>CM073575.1:71181541-74069041 GCA_037074715.1 Magnolia kwangsiensis | reverse complement strand
ATAAGCGATGTTTGTACACGATCCTAAGTCATATCTTGTAGATTTGAGTCAGCTTAATTCGAGACCTGTACTATTGCAACCGCATCATCGCCGTGGTTCCAATGCCATGACTCGTGCACCAATCCGATGCTTAGATCAGAAGATGTGGACCGTGTATTATAATGACCATGGATCACATATTGCGGGACCCACCCATCCCATGTGGCACCAATCCCTAGGTAATCATGGGGGTAATGGATGACATCACCCTAGCTATAGCCACCCTACCCTAGCTATAGACACCCTACCCTATAGCCTTCTTATAAGAACTTATAGATAGACACCCTACCCCTAGCCCTCTTACAAGCATTTATTGCTAGCCACCCTCTCTTACAAGTAATTATGTCCTACCTAAGCTACTCTCTCTCTCTCTCTCTCTTTACAACCCTCTCTCTCTCTCTCTCTCTCTCATTTCTCAACACACTTTCCAAGCAAGGGAAGAGAGTGCATGTCCAAGCCTTCCTATGGAGAGAAAAGAGTGATTTTTGTGGCCCACTTTCCCATTCCAAATCCATCATCCTAGCCATTCAAACCTCATCTTCCACCATCAAAGTGAGACATAAGGAGATTGGCTTTTCAACGGACCAAGAATATCGAAGGTGGGTGCTTATTAGGCTAGATCTTTCCATGTTTTGATGATGGGGCAAGTGAGGCCTATCGATTGATGGCATGGATCTCACTTGGGACCTTAGATGTGGCCAATGGCCCACCTTAATTTTATTATCATTCCATGATGGGGCCATTCTCCATGGACCCCATCATGATGTTTATTTTCTAGTAAAAAAAGAGTCATCTAGACCTTACATCTTGGTGAAGAATAGATCTCCATTGTTGATCTTTGATTTGGTGGGCCCACATGTAATGGGATCCACTTGATGTATGATTGGATGCTTGAAATGGAGGGCCCATAGTGCCGAGGTCCCTCCCTCACACGTGTCCCTCAATCTCTCCCTTTCTCTCTCTCTCTCTCTCTCTCCATCCTTTTCATTTATTTATTTATTTTATTTGATGTGTGATGATATGGCTATGTGGCCCACTTGGATGTATCCCACCTTGATGTGTTCATTATCCACACCCTCCAGCCATTTAGTGGCCCAACCTGATAGCATGTCCATGGGTGGGTCCCACCTTAAAAATGTGTTACCCAATTGTCGAGCCTGCAGGGATGCTGGACGTGGCTACAAAGTAAAGTGTAATTTGACGGTGTCAGTTTGATTCAAAACTTGGGCTGGGCCTCTCATGCAGTCCCCACCTTGATGTATGTGTTTAATCCATGCCACCCATTCCATTCTCCAGGTCATTTTAGGCATTGAGCCAAAAAATGAAGTCCATCCAATCTTCTGGCGGGCCATAGCATATAAAATAATGATTTCTACCATTGAAAACTACCCTGCCGTTTCTATACACCGAAAAATATCAGATATTGGACTTGTTTAGTTAGTTTTGAACTACGGGAACTAGTGGGAGAGGTGGATTCCATTGATACGGGCCTCACATACGAAAAACCTTGAAAAAACTTCATTTTCAAAAAATATATATAATAATAAATAAGACTGGAGCTAGTGCTGCCAAAGGTGCAAGTAGCGTCTGCAGCGTGTAAGCAATCGGATGGCAGGGACCCATGGTCCCAGCCATGGGCCTTACCATGATGTATGTTTACCATCCAAACCGTTCATTTGGTGGACTCCCTCTTGAAGTGGGCCCCCTCCAAAAATCAGCTCCATCGGGAACTCATGCGGTCCACATCACAGGAAATAATGGGGTTGAATGGCTACCATTGAAATCTATTTGGGTGGCCCAGAAGCTTTGGGTCAATATGAAATTTATTTTCCTATCTATCCAGGTCCGTGCGACCTTATCAATAGGTTGGTTGGAAAGCAAACGTTATGGTGGGCCCCACGTGGGACCCACAATGATATGTGTTTTACTCCCACTGTCCTGGCCGACGGTGGAGCCCACAAGTGATGTATGTGTTTTAGTCACACCGTCCAGGCGGACGGTGGGACCCCCTCCACCTAGACATATGTGCTTTATTCATGCGTTGTCCATCTATATGAGCCCACCATGTAACACCCTGGATTTTTTCCAACCTGGAGTTAGGCATCCTTAGGCAATGGGTCAACCATAACACTCTCAAAACTCAATCCCAAAGCCAAAGAAATCACTTTTCAACCCATTTCCTTAAAAATCTCACCTTTCACCACCTCATTCCTCAAACTTCTCCAAGTACTTTCATATTAGACACAAATCCTTAAGTCTAAATAGTGAAGAACTATACTTAAACTAAAACTCACTAAACGGTCGCCGAGATCGAGTCCGTGCACACTCTTGATCACACCCAACGACTCCAAATCACTTCTGGACTGTCAATCGAAGGGTTTAGGCCATGTTTCATTCCATTCCAAACCTAGAAATGAATGTCCTTAGGTGGTAGGTCAGCCCCAACATCTTACACTCAATCTCAAAGCCTAAAACCTCTTTTTATCCAAATCTTTTGAAATCTCACCCTCTGCCACTTTATTCTTCATTTTTTTTCTAAACACATTCATAATACACACCAATCCTAGGGTATTAATGATGAAGAACAATACCGAAGCTAAAACTTACCATGAATAGTAAATAAATGGATAAAATGGGTCTTGACCCTTAAAATTTTGGAATATAACAAAATAAATAGGTTATTTGGATAGATTAACATCTCCTACCCTAAAATCATATGCTATACACTGCATAAAATTATTTTGGTTTGCAAATTGGCCCCAAAAATGCCTCAAATGAAGTCAGGGGCCAAACGATCAACTTTCAAGGGGACCCAGGGTGGGCCCCATACTTTTTTGGGGCCTAGGGGATAGGATAACCTTACCCAAATGGCAAGGCCTCACCAAATACACTAGTGGTCTGCGAGGACCTCACCGAGTCGGCGAGGCCTCGCCGGTAAACAGGCCAAGTTGGGCCGGGCCTTCGGGCTGATTGTATTTGGGGCCTAATGGGACCCTATGGTATAGGATTCGACCCTCCTTTCATCCTAAATCAAGTACTTCCTTCACAAACCACCCCTCCAAGCTTACCTTTTCTTGAAAAATCTCTCAAATCTCTCCAAAAGTCCCTCTGTAAACTCTTCCTTCTTCCGTTTCCAAGCACCCTCACTCCACCCTTCAAATTTCATCTCAAACAGAAATCATTATAGGCTACTTCCTTTAGAAATTAGATGAAACTAACTAAGTGTTAGATTAGACAACCTGTGAAATTGTCACCAATCACTTTAAATATGATCTACTAGAGCCAAAACGTGTAGAATAGTTGACGCTACAATACCCTAAAACCTAGGATCAAACTCTAAACCCGGTTGCTCACGAGAGCATTCAGAAATTTTGTATCGGACCTGGACCGCACATCGAAAGTCCGATTATCCGGAACTTAGACAATCCTGACCACCTAGTTGGACTTGACAATCACCTCAAAAATTAAGTCCATACGATATCCTGAGACCATTTCCTTGCATCCGGAGTGAAGAGAGTGAGAAAAGGCAAATATTTAGAAAATTAATTCAATTTTAATAAATCTGGCACTTGTCGCTTGCGCGACATTTTTTAAGCGTTCTGACCGTCGAAATCTGACCCAAATACACCCTTAGATCAGGGAACATTTTCCACTCAAGTCAGTGTACTTGGAATCCTCGATCGAGTCTCAGTGACCGCTGAACTGAAACTGGTCCGCCACGTGCGATCTGGGAACCCTATCGAACTGAAAACTTAATGTGATCAGGATCCAACATCCATGAGCTTAAGTCTGACCGCATTCAGTCAAGGGACCTCCAGAAATGTCCTTTTGGATCGGAACAGACCCAATTTGGTTATAACCCAAGTATACCTTGACTTGGAGTCTATTTTGGTTATGTTTGGGCTTATAAAAGGGCCTTAAACCCTTAGCTTTCTAACCCATACGAATTTGGGGAAACCCTAGGAGAGAGAGGAGAGAAAAGAGAGAGAAAGTGAGGGAGAAGTTGGAGCTTTCTCTTGGGATTCTTCCCTGCTGCTCCACGTGCCAAAGCCATCCACCTGCTTCGCTATTCCGACGATTTTGACTTCATTCTAGGTAACTAAACCCTAAAATAGGTTAAGGTGCAGATTTTAGACACTTAGATTACCTGTTTTCAAAGCTTTCAATGCTGTTTAATGGTAGATTGCTGATAAGGATGCTGTTTGACATGTAGAACATGCTGTCTGTTTTTCATTTCGAATACATACGAAGAATATGAGATTTAGGGTATTTTAGGTATTTATAGGAAATACTGTATACGGACGTATTTTGCTAATATGATTGTCATGTGTATTTGTCGTGTACCTATGCTAGTTATGCGTGTATGATCTGTTCAGCGAAGAGATTCGCCCTTATGCACATTATTGGCCGACATACGCTATGTAGGCTAATGTGTGTAGATTAACTGTTTGTATAAAGTTTTATATAAGTAAGTATTGAGTAAATGTTGTTGTAGTTTAGTGTTGAGATTGGATTCTCAACTAATATGATGATGTACATGATTTCCTCCATGTTTGTTATATTGAATTGATTTCCTAATATATATGAGCTTGTGTTTGGTTGAATTTCTTATGTTGTATGTTATAACATGTTGTTAACATGTTTGGACTGATTGTGTTTCCTTTCTGTCACTCACACATGATCATTGATTTAGATTACAAGTGCTTGGGGCTATATTCTAGTCCAGGCAGTCGGTAACAACTTAGAATTCGTGGTTGGATTCTATTCACCAAGAAGGATGTGTATGACAAACCCGAGTCGTACTAGAGTTGTCGGCAGTGGTTAGGCCACACGAAGTGCTTGTGCACTTCATGTCGGTCGATTCAACGTGTGCTCGTGCTAGTCGGACTCATCAAGTAACTTGACTGACCATTGTATGTTCACCTTGTATTTGTCATAACTGCTTGAACCTAGGGTACTGAACTTACCAGTGATAACCCTGATAACCGTGGTACCTTGATCCACTAAGACTCATGAGCTGGGCATGGTGGTATGGGACACCGTGGTCGAGCTGTCGGCCTACGCTGGGGCCACAAACCTCCCCGTAGTGACCAGTGAGCAACCTAGACTTGTGAGTAGATTATGGTGGTATGAGACACTATATTCTTACTTTCGGCCTACACTAATAAGGTGATGGGGGAGCGGTGCAACGAGTGCGAGCAATAGCCCTGACAGCCCTTTGTAGTGACCTCGAGGGTACTCTGAGTCTACGTGAGGTGACGACCCTTCCGTAGCAACAAGAGTACAACTAGGCCTGTATTGATAAGGTGATGGAGGAGTGGAGCAACAAGTGCGTGTAACAGCCCTGACAGCCCTTGCAGTGACTTAGAAATATATCATCGTATGAGATTACTAGGAGTGACGACCCTAGACAGGATCCTTGTTGGGAATAATATAGGGAAAGTACCCTAGTTTTCCAATCCTGCTGCATGAAAAGGACTAATAACAACTCGGTAATTATATTCATATCGCACTGCATGTGCCTGGAAGATGTGAAGCACTGAGGGAAGAAAGCATACCGCGGATGTAAGATGGTGTCGCATGAGGGAGTATGTTGGTGAGGGCATCCATCATGTCATTTCATTCTTTCATTAATCACAGTGTTTAAGAATGTTTGATTGCTTGCTTTACCATTACCGCGTGATTGATTTGATAACATGTTAACCTTTGCTCTATGATTCCACTGAGTTAGCTACTCACTCCCACGTTACGGGACGGTGTTGCGCACACCAACTAGTCCCTATTTTAGTTTCAGATGATGCGATGCTTGCGAAGCAGAGCCGGACTTGATGATGAGGAGGATCCCTCCTATATGCAGGTTCTGATCGACGGGTTTACAGTGTTACTGATTAGATGCCAATACACTTGGTATTTTGCCATTTATTTCCACACCCATGTATATTCTTTTCTTTCTATTTTGGAGTATACATGTATTTAGTTAACCTGGTAACATGTTCACACTCTGGAGACTTACAATCATTCGTATATTTTATATATCTATCACATTCTTTCGCTTGCTAATTTAACTGTCTCTAGAGTATGATATGCTGTTTTGGCTTAATCCACTTCATGTTTTATGCACTATCACAGCCGACATTCATCCATCATTGAAAATGTTGCATAAGTAATGTTCTGGAACTCGGGAGTTGAGTTTCTGCTCGACCCTCGATTTTCAGGGCGTTACACACCATGATGCATGTGTTGCATCCAAGCCATCTAACCATTTGAAGGCTTGTTTTAAGGCTTGAGTTCAAAATGTCACTGATCCAGTATCAAATGGACCACATCGCAAAATTAGTGGGGATTGAGCGTCTGCCCTTGATTCCCTTTGTTTCACAAAAGTTTTGGATCATTAGGAAATTTGCTTCCTCTTAATCCAGGTTTGTGTGACCCTATGGTCAAATTAAATAGAAAATAAATGATACGGTGGGCCTTGAGGATTTTAATGGTGGAAATCATTCTCACCACTGTTAATTGGAGTGCAGTCCAGTTGATCTTTTGATATGATTTATTTATATGAATATATATTTATTATTGTACATATGGATGTACTTGTGGCTGTCTATTGAGACCCATTTGGTACACGTAAGGCCCATGTGATTAGGCCCATTTTGATGCATTCTAAGGCCCACGGGTTATGGCCCATTGCAATGTACATAAGGCCCATTGGTGCGGCCCATTGATGTGGCCCACTTGATGAATGTAAGGCCTATGTGATATGGCTCATTTGATGTATTTAAGGCCCAATGGGATGTACCTAAGGTCCATTGCGATGTGTGATCCTAACATGGTTTATGTAATGATGTTTGCGACGGGCTATGTCTGGGGAGCAATGATGGTTTGACGTCCACATTACAAGTATAATGTTGGTTAAATGTTCGCATTACGACTCTCCCTAGGGCCCATTGATAGGCTCGTACTTGTTGTGTGTAGGACCGTCTAGGCCCATCTGCGTTATAAGGATAGTTCATTACTTTATAACATACTTAGTATAATTCCATTATTCATGCCCATATGCATCATATGTATGCTTGATATGAGGAATGTTTGATCATAGCATAAACTATTGGGCTGAGACATTTATGGGACTCCTTATGAGATGGAGTGCCCCACATGAGCGCATGGTACACGCAGGATTGCTGCATGACTGTATGGTGTGATTCATGCATCTTGCATATGAGTGACTTGATCATTGTATGCCCTAACGACATCAGGGCCATGGCTCCACAGGCACATCCTGGATAACCATATCGGATACCGAAAATACTTGGTTCTAGCACTGTGAGCACTTAGGATGTCCTTGGGTGAAAGTCCCAGAACCTTTTTAGAACCAGAAGTTGCTTTAACGTCCTGATAGAGTGGATACACGAGCGCTCGAGTGCCGAATACCAGTATGCCGCGTCTCCCACTGTGTCATGGTCAGTTGGGAGGGGGTGTGGTGTTATCCACCCGAGTGAAGGGGCTATAAGCTAGGCTGAGTTTAACGAGATGATAAATGAGTCCGCTATCGACGAGCTAGGTAAGTATTGGTAAACTACTGGTCAGGCGGATAGTGAGGTCTATTATGCTCACCGGGCTATGCGGCTAGGGAGGCAGCAGTCAGTGTGGAGTGTACTAGACCCCAGTGATATTCCAGAGAGGAACTATATTGATATATGTACTTGATGAGTACTAGCATGCTTGCTTTACATCTTGTATATGATATTTGGGTACATAAGCTTCACATCCCATGGTCTTGGTATGACCGATAGCATTCATGCCTTGCATCACATAGCTTTGGTATAGCTGATAACCTTTATGGATTTACCCGCATTTTTTTGCATTACTCTGATACTATATACTTGGCACTCGCCTTGCACTCACACTTACACCACCCTCTAAGCTTTTGTAAGCTTATACACGACTGTTGCGTGCAGGTGACATTGGACCGCAACATCGCTGAGGTAGGAGCGCATGTTAGCTTATTTTAGAGTTTTTGATCACCTTGTATTTTCCTCCCCACATTGTACTTAAAGTATTTGATATAGTGGATATGTGGTGATGTTATTTTGTGTCTTGGTTATGCTTGTGGTTATGCTCCATTACAAAAAAAATCATACTGAAAATGGTTCTTATAGGATCCCAGGATCGAATCTGGCATGTGAGTGCCGGGATTCGAGAATGGGGCACTACGGAGGCTATCGGCGCCGGATTTGGCTATCGAGAATTTTGTGAGCCCATTTTTTGAGTTTGGGGCTTGACAGAAGTTGGTATCAGAGCATAAGTTAGGAATACCTAAAGATCACATCACATATCTACTATGAACTTTAAATGAATAGGTTTTGAGTCTGAATAACTTAGCAATTTTTAACATAGACCCTTAACGTTTATGCCTTCGAAAATTCTTAAGGCTGATAGGCCCTTGTTCATTCATGTAGGACATGCCGCCTCGGAGAGCGACCCGAGCGACTCCCGCTCCACCACTTGAGACTCCAGCTCTACTACCTACAACTCCCCCTCCACCACCGGATATTCTTGCTTTCCAGCCTGAGGATGTCACTCCCTTCTCTGAGACCGATGTGGATCCGACCGTACCTATGAGTGCCACCTAGGTGTAGTAGATGTTATATGTGATGACCGCTATTCTTCAGGGGCAAAGCAGGCATCCCACTATTACGCCAGTCGAGGCAGAACAGGAGCGTGCTAGTTCCCTTCTCAAGGACTTCTGACAACACGATCCTCCACATTTTTGGAACGAGCCAGACCCTGCTGCAGTAGAGATATGGTGCTCCGAGGTGGAGAAGATATTCGACACTAAGTACCACCCAGCAGTGAGTCCCCTTATCCGTATTTCTTCTTTAAGGTGAGGCTCAACATTGGTGGGCATCTGTTGCCCAATCAGTAGCCGCTGATTTTGAGTGGACCTAGGAGGACTTTGTAGACCAGTTTGACCGAAAGTTCTTTCCCGAGCATGTGTGATAGCAGTGCACATTAGAGTTTGAGACTCTAGTCCAGGGGGACATAACTGTGTCCCAGTATGAGGCATGTTTTGTTGCACTATCAAGATTCCCGACGTATCATGTTTATGATGAGGGGTGAAAGGCCTGCCGTTTTGAGAATGGTTTGCATCCTGTCCTCAGGAGCCATGTGATCGGACACTTGCTTTCGACGTTTGAGCAAATTGTGGAGAGGGCCCAGATCTACGAGTCAGATTGGGCTAGTTTGCAGAGGGCCCGTGACCAAAGAGGAGATCAAAAGAGGAAGGCACCCTCCGTTGGTTCCCAACAGCAACAACATCATCCACAGTAGCGACGCACAACCCGCCCAGCATTCCGAGCACCAGTGGCACCTCGAGCACCACCTCCGGGACTGTTCCCAGGTACTTGCTTTAGATGCAGCAAGACAGGACATCGTAGGCACAAATTTCCTCATCCGCAGCAGCAACAGCTGAGGGCACCGCATCCACCTCCGTTACAGCCACCACAACAGCAGCAGCGACCGTAACACCAGCCTCCAGGGCCTCCCCCTCAGTAGCAAAGGCAGCAGGTCAGTCCGCCACAGTGGTAGCAGCAGCAGTAGAGACCTTGGAGGGGACTTTCACCTCCCTAGCAGGCCCAGGGTAGATTTTATGTCGTTCAGCAGGACCCTCAGTCATTAGGAGGGGTCATCGAGGGTACTCTCCCTGTTTCTGCATGCATTGTACGTGTATTATTTGATTCTGGTGCATTATATTCCTTTGTGGCCAATGATTTTTGTCGATCGACTGGTTTGCCGATGGAGTCTGCCCGCAAGGGTTTGTCAGTATAGACACCCTTGGGGAAGACTACAATATTAGACCAATTTTGCTCATCCTGCGCCCCATTCTGATTGGGGATATCTTCTTGCCTGCCGACTTATTCGTATTGTCAATGTCCGATTTTGATGTCATTCTGAGCATAGATTGGCTCGCTGAATACCACGCCATATTGGACTATTCTGAGAGGACAGTCACATTTTGTATACTCGGTGTGTTAGAGTTCCAGTTTGTTGTCGAGCCCAAAGGAGAGCAGCTTTCCTCCTTGTTGTCATGTGACGTTGAGGAGTCAGTTGCTTTGAGTATCGATCAGCTGCCAGTCGTTTGTGGTTTTCCCAATGTGTTCCAAGGGATTTTGGGGTTATCACCTCATCGGCACATTGAGTTCTACATTGATCTTGTGCCTGGTACGGTGCCTATTTCGAAGGCCCCCTATTTCGAAGGCACTGTTAGAGTTACGAGAACTACAGAAGCAGTTAGATGAGTTGGACGAGCTAGGCTTTATTCATCCCAGCAATTCACCTTGGGGAGTGCCGGTACTCTTCATGAAGAAGAAGGATGGCTCGTTGAGGCTTTGTGTAGATTACTGCAAGCTTAACAAGGTCACGATCAAGAACAAGTACCTACTTCCGAGGATCGATGATTTGTTTGATCAGCTGCAGGAGGCACAGTTCTTTTTGAAGATAGACTTGGGCTCCGGTTATCATCAGGTTCGGGTCTGAGATGAGGATATCCCGAAGATAGCCTTCAGGATGCGCTACGGTCATTTTAAGTTCCAGGTCATGTCCTTCAGACTGACCAATGCGCCTGCAGTATTCATGCAGTTGATGAACGAGGTCTTCCGTCTATATCTTGACCAGTTTATTGTAGTGTTCATTGATGACATTCTGATATACTTAAGGACCCGTGAGGAACATGAGCGGCATCTGGATATTTCCTTACAGACCCTCCGTGCACACCAGCTTTACTCGAAGCTGGAGAAGTGCGAGTTCTGGCAGGAGGAGGTGAAGTTCCTCGGTCATGTAGTGACGAGGCAGGGTGTCGCAGTTGATCCCTCAAAGATTGATGCAGTGCGTCAGTGGACCAACCCATGAACGTATCCGAGATTCGCAGTTTCCTTAGTTTGGCGGGCTACTACCGACATTTCATTAAGGGATTCTCTTGTATTGTAGCCCCATTGACCAAGTTGACCCAGAAGGGTGCTGAGTTCGTTTGGATCGACACTTGTGAGCAGGCATTTATGGAGCTGAAGGATTACCTCACGTCCGCTCCTGTCCTTACTCTTCCCTCTGGGAGTGATGGATTTGTTATATTTACCAATGCCCAGTGAGTTGGCTTGGGTGTTATCCTGATGCAACACGGGAAGCCAGGAGCAGTTGCCTCGCAAGTTGGCTTGGGTGCTGTCATTATGCATCTCGCTAGCTCAAGGTCCATGAGCTGAATTACCCCACGTATGATTTGGAGCTGGCAGCAGTTCTCTTCGCACTAAAGGTGTGGAGGCACTATCTTTATGGGGTGAGTTTTGAGCTCTTCTCCAACCATAAGAGCTTGAAGTATTTGTTCTCTCAGTCTGAGCGGAACATGAGGTAGAGGCGTCAGAGGGAACTCTTGAAGGACTATGATTTTGATCTCCAATACCACCTGGGCAAGGTAAACGTGGTGGCAGATGCCCTCAGTCGTCAGCCACGGGGCCTGTGGCACACATGACGATTCAGGAGTGAAGGATGCTTGAGGATGTGTCTACATTTGACTTCGAGATAGGATTGCAGTCTTCTGTTGTGCAGTTATCGAGCCTGTCAATTCAACCCTCTCTTTTTGCAAGGGTAATCGAGGCTCAGCAGGTAGATGAGTCATTGCAGGATTACTGAGCACATGCATCATCTAAGAGTCAGACAGATTCATAAATTGGTGCTGATGGTGGACTTCATTTTAGAGGCTGATTATGTGTCCCGGATATTCCTGAGTTATGCCAAGATCTTATGACCGTGGCATACCGATCGCGGTTCTCTATCCACCCTTGCTCGACGAAGACGTATCGTGATATGAGGCGTCAGGATTTTTGGTCGGGGATGAAGCATCAAATAGCCAGTTTTGTGGTTGAGTGTGACACGTGCAAGCGTGTCAAGGCCGATCATCAGAGACCCCCTGGTCTATTGTAGCCGTTGAGCGTCCTGATGTGAAAGTAGGAGCACATATCTACCGATTTTATCATGGGTTTACCGAGGACTCAGCGTGGTCATGATGCTATTTGGGTTGTCCAGACCGTCTGACGAAGTCTGTACATTTTCTTTTGATTCGTGAGACTTGACATATGGACTGGCTCGCCAAGATGTTTGTTGATGAGATCGTGAGACTACACGGTGTTCTTGTCTCTATCATTTCAGACCGAGACCTGAGGTCCAAGTATCAGTTTTGAAGGAGCTTTCAGAGAGCAATGGGCACTAATTTGCAGCTCAGCACTGTGTATCATCTGCAAACCGATGGACAGACCGAAAGGGTTTACCAGATCCTTGAGGTGCTTTGGGCCTATGCGATTAATTTCTCAGGTAGCTGGGACGAGCACCTGCGATTGGCTAAGGTTGCGTACAACAATAACTATCAGGAAACCATTGACATGGCTCCTTTTGAGGCATTATATGGTAGACCATGTAAATCTTTGAGTTGTTAGATTGAGGTTGGAGAGCGGCGTCTCCTAGGTCCCGAGCTTGTGCATTAGATGTCAGAGGCTATTAACATCATTAGGCAGAGGATGCGCACAGCTCAGAGCTGACAGAAGAGTTTTGATTATCATCAGTATCGTCTCTTAGAGTTTACCGTTGGGGACCATGTGTATCTCAAGGTCTTACCCATGAAGGGTGGTTCGTTTTGAAGCGAAGGGCAATCACCAGGCGCATTGGCACAGTGGCCTATCGGCTTGCCTTGCCACCTCATTTGTCTGGCATTCACAATGTCTTCCATGTCTCTATGTTGAGGAAGTGTGGGTCAGATATTGGCAGTCGTTAGATGTTCGTGAGGATGCTTCTTACATTGAGTAGCTAGTTCGTATCCACAATCGAAAGGAGTAGGTCCTGCAGACCCAGGTCATTCCCTTGGTGAAGGTGCAGTGGGGCCATCATAGTTTGGATGAGGTGTATTGGGAGCATGAGACGGAGATTCAAGAGTGTTATCCCCATCTTTTCGATGTTTGATTGTATGATGTATGGTGTTTTGATTATATATAATGCTATATTTTCTATTCCTTGATGAGTTGTGCTTAGTTGCGATGTAAGTATAAATTTTGAGGATGAAATTTTTATTAGGTGGGGAGAGCTGTAAGACTCGTATCCTAGTATGTATTGTTATGTCGACTCCTGATTTCATTCCCGTCGAAGTCCGGTAACCTGTGACTTATAAGTGATGTTTGTGCCTGATCCTAAGTAATATCTTGTAGATTTGAGTTGGCTTAATTCGAGACCTATACCATTGTGACCACATCATCACCGCAGTTCTAATGCCACGACTCATGCACCAATCCGATGCTTAAATCATAAGACATGGACCATGCATTATAATAACTGTGGACCGCATATTGTGGGACCCACCCATCCCATGTGGCACCAATCCCTAGGTAATCATGAGGGTGATGGATGACATCACCCTAGATATAGCCACCCTACCCCCTAACCTTCTTACAAGCACTTATGGCTAGCCACCCTACCCCTAGCTCTCTTACAAGCATTTATTACTAGCCAGATGGGGCCATTCTCCATGGATCCCATCATGATGTTTATTTTCTAGTAAAAAAAGGGCCATTTAGTCCTTAAATCTTAGTGGAGAACAGATCTCCACCGTTGATCTTTGATTTGGTGGGCCCACATGTAATGTGACCCACTTGATGTATGATTGGATGCTTGAAATGGAGGGTCGATAGTGTCGAGGTCCCTCCATCACACGTGTCCCTTGATCTCTCTCTTTCTTTCTCTCTCTCTCTCTCTCTCTCTCTCTCTCTCTCTCTCTCTCTCTCTCTCTCTCTCCTCTTTTACATTTTTTTATTTTATTTGATGTGTGATGATGTGATCATATGGCCCACTTAGATGTACCCCACCTTAATGTGTGCATTATCCACACCGTCCAGCCATTTAGTGGCCCACCCTGATAACACATCCGTAGGTGGGGCTCACCTTAAAGATGTGTTACCTAACTATCCAACATCCAGGGATGCTGTCACGCCCCAAAACTGGAAATCGGATTCATAAGAATCCCGATTACCGAATCTGGTGCCGACAGCCTCCGTAGTACCCCATTCTCGGCTCCTAGCATTCATATGCCAGATTTCGATCCTGGGATCCTACAAGGAGGTTTTTTATTTTTATTTTTCATATAACTAGTAATAAGCATAACCACAAGATTACCCAATTTACAAAGGCAACATCATCATCACATATCCACTAATATAATCGTTTGAGTACAATACTGAAAGGGAAATACATAAATAAAAATCAAGCTTCTAGAAGACCACTGCACGCTCCAAGCTCAACACTGCTGCAACCTAACATCACCTGCACGCATCTATTGTGCATAAGCTTATGGAAAGCTTAGGGGGTGGTGTAAGTGTGTGCATAAGGTAAGTGCCAAGTATTCAATACAATGCTATAATCATACAATATCGAAAAATTGGTAATCCATAAACCATACAATGTCTGAATAAGTAGAAATACTGACAAGAGTAGAAATTATCAGAGTAAGCAGAAATACTGACAAGATATAAATCATATGATAACAGAGTAAGTGGAAGTATGAACGGGTCTATGAGTCAATCAATATCAGGATATGCAATATAGAATAGTTATGCGATGAGGAGTCATAAAGGGCTAAATATTCAATGCCGAGGATGCAATGTAATATACAAATCCTGTAAAGTCTGTCAAGGCCATATAAGTGCAGAAACATAGCAACCCAAGATGCCATATGCCTGCGGATGCAATGTGATATGCGATGCGAATGAAATGACCATGCTGGAGTGTGAAGTCGGGATGATAGTACGTAGTATCGCAGGCTACGGGGTTTGTCACAATGGACTTCTAACCAAACCAGTCTCATACCTAAATTTGGATAGTCAGACTCAACGTGGTAAACTCCTGAGCTCAGGTTGGTCGCGCGCCCAACCGAAATCCTTACCATAACGAAGGTACATAACAATTAGTTGCGCACCACCAGCCCGAGTGGATAGTGAATGAATGAGCATGAAACTCCTACTCGATAAGTCCACATATCAGTACGGTTCCTCTCTGGGAAATCACCGGGGTCTATTACACTCCAAACCATATTGCCGCCCCATCGCGCATAACAAGGCGAGTGGAAGAGACCTCACTATCCGCCTGCCAATATCGGGCCCGGCTCGTCAATAGCGGACCCATTCCTCGAGCTGGTCAGACTCAGCCTAGCATTGCCCCCTCCTCTCGGGCAGGTAGGGCCGAACCCCCTTCCAACCGACCATGACACAGTGGAGAGCTCAGCCGTCTGGTAATCGGCACTCGACGCTCGTCTACCCACTCGGTCTAGACGTTGGAGCAACCTCTGGAACCAAGAGGGTTTAAGGACTTTCACCCAGGGATATTTATAGCACCCCATGTAAAACAGATTTTCGGTGTCCCATCTGGCCATCCACGAAATACCCGTGGAAGCTATGACCCTGATGTCGCTAGGGCATACGGTGGTCATGTCACACAAATGCAAGATGCATGAGTCACACAGTCCAATCATGCATCAATCCTGCACATGTCGTGCTCTCATGTGGGGCAACTCTGCCTATCAGGGAGCCCCATGAATAACTTGCCTTTGACATATGCAATGGTCAATCACATCTCATAATAAACATGCAGATGATGCGTATGGGCATGTATTATGATGCTATGCTGTCACATACTCATAATCGGTATCGATAACCGGCATCAACAATCGGCCTCGATAATGTGGACATTTTACCAACATTGCCCCTAAGGAATGGCCACATAGAGCCAAACATATAATGGGCCCACGACCTCACACAAAGGCCTAATATACAACACAATGGGCCTTACTCGAGGGCCACATATACACAACAGGTGGACCCTGCTCATGGGCCTATTACGTATCACAATGGGCCTTGCCCATAGGCCAGGTATACATCACAATGGGCCTTACCCATGGGCTATGAATACACCATAATGGGCCTTTACCATGGACCATGCATCATAGGCCTAATACGTGTCATAAAGGGCCTCAACTACAGGTCGCATATACATCATATAGGTCTCGGCAATCAGCCTTGGCAATCGAAATCAGAATCGGAGTAGGCCTTAGTAATCAGAATCGGTCACGACAATCAAAATCGTCAATCGACCACGATAATCAAAATTAATCGGTAATAAGAATTAGCAAATCGGTCATGTTAATCGGAATTGACAATCGGTCATAATAATCAGAATTAATCGGTGATAAGAATTAGCAAATCGGTCATGTTAATCGGAATTGACAATCGGTCACAATAATCAGAATCCGCAATCAGTCACGTCGATCAGAATCGGTAATCGACCCCAACGCAAGGCGGGGTCCATAGATGGATGACCGATGATGGACCAAGCAATATCAATGGGGACCATTCGTTTAGGTTAGCCCACTAGAGAATGATAAGAATGGGCCAAACCAGGCCTAAGGAAAGGTCACAATATGGACATTTAACCAAAAATTCCTATTAATGTAGCCATTTAACCAATATTGCTCCCAAGAAATTGCCTTTATAGAGTCAAAATATAGTGGGCCCATGGCCTCACACAGAGGTTACATATACATCACATCGGGCCTCGACATATAGGCCATAAATACATCACATCGGCCCCAACACAAGGGCCGGGTATACATCATATTGGGCCTTATATACAACTCAATGGGCTATGCCCAAAAGGGCCATAAGTACATAACAGGTGGGCCCTGCACGTGGGCCTCAATGCATAACAGGTGGGCCCTACACCTGGGCCTCAAATATATCACATGGGCCTCGAACACGGGCCACATAAACATCACAATGGGCCTTACACAAAGGCCAAACATACATCAAGTGGGCCACATAACACGGGCCTCATAGGCATCACAATGGGCCGCAGATTTGTGCCACATACATATCACTATGGGCCTCATCATATGGGCTGCAATTGCATCAAGGTGGGCTTTAACAGATGAGTTACAAATACATCAAGATGGGCCTCATGGATGGGCCACACCAATGGGCCACAAATACATCCGGGTGGGCCCCAAATATACATCACAGGTGACCTTGCTTATGCAGCAAGTACATAGGCGGTGTGAGGGTACTCCAGTCCACATATGCATCAAGGCAAGTCCCACCATCCAAGGACTGGACAATGAGGTACATACATTATGTGGGGCCCACATAACAACAGATATATCAAGGTGGAACCTACACGGATGGACGGTTGATACAAACATCTACGTGGGCCCCACCCCCAATACATGTACAGGGTGGTCCCACACGAGCCATGAGCTCCTCAAATGGTAGAATGACATGAATATACGCACATCTCAAGGTGGGTCTCACCCTTCTGACATATGGACAGAGTGAATATATAATAGATACATCAAGTTGGGCCCTGCACGCTGCAGGTGGGCCTGCAGATGAATGACCTACACGAAACACGTACATCACGGTGTGCTTGGCATGACAGCATCGTCCAAACATTGCCCATGCAAATTGGCACTGTCCAAACATTGATCAGCACCATCCAAACACTGTCCAAATATTGTTAGCACTGTTCAAACACTTTGGACGGTGTGGATATGAAACATACATTGAGGTGGGATCCTCAACATCATCCAAAGGTAGTCCAACACTGTCCAGACATTCTGGACGGTGTGGATCAAAATATACATCATGGCTGGCCCCACATCTGCACCATCTGGACAGCAGATGGATGATTTGGATGTAACGCATACATCAGGTGTGGCCTATTGGCCCACCATCCAGATGGACGGTAAGAGTAAAACATATGCATTACGGTGGCCCCCACCGTCCACATACTGGACGGTGGAACATAATCCGTACGTCAGTGGACCCCACATGGTGAAAGTGAGCCACCTCACTTCTCTCTCCACACACACACACACACACACACACACACACACACACACACATATATATATATATATATATTACTACTACTATTATTATTATTATTATTATTATTATCAACCACCATCCAGCGTCCAACGTCCAGCAATGGACGGACGGCTGGATGAAACCATTCATCTTGGTGCATTCCACCATTGCACGGATGGGATGGGCATGGAACATATACATCCATGGGTGGGCCCCACCATAATGTTTATTTGCATCTAATCTGTCCATGAGGTCACGTGGACCAAGGGGCCCACCAAAATGTTTATTTGAATCCAATTCCATCCGGGGCCCACGGTGGTGTTTATTTGCCACCCAAGCTATTCATCAGGTCACGTGGACCTATGG
The DNA here is from genome assembly GCA_037074715.1 of Magnolia kwangsiensis. Classification (NCBI taxonomy): domain Eukaryota; kingdom Viridiplantae; phylum Streptophyta; class Magnoliopsida; order Magnoliales; family Magnoliaceae; genus Magnolia; species Magnolia kwangsiensis. The sequence continues at coordinate 74,050,694 of CM073575.1, read as the reverse complement.
CCCACCATAATGTTTATTAGCCATCCAAACGGTTGATGAGGTCATATGGACCTGAATGAATAAAAATAAAAATAAAAAATTTCATATTGACTCAAAACTTCTGACCTCATAAGGGTTTCAATGGCGGGCGTTCATTCCAACTGTTCTCTGTGATGTGGGCCACCTAAGTTCCGAATATGGCTGATTTTAGGGGTGGCCCACCAGTCAGAGGGGACCCAATAAATGCACGGTGTCGATGACTGAAACACATCATGGTGGGGCCCACGGCTGGGACCGTGGATCCCTGCCTAGCCGCTCGTGTGTCAGTCGCAGGTGCTGCCTGCGTTCTGCAGCAGCAGCAGCGCTGCCACCTTCTGTTGTTTTTTTTTATAAAAAAAAATTACATTTTTTTGTGGTTCTTTACAGGTGGGGCCCACATCAAAGAAATCCGTCCCGCTCATTGGCTTCTATGGCTCCAGAGAAGCCAAACAAGACTAATATCCAATATATTTATAACAAATAGAAGAGTCCAAGTGGGTTTTAACGACAATACCACTATTTCCTATGGTATGATCCGCTCGTTTATCAGATCAGACTCATCCTTTGGTTCAACGCCTAAAATAATCTGAGAAAATGGATGAATGGCTTGGATCAAGCACATACATCAAGGTGGGGCTTGCATGAACAGCCCACCATTTCCTTTCCCTTATTATTATATATTTTTTTTGTGTCAGTTCATTAGTACACTCCCGTGTTGGTATACACATTCCATGTTAGCTGCCAGCACGTCCAGAGTCCAGGGACACTGGACGACACAAATAAACACATCACTCTGGTGGGTCCCACATGCACGTGGCCCACCTGATCAACCTGATGTTTGTGTTTTCCTTTGATCAAGCCCGTCCAAATGGACGACCATGTGGGCCACTCGATGGATGGCGTGGATGGAATGCAGGCTTCATGGTGGGCCACACACACATATTAGGTGGGCCATCAATAAGGAAAGGGTAAGAGAGATAGATAGAGAGTAGGAGAGAGAGAGAATAGAACACCCACAAACAATAAAGATTCGTCTGCCTTTGATCTCATCTTCCTTCTTCCGCCTATAGCCTTTAGAGCTCTAAGGGAATGATTTCAACGGTCTAGATGATCTTTGGATGGTGGGGATGGGAGGTGAGAAGTGGGCCACATCTAGCTCCTCCATGGAAGCTTGGACGGTTGCTCTCATGGTGTTTTTGGGAGAAATGAGAGAGATGAGAGAGAGTGATGTAAGAAGTGATGGGAGAGAGTGGTATGTTGTAAGGTGAGGTATGGGTTGAGTTGAAAATTTGTAAAAGAGGGATGGGTAGGAGAGAGAGATTGACTTTGGGTTACTTTTTGGGTAATGTGACATATACTTGATTGATTTGACATATTGTTGAGATTCTCTCGGTATTTGTAATGTGCGATGTTTTCTTGAACTGAACACGGACCCACACCTCCTAGCCTGGGTATCGCCTCGGCGCGCGAGACGCGGTACCGGAATCGCGGCGATGACGCGGTCGCCAGGGTGCAAGTCTCGAGTTGAGTCGACTCGGGTTAACGGCGTGTGAATCAGAGTCATGCGCAAATGCCGGTTAAGGGTCGAGGTTGCTGGGATTCGATTGGGAAGACCGCGGAAGTCTACCGAACAATACGGTCTAGGATACGGGTCTTACAGATGCTAGACGTGTGTAAGTGCTATGATTTCATATCCCTTTGGTTGTCAAATTTTTTGGTGCCAAAACCTATATCTATGTCTTATATATCTTGTGTTTCATGACTACTCATTGCTTCAAGACATCGTATTTCAAGACAAGAACTTAAATGAAGAAAGTTTCAAGTCATGGATGAAGAATTCAAGAATAGAAGTATCCAAGTATGCATGTTCAAGATTCAAACAAGTACAAGTATAGAAGAAGACTTTATCAACTCAAGAAAGGATCAAGCTCGAGAAGGCCTACAACAAGATTCGTAAATTCTCAAGCTTCTCTTAAGGGTTATCTGAGTGTACATACTTTCAATGTCCATCTCACTTTCAAGGTTTTTTTAACCTTAGATTGACCTTAGGATGGGCTTTACTGTAGGTCATTCTGGATACATAATTCGTATATTTTAATATGCTTGTTCGGGTTGTTCTAAGACCAGTCCTAGGGACTTCAAGACCAGTCCTAGCTCTGCTATGACCAGTCTTAAGTTTTTCAGGACCAATCCTAGGTTTTTGAAGATTTTTAGATTTTTCTGGTTGTCCTACGACCAGTCCTGGATATCCTTCGACCAATCTTGTGAGCTGTACGACTTGTCCTTCGACCAGTCTTAGCCCTACGACTGGAACTCCAGCAACTAAACTGGGGGTCCTACGACCGGTCGTAGGTGGCCCACGACCGGTCGTAGGCTACCCAGGACCAGTCGTGGAATAGCTAATCCTTATCCCGCGGAAATCTTTGAAAATCTTTGAAGCTACGACTAGTCCTAGGATCCTAACACCAGTCGTAGATGGGATTTTTTAGGCTATAAATAGACCATGAACTTCAGAATTTTTCAATTCAATTCAAATCAATTCAAGCAATCTTTAGGCTATACTCTGAGATAAGTTTGTGTTTATTTTTAAGCTACTTTGTGCTCATTTAATATTCTTTTTGCTAGCTTGTTTATAATTTGATTTTGATCTACATTCCAATCTTATTTGAAAAGGGGAATTTCTGATATCCCTTCTTCTTGGATTCAAAACCAAATAGAACTAGCCCTTTTGATTTAAAATCAATTAGACTTAGAACCATTCTTAAAGTGAGTATTGGACTTTGAACGTTGAATCGAACTTCTACTCCGATTGGTTCTACCGGGCTACTTCAAAAGGAGATTTAGGTATTTTACATTTGTGTAATTTACATTCTTTAGTTTTTTTTGAGATTTGCCAGAAAAATCTCATTGTTTTGGTTATCTGAGGAGAGCCAGAAAACTCAGATTGTGTAGGTTTTTGAATTGTGTAAGCCCGAAATAAAAAGACACAATTGTGAAGGTTTTAGGTAAACTTATGAAACCTATTTTGATAGTGCATGCCAATATCCCCTGTGTGAGGATATTAGGAGTGGAGTAGCATTCTGAGTGGCTGTTGGATAACAGTTGGTGTACACACAGGCGAACCACTATATATCGTTGTGTTGTGGATGTGCTTTATTCTTTCATTTCTTTATTCATTCAGTTTTGTGGATTGTAGCTGTGGATGAATGTTGTAATCATTTTATTTCAAGCAAGTGTGGGGTGTGTTGTAATAACTTAGGATTTATTTCTGTAATTCATTTTGGTTGCCTTCTTTTTATTTGTCATTGGTTTGTGATACAAAGGATGTTCTAGAAATAAGGTTGTCCTACCTTAAACCTTTGGTTTTTGGTGTAAGGTTGTCCTTAGAACTGATATGGTATCATTCTCCTAATTCTAGGTTATTGACATTACTTTTAATTTAGCATTGTGCTTTATTTCTTTTATTATTCCGCTGTTTTAAGTGTTATTTGGCATTGCCCTATTCACCCCCCCTCTAGGGCATATAGCTAGGCCCTTTCAACGTGGCTACAAAGTAAAGTGTGAGCTGACAGTGTGGTGGACTAATGCAGACACCAACAGAAAAAAAGAAGAAGATATATGTCAATTTGATTTAAAGTTTGGGATGGGCCGCTCATGCAGTCCCCACCTTGATGTATGTGTTTAATCCACACCACCGATTCCATTCTCTTGGTCATTTTAGGCATTAAGCCAAAAAATGAAGTCCATCCAATCTTCTGGTGGCCCATAGTATCAAAAATAGTGATTTCTACCGTTGGAAACCACCCTGCTGTTTCTGTACTCCGAAAAATATCAGATATTGGACTTGTTTGGTTTGTTTGGAACTACGGGAACCAGTGGGCGAGGTGGATTCCACTGATATGGGCCCCACATACGAAAAACCTTGAAAAAACTCTATTTTTTTTTAAATATATAATAATAAATAAGACTAGTGCTGCTGTTGCCAGAGGCGCAAGCAGCGTGTAGGCGGGCGGACTGCAGGGACCCACGGTCCCAGCCGTGGGCCCCACCATGATGTATGTTTACCATCCAAACTGTTCATTTGGTGGACTCCCTCTTGAAGTGGGCCCCCTCCAAACAACTCGATCGGGTACTCATGTGGCCCACATCACAGGAAATAATGGGGTTGAATGGCTTCCAATGAAATCTGTTTGGGTGGCCCAGAAGTTTTGGGTCAATATGAAATTTGTTTTCCTGTCTATCCAGGTCCATGTGACCTTATCAACAGGTTGGTTGGAAAGCAAACGTTATGGTGGGCCCAACGTGGGACCCACAATGATATATGTGTTTTACTCCCACTGTCCTGGCCGATGGTGGAGCCCATAAGTGATGTATGTGTTTTAGTCACACCGTCCAGGCGGACGGTGGGACCCCCTCCACCTAAACATATGTGCTTTATTCATGTGTTGTCCATCTATATGGGCCCACCATGATACATGTGTTGCATCCAAGCCATCCAACCATTTGAAGGCTTGTTTTAAGGCTTGAGTTCAAAATGTCACTGATCCAGTATCAAATGGACCACATCACAAAATTAGTGGGGATTGAGCGTCTGCCCTTGAATCCTTTTGTTTCATAGAAGTTTTGGATCATTAGGAAATTTGTTTCCTCTTAATCCAGGTTTGTGTGACCCTATGGCCAGATTAGATAGAAAATAAATGATACGGTGGGCCTTGAGGATTTAAATGGTGGAAATCATTCTCACCACTGTTAATTGGAGTGCAGTCTAGTTGATCTTTTGATATGATTTATTTATATGAATATATATTTATTATATGTACATATGGATGTACTTGTGGTTGTCTATTGAGACCCATTTGGTACACGTAAGGCCCATGTGATTAGGCCTATTTTGATGCATTCTAAGGCTCACGGGGTGTGGCCCATTGCAATGTACATAAGGCCCATTGATGTGGCCCACTCGATGAATATAAGGCCCATGTGATATGGCCCATTTGATGTATTTAAGGCCCAATGGGATGTACCTAAGGTCTATTGCAATGTGTGATCTCAACATGGTTTATGTAATGATGTTTACGACGGGCTATGTCTAGGGAGCAATGATGGTTTGACGTCCACATCGCAAGTATAATGTTGGTTAAATGTCCGCATTACGACTCTCCCTAGGGCCCATTGATAGGCTCGTACTTGTTGTGTGTAAGACCGTCTAGGCCTATCTGCGTTGTAAGGATAGCTCATTACTTTATCACATGCTTAGTATAATTCCATTATTCATTCCCATACGCATCATATGTATGCTTGATATGAGGAATGTTTGATCATAGCATAAGCCGTTGGGCTGAGACATTTACGTGGTACGTGCGGGATTGTTGCATGACTGTACGGTGTGATTCATGCATCTTGCATATGAGTGACTTGATCATTGTACACCCTAGCGACATCAGGGCCGTAACTCTATATACACATCGTGGATGTCCATATCGAATACCGAAAATACTTGGTTCTAGCACTGTGGGTACTTAGGTTGTCCTTGGGTGAAAGTCCCAGAACCTTTTTGGTACGAGGAGTTGCTCCAACGTCTAAACCGAGTGGATACACGAGCGCCCAAGTGCCGAATACTAGTATGTCGTGGTCGGTTGGGAGGGGGTGTGGCCTTATTTGCCCGAGTGAGGGGGCTATAAGCTAGGCTAAGTTTGACCAGCTCATAAATGAGTCTGCTATCGACTAGCTGGGTAGGTATTGACAGACTAATGGTCAAGTGGATAGTGAGGTTATTCCTCTAGCTGGGCTGTGCGGCTAGGGAGGCAGCAGTCAATGTGGAGTGTGCTAGACCCCGGTGATATCCCAGAGAGGAACTATATTGATATATGTACTTGATGAGTACTAGCATGCTTGTTTGGCATCTCACATATGACATTTGGCTACATAGGCCTCGCATCACATGGTCTTAGTATGACCGATACCATTCATGCCTTGCATCACATAACTTTAGTATAGCTGATAACATTCATGGACTTACCTGCATGTTTCCACATTACTCTGATACTGTATTCTTGGCACTCGGCTTGCGCACATACTTACACCAACATCTAAGCTTTTGTAAGCTTATGCATGACCATTGCGTGCAGGTGGCATTGAACCGCAATAGCGCTGAGGCAAGAGTGCATGTCAGCTTATTTTAGAATTTTTGATCATCCTGTATTTCCCTTCCCGCTTTGTACTTAAAGTATTTGATATAGTGGATATGTGGTGATGTTATTTTGTGACTTAGTTATGCTTGTGGTTATGCTCCATTACAAAATAAAAAAAAAAACCATATTAAAAATCCTCCTTGTAGGATCCCAGGATCAGAATCTGGCATGTGAGTGATGAGATCCGAGAATGGGGCACTACGGAGGCTGTCGGTACTGGATTCAGGGATCGAAAATTTTGTGAGCCAATTTTCTGAGTTTGGGGCGTGAACTAGGGCCCATTGTTAAGCCCAATTCTACCCTTACCTAGTGGGCTAACCCAAACCGTTGGGTCCCCATTAATATCAGTAATAACCATTAGGATAGCCCAAACCGTTGGGCCCTTATTGATGATGATATTTTCCACCATCCTTACAGGGAACCCCGCCTTAGGATATACGAAATGTTAGTACCTTGAATAGGTTATGATAGTCTAACATGGACCTTTTCGTACAGACTTCTATATGTCTAGTAGGGCATATTGTTCAACGCTTACTCTTGTAAGTGACATACCGGTTAAGGCTGATCATCGCTTGTTAGATCTGATAATCATGCTAGTTTACTTAGTCTAGTAGGACACATTGAGAACATGCTTAGTATTGCATCATGATACATGCCCATACGCATCATTCGTATGCCTGTTATGAGGAGTGTTTAATCATAGCATACGTCGTTGGGCAGAGACATTCATGGGACTCCTTGTGAGATGGAGTGCCTCACATGATCGCTTGGTATGCACAGGACTGATGCATGACTAGATGGTATGATTCATGTATCTCACATCTTGCATGACATGATCATTATATGCCCTAACGACATCAAGTGGTGGCCTCCATAGGCACATCGTGGGTGTCCAGATTGGATACTAAAAATACTCAGTTCTAGCAATGTGTTCACATAGGATGTCATTAGGTGGAAGTCCCAGAACCTTTTGGTACCAGGAGATGCTCCAACGTCTAGACCGAGTGGATACATGAGCACATGAGTGTCGAATACTAGTAGACCGCATCTCCTACCATGTCATGGTTAATTAGGAGGGGGTGAGGCCTTATCCGCCCGAGTGAGGGGGTTGAAAGCTAAGCTGAGTTTGATAAGCTCACAAATGAGTCCGCTCTCAACGAGTCGGGTAGGTATTGACAGACTACTAGTCAGGCGTATAGTGTGGTCTCTTCCACTCACTGAGGTGTACGGCTAGGGAGGCGACAGTCAGTGTGGAGTGTACTAAACCTCGATGATATCCCAGAGGGAAACTGTATTGATATATGTACTTGATGAGGATTGACATGGATACGTTGCATCTTGCATATGACATTTGGCTACGTGGGCTTCACATCACATGGCCTTGGTATGGACGATATCATTCATGCCTTGCATCGTATCACCTTGGAACAGTTGATAGTATTCATGGACTTACCAACATATTTTCCCATTATTCTGATATTGCATACTTAGCACTTGCCTTACACACACACTTACACCACCTTCTAAGCTTTTCATAAGCTTATGCACGAATGTTGCATGCAGGTGACATTGGATCGCAGCAACGCTGAGGCAAGAGAGCATATCAAATTATTTTGGAGTTTTTTTATCATCTTGTATTTTCCTTTTCACATTGTACTCAAATGATTTATTATAGTAGATATGTGGTGATGTTGTTTTGTGACTTGGTTATGCTTTTAGTTATCCTCCATTACAAAAAAAAATATCATTTTAAAAATCCTCCTTGTAGGATCCCAGGATCGGAATCTGGCATATGGGAGCCTGGAGCCGAGAATGGGGCACTACGGAGGCTGTAAGTGCCGGATTCAGTGATCGGGAATTCTATGAGCCTAGTTTTCGAGTTTGGGGCATGAGACCTGGATTTTTGTGATAGGGATGACATCCCCACCTTACATTATTGATTTGAGGGCCCACCTAATCATGGGACCCATCTTGATGTATGTATACATGTACCTAGAGGGGCTCATAGTGGCGGAGCCCCTCCACCAGCCGTCTCTCTCTCTCTCCTAATGTTTTCCCTCTTTCTCTCTCTTTCCATGATGGTGCATGTGGCCCACCTGATGTGCACATCAGATCCAAACCGTCCAGCACGTGGGACGGTCATGCTATCCAATTTTCTAGACATAAGCTAGCCCACCTTACTGCCCTATTTTGTATGATTCGAATATTAGGGATAATATATACTTACATGCTTGATCTGGATGTGTGCATCCCATCCAGGTGGACCCTACCTTGATGCATGTATTTTATAACCTTGTTGTCCATTTTCCAGCCTGCATGACTGGTTGGTCATACATGGATAGATGGATCAAAATCACAAATATCAGCTTAATTTTCTTTCTGTAGTGGGGTGCCCCACTAACGTGTGGACCCCACCTTAATGTATGTTGAATCCACACTGGTCAGTCATGGAAGACCTTCCTTGGAATGGGCCCAGTAGGCCTGGACGGTCCAGCATGCCTGGATGAAGGGAAAATGCAAATGTCAGCTTGATCTTTTGTGACTAACGAACCACTAACATGGACCCCACCTTATTGTGCATGTGGGAGATGCATACTGTTTATCCATTCTTCCATATTCAGCAGGCCCTGGGCCCAACCCAGAGGCAGATCCAACGCCCCAACTGGGCCAATGCCTAGGCAGGGCTGGCCGTCCATGGGCTGCATGGGCCACCTTGATGTTTGTATTATATCCACGCCGTTTTGTCCATTTTATGGCCACCTGGACAGGGCCAACCCTCTGGTGGGACGTCTACAAGTGGAGCCACCTTGTGAATGTGTAAGACTAGCCATCCAGCCCCCTGGAACGTCCAGTAGGGCTGGGACGCTGCTAGACTGGCCATCCAACAGTAGGGCCACCTTGATATCTATGTCGTGTTGTTACTAATCAGATGGTGGGGCCCCTTATGATGTGTTTCGTCCACCACGGAGCATGTATTCTATCCAGACTGTCCATCTACTTGATGCCTAGCGGGCCCAGAATATTGGATGGTTGGACATCCAGCAAGGGCCCAACTTACTGTATATTGCCCTTTGTGAAGTTGTGAGGTCCACCAGGTTGAAAGAGTAATGCATATACACTATACCTATACTTTTTTGAGATCATGGGCCCCATTAGTGCCTTGTAAGGCTTACCTTCTATCTATTTGAATAAGGACCAGACTGTCCAGATTTTTGGACGTCCAGCAGGCCCAGATGGGCTGGACATCTAGCCATTGAGCCTACATTATTATGTGCATATTATGTATAGGTTTCCCATCCAATTTGTTGAATTATAGGCTGACCTGTAAAGCCCATTATGATATATGTGTTGCACATGCTGCCCATCTATTTTGCTAGATTATATGGGCTCCCACATGAGGCCCACTATGATGCATGTGTTGTATGCACCACCTGGTCATTATTTTCTAGGCCATGAGATGTCCCAAGAAGCCCACCATGATGAATGAGATAATATGTATGTTTCCCATTCATTCCTAGCCAGTTTAAGGGCCATGGGCCCCATTGTGAGATAGTTTCTATAGTGGGTCGCACTCTAGGAGGCAATGGTGGTTAAATATCCATGTTGGAAACTCCCTATGGCCCATTGTTAGGTCCATTCTCATTTCTCTTAGTGAGCTAACCCAAATCATTGGGCCTTCATTAATATTAGCATGACCTATCTCACCTCATTAGGCTAAGCCCAAACTATTGGGCCCCTATTGATGCTAGTGGGATTATCCAGACTATTGAGCCCACCTTGTGTACTTTCGGGCCCCCATAAGAAAGCCCAGCTTGTTATATGATAGAGTGGGTGAGGAAGTCCACTTAATGTGCTTAAGGTCATCCTCTTGACTCCTTTGATTGAATGATTCACCCCATGAGGTCCATCCTTGATATGGTTTGACATCTAGAGCGTCCCTTATCTATGGGTGAGATGATGATACATGTATGGTAACATGATAATGATGATTATGAGTTGTTGGTTGAAATGATAGATATGATTTAATTGATTGTGAATTATAGCATATGCATTGATGATGGATGAGTAATTATTTATAGTACTTGTGACATTATTTATGTTAATCATGAAGAGAAAATGATCCTCATGGTAATGATGATGACATTTTATATGTATGCATGATGATAAAACATGCTAGTTGACTACTGTTCTTGATATCTAAGTGATAATAATGCACGCATTGATTGTCGTAATGATAATGTAGATAAGATAACCATATTTTAGTTGATACATGGATAATGATAAATAAATGATGTTGGTGGATGTAAGGTTAACTTTATGCGTGATAGATAACTAATGCCTAGGGCATGAATAATGATAGTATTGGACAATGGTCATGATATTGATGATGCATGTGAATCCCTATATGATATGTACTCTACGCACATGATTGCATGATACATGCTCATACGCATCATTGGTATGCCTATTATGAGGGATGATTGATCATAGCATTTGCCATTGGGCTGAGATGTTTATGGGAATCGTGAGACGGAGTTACCCCCACTGATTGCGTGATACGCACGGGTTTGATGCATGACTGGATGATATGACTCATGCATCTCGTATTTTGTGTGACATGATCGACACACTGAGAACATGCTTAGTATAACATCATGATACAAGCTCATACGCATCATTGGTATTCCTGTTATGAGGGATGACTGATTATAGCATGTGTCATTGGGCTGAGATGTATATGGGACTCCTTGTGAGATGGAGTTCCCCTCACATGATTGTGCGGTACGCACAGGTTTGATGCATGACTGGATGGTAAGGCTCATCTTCTCACAGTTTGTGACATGATCATTTGGCACCCTAACGACATCAGGGTTGTGGCATCCACAGGCTTATCATGGATGGTCAGATGGGACATCAGAAATATTAGGGATTCATCATATGAGCACTTTGGATGTCTGTGGGTGAAAGTCCCTAAACCCTCGTGGCCAGGGGATGCTCCAACATTGAGACCGAGTAGATACATGGGCGTCCGTGTGCCGAGTATTAGAGGACGCATCTCCCACTGTGTTGGGATCAGTTAGAAGGAGGTGTGACCTGACCTGCCCGAAGAGAAGGGGGCATAGCTAGGTTGAGTTTGACTAACTCAAGGAATGGGTTTGCTATCGATGTGCCAGATAGATATTGACAGACTATTGGTCAGACAGATAGTGAGGTCTTTTACGCTCACTTGGACTACGCACCTAGGGGGAGCAAATAATATGAAGTGCATTAGACCCTGGTAATGATCACAAAGATGTACGGTATGAGATGTGGACTTACTGAGCAGGAGTTACGTACTCAGTATTTTTCTCATTCATTCATTCATTCATTCATTCACTATCCACTCGGATTGGTGGTGGGTAACCAAATCATTATGTGTACTTTCGCAATGGCTAGGATCTCAGTTGGGCGTGCGACCAATATGAGATCAAGAGTTTATCACATTAAGTCTAGCTATTCAAATTTAGGTATGGGGCTGTTTTGGATAGAAGTCCTTTGTGATGAACCCCACAGCTTTTGATATCACATACTATTATGCCGACTATACACGCCAGCTTTGTCATCTCTTTTGCATTGTATATTATATTGCACCCTCAGCATATGACATTTGGTTTACTATGTTTCTATATTGCATGACCTAGACACGGTTGATGGTATTCGTGGACTCCTCAGGATTTGCATATTGCAATACCACGTACTATTATCCCGACTACACACTCTAGCTTTGTTATCTCTTTTACACTGCATATTGTATTGCACCCTCAATATATGACATTTGGCCTACTATGTCTCCACATTGAATAGCTAATCTATATTGCTTACTTAGTACATGACATTTACTTATTATGTCTTTGCATTGCATAACCTGGATAAGGCTGATTGTATTTATGGACTTGCCCTATATTTTTGTTTACTCTGATATTTATATTCTTGGCACATGTATGGCACACACATGCACCACCCTCTAAGCACTACGCCAAAATAGTGAAAAAAGGACGGTCGAAAACTATCTCAAAAGGCCATAAAGGACGGTCCTGGACCGTTGTAATGGCCGTCAAATTTTGGGGTGTCGTATTTTTTAAAGGACAGCCATAAACCGTCTCTAAAGAAGGATAGTCATGGACCATCTCTAAAGGACGGTCATGGACAGTCTATAAAGGCAGGTAGAAGAGGGCTGATATGAGGCTTAAAGGGACGGTCTATGGCCGTCCGTGAAAAGGATGGTCTTGGACCGTCTGTAAAAAGGACGGCCCATGACCATCAGTAAAAAGGACGGTTATAAGCTGTCTCTGATGAACCATAAAAAGACGGTCATGGACCGTCTCTTAAGAACCTAAAAAGGACGGTCGTGGACCGTCCTTTAAAAGGACGGTCTTCAGCCGTCTCATATTTGAATATACACCTGTTAATATCATATTCTTCCTGATATACACTTGTTACAACATCGTATTCTTCCTGATATACACCTGTTATATAATATATTTCATCATATTCATATTCACATCCATCTAAACCCAAACTACGTAAATCCATCCAAACATAAACTACATCCATCCAAACACAAACAATATACACCTGTTACAATATCATATTCTTCCTAATATACACCTGTTACAACATCATATTCTTCTTGATATACACCTGTTATATAATATATTTCATCATATTCACATTCACATCCATCTAAACCCAAACTACATAAATCCATCCAAACATAAACTACATTCATCCAAACATAAACTACATCCATCCAAACACAAACAATCTTCCACATTACATTCATCCACGCATAAATACATTAACATCAAAAATAAAAAAAGGAAATCAGCAACAATTTTATTTTTATCTTTCATCTAATAAAAAAAATATATTCAACCAACAAAACATTATAATTCAGAATCATGAAAAATTGCAGAAACTTCTTCCAAAAAAGTGGGCACTTTTTTAAAATAAAACTGATCATTAAAATAAAACTAATGCAAGAAAATAATGTAAAAAAGTGTTTCAATTCAAGTTAATAGAAACAACAACGAAAATTAAAGCTTTGTAAAAAGGAGCATGTGTTAAAAGAGATACATTCTTGTTTGTTGCCATGTGATTGGGCTACATTATTACAGCAATCGGGTTCGGGATCGGGTTTAGGTTTAGGTTTTCAAGTTTAGGTTTAAGTTTAGGTTAGGGAGTTGAGATTAGGATTAGGTGTAGGTCTAGGTTTAGGGATTTGAGAATACATTTAGTTTTTAAGTTTAAGTTTAGGTTTTAGGTTATAGGTTTAGGTTTAGGTTTAGGTTTAAGTTAGGTTATAGGTTAAGGTTTAGGTTATAGGTTTTGGTTTTGGTTTAAGTTATAGGTTTAGGTTTAGGTTATAGTATATAAGTTATAACTTTAGGGAATTGAGAATAGGTTAAGGTTTAGGTTTAGGTTATAGTATATAAGTTATAACTTTAGGGAATTGAGAATAGGTTAAGGTTAAGGTTTAGGTTTAGGAAATCGGGTTCGAGTTCGGGATCAAATTTAGGTTTGGGTTTTCAAGTTTAGGTTTAAGTTTAGGTTAGGGAGTTGAGATTAGGATTATGTGTAGGTTTAGGTTTAAGGATTTGAGAATACAATTTGGTTTTAGGTTTAGGTTTAGGTTTAGGTTTAGGCTTAGGTTTAGGTTATAGGTTTAGGTTATAAGTGCAGGTTATAGGCTTAGGTTTAGGTTAGGTTATAGGTTAAGGTTTAGGGAATTAAGAATAGGTTAAGGTTTAGGTTTAGGAAATCGAGTTCGGGTTTGGGATCGGGTTTAGGTTTGGGTTTTCAAGTTTAAGTTTAAGTTTAGGTTAGGGAGTTGAGATTAGGATTAGGTGTAGGTTTAGGTTTAAGCATTTGAGAATACAATTCGGTTTTAGGTTTAGGTTTAGGTTTTAGGCTTAGGTTTAGGTTATAGGTTTAGGTTATAAGTACAAGTTATAGGTTTAGGTTTAGGTTAGGTTATAGGTTATAAGTGCAAGTTTTAGGTTTAGGTTTAGGTTAGGTTATAGGTTAAGGTTTAGGGAATCAGGTTTAGGTTATAAGCTATAGGTTTAGGTTAGGTTAGGTTATAGGTTAAGGTTAGGGAATAGGTTAAGGTTTAGGTTTAGGAAATCGGGTTTGGATTCAGGATTGGGTTTAGGTTTGGGTTTTCAAGTTTAGGTTTAGGTTTAGGTTAGGGAGTTGAGATTAGGATTAGGTGTAGGTTTAGGTTAGGGATTTGAGAATACATTTAGGTCTTAGGTTTAGGTTTAGGTTTAGGTCTTAGGTTATAGGTTATGATTTAGCTTTTAGGTTTAGGTTTAGGTTAAGGTTAGGTTATAGGTTATAAATTTAGGTTATAGGTTATAGGCTTTGGTTTAGGTTAAGGTTATAGGTTTAGGTTTAGGTTTAGGTTTAGGTTTAGGTTATAAGCTATTGGTTTAGGGAATTGAGAATAGGTTAAGGTTTAGGTTTAGGAAATCGAGTTCAGGCTCGGGATCGGGTTTAGGTTTGGGTTTTCAAGTTTAGTTTTAGGTTTAGGTTAGGGAGTTGAGATTAGGATTAGGTGTAGGTTTAGGTATAGGTATTTGAGAATACATTTAGGTTTTAGGTTTAGGTTTAGGTTATGGGTTATAGGTTTAGGTTTAGGTTATAAGCTATAGGGTTAGGGAATTGAGAATAGGTTAAGGTTTAGGTTTAGGAATTCGTGCTCGGATTCAGGATTGGGTTTAGGATTGCGTTTTCAAGTTTAGGTTTAGGTTTAGCTTAAGGAGTTGAGATTAGGATTAGGTGTAGGTTTAGGTTTAGGGATTTGAGAATACATATGTGTTTTAGGTTATAGGTTATACGTTTAGGTTTAGGGAATTGAGAATAGGTTAAGGTTTAGGTTTAGGAAATCGGGTTCGGGTTCGAGATAGGGATAGGGTTTAGGTTTGGGTTTTCAAGTTTAGGTTTAGGTTTAGGTTAGGGATTTGAGATTAGGATAAGGTGTAGGTTTAAGTTTAGGGATTTAAGAATACATTTATGTTTTAGGTTTAGGTTTAGGTTTAGGTTATAAGCTATAGGTTTAGGGAACTGAGAATAGGTTAAGGTTTAGGTTTAGGAAATCGGGTTCGGGTTCGGGATAAGGTTTAGGTTTGGGTTTTCAAGTTTAGGTTTAGGTTTAGGTTAAGGAGTTGAGATTGGGATTAGGTGTAGGTTTAGGTTTAGGGATTTGAGAATACATTTAGGTTTTAGGTTTAGGTTTAGGTTTAGGTTATAGGTTATAGGTTATAGGTTTAGGTTTAGGTTAAGGTTAAGGTTATAAGATATAGGTTTAGGGAATTGAGAATAGGTTAAGGTTTTAGGAAATCGGGTTCGGGTCCGGGATCAGCTTAAGGTTTGGGTTTTCAAGTTTAGGTTTAGGTTTAGGTTAGGGAGTTGAGATTAGGATTAGGAGTAGGTTTAGGATTAGGGATTTAAGAATACATTTAGGTTTTAGGTTTAGGTTAAGGTTAAGGTTTAGGTTTAGGAAATTGGGTTCGGGTTCGGGATCGGGTTTACTTTTGGCATTTTCAAGTTTAGGTTTAGGTTTCGGTTTAGGTTAGGGAGTTGAGATTAGGATTAGGTGTAGGTTTAGGTTTAGGGATTTGAGAATACATTTAGGTTTCAGGTTTAAGTTTAGGTTCTAGGTTATAGGTTTAAGTTTAGGTTTAGGTTATAAGCTATAGGTTTAGGGAATTGAGAATAGGTTAAGGTTTAGGTTTAGAAAATTGGGTTCGGGTTCGGGATTAGGTTTCGGTTTGGGTTTTCAAGTTTAGGTTTAGGTTTAGGTTAGGGAGTTGAGATTAGGATTAGGTGTAGGTTTAGGTTTAGGGATTTGAGAATACATTTAGGTTATAGGTTTAGGTTTAGGTTATAGGTTATAGGTTTAGGGATTTGAGAATACATTTAGGTTATAGGTTTAGGTTTAGGTTATAGGTTATAGGTTTAGGTTTAGGTTTAGGTTTAGGTTATAAGCTATAGCTTTAGGGAATTGACAATAGGTTAAGGTTAAGGTTTAGGAAATCAGGTTTAGGTTTAGGATAGGGTTTAGGTTTGGGTTTTCAAGTTTAGGTTAGGGAGTTGAGATTAGGATTAGGTGTAGGTTTAGGTTTAGGGATTTGAGAATACATTTAGGTTTTTGGTTTAGGTTTAGGTTATAGGTTATAGGTTTGGGTTTAGGTTTAGGTTAAGGTTTAGGTTTAGGTTTAGGTTATAAGCTATAGGTTTAGGGAATAGAGAATAGGTTATGGTTAAGGTTTAAGAAATTGGGTTTGGGTTCAGGATAGGGTTTAGGTTTAGGTTTTCAATTTTAGGTTTAAGTTTAGGTTTAGGTTAGGGAGTTGAGATTAGGATTAGGTGTAGGTTTAGGTTTAGGGATTTGAGAATACATTTAGGTTTTAGGTTTAGGTTTAGGTTATAGGTTATAGGTTTAGGTTTAAGTTTAGGTTAAGGTTTGGGTTTTAGGTTTAGGTTAAGGTTAGGTTATAGGTTATAAGTTTAGGTTAAGGTTTTAGGTCATAGGTTTTGGTTTAGGTTAAGGTTATAGGTTTAGGTTTAGGTTAAGGTTTAGGTTTAGGTTATAAGCTATAGGTTTAGGGAATTGAGAATAGGTTAAGGTTTAGGTTTAGGAAATTGGGTTCGGATTCGGGATGGGGTTTAGGTTTGGGTTTTTAAGTTTAGGTTTAGGTTATAGGTTTAGGGATTGAAAATAGGTTTAGGTTAAGGTTATAGGTTAAGGTTAAGGTTATAGGTTTAGGTTTAGGTTAAGGTTATAGGTTTAGGTTTATGTTAGGTTATAGGTTTTTGGTTAAGGTTTAGGTTGTAGTTATAGGTTTTAAGATTTGAGAATAGGTTTAGGTTATAAGTATAGGTTGTAAGTGCTATGATTTCATATCCCTTTGGTTGTCAAATTTTGTGGTGACAAAACCTATATATATATGTCTTGTACATCTTGTGTTTCATGTTTGAGACTATTCATTGCTTCAAGACATCGTATTTCAAGACAAGAACTTAAATGAAGAAAGTTTCAAGTCTAGTCATGGATGAAGTATACAAGAATAAAAGTCTTCAATTATGCATGTTCAAGATTCTAAAAAATACAAGAAAAGAAGAAGACTTTATCAAGTCAAGAAAGGTTCAAGCTCGAGAAGGCCTACAACAAGATTCGTTAATTCTTAAGCTTCTCTTAAGGTCATCTGGGAGTATAGACTATCAATGTTCATCTCACTTTCAAGGTTTGTTTGACCTTAGATTGACCTTAGATTGGGCTTTATTGTAGGTCATTCTGGATACATAATTTGTATATTTTAAATATGCTTGTACGGGCTATTCTAAGACCAGTCCTAGGGACTTCAAGACCAGTCCTAGCTCTGTTACGACCAGTCTTAAGTTTTTCAGGACCAGTCCTAAGTTGTTGAAGATTTTTAGATTTTTTTATTTATCCTACGACCAGTCCTGTGAGCTGTACGACTTATCCTTTGACCGGTCTTAGCCCTACGACTCAAACTCCAGCAACTAATCTGGGGGTCCTACAACCAGTCGTAGGTGACCCATGACCAGTCGTGGAACAGTTAATCCTTATCCCGTGAAAATCTTTGAAAATCTGTTCAAGCTACGACCAGTCCTAGGGAACCTAAGACCAGTCATAGATAGGATTTTTCAGGCTATAAATAGAGCATGAATTTCAGAGTTTTTAAATTCAATTCAAGCAATTTTAAGGCCATACTCTGAGATAAGTTCGTGTTTGTTTTTAAGCTACTTTGTGCTCATTTAATATTCCTTTTTCTAGCTTATTTTGTATTTGATTTTAATCTACATTCCAATCTTATTAGAAAAGAGGAATTTTTGATATTCCTTCTTCTTGGATTCAAAATCAAATAGAACTAGCCATTTTGATTTAAAATCAATTAGACTTAGAACCATTTATAAAGTGAGTATTGGACTTTGAACGTTGAATCGAACTTCTACTCCGATTGGTTCTACCGGACTACTTCAAAAGGAGATTCAGGTATTTTACATTTGTGTAATTTACATTCTTTGGTTTTGTTTGAGATTTGCTAGAAAAATCTCATTGTTTTGGTTATCTGAGGAGAGCCAGAAAACTCAGATTGTGTGGGTTTTTGGATTGTGTAAGCCCGAGATAAAAAAACACAATTGTGAAGGTTTTATGTGAACCTATGAAACCTATTTTAATAGTGCATGCTAATATCCCCTATGTGAGGATATTAGGAGTGAAGTAGCATTCTGTGTGGCTGTTGGATAATAGTTGGTGTACACACAGGCGAACCACTATATATCTTTGTGTTGTGGATGTGCTTTATTCTTTCATTCCTTTATTCATTCAGTTTTGTGGATTGTATCTGTGGTTGAATGTTGTAATCATTTTATTTCAAACCAGTGTGAGGAATGTTTTAATAACTTAGGTTTAATTTCCTATAAGTTTTTTCCTTACTTTATTTATTCCTCTCGGTTTGAGTTTTTGATACAAATGACGTTCTAGAAATAAGGTTGTCCTACCATCAGCCTTTGGTTTTTGGTGTAAGGTTGTCCTTAGAACTGAATTAGTATCAACCTCTCAATACTAGTTTATTGAGGTTGCTTTTTAATTCAGTATTGTGAATTGTTTTATTTTATTATTCCGCTGTTATAAGTTTTATTTGGCGTAACCCTATTCACCCCCCCTCTAGGGCATATAACTAGGCCCTTTCAAGTGGTATCAGAGCCTAATAGCTCGTGCTTATTGTTTATTCATTGGATTTATTTCCTGAGCTAACGATCTAAGCTATATTAAGATGTCAAATTTTGATAGCCTATCAGTCACTAGGCCACCACCCTTTAATGGCACAAACTATGCCTATTGGAAAGCCAGGATGAGGATCTTCCTCAAATCCATGGATGAAAGTGTGTGGCTGGCCACAGTGAATGAATGGAACCCTCCTATCACTGAAGTAACCAATGACGATGGTTCAAAATCAATGAGAGTAACGACTTATTTTCATTGGACCACACTTCAGAAAAGTGAGAGTAGTGCCAATGCAAAAGCACTAAATGAAATTACTTGTGCATTATCACCAGATGAATTCAAAAGAATCATCTCTTGTGAAAATGCAAAATAAGCATGGGATGTATTAGAAATGATACACGAGGGTACATCAATTGTCAAGAAATCTAAAGTCCAACTCCTCACAACTAAATTTGAAAAATTTCATATGGAGGAGAATGAGATGTTTATGGACTTCTACACTAGATTAAATGACATTGTGAACTCTATGTGGGGTCTTGGTGATAGAATCCTAAAAAGTACAGTGTGCTCAAAGATATTAAGCTCACTTCCTGAACGGTTCAATTCTAAAGTAACTGCGATTCAGGAACTTCGTGATATGGATACCATGAGGGTTGAGGAACTAGTTGGTTCACTACAAAGCTATGAGTTGATCTTTAAAGCTCTTAAAGGAAAATTAATCGCTCTCAAATCATCTAAAAATGTTTCACAAGAGAGCACTTTGGATTTAAAAAATTTCGAAGATGATATGACGCTTTTAGCAAAAAAGTTTTATAAAATTTTCAAAAGCAAGAAACAAGTTAATTTTCAAAAGTCAAATGATAAGAGAGGATCTAAACCTAGAGCTCAAAAATCTTTAAAAGATAGTCAATGTTACAACTGTCAAGAGTATGGGCACTTAGCTAACAAATGTCCTGAAAAGGACAAATCAAAAAGGAAAAGCATGTTGGCTACTTGGGATGAATTGTCTGATTTTGAATCCTCTTCTAAATCAGAAGATTCTGAAACCGAGTCGGGTGATGATGTTAAAGCCCTTATGACTCTAGCCAAGATCACTTTTTCAGATAATGATGATATATCTAGTGAAGAAAATCTGAATAGTGATTGCGATAATGAAGATGATCTTCAGGATGCTTATAATGCCCATTATAAGGAGAGTTGTAAAATTTTCTAATCTTAAAGAAGATTATGAGTCTCTCTTTTTAGAAAAGTCTCATATTTTTGATTTTATTAAAAAGATCAAATGTGATTTAGATTTCAAAACCTCCCAAATTGAAGATTTGAAATTCGAAAATGAGAAATTAAAAAATGAGATTGCTTCTCTTTTGAGTTTGAAAGACACATGGAGATATGCCTAAGGTGATCCTAAATTGAAAACATTATTGTCCGGATCAAGAAAATGTGGCGATCAATCCGGGTTGGGCTATGATAAGAATACATCTCCTAAACAAAAGAATATTTCTCCTAAATTTGTAAAAGGAGAGTCTTCAACCTCAAAAGAAAAGAATACTTATCAAGGTTTTTCTAAAAATTCAAGGACTTTTCAAAAACCTAAAGGTAGCCATGTCAACTTTGATTTTTAAAATCGAAATCCATTGGCTGAAAAAATAATTGATCTACTCAAGGAGCTATTAAAGTCTAACTCTATAGGTCACTCCTATAACAAAAGATAGAAAAAGACCATCTATACTCCTAAATCCAAAATAGTTCTGAAATGGGTTCCTAAAGTTGCCTGCTTGGTTGCCCACACTACTTTCAAAGCTATAAGCCATTCAAAGTGGTACCTAGATAGTTGTTACTTTCAAACCATAATGTGAAGTTTTCTAATCAAGGTTGTGAGATAGTTAATAAAAAGGGTTCTGTTATATTAACTGGTCGTAGAACTTCTAAAAACTGCTACATCGTTAGTGATGCAAGCTCATCTACTCAATCGTGTTACATGGTCGAGACTGAATTATGGCATAAACGCCTTGAACATGTTCACTACCGGAACTTATTTTGATTGAGTAAAAGAGAACTAATTAGAGGTCTACCCAAATTGTAAAAAGTAGATAAAATATGTGGTGAATGCCAGTTGGGAAAACAGACTGGGAGCTCTCACAAGAAAGTGAACTCCAATACCACATCTAGACCACTCGAGCTTCTCCACATGGATCTTATTGGACCAACCAGAATGGAGAGTCGAGGAGGAAAAAAATACATCTTGGTTATCGTAGATAACTATACCAGATTCACTTGGGTATCGTTCTTAAAGGACAAAACTGAAACCCTTAAGGAAGTGAAAAAGATCATCAAACGAATCCAAAATGAAAATGGTTCTCATGTTAGTAAGATCTGTAGTGATCATGGATCTGAATTCAAAAATATTAGTTTTGAGAAATTCTGTAGTGATCAGGGAATATCGCATGAATTCTCTACGCCCAAAACTCCTCAACAAAATGGCATAGTGGTAAGAAAAAATAAGTGCTTTAGGATATGGCTAATGTTATGTTGAAAAACATGAAGCTCTCTAGAAATATTTGGGCTGAAGCAGTTAATACCGCATGCTATATTATTAATCGAGTTTATACCAGTAAATCTGATAATAAGACTGCTTATGAATTATGTTTGAAAAGAAACCTAATGTCAAATACTTTCAAGTTTTTGGCAGCAAGTGTTATATTTTACGAGATCGTGAAAATTTGAGAAAGTCTGATACAAAGAGTGATGAAGGTATTTTTCTTGGTTATTCTTTGAACAGTCGAGCTTATAAGGTTCTAAATAAGAGAACTGGTGTGTTTCAAGACTCCATCAATGTGGTCATTAATGATCATTTGAATACACCAGCCCCGAGCTCAGATGATTATGAAGTTCTTATTATCGACAATCAAGATACCTCATCAAGTAAAAAAGAATCTGAACTAAGGACTGTCAAAGATCATCCAACTAATCAAATTCTTGAAAACTCTCTGACTGGAGTTCATACTCACAAATAACTTGAGAACATATGTAATTATGTTTGTTTTACATCCCAAATAGATCCAGTCAATGTGAAAAAGCACTTTCTGATGAAAATTAGATAGTTGCTATGCGGGATGAACTTAATCAATTTATTTATAATGATGTTTGGTATCTTGTTCTTAGACCTAAAGATAAACACATTATTAGAATAAAATGGATCTTTAAAAATAAGTCTGATGAACTTGGAAATATAATACGAAACAAGGCTAGACTGGTTGTACAAGGGTACAATCAGATTGAAGACATCGATTACGATGAAACCTTTGCTCCAGTCGCTCACCTTGAATCAATCAGACTTTTTATTTCCATCGCATGCTTTAGAAATTTTAAGATTTATCAGATGGATGTAAAGAGTGCCTTCTTGAATGGCGATTTACATGAAGAGGTGTATGTTGAACAACCTTCAGGGTTTGAAGACCCCAAGTTATCTGACCATGTATTTTGTCTTAAAAAGGCTCTCTATGGTCTAAAACAAGCGCCCAAGGCATGGTATGAGAAATTGACTAAATTCTTACTTAGTCATAGCTTTCAAGTAGGAAGTGTCGATAAGACACTCTTTGTTAAGAAGCATAACAATGATATTTTGATGGTTCAAATTTATGTTGACGATATTATTTATGGGTCAACTTGTACTAACATGTCTATTGATTTTGTAGATCTTATGAAATCAAGGTTCGAAATGAGCATGGTTGGTGAACTAAACTATTTCCTAGGGTTGCAAGTAAAATGACAACCTGATGGAATTTTCATTTCTCAGACCAAATATGCTTCAAACTTGGTTAAAAGGTTTGGATTTGAGAATGGTAAGAACTTTGATACTCCTATGAGTACAACATTAGGACTCTCAAAAGACTCTATGGGTAAAGATATAGATCCTAAACTGTATCATAGTATGATTGGTAGTTTGTTGTATCTAACTACAAGTAGACCTGATATCGCGTTTAGTGTTGGTATTTGTTCAAGATATCAGTCTAATCCTAAGGAATCACATCTTACTGCTGTTAAACGGATTATTAGATATGTCGCAAGTACTATAAATCTGGGTGGTATCCTTTTGATACTAGTGTTCAATTAGCCAGGTACTCAGATGTTGATTGGGCCGGTAATATCGATGATAGAAAATCAACCAGTAGTGATTGTTTTTACATTGGAAATTGCTTAGTTTCTTAGTTCAGCAAGAAGCAAAGGTCAATATCGCTCTCCACTACTGAGGCTGAGTATATTGCAGCTGGATATGCATATACTCAACTAGTTTGGATGAAACTCATGTTAAGCGATTATGAAATTAATCAAGATTTAATGATCTTACATTGTGATAATTCCAGTGCTATAAATATTTCTAAAAATCCAATTCAGCATTCATGTACTAAGCACATTGACATTAGGTATCATTACATTCGTGAGTTGGTTGAAGAAAAAATTATTTCCTTGGAATATATACCAACCGAAACTCAACTTGCTGATATATTTACTAAATCGATCGACAAATGCAGGTTTAATAAATTGAAATTTGATCTTGGTATATACATTTTACATTGAGTATTCTTTCTTGCATGTATCATTGTGTATTATATTTGGTATTATATGTGTTGAAATTTTAATTTTTTACATTAAATATGTATTTTTGGCCGATGCTCGACCGGTCGTAGCTGTACACGACCAGTCGTGGTACGACAGGTCGTACACAACACTCGACCGGCCGTGGAGCTCGTGAGCTTGATATGATTTGGGAAAAACCTCCTTCTTCTTCATTTTCACTCCTACCTACGACGACTCGTGGCTCGACCAGTCATACGATTTCTTATATTTCTTCAAGGTTAGTCCTATTTCTTCAATTTTCTTAAAGTTTGATGTTCTCTATACTTTGATTTGATCATTGTGTAGCTTGATTTCATCTTTTTGTTGAGTTTTTCAAGGGTTTCTTCTCAAATTGCTGATCTAAAGAAAACTAATCATTCTTTTTGTGCATTTCTCTTGCTCTTAGTATATCTTGTTGAAGATGGATGCTAGAGGGAAGAAGAAAACATCCCGTAGTCCATCCTCATCTAGATCTACACCGATAACAAAACGGCACCTTCAGTCACCCGAAGATGATCCTCAAGATGTACGGGATTTGCGTGTCCGTAATGTTATCGTTGAGCATCTCGTTGATCTCAATCATGTTGCACCATATGGTATCGTTCCTCTCCTTGAATCTGTTGGCTGGGCTAACATTTTACTTTGGGGTAGGCTTGCATACCATTCTATTGCACAATCAATGGTTGCATGTATCTCAGAATTCTCCCTTGACAACTTAACTTTTTTAATTACTACTAGAGAAGGAAAATTTCTTATAGACCTATATTTGATATCGGGCATTATGGATATACCTGTCAAAGATGAAGATATTCCGATTCATACTCTATAGACAAACCATTTGAATCGGAAAAACATATGTTGACAAGAGACCTATGCAAAATTAATGTGCAATAGACACACAAAGGGAATGCGCTCCCTTCAAAATACTTGTTACCCAGATACAGAGTGTTACACCATATATTTATTTCAAATTTGTATCCTCAGTTTGGTAATAAAACTGAGTTGACTACTTTCATGATCTGTATATTGCATTCCATTGCTTCTGGAACTATGGTCTGTCTACCTTCATTGATTTGTCATTTTATCATACAGTTTCAACTCCATCCAGGTCATAGTGATATTCCGTTTGGTTATCTTATGACTGTGTTAGCCATTCAAATGCTTCTTGATACACCTGTTAATGGAGCACCCATTCATCATCTTTTATTCAACAATACAAATTTAAATAAGATGAAGTTGGATTTGCTTCCTAGTCAAGTTGATGAAGGTGGTGTTGGTGGTGATGGTGGTGAAGCCGGAAATGAAGGGGAAGCTGGCGATCTTCCTCAACAAGATGTTAATATGGATGAGTTATTTGATGAGATAGAACTGATTCGCAGAATGATCCTGATTACGATCCATCTAGTTATGATGCACGCCTTCGTGCATTGGAGAAAAATGTTGATAACATGAGTGTAGCCCACGATATGCAGTTTAAATATATGAAAAAATATCTTCGTCGCATTAATAGGGGCTTACACTAGATTGATCCTACTATCCCTGCTCCCTCCTTTGGATCTGATTAGGCGGATTATCTTTTGGATTGTATTATCTTTTATTTTGGATATTATATTGGTTATGACTTGATGATTCTAGATTTATATTTTGAGATATGATATTTTCTTCCATATTCCTTTCTCATTATCTGCTTATTATTACTCTCTATGTTGCCGTTCTCTTTCCTATTGTGACTTTTCCTTGTCATTTTGTGACAAAAAGGGGGAGTAGTATGGTAAAGGGGAGTAGTATGGAAAGGGGGAGTAATTTGTATGGATTGATTGATTGAGGAGTATATGTGGATTGATAATATGGAATGTGGATAACTTACGCTTTGCTTAATGTTTTCATGTTTTTTCTCTCAGGGGAGCATATTTTACTCTTATCTGTATGATGTGTGTTTTGTCACAAATTTGACAAAGGGGGAGATTGTAAGTGCTAAGATTTCATATCCCTTTGGTTGTCAAATTTTGTGGTGACAAAACCTATATATATATATATATATATATATGTCATGTACATCTTGTGTTTCATGTTTGAGACTATTCATTGCTTCAATATTTCAAGACAAGAACTTAAATGAAGAAAGTTTCAAGTCTAGTCATGGATGAAGTATACAAGAATAGAAGTCTTCAAGTATACATGTTCAAGATTCTAACAAATACAAGAAAAGAAGAAGACTTTATCAAGTCAAGAAAGGTTCAAGCTCGAGATGGCCTACAACAAGATTCGTCAATTCTCAAGCTTCTCTTAAGGGTCATCTGAGAGTATAGACTATCAATGTTCATCTCACTTTCAAAGTTTGTTTGACCTTAGATTGACCTTAGATTGGGCTTTATTGTTGGTAATTCTGGATACATAATTCGTATATTTTAAATATGCTTGTACAGGCTATTCTAAGACCAGTCCTAGGGACTTCAAGACCAGTCCTAGCTCTGCTACGACCGGTCTTAAGTTTTTCAAGACCAGTCCTAAATTGTTGAAGATTTTTAAAATTTTCTGGTTATCCTACGACCAGTCCTGGACATCCTACGACCAGTCTTATGAGCTGTACAACTCGTCCTTCGACCTGTCTTATCCCTACGACTCGAACTCCAGCAACTAATCTGG
Source organism: Magnolia kwangsiensis (assembly GCA_037074715.1). NCBI lineage: Eukaryota > Viridiplantae > Streptophyta > Magnoliopsida > Magnoliales > Magnoliaceae > Magnolia > Magnolia kwangsiensis. Next base: position 74,024,423 of record CM073575.1, on the reverse strand, counting down.
GGGTCATACGACCAGTCGTAGGTGGCCCACGACCGGTCGTAGGCTACCCAGGACCAGTCGTGGAACAGTTAATCCTTATCCAGTGGAAATCTTTAAAAATCTGTTGAAGCTACAACCAGTCCTAGGGAACCTAAGACCAGTCATAGATGGAATTTTTCAGGCTATAAATAGAGCACAAATTTTAGAGTTTTTCAATTCAATTCAAGCAATTTTAAGGCCATACTCAGAGATAAGTTCGTGTTTTTTTTTAAGCTACTTTGTGCTCATTTAATATTCCTTTTGCTAGCTTTTTTTATATTTGATTTTAATCTACATTCCAATCTTATTAGAAAAGAGGAATTTTTGATATTCCTTCTTCTTGGATTCAAAATCAAATAAAACTAGCCCTTTTGATTTAAAATCAATTAGACTTAGAACCATTCATAAAGTGAGTATTGGACTTTGAACGTTGAATCGAACTTCTGCTCCGATTGGTTCTACCGGGCTACTTCAAAAGGAGATTCAGGTATTTTACATTTGTGTAATTTACATTCTTTGGTTTTGTTTAAGATTTGTCAGAAAAATCTCATTGTTTTGGCTATTTGAGGAGAGCCAGAAAACTCAGATTGTGTGGGTTTTGGATTGTGTAAGCCCGAGATAAAAAGACACAATTATGAAGGTTTTAGGTGAACTTGTGAAACCTATTTTGATAGTGCATGCCAATATCCCCTGTGTGAGGATATTAGGAGTGGAGTAGCATTCTGTGTGGCTGTTGGATAACAGTTGGTGTACACACACACAAACCACTATATATCTTTGTGTTGTGGATGTGCTTTATTCTTTCATTCCTTTATTCATTCAGTTTTGTGGATTGTATCTGTAGTTGAATGTTGTAATCATTTTATTTCAAGCCAGTGTGGGGAATGTTGTAATAACTTAGGTTTAATTTTCTGCAAGTTATTTCCTTGCTTTATTTATTCCTCTCGGTTTGAGTTTTTGATACAAAGGACGTTCTAGAAATAAGGTTGTCCTACCATAAGCCTTTGGTTTTTGGTGTAAGGTTGTCCTTAGAACTAAATTAGTATCAACCTCTCAATACTAGTTTATTGAGGTTACTTTTTAATTCAACATTATGGATTGTTTTATTTTATTATTCCGCTGTTATAAGTTTTATTTGGCATAGCCCTATTCACCGCCCCTCTAAGGCATATAGCTAAGCCCTTTCATAGGTTTAGGTTAGGTTATAGGTTAAGGTTTAGGGAATTGAGTTTAGGTTATAGGTTCATGTTATAGGTTATAGGTTTAGGTTATAGGTTTTGGGATTTGAGAATAGGTTTAGGTCATAAGTATAAGTTTAGGTTAGGTTGTAGGTGAAAGTTTAGGGAATTGAGTTTAGGTTATAGGTTAAGGTTAAGGTTTAGGTTGTAGTTATAGGTCTTAGGATTTGAGAATAGGTTTAGGTTATAGGTTAAGGGTGTGGTCCCTGCAAATATAGATATAAATATGGCCTACTCCAATTGGTTAGACCCTTCCAATGCTGTCCATAGGAAATAGACAGCTTCATCATGGTCATAACAGCGGTTCCCACCTTCTAGGGATCCCCGCTCAGCCAGATAGCTCCGATGCAAATTCGGGTTTGCTCCATTAGTTTCGAGCAAATACATAAATACGATCTGTCCAAATGGTCATGCCCCTTTAATCCTGTCCATAGGAAATGGACAGCTTCATCATGGTCATAGCAGCGGTTCCCACTTTTTAGGGACCCCGCTCATCTGGATAGCTCCGACGCACATCCGAGTCTGCTCCATTAATTTTGAACAAATACATAAACACGGCCTATCCAAATGGCTAGGCCCCTTTAATGGTCATAACAGCGGTTCCCACCTTCCAGGGACTCTCGCTCAACATTCGTATAGCTCTGACGCACATTCGAATACATAAAAGGGTACAGTTTTAAAGAACATTATTAGCAATGTTTTAAATGTATACCTCCCTTAGAAAGTCCTTTAGTTGATCCCCATGAAAGTCATGATCTATAAGAACCTTAACGACAACATCCTGCATTCCATGATTAAATAAATAATAAGATGCATCACCTTTACTTTCAAGTCAAACAAAAATGGGACAGAGAACTATATTAGAAACACGAAGAAAAATGTGGATTTCTTTGAATATGATAGAGAGATTGGTCCAGGAACTAAACCAAAAATTACTCTTATCAGGTTTGTTATCAAAATAACATTTCCAGAGAAGTTCCCTGCATTAAACACTTACCTATGTAATTCACAATTATCTTCAATAAAATTAAATTATTGTCTTTAAAAAAAATGCATGCTATGCATGCGAAATGTCATTTTCAAACCAAAGTACACTTGTTATTTTCAAATCTCACGCGGCCACTTCATTCCCCCACTCTCTCCCTCGATTTCCCCACTCTCACCTCTCTGCCTCTCTCTCTTGAATAAAAAAAGAAGAAAAAAAAAAATCTATTTTATGTTTTTTCAATCCATCTTCCATTTTCTTCTTAACAAGAAAATCCATATTTACTAATATTTCCATTTTTCTATTTTTCAAAAGAATGAGTTCGGACTCCGAAAGCGTCGGCTCCAACACTCGTACTTTGAAGAGAAGGTCACGGCATACAACATGGATCATTTACAAAAACTAGCGGATGACAAATTATGTGTAACATACAGAGATGGTTCAGCCACTTATGCAATTAGGGAAGGTTCAAAAGGACATACATATTTGAAAGTTGGTCAAATCATAAACAGGCGTGTTATGGACGGAGACATTGTTTAAATTAATAGGCCACCTAGTACTCATAAACATTCATTGCAAGCATTTTTTGTCTATGTGCATGACGACCATACTGTTAAGATCAACGCATGCATGGCATACCAAAAACTTTGAGAAGGTAAGTCAACACAATAGAAAAGCACATGCATGGCATAACAAAAACTTTTAAAGGCAACAAGATGCAAAAACCAACATGAAAATATGTGAAATAAGTATTAAAATTAGCAACAAAAAGAACCAATATTGCACAAATACATCTGTACAGTTATTTTTTAATAAGCTATGCTACAATACAAATATACATTTCTTTAGTATAACATGTGCATTTAAAAAATTATGATAAAAGTATCAATACTTGCATTTGGATATAGAAACAACTTTGTGTTTCTGAGGGACTTCCAATCAAACTTGCAATTAGCAGTTGGGAAGGCATCGAAAACAGAACTTGCATGAAGTTGGCTTCCTTTTTCTTTCTTTTTCCACCCAAACAAGAGGAGAGTGTGTTCTGGGAGACACTAAACATACCTCACATGTGTTTGGATGATAGTGAATCATGTGTGAGAACAGGAAATTCCAAATGCACCCTAAAATATTCTACATAAGCTCAAGCTTATTGTGCATGTAATATGAGTGAAAAACACATGACCTTTGGTATCCCATTATGTAAGCATGAAAAATAAATGTGACAAACCATCCATTTGTGAACAGGCTGCAATCGGTAACACTTATCATCAGTAAATTTTTTTACCCATTATTTCATGTTACCTGCTTCCCTTGCCATATTTTTCATTAATAAATATAGAAGCATACTCTATGTTAGTTTTTCACAGTATAAATATTGGTAATGGTTCATCAATCCTCATATGTGATAGTGATGTACAACTATTATGTGTAACGGCCATTACATAACTGTTTCAACATACCTTGACACTAGTAGTCTAGCACATGTTGCAATGACATTGAATTCCTTCATCACCCAATTAGAGGTCAACTACAATCATTACTATCACATGAACATATGCCTAGAAAAGTATAACATCTAGTAATTCAATTTCACACAATTAACAACAACTCGGTGTCTACATCCAATGAGAAAACCATTTTGAAATTAGCTATTGTATACCTGGCATGATAACATAGATAAAACTAATTACCTGACCAATCAAAGTTAAGTGGCAACTAGATTTTAGTAAATTGAAGAGCAGTGAATTTGTTAATTCAAAGTCTGTAAGTAGGAGCAAATGTTCAAGTAATTAATGGTATTTGGTTAGCAGAAAACCATAATTAATTTGATTAACCCAATTTGGAGCATATGACATGATTTAATAACAGAGTACTAGTATAAGCTGCAATAACATTGAATACTTTCGTCAAATAATTGGAGACCAACCGCAATCATCAATGTCATATGAATATATGCCTAAGAATGAAAAATACCCACAAGGATGCTGAGATGGATAACTGACAAGACAAGGATAGAATTAGAAATGACTACAAGGGAATTTAGGAGTAAAACCAAAACGTAACAAGATGAGGTAAAGTAGACTTAGATGGTTTATTCATGTGCAATGGAGATTGAGAACTGCACCAGTCAGGAGTGAGTGCGTACAAGTTTTAGGCTCTAAAAGGGCAAGGGGAAGGCCCAAATGGGTGTGTGTAGAGGAAGTAAGACTTAATGACCTATAGTCTAACTGAAGTTATGGCCCTTGTTAGGTGGAATGGCAGGAAAGGATTCAAGAAGCCCAATTAGTTGGGATAAGGCTTAGATGTGATGATGTAACAAGGAATACCCATGAGAAACTTTCAAACAAATAACAGCAAGTGGGTGTCTACTTTCAAAGAGAAGCCATATTGGAATTATTTATAATATACCTGGCATGAGAGCATAGATAAAACTAATGACCTGACTAGCCAAAGCCAAGTGCTTCGATGTTATGGACTTCAAACCTGATACCTACAACACACACCAAATGGAACTTCTCAATTGATAGGGAAATCATAAAAATGATTGTAACAAAAACTGCCACAAAAATAAGCAGAGGAAAACTGCATGCATTGGTAGTTTAAATATTACTCAAGCCCAAGTGGCTATATGTGTGGATATGTACAAGTTTGTGGACATGTGGCTATAGATGAGACACTGGAAAAGGAGCCTATTAGCTTTTATTAGTCATTGCTATTAAGTTCAGTTATCCACATCCATGATTTTCCCTCTAACTTGTTGTCTGTGTGTGCTCTTAAGAAACAACTGAATTGTTATGTCACATTTTTTGTCTCCCCATGTTAACCAGAATCTGACAACCAAGAAGAGGATTGGTGTTGTTCACAAGACACATGAGCTATATCTGTTCAACAAGAAGGACATATCCACTGTTTTAGTTTCTGAGTCTGTAATGAGTATTGAACAGCATGTTCATCTATAGCACACATGCTTGGGTCTTTTTCCTTATAGTCTCTTAAAGTGTTATTTCCAAATAAATTCACCGATGATATAATTTCCAATGTGAACTTCGTAAATTGTAAAAACATTGCAAAACATCATTTGCTCCTAGTATTTTTATTATTATTTTTTAAAGTTAAACTATTTTTGAGTTTGTTTATTCTGATGTCTAGGATCCTATCCCAATTTCCTTAGTTTTTTACCATAAATAGTTTAAATTCATTTATTGATGATTACTCAAGACCTACATGTTATTGAATGAAAAGTAGGGATGAGGTTTCTTCCATAGTCAAAATATTTCATAAGATGGTTCTTGCTCAATTTGACACCAAAATAGAAATGTTCCATTCAGAAAATGCTGAGTAGCTCTGTCATGACTTATAGAACCACTTTCTCAAAAATGGCATGAAATTTCCAAAAGATATATCCATGTACCCCACAACAGAATGTCAAGTATTTCTTCCTCCATATCCTTACCTTCTAGAGTTGTAGGTTCCTTGGCTGATCTTCATTAGAACCAACATGAGAGCTCTTGACATGCAAGGAACATGGGATTTGGTAGAGTTGCCAGCAAGGAAGCATATTGTTCAATGTAAATGAGTGGTGGACTTTGTGTAGTGTAACCTGTTGGATGTAAATGAGTGGTGGACTTTGTGTAGCATAACCCAAATGGATAGATTGCAAGATTCAAAGCTCGTCTCTTATGGCTACAAGGTCCAACCAATACCTGGGGTAGACAACAAGGAAACAATTTTCTCTTGTCGTCGTCATCATCATCATCATCTAAGCCTTATCCCAATAAACATTTTTTCTCCTATAGGAAAGTTAAATTTTATGGATGTATTTCTCTCAGTTTCTTCATTTTACAATTGGCCTCTTCACATTTCCCCACGTTGACCTTCACGAAGAAGTATGTCTCTACCTCCTAGATTTCAGCCAACAGAAAAGAAATGGATGGCGTGCAAACTAGAAAAAAAGCTCTTCGTGATCTCAAGTAGTCACCTACAGCAAAATCTATATAACTACCTCCATAGTCCATAGCTCAGCTAGAAAAAAAAACATTTCAAATTAAGAGGTTATCTATTTGGTGCACCGGTGCTCCTTACTATTATCGTCCACTATTGCTCAACCACATTAAAAAAATAATAATAACATTTAACGGATGATCTTAACAATCTTATTGGGAATGATTGTAACAAATTAATCCTGCAAAACAATACAAATGCATTATGTACAGGATCATCGATACATCCCAATACAAATGCCATATACTATTAGAATGCATCTCCTATACCATCCAAATACATCCTCCACGTATGCTTTTAAGAGAATCCAATACCCCAATCAAGGTAAATAAAATTAACATGAACCAAGTTCATCCAGCAGTAGGGAGAAACAACTGAGCTGAAGAACACACCTATCAGAAGGTATTCCACAGAAGCAATATCTAAGCCCATCTCTGCATTGTTGCCTCACCGTCAACCCATCTCTGCATCTCTGTTATAAAAACACCTTCTTTAAATAGCTGAAATCCACCCAATAGCAAGCCATCCTGCTACTGGATGCCCAAATCTCTCTACTCATTCATCTTAAAACTGACAATCTCCATTGCAACCCCTCCCCAACAACAAATCTTCCATCTCTGGCCCCTTCTTCTCTGTCTCTGTCGACCACTGGGCGTCAATGGTCGTACCATCGTGGCTATTAAAAAGGGCGATCTCTACTTCCGACAGTGATCAGTTGATTGGGAGAGAGATCTGGATTTTAGGGGTAGAGAGCGCACGATTTTAGGGATTTTTTGAGTTAGGGGGGAGAGAGAGGGAGGGAGAAAGATCTGGATTTTGGGGTAGAGAGCGCACAATTTTAAGGATTTTTTAAGTTTAGGGAGAGAGAGAGAGGGGTTTCGAGTTTTCGGGGCAGGGAGCGTGCGATTTTGGGATTTTTTTTTTGTTTTGGGGAGGGAGAGAGCGCCACATGGATTAGGGAAACGGATTGGCTACTCCACTTGACACCCACCGATGGCAGGTGGTCGATGCTCTGTGGGCCCCACCATGATATATGTGTTTCATCCATGCCGTCCATCTATTTTTAAAGATCATTTTATGGTATAATAAAAAAAATTACATATAACCCAATCTTAAGTGAGCCACATCACAGGAAACAGTGTTGAATGAGTGTCGACCATTAAAAACATTTCGGGTGCTATAAAAGTTTTGGATCAAGCTGATTTTTGTTTGTTTCCCTTCATCTGGGCCTGTATGGCCTAATCAACACATTGGATGTCAAGTAAATGGTATAGTGGGCCATAGGAGTATTTTAATGGTGGATATCCAATCACTATTTTTTTCATGTGGTGTGGTAGACCTTAGATTTACATCTCTCTCATTTTTGGAAAAAAGCCCTAAAATGATCTGTAAAAATGGATGAAAAGAATGGATGAAACACATACATCATGGTGGGGCCCAAAGAGCACCGACCATCAGCCATGTGACTGGTGGCAGGGGTAGCCAATCCGTTTCTATGGATTAGGGATGCGGATTTCCTGCGCTGGGATGAAGATGGGGTCCACTGTGATGTTTATTAGAAATCAAATCCGTCCATCCATTTTTTGAGCTCATTTTAGGACAAGCGGCAAAAAATGAGAAGGATCCAAAATTCAAATGGGTCATACGAGATGAAATAGTGGGGAAAGGAATACCTACCATCAAAACCTTCCTAGGCTACACCTTGATGTTTATATTCCATTTAAATGGTTTATATTCCATCCAAACAGTTTATAAGGAATACTTAATCATATATTGGGTCTGCCTAAATATGATTCACATATCCAACCCACTTATTACGTGTGTCCCACTTGGATGAGGGGTCAGACCAATTTTCAACTGCATCCATGCCTGTATTAACTTGTAAATAGGTTTATAAAGAATACCTAATCATATATTGGGTCAGACCAATAAACATCGCGACGAAACCTAAGAAGGTTTCAATAGTGGGTGTCACTATCCCACTCTTTTCTATGGTGGGTCCACTTGAACTTTAGATTTGCCTCGTCAGCAGATGCACCATTCCATGGTGGGCCATGAAAAATAATCATTTATTGGGCCCACCTAGATGTGGTTCATAGATCCAGCCCATTCATTATGTGTGTCCCACTTGGATGAAACACATACATCATGGTGGGACCCATAGAGCACTGACCAACATCCACCAAGTTTTTTGGGCCCCACTATGATGTATTCGTTATATCCACACCGTCCATCCATTTTGAGATATCATTTTACGTCATGAGCCAAAGAATGAGGCCGATAAAAATCTGTAGTGGACCTCACCACAGAAATCTTAGGTGCACCACACCACATGAAATCAATAGTAATTGGATATCTATCATTAAAATCCTCCTAAGGCTTACTGTACTATTTATTTGACATCCAATATGTTGATTAGGTTATACAGGGCCAGATGAAGGGAAAAAATAAAAATCAGCTTGATACAAAACTTTTATGGCCCCAAAATGGTATGACATCCAATATTGTACTGTTTATATTTTTTTTTAGATGTCTTCACATATTTTTAGATGGTAATCGACACTTGAGTTTCGTATACGGATGATTTTTGAGATATCTCATAAGCAACAGGGGAGACATCAAATGCACGGTGTTGATGTTCGACACACATCATGATGGGGCCATTTTACATTTCTGGTCCATTCACTCTATTTTACTGATCATCACCCTCAATTTGACTAGTTACTCGCCTAAATCATACTACATATGAGAAAGATATTGGGCAAACAAGATTGATCAACAATTTGAGTGAATTTTGATTTAAACATCTGAAGTTATTTACTCTTCATGTCCGGACTGATCAAATGTACAAAAACATTTAAAGGTTGTTCATAATATCAAAAATATATAAATGAATAGAAAACACAAACATTAGCTTGATCCAAAACTTCTATGGCCTCCAAGAAATTTTAAATGGTAGAGGTTCAATCACACTTTTTCCTGTGGTGTGGTCCACTTGAGCTTTGGATATGCTTCCTTTTTATTCTTTACACCTCAAACTATCTGTTAACATGGATGAATGGAGTGGATAAAATAAATAAATAACGGTGAACCCCACAAAGTTTACTCTAGTAAAGGTAACGAGTAACTCACTTAAATGTAGTGGAGAAAGGTTTTCTTAAAACATTCATAATCATATATTGGGCCTACCTAAATGTGATTCACATATCCAACCCACTCATTATGTGTGTCCCACTTGGATGAGGGGTCAGACCAAGTTTCAACCACATCCAAAACTCAAGTGGGCCCCACCAAGTTCTTTTATATTTTTAGGATGTCTTCATATAGTTTTAAATGGCACGGCCCACTTGAGTTTCATTTACCAATGATTTTTGAGATATTTCATAACCTAAAGCGGACACATCAAATCCACGGTGTTGATGTTCGACACACATCATGATGGGGCCCACAAAACTTACTAACATCAATTCTTGGGTTCTCACGAGGTCAGTAAGTTGGGTTACAATTTTAACCAGAATATTTGGCCCATTTTACATGTCTAGTCTATTCACTCTATTTTACTATCAATAGTCTCAATTTGACTAGTCATTCGCCTCAATTAGGCTACATATGAGAAAGATATTGGGCATACAATTGATCAACAATTTCAGTAAAATTTGATTTAAACATCTGAAGTTATTTACTCTTCAATTTGAACTGATTAGATTGTCCAAAAATGATTAAAGTTTCAATTAGTGGATGTGCCTAATAATTTAGTAATTTTATTTTACACATAAATTTAACCTTTTTTTAAAAAAATGTAAATCTTTTTTTACTCTTTTAACTAAATATCATTTTTATTATAAATAAATTTAACATTTTTTTTACAAAATTCAGTTTTCTTTTTTAAAAAATATATTTTTTTACAATTTGTCAATTTTTTCACAATTTTGTTTAATTTTTTAAAGTTTCTTTTTCAAAATATCATTTTTTTTATCGATTTTTTTTTTTAAAAATTATCAACATTATTCAAAGTTCTTAATTTTTTTTTCAAAATCTAGATTTTTATAAAATTACAGGTTTTTTTAAAAAATTTAAATTTTTCTTAAACATTGTTAATTATTTTTCTAAGCTTCTCGACTATTTTTTTTTCGAAATTCATAATTTTTTTGAGCTTCTTAATTTTTGACCTAAGCGTTAGAGACGGCTTAGGACCGTCTCTAATATAGACGGTCTTTGACAGTCTCTAATAGAGACGGTCTTTGACAGTCTCTAATCGAGAGGGTCTTTGACAAGGTTATAAGATGGTTTAGGACCATCTCTAATAGAGACGGTCCTTGACAGTGTAACGCCCTGAAAATCGGGGGTCGAGGATAAACTCCACTCCCGAGTTCCAGAACATCACTTATGCAATATTTTCAATGATGGATGAATGTTGTTCATATTAGTGCAGAAAACATGAAGTGGATTAAGCCAAAACAGCATATCATACTCTAGAGACAGTTAAATTATCAAGCGGAAGAATGTGATAGATATATAAAATATATAAATGATTGTAAGTCTCCAGAGTGTGAACATGTTACCAGGTTAACTAATACATATATATTCCAAAATAGAAAGAAAAGAATATACATGGGTGTGGAAATAAAAAGTAAAATACCAAGTATATTGGCATCTAATCAGTAACCCTGTAAACCCGTCGATCATAACCTACATATAGGAGGGATCCTCCTCATTATCATTAAGTTCGGCTCTGCTTCACAAGCATCGCCATCATCTGAAACTAAAATAGAGACTGGTTGGTGTGCGCAACACCGTCCTGTAATGTGGGAGTGAGTAGCTAACTCAGTGGAATCATAGAGAAAAGATTATCATGTTATCAAATCAGTCAAGCGATAATGATAAAGCAAGTAATTCAAATATTCTTAAATACTGTGATTAATGCAAGAATGAAATGACATGATGGATGCCCTCACCAACATACTCCCTCATGCGACACCATCTTACGTCTGCTGCATGCTTTCTTCCCTCAGTGCTCCACATTTTTCAGGCACATGTAGTGCGATATGAATATGATTACCGAGTTATTATTAGTCCTTTTCATACAGCAAGATTGGAAAACTAGGATACTTCCCTTATATCATTCCCAACAAGGATCCTGTCTAGGGTCGTCACTCCTAGTAATCTCATACGATGATATATTTCTAGGTCGCTGCAAAGGCTGTCAGGGCTTTTGCACGCACTCATTGCTCCTCTCCCCCATCACCTTATCAATATAGGCCTATTTATATCCTTAAGACTACAATAGGACTCGTCGCCCCTATGCAGTGTCAGGATAAACTCAAGGTCACTACAAAGGGCTCGTCACCAATCAGTGTAGGCCGACAGCAAGAATATAGTGTCCCATACCACCATAATTTTCTTAGAGTAGGGTGCTCACTGGTCACTACGGGGAGGTTTGTGGCCCCAACGTAGGCCGACAGCTCGACCACGGTGTCCTATACCACCATGCCCGGCTCATGAGTCTTAGTGGATCGAGGTACCACGGTTATCAGGGTTATCACTGGTAAGTTCAGTACCCTAGGTTCAGCAATTATGACCAATACAAGGTGAACATACAATGGTCAGTCGGGTTACTTGATGAGTTTGACTAGCACGAGCGCACATTGAATCGACTGACATGAAGTGCACAAGAACTTCATGTGGCCTAACCACTACCGACGACTCTAGTACGACTCGGGTTCGTCATACACATCCTTCGTGGCGAATAGAATCCAACTACGAATTCTAATCTGTTACCGACTGCCTGGACTAGAGTATAGCCCCAAGCACATGTAATCTAAATCAATAATCATATGAGAGAAACAGAATTGAAATACAAGAAATTCCAGGATGTTATCAACATATTATAACATACATCATAAGCAGTTAACCATACACGAGTACTTCACACATAAGGTAATCAATTGAATACAACAAGCATGGAGGAATCATGTTGTAATGCCCTGAAAAAATTCGTACTTGGACTCGAGTACCAACTCGACCAGAAATCGCGTAGGATTAATTTCTTTAGAAAACAAGTGTAAGTTAGCTAGCGCAATGCTAGAGTAGCTAGGAAATAGTCCCTGATCACTTTAAATACGTTCTACAAGACCCAAATCGAGTAGAACCAATGACGCTATAATACTCTAAAACCTTGGATCAAACTCTAAACCGGTTTGTTCTCTGGACCTCTTTGAAACTTTGTATTGGATCTAGACCGCGCGTCGAAAGTCCGATACCTACAATCTTCGACCATTAGAACCGCCTATCTGGACTTGACAATCATTTTGAAAATCAAGTCCAACCGATAATCACAGGCTATTTCATTGAGCCCGGACTGAAGAGAGTGAGAATAGGGTTAGATTTGGAATTGAAAATTCAAATCTGGTACACGACTTGACGCGTTATTATTAAGCATTCTAACCGTCAAAATTTAGCCAAATTACACCCCCGGATTAGGAAAAATTTCTATTTTATATCATGAGACTTGCAGACCTGATCTATGTGCGGTGACCGCTGAACTAAAATTGGACCGCCACGTGCGATCTACGAACACTGTTGGTCTGAAAATGGGATTTGAATGACATCCGACACGTACGAACTTAAGTCCGATCGCGTTCGGCTAGGGGACCACCAGAAATGTCCTTTTGGACTAAAACAGCCCCGATTTGGATATACCTTAAGTATACATTGTTTCCGAGCCTATTTCGGGCATGTTTGGGCTTATAAAAGGGGTTGAAACCCTCTCATATCTCTCCCATCCGAATTTGGAAAAAGCCTTAGGTTGAGAGAGAGAAAAGGTGAGAGATTGTGAGAGAGAGTGGGAGAGAATTTCCTGCTGCTAGTGCTACCTGCTACACGTGATTAAGCAAAACGCTCCAATCAATTTTTCGATGATTTCTCCACTTTTCTAGGTAAGAAAATACCCTAATTAGTTGCTGATTTTCTGATCCTTAGTTTCCATAGCCTGGTAGCTGATGGATCTTGTAAATCAGGTTGCCTAGTCGCCGTAGACGAAGCGTATACGCTCCGTTCGAATTAACACACCTATAGGAGAAAAGGTGCGGATTTTAGACACTTTGATTGACTGTTTCCAACGCTTTCAATATCGTTTAATAGTAGATTATCGACGGCAACGCCATTTGACATGTACAACATGCTGTCCGTTTTCTGTTTCGTAAATAGATGAAAAATATGAGATTTAGGGCATTTTAGTCATTTGTAGGAAGTATTGTTTTCATCCATAATTTGCTGATGTGATTGACATGGCTTCTTGTCACATTAGGATATTAGGAATACGTGCATAATCAGTTTGGCAAAGAGATTCGCCTAAATGCGCACTTTGAGTCGACATACTATATGTCGACTTAAGTGTGTAGTGTAAGTGTTTGTATAAATGCTTGTATTAGTATGTATTGAATTAAATGGCATTATGAATTAGTTTGAGATTGATTTCTCAATTAATATGCTGATGTAAATGATTTCCTACATGTTAGCTATATGCATGATTTCATTATATGTATGAAATGCATGTGCTTGATGATTCACTTAAGTTGTATGTTATAACATGTGTTAACATGCTCACATTGTTGTATTTCATTTCCAATACTCTCACACGATTGCTGATGTGGATTCATAATTATTTGGGACTATACCTAGTCTAGGCAGTTGGCAACCGAGCAAGTTCGTGGTTGGCTTATCTTTGCCACGAACGACGCGTCGATGAACGCGAGCCGTGTTTTGGAGTTGGCGGCAGTGGTTAGGCTACACGAGGTATTTTACGCACTTCATGTCGTTCGACTTGAAATGCGATCGTGCTAGTCGAGCCCGTCAAGTAACCCGACTGGCCGTTGTATATTCACCCTGTATGAGTCATAACTGCTTGAACCTAGGGTACTGAACTTATCATTGTAAACCCTGTCAACCATGGTACCTTGATCCACGAAGACTCATGAGCCGGCATGGTGGTATGGGACACCATGGTCGAGCTGTCGGCCTACGCTGGGGCCACAAACCTCCCCGTAGTGACCAGTGAGCACCTATGACTCGTGAGCAGATTATGGTGGTATAGGATACTATATTCTTGCTGTCGGCCTACACGACCCCCGATTTTTAGGGTGTTGCACATATACATCATCAAATTAGTTGAGAATCCAGTCTCAACACTAATCTACAGTACCATTTACCTAATACTTACTAATACGTACATTTATACAAATACTTAGACTACTCAACTCCAACGTACTTGACGTATGTTGATTTCAACATATAATATGACAGATCCTTATATCAAGGAGTTGTCTATTACACAACAATCATGTTCTTACATTCAACACATATGGCAGGCATAAATCATATTGATTTAAGTATTTCAACAAACACTTAGTCTACACACATTAGTCTACATAACATATGTCGGCCAATATGTGCATTAGGGCGAATCTCTTCGCCAAACAGATCATACACGTATAACTATTATAGGTACACAGTAAATACTCATGGAAATCATATCAGTAAAATATGTACGTATACAGTATTTCCTACAAATACCTAAAATACCCTAAATCTCATATTCTTCATATGTATTCAAAATGAAAAATAGAAAATAGCATCCTTATCAGTAATCTACCATTAAAAGACATTGAAAGCTTTGAAAACAGGTAATCTAAGCGTCTAAAATCCACACCTTACGCCATAGGAGCGTAATGAATCGAATAGGAACTCTACGTCGTCGTCAACGACTGATGGGAAACCTACAACACAAGATGAGTCAGCTACTTAGCTACTTGTACCCATAGGAGCCTTAAAACAAGTTAGGGTTAGGGTTTTCTTACGTAGAACGAAACCAGAATCGCTAGAATAATGATGCAGGTGGATGGCTTTGGCACGTGGAGCAGCAGGGAAGAATTTCAGGAGAAAACCGCAACTTCTCCCTCACTTTCTCTCTCTTTTCTCTCTTCTCTTTCCTAGGTTTTTTGCAAATTCGTATGGGATTTGTGAGAGAGAGGTTAAGGCCTTTTTATAAGCCCAAACATAACTAAAACAGACTTTAAGTCAAGGTATACTTGGGTTACAGCCAAATCGGGTTTTTCCCGATCTAAAAGAACATTTCTGGAGGTCCTTGACTGAATGTGGTCAGACTTAAGCTCATGGATGTTGGATCCTGATCACATTAAATTTTCAGTTCGATAGGGTTCCCAGATCGCACTTGGCGGACCAGTTTCAGTTCAGCGGTCACTGAGACTCGATCAGGGATTCCAAGTACACTGACCTGAGTGGGAAATGTTCCCTGATCCGAGGGTGTATTTTAGTCAGATTCCGACGGTCTGAATGCTTAAAAAATGTCGTGCAAGCGACTTGTGCCAGATTTATTTAAATTGAATTAATTTTCTAAATATTTTTCTTTTCTTACTCTCTTCACTCCGGACTCAGTAAAATGGTCTCAGGATATCGATTCGGCTTGATTTTTGAAATGATTGTCAAGTCCAACTAAGCGGTCGTAATTGTCTAAGATTATAGATATCGGACTTTCGACGTGCGGTCTAGATCCAATATAAAGTTTCAAAGGGTTCTTGAGAACAAACAGGTTTAGAGTTTGATCCTAAATTTCAGGGTAAGGTAACGTCAATGATTCTATAGGTTTTGGGTCTTACAGATCGTATTTAAAGTGGTTGGTGCTAATTTTACAGGAAATCTAGTGTAACGCTGGCTAATTCACGTTAAATTTCTAAAGAATTAGGTTTTAAATGATTTCTCTGGCTTTGGAATCGAATTTTGAAAAGCTACCAAGGTGCTATGGTTGACCCATTGCCTAAGGACGTCTAACCCCAGTTTGGCAAAAATCCAGGGTGTTACAGACAGTCTCTAATAGAGACGATCATTAACAGTCTCTAATAGAGACGGTCTTTGGTAGGGTTATAAGACGGCTAAGGACCGTCTTTAATAAAGACGGTCTTTAGCAGTCTCAGATTACAAGTAAAAGACGGCCAATGACTGTCTCTAATAGAAACGATCATTGACAGTCTCTAATAGAGACGGTCTTTGGCAGGGTTATAAGACGGTTAAGGACCGTCTCTAATAAAGACGGTCTTTAACAGTCTCAGATTACAAGTAAAAGATGGCCAATGACCGTCTCGGATGACCGCATATAAGACGGTCAACTACCGTCCTAAACGATATGTGGACGTTAAAATTTTTATGACAATATTAAGGACGGTCAGGGGCCGTCTAAAATGTTAGAGACAGTTTATGGCCGTCTCTAAACCAAGCAATTTTAGAGACGGTCCAAAACCGTCTCGAAATCCATCATTTTTTTTTCATTTTTCACGTAGTGAAGCTTCTTGTAAGATTTTGCACTACCGTTGTGTGTAGGTGACGTTAGATCGCAGCAGCATTGAGACAGGAGCGTGTGCTAGAGCTTTGGAGTTTTTATTTCATATATGTATATTCCTTTCAACATTGTACTCAAATGATTATATTAGTGGATATGTGGTGATATTGTTTTGTGACTTGGCTATACTTATGGTTATGCTTCTTTATAAAAAAAGGTTGAAAATCTTACTTGTAGGGTCCCAGGATCGAAATCCAGTATATAGATGTCAGGTACTGAGAATGGGGTACTATAGAGGTTGTCAATGCCGAATTCGGTGATCAGGAATTTTGTGAGCCCATTTTTCGAGTTTGGACGTGATAGTAGTTAGTATTAGAGCATAACTTGGGAATAACTAAGGACAACATCACATATTTGCTATGAACTTAGAACGATTAGGTCCCGAAGTTTGAATAACTTAAAAAATTTTTAATATAGCTCCCTACTAAGTGTGCATTAGAGAGTGCTCAAGGCTAATAGGTCCCTTGTCCCTTCTTATAAGACATGGTGCCAAACAGAGCGAGCCGAGTGACTCTTGCGTTCGAGACTAGTGCGGCCCCGACAGTATCAATGAGTGTGGATCAGCTTCCACAGATGCTGGAGGAGATGATTGTGATTCTTCAGGGGTAGAGTAGGCAACCCGTGGATGCACCCGCCCAGATTGAGCAGGAGCGCATGAGCTCCCTTTTACGCGACTTCAAGCAGTTTGATCCCCCGTGTTTTCACGGAGATCTTGACTCATAAGCAACAGAGAGATGGCGCTCCGGGGTGGAGAAGATATTTGGTGTTATGAGGTGCACGACTGAGCAGCGGGTCTTGTTGGCAATGTTTCTACTTGAGGGCAAGGCTGAGCACTGGTGGGCATCGGTCTCTCGTGCGGTAGGGGCCGAGTTCAAGTGGACGTGGGAGGACTTTGCATACCTTTTCAACCGAAAATTTTTCCCAGAGCACGTCCATTAGTAGCGCGCACTTGAGTTCGAGACTCTTATGTAGGGGGACCTATCGGTGTCTTAGTATGAGGATAGATTCATCGTGTTATCGAGATTTGTACCATACCTGGTAGCTGATGAGGGGTCGAACATCCGTCGTGGCCTTCAGAGTCGTTTCATTAGGCACATGCTCCTGACATTTGAATAGGCTGTATAGCGGGCCCTGATATATGAGGCAAAATGGGTCGATTCCCAGTGGGTTTGTGGCTAGAGAGGAGACCAGAAGAGGAAGGCCCCCTCCAGTAGCTTCTAGCAGCAGCAGCGTCGACGGCCACGAAGGCAAAGGAACCATCAATCCTTTCGGGCACCAGTAGCACCACCACTGAGACCGTTCTCAGGTGTTTTCTTCGGATGCAGTGGGACGGGGCATCATAGCATGAGTGCCCCCGTCCTTAGCAGTAGCCTCCAAAATAGCAATAGAGAAGGCAGTACCTGCCGCCTAGACCCCAACAGTAGCCACAGCAACAACGACCAGAGGGTACATGCACCTCCTTAATAGGACCCTCAATCGTCAGGAGTCGTTGACAATTTGCGATGGGGCATCTTAGGAGAGCGCGAGGCTGAGATTTAAGAGTGTTATCCCCATCTCTTTGTTGATTGATTGAACTTTGTATTGTGCTTTGATATATAAATATAATGTCATCTTTCCTCCTTCCCTTTTGTTCTGCATGATATTATAAATTTCAAGGACAAAAATTTTATTAGAACGGAAGAGCTGTAAGGCCTGTGTCCTAGAACCATATTATTCTTTAGGATCCCGCAATCCTCCCTGTTGAATTCCATCAACCCGCGACCTATAGACAGTGTTTGCGCACGACCTTAAGTTACATCCTGTAAATCCAAGTCGACTCAATCCAAAACCTATACCAATGCGACCACATCATCATCATGGTTCCAATGCTGCGTCTCGTGCACCAATTCGATACCTAGACTAAGAGATATGACCCGCGCATAATCTCAACCGTAGACTACATGTTGTAGGGATAAAGATTCCAAATAAAGTGGATTCTCTACAAGAGTAATTATGACCATGACATCATTCTAGCCTACCTAGGCTAGGATGACATCACCCTAGCCACCCATGCTTGCTGACAATGATGGCAAGCATGCCTCTCTTGCCCATGCCTCCTACAAAACCATGATTGCACTTACACCCCATCATTACCTTCCATATACCTCTTTCTCCCTCCCTTTCTTCTCATTTGCAACCAAGAGAGCTTGGACGTCCCAAGAAAGAGAGAAAAAAGCCCCACATTTTCAACCCTCTTTCACCTTTAATCCCACCCAATCCAACCCTTAGATCACCATCTCCACCATTAAAGAAGCATCATTGGAGCTTTAGACACTAGGGAGCAAGAAGAAGGAAAGGTGGGTGCATTCTTAGGTAGATCCTTCCTTTTTCTAGCATGGGGTGAGTGGGACCCACTAATCAATGGTGTGGATCCTATCTTGGCCTTTAGGTGTGGCCAATGGCCCACCACGCTTGCATGTAAGTGCCATGATAGGGCCATTCTCCATGGACCCCATCATGATGTTTCCTTGATGATTAGCTTGATAGGGTCATCTGGACCCCTTAATTTTTTTGTCATAGGAATGGCATCCCCACCTTACATTACTAATTTGAGGGCCCACCTAATCATGAGACCCATCTTGATGTATGTATGTATGTACCTAGAGGGGCTCATAGTGGCAGAGCCCCTCCACTAGTCGTCTCTCTCTCTCTCTCTCTCTCTCTCTCTCTCTCTCTCTCTCTCTCTCTCCAGACGTTCTCTCTCTTTCCATGCTGGTGCGTGTGGCCCACCTGATGTGCACATCAGATCCAGACCGTCCAGTAGGTGGGACGGTCTTGCTGTCTAATTCTCTAGACACAGGCTAGCCCACTTTGCTGTCCTGTTTTGTATGATTTGAATACCAAGGATAAAATATACTTACCTGCTTGATCTGTATGTGTGCGCCCATCCAGGTGGACCCTACCTCGATGCATGTATTTTATAACCTTTTTGTCTATTTTCCAGCCTGCATGACCGGCCATTCATGAAGGGATAGATGGATGGAAATAACAAATATTAACTTGATTTTCTTATTGCAGTGGGGTGGCCCACTAATGTGTGGACCCCACCTTGATGTGTGTTGAATCCACACCATTCATCCATGGAAGACCATCCTTGGAATAGGCCCAGTAGGCCTAGATGGTCTAGCATGCTAGTACTATCCTGCAGGCCTAGTTGAAGGGAAAATGCAAATGCCAACTTGATCTTTTGGGATTGACAGACCACTGACGTGGACCTCACCTTGTTGTGCATGTGGGAGATTCATACCATCTATCCATTCTTCCATATTCAATAGGCCCTGGGCCCAACCCAGAAGTAGATCCAATGCCCGAACTGGGCTAGTGCCCAAGCAGGGTCGGTCGTCCTTGGGCTGCATGGGCCACCTTGTTGTTTGTATTATATCTAAATCATTTTCTCCATTTTTATGGCCATCTGGACAAGGCCCACCCCCTAGTGGGACATCCACGGGTGGAGCCCACCTTGTGAATGTGTAACTCCAGCCCTCCCTCCCCAGGAACGTTCAGCAAGGCTGGGAAACTACTGGAGTAGCCGTCCAGCAGTAGGACCACCCTGATATATGTGTCGTGTTCATGTTGATCAGCTGGTGGGGCCCCCTGTGATGTGTTTGGTCCACCACGGAGCATGTATTTTATCCAAACTATCCATCTATTGGATGCCCAATAGGTCCAGAATGTTAAATGGGCTAGACGTCCAACAAGGGCCCAACTTGTTGTATATTGACCTTTGAAGCAAGGACATTGAAACTTAAAGACAAGTGACCTTTGAGTATAATTAAGCCTGAGATCTTGAACTTGAAAGCTTCTTGAACTTGAAGGCTTCTTGAAGACTTTTGTTCATCACATATACAGCTTCAAAGCAGTGTCTTTGTCACCACCAATTTGACAATCACAAGGGGTTATAAACTATAACACTTACATAAAGGAGATAAAAAAAGTGCATGTCCAAGTATTTCCAAAAGAGAGAAAAAAGTATGCTGTGTGGCCCACTTTCCATCCCAAAATCCATCATCCTAGCCCTTCAACTCTCATCACCTTCCATCAAAGTGAGACACAAGAAGATTGGCAATCCATTGGACCAAGAATATTGAACGGTGAGTATTTTTATAGGTCTAGATTTCATATTTTTATGATAGGCCAAGTGAGGCCTACCGATTGATAGTATGGATCTCACTTTGGACCCTAGATGTGGTCGATGGCCCACTATGACTCTCTTGATCATTCCATGATGGGGCGATTCTCCATGGACCCCACCATGATGTTTACTTTTTAGTTTGATAAGGGTCATCTAAACCTTCCATTTTAGAGGAGAAGGAATCTCCATCGTTGATTTTTGATTTGGTGGGCCCACATGTGTTGGGACCCACTTGATGTATGATTGAATGCATGAAAGGGAGGACCCATAATGTCGCAGTTCATCCATTGCATGTGTGTGTCTCTCTCTCTCCTGCTCTCTTTCATTTTTTGTGATGATGTGGCCGTGTAGCCCACCCGGATGTACCCCACCTTGATGTATGTCTTATCCACATCATCCAGCCATTTGATGGCCCACCTTAGTAGCACGTTTGGGGTGGGGCCCACCTTAAATACATGTTACCCAAACTGTCTAGTGTCCAAGGATGTTGGACGTGGTTAGACAGTGAAGCATGAACTGACGGTGTGGTGTACCTTCCAACAAACAGAAAATAAAAATATCATTTTGATTCTAAACCTTGGGTGGACTGCTCATGCAAGATCCACCTTAATGTATGGGTCTAATCCACACCGTCCATTCCATTCCCCAACTTATTTTAGGCGTTGAGCCAAAATATGAGGCCAATCTGATAATCAAGCAGGTCATACCATAGAAAATAATGATATTGATTGTTAATGGCTGTTAGGACCATCCTTAATGCTTCTACACACCAAAACACATCAAATATTGGGCTCATTTAGACTATCTTGAGTCGTAGAATGCAATGGTTGGGTTGGATTCACTTGATACGGACCCCACCTAGAAAAAACCACGAATATACATGTTTTTCAATATATGTGTGTGTGTGTGTGAACAAGCAGCAGACGTTGTTGCTGAACTACCAAAGGACACGTAGCAGCATCCTACTACGCTATGGACAGATGGGCAGCGACGCGGGTCCTAGCCATGGGCCCCACCGTGATGTGTGAGAACATCAATACTGTGCATTTGGTGGCCCTATCTAGCTATGGGCCCCCCTTAAAAATTAGTCGTATGCACAGCTCAAGTGGCCCACACGACAGGAAACAGTGAGGATTGAGCGTCTGCCATTAAAACCTTTTATGGTTACAGAAGTTTTAGATCATTATGAAATTTATTTTTCCTCTTCATTCAGGTCCGTGTGACCTTATTGACAGATTGGATGGAAGCTAAACGTTATGGTGGGCCCTACGTGGGACCCAGTGATGTATCTATTGTAATCCACACCTTTCATTAGTGTGGACCCCACCATGAGGTATGTACTTTATCTATGTCATCCATCCCTATGGGACCCACCATGATGCATGTGTTACATCCAAACCGTCTAAACATTTTGACAGATAATTTTAAGGCTTGAGATAAAAAATGAGATAGATCTATTTATCAAGTGGACCACATTGCATTGTTAGGATTAAACACCTACCATTGAAATATTTTGGGAGTTTAGAAGTTTTAGATCTGTAAGAAGTTTATTTTTCATCTTAATTCAGGTTTGTGTGACCTTTTGATCAGATTGGATGGGAAATAAATGTTATGGTGGGCCTTGGGAATTTTAATGGTGGAAATCATTATCACTACTTATATTTGGGTATGGCCCATTTGATATATATGGGGCCCATTGGTGTGGCCCATTTGATGTACATATGGCCCATGTGATGTGGTCCACTTACCATATGAGGGCCCATTGTGATGCATTCAAGGCTCATGGGTTATGACCCATTGCAATATACATAAGGTCCATTGGTGAGGCCTATTGATGCGGCCCACTTGATGAATATAAGGCCCATGTGATACGGCCCATTTGATGTATTTAAGGCTCGTGGATTGAGGCCCAATGGGATGTACACAAGGTCCATTGCAATGTGTGATTCCACCATGGTTTGTGTATTGATGTTTATGACGGGCTGTGCCTTGAAAGCAATAATGGTTTGATGTCCACATTGTAAGAATAATATTGGTTAAATTTCTACATTATAACTGTCCCTAGGGCCCATTAATAGGCCCATATTTGTTGTGTGTAAGCCATCTAGGCCTATCCTCGTTGGAAGGATAGTTCATCACCATATAACATACTTAGTATAGCTCTATGATTCATGCTCATACGCATCATATGTATGCTTGATATGAGGAATGTTTGATCATAGCATAAGTCGTTGGATTGAGACATTTATGGGACTCCTTATAAGACAGAGTGCCTCACATGAGCACGTGGTACGTGTAAGATTGCTGCATGATTGACGGTGTGATTCATGCATCTCGCATTTGTGTGTCATAATCCTTGTATGCCCTAGTGACATTAGGGTCGTGGCTCCACAAGCACATGGTGGATGGCCGTATTGGATACTAAAAAATACTTGGTTCTAGCACTATGGGCACTTAGGATGCCCTTAAGTCCTTACTCTTGCTCGAGTGGTAGACTCCCAGGAATTTTAACTCCTGGTTAAGGGTTCGAGTACCCATAGGTGGTGAAATTCCACTAGCATGAGTGTGTGGAGTGTGTTAAAAAAAAGTTTCAGAACCTTTTTGGTACCAGGAGATGCTCCAGTGTCAAGACCAAGTGGATACATGAGGACAGGAGTGCCGAATACCAGTAGGTCGTGTCTCTCACTGTGTCACGGTCGGTTGGAAGGGGGTGTGACCTTATCTGCCTGAGTGAGGGGATTGTAAGCTAGGCTGAGTTTGATTAGCTCGCAAATGAGTCCGTTATTGACTAGCCAGGTAGGTATTGGCTGACTATTGGTTAGGTGGATAGTGTGGTCTATTCCACTTAGTGGGCTATGCGACAAGGGAGGCGGCAGTTAGTGTGAAGTTTACTAGACCCCAATGATATCCCAAAGAGAAAATGTACTGATATATGTACTTGATGAGGATTGGCATGCCTACTTTACATCTCGCATATGACATTTTCATACATACGCCTCGCATCGCATTGTCTTGGTTTGGTCGATAGCATTCATGCCTTACATCACATAACCTTAGTACAACTGATTGTATTCACCAACATATTCTGCATTACTCTGATATTGTAACTTGCCATTTGCCTTATGCACGCACTTGCACCACCCTCTAAGCTTTTATAAGCTTATGCACCACCGTTGCGTGCAGGTGTCATTGGATAGTAGCAGTGCTGAGGTAGGAGCACGTATCAGATTATTTTGGAGTCTTTTGATCACCTTGTATTTCCCTTTTCGCTTTGTACTTAAATTGTTTTGATATAGTGGATATGTGGTGATGTTATTTTGTGACTTGTTATGCTTGTGGTTTGCTCCATTATATATAAAAAAAATCATACTGAAAATCCTCCTTATAGGATCCCAGGATCGAAATCTGGCATGAGTGTCGGGAGCCAAGAATGGGGCACTACGGAGGCTGTCGGTGCCGGATTCTGTGATCGAGAATTTTATGAGTTCATTTTTTGAGTTGGGGCATGACAGAAGTTGGTATCAGAGTATAACTTGGGAATACTTGAGTCCGAATAACTTAGAGATTTTTCCGACATAGACCCTTAAGGCTGATAGGCCATTTTCCCTTCGTGCAGGACATGTCGCTTAGAAGAGCAACTCGAGCGACTCCCGCTCTACCACTTGCTACTCACGCTCCACCACCTGCTATTCTCGCTCCACCACTGGATATTCCTACTTTCTAGCCTGGGGATGTCACTCCCCTACCTAAGATCGGTGCAGATCCGACCGTACCTGTGAGTGCCGTCTAGCTGCAGCAGATGCTACAAGCGATGACCACTATTCTTCAGGGGCAGAGTAGGCATCCCACTGTTACGCTAGCCGAGGCTGAGCAGGAGCGTGCGAGTACCCTTCTCAAGAACTTCCGACAGCACGATCCTCCACGTTTCCGGGGTGAGCCAGACCCTACTGAAGGAGAGATATGATACTTTAAGGTGGAGAAGATATTCGATACCATGAGATGTATGACCCAACAGTAAGTCCTGTTAGCCTTATTTCTTCTCCAAGCTGAGGCTCAACATTGGTGTGCATCTATCGCCCGAGCAGTAGCGACCAATTTCAAGTGGACCTGGGAGGACTTTGTAGACCAATTCGACTGGAAGTTCTTTCCTGAACATGTACGGTAGTAGCGCGCATTAGAGTTTGAGACTCTGGTTTAGGGGGACATGATTTTGTCCCAGTATGAGGCACATTTCGTCATGCTATTAAGATTCACGACGCACCTTATTGACGATGAGGGGTGAAAGGCCCACCGTTTTGAGAACGACTTACGTCCTACCCTCAGGAGCCGTATGATCAGACACTTGCTTCTGACGTTTGAGCAGATTGTGCAGAGGGACTAGATCTACTAGTTAGATTGGGCTAGTTTACAGAGAGCCCATGACCAGAGGGGAGATCAAAGATGAAGGCGGCCTCTAGTAGCTCCCAGCAGTAGCAGCATCATCCATAGTAGTGACGCACGACCAACCAGCATTTCGAGCACCAGTGGCACCCCCAACACCACCTTCGAGACCATTTTCAGGTACTTGCTTTAGGTGCGATAGGACAAGACATCGTAGGTACGAGTGTCCCCATCTGTAGTAGCAACAGCTGAGGACACCGTATCAGCCTCTGTGACAGCCCCCACAACAGTAGCAACGACCACAACACCAGCCTCTGGAACCTCCCCCGTAGCAACAGAGGTAGCAGATCAAGCCACCACAGTAGCAGCAACAGTAGGAGAGACCTCATAAGGGACTTGCACCTCTCCAACAAGTCAGGGTGGATTTTATGCCACCCAGCAGGACCCTCAGTCATCAGGAGAAGTCATCGAGGCTACTCTCCTTATTTCTGCATGCATTGCACATGTATTGTTTAGTTCTGGTGCAATGCATTCCTTTATGGCCTATAATTTCTGTCGATCGACAGGTTTACTGATGAAGTCTTCCCGTGAGATTTTGTCAGTATCAACAACCTTAGGGAAGACTGCAGTATTAGATCAGTTTTGCTCATCTTGCCCCATTTTGATTGGGGATATCTTTTTTCCTACTGATTTATTAGTATTACTGATGTCTGAGTTTTATGTCATCCTGAGCATGGATTGGCTCGTCGAGTACGATGCCATATTGGACTGCTCTGTGATGACAGTCATGTTCTGTATATCCGGCATGCCAGAGTTCCAGTTTGTTGCCGAGCCTAAAGGAGAGCAGCTTTCCTACCTGTTATCATGTGCCGTTGAGGATTTAGTTTCTTTGAGTATCGACAGATGCCGATCGTTTGTGGTTTTCCCAACTTGTTCGAGGAGATTCCGCGGTTACCATCTCGTCAGCACACCGAGTTTCAGTTTGATCTCGTGTCTGGTACAATGCCTATTTCGAAGGCCCTATATCTTATGGCACCATTGGAGTTACGAAAACTATAGAAGCAGTTGGACAAGTTATGTGATTTAGGCTTTATCCATCCGAGTAGTTCGCCATGGGGAGTGCCAGTACTCTTCATGAAGAAGAAGGATAATTTGTTGAGGCTTTGCGTAGATTACCGCGAGCTCAACAAAGTCACGATTTGGAACAAGTACACGCTTCTGAGGATTGATAATTTATTTGATCAGGTGCAGTAGGCTTAGTTCTTTTCAAAGATAGACTTACGGTCCAGTTATCAACAGGTTCGGGTCTGAGATGAGGATATCCCGAAGACAGCCTTCAGGACGCGCTATGGTCATTTTGAGTTCCAGGTAATGTCCTTTGAACTGACCAATGCACCCACAATATTCATGTAGTTGATGAACGAGATCTTCCATCCGTATCTCAACCAGTTTGTTGTGGTATTCATCAAAGATATTTGATATATTCGAGGACCCTTGAGGAGCATGAGCGACATCTGGAGATTACCTTACAAACCCTCCATACACACCAACTTTACGTAAAGTTGGAGAAGTGTGATTTTTTACAGGAGGAGGTAAAGTTCCTAGGTCATGTGATGACGAGGCAGGGCGTCGCAGTGGACCCCTCAAAGATTGATGTTGTGCGTCAGTGGATCCAGCTCACAAATGCATCCAAGATCCACAATTTTCTTAGCTTGGTGATCTACTACTGACGTTTCATTGAAGGATTCTCTCGTATTGCAGCCCCATTGACCAAGTTAACCCGGAAGGGTGCCAAGTTTGTTTAGAGTGATACTTGTGAGCAGGAATTTATGGAGTTGAAGGATTGCCTCATGTCCGCTCCTGCCTTCACTCTTCCCTTTGGGGGTGATGAATTTGTTGTATTTACCGATGCCTCACGAGTTAGCTTGGGTGCTGTCCTGATGCAGCATGGGAAGCCAGTGGCTTATGCGTCTCACCAGCTCAAGGTCCATAAGCTGAATTACCCCACTCATGATTTAGAGTTGGACACAGTTGTCTTCACACTAAAGGTGTGGAGGCACTATCTTTATGGGGTGACGTTCAAGCTCTTCTCCAACCATAAGAGCTTGAAGTATCTGTTCTCTCAGTCCGAGCTGAACATGAGGCAGAGGCGTTAGATGGAGCTCATGAAGGACTATGATTTTGATCTCTAGTACCACCCAAGCAAGACGAAAGGGGTGATAGATGCCCTTAGCCATCAGCCACGAGGCCTAGTGGCGCACATGATGATTCAGGAGTGGAGGATGTTTGATGATGTGTTAGCTTTTGACTTCGAGATCAGCTTCCAGTCTTCTATTGTGCAGTTATCGAGCCTGTTAATTCAACCCTCTCTTGTCTCAAGGGTGATCGAGTCTCAGCAGATAGATGAGTTAATGTAGAATTATCAGGCTGAGACAGCATCTGAGAGTCAGTCAGATTGGTAGATTGGTTCTGATGGTGGACTTCGCGTCAGAGGCCGATTATATGTCCCGAATATTCCTGAGTTGCACCGAGATCTTATGACCGAGGCACATCGATCGCGGTTCTCTATCTACCTTGGCTCGACGAAGATGTATTGTGATATGAGGTGTCAGTATTTTTAGGTAGGGATGAAGCACCAAATAGCCAGTTTTGTGGTCGAGTGTGACAGGTGCCAGCGTGTCAAGGACGATCGTCAGAGACCCCCTAGTCTATTACAGCTGTTGAGTGTCCCAATTTGGAAGTGGGAGAACATATCTACAGATTTTGTCATGGATTTTTTGAGGACAGTGCAGTCATGACGCCATGTGGGTTGTCATGGACTGTTTGACGAAGTCGACACATTTTCTTACAATTCGTGAGACTTAGCATGCGGTCCGACTTACCAAGTTGTTTGTTGATGAGATCGTGAGACTTCATGGTGTTCCTATTTTGATTATTTTAGACTAAGACACGAAGTTCACGTCTGAGTTTTGGGGGAGCTTCCAGAGAGTGATAAGGATTGATTTATAGCTCGGCACCACGTACCATCTGCAGACCGATGGCCAGACAGAGAGCGTCAACCAGATCCTTGAGAATATGCTTCGGGCCTGCGCGATTGATTTTTTAGGTAATTGGGACGAGCACCTATGATTGGCCGAGTTCCCGTACAACAACAGTTATCAGACGACTATTAGCATGGCTCCTTTTGAGGCATTATATGGTAGACCATGCAGATCTCTTAATTGTTGGACCGAGGTTGGAAAATGGTGTCTCCTAGGTCCCAAGCTTGTGCAGCAGATGTCAAACGCTATAGATATCATCAGGCAGAGGATACGCACATCTCAGAGCTGGCAAAAGAGCTTTGTTGATCGTTGGCACCATCCCTTAGAATTTATCATTGGAGACCATGTGTATCTCAAGTTCTCATCCATGAAGGGTGTGGTTCATTTCGAAGCGAAGGGCAAGCTTGCCCCGAGATTCATAGGACCTTTCGAGATCACCGGGCGCGTTGGCACCATGGCCTATTAGCTTACCTTTTCACCTCAGTTGTCTGGAGTTCACAATGTTTTCCACATTTCTATGTTGAGGAAGTGTGGGTCAGACATCGTTCCCATTATTAATTGACAGCTGTTGGAGGTTCGTGAGGACACTTCTTACATTGAGCAGCTAGTTCATATCCTCGATCAGAAGAAGCAGGTCCTCCGAATCAAGGTCATTCCCTTGGTGAAGGTGCAATGGGGCCATCATAGTGTGGATGAGGCGTCTTAGGAGCGGGAGGCTGAGATTCGAGAGTGCTATCCCCATCTTTTCGATGTTTAATTGTATGTTGTATTATGTTTTGATTATATATGATGTTATGTTTCCTATTCCCTTATGAGTTATGATTAGCTACAATGGTAGTATAAATTTTGAGGATGAAATTTTTATTAGGTGGGGATAGCTGTAAGGCCCGTATCCTAGTTCGTACTATTCCGTCGACTCCTATGATCCTTCTCAGAGAATTTTGAAAACCTACGACTTATAATGGATGTTTGTGCATGACCCGAAGTCGTATCCTGTATATTTGAGTCGTCTTAATCCGAGTCTTGTACTATTACGATCGCACCGTCGCTGTGGTTCAAACGCCGCGTCTTGCATATCGATCTGATACCCTAATAGGGATATGTGGCCCCGCGTTCAATTCGAGGCAAAACACCACCTATTTGTAATCTCAAGAGAATCTCTACAACATGTCCCATCAATCAATTACTCACTCAAACAATCCATCAATCACTTCATATCATGTACAAGAGCAACACCAAAGTCAACACTCTCCCTCTCTCTCTCTCTCTCTCTCTCTCTCTCTCTTTCTCTTATAGTTTCCAAGCAACAAAGGAGATAAAAAAAATGCATGTCCAAACACTTCCAAAAGAGAGAAAAAAAGTGGCCCACTTCCCATCTCAAAATCCATCATCCTAGCCCTTCAACTCTCATCATCTTCCATCAAAGTGAGACATAAGAAGATTGGCGTTCCATCGGACCAAGAAGATCGAATGGTGGTTTTTTCTATAGATCTAGATTTCATGTTCTTATGATGGGCTAAGGCCTACCGATTGATGGTATGGATCTCACTTTGGACCTAGATGTTTCTGATGGCCCACTATGACTCTCATGATCATTCCATAATGGGGTCATTCTCCACGAAACCCATCATGATGTTTACTTTTTAGTTTGATAAGGGTTATTTAGACCTTCCATTTTGGTGGAGAAGGAATCTCCACCGTTGATTTTTGATTTAGTGGGCCCACATGTGTTGGGACCCACTTGATGTATGATTGAATGCATGAAAGGGAGGACCCATAGTGTCGGGGTCCCTCCATCACATGTGTGTCTCTCTCTCTCCCTCTCTCTTTCATTTTTTTGTGATGATGTGGTCGTGTGGCTCACCCGGATGTACCCCACCTTGATGTATGCCTTATCCACATCATCCAGCCATTTAGTGGCCCACCCTGGTAGCACGTTTATGAGTGGGTCCCACCTTAAATATGTGTTACCCAAACCATCTGGCATCCAGGGACGCTAGACGTGGTTAGACAGTGAAGTATGAATTGATCATGTGGTGTACCGTCCAGCAAATAGAAAATAAAAATATCAATTTGATTCTAAACCTTGGGTGGATAGCTCATGCAGGCCCCACGTTGATGTATGGGTCTGATCCACGCCGTCCATTCCATTCCCCAGATCATTTTAGGCGTTGAGCCGAAATATGAGGCCAATTCGATAATCAAGCGGGTCATACCATAGAAAATAATGATATTGACCATTAAAGGATGTTGGACCCACCTTGATGCTTTTACACACCAAAACACATCGAATATTGGGCTCATTTACACTATCTTGAGCCGTAGAATACAATGGTTGTGTTGGATTCACTTAATGCAGACCCCACCTAGGAAAAACTATGAATATACTTGTTTTTCAATATATATATATATATATATATATATATATATATATATATATACATATATATATATATATATATATATATATATATATATATATATATATATATAAACAAGCAGCAGACGCTGCTGCAGGACGTCCAGAGGATGCGCAGCAGCGTCCTGTTGCGCTGTGGATGGATGGGCAGGGACATGGGTCCAAGCCGTGGGCCCCACCGTGATGTGTGAGAACATCAACACCTGCATTTGGTGGCCCCTTCTAGCTGTGCCCCCACCCCCCCCCCCCCCCCCCCCCAAAAAAAAATAATAATAATAATAAAATAAAAAAATAAAATAAAATAATAATAATAATAATAAATAAATAAATAAATAAATAATAACCGTATACACAAGCTCTGGTGGCCCACACGACAGGAAACAGTGAGGATTGAGCGTATGCCATTGAAACCCTTTTGTGGTTACAGAAGTTTTGGATCATTATGAAATTTATTTTTCCTCTTCATTCTGGTCCGTGTGACCTTATTGACAGATTGGATGGTAGCTAAATGTTATGGTGGGCCCCACGTGGGACCCACTGATGTATGTATTGTAATCCACATCTTCCATTAGTGTGGACACCACCATGAGGTATGTACTTTATCTATGTCGTCCATCCTTATGGGACCCACCATGATGCATGTGTTGCATCCAAACCGTCTAACCATTTTGACAGATTATTTTAAGGCTTGAGATAAAAAATGAGATAAATCTATTTATCAAGTGGACCACACTGCATTCTAGCATTGAAATCCTTTAGGAGTTCAAAAGTTTTGGATCAATAGGAAGTTAGTTTTTCATCTAAATTCAGGTCTATGTGACCTTATGATCAAATTGGATAGGAAATAAATATTATGGTGGGCCTTGGGAATTTTAATGGTGAAAATCATTATCACCACTTATATTTGGTTGTGGCTCATTTGATATACATGAGGCCCATTGGTGTGGCCTATTTAATGTACATATGGCCCATGTGATGTAGCTCACTTGTCATATGAGGGCCCATTATGATGCATTCAAGGCCCACGGGTTATGGCCCATTGCAATATACATAAGGTCCATTAGTACGGCCCATTGATGTGGCCCACTTGATGAATATAAGGCCCATGTGATACGACCCATTTGATGTATTTAAAGCCCATGGGTTGAGGCCCAATGGGATGTACACAAGGTCCATTGCAATGTGTGATTCCACCGTAGATTGTCTAATGATGTTTATGACCGGCCGTGCCTTGGGAGCAATGATGGTTTGACATCCACATTGTAAAAAGTTAAATGTCTGCATTATAACTCTCCCTAGGGCCCATTAATATGCCCATACTTATTGTGTGTAGGCCATCTACACCCATCCTTATTAGAAGGATAGTTCATGACCATATAACATGCTTAGTATAACTTCATGATTCATGCTCATACGCATCATATGTATGCTTAATATGAGGAATGTTTGATCATAGTATAAGCCGTTGGGCTGAGACATTTACCGAACTCCTTATGAGATAGAGTGCCCCACATGAGCGCGTGGTACGTGCAAGATTACTGCATGACCGATCGTGTGATTCATGCATCTCGCATTTGCGTATCATGATCATCGTAGACCCTAGTGACATCAGGGTCGTGGCTCCACAGGTACATCGTGGATGGCCGTATCGGATACTAGAAATACTTAGTTCTAGCACTGTGGGTACTTAGGATGTCCCTGGGTGAAAGTCTCAAAACCTTTTTGGTACCAAGAGATGCTCCAACGTCTAGACCGAGTGGATACATGAGCGCAGGAGTGCCGAATACTAGTAGGTCGTGTCTCCCACTGTGTCATGGTCTGTTTGAAGGGGGTGTGGCCTTATCTGCCAGAGTGACGGGGTTTTAAGCTAGGCTGAGTTTAACCAGCTCACAAATGAGTACGCTATCAACAAGTCAAGTGGGTATTAGCAGACTACTAGTCAAGCAGATAGTGTGGTCTATTCCACTTACTAGGTTGTACTACTAGGGAGGCGGCAATCAGTATGAAGTGTACTACACCTTGGTGATATCTCAGAGAGAAGCTGTACTGATATGTGTATTTGATAAGGACTGGCATGCTTGTTTTGCATCTTGCATATGACATTTTACTACATATGCCTCCCATCGCATGGTCTTGGTCTGGCCGATAGCATTCATGCCTTGCATCACATAGCCTTAGTATGACTGATTATATTCATGGACTTATCCACATATTTTTGTATTACTCTGATATTGTATACTTGGCACTTGCCTTGCGCACACACTTACACCACCCTCTAAGCTTTTGTAAGCTTATGCACAACCGTTGCGTGCAGGTGTTGTTGGATCACAACAACGCTGAGGCAGGAGCGCGATTAGATTATTTTGGAGTCTTTTGATGACCTTGTATTTCCCTTTCCACTTTGTACTTAAATTTTTTTGATATAGTGGATATATGGTGATGTTGTTTTGTAACTTAGTTATGCTTATGGTTATGCTCCATTACAAAAAAAAAAAAAAATCATACTGAAAATCCTCCTTGTAGGATCCTAGGATTGGAATCTATCATATGATTGTCGAGAGTCGAGAATGAGGCACTACGAAGGCTTTCGGTGCCGGATTCAGCGATCAAAAATTTTATGAGCCTGTTTTCTGAGTTTGGGCTCTAACAATTAATATAGAATACTTTTTCGTTGTATGTATGACAACTCTTTTGTAAAAGGATTTGCCATAATATATGCTATAACTAATTTAGTTCACATAGGTAGAAATGTGTAGTTTAAATGTTTGATAAAATGACCGAATGAGTAATTGTTTGATGAATCGTATTTAATAAGGGTATTGAGATAGGATTCTTAACTACCTTATCCATATCTATAATTTTCTTCATGTAATGTAAATTGCCACTATATGATTTATAGATGAAATGCATATGTATAACAACATGTTCAATGTTTTTGATAAAATACTCAAATGAGAATTATGTTTAAATTGTTCGTTAAATTCTTTATGATTAACATACATGACTACCTATTGCATTTGAGTAAGATTGGGCAATCGGTAATGGTTCCCAATTAAGTGGCCAAACTAGTTTCGCCACATTAGATAAGTTCGATGAATCCGAGCCGTATGGTGATTGTCGATAGTGGTTAGGTCACGCAGAGTACTTATGTGCTTTATGTCGATCAATTCAACACACACCCATACTAATCGCACTTGTCAAATAACCCGATTGGCCTATTACGTGTTTACCATGTATGGACACTACTGCTTGAATCTGAGGTACCACTTACCAATATAAATCCTGTTTAACCATGGTACCAAGATCTGTTAAGACTCATGAGCCAGACATAGTGGTGTATGGGATACCGTGGTCGAGCTGTCGGCCTACGCTGGGGTGACGAGCCTCCCCGTAGTGACTAGTGAGCAACCCAAACTCATGAGCAAAATATGGTAGTGTATGGGAAACCATATTAGAGCTATCGGCCTACATTTAGGTGACAAGCCTCCCATAGTGACATCGAGTATAAATTAGGCCTATGCTAAGGTGACAAGCCTCTCTATAGCGACCTCGAGTGTAAACTTATGAACTTATCTATCCACTGCTTTCATCAGGGGTGATGCCCTAAACTTGCCTATCGTATGTGATTAACTAGGATTGAAGACCCTAGATAGATCCCTGTTTGGGTTAATAATATAAAGAGAGGTACCTTAGCTTCCCGAATCTACTGTATGAATAAGCCTAATTAAGTATTGGCTAACACGGTCATGCACCACATTGCATGTACTTTGGCGAGGAAGTGCACATTTATGGAGATTGTCATGCGTGATCGTGAGATGATGTTGCTGAGAGAGTGCAGGTAAGGGCATGCATCATTATAGCATACTATTCCTGCATTAACAAGAGTACTTAGGATATGATTGTTATACTGCTTTATCATTACTGCTTGACTAAATTGATAACATGTTAACCTTTACCTTATAGTACCACTGAGTTGATCACTCACTCCCACCCTAGGACGGTGTTTTAAAATACCAACCAAACTCTGTTTTAGCTGCAGATGATGATGAGACTTATGCGACAAAGCCAGATTTCTTTGACGAGGAGGAGGAGTTCTCCTACGTTCAGTTCTCAGGAGGGTCTGTGTAGACCTAAAGTTGTGTCGCCGGGATTACAAGGTTATGGATTAGTTGGATATTTACACTTTGAGATTTTATAAATTTTGGATTAATACATGTATATATTCAACCTAGTATCATACTCATACTCTGGGGATTGAGAAACACTTACATACTTTATGTACCTATCTCAGTCTTCCACTCGCATAATTTAATTATCACTGGAGTATAATATGTTGTTTTAGTGTAATCTCACTCATGTTTAAGGCACTAATATGGACAACATTTAAACATCATTATTTATGCTGCATAAGTGATGCGTTGGAACTTGGGAGTTAAGCTCTGCTCGACCCTCGATTTTCGGGGCATTACAGTATGACTCATGCATCTCGCATTTTGTGTGAAATGATCGACACACTGAAAACATGCTTAGTATAACATCATGATACATGCTCATCTCGCATTTTGTGTAAAATGATCGACACACTGAGACCATGCTTAGTATAACATCATGATCATTGGTATGCTTGTTATGAGGGATGATTGATTATATCATATGTCATTGGGCTAAGATGTATATGGGACTCCTTGTGAGACAGAGTTGCCCCCACATGATCGCATGGTATGCACAGGTTTGATACATGACTAGATGATAAGACTCATGCATATCACATTTTATAATATGATCATTTGGCGCCCTAGCGACATCAGGGCTATGGCATCCACAGGCTTATCGTGGATAGTCAGATGGGACATCGAAAATGTTTGGGATTCAACATATGAGCATATTGGATGTATGTGGGTGAAAGTCTTTAAACCCCCATGGCCAGGGGATGCTCCAACGTCGAGACCAAGTTGATACACAAGTGCTCGTGTGCCGAGTCTTAGTAAGTCGCATCTCTCACTCTGTCGGGATTGGTCGGAAGGGGGTGTGACCTTACCCGCTCGAAGAGAAGGGGGCATAGCTAGGTTGAGTTTAACCAGCTCAAGGAATGAGTCCGCTACCAACGTACCGGATAACTATTAACAGACTATTGGTCAGGCAAATAGTGAGGTCTCTTACGCTCACTTAGACTGTTTGCCTAGGGGGAGTAGTTAATGTAGAGTGTACTAGACCCGGAGATGATCACAGAGATATACAGTACTAATATGTAGACTTATTGAGTAAGAGTTGTGTACTCAGTATTTGGCTCATTTATTCATTTATTCACTATCCATTTAGACTGGTGTTGTGCAACAAAATATTATGTGTACCTTCGCAATGGCTAGGATATCAGTTGGGCGCCCGACCAACCTGAGATAAGGAGTTTACCACATTGAGTCTAGCTTTATAAATTCAGGTATGGGAGTGGTTTGGATAGAAGTCTCTTGTGATGAACCCCATTGCTTGCGATACCATGTACTATTATCCCGACTACACACTCTAGCTTTGTCATCTCTTTTGCATTGGATATTGCATTGCACCTCAGCATATGACATTTGGTCTACTATGTTTCTACATTGCATCACTT
Organism: Magnolia kwangsiensis; assembly: GCA_037074715.1. NCBI lineage: Eukaryota > Viridiplantae > Streptophyta > Magnoliopsida > Magnoliales > Magnoliaceae > Magnolia > Magnolia kwangsiensis. Next base: position 73,988,150 of record CM073575.1, on the reverse strand, counting down.
AGACACGGCTGACAGTATTTGTGGACTCGTCAGGATTTGCATAGTACGATTCCACGTACTATTATCCCAACTACACACTCCAGCTTTGTGATCTCTTTTGCACTGCATATTGCATTGCACCCTCTATATATGACATTTGGCCTACTATGTCCCCACATTCCATAGTCGATCTACATTACTTCCTTAGTACATGACATTGGCTTATTATGTTTTTGCATTGTATAGCCTGGATAAGGCTGATGGTATTTATCGACTTGCCTAGTATTTCCATTTACTATAATAATTATATGCTTGGCACATGTATGGCACACACATGCACCACCCTCTAAGCTTCTTGTAAACTTATGCACGACTGTTGCATACAAGTGACGTTAGGTCACAATAGCATTGAGACAAGAGCGTGTGCTAGAGCTTTGGAGTTTTTGTTTCATATATATATTTTCCTTTCAACATTGTACTCGAATGATTTTATTAGTGGATATGTAGTGATGTTGTTTTGTGACTTGGCTATACTTATACTTTTGCTTCTTCACAAAAAAAAAATTAGGTCAAAAATCCTCCTTATAGGGTCCTAGGATCGAAATCCGGTATATGGATGCCAAGTGCCGAGAATGGGGTACTAAGGAGGCTATCGATGCCGGATTCAGCGATTAAAAATTTTGTGAGCCCATTTTTTGAGTTTGGGGTATGACAATAAGTGCTGAATTTGTAAATAAATTAGAGTTCTCAATTGTTGAAGTATTGGAAAGTTGATTCTAAATAATTCGTAGGACAATCTTCACTTAAAGTTTTAGGCAGGACAACCTTATTTCATGAATTTCTTTAAAATCAAAACCTCAAACTTTGTAAGAGCAAATAAAAGTAATTATTACAACATTCACCACTTTAACTAAGAATAAATTACAACCATTCACCACATAAAGAGTAAAAGCATTCATCACATAACACAAAGTATTATAGTGGTTTGGTGTGTCAACAACTGTTCTAAAACAGTCACACCTACTCCACTCACAAAATTAATCTCCATGTAATCTTGGCTTTCAATATGAAAAAGGTTTTCTCATGGTCACCTTAAACTTGATACAATTCTTGTGATTTTACCGAGTTATCACAATCAAACCCCTCACTGAGATTTTCAAGTTATCTTAGACAAAACCTACATTGGAATTTTCCGCCTATCTCAAAAAAACCAAATAAAGAATAAGGTATACTTATCTTCACTGTAGAAGACATCAAAAGCTATAGCCGAAGAACCGCTTTCTTGAATGTCGATTATTCAATGTTTATTCAGATAGAAAAGGGTCCATGGTTCTCTTGATTTTCATTAAGTTCAAAACCAATGGCTACTTGACTTAATTCTCTTAAATCTCAAAAGAAAAGTATAGTTTACTATCTTTAGAATCAGAATGGAAAGATCTGAGATTAATGGAATTAAACAAAAGCTATAAATAAGATTTATAAATACTGTTCAAATACCTTGCTAATAACTTGAGCTTCTCTTTCTCTAGTAGAAAGATTTTGATAATAATAATAGATATTTCAGATTGAAAGAGGAACGCAATCTATAGGCAAAGAAGTTGAATCTTCAACTAGCTCAAGGCAGTCTTCAATTAGTAGAAGAAGACTAGATTTAGTTCAATGGATTTTAGATTGCGAGGGATAAGATCTATCCAAACTTTGACAAGCCTAAGGACCAGTTCAACTAGTCGAAGAGCTCTATTGGACTAGTCAAATTTAGTCTTCGACTGGTCGAAGATTTGAAAATTTGAAAAGTTGTTTGTTGCTGGATTCGAGTCAAATTATCTCGGGTTGGTCAAAGGTCAAGCTTTGACTAGTTGAACCAAAAATTCGACCAGTCGAATTTGTAACTAAAAACAGTTTTGCTTCGACTTGAACTTGGACTGGCCGAGAAAGCTCAGAATAATCGAACCAAACCTTAGGGTGGTCAAATTCCAAGCAAACATAAGTATAAAAACCCAATTTAAATAAATTTTTAAAACACCTAAACCTAAGGCCTTTCTAGGGTTTTATACTACCTGAGATATGTGAAATATCTAAACTTCTTTGTCTTGAACTTAATTACGGACTTCATCTTTAATTTTAAGCTTACTCTATTCTCGAACATCAGTTGATCTTTAGCTTGATCTTCTCTTAAGAATGTACCAGTCCTGAGCTTAATCTTCTCTTGTCTTAAGATTGATCTTTTCTTGATCTTGAGCTTGATCTTCTCTTAATTATGAACTGGTCTTGAAGATCTCTTATCAAGTTGTTTTGGCCATATGAAATTTGACAACTAAAGTGTGCTTTAATCATTTTATCACTTACAATCTTCCCCTTTGTCGATTTCATGACAAAACATATATCATTACAAATAAGAAAATAATGAAGTCTTGTAATCTTATTATAGGAACTTTTCGAAGTTTTCATGAAACGCAAATGGTACTACTCCCCCTCAAATAGTAGTACCATTTCATAACATATAGCATTTCATAACATATAGCATTTCATATAACAGTTTTCCATAGCATACTACATGACATGCATTCTCCAACCTACTCTCCCCCTTTTTGTCACAACTTGATAAAGGAAGAACAACAAGTAAGGTTGATATATAATAAATATTAAGAAGAAGCATAAGATATATCTATGAATATAAGTGAAGTAGGAATTTAAAATATGAAAAAAGCCCATGAAATAGCAAATGTCAGGGAGTCTAAGCGAAAATCATCTAAGCACCATCACAAAAGTAAAGTTTAAAGTTTACATAACCATAAAATAAGATCCACCAAAAGATAACTAATCTCAATCCAACCAAGACGAGGAAGGAGAAGGCATTGACGGGTCAAGTTAATTCAAACTCCGGTTGATGCGATGGAAGTACTTCTTCACGTACTTCATTGAAAACTCGTGGGTTTGAACCAAATTTTCCTTTGATACATACAATGCTTCAACCTTCTCCTCCAGAGATTTGAGACGCTCATCAACTTGGGAGGGCTGGTAGTCGAGATCTTATAAATCATCGAATACTTCCAACTCATTGAAAATATCATCCATGGTTGTGTCTTCAAGTTGTCGTGCTTCCTCCTCTTCTTCACTTTGACTAGGAAGAGGTTTTAAGTTCATCTTATTCAAATTAGCATTATTGAAAGGTAGTTTAGATTCCGGTGCATCAACCAAAGGGATTTGAACATTATAGTGCAATCTAAGGCAAGTCATAAGATATGCAAAAGAAATTGAACCATGCTTGGGATGCAAGCGATACTTGATAATGATGTAACAAATTAATGAAGGAAAACAAACATGCATGCCTGACACAACAAAATGAAAAACTCGAACCATAAAGGGAGTAAGATTAGTCTCATTCCCTGATTGAAGATAGACATTAGAAGTAAAAATTCTATGAAAAAATTTATACTCAGGAAGCATTTGGTTTGCAGGGAGGGCATTACTCGACCTCCATTCAGCATTAAAGCAATATAACTTATGTGTTATCGCTTGCCTTTCAGTATATGATATTTTATCAGTTAATGTGGCAATGGGTATGCCATCATCCACAACTGTGATTTCCATCAATGTCGAAATAATGTACTGAGTAACTGTGAATGTCCCTTCAACAAATTTAATCATGAATGTTAGATCATCAAGGGATACATCACATACAGATGCATACATTCATTGTGCAATGAAGCAGTAAGCCGTTCCACCCCATCCCAAAATGCGTTCCCAACCAACTTTGGTGAGAATGGGAACAAGACCAAAGGAAGAAAAATGATCAACATTGATTGTTCTTTCGATGATAATATCCTTAGTGCGGAAATCCCGAACGTCCTCTGAATCCTCTTCCGGGGCCCACAAGGTTCTCACACCAATAGGAGTAGATTTAGATGATGAGCAAGTATGATTTTTTGTGTGCCATTTTCTTTAATCGATACTCCATATCAGTTTACACAAGATGGAAATCAAAGAAAGTGAAAGGAATGAGGCTAGATCAGATTTTGAAGAAAACTCAGCTCAAAGGGGGTTTTAAATCAAGAATACAACATCCAAAAGATATTTACTAACAATGATTTACCAAATACTAGAAGAAAATTGAAAGAAAAATACTTACAAGTAAGAATGGGTGATGGGTTACTTGAATGAGGCACCGGCTAGTTGAGGAAGAAGAAGAGAAATTAAAAGAAAAAGTGATTTTTCTCCCCTTTTAGGTGAAATCGTGCTATTTTTGACTGGTCAAGTATGTGTCGACTGGTCGATATGGGAGAAACCCTCAATGAAACACCAGTAGTAGCCCGCTAAACCAAGGAAACTGCAGATCTCAGACGCAGTCGTGGGCTGGTCCCACTGACGCACTGCTTCGACCTTCGAGGGGTCCATCGTAACACCCTCCCTCATCACCACGTGACAGAGAAACTTCACCTCATCTTGCCAAAACTCGCATTTCTCTAGCTTCATATACAGCTGGTGTGCGCGGAGGGTCTGCAATGTAAGCTCTAAATGTTGCTCGTGCTCCTCACGGGTCCTCGAATAGATCAAAATGTTGTCGGTGAAGACTATAATAAATTAATAGAGATATAGACGGAAGACCCCGTTCATCAACTACATGAAGACCACGGGTGCATTGGTCAGTCCAAAGTACATGACCTGAAACTCAAAATGACCATAACGCACCCTAAAAGCCATCTTCGGGATGTCCTCCTCTTGGACCTGAATCTGATGATAACCAAAACACAAGTCAACCTTTAAAAAGAATTATGCATCCTATAACTGATCAAACAAATCATCAATTCTCAGGAGTGGGTACTTATTCTTGATTGTGACTTTGTTGAGCTCGCGACAATCCACGCAGAGCCTCAACGAGCTATCCTTCTTCTTCATGAAGAGTACCGGCGCTCCCCACGGTGAATTACTTAGACAGATAAAGCCTAACTCACGTAACTCGTCCAACTGCTTTTACAGTTCTCGCAACTTCAATGGTGTTATACGATACGGGGCCCTCAAAATAGGTGTGGTATTGGGCATGAGATCAATCAGAAACTCAGTATGTCGAGGAGGCAGTAATCCCAGAATCTCCTGGAACACATAGGGGAAATCACAGACAATCGGCAACTGATCAATACAAGCGGCAATAGGCTCCTCAATGATGCAAGACAACAAGTAATACAATGGCTCTCCTCGGGACTTTGCAACAAACTGAAACTGCGACAAGCCTGGTATACAGAATGTGACTATCCTCACGGAGCATTCCAAAATGTCATGGTACTTGGCAAGCCAATCCATGCCCAAGATAATGTTGAAATCTGACATCGACAGCACGTATAAGTCAGCGGGTAAGAAAATCTCTTCACTAACACGGGGCAAGATGAACAGAAGCGGCCTAATACTATAGTCTTCCCCAAGGGCATCGATACGGTTAACCCCTCTCGAGCAGACTCTTTCAGCAATCCAATCGAATCGCAGAATCCCTAGGACATAAATGAGTGCGAAGCATCAGAATCAAATAAAACTCGAGTGATGCATGCAAAGACTGGAAATATACCCTCAATGACTCTTCTAGATGACTGTGGATCCTGTTGAGCCACATAGAACCTAGCCTGAGACGACCGGGGAGGTACATTTCCCCTCTGAGTGTGCTGCTACTGCTGTTGTCGCTGAGGTGGTTAAAACTGCTGCCTCTGCTATTGCAGCCTCGGAGGCTGGTGTTGATGTTGCTGCTGAGGTGGTCTCGGTGGTGGGGGCTATTGTCACTGCTGCTATGGGGGTCTCTGATGCTTCAGTGATGGAGGATACTGCGAACCTCTCAGTTACTGCTAGGGGCAAGGACACTCTCATATACGATGCCCCGTCGCACCGCACCCAAAACAGGTGCCGATGAACTGCCTCGGAGGTAGTGCTGGAGGTGTTTTGGCGCTCGGAAGGTTGGGCGGCCTGTGTGCCTCTGCTGTGGTCGATGCTGCTGGGAGTCATCGGAAGGAGCCTATCTCTTTCAGTCTCTCCTCTGACCACGATCAGTCTGAGAACCGGCCCACTCATACTCATAAATCTGGGCCTTCCGTACCACCCCCTCGAAAGTCGAGAGCTCATGCCGAATGACATGGCCTCGAAGACCGTAATACAAACCATCCTCGAAATAACGGACCCTCTGCCCCTCATTATGTACTATGTAAGGTGCAAATCTGGACAACGCTATAAAATGAGCCGTATGCTCAGCTACTGTCATATCACCCTTCATCGGGGCCTCGAATTCCAATGCTCGTTGTCATTAGATGTGATTAGGAAAATACTGTCTATCAAACCGATCCACAAAATCCTCACCATGGAGAAGAAATACTGCTAATCGGACTCGCCACTGGATAGTACATCCCGTCATATTAAATATCTTCTCCACATCGAAGCACCATCTCTCAGCTGCTGTCGGGTCTGGCTTGCCCTAGAAATGTGGGAGATCAAATTGTCAGAACTCTCAAAGAAGGGCGCTCACGCACTCCTACTTTGCCTGGTTTGGCAAAATAATGGGGTGCCTGCCCTGTCCCTAAAAGGCAGCCTTCACAGCTTACAACATCTACTATAACTGGGAAGCACTCACAAATATGGTTGGATCCGCACTAGTCTCTGGTAGAGGAGCGACATCCTCAGGTTGGGCGGTTGTAACGCCTTGAAAATTGGGGGTCAAGCATAACTCAGCTCCCAAGTTTCAAAACATCACTTATGCAACATGCATGAGTGTGGTTGAGTTGCTGCCTGTGTTAGTGCTATAAACATGCGTGGGATTAAACCTAAGCAGTAAATCATATTCCAAAAATAGTGTGCAACGTAAGCAGAAGACTATGACTATACATACCCATATAAGATGTGTAAACACTGATAGTCGTCAGAGTATGAGTACGGTACTGAGTCGAATGTATTCAAGTATAAACCAAAATATAAAATGTCAATCCAAGGTCCAACTACATGTAATAAATCCCATAACCCTCGTCAATCAGGATGGCCTAAAAGAATCTGCCCGAGAACTGCATATACAAGAATGCCTCCTCGTCATCGTAAAGATTAGGCTCCGTCTCCTGCGTTGCATCACTATCTACAACTAAGACAGAGTCTGGTTGGTGTTTAAACATCGTCCCAGAATGTGGGAGTGAGTGATCAACTCAGTTGAGCTATACAGCAAAGGTTAATATGTTATCAATTCAATCAAGCAGTAATGATAAAGCAATACATCAAACAAGTCCTAAATACTCTGATTAATGTAAGAATAAAATGAAGTAATGATGCATGCCCTTGCCTGCACTCCCTCAGCATCTTCATCTTACGGTGCACACGACAACCATCCGAAAGTGCTCTTCCACGCCAAAGCACATGTAATGCGGTGCATGATCGTGATTACCAAGTTCATATTAGTCCTTTTCATACAGTAGGATTGGGAAGCTAAGGTACCTCCCTTATATCAATTCTTAATTAATGATCCATTCTAGGGTCGTCAGTCCTAATAAATCTCATATGATGTTATGGTTCTAGGTCACTGTAAAGGGCTCTTCACCAATCAATACAGGCCTAGTCATGCCCTAGATACTACGATAAGGCTCGTCGCCTCAATGCAGTTTTAGGATATGCTCAAGGTCACTACAGAGGGTTCGTCACCAATCAGTGTAGGCCGATAACACGAATACAGTGTCTCATACCACCATATTTGGCTCACGAGTCTGGGTTGCTCACTAGTCACTATGAGGAGGCTCGTCACCTTAGCGTAGGCAGACAACTCGACCATGGTGTCTCATACCACCATGCCCGGCTCATGAGTCTTAGCGGATCGAGGTACCAAGGTTAATAGGGTTTCCACTGGTGACTTTGGTACCTTAGGTTCAAGCAATAACATCCAAACATGGTGAACATACATCGGGTCAATCGAGTTTGTTGACGAGTGTCATGCCCCAAACCTGAAAATTGGATTCACAGGAATCTCGATCGCCGAATCCGGTGCCGACAGCCTTCGTAGTACCCCATTCCCGGCTCCTGGCATTCATATGCCAGATTTCGATCCTGGGATCCCACAAGGAGGGTTTTTTTGTACATTTAACTCGTAATAAGCATAACCATAAGATTACCCAATTCATAAAGGCAACATCATCATCACATATCCACTAATATAATCATTTGAGTACACCACTGAGAGGAAAATACATAAATAGAAAATCAAGCTCCAAAAGACCACTACACGCTCCAAGCTCAACACTGCTGCAACCTGACATCACCTGCACGAATCTATCATGCATAAGCTTATAGAAAGCTTAAGGAGTGGTGTAAGTGTGTGCAAAAGGTAAATGTCATGTATTCAATATAATGTCATAATCCTTTAATACTGGAAAACTGGTAATCCATAAATCATACAATGTCTGAATAAGCAGAAATACTGATAAGATCATGAATTATCAGAGTAAACAGAAATACTGACAAAGTCATAAATCACATGATAACAGAGTAAGAGAAAATACTAACAAGTGCATGAGACATATAATATTAGGGTACCCAATGCAAGTCAGTTATGCAAATGAGGAGTCAAAGCAAGCCAAATATTATATGCTAAGGATACAATGCCATAAATCATACAATATCGAAATGAATGAAAATATACTGACAAGTCTATGAATCCCATTAGTCGTACCAAGGCTATGCGATGCAAGGCATGAGTACTAACGACCATATTAATGCAGAAACATGGTAACCCAAAATACTAAGTACTGCAGATATAATGTAATTTGTGGTGCGAATGAAATGACCAAGCTAGAGTGAAGTCGGGAGGATAGTACATAGTATTGCAAGCTATGGGGTCCATCACAAGGGACTTTTATCCAAACCAGTCCCATACCTAAATTTGGATAGTCAGACTCAATGTGGTAAACTCCTGATCTTAGGTTAGTCGTGCGCCTAACCGAAATCCTAGCCATGCGAAGGTACATAACAATTAATTGTGCACCACCAGCCCGAATGGATAGTGAATGAAACAAATACATGAGTATGCAACTCCTACTCAATAAGTCCACATATCAGTATGGTTCCTCTCTGAGAAATCACCAGGGTCTATTACACTCTGAACCAGATTGCCATCTCATCGCGCACAACAAGGAGAGTGGAAGAAACCTCACTATCCGCCTGCCAATATCGGGCCCGGCTCATCGATAGCAAACCCATTCCTCGAGCTGGTTAAACTCCTCCTAGCTTTGCGCCCTCCTCTCGAGCAGATAAGGTCGCACCCCCTTCCAACCGACCACAACACAGTGGGAGACGCGGCCTAACGGTATACGTCCCTCATGCGCTCATACATTCACTCGGTCTAGACGTTGGAGCAACCTCTGAAACCAAGAGGGTTTAGGAACTTTCACCTACGGATATCTATAGCACCCCATGTAAAATAAATTTTTGGTATCCCATCTGGCCATCCACGGAATGCCTGTGGAGGCTACGACCTTGAGGTCGCTAGGGCGTACAGTACAACATAATGCAATGTAAGATGCATGAGTCATGCAATCCAGTCATGCATCTATCCAGTGCATACCGTGTGCTCGTGTGAGGCAATCTCCCCCTATCAGAGAGTCTCATAACAACATGCCCAATGATGTATACAATGGACAATGACATCTCATAACAAACATGCAGATGATGCGTATGAGCATGTATCATGATGCTATGCTGTCACATACTCATAATAGATATCAATATTCGACATCAACAATCGACCTTAACAATGTGGACATCTAACCAACATTACCCCAAGGAATGGCCCTCATAGATCCTAACATATAGTGGACCCATGGCCTCACACAAGGGCCTAATACACATCACGATGGACCCTTAATACGGGCCGTATATACATTATATTCGGTCCTATCGCCTGACCCTATACATCGCATAGGTTTTGACAATCGGCCTCAAAAATCGGGATCGGTCGATATTCAGAATCGAAAAATCAGTCACGACAATCGAGATCGAACGATAATCAGAATTGGTAAATTGGTCACGATAATCAGGATCGATCAATAATTAGAATCGACAAATCGGCCACGACAATCGGGATCGATCGATAATCAAAGTCGGCAAATCGGCCACGACAATCGAAATCGACAAATCGGCCACGACAATCGGGTTGGATCGATAATCAAAGTCGGTAAATTGGCCACGACAATTGGAATCGACAACTGGCCATGACAATCAGGATCGATCGATAATCAGAATCGGCAAATCAGTCATGACAATCGGGATCGATAGATAATCAGAGTCGATAAATCGGTCATGATAATCGTAATCGATCGATAATCAAAGTCTGCAAATAAGTTACGACAATCGGGATCGATCTATAATCAGAATCGGCAAATCGGTCACGATAATCAGGATCGATCAATAATCAGAGTCGATAAATCGTCACGACAATCGGGATCGATCGATAATCAGAGTTGGAAAATCGGTCACGACAATCGGGATCGTCGATAATCAGAGTCGGCAAATCGGTCACGACAATCGGGATCGATCGATAATAAGAATCAAAATCGACTGAACAAGGCCTAGAGGAAGGTCGCAATGTGGACATTCAACCATCATCGCCCATTGATGTGGACATTTAACCAATGTTGATCCCAAGGAGTGGCCCACATAGAGGTGAACATAAAGTGGGCCCATGGCCTCGCACAAAGGCCTAATACACATCACTATAGGCTACATCACATGGGCCTCAAATACATCATATAGGCTGCAACCCATGGGCTTCAAGTACACAATAGGTGAGCTCTACACATGGGCCTTATACAGATTAAGTGGGCAACATCAATGGGACTCGATTACATCACAATGGGCCACATCATATTGTCCAAAAATATGGGCCACGACATATGGGTTGGAATTACATTACAATGAGCCTCGCTAATGGGCCATAAATACCTGATAGATGAGCTATACATATGCATCAAAAATACAAATAGGTGGGCTCCGCATATGGGCCAAAAATACATTATGATGAGTTATATCAATGGGCCACACCAATGAGCCCTCCTATACATCAGGTGGGCCTTAACCCATGGGCCTGAAACACATCTCAATTGGCCTTAACCCATGGGCCACAAATACATCAAATGGGTCTCACAATTTGGGCTTTAGCTACACCACAATGGGTCATACAACAGGGCCTCAAGTACGATCTCAACGGCCACACAAGATGGACAGTTAACACGTACATCACAGGTGGTCCCTACACACGGGCCTCACGTACATCACAATGGGCCCCTGACATGGGCTTAATATACGTCACAAAGGGGCCACATCCCATGGGCCTTAAATGTATCACAATGGGCCTCTACCCATGGGCTCCAAATACATCAAGATGGGCCTTATGAATGGGCCGTACCAATGGGCCTCATATACATCAAGTGGGCCGTATCGATGGGCCCATATACATCTAGTGGGCTGTATCAATGGGCCGCACCAATGTGGGCCTCAAATACACCAAATGGGCAGCAATTGAAATCAAGGTAGACCTTAACGGATGGGCCACCAATACATCTAGGTGGGCCCCACGAATGGACCATAAATACATCAAGGTAGGGCCCTCTGTATACTCTCCATCCAATCTGATTGTGAGGTCACAAGGACCTGAATAAGAGGTAAAATAAATTTCATACAGATCCAAAGCTTCTGTGACCAAAAAAGTTTCAAGTGTAGCTGTTCAGTTCACCACTGTTTTCTATTGTGTGGTCCACCTAATTAATAGACAGCGTGGATATTGAATAAATACATCAATGGTGGGTCCCACACAACACACTAATGATGATATCAATGGTGGGTCCCACATAACACTCTAATGATGATTAACACCATCCAAACATCGTCTATGTGATTCAGCACTGCCCCAAACATTGATAGAGTAAATCACCACCATCTGGACACTGTCCAGCTCATCAGCATTGTCCAAATATTGTCCAGTGTTGTCCAAATATGGGGGACGGTGTGGATGAAATACATATAACCTGGTGCGGTCCAACACCGCCCAAACATGATCCAACAATTCAGCACCGTCCAAGCTTTGGACAGTGCAAATAAGGCACATACAACAAGGTGGATCTCACCGTCCAGGTGAATGGACGGTGAGATAAAACATATACATTAGGTATGCCTCACAGCTGCTGGCAGCGTGGGTGCAACATATACACGTGGGGTCCACAGCTGCTGGCAGCATGGACAGGACATACATCACGGTGGGCACCACCTCTGGGCGGTGTGGGTCCACAACACGTACATCAGGGTGTGTCCAGTACGGGTCCACGTACTGGATAGCACGATGATACAACACATATTTCATGTTGTGGTCCACGCGGTGGACAGATGGACAACGTGGATATAAGGCACATGCGTCACTATAGCCCACATCCATGTAACGGACTGTGAATAAAATATATGCATCTTGGTGGTGTCCCACGCCCAGGGACTGGATGTGAGGTGTCCCACATCCACTTTCCAGATGATGGACGGTCTGATGGCGGGGATATGAAACATACCTCATGTGGTCCCATATAAATGGACGGTCTGATAATCCGATCAGGTGCACCACGTGATGTCCACACGTGTGTGGGTCTCACATAGGCCACCATATAATATAAATATTATTTTATTTCATTTTATTTTATTTTATTATATAAATATATATCTTCGTTTTGCAGATCAATAGTGTCCAGCGTCCAGTGATGGATGGCTGGATGAAATACATGGATCGGGTGGCCCACCGTCGATGGATTGGACGGTGTAGATGCAACGCATCATGATAATGTGGGCTCCACATGTGACTACAGCAGCTAAATAGCTGGTTTGCACCAGCCAATGACGTCCAGTTGAATGGACGGTTTAGGATACAACACATATATCAGTTGGTACCGGCGTCCATGGATTGGACGGTGTAGATGTATATATATATCAAAGTGGAGCCACACATGGCACTGTCCAGATGGACGGTGCTGGATATAGATTACGTCCATCAAGGTGGGTCCCATCCCATACGTGCAACATGTGTGGGGTGGGTCCCACACGCCCAAAAATGGTCTGACGAATTGGAATAACAGATATCTCATGGTCAGACTCCAGAGTCTGCTGACGTCCTAACTGCTATGGACGGATTGGATATAGGACACATACATCAAGGTGGGGTCCACGCCAGTATGGCCCACCCAGCTGGATCAAACTGATATTTGTTTTACCTCCATGCAACAAGTGGGCGTGGAGACCCAAGACGTTAGCAGCACCTCTGCTGCTACTATGGTGCAGCCCACCAGATGGCTGAATCTAGATGATTGGATCTGCCCATCAGGGCTCATGTTCTAAAATAATCTTTTTAAAGGTGGACGATGTGGATACACTACATAAATATCAAGGTGGTACTGATGTTTTCCCATCATCCAGACAGCCCAACCCGACCAACGGTCCAGCAGGGTGGACAGCAAGGCCTCCCACCTGCTGGATGGTCTTGATCGTCCCTACATGTTCCAAGTGGGCCAGCAAACCAGGGAAAGAGAGAGAGAGAGAGAGAGAGAGAGAGAGAGAGAGAGAGAGAGAGAGAGAGAGAGAGAGAGAGAGAGAAGCATGAAGGGGAGGAACCCTGCCACTATGGGCCCTCCCTAACTACAAAGCATACATCAAGCTGGGTCGCACCACATGTAGGTCCTCAAATCATAAAATTGACAGTAAATCACCCACCTTTCCTTCTTCTTCCTCCCTAGTGCTCCAAGGCTCCTAAGAAACTCCTTCATTGGTGGAGATGATGATCTAAGGGTTGGATGGTGAGGATTGAGGAGGGTAGGGAGTGGACCACACCTAACTCTCTCTTGAAAGGCTTGGACGTTGGAGTTGCTTGGGGAATGAGAGAGAGAGAGAGGTGTAAGAGAGAGGGATGGGTGAGTGATGGGGTGTGATGGGTGAGTGAGTGATGGATGTGTACTTGTGTAAGAGAGTGTTGACTTTTGGGGAGGGTAGTTATACTTGGGGATGGGATGGAGTGATGAGTTGTACTTTGATTGATTGATGTGATGTGTAGTAGAAATTCCTTTGGAATTAAAACACGCGGTGTTTTCCTCAAACGGAACGCGGGCCCACATCTCCTGGCTCGGGTATCGCCTCGGCGTGTGAGATGTGGCATTGGAACCACTACTACAGTGTGATCGCACTGGTATAAGTCTCGAGTCGAACCGACTCAGACCGATAGGATCCGTCTTAGGATTGCGTGTAGACGCTGGTTATAGAACGCGAGTCGTCAGAATTCGATCAGGATGATCGCGGAAGCCTAAGGAATAGTATGAATTAGGATACGGGTCTTACAACGAGCTCGACTAGGACGAACACATGTTAAGTTGATCGACATGAAATGCATAAGCACTCTGTGTGGCCTAGCCATTGTCGACATCCTAAGTATGACTCGGATTCATCGAACACATCCTATGTGGCGAAAACAACCTCAGCCACCAGTATGAGGCCTATTACCAATTGTCTGGACTATGGCATAGTCCCAATAGCGTGCAATCATAACAAATAAGCATATGAGATAATCTAAGTAGTAATGAATATTTAAGTCAAATCCTACAATCATGTGAGCATGTTATGGAATATAACTTAAATAGGAATATACAATACATGGAGGAAATCATACACACACTTAAACATGAATCAACAGGTCATACAGTATATGGAGGAAATCATACACATAGTTAAGTTAGTTGGGATTCATATCTCAACTCCCTTATAAATCACATTTTACTAACTACTAACTCATTCAGGCATTTTTACAAATACTTAGACTACACTTTCCAACATACATCACATATGTTGGTTATATTACGTATTAGGGCAAATCCTTTTGCCAAGGAGTTGTCGCATACATATCAATCACGTACCTATGACAGTTAATCATGGCAATCACAAATTCAGATTCTAAATGTACACAAACATTTCAACAAACGCATTAATTTTCCTATATACCACAGTTCATATTTATTTGAAATACGGAACAGATATTGCATTTGGTATGTGAAATAGCATCCATGTCAGTAATAAACCATTAACCGACATTGAAAGCCTTGAAAACCTAGCCTATACGTATATAGTCTACACCTTAAACTGATAAATGCATAACGGATATGATTTAGATGCTAAGTCTTCATCAACGGCGGATTAACAACCTATAACATGAACTAGGTTAGCTATTCATCACTTCAACTATTTGAAAGCCCTAAAAATGGATTAGGTTTAGGTTTTCTTACCTAAGTATGGAGTTGGTTTCACCCGTATAGCGATACAAATAGGTGGATTAGACACGTAGTGAAGCTAGAAAGAATCCCAAGATGAGTCACCAACTCACTCTCTCTCTTTTTTTCTCTTTTTCTTCTCTTTCTTAGCTAGGGTTTTGGAATTCGTATGGAATATATGAGAGAGGGTTTAAGGCCCTTATATAGGCCCAGAACTGATGGAAACAGCCCCAAGGCCAAGGTATACTTAGGTTATAGCCAAATCGGGCTTGTTCCGATCCAACGGAGCATTTTTAGAGGTCCCTTTACTGAATGTGGTCGGACTTAAGCTCCCTGATATTGGATCTTGATCAAGCTAAGTTTTCAGTCCGATCGGATTTATAGATCGATCGTGGTGGACCAGTTTCAGTTCAACGGTCACCGACACTCGATCAGGGCCATAAGTATATTGACACGTGTGGGACAGCTCCCCTGATCTGAGGGTGTATTTGGGTCACATTCTGATGGTCTGAATGCTTATAATTGGCCTGCAAGCAACACGACTCAGATCACTTAAATTCGGATTTAATTTCTAAAATCTTTCACGTTTCTCACACACTTCGCTCCAGACTTAAGAAAATCGTCGTGGGATATTGTCTAGACTTGATTTCTAAGGTGGTTGTCAAGTCTAACAAGGCAGTCATATTTGTCTAAGTTCATCGCTATCGGACTTTCGACATGCAGTTTAGGTCTAATACAGAGTTTCTGAATGCTCTCGGGAGCAACTGGGTTTAGAGATTGATCCTAGATTTTAAGGTAATGTAGCGTTAATAATTCTACAAGTTTTGGGTCTTACAGAACGTATTTAAAGTGATTGGTGCTAATTTCACAGGTAATCTAGTTTATCACTAGTTAATTATAGTTTAATTTCTAAAGGATTTAGTCCTTAGTGATTTGTGCTTGAAGTGGTACTCGAGTCTTCGTATGAATTTTTCCAGGATGTTACAGTAGTAGGAATCTCTGGTGGTGGAGTGAGGATCATAGGTGTTAGTGTGGGAGTCGTAAGTAGTCGAGCGGGAGTCTCATGTGGTGGAACGAGAGTCGATCGGGTCACTCTCTTGGCCGGGATGTCTTACATGAAAGAGCAAAAGAGCCTATCAACTTGAAAACTCTCGAAGGCACGCACGTTAAGGATTTTTAATAGTAGATCACTAAGCTATTCAGACTTGGGACTTAATCATTCTAAACTCACAGTAGACATGTAATGTTGTTCTTAGTTATTCCCAAGTTATGCTTTGGTACCAACTTTTACCACGACCCAAACTCAAAAATCGGGCTCACAAAATTCTCGATCATCGAATCTGGCACCTAAAGCCTCCGTAGAACCCCATTCTCAGCTCTCAATGCCCATCCGCTAGGTTTCGATCCTAAGATGCAACGAGAAGGAATTTTAACATCAGTTTGATTCGTAATAAGCATAACCAAAGTCATAACCCACAAGCAACAACCAAAAACTCCATCACATTTCTACTATAATCAAAACTTTACAAGTACAAAGTGCATAAAAGGAAATACAATGATGATGAACAAAAAACTCCAAGATGATCTGTTAAGTTCTCCTACCTCAGCACTGTTGCGGTCCAACATCACCTGCACGCAACGGTCGTGTATAGCTTATGGAATTCTTAGAGGGTGATGAAAGTGTGTGTGCAAGGTAGTGATACAATTATGCAAGATCAAAGTAATGCAAAATATGCTAATGAATCCATGAATACTATTAGTCGTACTAAGGCTATGCGATGCAAGGCATGTATGATGTCGACCATACTAAGGCCATACGATGCGAGATGTAACTCAAGCATACGAATCCTCATCTAAGTCCACATATCAATACAGCTCAACTCTAGAATATCACGGGGGTCTAGTACACTTGAAATCAGATTGTCGCCCCATCGCGTGTAATAAGGTGAGTGGAAGAGACCTCACTATCCGTCTGTCAATATCAGGCTCGACTCGTTGATAGCAGACCCATTCCTTGAGCTGGTCAAACTTAGCCTAGCTTTGCCCCCTCCACTCGGGCGGGTAAGGCCGTACCCCATTCCAATCGACCACGACATAGTAGAAAGCGCGGCCTTCTACTAATCGACACTTGGCATCATGCACCCACTCAGTCTAAACGTTAGAGTAACCTCCTGGTACCATATGGGTTTAAAGACTTTCACCAAGGGATATGTATAACACTCCATGTAAAATAAGATTTTCAGTATCCAATCCTGCCAACCACGATATGCCTGTGGAGGCTATGCCCCTGAAGTCGTAAGGGTGTACAGTATACATGTCATACAATGCGAGATGCATGAATCCCGCAATCTAGTTATATAGCAATCATGCACGTACCGCGTGCTCATGAGGGAATCTCCATTTACCAGGGAGTCCCATAATAATCTACCCAATGGCATGTGCTATGATCAATCACTCACTCATCACAAGCATACAGATGATGCGTATGGGCATGTATTATGATGTTATGTTGTCACATACTCATAATCGGTATCGATAACCGGCGTCGGCCTCGATAATCCGCACTAATAAGCAACATCAATAATTGGCATCGATAATCAGCGTCGACCTCAATAATTCATAGTATAAAGATCAGTACTCGGTCGTGGTTATATCAATTTCAATAGCATGGAGTCATTCTTCTACAGTAAATGGGGCCAACTTATCTGGGTTAACCCATTAAGGGAATAATAAGAATGGGCCTAACAAGGCCTTATGGAAGGTCACAATGAGGACATTTAATATCATTGTCCATCAATGTGGACATCTAACCAACATTGCTCCCAAGGAGTGGCCCACATAAGGGATTCATACAAAAAGTAACGGCACACATACATCACAATGGGCCTCGAATACATCACAATGGGCCTCGAATACATCACAATGGGCCTCACCCATGGGCCTTAAATACATCACCATGGACCTCGAATACATCACAATGGGCCTCGCCCATGGGCCTCAAATACATCACAATGGGCTACGTATTTGGGCCTTGATTACATCAAATGGGCCTTGCCCATGGGCCTAACCATACAAATAGGTGGGCCCCACGCATGGGCCAAAATACATCATGATGGCCTCATGGATGGGCTGCACCAATGCTCCTCAAGTGGGCTGGGATCCCACCAAAATCATTTCAATAGTTATAGGTGTAAAATATGTATCATGGTACATATCAACCCATGGGCCACATGGCCCATTAATAATGACCAGCACTGCCCAAACATTGTCCATATAAATCAGCACCATCCAAACTTGTCCAAGTGCATCAACACCGTCTAAACATTGTCCAACAGTGGATCCCACTATTAGGACGACTGGGACACACATATACATCACGTGGGACCCATGGAACTTGTTAACGTCCGTCCAGCAGGGGTTCCCACCATCAGAACGGCTTGGATGTATATATACATCACCTGGGACCCATGGAGCTTGCTGAAGTCAGTCCAACAGTGGGTCCCACCATCAGAATGGTTGGATGTATATATACATCACGTGGGACACACAGAATGTGCTGAGGTCAACAACAGGTAGGTCCCCCATCAAAATAGTTGGACGACAGAGATAATACACATGCATTCGGGTTAGGATCCACCATCCATGAGCTAGACAGTGGATAAAACGCATCATCAAGGTGGTTACCAGGTGGTGGCCCACTGTATTTGCTATATACATCAGCCATGATCAGCGTACACCAGCCAATTATGTTTCCTTTAAATCAGGTGGGTCCCACAGGGCCTACACATACGGCTGCAAGCCTATATATATAGGTATATGCAGTATATATACAATACTATATTATATCATATCATAATGCTATAATACAATATAATATTATAATAATACATATCATATATGTATATAACCAGTTTCTAGCCACCGTCCAGCAAGCTGGAAGGTGCTGAATGATGTACAAGCATCAAGGTGGTCCCACGTTGTGGGCCACTAGATTTGGATCAAACTAATATTTGTATTTCCCTTTCATTCGAGCCGGTATGACCATCCGGTCATGCGGGCCCCGAATCGAGATCAAAGTGGCACACTAGTTGGATGACATGGGTAAAATACACACATCATAGGTGGGCCATGATCATAGAAAGAGAGAGAGAAAGAGAGAGAAAGAAAGATTGGAGATGACGGAGGACCCCCGCCACTATAGGCCCGTCATGGATATAAGTATACATCAAGGTGGGTCCCACCATATGTGGCCCTTCAATCACAAAATAAAAATGTAAATGTGGGTCCAAGATCACCCATCGTCCTCCTTTTCTTAGTCCGATAGAATGGTCATTGCCTAGGCATCGATTTTAATGGAAGGTGATGAAAAATGGAGGGTTAAGATGGGAGATGTAACGCCCTGAAAATTGGGGGTCGAGCATAAGCTCAGCTCCCGAGTTCCAACGCATCACTTATGCAACATAGATAATGATAATTGAATGTTGTACATATTAATGCATTAAACATGAGTGGGATTATACCAAAACAGCTTATCATACTCCAGAGACAGTTAAAATTTTCGCAAGTAGAAGACTTTGATAGATATATAAAATATATAAATCGTTGTAGGTATCCAGAGTGTGAACATGTTACCAGGTTAAATATATACATGTATACTCAAAAATGAACAAGATGAATATACATGGGTGTTCCAAAGGTGCAAACTAACAATTGTAATGGCATCTAATCAGCATCCGTATAAACCCGTTGATCAAAACATGGTCTACAAAGACCCGCCTGAAAACTGCATATAGGAGAAACTCTCCTAATCATCATAAAAGTCTGGCTCCGGTTTGCAAGCATCTCCATCATCTGAAACTAAAATAGGGACTAGTTAGTGTTGTAAATATCGTCCCGTAAAGTGGGAGTGAGTGATCAACTCAGTGAAATCATAGAGCAAAGATTAACATGTTATCATTTCAGTCAAGCAGTAATGATAAAACAGACATATCAGACATTCCTAGATACTCTTATTAATGCAAGGATGAAATGTTTTCATGATGCATGCCCTCGCCTACACTCCCTCATGCGACACCAACTTACGGTCGCGGCATGATTTCTTCCCTCTGTGCTCTTCAACCCGGAGCACATGCAGTGAGATGTTATGAGTATGATTACCAAGTTATTATTAGTCCTTTTCAAACAACAAGATTGGGAAGCTAAGGTACCTCCCTTATATTAATACTCAAACAATGATCCATTCTAGGGTCGTTAGTCCTAGACAATCTTATACGATATTATAGTTTTAGATCGCTGTAAAAGGCTCGTCACTAATCAATACAGGTCTAGTTATATCTTATATACTACAATAAGGCTCGTCACCCCAATGCAGTTTCAAGATATACTCGAGGTCACTATAAAAGGTTCGTCACCAATCAGAGAAGGCCGACAGCTCGAATGTAGTATCCCATACCACCATAATCGGTTCACGAGTCTAGGTTACTCACTAGTCATTACGAAGAGGCTCATCACCCCAGCATAGGCCGACAGCTCGACCACGGTGTCCCATACCACTATGTCCAGCTCACGAGTCTTAGCGGATCGAGGTACCAAGGTTGATGGGATTGCACTGGTAAGTTTGGTATCCTAGATTCAAACAGGAGCGTCCACACATGGTGAACATACATCGGGTCAATCAGGTTACTTGACGAGCTCGACTAGCACGATCACACATTGAGTTGATCGACATGAAATGCATAAGCACTCCGTGTGGCCCAACCACTATCGACAACTTTAGTACAACTCGGGTTCGTCAAACACGTCTTACGTGGTGAATAAATCTCAGCCACGAACTCAAGCCTGTTACCGATTGCCTGGACCATAACATGGTCTCAATCACGTACAATCTCAATAATAGACATTTGATTCAAATTCCACATTCATATGAACATGTTATGAAATATAACTTAAACATGAATACAGTACATGGAGGAAATCATACACACAGTTAACATGAATAAAATAGGCTAAACATTTCATGGAGGAAATCATACACATAAGTAAGGCGATTGAGATTCATATCTCAATACCCTTAAAAATCATACTCTACCAATTTCTAACCCATTCAGGTATTTACACAAACACTTAGACTACACTATTTAACTTACATCACGTATGTTGGCTTATTGTATATTTGGGTAAATCCTTTTACTAAGGAGTTGTCGCATACATAACAAGCATGTACTAACAACAATTTATCATGGTAATCACAACATCAGGTTTCATATGCATACAAATATTTTAACAAATACATGGAATATTCTATTTACAACATAGACTAAATATATTCGTAAAACAGAACAGATAGCGCATTTAGCATGTGTAATAGCACCCACGTTAGGAATCTATCATTAACTGACATTGAAAGCTTTGAAAACCATAATCTATACATCTATAGTCCGCAACTTAAACCGAAAAATACGTAACGGATATGATTTAGACGCTAAGTCTTCGTCAACGGTGGATTTACAACCTAGAACATGAAGTAGGTTAGCTACATCATTACTTAGACTATACTAAGTTCTAAAACAGGTTAGGGTTTGATTTTCTTACCCAAGTATGGAATTAGAATCGTCGAAATAACGATTCGAATAGGTGGATTGGGCATGAAGTGAAGCTGGAAAGAATTCCAGGATGAATCATCAACTTCTCCCTCACTTTCTCTCTCTTTCCCTTCTCTTTCTTAGCTAGGGTTTGAGAATTCGTATGGATTATGAGAGAGAGGGTTTAAGACACTTATAAAGACCCAGAACTGATGGAAACAGTCCCAGGGCCATGGTATACTAAGGTTATAACCAAATCGCGCTTGTTCTAATCCAACAGAGTAGTTCTAGAGGTCTTTTTGTTGAATGCGGTCGGACTTAAGCTCACTAATACTGGATCTTGATCAAGCTAAGTTTTCAATCCGATTAGGTGTACAGATCGACCGTGGCAGAACAGTTTCAGTTCAACGATCACCGACACTCGATCAGGGCCACAAGTATATTGGCATGAGTGGGATATCTTCTCTGATCTGAGGGTGTATTTAGGTCAAATTTCAATGGTCAGAATGCATATAATTGGCTCACAAGCAACACGACTCAAATTACTTAAATTCATATTTAATTTCTAAAAATATTCACTTTCTCACTCTTCACTCCAGACTTAAGAAAATAGTCCCAGGACATCATCTGGACTTGATTTTTGAGGTGATTTTTAAGTCCAACAAGACGGTCATAACCATATAGTTTCGAGGTAATCGGACTTTCGACGTGCACTCCAGGTCTGATACGAAGTTTCACGATGCTCCCAAGAGTAATTGGGTTTAGAGATTGATCCTAGGTTTCTAGGTAACATAGAATTAGCGGTCTTACTCATTTTGGGTCTTGTAGTTCATATTTAAAGTGGTTCAAGCTAATTCTACTGAGTATTCAGCTTAGTACTTAACCAAATTCTACCCTAATTATGGTAGAATATGGTCCTAGAACCATTCTATGCCCCAATTTTGGAACTTTTAATTGTTATATTATTTTTATTATTTTTTTATTAGTTCATCATTAAGTTTACCACATCTTCACCAAATTTCATGAGATTTTATGTTGTAAAAAAATTCTAAAAATTTCAGAAGCAGCAGCTGTCCAACAAGTAATTTTTGGATAGTTGTCACAATGACCTACTTTAAACTATATTAAATATTTTATTATACTTTTAAAATATTTTTATATAAAACTAGACTCATTTAGCTTCAATCTGGTTTTTGAATCACCTAAATTCAAGTTATAACGAGGGAGATATGATTTTTTAAAGTTTGACAAAAGGTGTAGAAAAATGCAGAAAATGGGCTGTCACTGGACATTTGAGCGAGGGCTCGCCCCAGGGGTGATGTCCTCCCCCCCGGGAATGCCGAAAACATGTGGGACCCACCCCGGGTCCCCCCGAAATGTGTCGTTTAGGCCCACGAGTCCGTCAATGCATTTATCGGGTCTCATTTACAAACTAGAATGAGTTACGCAATATATAATATATGATTTTGGGGTAGGAGGAGCTAATCTATCCAAATATTTTATCTATAACATGAAATTATAAAAATTTAATAGTTGAAATCCCATTTTATTCATGTATGTACCATTTATAGTAAGTTTTAGTTTAAGTATAGTTCTTAACCTTTTAAACTTTAGGATTTGTGTCCAACATGAAAGTACTTAGAGAAATTTGAAGAATGAGGTGGTGAAAGGTGAGATTTTGAAGGAAATGGGTTGAAAAGTGATTTTTAGACTTTGGGATTGAGCTTTGAGAGTGTTATGGTTGACCCATTGCCTAAGGAAGTCTAACTCTAGGTTAGCAAAAACTCGAGGTGTTACAATCTACCCCCCTTAAAAATAATTTCGTCCCCAAAATTAGCTAAGGGTAATGAGTAAAGATTTTATCATTCCTTTCGCCTAAGCTTTACTGATTTCACGTTTATATGCATGGTGGGGTATATACATCTATACTAGTCTGGTGTATTTTTGTATATCATCCTTAAAAATTTACTCTTTATCTCTTGCTTATACCCTGATGGTTTGTTACAATTTATTTCTTTATCTATTTAGAGTCTTGACGACGATTCCCATCTACTTAGAGTAAGATATATATTTTCAATGGTCGACCAATACGGAGAGACAGTTGTAGTGGGCTTGATCCTGATACTTTGATCAACTACCAAACCAGGGTAGAAGGCTCATCGTATCCCTTCCTAGTCCTGGTAGATCCTGGTCTTCTGCTCGGTCAAAATAATGAGTACATTGGTAATCGTTCAGGATTGAGAATTGGGTCAAGCCGCGAATGCTTTGCAGTTGTATATTTCAGTAACTCTATAGTCCAATCACTCTAAAATCTTAGGGAATGCCCATCACTGAAAGGTCCAAATTTTCTATTTATAAGGTTTTCCTTTGAGTCTTAGTCTAGGAGAGTCCTTGTCTGAATCTATGTCTAAGGGTGGGGTTAATAAGCACCTTAATAGATCATCCTAAAAGGATTTCTAATCATATAGGGTTGGCCAAGGCTTCAATTATGTTCGTATTTAACGAGTAGATTTGTGGATACACTGACCTCCACTCGTCCCCATTATTGGGCCTATGATTTAATATGAATGGGTTCAACACTTAAGCCCTAATTATTTCCCTTTAAAGACTTCATTATTGACATTTTAAGGAAGATTCAGACCCTTTTTAATGAGCTAATCTTTTGTATAACCTGAATCAATCTCCTTAGATCCTGGGCCAGTGGGGAAGTGGCCAACCATGTTTTTGCTGTGCCACTTTGATCCAACGATTATATTAGCTGACCTAACTAGATTGGGCTTATAATGTTCTACCCCCCTTAAAAACTTATTTCTACTCTCAAGGATCAAGAATCTATATCCCGATCCATATGTGGGAATAAGGTATAATTTATGACCTATCCTTGACATGAAATGGGAAACGACCTCTCAATACATTGGTCTTCCTTCCATCGATGATGTGTACTATGGCATTGGTACTTATGATTATAGAAATGAGACTAATCTCTATTGTGGTTGATTCCAGGGACGGGTATGAGTTGGTGGTAAGATGCCTAATTCTACCAAAGAAGGACTCTTACTACGGTCCTGACTTACCCTCTTTAATCATGTCCAGTTTTATACCGTAATATAATCTATACATTATTAGTAGTATCTCTCTAAGTTCATATGCACAATATGTATACCAGAATAGTTTGTGATTCAGGACCTAATTCCTAACTGTGTATTGCGCATTTAAGACATTTCTTGAGCCCTAAAAGAAAAATATTTATTGGCTATAGGTTCTTAACACTTCTCAAAGATGAAATAATAAACTTTTGGTTGTAAGTGGTCGGGCTAACACGGAAGGAAAGTTATGTAGTGGGTCTGAGCCGGATACATAGACCTTCTACCTAGCTAGGACAGAAAATTTGTTGTATCAATTCTTAATCCTAGTTGATCCCAATCTTCTGCTTGATTAGAGCATTAAGTTCATTGGTAACTACTAAGATTGAGAATTTGATTCAAACTGTGAATACTTCACTTATATACAGTTCCTTTACTCAGCGTTCTCAATTGTAATAAGTCCTTAGGAAGGCAATTCTAAGGGGCGTGCTAGTTTATCCTAGCATTTAATCTGAGGGATATATAAGTTTTCCCTGAACATGACTAGTTCTAAGTCAAGCAAGCTTCCTGAGAGTTACTATAGAAACCTTTAAGTATTAAGGGGATCCAACGAAGGAATGAAGTCTCACTCCAACCTAATCAAACCTACTATTTTTAATACCCTGAATTTTTGTCAACCTGGATTTAGACGTCCTTAGGCAATGGGTCAATCCTAACACCTGATTAACTTCTCAAAACTCAATCTAAAAGTCTCAAGTCCCTGTTACCTTCAAAAATCTCACCTTTCACTACTTTATCCTTCAAAAGTTTCTAAGAGATTTCATATTAGACACAAATATTAAAGTTTAGGTGATGTTGATTAATACTTAAACTAAAAAGTACTATGAATAGTAAATAAATAAATCAAAGGGGTTTTTAACCTTTACCCTTTTTGAATCTCACAAATTAAGTAGGCTACTTGGATAGATCAGCTTCTCCTACCCCAAAATCATATATTACATGTCAAATAACTCATCCCAGGTTCTAAAATATATCCATTTCAAATATCAGACGGCGAAATCACTCCAAACAGGTCAGCGAGCGGCGAGGGGCTCGCTGATTACCGGGCTTGGCCAGGCCGGAGTTCATCGGCTAGCCCCTTTTCGGCCACATTTTCTGTGATTTTAGTTCAACTTTGAAAAATTATATCTCCCTCATTATAACTTCGATTTAGGTGATTCAAAAGCCAGATTGAAGCTAGAGTCTTGTTTCATATAAAAATAAGTGAAAAATATAATAAAATATTTAGTATAGTTAAAAATGGGTCGTTGTGACAACTATTCGGAAAGCATAGTTTTGGACAGCTGCTGCTTCTAGAATTTTTAGAATTTTTCTACAACATGAAATATCATGAAATTTGGTGGAGATGAATTAGACTTGATGATGAAGTACTAGAAAAATAATTAAAATAATATACTAATTAAAAATATCAGGAAAGGGCTTAGAACTTCCTAGGGACTTATTCCGTCATAATTAGGTCAGAATTTGGTTAAGTATTGAACTAAACAATCAGTAGAATTAGCTTGAACCACTTTAAATATGATCTGTAAGACCTAAAACCTATAAAATCATTGACGCTACGTTACCCTAAAACCTAGGATCAAACTCTAAACTCATTTTCTCTCAAGAACTCTTTGAAACTTTGTATTGGATCTAGACCGCGCATCGAAAGTCTGATATCTACAATCTCAGACCATTATGACCGTTTAGTTGGACTTGACAATTATTTCGAAAATTAAGTCCATACGATGTCCTGAGACCATTTCCTTGCGTCCGGAGTGAAGAGTGTGAGAAAAGTGAATTTATTTAGAAATTAAATACAATTTAAATAAATCTGGCACATGTCGCTTGCGTGACATTTTTTAAGCTTTCTGACCGTCAGAATCTGACCCAAATACACCCTCGGATAAGGGATATTTCCCACTCAGGTCAGTGTACTTGGAATCCTCGATCGAGTCTCAGTGACTGTTGAACTGAAACTGGTCCGCCACGTGCGATTTGGGAACACTGTCGGACTGAAAACTTAATGTGATCAGGATCCAATATCCATGAGCTTAAGTCCGACCGCATTCAGTCGGAGGACCTCCAGAAATGCTCCGTTGGATCAGAACAAGCCCGCTTTGGTTATAAAATAAGTATACCTTGGCCCCAAGCCTATTTTCGACAATTCTGGGCCTATATGAGGAGCTTAAACCCTTAACCTTCTAACCCATACGAATTTGGGAAAAATCCTAGGAGAGAGGAGAGAAAAGAGAGAGAAAGTGAGGGAGAAGTTAGGCTTTCTCCTGGGATTCTTCCCTGTTGCTCCACGTGCCAGATCCTTCCACCTGCATCGCTATTTTGGCGATTCCAACGCCGTTCTAGGTAAGAAAACCCTAACCTTAACCTGTTTTAAGGATTCTATCGATCCAAGTAGCGAAGTATTTGACTTACCTTGGTATTAGGTTGCTAATCATTTGTTGACAAAGACTTAAAGTCTCTGTCGAGTTCGTTGCGATTCTACAGCGTAAGGTGCGGATTTTAGACGCTTAGATTATCTATTTTCAAAGCTTTCAATGTCGTTTAATGGTAGATTATTGATAAGGATGTTGTTTGACATGTAGAACATGCTGTCTGTTTTTTATTTCGAATACATACGAAGAATATAAGATTTAGGATATTTGTAGGAAATACTGTATACGTACGTATTTTGCCGATATGATTGCCATGAGTATTTATCATGTACCTATGTTAGTTATGCGTGTATGATCTGTTTGGCGAAGAGATTCGTCTTAATGTACGTATTGGTCGATATATGCTATGTAGACTAATGTGTGTAGACTAAGTGTTTGTTGAAATGCCTAAATCAATATGATTTATGCCTGCCATATGTTTGAGTGTAAGAACATGATTGTTGTGTATTAGACAACTCCTTGATATATGGATCTGTCATATTATATGTTGGAATCAACATACGTCAAGTACGTTGGAGTTGCGTAGTCTAAGTGTTTGTATAAGTGTATGTATTAGTAAGTATTGAGTAAATGGTGTTGTAGATTAGCGTTGAGACTGGATTCTCAACTACTTTGATGATGCATATGATTTCCTCCATGCTTGTCATATTTAAATTTACTACCTTAGGTCTGAAATACTCGTGTATGGTTAACTACTTATGATGTACGTCATAACATGCTGATAACATGCTGGAATTACTTTGTATTTCAATTCTGTCTCTCTCATATGAGTACTGATTCACATTACATGTGCTTGGGGCTATACTTTAGTCCAGGCAGCCTATAATAGTTCAGAATTCGTGGTTGGATTCTATTCGCCACGAAGGATGTGTATGACGAACCCGAGTCGTACTAGAGTCGTCGGCAGTGGTTAGGCCACACGAAGTGCTTGTGTACTTCATGTCTGTCAATTCAACATGCGCTCGTGCTAGTCGGACTCATCAAGTAACCCGACTGACCATTGTATGTTCACCTTGTATTCGTCATAACTGCTTGAACCTAGGGTACTGAACTTACCAGTGATAACCCTGATAACCGTGGTACCTTGATCCACTAAGACTCATGAGCCGGGCATGGTAGTATGGGACACCGTGGTCGAGCTGTCGGCCTACGCTGGGGCCACAAACCTCCCCGTAGTGACCAGTGAGCACCCTACTCTGAGCAGATTATGGTGGTATGGGACACTATATTCTTGCTGTCAGCCTACATTGATAAGGTGATGGGGGAGTGGAGTAACGAGTGCGAACAACAGCCCTGACAGCCCTTTGTAGTGACCTTGAGTTTATCCTGACACCGCATGGGGCTGACGAGTTCTGATGCAGTCTTAAGGATATAAACTAGGCCTGTATTGATAAGGTGATGGGGGAGTGGAGCAACGAGTACGTGCAACATCCCTGGCAGCCCTTGCAGCGACCTATAAATATATGATCGTATGAGATTACTAGGAGTGACGACCCTAGACAGGATCCCTCCTATATGCAGGTTCTGATCGATGGGTTTATAGGGTTACTGATTAGATGTTAATACACTTGGTATTTTTCCATTTATTTCCACACCCATATTCTTTTCTTTCTATTTTGGAGTATACGTGTAATTAGTTAACCTGGTAACATGTCCACACTCTGGAGACTTACAATCATTTATATATTTTATATATTTATCACAGTCTTCCGCTTGCTAATTTAACTGTCTCTGGAGTATGATATGTTGTTTTGGCTTAGTCTCAATCTTGTTTAATGCCATTCTACAGACAACATGCATTCATCATTATCTATATTGCATAAGTGACGTTTTTGAACTCGGGAGTTGGGTTTCTACCCGACCCCTGATTTTCAGGATGTTACAGGTGGTATCAGAGCATGATTTGGATTAAAATGGACCTGGGTTATAGTTACACAACGCACGCTGACACCAATTTAATGTAAGAGGGTGCGAGAATAATCTAGAAACAAGTTTAGGACCCCCAGTTTATTTGTTGGCGAAATTTTACTGAAAACGATCGCCGAGATCGAGTCTGTTCACACTCCTGATCACACACAAGGACCCCAAATCACTCCTAGACCATCTATCGATGGGTCTAGACCCCTATTGATCCTATCCCAGCCTCCAGAAATAGCTAAAGGCGATTATACTTCAGAAATGACCCAAACTAGCCCAAATATGCTCAAAACGGTGGTAGGGCCCAATCGGGGCAGTTTTAGGGGGACCCACGTCATTTTGGACCTAAGGGGGGGAGGACCTTGTCGAGTCGGCGAGACCTCGCTGACCAGCGGTCTCGGCCGGGCCGGGCCTTCTGGCCGCTAGCACGTGGGGCCTAGTGGGACCCACTGGTCCATGGTTCGTTGATTGCAACATCCCCAAACGTTTACCTCCTTCACAAAGTCTCCTCCCAAGCTCTCCCTTTTCTTCAAAACCGCCCCATCCTCGCTCAAATCACCCTTTCAATCTATCTTTCTCTTGTTTTTCTTCAAGGCTTACGCCCCTCCATCGTTTACAGTGACACACACTCCCCTACCCTCTCCTTTCTCTCTCGTTTGGGCTCTTACATCCTCCATTTGAGGCTCAAATCGTGTAAGTTCTCAACCCAACCCATCTCTACATTTTCCCTTCTTCAATCCCTATCTTTTGGACCTTTACAACCTCTGTAGGGGCTCAAATCTGTAGAGAACCAAAGAACCCAATCCTTTCTCCCCTTTCCTTCACTTTTTCTTCACGTTTCCATGGCCTCGTTCGCACTTGTTAGGGGCATTTCCTCGCTTTACACCATTCTCTCTCTTATGGACAAGAAGAGAGCCCCCGTTGATGAAGTCGGGCCTAGTCGCCCTGCCCGTTCAAGAATGCCGAGAGGTGCCACCGCCCTCTGGCTTGGTTGTTGCTATGTTAAGATCCTTGTGTTTTTGTGTTGATGAGCTTAGTAGTGTAGTAGTTGGTAGAATGTTTTAAATGTTGGGAGTCTTGGTCGCATTAGCTCACATGCATCTTCTGTCATGATTCATGTAACACTGTATTCCAGGTATTGTGACAAATTTTGGTAAATGAAATGCATGCAGTCCCTTTTGCTATGAAGTGTGTGGAATGCTTAAGGGATTGTGTATTGCTATGCTACATCTCACGCTTTCCAACACAAGGCCCACTTTCCAAAGCCTAAGAATTGATTTTTAATCCCACCCCACCCTCCTACCAAATATGCCACTCCCACTCCCGAAGTGGGATCAGCAATGCAGTTCCATTTAATACAACTTAAGACCACTGGCCACATAGGCCGTTGGATTATTGGACCTAGAGTGGTGCTCCTAGATTTCGAAAGACCTGACAGTATGGGAAATCCAATAAATCTATAACGTGAACCCTAAGAGCTCCTTAGCTGGTATGAGCATATGTGAAGTGCTCGAGCATAGTTAAATCTAAGTTAGGGAAACTCAATTCCAATCAGACAACTTTGACCCTAAGAAATAAAGACAATTTCTTATATTAGAAATGGTATAAAATCATCTAGACCATAAGCTATCGGATTACCGCTACTCCTAAAATTAAGACTAGGCTACTGGTTACACTAAGGAATGTAAGAGATCGATTATGTTAAGCTAATTGAAGAGAGATTTAGTTAGTCGGCTTGATTTGGGTGGAGTGAAAGCTCATTCTTTCGTTGAATCCCCTTAATACTTCTGGGCGTCCTTAACAACTCTTAGGAAGCTTATCTGACTTAAAAATGATTCATGCTAAGAGAAAACATATATATTTCTTGGACCTAGTGTTAGGTCAAATCAATACATCCCTTAGAATTGCCTTCTCAAAGACTTATTACAATCGGGAACATGGAATAGAGAACTATATAAGTGAGGTATATTCACCTTGGGAAGTGCTAAGGATATATGACCAATAGAAATTATTCTTTTTAAGCCCAAGAAATGTCTCAAATGGGCACTAGACAGTTAGGAGTTAGGTCCCAAATCGCAGGCCATTCTGGCATATAGACTTAGGCACGTAGTCTGCCTGTTAACTTATTTTGCCCAAATTCCTTGTGTACTAATAATGGATAGGCTATCTTACTGTATTAACCAGGGCCTGATTAGAAAGGGTACGTTGAGACCATAGTAAAGGTCCTTCCTTGGTAGACTTAGGCATCTTGCCAAAAACTTACACCCATCACTGAAATCAACCACAACACCCATTGTTTTAGCTCCTTTCTATGACCATAGGTACCGATGTCGTAGTACTCATCATCGGTGAAAGGAAGATCGATGTATCGAGAAATCATTCTCCATTTCATGCCTAGAATAGATCCTAAATTACCCTTTGTTCCGACATACGGTTCTGGAGAGTAGAATTATTTTTAAGGAGGGTAGAACATTATGAACTCACTCTAGTTAGGTCGGTTTATACATCCTCTGGATCAGAGTGGCGCAGCGGAAGAGTGGTGGGCCCTTGCCCCACTGGCCCGGGATTGAAGGAAATTGATCCAGGTTAGACGAAAGGATAGGTCATTAAATGGTCACTAAATAGGAGTTGAACCTTCGTATTAAAGAACAGACTTAACAATAGTTGCGAGTTAAGTCACAATAAACAAAATTAGTGTATTCGCAAATGTTAATAGAAACCTTAGCCAATCCTACACTATTGGAAACCTCTTTAGGATGATCTATTAAGATAGTGATTCACCATTTCCTTGGACATAGGTTATAACGAGGACTCTCTTAGACTAAGACCTAAAGGGCGACCTTAGAAATAGGAAATTTGAACCTTTCAGTGATGGGCATTCCCTAAGCTTTTAGAGTGATCGGACTACGGAGTTACTAAAATATACAATTGCGAAGCATTCGAGGCTTGACCAATTCTCAATCCTGGGCGACTATCAATGGAGTCACTGCTTTGACCGAGCAGAAGACCAAGATCTACCAGGACTAGGAAGAGATACAATAAGCCTTCTACCCTAGTCAGGTGGATGATCGATGTATCGGGATCAAGCCCATTACAACTATCTCTCCGTATTGGTTGACTATTAAAAATGAATATCTTACTCTAAATAGGTGGGAATCACCTCAAGACTCCAAATAGATAAAGAAATAACTTGTAGCAAACCGTTAGGGTATAAGCAAGAGATAAAGAAATAAGTTTTTAAGGGGGGTAGAGTAAAATGAACCAGAATAACATTGATATTATACACCCCACAATTCCCATGAACTTGAAATCAATAAAGCCTAGGCAAAGAAAATAATGAAATCTTTACTTACTACCCTTAGCCAATTTCAGAGACAAAATTATTTTTAAGGGGGGTAGATTGTAATACCTCAGATTTTTTCCAACCTGAATTTAGACGTCCTTAGGCAATGGGTCAATCCTAACACCTGATTAACTTCTCAAAACTCAATCCAAAAGTCTCAAATCCCTGTTTTCTTCAAAAATATCACCTTTCACTACTTTATCCTTCAAAAGTTTCTAAGAGCTTTCATATTAGACACAAATATTAAAGTTTAAGTGATGTTGATTAATACTTAAACTAAAAAGTACTATGAATAGTAAATAAATAAATAAAAGGGATTTTTAACCATTAAAATTTTTGAATCTCACGAAATAAGTAGGCTATTTGGATAGATCAGCTTCTCCTACCCCAAAATCATATATTGCATGTCAAATAACTCATTTCAAGTTCTAAAATACACCCATTTCAAATATCAGACGGTGACATCACCCCAAACAGGTCGGCGAGCGGCGAGGGGCTCGCCGATTACCGGGCTTGATCGGGCCGCAGTTCATCGACTGGCCTGTTTTCGGCCACATTTTCTGTGATTTTGGTTCAACTTTGAAAAATTATATCTCCCTCGTTATAACTTCGATTTAGGTGATTTAAAATTCAGATTGAAGATAAATGAGTCTAGTTTCATATAAAAATAAGTAAAAAATATAATAAAATATTTAGTATATTTAAAAATGGGTCGTTGTGACAAATGTCCAGAAAGTATAGTTTTGGACAACTGCTGCTTCTAGAATTTTTAAAATTTTTCTACAACATGAAATATCATGAAATTTGGTGGAGATGAATTAGACTTAATGATGAACTACTAAAAAAATAATTAAAATAATATACTAATTAAAAATATCTGGAAAGGGCGTAGAACTTCCTAGGGACTTATTCTGTCATAATTAGGTCAGAATTTGGTTAAGTACTGAACTAAACAATCAGTAGAATTAGCTCAAACCACTTTAAATATGATCTGTAAGACCCAAAACCTATAGAATCATTGACGCTACATTACCCTAAAACCTAGGATCAAACTCTAAACCTGTTTGCTCTCAGGAACCCTTTGAAACTTTGTATTGGATCTAGACCGCGCGTCGAAAGTCCAATATCTACAATCTCAGACCATTATGACCGCTTAGTTGGACTTGACAATTATTTCAAAAATTAAGTCCATACGATGTCCTGAGACCATTTCCTTACGTCTGGAGTGAAGAGTGTGAGAAAAGTAAATTTATTTAGAAATTAAATACAATTTAAATAAATCTGGCACATGTCGCTTGCGTGACATTTTTTAAGCATTCTGACCGTTGGAATCTAACCCAAATACACCCTCGGATCAGGGAACATTTCCCACTCTGGTCAGTGTACTTGGAATTCTCGATCGAGTCTTAGTGACCACTGAACTGAAACTGGTCCGTCACGTGTGATCTGGGAACACTGTCGGACTAAAAACTTAATGTGATCAGGATCCAATATCTATGACCTTAAGTCTGACCGCATTCAGTCGAGAGACCTCCAGAAATGCTCCGTTGGATCAGAACAAGCCCGCTTTGGTTATAAAATAAGTATACCTTGGCCCCAAGCCTATTTTCAAAGGTGCGAATTTTAGACGCTTAGATTACCTGTTTTCAAAGCTTTCAATGTCGTTTAATGGTAGATTGCTGATAAGGATGTTGTTTGACATGTAGAACATGCTGTCTATTTTTCATTTCGAATACATACGAAGAATATGAGATTTAGGGTATTTATAGGAAATACTGTATACGTACGTATTTTGCCGATATGATTGTCATGAGTATTTATCATGTACCTATGTTAGTTATGCATGTATGATCTGTTTGGCGAAGAGATTCGCCTTAATGTACGTATTGGTCGACATATGCTATGTAGACTAATGTGTGTAGACTAAGTATTTGTTGAAATGCCTAAATCAATATGATTTATGCCTGCCATATGTTTGAATGTAAGAACATGATTATTGTGTATTAGACAACTCCTTGATATAAGGATCTGTCATATTATATGTTAGAATCAACATACGTCAAGTACGTTGGAGTTGCATAGTCTAAGTGTTTGTATAAATATATGTATTAGTAAGTATTGAGTAAATGGTGTTGTAGATTAGCGTTGAGACTGGATTCTCAACTACTTTGATGATGCACATGATTTCCTCCATGCTTGTCGTATTTAAATTGACTACCTTAGGTGTGAAATACTCGTGTATGGTTAACTGCTTATGATGTACGTTATAACATGCTGATAACATGCTAGAATTACTTGTATTTCAATTCTGTCTCTCTCATATGAGTACTAATTCACATTACATGTGGTTGGGGCTATACTTTAGTCCAGGCAGCCAGTAATAGTTCAGAATTCGTGGTTGGATTCTATTCGCCACGAAGGATGTGTATGACGAACCCGAGTCGTACTAGAGTCGTCGGCAGTGGTTAGGCCACACGAAGTGCTTGTGCACTTCATGTCTGTCGATTCAACGTGCGCTCGTGCTAGTCAGACTCATCAAGTAACCCGACTGACCATTGTATGTTCACCTTGTATTCGTCATAACTGCTTGAACCTAGGGTACTGAACTTACCAGTGATAACCCTGATAACCATGGTACCTTGATCCACTAAGACTCATGAGCAGGGCATGGTGGTATGGGACACCGTGGTCGAGCTGTCGGCCTATGCTGGGGCCACAAACCTTCCCGTAATGACCAGTGAGCACTCTAATCTGAGCAGATTATGGTGGTATGGGACACTATATTCTTGCTGTCGGCCTACATTGATAAGGTGATGGGGGAGTGGAGCAACGAGTGCGAGCAACAGCCCTAACAGCCCTTTGTAGTGACCTTGAGTTTATCCTGACACCGCATGGGGCTGACGAGTTCTGATGCAGTCTTAAGGATATAAACTAGGCCTATATTGATAAGGTGATGGGAGAGTGGAGCAACGAGTGCGTGCTACATCCTTGGCAGCCCTTGCAGCGACCTATAAATATTTCATCGTATAAGATTACTAAGAGTAACGACCCTAGACAGGATCCTTCTGGGGAATGATA
Organism: Magnolia kwangsiensis; assembly: GCA_037074715.1. Lineage (NCBI taxonomy): Eukaryota > Viridiplantae > Streptophyta > Magnoliopsida > Magnoliales > Magnoliaceae > Magnolia > Magnolia kwangsiensis. Next base: position 73,952,396 of record CM073575.1, on the reverse strand, counting down.
TAAGAGAAGCATCCTAGTTTTCCAATCCTACTGTATGAAAAAGACTAATAACAACTCGGTAATCATATTCATATCACACTGCATGTGCTTGGAAGATGTGGAGCACTGAGGGAAGAAAGCATGTAACGGACGTAAGATGGTGTCGCATGAGGGAGTATGTCGGTGAGGGCATCCATCATGTCATTTCATGCTTGCATTAATCACAGTATTTAGGAATGTTTGATTTGCTTGCTTTATCATTATCGCTTGATTGATTTGATAACATGTTAACCTTTGATCTATGATTCCACTGAGTTAGCTACTCACTCCGATTTTTGGGATGTTACACTATTCCTTAGTATATTCAGTTGTCTTTCAATTGTCTTAGCATATTTAGTCTTTTACATTCCTTATAACTAGTAGCCTAGTCTGTAATTCACTAGTTATAATCCAAAGTCTATGTTTATACGCTAGATGGTTTAATACCATTTCTAATACAGGGAATTGTTCTATCGTTTAGGGTCAAAAGTTTTCTGGTTAGGATTGAGTTGCCCGAACCTGAATTTAATTGCGCTCAAATACTTCACATAGGACCATACCAACTAATTGTGTTGTTAATCCCACCTCAGTATTTGGGAATGACATGTTTGGAAGGAGGGTGGGATGGGATTTAAAATTAATTTTATAGGCTTTGAAAAATGAGCCTTGTGTTGGAAAGTGTGAGATGGAATTTTCAAATCCCATGATGATGAATGTCCAAGTGTAATTTGAAAGGAAATCATTTATTGTTACTTTTACAATTTCATCTGCCCTAATCTTACCTAATGCAGTTGGTTGAACGGGCCCTAAATGTCCTATCATTTGGAGGTTGTGCAGGTTGTGGGACACAAAAATGTGGGTTTTGTGCCCAAATGAGGGGGGTATAAGGAAGGTGAAGAGTTATAAAGAATAGTTTTTTTTTTTTTGAGTAATGGTGGTGGATGAGTGTAAGATGTAGAAGAAGGCGGAAGCTTGAGTGAATAGAAGTGGAATGTGAGATCATTTTACGTAGTCTCGATTACGTATGGGCTATTGTACGGTAGTTACTCTCGCCCGTCGATGACACTTGGGATTATAACGTGGTTTCTAGATTCCATCGCTCCCTTTCTAAGTCAGAGTGCATCAGTGTGCGTCGTGTGACCATAACCCAGGTCCAGTTTAATCCAAATCATACTCTGATACCATCTTGTAACGCCCTAAAAATCAAGGATCGAGCAGAAGCTCAGCTCCCAAGTTCCAACGCATCACTTATGCAACATAGATAATGATGATTAAATGTTGTTCATATTAATGCATTAAACATGAGTGGGATTATGTCAAAATAGAATATCATACTCCAGAGACAGTTAAAATTTTTACAAGTGGAAGACATTGATAGATATATAAAATATATAAACTGCTATAGGTCTCCAGAGTGTGAACATGTTACCAGGTTAAATATATACGTATATACTAAAAAATGAACAAGATGAATATACATGGGTGTTTCAAAGGTACAAATTAACAATTGTAATGGCATCTAATCAGCATCCCTGTAACTCCATCGATCAGAACATGGTCTACAAAGACCCGCCTGATAACTGCATATAGGAGAAACCCACCTCATCATTATAAAAGTCCGGCTTCGCTTCGCAAGCATCGCCATCATCTGAAACTAAAAAAGAGACTGGTTGGTGTTGTAAACATCGTCTCGTAACGTGGGAGTGAGTGATCAACTCAGTGCAATCATAGAGCAAAGATTAACATGTTATCAATTCAGTCAAGCAGTAATGATAAAGCAGACATATCAGACATTCCTAGATACTATTATTAATGCAAGGATGAAATATTTTCATGATGCATGCCCTCGCCTACACTCTCTCGTGCGACACCATCTTACGGTTGCAACATTCTTTCTTCCCTCTGTGCTCTTCAACCCGAGGCACATGCAGTGCAATGTTATGAGTATGATTACCGAATTACTATTAGTCCTTTTCATACAGCAGGATTGGGAAGCTAAGGTCCTTATAACAATACCCAAACAATGATCCATTCTAGGGTTGTCAGTCCTAGACAATCTCATACGATATTATAGTTTTAGATCGTAGTAAAGGGATCATCACCAATTAATACAGGTCTAGTTATATCCTATATACTACAATAAGGCTCGTCGCCCCAATGCATTTTCAGGATATACTCGAGGTCATTACAAAGGGCTCGTCACCAATCAGAGTAGGCTGACAGCTCGAATATAGTGTCTCATACTACCATAATCAGTTCACGAGTCTAGGTTGCTCACCGGTCACTACGGGCAGGCTCGTCACCCCAGCATACGCCGACAGCTCGACCACGGAGTCCCATACCACCATGTCCGGCTCATGAGTCTTAGCAGATCAACGTACCAAGGTTTACGGGATTGCACTAGTAAGTTTGGTACCCTAGATTCAAACAGGAGCGTCCATACATGGTGAACATACATCGAGTCAATTGGGTTACTTGACGAGCTCGACTAACACGATTGCATGTTGAGTTAATCGACATGAAATGCATAAGCACTCCGTGTGGCCCAACCACTGCCGACAACTCTAGTACAACCCGGGTTCATCAAACACGTCTTACATGGCGAATAAATCTCAGCCACGAACTCAAGCCTGTTACTGATTGCCTAGACCATAACATGGTCCCAGTCATGTACAATCTCAATAATAGACATTTGATTCAAATTCCACATTCATATGAACATGTTATAAAATATAACTTAAACATGAATATAGTACATGGAGGAAATCATATACACAGTTAACATGAATAAAATAGGCTAAACATTTCATGGAGGAAATCATACACATAAGTAAGGTGATTGAGATTCATATCTCAATACCCTTAAAAATCATACTCTACCAATTTCTAACCCGTTCAGGTATTTTCACAAATACTTAGACTACACTATTCAACATACATCATGTATGTTGGCATATTGCATATTTGGGCAAATCCTTTTGCTAAGGAGTTGTCGCATACATAACAAGCATGTACTAGCAACAATTTATCATGGAAATCACAACATCAGGTTTCACATGCTTACAAATATTTTAACAAACACATGGAATACTCTATTTACAACATAGACTAAATATATTCGTAAAACAGAACAGATAGCGCATTTAGCATGTGTAATAGCACCCACGTCAGGAATCTATCATTAACCGACATTGAAAGCTTTAAAAACCATAATCTATACATCTATAGTCCGCAACTTAAACCGAAAAATGCGTAGCGGATATGATTTAGACGCTAAGTCTTCGTCAACGGCGGATTTACAACCTAGAACATGAAGTAGGTTAGCTACATCATTACTTAGACTATACTAAGTTCTAAAATAGGTTAGGGTTTGATTTTCTTACACAAGTATGGAATTAGAATCACTGGAATAACGATTCGAATAGGTAGATTAGGCACGAAGTGAAGCTGGGAAGAATTTCAGGATGAATCACCAACTTCTCCCTCACTTTCTCTCTCTTTCTCTTCTCTTTCTTAGCTAGGGTTTGAGAATTCGTATGGATTATGAGAGAGAGGGTTTAAGACCCTTATATAGGTCCAAAACTGATGGAAACAATCCCAGGGCCATGGTATACTAAGGTTATAACCAAATCAGGCTTGTTCTGATCCAACGGAGTAGTTCTGGAGGTCCCTTTGCTGAATGCGGTCAGACTTAAGCTCACTAATATTGGATCTTGATGAACCTAAGTTTTCAATCCGACCGGATTTACAGATCGACTGTGGCGGACCAGTTTCAGTTTAACGATCACCGACACTCGATTAGGGCCACAAGTATATTAGCATGAGTAGAACATCTTTTCTAATCTGAGGGTATATTTGGGTCAAATTCCAATGGTCAGAATGCCTATAATTGGCCCGTAAGCGACACGACTCAGATTACTTAAATTCATATTTAATTTTTAAAAATATTCACTTTCTCACACTCTTCACTCCGGACTTAAGAAAATAGTCTCAGGACATCATCTGCACTTAATTTTTGAGGCGATTGTAAATTCTAATAAGATGGTCATAACCGTATAGTTTCGAGATAATCGGACTTTCGACGTGCGCTCCAGGTCTGATACGAAGTTTCACGATGCTTCCAAGAGCAACTGGGTTTAGAGATTGATCTTAGGTTTCTAGGTAATGTACCATTAGCAGTTCTACTTATTTTAGATCTTTTATTTCATATTTAAAGTGCTTCAAGCTAATTCTACTGAGTATTCAGTTTAGTACTTAACCAAATTATACCCTAATTATGGCAGAATACGGTCCTAGGACCATTCTATGCCCTATTTTTGGCACTTCTAGTTATTATATTATTTTCATTATTTTTATAGTAGTTTATCATCAATTTTACCCCGTCTCCACCAAATTTCATGAGATTTCGTGTTGTATAAAAATTCTAAAAATTCCAGAAGCAGCAGCAGCCCAACAAGTGATTTTTAGATAGTTGTCACAATGACCTACTTTAAACTATATTAAAATTTTATTATATTTTTAAATTATTTTTATATAAAACTAGACTCATTTAGCTTCAATCTGATTTTTGAATCACCTAAATCTAAGTTATAACGAGGGAGATATGATTTTTTAAAGTTTGATAAAATGTGCAAAAAATGTAGAAAATGGGCTGCCTAATCCGTTATACGGACGAGGCCTCGCCAAACCGGTGAGCCCCTCTCCGATCACTGGACATTTGGGTGAGGGCTCGGCCTAGGGGTGATGTCCCCCCCTCCCCCGAGATGTCAAAAACATCTGGGAACCACCCTGGGTCCCCCCGAAATGTGTCATTTGGGCCCACGAGTCCGTCAATGCAATTATCAGGTGTCATTTACAAACCGGAATGAGTTACAAAATGTACGATATATGATTTTGGGGTAGGAGGAGCTAATCTATCCAAATGTTCTCTCTATATGATGAAATTCTAAAAATTTAATAGTTGAAATCTCATTTTATTCATGTATGTACCATTTACAGTAAGTTTTAGTTTAAGTATAGTTCTTCACCTTTTAAACTTTAGGATTTGTGTCCAACATGAAAGTACTTGGAGAAATTTAAAGAATGAGGTGATGAAAGGTGAGATTTTGAAGAAAATGGGTTGAAAAGTGATTTTTAGACTTTGGGATTAAGCTTTGAGAGTGTTATGGTTGACCCATTGCCTAAGGATGTCTAACTCTAGGTTGACAAAAATTCGAGGTGTTATAGGAGATGAGAGAGTAGGAAGTGGGTCACACTAAAGTTCCTCCATAAGATCTTGGGAAGCTTGGACGTGTGATGTTTTTAGTTGTTTGGAAATAAGCTTGAGAAATGAGAGAGAGAGAGAGAGAGAGAGAGAGAGAGAGAGAGAGAGAGAGAAAGATTGTGTGTGTGGGTTGTGAGGAGCGAGAGAGGGATGGGTGATAGAGTGATGGATGTGGTGAGTGATTAGTGTGTAAGAACTTTTTGACTTTAGGGGTAGATGGTGTAAGAAGGGTATGGAGTGTGTAAGAACTTTTTGACTAATAGGGTTGCTTGGGGATGTGGTGTGAGGTGATGTGTACTTGACATGTACTTGACATGATGGGATTGATTGATTAATTGAGCTGACAAGTCGTAGATATTCTCTTGGGTTTTACAACGCGCTGCGTTTTTCTTGAACTGAACGTGGGCCCACAACTCCTGGCTAGGGTATCACCTCGACGCGTGAGACCCAACGACTACGCGGTCGCTAGGGTACAAGTCTCGGATTAAGTCGACTCAGGTTGATAGGACTCGGCTTAGGATCACTCGTAAACGTCGGATAAAGGTTGAGGGTTTCCAGAATTTGATCAGGAGGATCGTGGGAATCTATGGAATGGTACGGACTAAGATAGGGTCTTACAACATTCATCTAGAGGATAATGCAAAAACCTCCCAACAACCATAACGTCGATTAAATCCAAACATGAAGGAGGTGGTTAAGGGAAAAGTGCTTAAGTTGTTGGATGTGAGTATCATATACCCTATATCCAATAGGCCATAGGTGAGTCCAACTTAGGTGATTCCTAAGAAGTCCAGAATCACCATCGTATCCAATGCTGATAATGAACTCGTGCCAAATAAAGTCACTATTGGTTGGAGAGTGTGCATTGACCACAGAAAATTAAATACCATCATAAGGAAGGACCACTTTCTTTTGCCCTTCATTGATCAAATTTTAGAAAGGCTAGCTCGTCATTCTCTCTATTGCTTCCTTAACGGATATTCAGGCTACAATCAAATAGAAATAGTCCCTGAAGATTAAGAAAAGATAACATTCGCATGTCCGATTGGTACCTTTGCTTATTGAAGGATGTCATTCGGATAGTGTAATTCCCCCGCCACTTTTCAGTGATACATGTTAAGTATTTTTTTGATATTGTAGGGTAATATTTAGAGGTCTTCATGGATGACTTCTTGTAAGTGCTATGATTTCATATCCCTTTGGTTGTCAAATTTTGTGGTGCCAAAACCTATATCTATGTCTTGTATATCTTGTGTTTCATGTTTGAGACTATTCATTGCTTCAAGATATTGCATTTCAAGACAAGATCTTAAATGAAGAAAGATTCAAGTCATGGATGAAGAATTCAAGAATAGAAGTTTTCAAGTATGCATGCTCAAGATACTATCAAGTTCAAGTAAAGTAGAAGACTGTGTCAAGTCAAGATCAAGCTCAAGAAGGCCTACTACAAGATTTGTATATTCTCAAGCTTCTCTTAAGGGTCATCTGAGTGTACAGACTTTCAATGTCCATCTCACTTTTAAGGTCTGTTTGACCTTAGATTGACCTTAGGATGGGCTTTACTATAGGTCATTCTGGATACATAATTCATATATTTTAATATGCTTGTTTGAGTTGTTCTAAGACTAGTCCTAGGGACTTCAAGACCAGTCCTACCTCTGCTACGATCAGTCCTAGCTCTGCTACAATCAGTCTTAAGTTTTTTAGTACCATTCCTAGGTTGTTGAAGATTTTCAGATCTTTCTGGTTGTCCTACGACCAGTCCTGTGAGTTCTACGACTCATCCTTCTACCAGTCTTAGCCCTACGACTCAAACTCCAGCAACTAAACTGGGGGTCCTATGACCGGTCGTAGGTGGCCCATAACCAGTCGTAGGTGGCCCACGACCAGTCGCAGGCTACCCAGGACCGGTCGTGGATCAGCAAATCCTTATCTCGCGAACATCTTTGAAAATCTTTGAAGCTACGACCAGTCCTAGGATCCTAAGACCAGTCGTAGACGGAATTTTTTCAGGCTATAAATAGAGCACGAACTTCAGAGTTTTAGCAATTCAATTCAACTCTATTCAAGCATTCTTTAGGCTATATTCTGAGATAATTTTGTGTTTATTTTAAGCTACTTTGTGCTTATTTAATATTCCTTTTGCTAGCTTATTTTTTATTTGATTTTGATCTACATTACAATCTCATTAGAAAAGGAGAATTTCTGATATTCCTTCTTCTTGGATTCAAAATCAAATAGAACTAGCCCTTTTGATTTAAAATCAATTAGACTTAGAACCATTCTTAAAGTGAGTATTTGACTTTGAACCTTGAATCGAACTTCTACTCCGATTGGTTCTACCGGGCTACTTCAAAAGGTGATTCAGGTATTTTACATTTTTATAATTTACTTTCTTTAGTTTTGTAACATCCCAAAAATCGGGGGTCGAGTAAAAACTCCACTCCCGAGTTTCAGAACATCACTTATGCAACATAAATGTGTATGATTGAATGTTGTCTATGTTAATGTATTAAACATGAGTGGGATTATGCCAAAACAGCATATCATACTCCAGAGACAGTTAAATTAGTAAGCGGAAAACTGTGATACATACATATAATATATAATTGATGAGAAGTCTCCAGAGTGTGAACATGTTACCAGGTTAAACATATACATGTATACCTCAAAATAGAAAGAAAGAATATACATGAGTGCTCTGAAAATATAAAATGACAAGTGTCATGGCATCTAATGAATCTCCCTGTAATCCCGTCGATCAGAACACGCATAAAGGAGGGATCCTCCTCATCATTATCAATTTCAGCTCCGCCTCGCAGGCCGTGCCATCATCTGCAATTACAATAGGGACTGGTGGGTGTCCGGAAACACCGTCCCTTAATGTGGGAGTGAGTGATCAACTCAGTGGAATAATAGAGCAGAGATTAGCATGTTCTCAAATTAATCATGCGATAATAGTAAAGCAATTAATCAAACATTCCTAAATACTGTTGTTAATGCAATATGACGTGACATGATGGATGCCCTCACCGACGATCTCCCTCATACGGCACCATCTTACGCCTGCGGCATGCTTTCTTCCCACAGTGTTCCACATCTTCCAGGCATATGCAATGTGATGGTGATATGATTACCAAGTTATTATTAGTCCTTTTCATATAGCAATATCGGAAAACTAAGGTACCTTCCTTATATCAATCCCAACACAGATCCTGTCTAGAGTCATCACTCCTAGTAATCTCATACGATGTTATATTTGTAGGTCGCTGCAAGGGCTGCCAGGGCTGTTACTCGCACTCGTTGCACTGCTCCCCCATCACCTTATCAATACAGGCCTATTATATCCTTAAGACTACATCAGGACTCGTCGCCCCCATGCGGTGTCAGGATAAACTCAAGGTCACTACAAAGGGCTCGTCACCTGATCAGTGTAGGCCGACAACAAGAATATAGTGTCCCATACCACCATAATCTGCTCAAAGTAGGGTGCTCACTGGTCACTACGGGGAGGTTTGTGGCCCCAGTGTAGGCCGACAGCTCGACCATGATATCCCATACCACCATGCCCGGCTCATGAGTCTTTATGGATCAAGGTACCATGGTTAACAGGGTTTTCAATGGTAAGTTCAGTACCCTAGGTTCAAGCAGTTATGACACATACATGGTGAACATATAATGGCCAGTCGGGCTACTTGACAGGCTCGACTAGCACGAGCGCATCTCAAGTTGAGTGACATGAAGTGCATGAAACACTTTGTGTGGCCTAACCACTACCGCCAACTCAAAACACGACTCGCGTTCATCTATGCGTCCTTCGTGGCAAAGATAAGCCAACCACGAATTTACTCGATTACCGACTGCCTGGACTAAGTATAGCCCCAAAAATTTGTGAATCCACATCATCAATCACATAAGAGTAATGGAAATGAAATATAAAAATATAAGCATGTTATCGCATGTTATAACATACCACTTAAGAAGTTCATTCAACACATGCATTTCATACATACAATGAAATCCATAACTTAGCCAAGATGATAAAAATCATTTACATCAGCATATTACTTGAGAATTTAATCTCAAAGCTATTTCACAACACCACATACTCAATACATACTAATACAAACATTTATACAAACACTTAGTCTCACACTTAAGTCTACATAGTGTATGTCGACTCAAAATATGCATTTGGGCGAATCTCTTTGCCAAACTGATTATGCACGCATTCCTAAGATCCTAAGGCGACAAAAAGCCATGTCAATCATATCAGCAAAATATGGATGCAAACAGTATTTCCTACAAATGACTAAAATGCCCTAAATCTCCTATTTTTCATCTGCTTACAAAACAGGAAACGGACAGCATGTTGTACATGTCAAACGGCGTTGCCGTCAATAATCTACTATTAAACAACATTGAAAGCGTTGAAAACAGCCAATCAAAGCATCTAAAATCCGCACCTTTCACTTTATATGTATATCGTTTTGAACGGAGCATATACGCTTCGTCAACGGCGTACAGGCGACCTAATGCACACGTACATCAGCTACTTTGCCATTTGAATAAAAAAAATCCCTAAATCAGCAAGTGGTTAGGGTTTTTCTTACCTAGAAGTGCGTTGAAATCACCGGGAAAGTGATTGGAGTGCGTCGCTTAAGCATGTGCAGCAGCAGCAGCAGGTGGCAGGAAAATCTCTCCCACCTTCTCTCAAAAACTCTCACTTTCTCTCTCACTCTTGCTAGGCTTTCTAGCAAAGTTGGATGGGTGAGAGGAGTGAGGGTTTAAAGCCCTTATATAACCTAATTTCTTCCCAAATTAAGTTTGGGAACAATATTTACTTGAGGTCTAACCAATTCGGGGCTGTTCTGGTCCAAAAGAGCATTTCTGGAGGTCCCCTGGCCGAACGCGGTCGGACTTAAGTTCATGCATACTGGATCTAGCACACATCAAGTTTTTAGACCGGAAGAGTTCGCAGATCGCACGTGGTGGTCCAATTTCAGTTCAGCGGTCATCGCGCCTAGATCAGGTCTACAAGTCTCATGATATGAAAGAGAAATTTTTCCTGATCCGAGGGTGTAATTTGGCTGAATTCTAACGGTCAGAACGCTTAATAATAACGCGTCAAGTCACGTGCCAGATTTGAATTAAAATTTCCAAATCTAACCCTATTCTCACTCTCTTCACTCCAGGCTCAATGAAATAGCCTCTGAACGTCGGTTGGCCTTGATTTTTGAAACAGTTGTCAAGTCCAGCTAAGCGGTCATAACGGTCTAAGATTGTAGGTATCAGACTTTCGACGCGCGGTCTAGATCCAATACAAAGTTTGAAAGAGTTCCTGAGAGCAAACGAGTTTAGAGTTTGGTCCAAGGTTTTAGGGTATTATAGCACCATTGATTCTATAAGTTTTAGGTCTTGTAGAACGTATTTAAAGCGATCAGGGACAATTTCACAGCTACTCCAGCGTAGCGCTAGCTAACTTATGCTTAGTTTCTAAAGGAATTAATCCTAAGTGATTTCTTTGGCTATGGAATTGGGTTCTGAGCAGTTACCAAGGTGTTTTAGTTAACCCATTGCCTAAGGACGTCTAATCCCAGGTTAGCAAAAATCCAGGGTGTTACAGGTTTTGTTTGAGATTTTCCAGAAAAATCTCATTGTATTGGTTATCTGAGGAGAGCTAGAAAACTCAGATTGTGGGGTTTTTTGGATTGTGTAAGCCCGAGATCAAAGACACAATTGTGAAGGTTTTAGGTGAACCTATGAAACCTATTTTGATAGTACATGCTAATATCCCCTGTGTGAGGATATTAGGAGTGGAGTAGCATTCTGTGTGGTTGTTGGATAACAGTTGGTGTACACACAGGCGAACCACTATATATCGTTGTGTTGTGGATGTGCTTTATTCTTTCATTCCTTTATTCATTCAGTTTTGTGGTTTGTATTCGTGGATGAATGTTGTAATCTTTTTATTCCAAGCAAGTGTGGGGAATGTTGTAATAACATAGGATTTATTTCAGCAAGTTATTTTGATTGCTTTGCATTTTCATTCCTCATTGGTTTGTGATACAAGGACATTCTAGAAATAAGGTTGTCCTACCTTAAACCTTTGGTTTTTGGTGTAAGGTTGTCCTTAGAACTGATATAGTATCATTCTCTTTATTTTAGGCTATTGAGATTAATTTCAATTCAGCATTGTGCTTTATTTCTTTTATTATTCCGCTGTTTTAGTTTTATTTGGCATTGCCCTATTCACTCCCCCTCTAGGGCATATAGTTAGGCCCCTTTGAAGTGGTATCAGAGCCTAATAGCTCGTGCTGATTGTTTATTTATTGGATTTATTTCCTATGCTAACGATCTAAACTATATTAAGATGTCAAATTTTGATAGCCTATCAGTCACTAGGCGACCACCCTTTAATGGCACAAACTATGCTTATTGGAAAGCCAGGATGAGGATCTTCCTCAAATCCTTGGATGAATGTGTGTGGCTGGCCACAGTGAATGAATGGAACCCTCCTATCACTGAAGTAACTAATGACGATGGTTTAAAATCAATGAAAGTAACGGCTTATTCTCTTTGGACCACACTTCAAAAAAGTGAAAGTAGTGCCAATGCAAAAGCACTAAATGCAATCACTTGTGCATTATCACCAGATGAATTCAAAAGAATCATCTCTTGTGAAAATGCAAAACAAGCATGGGATGTATTAGAAATGACACACGAGGGTACATCTATTGCCAAGAAATCTAAAGTCCAACTCCTCACAACTAAATTTGAAAAAATTCATATGGAGGAGAATGAGATGTTTATGGACTTCTATACTAGATTGAATGACATTGTGAACTCAAAGTAAAGTGTGGGGTCTTGGTGATAGAACCCTAGAAAGTAAAGTGTGCACAAAGATACTACGCTCTTCAATTCTAAAGTGACCGCGATACAGGAACTTCGTAATACGGATGCCATGAGGGTTGAGGAACTAGTTGGTTCACTTCAAACCTATGAGTTATTCTTTAAAGCTCCTAAAGGAAAATCAATTGCTCTCAAATCATCTAAAAATGTTTCACAAGAGAGCACTTCGAATTTAGAAAATTCTGAAGATGATATGGTACTTTTAGCAAAAAAGTTTTACAAAATTTTCAAAAGCAAGAAAAAAGTTGATTTTCAAAAGTCAAATGATAAGAGACGATCTAAACCTAGAACTCAAAAATCTTTGAAAGATAGTCAATGTTACAATTGTCAAGAGTATGGGCACTTAGCTAACAAATGTCCTAAAAAGGACAAATCAAAAAAGAAAAGCATGATGGCTACTTGGGATGAATCGTCTGATTCTGAATCCTCTTCTAAATTAGAAGATTCTGAAACCGAGTCGGGCGATGATGTTAAAGCCCTTATGACTCTAGCCAAGATCACCTATTCAGATAATGATGATATATCTAGTGAAGAAAATCTGAATAGTGATTGCGATAATGAAGATGAACTTCAGGATGCTTATAATGCCCTTTATAAAGAGAGTTGTAAAATTGTCGTTAAGCTTAAATTACAAAAAGAAAAATTTTCTAAGCTTAAGAAAAATTATGAGTCTCTTGTTTTAAAAAAGTCTCATATTTTCGATTCTTTTGAAAAGACCAAATGTGATTTAGATTTCAAAACCTCCCAAATTGAAGATTTGAAATCCGAAAAAGAGAAACTCAAAAATGAGGTAGCTTCTCTTCTGAGATTGAAAGACACATAGAGATATGCCCAAGGTGATCTAAAATTGGAAAAATTATTGTCCGGATCAAGAAAATGTGGCGATCGATCCGGGTTAGGCTATGATAAGAATACATCTCCTAAACAAAAGAACATTGCTCCTAAATTTGTAAAAGGAGAGTCTTCAACCTCAAAAGAAAAGAATACCTATCAAGATTTTTCCAAAAATTCAAGGACTTTTCAAAAACCTAAAGGTAGTCATGTCAACTTTAATTTTCAAAACGGAAATCCTTTAGCTGAAAAAATAATTGATCTACTCAAGGAGCTATTAAAGTCTAACTCTATAGGTCACTCCTATAACAACAAACAGAAAAAGACCATCTATACTCCTAAACCCAAAACAGTTCTGAAATGTGTTCCTAAAGTTGTCAGCTTGGTTGGCCACATTGCTTTCAAAGCTACAAGCCATTCAAAGTGGTACCTAGATAGTGGTTGCTCTAGGCATTTGACAGGTGACAAGGCTTTATTCACCGATCTAAAAGATATGATTGAATGGTCAGTCACATTTGGTGATGGAAGCAATTGCAAGATCATTGGCCACGGTACGGTTCAACTTTATAACCTTCCCTTATTTAAGAATGTTTTATATGTTGAGGGCTTGAAACACAACCTACTAAGCATTTCTCAGATATGCGAGAACAACCATAGTGTGAATTTTTCTAATCAAGGTTATGAGATAGTTAATAAAAAGGGTTCTGTAATATTAACTGGTCGCAGAACTTCTGAAAACTGCTACATCATTAGTAATGCAAGCTCATCTACTCAATCGTGTTACATGGTCCATACCGATGAGACTGAATTATGGCATAAACGCCTTGGACATGTACACTACTGGAACTTATTTAGATTGAGCAAAAGAGAACTAATTAGAGGTCTACCCAAATTGCAAAGAGTAGACAAAATATGTGGTGAATGCCAGTTGGGCAAACAGACTAGGAGCTCTCACAAGAAAGTGAACTCAAATACCACATCTAGACCACTCGAGCTTCTCCACATGGATCTTATTGGACCAACCAGATCGGAGAGTCGAGGAGGCAAAAAATACATTTTAGTTATCGTAGATGAATATATCAGATTCACTTGGGTATCGTTCTTAAAAGACAAAACTGAAACCCTGGATGAAGTGAAAAAAGTCATTAAATGAATCCAAAATGAGAAACGTTCTCATGTTAGTAAGATCCGTAGTGATCATGGATCAGGATTCAAAAATAGTAGTTTTGAGAAATTCTGTAGATATTAGGGAATATCGCATGAATTCTCTGCGCCCAAAATACCGCAACAAAATGGTATAGTTGAAAGAAAAAACAGAGTGCTTCAGGATATGGCTAATGTTATGTTGAATAGCATGAAGCTCTCTAGAAATCTTTGGGCTGAAGCAGTTAATACCGCATGTTATATTATTAATCGGGTTTATACCAGAAAATCTGATAATAAGACTACTTATGAATTATGGTTTGAAAAGAAACCTACTGTCAAATACTTTCGAATTTTTGGCAGCAAGTGTTATATTTTACATGATCGTAAAAATTTGGAAAAGTTTGATACGAAAAGTGATGAAGGTATTTTTCTTGGTTATTCTTTGAACATTCGAGCTTATAGGGTTCTAAATAAGAGAACTGGTGTGATTCAAGAGTCCATCAATGTGGTCATTGATGATCATTTGAATACACCAGCTCCAAGTTCAGAAGATGATGAAACTCTTATTATTGACAATCAAGATACCTCATCAAGTCAAAAAGAATTTGAACCAAGGACTGTCAAAGATCATCCAACCGATCAAATTCTTAGAAACCCTCTTACTAGAGTTCGTACTCACAAACAACTTGAGAATATATGTAATTATGTTTATTTTACATCTCAAATAGAACCGGTCAACGTGAAAGAAGCACTTTCTAACGAAAATTGGATAGTTGCTATGCAGGATGAACTTAATCAATTTGTTCGTAATGATGTCTGGTATCTTGTTCCTAGACCTAAAGATAAATATATTATTGGAACAAAATGGATCTTTAAAAATAAGTCTGATGAGCTTGGAAATATAATTCGAAACAAGGCTAGACTGGTTGTACAAGGTTACACTCAGATTGAAGGCATCGATTACGATGAAACCTTTGCTTCAGTCGTTCGTTTTGAATCAATCAGACTTTTTATTTTCATCGCATGCTTTAGAAAATTTAAGATTTATCAGATGGATGTAAAGCGCGCCTTCTTGAATGACAATTTACATAAAGAAGTGTATGTTGAACAACCTTCAGGGTTTGAAGACCCCAAGTTATCTGACCATGTATTTCATCTCAAAAAGGCTCTCTATGGTCTAAAACAAGCGCCCAGGGCATGGTATGAGAAATTGACTAAATTCTTACTTAGTCATAGCTTTCAAGTAGGTAGTGTCGATAAGATGCTCTTTGTTAAGAAGCATAACAATGATATTTTGATGGTTCAAATTTATGTTGATGATATTATTTATGGATTAACTTGCTCTAACGTGTCTATTGAGTTTGCAGAGTTAATGAAATCAAGGTTCGAAATGAGCATGGTTGGCGAACTAAACTATTTCCTAGGGTTGCAAGTAAAACAATAACCTGATGGAATTTTCATTTCCCAGACCAAATATGCTTCAAACTTGGTTAAAAGGTTTGGATTTGAGAATGGTAAGAACTTTGATACTCCTATGAGTACAACGTTAAGACTCTCAAAAGACTCTACAGGTAAAGATATAGATCCTAAACTATATCGTAGTATGATTGGTAGTTTGTTGTGTCTTACTGCAAGTAGACCTGATATTGCGTTAAGTGTTGGAATTTGTGTGAGATATCAGTCTAATCCTAAGGAATCACATCTTACTAGTGTTAAATGGATTATTAGATATGTCACAAGTACTATAAATCTGGGTCTATGGTACCCTTTTGATACTAGTGTTCAATTAGCCAGGTACTCAGATGTCGATTGGGCCGGTAATATCGATGATAGAAAATCAACCAGTGGTGGTTGTTTTTACATTGAAAATTACTTAGTTTCTTGGTTCAGCAAGAAGAAAGCTCAATATCACTCTCCACTACTGAGGCAGAGTATATTGCTGCTGGATATGCATGTACGCAACTAGTTTGGATGAAACGCATGCTAAGCGATTATGGAATTAATCAAGATTCAATGATCTTACATTGTGATAATTCCAGTGCTATAAATATTTCCAAAAATCCAATCCAGCATTCACGTACTAAGCACATTGACATTAGGTATCATTATATTCGTGAGTTGGTTGAAGAAAAAGTTATTTCTTTGGAATATATATCAACCGAAAATCAACTTGTTGATATATTTACTAAATCGCTCGACAAAAGCGGGTTTAATAAATTGAAATTTGATTTTGGTATATGCATTTTACATTGAATATTCTTACTTGCATGTATCACAGTGTACTATATTTAGTATTATTTCTGTTTAAATTTTAATTTTTTACATTAAAAATGTATTTTTGGTCGATACTCGACCGGTCGTAGCTGTACACAACCAGTCGTTGTTCGACCGATTGTGAACCGCACTCGACCAGTCGTGGAGCTCATGAACATGATATAATTTGGGGAAAATACCCTTTTCTTCATTTTCACTCCGACCTACGACGAGTCATGGCTCGACTAGTCATAGGATTTCTTATTTTTCTTCAAGGTGAGTCCTATTTCATCATTTTTCTTGAAGATTCATGCTCTCTATGCTTTGATTTGATCATAGTGTAGCTAGATTTCATCTCTTGTTGGGTTTTTCAAGGGTTTCTTCTCAATTTGCTGATCTAGAGAAAACCCATCCCTTCTTTTGTGCATTTCTCTTACTCTTTGTATATCTTTTTGAATATGGATGCTAGAGGGAAGAAGAAAACATCTCGTGGTCTATCCTCATCTAGATCTACACCGATAACAAAATGGAACCTTCAGTCACCCGAAGATGATCCTCGAGATGTACGGGATTTACGTGTCCGTAATGTCATCATTGAGCATTCCGCTGATCTCAATCACATTGCTCCATATGGTATAATCCCTCTCCTTGAATCTGTTGGCTAGATAACATTTTGCTTTGGGGTGGGCCTGCATACCAGTCTATTGCACAATCAATGGTTGCATGTATCTCCAAATTCTCCCTTGACAACTTAACTTTTTTAATTGATACTAGAGAAGGGAAATTTGAAGTAGACCATCATTTGATATCAGGTATTATGGATATACCTGTTAATGATGAAGGTATACCGATTCATACTCTATATGACAAACCATCTGAATCGGAAAAATGCATGTTAACAAGAGACTTATGCAAAATTGATGCACAATGGACACACAAAGGGAATGCGCTCCCTTCAAAGTATCTGTTACCTAGATACAGGATATTACATCATTTTTTCATTTCAAATGTGTATCCTCGGTCCGGTAATAAAACCGAGTTGACTTCTTTCATGGTTCATGTGTTGCATTCTATTTCTTCTGGTACTATGGTCTGTCTTCCTTCTTTGATTTGTTATTTCATTATACAATTTCGTCTCCATCCGGGTCATAGTGATATTCTGTTTGGTTATCTTATGACTGTTCTAGCCACTCACATGCTTGTCGATAAACCTATTAATGAGGCACCAATTCATCATCTTATTTTCAATAATTCCAATCTTAATAAAATAAAGTTGGATTTGCTTCCTGGCAAAGTTGATGAAGGTGGTGTTGGTGGTGATGGTGGTGAAGCCGGAAATGAAGGGGAAGCTAGCGATCTTCCTCAACAGGATATTAATATGGATGATTTATTTGATGATATAGAAACTGATTTGCCAAATGATCCTGATTATGATCCATCTAGTCATGATGCACGCCTTCGTGCATTGGAGGAGAAGGTTGACAAAATGAGTATAGCCCATGATATGCAATTTAAATATATGCGAAAATATCTTCATCGCATCAATAGGGGCTTACACCAGATTGATCCGACTATCCCTGCTCATTCCTCTGGATCTGATTAGGTGAATTATCTTCTGGATAGTATAACATTATCTTTTATATTGTATTATCTTTTGGATATTGTATTATGGATTGATAATGGCATGATGTTTCTGGTTTATATTTTAAAATATGCTATGTCCTTCCATATTTCTTTCTCATTATCTGCTTATTATTACTCTCTATGTTGTTGGTCTCTTTCCTATTGTGACTTTCCCTTGTCATTTTATGACAAAAAGGGAGAGTGGTGTGGTAAAGGGGAGTAGTATGGAAAGGGGGAGTAATTTGAATTGATTTGGATTGATTGATTGAGAAGTATATGTGGATGAGAATATGTTGTATTGATGTTATTGATTGGTTACATGAGCAGTATTTGTATTACTCAGGGGGAGTAGAGTATTGGTTACATGAGCAGTATTTGTATTACTCAGGGGGAGTAAAGTAATTTGTGATTTTATGGCTCATGATTCCTTCTTATTCTATATGCTATGTGTTTTTTCACAAATTTGACAAAGGGGGAGATTGTAAGTGCTATGATTTCATATCCCTTTGGTTATTAAATTTTGTGGTGCCAAAACCTATATCTATGTCTTGTATATCTTGTGTTTCATGTTTGAGACTATTCATTGCTTCAAGACATCGCATTTCAAGACAAGATCTTAAATGAAGAAAGATTCAAATCATGGATGAAGAATTCAAGAATAGAAGTTTTTAAGTATGCATGCTCAAGATACAATCAAGTTCAAGTAAAGTAGAAGACTGTGTCAAGTCAAGATCAAGCTCAAGAAGGCCTACTACAAGATTTGTATATTCTCAAGCTTCTCTTAAGGGTCATCTGAGTGTACAAACTTTCAATGTCCATCTCACTTTTAAGGTCTGTTTGACCTTAGATTGACCTTAGGATGGGCTTTACTGTAGGTCATTCTGGATACATAATTCATATATTTTAATATGCTTGTTTGGGCTGTTCTAAGACCAGTCCTAGGGACTTCAAGACTAGTCCTAGCTCTGCTACGATCAGTCTTAAGTTTTTCAGGACTAGTCCTAAGTTGTTGAAGATTTTTAAATCTTTCTGGTTGTCATACGACCAGTCCTGTGAGTTCTACGACTCATCCTTCGACTAGTCTTAGCCCTACGACTCAAACTTCAGCAACTAAATTGGGGGTCCTATGACCGGTCGTAGGTGACCCATGACCAGTTGTACGTGGCCCACGACCGGTCGTAGGCTACCCAGGACCGGTCGTGGAACAGCAAATCCTTATCCCATGGAAATCTTTAAAAATCTTTGAAGCTACGACCAGTCCTAGGATCCTAAGACCAGTCGTAGACATGATTTTTTCAGGCTATAAATAGAGCACGAACTTCAGAGTTTTAGCAATTCAATTCAACTCTATTCAAGCATTCTTTAGGCTATAATTTGAGATAAGTTTGTGTTTATTTTAAGCTACTTTGTGCTTATTTAATATTCCTTTTGCTAGCTTATTTTTTATTTGATTTTGATCTACATTCCAATCTCATTAGAAAAGGAGAATTTCTGATATTCCTTCTTCTTGGATTCAAAATCAAATAGAACTAGCCCTTTTGATTTAAAATCAATTAGACCTAGAACCATTCTTAAAGTGAGTATTGGACTTTAAACGTTGAATCGAACTTCTACTCCAATTGGTTCTACCGGGCTACTTCAAAAGGTGATTCAGGTATTTTACATTTTTATAATTTACTTTCTTTGGTTTTGTTTGAGATTTACCAGAAAAATCTCATTGTATTGGTTATCTGAGGAGAGCTAGAAAACTCAGATTGTGGGGGTTTTTGGATTGTGTAAGCCCGAGATCAAAGACACAATTGTGACGGTTTTAGGTGAACCTATGAAACCTATTTTGATAGTACATGCTAATATCCCCTGTGTGAGGATATTAGGAGTGGAGTAGCATTCTGTGTGGCTGTTGGATAACAGTTGGTGTACACACAGGCGAACCACTATATATCGTTGTGTTGTGGATGTGATTTATTCTTTCATTCCTTTATTCATTCAGTTTTGTGGTTTGTATTCGTGGATGAATGTTGTAATCTTTTTATTCCAAGCAAGTGTGGGGAATGTTGTAATAACTTAGGATTTATTTCTGTAAGTTATTTTGATTGCTTTGCATTTTCATTCCTCATTGGTTTGTGATACAAGGACATTCTAGAAATAAGGTTTTCCTACCTTAAACCTTTGGTTTTTGGTGTAAGGTTGTCCTTAGAACTGATATAGTATCATTCTCTTTATTTTAGGCTATTGAGATTAATTTCAATTCAGCATTGTGCTTTATTTCTTTTATTATTTCGTTGTTTTAGTTTTATTTAGCATTGCCCTATTCACCCCCCCTCTAGGGTATATAGCTAGGCCCCTTTCACTTCTCCATCTTTAATCCATCCTTTAGCAAGTGTTTGGAAAATCTTAAATGTGTGTTGAAGCAATGTGAGGAAAAAAATTTAGTTCTGAATTGAAAGAAATGTCATTTCATGGTTTCCAAGGTAATTATGGTAGACAAGGTTAAAATTGATCTTATCTCTAACCTACCTCCACCCAAGAGCATACGTGACGTGCGATCTTTCTTAGGACATGATGGATTTTATAGACGATTTATAAAGGACTTTAGCCATCTCTCTCGTCTTTTATGTAATCTACTTCAAAAGGATGCACCATACGAGTGGACTGAACAATGTCATGAAGCTTTCATTAAGCTCAAGGGCATGTTGACTACTACTTCTATCATGCAGCTACCCAACTGGAGAATACCTTTTGGGATTATGTGCGACGTGTCTGACTATGCTATTGGGGCGGTGTTAGGCCAAAGAAAAGACAAGAAGTCTTATGTGATTCACTATGCGAGTAGAACTCTAAATTTTGCCCAAGTGAACTATTTTACTACGGAGAAGGAACTCTTAATCGTAGTGTTCACTTTGGACAAATTTAGGTCCTACATGATCAGATTCAAGATCATCATTGACACTGATAATGCAGCGTTAAAGTGCATTCTATATAAGAATATGTCAAGCCTTGCATGATAAGATGGATCCCCCTACTCCAGGAATTCAACATAAATTTATTATTTCTGAATTCGAGAACCTAATGAAGAAATATGACATTTCTCATAAGATGAGCACTCTATGTCACTAGTAGAAAAGCGGGCAAGCTAGGATTTCCAACAAGGAAATCAAACAAATTCTGAAAAAATGGTTAACCCTGACTATAAGGTTGGTCAATTCATTTGACTGATACTTTATGGGCTTACCATACAGCTTTTAAGAATGTCTCCCTTTAGACTCCTATATAGGAAAGCTTTTCACTTTCCTGTGGAGTTAGAACATCGAGCCTACTGGGCTATCAAAAATCTGAATTTTAACTTGGAAAATGTTGGCTCACTGCGCAAGCTTCAATTGAATAAACTCGAGAAAATCCAAAACGACACATGAGAACTCGAGAAAATCTAAAACGACACATATGAGAACTCGAGAATTTACAAGGACAAGATGAAGGTGTTTCATAATCGGAACATCCTTTGGAAATCATTGACACCAAGTTAAAAAGTCCTTCTATATAATTCTCGGTTACATCTTTTTTCGGGTAAGTTTTGCTTTCATTGGACTGGCCATTTTATTATTATTAATGCCTATCCTCATGGGATCATTGAAATAAAGAATCTAATGAATGACAATGTTTTCAAAGTAAATGGATATCGTCTCAAGCCATTTTGTTGAGAAGTTTGATTCAAAGGACATGTCCATGCCTCTGATTAATCCTGTGTATCAGGATTTCCCTCCTAGGATGATGGAGGTGTAGATAGGTTTCTTGCTTTCATAGGATTTAGGATTATGATAGTTCTTTTTTCAGTAAGTCTTCATGCTAACCCATTTATATGTTGAGAACTTTGTTAAATGGTTCAATTCTCCTTCTTCAGGTACTACCTTTCCATCACTTCTCCTTTCTTATTTGTCTCATGTGAATTACATGCTTATATCTTTTACATTGAGGACAATATAGGTTTTAGATTGGGGATGCAGATTAGGTAAACTAATCGATATTTTCTTAGTCCTTGAGCAAATATTTTAAAAAATTTTAATTTTTTAAAGTTAAAAACCTATTTGGAAACTGATAGTTTGTGCACCTAAGAATACTTTGAGTATAATGATAAGATGGAGATTGAATTTTGAATTGTTGGAGTTTGATCAACTAAGTAACCTATCACTTAAGTTCTTTTATGTAATTGATTAAGAGGAAGTTTGAAGATCATGTTGATCTAAATCACAAGACATATTCAAATTTTTTTTTTGTGAATAATGCTAGAATTTCTAATTGTTAGCATGTGAATCATTGATAGATATTGAGAATTGAGTCTGGAGAATTTTATCAGCCTTAAAAAATTAAAAGAACCAGTTAAAAAAGCAGAAAGATCGACAAAAAAAATCATGTATAATAAAAAGTCTGAAAAGAATGAAGATAAAAAGACTGAAAAGAATGAATAAAAGGGATCGTCGATATAAAATTAAAAAATGGAAAAAGAAGAAAAACGGGATTGGTTCGGAATTAACACTCAATTATTCAATTAATCTCGAGGTAATGAGCATGGCTAACATTATGAAATAATAGTATTTTTATGGAAAGTAAGTTGGAATTCACTAGGCACATTGGAAAAACTTGATATATGAACTTATGCTCTTAAGTGATTGATGAAGAACCTATTTAATTGCTCGTGTGATTCGGCTCAAAGTATTAAAATTTTCACTCTCATGTCTTTGGATTATACTCATTCATACTTGTTTGGACAAAAGATTGTTTTCTTAAAAGAGGTTTGAACATTAAGAATTGAGGATTCTTTCACGCATGTTTTTCTTGGGACTAGAAAAATGCTAGTTAGGGGTGTGTTGAGTGTCAAATATTATATATTTTTCCCTGTTTATATCTTAGTTTTATGAACATGATAATGCTTAATGGGTACACTTTATATATGTTTGTATTACGAGGTGAATTTGAGAGTTTGGATTGTAAAAGAATGTTAAAAACATGGATTTGATGCTCAAGAATCACCAAGGCAAGGGATAGATCTTAGGATGCCAAGATTGAAGATTTCAAGACCCCAAGATTCAAGGAAACTAAGTGGAGAAGGAAGGAAGTAGAAAGTGCAAAGTGTAAAAATTCAAAAAATCTGAACTTCACACTGTCTATGACATTGACCACCGGTAGATGAAATTGCAACAAGTGTTCGATGACATCGAATACGCGTCTATGACATCGCGAATTACATGAAAAATCGAGTTTGGTTTCTCGACAAATTGGATGCATATCGCAATGACATTCAAGCCCTGTTTGATTGCTCGAAAACCCGCTTGATAACATTGAAGGCCATTCAATGACATCAAGATTTTTGGAGATTTTTAGAGTAACTAACTGGAACATTCTGGATACTTTTTTGATTACTCGAACACCCTTCGATGACATTGAAGGATTGTTCAATGGCATGAAGAGTTACGCAGTGTCAAAGGCATTACGCAATGCAAAAAGGCATGACTTTTGAATTCAATTTATGTTTGATGACATTGAAGGTTGTTCAATGACAATGAAGGTGTTTTTAAGGCCCATATTCTAGTCCGTACCGTTCCTTAGACTCTCGCGATCCTTCTCATCGAATTCTGGCAACCCACGACCTGTAATCGATGTTTGTGTGTAACCCTAAGTCATATCCTGTAGATCTGAGTCGACTCGACCTAAGACTTATACCATTACGACCGTGCCGTCATCGCGGTTCCAATGCTGCGTCTGTTGAAGCATGAAAAAATCATCAAGAAAGGATGAAGATCAGAAATCAAACATTAAGTGACGAAAGGAGAAAGAACTAAGAAATCATGATTGACAGTCACGCGGGTCGCTCAAATGGTTGCGTGGACCACGCAACCATTCGAAGCACTTGTGTGGGTGGCTCAAACATTTGTCATATAAAAAGTAAATTTTATCCTTGCGCAGGTTGTGCAACTGATTGTACCATTGTACGGACCGTGCAATTAGCTTTTCTGTTGAGCGGGTGGCGTAACTGAGTGAACCATTGTGCGGACCACGTAACCAGCTTTTCTGTTGAGCGGGCGGGGCAATCGAGAGCAGAGAGTGATAAAGATGAATGAACAGATCTGATGCACAGTGGACCCCATGGCACAAAGGTCGAGGGTTGACACATGTGGGAGGTCTATAAATACCCCACTTCCCCTCTCATTTGAGTAGCAGCAGAGTTCTGAAAGGAGCTTGAAGGTGAGGAGCAGAAGGATGGGCCAGTTGCGTGAGCCGTGCAACCCTCGCATTAGTTGCACTGACCGCGCAACCAGGTCACTATGTGGCCAAGCAAAATAGGGTCAAAATGTTGTCGGAATTATTGAAGGCTCTCTCCTTTACCCGAAGGACAAGCCTAAAAGAGAGATTGATTGATCAATTCAACATTCCTCCTAAGCCCTAAGAGATGACCTAAGCAGTTGTCGAAATGCTGCCGGATTCAAGATTTGATATATAAGCTTTGTTAATTACAATGTATTTATTTTAAATAATCCATCTTAGAATCAAGGGATATTAAAGGGATGTAGATGAACTCAGTATTAATAAAAATAGGATGATCATTCTAAATACTTTTTCTCTGTTATACTTAAATAAAAATAGGACTTTCTTATCTTTTTTAACATTAACATTGAGATAGTTAAGAACTTTCATCATAGTTTGGCATCTTTTTTACGCCAAAATGGTGGCTCTCAGTGGGAACATCCCCCCCTTCATCTCTAAGATAGATTATTTATTTTTCAAATACTAATTACAATTACATTTTGTAATTGAAGGTTTCTGAATTCAACTATAAGTTATAGCTGATGGTAACTCCTGCAAAAAAAGTGAACTTTCCTTTCACCCCAACAGGGTTCATGATAGAATACGCACTGAACCAACCCCCAGAGTCTATGACTCGAATTCCTACAAGAAAAAATAACATGACTCGAGTGACTGTTGGGGTTGTATCTACTTCACCTTAACCGCCGAAAGGTAATAAGGGTTGGACTGTTGTAACATCTCGCAAGACAAGGGTATGGAATGCAAAAAGTTCTCGAATGAATCTGTCTTCACCAAGAGTTAGAGGGCCAATAACGCGTAATGCAGCTAGGAAGCATCCCAAACTCGCTCCTCTTGAGATATATCCTGAGTGAACAATTCCACAGTTGGTATCACGTAACTTTTCGGCTTTAGTCACCCTAGGGGTCAAATGGACTAAAGAGCAGAAAGGTAAAGCATTAATGGCAAGTTCACTAATGTCCGTCTTTCCCCAAACAAGTTTACTAAAGTCTGTATCACCTCAATCGATCAATAGCACTGGAAGTATGGGGAGGTCAAATGAGACCCCATCCTCTCCTCTCTTCGTAAGCCCTATCACGTCGACATACTCTCGCCCCACCCTAACTACAGCTTCGTTGAAAAGTGGAGAAGCTGCAGTACATATGGCTGGGATAAACCAGGAAAGTATGCCAAATACAGAGGATCACATGAATGCGATGGTAGAAGCACAAAGAGCACTAATGGAAGAGTACAGAAACCTTCGTGAGGCCTTAGCGACTCTTGCACATAATGTAGCTCAGATAGTGGCTCGCCTGATGATGGGCACAATGAATGGACCAAAAAATCAGCCCGAAGGCTTACAACCACAGGGGGCAGGATCACTGGGGTCTGTTCCAGCAGCAAGAACTATAACATAGGACGAGGTGAAACAAGTTATTGAAGAAGTTGTCAAAATAGAGAGAGCGAGAAAATATTGGCCGCTTCAGATATCGAACTCCATATCTAAGAGAGGTGGAAGATGTCCTGTTTCCAGCCAACTTCAAACATCCAGATTTTTAGAAGTTTAATGAAGAAGGATCGCCAGAAGAACACTTAATGCACTTCATCACTAGCATGAGGAATTTTTCTACAATACCACAATATTGCTTGCAATTGCTCGGGTCGTCACTCACACACAAAGCATTCTGATGGTATTCTAGCTTACCTCCAAGGTCGATACGTACTTGGGAACAAATGCAGGACACATTCATGTCAAACTTCTTCTCTTCGGATCATGAGGTTAGTATTACAAAATTGGCTTCCGTACGACAGAGAGAAGGGAAACTAGTAGAAAAGTTTATCGACAGATGGAAGACATTGGGAGCTTCATGTAGACAACTGCCAGAAGAAAAGGAATAAGTTAATATGTGTCTAAACTCTATGGAGACAGGGATCGCATTTAGACTCACCAGCGTCGACATCAGAACTTTTCGTGACCTGGCCACCAAGGCCCATGCTTTGGAATTGATGACCCATAAGATGCCAGCATTTCATCGTGAGAAAGAAAGGAGAGTGCCTAGCAGGATGGCTATAAATACTGTTGATCGTGACAAGAGAAGTAAAGATATAAGGGACTCAAGGGAGAAGAGGCAGGAGCAAAAAAAAGAATGGAGCCAATCAAGAAATAGATACAGTGGAAAGAGGTCCAGGATGCTCAATTCTCATGAAGGATTCACATTCGACAAGCAAGATGTCATTCCTATGATGAACCAATTATTAAAGGTTGGTACAATCAAATTACCAGAACCCAAGCACCTTGAAGATTCGAGAAAAACCAAAGAAAGAGATTTTTACTGCTATCACCGCTTGTTGGGACATTCGACGGAGAATTGTTATACATTGAAGTGTATAATACAACGGATGATAGATAGGGGTGAAATAGTAATTGGAAAAGAAAAGGAAAGAGGTACAATGGCAACAGTAAATACGCTTACAATTTGAGAAAAGGCTCGAGATATGAAAAAGAAAGAAGACTATAAGGCGACAAAGAAGGTAGCAGTAATTACGTTATAATCGGGAAAGAAGATAACAAGCCCTGTGAAGCAGAAAGCAACAATCGTACGAAAAGAAATTATTGAAAAGTAGAACGATGGTGATGAGGAAGAAAAGAAGAATGAGACGACAAAAGTGACTTATGATGTAGTAAGTCATTTAAAAGGTATACGAGCTCGATTGAGCATCTATGATGCGCTCAAGTTGTCAGAGGAATTTCGACAGAGTTTGGTCAGAGCATTGTCCAATCTTGATGTTAGAGAGACATTATTGGCAGAAATGGAATGTAAAAAGCACAATGAGGAAGAAAACTGCTTGTCGATCGTTTCCTTTTTTGATGATAATTTGATTTGAGACAGAGCATAACAGACCACTAATGATGGAAGGCTATATATGTGGGAAGAAAGTTAAGCAAATTATGATAGATAATGGGTTGGCAGTAAACCTCTTACCACTCTCAATGTTGAGCAAACTGGGTTATCGTCATTCTAATCTACACCCTAGTGGAATGATGATACATGGGTTCAATCAAGATGGGCAATGCGCACTTGGAAAAATTAAAGTGACACTAGAAAATGGTGAGCTGACTACTAATGTCATGTGCCACGTTATAAGTGTCGTAATAATATACAATCTCCTCTTAGGAAGGCCATGGATACATTAGTACAACATTGTACCCTGTACTCTGCATCAATGCTTTAAATATTATAAAGGAGGAGTGGAATATAAAGTAATGGCTGATATAAAGCCTTATATAGAGGTTGAGTCTTTCTTCGCGGAAGCTAGTTATTATAAAGGGTTTGCTGAAGAAGAGGGAAAGGATGATGAAAGCAAAGTCCTAAAGGACATTCACATAAACATGATCAAAGGAGAAACAGAAAAAGCAGAATCATCAAGGACTGCAGAATCAAAGCATAAATTTTATTTTGTGCCGAAGTATTTGCGACAACAAGGGCAGCCGCCACTAACACTGTTATCACCTGAACAGTTGAGGATCTTACAGTCTAATTATACAGTGTCGTTGCCATGTGTCGAAAGGCAGAGGCCATTTTCGGCCGCTCTAGGAAGATTCCAGGTTAAGGCTAGCACATAACACCCGAACCCAATAGAATTTCATGCTTTGGTAGAAGTAAATACAAAAGAAATCGCTAAGAATAATGTGTACCGTAGAAGGCTAACACCGCGAGATCTTGAAAAGTACAATCTGGCAAGCAAGAGAATCATAAGAAGCATGGGTTTTGATCATGAAGAACCCACCGACTTGAATCAAGGGAGAGGGATTCAGATTCCCATTGGGGTAGGTTAAGAAAAGTGGAAAAAAATATCAAGGACTGGGGGCAGAGTCGTCAGTGAATATGGTTACAGCCACACAGCTATTGGAAGAAGATTCTAATACAATTGAGCATCCTGAAATGGCTCCAAAGTAATTAGAAGACGAGGGAAGCCAACGATAGACAGTTTGCAAGAGATAAATCTGGGAACAGAGGAAGAGCCAAGGAATATATTCATCAGTGTCGGTCTTCCTGAACAAGAGCCTGAAGAATATATATGCCTTCTTAAAGAAAATAAAGACATTTTCACTTGGACGTATGCAGAGATGTCAAGCTTGGAACCTTCAGTAGCTTTGCACCGATTAAATATTTCTAAAGAGAAGAGGCCGATTAAACAAGCGTAAAGGCAATTTCATCTGGACCTAGTTCCTCTGATAGAAGAAGAAGTCAATAAGTTGATAAAGGTTGGATTTATCAGGGAGGTCAAATATCCCAAGTGGATATTAAATATCGTCCCAATGAAGAAGAAGAACGGACAAGTCAGGGTATGTGTTGACTTTAAGGATATAAACGAAGCCTGTCTGAAAGATGATTTTCCTCTCCCGATCACTGAACTATTAATTGACAGTACAACTCATTATGTTGTCATGTCCTTTATGGATGGCTATGCAGGGTATAATCAAATTAGAATGGCACATGAGGATGAAGAAGAAAATGCATTCAGAACATCGTTGGGAATTTATTGCTATAAGGTCATACCGTTTAGTCTAAAAAATGTTGGGATAACGTATCAGCGAGCGATGCAAAATATCTTTCAAGACATGATGCATAAACATGTTGAATGTTATGTTGATGACCTGGTAGTTAGATCACGAGATCAACGGAAACATCGCCAACATTTGGCATTAGTTTTCCGTCGACTCGGAAAGAAACAGCTAAAGATGAATCCAACTAAATGTGCATTCAAGGTGTCCTCAAGTAAATTTCTCAGTTTTGTGGTCCAACACAGGGGCATTGAAATCAAGCAAGGCCATTCAAGATATTCCACCACCAAAAACACTAAAAGAATTAAAAAGTTTACAAGGAAAGTTGGCGTATATCCGCTGTTTTATTTCAAATTTGGTAGGCAGATATCAGCCATTTTCCCATTTGATGAAGAAAGGTACAAAATTTATTTGAGATCAACCTTGCCAGAAGGTGTTCGACTCAATAAAGGAATGGTTGAAACAGTCGCCGGTATTGATAGCCCCGATAAAAGGGAAGCCACTAATTTTATATATATCTACAGCTGATAATTCTTTAGGCGCTTTATTGGCACAAGTGAATGAGTCTGGGAAAGAGACTACTCTCTGTTATTTAAGCCGAACTCTAATGGACGCGGAGTGTAATTACTCTCCAATCGAGAAAGAATGTCTGGCATAAATATTTGCGGTTCAAAAATTAAGACATTATTGTCTCTCACATGACATAACGTTGATCTCAAGAGCGGACCCGATAAAAATTTTTATGACAAGGCCGATGTTGTCTAGGAGACTGGCCAAATGGATGTTGTTGCTTTCAGAATATACTATTATATATGAACTGGTAAAAGCAGTGAAAGGACAAGCAGTGATAGACTTTCTTGTAGCGCACCCTGTAGCCGAATGCGAAACCATCATTGATGACTTTTCGGATGAACAAGTTATGATGGCTGAGTCACAAAGCCCATGGTAAATGTATTTTGATGATGTTGCTCGAGCGTCAGGAGCGGGGGCAGGAGTGATATTCATTACTCCTCAAGGTGATTTGTTACCTTACTCCTTCACGTTGGGTACTATATGCACAAAGAATGAGGCTGAGTACAGAGCCCTCATCATTGAAATGGAAATGGCTCAAGAAATAAAGATAAAAATGTTGCATATCTTCAGGGATTCTAAATTGATTATAAATCAATTGATGACTAACTTTGAAGTAAGAAAGCAAGAAATTTTACCATATCGCCAGAAAGCGCAATAGTTGCTAGAGCAGTTCTGTCATGTCGAAATCAAGCATGTACTGTGGTCTGAAAATGCAAGAGTGGATGCTTTGGCTAGCTTGGCAGTGGCTTTATCTTGCCCAAATCGAAGCCCTCTCCAAGTGACTATAGAAGAAAGAAGATTTTTGCCATCTTCAGAGCTCATCAATAAAACTATAGAGACACTTCCTGTGTCATGTTTAGAAGTGACAACAGATGATTGGCGCCAGCCTTTCATCGATTACCTCAAATATGATATCTTACCAGAAGATCTAGTGTAGAGGCAGAAAATTCGGCAAAGGTCAAGCAAATTCATCGTATGCGGCGAAGTACTATACAAAAAATATTACAATGGAATGCTGCTACGTTGCTTAGATAAACAAGAGGCAGGCCAGACATTGCGCGAAGCACACTCTGGAGAATGTGAGGCACATCAGGTGTAACATCCCGAAAATCGGGGGGTCGAGTAAAAATCCAACTCCCGAGTTCCAAAATGTTATTTATGCAACATAGATATGTATGATTGAATGTTGTCAGTATTAATGTATTAAACATGAGTGAGATTAAGCCAGAACAGCATATCCTACTCCAGAGACAGTTAAATTAGCAAGCGGAAGACAGTGATAGTATGTATAACATATATAAACTGTTGTATGTCTCCAGAGTGTGAACATGTAACCAGGTTATATGCATACATGTATACTCCAAAAGTAAACAAAATGAATATACATGCGTGTGCTAAAAATATAAAATGACAAGTGTCAAGGTATCTAATCAACCTCCCCGTAATCCCGTCAATCAGAACACGCATAAAGGAGAGATCCTCCTCATCATCATCAAATTCAGCTCCGCCTCGCAGGCCGTGCCATCATCTGCAATCACAATAGGGACTAGTGGGTGTCCAGAAACACCATCCCGTAACGTGGGAGTGAGTGATCAACTCAATGGGATAAGAGAGCAGAGATTAGCATGTTATCAAATCAATCATGTGATAATAGTAAAGCAGTAAATCAAACAATCCTAATACCATTGTTAATGTAATATGACATGACATGATGTATGCCCTCACCGACGATCTCCCTCATACGGCACCATCTTACGACCGCGGCATGCAATCGACCCTCAAGTGCTCCACATCTTCCAGGCACATGCAATGGTATGGTGATATGATTTCTAAGTTGTTATTAGTCCATTCAAACAGCAGGATTGGGAAACTAAGGCACTTCCCTTATATCAATCCCAACACAGATCCTGTCTAGGGTCGTCACTCCTAGTAATCTCATACGAGGTATATTTTGTAGGTCGCTGCAAGGGCTGTTACACGCACTCGTTGCTCCGCTCCCCCATCACCTTATCAATACAGGCCTACTGTACTCTACTGCTACGGAAGGGTCGTCGCCTCCCGTAGACTCAGAATACGCTCGCGGTCACTACAAAGGACTCGTCGCCTGATCAGTGTAGGCCGACAGCAAGAATATAGTGTCCCATACCACCATAATCTACTCACGAGACTAGGTGCTCACTGGTCACTACGGGGAGGTTTGTGGCCCCAGCGTAGGCCGACAGCTAGACCACGGTGTCCCATACCACCATGCCCAGCTCATGAGTCTTTGTGGATCACGGTACCATGGTTAACAGGGTTTACAATGGTAAGTTCAGTACCCTAGGTTCAAGCAGTTATGACTCATGCAGGGTGAACATACAACGGCCAGTCGGGTTACTTAACGGGCTCGACTAGCACGATCGCATCTCAAGTCGAATGACATGAAGTGCATAAAACACTTCGCGTGGCCTAACCACTGCCGTCAACTCCAGAACACGGCTCGCGTTCATCGACGCGTCATTCATGGCAAAGATAGGCCAACCACGAATTTGCTCGGTTACCGACTGCCTAGACTAGGTATAGTCCCAAACACATATGAATTCACATCAGCAATCAGGTAAGAGTATTGGAAATGGAATACAAACATGTGAGCATGTTAACGCATGTTATAACGTACAACTTAAGTAAATCATCTCACACATGTCTTTCACATATATAATGAAATTATGCATATCGCCAACATATAGAAAATCCTCTCCATCAGCATATTAATTGAGAATTCAATCTCAAACTAAATCATAAGGAAATCATCAAGTACATGTTATAGCATACCACTTAAGTGCAACATGTAGGAAGCCATTTACATATAATGAAATCGTACATATGGCTAACATGTAGGAAGCCATTTACACCAGCATATTAATTGAGAAATCAATCTCAAACTAATCCATAACACCATTTAATTCAATACATACTAATACAAGCATTTATACAAACACTTAAACTACACACTTAAGTCTACATAAAGTATGTCGACCCGAAGTGCGCATTTAGGCGAATCTCTTCACCAAACTAATTATGCACGCCTTCCTAGTATCCTAATGCGACAAAAAGCCATGTCAATCATATTAGCAAAATATAGATGAAAACAGTACTTCCTACAAATGACTAAAATGTCCTAAATCTCATATTCTTCGTCTATTTACGAAACGGGAAACGGACAGCATGTTGTACATGTCAAACGGCGTTGCCGTCGATAATCTACTATTAAACGACATTGAAAGCGTTAAAAATAGTCAATCAAAGCGTCTAAAATCCGTACTTGTCTCTTATAGATGTGTCGTTTCGAACGGAGCGTATACGCTTCGTCTACAGCGATAAGAGAACCTAATTTACAAGATAAGTCAGCTAACATGCTATGAATCCTAACGAACCTCAAATCAGCAACTTCTAGGGTTAGTTCTTACCTAAAAACATGGAAGAATCACCGGCCAGGTGATTGAGATGTGTTGCTGAAGCACGTGCAACAGGTGACACGAAGGCAGGAAAAATCTATCCTACTCTCTCTCACAAACTCTCACCTTTTCTCTCTCCCAAACTTGGGTTTCTCTCAAATTCGGATGGGAGAGAGGAGTGAGGGTTTCAACCCCTTTTATAAGCTTAAAAATGCCCAAAACAGGCTCCGGTACAAAGTTCACTTAGTGCATAACCGAATCGGGGCTGTTTCGGTCCAAAAGATGCTTCTGGTGGTCCCCTGGCCGAATGCGATCGGACTTAAGCTCATGCGTACCAGATCTAGCACGTATTAAGTTTTCAGTCCGGCAGGGTTCGCAGATCGCACGTGGCGGACCAGTTTCAGTTCAGCGGTCACCGCACGTAAATCAGGGCTGCAAGTCTCATGATATGAAATAGAAATTTTTTCTGATCCGAGGGTGTAATCTGGCTGAATTCTGACGGTCAGAACGCTTAATACTGACACGTCAAGTCGTGTGCCAGATTTGAATTTCAAATTCCAAATCTGTCCCTATTCGCACTCTCTTCAGTCCGGGCTCAATGAAATAGCTTGTGATTATCGGTTGGACTTGATTTTTGAAATGATTGTCAAGTCCAGCTGGGCGGTCCTAACGGTCTAAGATAGGAGATATCGGACTTTCGACGCATGGTCTAGATCCAATACAAAGTTTCAAAGTGGTCCAGAGAACAAACCTGCTTAGAGTTTGATCCGAGGTTATAGAGTATTATAGAGTCATTAGTTCTACTCGCTTTGGGTCTTATAGAACGTATTTAAAGTGGTCCAAGTTAATTCTACTGAGCATTCAGTTTGGTACTCAATCAAACTCTACCCTAATTATGGAAGAATACGGTCCTAGAGCCATTGTATCCCCCATTTTGGGAACTTCTAGGTATCATATAATTTTTATTATTTTTTTGGGGGTTCATCATCAAGTTTACCCTAACTCCACCAAATTTCATAATATTTCTAGTTATAGAAAAATTCTAAAAATTCTAGAAGCAGCAGCTGTCCAACAAGTGATTATCAAAAATTTGCTCACAATAACATACGTTAAACCATATTAAATATTTTATTATATTTTTCACATATTTTTATATAAAACTAGACTCATTTAGCTTCAATTTGATTTTTAAATCACCTAAATCGGAGTTATAACGAAGGAGATATAATTTTTTAAAGTCCAAAGAAATGTGCAGAAAAAAAGGTGCAGAAACTCGCTGTACGGACGAGTTCGGCGATGCATCACCAAACCGGCGATGGCATCGCCGACCACTGACCTGTTTGGGGTGATTTCTCCATCTGATATTTGAAATGGGTGTATTTTAGAACCTGGGATGAGTTATTTGACATGCAATATATGATTTTGGGGTATGAGAAGCTGATCTATCCAATTAGTCTACTTATTTAGTGAGACTTCAAAAGGTTAATGGTTAAAAAACCCTTTTCATTTATTTATTTACTATTCATAGTACTTTTTTAGCTTAAGTATTGATCAACATCACCTAAACTTTAAGATTTGTGTCTAATGTGAGAGCTCTTAGAAAATTTTGAAGGATAAAGTAGTAAAAGGTGAGATTTTCGAAGGAAGTAGGGATTTGAGACTTTTGGATTGAGTTTTGAGAAGTTAATCAAGGGTTGGGATGGACCCATTGCCTAAGGACGTCTAACCCCAGGTTGGCAAAAATCCGGGGTGTTACGTCAGGCTGGCCAAAATCTATTCCATAGAATACATCGAATGGGGTACCATTGGCCAACCATGTTCTAAGATGCAATGGATCATGCGAAGCGGTGTCATGAATGCAAAATTCATGGAGACGTTATACATGTTCTTCCAAAAGATCTCCATCAGTCAGTTGCTTCTTAACCCTTTTTAGCTTGGGGACTTGATGTCATCGATCCTATAAATCCGCCTTCGTCCAAAGGAAAGAAATATATCTTAGCAGCGACAGATTATTTCTCCAAATGGACAGAAGCAGTGACATTACGCAGTGTCAAAGAGAAGGATGTGGTCAATTTCATCCGACACGCAATAACATACCACCATGGTATTCCAAAGAAGATTGTTACAGATAATGGCACTCCCTTAAAAAATAGAGGCATGGAAAAGTTATGTTAGAAATTCAGTATTCACCATTCATTTTCAACACCTTACTATCTATCGGCTAATGAATTAGCAGAAGCGTTCAATAAAACAATAGTCAAGACACTGAAGAAAACAGTTACGGGGAACAAGCGTGATTAGGATGAAAGATTACAAGAAGCATTATGGGCATACAGGACTACTCACCGAACAACAACAAGAGCAACATCGTATTCACTAGTCTATGGCAGTGATTCCAATTGAAATACAAGTGGCATCACTTAGAGTGGCGGTACATCAGTCTATTATAGATGATGAAAATGCAAAAATAAGGCTGAAAGAGCTGGATTTTCTTGATGAGAAGTGCCTCGCAACCCAACAACAATTGCAATCGTATCAAGCAAGAGTGTCGGCCGCCTTTGATAAAGGAGTTAAATATCGCTCTTTCAAAAAGGGAGATCTAGTGTTGATGTTGAAAAGACCTATAGTGGTCACCTGCCGAACAGGGGGTAAGTTCGAGCTTAAGTGGGACAGGTCATACATAATAAAAAAGGTATACTCCAATGGCACATACAAAGCTGTAGATTAAGATGGATAAGGTATTCGCATACCGGTGAATGCTCACTTCATTAAAAGATATCGTCCCTGAAGACACTACTGATTTTGATATAGAATATTGTCAGAATAATAATTCTATATCAAAAGGGGCCAAGAATGACCAAGACCATGGCTATGTACGATCAGATAAATGAATAAAGAAGAATTTTGCAAGCATATCAAGACTATGTTCCAATAAGTATTACGAAAAGAAAGTGACCATTGTCATCATCAATCGAGCTCTGTAAAATTCTATTGAAATTAGTATCGTCACCAAGCTGATATATTATAAACAACCCATATGATTATAGTTGAAGATATTAGCAGAAGTGGTGACATACTATCAATCTCAAGCAAATATGTCTATCGATGACCACCTACTTTTATCTTTCAAAGGTAGCCTAGCCAAGCCTATATGGCTAACTGTGCATAAGGCCTATTAAGATCGCCATTTGAGCAGTGGTGAGAAGCCAATGGCCCTAAAAAGCCTGTGAAGGCCATCGTACGCATACCCATGTGGGCTGAGGATGAAACCAGCGACCAAAAGCCTAAAAGGCCAAAAAGTCCTAAACGACTAGTCACGCATAACCCCCATGCCATCTGTATAACTTTTCGGCAGTGTCACAGGGAACGGAAGAAAATGTCCTCCCATGAATGGGCCCGACCTTGTACGAGAAGAAAAAGCGGGCCGCAGTGTGAGTTCTTTGGCCATGTCCATAGATAGGCCAACCATGCATAAGACCCCCCAGATCTTTGGCTTGATTTCAGTACTAACTCATGAGGAAGGGCTTAAACCTACTCATTGATGGACTGACGGCCCTAGATTTGGTACCGCAAAGGTAGCCTTGCGTGCCCCGTGAACTCTAGAGAGTTACTACAGCCAACCCCGTCGAATTCCAACCTAGTTCATGGCCTCGGTAGTTTCACTAGGCCCCTCTGATGGATCGCGGTTTGTGAACTCCCTAGGTTGTGAGAAGTCCAGTGAACTCCTAAGAGTTACAGAGACCATCATATGAGACCCAACTCCACTACTCAAGAGTCTAAAAAATTGCATGTGTCCCACTACTTAAGAGCTTAAACTGTGTGTGACTAACTAAATTAAAATTTAGTATCACCAACTAAAACAAGGATCACCTAGGAAGTCCCTTACTAACAAATCATAAGAGGACAAAATA
Organism: Magnolia kwangsiensis; assembly: GCA_037074715.1. Lineage (NCBI taxonomy): Eukaryota > Viridiplantae > Streptophyta > Magnoliopsida > Magnoliales > Magnoliaceae > Magnolia > Magnolia kwangsiensis. Next base: position 73,915,571 of record CM073575.1, on the reverse strand, counting down.
AAGATCATAATACATAAATCATAAAACACTATTCAAAACATTGTGTAAATAAAATAAGAGCATCATTATCAAAATATTATGAGATGTTTGTATAAACTTACAATCCTAAAAGTATTTACAATAGCAAAACAAAATAGAAGATATTAAAGTTATACATCTTATAGTTCTCTCGTAATGCCTAGCGTTGCTAAGTATTGTTGCAAATTTTCTTGAAGATCAACATGAGCAGCCGCATGTTCTAGTCTGGTATTCGAAATCATTCTTGCAGGATCTGGGATGCCAGCTAACTTTTCTTCCAAAGAGGTAATTATTTCTTCATTCTTCGCTAATTCAGACTTTTCAAAGTCTACAAAATGAAGGCTACACTCTATCTTCTCTTGCACTCTTTCAACCCACCTCCGAACTTTGCTTTTCCAATTGTGCGATTTCTTACTTCAGAAGAGTGATGCGATCCTGGATTACTGTCTTATCATTAGTAAAGGTTTTTAGTTGCTCTTGCAAAGATAATTATTCTTGATCATGATGAGAGACAATGGGAGCAATCTGGGAAACTTTCTCCTTAGAATATGCAAGTTGCTTCTTGTATTCCAAAATTTCAGGTGGTATGGTCATGGTTTCAGCTGATGATAAGGCAACTATCGAATTATGGAATCTCAAAAGAGTGTTGCGCACAGAAGAAACATCGACTTTGGGCATCCGAGAAGCACCATCCAAAACATCTAAAGTGATGGCCAAATCGGACCATTGATTAGGATCCTTGAATATCTCAACAATAGCCAATAAGGAGTTTCTTATCAATGTTAATTTGTATGCAGAAACCTTCTCAAAGTATAGCACGTTTGACGAAGTCCCAATAGAGCCAAAACTTGTTGTACCACTTTGAGGTACATTCCCTATTAAAAAATAAGAAATATAAAGTTATAATAAAATTGTATGTGCAGGCAATATTAAAAGTGTAAACGAGGAAAAGGATATACCTTCTGCTGGTACCAAAATAGTGAGTAGTTGCATCTCCCTAACAAGGGAAGAATTAGGTTCTACCATCTCAGCAAAAGATGGAGCCCTATCCTCAGTACTCAAAGTAATAATGGTGGGAGTGGATAAAACAGTTGGCTCCACCGGAAAAGCCATTTCGCGTTCAGTACTTGAAGCAATAGTGGTGGGAGTGGGCAAATCAGTTGACTCCACCGGAAAAGCAATCCCGCATGCTACTGCTTATTAAGGTATTGAGAATCTCGGTGAGGCTGTTGGTGTAGTGGGGTGCAAATCCAGAGGAGAAGCACTATCTGCCTCTATATTTGCAGCATGATTGCTTGAAATAAAATGTATAAGACAAAAAAGTAGAAAAGAACAAAAGTAAATAATGACAGCAAGATTTTCTTACATGGAGAATATCCGTATTCCCCATAATCTAGGGGTTCTTCTTCTTCCCCTGCTACAGGAGAAGTTTTTACAGGAACGGCCTCAAAAGTTGGGAGGATATGTCCCTCATCAGCGGGAACATCATTCGTAATTATATCATCTTCACTGCTGACATCCACTTCCCCTTCCTCATAATCATCTTTTAGATTCTCTCCTTCTATCTCGCTTTCATCAGAAGTAGTATGCCTGGACGAAGAAGTTGAACTTTCACCAACCGTATCTTTTGTGCTCGACTCTTCGACAATAACTTGCTTTCCTTTAGAAGAAAGAGACTAGTGACTCTCTGGTTGAGTATCTTTAGTAGCCAAAACTAGAGAAATAGTAGCAGTGGTCTCTTCCTGTGGAGAAGCTTGAGTGTGTGTTCAAGACCTTGTCATCGGAGAGGAAGTTGGCTACTGTTGAGGGTGAATAGTTCTAGAAATAGGAGAGAAGTTGGCTATTGTTGAGGGAGTGTAGTCCTGGATATAGGAGAAGAAACCAGGTGTTGAGGATGAGTAGAAGAAGAGGGCTGATCTTAGGGATTGGCAATATTTTCTGACTGAGGGAAAGCTTCTTCTGCAACTTCTTCTCTTTGTGGATGATGGAGAGGAATTTGTTCAAATTCACAAGTATCACCATATGTTATCCATCCTTCGAGACTGTTATTAGGTTTTACCTCACGAATAGGTTCGTCCACAGAGATCATGACACGGCGATGACCAGCAGAGGGGGCATGACTGGTTTCTGCGATGAAACTGACTCCTGCTTCAATGATGCGACCCTTACGCTTGGGAGGTGGAAGCCATACGGCCTAGTCACTGGAGGAATTTTTCTAACCAGGTATGAATGGTGCACCCACCATCTCATATGGTTGTATGACACCCTCAGGGTACAATCGTAGCTTGGAATAATAAAGGAAGAATTAGCCCGGCCCAGTAATTACTTCCAAATCATGGCCCAATACTGTAGCTCCACAATCTTCGAATGACTAGCCCACAATCTTCTAGCACTACCTGATTGAAGCCAAATTGATGGGCAAAGTGGCTAGGATAATACGGTTCTCATCAGAACTCAGTCCCTTCTCTCAGCGGGAGACTGCATGATCTAATCGATATAAAAAATCCCCTTTCCGCTGGAGAGAGCGATTTCGTGTCTGCTTTCTCCGTATCTACAATGTAACGAGGTAGGCCAAAGTGAAAGTAGTTTATCTTGGCATTAGAAGAACTGGTATCTTTTGTCCAGTTGTAAGATCTCTTTTCTATGGATCTCTTTTGAAAAAAGTGAAGAGGGACTTGGGAAGGGTGTATGTAAGCCTTTTCTGGTACTTTGAAAGTCCAGGGTAAGTAGACACCAAGCCAACTAAGGAAGTAATACCACGGCATGTAAGTTGAAGCGGAACCAACAGAAGGGCTTTTTACATGGCATGCAATTTCTCCAAAACCTCTGTAGATTGAACAGAGAATGGGAGGAGGGAGAAAATACTTAGCTCCCTCAGCCATGGCACCCGCAACTACAAATAACGAAGGACGACTAACATCTGCTAATTTAGAACTTGGAAAGACCACTACACTTAGCCAATACGCGATGAATACTGCGAGCTCCCCATAGGTAGAATACTCAGCACGACCTTTTATACCCTTTCAAAGACGTTCAAGCTTTCGTGAGTAATTGCCGATAAACTTGAAGGGATAAGCAAAGGAAATCAAGGTTATATATATATATATATATATATATATATATATATATATATATATATATATATATATATATATATATATATCAAGTTGTAATAAAAGGAGATTGAAGAAGAAGGAAATTGCTTAAGAGCTCTGCTGAAGTGGGCCAGCCATTGTATAGGATGAATCTTGTGGATGTTCGGGAATTTTGACATTTTCTTAAAAAGTTCGTTGGTCAACTCCGAAATAGAGGGGATACGATCCGGAGAAGAGATGAAAGAAAATTCCTCATTGGTGGGGACAAATTCATTAAAGAATTTTTCGATTGTCAGCAAACCGGTAATCTTGTGAATATCCCAAAGCGTGATGCTCATTTCACCTTTAGGGAGATGGAAAAAATTGGTGGAAGGACACCAATAGTTAAGGAATGACTTCAAAATAGAAGATTCCTTACAGAAGGGATATGACGTTGCTTCAATTGCGTGGAAAATGTCAATCTTTGACAAAGTCCTAGCATGTTTCAACAGAACTGCGGTAGCCCATTCAGAATAATAATTACGAGGAGTTAGAAGACCTCTTGTTCTAAATTCTTTCGGGCTCCAAATAAGGCATCGGTGACTAAAGCGTTGCTTGAGCATTTCATAAAAGCCGGTTGGGTATATACTATGAAGGTCATCGGAAGGAATAAGGAAAATCATGGAATGGATATCGTCAATTTGCTGTCTTAGTCTCGATGGCTGCAGGATGCCTTCTAGTAGTCTTGGTTCCTTAATCAACCATGACTTTATGTAGGCTAATCTTTCTACGTTCAAGTGATCCCTGGGTACGCAAATCAACATGGAGTGATGGCTGTGAATACTTATCAAAATTGATGCGAAGCCCTTTTTGTAGGGATTGTCAAATTTTATGATGCCTTGAACGGCACGGACTGATTCCCAAGAGTTGTGAAGTTTCTTCCTGTTGTGTTCTTTAATTTTCTCCTAAAACTCTTAGGATTTGTTACAACGGTTCTTCTTCGACCTCGAGGGAGGAGGAGTATCTTCCCTGGCTAGCAGCTTCTAGCTGATCGTCTGATGATGCGCCGTTGTTTTCAACCATTTGTCCCAGTCGTATTCACGATCGTGCCTTGGAGGCTTTTCCAGATTTCCCATGGCGATGGCCTTCTGGATGGGAGATGGCAATGTCTCAATGCATTGAGTAAAATTGAATGTGGGACGTACTGGTTCCTTTATGTAAGCAGGGCGTCTAACAGTCATTTTTAAATCGCTTATGCAAAGGCTGAGTTAGAGCTGATGGGGATTCTATTGCTTGAGGTGTTACAATTTGAAAAGGTTCAGTGTTTGGCAACTCTTGGTGAGAAGGTTGATCAGAAGGAGGATTGATAACAATAAAAGTTCTCTTAGTTTGAGGCATGTTGAAAATGAAGAAATTTGGCTAAGTCTGGGAAATTTGGCAAAGTTGCTGTTGCGCGGGTCATGCAACGGGTTAGCAGTTGCGTGGGCAGCATAACGACTCAAGTCCTTACGTGATGAAGAAATCGTTGCGTGGGTCGCGCAACCAATATGAGTTACGCAGAGGGGAAAACTCTGAGAAACAAAGTTTGGCTGTGAATGCGAAAGTGAAGAAATGAAGTGTTGTGGACTACTTATAGGAATTTGGGTCGAGTACCAAACTCGGGTATTCGTTGCCCGGGTTGCGCAATGACCTTAAGGAAGTTAAGAAAATTTAGAGATTTTAGAAGATTGATCCAAATTCTTTGATCCAGAAGAACAAAGAACAGATTAATGGGGCATCTGTTGAAGCATGAAAAAATCATCAAGAAAGGATGAAGATCATAAATCAAACATTAAGTGCAGAAAGGAGAAAGAACTAAGAAATCATGATTAGCAGTTACGTGGGTCGCTCAAATTGTTGCACGGATCGCGCAACCAGTCGAAGCACTTGTGCGGGTGGCAAAAAAAGTTTTTCATATAAAAAGTAGATTTTATCCTTGCGCAGGTCAGCAACTGATTGTACCATTGTACTGATCACACAACTAGCTTTTCTGTTGCGCGGGTGGTGCAACTGAGTGTACCATTGTGCGGACGCACAACCATATTTTCTGTTGTGTAGATGGGACAATCGAGAGCAGAGAGTGATCAAGATGAACGAATAGATCTGATGCACAGTGGACCCCATGGTATGAAGATCGAGGGTTGACACGTGTGGGAGGTCTATAAATACCCCACTTCCCCTCTCATTTGAGCAGCAGCAGGGTTCTGAAAGGAGGCGGAAGGTGAGGAGCAGAAGGATAAGTCAATTGTATGAGCCGCGCAACCCTCGCATTAGTTGCGTTGATCGCGTAACCGACAAACCAGTTGCACGGGTCGCGCAACCAGGTCACTATGTGACCCAGGAAAAATAGGGCAGAAATGCTTCCGTAATTGCTAAAGGCTCTCTCCTTTGCCTGAAGGATAAGCCTAAAAGAGAGATTTGTTGATCAATTCAACATTCCTCCTAAGTCGTAGGAGATGACCTAAGCAGCTGTCGAAATGCTACTAAATTCAAGATTTGAAATATAAGCTTTGTTGATCGCAATTTGTTTATTTTAAATAATCCATCTTAGAATCAAGGGATATTAAAGGGATGTAGATGAACTCAGTATTAATAAAAATACTATGATCATTCTGAATACTTTTTCTCTATTATACTTAAATAAGATAATATCCCAAATCAAATACATTTGTTTCTTATTTGAAACAGCGTCTTGGGCACCAATGCGATACCCAAGCCAGGAGTTGTGGGCCCACGTTTATTTCAAGGAAAACATCGTGCATTACGAATCCTGAGAGAATCTCTACTCACCTTTCAAATCAATCAATCAATCAATCAAGTACATATCCCAGCTCTAGCCCATACTTTCTTTCTCCCCATGACAAGCAACTTACCTAAGTCAACCCTCATGTCACTCACACCCATTACTCCATCCCATCTCCCTTACAACCACCCTCTCTCTCTCTCTCTCTACCTATTTTTCCAAGCAACCAAAGAGGGTGGGCGTCCAAGCATTCCCAAAGAGAGAAAGAGCCAACATAGCCCACTTCCTACCCCCCTAATCTCTCATCTCCACCCTTTAATCTTCATCATCCTCAATTAAAGTTGAAGCCAAGGAGTTTAACATTCCAATGAGCTTAGAAGAAGGGTAACCAGTGCGTGTTTTGTAGGATTAGATTGTGTTTTTATTGATGGGCTAAGCGAGGCCTACCGATTGATGGCATGGATCTCATTTTGGACCCTAGGTGTGGCCGATGGCCCGCCATAATTCATATGATCATCTCATGATGGGGTCATTCTCCATGGACCTCATCAAGATGTTTATTTTTCCCCTTTATGAAAAGGACATCTAGACCTTGTAATTTTTTGTGAAAAAGGGATCCCCACCGTTGATTTTTATGATTTAGGGACCACATGATTAAGGACCTATTTTTGTGTATGTATTGTATTTAAATGGCCCACCTAGGGAGGGCTCATAGTGGCAGAGCCCCTCCCCTCCATCGCACGCCTCTCTCTCTCTCTCTCTCTCTCTCTCTCTCTCTCTCTCTCTCTCTCCTTTTCGTGTATGATGGCCCACCTTGATGTATGATCCAAGCCGTCCAACCAAGTGGACTAAACCAGGGCCCACATTGCAGCCACCTTACTGCCCATTGGGCAGACCCTGTTGGGAGGGGAAAAACACAGATATCAGCTTGATCCAACTTGTGTGGCCCACACACGTGGGACCACCATGAATTATGTATTCTTTCTTTCACCAGCAACTGAAGACAAGCTCTCTATAAATAGGTAAAAGGTTTCAACGGATATAAAATGGTCACATTTATGATAGAGTTCGATATCATCGAGTAGGTCGATATCATCGAGCATATACTCTCAATAGCATCGATTGCCCGCACAATGACACAATCAAATGTCAAACGATTTTGAAACATTTTGCCAGCTGGCCAAGGGAATCGAAAATGTGTCGATGTCATCGGATCTCAAACTCCGATTTCATTGACACGAGGATCGATTCCTCGACATTTAAAAATGAGAGAGACTTGCCTTTAAAATATTTTAGGTCAAAAGTATGATCGAGGTACACTTGATATCATCGAAATTTGAATGTCGATGATATCGATAACAATATCGATGCATTAATAAATCCAAGGATTTTACCAATGAGCTTACTGGACAGTTTATGTCCATTCTCAATGCAATCAACCCATCCTTGATATCATCAATATTTGAATATGGATTCTATCGAGTGACCCTCGATCCATGATAAAACAGCCAAAAAATATTGCTATAAAATGGTGTCCAATTCGATATCATCGAGATTTGAATTCCGATGATATCGAGGAGTACTTCGATATATCGAAAATTTCATGATTTTCCATAGCAGAACATTGGACACAATATATATACGATGTCAATTTTATCGAGTCAACTTCGATAGACTTGAGATTCAAATTTTGATGATATTGATATAGCTATCGACACATCGATAATTCCGTCCAAAAGTATATGTGGTTGTTGGACATCTTTTGTCCTCATTTCAATAATATCGAGTGAGCTTCGAGGATATTGACAACACTTTTTAATTAAATCAATCGGTTTATCAATAAATCGACAAAGGTAGAAAACTTAGAAATTTTTCTGAAGTTTGAAAAAGTTTTCTAACCCAAAAACCCTATGATATTCTAATCAATTTTAAGGGTTTTAATTACCTGGTGTTTTGGGACATGGGATGTGAGGCTAAATTTACCTGTGGCGAGTTTGGGACCACATCCAGTTGAGGCAGACACTTGATCAATCTACCTGTGAGGCTCTTTTGTCTAGCTAACTTAACGCTCACGCTAATTGACAAACCAGGACACTTTCAATCTCCCCCTTTGTCAATTATGTGACAAAACACCAAAACACCCTAGAACAATTCCTAGAGGAACACCATAAATTATGTGTACACGAACGTTACACAATTGTACAATGTTATTGAGTTCACACACACGATTGTATCATTCAGAAGTAGCTGCTTCCCCTGCCTGCTTACAGTTGCTCAGCCTAACACCTGCACCACCATTCATACATAAATATACACACAATTTCCTCCATGGTGGGATTTGTTCTCCCCCTTTTTGTCAGTAATTTGCAAAGGGTAGTATGGCAATATAAGTTGACTAAAATTGAAGAATAAAGTCATGGGAGAATCAATAAAGACCTAGATAATGACATCTAGATACTCATGGAAACCATCCATGCATATCAGTGTAAAGGAGAGCTGTGAGTTCTCCAAAAAATAGCAGTATAGCTTCAAACGACAGAATTCACAATCAAAGTCTCAATCTTTAAAGGATATTTAATAATTTCTAGGAGACCAGTCAGAATAAGGTATACCAGTTGTAATCATCATTCCATAGATAAGCAATATACATTCAGATAAGATGATTCATGGATATCAGATAAATAGATGAAGATGACAGAAAAACAGGCATCAAAGATAAATATATATGTATCCCAAATAGAATATCTTAAACAGAAACTGCCCAAGCTTGGCAATGTCCACCCATTCAAAATACAAGATCCAAAATACACTACCCAAGACATGGCAATATCTCATCATCCATCTCAAACCAACACAACCAAGTATCTAGCCCAAACATGGGCATATTTAACCATATATAAATATATGTATATGTATATCTCCAACCATTCTCCTCATCCATGGAAAAAAAACAAAAATGTATGAAAAAAATGAGGAGCTTCACATATACCAAAGATAGCAGTCAGGTTCGATGATCGTTGGAAGGTGCTTTCCTAATATACGATGTTTCACATTCCAGAGTGTCTGAACATTTCATCTCCCACGGTGACTATTCAGGTTTCAAACGACTTCGATGACATCGAGACTGGTTCAATGTCATCGAATATGTCAAATTTTTGAAAGTTTTTTAACTTTACTCTTCTTTGACATACATAATGGGCAATGGTTAGTACAATGAAAAATGCCTATTTTGCACATGTACATTCAACCAAAGCCAAACAACTTTTTTGTTCTCCCTTTAAAAAGAATAGAACCTCGGTTCTCAGATGTGCCAATTTAGCTCATTTTTCCTGTGCATTTTATCAAATTACACATATTCCAATAGATTTTTGGACGTCACCAAATCTATTAGCATCAAGAGGCTTTGTTAGGATGTCAATAAGTTGTCTTTCTGTAAACACATAGTCCAACACAATGATCTTTTCTTCAACAAGTTCTCAGATAAATTGATAACGAATGTCAATATGCTTGGTCCGAGAATGTTGAACACGATTTTTAAAATATTGATGGCACTAGTGTTATCACAGAAGAGAGTCATTATGGATTTCTCAATCCCATAATCTAGTAGCATTTGTTTCATCCATAGGAGTTATGCACAGCAACTACCTGTAGCAATATATTCGGCCTTAGCAGTGAACGGAGATATTGAATTTTACTTCTTGCTCTGCTAAGAAACCGAACAATTTCCAATATAGAAGCAGCCACCACTAATTGATTTGTGATCATCTATATTTTTAGCCCAATCGGCATCGGGGTACCCAGCAATGACTGTAGGTGTTTCAAATGGGTACCACAAACTGAAGGTGGTTGTTCCAACCACATACTTGATGATCCTTTTAACTGTTGATAGGTGTGATTTATTTAGATCTGCTTGATATTGTGTACATGCACCTATGCTTCTGATTCTACGATTCCTTCGATGTCACTAAACTTTTCTTGATGTCATCGAGGAGTCATTTGATTCATCGATTGACTTATTGAAGAGAAGAATATGACATTGATCTGTGCACTTCGATGACCTTTCAGATATGCTTATCGTAGAATATTTTCTTATTAGCTTATATACACAGCAAAATTTGTAGGAAAAGTTGTGAAACCACAATTATAAGCATCAGTTATGCTTATGCACAAAAAGAGTTTTTGAGGTATAGAAACCTCATATACCTCATATATATCATGATAATTGCCAAAAATGTATCATTTCACACATCCATCCAGGTCTGGATGCCATGACCTGGACTTGTTTTCCACGCTCAATTGTTACTGGGCATATGGATCATCATTTTTTATGACATAGCAGTGAGCACTGGTGCGAAGACCCTTCATAACTGGTTTTCCTGATAAGTCCAGGATCTTACACTTTAGCATGTCGAATGTTACCTCATGCTTGTTGTCATATATTTGAGAAATGCTTAAAAGGTTGTCTGTCAACTCTTCTACTAGGAGAACATTCTCATTTTTTAGCATTTCTAATCCAACAATAGTTCATACCCCATACCTTAGCAGTGCTTCCATCTCCAAATGTGACCAACCCATCATCAAGATTTGAATAATTTGTGAGAAGGGATTTATCACCTGTTACATGTCTTGAGCAACCGCTATCTAGGAACCCCTTAGCACTATTGCCTATTTTTGAAAATGAGTGAGTCACTAGGTAATTTCTTTTGTTTTTCACTACCCTTTTTGTGACAGTTTTTCTTGAAGACGTTGTTTTTACTTCACTATGGGTTTTTCTGGACACATTTGGTAACTGAATCACATTCCGTTGATTGATCATTTTTTTTATTCAGTTGGGCCACTTAATTCAATAGCTCATCCATTCTCTTTGTCATTCTTAGTGGAGATGGATGTTTCTTACCTCCTGCCATGTACCTTGGTGGACTTTTGACATTTTACATTGTTTTCTTTTTTTTTCGGTTGGTTTTTATTTATCAGTAAGGTTTAAGCTAGAATTTAATTGAGTCCTTCCAATTTTAATGCATTCAAATTTGTAGTGGCCTTAGTCTCCACATAAATGACAAATAAGAGTGGCTCTAGTTCTACTTCCTGATATAGCTGATTTCTCAAGTGTTTGTGCTGTATTTTTAGAGCTTGGTTTGCCTTTTACATATCCCAACCCACTCTTGTCTTTACTAGGTCTTCTCATCCCTAAAAGTCTTTCTAATTTGTCACTACTCTAGGAAAATTTGTAGTTTAGCTCAACAGATTTTCTAGATTGTTCTGCATTAAATTTGAGTGTATGATTTTCATTCTTAAGCCGTATGTTTTCATCTTTCAGTAGTTCAATCTTTTTGATCAATTTTAAGGATTCAGATTTTAGGGATAGATTTATTCATTCCAGCTTACCATTTTTAGAGTGGTAATACCGCATATTGTTGATCACATGTGTATTAATTTCCAGTGTTTTATCTAGATCTACTTACAGCAATTTATTCTCATTTTCTCTCATTCCAAGTTTTTTAAGGATATGAATGATATGTTTATAAGGTTGATTACAGGCATCCTACAATTTATCCTTCTCATCTTTTTCTTCTTCTTTCTCATCATTAGATGGAAATGACTCTTTGATTTGAGGTTCAAAAATTTTCTCATTTAATACTGGGATGTTTGTGGATGTGGAGGCCATGAGTATTTTCAATGAATTTCAGTCTCCCTTACTTTCTGAATCACTGAAGTCAGAGTTTAATTCTTCAATGTCATCCCAAGTAGTTGTCATGGCTTTTCCTTTAGTTTTCTTGTTGGGGCATTCAGTAGACATGTCTAAATTTCCGACAATTGTAGCACTGCGGATCTTTGGACTTTTTAACAGATTTACCTATATTGTGCTTGCTTTCAATCTGATTGCCTCTGAAAGATCAGCCACGGTTCTTGTTGAAGAATCTTTTGAACTTTTGAGTCAAGAGAGTGATTTCCTCATCCTCATTATTTCTACTTCCTCATTTGTTGTGTTCTTTGTAGTTTTGAGGATAGTATTTTTTGGATTTAGAAGTTTTTTTGAAGTATAGTTCAAAAGTTTATAGGGAACCTACTAGTTCTTCTACTTTTATTTCATCCATATTCCTACACTCTTCAATAGTTGAAGTTTTTGAGTTAAATCGTTCTAGTAGGGATCTTAGTATTTTCCTACAAATTTTTTGACCAATACTTTCTTTCCTAATCCACCCAAGGAATTACAAATGATATTTAGTTTTTTTTTTTTAATTCCAAGAAGGTCTCATCATCCTCCATTCTGATGTGTTCAAATTGAGATGTTAAGAGTTGTACCTAGGACCTTTTTACTGTTCTTGCTCCCTCATGTGTTGTTTCCAATAGACCCCATGCCTCTTTAGATGTGTCACACGAATACTTCTTGGGACACAACATAGTAGATAGCATTCATTGCTTTTGCTTCAGATGTTTGTTTTTCTTTCTCAAATGCAGTCCTCATTTCATTGGATTTAGGTTTGGAGATAATTGTGCCATTTTCAAGAACAATTTGATCGCTCGGTGGCACATATCCAGTTTCAACTATGTCCAAACATCATGATCCAAATAGTACATCGTAGACTTCCAATAAGCATAATTTGAACCATCAAATATTGAAGGTCTAGTTACCGATGAGTCCTCTCCTTTGGCCATATTACCAACTTCAGTCAAGATCACTCTCTAGGTGGTGTAGCCCTTAAGAGAGACCCGCTCTGATACCAACTGAAATTATGGTAATGACCGCTTTAGTTAAAGTAGGAATATGCTAATATGGCCTAGAGGGGGGTGAATAGGACTTTTTAATATTTTATAACAATTTAAAATCCTATTACTCTAATCCTGAGAAAGTAAGCATGTATAAGGATTCCTTTAGAGTAACTCTAATAGCTTCCAAGTCAAATAGAGGATCCAATTATAAAACTAGAAAGATAAACAAGATACGAATCAAAGGTTATGATGGATGTGACTGTGTGTGAAATGTGATCTTAGATAATCAAATATGAAAGCATATAATCATATAAAGAATGAAAGAAAATATCAATTACAACCAATAGTAATCACAAACACAGTCATTTTTATATTGGTTCGACTACTTGTCTACTCCACTCCAAGCAAACGCACTCAATCCTCGAGTGTACTGATTTTCACTAAGGAGGTTTCATAACAGGTTCACTTCAAACCGGAGGTTTTAAATCAAGTTCACCTTTAACTAGTATAACCTACACCTAGGCTGACAGTTTATGCTCCCACGAGCAAGGGTCAACATATAGCACCCAATTTTAGGCACACTGGCCAAGGATCCACTCAAGGAACCTCACACGTTTATGCTCCCATGAGTAAGGGTCAACACAAAGCATCCACTTTTAGGCACACTAGCCAAGGACCTAACAGTTTATGCTCTCCATAGAGCAATGGTCAACACAAAGCACCCACTACGTACAGTCCCGCCAGAGGCCTCCTACGAGGGCTTGCAAGGGGTGAGAAACACCTTAGACCCAATCCTATAAGGGAATGATCACAAGGGTCCTCTAGACTCTAAGGACTTATAGATAAGTAGATGAGCCCCGTTTAGCATGTTGTCAAAGATCTTCTCCTTTGATGACAAAGAATCTTCTACTTCCTTGAACCACAACTCAGAAGATGTACCAATACATAGCAACGGGCTGGGTCAAGGTAATGATGGAATCCTACTCTCAAATATTTTCCTATAAGGGAGATAGAGCGATTTCAATCATCTATGCATTCAAGGTATCTTAGCTTAATGATTTTCCATTAAGGTGGTAGTTGGAGGATCCTTGAATGCAGAAGTTTATTCCCCAATCCACTCTATTGAATATCAATGATGAGGGTGGATTGGAGGATGAACTTCCATGAGAGAAAAGGCTTTAGGTATATGATCTAAGGTTAAACACTTAAAAGCACTTTCTTATTTCTTTCACTAGCAACTGAAGACAAGCTCTCTATAAATAGGCAAAAGGTTCCAATGGATATAAAATGGTCACATTTATGATAGAGTTCAATATCATTGAGCAGGGTCGATATCATCGACTGCCCGCTCGATGAAACAAACTCAAATGTTAAACGCTTTTGAAACATTTTGTCAGCTGGTCGAGGGAATCGAAACCTGCGTCGATGTCATCAGATTTTGAACTCTGATTTCATCGACACGAGGATAGATTCCTTAATATTTGAAAAACCTTTAAAATATTTTATGTCAAAAGTATGATTTAGGTACACTCGATATCATTGGAATTTGAATGTCGATGATATCGATAACAGTGTCGATGCATCGATAAATCCAAGGATTTTACCAGTGAGCTTGCTGGACAGTTTATGTCCATTCTCAATTAAATCGACCTAACATTAATATCATCGATATTTGAGTATCGATTCTATCAAGTGACCCTTGATCCAAGATAAAATAGCCTGAAAATATTACTAGAAAACAGAGTGTCCAATCTGATATCATCGACATTTGAATTTCGATGATATCGAGGAGTACTTCGATATATCGAAGATTTCATAATTTTCCAAAGCAGAACATTGGACACAACATATATGATGTCAATTTTATCGAGTCAACTTTGATAGACTCGAGATTCAAATTTTGATGATTCGATACATCTATTGATACATCGATAATTCCATCTAGAAGAATATGTGGTTGTTAGACATCTTTTGTCCTCATTTCAATAATATCGAGTGAGCTTCGAGGACAACGACAACACTTTTGGATTACATCGATCAGTCTATCAATAAATCGACAAAGGTAGAAAACTTAGAAATTTTTCTGAAGTTTGAAAAAGTTTTCTAACCCAAAAACCCTATGAGATTCTAATCAATTTTAAGGGTTTTAATTACCTGGTGTTTTAGGACATGGGATGTAAGGCTAAGATTTACCTGTGGCGAGTTGGTCCACATCCAATTGAGACAGACGCTTGATCAATCTTCCTGTTGGGCTCTTCCGTCTAGCTGACTCAACGCTCATGCTAATTGACAAACTAGGACACTTTCAGCATCCAGCTGGATGTGGACCCCACCTTGATGTTGGGTGCTATCCACACCGTCCAGTCCACTAGACGTGGACCCCACACCATGTGACCTGTCCATCCAAGTCGTCTGTCCAGAGGATTTCCAGCACGCCTGGACTATTGAGATCTCTCAAATATCAACTTGATTCAATACGTGTGGTCCATGCTGACGTGGAACCACCATGATTTATGCATTTTATCTACACCATCCACTTAACTAAACGGTGGGACCCACGTACACATGTGGAATCCAGCACCGTCTAGCAGGGACGGTGGAACCCACCATGATGTATATGTGTATATCCACACCGTCCAACTTGCTAGACGGTGGGACCCACTTCATTGTGTGTGTTTCATACACGTTGTCTGTCCATTTCTAGATGTGGGACCCACCCACACGTGTTGTACGTGTGGGGGTGGGGCCCACCTTGAGGTATGTGTTGTATCACACCATCCATTTTCTAGGACATACGACCCCTATGATGTATGTGTTGTACATCCACAGTCCATCTGAATGTAAGGTTCACCTACTGTGTAAACATAGGACCCACCTGCTGTGTAAAAGTAGGGCCCACCTGCAAGTGTATGCGGGGCCAACCTGCTGGACGTATTAGGCCCACCTATTGGCTGTGCATAGCTCACCTGCTGTGTGGCCCATTGCGATGTATTTAAGGCCTAGGTGGTCAAGCCCATTTTGTTGTATTTGAGGCCCATGGATGTGGCCCATTGTGATGAACATATGGCCCATATATGAGGTCCGTTATGATGTATATGAGGCCCATGGATGTGGCCCATTGTAATGTATTTTTGGGCCGTGTATAGGGCCCATTGTGATGTATTTATGGCCCATGTATGGGCCCATTGTGATGCATATACAGCCCATGTATGAAGCCCATTGTGATGTACATGTAGCCCATGTATGAGGTCCATTGTGATGTATGTTATGAGGCCCAATGTGATGTATATGTGGCTCGTGCATGAGGCCTAATGTGATGTATGCGAGGCCCATTGTATGTGGGAGGCCCAATTGTGATGTGTGAGGCCCACCTTGAATCATGCATTATATGCTCATTATCCATCCGTCCTTCTAGAGATTTTAAGGGCCAACGGTCCCATTATGACTCTGATTCCAATCCTAAATGGACCACACCTTAAGACAATTGTGGTTAAAGGTCCACCGTTGTAAACTTCCTTAGGGCCCATCGATTAGCCATTTCCGCCCTTACCTAATTGGGCTAACCCAAACCGTTAGGTCCCCACTTATGTTAGTAATACCCATTAGGCTAACCCAAACCGTTGGGGCCCCATTGATGATGGTACTTCCCACCCTGCCCACATTATGTTCTTATCGAGCCTCCCATAGTTTAGTGGCCCATCTAGATGCATGTCTTGCCCAAGTTTAGTAACCATATCCAAGGCCCACGTAAGTGTTGAGCAGGTTACGCAGTTCATTTGGAAGGACACATAGTCCTAGATGTAGGAACTCCACCAAGCCCACTTTGAGTGTGTATCGAGCCCCATAAGGAAACCTAGTTTATTCATGATAAGAGGTTAAGAATGCCCAATTGTTTACCCTGTTAGCTCACCTTATTATATACCCACTTGACTCACCATGAGAGGTGTATCATACCTTTACACCCAATTTGCTAGGACCTCGTAACATGTACATATCTTCCGCACTGTCCATCTGTTTATTGAGACAAGTGCGAGGTCCATCCTTGACATTAGTATATCATCTAGGCTATCTGTTACTTAGTACATCATCACCCCTTGCCGTGTATAGAAGAATATGTAGTATCAGGTTTGGTATATCCACTATGTAGAACCTATCTCGATGTATAGTTAGATCCGCAGTCCTTTCAGTGGACCCCGCCTTAGGATATATGTTATATTAGGGTCTTAAGTAGCTAATGTTAGTCTAACGTGGGACATACCACATGGAATTCTATATGTCCAGTGGGGCATGTCATTAAGCTTCCACTCTTTGTATATGATATACCAGTTAAAGCTAATTGTTGTCTACTATATTTGATTATCATGCTAGTGTTATCATGCTAGTGTACTTAGTCTAGTAGGATACACTGAGAACATGCTTAGTATTACATCATGATACATGTTCATACATATCATTTGTATGCCTATTGAAAGGAATGTTTGATCATAGCATTGTCGTTGGGCTGAGTTATTTAGGGGACTCCTTGCAAGATGGAGTTTCCTCACATAATCTCCTGGTACGCACAGGTTGACGCATGACTAGATGGTATCACTCATGCATCTCACATTTTGTGCTACATGATCACTTTGCACCTTAACGACATTAGGGTTGTGGCCTCCACATGCATATCATGGATGGCCAGATGAGATACTAAAAATGTTTGGTTCTAGCACTTGGGCACATTCGATGTCCTTGGGTGAAAGTCCTTAAACCCCTTGGTAGGGATGGTCCAACGCCTAGACTAAGTGGATACATGAGCTCCCGAGTGTCTAATACCAGTAAGTGGCGTCTCCCACTATGTCGCGGTCAATTATGAAGTGGGTGTGGCCTTAACCACCCAAGTGAGGAGGCTATAAGCTAGGTTGAGTTTGACCAACTCATAAATGGGTCTGCTATCGATGAGGCAGGTAGGTATTGGTAGACTAATAGCTAGGAGGGTAGTGAGGTCTTTTCCTCTCACTGGGTTGTGCGACTAGGGAGGCGACAGCTAGCGTGGATTGCACTAGACCCCAGTGATATTCCAGAGATGTATAGTACTGATATGTGGACTTATTGAGTGGGAGTTACATACTCAACATTTGACTCATTCATTCATTCATTCACTATCCACTCGAGCTGGCGGTGAGCAAGTAAATCATTATGTGTACCTTTGTAATGGCCATAATTTTGGTTGGGTACATGACTAACCTGAGATCAGAAGTTTACCACATTGTGTCTAACTATCTAAATTAGGTATGGGCCAGTTTGGATAGAAGTCCCTTGTGATGAACCCCACAGCTTGTGATACCACATACTATCATCCCGACTACACACTCCAACTTAGTCATTTCTTTTACATTCCATATTGCATTGCATCCTTTGTATATGGCATTTGGTTTTTTTCTGCATTACATGTCATAGAGAAGGCTGATAGTATTCGTGCAATTGTCAGGATTTGAACATTGCACTATATCCTCAGCATATGACATTTAACATACTTTGTCTTGCATACATAGCCTTGTTATGGTTGACAGTATTCATAGACTTACCAGTATTTCTGCTTACTCTGATATTTGTGTCTTGACACATGTATTGCGCGCACACACACCACCCTCTAAGCTTCTTAGTAAGCTTATGCACAACCATTGCATGCAGGTGACGTTATGTCGTAACACTGTTGAGGCAGGAGCTTGTGGAAGATCAATTAAGGATTTTTTTATTTATGTATTTCCCTTTCAGCATTATAATCTAATACTTATATTAGTGGATATGTGGTGATGATGTTATTCTTGTGGTTTGGGTACACTTGTGGTTATTGTAACGCCCGTGAAAAATCCGTACTTGGACTCGAGTACCAACTCGACCCGAAATTGCGTAGAATTAATTCCTGATCTAAGTTAGCTAGCGCAACGCTAGAGTAACTGGGAAATCGTCCCTGATCACTTTAAATACGTTCTACAAGACCCAAATCGAGTAGAACCAATGACTCTATAATACTCTATAACCTCGGATCAAACTCTAAGCAGGTTTATTCTCTAGACCACCTTAAAATTTTGTATTGGATCTAGACCGCGCGTTGAAAGTCCGATACCTCCTATCTTAGACCGTTAGAACCGCCTTGCTGGACTTGACAATCATTTCAAAAATCAAGTCCAACCGACAACCACAGGCTATTTCATTGAGCCCGGACTGAAGAGAGTGCAAATAGGGACAGATTCGGAATTTGAAATTCAAATCTGGCACACGACTTGACGTGTCAGTATTAAGCGTTCTGACCGTCAGAATTCAGCCAGATTACACCCTCGGATCAGGAAAAATTTCTATTTCATATCATGAGACTTGTAGCCCTGATCTACGTGCGGTGACCGCTAAACTGAAACTGGTCCGCCACGCGCGATCTGCGAACCCTGTCGGACTGAAAACTTGATGCATGCTAGATCCGGTACGCATGAGCTTAAGTCCGATCGCATTCGGCCAGGGGACCACCAGAAAGCATCTTTTGGACCGAAACAGCCCCGATTTGGATATGCCCTAAGTAAACCTTGTATCTGAGCCTATTTTGGCCATTTTTAAACTTATAAAAGGGGTTGAAACCCTCAGTCCTCTCTCCCATCCGAATTTGAGAAAAACCCTAGCTTGGGAGAGAGAAAAGGTGAGAGTTTGTAAGAGAGAGTAGGAGAGAATTTTTCTGCCTTCGTGCCGCTTGTTGCATGTGCTGTAGCAACACCCTCCGATCACCTGGCCGGTGATTCCTTCGCATTTTCAGGTAAGAAATAACCCTAGAAGTTGCTGATTTGAGGTTTACTAGGATTCATAGCATGTTAGCCGACGTAACTCGTAAATTAGGTTCTCTTATCGTCGTAGACGAAGCGTATACGCTCCGTTCGAATTTACACATCCATAAGAGACAAGGTGAGGATTTTAGACGCTTTGATTGACGGTTTTCAATGCTTTCAATGTCGTGTAATAGTAGATTATTGACGGCATCACCGTTTGACATGTACAACATGCTATTCGTTTCCTGTTTCGTAAATTAACGAAGAATATGAGTTTAGGGCATTTTAGTCATTTGTTAGAAGTGCTGATTTCATTCATATTTTGCTGATGTGATTGACATGGATTATTGCCACATTAGAATGTTAGGAATAAGTGCATAATTAGTTTAGCGAAGAGATTCGCCTAATTGCTCACTTCGGGTCGACATACTATATGTAGACTTAAGTGTGTAGTGTATGTGTTTGTATAAATGCTTGTATTAGTATGTATTGAATTAAATGATGTTATGAATTAGTTTGAGATTGATTTCTCAATTAATATGCTGACATAAATGATTTCCTACATGTGGACTATATGCATGATTTCATTATATGCATGAAATGTATGTTCTTGAAGATTTACTTAAGTTGTATGTTATAACATGTGTTAACATGCTCACATGGTTGTATTTCAATTCCAATACTCTCATAAGATTTGCTGATGTGATTTCATAATTATTTGGGACTATACTTATCCAGGCAGTCGGTAACCGAGCGAATTCGTGGTCGGCTTATCTTGGCCACAAACGACGCGTCGATGAACGCGAGCCGTGTTTTGGAGTTGGCGGCAGTGGTTAGGCCACACGAAGTGTTTTACGCACTTCATGTCATTCGACTTGAGATGCGATAGTGCTAGTCGAGCCCGTCAAGTAACCCGACTGGCCGATGTATGTTCACCCTGCATGAGTCATAACTGCTTGAACCTAGGATACTGAACTTACCTTTGTAAACCCTGTTAACCATGGTACCTTGATCCACGAAGACTCATGAGCCGGGCATGGGGGTATGGGACACCGTGGTCGAGCTGTCGGCCTACGCTGGGGCCACAAACCTCCCCGTAGTGACCAGTGAGCACCTAGTCTCGTGAGCAGATTATGGTAGTATGGGACACTATATTCTAGCTGTCGGCCAACATTGATCAGGCGATGAGTCCTTTGTAGTGACCGCGAGCATATTTTGAGTATACGGGAGGCAAAGACCCTTCAGTAGCAGTAGAGTACGGTAGGCCTATATTGATAAGGTGATGGGGGAGCAGTGCAACGAGTGCGAGCAACAGCCCTGGCAGCCCTTGTAGCGACCTACAAAATATACATCGTATGAGATTACTAGGAGTGACGACCCTAGATAGGATCTGTGTTGGGATTGATATAAGGGAAGTACCTTAGTTTCCCAATCCTGTTGTTTGAATGGACTAATAACAACTCAGAAATCATGTCACCATACCATTGCATGTGCCTGGAAGATGTGGAGCACTTGAGGGTCGATTGCATGACGCGGTCTTAAGATGGTGCCGTATGAGGGAGATTGTCGGTGAGGGCATACATCACGTCATGTCATATTGCATTAACAACAGTATTAGGATTGTCTGATTTACTGCTTTACTATTATCGCATGATTGATTTGTGAACATGCTAATCTTTACTTTATGATTCCACTGAGTTGATCACTCATTCCCACGTTATGGGATGGTGTTTGCAACACCCACCAGACCCTGTTTTAGATGCAGGTGGTGCTGAGATCTAGGAGGCAGGCCAGACTTTGACGAGGACCAGGACGAGTTCTCGTACATGCAGTACCATGATGGCTTGACCTGGGTTGATGGGACTTCAGTGGGACTATTTTGAACATTTGATTTTGTTCATGTATATGTATATGAGACTCAGAGACGTATTCATACTTTAGTGACAGTTGAGATCTACTTTGTTTTTCCATACAGTGATATATATATTGTTTAGTCTTCCGCTTACTTTTATCACTGGATCTAGAGTATGAATTACAGTTTTGGTATACTTTTACTCATGTGAATGCTTTAACTCAGACAACATTGAATCATAATCATTTTGTTGCATAAGTGACGGTCTGAAACTCAGGAGTTGAGTTTATACACGATCCCTAATTTTCAGGGTGTTACAAGTTGGTATCAGAGCATGAATAAAAGTATACTGTGCCTGGGTTATGGTCACATGACGTATGCTGTCACTTCCTTTAACTTAGGTGGGTGCGAGAAGGGTCTAGAAATACTTTTAGGATCGCAGATTTGCTAATAGGCGAAGACTATTCGAATCGATCGCGTGATCGAATCCGTAACGCATCTAGGGTCGCGCAAAGCAACCCGAATAGCCCCTAGGTTGTAGGTGAGTGGGTTGAGATGTTCTTTGAATGATTCTAAACCCATAAATGTGAATCCTTGGGCCGTGGGACAACCACGACTCCTGTATTCAATCGTCAGGGCTTAAAAACCCCGTTTCACCTAAAATCTTTAAAATTCTACCTCTCACCACTCCAATCTTCAATTCATTCTTATCCTTTTCACGTTAGGCATCAATCCTAATGTGAAAATAACATAAAATCATATTTTCATAAAATTTTATAGTGAATAGTAAAATTTCATGAAAAATGGCCATAAGGCCATTTTAACTTCGCTTTATTTAGCAATTAATGGGCTAGATGGATGTACTAGCTCCTTCTACCCCAAAATCATATGCTGCATGATAGGGTGTTGTATTCGAGACTGCATATTGGCCCCGAAAATCCCCGAACTCATGTTTGGGCCAATATAGATCAAAATACAATGAAGCAAGGTGGGGCCCATAGTTATTTGGGGTCCCTGGACCATGGGGGACCAGACCCATGTGGTCCCACCGATCAGATCACAGGACGTTCAGCGATGCATCGCCGCCCGGGGTGGTCCACTTGGTGCGTGCTTTGTTATCTGGGGGTATTTTGGGTACTACACACCCCCCATGTGTGGTTCGTGTGTAGAAAACTCCAAAATGATGCACTTCCTTCACAAACAGCCCTTCCCATAGCTCCATTCTCATTTTTCAGCTGCTATCTCCAAAATTCATGATTCCAAACCACCCCTAAATCCATCCTTGGCCAAAAACGACCACACTCCATCGTTCCTTTGAAGTTGGCAGCCCTCCCTCTTGAAGATTTCATCTTTTGGAGCTCAAAAAAACTCCCAAATTGAGCTGAAATCGTGAGGTGCTCCATTCCCCTTTTTCATTTTCATTTCTCCTTGAAAATACATCCTAGGGGAGCTTGAAGCATCCCTCTACAATGCCTAGATCTGCCTTTTCCAGTTTGAACAGCCACTTCTTCGCATTTTCTCCATTTTTCATGGCTTTCGTGGATGCCATTTTAGGCCTTTTGTCACTCTCCACCATCCTATCTTTGATGGGTAAAAGAAAAATCGCAGCGGATGAGGCTGGGCCAAGTCGCCCTGCTCAATCAAGAAGACCGCGGGGTGGTGCCGTAAGTTCAAGCGCCGCCGCAGGTCCAACCACAGCCCGAGAGTTCCATACAAAGAGGGATTTGGATCCCCATACTTAACTTGGGCGAGTGATTCTAGCTGAGATGCCTCACGGCCAATACACTGATCGTAAAGTGTTGTTTGAGGCGGATGTGGAAGGATGACTATTTGGTGAATTTCTGTTGTTCGAGCGCATTGAAGCTGCTCATTGGGGTCCGATCTTTGAAGCTCGCGCTCGTGCTAATGTGAGCACCGTTCGTGCCTTCTACGCTCGCATCCAGAATCCTACCTTGGAGCCATTGTAATTCAAAATTCCTTTTAGTAGAGACCGGATGGCTACGATCGATGTGCGGTTGATTGCGCGACTTCTGAACGTGCCTCTTGGTGATGTTCATCCTAGCGAGAAAATCTGAGGAGTAGGCGTGAGCGAGATCGCCGTACCAGGTTCCTATGCGGTAAGCTGGTTCCATGACAGCCTAATAATAGCCTCAAGGTGACGTATATGTCTGATGATTTGCGCCCGCTGCACCATATCTGCACGTTCAATGTGTATCCCAGGTCGACGAATCGCATTGAGTGTACGCGCCTTATGGTTGATTTCTTGTATCTGGTGGCCCAGGGAGAGAATGTATGTATGGCCACTTTCATCTTGCGACAAATAATCCTCATAGCGAAGTCCAGAAGGACGTCCGAATCGCTTCTTTTTAGCTGACTGATATGCAAGATCGCGCTTGAGTTTGCTTACAGACTTGGGCCGGAATTGTCAATTCCGATTCATAGCATTGATGAGTCGACTATGGTCAAGATGAAGATTGGGTCTCAGTACCGTGAGAATCAGCTTGAGGAGGATAGCGAGGATGACTTTGATGATGAGGAGGATCCAAGTGAGGGAGAACCTGGAGCAGAAGTTCAGGAAGAAGTCCAGGAAGAGGTAGAAGAGGAGGCTCAGGATACAGATGAGAGCCCTCCTCCTTCTGCTCAGGCTACTAGCGATGATCGCATTGCCTGGATTGAGGAGAGACAGATCGCCTTGCGAAGGGAAGTTCAGGAACTTCGCACTGAAGTCGAGGATGCCAGGGCCATGACGAAGAGGAAATTCGACAAGGTGACTCGCACCTTGAAGGCGATCCTGTGCTGCTTGCAGGATAAGGGTGCTCCTCCTCCGTCACCCGACTCAGACTAACGAGATCTATGATGTTGTTATCAGTAGTTAGTCATTTCCTGCTTTAAGTTGTGTAAGCCTGTTAAGGCTAGTGCTTTGCTTATGTTGCTGTTGTAATTTTAACTGTCTTAGTTCCCATGTATTTCTCGTCATGATGCTTGTAAGGACATATCCCTTGTATTGTGAAAATTTTGATTAAATGAAATGCATGGAATGCTTTTGACTCTTGTGTGAATGATTGCGGTGTATTTGTGCTATTGAGACTGACAAGGTTGCGCCCTATTTTGAATATAGGGAATGTCGCCTAAGGTTACGCGGAGCACGGCTCGGTTTACATTGAGTGAGCTTATGGATCAGGCTCCTTTGCAGCCTGACACCCATGCGGACCCTGCTGTGGGCCCGATTCCTGAGACAGTGCGTGCGTCTCAGCCTACTGCTGGTCCTACAGTTGGACCACCGCCGTTCACACCGCCAGTCAGAGAGCCTTATCGTACGTCTACTTCGACGCAGCACACGCCACAGCCTGCTCCACCTCCTGACAGATTTGAGCAGATGATGGCCATGATGCAGCAGTAGCAGCAACTCCTGACTATATTGTGGGGACACTAGCCCAGGGTGGGGGTGTGACTCCACCTGCACCACCTGCGCATCCAGCTGAGGATGCTGATACTTATGCCCAGGATGAGGGCATGGCTCATCCAGTACCACCTGCTTATCCTGCGGGGAATGCCGCAGATACACGGGGCTTGTTAGAACAATTCCAGCGCTTACGGCCTCCCACTTTTACAGGTTCTCATAGACCCGAGGAGGCCGAGTATTGGCTCGACCGTGTGTCGAAGATACTGCTAATGTTACACTGTACAGAGGCTGAGCAGGTAGAGTTGGCTACGTTCCTGTTTGAGAGAGAGGCCAGCTTGTGGTGGGACAGCGTATTGCGGACCGTTGCCGCCGATTTTATATGGACATGGGCAGCATTTGAGTTCTGCTTCCACGAGAAGTATTATCCCTAGACTTACAGGCATGATCGGGAGAATGAGTTTCTCCGCCTCAGACAGGGAGCCATAACAGTTACGGAGTATGAGCATCGGTTTACGGAGTTGGGCAGATACGTCCCGACTATTTTGGCTGATGAGAAGATGCGCATACGGCACTTTTCGGAGGGTTTACGACCGAATATTCGGTCGAAGATGTGCTGCGTGAGCATTCCCTCCTATGCGGAGTTGATTCACATGTCTATGTGGGCAGAGCAGGATGTGGATCAGCTTGTGCGATCTCGTGGCCCTGTTGCTCCTAGGCCAAGACCAGACATGTAGGACAGGCCCTTCGCAGGCAAGAGGCCTCGCGTCGACCCTCCTACTCGGGCCATAGCGCCAGCACCATCGTTTCGGTGCCCCGAGTCATTATGCACATACTGTGGGAGGACGGGCCACTTAGCACAGAGTTATTTTTCTCGGATATGGGACAGTGGGTTCTCACCGCCGCAGAAGATCGACCGTGCACGTCCACAGGTGATATCAGCACCGCCTATACGGTTGGCTCCTACGCACCCTTCTTTCAGACCTCTGGTATCGCAGATCAAATAGCCTCCACGGCCCATGACACAGCGGCCGAACCGGCCACAGCAGGCACGGGTTCATGCATTGACAGCTAAGGCAGCTGCGACACCGACTTCTCAGCATTTGGCCTTCGAGGTCACT
This sequence comes from Magnolia kwangsiensis, assembly GCA_037074715.1. Taxonomy (NCBI): domain Eukaryota; kingdom Viridiplantae; phylum Streptophyta; class Magnoliopsida; order Magnoliales; family Magnoliaceae; genus Magnolia; species Magnolia kwangsiensis. The sequence goes on along the minus strand of CM073575.1, from coordinate 73,889,819 downwards.
GCCCATATTGGAGGTACTCCTATTCTCGTGATGGTGGACACTAGATCCACGATTTCTTTGATATCACGTGCTATAGTCAGGCGTCTTAGGCTACAGACCATTACTATGGACGGGGTGCGAGTTTATACAGCCCACGGGTCCTTTACATATGTCACCCAGATGTGTGAGGGTTGTTTGGTGGATCTGAGGGGCAAGACGATGGCTCTAGATCTCGTCGTCGATCCTGCTCTGGTTTATCTCGATGTCATTCTTGGCATGGACTGGTTGACTGTAGCGAGGGCTGAGATTGACTGCAAGACTCGTATAGTGACTGCGTACGAGACAGAGGGTGCATCCTTCACGTTTCCAGTGCGGGCAAATCTCCCTTTTTGTATACTTAGTTACGCTACTTTATTGCGAGATGCAGGCGCCCAGATACTTGAGCATACGCCAGTCGTTTGCAAGTTCGAGGATCTGTTCAGGAATATCCCTGGTTTGCCGCCCCGACGAGAGATCGATTTCACTATCGATCTAGTTCCTGGTTCCTCGCCCATCTCACTGCCGACGTATCGCATGGCACCGTGTGAGATGGAGGAGTTGAGGATGCAGATTGATGGTCTGCTGGAGCTTGGCCTTATACGGCCTAGTGTGTCTCCTTGGGGAGCACCGGTCTTGTTCTTGAGGAAGAAGGATGGTTCAATGCGATTGTGTATTGATTATCGCAGGCTGAACCAAATCACAGTGAAGAACAAGTACCCTTTACCCAGGATCGATGACTTGTTTGATCAGCTGAGAGGAGCGCAGTACTTCTCGAAGATTGATCTTCAGTCAGGATATCATCAGTTGCGCGTCAGGGATGAGGACGTGCAGAAGACAGCATTCAGGATCAGTTTTGGCCACTACGAGTTCCTCGTGATGTCGTTCGGTCTCACGAACGCACCAGCCGTGTTCATGGATCTGATGAACCAGGTATTTCAGCCTTTCCTCTATCGATTCGTCGTTGTATTCATTGACGACATTTTGGTGTACTCCAGGAGTAGAGAGGAGCATGAGGAGCATTTGCGTTTGGTCCTGGATACGCTCAGACAGCATCAGTTGTTCGCACAGTACAAGAAGTGCTATTTCTGGAAGCAGGAAGCGAAGTTCCTGGGACACGTGGTGTCCAAGGATGGCATGGCAGTTGACCTGTCTAAGATAGCTGCAGTTCAGGACTGGGAGTAGCCTGGTTCTGTCACTGAGGTGAAGAGTTTTTTGGGTCTCGCTGGTTATTATCGGTGCTTCATACAGGACTTCTCGAAGATCGTGAGACCCTTGTCTCAGTTGACACGGAAGGACGTGAAGTTCGCCTGGAATGACAAGGCGGAGTCAGCTTTTCAGGAGCTGAAGGACAGACTTACATCCGCCCCTGTGCTAGTATTGCCAGAGCAAGGGGTTAAATACACTATATACACTGACGCGTCTAACGTTGGTCTGGGTTGTGTCCTTATGTAGAGGGACAGGGTAATTTCATATGCCTCGAGACAATTAAGGAAGCATGAGGAGAATTACCCTACACACGACCTAGAGTTGGCAGCCGTCATATTCGCACTGAGACTCTGGAGACATTACCTCTAAGGAGAGGAGTTCGAGCTCTTTTGTGACCACAAGAGCCTCAAGTACATATTCACGCAGCGAGACTTGAATATGAGGCAGCGGCGATGGATAGAGACGTTGAAAGACTTCAAGTTTGAAGTCTCTTACCATCCTGGGAAGGCGAACCTTGTGGCTGACGCGTTAAGCAGCAAGAAGGCAATAGATTTTGCGGCTCCGCTGATGGTTGCTGAGTGGGATATGGTTGAGTTTTTGCGAGACTTTGAGCAAAAACTCACCGTAGAGGAGCCGTATGAGTTCATCGCACATGTACAGGTGCGATCTCAGATCGATGACCGGGTCATTGAGGCGCAGAGGGACGATGCGCATCTGACTGAGCTTTGAGAGCAGGCCAGTGATGATGCTGACGCCGAGTGGCCAGTTGGTATGGATGGGGGCTTACGATATCATGGCCGCCTATGCGTCCCAGATATCCCTGACTTGAGACGAGAGATTCTCAAGGCTGCGCATTGTACCAGACTAGCGATGCATGCAGGCAGTACGAAGATGTATCGTGACGTGAAGAGGACGTATTGGTGAGAAGGTATGAAGACCCACATAGCTGAGTTCGTGTCCCGTTGTCTCACTTGTCAGCAGGTGAAGGCAGAGCATCGCAGACCACCTGGACTTTTGCAGCCTATGCCGATCGCAGAGTGGAGTGGGATTTCATTTTCATGGACTTCATTTCTGGGCTGCCGAAGATGAGGAAGGGACATGATTCCATTTGGGTGATCGTCAACCGTCTGACGAAGTCGGCGCACTTCCTACCGATCAGAGTTACGAACTCTGCAGACGAGCTGGCTAGATTGTATATCAGAGAGATTGTGCGTCTGCATGGAGTTCCGTTGGAGATCATGTCGGACAGAGACACGCGGTTCACTTCTATTTTCTGGACTCGCATGCAGGAGGCTATGGGTGTGAAGTTGAAGTTCAGTACTACTTTCCACCCACAGACGGACGGACAGACAGAGCGGGTGAACCAGATCTTAGAGGACATGTTGCGAGCTTGCGCATTGAACTTCAAGGACAGTTGGGATGATTGTCTTGCATATGCGGAGTTTGCGTACAACAACAGCTTTCAGGCGAGTATCGGTATGTCACCTTACGAGGCGCTGTATGGACGACCTTGTCGCGCACCGCATTGCTGGGCAGAGGTCAGTGAGCGTAGCTTGATTGGCCCAGAGTTGGTGCAGGCGACGTTAGAAAAGATTGATGTTATTAGACGTCGGCTTCTCACAGCGCAGAGCAAACAGAAGAGTTATGCCGATACGAGGCAGAGGCCACTAGAGTTCACAGTTGGGGATCATGTATTCTTGCGAGTTTCCCCTATAAAGGGAGTCCTTCGGTTCGAGAAGAAGGGGAAGCTGGCACCGCGATTCATTGGTCCATTCCAGATCCTCGACCGTGTGGGAGCAGTGGCTTACCGATTGGCTTTACCCACGCCTCTCGTGAGCGTTCACAACGTATTTCATGTTTCTATGCTGAAGAAGTACGTTGGTGATCCTTCCTATATCATCAGATGGGAGCAGGTGCAGTTAGGAGAGGATGTTACATATATCCTGCGACCGACACGTATCCTAAACAGGAAGGACCAGGTACTGCGTAGCAAGGTGATTCCCCTTGTGAAGGTATTATGGACGCATCACTCTGAGGAAGAGGCTACTTGGGAGACAGAAGCCGAGATCAGAAAGAACTACCCACAGCTTCTCGAGGAGTACGAAAAGGTATAAATTTCGAGGACGAAATTATTTGTTAAGGGGGGTAGATTGTAACGCCCGTGAAAAATCCGTACTTGGACTCGAGTACCAACTCGACCCGAAATTGCGTAGAATTAATTCCTTTAGAAAATAAGTCTAAGTTAGCTAGCGCAACGCTAGAGTAGCTGGGAAATAGTCCCTGATCACTTTAAATACGTTGTACAAGACCCAAATCGAGTAGAACCAATGACTCTATAATACTCTATAACCTCAGATCAAACTCTAAGCAGGTTTGTTCTCTGGACCACCTTGAAATTTTGTATTGGATCTAGACCGCGGGTCGAAAGTCCGATACCTCGTATCTTAGACCGTTAGAACCGCCTTGCAAGACTTGACAATTATTACAAAAACAAGTCCAACCGACAACCACAGGCTATTTCATTGAGCCCGGACTGAAGAGAGTGCAAATAGGGACAGATTTGGAATTTGAAATTCAAATCTGGCACACGACTTGACGTGTCAGTATTAAGCATTCTGACCGTCAGAATTCAGCCAGATTACACCCTCGGATCAGGAAAAATTTCTATTTCATATCATGAGACTTGCAGCCCTAATCTACGTGCGGTGACCGCTGAACTGAAACTGGTCCACCACGCGCGATCTGCGAACCCTTCCGGACTGAAAACTTGATGCGTGCTAGATCCGGTATGCATGAGCTTAAGTCCCATCGCATTCTGCTAGGGGACCACCAGAAAGCATCTTTTGGACCGAAACAGCCCCGATTTGGATATGCCCTAAGTAAACCTTGTACCTGAGCCTATTTTGGGCATTTTTAAGCTTATAAAAGGGGTTGAAACCCTCACTCCTCTCTCCCATCCGAATTTAAGAAAAACCCTAGCTTGGGAGAGAGAAAAGGTGAGAGTTTGTGAGAGAGAGTAGGACAGAATTTTCCTGCCTTCGTGCCGCTTGTTGCACGTGCTGTAGCAACACCCTCTGATCACCTGACCGGTGATTCCTCCTCGTTTTCAGGTAAGAAATAACCCTAGAAGTTGCTGATTTGAGGTTTACTAGGATTCATAGCATGTTAGCTGACGTAACTCGTAAATTAGGTTCTCTTATCGCCATAGACGAAGCGTATATGCTCCGTTCAAATTTACATATCCATAAGAGACAAGGTGAGGATTTTAGACGCTTTGATTGACGGTTTCCAACGCTTTCAATGTCGTTTAATAATAGATTATTGACGGCATCACCGTTTGACATGTACAACATGCTATCCGTTTCCTGTTTCATAAATTAACGAAGAATATGAGATTTAGGGCATTTTAGTCATTTGTAGGAAGTGCTGATTTCATTCATATTTTGCTGATGTGATTGACATGGATTATTGCTGCATTAGAATGTTAGGAATAAGTGCATAATTAGTTTGGCGAAGAGATTCGCCTAATTACGCACTTCGGGTCGACATACTATATGTAGACTTAAGTGTGTAGTGTATGTGTTTGTATAAATGCTTGTATTAGTATGTATTGAATTAAATGATGTTATGAATTAGTTTGAGATTGATTTCTCAATTAATATGCTGACATAAATGATTTCCTACATGTGGACTATATGCATGATTTCATTATATGCATGAAATGTATGCGCTTGAAGATTTACTTATGTTGTATGTTATAACATGTGTTAACATGCTCACATGGTTGTATTTCAATTCCAATACTCTCATATGATTTGCTGATATGATTCCATAATTGTTTGGGATTATACTTAGTCCAGGCAGTCGATAATCGAGCGAATTCGTGGTCAGCTTATCTTAGCCACGAACGACGAGTCGATGAACGCGAGCCGTATTTTGGAGTTGGCGGCAGTGGTTAGGCCACACGAAGTGTTTTACGCACTTCATGTCGTTCGACTTGAGATACGATCGCGCTAGTCGAGCCCGTCAAGTAACCCGACTGGCCGATGTATGTTCACCCTGCACGAGTCATAACTGCTTGAACCTAGGGTACTGAACTTACCATTGTAAACCCTGTTAACCATGGTACCTTGATCCACGAAGACTCATGAGCCGGGCATGGTGGTATGGGACACCGTGGTTGAGCTATCGGCCTACGATGGGGCCACAAACCTCCCCGTAGTGACCAGTGAGCACCTAGTCTCGTGAGCAGATTATGGTGGTATGGGACACTATATCCTAGCTGTCGGCCTACACTGATCAGGCGACAAGTCCTTTGTAGTGACCGCGAGCGTATTCTGAGTCTACGGGAGGTGACGACCCTTCAGTAGCAGTAGAGTACAGTAGGCCTGTATTGATAAGGTGATGGGGGAGCGGTGCAACGAGTGCGAGCAACAGCCCTGGCAGCCCTTGCAGCGACCTATAAAATATACATCGTATAAGATTACTAGGAGTGACGACCCTACACAGGATCTGTGTTGGGATTGATATAAGGGAAGTACCTTAGTTTCCCAATCCTACTGTTTGAATGGACTAATAATAACTTGGAAATTATGTCACCATACCATTGTATGTGCCTGGAAGATGTGGATCACTTGAGGATCGATTGCATGCCTCGGTCGTAAGATGGTACCGTATGAGGGAGATCGTCGGTGAGGGCATACATCACGTCATGTCATATTGCATTAACAACAGCATTAGGATTGTCTGATTTACTGCTTTACTATTATTGCATGATTGATTTGTGAACATGCTAATCTTTGCTCTATGATTCCACTGAGTTGATCACTCATTCCCACGTTATGGGATGATGTTTGCAACACCCACCAGACCCTGTTTTAGATGCAGGTGATGCTGAGATCCAGGAGGCAGAGCCAGACTTTGACGAGGACCAGGACGAGTTCTCGTACATGCAGTACCATGATGGCTTTGCATAGGTAACCTGGGTTGATGGGACTTCAGTGGGACTATTTTGAACATTTGATTTTGTTCATGTATATGTATATGAGACTCAGAGACGTATTCATACTTTAGTGACAGTTGAGATCTACTTTGTTTTTCCATACAGTGATATATATATTATTTAGTCTTCCGCTTGCTTTTATCACTGGATCTGGAGTATGGATTGCAGTTTTGGTATACTTTACTCATGTGAATGCTTTAACTCAGACAACATTGAATCATAATCATTTTGTTGCATAAGTGACGGTCTGGAACTCAGGAGTTGAGTTTATACACGACCCCCGATTTTCAGGGTGTTACAGTTATACTCTACAAAAAATTTCACACTAAAAATCCTCCTTGTAGGATCCTAGGATCAGAATCTGGCATATGGGTGTTAGGAATCAAGAATGGGGTACTATAGAGGGTGTTTGTGCTGGATTCAGTGATCGAGAATTCTGTGAGCCCGATTTTCGAGCTTGGGGAGTGACAGTATTGCACAGAGTGCATAAATTTTAGGTAATTTCCAAAGACGGCCGACAAAGGCTATAAATATGGGTTCTTTGAGGAGTTCTAAGCATGAATTATGTTCAAGGAGTAGAGTCAAAGGGTGGAGCAGCCTCCCAATTTCTTCTTCCTTAATTTATTTTTAATATTTTGTTTAAGGCTTTTAGTTTTATTCATGTCTATGGTTAACTAAACCTCTTAGCTAGGGTTAAGAGGTGATGCTTATAGTTTGTTGGGATGTTTATCTTTCTTTGATTCATATTTATGTTGAACTTCATTGATTTTTAGTTTGAATTAAGGAATATTTTCATCTTTTTATGATTTATTGTGACTCAAATTACAATAGATGTTGTGATGGCTTTGAATTTCTTATCTGTTTTGATGTTGTTGAGATTGGTAAAATTCATGATTCACCATCGTCTCCTGGGAATAGTGGATGGTTGAATTCCCTTCCAATCATCACAATGGTTCTCCATGTATGAACTATTTCAATGAGAAGTTCAGATTGTGCTTCAACTATCTTATCTTCCAATTGGATAGGATGAGACTCCAATTCCAGTTGTATGTTGTTGAGTCAAATAAGGTATCATCTCAATAGGTACAAGTGGATACTTAGAACTCTAGTTCCCTCTTTGATTGATAATCCATACATAATTATTCTTAACTCTTCCACATTTAATTTTAGTTCCAATTCTAGTTCTAGCTCTACTTACTTTCAGAATACGTACAAGTTTTGTCCTTATGGATTCAACATCTGTCTCACTGAGTTATTACTACATCATGACCCTACACTTTGGGTTGTGAACAGAAAGTTGATGTAATCGAAGAAGTTTCGATGACATCGACAAGATCAAATTTCTGCTCTTTTTTTACTGTTAGGATTTGACTTTATATAAACACTTGGGTTGCTTTTTGGCTTTTTGAGCGAGTATTGAAGAGAGCTTTGAGAGAGTAATACCTTAGTTTTTACCCTTCCTCTCAAGCCTTCTTTCCCATAGGAGTTCATCATTCAATCCATTGTTTAAAGGCATTTATTAGTATATTCATAGATTGAATTGAAGAATGAACTCCAACATTCATTGATCTTCCAGCAACACTCTTTAATGAAAAATCATTGTGATAGAATCCTTAAATGCTTAGCTTTTGGAAATCTTCTCTTGCTCTTAAAGACCCATCATTAGTAGAGAAGATCGAACCAAACCCTAACCCAACAATCTAGTACTCGATTGGAGCATCTATAAGATGTTGGGATTCAAGGGAGCTGAAGACACGTCATCAGGAAGAAGGTCTCATCAACATGTGCTAAATGGGGCTCACTCACTTACAAGTAAGTAATAGAGTCCATTAAGTCTAAAGTTCTTTCCTTGTGTAGGATTGGGATTCAAAGTTTGGTTCTCAAACTCGCTAAGACCTTTTGTAGGCCTCCGATAAGAGAATAAGTCTAGTGTCCTTGTATAGGACCTATTTCCTTGTGTAGACATTGTAAGTTGCCTTGTGTAGGCATTATGAGTTGCCTTATGTAGGCACCCTAGCTAACCTTGTGTAGGTTGTAAAGGTTTATGGTTAACCTGATTTAAAACTATTGGATAGTGAAATCTGGTACACTCATAAGGATGAGCGCATTAGCCGGGAGTGTAGTAGCACATAAATAAACCACTATATATCATTGTGTTTGTGATGCATACTTTTGTCTATGTTGTGTTGATTCATGATATGATTAATTTCCACACACTACATGTTTGATGCATTGCAACTATTATGCATTTCACTATCCTATCTTTTGTGTATGAATAGTTCTATATTAATTTTTCTTACTTTTGTTTAAATTAGTAGCATTAATTTTTAAGTAGGATTAAAGTTTTAAAAGTCCTATTCACCACCCTATAGGACACTTGGGCATAATTTCGTACTTCAATTAGCGGTTTACCGCAATTTCAGTCACTGCCCTCTTGCTAGGGTGATCTTCGGTTTAGGAAGGTTGAGAGTTCTTGGGTTTAGGGCATTGAAAAGAAGTTGAGTCTTCATAAGAAGCACCAGATGGTATCTTACTTCTTGCCATAAAATTTGAATATGAGAGAGAATGGATTAAAAATTTGATCAGAGTCTTAACACTTAGAAAATTTCCACCAAAGTAGAAGACTGTTGCATGGTCATGCAATGAAGGAGGATTGCGCAATCGCGCAAAGATAGTGTATTGCGTAGTCGCACAATGGAGAAGTAGAGTCTAGGAAGAGATGGAAAGCAGAGTGGTACGAACAAAGGGAGTGTCAGTATATATAAGCCAATGGGATCATAGAGCTATTGCACAGACCCGATCACCCCACATAATTTGTGTGATCGTGCAAAGGATCGAGTGGGAATTTTTGTATAGGCTAAGGATTAATCCTCTATTTGATTCCACAAGAAAATCAAAGGAGGATTAAGGGGGTATCTGCTGGAGCACAAAAATATGAACGATGTGTTAAATAAGCCTAGTTGCGTGACCATGCAACAAGGATAAGTTGCATAACCACGCAATGGCTCATAAAGTTGTGACTATGCGAAGGACAGTAATGTTGCCATAGTATTGGTTTGGGGGGGAGCAAATTACCCAGGGTGGATAAAAATACTTGTTGCGCAACCCCACAATAGGGGTATGATGCGTGATCATGCAACTGCATGTTGTGTTTATTTTAGTATTTCACACATGTGGAGACATATAAATACCCATTCTCCCTCTCATTTGGTTCATTTACAAGTAATGAGCTTCAAAGAAATCAAAAGGATCTTCGAGAGTCTTCGAGAGTTTAGAGTTGCAACATCCAGGTATCCCACTGTGTAGCACTGAAGAAGTGAAGAGAATGAAGAAGACGCAAAGAGCAATGCATAAGCCTATTACGCGGACAAATAATGGGAGACAAGGACTACTTGCGTGGCCGCTAAATGGGAGTCTCCGATATATGTATTTGGCGATTATGCCTCTCCGCAAAGTTCAGAATATCCTATGATTCGATCTATTATGCACATATTTCACGTGTATCAGCATGAAGCAAGGTTTCAAACTGTGCAACTCTTTAATCATTGCGAGAGACGCCATACAAGCCGAGATGCTGCCAAAATCATCATTAGACTATTGTTTTCATTACACTGATTAAATGTGTATTTTTAGAATTAAGGGAAATACAAGGGATGTGATAAGAATTCGGATTAATAAGATAAAATGATTATATTTATTCTTCGATTTTCCTTTCTTATTATAGAATATGGATATTCCAATCTCTGATCTTGTTTCTAGTCGAAACAGACGTGCCCATTAAGATTAGTACCTCCCAAAGTTTGGTAAAAGGAAAAAAAAAAGATCAATAGTGTGAGGAGATTTTGAAGAAGTAACCCTAAAAAATGGCACAGTGAAGATACAGTGCAAGTAGTACAAGGCTTAATATGCTAAATAGGTAAACGGGTCGACTAAAACTCTATAGAAACACCTATTGAAGTGTCATAAGAAAGTGAGAAGTCAAACATTAGGCAACAGACACTTTCATTTACCCAATCTGTGGTGGAACCGTCGCAAGGTACCTTGTCCACCTATAAGTATAATAAGGACCATGTGAAAGAGTTGACGGCCAGATTTATTATTGCAAATAAAAAATCATTTCAAATGGTAAAGAGCTTGTATTTGTCAAATTAGCCAGAAGCCTTAACCCCATATATGAGAAGGTTTCCCATACAACAAGAAATAGAGTTTATAAAGATGTATGCAAGCAAGAAATCGAGTTGAAAGGACAGTTGGCATCAGTTTTTTGAATCAGCCAGACATAAAATTTATGGACAGCATCCAATCAACGAAAAGGGTATATGTCACTGACTACCCACTACGTTGATGTCAAATGAAGGCTCTGCAAAAGAGTTATAAACTCATACTATATTGCACCTTTTCTCACTGGTTTGATGATTTTGAAAAGGCCTAGCTATAAGTCTTAAAGTGGGGGGGGGGGGGGGGGGGGGGAGATAGCCAAATACAGAAAATCAATTCACAATGTTGAAACGAAAAGTAACCTCAATAAACAAGTATTGAGAGGTTGATACAAATGTTGTTCTAAGGACAACCTTACACCAGAAACTAAGGGTTTATGGTAGGACAACCTTATTTCTAGAAAGTTCTTTGTATCAAAAGCTCAAACTGAAGAGGAATAAATAAGTAGTAAGGAATTGAAATAGATTGCAAGAATGTAAATCTAAATTATTACAACATTCCCCACAATGCTTGAAATGTAAATATTACAACATTCCCCACAATGCTTGAAATGTAAATATTACAACATTCACATCCACATATATATCCCACAATTCTGAATGATAAAAGATAAAAAAAAATAAAACACACATCCACAAAACATAGAGTTATAGTGGTTCGCCTGTGTGTTCACCAACTGTTAAACAACAGCCACACAGCTTGCTACTCCACTTCAAATAACCTTTACAATTGTGTCTTTCTAATGGGCTTATATAATTAAAAAAAAAAAAACCCACTTCTGAGTTTTCTAGCTCTCCTTAGATAACCAACACAATGAAATTTTTCTGACTTAATCTCAAATAAAAAACCAAAAAGAATGGAATTTACAATAAAGTAAAATACCTGAATTTCTCCTTTTGTAATAACCTGGAAGAACCAATCGGAGTAGAAGTTTGAATGTAGAAGTTTAATGTCCAATACTCACTTTAAAATGGTTCTATATTGTAAAGTAATTTTAAATTAAACCAGTTAGGCTTAGCTCTATTTGATTTTGATACCAAGAAGAAGGAATATCACAATTCCTCTTTTCAATTAAGATTGGAATGTAGAAACAAAATCAAATCTATAAAGCTAACAAAAGAGAATATTAAATATGTACAATGTAGCTTAAAATAAACACAAACTTATCTCAGAGTGCTCCCTTGATTTTTCTTGAATTGAGTTATCAATCTCTAAAATTCGTTGCTTATTTATAGCTACAGAAATCGCACATTCGACTGGTCCTATGGACACTACGACTGGTTGTAGGAGAAACAAATTTTTAAATTTTTGAGCGTGATCGAATCAGATCGTTTCACGACTGGTCGTAGGCTGTCCACGGCCGGTCGTACGAACTCTACGACTAGTCGTGAGGCACCAGATTTAGTTACTAGACTTTGAGTCGTAGACCCAGGACTGGTCGTAGGACGAGCCAACACTGTTCATACGACTAGTCAAACAGTCTCCAGGACTGGTCCTAGCACAACCAAAACTTTTGAAATTTTGCAACCAACTTAGGATTAGTCCTAAAATATCTAAGATTGGTCGAGCCAGTACTAGGACTAGTCAAACAAAGTCCAGGACTAGTCTTAGAATTGACTACATTGCTTATAAAAAGAATAATTGAATTATGTATCCAAAATAACCTACCCTAAGGTCAATCTAAGGGCTTTCATACCTTGAAAGTGAGATATGAACATCACGACTTCATTTCTTCAGAAGATGGTTGACCCTTAAAGATTATGAAGCTTGAGATCTATAGCTTGAACTTTAAGATCTTCAAAATCTTGGATTTGTCATTCTTGAGTTGTTCTTCATCTTGAGTTGACCATAATCTTAAGTCTTGAACTATACTTAAGTCTTGAGTTGCACTTGTCTTTTACTGTAGCTCTTGAAAGACTTTAATCATTGGAGTTTACAGGAGTGAACAGCGTACATGACATTGCAAACCTTGCATGTCTTGAAGTCGAGCTTCATTCTCAACTTGTAACATTGTGATGCAGTGTCTTGAACATGAATACCTCCTCATGCTACACAAGACACAAGTTAATGTTTGGGCACCACAAAATTTGACAACCAAAGGAGCATAAAACCATAGCACTAACAATCTCCCCCTTTGTTAAATTTGTGATAAAACACACATAACAATAAATAACACAATAAGCATGCACAAGTTATAAGAGGAAACCAGTTTTATAGCCTGGTTAAAGAATCATGCACCAATTATCATCAACTAGCACAGAACATCATGAAAACATCTCCTCACATACTCCCCCTGAGTAGCGCACGCACACACACACACACACACACACACACACACACACACATATATATGCAAGCAAAAAAATAAAAAGCTACTACTCACAATCCATCCATATCAATCAAACCATATCAATTCTCCCCCTTTTTGTCACAATATAACGAAGGAAGAAGAAAATGGAAAAGGATATAAACAAGAGTAATAAAAGATTAACTGGTCAAGATATAATCAAATAAAGTCCACTTACCATTAACTAGTTCAAAAAAAACTCAGCCAACCAGATAAAGTTCATAAACCAACACAAGTAGACTTAAAGTTATTACAGACCAAAGAGTAAATAACTTAATTTGAACCTGAAGAAGGAGCGGGTATCGAAGGATCAAGTTGATGAAGGCCCTTGTTTAAGTGCCTAAGATATTTGCACATATATTTAAACTGTAAATCATGGCCAACATTCACGTTTTTTACCTTCTCCTCTAGAGCACGAAGATGAGTATCAAAGTCAAATGGCTCATAATCAACATCATTAGCGAAATCAAATTCAAGTTCATCAAAAATATCATCCATATTAACATCATCAGGAGGAAGATCATCAGCTTCTTCTTCATTCCTTACTTCAGCTCTACCATCACCACCCACATCCACTTGTCCAGGAGCCAATTCTAATTTCATCTTGTTTATATTTGAGTTATTAAAGATAAGATGATGGATGAGAGCCTCTCTAATAGGCATAACAACCAGCATATGAGAAGCTAAAACAGTCATAAGATAGGTAAAAAGAATATCACTATGACCTAGATGGAGACGAAACTGAATGATGGAATGACATATCAAAATGGAAGATAAACTTTAGTACCATAGATAACAGAGTACAAAAGATGAACCATAAAGGAAGTCAGTTTTATTTTATTACTAGAACGAGATAATAGATTTGAAGTAACGATTTTGTGGAGAACTCTGTATCTGGGTAACAGGTACTTTGAGGGGAGAGCATTCTCTTTATGAGTCCATTGCGCATTCATGTTGCATAAATCTCTAGTGAGCATTTATTTTTCTAATTCTGAGGATTTTTTAGTTATAATATGAATTGGAATACCCTCGTCATTAACAGGTATGTCCATTAGCCCTGAAATCAGATGGCGGTCAATTTCAAATGGACCTTCTCTAGCATCAATTTTAAATGTTAAATTTTTAATCAAAAAATCAGAGATACATGCAATAGATTGGTATGCGGGCCCACTCCAATGTAGATTGGTATGCAGGCCCACTCCAATGTAGATTGGACTGAGCAATAGATTAATATGAAGGCCCACTCCAATGTAAGATGTTATCCCATCCTAAAGATTGGAGGAGTGGAAGGATAACAAATGGAGCAATGTGATTAAGAAATATAGGTCGCTCAACAATAAATTTTTGTATTCTTAAATCTCGAACAAAAGTAGGATCATCTTCGGGTGACCGAAGGTGGCGATGAGTTATTGGAGTAGATCTGGAGGAAGACGAACCACGGAAAGTTTTTTTTTTCCCTCTAGCATCCATTTCTAAGAAAAAACATAAAGAAACAAGAAGATATAAAGATGATAGAGTGGGGTTTGCTTAGATCAGATTTTTCAAAATAAAAAACCTAAAACCTCAATGAATCACCAAATAAATTACTCCAAGAGTGAAAATGAAGTAATATCGACTAGAATCTACAAGCAAAGCACAAATGACGTACTAACCTTGAAGATCTAGGTCGGTGGCTTCGACTAGTCGGGCGTCAGCTCGTTGCAGAGGAAATAAGAAATGAGGAAGATGAGATTTTCTCTAAATTTTAAACACCCAATATGCTCCACGACCAGTCTTGAGCTGTCCTCGACCGGTCATACCATGACCGATCGAGCACATCCACAACTGGTCGTGTACACCAAAAATATGCATTTTTTCATAAAAATTAAAATTTAAACACATAATTATCAAATATGTACACACTATGATACACATAAGCATGAATATTCAATTTAAAATGTACATACCAAAATCAAATTTTAATTTATTAAACCTGCTTTTGTCGAGCGGTTTAGTAAAAATGTCAGCAAGTTGAGTCTCGGTAGGAATGTATTCCAAAGATATTATTTTTTCTTTCACTAATTCACGTATGTAATGAAATCTAATATCAATGGTCTTAGTACGTGAGTGTTGGATTGGATTTTTAGAAATATTTATTGCCCTTAAATTATCACAATATAAAACCATTGTATCCTATGCAATCCCATAATTACTTAACATGCTTTTCATATAAACAAGCTGAGTACATGCATTTCCTGTTGCGTTGTATTCAGCCTCAGCAGTTGAGAGTGATATAGAACTTTGTTTCTTGCTAAACCAAGAAACTAAACAATTTACGATATAAAAACAACCACCACTAGTTGATTTTCTATCATCGATATTACCAGCACAATCAACATCTGAGTACCCAGCCAATTGAACACTAGTTTCATATGGATACCAAAGACCCATATTGGAAGTACTTACGACATATCGTATAATCTGCTTAGCAGTAGTTAAATGAGATTTAGCGCAAATACCAACACTTAAAGCAATATTAGGTCTGCTAGTAGTTAAATAACATAAACTGTCAATCATACTACGATATAATTTAGGATCAACATCTTTACCTGTAGAATCCTTTGAGAGTCTTAAGGTTATACTCATAGGAGTATTAAAATTCTTACCATTCTCAAATCTGAACTTTTTGATCAAGTTCAGAGCATATTTGGTCTGAGAAATGAAAATACTATTAGGTTGTTGTTTTACTTGCAACCTAAGAAAATAGTTCAACTCCCTAACCATGCTCATTTCGTAATGACCTAAAAATCGGAGGTCGAGCATAACTCAACTCCCGAGTTCCAAAACATCACTTATGCAACATTTTTAATGACAGATGTATGTTGTCTGTATTAGTGCATAAAACATGAAGTAGATTAAGCTAAAATAACAAAACATAATCCAGGGACAATTGTAGTATGCAAGCGGAAGATTGAAATGAATATATAAACTAGTTTAAGTCCCCAAAATATGTATGCTCTGCCAGGTCAATAGTTATAAGTATTGTTTCAAAATAAAAATGTCAAAATGTGATAGTCCTCTACAAAGCATAAACCCTTAAGCCTCGATTCGAAACTGTCTAAGAGAACCCACCTAAATACTACATACACAAGAATGCCTCCTCGTCATCCTCGAACTCCGGCTCTACCTCGCGAGGCGGTCAACATCTGCATCTAAGACAGTCTGGTTGGTGTTTAAGCATCGTCCCAGAACATGGAAGTGAGTGATCAACTTAGTGGAACTATACAGCAAAGGTTAGCATGTTATCAATTCAATCAAGCAGTAATGAGAAGGCAATAGAATCAAACATCCCTAAGTACTCTGATTAATACAGGAATGTATGAAGGAATGATGCATGCCCTCGCCTACAATCCCTCTACGATCTTCATCTTATGGTTGCGCATGTCAGTCACTTCCTCAGTGCTCTGCCCAATGCCAAACGGCACATGTATTGCGATGCATGTACATGATTACCGAGTTCTTATTAATCCTTTTCATACAGTAGGATTGGGAAGCTAAGGTACCTCCTTTATGTCAATACCCAAGCAATGATCCATTTTAGGGTCGTCAGTCCTAGTAAATCTTAGATGATGTTACGGTTCTAGGTCGCTGCAAAGGGCTTGTCACCAATCAATACAGGCCTAGTTATACCTTAGTTACTACAAAAAGGCTCGTTACCTCTATGTAGTGTCAAGGTATGCTCAAGGTCACTACAAAGGGCTCGTCACCAAATCAGTGTAGGCCGACAGCACGAATACAGTATCCCATACCACTGTATTCGGTTCACAAGTCTGGGTTGCTCACTGGTCACTACGGGGAGGCTCGTTACCCCAGCATAGGCCGACAGCTCGACCACGGTGTCCCATACCACCATGTCCAGCTCATGAGTCTTAGTGAATCGAGGTACCAAGGTTAACAGGGTTTCACTGGTGAGTTTGGTACCTTAAATTCAAGCAGTAGCGTTCAAATATGGTGAACATACATTAGGTCAATCGGGTTACTTGACGAGCTTGACTAGGATGAGCGTATGTTGAGTTGATCGACATGAAATGCATAAGCACTCCGTGTGGCCTAACCACTGCTGACATCCCAAGTACGGCTCAGATTCGTCGAACACATCCTGCATGGTGAAAACAACCTCAGCCACCAATTCAAAAACTGTTACCGATTACCTGGACTGTGATATAGTCCCAACCACGTACAATCGCAATAATGAATATTTAAGTCAAATCCTACAATCATATGAACATGTTATGGAATATAACTTAAACATGAATACATAGTACATGGAAGAAATCATACACACAGTTAAACATGAATAAGTAGGCTATACAGTTCATGGAGGAAATCATACACATAGTTAAGGTACTCATTCAGACATTTTCACAAACACTTAGACTACACTTTTCAACATACATCACGTATGTTGGCCATATTACGTATTAGGGCAAATCCTTTTACCCATAAGTTGTCGCATACATAACAACAATGTACCTATGACAATTAATCATGGCAATCACAACATCAGATTTCAAATGCATACAAACATTTCAACAAACACATAAAATACTCTATTCACAACATAGTTTATACATATACGTAAAATGAAACAGATAGCGCATTTGGCATGTGTAATGGCACCCACATTAGTAATAAATCATCATCTAACATTGAAAGTCTTGAAAACCATAACCTAAACATATATAGTCTACACCTTAAACCGATAAATGTATAACGGATATGATTTAGACGCTAAGTCTTCATCAACGGCAGATTAGCAACCTAGAGCATGAAGTAGGTTATCTACATCATCACTTAAACTATTTAAAAGCCCTAAAATGGATTAAGGTTAGGTTTTCTTACCCAAGTATGAAATTGGTATCACCCGTGTAGCGATACGAATAGGTGGATTAGGCACGTAGTGTAGCTAGGAAGAATTTCATGATGGATCACCAACTTCTCTCTCTCTTTCTCTCTCTTTACTCTCTCTTTTCTTAGCTAGAGTTTTGGAATTCATATGGAATATGGGAGAGAGGGTTTAAGACCCTTATATAGGCCCATAACTGACAGAAATAGTCCCAGGGCCATGGTATACTTAGGTTATAACCAAATCGGGCTTGTTCCGCTCCAACGGGGCGTTTCTGGAGGTCCCTGTGTTGAATGCAGTCAGACTTAAGCTCATAAAAATTAGATTTTTATCAAGCTAAGTTTTCAATCCAATCGAGTTTACAGATCAACCGTAGCGGACCAGTTTCAGTTCAACGGTCACCGATACTCGATCAGGGCCACAAGTATATTGACACGTGTGGGACAGCTCCCCTGATCCGAGGGTGTATTTGGGTCACATTCTGACAGTCTGAATGCTTATAATTGGCCTGCAAGCGACACAACTCAGATTACTTAAATTCGTATTTAATTTCTAAAAACCTTCACTTTTCTCACACACTTCACTACGGACTCAAGTAAGTCGTTATGGGATACTATCTGCACTTGATTTCTGAGGTGGTTGTCAAGTCCAACAAGGCGGTCATATTTGTCTAAGTTCATCGCTATCGAACTTTCGATGCGCGGTCTAGGTCCGATATGGAGTTTCAATGTGCTCCCAGAGCAATCAGGTTTAGAGATGAATCCTAGGTTTCAAGGTAATGCAACATTAATAATTCTACAAGTTTTAGGTCTTGTAGATTGTATTTAAAGTGATTGGTGATAATTTTTCAGGTAATCTAGTTTAGCGCTAGTTAATTCTCGTTTAATTTCTAAAGGATTTGGTCCTAAGTGATTTCTGCTTAAGGCGGTACTCAGATCTTTGTACGGATTTTTTCAGTAGGTTACACATTTCGAATTTAGATTTCATTAAATCTGCAAACTCAACAGTCATATTAGAACTGGTAGATCCATAAATAATATCATCAACATAAATATGCACTATTAAGATATGATCATTATGTTTCTTAACAAAAAAGTCTTATCTACACTTCCCATTTGAAAATTATGACTTAGTAAAGACTTAGTCAATTTCTCATACCATGCCCTGGGAGCTTGTTTAAGGCAATAGACATGATCGACGTTCTTAGGGTCTTCAAAATCTATTGGTTGTTCAACATACACTTCTTTATGCAAATCACCATTTAAGAAGGCACTCTTTACATCCATTTGATAGATTTTGAATTTTTTAAAGCAAGAAATGGATATAAACAGCCTGATTGACTCAAGATGAGCTACTAGGGCAAAGGTTCCATCATAATCAATACCTTTAATTTGAGTATATCCTTGTACAACCAGTCTAGCTTTGTTTCGAATTATATTACCAAGTTGATCGGACTTATTTTTGAAAATCCACTTAGTTCCAATAATATTTTTATCTTTAGGTGTAGGAACAAGATACCAAACATCATTTCTCACAAATTGGTTAAGCTCTTCTTGCTTCACCATTATCCAATTTTTGTCAGAAAGGGCTTCTTTTACGTTAGCAGGTTCAATTTGAGATGTAAAGCATACGTAGTTACATATATCTTCTAGTTGTCTACGAGTGCGTACACCAGTGAGAGGGTTTCTAAGAATCTGAGTGGTTGGATGATCTTTGACAGTCCTCAATTCAGAATCAATTTGATTTGATGAAGTATTTGGTTTGTCAAGTAAAAGAACTTCATCATTATCTAAACTTAGGGCATGTGTATTCCAGTGATCATCTATGACCACATTTATAGATTCTTGAATAACACCAGTCCTTTTGTTCAGTACACGATATGCACGACTTTTTAAAGAGTATCCTAAAAAGATTCCTTCATCACTTTTAGAATCAAACTTTCTCTAATTTTCCCGATCACGTAAAATATAGCACTTGCTGCCAAAAACTCGAAAGTATTTGACAATAGGCTTCTTATCAAACCACATTTCATAAGCAGTTTTATTACTGAATTTTCTCGTATAAACCCGGTTGATTATAGAGCATGCAATATTAACAGCTTAATCCTAAGATTTTTAGATAGCTTCATACTATTCAACATTACATTAGCCATTTCTTAAAGCACTCTATTTTTCCTTTCTACAATTCCATTTTATTGTGGAGTTTTAGGTGCAAAGAATTCATGTAATATCCCCTGATCGCTACAAAATTTTTCAAAACTGCTATTCTCAAATTCAGATCCATGATCAATACGGATCTTACTAACATGAGAACCTTTTTCCGTTTGAATTCGTTTGAGAACTCTTTTGACTTCATCAAGGGTTTTTGATTTATCCTTTAAAAAGGCTACCTAAGTGAATCTGACAAAATCATCCACAATTACTAAAATGTATTTTTTGCCACCTCAACTCTTCATCCTGGTAGATCCAATAAGATCCATATGGAGAAGCTCGAGTGATCTAGATGTGGTATTGGAGTTCACTTTCTTGTGAGAGCTCCTTGATTACTTACCAATCTGGCATTCACCACATATTTTGTTTACTTTCTGTAATTTAGGTAGACCTCTTATTAGTTCTCTTTTGCTCAATCTATACAGATTACGGTAGTGTACATGTCCAAGGCATTTATGCCATAAATCTATCTCATTGGTATGGACCATGTAACACGTTTGACTAGATGAGCTGGATTCACTAACAATATAGTAGTTTTCAAAAGTTCTGTAACCAGTTAAGATTACTGAACCCTTATTATTTAAAATTTTACTACCTTGGTTAAAAAAATTTATGCTATGATTGTTATCGCATATTTGAGATATTCTTAACAAATTATGTTTTAATCCTTCAACATATAAAATATTTTTAAACAAAGGGAGGTTATAGATTTGAACCGTACCTTAGCCAATAATATTGCAGTTGCTTCCATCGTCAAATGTAACTGAACCATCAGTCATGTCCATGAGATTGGTGAATAGACCTTTATCACCAGTCATATGCCTTGAGCATCCACTGTCTAGGTACCACTTTGAATGACTTGTAGCTTTGAAAGTGGTGTGAGCAAACAAGCAGGTAACTTTATGAACCCATTTCATAACTATTTTGGGTTTAGGTGTATAGTTGGCCTTCTTTTGTTTGTAGTTGTTGTAAGAATGATCTACTAAGTTAGATTTTAAAAGCTCCCTAAGCAAATTAACTATTTTTTCAGGTAAGGGGTTTCAGTTCTGATTTTATAGTTGATGTAGTTGCTTTTAGGTTTTTGAAAAGTTTTAGAATTTTTAGAAAAAATTTGACTTGTACTTTTCCCTTTTGAGTTTAAAGTCTCTCCTTTTACAAACTTAAGAGGCTTATTCTTCTATTTAAGAGGAACATTTTTATCATAGCCCAGACCGGATTGGTCGCCACATTTCCTTGATCCAGACAAAAGTTTTTCTAACTTTGGATCTCCTTGGACATACTTCCATGTATCCTTTAAACTTAAAAGAAAAGAGACTTCAAGTTTAAGTTTTTCATTTTCAGATTTTAGATTTTTAATCTGGGAGGTTTTGAATTATAAATCACACTTAGTCTTTTCAAAACAATCTAAAATATGAGATTTTTCTAAAACAAGGGATTCAAAATTTTCTTTAAGCTTTGAAAAAATTTTCTTTTTGAAGTTTAAGTTTCACAACAATTTTACAACTTTCCTTATATAGGGCATTGTAAGCATCTTGAAGATTATCTTCATTTTCACATTTACTGTTCAAATTTTTTTCACTTGTTGAATCATTATCTGAAAATGTGAATTTATCTAGAGTCATAAGGGCTTTCACTTCACTGCCCGACTCAGTTTCAGAATCTTTTGATTTAGAAGAAGCTTCAGAATCAGAGGATTCATCCCAAGTAGCCAACATACCCTTCTTTTTGGGTTTGTCCTTTTTAGGACACTTATTTGCTAAATACCCATATTCATGGCATTTGTAACATTGACTGTCTTTTAATGATTTTCAAGTTTTAGGTTTAGATTTTTTCTTATCATTTTATTTTTGAAAATTAACCCTCTTTTTACTTTTGAAAATTTTATAAAACTTTTTTGTTAAAAAGGCCAAATCATCTTCAGAGTTTTCCAAATCAGAATTGTTATCTTTTTCTTGAAAACTATTTTTAGAAGATTTTAAGGCAATAGATTTACCTTTTGGAGCTTTAAAAGTTAACTCGAAAGTCTGTAAAGAGCCAACTATTTCATCTACGCTCATATTGTCCATATCACAAAGTTCCTGTATCGCAGTTACCTTAGAATTGAACCGTTCAGGAAGTGAACATAGTATTTTTGTACAAATCTTACTTTCTGGGATTTTAGCACCAAGACCCCACATAGAGTTCATAATATCATTTAATCTTATATAGAAGTCCATGAACATTTCATTTTCTTCCATACGTATTTCCTCAAATTTAGTTGTGAGGATTTGAATTTCAGACTTCTTGACAATAGATGTACCCTCATGTGTCATTTCTAAAATATCTCGGGCCTGCTTTACAAAATCACAAGATAGAATTCTTTTGAATTCATCTGGTGATAGTGTACAAGTAATTGCATTTACTACTTTAGCATTTGCACTACTCACTTTTCTGAAGTGTGGTCCATGAGAAATAAGGTATTTTTCTCATTGATTTTGAACCATCGATCCTAGTTACTTCAGTGGTAGGAGGGGTCCATTCATTCATTATGGCTAGGCACACACTTTCATCCATGGATTTAAGAAAAATCCTCATCCTGGCTTTCTAATAGGCATAATTGGTGTCATCGAAAGGTGGAGGCCTAGTGACTAAAAGGCTATCAAAATTTAACAACTTAAATATAGTTTAGATCGATTAGCTTAGGAAATAAATCCAAATAAAAAGAACTAAAATGAGCTATTAGGCTTTGATACCATTTGAAAAGGCCTAACTATAAGTCCTGGGGAGGGGGGGTAAATAGGACTATGCTAAGTTTAAAATAATAACAGTGGAATTAAAGAATGAGATAGCCAAATACAGAAAATAAATTCACATTGATGAAATAAAAAACAACCTCAATAAACAAGTATTGAGAGGTTGATACAAATGTTGTTCAAAGGACAACCTTACACCAGAAACCAAGGGTTTATGGTAGGACAACCTTATTTCTAGAAAGGTCTTTCTATCAAAAACTCAAACTGAAGAGGAATAAATAAATTGCAAGAATGCACTACGCCAAAGTGATTTGTGATGGATTTTTAGCAAAAATTGCTTGGTTTAATGACGGATTTAATCCGTCGCTAACTGAAAAAGTCCGTCGCCAATCCCATCTCTCTCGAAAATCTCGTTTAAACGTTGTGGAATTTTGCAACGGACTAAAATCCGAGTCCGTTGCAAAAATCTGATTTACGACGGATTTTGGTCCGCCGTAAACTAGCGACGGACTAAATCCATCACAAATTTTAATTTTACGACGGATTGCAAATTCTTGCCCAAAATAGCAATTCATGACGTTTTATAGTTTCTTTTGCAACGGATCATGGTCCGTCGTAAAAGGGCTTTTGCCTTTAACTTCATTTTTTTTAGAATATGGTGGAAAATTATGTTTTTTTCTAGTCTAAGAATGTTTTATAATAGAATTTCAGTGGTTTAATTGTACAGATTTGTATCTAATATTATTTTTTAACAATTTATTGAATGCAAATATATATATATATATATATATATATATATATATATATATAGTTTTTATATAAATGAGTGGAAATTATTATTTTTAAAAAAATTTAAAACTAATATTTAAATGATTTGTAATATGATATGAAAAAGAATATTGATAAGTTAAAAAAAAAAAATTAACAATGTTTGAGAAAAAAATGAGATTTTGAAAAATAAAAATCCTGATTTAATAAAAATCTATTTTGTGGGGAAAAAAAAAAGAATATTGAATAATGTTGATAAGTTTGAAAAAAAAAGAATTTGATTTCGAGAAAAAAATAATATCCTAAAAAAGAAAATTAAAAATATTTAAAAAAATGTGAAAATTTTAAGATATTGAAAAATGAGAATATTTTCAAAAAGAAAATGAGAGTTTGTATTTTTTAATAATAAAATAAAATTGTGAAGTTCGATCAAAATTGACAAGTTCAAAAAGAATGCTTTTAAAAAAGAATGGAGAAGTTAGAAAGAACTGAAAATTTTTAAATTAAATGATATTAAAGAATCGATACTTTAACAAAAATAGACATTTTGAAATGAAAAATAAAGAATTTGAAAATATTTGTGATTTTAAAAAATAATTGAAAATGTTAAAATTTTGAAATTAAAAGAAAAATTTATTTGTAAAAACATTGAGATTTTGAAAAAATATATATATCATTTAAAAAAGAAATTTGAAAAGTTGAAAACAAAATGATGCTTTTGAAGAAAAAAAAAATCGGCATTTTGGAATTTTAAGAAAAAATTTTAAGATTTTGAAAATAAAAATTCAGAATTTATATTATATTTTATTTTTTTTGAAATATTTTATAATAAAAATGATATTTTGTTAAAAGTTTTCAAAGAAAAATTAAGTATAAAAAATATACATTTTTAAAAAAAAATGTTATTTTTAAATGGAAATTGAAATTTATCTATGGAAAAAAAAATGTAGCCCAGTAACTAGTCAAATTGAGGATATTGATCGGTAAAATAGAGTAAATGGACCAAATATATAAAATGGGCCAAATATTCTGGTCAAATTTGTGACCCAACTTATTGACCTCGCGAGAACTTGAGAATTGATGTTTGTAAGTTTTGTGGGCCCCATCATGATGTGTGTAGAACATCAACACCGTGCATTTGTTGTCCCCTTTAGGTTATGAGATATCTCAAAAATCATCCGTATACGAAACTTAGGTGGGCCATACCATCTAAAACCATGTGAAGACATCCTAAAAATATAAAAGCACTTGGTGGGGCCCACATGAGTTTTGGATGCAGCTGAAACTTGGTCTGACCCCTCATCCAAGTGGGACACACATAATGAGTGGGTTGGATATGTGAATCACATTTAGGGAAGCCCAATATGTGATTATGAATGTTTTAAGGAAACCCCTCTCCACTCCATTTAGGTGACTTACTAATTACCCTTAGCATACTGAGTAAACTCTGTGGGGTCCACCATTATTTATTTATTTTATCCACTCTGTTCATCCATGTTAACAGATTATTTGAGATCTAAAGAACAAAAAGGAAGCATATTCAAAGCTCAAGTGGACCTCACCACAGAAAATAGTGTGATTGAACCTCCACTATTAAAAAATTCTTGGAGGCCATAGCAGTTGTTTGTGTTTTCTCTTCATTCACATCTTTTTGATATTATGAACAGGTTAGATGGAAAATAAACATTATTGTGGGCCCAAGGAAGGTATCACCTGTGCAAATCATTATTCCACATTGTTTTGTGTGGCATGGTCCACTTGAGCTTCGAATTTACCGAAATTTTGGGATCCACCGTTCATCCATTTTCCAAGATCATTTTAGAGAATTATCCAAAAAATGAATCATGTCCAAAGATTGAATGGACCACACCACAAATACCAATAGGGGTGATGATTTTCACCATTAAAAAATTTACCCATATCGTTTATTTTCCATCCAATCTGTTCATAAGGTCACAAAGACCTTGATGAAGAGGAAAAACAAATTTCATATTAATCCAAAACTTCTATGACCCCAAAAGGGTTTCAATGGTAAATGTTCAATCCCCCACATGCTTTTGCTCGTGTGGTCCACTTGATAGTTAGATCTGTCTTATTTTTTGTCTCAAGCCTTACTACCAACTCGCCATTTGGATGGACAGTTTGGATATAACACATACATCATGATAGAACCCACAGAACTTGCCCGGGTGGTAGACACAACTCCCGGTAAGGGTTCAAGTACCATAGATGGTGAAATTCCACCAGCATGAGTGGGGTGTGTGTGTGTTAAAAAAAAATGCTAACAAATTGAGCGTTGAGTAAGGAGAGTGGGATGCGGATTTCCAGCAAAAACTTTTCCAAGAACTTCCTTCGCTAAAACTTAGGTGGGGCCCACCGTGATGTTTGTGAGAAATCCACTCCGCCCAGCCATTTTCTAAGATATTTTTAGGATAAGAGGCCAAAAATGAGTCGT
This sequence comes from Magnolia kwangsiensis, assembly GCA_037074715.1. NCBI lineage: Eukaryota > Viridiplantae > Streptophyta > Magnoliopsida > Magnoliales > Magnoliaceae > Magnolia > Magnolia kwangsiensis. The sequence goes on along the minus strand of CM073575.1, from coordinate 73,863,978 downwards.
ATCCAATAGGCAAGTGAGCCTAAAATGTGAGTATTGAATGTACAGTTGAAATATTTGTGGAGCCACAGAAGTTTTGAATCAGGCTAATATTTGTGTTTTCCGTTCATCCCAGTAGGAATGATGTTATTAACGATATGGATGGCATGTAAACATCACTTTCTACCCCATAGAGTTTTCAATGGTAGGAATTTTCCTACCCACCTTTTCCTCTAGTGCAGCCCACTTGAGTCTTGGATCCCTCTCACTTGTGGTCTCAAATCCTAAAATGGGCTCAGAAAATAGATTTACAGTGTGGATTTCTCAAAAACATCACGTTGGCCCCACTCATGTTTCCAGCGCAGGAACTTCTTACAAAAGGCTTTAGCAGGAAATCCGCATCCTATTGAAGTGACGTCACCAAGTTCTGTGGGCCCCACCATGATGTATGTTTTGTATCCACGCCGTCCATCCATCTCGAGAGATCATTTTAGGGTAAGATCCAAAGAACAAGTCACATCCAAAAATCCAGTGGACCCCACCAGAGAGAAAACAGTGGGGAGAATGACACCACCGTTAAAAACTTCCATGCTTTGAGGACTGGTTAGGGCGTCGGCCCTAACCAACCCCTCTCTCATCCGTGTCTCTCTCTCTCCCTCTCTTTGCGTCTCTCCCTCTCCCTCTCCTCATTCCCTCTCTCTCTCTCTCTCATCTCGCCACCTACCTCTTTCTCTCTCTCTCTCTGTCCGGCAGTGTCAAGGGCTCTGGCTTTGAAATTTTTGCAAGTATTTTTCTCTTCTTTATTTTTCTCTCAGATTGAATTTATGATTTTGGTCTTCATCTATTTACACGTAGTCCATCCTTTTTACAGGATTCAGATTATCTAAATCTTTCTCCAGTTGTTTTGATCGTTTATCTCTTTCTAAGGAGATTCCTATCCTCCAAAAGTAAATATTTTTTTTGTCACCAGACCCAAATCAGGTTGTTAGCCTTGAAAGAAATTAGGTATTCACCTATATTCTTCTTCTTCTTTTTTACCTAAGAATATGCATGGGATAATCGGGTTTTCCATTTTCTATTAGTGGGCCAAAGTATCAGTTATCAATCCACCATGGATAGACTCAAACTTGAAAATCTCCCAATTTGAAAGATCCTATCCACTGATGTTGGGCCTGGTTTTTTGTTAAATGTTTAACCATCTATTCACAGCCCATTATTAAATGTAGATTCTCCTATGGAAGAGAATTGGTGGCATGGTATAGTGGGCCACAAGTATCAATGGGATTTATCAAATCTCCATCAAGATTTAGCTGATTAATAGCCAGATCAGACCTGGGTCTATAAATTCAGATCTGATTAGAAATCAGGTCTGCTGAGGTACTTAAAAATCCATACCAGGCTTCTTCCTCGAGGCAGAGCAACCTTGATGGACTATCCTTGATGCATATATTTCAAAGTTGAGCCCTTATCTATAGTTCATATGTTCTCGCAGCCCATTGACGCATTAAATGCTGATCGGATGAGAAAGTTCTAAGAAAGGTATTCAAGCTTTTTTATCCAATCATCCCTAAGTACCATTATTCTTCACATTACACCAGTGCCAGAACAGTAAGTTCAATCCAGTTGTTATTTTCTTAGTTGCTACAAGAGAAGGGGCTATTATATATCTTCAGGCTGCAGCCAGCACTTGAAGCTTGCAGTTATCTTTGAGTGTGTTTTCTCTATTGATATGCTTATATCATGTCAGTAATGACTAGCAGATCAGATTTATTATTGCAAGACTATTGAAATGGTGTCTAGTCTTGAAAGTTGTGTAGGTCAGATCTCTAGGTTTTTCATTAAAGCATCATCTTTTGAAGGATTTAGAATGCACTTTAACACCTGGAATGGCTCTATAACACCTCTAATCTTTATATTAACTATGACTTTATGGAGTGCATATATATCTACTCATCCTTTATTCATTTACAAAGTATCATCATCGTATTTGGCCTAGGTGATGTATTTATGTGGATATCTTTATGCATATGCGGCCTCTTATGTATGCTAGTATACTTCTAAATACCAATGTAATTGCTTCTGAAGTCCATTTTATATGTAAAACTCTTTCCGATATTTGACAAGGTCAAATCTCAGTTGTTTTCAAGGCAAAGTAACATAGGCCACTGCCTCTTTGTGTCTACTGACTACTTGGGTTCCACTTGTGCAACTGGGCATGATTGAATGTTTCATAAACATGGGGGTATGGACAATAAATCTCACCATTCCTAAATACATTTATCAAGATCAACCATCTAAAAGCTTTCGAGGTTGTCTTTTGAGTCTAATATTTTAATCTACCTTGTTAAGCCATGCAAACTCCAAATTAACAAGTGGATTCTGGAAAATATAAGAATTGGGAGACCTAAACTTACAAGGGAACTTATTTGAAGGTACTGATTTAAATGTTCGATTTGTCCAGCTTAAAATGAATTGAGAACTTATTTGCAGTGAACTACCAAGGGTTACATTTGCACAGTTCACAGCAAATAGAGTAACTTCACTAATTTTGCAAACAATGTTTGTAACGTGAAGATTATTGATCATTTGATATTCAAAATGTTTAGTTTTGATGTGGCATATCATACTTGTTGGAAGTGAATCTGCGATTAAGTTACTGAGCAATTTAGTGAACTTGTTTGGATGGTGGTTTCTTCTATATAGATACATACATATATATATATATATATATATATATATATATATATATATATAGAGAGAGAGAGAGAGAGAGAGAGAGAGAGAGAGAGAGACACCTCTCTCTCTCTCAATGAGGAACAGACTGTAGTCCTTGCACATTTCATTATTGTTTCTGTGGTCTGAACAATGTAACTTAGGAATTGCCTTTTACCTTCATAGCTCTCTTGTATTAAATGGACCTACATATCTATTGTTTGGGTGTCCACTTAGCCATTGAATGCTACTAGAATATAGTGATCTTAGGTAAAAATTTGTGCGACAGCTGATACTTTTTCTATAGGTTTTATACTATCTTGCTGGCTAGAACCACTTACTACTGTTTCAGTTCAACTACAAGGTGGAAAATTTGAACATCCAGATCAAATGTTTTCAGATATAGGTGTTACTTGGAATGGCGTTCTGGAGGACATGAGTGATGTGAAAGAGTTGGCAAGGATCTGCATAACCACTAGTACATAAACATCATTGTTGTTAATTCTATCTTTGATGTCTTGTGCATTGTTCTTAGATGTCTGCACCTGGTCATCAATTGCTTCTCTTTATTGACCTTCGTTCATAGTTCCATTTGCAAAAGGTGGTTAGTCATACCTGTTTCTTTGTTTGTCCATAATTAGGCTTCTCTTTATTAACCTTCGTTTGTAGTCTTCCACCTTTTCCAGAGTCAAGATCCATTATGAAAACAGGATTGGATTGTAAAACAAATCTCTATACTATAGAGTCATGAAATTAATACTTGAATTGGCAGTTTCCATATTATTATTTAAATGGGAATAATGGGGTGACATGCACGAACCCATTTCTTGAAATTCTAAATGCCCTTATAAATTATTTGTTTCATAGTAAAATTGTCATTATCATGCAATTCTTTTTTCCTTTCTAAAACTCATATAATAAAGAATGATGTTTAATTCCAACCACCTTCAAAACTAATGACTTGAAAGATCTACTTCTACTTTGTTACATTAGCTAAGAGCCTAAGATTAAAATGCTTCTAAGAATTAGTGAAAGGTCTCATGTTAGCGAACTACCGAGAAATTTTTTCTCGCTGATATGGCTTGATTAGTTCATCTTTTTTGAGGAATATGAGCAATATATATATATATATATATATATATATATATATATATATATATATATATATATATATATATATATATATATATATATATATATATATATATATATATATATATATATATATATATGTTTGGATTTCTTTGAAATGAGTACTGTATCCCAAGCTAAATCTTACAGTTTAACTTTGATATAGTTCATTAAAAAAGAAAATGAAGGAGAAAAGATAAGTACCATAATGGATACACATATCAGACATTTTTTTTATAGGCACAAGACAATACGGGTATCAAGGAAAAGCTTCGATTATGGCTTGGTGGTATTATGCATATACTGTTTATGTAGTTTAATGTATTGTGCATAGATCTATTTTTGACTCAACAACATGTCCATGTCCAAGTTTCGTATAAAAATGCACAATTCAGGGGCTACAAGTTTCTATAGTGACCTTGATCCAAGGTATTTCGTAATGGTATATATTAGCCAGCATATTGTGCTAGCTTGCTGGTCGATACAATATGGCCCCTATAATGGCCCTTTTTTGGGAAAAAATCTTAAAAATTATTAGCATTGCTGGTCAATGCATCTCTTCCATATTTTTGTGGCTCCACTTAAAAATACTTTGGACAAGCATTTGTTGCAGTTAGTCATGAGAGAAATCCATTGATAGATTCAAATGCATTCCCATATTTGTCAAAGATGTGAAATTTATCAAATTCGAACTAGTAAGAAATCCTAGCTTTTCCATGACGTATGTTTTTCTTTTGTGTTTTGCATGATCAAGTTCAGGTGAGACGTATGAGGGATTGATGCATTTGGTGAAGCTGGTCAACACCAAAGCTTAATTATCCATTTTTTTAGTTTTTTCATTTTTACAAAAAAAAAAAAAAAAAAAAAAATCCTGGTTCACTCACTTCCTTTTACCTAAATAGTTCGCTATCATCTTGATGAGGACCCAAAGACTTTGAAGGTGTTTGCCATTCCACTTCATGATGCTAGTGGCTCAATTCTGCATTATGACCGACTTAGCATTTCACTTGATGGAAAGATATTGGCAGTAACCCATGGTTCCACATTGCATGTACGCATACATCTTCACTCACCTTTTATCATTCACAGTGCTTTCAAATTGCAGGATGATTTGCAGGCTTTCTAGTCAATAACATCTCCATCTACGAAGCCAGTGAGAGTTGCATGTGTGAGGCTTTCTGGAAGGAGGGATGATTGTGATGGATTTGAGAAGCCTGCTTATTGTTTTTACTTGTTGGCTCCAACGAGTGTATCTACATCTAAACCTGGGTAAACTCTACCTCTCTAGATCCTTTTGTTTATACTCTCATCTTTTTTATTTCTTCCTTGTTTTTTTTATAATTTCCTCTTTATGCTGGGACATTTCAAAGGAGGTAAAATCAAGGTATTATAGGCCTACTAACATGATAAACTTTTTCATCTCTTGGCGATGGGCATCCTTGCCTTCATTTTACATTTATCATTTGTATAGGAATTATCTCTTATTTTAAGTAGCTGACAGTAGAATTATACTCGAGGACTTTCTCATCTTGCAGTACTATAGACAAGGCCCATCTAAGGCTTGCTTCAGCAAAAGTTGTCTTGCGCCTGTCAAAGTACTGGGATAAAAAAATACCGATTGATGTCTTTTATTCGACTTTAAGATTATCACAAGTTGGATCTTTTCTTTCATGTAAAAGTTTATTCAAAATGGCTATTTACTAAGCATTGTATTCATCTTCTTAGAATGAAGATAAAATGTGTTGATTGTTTCGTTGCCTTTTGTAGTTTAAAAGCATATGATGTTTGCTTATGTAGAGATTTTAATATGTTTCACACTAGTAGCAGCTGATTTTATCTTGGCATGCAGGATGTCTACCCACAAGCTATGAAGCTATTCCTCAGCAAAGTACAACAATATATAAAGAAAGGCTTCTCGATGCAAAGTATGCTTGTGGCTTCTTATTCAACATAACTGGATCCCATCCACTTGAGTTTAAAGAGGCAAGCATTTCTTATAATTTATTCTATAGAGCACTCCACGAAGTTTCTCTATGCTGCATTTCACTGAATGTTGTCCCTTTTCTAGCCTATATGAATGGGGTTGAAGTTTCTTATGCTGGCTAATGTCTTTCTATCTTTGTCTTATTGATTCCACAGGACAAACATAACTTAACGCAGGTTGTTCAAATGTGTTACCAACTGAAGGTACGACAACTTTCTATGTAATGTGATGTGAACTTGTCCTCTTATCCAGAAAATATTCTCACATATTTGGTCCATGCACTTGCACATCATCCTTCATTTCCTAATGTTAATGAATGTAAGGAAGTTAAAGCATTCGAGTCAATTCACCAGTATCCTTGCTATTCTCTGTTGCATTTGCTGCTTTGTACAATTACTTGTCTTTTAATTGCTCTAAATGAGGATTTTACATGGAATGGTCTCTTGATTGAATACAAGCCAATATCCAATTATGTTTAAATCTGTCTTTTAATTACTCTAAATGAGGATTTTACATGGAATGTCTCTTGATTGAATATCAGCTAATATCCAATTATGTTTAAATCTGTGTTCATATTTCTCAGTTCTATGTATGCAACTTGGGAAAATTGTGCAGACATAGCTGTTGGGTGTTGCATATTGGTTGAAGTGTCTGAGCCCAATTTTCAATGGCCATTATATATACCAAAATACGAGGGCCACAAATGATTTCAATATTTTAAAGAAGTTGCTTTTGAATAAGAAATGGATTCCAGAGTTGAGAGAGCATCTCTGTGTTGGAATGATTTTTTCATCTGTAATGCTTCTTAACTCCTTCAATATAGCTTTTTACCCATAAAAAATGAATGAACATAAAATTATAAATTTGTAGATATAGTTGTGCTTTTGGTATAAAAGACATTGTATTGGTTCCATCTCCATATGATATTCTAGAATGTGCTTAACAGTAATAGGTGGGAAGGGTGGGTGTATAATGTGAATCCAATCTGATGTTGCTGCTTTATTTTTCAGCTGAGCAATTACTCTTCACTGGAAGGTGTTCTATATTGCAAGCCTCATTTTGAACAGCTTTTCAAGGAAACTGGCAGTTTCAACAAGAGCTTCCAGTCACGTAAGGCTTCTCTCTTGAGTTGTATCAGATTCTCTTTGATTTCTATCTACTTAATTGCGTGATGTGTTTTTTGCTTTTTAGCAGCTGCAAAGTCGGCAGGGAAGTTAACCTTGGAACTTGTATGCTAAAACCATTGGACCTATCCATGAATTTGTGTTGCAAGATTTACTTTTGTTAGAAAAATAATACATGAAAGGTTTCCTTGGTCCCTTCTTTTGCAAATGAGGGAAACCTTCACATTTGAGGAAACTAATTTCCTTTTTTAAAAGTTACTTTTTCTCAATCTTATCTTTTGCAAATAAGAGAATTGTGACTCAGTTACTTTTTTATTTTCTCAATATCATCCTCGTGTGAATTATTTTTTGAATGACTATCAGGTGTATGATTCAAAAAAAAAAAAAAAAAAAAAACAAATCTAACTTTTTTTTTTTAATTCGCGGATATTTTAGCAAAATTTGCAGATATTTTAGCGACGGACCAAATCCGTCACTAGTTTTTGAACAAGTGGACTGCACAACGGATTTAAGGTCCATCGCTCCTCATATTAGCAATGGACCTTATTCATCGCCAATATTTTTAATGACGAATAATTAAGGTGGTTTTTTCCAAATTTCAACGATGGTATTTTTAATTTTGTGATGGACCTTATCTGTCAGTAATCTATGACGGACCTTATCCGTCATAGATTAAATGACAGATTTTATTCGTTGAAAAGGAAAAATGACCCAGTAAATAGCGACGGACGAAATCCGTTGTTTATTTGGTTTTACGACGGATTTGGTCCATCGCAAATCCGCAATTTTGGCGTAGTGACATAAATCTAAATTATTACAACATTCACATCCACATATACATCATACAATTCTGAATGATAAAAGATAGAAAAATAAAACACACCCACAAAACATAGAGTTATAGTGGTTTGCCTGTGTTCACCAACTGTTAAACAACAACCACACAGCTTGCAACTCCACTCCTAATATCCTCACAAAGGGGATATTAGCATTCACTATCAAAATAGGTTTCTTAATTTCACCTAAAACCTTCACAATTATGTCCTTCTAATGGGCTTACACATTAAAAACAAAAAACCCTACTTCTGAGTTTTCTGGCTCTCCTCAGATAACCAACACAATGAGATTTTTCTGGCTTAATCTTAAATAAAAAACCAAAAAGAATGGAATTTATAATAAAGTGAAATACCTGAATTTCTCCTTTTGTAGCAACCCGGAAGAACCAATCGGAGTAGAAGTTCGAATGTAGAAGTTCAATGTCCAATACTTACTTTAAAATGGTTCTAAGTTCTAGATTGATTTTAAATTAAACCAGTTGGGCTTTGCTCTATTTGATTTTGATTCCAAGAAGAAGGAATATCACAATTCCTCTTTTCAATTAAGATTGGAATGTAGAAACAAAATCAAATCTATAAAGCTAACAAAAGAGAATATTAAAAGTGCACATGTAGCTTAAAATAAACATAAATTTATCTCAGAGTGGTCCCTTGATTTTTCTTGAATTGTGTTATCAATCTCTGAAATTTGTCGTCTATTTATAACTACAGAAATTGCACCTTCAACTGGTCCTGTGGACACTACGACTAGTCGTAGGAGAAACGGATCTTTGAATTTTTGAGCACGATTGAATAGACCATTTCACGACTGGTCGAAGGTAGTCTACGACTGGTCGTAGGCTGTCCACGATCGGTCGTACGAACTCTACGACTAGTGGGAGGCACCAGATTTAGTTACTGGACTTTGGTCGTAGATCCAGGATTGGTCATAGGACGAGTCAACACTGTTTATACAACTGGTCGAACAGTCTCCAGGACTGATCGTAGCACCAACAAAACTTTTGAAATTTTGCAACAAACTTAGGACTGGTCCTGAAATATCTAAGACTGGTCGAGCCAGTGCTAGGACTAGTCGAACAAAGTCCAGGACTAGTCTTAGAACAGACTAGACCACTTATAAAAAGAATAATTGAATTATGTATCTAAAATGACCTACCCTAAGGTCAATCTAAGGTCTTTCATACCTTGAAAGTGAGATATGAACATCACGAATTCATTTCTTCAGAAGATGGTTGACCTTTAAAGATTATGAAGCTTAAGATCTGTAGTTTAAACTTTGAAATCTTCAAAAGCTTGGATTTGTAATTCTTGAGTTGTTCTTCATCTTGAGTTGACCATAATCTTGAGCCTTGAACTGTACTTGAGTCGTGAGTTGCACTTGTCTTTTGTTGTAGCTCTTGAAAGACTTTAATCATTGGAGTTTATAAGAGTGAACAACATACATGACCTTACAAACCTTTCATGTCTTGAAGTCGAGCTTCATTCTCAACTTGTAACATTGTGATGCAGTGTCTTGAACATGTATACCTCCTCATGCTACACAAGACACAGGTTGATGCTTTGGCACCACAAAATTTGACAACTAAAGGAGCATAAAACCATTGCACTTATAGATTTCAGATTACGTCTATAGATGCCTTGTAGAGTGGGGCATTGAGAAGAAAATTTTCTCAAGAACTTTAGACAATGCCTCTATAAACAATAGTGTGTTAATGATTTTGTAGAACCAGTTTAGGGGCATTGGTTACTTGTATTTTGGTGAAAAAATATTTCATGTTAGGTGTTGTGCCCACATCTTAAACTTGATTATACAAGACGGGATTAAAACAATTGAGCCAATGATCAAAAACATAAGAGAGATATGAAGTACATACAAGGGTCACATTCACGATTAAGTATATGAAATGAGATCATGAAAGGGTTGAATTTTTTATCTTAAAGAACGATAAAGCTGGATGTCATGACATATTGGAATTCAACTTCTGAAATGTTGGATTCAGTGATAGCCTTTAGAGATGCATTCTCTCACTATGTGGAGCATGATAATGCATATCAATTGCTACCCTCTAACGATGATTTGATAAGAGTTGAAGTAGTTCACAAGTTTCTTTTAATTTTTTATAACACAACGAAGATCTTTTTAGGAAGCCAGTATCCAACAACAAATATATTTCTACTGAAACTGTGTAAAGTAAAGGATGTTTTGCACAGAAGCTATAGCGGACCAGACTTTTTATAAATAATGACTACGGGTATGTAGTTAAAGTTTAATAAGTGTTGGTCAGAATGCATTTTGGTAATGGTCGTTATAGTCATTCTTAATCCTCGATACAAGATGTTCATCATTATATTCATTTTTAAAAAGTTGTATGTGAGAAGAGTGCCACTAAAGTTGATAAGATTCGTGATTCATTCAAAGATCTGTATAATTTCTATATAGAAACCTTGGGGGCCGTAAAAGACAATAGCACTAGTCAAACTCCTCAAGTGGGTTCTATTTTTAGTTTTAATACACAACAAAACACGATCGGGAATTTCATGTCTTCCATGACACAAGTTGAGACCCAAATATAGACAACCTAAACGAAACTTGACTATTATCTTAAGGAGCCACTTGTAAAATACAAAGACAAAGAATTCAATATTTTAGATAGGTAGAAGTCGAAAGCTCGTGAATCATAGTACCATGTGCTCTCATTGATAACACAAGATATATTGTCAATTCTAATTTCATTTGTGGTGTCAAAATCTATTTTTAGCACAAGGAGTGGGGTCGTGAATAAGTCTCGAAGCACACTTACACCGGAATCAGTTGAAGCACTCATTTGTACATAGGATTGGTTTTGTGTTATTAGTGCATTGATATGTACATATTATTTGTCAGTCACATGAGTCCTTGTGTCATGTAGTTGGTTGAGCCTTTAAAAGATGAAGACCGAAGACACAAGAGTACAAGAACATAGAGCAAAGAATATGTAAATGATCATTCCTTAACCCAAAATAACCCTTGAACCTCTAAATAATCTTAGCTTAATAGGTAAACTTTATTGATCATTCCTTAGACTTATAAACATAATTAAAATATGATAAGTAAGGCTCAAAGAGGTGAGAAGCTACTATGAAAAGATTCGCCCAAAACAATAGATTTCAAGTGATGCTTGATCCCATCGAGCAAACCTCGGGGTTCTTTGATGGCATCGAAGACCCCTCCCCGATTGCATCAAACAGGAAGTCAGATATGCCCAGCAAGAATTTATCACTTATCTAATTTTATCTATGGCATCAAGGTCTTCTTTAATGGCATTGAAGACCACTCAATGGCATCAAATAGGTAACTCACATGTATTACAAGAACAAATCATATTATTTTATTTTCTTAATGGCATCGAAAACCTTTCGATAACATCGACAGAGCCATTATATGCCCATTTTCTAACTTTTGGAACCCGAACTTCTTATAAAGGGCTTCAGTTCTTGGGAATTCTTGTGGATTTTTGGTGTAATAGAACTTAGATAATTTCATGATTATATCCCTCATCCCAAGCCTCTAAACCAAGTATTTATAAGTCATCTTCCTTTATATTAACACTCTAATGAGGATTCAAACTTTCACCTTGAAGATGAGCTTGAACTCCACCACTTTCAAGAGTTTAGACTGAACCTCTATATGCATGCCCTTTAAAAAGGTGAGCTTAAGAAGTCCTATAGGGGGTGAACAGTACTATGTCAAATAATCGAATAAAGTGTTGAATAATAAATAAATCAGAGATCCCAATCACACTAGTATTGAAAAGTTGATTCAAATTGATTCGTAGGACAACCTTCATCCAAACAAGTTCAGGAAGGACAACCTTATTTTGCTAATGTGATAAGAATCAAAATTCCAAACTAAGCAAGAGTAAATAAAACTATCTAGTACAAACATTCACCACTTTAGTATAAATGAAATTACAATAATTCACCACAAAAATAAAAATCATTAACCATAACACCAAGAATTATAGTGGTTCGGTGTGTCAACAACTATTGTCAAACAGCCACACCTACTCCACTCCCAAGATTATTAATCATGTAATCTCAGCTTTCACTATGAATAAGGTTTTCACAGGGATACCTTAAAACCTGATACAATTGTAATTTTATCGGCCTATCACAAACAAAGAAACCCCACACTGAGATTTTCTGACATATCTCAGAAAAATCAACTCTGAGATTTTCTCACTATCTCAGAAAAAACCAAATATAAAATGTTAATATATACTTATTTTCACCGTAGAAGAAGTCATAGCCATAGAACCGCTTTTCTTAAATGACAAATGTTCAATATCTGGTCCAATAAAAAGGTACAGGGTTCTATTTATTTTAATTAGATTTAAAATAATGGCTACTTGTATTAATTCCTTTAAATCTCAAAAACAAGAGTATTCTCTCTTTTTTTAGAATCAGAATGATAGAATTAGAGATTAAGGAATTAAATAAAAAAGCTATAAAATGATTTATGAATACCGCTTGATAGCTTGATAATAAGTGAGACTTCTTTGTCTCTTGAATAAAGACTTTAATAGGCTTGAACTATATTTTCGGATTGAGAAAGAACCTCGATTTATAGGCACGGAAGTTGTTACTTCGACACGTTTAAGCACCGGATTCAGTTCCAAAAAATTTTCAATTTTGAGCGCGATAAGATCTAATAGATCTTCTACTAGTCGAAGGCTCTATTCAAATGATCGAAGGTGGTCTGCGACTGGTCAAAGGAGCCTATATCTAAACCGAATTGGCCACTAGACTTCAAGTTGAGGAATGCTCGACTGGTCAAAGAAGGTCCTTCAACTGGTCGAGGAATCCACTCGACTAGTCGAAGGTGCAATAGAATTTTTGTTTCACTTCGGCTTGAACTAGGACTAGTTGAGAAATTCCTAGACTGGTCGAGCCACAACTTAGGCTAGTCGAAACTCAACCAAATATAAGTATAAAAACCCAGTTTAAAATATATTTTGAAAGCACCTAAACCTAAGGTCTTTCAAGGATTTATAATACCTGTACGGACTAAACTTCATTACTTTGGAGTATATTAAAGACTTGAACATCTCAAAGGAGCTTAATCTTCTACTAGAACTATAGTAGATCGAGCTTAGTCTTCGAGTAGAGCTTGAGCTTGATTTTCAACTTAAGCTTGACTTGAACTCAACATGAGCTTAATTAGAACTTCAACTTGAGCCAACTTGAAGATCATTTACTAAGATGTTTTGACAAGATGAAATTTGAAAAAAAAGGTATAAAATGTACTTTAAACATAATAGCACTTGTCAATTTCGTGACAAAATACTTAGTATTCCAAAAATTAGAATGAAGTCATGTATCCTTGTACTCATGTTGTAGACGAGTTGTTGAAGATTGTAAAAATTTACTACTTCCCCTCAACTTGTAGTTTTCCTGTGTTATGACATACAACAATCCATTCTAAAGCATTCTCCAAGCATTTAAGTATATTCATTCTCCTATATTCACATACAACATATATCATATATTCAATAGATTTCAAAACATGCATGCCCCATTATTTCAAATCTCTCCCCCTTTTTGTCACAAGTTGACAAGGGAAGAAATAGGTTAACCATCAAGTAAAACATATGAATAACCAAAGAAACAATTAGAAGAAATAAAACATATGAATATATCAAGGAGAGTAGCATATTGATTGTCAAAATAGGGAAATAATCATCCAAGGAGAGTGTAAAGCAGTTATCAAGCAAACCAAGTAAAATTAAAGTTATATGGCCCCATAAAAATAAAAATGCAATAAACTCAGTCAGATCCAGATGACGGAGCAAACATAAAGGGATCAAGTTGATGCAAACTCTTGGCAATACGGTGGAAGTACTTTTCCATGTACTTCATAGATAACTACTGAGTTTGAACCACACTGTCCTGTGAGACCCATAGAGCCTCAAGCTTCTTCTCTAATGATTTAAGCCGATCATCAACCTGAGAAGGTTGATAGTCTAGAACTTCTGGATCATCTGACTCATCGAGCTCAGCAAAGATGTCATCCATTGACGTGTCTTCAGGTGTGGGTGCTTTCTCCCCTACTTCATCATGTTGACTAGGAAAAAATTCCAGATTCATCTTGTTCAAATTGGTGTTGTTAAATGGTAATACCGACTCCAGTGCCTTAGACGAAGGAATTGTGACATTACAATGTTAAGCAATACATGTCATGAGGTAGGTAAATGGAAAGAACTATGACCAGGATGAAAACGAAACTGGATAATGAGGTAGCATATGAGAAAATAAAGACAAATTTGTATACCAGACACAACCGAATGGAGGACACGAGTCATGAAGAGAGTAAGTTTCAACTTATTCCCAGAGCTAGGATAAACATTTGACGTAAAGATCCAATGCAAGGCTCGATATTTGGGTAGCATCTGGTTGGCACGTAGCACATTACCAGATTTGCATTCAGCATTAAAACGACATAGCTTATAAGTAATCGTTTGTCATTTAGTATGCGTCATTTTGTCAGTTAGATTATCAATTGGAATCGCATCATCCGTGACAGCAATTTCAGTCAATGCTAAAATAGTATAACGATTTACAGTGACTGGTCCTCGACCGGTCAAGCAGGTGCTCGACTCATTGAGGGTTCGACTGGTTGAGCACTGACTCGACCCGTCAAGTAACACAAAAAATTTAAAATTTTATTTAAATTTTTAAAATTTTTATCATCATTTTATGGGCCGCATATACATCACATTGAGCCCCAAACATGGGCCAAATGTACATCGCAATGGGCCTCAAATATGGGTCGTATATACATCACATTGGGCCTCAACAATCGGCCTCGATAATCAAAATCGCCAATCGGAATCAGCCTCGAAAATTGACCTCGACAATCAACCTATACAATTAGCCTCAACAATCGAAATCGGCCTCGATGATTAAATCGGCAATCGGCCACAACAATCGGAATCGTTCGATAATCGGCCTCGATGATCGGAATCTGCAATCGGCCATGACAATCAGAATCGATCAATAATTGGCATCGATGATCGAAATCGGCAATTGACCACAACAATTGAAATTGATCAATAATCGGCTCTCGATGATCAAAATCGACAATCAGCCACAACAATTGAAATCAATCAACAATCGACCTCGATGATTGGAATCGGCAATCAGCCATTACAGTCAGAATCAATCGATACTCGGCCTCGACAATAGGAATTGGCCTCGACAAATGGTAAATAAATAAGGTGAGGTTCATAGATGAACAGCCAATCAACCATAATATGAAGATCGGCTCTTGGTCGTGGTCATATCAAATCCGATAGCACAGAGCCATTCGTCTATGGTGAATGTGGCCCACTTATTTGGGTTAACCCATGAAGAGAATGGGCCTAACAAGGCCTAAAGGAAGGTCACTATAAGGACATCTAACCGTCATTTCCCATCAATGTGGACATCTAACCAACATCACTCCCAACCAGTGGCCCTCATAGTGGGCCCATAGCCTCACACAAGGACCTGTATACATCACCATGGGCCTCACTCAAGGGCCCCATATGTATCACGTTTGGCCTCACCATACGGGTCATAAACATATCACATAAGGACTTACTCATGGGCCTCGAATACATCACAATGGGCCATAACCCATGAGCTTCAAATACACAATAGGTGGGCCCTATACATGGGCCTAATATACATGACAGGTGGGCCCTGCACATGGGCCTCATACACATCAAGTGGGTTGCATCAATGGGTCGCACTAATGGGCCTCATACACATCAAGTGGGTTACGTCTACACATCAAGTGCGTTGCATCAATAGGCCGCACTAATGGGCCTCATACACATCAAGTGGGTTACGTCTTGTAAGTGCTATAATTTATAGCCCCTTGTAATTGTCAAATTAGTGGTGATAAAGACACTACTTTGAAGCTATATATGTGATGATCAAAAGTCTTCAAGAAGCCTTCAAGTTCAAGATCTCAGGCTTAATTATACTTAAAGGTCACTTGTCTTAAAGTTTCAATGTCCTTGCTTCACTATTGAGGTATGACTAACCTTATGTTAACCTTTAGAGTAAGCCATTTTGGATACATAATCCATATATGTTGTATAAGTGAATTTGGTCTGTTCTAAGACTAGTCTTGGACCTTGTTCTTGCACTGGTTCTACCAGTCCAAAAAATTTCATGACCAATCCTAAGTTGTTGAAGATTTTTAAAATTTTTTGGTTACTCTATGACCAGTCCTGGAGACTGTTCGACCAGTCGTAGGAACAGTGTCGATTGGTTGTTCGACTAGTCGTATACCTTCAACTCAAAGTCTAGCGTTAAAAAACTTCAGTCTACAACCAGTCGAAGGTGGCCTACGACCAGTCGTGAAACCGTCAGATCTTATCGCGCCTAAAAATTTAAATTTTTGTTAGTTCTACGACCAGTCGTAGAGGTCCTAAGACCAGTCAAAGACGTATTTTTCTTAGCGATAAATAGATCACAAATCTCAGAATAATTTACACAATTCAAGCTAATTAATTCGGCCCTCTGAGAGATAAGTCTGTGCTCTATTTTAAGCTAAGTGTGCATATTAAATATTCTCTTTCTTTAGCTTATTAATTCATTAGGTTCCTTGTATTCCAATCTAATTTGAAAAGAGGAATTGTTATTTCCCTTTCTTTGGAATCAAAATCAATTAAAGCTAGTCCATTTTTATTTAATTTAAAATCAATTAGAACTAGAACCATTGTAATGTGAGTTTGGACATTGAACTTGGACATTCGATCATCTTCACTGACTTGGTTCTACAGGGCTGCTACAACGAAGGAGAAAATCAAGTATTTTACATTTAATTGTAAATTCCTTTCTGTTTTGGGCCCACTGATGTATGTGTTTTCATCCACACTTCAGAAAAGTGAAAGTAGTGCAAATGCTGAAGTACTTCATATTGAAATGCCTAAATCAATATGATTTATGCCTGCCATATGTTTTAAATGTAAGAACATGATTGTGTGTACTAGACAACTCCTTGATATAAGGATCTGTCATATTATATGTTGAAATCAACATATGTCAAGTACGTTGGAATTGTGTGGACTAAGTGTTTGTATAAATGTCTGTATTAGTAAGTATTGAGTAAGTGGTGTTGTAGATTAGCGTTGAGAATGGATTCTCAACTAATTTGATGATGTACATGAAATCCTCCATGTTTGTTGTATTGAATTAATTACCTTATGTGTGAAATACTCATGTATGGTTAATTGTTTCTGATGTATGTTATAATATGCTGATAACATGCTTGGATTACTTGTTATTTCAATTTTGTTTATCTCATATGATTACCGGTTCACATCTTTGTGCTTGGGGCTATACTCTAGTCCAGGCAGTCGGTAACAGTTTAGAATTCGTGGTTGGATTCTATTTGCCACGAAGGATGGGTATGATGAACTCGAGTCGTACTAGAGTCGTCGACAGTGGTTAGGCCACACGAAGTGCTTGTGCACTTCATGTCGGTCGATTCAACGTGCGCTTGTGCTAGTCGGACTCATCAAGTAACCCGATTGACCATTGTATGTTCACCTTGTATTCGTCATAACTGCTTGAACCTAGGGTACTAAACTTACCATTGGAAAGCCCCTTTAACCTTGGTACCTAGATCCCTTAAGACTCATGAGCCGGGCATGGTGGTATGGGACACCGTGGTCGAGCTATCGGCCTACGCTGGGGCCACAAACCTCCCCGTAGTGACCAGTGAGCACCCTACTCTGAGCAGATTATGGTGGTATGGGACACTATATTCTTGTTGTCAGCCTACATTGATAAGGTGATGGGGGAGTGGAGCAACGAGTGCGAGCAACAGCCCTGGTAGCCCTTTTTAGTGACCTTGAGTTTATCCTGACACCGCATGGGGGCGACGAGTCCTGATGCAATCTTAAGGTTATAAACTAGGCCTGTATTGATAAGGTGATGGGCGAGCGGTGCAACGAGTGCGTGCAACAGCCCTTGCAGTGACCTAGAAATATATCATCGTACGAGATTACTAAGAGTGACGACCCTAGACAGGATCATTGTTTGGGTATTGATATAAGGGAGGTACCTTAGTTTCCCAATCCTGTTGTATGAAATGGACTAATAACAACTCTGTAATCATATCCACGTCGCACTCATGTGCCTGGAAGATGTGGAGCACTGTGGGAAGAAAGCATGCCGCGGACACAGATGGTGCCGCATGAGGGAGTATGTCGATGAGGGCATCCATCATGTCATTTCATCCATGCATTAATCACAGTATTTAGGAATGTTTATTTTGTTTGCTTTATCATTATCGTGTGATGGATTTGATAACATATTAATCTTTGTTCTATGATTCCACTGAGTTAGCTACTCACTCCCACGTTACGGGATGGTGTTCTGGACACCCACCAGTCCCTATTTTAGTTTCAGATGAGAGCGCTGCTTATGGAGCGGAGCTGGACTTGTATGATGCTGAGGAGGACTTCTCCTCCATGTTTTGATCGACGGGATTACAGGGAGGTTGATTAGATGCCATGACACTTGTCATTTTATATTTTTGGAGCACTCATGTATATTCTTTTCTTTCTATTTTGGAGTATACATGTATTTAGTTAACCTGGTAACATGTTCACACTCTGGAGACTTACAATCATTTATATATTTTATATATCTATCACATTCTTCTGCTTGCTAATTTAACTGTCTCTAGAGTATGATATGCTGTTTTGGCTTAATTCGCCTCATGTTTTATGTACTGTTACCGACGACATTCATCCATTATTGAAAATGTTACATAAGTGATGTTCTGGAACTCAGGAGTTGGGTTTCTACCCGACCTTCAATTTTCGGTGCATTACAGATGGTATCAGAGCATGATTTGAATTAAACTGGACCTAGGTTATGGTCACACACCACACGCTGACGCCAATTTAATATAGGAGGGTGCGAGAACGATCTAGAAACAAGTTTAGGACCCCCAGTTTGTATGTCGGTGAAAGTTTACTAAAAGCGATCGCCGAGATCGAGTCCGTTCACACTCCTGATCACACCCAACGACCCCAAATCACTTCTAGACCGTCAATCGAAGGGTTTAGGCCATGTTTCATTCCATTCCAAACCTAGAAATGAATGTCATTAGGTGGTAGGTCAACTACAACCCTTACACTCAGTCTCAAGGCCTGAAACTCCTTTTCATCCAATTCCTTCAGAATCTCTCCTTTCACCACCCCATTCTTCAACTTATTCTAAGTCCTTTCACACTAGACATAAATCCTAGTGTGTAAATGATGGAGAATCATGCTTAAGCAAAAATTTACTATAAATAGTAAATATATGTATAAATTGGACTTCCGATCATTCCAATCATGGAATCTCATGGAATAAATGGGTTAGTTGGATGGATTAGCCTCTCCTACCCCAAAATCATATGCTACATGATGCATAAACTAATTTTAATTTGTAAAATGACCTGAAATAGGGTGAAGTGGAGTCGTGGGCCTACCCACGCTAATCCACAATGATCTAAGGTGGGCCTCATATACATTTGGGACCTAGGGGACAGGGGGACCACGCCCAGATGGCCAAGTATCGCCGGTTTGTAAGTTGACCGGCGAGGCCTCACCGTACAGTGGGCCCCATTCGGTCGGGCCTTCAGGCCGATGTTGTTTGGGGGTTAGGGTAACCCCCTGGTAGGTGGGCCGCACCTTAAATCCCCTCCAATCCCATACCTCCTTCACAAATCGACCCTCCAAGCTCTCCCTTTCCTTCACAATTGTTGTTTTTCCTCTCAAACGGTCCCTCCAATCACTCATTCCAACATTTTCTGCTATGACCCACGCCTCTCTATCGTTTACAGCCAACCTCATGCACGTACACTCTCCATTTTCTGAGATTGGAGCTCCCAAGCTCCCATTTGAGGCTCAAAATCGGGTGAGCTTCTAACCCCTCACGTTTTCTCCTTTTCCTTTCAAATCCCAGCCTTTTGGGACCTGTTTCCCTCCTCTATAGGACCTAGATTCGTGGCAGCCCACTAGGTCAACCCTTTTTCTTCATTTCCTTCACTTTTCATGGCTCATTTGAGCTCTTAAGCTCTCATTTGAGCCTCAAACTCGTGGAAACCTACTTACCCATCCCATTTCTCCACTTTCTTTGCTTGAGGAGTATTGAGAATACATGGCCGATAGAGCTCTAATGGGCAACAGACAGTATTAAGCTAGACAGTATTAAAGAAGGTAAGTCGGGACCGTGGTAGAAGTCCTTTGGTAGAATTAGGCATCTATGTCATTGTACTGTAGATTTTTTGAATACCGTTTTAAGGATTTTTGTGTTTAGTTGTTGATGGGTCTAGTGATGTCATAGGTAGAAAATGTGTTGTGTTTAGTGGTTTGGGCTTAGCATAGCCGCCGTCGTCTCTGTCATAATGCATGTGGAATGTTATTCCATGTATTGTGGCATATTTTGGTAAATGAAGTGCATGTCGTTTCGTTCGCTGTAAGTTATTGTCCCTAGATTGGGTATATCCTATGGTTTCCACTACCATGATTGGAATGTATACGATTAAAAGTAAATCTCAGGATTAAGCTTACAAATAAATTTTTATCCCACCCCACCCTCCTACCAAGCATGTCACTCCCAATCCCGACATGGGATTAGTAATGCGGTCCCAGTTAACACAACTTGAGACCACTGGCCATATAGGCCCTTGGAGTTTTGGACTTAGAGTTAATACTCCTAGATTTGAAAGATCGGACGATATAGGAAATTCAATTCCATTTAGACAATCTTGACCCTAAGCGATAGAACGATCCCCTGTAGTAGAAATGGTATGAAACCATTTAGCGTATAAGCTTAGGCTATGGATTACAGCTAGTGAGTTATAGACCAGTCTACTAGTTACCTTAAGTAGTGTAAAACCTGTATATGCTAAGAAATAGTAGGTTAAATTGGTTGGAGTAGAATCTCATTCCTTCGATAGATCCCCTTAATACTTATAGACTTCTGTTATAACCCTTAGGAAAGTTGTTTTAACTTAGAACCATTCACTCTCAGGGAAAACTTATACATCCCTAAGATGGAACTTAGAATAAACCAGCACGTCCCTTAGAATTGCCGTCCTAAAGACTTATTGCATTCGAAAACACAGAGTAAAGGAACTATATATGTACGCGATGTATTCGCGGTTTGAATCGACTTCTTAATCCTAGTGCTTACCAATATATCCAATGCTCTGATCAAGCAAAAGATCGGCATCGACTCAGATTAAGAACTGATACAACGAATTTTCTGTCCTGATTAGACAGAAGGTTCAATGTATCCAGCTCAGACCCACTACACAACTTTTCTTCCGTGTTGGCCCGACCACCTACAATCAAAAGTTATTGCTTTGCCTTTGGGAAATGTTGAGGACGTGTAACCAATAGAGATTAGACCTCTTGCCACAAACTCACATCCGTCCTTGAAATCAACCACAACACCCATCACTTCAACTTTTTTCTATAACCATAGGTACCAATGTCATAGAACGCGTCGTTAGCAAAGGAAGACCAATATAGTGAGAGGTTGTTTTCCATTTCAAATTAAATATAGGCCCTAAGTTACACCTCGTTCTGATATATGGATCGAGACATAGATTCTTAAGCCTTAAGTAGAACTAAGTTTTAAGGGGAGTAGAACATTTTGAGCCTAATCTAGTTAGGTCAGCCAATGCAACCGTTAGATCAGAGTGGCGTAGCGGAAGCGTGGTTAGCCCCTTCTCCACTGGCCCAGGATCAAAACAGTTAATTTAGGTTATACGTAAGGTTAGGTCATTAAATAGAATTTGAACCATCCTTAGAATGTCAATACTAAAGTCTCTCTAGGGACTCATTACCCTTAGCCAATTTTAGGGATGAAATTTTATTTTAAGGGGGGTAGATTATAACAACCTGAATTTTTGCCAACCTGAGATTAGACGTCCTTAGACAATGGGTCAACCATAACACCTTAGTAACCTCTCAGAACCCAATTCCAAAGCCAAGAAATCGTTTAGAATGAAATTCTTTAGAAATTTAACGTGAATTAGCCAGCGCTACGTTAGATTAGCTGTGAAATTTGCACTGATCACTTTAAATACGATATGTAAGATCCAAAACCTGTAGAACCATTGACGCTATCTTACCCTGAAATCCAGGATCAAATTCTAAACCTATTTGTTCTCAGGAACCCTTTGAAACTTTGTATTGGATCTAGACCGCGCGTCGAAAGTCCCATAGCGATAATCTTAGACAATTACAACCGCCTTGTTGGACTTGACAATCGTTTTAAAAATCAAGCCTAACTGATGTTCTGAAGCTATTTCATTGAGCCTGGAGTAGGGAGTGTGAGAAAGAGTGAAATTCATTAAAAATTAAATGTGATTTAAATAAATCTGACATGTTTCGCTTGCGGGT
Organism: Magnolia kwangsiensis; assembly: GCA_037074715.1. Lineage (NCBI taxonomy): Eukaryota > Viridiplantae > Streptophyta > Magnoliopsida > Magnoliales > Magnoliaceae > Magnolia > Magnolia kwangsiensis. The sequence continues at coordinate 73,841,771 of CM073575.1, read as the reverse complement.
TAAGTATAAGCATTCAGACCGTCAGAATCTGACCCAAATACACCCTCGGATTAGGAAACATTTCTCACTCAGGTCAGTGTACTTGGAATCCTCGATCGAGTCTCCGTGACCGCTGAACTAAAACTGGTCCGTCACGTGCGATCTGGAACTCTACCAGACTAAAAACTTGTTGTGAGCAGGATCCAATATCCATGAGCTTAAGTCCGACCGCGTTCGGCCAGGGGACCTCCCAAAATGCTCTTTTGGATCGGAAAAGACCCGATTTGGCTATAACCCAAGTATACCTTGACTTGGAGTCTGTTTTGGTTATGTTTGGGCTTATAAAAGGGGCTTAAACCCTTAGCTTTCTAACCCATATGAATTTAGGGAAAACCCTAGGAGAGAGAAGAGAGAAAAGAGAGAGAAGTGAGGAAAAAGCTGGTGATTTCTCCTGGGATTCTTCCCTGCTGCTCTACGTGCAAAATCCGGCTGTATCGCTTTTCCGGTAACTCCGGCTTCGTTCTAGGTAAGAAAACCCTAACCTTAACCTATTTTAGAGATTCTATCAATACAAGTAGCGAAGTAGCTGATGTATCTTGTGAATTAGGTCATCATATCGTCGTTGACGAAGCGTAGACTTCTTGTTTGATTCGTTACACTTCTACGGCGAAAGGTATGGATCTTAGATGCTTAAATTACCTGTTTTCAAAGCTTTCAATTCCGTTTAATGGTAGATTGCTGATGAGGATGCTATTTGACATGTACAATATGCTGTCCGTTTTTCATTCCGTATACGTACGAAGAATATGAGATTTAGGGTATTTTAGGTATTTGTAGGAAATATTCTATATGTACGTATTTTGCCGATATGATTGTCATGGGTATTTGCCATGTATTTGTACTAGTTATGGATGTATGATCTGTTTGGCGAGGAGATTCACCCTAATGCACATATTGGCCGACATATGCTATGTAGACTAATGTGTGTAGACTAAGTGTTTGTTGAAATGCCTAAATCAATATGATTTATGCCTGCCATATGTTTTGAATGTAAGAACATGATTGTGTGTACTAGACAACTCCTTGATATAAGGATCTGTCACATTATATGTTGAAATCAACATACGTCAAGTACGTTGGAATTGTGTGGACTAAGTGTACATGCTTCTTGCTTCTTATACTCCACATACGTCAACTAGTTGTGTACATGCATATCTAGCTACAATATACTCAGCCTCAACAGTGGAGAGCGATATTGAGCTTTGCTTCTTGCTGAACCAAGAAACTAAGTAATTTTCAATGTAAAAATAATCACCACTGGTTGATTTTCTATCATTGATATTACCGGCCCAATCAGCATCTGAGTACCCGGCTAATGAACACTAGTATTAAAAGGGTACCATAGACCCAGATTTATAGTACTTGCGACATATCTAATAATCCTTTTAACAGCAGTAAGATGTGATTCCTTAGGATTAGACTGATATCTTGCACAAATACCAATACTGAATGCGATATTGGGTCTACTAGCAATTAGATATAACAAACTACCAATCATACTACGATATAGTTTAGAATCTATATCTTTATCTGCAGAGTCTTTTGAGAGTCTTAACGTTATACTCATAGGAGTATCAAAGTTCTTACCATTCTCAAATCCAAACCTTTTAACCAAGTTCATAGCATACTTGGTTTGGAAAATGAAAATTCCATCAGGTTGTTGTTTTACTTGCAACCCTAGGAAGTAATTTAGTTCACCAACCATGCTCATTTTGAACCTTGATTTCATAAGATCTGCAAACTCAATAGACATGTTAGTACAAGTTGATCCATAAATAATATTGTCAACATAAATTTGAACCATCAAAATATTATTGTTATGCTTCTTAACAAAGAGCGTCTTATCGACACTACCTACTTGAAAACTATGACTAAGTAAGAATTTAGTCAATTTCTCATACCATGCCCTGGGCGCTTGTTTTAGACCATAGAGAGCCTTTATGAGACGAAATACATGGTCAGATAACTTGGGGTCTTCAAACCCTGAAGGTTGTTCAACATACACTTCTTCATGTAAATCGTCATTCAAGAAGGCGCTCTTTACATCCATCTGATAAATCTTAAATTTTCTAAAGCATGCGATGGAAAAAAAAAGTCTGATTGATTCAAGACGAGCGACTGGAGCAAAGGTTTCATCGTAATCGATGCCTTCAATCTGAGTGTAACCTTGTACAACCAGTCTAGCCTTGTTTCGAATTATATTTCCAAGCTCATCAAACTTATTTTTAAAGATCCATTTTGTTCCAATAATGTATTTATCTTTAGGTGTAGGAACAAGATACTAGACATCATTATGAATAAATTGATGAAGTTCATCCTGCATAGCAACAATCCAATTTTCGTCAGAAAGTGCTTCTTTCACGTTGACCGGTTCTATTTGGGATGTAAAACAGACATAATTACATATGTTCTCAAGTTGTTTACGAGTACGAACTCCAGTGAGAGGGTTTCCAAGTATTTGATTGGTTGGATGATCTTTGACAGTCCTTGGTTCAGATTCTTTTTGACTTGATGAGGTATCTTGATTGTCGATAATAAAAGCTTCATCATCATCTGAACTCGGAGCTGGTGTATTCAAATGATCATCAATGACCACATTGATGGACTCTTGAATCACACCAGTTCTCTTATTTAGAACCCTATAAGCTCGACTATTCAAAGAATAACTAAGAAAAATACCTTCATCACTTTTTGTATCAAACTTTTTCAAATTTTCATGATCACGTAAAATATAACACTTGCTGTCAAAAACCCGAAAGTATTTGACAGTAGGTTTCTTTTCAAACCATAATTCATAAGCAGTCTTATTATCAGATTTACTGGTATAAACCCGATTAATAATATAACATGCGGTATTAACTGCTTCAGCCCAAAGATTTCTAAAGAGCTTCATGCTATTCAACATAACATTAGCCATATCATTTTGTTGCGGTGTTTTGGGCGCAGAGAATTCATGTGATATTCCCAAATTGCTAAAGAATTTTTCAAAACTATTGTTTTCAAATTCGGATCCATGATCACTACGGATCTTACTAACATGAGAACCTTTTTTCATTTTGGATTCGCTTGATGACCTTTTTCACTTCATCCAGGGTTTCAGTTTTGTCTTTTAAAAATGATACCCAAGTGAATCTGGTATAGTCATCTACGATAACCAAGATATATTTTTTACCTCCTCGACTCTCCGATCTGGTTAGTCCAATAAGATCCATATGGAGAAGCTCGAGTGGTCTAGATGTGGTATTGGAGTTCACTTTCTTGTGAGAGCTCCTAGTCTATTTGCCCAACTGGCATTCACCACATATTTTGTCTACTTTTTGCAATTTGGGTAGACCTCTAATTAGTTCTCTTTTGTTCAATCTAAATAAGTTTCGATAGTGTACATGTCTAAGGCGTTTATGCCATAATTCAGTCTCATCGGTATGGACCATGTAACATGATTGAGTAGATGAGCTTGCATCACTAACGATGTAGCAGTTTTCAGAAGTTCTGCGACCAGTTAATATAACAAAACCCTCTTTATTAAGAATCTCACAACCTTGATTAGAAAACTTCACACTATGGTTGTTATCACATATCTGAGAAATGCTAAGTAGGTTGTGTTTCAAGCCCTCAACATACGAAACATTTTTAAATAACGGAAGGTTATAAAGCTGAACCGTACCTTGGCCAATGATCTTACAATTGCTTCCATCACCAAATGTGACTGACCCGCCAGTCATATCTTTTAGATCGGTGAATAAAGCCTTATCACCTATCATATGCCTGGAGCAACCACATCTAGGTACCACTTTGAATGGCTTGTAGCTTTGAAAGCAGTGTGGGCAACCAAGCTGGCAACTTTAGGAACCCATTTCAGAACTGTTTTGAGTTTAGGAGTATAGATGGTCTTTTTCTGTCTGTTGTTATAGGAGTGACCTATAGAGTTAGACTTTAATAGCTCCTTGAGTAGATCAATTATTTTTTCAGCTAAAGGATTTCGGTTTTGAAAATTAAAGTTGACATGGCTACCTTTAGGTTTTTGAAAAGTCCTTGAATTTTTGGAAAAACCTTGATAAGTATTCTTTTCTTTTGATGTTGAAGACTCTCCTTTTACAAATTTAGGAGCAATGTTCTTTTGTTTAGGAGATGTATTCTTATCATAGCCCAACCCGGATTGATAGCCACATTTTCTTGATCCGGATAATAATTTTTCCAATTTTGGATCACCTTGGGCATATCTCCATGTGTTTTTCAAACTCAGAAGAGAAGCTGCCTCATTTTTTAGTTTCTCTTTTTCGGATTTCAAATCTTCAATTTGGGAGGTTTTGAAATCTAAATCACATTTGGTCTTTTCAAAAGAATCAGAAATATGAGACTTTTCTAAAATAAGAGACTCATAATCTTCCTTAAGCTTAGAAAATTTTTCTTTTGGTAATTTAAGCTTAACGGCAATTTTACAACTCTCTTTATAAAGGGCATTATAAGCATCCTAAAGATCATCTTCAATATCGCAATCACTATTCAGATTTTCTTCACTAGATATGTCATCATTATCTAAATAGGTGATCTTGGCTAGAGTCATAAGGGCTTTAACATCTTCGCCCAACTCGGCTTCAGAATCTTCTGATTTAGAAGAGGATTCAGAATCAGACAATTCATCCCAAGTAGCCACCATGCTTTTCTTTTTTGATTTGTCCTTTTTAGGACATTTGTTAGCTAAGTGCCCATACTCTTGACAGTTGTAACATTGACTATCTTTTAAGGATTTTTGAGTTCTAAGTTTTGATCGTCTCTTATCATTTGACTTTTGAAAATCAACTTTTTTCTTGCTTTTGAAAATTTTGTAAAACTTCTTTGCTAAAAGCGTCATATCATCTTTGAAATTTTCTAAATCTGAAGTGCTCTCTTGTGAAACATTTTTAGATGATTTGAGAGCAATTGATTTTCCTTTAGGAACTTTAAAGGTTAACTCATAGGTTTGAAGTGAACCAACTAGTTCCTCAACCCTCATGGTATCCGTATCACGAAGTTCCTGAATCGTGGTCACCTTAGAATTGAACCGTTTAGTAAGTGAGCGTAGTATCTTTGCGAACACTTTATTTTCTGAGATTCTATCACCAAGACCCCACATAGAGTTCATAATGTCATTCAATCTAGTATAGAAGTCCATAAACATCTCATTCTCCTCCATATGAATTTCTTCAAATTTAGTTGTGAGGAGTTGGACTTTATATTTCTTTACAATAGATGTACCCTCGTGTGTCATTTCTAATACATCCCATGCTTGTTTTGCATTTTCACAAGAGGTGACTCTTTTGAATTCATCTGGTGATAATGCACAAGTGATTGCATTTAGTGCTTTTTCATTGGCACTACTTTCACTTTTCTGAAGTATGGTCCAAAGAGAATAAGCCGTTACTTTCATTGATTTTGAACCATCGTCATTAGTTACTTCAGTGATAGGAGGGTTCCATTCATTCACTGTGGCCAGCCACACACTTTCATCCAAGGATTTGAGGAAGATCCTCATCCTGGTTTTCCAATAAGCATAGTTTGTGCCATTAAAGGGTGGTGGCCTAGTGACTGATAGGCTATCAAAATTTGACATCTTAATATAGCTTAGATCGTTAGCTCATGAAATAAATCCAATAAATAAACAATAAGCACGAGCTATTAGGCTCTGATACCACTTGAAAGGACCTACCTATATGCCCTAGAGAGGGGGTGAATAGGGCAATGCCAAATAAAACTAATAACAGTGGAATAATAAAAGAAATAAAGCACAATGCGATTAAAACATAGATATAGGTTTTGGCATGACAAAATTTGACAACCGAAGGGATATGAAATCATAGCACTTACAAAACTTCAAAAAGAGAAATTTTCTAAAGTCAAAGAAATTTATGAATATCTTGTTTTAGAAAAGTCTCATATTTCAGACTGTTTTGAAAAGGCAAAATGCGATTTGGATTTTAAAACTGTCCAAGTTAAAAATCTTAAATCTGAAAATGACCAATTAAAACATGAAGTCTCTTCTCTCTTGAGTTTACAGGAAACTTGGAAATATGCCCAAGGTGATACTAAATTAGAAAAACTCTTATCAGGATCGAGAAAATGTGGCGATCGATCCGGTTTGGATTATGATAAGAATGGTTCTCCTAAGCTGAAAAATACACCTCCTAAGTTTGTAAAAGGAGAGACCTTAAACTCAAAAGGGAAAGGACAAGTGTTTTCTAAAGACCTTAAATCTATTCAAAAACCTAAAGGAAGTTATTTCAACTATAAGAAACATAACCAAAATCTTTTGGCTGAAAAGATAGTTGATTTACTTAAGGAGCTTCTAAAGTCTAACTCAATAGGTCATACTTATAATTCTTACAATCGAAAGAAGACTAACTATCCACCTAAACCCAAAATGGTTATGAAATGGATTCCAAAGGTCACTTGCTTGGTTGCCCATACCGCTTTCAAAGCTACAAGCCATTCAAAGTGGCACCTAGATAGTGGATGCTCCAGGCATATGACAGGAGATAAGGATTTATTCACCGATCTAAAAGATATGACTGATGGTTCAATCACATTTGGTGATGGTAGTAACTACAAAATTATGGGCCGACGTACGGTTCAACTTTATAACCTTCCATTGTTTAAGAATGTCTTATATGTTGAAGGACTAAAATATAATTTGCTAAGCATATCTCAAATATGCGTAATAACCATAGTGTTCGATTTTCTAATCAAAGCTGTGAGATTCTAAACGATAAGGGTTCTGTAATACTAACTGGACGTAGAACGTCTGAAAACTGTTCTATTGTTAGCGAATCCAGCTCATCTAATCAAACATGTTACATGGTCCATACAGACGAGAGTGAATTGTGGCACAAACGTCTTGGACATGTACCCTACGAAATTTATTTAGATTGAGCAAAAAGGAACTTATAAGAGGTCTACCCAAACTTTAAAAATTAGATAAGATATGTGGTGAATGCCAGTTTGGTAAAAAAATAAGGAACTCACACAAAAAGGTGAATTTCAATACCACATTAAGACCACTCGAACTTCTCCACATGGATCTGATAGGACCTACTAGAACAGAGAGTCGAGGTGGTAAAAGGTATATCTTAGTAATCGTAGATGACTTTACTAGATATACATGGGTAGTCTTCTTAAGAGACAAATCAGAAACCCTTGAAGAAGTAAGAAAAGTTCTCAAAAGGATTCAAACTGAAAAAGGTTCTCAAATTAGTAAGATTCGTAGTGATCATGGATCTGAATTTGAGAAGAGCGGTTTTGAGAAGTTCTGTAGCGATCAAGGAATATTACATGAATTTTCAGTGCCCAAAACTCTAAAACAAAATGGGATAGTGGAAAGAAAAAATAGAGTGCTACAAGAAATGGCTAATGTCATGTTGAATAGCATGAAGCTCTCTAAGAATCTTTGGGCTAAAGCAGTCAATACAACTTGCTATATTATTAACCAAGTTTACACTACTAAAGGTAATAATAAAATGGCTTACGAAATGTGGTTCGATAAAAAGTCTACTGTCAAATACTTTTGAGTTTTTGGAAGCAAGTGCTATATTTTATGAGATGGTGAAAATCTGGAAAATTTTGATACAAAAAGTGATGAAGGGATCTTTCTAGGGTATTCTTTAAATAGTCGTGATTATAGGGTTCTGAACAAAAGGACCGGTGTTATTTAAGAGTCTATCAATGTGGTCATTGATGATCACTTAAACACACCAGTCTCAAGTTCAGACAATGATAAAGTTCTTGTAGTTGATAAACCTAATACTTCATCTAATCAGACTGATTCTGAACTAAGGACTGTTAAAGATCATCCAACTACTCAAATTCTTCGAAACCCTCTCACTGGTGTTCGTACTCATAGATAACTTGAAGATATATGTAATTACGTATGTTTTACATCCCAGATAGAACCATCTAGCGTAAAAGAAGCTCTTGCTAATGAAAACTGTATTGTTGCGATGCAAGAAGAACTTAACCAATTTGTAAGAAATGATGTTTGGTATCTCGTACCTAGACCCAAAGATAAACACATCATTGGAACAAAATGAATTTTTAAAAATAAGTCTAATAAGATTGAAAATATAATTAGGAACAAGGCTAGGCTAGTGGTACAAGGTTTCACTTAAATTGAAGGTATTGATTCTGATGAAATCTTTGCACCAGTAGCACGTCTTGAATCAATCAGACTGTTTATATCCATTGCATGTTTTAGAAAGATCAAGATTTATCAAATGGATGTGAAAAGTACTTTCTTAAATGGTGATTTGCATGAGGAAGTCTATGTTGAACAACCAATGGGTTTTGAAGATTTCAAAAATGCTGATCATGTGTATCGCCTTAAAAAGGCACTTTACGGATTAAAACAAGCTCCTAGGGCATGGAATGAGAAACTAACAAAGTTTCTGTTAAGCTATAATTTTCAAATGGGATCTGTTAATAAAACTCTATTTGTTAAAAATATGATGATCATATTTTAATGGTACAGATTTATGTTGATGATATCATTTATGGATCTACTTGTACTGACATGACTACTAAGTTTAAAGATTTGATGAAATCACAGTTTGAAATAAGCATGGTTGGGGAATTGAATTATTTCTTAGGGTTGTAAGTAAAGCAACAACCTGATGGAATATTCATTTCTCAATCTAAATATACTTTTAATTTAATTAAGAGATTTGAATTTGAGAATAATAAGAACTTCGATACTCCTATGAGTACTACCTTGAAACTCTCAAAAGATTCGGCAGGTAAAAATGCTGATCTGAAATTGTATCAAAGCATAATTGGTAGTCTATTGTATTTAACTGCTAGTAAACCTGATATTGCACTAAGTGTTTGTATTTGTGCTAGATATCAGTCTAATCCTAAAGAATCACACTTGATTGCTGTCAAGTGGATTGTGCGAAATGTCGTAAGTACTGTTAATCTCGGTCTCTGGTATCCACATGAGACTAGTGTTCAATTAACTGGGTACTCGGATGTTGATTGGGCTGGTAATCTTGATGATAGAAAATCAACCAGTGGTGGTTGCTTTTATATCAGAAACTGTTTAGTTTCTTGGTTTAGCAAGAAACAAAGTTCTATATCACTTTCAACAGCTAAAGCTAAATACATCGCAGCTGGTAATGCGTGTACGCAGCTTGTTTGGATGAATCGAATGCTAAGTGATTATGGAATTGAACAAGATTTTATGTTATTATATTGTGATAATTCCAGTGCCATAAAAATTTTAAAAAATCCTACTCAGCATTCTCATACTAATCACATTGACATTAGATTTCATTATATCCGTGAATTAGTAGAATAAAAGGTTTTATCTTTGGAATATATACCTACCGAGAATCAACGTGCTGATATTTTCACTAAACCTCTCGACAAAAGTAGGTTTAACCAAATGAAATTTGATCTTGGCATGTGTATTTTAAGATGATAATTTATGCTTTTTTGTATCATATTATATATTCTTGCTAGTTTAGTTTTTAATTTTTTACAAATAATGCTGAAAATTTCGTAAAACTTATAAAAAAATTACATTTTTGGATGGTCCTCAACCGATCGTGAATATACATGACCAGTCGTGGTATGACCGGTCGTGTACATCCACGACCAGTCGTGAAACTCGCGAATCACTTTATTTGGGGAAATCATTTCATTTTCGCTCACCAACGAGCCGACGTCCGACTAGTCGAAGCCAACCTTCGAAATCTCCATGGTTAGTGCTCCATTTATATTTTTCTCGTAGATTTGTGTATATATTACTTCTAGTTATCTCTTGAAGTTATCTATTTTGAATTTCGTTGTGATTTGGATTTTTTCTTTTGAGAAATTTAATTTGTGAAAACCCTCTTCTCAATCCTTTGCAACTCCTTGTCTTCTTAAAATCTTTGTTACAAATGGCTTCTAGAGGGAGCAAAATAACATCCCATGGTCCATCTTCCTCCAGATCGACCTCTATCACTAAGCGTCATCTTAAGGCTCCCGAGGATGTTCCATCCTTTGTTCGGGACATCAGACTGTGTAATGTTATTTTTGAACATTTTGTTAATATTAATCATACTACTTCTTTTGATATCCTTCCTATGCTCCAAGCTGAAGGTTGGGATAACTTATTGCATTGGGATGGGCCAGCATACTGGTCCATTGCCCAATTTATGTTTGCTTGCATATGTGATTTTTTACTGAAAAATCTAACGTTTAAAATTGCCACAAGAGAAGGATCATTTGACGTTGATCGTCACTTGATTACAACTCTTATGGAAATTCCTGTGAATGATGAGGGAGTTCTCATTCACACACTATCTGAAAAACCCTCACAGACTGAAAAACGCAGCTAAATAAGGATTTATGCAATCTAGATGTTCAATGGATGCATAAAGGAAACGCGCTCCTCTCAAGATTTTTGTTACCCAAATACAGAGTTCTTCATAGGATATTTGTGTCCGACTTGTATCCTCGATCGGATAATAAAACTGAGTTAACGACTTTCATGGTTCGTGTTCTTCATAATATTGTCAGAGGTGCTAATATTTTCTTATCATCCTTGATTTGTCACTCTATCATTCAGTTTAGACTCCATCTTGGTCATAGTGATATCCCTTTTGGTTATTTGATGATTGTATTGGCTGCGCATATGTTAGTCGATATGCCGGTTGGTGAAGCCCCTATCTATCATCTGATATTTAACAACTCTAATATCAATATGATGAAGCTGAAATTTCTTCCTGGCCAAACAGATGGTGTTGATACGGCTGAAGCTGAACATGAGGAAGAAGTTGATGATCTTCCTCCTGATGATATTAACATGGATGATATTTTTAAAGAACTTGATTCTAACTCTGCAAATGATCCAGATTTTGAGCCTTCTTCTTTTGATGCGCGTTTGCATGCATTGGAAACTAAGGTTGAGAATATCAATGTTAGGATGGAAAACATGTATGTTGCCCATGATTTACAATTCAAGTATATGCGCAAGTATCTTCGGCGCTTGAATAAGGGCATGCATCAACTTGATCCTTCCATCCCTGCTCCTTCATCTGGATCAGATTAGTTTCTTTTTATTTTCTAGTCTGTAATAACTATCTTACTATTGTGCTCACTTAACTTGACTTGTTATTGTTTTAGTTGAGTTCTCTCTGTTTATGAATTATGTGTGTTGTTTATACTGTGTTCTCATATCTTGTCTTACCTTTTATTTATCTCCTTACTTATTACTCCTTAGTCATCTCTTCTTTGCTTCCTTTGTCATATTGTGACAAAAAAGGGGAGAATGGATAAATGATTTGCCTATGTGGAGTGAGGAATGAGTAGCATTGTGTGTAGCATTGTGTGTTGTGTGCATATTTTTTTATGATATATGTTACTCAGGGGGAGTATGTGGAGTATGTGACAGTATGTGCAGAGGTGGACTGTATGTAGGTTCATGAATGTGTGTCAGTTGATAACAACGAGTGTATGATTCTTTAATCAGATATTCTGTATTATGTATCATATTTTGGAAATGCGTTTTGTCACTAATTTGACAAAGGAGGAGATTGTAAGTGCTATAGTTTATAGCCCCTTGTAATTGTCAAATTGGTGGTTACAAAGACACTGCTTTGAAGCTATATATGTGATGATCAAAAGTCTTCAAGAAGCCTTCAAGTTCAAGAAGCTTTCAAGTTCAAGATCTCGGGCTTAATTATACTCAAAGGTCACTTGTCTTCAAGTTTCAATATCCTTGCTTCACTATTGAGGTATGACTGACCTTATGTTGACCTTTAGAGTAGGCCATTTTGGATACATAATCCATATATGTTGTATAAGCGAATTTGGTCTGTTCTAAGACTAGTCCTGAACCTTGTTCGACTAATCCTAGCACTGGTTCGACCAGTCCTAAGTTGTTGAAGATTTTCAGAATTTTTTGGTTACTCTACGACCAGTCCTGAAGACTGTTTGACCAGTCGTAGGAACAGTGTCGACTGGTTGTTCGACCAGTCGTAAACCTTCGACTCAAAGTCCAGCGTTAAAAAACTTCGGTATACGACCGGTCGTATGTAACCTACGACGGTCGTAGGGTACCTACGACTAGTCGTGAAACCGTCAAATCTTATCGCGCCTGAAAATTCAAATTTCTGTTGGTTATACGACCAGTCGTAGAAGTCCTAAGACCAGTCGAAGACATATTTTGCTCAGCTCTAAATAGATCACAAATCTCAGAATAATTTACACAATTCAAGCTAATTAATTCGGCCCTCTAAGAGATAAGTTTGTGCTCTATTTTAAGCTAAGTGTGCATATTTAATATTCTCTTTCTTTAGCTTTATTAATTAATTTTGTTCTTTGTATTCCAATTTAATCTGAAAAGAGGAATTGTCATTTTCCTTTCTTTGGAATCAAAAATCAATTAAAGCTAGCCCATTTTGATTTAATTTAAAATCAATTAGAACTAGAACCATTATAATATAAGTTTGGACATTGAAGTTAGACATTCGATCATCTTCACTGACTTGGTTCTACGGGGCTGCTACAACGAAGGAGAAAATCAGGTATTTTACATTTAATTATAAATTCTTTTCTGTTTTTGTTTCTTTTGGAATTTGGCAGAAAAATCTCATTGTATTGGTTATCTGAGGAGAGCTAGGAAAACTTAGAAGTGGTTTTTTAATTGTGTAAGCCCACAAAGAAAGACACAATTGTAAAGGTTTTGGGTGAACCTGTGAAAACCTAATCTGATAGTGAACGCTAACATCCCCTGTGTGAGGATATTAAGAGTGAAGTAGCATTCTTTATGACTGTTGTTTAACAGTTGGTGAACACACAGACAAACCACTATAATTCCTTGTGTTTGGTGGTTGAATGGTTTATATTTCATATATTTAATTATTCATTTTTGGGTTGTATATGTGGATGTGAATGCTGTAATCATTTATTTCAAGCATTGTGGGAATGTTCTAATAATTTAGCATTTATTTCTTGTTATTCCTCTATCAGCTTCCTTAATTGTTCTAGTAAGGTTGCCCTGCCATTTTTACGGTGTATGGTTGTCCATAGAACAAAACATATTTATAATTGCAATTTATTCTTCAGTGTGGTTTGTATTTAATTTTTTATCATTTCTCTTCGATTTGAGATTTGATACAAAGACCTTCATAGAAATAAGGTTGTCCTACCATAATCTCTAGTTTTTGGTGTAAAGTTGTCCTTAGAACAACATTTGTATCAACCTCTCAAGATCTGAATTTTGAGGTTGTTTTACGTTCTTGCATTGTGGTTTGTTTATTTTATTTGTTGGCTATCATATTTATTTAATTTCCACTGTTATAAGTTTTATTTGGCACAGTCTTATTCACCCCCTCCCTCCTCCCCCAGGACATATAGCTAAGCCTTTTCACGTCTACACATCAAGTGGGTTGCATCAATGGGCCCCACTAATGGGCCTCATACACATCAAGTGGGTTGCATCAATGTGCCTCAAATACATCAAATTGGCCGCATCATGTGGGCCTCAAATACATCTCAATGGGTTGGGCCCTGCTCATTCCAAATGGGCCCATCAATGGACAACTTGGATAAAACACGTACATCACGTGGGGGCCATGTGAATGGACGGTGTGAATATAAAATACATACATCTAGGTGAGCCCCCACCCGTCCAGAAATCAAATGGACGGCGTGGATGAAAACACATACATCAGTGGGCCCAACACTGTCCCACGTTGACGGTGTGGACCGCACACACATCACAGTAGGCCCCACCATTATCCATGCAAATCAACACCGTCTAAATATTGTTCATGCAAATTGACACCTGCCCAACTGTTGGACAGTATGTACAATACACGTACATGAAGGTCAAGCCCACACAGATGGATGGTGTGGATCAAGACATACATTATGGTGGTCACAACACCGTCCATCCATTTCCAAAACGATAAACACCTGTCCAAGCATCGGACAGTGTGGATGAAATATATAGAACACAGTGGATCTCATACGTGTAGCAAGTGGGGTCCACGGCTGGATGGAGTGGATATAGGATAAATTCATCAAGGTGTGGCCCCGCATGCTGCAGGTGGGCCTGCAGATGAACGGTCTGCATGAATGAAACATAAATATCATGGTGGCATCCCACACCACCTGTCCAGATGGACGGTGTGGATCAAATAGATATATCAAAGGTGCACCCCACATAACTTGCTAGCGTCGATAGGAAGCAGCAATGACTGCTGGCCCACCGACCAGATGGACGATCTGGATTAACACATGCCACGGTGGAGACCCACCATCCCTACCATGGACAGTGTAGATAAAAACATATAAATCAAGGTGGGTCCACCATTTTCAAAACATAGGGTCCACCGTTTTCAAACAAATGGACGCCTAGGATATAAGGCACATACATTAAAGTGGATCCCATCCAACACATGCCACGCGTGTGGGATGGCCCAAAGGAAGTGGACGATGCTGGGGTCTCACGTCCTCAAACGGACGGACGGACAGTCTGGATCATCAGACCCCAGCTCTTCCGTCAGCAGGTGGGTCCCACATGGGGCCCACCAGATATATACGTTATATATATATATTATATAATATAATATCATATTTTATTATTATTATTTATTTATTTTTAAAAAATCAAGCCAGCGTCCAGACCTGTAGTCTTCCTGATCTGGACGGACGGTGAGGATTATCCACATACATCACGGTGGTTATGCACCATCCAATCACTCCAGCACCGTCCAGATCATCTGGACGGTGTGGATGGAACAAAATGCAACATGTGTGGCCCACATAACTTGGTGGCGTCAATTGCAGCAACTGTGCTATTCGTGCACTCAAATGGACGGAGGGGATTTAGAATAAATCCATCAAGGTGGGTCCCTCCTACCATACGTGTCACTCGTGTGGAATGGGCCTCACGCGTCTAGCAATGGACGGAGTGAATACATACTACGTACATCGTGCTAGCCTCACAGCACCGTCCATATCCATGGACGGTGGAGATAAAGTGCAAACATTAAGGTGGTTTCCACCGTCCGGATCACTGGACGGTGTGGAAATAAAACACATACATCATGTGTGGCCCCACATCCATGTGTGGATGGGGTGGCAGAAGCATGTAAATCACGTGTGGGGCTCCACAGGCGTGCATCCAGCATACATAACGGTGGGTACCCACTGTCCAGCAGCTGCTGGACGGCAGGGATACAAAATAATTAAGGGGGGGTCCACACATCATGTCCAGGGACTGGACGTCTTGGATTTACTGGTCATGTGGGCCACATTAACACCATCCAAAAAGGGAGGGAGGGAG
Organism: Magnolia kwangsiensis; assembly: GCA_037074715.1. Classification (NCBI taxonomy): domain Eukaryota; kingdom Viridiplantae; phylum Streptophyta; class Magnoliopsida; order Magnoliales; family Magnoliaceae; genus Magnolia; species Magnolia kwangsiensis. The sequence continues at coordinate 73,826,425 of CM073575.1, read as the reverse complement.
GGAGAGAGAGAGAGAGAGAGAGAGAGAGAGAGAGAGATATCTGTTAGATAGAGGGAGAGACCCTGACACCATGGCCCTTCCTATACGATGCATACATCAATGAGTCCCAAGTCATGTGGACCCTACATCAAATCAAATGAAATGAAAACCCACCTTTCTTGCTTCTTCTTGGATCAATGACATGCTAAGCTCTTCGACTACCACTTTAAAGGAGGATGATGGTGATTGGACGGTGGAGATGAAAGATAGGGAGGTGGGCCACACCAAGCTCCCCTCTCTTGGAGATAGCTTGGACGTCTCTCATGGTGGGGTTGCTTGGAAGAATGAGAGAGAGAGAGAGAGAGAGAGAGAAGTGGTGATGGATGGGGTGATGGGATGAGGGAGCATGGTGCATGTTGACTTTTGGGTGAAAAATGAATAGGTGTCATACCTTGTTGGAGAAAAAGGGTTGGCTGGGTAAAGTTGTGTACGTAGACTTGATTAATGGATTGATGTGACGTTTAGGGTAAAATTCTCTTGAAAATTGCAACGCGTAGTGTTTTCCTCGAACTGAACGCAGGCCCACATCTCCTGGTCCGGGTATCACCTCGACGCATGAGATGCGGCATCAAAACTGTGGCGATGGCGCGGTCGTAAGGGTAAAGTCTCGGGTTGAACCGACTCTGTAATACGAGATACGATTCAAGGTTACGTTTAAATGCCAGTAACAGATCGCGGGTTGCCAGAATTCGACCGGGAGAACCGCAGAAGCCTACGGAACAGTATAGAATAATATACGGGTCTTACAGGAGCAGAATCCTTGAATTTCAAAGAATTACTTTTAATATAAACCAGACCAAACTTGTCACCACATTTTCTAGATGAGGTTAACAATTTTTTCAATTTTTAGTCACCTTGGGCATATTTCCAAGTGTCCTTAAAACTCAAAAGAGAAGAAACTTTAAGTTTTAGTTTCTCATTTTTTGTTTTGAATTTTTCCAATTCATAAGATTTTAAACTTAAATGTAATTTCGTTTTTCCAATATAATCTGAAAATCGAGATTTTTCTAAAACTGTATTTTCAAGTTCTTCTTTTAATTTATCATATTTCTCTTTTTGAATTTTTAATTTAACAGCAATTTTACAACTTTCTCTGGCATTGTAGGCATCTTGAATGTCGTCTTCATTTTCATTTTTTAGTCAGATATATTACAACTATCTGAGAAAGTGACTCTGGCTATCATTATAAGACCTTTCACTTTTCTGAGCTGCAATCCATAAATAAAATGCAGGTTCTCTCATATATTTAGTTCCATCACTGCCTAATACTTCAATCATAAGAGGTTTCCATTAAATCACAGTTGCTTGCCACACACTTTCAACTAATGTTTTAGAAAAATCCTCATTCTAGCCTTCCAGTATGAATAATTAGAACCATCAAAAGGTAGTGGCCTGTTCATAGAAAAACTATCGAAATTTGACATAATAAAGGTCTACATCTTTAACTTAAGAAAATTAATAATAAAAAACAACTTAGCTCTGATACCATTTGAAAAGGCGAGCTTAAGAAGTCCTAGAGGAGGGGGTGAATAAGACTATACCAACTAATCGAATAAAGTGCTAAATAATAAATAAATCAGAGATCTCAATCGCACTAGTATTGAAATGTTGATTCAAACTGATTCGTAGGACAACGTTCACCTAAACAAGTTCAGGTAGGACAACCTTATTTCATGAATGTGATAAGAATCAAAATTCCAAATTAAGCAAGAGTAAATAAAACTATATAATACAAACATTCACCACTTTAGCATAAAAGAAATTACAACCATTCACTGTAAAAATTAAAAAACATTCACCACAACACCAAGAATTATAGTAGTTCGCTGTGTCAACAACTGTTCTCAAACAACCACACCTACTCCACTCCCAAGATTACTAATCATGTAATCTTAGTTTTCACTATGAATAAGGTTTTCACAGAGTCACCTTAAAACCTGAGACAATTGTGATTTTACCGGGCTATCACAAACAAAGAAACCCCACACTGAGATTTTCTGGCTTATCTCAGAAAAATAAACTTTGAGATTTTCTCGCTATCTCAGAAAAAACCAAATACAAAATGTTAACATATACTTATTTTCATCATACAAGAAATTGTAGCCATCGAACCGCTTTTCTTAAATGACGAATGTTCAATGTTCAGTCCAATAAAAAAGGTCCAGGGTTCTATTGATTTTAATTAGATTTAAAACAATGGCTACTTGTATTAATTCTTTTAAATCTCAAAAAGAAGAGTATTCTCTCCCTTTTTAAAATCAGAATGATAGAATTAGAGATTAAAGAATTAAACAAAAATGCTATAAAATGATTTATAAATACCGCTTGATAGTATAACAATAAGTGAGACTTCCTTCTCTCTTGAATAAGGACTTTGATAGGCTTGAATTGTATTTTCGAATTGAGAAAGAACTTCAATTTATAGGTACAAAAGTTGTTGCTTCGACTCGTCTAAGCATTGGATTTAGTTCCAACAAATTTTTAATTTTGAATGGGATAAGATCTAACAGATCTACATCTGGTCGAAGTTGGTCTTCGACTGGTCGAAGGAGCTAAAATCTAAACGGAATTGGTTGGTGAGCTTCAAGCCGAAGAACGCTCAACTGGTCGAAGAGGATCCTTCCACTGGTCGAGGAATCCACTCGACTAGTCGAAGGTGCAACAGAATTTCTATTTCACTTCGGCTTGAACTAGGACTAGTCAAGAAATTCCTAGTTTAAATATAAGTATAAAAACCTAATTTAAATTAGATTTTGAAAGAACATAAACCTAAGATCTTTCTAGGGTTTATAATACTTATATGGACTGAACTTCATTGCTTTAAAGTGTACTAAAGACTTGAACATCTCAAAAGAGCTTGATCTTCTACTAGAACTTTAGTAGATCGAGCTTAGTCTTCAAGTAGAGCTTGAGCTTGATTTTCAACTTGAGCTTGATTGAACTTCAACATGAGCTAGACTAGAACTTCAACTTGAGCCAACTTGAAGATCATTTGCTAAGATGTTTTGACAAGATGAAATTTGACAAACAAGGTATAAAATGTTCTTTAAACATAATAGCACTTACACCATTGTCTAAATCCTCTAAAAGACCCATATAGGTGAATTCTTTAGGAATTACAACTTCTCATTAGTTATAGGAGATTCAACCAATATTGAGTGTGAAATATTCCATATTTTCCCTATTTATTCCTTCATTTTTTGAACATGATAGTGCTTAATCAATCTATTTTCACTTATTTTCTCTTACAAAGTGATTTTGAGAGCTATGGATAAAAGGATGTTAAATCCGATAAATTAATGTTCAAAAGATTACCAAAGTAAGGCTTGGAGATTTAAAGATCAATAATGAAGAATTTACATTCTAAAGATCCAAGAAAACTAAGTGCAAAGGAGAAAGCAAATACTGAAAAAATCGCAGAAGCAATAGAGAAAAAACACCATTTGGCTCGACCTTCAGTCTGACCAAAGTTGCATAAAACAGTCCAAAGAGTTCAGGGGCGAAAAGAAGTTAATTCGGTTCGTCCAAAAGTTAATTTGGTTCGATCGAAATCAGTCGACTACAGCCGACTACGTAAATTGAGGCGGTTTTGAAGTCGGCCCGAGAAAAGCTTATAAATAGAGGTCCTTTAGGAGTTTCAAAGCATGAATTAGGGTAGGAGGAGTAGAGCAAGCTGCTGTAGAACTTCAAGGAGTCTTCCATCTTCATTGAATCCTTCAATTTTAGTTAGTTTTTCATATTTTTCTCTAAGAGTTTAGTCTCAATCATGTCGTTGGTTGGCTAATCTCTTAGTTAGAGCTAAGAGGTGAAGTTGTAGTTTATTTTGATGTTCATCTTACTTTGATTCAAGTTTATGTCGAATTTCCATTAATTTTTAGTTTGAATGAAGGAATATTTTCAATTTACCTTGATCTATTGTTGACTCAAATTATAGTATTTGATTGGGAAACTTTTGATATTTTTTTACCTGTTTTGCAATTGTGTGATATGTAAAGTTTAGTGATTTACTATTGTCTTTAGGGCATGGTAGATGCTTTGAATTTCATGTGATCATTACATTGGCTAATCCAATGAAAAGTTTAGAATCTCTCTATGTTTTAACTGCTCTATCATCCAACTAGATAGAATAGGACTCCGATTCCAGTTGTGTTATTATTAAATCTAATAAGGTAGCATTGAGATTACTACAAGTGGACACTTGGCGCTCTAGTTTTCCCATTATTATTGATAGTTTATTTACAATTAATCTCTTTTACTCCAGATTTAGTAAAGTTTAGATTCTAGTTATGATTCTAATTTATTTTAGAAAGCACAAACATAGAAAATTCATGTGGATTCGACCTCAATCTCACCGAGTTATTACTACAGTGCAGCCCTACACTTGGGATTATGAACAACCAACCTCCCATCACCTTGGTCACCGCATCAAAGCACTATATACAATGTGTTTGATCCTAAAGCTGAAGCCTTGGCAAAGCGTCGACGTCATGATCGGGGGAGAAAAGGGGAGTTGATTGAAATACGGGAGAGCATTGATCAAGCTGCCTAAGACGACGCTACAAAAGGGTCCTAATCTGACAAGTAAGTTTTCAAGTATAAGAGTCTGTGTACTCTCTTTCCTTGTGTAGGATTGAGGGTAAGAGTTTGTGACCCAAACTTGACTAGGTTCTTGGGTAAGTACCTTGGATCTTGTATAGGGCCTAATCCATATTCTTGTGTAGGACCTTGGCTCTTGTGTAAGGCCTAAATTAAGTCCTTCTGCATGCGTGTTAGTCTTCACGAGAGCCTCTGATGGGATTAATCGTAGGTCCTTAGACTAGGACCATGGTTGTTGGTTTGCCTACATAAAACTAACTAAAGTCTCTTATGGGAGCCTCTGACGGGAGTGTACATCATAGGTTCTTGTGTAGGACCGAGGTTTATGGCAAGCCTATAGAAAACCACACAGTCTCTTATGAGAGCCCTTTCTTATATAGGATTATAAATGTTAGAAGTTAAGCTTATTTAAAACCTCCGATAGTGAAATTCGATACACTCATGGGTTAAGTTCGTCCACTGAGTGTTGTTGTCAAAGATGTCTTAAATCTCATTTTGGGTTCGATGACATCGAAGCCAGTCGATGCCATCGAGTTTTGTTCAGATTTTTGCCCCTGCTCATTAGACTATTTTTTTCATTTTTCGATGACATCGAAACTAATTCGATATCATCAAAGGTTTACGCAAATTCGTTTGCAGAAACGCAGATTCTATGATTTTTGTTTCCTATTCTAGTTCTACTTGTTTTTAAAGCTATATAAAGGGTTATATCCGAAACTATGAGGTATTCTAATGGAATTCTAAGGCATTCTGGGGTTTGTAAAAGGGTTCTAGGGTTTGAAGGGGTAGAGATAAGGAGAGGTTTGAGGATTTCCCAAGCCAGGTAAGTCCTCTATCTTTGTAATTTGTACTTTTCATAGTGAAATTTTTGTTGCTTTGTGTCATGGTTTTTTTCTGCAAGGGTTTTCCATGTTAAATCTCTGTGTTTCTTGTGATTTCTTGGTGCTCTTAGATTGTTTTCCTAGATCCATATCTATGTGATTCACATCAAAGGTATCGTTGGAGCACAGATCTGAATGTGCAGGATTAGCAATAATGGGAAACACCAAGTTTGATATTGAGAAATAATCAAGCAAAAATAATTTTGTTTTATGAAAGTTTAAGATGATTAGTCTATTAACTAAGCGAGGTGAAGTTAAGGCTCTTAAGGAGAGGAAATCGACTATGAAAGATGAAGAATGGAAAACTCTTAATAGTAATGTTTTATCCTTCATCCGTTTATGTCTCACGAATGAGGTTCTTTATAATGTTTTGAGGGAGAAAACTATGATTAAATTATGGTCAAAGTTAGAGCATATATTTTCGAAAAAATCCTTTAAAAATTGACTGCACTTGAAGCTTCAATGGTAAACTTCGAGATGGCTGAGGGTGAAGATCTGGAGGCCCACATCAACAACTTTAACAAATTGGTTTGCAAACTGTTGGATATGGAGGAAGTGATCAAAGATGAGGAACAAGCATTTATGTTGCTGAATTCTCTTCTGGCATCGTATAAGTCATTTAAGGATGCTATGTGCACCATAAATAAAACCTTAAGTGTCGACACTGTTATCTCTGCCCTTCAAGGAAAGGCCATAAGAAAGTTAAACGGTGACATAAGGACATCTTCCGATGCACTGTTTACAAGAGGCAGAAATTCTGAGCGAGGTATAAGATCTTCAAGACCTATATCTAAATCTAAGGGCAAGGACAAAGGAAAACTAAAGTGTTGGAACTGTGGGATGACTGGACACATGAAGAAGAATTATACCAATCCTAAAGTGAAGAAAGAAATTTTAGCGGCTTCTTCCGATGAGACAAATATTGTCACATCTTATGAAGAAACAAGTGGTGGTCCTGTACTGTATGTATCTATGATCGGACACTTACATGACAATCCTGGAGATAAGTGTATCCTCGACACAAGAGTGTCATATCACATGACTCCTCATCAGAATTAGTTCACCAGTTACAAGGAATGCCATGGTGGACAAGTCTTTATGGGCAATGATAATGTCTGTAATGTTGTGGTTATTAGTAAAGTGAGCATCAAGATATTTGATGGGATGGAACATACCTTAACTGATGTCAGGCACGTTTCTAATATAAATAAAAGTTGATTACTCTCGGTGCACTCGAGGCTATAGGGTGCAAGTGTTGAGGGTCAAATATTACATATTATCCTTCATTTATATCTTTATTTTATGAACATGATAATATTTAATGTTCTATTTTACTCATGTTTGTGTTGCAAGGTGAATTTAATAAGAGCTTTTTGATGCTCAAGAATCACTAAGGCAAAAGATAAATATTAGAAGACCAAGATTGAAGAATTCATGTGCCAAAGATTCAAAAAAAAGTCAAGTAAGGAATGAAGAGAATCAAAGATTTAAAGTGAAGAAAAGAAATTCTGAAATTGTCCTAAAAAAAAACCTATTCTGAAACTCTAGGTCATTTTGTGAAATTGTGCAGAGTGAAGTCTATTTTAAGAAACTGTACAAACTAAAGTCTATTTTAGCAAACTGCATAAATTTGAGTCGATTTCTAGAGTTTTCCAACTAGGTGCAAAAGTTGGAGTTCCACAACTATAAATAGGACTCCTTAGGATGTTCCTAGGCATCTTCTAAGGTTTAAGGAATGAAGCAAAAGGGTGGAGAAGCCATCGCCAAGAGTTTTTCTTCTTCTTCCTTAGTTATTTTCATATTTTCTTCTAAGGTTTAGATCCAATCATGTCTATGCTTGGCTAAATGTAACACCCTGCACTTCTATTACGTGGGTGTTACCACTTGAATTGTAACTGGGGATTTCAAACTCAAATAACAGACAACTTGAATCCAATAAATGCAGGATGGGGCTTCCAGTCATCATTAAAGCTATCCATCAGAGGCCCTAGGAGCTGAGTTGAGCCCTACATCAGTCAGGAAGGTAATCCTAACCAAACACCTTGAGTTAAAACAAATTATAATCACCTGATCGAATCATAATGGAATAATGCTTTAGTGATCGACCTTCGAGGGGTAGTGAATGGCCAACCAAGCACTTACTACCTCTCAAATTCATATTTAATAGTTAAAACCAAGTATCAAATCAATCCAGCCATTGGATCAAGTTGTGTTGGCCATAAAAAAGCTTAGGACATGTGATACGGCCCACCTGGGCCTCAATCCCACCCCAAACTGGGCCAGGACCCCTAGATGGGGGCCTCAAAGTGAATGAATGGAGAGGATTCATCACATACATCACAGTGGACCCCACACAAAGTGCGGTGCACCCCGTGTACCCGTGCATGATGTGCACTGGACGAGTCCGACGGGTCAAACCAGCTTTGACCGAGCCCTTCACGAAGAGTGGATTTCTCTCACCCGTTTGATTTTTAAATCTAACAGACGTTAGTTAGGGGCTCACCCTGGCCATTATCAGGATGATCCGAGCCATTCATCAGATTCGTGGGGCCTGTACAACCAAAACCATATAGGCTTACGGACCCATGCATGGAAACGTGGATTTGGGATCGGAATCAATTAAGATTTGCATGAATGGCTAAGATCCTCAGATGATGGACCATCAGAGGGCCACACGAGTGATCCAGGATTGGTGTGGTCATGCAATCTTGGCCATCCATTCATCCGTAAAAGAGCATGTCACCCCCTAGACTCGATAACCAGACTCCCAAGGAACCCGATAGTCGATTCTGGCCACAACAACCTCCGTAGTACCCTATTCTAGGCTCCTGAAGCAGGTTTCGATCCTGGGATCCTACAAGCAAGATTTTCATAATCATATATCCATTCCAATATGTGCATACATAAGATCACAGCAAGTAAATCTCAGAAATAAAAAGGTACACATCACAAAATCTACTATGAATTTAAACTTTTTAAGTACAAGACTGAAAGGAAATACGTAAGGTAACAGAAGAAAGAATGAAAGATCTGTAACACTGGGTCCTCGGCTCAATTCCTATCCAAGCTCCACTGTTACGATGCCGACTTAGGATCTCCTGCACACATCAATCGTGCATAAGCTTATATAAAGCTTAGAGGGTGGTGAAAGTGTGTGAAATGGTGCTCAAAAGATAGAGAATGTAGAAGGGAGTCATGATCACTACCAATACCACTAACCTTACCAAGGCTGTCATGAACACAAGAAGTTATACTAAGGCAGTACAATAATGCAAGAAGCCATACCAAGGATATATAATGCGATGAGTATCGGGCGCCATGTCAAGGCAATGTAATATAAGGCTTATACAGCTGATGTAAATGCAATGCAAAGTGATGTCAGTCCTCATATCTAAACCACATATCAGTCATGTTCCATCATAAGGGATCTACCGGGGTCAAGTACATTGCAGGATGATTGCCACTCTTCAGACCCGAACAATCAAATGAGCGTAAGAGACCTCACTACCCGCCTGTGGTCAGTCAATCACCAACAAGACTCGATGGTAGCAGACCCATTCATGAGCTAGTCAAACTCAACCTAACTATTGCCCTCTTTCTCTCAAGGGGATAAGGCCCCACCCCAACCCAACTGACTACAAGACAGTGGGAGTCGCTGCCTGACAGTGTAAGGCGCTCTTATGCTCATGGTTCCACCCAGTCACGGCGCTGGGGCAGATCCTTGGTATCATGGAAGTTTTACGATTTTCACCCAAGGGTATCTTATGCACCCCATATGCTCAAGTAACATTTTCGGTGTCCAGTCATGGCTATCCATGATGTATCTGTGGAGGCTACAGCCCTAATGAAGCAAGGGCGATAATGTTCATATGTTATGCAATGTCAGATGCATGAATCACACAATCAATCATGCATCAATTCCAAGCACCCAACGTCCTCAAAAGGGAATATTACATCCCTTGGGGAAGGTATTATGCAATGCCCAATAGCATAATCATAACCACACACACAAAGTATCATTCAAGCATACAATGATGTACATGGGCCATGAAGATGGATCTAGACACACTATGCGGTGATATACAAGGTAGTACACTCCTCCTATCCAAGAAGGAACCAAAACTAGGTACTTAGACAATATCCATGAGGAAATTCAACCTCTAGTGGGGGCCCATTTACCTCGGGTAGCCTACTAGACTGAGCATACAAGCTATGGGTCTAAGTAATGCAAAAGTGAGCCTAGAAAGAGTCTTAGATGAGTATCCAATCACACTTAGATACAATCGAGCCTAGAGGGGTTCATAATGGGGACATTTAACCACCTTTCCCCAAAAGGTATAAGAACCATGAACTATATGGATAGAAGGCCTAAAGCCCACATTCAAGATCAAAATTAGGTGGTCATATATATATATATATATATATATATATATATATATATATATATATATATATATATATATATATATATATATATATATATATATATATATATATATATATATATATAACAGGGGTCTAATACTACATTCAACAACATGGGCCCCAAGAGGGGAATTAAGACCCAAGGCTCAATTCTCAATGGCTATAGAATTTCATACATTAAGTTGGACTTGGTGTGCAGCCTACGTACATAATGTATGGCCCAAAATAAGTTTAAGTTTGGATGAAACGGGCCCCACTACATTAGCCCAATAACTAGCAATTTAAGTGGGCAACCAAGGGCCCAATACCAACCATATCCCAGCCCACAAGTCCATCAAAAAGGTGGAAGTCGGCCCAATACATAGCTGGGCTAAGCTGGAACGTCCAAACCCACTCTGGGCCCATGGAATGCCAAAAATTCGATCTAAGATGGGGTCCTCATGTGATCACTAGAGGTGACCCAAAAGAATGCACTGATTAAGCTCAAAGATTATAAGAAAACATAAGTATGCAACACGTACACAAGTTCTCAATATGGTGGACCCCACAGCTAAATAAAATTTTAACCACAAAAATGTACATTTAAGGCCCTTTGATAAACTTTTGGCCCGTTTGACTTCCTAGACCTACTAAAGTCCAGAAATTAATCAACTATGTGGAAACAATCTCATGAAGGCCAACAATATTCACAGGAGGGCCTGCCAGATGGAGAATGTGTATACATCATGAAAAGATCAAGTGGGCTTGCTACTGGATTGTGAGTCTAGCAGCAACCGAAGGCAGAGAGAGCTTCCATGATTGGGCGATCTAAGGCTTGAACTGCCTAAACTAACATATGTTGAGGTAGGCTCCACATACATCCATATTGAGCCTCAAATAAACAGCATAGGACCTATGGTGGGGCTTTAACCATCCATAAAAAAACCCATAGACCTACCTTAAGATCACCCCGGAGCACATTCAACCTCAACTGGTTCCCAAGAGGTAGCCCACTACTACACGAGCATGAAATAAGGCCCAAGGCCTAAAACAATCCATGGGCCTAGTGGGCAATATACATGGCCCAACTAATAAGCAACATTATGGACCCCTAAGTAAATTTTGGGCCCAACCAAAAAGGTTACAAACCCACATATCGTGGTGGGCCTAATGGGTAGCCCGGTATTCCAACCATATAGGCAAATTTTCATGTTTAAAATAAGTGAATTGGACCTCACATCTTGGCCTAAGTATGTGGTTAACTTAGTGGGCAACCAAGGGCCCAACTATTAGTGTATGTTGGCCCATAAACCCATCACAATAGCATAGAAAATATAGGCCCAAAGGTATAATAGGCCTATCTGGAAAGTTCTAACCCAACTGGACCTATAGAATCTTACAATTAAATATGTAAATTGATCCAACTAAGCCCAACTGGGGTGGGCCTCAAATGCGCATTAATTAAGCCCAAGTCATGATAGGAAATGGGGCAAGATATGTGTGTAAATGACCTCAAATCTGGTGGGCGATGCTGCCTTAAAACAGGCACTTATAGGTAGCAAGTTTGGGCCTTTTACTGAAATTTCAGCCCACCCATATTCTGAGCCTACTGGAGCCTAACAATAATCATAAAGGGTTAAGTATGAGTTCCCAAATGGCCCACATATATCTCGGTAGGTCCCACTAGAGGGAAAGACTGAATTTCACACATAAATGAGGATCATACTACTGGACTAAAAGTCCAGCAGTGGTCCAATGGGCCTAGGCGTCCCAAAGGTGAAAAGTGTCACGCCCCAGACTCGGAATCCGAGCTCACAAAATTCTCGATCGTCGAATCCAGCGACGATTGCCTCCATGGTACCCCATTCTCAGCTCCCGGCACCCATACACCAGGTTCCGATCCTAGGATTCTACAAGGAGGATTTCATACATGATTTTGATTCGTAATAAGCATAACCATAAGCATAACCCAAGAACGATGACCACAAGAACACCATCACAAAATCCACTATGATCTAAAACTTTGAGGTACAATGCATATAAAGGAAAATACAAGATAATGATAATCGAAACTCCTGAAGCTTGACTATACGCTCCTACTGCAGCGAAGCTACGATTGCGTCCTGGGGTCACCTACATGCATCAATCGTGCATAAGCTTATAGTAAGCTTAGAGGGCGGTATAAGTGTGTGTGAATATAATCGTGCTCAGAATGAAATATTAGAGTAATGCGGAATCATGCTGACAAGTACATGAATACAATCAGTCGTACCAAGGCTATGCGGTGCAAAATATAAATGTTATCGGGAATATCAAGACCATGCGATGCGAGATGTAACTCAAGCATGTCAATCCTCATCCAAATCCACATATCAATGTAGCTCATTACTAGAGCATCAAATATCTGTACAGTTCTCATTTTGGATAATCATCGAGGTTTAGTACACTCCTAATGGCACTGCCCCTTTCCCAGGCGGGTAGCCCAAGTGAGCGTAAGAAACCTCATTATTCGCCTAGCTGATAGTCTGTCAATACCTATCCGGCACGTCAATAGTGGGCCCATTCACGATCTAGTTAAACTCAGCCTAATAATGCACCATATGCTCGAGCGAGTAAGGCCACACCCCTTTCCAACTGACCACAACACAGTGGGAGACGTGGCCTCCTGGTATTCGGCCTTCATACGCTCATGTATCCACTCGGTCTCGATGTTGGATTCATCCTCTAATACCATCGGGTTTAGAGATTTTCACCCAGGGACATTTATAGCACCTCGATGCTAGAACAGTATTTTCAGTATCCAATCCAGCCACCCACGATGTGTCTGTGGAGGCCACAGCCCAGATGTCGCTAGGGTGCATAGTAATCATAATAACACAAATGCAAATGTGCATGAGTCACGCAGTCTAATCATGCATTAATCCTAAACATACCGTGCGCTCATGTGGGATAACTCTGCCTATCAAGGAGTCCCATAAACTACTTGCACTATGGAATATGCAATGGCTAATCAATCACATTACAAACATACAGATGATGTGTATGGGCATGTATCATAATGTTATGCTATCACAAACTCATTAACGGCAACGGTAGTTGGTATCGGCAATCGGCACCGATAATCAGCATCGATAATCAACCTCGACGCAAGGTGGGGTCCATAGATGGACGGCCGATGATGGACCAATTAAAATCAATGGGGTCCAAGTGTTTGGGTTAACCCACAAGAGAATGACGAGGAAGGGCCTAACAAGGCCTAAGGGAAGGTCACAATATGGACATTCAACCATTATTTCCCATCAATGTGGTCATTTAACCAACATTGCTCCCAAGGATTGGCGCTTATAGGGCCAATAGGATAGGGGCCTATGACCTATCACAAGGGCCTAATTTACATCATCATGGGCCTCAATTACATCAAATGGGTCGAATCAATTAAATGGGTTGAATCAAGTGGGTCGATCAAATGGGTCGATATAAATGGGTCGAATCTAATGGACTGATGAAATGGGTTGAATTAATTGGGTAATCTAGTAGGCCGATACAAATGGACCGAATCAATTGAACCGATTTAATGGGCCGATACAAATGGGCCAAATCAATTGGGCCAATCTAATGGGCCGAATCAAATGATCCAAGTCGAATGGGCCAAGTTGAATGGGCCGATCAAATGGGACAAGTCGAATGGGCCGAGTCAATGGGCCACAACAACTACACCATTCATCCATCTATAGAGATCATTTTAAAGCATTTTCCAAACAAATGAATCATGTCAAAAGACCATCTGGACCATAACACAAACCACAATGATGATAAGCATTTCCACTATTAAAATTTAGAGGGGGCCCACCATAGCATTTATTTTCCATCCAAACTGTTCATTAACGTCACAAGAACCTGAACAGTGAGGAAAAATAAATATCATATTGGTCCAAAACTTCTATAACCCAAAGGGGTGCAATGGTAGACGTTCAATCCCACTGTTTTCCATAGTGTGGTCCACAGAATACTAGATCTGTCTTATTTTCAGTCTCAAGCCTTGAGACAAGCTCACAAAATGAATGGACAGTTGGCTGGATCACATACATCAAGGGTGAGATCCACGTACGTGGACCACCAGAGACATGAATCTACTTCATTTTTAGTGTCAAGCCTTAAGATAAGCTCGCCAGATGAATGGACGGTTGGATGAGATCCATCCACCAGCAGGAATCCCACCGTCCAGACCTCTAGATGGTGAGGATCTCACCTCACGTCAGCTATAGTTAATGTCAATACAGCTGCTAGATAGCTGTTGTAGGTACGGTGGGTCCCACGTGAGGGTGGCCCACCATATAATCATTTAATATAAAATAATATATTTATATAATAACATATATCATAATATAGATACATACGTGAGTGTGTGGGAGGGTGGGACTGTTAGCGCCCTATGGCACCATCCATGCCCTCTTGGATGGTGCTGATCTTCATATGTTTTAAAGGTGGGTCCCAGGTGGGAGTGGTCGACTATAGTATTTATTTATTATTAATATATTATATTATATAATGTTATATTATATTATATATACACACATGTGTGTGAGGGTGTGGAAGTACCAACGTCCAGACCCTCTGGACGTTGGATGGGGACCACCATCTTGCTGACGTGAGATGTCATTCCCCTCCTGCAAAACCAAACAGGTAGGTCTCCACGTGGGCCCACCATGTATAACATTAATACACACACACACACACACTATATCATGTATTTTACAAAATGTAAGGGTCCAATGTGTGGCATCTCCACCATCCCAACAATGGATGGTGTGGATCATCACCTGCAATAAGGTGGGCCACACCGTCTAATGCTAATGGACTGAGTAGACATAACACATTGGTGGGGTCCACACCATCATAATGGATAGAGAGAAGGAATGAGGGAGAAAGAGTGAGAGAGAGGGATACGTGAAGGGGAGGGACCCCGCCACTATTGGGCCCTCCCTATACAATGCATACATCAAGTGGGTCCTTAAAAAAATAAAATCAACAATGATCACCCACCTATCTGCCTTCTCCTTTAGCTCCTCGAACACCTATGCTTCTTGCCTTCTATTTTAATGGAGGTTGATGGAGAATGAATGGTTGAGATGGGAGATGAGAGGGTGGGAAAGTGGGCCACACTTTTTTTTTTGGGAGAGAGCTTGGACGTTGGAAGCTCTCATGGGAATTGGGAGATTTCTTAAAGAATGAGAGACAAAGAGAGGTGATGGATTGATATGGGATGGGTGGAATGGGTGTTGTAAGGAAGAAGATGGAGAGGTATGGGTTTGTTTGAAATTTTAGTAAAAGAGGGATGGGTAGGGGGAGATAGAGAGAGTTGACTTTTGGAAAAGAGGGAGTGGATGTTTGTACTTAGGATAGGTGAGGTGGCATTGAGGTATGGAGGATGTACTTGACTTGATTGATGGAACATGTTGTAGAGATTCTCTCAGAATTCGCAACGCGCAACGTTTCTTCGGAATGAACGCGGGCCCACATCTCCTAGCCCGGATATCGGATCGGTGCGCGAGTCACTGCGTTAGAACCCCAGTGACGGCGCGGTCACTAGGGTACAAGTTTCGAGTCGAGCTGACTTCGGTATGTAGGACTTAACTTAGGATCACGCATAAACGTCGGATACAGGTTGAGACTTACTGAAATTCGATCGGGAGGACTGAGGAAGCCTACAAAACGGTATGGACTAAGATACAGGTCTTACAACTCTCCCCTTCAAATAAAAATTTTATCCTTGAAATTTACATTATCATTGCAACTAGACATAAATCATAAAGAAAAAGGAAACAAAGCATCGTCATATAAAATCAGAGACAGCATACAAGATATAATATATAATCGATCATCAAAGATATGGGGATAACACTCTTGAATCTCAGCCTCGGGCTCCTAAGATGCCTCATCAACAGAATAGTGACCCCACTGAACCTTCACCAAGGGGATGACCTTGGTCCGGAGGACCTCTCCTTCCGATCGAGGATACGAACTAGTTGCTCTATGTAAGAAGCATCCTCACGAACCTCCAGTGCCTGCTAATCGATCACAAGAACGATGTCTCACCCACACTTCCTCAGCATAGAGACATGAAAAATGTTATGGACGCCAGACAACTGAGATGGCAAGGCATGTCGATAGGCCATAGTCCAACACACCCAGTGATCTCGAAAGGTCATATGAATTTTGGGACAAGCTTGCCCTTCGCTCCAAATCCAACCACGCCCTTCATGGGCAAGACCTTGAAATACACTCTGTCCCCTACTACAAACTCCAAGGGATGATGCCAACGATTAGCAAAACTCTTCTGCCGGCTCTGAGTTGTCTGCATCCTCTGCCTGATGATATCGATAGCCTCTAACGTCTATTGCATAAGCTCGGGACCTAGGAGACGTCATTCTCTGACCTCAGTCCAATAACTCAGAGATCTACACAGTCTGTCATATAATGCCTCAAAAGGAGTCGTGTCAATTGTCGCCTAATAGCTGTTATTGTATGCGAACTCAACCAATCACAGATGCTCATCCCAACTACCTCCGAAATCAATCGCGCAAGCCTGAAGCATATTCTCAAGGATCTAGTTGACCCTCTTGGTCTGGCCATCGGTCTGCAGATGATACACTGCACTGAGCTGCAAATTAGTACTCATCGCTCTCTGAAATTTCCCCCAAAACTGCGACATGAACTTCGTGTCTTGGTCTAAAATGATCGAGATAAGAACATCGTGTAATCTCATGATCTCATCAACAAACAGCTTGGCGAGCCAGTCTGAATGCCCAGTCTCACAAATGTAATAAAATGTGCCGACTTCATCAGACGGTCCACGATAACTTAGATGGTGTCATGACTGCGCTAAGTTCTCTGCAAACCCATGATAAAATCGGTAGATACATGCTCCCACTTTTACATTAGGACGCTCAACGGCTGTAATGGACCAGGGGGTCTCTGATGATCAGCCTTGACACGATGGAATGTGTCACACTTGACCACAAAACTAGCGATACATTTTCGTAGAGCCAGGGTGGATAGAAAATCACGATCGATGTGCCTCGGTCATAAGATCTTTGTGCAACTCAGAAATATTCGGGACACACAATCGGCCTCTAAAGCGAAGTCTACCATCAGAACCAATCTGTCAATCTGTCTGACTCTCAGATGCTACCTCTGCTCAGTGATCCTGTAACAACTCGTCTGTCTGCTAAGCCTCGATCACCTTTGCGACAAGAGAGGGTTGAATCGACAGGCTTGATAGCTGAATGATAGAAGATTACAGACCAAACTCGAAGTCATACTCCGCTATATCCTCGAGCATCGTCCACTCCTGAATCATCATGTGTGCCACCCGGCCTCATGGCTGACGGCTGAGGGCATCCTTCACCACATTCGCCTTGCCTGGGTGGAATTGGAGATCAAAATCATAGTCCTATAGGAGCTCCATCCAATGCCTCTGCCTCATGTTTAGCTCAAACTGAAAGAATAGGTATTTCAAGCTCTTGTGGTTGGAGAAGAGCTCGAACCTGACCCCATAGAGATAATGTCTCCACACCTTCAGTGCGAAGACGACTGCTGCCAGCTCCAAATCGTGTGTGGGGTAGTTTAGCTCATGGACCTTCAGTTGACGAGATGCAAAGGCTACAGGCCTGTCGTGCTACATCAGGACAGCACCTAAACCAATATGTGAGGCATTAGTAAATACAACAAATCCGTCACTCCCAGAGGGAAGAGTGAGGACATTAGCAGATGTGAAGCGGTCCTTCAGTTACATAAATGCTCGCTCATAGCCATTAGTCCAAACAAAATCTGTGCCCTTCCGAGTGAACCTAGTCAACGGGGCTACAATACAAGAGAAGCCCTCAATGAAACACTGATAATATCCCGCTAAACTAAGGAAACTACAGATCTCGGATGCAATCGTGGGCTGGCCCCACTGACTCACTGCCTCAACCTTCGAGGGGTCCACTACCTTCACCTCATCCTGCCAAAACTCGCACTTCTCCAGCTTTGTATATAGCTGGTAGGCATGGAGGGTCTGCAATGTGATCTCTAGATGCTACATATGGTCCTCACGAGTCGTCCAATATATCAGAATCTCATCAATGAAGACCACAAAAGACTGATCAAGATATGGATGAAAGACCTCGTTCATCAACTGCATGAATACTACAGGCGTATTGGTCACTCCAAAGAACATGACTTTAAAATCAAAATGACCATAACATGTCTTGAAAGCCGTCTTTGGAATGTCCTCCTCTCGAATCCGAATCTGATGATAACCGAAACGTAGGTCAATATTCGAAAAGAACTGTGCACCCTGCAGCTGAACAAATAAGTCATCGATCCTCGGAAGTGGATACTTGTTCTTGATCGTGACCCGGTTAAGCTCGCGATAATCTACGTAAAGCCTTAACAAGCCATCCTTCTTCCTGACGAAGAGTACCGGCGCTCCCTACGGTGATCTACTCGAACGAATGAATCCCAACTCACGCAAATCGTCCAACTGTCGCTGCAGCTCCCTCAACTCCATTGATGTTATACGATACGGGGCCTTCAAAATAGGAGCGATACTGGGCACAAGATCGATCTGGAACTAAATATGCCGATAAGACGGCAACACCGGAATCTTCTAGAACATGTTGAGGAATTCACAGACAATCGGCAACTAATCAATACATACGGCAACGGGCTCCTCAACGGTGCAGGACATCAAACAAGATAACGGCTCTCCTCTGGGCTTGACAATGAACTGAAACTGCGGTAAGCCTAGTATGCAAAACATAAATGTTCTCACAGAACAGTCTAAGATAGCGTGGTACTGGGCAAGCCAATCCATGCCCAAGATAACAGTAAAATCTGAAATCGGCAGCATGTACAAGTCAGCGTGCAAGAAAATCTCTCCCACTAATATACGATAAGACGAACAGAAACAACCTAATACTGTAGTCTTCGCCAAGGCCGTCGATACGTTAACCCCTCTCGAGAAAACTCTATTGGCAATCCAGACGAACGACAGAATCCCTCGGACATAAATGAGTGCGAAGCACCGGAATCAAATAAAACTTGAGCGATGCATGCAGAGACTGGAAGTATACCCTAAACGACTCCTTCGGAGGACTGGGGTTCCTGTTGAGCCGCATAAAACCTAACATGAGCTGGCTGGGGAGATTCCTGTCCCCCCTAAGGTCCCTGGTGCTGCTACTGCCTCTACGGTGCCCTGTACTGCTGTTGGGGCCTCAGCGGCCGAGGTCGCTACTGCACTGAAGGCTACCACTGCGTTGGAGGCTATTGTGGCCCTCTCGGCTGCTGCAGATGAGGGCAGGGGTACTCATACATGTGATACCTAATCCCACCACATCCATAACAAGTCCATGTGAATGGCTGCTGGGGTGGCACTGGAGGTGTCACTGGTGCTCTGGTAGATGGGTGGATCTTGTGCCTCTCTGGCTATCGATGCTGCTAGGAGCTACTGGAGGGGGCCTACCTCTTCCGACCTCTCCTCTGGTCTCGATCGCTCTATCTGTCGACCCACTCAGTCTCATAAATTTGATCCCTCCGTACTATCGCCTGAAAGTTCAGGAGCTCATACCCAATAACATAGCCTAGAAGACCGTAACGCTAGACATTCTCAAAACGGCGGACCTTCTGCCCCTCACCATCAACTAAATATAGCACGAACCTCGATAAAGCCACAAAATGGGTTGCATATTGCATCACGAACATATCCCCCTACACCAGAGTCTTGAACTCTAACGCTCTCTGACGACGAATGTGGTCGGGGAAGTACTGCTACTCGAATCGATCAATAAAATCCTCCCATGTCCAGACAAAATCAGACCCTACAACACGAGTAACGGAAGTCTACCAATGTTCGGCCTCACCCTAGAGAACAAATACTACCAACCGGACCCGCTGTTGGGTCGTACCCGTCATAGTATTAAAAATCTTCTCCACATCAGAGCGCCACCTCTCGGCTGCTGTCGGATCTAGCTCACCTTAGAAACGCGAAGGATCGAGCTATATAAACTCTCAAAGAGGGTGCTCACGTGCTCCTGTTCTGCCTGGGCAGATGAAACAACTGGGTGCCTGCCTTGTCCCTGAAGCACAGCCATCATAGCCTGTAACATCTGTTATAATTGGGAGGCACTCACGGGTATGGTTGGATCCGCACTGATCTCTGGTGGAGGTACGACATCCTCAGGCTGGGGAGTAGGGATCTCTGGGGGTGGAATGGGAGTCATAGGTGGTAAAGTGGGAGCCTCAGGTGGTGGAGCAGGAGTTGCTCGGGTCGCTCTCCTGGGCGGCATGTCCTATAGAAAAGAATAAGGATGCCAATCAATCTTGAGAATCTCTCGAATACATGCACGTTAGGAAACTAAACGGAAGGTTACGCACTCGGAACCTAATCGTCCTAAACTCATAGCAAACATGAGATGTTGTTCTCGGTTATTCCCAAGTTATGCTCTGATACCAACTTCTGTTAGGCCCCAGACTCGAAAACTTAGCTCACAAAATTCCTGATCTCTGAATCCGGTGACGACAACCTCCATAGTACCCCATTCTCTGCTCCTGGCACCCATACACCAGGTTCCTATCCTGAGATTCTACAAGGAGAATTTCATACATGATTTTGATTTATAATAAACATAACCATAAGCATAACTCATGAACAATAACCATAAGATCACCATCACAAAATCCACTACGATTAAAAACTTTGAGGTAAAATGCAATAAAGGAAAATACAAGATAATGATAACAAAAAATCCTAAAGCCCAACTGCACGCTCCTACTGCGGTGAAGCTATAACTGCGTCCTGGCGTCACTTTCACGCATCAATCGTGCATAAGCTTATAAAAAGCTTAGAGGGTGATGTAAGTATGTGTGCAATATGAGCGTGCTCAGAATGTAATATCAGAGTAATGCAAAATTATGCTGATGGGTACATGAATGCAATAAGTCGTACCAAGGCTATACAGTATAAGATATGATTGTTATCAGCAATATTAAGACCATGCGATGCGAGATGTAACTCAAGCATGCCAATCCTCATCCAAATCCACATATCAATATAGCTCATCACTAGAGCATCAAGTATCAGTACAATTCTTATTCTGGATAATCACCGGGGCTTAGTACACTTCAAATGGCATTTTCACTTTCCCAAGCGCACAGCCCAAATGAGCGTAAGAAACCTCAATATCTGCCTGGCCAATATTCTGTCAATACCTATCCGACACGTCGATAGCAGACCCATTCATGAGCTTGTCAAACTAAGCCTAGCAATACCCCTTACGCTCGTGCGAGTAAGGCCACACCCCTTTTCAACTGATCATGATACAGTGGGAGACACGATCTCCTAGTATTCGGCCATCGTGTTCTCATGTATCCACTTTATTTTGACGTTGGAGTCATCCTCTGGTACCATCAAATTTAGAAATTTTCACCCAGGGACATCTATAGCGCCCCGATGCTAGAAACAGTATTTTTGGTATCCAATCCGGTCACCCACGATGTGTCTGTGGAGGCCACAACCTTGATGTCGCTAGGGCGCACAGTAATCACACTCATACAAATGCAAATTTACATGAGTCACGCAGTCAAATCATGCATCAATCCTGTGCATATCGTGCACTCATGTGGGATAATTCTACCTATCAGGGAGTCCCATAACCTAAACCCTAAACCCTAAACCTGCACTATAGCATATGAAATGGCTAATCACATCACATAATAAACATACAGATGATGCGTATGGGTATGTATCATAATGTTATGCTATCACAAACTCATAAACGGAAACAGTAGCCAGTACCGGCAATTGGCACAGATAATCGACATCGATAATTAACCTCAACGTAAGGCGGGGTCCATAGATGGACGGCCAATGATGGACCAATTAAAATTAATGAGGCCTACGCAATTGGGTTAACCCACGAGAGAATGACGAGGAAGGGCCCAACAAGGCCTAAGGGAAGGTCACAATATGGACGTTCAACCATCATTACCCATCAATGTGGCCATTTAACCAACATTGTTCCCAAGGAATGGCACTTATAAGGCCAATCGGATAGGGGCTGATGGCCTAGTACAAGGGCCTAATATACATCATCATGGGCCTCAATTACATCAAACGGGCTGAATTAATCAAATGGGTCAAATCAATCAAATGGGCCGAATCAAGTGGGCTAATAAAATGGGTCAATACAAATGGGCCGATCAAATGGGCTAAATTAATTAGGCCGATCTAATGGCTCGATACAAATGGGCCAATCTAATGGACCAAATTAAATGGGCCAAATTAAATGAACCAAGTCGAATGGGCCAAGTTGAATGGGCCAATCAAATGGGCCAGGTCGAATGGACCTAGTTAATGGGCCACAACAACTACACCATTCATCCATCTATAGAGATCATTTTAAAGCATTTTCCAAACAAATGAATCATGTCAAAAGACCATCGGACCATAATACAAACCACAATGATGATAAGGATTTCCATTATTAAAATTTAGAAGGGGCCCACCATAGTGTTTATTTTCCATCCAAACTGTTCACTAACGTCACAAGAACCCGAACAGTGAGGAAAAACAAATATCACATTGGTCCAAAACTTTTGAAACCCAAAGGGGTGCAATGGTAGACATTCAATCCCATTATTTTCTACAGTGTGGTCCACATGATAATCTGTTTTATTTTCAATCTCAACCCTTGAGACAAGCTCTCCAGATGAATGGACATTGGCTAGATCACATACATCAAGGGTGGGATCCACATACGTTGCCCACCAGAGATGTGAATCTGCTTCATTTTTAGTCTCCAGCCTTGAGACAAACTCGCCAGATGAAGGGACGGTTGGATGAGATCCATCCACTAGCAAGAATCCCACCGTCCAGACCTCTAGACGGTGAGGATCTCACCTCACGTTAGCTATAGCTGACGTCAATACAGCTGCTAGATAGATGTTGTAGGTACGGTGGGTCCCACGTGAGGGTGGCCCACCAAATAATCATTTAATATAAAATATTATATTTATATAATAAAATATAACATAATATAGATATATACGTGAGTGCGTGGGAGGGTGGGACCGTCAGTGCCCTATGGCACCGTCCAGACCCTCCTGGATGGTGCTGATCTTCATATGTTTTAAAGGTGGGTCCCACGTAGGAGTGGCCCACCATAGTATTTATTTATTATTATTATATTATATTATATAATGTTATATATATATATATATATATATATATATATATATATATATATATGCTCACGTGTGTGTGAGGGTGTGGAAGTGCCAGCATCCAGACCCTCTAGACGCTGGACGGACGGCTGGATGGGGGCTACCATCTTGTTGACGTGAGACGTCAGTCCAATATATATATATATATATATATATATATATATATATATATATATATATATATATATATATATATATATATATATATATATATACACACACACACTATATCATGTATTTTACAAAGTGTAAGGGTCCAGCGTGTGGGATCTCCACCATCCTAACTGTGGATGGTGTGGATCATCACCTGCAATAGGGTGGCCCACATCGTCTGATGCTAATGGACAGATTAGATATAACACATATTGGTGGGGTCCACACCATCATAATGGATATAGAGAAGGAAAGAGGGAGAAAGAGTGAGAAAGAGGGATACGTGAAGGGGAGGGGCCCTGCCACTACTGGGCCCTCCCTATACAATGCATACATCAAGTGGGTCCCATAATAAATGGCCCTTAAAAAAAATTAAAATCAGCGGTGGATCACCCACCTATCAGCCTTCTCCTTTAGTTCCTTGAACACCTATGCTCCTTGCCTTCTATTTTAATGGAGGTTGATAGAGAATGAATGGTTGATATGGGAGATGAGAGGGTGAGAAAGTGGGCCACACTTTTTTTTAGGAGAGAGCTTGGACGTTGGAAGCTCTCATGGGAATTGGCAGATTGCTTAGAGAATGAGAGATAAAGAGAGGTGATGGATTGATATGGGATGGGTGGAATGGGTGCTGTAAGGAAGGAGATGGAGAGGTATGGGTTTGTTTGAAATTTTGGTAAAAGAGGGATGGGTAGGGAGAGAGAGAGAGAGAGTTGACTTGTGGAAAAGAGAGAGTGGGTGTTTGTACTTAGGATAGGGTGAGGTGGCATTGAGGTATGGAGGATGTACTTGACTTGATTGGTAGGACATGTTATAAAGATTCTCTCAGAATTTGCAACGCACGGCGTTTCTTTCGAATGAATGCAGGCCCACATCTCCTGGCCTAGGTATCGAATCGGTGCGCGAGTCATTGCATTAGAACCATGGCGACAGCGTCATCACTAGGGTACAAGTTTTGAGTCAAGCCAACTTCATTATACAAGACTCAGCTTAAGATCATGAGAAAATGTCAGATATATGTCGAGGGTTATCAGAATTTGACCGAGGGGAACGCAGAAGCCTACAGAACAATACCTAAAATATGAAATGCACGCAACTTATGATCTACACATCGGATGGATGCACAAGATGTGTCATCAGAACCGTATTGACGATGCGAATAAGATGACTTAGGTTTCGGCTCAATCCAAGTCGAGTCTACATGACTGGACTTAAGGATGATCGTAAAAATTATCCGAGGGTCGCAGGTTATTGGGATTCGACCGATTAGACCACGGGACCAAGATGAACGAAATGCATACTCACATGCACACATATGAACTCGGGTCGGGTCTTACAAAGCACGCTCTCCCATTACCAAAAATGGTGGAACAACCATCTGTATCAAGAAAAGAAAAAAGGAGGTCTTTCCTTTTCAGGATGTGGATGATGGCACAGTTCTGGCCGTTCCCTTGGCCACGTGGAGCAATCCTAGCCCTCCATGTAAGATATTACGAGATAATGGAGAGAAACGCTCCATCTCTTGAGAAAGTGATGAGTATTAGAATATCTTGTGAGATATTCTGAAATGCACGTAAAAGGTCCAAAAAGTGGACCCCATAGTGATTAGCAGTCTCATCTGGTCCGTTCAAATGGACCAAATCATACTAGAATACCTTAGAGGATGATTGACCATTAATGGCCACTTCATCTTCTTCGTTAAGCCATTCGACCCATGATCACGAGATGGACCCCACCAGGGCTAAAAGTTTACTTTCCTAGTGGGCCATTGCAGTAGGAATCCATGCTCAAGGTCAGATGGACCCTATGCACTACGGATTTTCAAAGATGGCCCTTGTAAGAGATGTTTTCTTCCCAGCTGTTAGAGGTCTCTCTCTCATGCCTATAAATGGGCTACTGTTGCCCTTAGGATTCGCACCAGAGAGAGAAGAAAAGAGGGAGAGAAAGGAAATAGAGAGAGAGTGAGGAGAGTGGCTGGGTGCGACCGAGTGCACTCAGTGTTGAACTGCACCAACTCAGCCCGCACCAGATCGGACAGAGTTGGGTCAATATAGATCTGTAGCACCACAATAAAGAGGAAGTAAGGTAAATCCAAAGAGAGAAAAGACAAAGAAATAGAGACAGAGGGAAGTGTGGGTGGGTGCGTGTGTTACTCTGCTACGAGTCAAGCTTGACCGAGTTCAAGCCACGTCCGAGTCAATCCCAGGTAACTCCTTACCCTTTCATCTTCATCCGGTCATAGTACTGCGGTTAAGACCGAAATCAGTCCAGAAGGGTGGGCTAAAAACACTCCTTGGTTGGGCTAAAAGAAAGTCGAGATCAGGTCATACAATGAGCAAAAAGTAAGCCTGTAAATGCCATTAAAGGAGCTAAAATCAGGCCTTTAGTGGGTCATAAATGAAGTTGAAAATAGGGCCTTTAGTGATCTACAAATGGAACTGTAACAGGCCTTTAAATGGGCTTTCAACCTAGCTAAAAACATCCTTCAGCTGGCCCTCTATCCGGGCCCTGGAGTGGACTGAAAACAAACCCTTAACTGGGCTTTACTTCGGGCAGAAATCTAGGCTGAAAACCAACCCAGAACTGGGCCAAAACCAAACCTCTATGGGCCATGCCACAAGGAAGCACACCATAGTGGGCCTCACCTGCAAACAGGTGGACTGCACCCTATAAAATTAAGTGGGCTGCACCCTGTAAAACCAAGTGGGCCGCGTCCTGCTCAGATGTTGTTGGGCCACGCCTTATTCAACAGGTCCACCTCGGGCCTATGCCGCTGTTGGGCCACATTTTGATCAACAGGACCACCTCAGATGGCATTAACATTAGGCCAGTTAGGGCTTTAAATAGGGGTAACTTCAGGCCCAGTCTAGCCCACTTTGTTTGGACAAAGCTTGGTGGGTCTGGTCATCTCAATGTAAGCCCAAATTCTGTAATACTGGGCCCTTACAACCCCCACACATTTTCAATGTTCTGGATATTTAAAAGCCTAGGGAATACTTGTCTAATACAAACTATTACTCTAAGAAATTTCTTGCATGACTTCGGGCTGTAAGATACGCACGAGAATTCGGAGCAAGGCTGGGATTATAACCCTTCAGGTGATGACTTCTCCCCTTGAGCTTTCCATCTCTAAACTAGATTAGGGATAGCCCTTTATAATAGCTACAAATGATATCCTACAAGTGGATGATCATTCAATTTGCTTGCTTGAATACATGCCTTATAATTTATTTAACCATTGGTTAGTTACTCTGTGTGTGTGTGTGTGTGTGTGTGTGTGTGTGTGTGTGTGTGTGTGTGTGTGTGTGTGTGTGTGTGTATATATATATCTTAGAAATGATTAAATCTTTGGTTTACTTAAACATATGTCATAGGACTGATCATTTGATTATTTCACTTTATTGCATGTCTTAGAAATTGTTAAACCACTTGAT
This sequence comes from Magnolia kwangsiensis, assembly GCA_037074715.1. Lineage (NCBI taxonomy): Eukaryota > Viridiplantae > Streptophyta > Magnoliopsida > Magnoliales > Magnoliaceae > Magnolia > Magnolia kwangsiensis. The sequence goes on along the minus strand of CM073575.1, from coordinate 73,799,652 downwards.
TAGTCACTTGAACACATGTCTGAGAATTGACTTAACAGCTTAAATATATGCCTTAGAATATATCAAATTACTTGGTTAGTTATTTGAATACATGTCTTAGCATCGATTGGCTACCTCAAAATACAAGTTCTAGAACTGATAAGTTATGAGTACATGATTCTAAAATTATATATGAGTTTTACCTTGACTATTGAATTGTGACTGAATCTCCATGTCACACCCTCATATCATTGTATTGGATTGCAAGACACATCTAACTTGAAATCTCTTTAAGGGAATCTCCATTTAAAGAGAGTCCATACTTAGGGTGTAACGGAACTGATTGTGATAAGATTAGACCCTCAACATGGAGGTTATGGTTAGTGGCATTTAGTTCATGGGGTTTACTATTTATGGAATGATTCAACCTACCTGAATAGGGAATGAACCCTTCCACATTTTTGTCACCGATGCTTATTCGCATTTGTATCATACATACTCACTTTAATCGTTGTATTTTATATCTTCAATACATCATTCCTAGTCGGAATACGATGGTAGTTCTCATACATGGAGAGTTGATTAGTCACGTGTTGATGGGTTCTATACACACCTAAGATAGACTATTGGGCCGGGGATGGTGGTCATGGGACACTATGCCCGAGCCATTAGTCTACGTTGGTGACAAGCCCCCGTAGTGACCTTGAGTTTTACTAAATCAGCTGATTGTAATTGGACTAATAATGACTTGGATAATCATGCATATATGGCATATTTACGATAACGGGTGGATATTTCTAAATGTTATAGCACGTGCCTCTGAGTTATTGAGGTATTGTTTCGCTAGCTGTCAAACACCATCTATCGATTTGCGTACATGATGCACGATAGGAAGTCGTTATGCAGTACGTGATGTACGCACATGATGTGCTTCGCTAATGGTTAACTTTTGCATAGGTGACGAACATAACTTCTGAACAAATGAGCATCCCCGGGTCAATGATGCATTCGCGCATCTATGCATATAATAAGACTACAGTTACTATGTTTTGTTCACCTAGGTTTTTATGTTATTTCTTATTTAGGGCGGTGGTGTGTAATCTTGAGAAAAAATCACACTGAGCTGGCCACTCATTCATTAATGTTCAACCATACAGATGATACAGGTACAGGGATGGACGAATATACAGCCGATCTCGAGACTGCTACGTTGCAACGGAGGAAGAGCTATATGAGGATGAGCTGCACCAGGAAGTGGCTGCATACTTTAGGCTGAACCAGTAGACTTAGATGTTATAGTTTACTTGAACATTTTTATTTGAGGATTTGTATTTGGGGTCCCCAGCTGAGTGGACCAGGATATTGTTCCTATTTTGGTTATATCTTACGCTACGCTTAATTCCCACTATTGCACTTTGATTTTATATTGATTGCCTCTTTATGATCTGTTAACTCCCGAGTTTTCAGGAAACGAGTTATATACTCAGGTCCCGAAAACTAGGGCATTACACTAAACCTTTTAGCTAGGGCTAAGAGGTGAAGCTTGTAACGTGATGGGATGTTTTTCTTGCTTTAATTCATGTTTATGTTAAACCTTCCTTGATTCTAATTTCATTTTAAAGGAATACTTTCAGTGTTTAATGATTTATTGTAACTTAAATTATAGTAGATCTATAATAGCTTTGAGTATCTTCTTTTCCTTACTTTGAGATTATGGGATTGGAAAATCTTATTGTCGGCCATCATCCCATGGGCATGGTTTGGTGATGGAATCCCTTCCAAGTATCACAATTCTCCTCCTTTGAAATTTAGATCAATGAAAATTTAGATTTGATTTTATTGATATATCTTCCAATTGGATAGGATAGGAATCCAATTCCAATTAGGTTACTTAGATCAAGTAAGAGGGCTCCCTGATCACTACAAGTGGATCCCTGACACCCTAATTCCCACCATTAAATTCTTAGTTTTAATTACTCTATTCACAATTACTCTCTCAAATACTTCAGAATTAGTTTCACTTCTTCTTCTAGTTAATTTAAAAAACGTACAAGTTTCAGTCCCTGTGGATTCGACCTCGGTCTCACCGAGATTATTACTACATTGCAACTAGGGGTGTACATCAAGTTGAACTAAGTCGAGCTATCCTTAACTCAACTCAGCTTGACCACTAGTTGACCTCAGCTGAAACTCAGCTCGACTCAGTCCTCGAGCCTGACTGGCCAGCTCGGCTCGATTCAGTCAGCAGTTCGGGCCAGCTCTGGCCGAGTTCGATCCGAGTTCTCCATTAAGCCATTCCACAAACACCTGGACTGCACCTTCAAAATCCCTTTGTATGTGAAACAAAAGCAATGGTTTTACAGGTATTTTATCAAACACCTTTTAGGCAGCATAAAAACTAAGAAAAACTAAGAAAAAAAAAGGTATTTGTTTCATGTACATACCTTCCTTGCCACCAGCCACACTTTGTTGAGTCATTTTACCAAACACTTGGTGAGCAACATCAATCTCAAAGTAACCGAGTCACTGAACTGCTTTGATCTGAGTTTAATTCGAGTTGGATTCGATCGAAGTCGAGTCAAGCTTGGGCCTACTTGAACTCGGTTTGAACTCATTTTCAAGCTTAAAAAATCAACTCGACTCAGCTCGAACTTAGCTTCGAACCGAGTCGAATCGAGCTTTTTCGAGTTAAGTCAAGCAAGCTAACCGAGCTACTCGGTTCGTGTATACCCCTAATCGCGACCCTACACTTGGGATTGTGAACAAGTTTTGGCATTGTTGCCGGGGATTGATGGTTGCATTTTCTGGATTTAATTAGTTTGGAATTAGGTTAAGATTAGGATTTTTCCACTTTCTATTTTTAGGTTAGGGTTTTTTCAGAATTATTTTAGAAACTAACTTAGCTTTCTATTTCTAGGTTTAGAAATTTTCTTTTAAAAAAAAAAAAAAACTAATTTACTTTCTAATTCTAGGATAGAAACTTTCCTAATTTGGTTTTAGAAACTAACTTTTCTTTCTATTTCTAGATTTTAAAATTTTCCTAATTTTTTTAAAAACTAACTTTTTTTTCTATTTCCAGATTTAGAAACTTTCCTAATTTTTTTTAGAAACCAACTTTTCTTTCTATTTCCATATTTAGAAACTTTCTTAATTTTTTTTTAGAAACTAATTTTTTGATTTTATTTTGCAGGATCTCAAGATAAAAACTTCTAATTTGGTAACCTCTTTCTAATTCTCTCTCTTTCTATTTTTAGATTCCTTATTACTTCAGGTTACTTCCTTTATAGGGTTAGGTTAGCATTTGAACTTGAGGACTGAGAGTGTTTCATGCCTAAGTGGGTCCGTGACGATACTCTACGTCTCTTAAGTGAAGGAGGATTAGTCGAGGGGTTATTTATCCATCGCAGGGTTACACACCACTTGAGATCCTCAGAGTCAATTGAAGTGATGGCTGTTAATTAACTTGAAAATCAAATTGCAAGGAAACCGTAACCTCCAGTTGTGAAAGCCCAAGATGAGAACGAGGTGCATCATACACCCCCGCCTCGTACTTTATAAACTATTTACAACCGACGTAGGTGAGCACACCTTCCTTATGATCTTTTTAGAAAATACAAGAAACATGGATATCAAGCCAGGAGTGATCCAACTCCTTTCAAAGTTCCTTGGACTTAAATCTAAAAGTCCATACCTACACTTGAAAGAGTTTGACAAGATTATAACCACTTTATATTTTCCTAACGTGTTGAGGACATCGTTAGGCTAAAACTCTTTCCTTTCTCCTTGAAAGAAAAAGTTAAGATGTGGTTGCACTCACTACGTTTGTGATTTATTGGCACATGGAATGACATGGTGAAGGAGTTCATAAAAAAAAATTCCATACCATAAGACAAACACCATCAGGAAGTAGATCATGAACTTCACCCAAACGGAAGAGGAAACATTCTTCGAATGTTGGGAGCGGTCCAAGGATCTTGTCAGTTCATGCCCACAATACGGTTTTGAAATGTGGCGCATAACAAGTTTCTTTCATGATGGACTGACATCCTCCATATGAAAATTCGTCGAGACGATGTGCAATGGGGAATTCATGAACAAAAATGTCGATGAAGTATTGGATTACTTTGACAAACTCACTGAAACTGCACAATCATGGGACATCTCCCCAAGACTTAGCACCACATCTAAGCCTAATCAATCAAAGGAGAGGGGTGGAATATGCTAGTTGAAGGAGGATGATGATATAAATGTTAAAGTGGCCAGTCTTATAAAAAAAACTCGATGTCATGGAACTTAGGAAGGATAAGGATAAGGAAGTTGTCTGCGGTATTTGTGCGTGCAATATTCATACAACTGAAAATTGTCCAACAATACCTACATTTCAAGAAATATTGAATGAGCAGTCAAATGCCGTAAACAACTACCAAAGGCCTTTCAAATGACTCACTTCAAACACATACAATCCTAGTTGGAGAAATCACCTAAATTTCAGTTGGAGGAATGAACAATCAGCTACACCTCAAGGTATCCCTAATCAATTCTTAAATCAAGGGAAGCCTCAAGAGGAATTGGTTCAAAACCCTCAAGAGCTTATCCAGTAAAGTACCCCTTAAGCCTTACAAGAACTCATAACAGCCATCCAAAAGATAGACCACGTGTTACGGTTGTGGAGAAAGGAATACTTCCAGCTCAATCTATCCCCACCCCTAAACTATAATGGAGTGGGAAGATAGTTGAAAAATCTATTCCGGTAAGGGCTGGGAAGCCTAATGACCCGGGAGTAGATGAAATTGATAGACTTAGTGATGCTCCACATAAGGTAGAACCAAAATTTCAAAGTAAGCCAATTGCTCCATTCCCCCAACGGTTGGTTGCACCAAAACCTCTCTCTAACTCTCAGGACATTCTAGAGGTGCTTAAACAAGTGAAGGTCAACATCCCTCTTCTAGATGTTATGAAATAAATTCTTTCATATGTCAAATTTTTGAAAGACCTATGCACGACCAAAAGGCATCAAAGCATCAAAAAGAACATTTTTCTAACAGAAAAAGCCTGTGTCATCCTAAAGCAAGATATGCCACAAAAATACAAAGATCCCAGTAGCCCAACCATCACTTGTGTAATTGGAAATTACTGGATCGAGCACATGCTTATTGATTTAGGAGCCAGCGTAAATCTGATTCCTTACTCAGTTTATGAATAACTAGGTCTGGGTGAAATAAAACTCACCCAAACCATATTACAACTTGTTGATCGTTCAGTTCGTGTACCAAGAGGAATAATTGAGGATGTGTTGGTCCAGGTTGACAAATTATACTACCCAGTACATTTTATCATCCTTGATACTGAGCCCATCGTGGACATGAGCACTCAAATTCTTATCATCCTTAGTCACCCATTCCTTGCTACATCAAATGTAATCATAAATTGCAGGAATGGAGTCATGAATCTATCTTTTGGGAATATGACATTAGAGCTCAATATTGTTTTAAATATAAGTAAATAGGTGAAGGATGATAATGATACCCACGACATTAACATGATTGATTTGTTTGTGAAAGATAGAACCCTGATGACCTTATCCTCTGACCCTCTAGAGACGTGCATGGCACACTCCCATGATTTAAGTGATGAAATAATTAGGAGACTAGTGCCATGCTTGATACTATGCCGGTACTTGAAGTTAACCGGTGGAGGCTATAATTTGAAGAATTGTCCCAAGCTGATGTAGTGCCTCGTCGTCTAACCTCAAGACACTAAAGCTTGACTTAAAATCTTTGCCCTCTGATTTGAAATATGTCCATTTAGGTCAAGATGAGACATACCCAGTGGTGATTTCTTCCCACCTGGAGCAAGAACAAGAGAGTATACTTATCTCTTCTCTCATTGAGCATAAAGGAGCCCTTAGATGGTCAATTGTAGACCTCATGGAAATTAACCCTTTGATTTGTACTCACCGCATTCATCTCAAGGATAATGCGAAGACCTCTTAGCAATCATAACGTAGACTAAATCCAAACATGAAGGAAGTAGTTAAGGCTGAGGTTCTTAAGCTATTAGAAGTAGGTATCATACACCCAATATCTAATAGTCAATGGGTGAGTCTAACTCAAGTGGTTCCTAAAAAGTTAGGAATCACCATTGTAGCCAATGCCGACAATGAACTCATGCCAACTAGGATCACTACCAGTTGGAGAATGTTCATTGACTATAAGAAGTTGAGTACCATTATAAGGAAAGACCACTTTCCTTTGCCCTTCATTGATTAAATTTTAGAAAGGCTAGCTGGTCATTCCTATTACTATTTCCTTAATAGATATTCGGGCTACAATCAAATCGAGATAACCCTTAAAGATCAGGAAAAGATGACATTTATATGTCCTTACGGCACCTTTTCTTACCGAAGGATGTCATTCGAACTATTTAATGCTCCCGCCACTTTCCAGAGATGTATGTTGAGTATTTTTTCTGATATGGTGGAGAAATATTTAAGGTCTTTATGAATGACTTTTCAGTCTTTGGACCATCCTTCAGTGAATGTTTGGAAAATTTAAAAATTATGTTGAAGCGATGTGAGCAAAAGAATTTGATACTTAATTTGGAGAGGTGTCACTTCATGGTTCGTAAGGAAATTGTCCTGGAGCATATCATCTCTTCCAAAGGAATTGAGGTAGATAAGGCTAAGATTGATCTTATCTCTAACTTACCTCCACCCAAGAATATACGTGACGTGCGATCCTACTTAGGACACGCCAGATTTTACAAAAGATTCATAAAGGACTTTAGTTACCTCTCTCATCCTTTATGCAATCTACTTCAGAAGGATGTAGCATACAAGTGGACTGAGCAATGCTAGGAAGCTTTTTCTAAGCTTAAGGCCATGTTAACACCATGCCTATCATGCAACCACCCGATTGGAGCATCCCTTCTGAACTTATGTGCGATGCATCCAACTATGCTCTTTGAGCGGTATTAGGTTAGAGAAAATATAAGAGGTCATATGTTATACATTATACAAGTAGAACCTTAAATCCTACCCAAGTGAATTACACTATTACGGAAAAGGAACTCTTAGCCGTAGTATTCACTTTTGACAAATTTAGTTCCTACCTGATTAGATCCAAGATCATCATCTACACGGATCACGCGACACTCAAGCATATTCTTTCTAAGAATTATGCTAAATCCCGCTTGATAAGATGGAGCCTTCTACTCCAGGAATTTAATTTAGAAATAAAAGATAAAGGGGAGTAGCAAATTTAGTGGCTGACCACCTTTCCCGCCTAGATCTTTCTGATTCCCTTGAGATGACACATATAAATGACATGTTCCGTGACAAATAATTATTTAAAGTCTCTCAATCACCTTGGTTCCTGAATATTGCTAATTATCTTGCCACAGGTTCTATCTCGACACATTGGACTACCCAAGATAAAAAGAAATTCTTTGTCGATATACACAAATTCTTCTGGGATAATCCCTATTTATTCAAATATTGCTCAGACTAAATCTTAAGGAGATGTGTGCCAGACAATGAACACCAAAGTGTCATCTCCTTTCGATACTCTCAGGCTTGTGGTGGTCACTTTTCTACTAAAAAGATCATGGCCAAAATTCTGCAGTGCAGCTTTTATTGTCCCACTATATTTAGGGATACTCTTGAGTTTTGCAAAGCTTGTAAGCGTTGTTAAAAATTTGGATCTGTCTTATAGAAATATGATGCCTTTAAACCCCATTCTTATTATAGAAGAATTTGATTGTTGGGGCATCAATTTCATGGGACCATTCCCCCAATCCTTTGAAAATTTATATATTTTACTAGCAGTAAACTATGTCACTAAATGGGTCAAAGCGATCCCATACCAGAACAATGACCATCAAACCGTCATTAAATTCTTAAAAGAAAACATCTTTCCCTGGTTTGGAACGTCTCAAGCCATCATTAGTGATGGAGGATTACACTTTTGCAATAGGTCATTCACAAATTTAATGAAGAAATATGGCATCTCTCACAAAGTGAGCACTCTATACCACCCACAAACAAGTGGGCAAGATGAGATTTTCAATAGAAAAATTAAACACATACTGGGAAAAATGGTTAAACCTGACCAATGCTTTATGGGCTTACCATACTCATTTAAGACTCTTATTGGAATGTCTCCCTTTAGACTTGTCTATGGGAAGGCTTTCCACTTACCTGTGGAGTTAAAACATAGAACCTACTGGGCGATTAAAAATCGAAACTTTAATTTGGACAACGCTAGCTCACTGCGCAAACTTTAATTGAATGAACTTAAGGAAATCTAGGACGATGCATATGAGAACTCAAGAATTTATAAGGATAGAATAAATGTGTTTTATGACCAACACATTCCTTGAAAATCATTCACACCAGGTCAGAAGATCCTTTTGTATAATTCTTGATTACATTTCTTTTCAGGTAAACTCTGATCTTGTTAGATTGGCCCTTTCACTGTTACTAATGTTTATCCTTATGGGGTCGTCGAGATTCAGAATTTAAACAATCGCAATGATTTGGAAGTGAATGGATACTGTTAAAAGTCATTTGTTAAAAAATTTGATTCAGAGGACATGTCCATACCTCTGAATGATCCTGTTTACCAGGATTGACCTCCTAATCTGACGAAGGTGTAGTTAGGTTTACTGTTTTTCATTCTTTAGGATAGTTTTCTTTCCGTTGTTTTGGGATAGTTTACTTATTATCTGTTTGAGTCTTTTTTGCTAACCCATCTTCGTACTGAGATCATTGGAAAAGCCTTAAAATTCCTTCTTCAGGTACTATCTTTCCATCACTTTCCTTTTCTTTTCATTGCCTCTCTTGCATTACATGCTTATTTCTTTTACATTAAGGACAATGTAGATTTTAGTTTGGAGATGGGAAATTAGGTTACCTAATCAATTGTTCTCTTAGTCTTTAAGCAAAAATTGTAAAAAAAAAAAAGTGTGAAAAATTAGAAATTTTTTAAAAAATAGAAGTATAAGATGCTTTATGTTAATGATTTATATCCCTTAGATTCAGTTACTTTGAGATTTCAAAGTTAAGTTCGAATTATTAATCCATGAATAGAAGTTTTAAACATTGATTGAGTCATGATTTTACGTGCCACATCTAGCAGTAACATTAAAGCTTTAGTCAACATTGAATTGTTAACTTGGTGATTATTTAGCATGAAAGGAACCTACCTGGGGATTTTGTCCATCATGTTTAAAATAATAATAATAATAATAATAATAATAATACCCAGCTAAAAAATAGTTGTCTTCGAAAAGGCCACCTATTAAAGATATTTAAAAAGGTTGACATAACGTGAAAGTCATTGATGGAAAAATCAAAAGCTGGATGAATAAAAGAGAGAATTAAAAGATGAACTATAAGGCAAGTTTCAGTTTAGGTTTTAGTTGTCTTAAATGCTCTTTTAATTATCAATGTTATCAAGAAAGTGAAGAATTGAACCTTCACCCATGGAACTCAATGTTTGGAATTGTTTAAATTGAAGGATTAATGCTTTGAACTTGTTATGAAACTTACCGAGTGCTAGAGTTTAAGAGAAGGTAATGCACAACATTGATGTATTTTAGAATTCTATTATCTGAATTATTTTTTAACCACTTGAGCTTATAGAAATTATCATATGAATCTCGAAATATTTTTCGCATACTTTGCTCACAATAAGTAAAATGTTGGTTGGGGATTGTGTTGAGGGTCAAATATTGCATATTATCCCCCATTTATATCTTGATTTTATGAACATGATAATGCTTAATATTCTATTTTACTCATGTTTGTGTTGCAATGTGAATTTAAGAGCTTAGATTGAAAAATGTGTTAAAAGCATGGATTTGATGCTTGATAATCACTAAGGTAAAGGATGGATCTTAAGAGATCAATATTGAAAATTTCATATATCAAAGATTCAAGAAAACCAAGTGATGAATGAAGAGAATCAAAGATTTGAGGTGAAGAAAAGGAATCCTGAAATCGTCTTGAAAAAACATATTATGAAACTCTGGGTCATTTTGTGAAATTGCACAAAGTAAAGTCTATTTTAGAAAAATATATAGAGTGAAGTTTATTTTAGTAAACTGTATAAATTTGAGGCAGTTTCTATAGTTTTCCAACTAGGTGCGAAAGTTGGAGTTCCACAACTATAAATAGGACTCCCTGGAATGTTCTTAGGTATCTTCTAAGATTTAAGGAATGGAGTAAAAGGATGGAGAAGCTGTCGCCAAAAGTTTTTCTTTTTCCTTAGTTATTTTCATGCTTTCTTCTAAGGTTTTAGATCCAATCATGTCTATGGTTGACTAAACCTCTTAGCTAGGATTAATAAGTGAAGCTTATAGCCTGATGGGATGTTTCTCTTACTTTAATTCATATTTATGTTTAACCTTCTTTTATTCTAATTTGATTTTAAAAGAATACTTTCAGTTTTTAATGATTTATTGTGACTTAAATTACAGTCGAATTGCAATAGCTTTGAGTATCTTCTTTTCCTTACTTTGAGATTATGGGATTGGTAAATCTTGCTATCAGTCATCATTCCATGGATATGGTTTGGTGATGGAATCCCTTCCAAGTATCACAATTCTCCTCCTTTGAGAATTAGATCAATGAAAGTTCAGATATAGTTTTATTGATATATCTTTCAATTGGATAGGATAGGACTCCAATTCTAATTATGTTACCTAAATTAAGTAAGAAGGCTCCCTGATCACTACAAGTGGATCTCTGGCACCCTAGTTCCCACCTTTAAATTCTTAGTTTTAATTACTCTATTCACAATTACTCTCTCAAATACTTCAGAATTAGTTTCACACCTTCTTCTAGTTCTACTTCGAGTTAATTTTAGAAACATACAAGTTTCAGTCCCTATGGATTCGACTTCGGTCTTACCGAGATTGTTACTATATCGTGACCGTATACTTGGGGTTATGAACAGCAAGTTCACTGGTATTGATAGTGTCCTTAAAGTTTCAAAAGGGGCACTCATGGTTATGAGAGCACAAAGGTACAGAAACATTTACAGGTTGATTAGGAGCACTTCAACAAGTAGAGCGGCAGCAGCTATTACAGATTCCACATCCCTACATATGTGGCATGCTCGTCTGGGCCACCTGAGCGAGGGGAGCTTGAAGGTACTATCTAATCATTGTTTGATTTCAGCTTTTAAAAATTCTGATTTAGATATATACGAGCATTATATATATATGGTAAACAATCTAGATTATCTTTTAAAACTAGAAAACATGTAAGGGAGTGCTTGATTATGTGCACTCTGATGTATGAGGGTCATCGCCAGAGGTTTCCGCTGGGGGGTCATCATGATTTGTTTCATTCATTGACAACTACTCTAGGAAAGTTTTGTTTACTTCATGAAATGTAAATCTGAAGTTTTAATCATATTCAAACAATAGAAGGTAATGGTGAAAAATCAGTTAGTGCAAAAATAAAGGTTTTAAGGACTGACAATGGAGGAGAATTCACTTCCACTGAGTTTAATGAATATTGCAAGGACAAAGGGATCATTAGGCACAACACAGTACGCCACATGCCTGAACAAAACGGTGTGGCTGAACGAGTGAATCGGACTCTCTTGGAGAGGGCTCGATGCATGTTAAGTAATGTTTCATTAGGCAAGGACCTATGGACAGAGGCCATCAACACAGCCTACTATTTCGTGAACCGGTCTCCTTCTATGGCAATTAAATGTAAGATCCCAGAGGAAGTATAGAGTGGTCATAAGATTGATTACTCTGATTTACACATATTTGGTTGTGAAGCTTACTCTCATATACTGTCGATTGAGAGAGATAAGCTAGACCATATATCCAAAAAGTATATTTTTATTGGCTATGGTATTGGTATAAAAGGTTACAAGTTATTCAATAAGGTCACATGCAAGGTCATCACTAGCCATGACCTCAAATTCGATGAAAGCTCTCTATTCTGGAAGAATGATTAGGAGGAGAAAGAGGAACCTGAGAGGTTAATTGTGGACATTTAAATTGACACAGATGATACTCGGGCAAAGATAGATGCACAGACAGAGGTACAGGAGCAGGTGGAGCAGCCACCTGTGAGAAGAAACCCACCACATGATCGCAGGTTACCGGCAAGATAAAGAGACAACTCTAATATTGCATATACCCTCATTACAGATGAGGGGGACCCGTTTACTATTTAGGAGACTTTTGATAAGCCTGATGCAGAAAAGTGGAAGGCAGCTATGGACGATGAGATGGACTCATTGTACAAAAATCATACATGGGAGCTGGTGGAGCTTCCATTGGGCTAAAAAATAATCGGATGCAAGTGGTTATTCAAAAGAAAATAAGATAGATACAAAACTAAATTGATATCGAAAGGTTATGCTCAAAGAGAATAAATCGATTTCATAGAGATATTCGTGTCTGTGGTTAAGTAGATGTCTATTAGATTCGGGTTGGCGCTGGTTGCCCAATATGATCTTAAGTTAGAACAGATAGATGTTAAGACTGCATTCTTGCACAGGGAGTTGGAAGAGAAAATCTGCATGAAGCAACCAGAGGGCTACGAAATTAAAGGGGCAGAGAAAAAAATTTGTAAGTTAATGAGGTCATTGTATGACATGAAACAATCACCTAAGTAGTGGTTGATCTTTCATGTTGAGTCAGAAATTTACTCGGAGTGAATATGATTACTGTGTCTATTACAAGAAACTAAATGATGGCAAATTCATCATCCTAGTGTTGTATATTAATGATATATTGATCGTCAGTCATGATATGTCTGAAATCAACATACCGAAGACTCAGTTATCAAGGACATTTAAGATGAAAGATTTAGGGGAGGAAGAGGAGCAGGCTTTGGTTATCACTGGCAGAATACCTTGAAAAGGTACTGATCAAGTATGGGATGGACTAGGCAAAGTCAATGAACGTTCCCCACGCAACTCGCTTCAAGCTTTTCTCAGAACAATGTCCTAAATCAAATGAGAAAAAGTAAGTTATGTCTCATGTACTTTATTCGAATATGGTTGGCAGTTTAATGTATACCATGGTCTGTATGAACCAGATATTTCACAGGCAGTCGGTGTTGTGAGCAGATACATGCCAAACCCCAGCAAGCAACATTGGAAAGCAATGAAATAGCTACTTCAATACATTTGAGGTACGAAAGACTACGTCTTAACTTTTAAGAAGACAGGAGAAAAGTTGGTAGGGTATGTGGATTCAGACTACGCAAGCAGTGTGGATTCTAAAATGTCAACTTCAGAATACTCGTTTGTACTAGGTGGAGCAATTAGTTGGATGTCAAAACTTCAGTCTATGGTAGCTCTTTCTACAATAGAAGAAGAATATATGGCAGTGACAGAAGTGTTTAAAGAAGATGTTTGGCTCAGAGGCATGATAAATCAGTTGGGACTTCAGAAGGAGGCCGTGCCGATTAACTATGATAGCAAGAGTGCTATCAATTTGGCTAAAAATTATGTTTATTACTCACATAATAAACACATTGATGTTTGTCACCATTTTATCTAAAATGTTTATCACCATTTTATCTAAAAGGTGCTCAGAGGCATGATAAATCAGTTGGGACTTCAGAAAGAGGCCGTGCCGATTAACTATGATAGCAAGAGTGCTATCAATTTGGCTAAAAATTATGTTTATTACTCATATACTAAACACATTGATGTTTGTCACCATTTTATCTAAAAGGTGCTTGAGGGAGGATGCATAACACTGAAAAAGATTCACACCAGCGTGAATCCAGTAGACATGCTGACCAAGGTCGTTCTTATAAATAATTTTAAGTTCTGTGCAACTTCTCTAGGCTTAGCGATGACATAATAGAAGGACAGAGTGTGCAGGAGAAGCGTTGATGAAACTATGATGCGATACAGAGATAAGAGAGGAGGACGAGAAGCTGAATGTTTGAAGATTGAAGACATAATGGAGATTATTGTTGTCAGAGATGTCTTAAATCTCATTTTGGGTTCAATGACATCGAAGCCAGTTCGATGACATTGAAGCTGGTCGATGCCATCGAGTTTTGTTCATATTTTCACCCCTACTCACTGGACTGTTTTTGTCATTTTTTGGTGACATCAAAGCTAGTTCAATGTCATCAAAGGTTTACGCTCTTCATTTGCAAAAAATGCAGATTTTGCGATATATTTTTCCTATTCCGATTCAACTTGTTTCTAAATCTATATAAAGGGCTGTATATGGAACTAGGAGGTATTCCAAGGGAATTCTAAGGCATTCTAGAGTTTCTAAAAGGGTTCTAGGGTTTCAAGGGGTGAAGACAATGAGAGTTTTGAGGATTGCTCAAGCTGGGTAAGTCCTCTATCTTTGTAATATGTGTTGTTCATAATAAAATTTCTGTCACTTTATGTCAGGTTTTTTCCTGCAAGGGTTTTCCACATTAAATCTCTGTGTTTCTTGTGATTGCTTGGTGCTCTTGGATTTCTATCGTAGATCCATATTGGTGTAATTCTACAACACAAATCCCAACACTAGGACTGGAGTTGGAAAACTAAACCAGATTATGTTCGAGATTGTCATTTGCGTACTTATTTAATTATGCTTATGTGACTGAATGTTTAAAAATATGAATGCATGATTAGATGAATGCTAGGAGTTGATAGTTCGCATATCCCACACATACATGTATACTATCATATTTATAGACTAGTTGCTTAATTGTCATATCATTTGTAGCCCATGTAATTGGACCATCTATCGGCTTAGAAGCCTTAAATTTGATTGACTTGCTTAGCTTAAATTTGACTTACTTGCTTAGGGTATTAAAAGATGAAAATTTTTAATTGGTCCTATCACCTCCCCTATAGGACATAACCTTCATTCTTTAACTCCGCCAAGCTTCCACATACTCAACCATGGTAATCCCATTACACCACTAGTGAATTTTCACGTTTGATTTAGGGAAAAGGTAACTCTGTTGATGAGTAGTTCAAAGAAAATGAGAGCGAGAAGCAGGATGAGATAGTATCTGCAACAATTGCATGATGCATGTTGAGATAATATTTTCTATTTTCCTCATGTTTCTTACGATAATTTACGATAATTTGACAGTTATTATTTGCAAACTTAAATCATAATATTTGATGGGTGAATGGATATTTTCTATGTATATCAACTTATATATTTTAATTTTTTAATATTTTTCCACTTTTCATTTATATTTTTAAATGATTTAATGTTGCTTAAACCTCCTCCAAAAGAAAATGCTTATCAGAGAAGAGACGTTGCCCCATGCATCCACTTCCAAAACATGGGCCAAAGAAAATGCGAGACGGAATCGCCCGAGTGAGATGGTGAAGGATAGAGTTGTACACAAGTTGAGTTAGCTCAGTCAGCTTGCTTGATTCAACTCAGAAAAGTTCAACTCGCCTTGGCTCGAAGTTGGATTCAGACCGAGTCAAGCTAGTTTTTGGAGCTCGAAAAAATTTCAGGCTAAGTTCGAGCTTGCCCGAGCTCGACTCGACTCGGATCGAACCTCAACTTGAACTGACTCGAATCGAATCAGTTCGGTGACTCGATTATTTTGATATTAATATTACATGCAGTGTTTGAAAAAATGACTCAACGAAGTGTTGGCGAGGAAGGAATGGATATGATGGGTGTTTGATTTTGATGTTGCTCGCCGGGTGTTTGATTTTGATGCTAATCTTTAGATGTTTAATGAAATACTTGTAAAAATGTTGTTACTGTTTTACATTCTTTGAAAAATTGAAGATACATTCTACGTGTTTGAGAAAATGCCACACAGGTTTGCATTCTTTGAGAAATTAAAGATGCATTCTACGTGTTTGAGAAAATGCCACACAGGCTCAAACTCGGCTCGAATTAGCCCAAGTTACTGACCCAACCAAGCCTAGCTGGCCAAATAGGCTTGAGGACCGAGCTAAGCCGAGTTCAAACTAGGATTAGCTACTGGTCAAGCTGTGCCAACCTTGACTCAATTCAACTCATGTATAGCTCTACCAAGCATAGTCGCGCCCCGAAAAAGGAGTCGCACTTGCTTGGATCTAACTATTGTTGTCCATCAGGTGAGATCACACGTGAAAAACTCATATTCCACAAAGCATGTTTTAAAGTTGTACTCGGTACCCAACCAGGCCATCCGACGTGGATTTCTAGAAAGCCTTTTGCAGGAGTTCCTGCTGTGGGATGCAAGGTGGCGCCCATTGTGATGTTTGTGAGAAATTTAAGTGGGCCCCACATGAGGAAAAAGTGGGGAAAGAAATTCTTACTATTGAAACCTTCTTGGCCTCCACCTTGATATTTATATGCCATCCAAACAGTTTATAAGGTCATTCCCACTAGGATGAGTGAAAACAGAAAAACTTATCTTTATACGAAACTTTTGTGGCCATACAAATGTTTCAACAGTGATCCCTAAATTCTCATTGTTTCCTCGTGTGGCTTACTTGAGTTTTGGATCCTGATCATTTTTTTGTCGCATGTCCTAAAATGAGCTCACAAAATAGATGGACGGGGTGGATTTCTCACAAATATCATAGTGGGCCCTACCTTGCATCCTGGCACAGGAACTTAAGGCTTTAGCGAGAAATCCCTATCCTGGACAATTCCTGAGCATATAGGCTAATCAAATTCTACCATGTTGGGTCACCAAGGATAGCTAGTCACCAAGCTATCCGGTGTCTGTACACGATAGCTTGTACATCTGTGTGGATATCAACAAAGATATCCCTGGTAACCTTATGTGACTAGATTTGATTGGGTCACATGCACCCCTTGTTAGGGATAGGTCATGCAAGGCATGTTTGAAAGTTGTTCGGTTGAGTAGGTAATCAACGAGACCTATCTATGATACCGGATGACTAGGGATATTCCTGATAATTTAACACTAAGTAATCTTCTTCCGGATGTTGATGTACATGGGTGACTAGGGATATCCCTGGTAATTTGGTCACCAAGTAAATTGCTTCCGGATATTGATGTCCATGTGTCACAGGCTCCATTGAGGGGTCATTTTGAGTCCATTAGCAACCCTTAAAATTCAGGATTTTGGGGCAGCTGGGAATGGAAGTTCAAGTTCTGAAACCAGTTTCATAGTTGGCACCCTTAAAAGTCCTAATTTCAATTACAAACCAAATTCAAAATTCAGATTTTTGGCCGTTTTCCAAAATCTGGATTTTTTTTATTTTTATTATTATTATTATTAAAAGCTAAGTTGCAAAATTCAAGATTTTCAATATTCTCCTATAGCACTTGCTTGTATCAACCTATTTAATGGTCTATCATATTGCGCCCGTGGCACTGTGTTCCTATTGTTGGTACCAAGCCCAAATAAATGAGGTTGCAATTAGGTTGGCAGTCAACATCAAACTTATGTCTTTACTTTTATACTCATATTAGGTTGGTCTCCGTAAGCAATGCAATTGCAACAAAACTTAAGGCTACAATGTGAAATAGGGAAGATGATGGTTTACACCATGATGATTGGATACTAATGCTTATATTACTGAAAAATATAAAGGTTATGCAATTAATATATGAGCCACATCATAAAAAATTGACAACCAACCATCAAATATATGAAACTTTGTTTCATTATGAAATTGGCGGGCTCATTTCTATGGGCTACAAATTACTTTATTTTTTAGGCGTGGCTAACTTACAATGGGCTTAGAACAATGATTTTTTTACATGTTATAGATGTATATCATGCTAAAATATTTGAGACAAATTATGTAATCGCATTCATTATTCTGCGAATATACACACACTTTGCACCATGTGTTTGGAGAGCAATGCTCACGTCCAATTAGTTTTAGACGATAAGTTATTATCCATATGGGAGGTAACTTTTAACATGTCATGTTCATGCACATCTAACCTATCTAATAGGTTGGCCACACCATGAGGATCACCTTATGCAAAAATCAGCCCATTCAAACAACAGGCAAACCACACTTTCATTTTGCTATTTACCAATGGCTCCAAATTATTTTCTATATCACAACCTACCTAATGAGTGTATGGGGTTAATTTTTGCACAAGGTGATCCCAATGGTGGTGCATTGAACTGGTTGGACATCACACATACACGATAGCTACGAACTGATCTGTTGGATGGACAAATTATCCTCCAATCAATTGACAGTGAGCATTTCTCATGCTTAAATGGAAGAAAATTCGTGTAAACTGTTTACAACAATTAAAAACTTTAAACCAAACTCCACTCAACTGTTTACACTCGACAAGTTGTGTTTCAATTTGCATGTAAACTATTTACACCTCAACACTTTCTAATTCATAACAACGTTTTCCTAATACACAAACATAGAAATTTGTTTACCTAGTAAATACTTTTCCAATTAGCCAAACATGATAGGAAGATAATATTAGACTCGGTGCTACCCATCAAACTCTGATATGTGTACGTATTTATTCATTGGATCATATTGAGATTGTCCATTGTTTGAGTTTATATGTATGCATGCAATGACTTCATGATATTGTATGCACAAATTTTAGATTGGCCATTATAATGTGTGACCAACATTCATGGATTAATAGCTTGTTCCTTTTCTCACATGGTGTGTTCAACTACGCAGGCATGCATATTAAAATGCATGCACATATAAGATGTGCCTTTTTTTTCTTTTTTCTTTTTTTGACACAAGTGCACACCGGAGCAAGAGTAAGGACCCACGCACACACGCCATAGTAGGATTTCACCACCTATGGAGTTGAAACTCCTCGGAGTCTACCACCGGAGCAAGAGTAAGGACCCATATAAGATGTACCTCCTTGATATATGAAATTATCTGGATGAGATCCCATACAGATGGGCATTGATCAGCTCATACCCAGTCAGATTGTGCAAACCTATATGTAGAAATGGAGATGGATCATTGTGTGAATTGAGCTGGACATACGGCAAAACCAATTACCTATAAGCAACTCATCAATCTTAGTCCAGTTGATATATAAGTATGCTAGTTTCATAGATGACTCGTGTCTCATAGATGACTCATGTCCTTTTTACTCTACCCTATGTGGCAAGTTTGTCATGAGATGACACAAATTTTGTGTGCAGTCTCAAGGTCATGCACACAAATTCGGAGGGGTTAATAATGGCTAGATCAAAATTGGGTCACGTAGATGGGTAAGAAGAAGATCGTAGATGCTCGCATGGTGGTGGTGATACAATGAGACTTGTTGATGCTGAAACCTGGATCACCCTCCACCGAGCTCCGCGTGCTCGAAGTGAGCCCTTGGCCTGCACAAATGGAAGACAAAAGTGACCCTAGCTAGAGTAAGGAACCCTTTGATGCCAAAGTCAGGCTAGGAAACCAGGCCTAGGTAGTGTAGAGTATGGTGAGAATACCAGATGTTGCATACTTGTTCCCGTAGAAATGTCTCCTATTTATACCTTTCATCTAAAGTAGACATGTCCGTTATTCTTGGCGCCTTATTAGGCCTCAACCACGAACAACAGAGGTTGTGCGAATGAAGATCATGCGGAAGTCGTCCAGGTGTGGGCGGTTAAGCAGTTATCCAAAGAACGCGACATCGGGGATAATCCGAGCACTAATGATGAACCGAGGTCTAACTCGAAACGGTCCTCGCGGCCGGTTCTAGTAATGGTGGTATCTGTTAGACTCAGAGGGAGAGCTAGGTACTATACTTATATTCCAAGCCTGATTTCACTTTACTTAGAGGTCGGAGGAGGTTACACCACACTGTGTAGGGCTCTGCTGGCCCAAACTGCTCAGAGTATGACATGGGTCGACTCGAAGTGACATGCAAGATTTCCTATAACAGAAGCCTCCTACTCCCTGAGTCCGATCTCGAATTTAGGGAGTACAAGATGAAAGTGCCCTGGTTTGTCAATTAACATGAGTGTTGAGTCAACTAGACAAAAAAGCTCTATAGGAAGATTAATCAGCTGTTTGTCTCAACTGGATGTGTGCTCAAACTCACCACAAGTAAATCCAAGCCTCACATCACATGTCCCAAAACACCAGGTAAATAAAACCCTTAAAATTGGTTAGAATATCATAGGATTTTTGGGTTAGAAAACTTTTTTTTCAAATTCAAAAAATCTCTAAGTTTTATACCTCTGTCGATTTATCGATTTATGATGAAAAAGCGTATGACATTTGAGTTTATGTCATCGAGCAGACAGTCGATGCAATCGAGAGTATACGCTCGATGATATTGACCCTGCTCGATGATATCGAACTCTATCATAAATGTGACCATTATATATGTTGGAACTTTTTTCCTATATATAGAGAGCTTGTCTTTAGTTGCTGGTAGAGAAAGAAGAAAGTGTTTTTGAGTGTTTAACCTTAGATCATTTACCCAAAGCCCTTTCTCTCAAGGGAGTTCATCCTCCAATCCACCATCATCATCGATATTCAATAGAGTAGATTGGGGAATGAACTTTCACATTCAAGGATCCTTCAGCTACCACCTTAATGGTAAATCATTAAGTTGGGATGCCTTGAATGCATAGATGATTGGAATCACTCTATCATCTTTATAGAAAAATATTTTAAGAGTAAGATTCCATCAAAACCTTAACCCAACCCATCGTCATGCATTAGTATATCTTTTGAGTTGTGGTTCAAGGAAGCGAAAGACTCTTCACCAACAAAGGAGGAGATCTTCATCAACAAGCTAAAAGGAACTCATCTGCTTATCTGTAAGTTATCAGAGTCCAGATGACCCTTGTAATCATTCCTTTGTAGGATTGGGTCTAAGGTGTTTCTCACCCCTTGTAAGTCCTCTAGGAGGCCTCCGGCGGGAGTGTACATTGTGGGTGCGTTGTGTTGACCCTCACTCTATGGAGAGCATAAACAGTTAGGGTCTTATGTAAGATCCTTGGCCAGAGTGCCTAAAAGTGGGTGCGTTGTGTTGACCTTTGCTCGTGAGAGCATAAACAGTCAACCTATGTGTAGGTTGTAAAGGTTAAAGGTGAACCTTATTTAAAACCTTAGGTTTGGGGTAAATGTAACATCCCAAAAATCTGGGATCGAGTAAGAACTCCACTCTCGAGTTCCAGAACATCACTTATGCAACATAAATGTGTATGATTGAATGTTGTCTATGTTAATGTATTAAACATGAGTGAGATTAAGCCAGAACAACATATCATACTCCAGAGACCGTTAAATTTACAAGCGGAAGACTGTGATAGTATGTATAACATATATAAACTGTTGTATGTCTCCAGAGTGTGAACATGTTACCAGGTTATATACATACATGTATACTTCAAAAGTAAACAAAAAGAATATACATGAGTGCTCTGAAAATATAAAATGACAAGTGTCAAGGTATCTAATCAACCTCCCTGTAATCCCGTCAATCAGAACACGCATAAAGGAGGGATCCTCCTCATCATCATCAAGTCCAGCTCCGCTTCTCAAGTAGCGCCATCATCTACAACCAAAATAGGGACTGGTCGGTGTTCGAAAACACCATCCCGTAATGTGGGAGTGAGTAGCTAACTCAGTGGAATAATAGAGCAAAGATTAGCATGTTCTCAAATCAATCATGCGATAATAGTAAAGCAGTAAATCAAATATTCCTAATACTGTTGTTAATGCAATATGACATGACATGATGGATGCCCTCACCGACATTCTCCCTCATACGGCACCATCTGCGTCCGCGGCATGCTTGCGTACCGCTCAGTGCTCCACATCTTCCAGGCACATGCAATGTGATGGTGATATGATTACCGAGTTATTATTAGTCCATTCATACAGCAGGATTGGGAAACTAAGGTACTTCCCTTATATCAATCCTAACATAGATCCTGTCTAGGGTCGTCACTCCTAGTAATCTCATACGATATATATTTTGTAGGTCGCTGCAAGGGCTGTCAGGACTTTTGCTCGCACTCGTTGCACCGCTCCCCATCACCTTATCAATACAGACCTACTTGTACTCTTATCGCTACAGAAGGGTCATCGCCTCCCGTAGACTCAGAATACGCTCGAGGTCACTACAAAGGGCTGCCAGGGCTGTTGCTCGCACTCGTTGCACCGCTCCCCCATCACCTTATCAATGTAGGCCGACAGCAAGAATATAGTGTCTCATACCACCATAATCTGCTCACGAGTCATAGGTGCTCACTGGTCACTACGGGGAGGTTTGTGGCCATAGCGTAGGCCGACAGCTCGACCACGGTGTCCCATACCACCATGCCCGGCTCATGAGTCTTTATGGATCAAGGTACCATGGTTGACAGGGTTTTCAATGGTAAGTTCAGTACCCTAGGTTCAAGCAGTTATGACACATACATGGTGAACATACAATGGCCAGTCAGGTTACTTGACGGGCTCGACTAACACGAGCGCATCTCAAGTCAAACGACGTGAAGTGCGTAAAACACCTCATGTGGCCTAACCACTACCACCAACTCCAAAACACGACTCGCGTTCATCGACGCGTCGTTCGTGGCAAAGATAAGCCAACCACAAATTGATTCGGTTACTGACTGCCTGGACTAAGTATAGCCCCAATCATTTGTGAATCCACTTCATCAATCATATCAGAGTAATGGAAATGAAATACAACAACATGAGCATGTTAACACATGTTATAACATACAACTTAAGTAAATCATCTAACACATGCATTTCATACATATAATGAAATCATACATATAGCCAACATGAAGGAAATCATTTACATCAACGTATTATTTGAGAATTCAATCTCAAACTAATTCACAACACCATTTAATTTAATACATACTAATACAAACATTTATACAAACACTTAGACTACACACTTAAGTCTACATATAGTATGTGGACTCAAAGTGCGCATTTAGGCGAATTTCTTCGCCAAACTGATTATGCACGCATTCCTAATTCCTAATACGACAAGAAGCCATGTCAATCATATCAGCAAAATGTGGATGAAAATAGTATTTCCTCCAAATGACTAAAATGCCCTAAATCTCATATTTTTCGTCTGCTTACGAAACAGGAAACAGACAGCATGTTGTACATGTCAAACGGCGTTGCCGTCGATAATCTACTATTAAACGACATTGAAAGCGTTGAAAATAGCCAATCAAAGCTTCTAAAATCCGCACCTTTCACTTTAGATGTGTATTGTTTCGAACGGAGCGTATACGCTTCGCCTACGGCGATCAGGCGACCTAATACACACGTACATCAGCTACTTTGCTATTTGAATTGAAGAAATCTCCAAATCAGCAAGTGGTTAGGGTTTTTCTTACCTAGAAGTGCGTTGGAATCGCCAGGAAAGTGATTGGAGTGCGTCGCCTAAGCACGTGCAGCAGTAGCAGCAGGTGATAGGAAAATCTCGCCCACCCTCTCTCAAAATCTCTCACTTTCTCTCTCTCCCAATGTAGGGTTCTTAGCAAATTCGGATGGGAGATATATGAGAGGGTTTAAAGCCTTTTATAAGCTCAAATCTTCCCAAATTAGGCTTGGGAACAAAGTACACTTAAGTTATAACCAAAACGGAGCTATTTCGATCCAAAAGAACATTTCTGGAGGTCCCCCGGCCGAACGCGGTCGGACTTAAGCTCATGCATACTGGATCTAGCACACATCAAGTTTTCAGACCGGTAGAGTTTCCAGATCACATGTGGCGGTCCAGTTTCAGTTCAGCGGTCATCGCACCTAGATCAGGTTTACAAGTCTCGTGATATGAAATAGAAATTTTTTCCGATCCGAGGGTGTAATTTGGCTGAATTCTGACGGTCAGAACGCTTAATACTGACGCGCCAAGTCATGTGCCAGATTTGAATTTTAAATTCCAAATCTAACCTTATTCTCACTCTCTTCACTCCAGGCTCAATGAAATAGCCTTTGAATGTCGGTTGGACTTGATTTTCGAAATGATTGTCAGGTCCAGCCAAGCGGTCATAACGGTCTAAGATGGTAGATATCGGACTTTCGACGCGTGGTCTAAATTCAATACAAAGTTTCAAAGAGTTCATGAGAGCAAACCGGTTTAGAGTTTGATCCGAGGTTTCAAGGTATTATAGCACCATTGATTCTACAAGTTTTGGGTCTTGTAGAACGTATTTAAAGTGATCAGGGACAATTTCACAGCTACTCCAGCATAGCGCTAGCTAACTTATGCTTAGTTTCTAAAGGAATTAATCCTAAGTGATTTCTTTGGCTATGGAATTGGGTTCTGAGTGGTTACGAAGGTGTTTTGGTTAAACCATTGCCTAAGGACGTCTAACCCCAGGTTGGTAAAAATTTGGGGTGTTATAGTAAACAGTGGGAAACCTCCTTAGTGAAATCTGGTACACTCAAGGGTTGAGTGCGATTACCGGGAGTGGAGTAGACAAGTAGTCGAACCACTATAAAAATGACTGTGTTTGAGATTATTATTGTTTTTCATTTGTTTATGTGATTTCCTTTAATATTTTCAAATCTAATTATCTGAGATCACACCTCACACACACACACAGAGTCAAATAGTTTGCATATTGTTCATCTCTCAAATAGTTTGTCATTGGATCCTTTACCAGGCTTGGAAGCCAGTAGAGTTACTCTTGAGTAATCTTAATATATGATTGTTGTTAGGATTAGAGTGATAGGATTCTAAATTGTCATAAAAGTATTAAAAAGTCCTATTCACCCTCCTCTAAGACATATTAGCATATTCCTACTTCAACTAAAGCGGTCTTTACCGCAATTTCACAAGACCTAGGGAAACAAACCGTCTCATTTCCTATAACGAAGAGTCAACCTGCTCGGGTCATGCATACAGTCGCATTTAAACTATTTCATCATTAAGGCAGCGCATTACTACATCCCTTCAAATATGCGCATATCACCGCTGAACACGTGGCGATAGTTACAGATTCGAATCACCAAGACCCGTGCGGGACTGCAATGCAGACTCTCGGAGGTGGAGTCTGTTACGCCCCAAACCCGAAAATCAGATTCACATGAATCCCGATCGTCGAATCCAATACCGACAACCTCCGCAGTACCCCATTCTCGGCTTCCAACACCCATATGCCAGGTTCTGATCCTGAGATCTTATAAGGAGGATTTTTCAACGTACATGTATCTCGTAATAAGCATACCCACAAGTTTACCCAAATTATAAAGGCAACATTATCATCACATATCCACTAATATAAACATTTGAATATAACATTGAAAGAGAAATACCAATGTCAAAATCAAAGCTCCAGAAGTCAGATATATGCTCCAAGCTTCATGCTACTACAACCTAACATCACCTGCACGCATCTATCATGCATAAGTGTATAGAAAGCTTAGAGGGTGGTGTAAGTGTTTGCACAAGGTAAGTGTCAAGTATTCAATATAATGCCATAATCATACGATATCGAAAATACTGGTAAGATCATGAATTATACGATATCAGAGTAAGTAGAAATACTGACGAGTCCATAAAGATATCATCAACCTCATTCAGGATATGCGATGAAAAGACAAAGCAAGCCAATGTCATATATTGAGACAGTAATGTAAATCGGCTATGTAATGCGAAAACATAATAAACTAGATATCAGATATCGAGGATGCAATATAGTATGGAATTCGGAAGAGCTAAGAATACGAACCTCATCTAGATCATATCAGTGCATAAACATAGCAACCTAGAATACCATATGTCTAGGATTTAATGCAATATGCAATATGTAGTGCAAATGAAATGACAAAGCTGCAGTGTGAATTCGGGATGATAATACATGGTATCACATGCTATGGGGCCTATCACAAAGGATTTCTATCCAAACCAGTCTCATACCTAAATTTGGATAGATAGACTCAATGTGGTAAGCTCCTGATCTCAGGTTAGTCGCGTGCCCTAACCAAAATCCTAGCCATTGCGAAAGTACACATAATGATTAGTTGCGCACCACCAGCCCGAGTAGATAGTGAATGAATGAATGAGTATAATGCTGAGTATGCAACTCTTACTCCATAAATTAGTACTGTACATCTCTGGGATCATCACCGGGATCATTACACTCTATGCTAGCTTGTTGCCCCTATCCGAGCACACAACTGGGTAAGTGGAAGAGACCTCACTATCCACCTGACAATATCAAGCCCGGTTCGTCGATAGTGGACCCATTCCATAAGCTGGTCAAACTCAACCTAGATATTGCCCCCTCACTCAAGTAAGGTCACACCCCCTCCCAATCGACCACGACATAGTGGAAGACACGGCTTACTGGTATACAGCCCTCATGCGCTCATATATATCTACTCGGTCTAGTTGTTGGGGGCATCCTTTGGTACTAAGAGGGTTTAAGAATTTTCACCCAGGGCCATCTATGACAGTCCGATGCTAATAACATATTTTCGGTGTCCCATCTGGCCATCCACGATATGTCTGTGGAGGCTACGGCCCTAGTGTCGCTAGGGCGTACAGTAATCACAACACACAATGTAAGATGCACAAGTCATACAATCCAATCATGCATCAATCCTGCGCATACCGTGCGCTCATGTGAGATAACCTACGCCTATCAGGGAGTCTCATAACAACCTTCCCAATGACATATGCAATGGTCAACCACATCTCATAACATATATGCAGAGGATGCGTATGCGCATGTATCATGATGCGATGTTGTCAAATACTCTTAATCGATATTAATAATCAGCATCGACAATCGACCTTGACAATGTGGACATTTTAACCAACATTACTCCCAATGAACAACCCACATAGATCCTAACATATAGTGGGCCCATGACCTCACACAAGGGCCAAATATATAACACCATGGGCCTTACTCAAGAGCTTAATACACATCATGATAGGCCTCTCACATGGGCCTAATATACATCACAATGGGCTCCATCACCTGGCCCTCAAATGCACCAAACTGGGCTTCATCAGATAGTTCTCGTATACATCACATTGTACCTTAAACACGGACTGAATACACATCACAACAGGCCTCAAATACGGGTCGCATATACATCATATTGGGCCTCAAACACAGGCTGAATGCACATCAAATGGGCCTCAAATACGGGTCGTATATACATCACATTGGGCTTGGACAATCGACCTCGATATCCGGCCTTGACAATCGGAATCAGCCTCGATAATTAACCTCGACAATCGACGTTAACAATCGGAATCAACCTGGACAATCGGAATCGGTCTCGACAATTGAAATCGGAATCGGCCTCAATAATCGAAATCGGAATCGGCCTCAATAATTAGAATCAGAATCAGCCTCAACAATCGAAATCAGTATTGATAATCAAAATTGGCCTCGACAATCAGAATCGGCCTCTATAATTGGAATCAGCCTCGACAATCGGAATCGGTATCAACAATCGGTATTAGCCTCGATAATCAGAATCGAAATTGGTATCGACAATCGGTATTAGCCTCGATAATCAGAATCGGAATCAAAATCAGTCTCAATGATCAGCCTCGTCAATCAGAATCGAAATCGGCCTCAATAATCGGCCTCGACAATCGACCTCGACAATCGGAATCGGTATCGACAATTGGAATCGACCTCGATACTTGGAATCGGAATCGGCCTCAACAATCGAAATTGGCCTCAACAATCGGTATCGGTAATCAGAATCGGCCTCCATAATTAGAATCGAAATTAGCCTCGACAATCGGAATCGACCTCGACAATCAGAATCGGCCTCGATAATAATAATCAGAATCGACCTCGACAATTGAAATCAGTATCGACAATCGAAATTGGCCTCGATAATTAGAATTGGCCGCAACGATCGGCCTCAACAATATGAATCGACCTCAACAGTCGACCTCAATAATTGGAATCAGCCTCGACAATAGGAATCGACCTCGACGATTGGAATCAGCATCGATAATCGGAATCAACCTTGATAATTGAAATTGAAATTGGTGAGAATGGGCCTAATAAGGCCTAAGGGAAGGTCACAATGTGGACATCCAACCATCATTGCCCATCAATGTGGACATTCAACCAACATAGCTCCTAAGGAGTGACCCTTATAGGGGCAAACCTATAGTGGGCCCATGGCTTCACATAAGTGCCTAATATACATCACACTGGGTCATAAATACATCACATTGGGCCACAGACATGACAATGGGTCACATGACATTAGCCTGATACACATCTCAATGGGCCGCATGACATAGGCCTAATACACATCACAATGGGCCGCATGACATGGGCCTAATATACATCACAATGAGCTACATGATATCAGCCTAATAAACGTCACAATGAGCAACATGACATGGGTCTAATACAGATCACAATGGGTCGCATGACATAAGCTTAATACACATCACAATGGGCCGCATGACATGTGCCTAATACACATCACAATGGGCCTTTCCCATACGCCACGAATACATCACAATGGGCCTTGTCCATAGGCCTCGAATACATCACAATGGGCCTTGCCCATGAGCCTCATATTCAAGCAGGTGGGCTCCATCATATGGGCCTTAAATATAAGACAGGTAGACCGTATTACATGGGCCTCAAATATACATCCTATTAGCCTCATGGATGGGTCACACCAATGGGCCTCAAGTGGGCTTAGACAACACCAAAAATCATTTCAATAGTTATAGGTGTAATATATGTTTCACTGTACACTATCATTCCATGGGGCACATGGCCCACTAATGATGAACAGCACTGTCCAAACATTGACCAAGTAAATTACCACCATCCAACCACTTCCCATGTAAATCAGCACCATCCAAACATTGCCTATGTAAATCAACACCATCCAAACATTGCTTAAGTAAATCAGCACCATCCAAACATTGTCCAGCACCGTCCAGATAGTTTAGACGTTGTGGAATATCACATATATCTTGGTGGGCTACACCACCATCTAAGTACGGACTGTGTGGATGGAGTTCACGCAGCAGTTGGGTCCCATATGCTGCTGACGTCAATGCAGCAGCTATATAACTTTTGTATGACGCAGCAGATGCTGCTTCAAATAGCGCAGGTGGGTCCCACGTGGGGCCCACCACTTTATAATATATTATTATTATTTTATTTCTATTTAGTTATTTTTATTTTTATTTTTTTCATAAGACGGCGTCCAGACCTGTGGTCTTCCTAATCTGGACAGACGGTGTGGATTATCCACATAGGGTCCATGTGATGGACGGCAAGGATGTAAGGCACGTACATTAGGTTGGTCCCATCCCACACGTGCAGCACGTGTGGGATGGGCCCACACCTTCAAATGGATGGTCGGTGGAGGACACATACATCCCTGGTGGGGTCCATGTCCTCAGGACGTTGAGACCACAAAATTTGCTAATGTAAATGGGCAGTAGCCCCACCGTCCATAAGACGGACGACTAGGATCAACAAATACATCATGGTGGCCCCTACGTGCTGCACTCCGCACGTTATCAAGGTGGGTCTACATGATCTGGACGGTCCAGATGGATACTCATTAAGGTGGCCCTACTATCATCAAAACGGATGGATGGTTTAGACAAACAATGTATACATCAGAGGTGGGGGCCACAGAACTTGCTGACGTCCTTCTCAGCTGGTTAGCTGGCATGAGATACACCGACCATTCCACTCCAGATGGGTGGGTCCCACGTGGGGCCCACCTTCCATATAAATATATATACACTATTATGTACTGGATTGACCAGCGTGTAGGTGGTATCCCCACCATCTCAAAAGTGGATGGTGTGGATCACCACATGCACACGGTTGGGCCACACCGTTTGATGGACGGAGTAGATATAATACATATTGGTGGGGCTCACTATATCATAACAAAGAGAGAGAGAGAGAGGAAGACGTGAGTAGTGAAGGGACCCCACCACTATGGATCCCTTTTTAAACAATGCATACATCAAGATGGGTCCCACCAATGTGGGCCCTTAAATCACAAAAGATAAATACAAGATCACCCACCTTTGATCATGGACTTCTCCTTCCAAGAACACATTCTAGAGCTCCAATGGATGAGATTCAACGGTCGAGATTAGTTTTGAAGGGTGGGGATGGGAGATAGGAAGTAGGCCACACAAAGCTCTCTCATGGAGCTTGCTTGGACGTGGGTTACTTGCTTGGGAGAAATGAGAGAGATAAGAGAGATGAGAGATATGAGAGATATGATTGATGGGTGAGTGAGTAATGGGAGTACTTGTGTAAGAGAGAGAGTTGACTTTGGGGATGGGTAGTTATACTTAGGGATGGGTGTGAGTGATGTGTACTTGATTAATATGATTGATAGGATTGATGTGATGGATTCTCTTGGAATTAGCAATGCACGATTTTCCTCTAACTAAACGCGGGCCCACATCTCCTAGCCTGGGTATCGCCTCAACGTGTGAGATCCGGCGATGGCGCGATCATAAGGATACAAGTCTTGGGTCGAGCAGACTCTGATATACGGGACATGACTCAGGATCGCGCACAAACACTGATAACAAAACGCGGGTCACCAGAATTCGACCGGGAGGACCACGGAAGCCTATGGAATGGTGCGGGCTAGGATACGGGTCTCATAGAGTCAAAGCATAATGACTACTCGATGGCACATGGCTCAGAGTGCAACAGCGAATGGCCTGTTGCCACGTGTTTCACTAGCTCGGCTAATACCAGTTTAGCTTCGGAGACAGTTGTTCGTAATGATGGCGAACAGTCACGCTGGGGCTATATAAATCATTCTTTCCTCCCTCTGAGCATTTCTACACCCTGAAAGCTTTGAGAGTTTCTTTCCTTTAAAACATCTCAAGAGTGATAACTTCCGATGAGTTTACTTCCTTTTCGGCTCTTCTTCCATTTCATTTCAATTT
Organism: Magnolia kwangsiensis; assembly: GCA_037074715.1. NCBI lineage: Eukaryota > Viridiplantae > Streptophyta > Magnoliopsida > Magnoliales > Magnoliaceae > Magnolia > Magnolia kwangsiensis. Next base: position 73,768,857 of record CM073575.1, on the reverse strand, counting down.
TTTTTTATTACAATGTCAGACGACTCAAATGATGTCCGAGAAGGTCGTGACTATTAGGAAGAATCCAAGCCAGATTGCCAAGACGCCAGGCTTGAGGCCTTAGAGGCCCCTTTGGAGGCAATCTCACTCTACCCACATTCGCAATCGGGGAGGAGCCAGAAAGCTAGCTCACTCCCCAAAGGTTCAAAAAGAATACCCCAAGACCCGATGGGGAGAGTCTTAGCTGTGCCATCGGGCAGTCGATCAAAAGAGGTCATCCCTGGGGGCATCGTGCTGGTTTAGTCCTAAATGGCTCAAATTCGTGAGGAGTTCCAAATCCCGGACTCTGTGATCATTCGAGCCCCGGCCCCTCGTGACGCCCCATGAGACCCTGCTGGGGGCAACGTTGCCATCTTCCTCTCCGCCTTGCAATGCAGGCTCCAACTTTCGATACACCCCTTCCTCCGATCTATAACTGTAAAATTGAGACTAGCTCCAGGTCAGCTCATCCCCAATGCCTAGAGAATCTTGATGGCCTCGTATATGATATGGCGTCAAGCTTGGAACTAAGAACTGACGTTCGAAGAGTTCCTATCCTTGTACCAGGCCAAACACGACCGTAACGAGCCGTGTTGGTATTACTTCGCCACTAGAGCCCATCAGGGCTCGGGTCTCATCCTCCGACTCCCTACTTCCAACAAAGATTGGAAGCATAAGTGATTTTAAGCTTCAGGAGAATGGGAAGCGCCGGCTGCTGAAGTCGAAAACTTGCGAGTCCGCGTACCCACAAAATTTTCTCTTCCAGGTTGGATTCCGAGAGATAATTGTTAACTATTTACTTTCTTGATTAATTTTTCTCTAACCAAGTCTTATTTTCCCTTGTAGCTTTCCTGAAGGCAGCCCCCCAACTCTCGTCACCCCTTAAATCCCAAGTCACCAGGGCAAGGTTGCTTCAGGAGGAGCAACGCATCTGGCACTACATGATTACCCCAGAAAACCTCCAACAGTTCAGGCTCTGTTGACTCAAACCTTTCGCTTATGCTCTGAGTAAGTACTACTCCAGTTGTACTTGAATTTCTACGGTCTTTGAACTTTTCTAATCTCCAATGCTTACGCAGGTATGGCCGAGGCATCCAAGTCAAGGAAAAGGAAGGTTCTGACCATTGATGAAATGCTATGATTCGAACCTCGAATCAAGATTACTCCCCGGAAGAAGAAGGAGACACCGCAGGTTGGAGTCTCTGTGGTCGAGGTTGTGGCAGTTTCGAAGAGGAAGGAGACACCTCAGGTTGGGGTCTCCATAGTGAAGGCTGTGGCAGTCTGAAGAGGAAAGAGACACCTCAGGTCGAGGTCTCCATGGCCGAAACAGCAACGGTTCCAAACACCGCCCGTACTCAGACCCCTAAGGTCCCTCCTGCCGCACCCTCCGAACCCAGAGCGATCGTGATCAATTCTTCCTCCAAGCAAGAGGAAGCACCTGAGGAAGAGGATGCTGCCATGGCCGAGGCTCTAGCGTCAACGGCAAGTGGAGTCAAGGAAGGGGAAGGATCCGCCACTCTCCCCGAGGGGGGGTAGGCTACCATCGGGCTACGACATGTCCGGCATGGTCGACTAGGCAGCCAGGCATGCCCCGGAGGAGGAGATTGCTGACATGCTCACCAAGAAACACGAGTCTTTCATCAATGACATCACCTCCGTTTGCTACAAGGTTACACTCATGCACACTTTCATTTAGCCCTGAAAAACTTTGAGTTGTTCCCTTGATCTGATGATGGCTTCTTTTGACTTAGCCGATGCCCATGCTTCTCTCGACTTGGAAGCGGCTGAGGGAGATAACTCGAAAGGACCGAGAGATCAAGGCTTTCCAAGCTGAGGTCGAGGCACTCAAACAAGAGCAGGGGGAGCTACAGGGCCAACTGTCCAAGGCAAAGGTCGAGCTGCTCTACCAAGGGGACATCTTCAAGCTTCGGAGCTGATGCGAGGGGACGAACTCCGCGCTCGCCAAGACCAAGGTCGCCCTCAGTTTCGCGGATAAGCATAATGCCCTGTTGGAGGAGAAGCTGGAGCAGGCTAAGATCGATGTTGCGTCAAAGCTGAAGGCTGAAGTTACGAAGGCGGTGGCAACTCAGCGAGTCGAGTTCGAGGCCTCTACCGCTTTAATGACTGTTGCCGCTGTGGAGGTGTACAAAGCCTTGGAGGAAAGGGCCGCCCAGGCTAAAAAGTTCTACTATTGCAGCTATAATGCCTGCATAAAGGACGTTCAGAAATTGCATTCGGACCTTAACCTCGACGACCTTGCCACTGATGAAGAAAAGCAACTAGCCAAGGATGTCCCTTTCGGGAGAGTCCCCAACTCTGGAGCCCCTCCTGTCGCTGAGGCTCAAGAGGCCCTTCCTCCTTCGACCAGCTAGTTATCTTTTTCCTCTTTCTAAATAATTTTTTGGGATCCGATGGATGTTACAACGCCTAGGCATTGTTCTGGATATTTTAATTTTGTGGATGATGATGATGATTCTTTTGTATGCGTAAATACTTAGCACTTTTCGGATAATAGGCCGATCTCTTCTTTAAGAGTCGGCTTACTGAAGAATCTCATCCCTGCACATGAGGGAGGGCTCTTCCTAGCATTCTTTATTGAGTGGTTGGCTCACTTCTTGGGATGAAAATCCCTTGTAGGCCGAGTAGATAGGCCGAATATAATGAAACGGATGTCTTACAAAAAGAGAACATTCTTTATTAAGGTCGTCGACTCTTGACGAAATTGAATGTTTACATTGCTTTTTATGGGTAGTACATCCTTAGATGCTCGAAGTTCCAAGGATGTAATAGAGGTCCTCCTTCTAGGTCCTAAAGTCAGTAAGAGCCAGGCTTTGTTGAGCTTATGACTTGGTAAGGACCTTCCCAGTTAGGTCATAGGGTCCCCACCCCTAGTTCCGACGTATTTTGAAACACGCGATGCAGGACTAAGTCCCCTGGTCGAAATCGTCTCACTCTGACACTGTAGTTGTAGAAGCGGGCGACCTGCTAATGTCGAGCAGTGATCCGCATCCTAGCGGTGTCCCTCAGTTCTTCAATAATGTGGAGGCTCATTGCCAGCTGCTTGGAGTTCTGCCCGTCGTGATATGACTGCACTCAGGCAGTGAGAATTCTGATCTCGACTGGGACGATAGCTTCAGTCCCATAAGAGAGGGAGAATGGTGTTTCTCTTGTTGTCGTCCGAGTTGTGGTTCTATAAGCCCATAACACAGACGAGTGCTCATCGACCTAGAGCCCTTTCACTTTTTCCAATCTCGTCTTAAGTTGGCCTTTGATGATCTTATTCATTGCCTCCACCTAGCCATTTGACTGAGGATGTCGAGGTGATGAGTAGGCATTCCTGATCCCGAGGTTCTTGCACATGCTTCTGAATTTGTCATTGTCGAATTATTTTCTGTTGTCGGAGACAATGGTATACGAGACTCCGAACCGATAAATTATGTTCTTCCATACAAAGTTTGTTATCTTTTACTTCATTATCTTGGTGATGGGATCCGCCTCGACCCACTTAGTGAAGTAATGCACTACCACAATCGCATACTTTGTCTGGCCCTTACCATGTGGTAGGGGACTGATGATATCGATCCCCGACTGAGTGAATGGCCAAGGTCCAATCATGGGGGTCAGCTCCTCAGCTAGCTGTCTAGGGATAGCTACAAATCTTTGACACTTGTCACACCTCCAAGTGAAGTCACTAGAGTCTGCCCGGATTGTCGACAAGAAGTACCGCTGGCGAATAATTTTCTATGCAAGGCCCTGCCCCCGGAATGATTACCACATATCCTTTCATGGATTTCTCTAATCACATAGTCCGCCTCATCTGGCCTCGGACACCTCAGATTAGGTTAGGAGAAGCCCCTCTTGTATAACATGTCCCCAATGATGATATACCAAGCCGAACGAGCCTCCAATCTGTCCTCGGGGTCTTTGCCATCCTTGAGGAATTTTATGATTAGATTCATCCAACTCGGAGTAGTCTGCATGGGTTGAATGACCTCTGGAATGCAATCGTCGATGCTTGGATTGTCTAAGAATTCCACTAGAACGAATCTCAGAACTCTTCCCTCTGTCGCTGAGGCCAACTTGGCGAGTGCATCAGCCCATGAATTCTCTGTCCTCGGGGTTTGGCTGACGTTACATTCCTGAAACTTTCTAATCAGCTCCTGAGCTTTACTTAAGTAGGCTAACATCATGGCTTCTTTCGCTTCATACTCCATGGTTATCTAATTTACAACTAGCTGAGAGTCGCACTTAACGATTAGGACTCGAACTCCCATGTTGACTACTAATCTGAGTCTGGCCAATAGTGCCTTGTATTCTACTTCATTATTCGAGGATCGAAATCTGAGCCTGATGGCATATTAGACTTTTGTTGCATCGGGAGCAACCAGGACGATCTCAGTGCCTCCACGCTTGGAGTCCGATGAACCATTTGCATATAAAGTCCATGCATCTTCAAATTTGGCCACTTCCTCGAACTGAGGAATGGGTTGAATCGCCAAGTCCTCTGCCTGGTCGGTAGATACGTCTGAACCCGACAGCTCATCTTCACTATTCTGAGCGGTGAAATCCGCTATAAATTCGACCACAGCCTGGCCCTTGATAGCCGTCCTTAGTCGGTATTCGATATCGAACTCACCGAGGTCGACTGCCCATTTAACCAATCGCCTGGACGCCTCTGGCTTCTGCAACACCTATCAGAGAGGCTGATATATGAGGACACATATGGGATGTGCTTGGAAATATGGGCACAACCTCCGAGCTGAATTGATCAAGGCTAAGGCAAGCTTTTCCATAACATAGTAAACCGGGTGTTGTTTCCCCTCTGACTCTGTGATGAGTGTTGAGCTACCGGCTAAAGGGAAATACAGCTAGGTATAGAAATGACAACTCTCCCTTCTCTGACTTGGACAGCAGAGGGGGTGATCTGAGGTACATCTTCAACTACTGAAATTCATGTTCGCACTCAGGAGTCCACTCTACCTTCTTGCTACTTTTCAACCGCTAGAAGAAAGAGAGGCACTTGTCCGTGGCCTTGGAGATGAAATAGTTTAGAGCAGCTACTTTTCCCATTAAGCGTTGTACCTCTTTTAGGTTCCGAGGTGAACTCATATCTAAAAGAGCTTTTATCTTCTCTGGATTGGCTTTAATGCCTCTTTGACTAACTTGGAAGCCGAGGAACTTACCCGCACTTACTCCGAATGCACATTTCATGGGGTTCAGTCTCATATGATACTTCCAAAGAATAGAGAAGGCCTCGGCTAGGTCCAAGATGTGATCTGCCGACCTAATACTCTTCACAAGTATATCGTCAACATAGACTTCCATGGTCCTGCTGATCTAATGAGCAAACATCTTGTTTACCAATCGTTGATAGGTCGCCCCTGCATTCTTCAACCCAAACAGCATAACCTGATAATAGTAGAGTCCTTTGTTTGTAACGAATGTCATTTTCTACTTATCCGAGGGATGCATTGCTATCTGGTTGTAGCCAGAGTATGCATCCATGAAGGATAAGAGCTTGTGCCCGGCTGTACTGTCGACCAATTGGTCGATCTTCGAGAGGGGAAAGTTATCCTTGGGGCATGCCTTATTGAGGTCAGAATAGTCTACGCAGACGGGCCATTTCCCGTTGCCTTCTTAACGAGCACAACATTGGCGATCCAATCTGGGTAGTGGACCTCTTCTATAAAGCCGGCGTTGAGGAGCTTTGCGACCTCTTCAGCAATTATTGCATACCTCTCTGGCTCGAAAGCCCTTCTCTTCTGCTTTATCAATTTGTACTCTGGATCCACATTCAACCCGTGGACCATGACCTCAGAGGCTATGCCCGGCATGTCCTGGTGTGACCATGCAAAGACATCTCTATGCTGTCGTAGGAAACTTAACATTTCACTCCGTTACTCAAGACTCAAGGCTGACCCAAGCTGAACCGTCTTGGTCGGATCGGCATCGTTAAGCAGAAGGGAGAGGAGGTCCTCGACAGGAGAGCCCTCCATCAAGGTACCTTCTCTGGGGTCGAGCGAACCTATCATGAAGGCATGCTTCACTAAACCCTTTCTGACAATAATGGAATAACAACGTTGGGCTTCCCTCTTATCACCTCGACATATCTAACCCCTCCTACGGTTGGGAACTTCATCATAAGGTGGTACGTGAACACCACTGCCCTCATGGCATTAAGGGACGGACACCCGATGATGACATTGTGTGTAGACGGTGTATTCACCACCAAGAAATCCACCAACAAAGTGACCTAATTCTGTCCTTCTCCAACTGTGATCGGGAGGGAAATCGCCCCTTCCGAGATGACCTTGTCACCCACGAATAGGCCTGAGCTGTGATCTATTGATACCCATCCTGTCGAACGCCTCCGATTATAATATGTCGACTGAGTTTCCAGTGTCGATCAAGATCCGATACACCTTGTGATTAGCTATAGTCATCATGACTACTAGCGCATCATCATGAGGGTACTGAATCCCCCTTGCATCGTCTTCAATGAAAGAGTGCATGAATTCAAACGAGGCTCTTTGCTCGGTCGGCCTGTGAGGTACACATAGTGTTTAGTGTCGGTACTGCGAGCATGGGTTTTTCAAGCTTGATTTGAGTCCCCACCTCCAGATGGACCTCCAAATATTGTCTGGATATCGACGATGTCATCTACCGCATGAGTCGATGATTCCTCCTTCCGAGGCTGCTTCTCTTCCTTTACGTACTTTCGTAGGTGCCTCTTGCGGATGAGGGCCTCAATTTCCTCCTTCAAGTTGACACAGTCACCAATGTTATGTTCGTGGTCGCGATGGAAGTGGCAATACTTGTACTTATCTTGCTGACTTGCGTCAGTCTTCATGCAACTCAGCTGTAAAACCCGTATCCTAGTCCGTATTGTTCCGTCAACTCTCACGATCCTTCCAGTCGAATTTCGGTGACCCACGACCAGTTATCGACGTTTGCGCACGATCACGAGTCGTGTCTCATATATTAGAGTCGGCTCGACCTGAGACTTGTACTAGTACGATCGCGGCGTCGCTGCGGTTCCGATGCCGCGTCTCGCGCGCCGAGGCGGTACCCAAGCCAGGAGATATGGGCCCGCGTTCAGTTTGAAGAAAACGCCGAGCGTTACCAGTATCAAGGGAATCTCTACGAAATGTCACATCAATCAATCCCATCCATCAATCAATGTCAAGTACACCTCCCATCACAACCCATACCCTTCTCTCACCCAAGTCAACACAACCCATACCTAGTCAAGTACATACATCACTCTCACCCATCACACCCATCCCTATCCATACATCACTCTACCTCTCTCTCTCTAATCCATTCCCCAAGCACCAAGAGAGGAGCAACCGTCCATGGCCTCCAATGAGAGAGAAGCTATGGTGTGGCCCACTTCCTACCACCCAAAAATCTTCCATCTTCCACCATTAAAGTTGAAGCCAAGAAGACATGGATCCCAAGGAGCCAAGAAGGAGTGCCATCGGTGGGTGATTTTATGCTTAAATTTTGTGATTTAAGGGCCCACTTATGGTGGGACCCATCTTGATGTATGTGATTTTAAGCTAGGGGGACCCATAGTGGCGGGGTCCCTCCCATCTCCACCGTACTCTCTTTCTTTCTCGCTCTTTCTCTTTCTCTTTCATTTTTTTTGTGTTGATGATGATGAGGTGTGTGGCCCATCCGGCATGTGTGTGTGTATGGCCCACCATGATGTTTCTATATCTAGGCCATCCACACGATAGACCACACCTTGAAAAATAAAAAATAAAAAAAAATGGATTGACTGGTTATCTCGCACCAGTTATATAGCTGTTGTATTAACGTCAGCAAGTGATGTGGGTCCCACTGACATCTGCAAGTGATGTGGGTCCCACTAACGTCAACAAGTGATGTGGGTCCCATCATCCTCACCGTCCACCAACCAGGCAGGTGGGAACCACCGTGATACATGTATTTCAGCCACACCGTCCAGACAGCACTAGACGGTGCTGGACCTAATGAGGCAGGTGCCATGTGGGGCCCTGACACGATATATGTGTTGTGTCCACGCGTCCAGCATCTGGACGGTGGGCCATCTCACACGTGGGCCATCTCACACGTGATGTATGTTTTATATCCCAACTGTCCGCCCATTGGCTCGTGTGGGGCCATCTCACACATGCAATACGTGTGGGGTGGGGCCCACCTACAGGTATGTGTCTTATTTCCACGCTGTCCATCAGCGTTTTATCCAAACCAGCCATCCATTTAGCAAACTCATGTTGAGGCTTGGGACAGAAAATGAAATAGATCTGATGATCAGGTGGGACACACCGAAAAAAATAGTGTAGAGGGTGAACGTCCACCATTGAAACCATGGGATTCACCTGCTGCTAGGAGCAGACTGCCTGGAGTACCGCACTAGCTGTATAGCTGATGGTGGACGTCAGCGAGTTAAGGTGGGTCCACCATTATGGTGTATATCAGTGTCGTCCATCACGTGAGACCCACCTGTTTAGCACGTGTGGTGTATCCACACCATCCATGAATGAAGCAGATCCAAATTCTGGTGGTCATACATACAATGTATGTGTTGTACCCACCGTCCAGTTGCTTGACGGTGGTGCACACAGTAATGTTCTTCCCATCCAACTGTGATCCATCTTTGGGCTGCCGTGGGAGCCACTCCACACGTGTTGCACGTGTGGAGGTGGGGCCCACAGATGTATGCATTGTGATGTGTGTGGCTGGAAGGATGTACTGTACATCCCAGCCGTCCGTCCACCACACCTGGACGTTGTAACTTATAATATTTAAATAATATTATATATTATATATATTAGCATATGGTGGGCCCTACCTGGGACCCACCTCTGTGGGAATTGATTGGCTGGGGTGCATATTCAACAGTTTTGAGGCCTAATCACGAGGCATGTGTTAATCTCAACCGTCCATCCATCTTGTTGTCCACCGTCCATTATATATGTGCCTTTTTCATGCTGACCGTCCATCTTTGGGCATGGTTGGCTGAAGCAACCAGCTATTTAGCTGCAGTGACGTCACCAGCCTTGTGGACCCTACGATATGTTGGGTTTTACTCACACCGTCCATTGAGATGATGGGTCCCAGCTGCTGTGTGCAGCATATGGATTTGATCCACACCGCTTATCTGTGCTGCCCTCCTTTGATGTATGTGTTTTGTCTCTATGTGGGCACCATGATATACGTGTTTTACCTTGCTGCACAGCAGCCGTGGGACCCACACGCACATGGAAAATCATGTGGAGCGTGTGATTTATCAACGCTGTCCATCCATTTTAGACCCTTATTGTCCACCTGTTTTGCATCCCCACCGTCCATATGGCTAGACGGTGGGCCACAACATGATGTATGTGTTCACGACGTCCGTACATCAGACGTTCACACACTTGATGGACGTGTGTATCCACACCGTCCACCCAATGAAATGAATTCTAACCTTTAGTGGAAACCACCTTGGTGTACACGTCTTATCCATAACCATCCAGCCATTTTGCTGGTGGGTCCCACACATGTGGACCCACCTGCCACGTGGGCCTGCTTTGAATGTAAGAAGATTGGCTGGCTACCGTACACTAGCTATGTTGATGCTGGAGAAGGAATAATCTACACCGTTCAGCTGTTGTGCAGGGGCCACCGTGATGTCTTTATTTCATCCAAGTCGTCCATCCATGGGCCCCTCGTGATATGTGTTATATTCCCACCGTCCATTTGCATGGGCATCCTACTGGTGGCGTGGGATGCACCGAGATGTATGGGTCCTATTCGCACCGTCCGAACAGCGGGCCTTTCCATGATGCACCGAGATGTATGGGTCTTATTCGCACCGTCCGAACAGCGGGCCTTTCCATGATGTATGTGTTATGTCCAAACCACCCATCCATATGGTGAGCTCGTCTCATGGCTTGAGACTAAAAATAAGACATATCTACCTATTGGGTGGACCACACTATAGAAAAATCAGTAGAGGATCAAATCCTTACCATTGAAACCATATTGGGGATCACAGAAGTTTTCTTTTTTTCTTCTCTCTTGATTCAGGTCTTTGTGACCGTATTAACACATCGAATAAATAATAATAATAATAATAATAAACGTTATGGCGGGCCCTATCTTGATGGCACGTATGACTCACCTTGTATGTATTGTATATCTAGGTCGTTCATCCCTGGATGTGGGCCCTTCTGATGTATATGTTTATATGCCCACATGTGATGTATTTTAGACCCATTGGTGCAGCCCATTGATGCAACCCACATGATGTATTCGAGGCCTATGGGCGTGGCCCATTATGATACACTTGAAGCCCTTGTTTAAAGCCCAATGCAATGTATGTGAGGCCCATGAATGAGGCCCAATGCGATGTATGTGTGGCCGCTACGTTGCGTATAAATCCCTTATGTGGGCCACTCCTTGGGAGCAATATTAGTTAGATGTCCACATTGATGAACAATGACGGTTAGATGTCCTCATTGTGACATTCCCTTAGGCCTTGATAGTCCCATTCTCATCATCCTCTTGTGGGTTAACCCTAATTCGTGGGCCCCATTCACTATAGAAGGATGGCTCCGTGCTATCAGATTTTATATAACCACGGCCGAGGGCCGATCTTTATATTATGATTGATTGGTTGTCCATCTATGGACCCCGTCTCATTTATATATATACTGATTGTTGGTGTCGATTATCGATATTGATCGTCGGTGTCGATTATCGATGTTTATTATCGGTACCGATTTTCTTAGCCGATTGACGTGGCTGATTGTCGACTCTGCTTGTCGTGGCCGATTGACCGATTACCGATCGAGGCCGATTATCGTGACCGATTACCGATCGTGGCCGATCGTCGATTGATGTGGCCGATTGCTGATTCTGCTTGTCATGGCCGATTATCCGATTCTGATTATCGAGGCCGATTATCGATCTAGGCCATTATCGTGGCCGATTATCGATTGACGTGGCCGATTGCCGACTCTGCTTGCCGTGGCCGATTGACCGATTACCGATCGTAGCCGATCATCGATTGATGTGGCCGATTGTTGATACTGCTTGTCATGGCCGATTGACCGATTCTGATTATCGAGGCCAATTATCGATCTAGGCCAATTATCGTGGCCGATTGTCGATTCCGATTGTCGTGGCTGATCGCCGATTCCGATTGTCGAGGCCTAATGTGATGTATATGCGGCCCGTATTTGAGGCCCGTTGTGATGTGTATCCAGCCCGTGTTTAAGGCTCAATGTGATGTATATGAGGCTTACGTGATGAGGCCCACTGTAATGCATTTGAAAGGCCCATCGTGATGTATATTAAACTCTTGAGCGAGGTCCATGGTGTTGTATATTTGGCCCTTGTGTGCGGCTATGAGTCCACTATATGTTAGGCTTTATGTGGGTCGTTCCTTGGGGGACAATGTTGGTTAAATGTCCACGTTGTCGATGTCGATTGTCAATGCTTGCTATTAATACCGATTATGAGTATGCGACTGTATAGCATCATGATACATGCCCATACGCATCATCTGCATGTCTGCTATGAGATATGATTGACCATTGCATATGTCATAGTGCTGGTTGTTATGAGACTCCCTGATAGGTGGAGATTGTCACACATGAGCGCACGATATGCGCAGGATTGATACATGATTGAATTGTATGACTCATGCATCTTGTATTGTGTGTTGTGATTACTATATGCCCTAGCGACATCAGGATCGTAGCCTCTACAAACATATCGTAGATGGCCAAATGGGATATCGAAAATCTGTTCTACATGGGGTGCTATATATATCCTTGGGTGAAAGTCACAGAACCCTCTTAGTTTCAGAGGTTGCTCCAACGTCTAGACCGAGTGGGTAGATGAGCGCCGAATTTCGATTACCAGATGGATGCGCTCTCCACTGTGTCGTGGTCGGTTGGAAGGGGGTGCGGCCTTATCCGCCCGAGAGGAGGGGACAATGCTAGGCTTAGTCTGACCAGCTCGAGGAATGGGTCCGCTATTGACAAGTCGGGCCCGATATTGGCAGGCAGATAGTGAGGTCTCTTCCACTCACCTTGTTGTGCTCGATGGGACGGCAATCTGGTTTGGAGTGTAATAGACCCCGGTGATTTTTCAGAAAGGAACCGTACTGATATGTAGACTTATTGAGTAGGAGTTGCATGCTCATTCATTCACTATCCACTTGGGCTGGTGGTGCGCAACTAATTGTTGTGTACCTTCGTTATGGCAAGGATTTCGGTTGGGCGCGCGACTAACCTGAGATCAGGGGTTTACCACGTTGAGTCTGACTATCCAAATTTAGGTATGAGACTGGTTTTGATAAAAGTCCATTGTGGCGGACCCCGTAGCCTACGATACTACGTACTATCATCCTGACTTCACACTCCAAGCATGGTCATTTCATTCGCATCGCATATTGCATTACATCCGCAGGCATATGACATTTTAGGTTGTTATGTTTCTGCACTTATATGGCCTAGTTAGACTTAGTAGGATTTGTATATTGCATTGCATCATCGGCATCTGATATTTAGCTCTTTATGATTCTTTATTGCATAACTGTTCTATATTGCGTATCCTGATATTTTTTACTTATGGACTTGTCAGTATTTCTGCTTATTCCGATGATGTACGAATTATGAATTACCAGTATTTTCGGTATTGTATGATTATGACATTGTATTGAATACTTGGCACTTACCTTGTGCACACACTTACACCACCCTCTAAGCTTTCTATAAGCTTATGCACGATAGATGCGTGCAGGTGATGTTAGGCTGCAGCAGTGTTGAGCTTGGAGGGTGCGGTGGTCTTCTAGAGCTTAATTCTCTATTTATGTATTTTCCTCTCAGTATTGTATTCAAATGATTATATTAGTGGATATGTGATGACAATGTTGCCGTTGTGAATTGGGTAATCTTGTGGTTATGCTTATTACGATTTAAATGTTAAAAAAAAAAAATCCTCCTTGTAGGATCCCAGGATCGAAATCTGGCATATGAATTCTAGGAGCCGAGAATGGGGTACTACGGAGGCTGTCGGCACCGGATTCGGCGATCGGGATTCATGTGAATCCGATTTTCGAGTTTAGGGCGTGACATCGGCCAATGTAGCAGTCTTTTGTCTCTGATTTCTAGCAAAATTTGCTCTCGGGAAGTGTTAAAAGGGGTGTAAAAGCTTAATCAACTCTCGGGCTTCCTGTTGAGCCTGTGGCTGCGGGATGACTCTTCAGATGTTCTCTTCTTACTTGTGCTCGATTGAGATGGCGCATCCTTACGTTTCTTGTCTTTGGATGGCTGTTCTGAACTCTGAGCGTTCTTCCTCGAACTGAAGAACTCCTCAACGTTTGTGTACTTCTGTGCTCGGCATATGAGTTCGTTCAGAGTAGTCGGGGGATTCCTTCCAATCGAAAAAAGGAATCTCACGTCCTTCAATCCGCTAATCATAGCGGTCAAAGCCATCTTGTGAGAATAATCGTCAACCTGCAAAGCTTCCTCGTTGTATCGAGAAATATAATCCTTCAACGATTCTCCGCTCCTTTATTTGAGGGTAAGAAAATGAGTTAACGACTTCCGACTCTTCTTCCCAACAATGAAGCCGACTCTTCTTCCCAACAATGAACTGTGTTAGGAAGGCTCGGCAGAGTTTGGCAAACGTACCAATCGATCTCGGCTTAAGTTGTCGATACCAGCTCCTCGCAGCCCCCTTAAGGGTTATCGAGAACGCTCTGCACATCATCACTTCTAATGCCAACTAAATCTACATCCAGGAGCAATAAGACTCTAAGGTCATGTTTGTTAACGCTGAATTTTTGCACTTAACACGAAATGGGGAAAATTTTCTATGTTTAGTGGTGTTTGTTAATGCATTGTTAACGCTGAAGACGGAAAGCGCTAAGTGGTTTTTCACTGAATTCTTTCCGTGATAGGAGTCCGACTTAATGGTGAACACGGAATGCGCTCCATGATTTTTCATTAAACAAAAATTTTCTACTTCCAAAAGTACCCCTCTTCAAGTTACTACGGAAATATTTTCTTTTCCATTGTTTGCGCAATACAAAATCAACCTTTAACCTGTAAATTTCTTTATGCCCCACCATGATTTATGTGTTTGATCCACACCGTCCATCAACTTTTTCAGATAATTTAAGGTGTGATCCAATAAAAGAAGCAGGTCCAATGACTAATTGGATCATAAGGTGGGGATTGAACGTCCACCATTAAAAACTTCTTGAGAGCTAGAGAAGTTTCAGATCAAGCTGATATTTGTGTTTTCACTTCATCCACGTCTACAAGACCTAATGAATAGGTTGGAAGGTAAAAAAACATCACAATGGCCCATGTAACTTTAATCTCTTTGAACCATTCGTACAACGGACACGGATTGCGTACTACCCCCGCCCACTGCCACCGTACCACATCACAGATGACTCTTTGATCTCTTTGAACTGTTCGTACCACATCACAGTGGCCCATGTAACTTTGATCTCTTTGAACCGTTCGTACAATGGACACGGATTGCATACTATCCCCGCCCACTGCCACCGTACCACATCACAGATGACTCTTTGATCTCTTTGAACTGTTCGTACCACATCACAGTGGCCCATGTAACTTTGATCTCTTTGAACCATTCGTACCACATCACAGATGACTCTTGCATTTAATGCAACCAAGATTTTTATTTGGTGTGGTCCACTTGAGAATTGGATTTGCCTCATTTTTGTGTTCATGCCTTAAAATAATCTGAGAAAAGGGATTGACGGTTTGGATGTACATATACATCACGGTGGGCCCACCCACAGAACTGCCTGTTCGGAGCCAGGGACGGGTGGTGGTAGTACGCAATCCGCGTCCTCATTAAAAACGGATTGCGCTTGTCTTAGACGCAAGACGGGAACGGACTGGCTACTCCCACTACCACCGACCAGTGGCTGATGGTCGATGTTGTGTGGGCCCTACCATGATGTATGTGTTTCATCCATGCCATCCTTCTATTTTTTTTCAAATCATTTCATGGTATGGGACAAAAAATTAAGTATATCAAAATCTCAAGTGGGCCACATTACAGGGAACAGTGTTGAATAGCGTCAACCATTAAAAACCTTTTGGGGACCATAAAAGTTTTAGATCAAGCTGATCTTTGTTTTTTCCTTCATCTGGGCCTGTATAACCTAATAAAAAGATTGTATGTCAAATAAATAGTACAGGGGCCTTAGGAGGATTTTAATGATGCATATCCAATCATTATTGTTTTCCTATGGTGTGGTCCACCTGAGATTTATATCCCTCTAATTTTTGGGGTGAAGCACTAGAATGATCTGTAAAAATGGATGAATGGAATAGATGAGACACATACATCATGGAGGGGCTAACAGAGCACCGACCACGGTGGTTGGGGTAGTAGTCAATCCGTTTTCGTCTTAGACTGGACGCGGATCTCCTGCGAAAGCCTTTCGGGGGAACTTCCTGCGCTGGGAACGCAAGTGGGGCCAAAGATGAACCATATGCAATGCTTGTGAGAAATCCTCACTGTCCATCCGTTTTGTGAGTTCATTTTAGAACATGAGGCTAAAGAACCGTATCCATTGCTTAGGTGGGCCGAAAACATGATAACTAAATGTCCACAGTTGAAGTATTCATGGGGCCACTGAAGTTTTGAATCATGCTAATATTTGTGTTTTTAGTTCATTCCAGTAGGAATGACTTTATGAACAGTATGGATGGCATGTAAACATCACTGTCGAATCAGGGAGGTTTCAATGGTAAGAATTTCCCTAAATACCTTTTCCATTAATACAGCCCACTTGAGTCTAGGATCCTTTTCAAGTTTGGTCTAATCTCATAAAATTAGCTCACAAAACGGATGAACGAAGTGGATTCCTGACAAACATTATGGTGGGTCCCACCTAAGTTCCCTGCGAAAGGCTTCAGCAAGAAATCCCCGTCCACTCCTCTTCACATGAAGCTCCTGCGTCAGAGGCCTATATGGGGCTCATCGAGCTCAAGTTGTATGAATGGTTTTAAGGAGATCAAAGTTGGTGGGAAATCATCTGGTGTAGTACCAATTCACGTTAATTTTTTTTTTCTAAAATACAACAGGCTTTTCATTCACTTCTCCATTGCATCATCAATTATTTTTTCAACATCTTTATAAAAGATTATAAATATTTCTCTTTAACAGGTATTATAGTCTCTCTATCTTTGAAGATTGACTTGATTTTCTTGAGTTTGTCTTTTCTATTTATTTTAATCAAGTAAATTTATTAAAAGATTTTTACCCAATTGTTCTTCTTTAAACAATTCTCAGTTTCTACTAGACTATTGTAGCGATGACTTCAACGGATAGTGGCAGGGCAAGATGGAGTGATTTGGAGAAAAAAATATTTATTGATTGTTGTCTTGAAAAAGCACATAAGGGTGGTAGGTCAAGGTCAAGTTTGACCAAACAAGCATGAAATAAATTAATAATTTAGTTGAAAAAGCATACGGGAAAAGAATTTAATCAAAAGCAATTGAAGAATTTATGAAATTATCTGAAAGTACAGTATACTACGTGGATTAAATTGACAAGTATTACGGGACATGGGTACAATGCATTGACGGACCAATTCGATTGGCCTAAAGAAAGATGGGATGAGTACATAAAGGTAATTATGAAATTTTGTTATATAGTTAAATAAGAATTTGTCTTTCATCAAATTAAGACATGATTTTATGATATTTTTATTGTAAGCAAATAAGAATGCAGCTCAATTTCGAAATAGACCACTAGTATTTGAGAATCAATTGAGGGCCTTATTTAAAGGTTTTGTTGCAACTGGTGCTGAAGCCTACACAACATATACTGACAATCTTCCCGAGGAGTATTTTGGGTCGTCATCTCAAATACCTTCAAATACACCTATGAGTGAAAATGAAATCAATTTAGACAGTCTCGGTGTTAACATAAATCCATCTACTAAAGAATGCCAATAGGCACCGCTTGTCGATTTAGAAGCTCATCAATGCAAAAGCAAACGGCACAAACCAAATAGGAAGAAGGATATCTAAAGCAACGTAGATGCATTCATACATCAGTTGGAAAAGACAAATGTAGAAGGACCCACTAACAAAAAATGTTTAATGAAATTAAACAGCATGTCATCAATAAGAAGACCAAATCCATTGTACTTTAAAGTTTTAAAATCGTTTACCAGAAAAAGGAGAACAGAGAAGTGTAGATGCTTCTAGAGGAAGAAGAGGATATGAAGCTTTGGATAGAGACTTTAGATTAGTGTGTGGTTTATTTTTTCATATTTTTGACATTAGTTTTATTTCTTTTTCTTTAATGTTTTGATATTAGTTTTTCTTATAGACTAGTTTGAATAATTTTAATATTAGTTTAATAGTTTTATTTCTTTCACTCATGAATGTCTTTAATTCCACTGTAACTCTTGATTTATCGACATGCTGAAGATTATTATATAGAGCATATCGATTTTTGTCGATATAATCTATTTAAGAGATTTGTTAATCTTAACTAATTAATTGTTTAAACATCTAATTGAAGTCTTTACTTTCGATGTTGACAGAATTATGGCATTAACAAATGAACAAAATAAATTATTGAAGATTATTGTATTAAAGTTGCTATTTAATTATTTAGAGACGTCTACCAACAGAATATAAGCAAGTTCTCTTACATTACCTGGATCATATTTTATGAAAGAATTGCTAGATGGTCCATCTTCAGTTTGCTACGAATTGTTTAGAATGGAGAAAGATATATTCAATAGTTTGTGTAACTTGTTTCGCATTCGAAGGTGGTTATTTGATAGCAGATATGTATCACTCAAAAAAAAGATTGTCATGTTTATAATGACAATTAGTCATAACCTTCGAAATAGATTGGTAAGAAATCGATTTGTACATTCAACATAAACGGTACATAAGTACTTTCATTGGGTATTATTTGCTATGTTAAAATTTGCTAAAGAAATGATTGTCACTCCATCATTTGATCAAAATGTCCAAGAAATCAGAACACACCGACATCTTAGGCAAATATTTAAGGTAAAACTTCATATAAAAAATATAAATATATTTACTTATAATTGAATCATCCTACTCAAGGGTTTACAATTTACCTTTAATGTTTAGCGTGTCATTGGTGTGTTAGATGGAACCCTCATTCCTGCATGTATCCCGACAGATAAACAAATACCTTACAGAGAAAGAGGAAGGGGTGAATATGCTCAGAACATTATGGTCATCTGTGACTTTAATATGATTTTTACATATGTCATAGTTGGATGGGAAGGGGTGGCACATGATTCAAGGGTACTTATGGATGTTGTACTTGATCCAACAAAGAAATTTTCGTTGCCCCCTCTTGGTGATATTTAATATATTTTTTTATATAACTTGGTAAAATTATAACTTGAAATTTTGCTAAAATGTCATTTATTTTATGTAGATAAATATTATCTTATTAATGTTGCTTACATTCACACAAGAGGATTTATGGCACCATACCGTAATGTTCAGTATTGGTTGGGTGACTTTCGTAGTGGTGGGCGGCCTACTAGTAAAGAAGAGGTTTTTAATCATATGCATGCAAAGTTACGGAATGTAATCGAAAGGTCTTTTGGCATGTTGAATGCGTGTTTTGCAATTTTAAAGCAGATGGCACCATATTCCTTCCCGACGCAAAGAGACATAGTTATTGCATGCATGACACTACACAACTATATCAGAAAAGAATCTATCTCTAATCCACTCTTCCAACAATACAAGAATGAAAATGTTCTTTCAGAGATGAATATCGAATCAGAGAATGCTATGCCTGAAGTGGAAGAAGTATTTGGAAACTTTGAACAAACTATTATGTCCAATATATGAGAAGAAATTGACGCCACACTTATACATGCAAATCATTAATTTTTTATCTATTTTTATGAATAATGATATTTTAATTTTCAATTAAGTACTTTATAGTTTATTTGAATTAAATAGAATAATTTTATTTTCATTTAATAAAAAATAATTTTTTTATAATGTAAAGCATTTCCAAACAAGAGATAGATAGGAGCAAATGTGTCAAATTAACCTATTTCAGACATTTCAAATGTTTGTTAACAAACAGATTGTTTCAAATTCAGTACTTAATTTTCAGATTTCAGCCATAGTTACCAAACAAGTTTTTTGACTTCAAATTTCAAATTCAAGCTTCAGATTTCAGATTTAGGCTTCAGATTTCATATTCAGGCTTCAGATTTCAGATTCAGGCTTTAGACTTTAGATTTAACAAACGGGGCCTAAGTGTTCTGTCGGATCTCCAGAGCCCGAATATTGGATGATGGGGGGCATCCTAAACCTCGAAGGCATCATTGCACTCATGATTTCACTGGTGCATGGAGGTTCGGTCTCCTCCATCATCGCTCCACTGCAGTCGGAGTCTGCGCCTGACAACCTCGTTGCATGCTCTTAATTTAATTACGAAGTTTGTCGAGCTGGGCTTCCCATGAATCCTTATCCTCAACTCCAACTCATGACAGAGATTGGTTGGGGCGAGAGCCGAGGTCTCAGATACATAGGTCAGAACTCGAGTTGCTGCGTTCCAAGTGTGAACTAGGGCCCAAGCTGATGTGGTTCAAGACGCTCCTACCTGCAAGCCCATTGGAATCGGTTGTTCTATCACGACCGAGACAACTTCTCCTCGGTCAGAGAGCGGTTGCTATCCCACCGCCTGTTGTTGCTTCAATTGGTTAACCTCGTTAATCAATGCCTATATTTGATTCTGCATTGCCCGATACTTGCCTCCTCGGCTCCGAGTCCATTGAGACGGTCCAGTCGGAGCCGATTCGGCATGAAGTACTGATGAAGATTACCGTTGCCCAATAGGCTCAGGCTCCGCTGCTTAGATCAGCAGTGCTCTCCTCTTTCCCTTAGCCATTTATAGGTGTTAAGCTGCAAAGACTTTTTATTTGAAAATTCTCACAGACGGTGCCAAAAATGTTGATGCTGAAATCTGGATCACCTTCCACTGAGCTCCGTGTGCTCAAAGCGAGCCCTGGCCCTGCACAAATGGAAGACAAAGGTGACCCTAGCTAGAGCAAGGGACCCTCCGATACTAAAGTCAGGCTAGGAAACCAGGTCTAAGTAGTGTAGAGTAGGGTGAGAATACCAGATGTTGCGTACCTATTCCCGTAGAAATGTCTCCTATTTATACCTTTCATCTAAAGCAGACATGTCCATTATTCTCGGCACCTTATTAGGCCTCAGCCACGAACAATGGAGGTCGCGCGAATGGAGATCATGCGGAAGTCATGCAGGTGTGGGCGGTTAAGAAATCATCCTAAGTACGCGACATCGGGGATAATCCGAGCACTGATGATGAACTGAGGTCCAACTCAAAACGGTCCTTGCAGCCGGTTCTCACAATGGTGTATCCGTCAGACTTGGAGGGAGAACTAGGTACTATACCTATATTCTGAGCCTGATTTCACTTTACTTGGAGGAGGTTACACCACACTGCGTAGTGCTCTACTGCCCCAAACTGCTCGGAGTATGACACAGTCAACTCGAAGTAAGATTTCCCATAACAAGACTTATTTAAAGCGTCGCATCGAATGAACAATCGAATTTTATTGTGAACTGTTTTATATATATATATATATATATATATATATATATATATATATATATATATATATATATATATATATATATATATTCAATGGGTTGTGATCGATTAGTTTGCCAGAAAATCCATTTGATATCAAAAGTGAATAATTGTCTGTCATGATCAGATGTGTACGGATAAAATTCAAATGTGCTTTAATTGAATGTGATCATATTAACAATTAAGGACAAGTAGTTCAGAATTTGGATGAATCGTTTTTTGTTAACTTGTAGATTTAATGCATGTCATTCCTCCAGGGAGGAATATTTTCCCAGAAGCCTCACACTAGATCTACCAAATTAGTGTTGATTGAGTTTTTGGATTCAAATATTCTCGAATGGAAAATACAAAAAGAAAACAAAAAACAAGATACTTCATCAAAGAGGCCGAAAAGATTAACTTCAACAAGTAGATACAAGTACAAAAAATTTAAACTTCACGAAGGATATCTAGTAAAATTTAAACTTCACGAAGGATATCTAGTAGATACTTTTAAGGGCCGTGCTTCCGTTGGGGGGGGGGGGGGGGGGGGGGGGGGGGCGCTATTTTAAGACTCAGACAACCCCGTCTGAAATTCACGGGCAGTTCCATCCTAGCCCGTTGCCTTTGTTGTGGCCTACTTTAGTTTTGGATCGAGTTGAATTTTTCAGCCTAGGGGTTTTTTTTTAAGGTAATACATCTGATAGAAGGAATACATCATATGGGCCCACATCTACCTAGTATTACCATAGTGCACATGTGTACGTGATGTCAAGCGTGCTTGAGCCTAATGTGGCTCAATCTAAACCAAATGCCTTTGACCTCAAGCTTTGAGATAGATGTAAAGATCGTGTGTGTACTCATCTATGACCAAGAACTAAGTAATTCCCATCTATTTAACCATGTGTCAAAGGAACTAGGTGATTTGCTAAGAAGCGGGTTTGTCTTTCTAATGAGTTGTTTTTCTCTTTCAACCAAAAGAACTATTTCTCACAGTGATAGCAGAGCTTGATTGATTAGAACGACGTGAGGGTAGAAGGAACATAGTTGGATTTTATTTTCTTTTTTAAGTATAGAAACTTACAAAAGGGATATTCATAGATGGTCCAACATATCATCATAGACCAACTAAATAACACTATTAAAGTCAGTTCAGTATGGCAACGTAAACTGATTGGATTATACCAAGCTAAGATAAGCCGTGTTAAATAAGATGAATAGGATAAATAGTGTTGCACTGTAAAGTTAAGTTGGATTAGGTTAGCAATGGCCTGAAGTTCTTCGCTCTTCTTCCTATTTATAAAAATTTTAGATAATAGCTAAAGAGAGATCTTCGTAGCCACTCCTCACAGTTGTTGATGTGAAAATAATCATTTGAGCCCATAGGCATTTGTGGCTTATTATGTAACACCACGTGTTAGTCGCTTTGCATGAGTTGGTCATTAGTTACACGCACATCTTAATAAAGCACCATGTGTACATAATTGTTATCCACTTCTCTGCTCAAATGTGCGTAGTGCACTGTGAAAATCGGAAAATTTGGCATTACCTTTACATTGTCACATATCTCCTTAAACAATTTTGACCGCGAAAGTTTCTTTTGTGTAATATTATGGTGCATTCATCGAATCCATCACTAGTAACAATAGTATTTCTATAGTTACCTATTGTCAGCCATGACGCGATTATGATAAGTAGTCAACTCTACCACATGGGCGAGATATTTAATACATCCCATAACAGTGGCCAACTGGACTTATCCTTTTTTGAATTACTCATGACTTTTCAAATTCAGATTAAATTCAATCAGTAGGACAGCTAAATAGATCATTCATTTGTCTCTTGTCGAGATCTCACTATCATATGGCATCATTTGAGTCACTAGATTTGACACACTCAAATCAAACATAAATAATTAGATAAATTCTCTTTTGGATCATCCTAGATATATGCCATTCCAAGTAGTACCGTGAAGATGAGAGGCCCACATCATGTGCGAAGGCCATCCAACTTGTTCATTAGATACACCAACTCTTATTAACCCAAGGTGCCAAAAATCAGCTGGATCCAACATTCAAGTGGGTCTAAACATAGGGAACAATGTAATATGGGACGCCATCCCTTGATTTACACGGGCCTACCTTAATTTCAAAACAGCCTGACTTTTGGCCCGACCCTTTATCTCCTTGATTCCAGACCAGATGAAGGGTCTGAATGGCCTGGATTTCATGTATACAACATGGTGAACCCTCAGTGCAAATCAAGGGTGGGTGTTCCCTTCCAACTCGTTCCCTGTTGCGTGGCCATCCTGATTCACGTATCGGCCTAAGTTTGTGGCCTTTCCGATCACATTTGCTGAAGTGTATGATGGACGGGTTGGATTCTTTGCATGCAACCGTGGCCCCTACATTTGCCCGGTACCACCGAGGCGTGCCCCTTTCTCTAAAGTTACACAAAACTTTTATTTAGTACGATAATAGAAACAACTCAAAAGTATTATTGGTTGGTAAACACAAGATATTATTAGTTATCCACTTGGAACCAAGTTCTCTGCTAGTGCTTGCAATATTTAAAAGGGGGAAAAAAATGTTATAAACACCCGCCTAAACAGGAAGGGTCACTCTTTAACTTGCGTTATATAAAGGAAAACAACTGTTAAATAATGACCATCAAGTTATGGAATATAATGCTGTTTTCGGTAGAACAAAAGATTCACCAGCCGAACCATTTATCTTCTAATGCTGGGCTATAACGCTGTGTAGCCGCCCTCTTCTAATGCTGGATTATAATTATGAACCCAAACAGTACCCCCCACATCTTTTTTTTTCTTGCTCTTTTAATGAATCATGGCCAGAATTTATTAAAAACACTAAGAAAGGATACGACCATCCATCAAGGCAATGGATAAGTGTAGCCTCTACAAAGAGAAGATCCATGGGGCCCCTTTCTAGCAATATTATTATTGCCCATTTCTAGCAATATTGTTGTTATTATTATTATTATTTAATGAATGAAGGCTTTTGTACATAAGCAATGGCCTTGGACGTCCCAAGGGCTGTAAATTTGAAAATCGAATCAGGTTTTTCCAAGTGATCAGGAAAAATGAAACAAATACCAAAGAAAAAGTCTCAATTTTCTTTTTCCTTTTCATTCTTTAATCCCATTTGAGTTAAGGAAATTACCCAAGAAAGAATGACTTTTATGTTTTTATCTACATGTGGTCCTATAGATCAATTTCCAGTTGGGATTCAATCTTGTTTGGACCAAATCCTATTTGTAGTCCATCATCTTAGCGCTCATAATCTTTGTGGAAATCAGAATCATGCTTGACTAATATTGGAAATATTTGCAAGCTTGAGAAGTGTCCCATACCTGATGAGAGGCTGACAGAGCAGCTAATCATCCACTCAAAAGATAACTTTGGAACCTATGCGATGCTCACTAAGAAACAGGAATCAGTTTTGAGTCTTCGGGGAAGACTACAGTGTAGAAGATTGCCTTGTCCATAGGAATCTGAAAACAGGAGGATTCAAGAATGGCAACGGAGGTATAGTACAATCCCTTGATACAGTTTTGAAGTATACATTATATTGTATTGACAATAGTACAAAAACATTAGGATGCTAAACCTTCCTCTTGTAGATTCTTTGCTCATTCCTCGGTATAATCCAGCAAACCAACCAAAGAAGGGGGTGGGGGTGGATCATGGTAGGCTAATTAGCTTGTCTACATCATTAGATACTAACTAATATTTCATACCTTACCATTGCAAGTCCAGGTCTGTTGAGAAACTGAGAGTGTGGCATTCAAGATTCCTTATGTTCAGCTGCTTAAACCAAAGGGGTAAAATGGTAAATAGAACTATTAGAATACAAAAGGTATGCAAAGTTACAAACTTGCATGAATGAATTCTCGAGGGTAATGATCACTTTAGCAAACTAGTCTCAAAGTGAAAGAGTAGTTGGCTGTTAATAATTCAACTTTTATCCATTTTGACGGGAAATCACGTAAAAATAAAATGAGAATGATCTTGCTCAAATGTTACATACTTGGGGGCAGTGTTCGAAATATCAGTATCGCATCACACATTGCACCCTTGGGATACGGAAATGTATCGGTTATCACATGGGATATATCAGCTGCATCACGTAATGTACTGCTGTTGTTGGAACACTGCCCTAAATAGGTAGGCAGTTGATAGTCAAACTTTGCTACAATCATGAGAAAGCCAACCCTAAATAGCTGGGAAAAGGCTATGATGATGATGAATCAAGTTTTTCACAAATTTCTAAATCTAATATGAAACTCCAGCCTTTTGCCGTAGGCATGTCTTTTTGCAATAGGTGAGCTAGCTGGTTCCCAGGCAGTATAAAGAGGGTTGACTTCAGGTGGGCAGTTGGTAGTCAAACTTTTGACTAAGATCATGAGAAAGCTGACCCCAAATTGCTGGGACAACCCTATGATGATGATGAATCGTCTGTCACTAATTTCTACATCTATATGAACACGTGTATTTTTGCAGTAGGTGTCTCTCTTCTTTCTTAATTCCCCTTCTCCTTCACAGAAGAAAATTTCCATGGCACCTTCTCAAAACCTTTTCTTCCTCTTCTCCCTCTGATGTTTTCTGCTAGTATTCTCCTCTTTTATTTCAACCTCCTACTTTGTATCTTTCAAATATCATAGACTTCGTTTCCATTAAACTGACAGACACAATCATCTTTTGTGGAAACGACAGTTTCTTCTTCTCCTTAGACTAAAGAACTTAATGAATTTACTAATGGCTCGCTTTTACCTCCCCGTCTTTTATCTTATTTCCATCCAAACCCAGAACTTCAGAAGTAGCATTGTGTGGATCAATTCATATTATCCTATACCAATGCCACTCTCACTGAGGAAGTACTTGCACATGTTGGTCAAACCATCTTTAAAATAGGGTGGGAGAGTAAACATCTGTTTGTGCACAACAGCTCCCCATGCCCATCTTCCAACGATCAAAGACAGCATCCACGTGATAATACATCTTGTTTATAAAACAGTAGTCCTCTTAATTTCTTGGTTATTTTCCTTAGAATAAAGTGGTTTGTGTGAGGATGATTACATACCACAACAGCAACTCCAGTCTCACAAAATCTAGGAATGCAGATGAGTCTCACCAACTGCCCCTCTGATCCTGCACCAAAGGAAAACCAGTACTCACTTCCCACAAACAAATCAACAGATCTTTATGAAGCCCTCTGAAGTTTAATACTTGCAAAAAATTACCCTGTAACAAGCGTGTTTCATATTTTTTCTGATTGCCAATAAAGTAAACATGGGGACAGCTTTCGATAAGGAAAGGATCCTTCTCCGAGAACGGATAACACCCTGCAGATGCAGCATAAGAAAGTTATATTAGAACTGTTAAATCGGCGTTATGATCACTCAGGTGGACCGGCTTGGTCTCACGTGTGGTCTCTTATATCATTGGGCTAAAATATGTGTTGGGGTAGAATTTAGGCCCATGGGCTTAATTTATGTAGTATTTGAGTAAAGTTGAGCAGTTTTGTAATTCTCTTTGATAATGAAAACCCTAATATAATAAGAGAGGTGAGTGGGCGTGTGAACATTTTGAGCAGCCCTTCTCCCTCCTCTCTGTCATTTTCTCTCATTGCCATTGCTTTCGCCTCCTCTTCAATTTTAAGGTAGGTGCTTCAAAATCTAAATCTTCTCTCAAAAACCCTAACCTATCAATAAGATTTTGGGGAATTTCCAAAAACCCTAAAGTGCTTATCAAACCCTAAAAGAGAGGATCCTTCTTCATTTTTCACAGAAAACATGATGTTTTCTTTTTATTTTTCTTTTTTCTTTTTCTTTTTAAGATAGAAAACATGACGTTTTCTGCAATCATTTCAAGGAGAGTGCAGTCTTTTGCAAAGTGCAAAACTCGAACTTAGAAGATGAAAGTTTGCTGATTTTTTATATCAAGGTGATGTTGCAATTGTTATCCCCCAATTACTTTGCAGTAAAAGGCAGCTTTTTAGTAAATTTCTGTTATCCATGATCTAATCTGGATGTAATTGAGTGTGGATCTGATTATAAATCAATATTTTTCAATACTAGTTGAATCAAATTCATTAAAAGTGGGTTATGGTGCCCAAAATGTGTCGTTGTTGGTTCATCATTGGGTGAGAGTCCCAATTCCTCGTTTAATGCAGCAGTTACATTTGTAAAACTAAATGAGCAAAACTAGTTCACTCTAGACTAAATGAGCAAAACTTAATGCATCAGTCCTGCTTCCTCATGGAGGCCAAACCTGAGGAATCTGATCCTCAATATAAGCAATGGATGCATGATGATGCTCAAATTAAGTCTTTGATTACTGCCAAAAGATGTGTGGGATACAATTTGACAGATGTACTCCTCAGAACATGATATTTCTCAGGTGTATCAATCGTATGAAGTATTAGTGCACTGATTTATGCACCTTATTTGTCAATCACGCAAGTCCATTGTGTCATGTAGTCAGTTGAGCCCGTGGAAGCTGAAGACCGAAGACACGAGTGAAGGTAGAGCATCAAGGAACAAATATCAGGTAAATGTGGTGCCTTGGTGACCCTAACCCTCGACCCAAAACAACATAAACCTTTAGATGATCTTAAACTTAATAGGTAAATCTTTTATTGATCATCCCTTAAGCCTTAGGAGCCCAAATAGATCATCCTTACATTAGCTTTAGAGGTCCCGTGTTGCTGGAAAAACTGCACAATTTCAGCAACCTTCAGGCCTACCAAAACCACCTTCAGTCCCACCGAAAATGGCTAAAATAGGACAGCGGGCTGGGGCAGAATTTTGGGTAATTCGGCTGCTACTGATTGCCACATTCGGTCTCACCGAAGACCACTTTCGATGCGACTGAAGATCTTCGGTGCAACTGAAAGTGCCCAAGTCTGTCTAGTGGCCCGTCCTGTCTAATTCGGTGTAACCGAATCTAAATTCGGTGCAACCGAAGACTAGCAGTTCCTTCCCGTTTTATGACCGTTGGAACTCAAATTCTTTATATAGGAGATTTGGTCTTTGGGCATTTCCAAAATGTGGCATTAATTGATGCATACGATCTACGAGTGACGAGATTATAACACTTGTAACCCCGCTGAATATAAGAGTATCCCAAAAACACACACTTTATAGACTTGGGTTTAAATTTATCAGAAACATGGTCAAATTGATGTACAAAGCATATATACACCCAAAAACTTTAGGAGGAACTAAAAACGGTTGACGATCAGGATATATGACAAAAATAAATAAAATTACCACCTAAGATTGATGAAGGCATCTAGTTATGAGATAACATGCAACCAAAATTGCATCACCCCAAAACACTTTTGGAACCTTTAGATTTAACAACAATGCCTTAGCAACCTCAAGTAAATGACGATTTTTACACCCTAAAACTCCAATCTGATGTAGTGTGTGTGCAAGTGATGTTTGATGAATGATGCCATAGGAAAAAAGGATAGGAATGAAAATAGTTCAATGTATATTCCTTAGCACTATTAGATCTTAAGATACACCCTTCAATATAAAAATAAAAATGAGTTTGTATTTGCATATTGAATCCTTCAAAACACGTAAATACCTCAGAACGGTCTTTCATCAAATATAAACAGGTCATTCTACAACAATCATCCACAAAGATAACAAAGTATTTAAAATTTGATAAATTGAAAACATGAATTGGACCCCAAACATCTTAATGTATCAAGTAAAAGAGTTCACTACTTACTTTATCACCATGTGAAAGGAAAGACGCTCAATGATGCTTGCTTAACTCGTAAGCTTCACACTCTAGCCTAAGGGAGTGTTTGTTTTTTCATTTACACATAATTACTGGTAAATAGATAATGATTATTTACCCATATAATTACAGCATCGGTCTCAAGGTTGACATTTACAATGAGCTTGTTTGAAGGCTTCCTATTCCAGTGCATTCAATTCGTACAATTTCCATGTATAAAAATCATGGGGCCCACCATGATATTTGTATCTTATCCAATTCATCCGTCTGTTCTGCAAGCTCATTTAGGGCGTGTTTGATTTTCCATTTCCCAGGGAAATGCCCCGTGGATGGTAATAAATATTTCCCTCCTTAGTTGCCTCATTCTTCCCCCTAATTGATTTGACAGCTTACTTTTTAGGTGTAAAAACGGCAAATATTGTGAAATATTTGTGGGTCCCACTGTGATGCGTATCATATATCTACATCGTTCATCCATTATGTCAAATGAATTTATAATATAAGCCAAAAAATGAGACATATCCAAAGCTCAAGTGGACCACGCCATAGAAAAATGTGAATCTAATACTTACCGTTAAAAACTTCCTGAGGCCATTGTTTCTTTTGGTATAGGCTAGTTGAGTGTTGGATCAACCTCATTTTTCTTCTTATATATCAAAATGTTGTAATAAAATGGATGGACGGAACAGATATGTCATATACATCAAGATGGGGTCCTAAAATGGCCGCTACTACTTTTGAACCGGTTTCCAAGAATGAAATTCCCGTGAATATCCAAACAGGTGAAACGGTAATAATAAGCCATTTCCAAGGTATTTACCGCTTCCCGGTGAAACGATGAAAATCAAACAGGCCCTTAGGGCATGAGCCCAAAAACAAGGTAGATCTAAGCTCAGGTGGACCACACCATAGGAAATGGTGGGAATTGAACACCTAACGTTGAAAACTTTTAGGGGGCCTCAGAAGTTTTGGATCAAGTTGATATTTGTGAATACCTACATGCTAGTGTGATCTTCTAAACGGGTTGGGGATGATAGATACACGTTCCTATGGGCGCTATGAAGGTTTCAAATTTGAATGGTGGACATCATTAACCCACTTGTTTCTTGTGGTGTGGTCCACTTGAGCTTCCAATCTGCCTCATTTTTTGGCTCATGCCCTATAATGAAATGGCAAAATGGATGGACAGTATAGATCACGTATATACATCACTATGGGACCCACGAATTTGATGGTACAAAAGTTGTGTTGGATTTCATGCTACATGGCGTTGTTTTCTAGGCGTAATTATTGAGGTATTTTCCTATTAAACAAACACCCTTCAAAAGTAACTATTGATTATTTACTCGTATTTACATATGTAATTGAAAACACTGGGACCCATGAATTTGATGGTACAAAAGTTGTGTTGGATTTCAGGCTGCATGGCGTTGTTTTCTAGGCGTAATTATTGAGGTATTTCCCTGTTAAACAAACACCCTTCAAAAGTAACTATTGATTATTTACTCGTATTTACATATGTAATTGAAAACACAAACACCCCCTAAACACATACAACAAAGGCAGGACAAGATCAAACTATTTAAAGATGGGTGGCCAGGTTTAGAATGCCATTGATGAGGAGAGACATTGGTCTATAGTGTGGCTCTAATTCATGTTATTCTACGATCAAGGTAATAGAGTCCATTTAATTCAGGCCCTCCACCAATTATCATCCATGTCTTTAGGTCTTGAAACTCACAATAAGAACGACAGAATTTGACAAAACAATTTAGGGCTTTAGTTAGTTTACTGACCGATAATAAACTTAAAGAAAACTTTGGCATGTACAAAATTGAAGATATTGAGAAATCTGGAGCAGGACAAACAGTGCCCACCCTAGATACAAGAGTTGATGTACCACCAATTAGTGTTATATAAGAGATGGATGAGGATTGGACTAACTGAGACAGCATACTACACTCACAGGTCATATGATCGGAAGCACCAAAATCAATAATTCAAGGGACACTCTTGGAAGAAGTATAATAGGTTGTACATGACTGGGTAAAAGCCGCAAAACTAACCGTAGAGAAAAAGGCATGGGCGGAGTGATCTCACGAAAGTTTGGCACTCTTCCTTGGACATGGTAACTTTCAACTGCGTGATTGTTAAGGCCACGATGTGTGTAATGTCGATTACCACGACCAACACCAGAATTTGTGCCACGACTGTGCCCTAAGTAGTCTTGTCTCCAAACCGACCTCCCCCCAAGTCTCTACCTCCAAGCTGACCACCACGACCACAAATGCCTCAGCTCCCCCCATCACCTCTGCCAGACGCAGAGATAAATGCAGACCAGTCAAATGATGAGGAACTTTGTGTGGACATACTAAGTATACACTGAACTCTGGCCAATGCCTCTATGACCAATGGGATCTTCACTTCCTCTAAGAATCTGAGCTCTCACGTGTTCAAATTCAGGTTGAAGGCAAGAGAAGAATTTGGCGACATAGAATTCCTCCATCTGCCTTCGTATAGTCTCAATGTTTGTTAACATCGGTTGATACACATTCAATTCTTCCTACATTCCTCATGGGGGCAGAATAGTACTCTCCCGCTTTTATCTCCCTAGTCCCTAATAGAATAAAAATATATTTTGTAAAAGCTCATAAACATGAGTTCGGTTTTTCTCACTTGAATACATCTCTTTCAAAATTATCCCGAACTTCTTTGACAATCTTAAAGAAGATGACATTCACATTGATATGTGACTCCATACTGTTCCACAACAGTGCCCTAATTTGGGCATCTTCTACCACTCAATCATCATAGTTTGTCGTGGTCTCATTGGGTTTGGGCGAAGTCAGATATTTCACTTTTCTTTTTCCTGTCAGGAAAACCTTTATAGATGTAGCACATTGTAGATAGTTTGTTCCATTCAATTTAGTAGATGTGATTTCCAAAGACATTGACTCAAATGGAGAAAATAATGATATTCTTTTATTCATTCATGGTATCCATCTTGACAAAGGAAAGAACTTTGAATACATGATAAGGAAAACTTCCAACTAAATTGGAAGTCACACAAGTAGAAAATGTATACATCCAACTAGATCATTACTTGCTTTATGGCTTTCACCCGTGTACTTTTCAATCTGTACCATTGAAAACTTTCACACACAATTTGTCTTCAAATATGATTTTATCCTCCAAATCTAACCATGTATCCAACTATAGATGAAAGATGGCCCACTTTGACCCATCGCATAGGTAGAACAAACAAGTGGGACTTGTACTCCTTTATTGAACATGATTACACCACCCACCAAGCGGTGGTACAACGAGGTAAAAGGATTAGGTTAAGTCAGCCCCAAGCACATTAGGGTTTCCCCACAACAAAGAGAGAAAAATATAAAGAAAGAGAAAATAATATAGAGAGAGAGAGAGAAACAAGGTATCGGATCACTTACTCTCTAATACCATTCAGAAAATTATACAAAAGGGAAGAAGAAAAGAAAAGAATTGAGAAGAAAAGGAGAAGGAGAAGGAAAGGAGAGAGCTCAGAATGCTCCACACGCCCCACCTCTTTTATTATAATTAGGGCAATCATTTAATACATGAAAATTACAATTATATCCCTCTGACTAAAAGGTAAAATAAACCAATAACTTATGGGCCTAAAGACTTTAACCCAAACATATGACAAAGGCCCAACATAAATCCAAACATATGAGGACCACATGAGTGGCCGTGGGACCACACGTGGCTAGGGTGGCACACAAGTGTGGTCATAATGCACCAACAAACTTAATTCAATTCAAGTTGTTACATAGTTGTCAATCGTGATTAGCCTCTCTTTCAGCTTGACAAAAAGAACGCTTTTCTGCATGGGAATTTGCAAGAAGAGGTGTATATGAAGCAACCTCATGGGTATGTTACCACGTCCTCTAAGGTATGCAAATTAAACATATTATCTATGGGCTGAAACAGCTACCTTGAGCCTGGTTTGAGAAATTCAGTAATGTGGTAATAGCATATAGTTTGAACAGAAGTAAATTACTCGGATTTTTCTTGTCATACTACATTGTGTCATATTATGCTTGTTATATATGTGGATGGCATTGTAATTATAGGTGATGACTTGGTGGATACTGAAAAACTAAAGTTGTATCTTTACTCTTAGTTCCAGATTAAAGACCTAGACTTTGCTATTTTTTGTATAGAATTGATGAGGTCTAAAGTTTGGATAAATTTAGGGAAATATGTTTGTGATTTGTTTAAAAGGATGGATAGATTGGGTGTCAAACCTATAGATACACCTATGGATCCCCATCTTATACTCAATACGGAATAAGGAGAGTTATTGACAGACCCTAGTATGTATAGTAGACTCGTCAGCAAACTCATTTATTTAACCATTACTAGACCTGATATTGCAAGGTCAAGAATTCTCTGTAAGTTACTAGACCCTAGTAACTTAAACATTACTAGACCTGACAGACCCTAGTATTCTCTGTAAGTGTGGTTTGCCAATTTATGCAAAATCCTACAGCTCCACATTTAGTAGTAATTGTGAAGAGTCTTAGATACTTGAAGTGTGCACTTGAGAAATGCATCATATATAGGTCTCAAAGCCATATTAAAATGGTAGGGTACACTGATGCAGATTATGCAAGGTCAAGATTTGATAAAAGGTCAACTACAGGTTATTGTACATTTCTTAGTGGTAATGTAGTTATCTGGAAAAACGAGTAGAATATTGTTGCTAGGTCTAGTGCTGAAGCAAAATATAGATCTATGGCACATACACTTGTGAACTCTTTTGGTTGAAATCACTTTTGAAAGAGTTAGGATTTGCAGTCCAAGTTCCAATCTTTTATATTATGATAATTAAGCTGCTATGCATATAGTCAACAATCCACCATTCCATGAAAAAATCAAACCAAAACACAGAGAATTCGACTACTACTTCATTCGTGATAAGGTTTCTCGTGATTAGATTGCAAATTTAGTCATCAAGCTCTTGGGAAGTCTCCATTTGAAGAGCTTATTTCCAAGTAAGACATGTACGATATCTATGCTCCATCTTGAGGGGGAGTTGTTAAATGGACCGTTGTGATCACTTGAGTAAACTGGTTTGGGCTCATATGTGGTCTCTTCAGATAATTGGGCTAAAATATTGTTGGGGTAGATTTTAGGTCCCTGGACTTGGTTTATGTAATATTTAAGTAAAGAGGGATAGTTTTGTAATTTTTTTTCTTTAATAATAAAAGCCCAAATATGGTAAAAGAGAGATGATTGGGCGTGTGAACATACTGAGCAGCCCTTCTCCCTCTTCTCTCTCCTTTTCTCTTCTTTCCCTTCTATTTTCTTCTCATTTCTTTAGTTTAAGGTTTTACGCAAACCTGCTCTAGGAAAATTGGCAGCTTGACTATTTTTCCTTGGGTTGTTGGCGGCAGTATTGGAATAATCTCCGATATTATCGAAATATCTCCGATATTATCTTCATCTCCAGCTTAGTGATACCGATAACACTAGTAGCAATACTAATAACACTGGTAGTATCAGAAATTTTAGGTATTAGTAATGTATCGCTTGTCTCGCCAACATATCAATATGCTAATGTAATCACCAACATTTTCAACTATGTAAATTCTAGGTGTCACTAGTATTGCCAATGCATTAATATCGCCAATGTATCGCCAATATTTTCAACTATGTAAATTCTAGGTAATGCTTGTATCACAAGTATATCAAGGATATTTCAATAGTAAATTTTTTCTTTCATGAGTACATGGTTGTATGTGGTGTTCAATTTGTCATTAATAATATTGATAATATCTCGATATTACCGATATCACAACATGCGTGATATTGAGACCACAATCTTTCGTTTCCTTTCCAATTGTTGATGATTTCTTGGTGAAATATTATATGTTGTTGATATTTTGCAATATCAATGGATTGTTAAATAAATCGGATGGGATGGTCGGACTAATTTCTTAAAACAGCACATGTTTTTAAGGCCCCATTAAATGGAAACTTGTTATGTATGCATTCTTTTTGCAATTTTTTTATTTCTAAATATGCAAATATGTCCATTTTAACATCACCTGAAGTTTCGCTGAAAATTCCACCGTTTTTCCCAAGTTTCCCCGCATTTCCAGTTATTAGCGATATTATCGGCGATATCGATATTGTTTCCATATCCCTGGCTAGCGAAACTTGTAGCGATACCAATACTTCAAACACCGGTTGGCAGAACATAAAGGTATTCCCGCCTCACAATATAATGGAAGGAGATAACATGCAGCCTTGAGCTGAATATCTTATGGCATTTGGCTGGCCTCCCCCAGCCTAAATGCCCCCTCAAATCTTTTTTAAACTATTATTTAGTTATCCATAAGTATCCCACTTGCAATATCGGATATGAGAAATCCCTGCACCAATGGGGCATGTCTGTATGAGATCCTCACCATTCATCATGTGGACCCTGCCATGTATGTGACATGGCCCAAAAATAGACTGGTCTGGTCACCAAGTGGGCCAAAGTGTATTTAGGAAATGGACGGTTAATAGGAATTGATAAACAGTCTGCATTTGACATACACACGTGGTCTACCTGATGACCACATTGGCATGACCTCTGGGCAGCAGTACACACACTGTGGCCCACCAGATGATGAGCCGTTGCACAAGCGTGAGTAGGATTTGAGATCCGAGCAAGTAGCATAGTAGATTCATCCACTATTTCCAATGTGCACCAACTAACTTAATCAATGGTCAAGCACATAAGTGATATGTAAATTGAGAAAACAGAAGAAATGGAGAGGAAATTCTAGTGGCAGTTGAGCTTTACCAAGGGTGTTGGGTGCTGTTGGTGCCAGATGCCTCCACCTTAGAGTCCTCTCCATAAAATCAAGTTTGTCTTTTGCATCGGAATATTTCTCAAGATCATCAATGTTTTGACCAGATGTTCCAAGAAATCTAGAAAAAGCCACATGCCCATCACAGTAGTAAGCCTTCAATTGCTTCTTTATAAGAACCTCATTGACAAGACTCCAAACTTACCGAACATCATCAAGCTCAAACGAATGGGGGTTCGTACATGACATGAAAGTGTTATAAACAGATGTTCCAGGGAAAAGGCATTTATGCAAAGGCTGAAAGAAGAGATGAACATGAGAACATAAAAACATAAAGTGGATGTATGATCTTATTATTTATTGAAGTGCCCAACTATGGAGAACAGACCTGTTGAGGTAAGGAGAAGTTAGCTGGGTCACAAGGCCCTGGCATGATATCCACAGGCATAGCTGCTGCTAGCTGCAGATGAGGCAAATTTTCCAGATACAACAGTCAAGACAATAAATGATTGGAAACATTGAATCTACTTTATAGAACTCTCTGAGATAAATAAGAGGGAAGCTATATGAGGATCAAATACATCACAAAGTAGTAAAGCTCCAGACAGCCAACCTGTATTAATGAAATATCAAGCTCTTTCATTGGTTCAAACAGTTTGGACTGATCCTTCGAAGCCAGGCTCTGCAAGGATTCAGAAAAATACTCATTTCCATCAACAAGTATAAATCATAGTTCTAAACTCTCTGACTCGAATCGAAACTCGTCCGAGTCAGATCAAGTCAGTGAGATTCCAAGCCGAGTCACTGGGAATATCAGAACTGGGCCTGACTCAGCCTAGACTCAAAGAGACTCATCGAGTCAACTCAATGGCTCCAGTCGACTCAACACGACTCAGCGTGACTCAAAACTCATGAACAATTAAAAATAAAGATGGTGGGAGTGCGATTCACACACCGAACGTCAACCAAAGGAAGGAACACCCTTTTTAACCAGTGAGGTATCTGTATTGTCGTTGGCATGAGTTACATTCTATATTACTTATACCTATTTGAAATGTCTACTTACAGTTCTAATATTTTTTTATTTACAATAATTAAATATCAAGTCAAATCAGGTCGATTTTTTTGGTCAACTGAACCCAGCTGAGCATCAAGTTGAGTTTTCAGGTTTTTGATCTATGGTGTAAGTACCCTCAGAAAGAATCATACAAATATCATGAATTTGCACCATACAAGGCAAGATCAAGATCCATCTCAAGAAATCAAGCTAATTTGTGACATTCCATGACAAAATATATGACCATGTTACCTGGCCAGTCAGAAATCCAACTGGAATTTCAACAGAGTTTCCAGCAATAATGACACGAACTATTTGTGATGCAATAGCTTGCTCCTGCTCAATTGATTAGTCAGTTGTAACCCACATTGAAGATGTAGGTTTGAAGAGAAACCATCCATACAATTAAAAAGGCTACAAAATAGAACACCTTCTCATCACCCAAATGTCCTGTAATATGGTCTACAAGAAGCTGGAATTGCAGAGGATTAGACTTGCTGTTCCCAACACCGAGTCCTGACACAAAAACCACATACTTGTCGTCTTCTGCAATGTAAATGAAGATAGTTACAGAGAATAGTCATCCATGAATAAGTGGAGTGGAACAGCACGGAAAGCCAGTACCATGAGCAATGTTTGAAATCAAGGGATAGCAAGGCAGAAGAGCAATGTTTCTCAACTAGGGCTTACATGACTAGTTTGCACCATATTATGGTTTGTAAATGAGTTTATATTGGACTCATGGGTGGTCCAATCATAGATATGGGCCATTCATCCAGTCCAACACTCTCTCCATGTGCTGTGAGCCAAAAATAACACTAATTGGATGAGTTGATCTTCTCATTAATGGCTTGCAAGATGGAGGTCCAGATCAGTTACTGCATAAAAGAGTCAGCCGTCAAACCAGGCAATGCATCTGGTGAACCCCACACTTGATTACTTCTCTCACGTATCTTTTTTATCTGATGAGTGTATGCTATAACAAAAGGCACCACTGATTGGATTCTTAGGATCATCTGATCAATGCGATTTTCACATAGGACCCATGAGAAAGGGCTGAACTGGATGGATGGTCTAGATTAATATTCTGAAGTATCCCCATATCCAATATGACTTATTTCCACCATAATATGATGCAAGTTAGTCGCATAAGATCATTCCATATCTATAAAAAAAAAGGCCGAATCATAAGAATTACAGAACCTCTTCAAGCAGACAGCAGCTAAAAACTGTGGCTGATCCAAAAATCAGCGATACTAACATGAGATACAACATTCAAATCCAAAGAAAATCCAGAAAAGAACATGTCATTATTGTGGCACATGATAGCAACTAACCAAAGTTCAAAACATTGTTATCAGTAGCTGAAGCATTCAGCTCAAAGCCTGCGACAAATGGGTGTATCAACCATAGTGGTGCCCGGTGTTTTAAATATTGACGATATCAGCCGATATATCCCATGTTATATCTTGTATCCCACTTGTGCGATATGAAATGTACGAGTAGTGCCGATATATCCCACCTATTTGATCCAGTAAACATTTTCAATTTTTGATACATGTTTTTGTCGTAAATCACGTTAAACAAGTGTCAAATGGTTACAAATGAATGATTCTTCACATTTTCCATGAAAAATCATGGATTTGGAACTTCGATTTTGAGATTTAGGGGAGATGGGTCAAGTTTGCAGAAAATTGAGAAAAATCAAAATTTCTCAATTTCTCACAAATCATTTCAATGTTTGTATCCAAACACAAAATTAAACTTGTATGTAACCTGATATAGTGATTCTTCTTTTTTCTTTTAAATGTATTGCTTGTGTTGCCATACATGTCTTCTTACGTTTATAAATTATATGAATAGACTTTGAATATACTTGCATCAGTTCAATTGGAAAGCACATATGTTAGGACCCCATATAAAGGAAACCCCTATTGTGTGCACTTTTTTTTATAAGGTTTTGATTTCTAAGTGTGTATTGCTGTCTTTCTCAACAATCCCTAAAGTTTCATTGAAAAATTTTACTAATTTCTCAATGTTTCCATGTTTCCCAACAACAACGATACATAACGCGATACAACCGATATATCCGATGCGATAACCGATATGTATCCATATCCCAAGGGTGAGATACATTACACGATAACGATATTTAAAACATTGGTGGTGCCCATAGGTGTGTGTGCATGTGCGTGTGAATGATGCAGGATGGATAGCCTAAACTATAATTATGCGAATGAATTAATAAACGTATTATTAAAGTAAATCACAATACAAAATATTGCCAATCTATCACAAATCTAAAGAAATCAAGTAGTCAACTATGCTCAAATTCAAGGTCAAATCACAATCCCGTAGATGGATCTTAAGATTAACGATCGGAAACAGCCCAGTGGAAGGTAGAACTTCCATCTAGCGTAGGATTCGATCTAAATTTAAGGATTCACATATTCTTTCTTAGGGGTTGACAGAATTAAGGTTTGGAGATTTAAGGTTTACGAAAATTGGGAGATTATGATTTGAAATTCTTAGTTCTAGGGTTATGGGGTTATAAAGGGGAAGGATCAAGGACCAAAAAGAAGGAAAAAATGGGGAATGGGGCTGGCCGTATGGTTGTCATACAGACAGTAGGGTGGGAGGGAAGGGTTTATGTCTAGAGGGTTTTGGGGATGGTGGGGATATGATTTGGGAGGATACAAAAGAAAAGGAAAGAAAATAGAGAGAGGGAAGAGAAGAAAAAGAGAGAGAGAAGATAGTTGGAATCACTCCATGGCTTCACACCAAACTCCAACCACAAGAGGCTTTTCATTTGCTCGAAGCAACAAAGAAGAAAATTTTATTTTCCATCTCCCCCTAGAGCTACACACACCCAACCCTTTAACAGTCTTTTTAGGGTTTTTTTTAATATATAAAAATACCCTTATTGCATATAAAATGTCTAAAACACCCTTATTTCAACTAAATTATAAAATAAACCAAAATACCTACAATAAATTAATAAAATAAGTGAACTACGCCATCCCAATGGCTCCATCGTGTCCAATGGATTCACAATCAAGATGATCCACGGTCACGATCCAATGAATGGACCACGTGCAAAATTCAAAAAGTAAGGTCTTCAAAGATGCACGATCATCTTCCTAGTGTAGGGTCTTCAAAAATGTACGATCATGCATGTGGGGTCTTCAACGAGTCTAGGAACTTAAATTGGGCCAACTAGGCACCATGCAATGATCATCTAGCCATAACGAAACTGGAGTAGCTCTCCTCCATCTCTAATAAACTCTGAACAATGCTTTAAGAGATCCGAGTCTAGTCTCTAAAGCTCGATCTCTGTAATCCACGTACCAAGGTGTGCAGAATCGATTACGTATCCGTCGTAACAGCCGATACATAATAGTAACGGTCGATGCCGTTACATGATACAGGGTCATAATGGTGACCCCCTGGATTTTATAATTGTAATGGCCGTTACAACCCATAATGGTCGTTACCCCCCATAACATTAAAAATAAAAAATAAAAATAAAAAAATTTTAAAAAAAAAAAACGGCTTTTTTTTTGTCTTTTTAAGTTATAATTTTTCTCATTTTTGGCACATTTCTCTTCCAAATTCTTTTCTAAACTATTCTACTGCAAATTCCGACCACTTTAGCTTGAATTTGAGGATCGAAACAAGTTATTTCAAGAATTTTGTAGAATTAAAGCTTTGTGGGTTATTTTTCGAAAAATCTTCGAAAATAGGTATTTGTACCTTTTTTTTATCTATGTCGTTATGGTTGAATATGATGCGTTATTCAAATTAGAACATAGGAATGTGCATTTTACATATTATGCAATTGATTTTCTATTCTCTTTCTTTCTGGACTATTTTCAACTAATTTTTAAAAATTAAGAAATATCATTTTTTTTCAATCTTTTTCTGTTTTAATGGTTGAATATGATGTGTTAATCATAGTTGAACATATCAATGCGCATTTAACATATTATGCAACCGATTTCCTTTTTTTCGAACTATTTTCAGCTGATTTTTAAAAAATATAAACAAAACATTTTTTTTTCCAATCCTTTTCTGTTTTAATGGTTGAATATGATATGTTAATCATAGTAGAACATATCAATATGCATTTAACAGATTATGCAACAGATTTTATATTTGTTTTTAATTTATTTTTTTCGGATTAGTGACTTCATGTTTATATTTTCTAATTTTGGATAGGTGGAGCTTCGTAGGGTTTAGAATGTAATTTCTTCTTTATTCATTAGATTTAGAAATTCGAAATTTATTTCATTAATCTATTTACATTAAGTTTCAAGATTTAATTAATTCATTCTCCTATAAAAACTATATTTAAACTTAGAGAATCGAGTAGACTCTCACATATGCTATATCTACCTAAGAAGATGTCTGGGTCTAACCAACGGGGAAGTGAGAATATTGGATGACAATATTGTCAGAGAGTGAGCGGTACTAGGCACTAAATGAAGTGCAACTATTATAATAAACTAATAACTGGTGGAATTACACGACTCAAACAACATTTTGCATATCGAAAGGGTCAAGTTGCGGAATGGGAGTGCAGCTGGGAGTGCGACTGCATCTGCAAGTGGCAGTGGGGGTAGGTTGGGTGGATTATGATGTATGTTTGACAGCCGACGGGAGGTATCTTCACGTGATACCCCTGTACATGTGGAAGAAGTAAATGAGCCCGAGACCCTTTGTTGATCCAATCCTATTTAGGAAAGAATCAACTAAACAAAAGAAGATATAACAAATATGGATTAAAACTTCCATTGAGAAACTAGGTACGGAAGCAGCAAATTTATTTATACATACCAGCATACCTCTTAACGCGACCAATTCTCCATATTTGCAGGTGGTAATTGATACAATAGTAAAAGCAAAGGAATTAAAGCTCCCAGGGCTAGGGAGATTATGAGGAAATTGATAGGTGCAAAGTATGCGAAAGTGAAAACATACGTGACAACCTTTAAACCCATGTAGCAGGCCACAGGATACAGGATCATGTGCAATGGTTGGACTGACCCAACCAGACGCAGCATAAACTTCATGGTGTAACGCCACTTGGGAATGGTGTACTATAAGTCAATTGATGCCTTGGCCGAAACAAAAAAAAAAAAAAAAATGCTAATTATATTTTTTCCCTAATGGATATAAAGCGATGGATGAGATTAGAGATGAGAAAGTGGTGAAATTGTGACAGATAACGAAGCAACATATAAGGCTGCAGGACAAAAGTCGATGATAAAAAGATTACATATTTTGGTCACCATGTAATGCCTTTGTATTTGATCTTATATTGAAAAATATTGGTAAGAAGAAGATTGTTAGGGAAATGGTCGAAAGGGCAAGACAAGTGAGGACATTTATTTACAACCATAATCAAGCAGTCGCAACAATGAGGAAGTTCATGAAGGGACGAGTTGTTGAGGTTTGCGGCGACTAGATTTGCGACAAACTTTATAGCCTTGGAGAGTTTATACCAACATCAGGGTGTCCTGTATCGGTTACGTATCGGCCGATACGTAACGAAATCGGTAAGGGCCGATACGCGTATCGGGTCCGTATCGGCCGTTACCGATTTTTGTAGGCGTATCGGCCAATACGGGCCGATACGGGGCGTATCGGACCGTTACGGGGGCATAACGGTCACCCGTAATGGTCAGATAACGGCTCTTTTTTTTTCCGTTTTAAGCACTTTTTTTGCTGTTTTTTCCAAACTTCTTACTTCCAAACTGTTTTTCACTCCTTCTAACAGTAATTTCGACCAACCTTGGCTGGTTATTTGGGATAAAAACACATTATATTACGGATTTTGTTGAATCAAAGCTCGGTGGGCCATTTTTCAGAAATTCTTCAAAAATAGGTATTTACTTTTTTTAATATGTTTTGTTGTTTTAATCATGCCATATGATGTGTTAATCATAGTAGAACATGATAATATGCATTTTACAGATTTGGGGTGCCATTTAATATTTTTTTTATGTTTTTTTCTATTTACGCATGAATTTTGGGCCCTTTTTTTAAAATTCGAAAAATCAATTTTTAATAGTTGTTTTGTTGTTTTAATGATGCCATATGATATGTTAATCATAGTAGAACATGTTAATGTGCATTTTACAGATTTGGGGTGCCATTTTATATTTTTTTTATATTTTTTTCTATTTACGCATGAATTTTGGGCCCTTTTTTTAAAATTCGAAAAATCAATTTTTAATAGTTGTTTTGCTGTTTTAATGATGCCATATGATGTGTTAATCATAGTAGAACATGTTAATGTGCATTTTACAGATTTGGGGTGCCATTTTATATTTTTTTTAATATTTTTTTCTATTTACGCATGAATTTTAGG
Source organism: Magnolia kwangsiensis (assembly GCA_037074715.1). Lineage (NCBI taxonomy): Eukaryota > Viridiplantae > Streptophyta > Magnoliopsida > Magnoliales > Magnoliaceae > Magnolia > Magnolia kwangsiensis. The sequence goes on along the minus strand of CM073575.1, from coordinate 73,726,123 downwards.
CCCTTTTTTTAAAATTCGAAAAATCAATTTTTAATAGTTGTTTTGCTGTTTTAATCATACCATATGATGTGTTAATCATAGTAGAACAGTTTAATGTGCATTTTACAGATTTGGGGTGCCGTTTTATATTTTTTTTTTTTTACGCATTTATTTTGGCCTTTTTTTTAAATTCGAAAAAACAATTTTTAATGGTTGTTTTGTTGTTTTAATGATTGCATATGATGTGTTAATCATAGTAGAACATGTTAATGTGCATTTTACATATTTGGGATACCATTTTATTTTTTTTATATATTTTTTTCTATTTACACATGAATTTTTTCCCCTTTTTTAAAAATTTGAAAAATCAATTTTTAATGGTTGTTTTGCTGTTTTGATGATGCCATATGATGTGTTAATCATAGTAGAACATGTTAATGTACATTTTACATATTTTGGGTGTCATTTTATATATTTTTTATATTTTTTTTCTATTTACGCATGAATTTCGGCCCCTTTTTTAAAATTCGAAAAATCAATTTTTAATGGTTGTTTTGCTGTTTTAATCATGCCATATGACGTGTTAATCATAGTAGAATATGTTAATGTGCATTTTAAATATTTGGGGTGTCATTTTATAAATTTTTCTTTGTATTTTCGAATTAGTGACTTTATATTTTTATTTGCTTATATTGGACAGGTTTTGGAGCTTCTTAGGGTTTAATTAGAACATAAAATTATCTTTATTAACATATGTCATACACTCATAATCATATCCTAAACCTAAAGAAATGTCTGGGTCTGGCCAACAACAAGTAAGGATATTGGATGGCAACATTGTGAGAAGGTTGGTGGTACTAGGCACCAAATGAAGTGCAAGTATTGTGATAGGATAGTGTCTGGTGAAATTACCCGTCTCAAACAACATTTGGCACATCGAAAGGGTCAAGTTGCGCCATGTGTCAGAGTACCGAAAGAGATAATGCTATTAATGCAAGCTAGTCTGGATGAGTCGAAGGGTAAACGTGCTGTTGTACGAAAGAAGAGAGATGATATTTTAGAAGTAGCTCGACAGGAGGTGTTTGGTCCTGAATATATGGGCGTTCGGGATGAAGATATTATTGATTCCGACGAAGATTCAGATTGGGAATTAACTATAGCTAGGAGAGAGAGCGTGCGTCTAGCTCGTGAAAAGGAAGAACGTCGCCGTATGTTTAGCACGCATGGGTCAGTGCGTGATACAGGAGGGGGCAGTGGGAGTGGGAGTGGGACAGGGAGTGCAACTAGAAGTGCAACTGCTTCTGCAGGTGGGACTGAGGGTAGGGGGGGTAGGTTTGGTGGGTTACGACGTGTATTTGGGAGCCAACGATAGACATCTTCACGTGATGCCCCTTTACATTTGGATGAAGAAGTAAATGAGCCTAGGAGACCCTCTATTGATCCAATCCTGTTTAGGAAAGAATCAACTAAACAAAAGAAGATAAAACAAATGTGGAGTAGAACTTCCGTTGAGAAATTAGGTAGAGCAGCAGCAAAGTTATTTATACATGCCAACATACCTCCTAACGCGGCCAATTCTCCATATTGGCAGGTGGTAATTGATGCAGCAGCAGAAGCAGGTGAAGGAATAAAAGCTCCCACGGCTAAGGAGATTAGGGAAAAATGGACAGATGCAGAGTATGCGAATGTGAAAACATACGTGGCTACCTTTAAACCTGTATGGCAAGCCAGAGGATGCACGATCATGTGCGATGGTTGGACTGGCCCAACCAGACGCAGCATGATCAACTTCATGGTGTACTGCCACTTGGGAACTATATATCACAAGTCAATTGATGCCTCAGAAGTAACAAAAAATTCTGATTATATTACTGGACTGATGGATAAAGTTGTGGATGAGATTGGAGAGGAGAACGTAGTGCAGATTGTGACAGATAATGAAGCATCATATAAGCTTACAGGACATATGTTGATGGATAAGAGAAAACATCTTTTTTGGTCACCATGTGCTGCTCATTGTATTGATCTTATATTGGAAGATATTGGAAAGAAAAAGAATGTTAAGTAAATGGTCGAAAGGGCAAGGGAAGTAACGAAGTTTATTTACAACCATAATCAAGTAGTCGCAATAATGAGAAAGTTCACGAAAGGACGAGAATTGTTGAGGCCTGCAGCGACTAGATTCGTAACAAACTTTATAGCATTAGAGAGTTTATTCCAGCATAGGGGAGAGTTGAGTGAAATGTTCGCTTCCCGACAATGGCTCAACACAAAACATGGGAAGAAGACATCAGGGACACCGGTCGACGTTGTGAACACCATACGGGACAACAAATATTGGAAGAAGGTTAAGGCGATCCTAAAGGTGATGGATCCACTAATGAGGGTACTCCGTCTTGTTGAAACTGATAAAGCACCTACCATGGGCTTCCTATATGATGTCATGGATAAGGCAAAGCTTGTAATTCAACGTGATTGTAGAAGCTGGGAGACTTATTGGAAGATGATTGACAGGAGATGGACAAAACAACTCCATCACGATCTTCATTCAGCAGGTTATTACTTAAATCCTAGATATAAATATGCCCAATCATTTATTGCGGATGATAAAGTTCGTGTCGGACTAAAAAATGTGATAAAGAGATTAGAACCTGACTTAGATCCGCAAATAAAGGCGTTGAATGAATTAGATACATTTGGAAATCGCCTTGGTAGTTTTGGAGATGCTCTTGCACAGCATGCAGTATCTAGGTTGCAACCGGCCGAATGGTGGATTAATTTCGGAGAGAGTACGAAGGCTCCCCAAAAAATTGCAATCAAAGTTTTGATCCAGACAACATCTTCCTCTAGCTGCGAAAGGAATTGGAGTTGTTTTGCGTTCATTCATTCAAAAAATAGGAATAGATTGCAGACTAGAACATTAGATAGACTTGTCTTCATGCACTACAATACAAAACTAAGAATGCGACGACATCATACGAGCATTACAGCTACCGATGACGGAGACTACTGTCCAATAAACTTGAACTATTTATGATGAGGATGACCCACTTCTACCTTGGTTGGAAACAAGGGAAAACCAAATTGAAGAGGATAGTGAAGAATTGGAAATTGATGACCTAGAAATACGCAAAGCACAACAAGAAAGTCGTGCAGATGTGTTGGACCCAGTAAGAGGGGCAGCGTTTATGCCACGTACGGAAACGGCTTGAGATCAACAAAAGAGTACGAGCAGTGGTAGCGTGTCCGTGTCGGATGATGGTGACGATGACCCCCCTGCCTCTGGTGCTGGCACTTCTGGTGTTACTCAACGCCCTATTCAGCCGTATACAGATCGCGATGCCGATGAACATCGACGAGGTGGTACACGAGGTCGAACCTACGAGTGTACCGAGTCACGATACAGCCAGCAGGAGGATACATCTAGTGGTGCACCGCGTCCGGGAGGTCCGGAACATTAGCATGCTCATGGTCTTGGTTATTATGATGGATATTCTTATAGTCAATTGGATTATAATTATGATGGTTATACTGAGCCTGTTCCATCACATTCATGTTGGAGTAGCCCTCCCGATCAATATCCATATGATTATAGATATCCAGATCCAAATCTAAGTTGCTCATCACAGCAGACGCACTCACAATCTCAAGATTCTCAACAGCCTGAGTATGGTTACCAGTATGGCTATTCGACGGGCACTGGTGGATATCCTTACTCAGGGTCAGAGTCGTTACCTAGTCAGGATCAGTCATCCTCTGGTTTCGTTGATCTAGTATTTCCTTCTAGCACTGGATATTATGGATATGCAGAACCTACACCTATTGGACAGCCTCAGCCTGATGGTGACAATGACGATGATGTGGAGGTCGAGCAACCACAAAAAAGCAGATTTTCATTTTGGTAGTGACTTGTGATTGTGAGTATATATTTGTATAAAGGTAAGTATTTGCATTTTGCTGCAGACAGCTCACAAGTATTATTGCAAGAAGCCATGCAATTATGCACACACTTAACACTGCCGAACTTGTATTTAAAATAGCTCCCCTGACAACCAATCAAGTAATCCTTAATCAAGTTGCAAGGGAGTATATCAGACACTACTAATTTTAATTTTTTTAATATTCTTGACTTGAGGATGACAGGTCATAGACAGGAATCACAGTCACCTGCACACTGCACAGGTATGTTCGAGAAATTTCTCAAAAATAATTGCAAACACACCTAATGTAAGATATTTACATATTACATTCATTCTAATATATCTATCATTGGTAGTAGATAGTTAGAAAATTAAATATATGAATTTTGTCGTCAAATTCAGGTTATCTGGTTCATAAATTCATCAAACAGTCTGAAACAACTTCTCACCAAAGAGTAGACCGTTACACCCCCATAAACATGTTCCATTTTATAAATGAATGCATATTTGGAATGCTTAGAATATTCTAGATTTAATCCATATTTTTTCATATTTTTTTGGCAAAAAAAAAAAATTTGCGTCGTTACGGGCCGTTACGCCCCCGTATCCGTATCGATTTTGGAGGTCACCGTTACGCTAACCAATACCGATACGGGACACCTTGACCAACATAGAAAAAGTTGTGAGATGTTCACTCCCCAAGATTAGCTCAACACAAAACATGAGAAGAAGATATCAGGGACACAGGTTGATGTTGTGAACACCATAAGGGATAACAAATATTGGAAGAAGGTCCAAGGAATCCTAATAGTGATGGAGCCATTAACGAGGGTACTCCGTCTTATTGAAACCGACAAAGCACCTACCATGGGCTTCCTCTACAATGCCATGGATAAGGCGAAGTTGGCAATTCAACATAATTGTACGAGCTAGGAGTCTTATTGGAAGATGATCGATAAGAGATGGGCAACACAACTCCATCACGATCTTCATGCGGCAGGTATTATCGATATCGCAATATCGATACTAACATTTGTTACAGATAGTGTTCGCAATATCGATACTAACAGCCGATATATTGGCCGGTATTATCAATATTGCTCTCTAGCGATACGAAACCATCCGAAAGATATTTAGGATTAAAAAAATCAAGAAATTGCTGGTATCGATTGACATATCGCTAAATATCAACCGATATTACTACATATCGCACTTTTATAGCAATTTTTTTGCTACTAGAACCACCTACCTCCGTTTGTAGGTGAGTGAAATTCCTTCTCGAGCATCGAAAATGAAATCCCAAGCTTTCCGATGAGCATTTGAATGCCAATTTTCTCTGATTTACAGGATTTATGGGGAATTAGGGTTTCAAAATCCCGAAACCCTCTCCCTACTCAGTTGCTGCTTCTTCCTAAAAATAAAATGGGCTTCGACCCTTACAATATCAATGGATGCAGACACTATAATATCTGACACCGCTATGATGACAGATGGGGTTCACCTTGATGTTTGTGAGAAATCCACTCCGTCCATCCATTTTTCAAGATCATTTTAGTACATGCGACAGAAAATGAGGGTAATCCAAAACTCAAGTGGGCCGCAACAGAGGAAACAGTGGGGATTCGGTCACCACCGTTGAAACGTTTTAAAGGCCACAGAAGTTTTATATCCGTAGTAAAGGTTTTTGGTTTTCACTTATCCCCATGGGAATGACCTTATGAACGGGTTGGATGCCATATAAACATCATGGTTGAGCCCGAGAAGGTTTCAACAGTAGAATACTCTTTCCTGAGTTTTCCCTCTCATATGGCCCACTTGATTTTTAGATCCACCTCAGTTTTTGAAGCATGTCCTAAAATGATATCGGAAAACGAATGGATGGGGTGGATTACTCAAAAACATCAATGTGGACCCACCTACCAGATTAGCGCATGAACTTTGTGGGAAAGGCTTTCCACGTGCCTTTTTTACTGAAGCAGATTGGCTAGTGTAGCGTGTATTGTACCACCAATGGTACCGAGTAATCTCTGTTGAGCCATATGTGGTTGTATTTGTCCTATCCATGCCGTCCATCCATTTTTCCAGCTCATTTTAGGAATTGAGCCCAAAATTGAAGCATATCCAAAGCTCGTGTACCATACCACTTGAAAGAGTGGGAATAATGATTTCCACCGTTGAAACTTTACTAGGGCCCACAGTGATATTTATTTGTCATCCAATATGTTCATAAGATCAAAATTGCATGGACGAAGGGAAAAAAACAAGTATCAACTTGATCCAAAACTTCTTTGCACCCCAAGAATTTTTTCAACGGTAAACATTCAATTAATACTGCTTCATGTGGTGTGGTCCACTTAAACTTTGGATGTGCTTCATTTATAGGATACAGAACAAAAATTATCTATTAAAATGGATGGAGGGAGTGGATAAAATACATAAATCAAGGTGGGTCCCATAGAGTTTACTCAGTATGCTTAGTACTTAAGCAAGCATACTAACACAAAAGTTACTAGTGCCAAATCCACATCCGTATGCCACACGCCACCTCTATTTAAGTCACATACCTCGGATTTTGGACCGTTAAGATTTTGGACTCACATCACGTATGAAAATTCTCTCGATAATTGGTGCGCATTGAGCATTTGGCGTCAAGGGAAATAAATAAATATTAGCTTGAACCAAAACTTATGTAGCCCCCAAATTTTTTTTAATGGTGGCCATTCAATGATCACTTTTTCGTGTGGTATGGTCTGCCTAAGATTTGGATTCACTTCATTTTTTGGCTCATACCCTAAAATGATTTGTCAAAATGAATTAATGGTGTAAATACATCATATTATGTCGAGGTGACCCCATGGTCAGGGTCCCACCATATTAGGTACCTCCTATGTTGGAAACCAATGGAATTACCAACACATCTCAACCTTATTTTATTAAGGGAACTTTGTGGGCTCCATGATGATGTGTGTTATATCCACTCTATGGGCCCACACAATCTGCCTCATTTTTTGAGCCAATACCTAAAAAAATAAAAGTAAAGATGTTTAGGTGAGACCGGGACTCACCCGGGACGATACAACCCTTAACGCGGGCCCACTTTATTGTATGTATTATGTATCCACGCCATTCATCCATTTTTCCAAATCATTTTAGTGTATTATCCAAAAAAGAAGCACATCCAATTATCAAGTGGACCATACCAAAGGAAAAGGTGGTGATTGACTATTAATGGGCCACGAAAGTTCTGGATCAATCATATATTTCTTTTTTCCTTTCATCCAGGCTTATCTGAACTTATCAATAGATTGGATGGTAAATAACACTACAAAAACATTAAGGTGAGCCCTAAGAAAGTTCTAATGGTAGGGCCTTCAATCTATATTGTTTCCTATTATTTCTTATGGCATGGTCCACTAGATAATTGGATCTGCTTCATTTTTGGGATGGTGCCATAAATTAAGGTGGAAAAACAGATGGACAGTGTGGATATACATGTCTTAATATATTTATAAATGTTATGCATTATATTTGAATATGTTGCCTTAGTTCAATCAGACAACGTATAACCTAGGACCCTATACAAAGGAAACCTACTATGTGCAGTTTTTTTTTAATGTTATGATTTAAAGTGTGTATTAAGATCTTTTTTAACAATATTTGAAGTTTCATTGAAAAATTCAATCATTTTCCCAATGTTTCCCCACGTTTCCCAAAAATTGCGATAGATTATGCGATACAAACAATATATCCCATGCAATAACCAATATGTATCTGTATCCCAAGGGTGCGATACATTGCACAATAACGATATTTCGAACACTGGTTAAAGATAATGAAGTTCGTATCAGGTTAAAGAATGTGATAAAGAGACTAAAGCCTAACTTAGATATGCAAATAAAGGCGTTGAATGAATTGGATACATTTGGAAATCGCCATAGTAGCTTTGGAAATTCTCTTACAAAGCATGCAGTATCTAGGTTGTAACCGGCCGAATTGTGGATGATTTTTGAAGAGAGTACGAAAGCTCTCCAAAAAAATTACAATAAAAGTTTTAAGCCAAACATTTTTTTCTACCTGCAAAAGGAACTGGAGTTGTTTTGCACGTATTCATTCAAAAAATAGGAATAGATTGCAGACTATGACGTTAGATAGACTTGTCATGCACTACAATATAATGCTAAGAATGCGGCGACTTCATAGGAGCATTACAAGCGCCGGTCACACAGACTACTGTCCAATAAACATGGACAATATTTATGATGAGGACGACCCGCTTCCACCATGGTTGGAAGCAAGGAAAAAATATATTGAAAAGGATAGTGAAGAATTGGAAGTTATTAATGATCCAATAATACGCACAACGCAGCAAAAGAGTTGTGCAGCTATGATGGAGACAGAAAAAGGGGCAAAGTTCATGCAAAGTCCAACTCAAGTTCAACGGAAGAGTACGAGCAGTAGTAGCAGCGAGACTGAGTCAGATGATCATGATGGTGGTGGTGATGACGCCCCTAATATTGGTCCCACTTCTGGTGCTGATCAACACATCATACAGTTGTCTACAGATCGCAAGGCCGATGAACATCGATAGGGTACACGAGGTCGGAATTATGAGTGTACTGAGTCACAATACAACCAGCAAGAGAAAGCTAGGTCTAGTAGTGCATCGAGAGATCCAAACATCAGCAAGCCCATGGTCCCGGGCATTATGATGGATATTCTTAAGGCCAATGGGATTATAGTTATACGTAACATGTTCCATCACATTCATGTTGGAGTAGTCCTCCCGATCCATGTCCATATGATTATAGGTATTCAAATCCAAATCCAAGTTACTCATCACATACACATTCTCAATCTCAAAATCCTCAACAGCCTGAGTACGAGCACCAGTACAGCTACTGGACGAGCATTGGTGGATAGCCTTACTCTTGTCGAAGTCGTTGCCTAGTCAAAATCAGTCATGCTATGGTTTCGTTGACCTGGCCTTTCCCTCTGTCCCTGGATATTGTGGATATGTAACACCTATTCCATAGCCGCTGCCTGATGATGATGATGACATGGAGGTCAAGCAACCACAAAAAAGCATATTTTTATTTTGGTGGTGACTCATGAATTTTATTATGGTAAGTATATATTTTTATTATGGTACATATTGTTATATACCCATTAGTCCATTACCCACACATTTAGCAAGCAAGCACACACTTGACACTGCCGAACTTGTACTTAAAATAACTCCCCTGACAACCAGTCAAGTTGCAGGGGAGTACATCAGACACTACTAATATATATATATATATATATATATATATATATATATATCGACTCGAGGATGACAGGACAAGAATCACAGGATAGAAGAAGTCTTTGACATGTTGAACACTTTAAAACATAATGAACATTGTCATTTATGAAAGTCTTCACTCCGTAGGTATGTAATATGGAATAAATTATGAAAAATAATTGCAAACACCTACACACGTGAGATATTTTGATATTACATTCATTATAATATATCTATCATTGATATTTGATAGTTAGAAAATTAAATCTATGAGTTGTGTCGTCAATTCCAGGTTGTCGGGTTCATAAATTCATCGAACAGCCCAATACAACTTTCTCACCAAATAGTGGACTGTTATACTATCATAAACATTTTCAAAATCATAAATGAATGCATATTTGGAATGTTTAGAATTTTTTGGATTTCATGAATATTTTTTCAGATTTTTTTTATTTCCCAAAAAAAAAAAAAAAACTTAACCGTTACAGGGTCCATATCAGCTGATATGGGCCATAACCATATCGGTAACAGTGGGGACCATTACACCCACCGTTACCGCAACGGTACACCTTGCCACGTACTGTCTGACTTTGGCACGTTCTTTCACTTGACAATATACGTCTGGAATCATTTGTGTCTAGTAGAAACCACTTGTTCATCCAAGATACATTCGATCTCCTCTTCTAGCAGGTATGGATGGTAAAGAAGGCAAAGGCTAGTGAGAATAGTTTGGCAAGGACCATGGGTTGTGTTGCAGATCGGGCAACTCGGAAGCACCACCATCTGGGAAGAATAGTCTGGACCCTTGTAAGACAGAAGATCTTCTACACTAAATGTAGAACTAATGCCCACATCAGGTGGAAGATCTACAACATACACATTGGAGCCCTATCTTTTCAATATCTTATAAGGTCCTACACTACATGCTTATAATTTCTTCACAACCGTTTGTGGAAACCATTCTACCCTTGTTTGAACCATCACATAATCTCCTACCTAAAATTGTTTAAACTTATGACGAGCCTTTTGGAGCATAAAAAAATATACAAACAAAGCGTAACAAATATGAAGATAGGTCTGTTGCACGACCGCGCAACACTAAGAATGTGTCAGTAAACTGTATTGAGGGGGAACTGCTCGGATTAGGTAGAGAGCTTGTTGCGCAACCGTGCAATAGGGGTGTGATGCGCGACCGCGCAACTAATCTCCGTTGTGCGAAATTCTTTGCTCACACGTGCGGAGACCTATAAATACCCCTCCCCCTATTATTTCATTCAGTCACAAAGTGAGGAGCTCCAAAGAAGTCGGAGGAATTTCAAAGAATCTTCAAGAGTTCGCTGCGACAATCTGCAGGTATCTCGCAACGTGACAGAGGAGAAGCAAGAAGCATGAAGAAGGAGAAGCAAGAAAAAGTGGGAGAAAGCCGTGTTGCACGGCCACGCAACAGGGACTGTTTGCGCGACCGCGCAACAACCCTGCTCATATATATATATATATATATATATATATATATATATATATATATATATATGTCGAATACTTGACGATATCTTCCGCGAGACCCGGAATTTCCAGCGAACTAGCCTTTTATACTTATATTTTGAGCACATCAGTGCAGAACAAGGGTCTCAAACCTGCGCAACTCCTCGGTCATTGCGACGGACACTTCATAAGTCGAAATGCTGCCGAAATCACTATTGAATTGCTTTCCTGTGTTTTCATTACATTGACGAAATGTACTTTGTTTCGAAATCGAGGGAAACATGAGGAATGTAATACGAATTCAGAATTAATAAAATACATGATGATGTTTGTTCTTCAATGCTCCTTTGTTATTATTGAATGTAAACATTCCAATCCGCTTTACTTTGTTTCTTGTCAAAACAAAGTCAGCAAATATTTTGTACTTTTCATTGCTCACATTAATTTGTTTCTTAATTTCGATGTGCAAATGCATCTATAAACTCTAATGGCCAATGGGAGACTGATATAGGAATGAGAACTATAGGCTTCCTAAGTTTATAACTATGAACTACTTCAAAAGGACTCATGCCTATTGACCCATTAACTGAATTGTTATAAGCAAACTCTACGACTAGTAAACTAAATCCCAAGTCCTAACATGATCACCTACAAGACATCAGGTTTCCTAAGCTTCGATTAACCACTTTTGTTTGACCGCCAGTTTGGGAATGGTATGCTGATGAGAACTAGAGTCTCGTACCCATCATGTGCCAAAGTGTCTTCCAAAAATAACTCATGAATCTCACATCTCTATCAGACACGTCTTTTGGCAAACTATGCAACCGAACCACCTCTCCAAAGAAAAGCCTGGCATGTTGGAGGGGCATTAGACATTTTGGAACATGGAAGAAAATGGGCGATTTTCAAAAAATAGTCCAACACCACAAGGATGAAATCGTGCTTTATAATTGTCTTGGGTAGCCCAAGCACAAAATCCATACTAATATATAATTCGATGTTTTGCCTTTTCTGCTTTGCCAACTGACAAGTCGTACGTTGCCCAATAATTTTTGGGCAACGTCTCACTCACTGTTTTAAATAGCGGTAGCGTGTTGCGTAGCGCTCAACCCTCCGTAGCGTGTAGCGAAATAGCGTAGCGTGTAGCGTAAGCTACACAATACTTCTATTTTAAAATTTTTTTAATATATATATATATGATAAATATTAAATAGTGAGAAAAAAGCAAAATATATAAATGTCACATTCTTCAAAATAAAAATCTCAAAGTTAAGAGCATTAAGTACAATACAAATGTCATATTCTTCAAAATCAACATCTCAAATTCTCAATAATTAGTCTCTAGACTCTAGTGTCTAAACTCTAAAGGTCATCCATATCTATTAGGTCATCGTCGTTGTCGTCATCCTCATTCACTTCGTCACCAGGTCTAGGCCTTGCATCATCAGCATCAGCATCTACATCTGCATGTACATCATCCACACCATGAACACTCATTCCTATATCTCCTTCCTCTCTTATAGGAGTAAGAAATCTTCCCATGGGACCACCTACACATTAAAAAAGAAAGAGAGAGAAAAGAGATTCATTGGTCTTTTACTTTCTTTGTTAAAAATGTTCATGTAACTTAGTCTATAACTATAAACACTTACTTAAAGTAGTTGCCTTCCTTTTCCTTGAGGAAGGTGGGGGGCAATCTCCTTCAGAAATATTAGATGTTGATGGTGCATTGCTGTCAACTGGATCATCAAACTCCGGAATAGTTGTAATGGCACTAATATCAAAGGCCATATTTTGATCTTCGAGCCATGATGGATCAGTTGGGAGAACAGGGCCTTCTTTCTCAGCAATCCATTCACCATCTGATTCAATGTGGTCCACCAATATTGGATCCATTGCCGCCCTTCTCTTCATGCTTCTTTCTCTCAATTTCATATTATACATCACATATACTAGAGAGTTGAGTTTTTGTTGCTCTAGCCGATTTCTCTTCTTTGTGTGGATCTGATCATGTGATGATCTATGTCAGTCAATTATCAAAGACTTGCTAATCTACTAAATAAAAATTAGCCAATTTAGAATATTGAATGGTATAAAAGTCACCTGCTCAAAAGTACTCCAATTTCTCTCACAGCCAGAAGCATTGCATGTGAGGCTTAAAACTCGTACTGCAAACTTCGTAAGCTATGGAGTTCTATCTCCAAAGCGTTCCCACCAATCAGCTACATAAATTAGTTATAATTTATAAATTAATTAAATATTTTCACCAATTATAAAAATATAATGTACATAACAATGAAAATATCAAAATATAAAATTATAAATTACCTGGGGAACGCTGTCATAGTTTCGAGTGCAAGGCGAGAGCCAAAATCCCCTCTTCTCTTGTCATATTCATCCAACTGAATATCAGCATCAGCATGCTCTTCACAGGGGATCATCCTATCCATGCACTCATACAACCCCCTTTTTATCTCAGGGTGTGTAGAGAACTTATCTGAGTATCATATTTGAGGATTCAGATGGTACCCGGTTGCATGTAGAGGACGATGAAGCTGAGAAGTCCATCTTTCATCTATTTTGTTCCAAATTGGAACATATCTCTTTTTTACATCATTGCAATTAAATGCAATTTTCTCATTCGCTGAGTCCATTAATTCATAAATGAACCCCATTTCTAGCCTCTCTTCTGAATCTACTTCTCTTAAAACGCTTACCAATGGCATGGTGCTCTTAACACATGAAGCCAAAACTTCGGATCAAACATTATAATAGCCCGTACCTTTATTCCTTCAGGTTTTTTAGCCCAAGAACATGAGCACCATTGTTCTGATGCAAACATGGCTATAAGACCCTTCTTTTGCTTGTAAATACTTCGAAGGGTGAGGTATGATGTTGCAAAGCGTGTTACTGCAGGCCGTAGAAGCTCATGGTTATTTGTGAAGCATCTCATCATGCTCAATACAATTCCATGACCATAAATAAATTTCGTCACTGTCCTTGCCTTTTCAAGCGTTTCATAATATATTTTCATTTTTTCAATATCCTCCAACATCAGATCTATGCAATATGCAGCACACGGAGTCCAATATATCCTTTTCCTCTTATCCATCAACTTCTTCCCAGCACTCACATAGCTTGAATGGTTATCCGTGATAACCTGGACAACATTTTCTTCCCCAATTTCTTCCACAATTTCATCAAGATATTTGAATAACAAATTCCCATCTTTTATTGAATCTGAAGCATCAATAGACTTGTAAAACATTGTTCCGATCGGAGAATTAATCAAAAAATTAATGATGCTTCTATTCTTTCCATCCTTCCAACCATCGGACACAATTGAACATCCATAAGTTTTCCAGGAAGCTTTGTATGCTTTCATTAAACTATCAGTATTAGCAACCTCTTCTTTTAGTATCCATGTTCTCATCTCATGCATGGATGGTGGCTTCAATCCCAGTCCAAACTTGCCAATAGCCTCACACATTGCTGAAAAGTATGGGCTATTACACAGGTTGAATGACAAAGCAATCCCAAAAAAAAAAAAAAAAACTTCCAATCACCCTGCATACTTCTTTTCTTTCTTCCTTCTTCCACCTTGAATTCAATGTGGATTGACGTTGCTCACTACTAACAAATTGATCCATAGGACCCCTTGCTCTTGCCATTGGTTGATTACCAGAAGATCCACTACCAAGTTGGCTACTAATGAAAGCATCATTACCCACACTACCGCTATCACTTGCAGAGCCAGAACCAGAAAGATATGTCGATCCCCCTCCCAATATCTCGAAACACCTCATTTCTTTTATTTTTTTCCATCGTGATATTCCTTTAAAGCCTTTCTACACTCCTCCTTGGCTTCTTCCGTTACTTTTGGGCACGGCTTTATCCCATTGTGGGTTCCGGCCAAATGATGTTTTAGGCGAGTCACGCCTCCCATACATCTTTGACCGCAAAATTTGCATAGCATATAATTTCTATGAGATTGTCCAAGTGGATTATCAGCCACATATTTCCATGCAAAATCTCTCTTTTTCTTCAAACATTCTTCTCTCTTTAGTTCACTACTTGACCCAAAAAAAAAAACACATCACAGATAAATCAATGAATCACAAAAATAAACATCAACATACAATTTACACTCATACGCACGTGGCACACCACAGTGGGCCCACCATAGAAAATAATGCAAATCCACGTGTGCCACACCATAAAAATAAACATCTCACCCCTTCACGCACATCAGTGGGCCCCACGTGTGCCACACCATAGAAAATAATGCACATCTCACCCCTTCACGCACCTCAATGGGGCCCACGTGCGTCATACCATAATAAAAAAAAAAGGTATAAAGAACAACAAACCTACTGTAACTAGTATTTTAAAAGGAAAAAAAATGAGGAAAAAATTGAAAATACCAAGTTATTTTCATTGTACATCGAAAAAATTCAAAAAAAAGGTAGGAGCGTACCTGTTTTTGTCTCGAGGTGAGGTCGGTTTGCGCCTGGTGGGGAGAGAAGCGGCGTCGGCAGCGTCGGATGGCCTCTCTGAGACGATTTTGGGTCTCCAAGTGAATCGGAAGGGAGAGCAGCAACGTCAGCAGCGTCGGATGGCCTCTCTGAGATGATTTTGGGTCTCCAAATGGATCGGAAGGGAGAGCAGCAGCGTCGGCAGCGTGTCCGCGCGGCTGCGAAAAGAGGGATACGCGATTTCTCACTTGTTTGGGCTTCAATGCTCCTGAAATTCCAGCAAGATGATGCTCTTGTAATTCCGATTGAACTCCAAAAATCGGATTTGAGAAAGGGCTCTTCGAAATCTTGGAATCAAAGCTTCAAAAATGGGGAGCCTACGGCTGCTGCGGCACCGCAATAGGGCTGTTTGAAAGCCCTAATGATTGTTTTAAGTTAAAAAAGAAAAAGACTTATAATATGAGTCTACAACCACCTACTCAAAAGGAAAGATGCCAGTCACCACCATTTAAAAACAAGTTTTTAAACTTTTATTTTAAAATTCTTATGGTAGTCTTGAGGCGTACGCTATATACGCTACACGCTACGTATGTGTAGCATACGCTACAGCCCTGGTAGCGTACGCTACTGCGTATTTACGCTATTTTGCACGCTACATAGCGTTTTTTGTACGCTACGCTACGTAGCGTACGCTACACGCTACGCTACCACGCTATTTAATACACTGGTCTCACTTGAGACCAGGCCAATAAAATATATCC
The DNA here is from genome assembly GCA_037074715.1 of Magnolia kwangsiensis. Classification (NCBI taxonomy): domain Eukaryota; kingdom Viridiplantae; phylum Streptophyta; class Magnoliopsida; order Magnoliales; family Magnoliaceae; genus Magnolia; species Magnolia kwangsiensis. The sequence continues at coordinate 73,710,222 of CM073575.1, read as the reverse complement.
TCGACATGGGCAATAATCTTATCTTTACCCAAATGACTAGTTACTCCTCCAACATGAAGCTCCCAAACTAGAAAATCCCATAGGGAGGTGTAGGAAATGCGGAGTTTATCACCTTAAATAAAAACTCATCAATTATGACAAATCCACTATCACTCCTCGACTGGTCATCCAAAAGTAGCGTGTACACTTTTCCAAAATCTGGGCATGCAAAATATTCTCCCTTCAATTGTTACAACCCAGTGACTTCCACGTTCATGGATTGGAGTAACGCCACTTGACAACTAAGGGCATCGGCAGGTTTGTTCTCAAACCCGGCCTTATGTTTCAGAATGAAGGTGTACTTTTGGAGAAACTCAACCCACTTGGCATGCCTTGGGTTTAATTTCTTTTAGGAGTTGAGGTATCACAAAGCCTTGTAGTTGAAAACAAAATGAACTCTTGTGATAGTAGGTAATGTTGCCAATGTCACAAGGATTGGACTACTGTGTAGAATTCCTTGTCATGGGTAGAGTATCGTTGCTTTGCCTCATTCAACTCTCCCTTCTTAATGCAATCCGTGATGGAAGCCATAATGGAACTAAAGCCTCGAATAAACTAGCTATAAAAAGTGGTTAAACTGTTGGAGTTACACACCTCATGAATGTTTTGCGGTTCAGGCCAACTTACTATAGCCTTGACTTTCTCAAGATCCACAAACATGCCGTCAGATGAAACAATGAAACCTTTTTTTTTTAAAAAAAAAAAAGCCTTTATAAGACATGAATGAACACTTCTTTAGGTTGCCATATAACTTCACCGTTCTAAGGAACCCACAATTTTTCCTTAAATGGTGATGTTGTTCCTTGGAGGTATTATAAATGAGGATGTCGTCGAAATATACCACCGGAAAATTGCCCATTAAGGGCCTCAACACCTGGGTCATTACTCTCATAAATGTACTCAAAGCGTTAGCCAAGCCAAAAGGCATGACTAGCTACTCATATAGCCCAACCTTCGTCTTGAAGGTTGTCTTCCATTCATCACCTTAGCGAAAATGTATCTGATGATACCCACTTTTGAGGCCAATCTTGGAAAAGATTGTGGCATTGACCATTATATCCAATATGTCGTCAAGACGCAGTATAGGAAACCGATACTTGACCATGATCTTGTTGATGGCCCGACTGTCCACACACATACAACAAGTGTCATCTTTCTTAGGCGTGAGGAGGGCTGGCACAGCACATGGACTCAAAACTCTCCTAAATAAAACCTTTTTTAAGAAGCTCATCAACTTGCTTCTTTAACTCCACATGCTCCGTGAGGTTCTAGTAGAAAGAAAGGTTTAGTAGAATCAACCCAAAGACAAGATTTATGACATACTGAATGTCCCGCATGGGTGGAAGCTCATCTAGTAGGTCCTTTTGGAAAGCATCGCTAAACTCGATCCAACACCGAAATCACTCAGGTGGCAATTCTACGCTAACCTCAGGTGTGACCTCTCTTGCCACGAGAGCATACACCATCGAATTAGACTTAAGTCTCCCTTTCAAACTCTTTGGTTGTCTCCCTTTCAAACTCTTTGGCGTTTATTATGTGAAGAGACTCAAGTTGATACTTCCTCACATCTTTTGGATCACCCTATTTAACGTCCTCGTTCTCTAGGGTGCTTTTGGGAGGAAGAGGATTTAGCTTTATTCTTTTACCTTCATACATAAATAAACACGTATTCGAACAGTCAAATAGTGTCACATCACGATCATAAAGCCAAGGTCTGCCCAAGATGATGTAGCCTACATCCATAGGCAAAACATCACACAAGAACGTGCCTTTGCAGGAAGCAAACTGAATGGGATAAGACACCGCTGAGAAACCGGTATCGAGGACGCATCAACTCATGCAACTCAATAGGGCTGGTGAGGAACAGATTTCAAATCCAAACAAGATATAGTGCTAGTAGAGACCACATTGGTGCAACTACCACTATCACCTTGCAGTTCTTATCACCACAGTTGACATGTGGAAAATTAAATTCATGTGTCAATCATCACTCTCTTTGCCCTAGGCTAAGGCACGTCCGACAACTGCAAGTGGCACAATCTCAACTCCTCCATCTTCTTCATCACTGGCACTAATCTTGGTTTGATATTCTTATTCTTCGCAATCGCCCCGATCATTCAAATCCACATCAAACTATCCAATTCTGAGGGTCTTATTTTGCTCTTTCGTAGGGCACTGTTATGTGAAATGACCATATCCTTGCCAGTAGAAACACCGTGTTTGCTCACCTCCCCTAGAGATGGTACTAGCCAGATTTTTATCACTCACATCCCTATTGATGGATTGAGTACTAATAGGGGCTCTAGAATGACTCCCAAAACTAGGCTTAGCTCCCCAAGGAGTGGTCTTAACATTAGATTCACGAGAGTCGAATCGGCTCACGAATAGCGATTTTAGATACCGCTCAAGTTCTTGCACCACTTGATAGGCATGCTTTGAGGTGTTGATGTCAAGAGAAATGAGCTCACAAGATCTACGCTAACCCAAGTGCGGGTTTGCAAAGTAGTGTAATACTTAGTAAGACCGAAGTCGATCAACAGGAACTGTATGGTAAGAACACTACTAGAAAGCAATGAAAATCTAGGTTTTCCTGTTATGGCGAATTGAAAATTGCGAAGAAGGCAATAATAAACGACAACTAAGGCACTAGGGATCCACTTTTAATAAATCCTTAACATTAATTCATCAATTCAACACAATAATTCAAGTGGAATTAAATAAGGATTCCTTCCAATCGGAAAATGAAATAGTTAAACTAATCTAGAACATCCAATCAAGGCATGAATCTCAAATGATCGATTTCTCACGAAGAACTAAGTAATTGATCATGGGGAATTCCAAGCATCTATTGTACCTGGAGTTAACAACGGATCAAGAGATTTTACAGATCAAAACTTTCACCAATACTAAGAATTCTATTAAAATAATTTCAATTCATCAATCAAAACATAATCATTGAATTAAAAACGAATTAACAATAAGAATCCATCAAAAGGTTCACCCCTTAGCCTTAGCTAAGAGATTAGCCAAGCATAGCTAACAAACTAATCTCAAAAGGAAAGAAAAACATTATTACAAAAAAAAAAAAAAAAAAAAACAAACAAACAAACAAACAAACTAGAACTAGAAGAAGAAGAATAAAAACTAGAAGAAGTCAAAGAAGATAGAGCTCCACCTTCGCTTTCTCTCTCATTGGAACCTTAGGTATGCTCTAATCACGTCTAGAAACCTCCTTATATAGCTTTTGCTTCCACAGACTTTGAAATCTTCATGCTTACACAACTTTTTGCGCACCGTCGATCGATACCTTCGATCGATCAAAACCAATCATTATCCTTCGATTGATAAAAACCTCCTGGTCAATCGAATCAAACATGTCCAAAACTGTCCAGCAAGCAAATTCAAAATTCCAAAATTTTCTCAATCAATCGACATCGATTGATGGTCTCTCGATCGAATAAAAAATGTTGTCGATTGATCAAAAATCTCTGTCTTGTCTTGCATTGCAGCTCTTGCTCGACAATCTCTTCCATGGAAAGTTTGTTGCTTCTTCATTGAGCTTCAACTTTACTTCTTCAATTCTTCAATTCCATCTTCATCTCCTTTGGGCTTTAATTCTTCATTATTAGCTCGGATTCTCTCGGATTTCTAAATTTTTCTGCACACTAAAAAATCATCTAATCGGGCCAGTTTACCATTCAAATGAAAGGGAGAAGTATGCATATTTGATGTTAAATATGCAATATTATGCACTTATCATCATGCTAAAGTTCGAATTGGAGGCCCATTCTGAAACGGGAAAGGGTCACGAATGGGTCATCGATGTTACAACACATCATATATATTAATCAAACTTAGCGATGTAATCAGCCATGGGCATTGATCCCTGTCGATGGGTTTGCCACTGATCTAAAAGTTTCTGGCGGTCAGAGAGTAGAAGGTACTTCTCTTTCAAGATCTCTTTCATCTTTGCCCACAGTGAGACCGGGTCATCTCCAAACCTCTCCACCTTCCGCTCGACATTCGTCTAAAACAACTTGGCTTAGGCTTAGCCCACCAACTTCATCTTAGCAAACCTCACCCAACAGTGATCAGACATATCATTCCGCTCAAAACAATGATCCATGTCCAAAAGCCAATCGAGGAAGTCCTTGGGGTCCAAGCGGCCAGCATAACTCAGGGCCTCAATCTTCACACTCTTCACTAATCGCTCATAAGGATCATGGTGGTCTTAATACTCCCTAAGGGGTGGCTGGGTCGCACCCCACAACCATTACCTTAGCCATGACCCCTCCCACGTCCTCCAACTTCACCTCCTACCTAAGATTGGTCATCTTCCCCATTGTCACGGGTTGCCTGGAGGAAAACTTCTAACTGCGTTATGCGAGTGTTAGTCGTTGTAAGTTGGTTGTTGGTGGTCCTACCTTGGGCCTCAAGGGTCGCAAGACGATTATTCATGGCATTGATAGCCTCAATAAGTTGCGCTAAACTCATTGTTGGGTGTACACCAAAACCAAGACCATAACGAGTGAGCATAAACTGCGGATCTGATGAGGAACCTAAGAACTAAATAGTTTATATGCAATGTGATGAAAATGGAAAGATTGCTAACCCTAAACTCGGCAATATGAAAACCTACCCTAAATACACTATAAAAACCCTCCCCTAATTTGAGGACGACACTAACCCTATGCTAAACCCTAGGCTCTAATACCAAAATTTGATGTAGGACAAATAGCCTAAATTATAATTATGCGAATGAATTAATAAACGGATTATTAGAGTAAATCAAAATATAAAACATTGCCAATCTATTACAAATCCAAAGAAATCAAGTAATCGACTATGCTCAAATTCAAGGCCACATCACAATCTTGCAAATGGATCTTAATATTATTGATCGAAAACAGCCCAATGGAAGGTAGAACTTCCATCTAGCATAGGATTCGATATAAATTTGAGGATTCACATGCGCTTTCTTTGGAGTTGATAGAATTAGGGTTTGGAGATTTAAGGTTTACGGAATTTGGGAGATTGGGGTTTGGAATTCTAGGTTCTAGGGTTATAGGGTTTTAAAGGGGAAGGAACAAGGGCCAAAAAGAGGGAGAGAATGAGGAATGGGGCTAGCCGTACGGACTGCCATACGGTCGTACGGACAAGGGGGTGGTCCGTACAGTTGGCTTGCGTTTAGGTCTAGAGGGTTTGGGGGATGGTGGGGATGGGATTTGGGAGGAAATAAATGAAAAAGAAAGAAAATAGAAAGGGGGGAGAGAAAAGTGAGAAAAAAAAAAAAAACCTTGAAGAGAAGATGGTCGGAATCACTCCATGGCCTCACACCAAACTCCAATCACATGAGGCTTTTTTCTTTGCACAAGGCAACAAAGAAGAAAATTTTATTGTCCATCTCTCCCTAGGGCTTCACACACCCAACTCTTTAATAGTCTTTTTGGGGTTTTTTTTTTTTTTTTTTTTTTTACAAAAATACTCTTATTTCAACTAAATTATAAAATAAACCAAAATACCTAAAATAAATAAACAAAATAACTAAACTATGCCATCCCAAAGGCTCCATCATGTCCAATGGGTCCACGATCAAGATGATCCACAGTCACAATCCAACGGTCCACGTGTGAAATTCAATGATCCAACACTACCAACTAAGCAATGCACATGCATCTTCCTAATGTAGGGTCTTCAAAAATGAACGATCATGCATGTAGGGTCTTCAACAAGGCTAAGTACTTAATTGTGCCAACTAGACCCCATGTAATGATCATCTAGCCATAACAAAACTGGGGTCGCTCTCCTCCGTCTCTGATAAACTCTAAAAGAAGCTCTAATGTCATCATTAATATATATATATATATATATATATATATATATATATATATATATATATATATATATATATATATATATATATATATATATATATATATATATATATCAATCACGAGTGATCTATGATCATGTGCAATAGGGCAAGGTGGGAAGGCACAAAGGGACATGTGGAGGTAGTAAGAAAAGACTGATGAACCAGGTCTTAATTTAAATTATGACCCTTGAAAGAGTCGAATGGGGGAAAAGGATTCATATAGCCGACTCCAATTAGTTGGGATAAGGCTTAGATGATGATGATGATGATCAATCAAAAAACTGCAATCCTTTTTTTTTACTTCTTATTTATGCCTTTGCACGATATAGTTGTCGAAGCCAAACCATAAAATAGCTAAATAGCTGGTAGCACTCTTCACAAAAAGAAAAGGACAAAAAGTAATAAAAATAAAAATAAAAATTGGGACGACCTATGATGATAATGGCATTATAATTATCGAAATCAAGGTGACAACTGATCCTTCTTTCAAATGGAAAATTTAAAATCAACATCCAACAGCTTTTATAAAAATGGAACTGATGTATCAATCTTAACATGGTTAAAGCTAACAGAGAGGAAAGGAAAACATAAATTACCTGAAAAATACATAACAAAGACAACAACGATGAAGAGAGGAGAGGGATATGTATTCCTTCAGCCCCAGCTGAGATTGCCTCATTTAGGAGTGCCTCAGCCTTGTTTTAAGCATGATATTTAGGTGCTCTCCATATAAAATAATCCTATATCTTTTGCCTTTCAAACAATAAAAAATAAAAAATCCTATATCTTTTAATAATTCTCTTCCACCTCAAGCATGCTGTTAACATTCCACGTAAGGCATGAATCATAACTATAAATGCAAAAAAATTAACCAATCATTTTTATCCTTTAGGTCAAGCTTGGAATCTTGACCACAGTTGTGGAGTTGCGAGTAAGATGCATCTATGGGCAGATTATGGAATACTAACAGTGATGTAGTTGCTGGAGTTCTCCCAGGAAAAAATAATAGCTCTAATGGCAAGTAAAAAATCAGCATATGAAATCCATACAAATTCCGGAAAGAGGAAAGAGCCTGATAATGCTTGAGATGAGACAGCACTTCACCACACCATCAAAAGCATACCAACACTCACAACATTAACTTCTCTTTGTATACCCAAAGAGAATAATGCACATCAGAAGCACATGCATAAACATATTCAAGAAAAGAAATCACATAAGTAGAAGGTATGGTGGTGGGACATTACTTGACCCCGGTGCCAGCGGTGTCTGGGGTGGCAAACTGGCTTCCAGAATATCTTGAACCAAAAAGTCACCATCATCAGTTTCTTTTCCATGAAGAGCCACTACAATTCCTGTTGTTGCGAATAAACACATAGCATACCACATTTGTAAGATGCTTTCAATAGTATCTGATCAAGAAATTAAGTTTCCATCATTTAAGGGAATCAAACAGTGAAAGCCCCATGATATACATACCTGTGACAAATACAGATGGGGCCAGCACATCACCTGCAAGTTTAACTCTTCCACTCTCATCTTCTAAAATAAGGTGATCATCAGGATGCATGAAATTGTGAGGATGAACAAGAGGGACCGCAGATCTCTGCAAGTGTATGTACTATTAGAATGGAAGGAAAAGTGTTTTCCTCTAAATAGAAATCACAATTATAGAAGAAATTCAATTCAGATGACCCTTGGAAAATGACCACCATACCTCCTTGGAGTATTCATCTAGAATGGAAGGCTTGAGCTTCATATGCTTGTACAAAGTCCCAACAATAATGCATTCTTTGCCTTGTTCAAGTCCCAAAACTGTATTTACTGCACATCGATAAAAAGTATAGAGCACATACCATTTTCAAAGAGAGTAAAAATTTTAATTATACAATTAGTATATTCGATCTCTTGAGACAAATGTTCATGTTTCTAAAGGAGCGAAATAACTAGAGGGATTACTTCTGCCTAACTTTTAATGAAACACATTAAAAATTTAATAGTCTGGTTTTACTTCTGTTGAACTCAAGAGACCATTGCGGAAAACCTGGAGACGAAGAAAACAGAGGAGAAGAAAATATTTTTCTTCATCTCTTTCCCTCTGTTAGCTCTCATTAATAGACCATTTGTTATCAAAATAAATGGAAATGAAATATCAAAAGATACACCATTACAAAGGGGAAGAAAAGAATAGGAAAGCATTAGCTGCTTAAACAATGGCAATCACTAAAAGATGTACAATGACAAGAATGCCCCTCTCACTTACAATGCAACACTCGGTGGGCTTAAAACCAAATCTAAATACATTGTTAGGCGTCATACATTAAAACCAAATATTTGAGATCCAATGGTGGTCCACACAGTCACACGTGTGACACATACATGACATGAGAGGACCCCAAAAAGACCATCAACAACATTCCCCCTCAAGTTGGAGCAAATATACCATGAATGCCCAGCTTGACAAAGAATCAATCTAGATGAGCACGACTTATAGCCTTCGTAAACATGCCTACCACCTAGTCTTACGACTTGACGAATGACATACATATTCCCTTGCCAATGACCTAATCTCTAATGAACATGGTGTTCCGTAATGGTAATGGTGAGCGTAACAGTACCCGCCGTTAAAGATACACTGAATCGGTATAACGGGCGTTACAGGAGGTGTAACAAGCGATATGCCCTTGTATCAGTCTTTTCTTTTTCTTTTTTTCTTTTTTACTTTTTTTTTTTTTTTTGCTCCAAAAAATCTGGAAAAAAAAATCAAAAAATCCAGAAATTTGTACCAAATATGCATTCATTTATAATTTTAAACATGTTTGTGGTTAATGTAACGGTCCAATCTTGGGTGAGAATGGTATATCAGGTTGTCTGATGGATTTATGAACTTGAAAACCTGGAATTGACTGCAACCTTTTATATTTAATTTTCTAAATATATAATATCAATAAATTTATTATAATGAATGTAATACCAAAACATCTCATATTTGCAGATTTTACCATTATTTATAGTAATGGTGTATTACATACTTCGCACTCTCATACATTTCATTTCAATATACAGAGTCTAGGGGCTCTTATGTCATATTATGTAATTCATATACCAAACAATTTGATATCATTTCCCCCCATAAATCTTAAGAAAAAATTAAATTAAATTTGGGTATTGTGTTGCCGATTTGGGGGACCTTCGATGCCCCAAATCAGTCTCAAATTAATGCAATCTATTGGCGCTCTTCCACTAATGGATTGGTGACCATTTATTGGACAGAGAAGAATGAAAAATATCAAATGGTCCTATTTCAAAATTTTAATTTTAGGATTGTGACTTGGCAACAATAGTCCCAAAATTTAATCGGTTAATTTTGAGTTGATATATGCCTCATGTACAATTTTTTAGGGCCATGTATGTGAGGCCCACTAGATGTATGTATTATATCCTATCGTCCATCCATTTTGCCAACTCACTTCAGGGCATGGTCCAAAAATGAGGCAAATTCATATCTTAAGGTGAACTGCTAGTAGGTGAGGTGGGCCACCTCGATGTATTTGTATATCCATGCTGTCAATTTGTTTTGCCAAGTCATTTTAAGGCATGGTCCAAAAATTCAGGTAGATCTAAACCTCAAGTGGACCACTAGTGAGTGACGCCTTAAATGTGGAGCCCACCTCAGTGCATTTATTATATATCCATGCGGTCCATCATTTTTGCCAACTCATTTTAGGGCAGGTTCAAAAAATGAGGCAAATCCAAATCTCAAGTGGACCATTGACCACACAGTAGGGTTGAATTCCCACCATTAAAAATTTATTAGGACTAATTTTTTATTTTTTATTTTTTGGATCAAGCTGTTATTTGGATTCTCCCTTCATCTAGGTCTATGTGACCTTATCAACAGGTTCAATGGCAAATAAACATTATAGTGGGCCCTAGGAAGATTTTAACGGTGGCATTCAATCCTTACTGTGTGGTCCACTTGAGATTTGGATCCCTTCATTTTAGGGACCATGCCCTAAAATGAATTGGAAAAACTGATGGACGACATGGATATGCCACACATAAATCAAGGTGGGCCCCACGCAGCAAATTAGTGCAAGTGCACTGAGCTTCACATGTTGCAGAGTATTTTAAACAAAAATTAAAAATAAAAAGTAAGTGTGTACTTGTGAAACAGCCACACAATCCATTTGTTTTTTCTAAAGAGAGGGAATTGGAAAAAGAGAGAGAGAGAGAGAGAGAGAGAGAGAGAGGACCACACCACGAGGAAGAAAGAAGAAGAAGAAGAGCACTACACCAACCCAAGAAGAAAAGAAAAGAAAAGGGTTTTTTTTTTTTTCTTTTCCCTCCCTTTTTCTTTAACGTTGTTGTGTAACAACTGTTACAGGACCGTAACAGCCATTATGCCCTATAACGACCGTTATAGCCCTGTAACAGCCATTACCATCCAAAAAAGTTGAGGCTCCCCTTTTCGGACCCATTGCGTATCCGTTGTTACAGCCGATACATAACCGTTTTTGCACACCTTGTTGATGAAGTGCAATCTACTTCAATGTGGCTCGGCTCGTACTTTCATGGTAGACTGTATTATTTGCAACGTGAGTCACAAGACTCACAACTTGATTATCACAATACAATCTCATAGGTATATCAACCATGAACCCAAGTTTGCACGTTAATGTCTTCAACTAAATGAATTCACATGTCGTGTGGGTCATTTCTTTGTATTCCGCTTCTACGTTTGACCGTGCAACTACACTTCTTGTGTTTCCATGTAACTAGATTACCTCCAATGAAAGTACAATAACCTGTGGTAGACCATCTGTAAGAAGGGGAGCTAGCCCAATCCACATTTGAATATCCTTGTACTCTCTACATGCCCTATCCTTGTACTCTCTAGGTGCTCCTTTTAAATATCCGAGGATGCAAAGAACAACCTCCATATGGGAAGTATGAGTAGCCTGCATGAACTGACTAACGACACTGATTGAATAAATGATGTCTGGTCATGTAATCTTCAAGTAAATTAGTTTTCTAACAAGTTTGCAATACCTCCCGGGATCATCAAATAATTCTCCTTGATCTACATCCAGCTTCTAATTTATATCATGGGAGTTTCATTGGGCTTAGCTCCTAGAAGACTTGTCTCTTCCAGCAAATCCAACACATACTTACGTTGCAACAAATAAGTTTTCATCCTTGATCGTGCAACCTCAATACCTAAATGATATCGAAGATAACCTAAACCTTTGGTATAGGAGTTCTGCTGTAAAATTTTCTTCAACTCAGAAATACAAGCACCACCACTTTCGGTAACAATGATGTCATCTACATACGCAACTAGCACAATGGTACCTACCAAACTATGTTGCACAAAGACAGAATGGTCGGCCTAGTTACGCTTCATTCCAAACTCAAGCACCACATTACTAAATTTATCGAACCAAGTTCAAGGAGACTTTTAAACCATAGATCGATTTCTTCAAGAGACATACTTTGTCAGACTCCCCCTGAGCAACAAAGCTAGGTTGTTGCTCCATAAAAACTTCTTCAATAAGCTCTCCATGAAAAAAAAAAAAAAGGCATTCTTCTCATCAAGCTCAACATCCAATCAAGATTCGCAACAAGAGAAATGATAACAGAGTAAAGTTTGGCCACATGGGAGAAAGTCTCTGGGTAGTCAACCCCAAGGTTTAAGAATATCCTTTTGCAACAAGACAAGCTTTTAAATGGTCAATTGAACCATCAGGGTTATACTTGATTGTATACACCCATAGGCACCCAACAAAATATTTTCTTGCAGGTAACTCAACAATTATCAAAGTTTGATTTTGACGAAGAGCAGAATCTCTTCCTCCATAACTCGCTTCCACTCATCACTTCAAGAGCTTCCTAGAAAGAGTGGGAAACAAATATGGAGGACAAAGACAAAGCAAATTTTTGAAACAAATGAGATAAGCCATCAAAGGAAACAACGTTAGACATACGATGTTGAATACAAAAACGTATATCCTTACAAAGAGCAATGGGAAAATCACCTTCAATCAAAGGCATTGGGAAAGACTACAAAGAATGATGTTTAGACGGGATAGAAGGATTGATAGAGGACATGTTGGTAGGCACCCCATCTCCTGTTTTGGAATGTCTTGAGCAGACCTACAGGGGCAGATTTGCACGATGCACAAGGCCTTCTCCATGAATGAAGTTGTCAAGTACAATAGGAAGAGTGGTAGAACCTTCTTCGAATTGTAATGATCGTCTTCCCTCAAAGAGGTATGAATTTGTTCAAAAAAACGTAATAACAGCTGACACATAACGTCTACAAGTCACTAGGTTGTACATCTATAACCCCATTGAGTGAAGGAATAACCAAGAAACATGCACTTCATAGCTTTTGGCTCAAATTTGTCGGACGAAGCACGCACAAACAAATACCTTAAGAGGGAATGGAAAATTTTGATGTTGGGGGTTATAGAACAGACAAAGGAGACTAACAATGCAAGACTGATGAAGGCATCCAATTTATCAAATAAAATGCACTAAGAACTTCATCACTCTAAAAAAATTCTGGCACCTTCATATTTAACAACAATGCTCTAGTGACCTCAAGCAAATGACAATTTTTATGCTCTGCTACCAACGTATTCAAAATCAGTTACGTAACGGCCGTTACAGCCGTTACATAACAGTAACGATCATAACCATTACGAGTTACAAGGTTGAAACGGCCGTAATGGCCATTACAGAAAAAACAGGCCATAACGGTCCCATAACTGTCTTGTAACAGTTTTTTCAAAAAATAAAAAAGGGTGGCAACGGCCAATACAGGAGGCATAACGGCCGTTACGGCCCATATCATAAACTGTTACCGTTTTGGAACACCTTGTCTATTACTCCATTCTGTTGTGGTGTGTGAGCACATGAAGCTTGGTGAATGATGTCGTAGGATAGGAAATAGAAATCAAAGTCATTTAATATGTGTTTCATAGCATTATCTGACCTCAAAATACACACTATTTTATCACTTATTTTATCCTCAAGAGGAAGGAATGACACTCTATAATGGTTGCTTAACTCACAAGCCTCACAATCTAGCCTAAAGGCATAAGACATAAAGGGGAAAAGACTTTTTAAACTATTTAAGGATGGCTAAAACAACGAGGGAACAAGACTCTTTAAACTATTTAAGGATGACCAAGCCTGAAATGCCATTGATGAGGAGAAACCTCAAACCACAATCTAGTTTCAACTCTAGATATTCTACTATTGAGATAATAGAGCCCATTCATTTCATGTCCTCCACCAATCATCCTCCCCATCTTTAGATCCTGAAATTCACAATGGGATGGATGGAATTTGACATAACAATTTAAAGATTTAGTTTGCTTTCTAATAATAAATTCAGAGGAAACTTAAGAATGTACGATATTGTTGATAATGAAAGAGTTGGAGTATGGGGAAAAATATCCACCCCATATACCCGAGTGAAATGCCATCGGTTAATGTTACGGAAGAAATGGGTGAAGACTAGACTAACCAATACACACTATGCTTATCAATTTGTGAATGGAAGCACCAGAATCAATTACCCAATGAACATACTCAGAGAAGTGAAATAAGTTATACCTACCCAAGCATAAGTAATTGTAGAGGATGAAGGCTAAGTGGAACGATCTTTCAAAATCTTGGCATACTCTTCCTTGGACAATAATTGTGTCACCTGCAATACTCAACTCAATATGGGCAAAAATAAACTTGGAGCCATGACCTTTAAAACCATCATCCGACAAGCAAACCTGAATCCCCCAAGTTAGCCTTCCACCAAGATCCCAACATGTGTCAATTGTATGATTGGTGAGGCAACAATGTGTACACGGTCGATTACCACGGCCACATCCATGACTACCTCCAAGGATCTGAGCTCTTACTGGCTTAAACTCAAGGTAGAGGCCAGAGACGAATTTAGCCACACAAAATTCCTCTCTTTGCAGTCGCATAATCTCATAATCTATCGACAACGACTAATACCATTTAGTTCTTCCGATATGCCTTGCAAGGAAACGTAGTATTCTGCCTCAATCTTATCTCCCTGCTAAAAAGAGAATATTTTGGAGTAATTCATAAAGGTGGGTTAAGTTCTTCTCACCCAAATACATCTCCTTCAAGTTCTCCTAGATTTCTTTTGCAATCTTGAAGAAGATGACATTCGCACTGATATGTGGTTCCATACTGTTCCACAACAATGCTTTAATTTGATCATCTTTAGCCACTTAGTCTTCATACTCTATTGAAGTTTCTACAAGTATTGGGGAAGTTAAATACTTTTAACTTTCTCTTTCCCATAAGAAAGACTTCTACAAATATGGCCTAATGTAAGTACTTTGCCCCACTCAGTTTTGTTGATGTTATATGCAGAGCCATCGACTTATATGGGGAAAATGCCCGTCTCACTTGGCAATCACTAAAAGATGTACAATGATATAATATAAAAAATGCCCCTCTCACTTACAATGCAACAACCCATGGGATTTAAACCAAATCTAAGTACATGCTTAGGCCCCATACATGAAAACAAAGTATATAAGATCCAAGGGTGGTCCACATGGTCACACCTGTGCCACATATGTGATAACTGTCGACCCCGGAAAGACCACCAACAACAATTTCCAAGGATACAGTACACTATAGGACAACTGAATATATGTGTACTCCAACACTCAAATACACTACGCATGTACCCTAAAAACTATGTAATCTAAGGGGCTGTTTGATTTTACAAAGCAAAGGTAAAATTGTCGTATTTACCCATTTCAGTGACTTTCCGCCGTTTGAATTTTACTGCAGGATTTACTGCAATACACAGGCGTGAAGCAATGTCTTTCCCTCCTGCAAACGGAAGGAAATCAACCATGTAAACGACCGCCAGGGATATTTCGTAGCACCGTGTGGGGTCCACCGTGATCAACACAAGAGATCCGCACCATCCATCCATTTTACAGGCTGATTTTATGGGTTGACCCCGGACGGTTTGGCTGTCCACAGTTGGGTCTATCATCTCCTTCAATGGTGGCAGTGGCATATAATGGTCTTCTCTATGTTGTGATCCACTTGGTACACTATGAAGCTTTATTTTTGGGTTGAACGCCTTTATTACGGCAAAACTGGTCGGCATGGATTGTGCTAAACACATGTATGGTGGGCCAAACTAAGATCACATGGTCCGTTTTATACGTTACAGCTACATATTCATCTGCGCTCGGCAAAATCGCCATCTATCTTCCATAGGCATCATAACACCTATGAGAGCAGATGGATGGGTTGAAATCCACCCTGTGTTCCACATGACTACAAAAATAGTATACCTTCAACTGCTACATGTTTATAAAAACTTCTGTGGCCCGTTTCAACCATCAGCTTTCCTGAATTGAGTTTCTGGTAGGTGATTCTGTCTTTTACTTTTCTAAGCTACTGGATAACAACGGCATATGACATCATCGTCTTCTTATCCTTTTTCATTTGAACAGGCAGAACGAGTTGGTGCAATCTACAGTTCTTCATCTTATTAGAACAGTGCTGATATTTTGTATTTTCTATTTTTCCATGTGTTTTTTTAACAATATCAACAGGTTGGATTTCAAATGAACATTATAATGGGCCTTAGGATAGTTTCAACGGCTTGGATTCCAAAGATCATCTGGACCACCCAGGTGGGGCCCACTGTGATATTTATGATCCACCCGTCGCTTACCGTGCTCCTACAGGTCATGAGCAAGTTGGAAAACAAACAGCAGCCCGTAAGTAATAACCGTATTTACGGTGCTCATGGGAGGAAACCAAACACGATCACCCAAGTACTATTTCCGCCGAAGGTCTTGCAGGCGGAAATATAAATAATGATTAAGTACATTTACATGTATTTACCCCTAAGAAACAGAAATCAAACAGCCCCTAACACTCCCTCAAGCTAGAGTACATAATCATACATGCCAAGCTTGCCGATGATTCTGAAGACCGCGGGAGAGGCTGACTGCACTTCTGATGGATATGGTGGCTAAGATTTGAATCGTAAGCACTTCCGGTGGCTGGGATGTGACTCATGAGAATTTCCAGTGTTTGCAAAAGGACGAACTCTTTTGGCAGTTGTATTATGCAACAACACTTCCGATGGTGGGATAACATTCCAACAACACTTTCAATGGCTGAATAATAATCCAGCAGCACTTTTGGTAGTTGGATGAAGTTCTGGCGGCACTTCCAATGGCTCGATGATGATCCGACAACACTTCTGGTGGTTGTCAACACTCGACAGGGAATGAAAAACGATAGAGATTGGAAAGAAGAAAGGTATTGTCCCTATAGCATGTTAAACTCAAGGGACTACATTGTCGAACACATGCAAAGGAAGAAACGAGGGAACAGAAGAGAATATTCTTCTTCATATCTCCCTACCCCTAGTAGCTCTTACTTATAGATCATTTATTACAATTGATAAGCTCAAAATAAATACAAATGAAATCTAAAAGGTACACCATTGTCTCTAAGGATATGGTGCACCGCAAGACAACCAAATATGTGTACACTCACACTTGCAACTTTTTAACTTTATAGGGCCATATGTATTGACTTCTAAAGCGACTCTTTTAACCGTGGGATAACTCTTATATGCTCTCTTTGTGGTGAGACTCACATACTTATCCCCAATTTTCATTTTTTATATTATATTATTGACTGCTTCTATCAAAGTGATTAATGAATGATTGAGAGCTTGAGGCATTGTAGTTGAAATTCTGTTCAAGTTCATAAGTATAATATTATTCTTCATGAAGATTTGAAATCCATCTTTGATTGTTTTATCAAATTGGTACCAAAGCAAGTTGTTCTTGGGAATTTGATTATTTTTTCTTCTTCTTTTCCAAAATTTTCCCATTACACATAAGGCCATAATCTTAACCTAACCATAAAACTAGCTCTAAATCCCTAACCATACACCCGAAACCCTAGCCTCAACCAAAATCCATTCCCAAACCCTAATTTTAGTTGCACGAAGAGTGAAGCGAAGTGGCAACAAATTCGGGTGCAAGAGTGGGGAAGCGTCTCTCTCAAAATTTAAACAAGTATAAATAACTAAGAAGTAGGAGCAAGAGTGAGATCTCGAACCAAGGAGTTGAAGCGGGAGCGGTGCTAGTTAGAACGATCCTACAACTAAGGTTCTAATCGCATCCCTTCCTGCATTAAAAACTCTAACAGTAGCCATTGTTCGTTAAAAAAACAAACAAACAAAAACAAAAAACCAACCGGGAACCTCAACCAATGCAAATAACCAAATTGCAACCCTCATTCACCCTCAAATACCTAAACTTACCCAAATCCAACCTTAGTTACCAAGAACCCTAACCCTAATCCCATTAAAGCTTAACTGAAGGCTTTGCTTAAACCTGAATCCTAAACTGTAATTCCTATAGCACCCCTACACTCAATCGTAAACCTTATCAAGACTACACCCTAAAACACCAACCACAACCCTCATAAACATACGTCTTCCAACCAACCATACATGTTCGGATAAGAGGTTGCAAATCAAGCACTTGTGCAAGAAGTCCAAAACTGAAATGTTAGCTCTCCAAGAAACTAAAATGGATGTTGCGGACCAAAAGCCGATGGGCCCTCATTATGGTGGGGTCAATGAAAGGATCGGGTCACATCACAAAAAAATTGGAGTTTTCCAATTGGATCATAAGTAACAAGACGGTAGATCTACCTATGAGGAAGGTGAAATTTACTTGATCAAATGGACAATCAAAAGTGGCAAAATTCAAGAAAGACCGGTTTCTGAACTCTTCTGATTGGGCAAAGAAGTTTCCGCTAGTCCATAAAAGAGACCCTCCATGGCCTATGTCTAATCATATTGCCATATCGCTTTGGAGGCGGAAGAGGAGAATTCAGACTCATGCCCTTTTAGATTCAAGTTAGCAAGGCTAGAGGCAAAGGGTTTTTCAAGTTTGATTAAAAAGTGATGGTCATCCCTTTCCCTAGAAGGTTCGTCGAGTTTCGCTTTGCTCTAAAAAATGAAATGCTCAAAAAGAAAATTAATAGCTAGAAGGTGGAGGTACTCGAGTATCAAGAAGTGGAGAAAGATTCTTTATTGCTCGATATTCGGGCCTTAGATATCAAGGACTTGGAATTATCGTAAGAGAAATTAGCTTGGAGGGAAACTTATAGTGCAAAGTACAATACTAGACTTAGAGAAGAGGAATCAAATGGAAGCAACAATCAAGGCCATGGTGTGCGTAAAGGCCGTTACGGGGCCATAAAGGCCGTTACGTAAAGGTAATGGTGGCAACTATTACACGTTACAGGGTCGTAACGACCGTAACAGCCATTTTGGAAAAAAAATGACCGTAATTTCCTTTAACAGCACGTTACATTTCCTATAAAGGCCATAATAGCCCCATAATGGCCTATGACAAGACAAATACAGGTATTTCATACTTTTTAATCAACATTACAGGGCAGATATAGGTTTTTCGGGGGTTTTTTCAATAAATAAAAAAGAGAGACTGTAACGGCCGTTACAAGGCCGTAACAATTGTTATGCCCCGTATCGTAAAGGTAATGGTGGTGGCCGTAACGGCCACCGTTACCGTTACAGAACACCTTGAGCAAGGCAAACCTAGCTCGAAGAAGGGGATAAAAATACAAAATTATTCCACGCTATGGCTAGTGCCCAGAATAGAACCAACAAGATCTCGAGCATGATGATAGATGGTGATAGGTTAAAGGACAAGTCTCAAGGTTTGTGTCGCAATCATAATTTACTTAATCTTCTCTCCAAAGAAGATAAGAAGAGGCTGAGACTTGAAAACTTACACTTATAATCGGATTTTAGTAAAGAGGTCGATTCTCTTGAAAATCAGTTTTCATAAGAAGAAATTAAAGCAAGAGTGGAGGATTTAGGTAGTGATAAGGCTCCTAGACTAGATGGTTTCCCAATTGCATTCTTTCATAAATTTTGGGTGTGGGTAAAAACAGATTTGGTGGGCTTCATCAACAAATTTTTCCAATGTGGTCACATCGCGTCTGAGTTAGGTGCAATATTCATCGCCCTTATTCCGAAAAAAGGAGCAGAATGTTTAAAGGATTTCACGCCAATAAGTTTATTGGGGGCCCTTATAAAATCTTAGCAAAAGTTTTAGCTTCCATGTTCCATAAGGTGTTGGCAGGGATGATCTCAAAAAGTCAAGAAGCGTTTATAGCAATTAGGCAGATTACAGATAGTGCTTTGATTGCGCATGTATGCATTAATGCTTGCCATAGGGAAGGGAGGAAAGGAGTAGTTTGCACGCTTGAGATCTCCAAAAGGTTATTTTTTGAGCTCCAGAGGCCTGTGTCAAGGAGATCCTTTATTTTCATACATGTTTGTTGCAGTGGCTGAGGCTCTAAGCAAGATGCTAGATAAAGGAGTAAAAGTGGATCTTTTTTACAATTTTAGGGTGAACAAGGTTTGGGCAAATGGTCTTCAATGTAGGTTTGCTCAGTATAGGTGAGGGTTCGGGCTGCTCAGTATAGGTGAGGGTTCGGGCTTTTACCCGATACACGTGGTTGTGGGTAATTGCGTGTATCCGCAAGGATTAGTCTCACTTCAAAAAGAGGTGGGGACACCGTCTTCAAATATATATATATATATATATATATATATATATCTTCAATATGCAGATGATATCATTATCTTTTATAAAGCAGATGAGAGCAAAGTAGACTACTAGTGCTTAAGGAAGATCATAATACGTTTCGAGGCAATAGTAGGTTTGAAGGTAAATATAAACAAGAGTTAGCTTTTAGGTGTCAAACTTTCAAAGGAAGAAACTATCAATCTCACAAATATATTTGGTTGTCATGCGGGTTCATTTCCATGTACTTATCTCGAGCTTCCACTTTGTAGAGATAAGCCGGCAAATCGGCTGTGGGACAAAGTTAAGATTCGAAGGCAAGCTTTCTAGAGGGAAAAGTAGATGTCTTTCTATCAGCGGTTGGTTGACGTTAATCAAATCAGCCATGTCTAATCTTCTGATCTATTTATGTGCCTTTTCAAGTGTCCAAAATCATGATCATCTAGGTTGGAAAAATTAAGGTGGGATTTCTTACGGTAGGGTCTTCAAAAGAGGTATACAAGTCGTTCAACGAAGGAGCAGGTCTCCGGAAGCTAAAGAAAATGAACATAGCTCTCTTAGGGAAATGGATCTAAAGATTTAGGGCGGAAAAAGAAAATCTATGGAGAGAGGTGATTGAAAAGTATGGGATTCAAATAGGGGGGTGGTGGACAAGGGGGACATCCTTGTATAGGACTTCATCGGTGTGGAAATCAATAGCGATTTTAAGGAGACAGTTTACAAAGAATATGGACTTTTCCATGAGTGATGGAAAGAAAATATGTTCTTAGGAGGATGCTTGGTTGGGTGAGAAGGCATTGATCGAAGTTTTTCCAAGCTAGCAAGAATCTCTAAGAGGAAAATATTTTGATGGCTTGTTGCTTTTCTTTTAGAGGTGAAGAAGTGATTTAAGCTCCCCCATGTCATAGGAATTTGTCAGAGATAAAGGCGAAGGACTTAGTCTCTTCATGCTATTGCAAAGAGCGAATCCAGGACGAGATGGTGTGGATTAAAAGAAAATATCGGTGTTTCCCAGTGAAAACATGGTATAAGGCTCTAAGTGGGTCTTCCAAGGGTAGCCAATGCAACCCCACAACTTCATTTTGGCGTTATGGAGCTCCGCCCAAGTTGGTGGAGTTGGCTTGGCTTATGGGAAGAAAAAAGATGCTTACAGTGGACAACGTTCACAAGAGAGGAATGATTCTCCTGAATGTTTGTGTGATGTGTTTTCGTAGTGCTGAGTCGATAGATCATCTCTTTCTCCATCAACCCTTTGTAACAGATATTTGGAATAGTGTTTTTTTTTTAATCTATTTGAGGTGGCATGAGTATCATCAAGCTCAATTTAGAGTTTTCTTTTGTGAGAAAGGTTGGCAACGAATTGTGGAGAATGGAGTTGGTGGCCAGATTGTGGTTTATATGGGGAGAAAGAAATAATTGTTGCTTTAGGAATCGGAGTAGGTGAATTCCAAAAGTGTTCAATAAGGAAAATCAAATGTAATGGAATGGGCAATTGCTTCACATGTGTTAGCTGAATTTTTTTGTTTCTTTCCTCTTTCTTGGTCTCTTTGTAATCTTGTAAGGCCTTGGCCTTTGTCTGAATAAAATTACAGCCTTTTAGAGAGAGGGAAAAAAAAAAAAAGAAGATAACAGGTAAAGGACAAAACAAGGTAGTGAAGAAATATATCCATGACTACAAGTAAGATACATTGAAGAAAACAAAGAATTGTGACTGATAGAAATAATGGTATTTTTAAAATTTGGGCTTTCTCGTGAGTGTGGCGTACATCCAATTCGATGATACCTATTAACATATTCATTTGGAGCGACGAATTTCAAAGATGTGCAATGCAAGGTTACACCTATGGACTAGTGTCATCTGCTTCTTGGAAGACCATGGATGCAGGATAGACAACCTATCCATGATGCAAAGCGGAACACTTATTCATGAAAGGAAGGAAAGATTCATCACGAAGCCCATGCCTAAGGATTTATGTCCTTGAAGCCTCTATGAGAAAAGGAACATGGGAAATCCACAGACAAACCAAAAAGAATCATCAAGAGATAAAGAATCTACGCAAGAAACCATTGATGGATCGATGAAGGAACCTACTGGTGAATCAAAGTACAGTCCAATTGCCAAAACGAAGAATTCAGAGGAGAAGTGCCCAAAGCATCATTCATCCACTCTTGTTCTCACTTTGAACATTCAAGAAGCAGAACAAGAGAGAGAGAAACGAGACGTAATCTCCAATCCAACATTCAAGACAGGCAAATCCACTACAACAAAAAATGGAAGCCACCATGGAGGACAAGAGCAAAACAAAGATAAAAGAGCAAGTGGCTTACTCTACAATAGTACAACGCCAACATATGAAGTTCTTACAAACATGGGAGTCCACATCATCAGCTCCTACCAAAACCAATGGAGGAGCATGACAAAGGCAATATGTGGAGATTGTCAAGCACCAACTCACGGGTGAGTTCCTCAAAACTAGGGTGAATATTGATGCAGGACAGAGTTGGATCATCAATTTAAATCCACTAGTGGACCCCCACTGCTGCTTGAGGAAGATCAGGCCATTATTTGTGGTCTGGTTAGTCTTTAGAACCCAAGGGATCGATCAGATGGCTCAAATGATGGACCAACTGGAGGGTGGAGGTCCACAAGCCAACCGGCAGTTTCTTAGGAGCTATATACAAATGGTATATGTAAGAAAATGCCCTTTTATACAACCCTAGAAGCCAATGCAGTATAGTATACATGGGAACTGTTCAAAAAAATGCAGTATACATGGGAATTTGAATGCTGGTTGAACTCCTTTTTTAAGATTTCCTGGACTTTCTTTATCTTATTGAAAGCTTTTATAGGATTGGTTTACTTTTATTTATGAAAGGTTATGTAGACAAATAGGGTTTAATATTGGTCGCTTTTACTTCAAGGATTCGTATCATGATATCACCACCATATACATGGCAATATAGAGTCATACTTATGGACTTCAGAATAAAGAAATTATTTGCTATTTTTCTTCTTTTTTGAATTAATGAACAACGAAATTCTTCCCAAAAAAATTGAAATGTAATGAAACATCTTTAGAAGCGAGTCTTCTAAAACCCTGAGAATGAGAATGTTATAGTTCCTCTTTGTGGTGAGACTCCACATACTTATCCCCAATTTTCTATTTTCCATTGCTTACTGGTATCATTGGAGTGATTAATGAATGATTGACAACGGCCCAAGGCATCTAAGGTGGAAATTGTTTGTCAAATTGATGCAATTTTCATAATAATTTGAATTCCATCTTTGACTGCTTCATTAGGTAGGGATGCTTGTGAGCGTCTTCGGAGATGGAGGCTCACTTGTCATCTTTTCTCTAGCCTCCACACTGTACATATGGAACACATCTAGAGCAATCATAACCTAGGTATTCAAAAATGGTTATGAAACGGTAATGGTGAGAACCATTACACGTTACAGCCCGTAACGGCCATTATGCAAAAGGCTCATAACAGCCATTACGTGGCCAATACAGTTTAGACACAAAAAGAATGATCATAACAGTTGCTACGGCCTGTATCATAATGGAAATGACAGTGGCTGTAACCATTATTGAATACCTTGATCAGAACTGATCATATCTCAAACATCAAATGAGATGAAAAACGTAGAAATCCAATCAATGCAATTTGCGCCCATTGAATGCAGATCACTCTTTTTTTCACTAAATCTTTTCCTTAACCATCCACCAGCAGGTCCTTCAATGACATCTAAGATAATCCAATCCTATTATATTTTACCTATAGTCCCTACGCACGATGATCCCCATATCAAAGGTTCCAATTGCCCTAAATTGTGCCACATTTGTGTGAATGCTACAGAGGAGTGAACTAGCCAAAAAACAATTATTCTCTTTATTTTATTTAGTAATTTATTATAGTATACAGTGGTGTCCTCATGTCTAGTTATGTAGCTGAGGTGGATACTTTAACACTTGGCACTTGTGCCCCTTGTCCAGGTAATACTAGAGAGAACCATCATCTTCAATAACAACCATAGCAAACCTCCTCTATTTACGTCAGATGCTGGATCTTCCCTGTTGAGGCACCGGATGAAAGTAATATAAGCTCAAAAACACACTTGTAAAAACAGTCCATGCAACTCTTTTCCACTCCCAGTCACTATAAGCATGTTGATATGTTCAGGAAGTATAACTCCACTGGGCACCAATGTGAGAACCGGTTCCCAACCCAAGTAACAGATTCCATTTCGGACCAGCCCAATTAAGGGAGAGCACTTAAGTAAGGGCATTTTGGACCTTTCACATTACCTTAGGATTTAGTTATTTGTTTTCAGCCATAAATAAGCCCCTTGTTGCCAGCACGTTTTTTCTAGATCTACTTCATCCTCTCTTAGTTCTGTTCCTATTTATTTTTCTTTTTTTTTTTTGGTGAAGAATCAAGAATGCCCTTCAAATTGGGATTTTTCTTTCCAAATCTCTGATTCAAAACTGTACTGTGGTTCAGGATCAGAGAATCAGGATTGTGAAAATCGAGATTTTGATTCAATCCAGCATTTGAGTCGCATTACCACTCATCTAGTGAGCCCACTTAGGATGCAACATGGCCCAAAAACCACAAAGATCAGACAATCCTAACCCTCCAATTGGCAGCACGCTATGAGAAAAGAAATCAACAAGAAATCCCCTTCCAAGTCTAATGTCTAGAGGTGCATTTCGTTGCACTTGCACCCTAAACCTCAAAAATTCGACGAAAAAAAAAAAAAAAAAAGTTTCCAATAATGTAACAGCCCCCAATATGATCCCAAAACCCATCCAACCAAATTGAAAAAAAAAAAAAAAAAAAAGGAAATTGAGGAACAGAAGAAACTAATCGAACCGGGCAAATGGGGCTTCCATTTGGGGATGAAAGCATAGAGGAGATTTCTCATATTGTGGAGGCGAGCAAAGTAAATCTGACTGTATTGCTGCCCTTTGTACCTCTCTGTCCGAATCTCGAACTTTTCGTCCTGACAAAAATTACCCAGAATTTAATATATATTAAAATAAATAAAAAAAAAAGTGAGAGAGAGGGAGAGGCTTGAAAAGCTGCATGGAAATCTCCCTCTCTTTTCTTGGCTCCAAAAGAGGAAGTGAAGAAAATTACGAGATTTGCCACTGATGGAGAGAGAGAGAGAGAGAGAGAGAGAGAGAGAGAACCAGATATTGATAGATGGAGTGCTTTCTTTGGAGTTTCTGCTCTTCGTAGATTTCCATCGCTTCTTCTATCATGCCGGCAAAGAAATGTTCTTTTTTGGCTCCTCTCCCTACTTTGTATGGACCGACAGATTCCCGTGTTAGTTTTGCACGGTTTAGAAAAACGTCCGGGACTAATCCTACTCATGCCAGGGACTGTGCACGAGTCGAGCCTGGCACAGCTTGGTTCAGCTCGGCCAGCATCTAACCCCAACTCAAACTCAACTCGGCTCAGTTATTGAGTCTGACGGTCTAACTCGACTTAGCTCAGTCAGCAACTCGGGCTAGTTTAAGCTTATGCGACATTTTCTCGAACCCTTACAATGCATCGTCAATCTCTCACAAAATGCAAAACAATAACAACGCCTGACAGTTATTTCATTAAAAACTCAATGAGTAGCATGAAAACAAGACACGAGGCTAGTTCTAAAATGTAAATTTTTTTATAATATATAATGATTTGTTTCATTTCCATTCCTTCCTCGCCATCAATTGATTTTGCGAAAAATGTACCACCTAAAACAACACTCCGTTGAATCATTTCATCAAATACTTGACGAGTAACTTTAAGATAAAAATAACCAAGTCACTGAGCCGATTCAATCCAAGTCGATTCGAGTTGAGGTTTGCGCCGAATTAATTTGAGCGCGGGCAAGCTAGAACTCAGCTCAAATTTTTTCAAACTCCAAAACCAAGTCGACTTGGTCCAAATCCAATTTCTACTCGAGACGAGTCAAGTAGAGGCGAGTCAAGTTGAGTGAGCTGACCGAGCTAACTCGAGTCATGTAAGCTCATATGTGGGGGAAGTGAATTGGCCAATGTACCACACACCACCAACTTAGTTGGTGTAGGCACGTGCCGTGCAAAGAGGATTACTGACGCTCCTTCAGCTCCGAGTTTTGCGAACAGCTGAAATGGTTATCAAAGTTACATGGATCCCATAACAATATATTTATTGTATTCACACCGTTCATCCATTCGGAGAGATTATTTTATACCATGATCCAAAAATTAATCATATCCAAATCTCAACTGGACCACACTACAAATAAGACAATAATTCTCACCATATGTTTATTTTTCATCCAATCTGATCATAAAGTCAAGAGAGCGAGATGAAGAGGAAAAACAAATATTATATTAAGGGTTTGGATGGTAGACGTTCAATCCCCTCTGCTTTTTGTTGTGTGGTCAACTTGAATTTTAGATCAGCCTTATTTTTAAGCTCAAGACTAAGGACCAAATAAAAGAATTGTTTGGATATAACACATACCTGGTGATGGGACCTATAGAACTTGATGATGTCAACACACCAGCCAGGTCAGTGTTGTGTGGTACAAAAGCCATTCCGCTTGGAAACGGATTGGCTACTCCCCCTACCACTAGCCAATGGCTGGTGTTCAGTGGTCTGTAGGCCCCACCATGATGTATGTGTTTCATCCATTCCATCCATCTATTTTTATAGATCATTTTATAATATTACACAAAAAATGAGGTATATACCAATCTCAAGTGGACCACATTACAGGAAATAGTGTTGAATGAACGTCAACCATTAAAAACTTTTTGGGGGCAATAAAAGTATTGGATCAAGCTGATCTTTGTTTTTTTCCTTCATCCTGGTCTTTATGACCTAATCAACAGATTGGATGTCAGATAAACAGTACAGTGGGCCTCAAGAGGATTTAAATGATGGATATCCAATCACTATTGTTTTCCTGTGGTGTGGTCCACCTAAGATTTATATCCTTCTTATTTTTACGATGAAGACCTAAAATGATCTTTAAGAATGGATGAACGGAATGGATGAGACACATACATCATGGTGGGGCCCACATACCACCGAACACCAGCCACGGGGCTGGTGTCCGGGGGAGTAGCCAATCCATTCCCAATCTGCTTCCATGTGTGGGATGGCGTACAGCTATCTAGACGATCCAAGTTATGGGTCCCATCATTAGTGGAGCATTTCTCTAAAATTAGACTGATTGAGCTATCATAACCATCTAATTGATGGTGTCTAATGGATGGTTACAAGTAAAATATTGAGTGGTCCAAATTCGATGGAAAAGATGGGATGGTTAATATCATTAGTGATTTGGATAGTCTGGATTTCCTTACCATTAGACCACGATTGTGGGAGGGGGTTGCTTACTGAGCGAGTAACTCATCTCGTGTAAACTCTGTGGAGCGCACAGTAATTCATGCATTTTGTCCACTCCATTTATCGTTTTACCAGATACGTTTAGGTTTTAGCTCAAAAATAAAACATATACAAAGATCAAGTGAACCACACCATCACAAATAGTGTTAAATTGAATGTCTATTGTCGATAACTTTTCCCGGGCTAAAGAAGTTTTAGATCAAGACGATATTTATGTTTTTACTTCATCTCTTTGTGATCTTATGAACAGATTGGATGACAAAGAAACATCACTGGAGGCCTTGGAAAGGTTTCAACAGTAAAAATCAATACTTTCACCGCTTCCTTGGTATGGTCCACTTCAGCTTTGGATGTGCTTCAATTTTGGGCTCAACCCCTGAATTGATTCGAAAAACAGATGGACGAAGTGGATAAACCACATGCATTCATGGTATGCCTCATTACGATAATATAGCCTACTAAGTAACTGAGCAGGCAATCCGATTTCTACCCAATGGGGCCCATCTTGATAATGTGTTGTATATCCACACCGTCCATCTGTTTTTCTAGCCCATTTTTAGATGTGGTCCCCAATTATTAAGTTGATTGAAATCTCATGTGGACCACACCATGGATAAAGTTGTGATTGAATGCCCACCATTGAAAACTTCCCAAGGCACACCATAAGCAGATCCTTAGGGCGTGTTTGGACGGGCACGGTGGATGGGATTGGGTTCTATTAGGGTGGATTACACGCCTTTCAAGATGGTGTCACTGGATTGTTGTATCCCGCGGCCCAGGTATGGCGTGTTTGGATGGGCGGACGGCAATCCAGAATGCATATTGCGATTGTGTTTGGATGGGCATGAGATTGGATGCCGTTCATGGGATTCATCTACAACAGCTAACAATGATCAATTAGACTTTCCAATCCAAAAAGATAATAGAGTGAAGTCAACATACCAATGGTCTGGATTACCAAGAAGTGGGCCCCACATCCCTATAATAAAAACCTGTGTACAAATTACAAAAATGTGGGGCCCACGTATGATATAATCTCCTTCGATAGGTAGGCCGTTTCACAGCAAAAAGTCCCAAAATCCACCAAACCCAAATCGAAAATCCACCAAAACCACTATCAGATATAACTCTCTCTCTCTCTCTCTCTCTCTCTCTCTCTCTCTCTCTCTCTCTCTCTCATCTTTTCTCGGGCCTAGCATCAAAGAGGAAGAAGAAGAAGGAAAGCCCGAGTAGCAACAGAGGAAGTGTTGTACGGGCAAGATGTGCAGGATTTGCACAGGTTTACTCTTAATCGTTGCTCTGATCGGGTTGCTATTTGGATTCAGGGTTTTCAAGCACGGATTTCACAAGATCAAGGAGACACTTCATGAGGATGTTGGTAGAAATGAGACTTTTTCTTCTTTCCCAGCCTCAGGGTTATAACTGTCTCCCGCAGAATTGTGTCTTACGCCCGATAACCCCCACAATCTAGTGATCAAATCCCTCGCAATCTAGGGGATTTTCATCCAATTGCGAATCCACTGCCCGTCCAAATAGACGGCTGCTCTGATGCTGTGGGATTCGAGTACCCTATCCAATCTAATACGGGCTACTCCAATGCACGCTGCCCATCCAAACAAGCCCTTAATGTTTATTTGACATCCAACCAGATGATGAGGTAAAAATGAAGGGAAAATACAAATATCAGATTGATCCAAAACTTTCGTGACCTAAATAATCTTTTAATGGTCATTAACCACTTCTTCAAGTGGTGTATTTCTTAAGGTTTGGAATAATATCTGAAAAAATGGATGTGGATTAACAACAACGTGGGCTCACACGGGGCTGTCGTGGAACACATGCCAACTGCCACGCATACGACACCTTGCGGTTATTTTTTTAGTTAAAAGAGCACTGGGATAATGTGGTTGGCCTGCTCATCAGGTGGACCATATTCGTAAAGGAAAATAGACGACTAAGATGTTGTAAAATATTAATTTTAAATATATTTTTAAAATAAAAATTATTATATATTATAAAAAGTTATTTTTTTGCAAAAACTCACTTTTTTGGTGTTTTGAGAATAGTCCCACATTGGAAAAGATGAAAAAAGTTTTGTGGTTATATGAGAAAGGTGGAGTATTATAATGTTTACTCACTTAAACCGAGGAGTGTTGGGCTTACATGTTCCACGCGCGCTTGGGCTCAGTGCAAGGGCATGTGAGGCAGTGTGGCAGTGTGGTTGTAGAGGTGCTAGTGGCGCGCTTTACACTTTGCACGTGTGGTTTTAGGGCCCTGGACTAAAATGGTTAGCAAACCTAGCCTATATATATAGGGACTAGATGAGCTTACAATCCATCACAAAAACACACTCCAAGCACACTCATACGAAAATCCTTTCTTACAAACAAGATACTCCAACAAGACAGAAAGAACAGACTAGTGTTGTGGTATAGAACGGTTCATTTGAACCATTAGCTAAAGAACAGACCAGTGTGGTGGTCTAAAACATTTTTCTTTTTCTCTTATTTTGGGATTCTTCCTTTTCTTATTTCTGCCAGACATTTGTGTACAAAAGTTCCATTGGTGGATCCTCCTATTTGCTGAACATATATCCACACCAGTCTCGTCATATCCTAGAAGTAATTTGCCTGAAACATTTTAGCATACTCAATGTATTTGAATAGGGGCAAATAATGCTTTAAGAACAACGTTCTCATATGTGCTTCAGCCTGTCCTGATTTCTATTTTTTGATTTACCTATTTTACAGAAAACATTTTTTCTGTATTATTTCTCAACATAAGAAAATGACCCACTCCATATTCCACATGTATGTGTGGCCTACCTAACGAGCTAACGTGGTCATTATGCTCACTGACCCAGCGAACCAGGCCCACCAGAGTTTTTAGAGCAGGTTTGGGCCGACCACTGAGGTTGCTAGGGCCAACTAATCGAATGAGATGGACATGAACTCACATCTTGTCCGGTTGGCCCAGCCAACCTGACGTATGTAACGTTTGTGCGCTAGGAATTTGGAATTTGGAATGGTAGCAGAGTCAAATCACCGGTTCAACCCCATGAGTCGAACCCACTAGGACAAGTAGATTCAAGCTACCAAATTTATTAACCATATGATATTCATAGCCAGGTTGAGACCATGTTGTTCATCTCCATTATGGTCATTCCTCATAAGAACCATTCGGAGTAGAACCAATCGGAGTAGGATACGTGTAATTTGTATGGATCTGCATGGTGTATTTGAAAATTTGCAGAAGATTTCTTGGTACTAATTGTTGGAGCGTATTGAACAATGCCATGTCATTGTTTAAGTCACTTATGGAAGAGCAACCATGAAGGAGTCGTCACAGGATAGATGGCAAAAGGAGAAACAAACGAATTCAAGTAGTGGTAAGCGGTTATGGCAACAAAACGTGAGAAAGATCTAGATAGTCGGATAAAAGCTATAAATAGCAAAGAATTCAACATAAAATGTTCGTCTAATATCAACCCAATCAAACCAAATATTACATTTCAATTATCCTTTTAATTACCAGTCAATTTACATTGCATAATTTAATACTTTACCTTTCATGCCAAGAAAATTACATTCCTTAGTGTAATTCTTTACTTTCATCCTGTTGTAGTAATCCATAGTGTTAATCAATTAATTGGTAGTTTTAGCTGCAATTTGTGTCTACCCTCACACGTTAGATTCAGTTTTTCACTCGAAAAGGTATTTTATAACTGTTCCTCATGACCGACTGTAAGAATCCATTTTCTCATTTTACTTATCTATATTGAAAAATCCTTTCATATGGAAGACAAAGGTGTGACCATCATTGAGTATGAACCATACCCTCTGAATATTTCCTAATCATGTTTACACACCGAACAAGTGACTGAATAGGCGTCCGATCTTATCAAATTTCGGTCATACACCATGTGTCTGTTTATCTCGGCGCTTAGGGTCATATCCATTCGCTTTGAATTGAGCCGCGATTTCAATTCTGAAATGCCCACACATATAGAGCCGAAAACAGAGCACCAACAGTTTTTAGCACGCCCGGTGGGACCTTGTCTCTAATTTACCAGCATAATATTGCTAACTATGAATATAAGAAGAACTCAAATTATTGGGATCAATCCCTATGAGCTGACCACACGACCTTTGGTCAAGGACGTGCCAATTCAAGCAGCTCTTAAAGCGTTGAATCTAAACAATAGCCCAACGCTTGGTACTAGGGACCAGGAAGGAGCCTCAACCTTTCAGATCATTCCTCCCGACGAGATAGCGATTGTTGTTCAAGATGTACAGCTAAGTATTCAACATGTACAAGAATATGGAAGAGCCTAAGTCGAACAATTCTGTATTCAAACTGAAAACACTAATAGATACATGGCCAATGGGGCTGAGGCCATACATTGATTAATGGCTATGATGGCTAAGCAAATGCCATCAATGATGCAATATAATGCCAAAAGAAGTTCTATTGGCAACGTAGCTCCGTTGCCATCCATGTCGCCTCTACAAAGGAATCCACCACCGATCCTAGTTCAAGACATGCGAAATGTTCCGTCTCTTATGGAACTCAGACGACTGGAGGGAGAGGCTAGTGTTGGAGCATAAAAAATTAAAGTAAGCAAAGAAAGAAATAGAGGAACAAATATGACGAATTCACAAAGTTGCGCAGGAGCATAAGTTCATAGAGACAACAGAGTTGCACGGGTATTTAGAGTTGCGCGTGACTGCACAACTCATCACAGTTGTGCGGGTCCGCACAACTTATCATTGAGATGTTCATATTGAAATGCGCAATAATGTGAAATGGGCCCCATGGCAAGAGATTAGAGGGTCCGCACGTGTGAAAGCCTATAAATACCCCCCTCCCCTTCATTTGAGGGATTGAATTTTATAGAAGATTGATACCTCTGACAGGTATTGAAGAGAGAAGAGAAGGAGAGAGCACGGCAGAACTGCGCAACTCACATCGAGTTGTGCAGGCCCGTGCAACTCCTCAAACAACGCAACTCAACATGGAGTTGTGCGAATGACCTAAGGGGTAGCGTGTATATTATATTTTTAGAGTTTTTCTAGGACATTTCAACATTCCTTCATAATATTAATAAAGGCATATGTATGAAAGAAGATCCGCACAACTCTTCTCTCATGAAGACCTAAAT
The DNA here is from genome assembly GCA_037074715.1 of Magnolia kwangsiensis. Classification (NCBI taxonomy): domain Eukaryota; kingdom Viridiplantae; phylum Streptophyta; class Magnoliopsida; order Magnoliales; family Magnoliaceae; genus Magnolia; species Magnolia kwangsiensis. The sequence goes on along the minus strand of CM073575.1, from coordinate 73,678,082 downwards.
GATATGAGCTGAAATGCTGCTGAAATTGATATTAAACTCATTCAATACTTGCATTTTTAATTGTAAATACTTTATTTTGAAATTAAAGGATAAGAAAGATGTAAATGAATTCGAAATGAATAAAATGTGATAATTATTCTCTTAATTTTTTCTTTGTTACTATTAAATGAGATAATTCCAAAATCTGATACTATTCGTTTCTTATCAAAACAAAATGGCGACTCTAGTGGGGAATTATTTTCTTACTTGATATTAACTTAGAAACAATTTAGAGAATTTCATAATAGTTTGGCATCATATAGACGCCAAAATGGTGACTCTCAACAGGAACATCCTCCCTTTCATCTCTAAGATAAAGTGTACCTTCAATTAAATTCTAATTGATATCGTTTTGTGTTCTCTGACAGAATTACCATACAACACATATGTTCAGGATGCAACCAATGGCAATCACTTCAAGCAAAACAATTTTCTACTTCACTTCAATTGGATTCGTAGTCGAGTATGCTCGTAATCAATCTCCGGGTTCGAAGAATCAACTGATCCCAAAGATGTGAACGTTGACTAAAAACAACACTTTGTGAGTTGTCATTGGAGTGATATTTGTATCACCACTCGCACAAGATAAAGGAGATGAATGGATCGTCGTTTTCAGTCGGAGGTCGAAGGCCCTATCTCATGCAGCCGCCAAATTGACTCCCCCCACAAATGATCAAAGGTCCAATGATGAGAAACGTAGCCATAAAGAATCTTGTGCTTGCTCCTCCAGCACTTTACCTGGGGAGATCTCCTTGTTCCCTAACATAGCAAGATTTTCCAACCTTGCTCGTCACGAACATCCGATCAACAAGAAAAGAAAAGGGTAAATAGCCTATAGAAGACTCTTCATCCTCTGTATCTCCGCAAGTAATGCCTCTACTAGTTACATCATAATCAGTTCACTCTTGTGAAAATAAAAGGGAACTTAACAAGAATCCTCTCTTATCAAGCCCTATCACTCCGATGCACTTATATCCCACCCCAATGACAGCTTCATCAGGGAGTGGAGAAGCTACCGTATATATGGCAGGAACCAGTCAGGGTTCATCACCAAATGTTGATGAGTGCATGGTCGAAATGGCACAAACTCAAAGGATGCTAATGGAAGAATGTAAGAGTCTTCGAGAAGCCTTGGCCACTCTTACTCACAATGTAGCTCAAGTTGTAGCTTCACCAAAGATGGTTGTGGTAAATGGAAATGAGAAACGGCCTGAAGGTTCGCAACCTTCGAGAATAGGATCACACAGCTCCGCCCCTGCTATAAGAGCGATAACCTAAGAGGAAATGTGACAAGTTGTTACAGAGATAGTCAAAGAACGAGAACATACCGGGAGATTTTATTATAGAATGCCATATCCGACATAAGTCAAAGATATACCATTCCCGGTAAATTTCAAATACCTTTACTTCCAGAAGTTTAATGGGGATGGATCTCCAGAGGAGCACCTTATGCACTTCATCACGGCGATGGGTAATTTCTCCACAGTCTCATAATACTACTTTGCGGTTGTTCGGTTCTTCTTTAAAAGGAAAAGCATTCTTATGGTTTTTCAATCTGGCACCGGAGTCAATACAAACTTGGGAGTAGATGCAAGACGCTTTTATGTCAAACTTTTTCTCATCAGGCCGAGATATTAGTATCACAGAACTAGCTTTCATATGACAAAGAGAAGGCGAGCCTGTTGAAAACTTTATAGATGGATGGAAGACTCTATGGGCTTCATGCAAACTACCTGAAGAAAAAGAACAAGTAAAGATGTGCTTAAATTCTATGAAGACTGGAATTACATTCGGCCTCATCGGTGTTGACATAAGAACCTTCCGTGACGTGGCTACAAAAGCACATGCATTAGATCTGATGGTCAGAGAAATGCTAGTATTTCGAAATAAAACAGAAAGAAGAGTGTCAAATAGATCAATGTAAAATGTCATTGATTGAGAAATGAAAAGAGACACCTTTCGCAACAAGCAAGAAACGAGAAGAAGAGAAGATTCAGATCGTTACAAAGGGCGTGTAAATGATAAACGATCTCGACTATATGACTCTCATAAAGGATATGCTTTTGAGAAAGAAGATGTTTTATTGATGATGAAGTAACTATTAACTACTGGAACTATTAAGTTGCCTCAGCCCAAATATCCAGAAGAAGTTGAGATGACGAAGAAAAAAAATTATTGTCGTTACCATCATTTCCTGGGACATCTTACAGAAGATTGCTTCATGTTGAAAGATATTTAACAGAAAATGATAAACCAAGGTGAAATAGTAATAAAAAGGGATGAAAAATGAGACAAAAAAGTGACTGTAAATGTGGCGTCTGTAAGGGATTCGACAAAGATATGGAAAGACAAGGGGAAAGCTGTTATGATAAGAAAACCATCATTTTCTATATCTTCTATAGTAAGTTGCATTAGAAATATTCATTATTATTATTCACAGCTTCCTGGGTCATCTATTGAAGAAATCAGTCCAGACGCATTAACTTCTATCTGCCAAAGACAAGACGAACCAATCAAAGAATTCATCGATCGATGGAGAATACTGGGTGTATCATGCCCATAATTGGTGAAAGAAGAAGAACAAGTCAAGCTATGTATACAATGCATAAGACCAGATATTGTCTATCATGTCGAACAAAGGAACTTTGATAAAGGAAATATGAGCAGTTCTATAGCGGAGAAAGTACATTATTTTTCGGGGTTTTCCCCAAGGCATTCCAATATTCCCTTATAATATTGAAGACATATGTATGAAAGAAGATCCACACAACTCTTCTCTCGCGAAGAATCGAAGGATATGAACCGAAATGTTGTCGAAATCAATATTAAATTCATTCAATACTTGTATTTTTATCATAAAGATCTTATCTTAGAATCAAAGGATAAAAAGGATGTAAACGAATTCAGAATGAATAAAATAGAATGATTATTCTCTTCATTTATTTTCTTTGTTATTATTAAGTGAGATAATTCTCAATTCAAATACCTTTCATTTTTGGTCTAAACACCAAACATCCAGGGAAACCAAGTGAGGAATGAAGAGAATACAAGATTTGAAGTGTTGGTCGGCTGGCCCGACTTTTGGTTCGGCCAGCCCAAGAATTCGACTAGCATGAGAAAATTCGACTGAAAATCCAACGACATGTTCTTCTAGAATTTGGGGGAGTTCGGCTAGCCCGTGTGTTGGTCAGCTAGCCGAAGCTCTGCTTAGGCTAGCCTAAGGTTACGCAAATTCTACGTGGACTGCATAAATTTGAGGCGGTTTCCGAATTCTTCCAACTTGGTACGAAAGTTTGAGTTCCCCAACTATAAATAGGAGTTCTTAGGATGCTCTAAAGAATCTTTTAGGGTTCAAGGCGTGGATTAAAAGTGTGGACCGTTGCTTGGGAGTTTTTCTTCTTCTTCCTTGGTTTTTTTTATTTTGTGTAAGAGTTCTTAGTTCAATCATGTCTATGATTGGCTAAACCTTATATCTAGGGCTAAGAGGTGAAGCTTGTAGTGTGATGAGGATGTTTACTTTGCTTTTATTCTTGTTTATGTTGAACTTCATTGATTTCTAGTTGATTTTAAAGAATATTTTCAGTTTTTAATGGTTTGTTATGACTCAAATTATAATAGATCTGCGATAACTTTAGATATATTCTTTTCTTAATTGAGATTGTGGAATTGGTAAATCCCGTTGTTTGCCATCGTATCCTGGGCATGGTTGGGTGACAGAATCCCTTCCAAATCCTCACAATCCTCTTCCATTGAGGCTGGACCAATGAGAAGTTCAGAGATTTGATCATCTCTCTTTTCAATTGGATAAGATATGACTCTGATTCTAGTTGCATCTCTTGAATCAAGCAAGGTAGCATCTCAATTGCTACAAGTGGATCCTTGGCACCCTAGTTTCCACTTTTAATTAATAGTTTACACAACATTCACAATTACTTCCTTTATTCTAGATTTTAGATTTACATCTTCTTCTAGTTCTTTTCAGAAACGTACAAGATTAGTCCCTGTGGATTCGACCTCAGTTTTACTGAGATTATTACTACATCGCGACCTTACACTTGGGGTTGTGAACAAAAAACACCTCATGCCTTGCCATGATATGTCATATCGATCTTGATAAATCCGAGAAATTGATAAAAGAGAAATTTATTTAAAGACGTTGTTGGTCATCAACTACATTAAAGGAGAAGAAAGAAAGAAAGAAAAAAAAGAAAAACATGACGTGAGTGAATGACTCAGGTCATCTTGATTTTCATTTCCTCAAATTCCTCAAGGAGAGATTGCATATTGGCCTCATTTTTCTCTTATCTAGGTGCCCAATCAGCTCCCTTCTCGATGATGAATGGAAGAAGGTGAGGCAGTTGGTCGACGCGGATGATGTTAGAAGGAACCCTGTTCTTGACTTTTCTTTTTCCTTTGAGACTTATCTTTCGACCGCACCTGGTAGATGGCGATTTATTCATCCAGGAAAGAAAGGTCTTCTAAGATGACTAGGTCTTTAGCAAAAAAGTAATGTTTTCATTCCTTGAGTTCCTCTATTAGTCCATATGATATGCTTGCAATGAAAGAAGTATGGTTCGTTTGAACTATTATGTCTAGACCCAACGTAATCATTCATGCCAGGCCAGCTCATGAGCTTCACTTATCCCTACATAATCTTCTTTGGCCGATGCTTGTTGGCAGAGATATCCAACTAGTTGTTTAAAATCAAAAGTGAGATCGAGATAACGACATCCGATAGAGTACATGCACTTTAGTTTTTGAAGGAGTTCTTCTTCACAACCCTAAGTGTAGGGTCGTGATGTAGTAATAACTTGGTAAGACCAAGGTCGAATCCACAAGGACTAAACTTGTACATATTCTGAAAATAACTAGAACTAAAATGAGAAAAAAAATAATCTAAAGTGAAATATGAATAATTGAGAGTAATAGTGAATAATGTTGATTAAAACATATAAATTTAAAGGTGGGAACTAGGGTGCCGAAGATCCACTTGCATCTATCAAGATGTTACCTAACTTGATTCAAGGAACATAATTGGAAGATAAAGCAATTTAAATCAAATCTGAACTTTTCATTAACCTAATTCTTAATGGAGGAGAATTGTGATGATTGGAAAGGATTCCATCACCCTACCATGCCCAAGAGACGATAGTGAATAATAGAATTTACTAATCTCATAATCTTAAAGTAGGAAAAGAAGATATTCAAAGCCATCACAACATCTATTGTAATTTGAGTCACAATAAATCATAGAAAACTGAAAATATTTCTTTAATATCAAACTATAAATCAATGAGGTTCAATAAGAATAAGAATCAAAGCAAGATAATCATCCGAACACGCTACAAGCTTCACCTCTTAGCCCTAGCTAAGAGGTTTAGCCAACCATAGATCGATTGAAACTAAATCTTTAAAATAAAGTATGAAAAATAAACTAGGAAAAAAGAACTCATTGGTGGCTGCTCAGCCCTTGTGCTATGCTCCTTAAGACCTTTTTAAACCCTAGAAGATACTTTGAAGCATCCTAGAGAGTCCTATTTATAGTTGTGGAAGTTTAACTTTTGCACCCAGTTAGAAGAATCTAGAAACTACCTCAAATTTATACACTTTGTGCAGTTTCATAAAATAGACTTCCAGAACTTTCATTTTTTAGACTCGGAGTTTTAGAATATATTTTTTCAAGATAATTTTCAATAATATATTTTTGTTAGGACAATTTTCAGGATTCCTTTTCTTTTTATTCACTTCAAATTTTTGATTCTCTTCATTTCTTAGATAGTTTTCTTAGATCTTTGGCATGTGAATTCTTCATTAATGATTTTCAAATCTTCAAATCTTCAAATCTTCATTTGATAATCTTTTAAGCATAAGTATTCCTTTTGACATCAATTTCACCTTAAGCTCTCGAAATCACTTCGCATATGAAAACATGCATAATTAGATCGATTAAACCAAGGTATAAATAAGGAGAATATGCAATATTTCATACTCAACAGTTTTCCCATCACTGCCTCCAATTTGGCTGCTGTTGAAACCTCCTTAAAAAATTAATTTACATTAAAAAGTAATGAAGATTAACAAAATTCTCCCAAACATTAGTCAAAGATCTCCTTTAGGTTGCTCTCAGCACCGACAATGAGAGAGGAAGAGTTAGAGGCCATGGAAGCAAGGTGGGATTATACAAACGAGGTTGGTGTGAATCCAAGTGGGGATCATAGCAATTTAAGTAGGCGTTTAGGCACCCATGACTAAGAGTAGTTATAGTGGGAAAGACGTTGCGTGTTCTAAGTAATCAGGACTTGTAGTTGTTAAGGCTTTAAATTCGAAACAAGCCCATGATGTCTTGAATCTTGGGGGCCAAGTAAAGCCAAGAATGAGAAAACAAAAAGGAAATTCGATGATCGATTGTATTGATAAGTTTTTTTTGTTACAAAAAATGGATTACAATTTAAAAGAAGTAAATTGTTGGATGAATACCCCACTCCCTCTAATCGACTTCTCATCACGTGCAAAGCAACTTCATGTTTGATGGTAACTTGAAGGAGCTAACTGATAGTTGTTGTTTGAGCCTAAGCAAACACCATTAAGTCCTTGACCAATCTTTTTCGACGACCATGCTCAGTGTGCTTTTTTGCATAACTTTTCTTCATATTTAGTACTTTCATATCCAAAGGTACTATTTTGACCTTCGTCTCATCTAGCTTAGCCTCGGATGATTTTAGCTTGACAGCGCTGGTCAAGAGCTTATTGACAACATCTCTAGTAGAAGCCAATTGAGATTCTTTCGCGGCATGTTCTGCTTTAAGATGACCAACGACAATGCATAGCTTCTGTTTCTCTTTAACAAGTCCTAAGAACTCATCGAGGGTTGTTGATTTGTCCATAAGGCTAGGGTCTAAGCAAGAGAAGGCATTATATGACTTGACCAATTGGTCAAGTTTGTCGATTATCTCGACTGTTAAGGTTCCAGATAGCATTGTTTCTAGGAGGATTTGGAATTCTTCTTTGATGTTTGTAGACTGGTCGAGAGGGATGGTTACTCAGCCACAACGAGATCCTCAGCTAGAGCTCATTCGAGAGAAGAGAGAATGTCATTTATTGGAAGCACATTTTCATCAGAAGTAACAAGAGTCAAAGCATCGACCACTATTGATGGTATAAAAGTAGGTAATGGATGAATCGAGCTCAGGAACATCGATCACAATAGTCTCCTCTTCCAAGGCAATAGTTCCCTCGCAAACCGAAAACTCTTCAATTGTGGGAGGAAGTTGTTTGTTGGGTGAAGAAATTGTTGGTTGGGGAGATGATCTATTGCCAGAGCAGTGAAGGATGGGTGGTTCTTCTTCTTCTTCTTCTTCTTCTTCTTATACTCGATTGACCGCAGTAGGAGGCATCGAGGATTGGTCGACCCTGCACTCAAACTTTGACGAGAGTCGTGATTTCGGGAGAATTACAGGAAGGAAGGGCCTAAACACTGACCGTATTATCATAATCGATAGTCTAAACATCAACGATTTTAGGAACATCGATCGCGGGTTGGCGTTGTTGCAATGGTTGCGCCACAATGACTTGTTTTTCAGTGCCTGATAATTCTCGAGTAACTACAAGAGAAATGTATACTCAGTCAACAAGAGAGGTAAGAATATTCAGAATAATTATACATAGGTAAGTAATTTCCACCCAAATTAGAATGAACGATGCAAATGATGAATTTTTTGTCCACAACCTGAGGATTTTTTATAATCATCACCAGAGCTCGCCTCGAAGTGGGAAATAGTGGCCGATTGGGATGATAGGGAGTAATATATTTTTCATCAAAAGGGAGATTAAGATCATTCAATCTTTCCCTATCCTGCCACCATTTATTCCAACATTTATTATAATGGGCTTCCTGGTGACGTTTCAAGCCTTTCTCGATTTCTTTTGAATAATCGATGATGGAGAGACTCAGCCAATACTTAGTTTTAAAATATTTTTAAGAAGACGATATGGCCTCGTTCGAGGATATACCTGATGCCTATCATAGCCTCGATGAAGTTGAAAACGGTTGATCCACAATTGTTGATTGGGGAGATGGGTCAACATGTTTGAGAATCAGGACAGGAGGCTGACGAGGTAGAACAACTGGAGCTCCCAAGTCAAGGATTCTCCTTGGAGCTTATGGAAGTTGGCGAATTAGTGGAGAAATAAGGTAGTAGAAATCTTCGCCACGATCTGCTGACACTTCTATGGAGCAATTCCTGTTTCGGTTGGTGAAATATGAGGGGATGTCGTGCCTAACTTGGTCTTTAACTTATTTATCTTTCAGCTCGGTGTACTGGCCGATGAAGGTGTGGTTCCTTTCTTTCCTTTAAGCTCAATCTTGGAAGAAAGTTAAGCTATAATCTCTTCTTGAGATGTATTCATCAATTTCTGATAATGGTTTTCCCACTAAATGGTGAAAGTATCTATTGCTCGTGGATGATTTAGATAGCAAGGAAGATCAAGAGCGAGGCTAGCTTCTTAAAAAGCAGAATGGAGAGACTGGTAAAGTTCGGCGTTGTCAACAACAAACGACTAAAGGGGGGTTGGTTGCAAGTTTTCTAGGTGAATGGATAGGGGATGGATTGAACTATAAACCGAACTACTGAGCAAGTAAATTTGGACAATACTACTTGATCCCAGCCCTAACATTTTTGTCGGAATCGATCGTACCTCCGTAGGGAAGGTCTCGGTTGATGAGGTAGCTTTCCCAAGCCAGGTGTGTCTAGGATGCCTTGTGGTTGTTTTCTTGTGCAAATTGACCAATAAACCAGCTAGGATCGTATTGTCCATCACGAAATGGAGTGAACGACCGATTCCGTTTGTTTTTACTTAAAGAAAAAAGTAAATTGCTCATATAAGCAGAAAATGATTAGATTGATTGAGGGGAATTGATGATGCGTTAACCATAGGAGGAGTAAGCAACTTCAGAGTGGATGGGGTTACATATGGTGGAAGGATAAAAGTATTTGTAGACCCACATATGAAGAAGCCACGTCGGTCCTCGTCTAAGAAATATACCCATAGTGGTAACTTCGTAAATACCCCTATACAAGTGGCGATTACAAAAGGTGTCAAGGCAAGTTTTCAACTTTGAGCAAGGGCCTCGGCTAGATGAATGTATTCATTGGTGACTTGTAAGGCATTCATGTAGAGTAGGTGATGACAGATCCAAAGCAGAAGAAAAGCAGTATGTTTCTTGTAATCGACCGGTCCACTGTGATTACGGTAAGCCTATAGAAAGTGAGAATAAGATTTACTAGTTTTATTTAAGAAATGCTTGGTTTCTTTTTGTTTGAAACTTGAAAAAACGGCTTCACCAAAAGGAAGAAATTGAGTTAAAGCTGTAATGTCGAAGATGGTCGAGCTCATGGGGTCGCAACCAAAGAAGAATATGTTGGTAGAAGAGCTCCAGAATGTCAAAACTACAACGAGGATAGCGAAATCTGAAGGATAATCATAGATGGAAAGCTTGATGTACTCATAAATGCTTGATTCTCTCCATATTGTCTCGTTTTGAGATGAGACATGAGCAAACCAAACATCCCATTCAGGAAGGGTTTTTGGCCATGATCGAGGGTTCTTCAGAGCATAAGGAAGTTCAATGATGATTTTTCGACTGGATCAACAGAGTTTCATAGGAAAAATTGGAAACAAAGCTTCCATCATACTAACTTCATCAACGCCCACGTTGAAGTGAATGCCGGGCCTATATAATAGTAGTCTTTGATGGGTGATTGGAAGATTATTTTGTCGATGCATTTTTCAGCGAGAGCATCCATCACTATGACCATATTGTTTTGCTAGAATAATAGGTAGAAGATGAGGAGGCAACCATGAAAAGGCCGAGCTATATGTCCTAAAGAGAGAGGGGGGGGGGGGGGGGGGGGGGTGGGAGGTTGAATAGGACTATACTAAATTTAAAAAATAATAGCGGAATTTAAATAAATTAAATACAGATAGCAATAGACAATCCTACAATGCTGAATTTAAAAACAACCTCAAATGAACGAGTATTGAGAGGTTGATACAGATGTTGTTCTAAGGACAACCTTACACCATAAAAATTAAGAGTTTATGGCAGGATAACCTTACTAGAACGATTTGTATATCAAAAACTCAAATTGACAAAGAGGAATAAAAGAAATAAATAGCAAGGAAGGAAATCTACACTATTACAACATTCTCCGCAATGCATAAAAGAAATTACAACATTCTCCACAATGCAAAAAAGAAAATTACAACCATCCACAAAATGAAATAAACAATCAAACCACAAGACCAAAAATTATAATGGTTCGCTTATTTGTACACTAACTGTTGAGAAAAACAACCACAAAACTACTCCACTCCTAATATTCTCACACAATGGATATTACGTTCGCTATGAAAATAGGTTTTTTCAGGTTCACCTAAAACCCTCACAATTGTGTCTTTTAAGTGGGCTTACACAATTCAAAAAACTCCACACTTTGAGTTCTCTGGATCACCTAAGGCAAACCAAATCAGAGATTTTTTTGGAACAATCTCAAAAACCAAAATATAGAAATTTACAATAATGTAAAATACCTGGATATTCTCTTTTTGATCCCGCCTGGAAGAACCAAATCGGAGTATAATTTCAACATAGAAATTAAATGCCCAAACTGACTTATGAAATGGTTCTAGGTTTTAAATTGATTTTAGATTAAATCAAGTTGGACTAGCTCTATTTGATTTTGATTCCAAGACAAGGGCAATTCTCAATCCCTTCTTCAAATATGAATAGAATATAGAATACAAAATCAAATATAACAAAACTAAATTAAGAGAATATTAAATGAGCACAAATAGCTTAAAAAGAACATTAACTTATCTCTCAGAGTGGCGTATTAATTTAGTTTGAATTGAATACCAAACTCTAAAATTCGTGCTCTATTTATAAGTGAAGAAATCGCGTTCACGACTGTTCTTGAGGACACTAGACTGGTTGTAGGACCAATGGATTTTTAAAATTTTGAGCGCGATAAGATAAAGCCGTTCCATGACTGGTCGTAAGCCCTCCACGACCGGGTGTGTGGAACTTGAAATAGTTGCTGAACTTTGAGTCATAACTGCAGGACTAGTCGAGAACGAGTCGAGCACTGTTCACACGACCAGTCGTGGCTTAACAAAAAATTTTAAAAATTTGTAACAAAATTAGGACTAGTCCAGGAATTTCTTAAACTGGTCGAGCAAGTGCTAGGACTAGTTGAGCAGAGTCTAAGACTAGTCGAGAAACAATCTATTCACTTATAAAAATGATCTAATTGAATTATGTATTCAAAATGACCTACCCTATGGTCAATCTAGGGTCATTGATACCTTATATATGATGTATGAAAATTGAAACTTCTTTTTCTTCAGTTGATAGTCATTCTTTGAAGTTCACGAAGCTTGAAATCTTGTCATAGAATGAAGCTTGAACTTAAAATATCTTTAATCTTGAGCTTGAGGTTCAACGTAAAAAGACTTTGTCTTGACTAGGAGCTTGAATTATGAATTTTGAACATTGAACACTCACTTGATGTTGTACTCGAACATGACCATGTAATCTTGCCTTTCTTGAAGTAAAGACCTTTGTTCTCTAGTGGTGCAAAGTCTTCATGATATAAAAGAGCTACACAAGACAGATTCCAAGAGAGGTTTTGGCACTACCAAATTTGACAATTATAGGAGCTAGAAACCATAGTACTTACAATCTCCCCCTTTGTTAAAATTGTGACAAAATACACTCTATACAAACATAAGCATTATACGCATAAAGAATCATGCACTAGTTATAAAAAGAAAGCAAGCATCAACTCGCATTACTTCCACCAACAATCAATTTCACATTACTCCCCCTTACTTAACTTCCCTTCACAAAATAGAATCATTCACAATCAATCCATCCATACTCCACATGCCATACCAATATACCACGATTACCATATATTAAGCATGCCAAAATTCTCCCCCCTTTTGTCACGATATGACAAAGGAAGGAATCAAGAAATAGAAGTGAAATTATATAAAAAAGGAAGAATAAGAAGAGTATTGAGGAATAAATGATTAAGAAAGTCATCATATGAAATCCATAAGCTAGTCATAGTCAAACATAATTAACCAAGTTCAACCAAGTACTACCAAATTAAGTCAAGTATAACCTCATAAGACAAAATAAACTAAGTAGCATTAAAGTTATTACAAATCAAGATTAGAAAATACTAATCAGATCCTTAAGAGGAAGCAGGAATAGATGGATCAATCTGATGTAAACCCTTATTAATGCGCCTCATATATTTACGCATATAAGCAAATTGTGAATCCTGGGTTACATGAATCTGAGCCACCTGTTCCTCAAGAGTATGCAACCTCTTAGCAAAATCAGAAGGCTGATAAGCAGGGTCAGCCTCAGAATCTGATTCGAGCTCATCAAAGATATCGTCCATGTTTATGTCATCAGGAGATAAATTGCCTTCTTCTTCATTTACTGCTTCAGCTCCACCACCACCCACATTGACTTGGCCTGCGGCCAACCTCAAATTCATCTTGTTTATATTTGAGTTGCTGAAAATAAGGTGTTGAATAGGAGCCTCTCCAACAGACATATAGGTGGCCAACACAGTCATAAGATATGCAAAAGAGATATCATTGTGTCCAGGATGAAGACGGAATTGTAGGATGGAATGATAGATTATAGAAGGAAGACATACACTGGTTCCAGAGATGATCGAATGCAAAATTCGAACCATGAAAGAGGTGAGTTCGGTTTTGTTACCAGAATGTGGATAAAGATTTGAAGTAAATATCCTGTAAAGGATCCTGTATTTGGGTAACAAGTACTTTGAAGCAAGCGCATTCCCATTTTGACTCCATTGCGCATCTTTATTGCACAATGATCTAGTAAATTTTTCTTATTCAGATGGTTTAGTTACTAGAGTACTAATTGGAATACCTTTATCATTGATAGGTATGTCCATTAGCCCAGAAATCAAATGTCGCTCTACTTCAAATGAACCTTCTCTAATTGCTATAATAAAAGTTAAAATTTCAGTTGAAAAATCAGAAATACATGCACATATAGCTTGCGCAATAGACCGGTATGCCAGTCTACCCCAATGTAGAATGTTAGCCCATTCCACATATTGGAGAAGAGGAAGTATTTCAAATGGAGCAAGATGTTTAATATGAACAGGTCGCTCAACTATAACATTGCGCAACCGTAAATCCCGCATATATGAGACATCATCTCTGGGTGACCAAAGGTGGCGCCTTGTAACAGGTGTCGATCTAGATGTTGAAGGACCACGAAAACTTTTCTTTCTACCTCTAGCATCCATTTGCAACTAAGAATACAAGAAATCAAGAGGTTACAAATGATGTAGAGTGAGTTTTTTAAAAATCAGATTTTGGAGAAGAAAATCCCAAAAACCTCAATGAAACAAGAAATAAATCACTCCGAAGGTGAAAAAGAAATAATATGGACTTAAATCTATAAGAAAAATATAAATAAACCACTAACCTTGAAGATCAATGGAGATGGGTTTGACCGGTCGTGCTTAGACCTGTTGGAGAAGAAGCCCAAATGAAGAAAAGAGGAATTTTTCTCCAAATATAGTCAAACCCGCGATTCCATGACTAGTTGAGTACATGCTCGACCGATCGTGCCATGACTGGTCAAGCATGTACTCGATTGGTCGTGCACAGCCAAAAATGTGCATTTTTCATTAAAGTTTGAAATTTAAACAAACTAACAAGTAGATACATTATAATATAGAGATGCATGAATAATCAATTCAAATTGCACATACCAAGATCAAATTTTAATTTAGAAAAACTGCTTTTGTCGAGTGGTTTTGTGAATATGTCAGCAAGTTGAGTCTCGGTTGGAACGTATTCCAAAGAAATTATCTTTTCTTCCACTAATTCACGAATGTAATGATATCTAATATCAATGTGCTCGGTTCATGAATGTTGGATTAGATTTTTAGATATATTAATTGCACTGAAATTATCACAATATAAAACCATAGAGTCCTGTGCAATTCCATAATCACTTAACATTTTTTTCATCCATACAAGCTGAGTGCATGAATTACCTGCAGCAATGTATTCAGCCTCAGCAGTAGAGAGCGATGCAAAACTTTATTTCTTACTTTGCCAAGAAACTAAACAGTTCCCAACATAGAAACAACCACCACTGGTTGATTTCCTATCATCAACATTACTAGTCCAATCAACATCAGTGTACCCAGCTAATTGAACACTAGTATCTTGTGGATACCAAAGACCTAGATTAGCTGTACTTGCGACATATTACATAATTCGCTTAACAGCAGTTAAATGTGACTCTTTAGGGTTAGATTAATATCTAGTGCAAATTCCTACACTAAATGCAATATCAGGTCGGCTTGCAGTTAAATACAAAAAACTACCTATCATACTGCGATATAATTTAGGATCCACTTTCTTACCTAAAGAGTCCTTTGAGAGTTTTAAAGTCGTGCTCATCGGAGTATCAAAAGTTTTCCCATTCGCAAATCTGAACTTTTTAACTAAGTTCAAAGCATATTTGGTTTGAGAGATAAAAAAACCCTCAAGTTGGTATTTAACTTGCAACCCTAGGAAATAATTCAATTCCCCAACCATGCTCATTTTGAACTTACATTTCATAGAATGTGCAAACTCAATAGTCATGTTAACACAGGTAGATTCATAAATAATATCATCAACATAAATTCGCACTATTAAAATGTGATCATTATGTTTCTTTACAAATAGAGTCTTATCAACACTTCCTATTATAAAATTATGACTTAGTAAAAACTTAGTCAATTTTTCATACAATGTCTTGGGAGCTTATTTTAAACCGTAGAGAGTCTTTTTTAGGCGATAGATATGATCAGTATTCGCAGGGTCTTCAAAACTCGTTGGTTGTTCAGCATACACTTCTTCATACAAATCGCCATTTAAAAAAGCATTCTTTACATCCATTTGATAAATTTTAAACTTTCTAAAGCAAGCAATGGATATAAATAGTTTGATTGATTCAAGACGAGCTACTGGGGCAAAGGTTTCATCATAATCGATGCATTCAATTTGAGTGTACCCTTGTATAACCAATCTAGACTTGTTTCGAATTATATTACCAAGTTCATCAGACTTATTTTTAAAAATCTACTTAGTTTCGATAATATGTTTATCTTTTGGCATAGGAACTAAGTACCAAATATCATTTCTAACAAATTGATTAAGCTCTTTTTACATCGTAACTATCTAGTTTTCGTCAGTAAGAGCTTCTTTTACGTTAGCCGGTTCTATCTGGGATGTAAAGCACACGTAATTACACATGTCTTCTAGTTGTCTACAAGTGCATACACCAGTGAAATGGTTTTCAAGAATTTGATTAGTTGGATGATCTTTAACAATTTTCAGTTCAGAGTTGTTTTGAGTTAATGAAGAATCTAGTTTATCAATTAGAAGTACTTCATCATTATCTAAACTTAAGACAAGTGTATTCAAGTGATCGTTAATAACCACATTAATAGATTCTTGAATTACACCAGTTCTCTTATTTAAAACTCGATATGCTCAACTATTAAGAGCATACCCTAAAAATATTCCTTCATCACTTTTGGTGTCAAACTTACCCAGATCTTTTCGGTCACGTAAAATATAGCACTTGCTACCAAAAATTCGAAAGTATTTGACAGTAGGCTTCTTATCAAACCACATTTCATAAGTCGTTTTGCTATTTGATTTTCTTATATAAACATGATTAATTATATAACATGCAGTATTTATGGCTTCGGCCCAAAGATTTTCAGGGAGCTTCATACTGTTTAATATTACATTTGTCATTTCTTGAAGCACTCTATTTTTCTTTCTACTATACAATTTTATTGTGGTGTTTTGGGCGCAGAGAATTCATGTGATATTCCCTGATCACTGCAAAACTTCTCAAAAATGCTATTCTCAAATTCTAATCCATGATCGCTACGGATCTTACAGACTTGAGTCTCTTTTTCAGTTTGAATAAGTCTAAGTACCCTTTTAATTTTATCAAGAGTTTCTGATTTGTCTCTTAAGAATACTACCCAAGTATATCTGGTAAAGTCATCAACGATTACCGGAATATACTTTTTTCCACCTCAACTCTCCGTTCTAGTTGGTGCAATAAGATCCATGTGGAGGAATTCGAGCATTTTAAATGTGGCATTGGAGTCCACTTTTTTTTGTGAGAAGTCTTAGTTTGCTTGCCAATCTAACATTCACCGCATATTTTATCTATTTTTTGTAATTTGGGTAAGCCTCTTACTAACTCTCTTTTGCTTAATCTATATAAGTTACGGTAGTGTACATGTCTAAAGCATTTATGCCATAACTCAGTATCATCAGTATGTACCATGTTACACGATAGATTATATGAGGTAGAATTACTTACAATATAACAGTTTTCAGAAGTTCTGCGACTAGTTAATATTATAGAACTGTTTTTATTTAAAATTTCACACCATAGGTTAGAAAATCTTACGCTATAATTTTTATCGCACATTTGAGAAATGCTTAATAAGTTGTGTTTTAAACCTTCTACATCTAAAATATTCTCAAATAAAGGGAGGTTAGAAAGTTGAACCATACCTTGGCTAATAATCTTGCACTTGCTACCATCATCAAATGTGACTGATCCATCAGTCATGTCTTTAAGAGTGGTGAGCAGACCTTTGTCACCAATCATGTGCCTGGAGCATCCACTGTCTAGGTACCACTTTGAATGACTTTATGCTTTGAAAGCCGTGTGGGCAACCAAACAAATAATCTTAGGAACCCATTTCATAACTGTTTTGGGTTTAGGAGTATAATTGGTCTTCTTATGATTGTAGTTGTTATAAGACTGACCCATTGAGTTAGATTTTAAGAGCTCCTTAAGTAAATCAACAATTTTCTCAGCTAAAGGATTACAGTTCTGATTTTTATAGTTGATATGGTTGTTTTTAGGTTTTAAGGATTGAAAAGTTTTAACATTTTTAGAATAATTTTGATTTGAACTTTTCTTTTTTGAGTTTGAAGACTCTCCTTTCACAAACTTAGGAGGTGTATTCTTATGTTTGGGAGGAATATTTTTGTCGTAGCTCAAACCTGATCGGTCGCCACATTTTCTGGATTCGGATAATAGTTTTTCTAACTTAAGATCACCTTAGGCATACCTCCATGTATCCTTTAATAAGGAGACTTCAAGTTTTAGTTTTTCATTTTCAGATTTTAGATTTTCAATAAGGGAGGTTTTGAAATCTAAATCGCATTTAGTTTTTTCAAAGGAATTAGAAAAGTGAATTTTTTTAAAAAACAAGAGTATCAAAATTTTCTTTAAGTTTCGAAAACTTTTTTTTTTTGAAGTTTTAGTTTTATCGCAATTTTACAACTTTCCTTGTATAAGGCATTGTAAGCATCTTGAAGATCTTTTTCATTTTCATGATCGCTATTCAAATTTTCTTCACTAGTTGAATCATTATGATTTGAAAAAGTGAACTTAGCTAGAGTCATAAGGGCTTTGACTTCATTACCCGACTCGGTTTCAGAATCTTTTGATTTAGAAAAGGTTTTAGAGCTAGAAGATTCATCCCAAGTAGCCAACATACCTTTCTTTTTAGGTTTATCCTTTTTAGGACACTTGTTCGCTAAATGCCCATATTCATGGCAGTTGTAACATACTTTCTGGAATTTTATCACCGAGACCCCACATAGAATTAACAATGTCATTTAATCTAGTATAAAAGTCCACGAACGTTTCACTTTCCTCCATATGTATTTCCTCAAATTTGGTTGTGAGAATTTGGACTCTAGATTTCTTGACAATTGTTGTTCCCTCGTGTGTCATTTCTAAAATATTTTAGGCTTGCTTTGCAGTATCATAGGATATGATTCTTTTGAATTCATCCGGTGATAATGCGCAAGTTATGATATTTAAAGCCTTTGCATTGACACTACTTTCATTTTTCTGAAGTGTGGTCCAAGAGAAGTAATGTGTAACTCTCATAGTTTTGGATCCATCGATGCCAATTACTTCAGTGGTAGAAGGGGTCCATTCAGTCACTATGGCTTGCCACACGCTCTCATCCATGGATTTTAAGAAAATTCTCATTCTGGCTTTCTAATAGGCATAATTGGAGTCGTCAAATGGATGCCTAGTGACTGAAAGACTATCAAAATTTGACATCTTAAAAACTTAAAATCGATTAACTCAGGAAATAAATCCAAATAGAATAATTAAAAACGATCTATTAGGTTTTAATACCACTTGAAAAGGCTGAGCTATATGTCTTAAAGGGGAGGGAGGGGGGGATGAATAGGACTATGCCAAATTAAAAAAATAACAGCAGAATTTAAATAAATTAAATACAGATAGTAATAGACAATCCCACAATGCTGAATTTAAAGACAACCTCAAATGAACGAGTATTGAGAGGTTGATACAGATGTTGTTCTAAGGATAACCTTACACCATAAAAACTAAGGGTTTATGGCAGGACAACCTTACTAGAACGGTTTGTGTATCAAAAAATCAAACTAATACAGAGGAATAAAAGAAATAAATAGCAAGGAAGGAAATCTACGCTATTACAACATTCTCCACAATGCATAAAAGAAATTACAACATTCTCCACAATGCAAAAACTGAAATTACAACCATCTACAAAATGAAATAAACAATCAAACCACAAGACCAGAAATTATAGTAATTCGCTTGTATATACACCAACTGTTTAGAAAAATAGCCACACAACTACTCCACTCCTAATATCCTCACACAGTGGATATTAACGTTTACTATGAAAATAGATTTTTTCAGGTTCACCTATAATCCTCACAATTGTGTCTTTCAAGTGGGCTTACACAATTCAAAAAACCCCACACTCTGAGTTTTCTGAATCACCTTAGATAAACTAAATCAGAGATTTTTTTGGAATAATCTTAAAAACCAAAATACAAAAATTTATAATAATGTAAAATACCTGAATATTCTCTTTTTGATGCCGCCTGGAAGAACCAAATCGGAGTAGAATTTCAACGTATAAGTTCAATGTCCAAACTCACTTATGAAATGGTTCCAGGTTCTAAATTGGTTTTAGATTAAATCAAGTTGGTCTAGCTCTATTTTATTTTGATTAAATCAATCTCTTTTTCAAATATGAATGAAATATATAATACAAAATCAAATATAACAAAGCTAAATTAAGAGAATATTAAATGAGCACAATATATTTTAAAAAGAACACTAACTTATCTCTTAAAGTGGTGTATTGATTTAGCTTGAATTAAATACCAAACTCTGAAATTCGTGCTCTATTTATAAGTGAAGAAATCCTGTTTACGACTATTCCTGAGGACATCACGTTTGGTCGTAGGACTAATAGATTTTTGAAATTTTGAGCAAAATAAGATAAAGTCATTCCACGACTGGTCGTAGGCCCTCCACAACTAGTCGAGGGACCTCCACGATTGGTCATGACCTGTCCACGACTAGTTGTGTGGAATTTGAAATAGTTGCTGGATTTTGAGTCATAACTGCAGGACTGGTTGAGAATGAGTCAAGCACTGTTCACATGACCGGTCGAGCAGTCTCCAGGACTAGTCGTGGCTTAACAAAAAATTTTAAAAATTTGTAACAAACTTAGGACTGGTCGAGAAATTTCTTGGACTGGTCGAGCCAGTGCTAAGATTAATCGAATAGAATCCAAGACTAGTCAAGAAACAGTCTATTCACTTATAAAAATGACCTAATTGAATTATGTATTTAAAATGACCTACCCTATGGTCAATATAGAGTCATTCATACCTTCTATATGATGTATGAACATTGAAACTTCTTTTTCTTCAGTTGATAGTCGTTCTTTGAAGTTCACGAAGCTTGAGATCTTGCCATAGAATGAAGCTTGAACTTGAAATATCTTTAATCTTGAGCTTGAGGTTCAAAGTAAAAAAGACTGTCTTGACTAGGAGCTTGAATTATGAATCTTGAACATTGAATACTCACTTGATGTTGTACTCGGACATGACCATGTTATCTTGTCTTTCTTGAAGTAAAGACCATTGTTCTTGAGTGATGCAAAGTCTTCATAATGTAAAAGAGCTACACAAGACACAGATTCCAAGAGAGGTTTTGGCACTATCAAATTTGACAATTATAGGAGCTAGAAACCATAACACTTACAAACCATTGCTTGAGGAAAGGTTGAAGTTTGAAGTTACTTTGAAGAAGAGGGAATGAAGGTGTAAGAATAAAAATGATTTCGAAATGACGCTTATATTGGCCAAGGTAGAGGAGCATTTATTAGGGTATCATTACAATTTTGTGGGAAATGATGTAAAAATACGTGTCGGCATGGGGTTCGACTCTTGCTTTGATAAAGGTCGACTGTCGCTGACGTATTACGATGAATCCACCAAGAGCGGTTATTTTCTTGCTGCCACGTGTAGATAATAAATGCTGCATTAATGAGGAGTCTTACGTCACTCTCACATTTTTCTAAAAGCGAAGCGACGTGGGGGCCATGTTTATTCCCATTATCGCCATTCCTCATGAGAACCAATCAGAGTAGGATACGTGTAATTTGTATGGATCCACATTTTGTATTTGAAGATTTGTAGAAGATTTCTTAGTAATAACAGCTGGAACATATCAAATAATGCTACATCATTATTTACGTGATCGATAAAAGAGTATTTGTGAAGGAGTGGTTACAGGACAAATGACAGAAGGAGAAATAGAGGAAGTCAAGTAGTAGTAAATGGTTATGAAAACTGTCAGAATGTGATAAAGATCTAGATGGTCGGATAAAGTTATAAATAACAAAGGTGTTCAACATAGAAAGTTCATCTCACACCAACCTAATCAAATCAAATATTACCTTTCAATTACCAGTCAATTTACATCCTAGAGTGTAATACTTTACCTTTTTTGCCAGGTAAATTACATTTCTAAGTGTAATTCTTTACTTTCAACTTATTGTTTACATTTTGAAGTGTTATCCATAGCGTTAATCAAGTAACTGACAGTTTTAGATGTTATTTGAGCTTACGTTCGCACACTGAATTCAGTATTCACTCGAAAAATTGTTTTACAGCTGTTCCTTGCAACTGACTGTAAGAATTCCTTTTTCATTTTACTTTATCTGTATCGAAAAGTCATTCCATTTAAAGGGCACAAGTGTAACCCATCATTAGAGGACAAACAATATCCTCTGAATAGGCGACATATCTCATCATATCTCAGCCATATACTACGTCTACCTATCTTGGTGCTTGGGGTCATAGCTGTTTGGTTTGAATTTAGCCGCAATTTCAATTCTAGCATGCGGGCACACATACAACAAAAAAACAGAGCACCAACAAATGTCACCTTTAATTCATGGGCTAGACTTCTGTGTTTGGAAAATTAAATAATCAAGTTATTAACTTATTATATGTAATTTCATGATATTTGGTACAACCAAACGCACCCTAAACAGTGAAGCTTGATTTTCAATTTAGCAATAACTACATTTTAATACTGTTGACTTGTTTCAAGTGTTCCAGAAGTATCAGTGGACAAATTTTTTTAGTTGGGTCAGGGTTATAAGAATATCCAGACCGACCCTTGTTCGATGTGAGCCGAGCCTGGGTCTTGACATAGCAATATCATTTCTTGGGAAGTTCTTCTTGCCAATTCAGCAGATAGATGAGAGACATTAACACATAATGTTTGCAATCAAGCCCGTATATTTGTTTCACGCCAACGTGCTGTATGTCATATGTCCATCGATTACTGTCCCACCAAACGCGCTACATGATCCTTCCAACTTTCGCCTTTGTCTAATTAACTAACTATAATTTCACAATTCCCCTTTGACATAAAACGCCAGTAACTAACTACTTTTCTGGGTTGAGTCCATCTTAAATGATCGAAATTCAACCGAGCCGATTCAGTTCAGGTCAATTTTGAGAGATCCCAGATCGGAACATAACAGCCAGTGAATCTTTTAGCCTTTTTCTTGGTTGAATGTAAACAACTGCTATAATTTCTTTCTTAAACCATTTATTTGCTGGCAAAGAAATTGAACCTTTAAAGACTTTCATATCTGGGAGATTAGTGGTGGGGCCATTGAGTTGAGAAATTACAACAATCTTGGCCCCACTTGCACTAACTGAAAACTCTTACCATACATTCCCTACTCTGACCGAGGCATTGCAAGATCGAATGAGGAATCATATGACTCTGGACCAATGGTTATGACAACATTGTTCCGTTGCATCCCATCATGGATTGACCATGCCTCAAAATCTCCTTGACAGGATATCTTTAAATGCTACTCGCATGAAATAAATGTGTGGATGGTCCATAACTACTTCGAGCTGATGGGGCTACCATGGTTTGCCCAAGGAGGAATGCCACAACATGGCACATACATGTACATCAGACCAGCTCCACCATCCAGGGTCCATTGGTGGATGGTTCACACGTGCTGTGCATGTACATGGGAAAAAAAGAAGCCCTAGGACAGAATGTACGTGGCCTTTAAAAAAAATAAAAATTGCATGTGGGTTAATGAATCCTATTTGCAGTCATGCATCAAATCAAAAGGGCTACAGCTCAAGCGGATTGAGGGTCAACCCGTGCCCAACTCCAACTCAAGAGGACCCAACCCAAAGTGCCCCACTGAATTCATATTTGCTCGAAACCCTACTCCAAGCTGATTTGAAATTAGGTTGGAGTTTTCCAAGCCTAACGCAACCTGATGAGCCTGATAACCTGTCCCAACCCGACCAAAACTCGGGTTGGGTCAGTTTGCAGCGTTGCGAGTTTTCTGAACTTTTTTGAGACAAAGCCTCGGCATCATACAAACCATGCATGAATCGACTGGTCCATAGAAGACATGAGGCTATTATGGACTGCAGTTAGAAAGTAGGTGAGGGCACCGTGATGTTTGTGAGAAACCCACCCTATCCATCCATTTCACCAGCTCATGTTTGGAAATGAGCCCAAAAAATGAGGCAGATAATTTTATTTTATTTTTTTATTTTTAAAAAAAAACTACTGCCAGTGTGTTGCACAATGGGAAAAATTGGGCAAGGAAATATGCATTGTTAAAACCTCCCTGAGGTCCACTGTGATGTTTATATCCCATCCAAACCTAACATAAGGTCATTCCTACTGATATGAACTGAACATACAAAAGATTAGCCTGATCCAAAACTTCTATGCCCTATGAATGTTTCAGTGTTGGACATTCGATCATCACTATTTTCTGTGGTATGACCCACTGGGGTTTTGGATCTACCTCATTTTTGGGCTCATGTCTTAACATGGCCTTGCAAAACAGATGGACAGAGTGGATTTCCCACAAACAACACAGTGGGCCACACCCAGCTTCCGACTGCAGGAAAAATTGGCTTCCTATGGCCAGGACGTGCAAAAATCATACAAAACAGACATTAAGCATCATTCTACAGATTTTCTTTCAAAATAACTTCGTTTTGCTAAACATTATCAAAGGGAACAATGGAGATGAGAAAATCTAGCCCAAGCATTGCGCACTGATATCCATGAGGTAGACATCCTAGCAACATACAACGGAAAAGTTGGTGCAGTATTGGGTTTTTAGTTTGTACTACAGGCTATATTCGGGTGACCCAACCAGTTGATATAAAGGGCTCCACCATCATGCCTATGCACTCCATATCTCCAAGAAAGAATCACAACCCTTCATCAGGTGGCCTACAATAAACGGTTGAGAAATGCAGCAATAGTTAAGAGCCAAAAGTGGTAAGCTAGAGTCGCCCATAGCATCAACGGTTCCAATCACCAAACCATGGGCCCATCATATCAACAGCTTGGATCACCTAACCATAGGCCCGCTTATACAACCAAAAACCGTGAGGACTGCACAGCTGTTCAGATTCTCGACCACAGCACTGGATAACACATTTCCTTCTCTGATGAACCACTCAAATTCAACGTGTAGCAATTCATGACCTAGTCTGTTCCTTATTGGGATTCGCATCCTGGAAAATTCACTTCATACATGTTAACAACGAGCAACAAATCAAAAGTGTACTGCAAGAAAGATTCTTGGCAACGCCCAAAGCATTAAAACAGAAAAGGCCCACAAAATGGCCAATTGGATTATTCAACCTGTGCAATTGGCAAATAGCGGTCCCAACTAGTGTAGCCCACCCTAATGAACGCTACACAGAAGTGGTGTCATGTGTCCAATACAAGATGTTCCGTATTCGTTATGATACAGGTATAAAGACTAATATGTATAGATAATGGTCGTGAACATTACGCGATATGAGACTGAAATGGAATTGTTGATTGCTTTGGAACTGTATCAACCATTACGGGAGTTGTAACAGCTGTTAGTAACAGCTGTTATGTGGCATAACGACCATTGTGGAGGTAATAGTAAAAAACAATCACTTTTTCAATTTAAATTCATTTTCTCATTTTTCACTTTTCTTATTTCAAAAACTTTCCTAGATTATTCAATGGCAGATTTTGGCCACTTGTATTATAGTTTTTAGGATTAGAACTGTACGTAGATTGAATGGATTGGGTAAGTAGAAGCTCTGAGAGCCATTTTTTTTTTTAAAAAAAAAAAAAAAAAAGAAAAAAGAAAAGAAAAGAAAAAAGAAGAAGTGATATTTGTGCCCTTTTTTCCAATCTAATGCTTGATTGTGATATATATAAATATTAGATACACATAATCATGTTCATGAATTCACTGGACAACTACATACAACACTCTCACTAAAGAGTGAACTGTTACGCTACCACAAACATATTCAAAACAAAAAAATGAATGCAAATTTGAAATATTTACATTATTTTGGATTTTCTAAATATTTTTTCAGAATTTTTCAGGAAAAAAAAAACCAATTGTTATGTGAGTCGTAATAGTCGTTACGGCCAATATCCATATTGGTAATAGTGGTGACCATTACTGCCAACATTACTGACACAGAATACCTTAGTCCAATATGAGATCAAAACACCAAACAAGGAAGCCAATGGCACTGGGCCGCAATTAGATTTCCACAGAATGTTGTTTCAATTTTAACCATATGCTTCTCTCATATCCATGCATCTGTCAATACCACGAAGTGTCTAGTAATAATAGTACAATAGGGGAATAACCACATTCACAGTGGGGCCCAGGCCTTTGAATGGCTTAGATGAAGTGTCTAGTAATAATAGTACGATAGAGGAATAACCACATTCACAGTGATAGTGTGTGGATGTTAACTGTCTCAAGAAAATCAAGATGTAGAGAAGCTTCTAGGAAAAAAAAACAAATAGATGCTGTTTGCTTCAAGCACAACTAAAAACTCCAATATTATTCATTTTAAGAACATAAGGCCACAGGTACCAAGTCCATACAGATCATGGGATAGATCAACAAAAACAACTTCCATGTAAGAGTAAAAGCTAAGTTTATTGCAAACCAACAAGCTGCTCATTGAATCCATGTGCTCTAGATGTGTGTTCTATGCAAGCGATGAAGATTTCTGCATCAAGAAATTCTTGATTAGATACAATAATAATGATTTCATAACAAGGTTCTTCTTCCATTAGGATAAGTTCATGGTAGGATTTCAACTGGACACAAGCCACTCTCTCTAGTCAAAGCAAAGCAAATAATAGATTTTCGCATGCTTTGATATCATTAGCAGTTGAAGGGAGATCCACTTGTTCAAACTTTAACAACATAAAATTGCGGATAGAAGCAAAAGGTCTCTTGTTCAAGACTGCCCAATACATGTAACTAACGAATAGAAAAAGAAAAAAGAAAAAAACAGATGAGAGATTTGGAGAGAAGGCAGAATTTAATGAGATTCGAGCCTGCACAAACTCAATACATGTATATAACAAATTAAAAGGGAAAAAAAGAGGAAAACAGAGACGCATTTTGGAGGTGATGAAGAAATTAATGAGATGCCTTCCAAGGAATAACTGATGGCCCATGACCATTGGATGGTCATGATCAGCCCACGATCCCAACATCAATTATATGATAACATTTTTTTTTTCTTTTTGAAGGATGATTATACGATGACATATAAATGACAATATGACTATATTTACATATTTAGATCTTACATTATGTGCTGATTGCATCAAGATTAGCATCAAACAAATCAAATACAAAGCATCACACCTTGTATTGAGCATCAATGAACTTTTGCTGAGCAGTCATGAATATTTCTATTTCAAGTTGGCTTAACATGATTTGTAAAACTGACCATGTATAGTAGCGACAAGGCTATGATAATCGATGAGAGGGATTGAATAAGATGGGCAATTAGAGGCAACATGAAAAAAAGGGTAAATGTTATGTGAATGAGAAGATGAGGAATTGGAGGCAACCTGTGAGTAGTCCCAATTGGATATAAAATGATGAAGCAAATTGAGATGGTACGACCATATATAAGAAAACCAGAGCTTAAAGGATGGAACAAGTTAAAGGTCCTACATGTAGGATGAGCTCAAGATTTAACACCTAAAAGTGCTTGGATAGAGGTTGAGAAGGAATATGAGGGCCTTACCGAAAATACAGACTTCGATGGGAATCGTTGGCAAAATATGATTCATAAAGCTGATGCCAAATAGCTGTGACAAGGCTATAATGACGATGACAACATTCATACTTGCAGGCTAAAATAGGGAAGAATCAAATAAGCAAGTAAATAGTTGCTACGCCAAATAGCCGTCCATCTAATATACTTCAACAAAAATTCCACAACTTTCCCCAAGGGCCGGTTTGGATTTATGGAAAGCATAGGAAAGGACTTGGCCACAACTTGGTCTTATGAACTTGGATTTCCACTGAAGATGGAAGTTTAGGGTTATTGCTTGTACATATTGGGTGAATGATGGGGGACATCTCGTGCACATGCACGTCCCCCCCCCCCCCCCCCCGCACGCAAGGAGGAGGGCCCCACCATTGATTTAGATCGATGACAACGTCTAGGGATGGCCTCCTAGTTACAGGGTTGCATTTTGGTTCGTTGGAATGGACTTGATAGTCATGTGAATCCCACCATGGGTTCTCATAATCGTGACCCATTATTCTAATTAATCTAGTACTTAGGGTTTTGCTTATTATTGTTATTAGGAATATCATTGATGGTTTAGATTGCTTTGATTAATTGTTATTTTTTATTACTTCGTCGCCAAGTAATAGGTTGCGGACATGACGCGAGTTTTGAGGTATAGGGTGTTTTATTATATATAGGCACCCCTTGTAGTCTTTTTCATTCAATGAAGATTAATAAAATTCATGCGTTTTTCCGCTCCTCTAAATTTTCGAGTTGTGGAGATTCAATTGGGTGTGAAACCCTCCCTTCCTCAAATGGTTGATTACCGTGGTGTGAAGCCACACCTATCCTGATTTGCTCCCACCTTTTACCATCTATATTTCTCTTCTCCTACAATCATCTACGCTTCAAATCCATCCTCTATAGCAGCCGTTTTTCTCTCTACAGCAGATTTTCAAAATTTGGCCCTATAGGAGGGCTAAAACTTCAGCGGAGCACCATGCACAAACCGTGCATTGGATCGAGCTGAAATTTAAGGGGTTTTGGAGTCTACCCCTGGCCGACCAGAGCCAAGGTGGTCTTTTTCTGAATAGTGGGCCCCACACATGTGCGGCCGGGACTGCATGCACGTGCGTTTGGGCCATTATTGTTGTCCATGCCTGCAGTACTTCTCTGGTTCGTCTCTCTCATCTCTTTCATTCCGCTTTCATCCAAAATCCCCAAACCTAACCCTAAATTACTCAAATCCCCGATTTTATGCCCTTTATTCAACCTTAGGGTTCCCCGAATTGAAATTTCTGAATTCCTTGGATTGAGGGAATTATTTTTGTGCATGTGTGGATGAATTTACCCTTCTTTGATTCTTGTTTGGTCTATAATTTTGATTGATCCGGTCCTAGCATGTGTAGGCCTGGACCCGCATAGATTCCCCTTGACTGAATGCTTGAACTTTTATATGGGATATGGAATTGTTTCTGAACTATCGTGATCTAAAGCCTAACAATCTTGCACATCATATTTGAATTTCATGTCCTGCATCAAATTTGGTATCAGAGCTCAGGGTTCTTGTAGGGGAATGCATTGCATGTTTAGGGTTTAATTTATTTGTGTCCATTATGCATTAAGTAACATCATATAGAGTTGTTTAGAGGTCCATAATTTCTGATATATGCTGCTGAATTTTCTGCTATCAGAAAATCCGCATATCTCTTTGTTAGATTTTCTTTTGACAATTTTTTTGGATAGATAGGTTGCTGGAAATTGAGTAGTATTATGTCGTTTTCTCCATATAGAGTCCTATAGGAGCATTTAGTCCTATCTAGGTGCATATAGTCGTAGTAGAAGGTCCTTAGATTGAGTTAGTAGTTGTATGCCTACACGTACGGGTCGTGGTTTTAGCTTGCACCCTACACTAAACATGGAGCAATTACAAGAGTCAATGAACATGTTGACCAAGCAGTTTGAGTTTTTGGGTAGGTGCTTGGAACAACGTATGGACCAACGCATTGAACAACTTGATATGCACATTACCCAACTAGAGACCTCCGCTAGGGTGTGGTTTTGGCTTGCACCCTACACTAAACATGGAGCAATTGCAAGAGTCAATGAACACGTTGACTCAACAGTTCGAGTCTTTGGGTATGCACTTGGAACAACATATGGACCAATGCTTTGAACAACTTGATGTGCGCATTACTTAACTACAGACCTCCGCTAGGGCAAACCCCACCATTGGGGAAGCCCAATCTTAGGCAGGTGGTTAGAAGGATAGACCAAGGAATGGAGGTGGCTAAGGAATCGATTATGAGTGTGTACCCATGCACCTATCCCGTGAGGTACATCAAGACCACTATGACCTCGATGCGCAACTTCCTAAAAGAGTTAGACTAGTTGCCTTTACGTTTGATGGCCACTTGAACCTTAAAGTTTTTTAAGAATGGTTGACAAATATGGACCACCTTTTTGAGTTGTACGATATGTATGGCCTTGTGGCTAGAGAGAGTGCACCAAAGGCTAGTGTAGAGTTATCCACTGAGGCCATTCCGGTAGAGGATGAGTTTCGTGATATCTTTTCTAATGATCTACTAGATGAGTTCTCCCCTATGAGGGATATACAGTACACCCGGACATGGGATACCGTACTATATATAGCTGAGCCTGCGTTTAATAGTTCTGTCGATAGGTCTATAGGTCCAAGTCCTTTTGAAGTCGTTGCTGGTTATAAACCTAGGAAACCTATTGATCTTGTCCCTATGTCACTGTCCCATATGCCATCAGAGTCTGCAGAGTATTTTGTGCATCGCATTCATTGATGGCATTAAGAAATCAGGCAGAAGATCATGACTAATAATGAACATTACACACTTTTTGCATACTAACATAAACGTTCAAGGAATTCAATGTAAGGGACTGTGATGGTCCGCATCAGGCCAAAGCGGTACCCTTAGGGAATTGTTTGTAAATTACATGCGTGTAGCGCTGGACCATTCAAAATTATAAAACGAAACGGTTTCAATGCGTATGTGGTAAATCTTCCACCTTCCATAGGAATTAGTTCCACATTCAATGTGGAGGATCTAGTTGCATTTTAAGGGTTCACTAATACATTGTCCAGCCTGTCACCTAACCATCATGATTTTTCAAACATTTTCCTCAATCCACGACCCCCTCCGACCCATCTTCCCAGCCTCTACCTCACATACCCACCCTTCCCACACTCAAAGATGAGATAGAGGATCTTCTGGACCATCAGATAATATCCACGTCGGACGGCCGGTTTTAGAAGTTCTTGGTCAAGTGGAAGTCACGCCCAGCTTCAGACAGTACGTGCCTCTCTGAGGAGGAGCTTTAGAGACTTGATCCTTACATTTCGGAGTGGTTCAGGAGTTTTGTTTCGCCAGTGGCGAAACCTTCGCAGCCGGGGAGAATTGAGGGGAACATCTCGCGCACATGCACGCCCCCCTATGCATGTACGAAAGGAGGGCCCCACCATTGATCTGGATCGATGATAATGTCCAAGGAGGGCCTCTTAGTTAAAGGGTTGCATTTTGGTTCGTTGGAGTGGACTCGATAGCCATGTGAATCCCACCATGGGTTCTTATGATCATGGCCCACTATTCTAATTAATCTAGTACTATGGATTTTGTTTATTATTTGTTATTAGGAATATCATAGACGGTTTAGATTGCTTTGATCAGTTGTTATTTTTATTACTTCATCGCCAAGTAATAGGTTGCCCACATGGTGTGAGTTTTGAAGTATAAAGTTTTATTATAAATAGGCACCCCTTGTAGTCTTTTTCATTCAATGAAGATTGATAAATTTTTTGCATTTTTCTGCTCCTCTAAATTCCTGAGTTGTGGAGATTCAATTGGGTGTGAAACCTTCCCTTCCTCAAAGGGCCGACTACCGTGGTGCGAAGCCACTCTATCCTGATTCACCCCCACCTTCTACCATCCATATTTCTCCTCCTATAGTTATCTACGCTTCAAATCCATCCTTCATTGCAGCCGTTTTTCTTTACAACAGATTTTCAGAATCTGGCCGTGCAGGAGGGCTGAAACTTCGATGAAGCATTACACAAACCGTGCATTGGATCGAGCTGAAATTTGGAGGTTTTGGAGTGCACCCCTGGCCGACCAGGACCAAGGTGGCCTTTTTTCTAAATAGTGAGCCCCACACACGTGCGGTCGGGATCGCACACGTGTGTTTGGGTGATTGTTGTCCACGTGTGCGATACTTCTTTGGTTCGTCTCTCTTCT
Source organism: Magnolia kwangsiensis (assembly GCA_037074715.1). NCBI lineage: Eukaryota > Viridiplantae > Streptophyta > Magnoliopsida > Magnoliales > Magnoliaceae > Magnolia > Magnolia kwangsiensis. The sequence continues at coordinate 73,647,180 of CM073575.1, read as the reverse complement.
CTTTCATTCCACTTTCACCGAAAATCCTTAAACCTAACCCTAAATTACTCAAATCCCCAATTTTATGCCCTTTCTTCAACCTTAGGGTTCCCTGAATTGAAATTTCTGAATCCCTTGGATTGGAGGAATTATTTCTATGCATGTGTGGATGAATTTACCTTCATTTGATTCTTGTTTGGTCTATAATTTTGATTGATCCGGCCCTAGCATGTGTAGGCCTGGACCCGTATAGATTCCCCTTGATTGAATGCTTGAACTTTTGTGTGGGATATGGAATTGTGTAATTGTTTTCGAACTATCATGATCTAAAGCTTGACAATCTTACACATCATATTTGAATTTCATATCCTGCATCAATGAATGAGAAGGGGTGGGAAGTGGAGTCTTCATTATATCATATGCTTCTAATGTGTGGAAAGCGATTTCGACAGTCTGGCATCTTTTCATTGGGGGCATTTCCTTCTCCCTAGGAGGTGCGTGACGTATTGCTTTCTGCCCTCTATAAGAAGATTTCCCTTCCCTAGCTGGTGTTGCTTTGGATAGACAAGTCTCGTTAGTGAGTTGTTATTCCATGGTGGGGAGGAATGTGGTATGGGCTTCATAGTGTTACCGCAACCCTTCAGATGGGGAGATGGAGCTTGTGGAGTTGTTGTCACGGCTAAAGGATATGGCCCCTATGGTCCATTTTAATGATTCTATGCTTTGGAAAGCCCACCCCTTATGTTGTTTCTCAGTTCGATCTCTCTCTGAGTTTATATCCAATCCCTCTCAACCCAACATCTTCCCTTCTTTTGGTCTAGTGCTCCTCGGGTTGCGGCGTTCGCTTGGCTTGTGGGAAGAAGGTGCTCACCATGGATAATTTGCAAAGAAGAGCTTTGTTCCTTTTGAACATCTACTTGTGTATGGTGGTTGTTGAATCGATGGACTACTTATTCATTCATTGTGTGGTAGCCAAGTCTATTTGGAATCATTTCATTCAATCCCTCCACTTTAAGTGGGTTATGCCGAAGACGATGCCGGATTTGATGTGGGCTTGGCATGGGGGAGGAGTGAGGAAAGCAAGGAAGGCAATTGGGAGACTTCTTTTACTTGTAATTTGGTGGTTGATTTGGGGATAGCGAAATAGACGTTGTTTTTGTAATAGGAGTCATTCTCAGCGTGAGGTGATAGGGGAGATTACTTATAATTTAAGGAGTTGGGCGGTGTATGTAATGGAAATTAGCCCGGTCAATCTCTCACTTTTTTCAGGGGATTAGGCGTGGTTTGCTTGCTTCAGATGTCTCTCCTCTTTTTTGAGTTGTAGAGGTGGGATTGTTTTAGCCTTTTTGTTTGTTTTTGTGCTTTGGCGCTTTTCTAATAAAGTTGTTGTTATCTCTCCAAAAAAAAAAAAAAAAAAAAATGGAAAAGAAAATAATGTTTCTTGGGAAACCTTATTTCAAAGAACTTATGGGAAGGAAACATTGTTTTACTTGTTTGTTTCAACAAGATTTTTCTAGAAATTTAGGATCTATTTTCAAATTTGTTGTTTGGCAAAACAAAGAATTTTCTTGAAAAAAATTCCGGGGTAGTCACCAGCATGTACCAGATTAGAACTTATGCCACATATGGGATGCTTGGAGATGGATAGTGGCACGTGTAGCATACACAACATATGTGGGCACTTGAAGCCAAATTGTGGCACGTGTTACATGTGAGGTGCTTGAAGCTACATGCTAGCAACTATAGCACAAGACGCGTTGGCACATTTGACACATGGGCACTTGAAGCTAGATGGCAAGACTTGTGCACATTGGCACCGTTGGCACATATGGAAAATTTGGAGTGATTGAAGATGGACGATCACTCATGTGCCACATGTAAGGCACTTTGCACATGTGGAGCGCAAGAGAAGATGAATGGTGGTACATGTGTCACATTAGCACATATGGGGCACAATAGAAGATGAATGGTGTCACATTAGTTGTGGAGCGCTTTACATACACGTGAGGTGCAAGAGAAGATGGATGGTGCAGATTGGCATGTGGCATAGTAGCAAATCTGGGGCATGGCCAAAGATAGACAATGGCTCATTTGGCACATGAGCACATGTGAGGCGATCAAAGATGAATGGTGGCACATTTGGGGTTAACCCTTGAGAAACCCAATTTCCTTCCCCATGGGAATAAATTTGTTTATTTTCCAACAAAGAAAGTGGGAAATGGTGCTTCCCACAAATTCCCATAAAGAAAGGTTTTCCAAACAACGGAATGGGGGCGTTTGGATCGTAAGTTACTTAAGCTAAGCTACTTATGCCTCAAGTAGCTTATTTTGATTTCTACTTATTAAACTGAACTTATTAGGTAACTTTAAATAAAAAAGTTACTTATAATCGATCATAAACCAAACTTACTTATCTCCAATAAGTTGCTTATCTACTGCTGTAAGTAGAAAAAGTAACTTATTTGGTGGTACCAAAAGGGCCCAAAGTGAGTTTCGTGGGAAACAATATTTCCTTTCCTTTCCATCAATCCCAATAGTCCTTTCCTACAACGTTCTTACTATTTTTAGTTACCAACATTAACAAACTTCTGACTAAAGCTTCACAACTAAGTTAAACAATCATGCCATTCATCTGAAAAATCCACCTACCCATCTCCATACCATTCTCTTAAAAATACCCATAGATCGGCCACAACAATAGGAAAATTAGAAAACCATAGAATACTGGCTCAAAACCCATAACTCCCTCTACAAAATTGCTTTCGATTCAAACCCTAACAAAAAGGATGTAGTTAGAGGTGTATACGAGTTGAACTGAGTCGCGCTTGGCACAACTCGACTAGGCTCGACCACTTGCTAACCCCAACTCGAACTCGGCTCGGTCCTCGAGCCTGACTGGCTAGCTCAGCTCGGTTCGATCAGCAGCTCGGGCAAGTTCGAGCCGAGTTTGAGCCAAGATCGAGCCGGTTTCGTCTGTGCGGCATTTTCACAAACAGATGATCTACACCTTTAAAATCTCACTGTACATAAAACATCGACAATGGTTTTACAGGTATTTTATCAAACACCTTGTAAGCAACATAAAAATCAAGAAAAAAAGGGTTTTTGTTTCATATACGTACCTTCCTTGCCACCAGCTACACTTCATTGAGTCATTTCATCAAACACTTGGTGAGCAACAACACTTGGTGAGTAACTGAGTCACCGAACTAAATCGATCCGAGTCAAGTCGAGCTTGGGCAAGCTCAAACTTTGTTCGAAATTTTTTCAAGCTAAAAAAATCAGCTCAACTTGGCTTGAACTTAATTTCGAACCGAGTCGAATCGAGCTTTTTCGAGTCGAGTCGAGCGAGCTACCGAGCTAACTCTGCTCGTGTACAACCTTAGATGTAGTGCCGCTCCCTCTTTGAATCATGCTTTGGAATCACACAGCTGTTCCTGCTTCCGAGCCTGTTACACTTGGTAACATTCTGAAACATATGCTTCCCCTCTCCTAAACTTGAAAATGTTGCCGCTTTGCTGCATGCTTTGTGCAACTATAGGGACTACAACCTACACGCATAATTTTATTTTTTTTCTAAAAGGCAAAAATAGCCCTATTTGAAAAATGTGTAAACAAAAAACCTTTAAGCATTTTCATCCTACTGGGATGGACATAGTGCCAAAGTTCTTCAAAATATTCTCTTGATCATCTTCCAGCTTGTTGGCTCCAAACTTGCCTTGCGTGAATCCCGTAGTTTCCTTGATCCCAATAAAAATCATGAAGCCAGCTAAAAAAAATTATCCTTCTGGATTTCATAGATACTCATATCAACCTTTTGACTACATCAATCTACCTTGGTTTCTTCAGCCCTCCTACAACATAATTGTTCTTTGCTCAATTTGTCAATAGGAATTTTTCTCCCCACAGCAGTTCTTCAAAGATCTTTTCAACCTACAAACAAAGAGGGCTGAATAACATGCCAATTGCACGCATGTGGGGCACATGGTTTGGTGATCCAAACCATCGATCTGGTGGGTCCCAATGTGGATAGAGAATGGCCTTAATATCTCCCAAATTGGAAGACCCTAACTACATTCCACCTGAATTGTGAGGGAAGCCAAGGTTAGGAAGCAAAGATAAAGCACCATTACATTCTCAGGATATTACACACTACAAGTGCTCAAGTATGATTGGGCCCTGCAGTGGTAGAACGTTGGTCAACCTAGCATACTCCCTCTCTTCTCTCTCCCGACCCCTCACTTTCTGACCCATTCTAGGCGCATATATCAACCCGCGCAACTAGGTGGCCTACAGATGGATGATTGAGGAGGATGTAATCTTTATGAAGTGCAGTAGGGACTAGGGAGGTGTTGATTTTCTGAATCACCATTAAGAAGATTAGTGTAGGTTGTTTGGACGGTCTTTCTCAATTCTAGTGAATGGCTTGCCTGCTGGCTTCTTCTCTAGCTCTCGAGGTATCTGTCAGGGTGATCCACTTTCGACTCTTTTCTTTTCTATTGTGGCAGAAGGTTTTAGTTTGCTTATGGAGAAAGCATTGGAGCATGGCATAGTCAATGGTTTTTGGGTTTACTGCCTGGAATTGTCTTTCAGTCACCTTCAATTTGCAGATGATACCAATTCTGTTTTCTGAGGCAAATGCAATTCATGTGGCTAACATTAAAGGTATTCGGAGGTGCTTTGAGGAGTGCCGGATTGCAAGTAAATCTCAGGAAGAGTGCCATGGCAGGTGTGGCTATTGAAGATGAGATGGTGAATTTGTTAGCTGATCACATAGGTTGCAAGGCTGTGAAGCTCCTGTGTGTTTACTTGGGTCTCCCCTTGGGTGGAAACACAAAATCAACAGCATTTTTGGATGCCCATGGTAAGTAATGAAGCTAACGAATTGGGTGCTAAGTGGAAAGAGAAAGACTTGTCTTTCGGGGGGAGCATTACTCTCATCAAGGCAGCCCTACTGGATCTCCCAATTTATTCCATTCTCTTTTTAAAATTCCAGCTTCTGTACCCTCGAAGATTGATCAAATCCAAAGGGACTTCCTGCGGTAAGGAAATCAAGTCAGTCATGAGTTCCACCTTGTGATTTGGAAGGAAGTGCAAAGCCCGCATCTTTAAGGGGGCTTGGGATAGGAAACATTAGGGAGAAGAATTGAGCAAACTTGGGTAAATGGTAGTCGCAGTTTGGGGAGGAAACGAATGCAATCTGGATGAGTGTCATAGGGAGGGAAGCATGGAATGTCGAATGGTGGATGGTTCCCAGGTTGAGGTGACAGATCGAACAATTCAGCAGCCTCAATAAACATCGGCAAAATTGGTTGTCAGGCAAGAGGCCATTCATGAGACATGGTAACAAACATAGGCTCCGAGCTGAGACAAGGTCTTCATTTCTTGGTTGGAGATGGTGATAAAATCTGGTTTTGGATGGATGTGTGGTTGGAAGACATTCCTCTAGTGATGTCATTTTAGCCATTACTTGCTCTTGTTGTAAATAAGGAGGAAACAGTCAAGGACTGATACAAGATGCTGGGGAATGGTATCATTTGGGAAGTTAGGTGAGAAGGAATCCACTTGATGAGGAATTAGAGTCGTTCGAGCTCTTGCTTAAAAGACTGTCGGAACCGCAGGCTGATCATCCTCTTGTGGTAGATAGTAGGCATGGTTGTGAACACTATCCACAATATAGCCCCTCGCCCGAAGAAAAACCCAATTAGCCGTATTACAAAATTTTCAAAAACATCTCCCATTATGTTCTTCCCAAATCACCAACAAAATTGCAAACAAGCTAAGCCACCATAATGCCTTTGACTGCTTACCAATCTCCTGCCACGCCAAGCCTATAAAAAAACTTCCAATTGAACTTGGCATGACCTGATATATCTGGAAGGTCCTAAAAAGACCACCCCACACCTGGAAGGCTAGTGTAAAATGGATGAAAAAATGATTAATTGATTCAACAATTGTCATACACATCAGACAGATGTTTGGGAGCATCGTTCCGCGTCTCTAGAGGCTATCCACAATGAAGACCATTTTCCTTCCTATTTACCAAGCAAAGTCTGTAATGCAGGGGCATTTTGCGTGACTAGGACATGGAATTTTCCTTCAATTGCTTACAAAACAAGTAGATGAGCCCAGGACCCCTAAAGATTGCATGCCCATGTCTGTGTTCCATAGGCCTTTAGAGTTTGCACATGCATCTACACAACATATGCATGACTTGCATGTGGAGATTAGAAAAAGAATCAATATAAGTAATGAAACATACAAAATGATTGCTGACTCACACCATAGGTTTAAAGAGTTTGTTATGGGTGATGAAGTCATGATTAAAATACATCCAAAAAGGTTTCCACAAAGAATCATAAAAAAATTACACACACGTAGCGCTGGACCATATAAAATCTTGAAAAGACGGGATTTGAATGCTTACTTGATAGATCTTCCACCTAACATGGGTATCAGTTCCACATTTAATGAGGAAGATCTTGTACTGTTTCATGGACCTTCCTCTAACCCTCGCATGAACTTTGATGATGATGCCCTTGACCTGTCCTAAGACCCATGGCCATTACCTGACCCATCTTCTCAACCTTTACCATCTGTACCTATGAGAAGAAAGGAAATGGAGGATGTCTTAGATGAAGAAGGGATTTCCACAATACATGACAGTTACTAGGAGTACCTTGTTAAGTGGAAGGGCAGACCAAAGTCATACAACACGTGGATCATGGAGGTAGAGCTTCAGCGACGAGACCAGGATCTCCTCGAGCATCACTGCAGCTTTATTTCGCCAGAGGCAAAATTTCCTCAGCCAAGGGAAATTGGTGGGGACATCGGAGAACCTACTCGGGTGTACCAGAGACAAAGACGACCATCCACATCAGTGCAACTTTCTTTGTGGATGAAAGACGAGTTCCAGATGGGGCCCGTCGGGCCATTTTGAAGAACCCACATGCATTGGACGTGCATCAGGAAGACCCCACCTTGAGATGATGCATGTGGGCTACTTAGGAGATCATTTTAGTCATAGGATTGCTATTTCATGTCGATCCGACTGTTGGATCTTGTCGATCAGGCCACCGAATCTTTTAGATTTGGGCCCCTTGGACTCTGATCTTATTTTCTTTACGTTTCTTGTTATTTTTAGGATTTATTTGATGGTTGAGATTGATAATAAATGTTTTAGTTTTCTTATTTTGGACAATGGGCCACTTGAGTGGCATAGTTGTAATTATGTTGAATTTTTAATAATAAAAGCACATTGGGGGGGGGGAGGGTTGCGTTCCAACCCTATTGGATTTTGTGATTAAAAATAAGAGAGAGAGAGAGAGAGAGAGAGAGAGAGAGAGAGAGAGAGAGAGAGAGAGAGAGAAGCTCTTGCTTTCATCTTCCATCTTCATGCGATTTAAAGATTCTTCCAAGTGATTTGAAAGGGAGATTGGTGCAAGGCTAATCTTCATCAAGGGAGGTACGAGGTGTCCATCTATCCCCACACTATCTTCTCTTTTCTCCTCCAAGGTATTTTCTTCGAATCCTTCGATTCTCTCATCTTAAGCCTTCATCCTTTCATAAACCCATCTTTCCTTTACCTATCCATAACCCCAAACCCTGACTGACTTAACCCGTCCATCCCACGCCACACGTGTGACCATAGACCACACATGTGAATCCTTGGAGTTGGCCTTATAGCCACACCTTGCCCCCTTTGGTTTTCCATCATCCTTATATCAAAACTCCTTTCTTCCATCCCCGAAGCCATAACCCTAAATTTAGAAATCCCTAACTTTCCTAAAATTTTCCTAATTTCTAAAAAAAACCTTAATTCCAAAATTCTCAATTCCCATGAATCCTAATTCTTTAAATTTTAGATTTTCCCCTTCCTAACCCAAATCATAAAATCTACAAATCTATCCCTCGAGTGTGGAACGTGCCTATGTTAAATTGGAAGTTCTGTCCTTCCATCGAGCCTAGTTTTAATTGATTTATATGATTTCTTAGCATGCGGGCATGTGATTTAGGTTAAATCAGATTTCATTTCCTATTATTTACTCTTAATTACTTGGTGGATTAGCATCTTTTGTTAATTGAATTACTTTATGGACTCTTTCATAATCTCCATGTTGCATGCTAGCATTAAATAATGTGTCCTGCATCACCCTTCCTTGTGAAGAACGTAATAGAAATACCAAATTGAAAAGCAACAAGAGCTATCCTCACCCCATATCATTCGATCCCGCTCCCCACTTGTCGAGTGATAGCACTGGGTACGCTCTAACAACACAGGCAATTCCTCCACCTCTTCCTACCTTAGGTATGAGAAACATGGGGGGACCACACCGTAACCCCACAATACACCAAGAAACAACACTACCTGGATATTGTAGGCCATGGACATACGAGCAAATCTTGGAAACAACGCTTGCAAGGATACTTCCTTGACCCAAACGCCCTCCTAGAAATGAATGTTCTACATGTTCTGAAGGGTGTAGTCTATACTTTTAGCAAGACTAGACTTCATGGAAGAGATCCCTTTACATATAGCCAAGGCTCTATACATGGAGGAATCCTTCACAAAACAACCTCCCACAGAAAATCCATACTTCGTATCTATTATATCTCTCCACATTGCCCCAACCTCCATCCCAAACCTCCATAACCATTTGCCCAACAACACTTTGTTCATCAAATCCCAAATCCATAATTCCTACTTCCTCTTCATGGGGTTTACACGCCTCCCCACATAGGAGGTCGTACTAATTCTTCCCTTCCGCTCCTTGCCATAGAAAGTCGCGTGCACCTCAACCTTTTCAATCTCATCAGCAAACAAGATTCTCATAGTGGATAATCTCAAAACATAACTTTGTGCTTCTTAATTGATGCATCATGTGTGAATAAGAGAAGTTTGACTCTTTCCTAGATAGATTTTAGGATGAACTGGATGTTCCATTTGTGGGACACTTCTTCAATGGTTTTAAGGTCCCTCCAAATGTTGTAGGAAATCTATATGGATTATTGTGTTGTTTAAGATTCTGTGGAGGAATGGTAATGCAAGACAGATAGCCTATCGTAAAATGATGCAATGAGATCATTAACGTATTAACTAGAATAATTTGAAGCACAAAATAATGTTAATCAATCACAAGCTTAATGAATTCAAGTATTTAACTAAGCTCAGATTCAAGACTAAATTACAACCCGTCAGTTAGCTATTATAAAACATGATTAGATATGACCTATGGAAGGTAGGACTTCCATCTAGCATAGGTACTAATCATCATTCAAAGGAAGTACTTGCCTTTGTTAGGATTGATAGGCTAGGGTTGATTCAAAGGTTTAGGGAATTGGAAAATAGGTTTATATTTTCAGATTTAGAGAAAATAACGTTTGGGAATTTGGGGATTTTTGGATTTGGGAATTAAGGTTTGAGGTTTTAGGGATCTAGGGTTTTTGAAACTAGTTTTGGAATTTGAGATTTGGGATTTTAAGGATTAGGGTTTGAATAGATTAAGCAAAGGATGATAGGAAGGGGGAGGCAGGCCATACAGACATCCTTACAAGTCTGTTTGTACGGTTGTACAGATAGGTGGGTATGGCCTAGTATGGCGGTGTGGTTGTATGGTCAGGTGAGGTGGGTTGGATGGGAGTTTGAGATGGGTTAGGTTGCAGGCGTATGGGTTGCGAGAAAGAAGAACAATGATAGATGTGAAGATAGTTTGTTGGAGGGGAAAAAAGAGAATAAAACTAGAAAGAAAGAAACAAAAACAGAAACAGAAAAGAGAAGAAATACACTTTTTGATGGAAGAGAAAGAAAATGATAACTAAGAATCATTTCATGGCATCACACCAAATTGCTCCAATCATTGGAGGTTTTACTTCATCACAAAGCAAAGAAAAAGAGATTATTATTATTATTATTATTATTATTTTATTTCATATGAAATAATGGCTAGGCTGGGGATGTCCAACCCTTTTATAATCTCTAAAAAAGGTTTTTTACAAAAAGACGCTCTCAGATAAAAAGTTTCACATAAAGATGCTCAATAAAATAAAATTTGTTCTTAACTTCCTAAACTCAATAAAAATATAAACTAAATAAAAAAAAAAAAGAAAAAAAAAGCACATAAACAACTAAATAAACTAAACTATTTCGTAGCCTACGATCAAGATGTCCAATGACGATCATCCAATGGTCGGAAGAACCCAACTAAGTAGCTCACATGCATCTTCCCAATGTGGGGTCTTCAAAGATGCATAATCATGCATGTGGGGTCTTCAACGAGCAAGACTCTCGAATTGGGCCTGTGGGGCCCCACGTGTGCATTACCTAGTCATAAAGAAACGAGAGTTCTCCTCTTCCTCTGGTATACTCAGATTGGTGCTTGAATGTCCTTATCAACTCCCCTTGGCTGACAAGAGTTCACCTCTGGCGAAATAAAGTTGCGGTAATGCTCGAAGAGATCCAAGTCTAATCTCTCATAAATGTACTCGGAGCATTGGTCAAGCCAAAAGTCATGATTAACCACTCATATAGCACATCCTTCATCTTGAAGGTCGTCTTCTATTCATCTCCTAAGTGTATGATGATACTCGCTTCTGAGGTCGATCGTGGAAAAAATTGTAGCAATGGCCATCATATCCATCATGTTGCCAAGTGCCATCTTTCTTAGGTGCGAGGAGGGCTAGCATAGCACATGGAATCAAACTCTCCTAAATGAACCCTTTTCTAAGAAGCTCATCTACTTGCCTCTTCAACTTTGCATGCTCTATGGGATTCATTCAATAATGAGGAAGGATTGGTAGAGTCGACCCGAGGATAAAATCAATCATGTTAAATGTCCCGCATGGGTGGAAGCTCATCCGGTAAGTCCTTTGGGAAAACATCTCTAAACTCCTCCAACATCGGACTCACCTTAGGTGACCAACTGTACGCCAACCTCGAGTGTGACCTCTCTTGTCACGAAGGCATACACCATCAAATCAACTTTAGTCTCCTTTTTAAACTCTTTGGCGCTTATCGTGTAGAGAACTTAAATTGGGACCTCATCACATCTTTTTATTCGCCCTTCTTGACATCTTCCTTCTTCTTTTGGGTGCTTTTAGGCAGAAGAGTGTTGAGCTTTATTCTCTTTCCTTCATACATAAATGAACACATATTGGAACAACCGAATAGTGTCACATCACTATCAACAACTAAGGTCTGTCCAAAATGATGTGGCCTACGTCCACAGGCAAAACATTGTAACATAACCTGTCTTTGTAGGAAGCAAATTGAATGGGTATAAGACACCGCCGAGAAACCTGTATTAAGGACGCATCAACCCATGAAACTCAATAGGGTTGAGGGTGAGGGATGGGTTTCAAACCCAAACAAGATACAGTGCTAGCAGAGATCGCGTTGATACAACTACTGCCATCAATTATTACCTAGCAGTTTTTGTCCCCACACTCGATATAAGTGTGGAAAATCAAATTCCTACACCAATTGTCACTCTCTTTAACCTAGGCTAGGGTGCATCTGACAATTGCAAGTGGCATGGTCTCAACTCCCTCGTTTTCTTCATCAACAACAGCAATTTCGGGCTGATATTCTTCTTCCTCGCAATCGCCCTGATCTTCAGCATCCTCATCAATCTCGCCAATCATGAGGGCCTTATTTCGTTCTTTCATAGGGCACATGTGTTCAAGGTGACCATATCCTTGGCATTTGTAACACCGCGTTTGCTCACCTGCTCTCCAACTGGTACTAGCTAGAGTTTTACACTTCACATCCCTATTGTTGAATTGAGTACCAGTAAGGGCCTTGGATTGACTCTCGAAATTAGACTTAGCTCCCTAGGGAGTGGCCCCGACATTGGATTCACAATAATCGAATCGGCTCATAAATTGCGGTTTCAAATACTGCTCAAGTTCTTGCACCACTTGATAAGCATGCTCTAGGGTATTGATGCCATGAGGAATGAGCTCACGCTGAAGCTCAGGTCAAAGGCCCATTCTGAAACGAGAGAGGGTCATTAATGGGTCATCCTCGATGTTACAACGCATCATGTATTCATCAAACTTGGCAATTTAATCCACCATTGATCCCTAAGAAAAGGATTGCCACTGAAAGGGAGGAAAGTATTTTTCATTTTTTCCTTTAAGATTTCTTTCATCTCGGCCCACAGTGAGACCGGGTCATTTTCAGACCTCTCTGTCTTACACTTGACATTTTTCGAAAACAACTTGGCTTAGGCCACCAACTTCATCTTGGTGAATCTCACCCGCAGCGATTGGACATATTGTACCACCGAAAATAATGATCCATGTTCACAAGCCAATCGAGGAAGGCCTTAGGGTTCAAATATCCATCATAGTTCAGGGCCTCAATCTTCACTCTTCATTACCTAATCATCAAAATCATGGTGATCTAAATAGTCTCCACGGGGCGGCTGGGTGCCCCACCATGGCCACGGTCTCTTTCACGTCCACCAACTTCACTTGCTGCTTGAGATTAGCCATCTTCCCCATTGTCAGGGTTTGCCTAGAGGGAAGCTTCCAACTAGGTCATGCAAGTATTGGTATCATTCCTGGGGGTTGTCAATTGGTAGCTAGTGATTCTACTTTAGGCCTCGATGGTCGTGAGTTGGTTATTGATGACATCGATAGCCTCAACAAGCTATTCTGAATTCATTGTGGGGTGTAGAGCAAAACCACGCCTAGTACGAGTGGGAAACCTAAAGAAGAACCTAGGAAATAAAGACTCTAAATGCAATGTGATGAGAATGGGAAGACTACTAACACCAAACACGGTAATATGAAACCCTAATGTAGATGCAACATGTCAATCCTATGCTAAACCATATCTAATACCAAAAATTTAACGCAAGACGGATGATGGCCTAGCCTAGAATGATGCAATGAGATCATTAACGGATTAAGTAGAACAATTTAAAGCACAAAATACTGCTAATCAATCACAAGCTTAATGAATTCGAATTCGAGTATTTAACTATGCTCAGATTCAAGACTAAATCACAACCCGTCAGTTAGCTCTTATAAAACATGATTAGATATGACCTATGAAAGGTAGGACTTCCATCTAGCATAGGTATTAATCATCATTCAAAGGAAGTACTTGTCTTTGTTAGGATTGATAGGCTAGGGCTGATTCAAAGGTTTAAGGAATTGGAAAATAGGTTTAAATTTTCAGATTTGGGGAATATAACGTTTCAGGATTTGGAGATTTTTAGATTTGAGAATTAGGGTTTGAGGTTTTAGAGATTTGGGGTTAAAGTTTTAGGGATTTAGGGTTTTTAAGAACTAGGTTTGGGATTTGGGATTCTAAGGATTAGGCTTTGAAGTTTGAATAGAGTAAGCAAAGGATGAAAGGAAAGGGGGAGGTTGTTCGTACGGTTGCATGGATAGGTGGGTACAGCCTGGTATGGCTGTGTGGTTGTATGGTCAAGTGAGGTGGGTTGGATGGGAGTTTGGGATGGGTTAGGTTGCGAGTGTATGGGTTGGGAGAAAGAAGAATAGTGATAGATGTGAAGATTGTTTGTTGATGGGGAAAGAAGAGAAGGAAACTGAAAAGAAAGAAGAAGAGAAATGAGAAGAAATACCTTTAGATGGAAGAGAATGAAAGACAATAATAATTAGGAATCACTCCATGGCATCACACCAAATTGCTCTAATCACAGGAGGTTTTGCTTCATCGCAAAGCAAAGATATATATATCATATGCAATAATGGCTAGGGTGGGGACGTCCAACCCTTGTATAGTCTTGGGAAAGACTTGTTACAAAAAGACGTTCTCAGATAAAAATTTTCATATAAAGACGCTCAATAAAATAAAATTTGTTCCTAACTCCCTAAACTAAGAAAAAATATAAACTAAACAAAAAATAACAAACATATAAACAACTAAATAAACAAAACTAATTCGTGGCCCACGATCAAGATGCCCAATGACGATGATCCAACAGTCGGAAGGGTCTAAGTAACCCACATGCATCTTCTCAGTGTAGGGCCTTCAAAGATGCATAATCATGCATGTGGGGTCTTCAACAGGCTAGGCACATGAATTGGGCCCACGGGGCCTTATGTATTCATCACCTAGCCATAAAGAAACAAGAGCTCTGCTCCTCCAGTATACTCTGACTGGTGCTCGGATGTCCTCATCAAACGGGAAGGAAAGGAAATAGTAGGCCCTTCGATGACAAATCATGCTCCCTGGCTTTGTTAAAGAGGAAGATCTTGCGAATGACAATAAATTGGGCTTTAGTGTCTCAACAAATCAAAGGGGCTTGATGGGAGATTGGAGGGAGACTATGGATAGTCCATGATAGAGAGGTTATTGCCTTCGTATTGCTTATTTGTTGCTGTTGTTTTTTGGTTCATGTTTTCTGGTCTTTCAGGTTTTTTTTTCTGCTTTCGTGGGGAGGCAAGGTGATGAGACGGTGAATGCCAGCTTGACTTGTTGGTTTTTGGCTTTACTTTGGCGAATAAAATTTGTATGTCTTTCAAAGAAAGACAAAAGTTGAGTAGTTGGTCAAGGGGAGGTAAGGACCTATCGTATAAGGTGGCAGCAACATTCCCAGTTTTCTTGTTTGAAAGTTACCGATACCGGGGATTGAACCCTGGATTACTCACACATATTCCCCAGTTTTGTTCAGCCCTTCTCCAACATATTTTCTCTGCTCAATTCGTTGATGTAATTTTATTTTTTTTTCATTGAGCAGTTCTTTAACAATATTTTCAACCAACAAACAAATGGGCAGAATAGCATGCCAATTATCATTCATGTGTGGCAGTGGCTGGCCAGCTGATGGACCGAATATCTTCAAAATTGGAAGAACATAACCCAATGGCCTAGAGATAAATGATTCCAGAGGGATGTGATCTCTAGAAACTATGGCTGCAAGACATCTGCTTTCTAGTTTCTTCCAATAACACTTTATCCAGAAAACAGAAGAAATTTTAGTGCCAATCCACATTTCATGGGAAAAGACCCAAGATTCAACGATTAGATCTAACAATTTGGGTGGGGCACCCTCCATCCACATTCAGATCCATCTGATCAATTGTTTGGATCACTGAACCATGATGCCTATAATTTCTCCATCTATGAGATGAAAAAGAAAAAAGAAAAAAGAGAGCCCGTTTACATACTTTATAATGAATCTTTCAAAAAAACATACTTTATGATGAGGACTGGACGTACCCAATGTTTTAAATATCATTATCGCGTAATGTATCACACCCTTGGGATACAAATATATGTCGGTTATCGCATGAGATATGTAAGTTGTATCGCGTAATGTAACACTGTTGTTGGAAAACATGGGAACATTGGGAAATTGGTCAATGTTTTAATGAAATTTCAAGGATTGTTGAAAAATACATCAATACACACTTAGAAATCAAAACATTACACCAAAAAAAAAGGTGCACAGAATAGGGGTTTCCTTTGTATGGGATCCTAATATATGCGCTTTCCAATAGAATCAATGCAAGTATATTTTAAGTCTATTCATATAGTTTATAAACGTAAGATGAAATGTATGGAAACACAAGCGATAAATTCAAAAGCAAAAGAAGAATCACTAGATCAGGTTACATACATGTTTAAATTTGTGTTTGGATACAAAGATTGCAACTGATTTGCAAGAAATTGAGAAATTTAGATTTTTCTCAATTTTTCACAACTTGACCCATCTCCCCAAATCTCGGAATCGAAGTTTCAAATCCATGATTTTTCATGGAAAACATGAAGAGTCATAGATTTGTAACCATTTGACACTGGTTTAACGTGATTTACAACAAAAACATGGATCGAAAATCGAAAATGCTCACAGGATTGCATAAGTGGGATATACCGGCACTATATGGGCGTTTCGTATCGCATAGGTGGGATACAAGATATATTGTGGGATATATCGGTTGATATCGTCGATATTTAAAACACTAGATGTACTAAGCAGTTCAAATCACTTCAAAGAACATAGAATTCCTACAATCCCATCTTTACGGTAAACAACAAACAATTTCCTATGACAATCACGTACTGTATCTTTGATAAACCACGACCATATGAAATGCCTTCTTGCTAGAATCTTGTAGGGTCTTGACCACTATAACCCATCAAATCATCGTTCTCTAAATATGGTCAAGAAAAATTGGAGCGTTGCGGATTTAAGAGTGCTCCAACACATCAGAACAACATCACAAGATTGAAAAGAGTTAGGGCGAGCATCAAAAGGATGAAAACAAGAAAACTAAACTCTAGTTCTCCAATCCTTGCTACTTATTTCTAAGGCTCCAGTGGAAGACCAGTTTCCTTCATTTGTACCCAACATAAACCTCCCGATACAACTTACCCTTCCCCTAAATCTATGAACTTCCAAAAACTCAAGTTCTGCAATTGATTCCCTCAAAGTTTACACATCCATGCTTGTCATCACTATACGAAGAGGGTACCAACTGATCCTCCATAGAAAATGCTATTATCAACAAATATTCAACTCAATTTGGTAACATTGTGATGATGATGAATAAAAGGTTCCATTTAAAACTCCATAATGTGTTTGAATGGTACCTATCCTTTTCCAAGTTTCATCCAACATTTAATTCCCCATTGATCAAAGTAGCCATGATACAAGCATGCGCTAAATATTTCATAATGGTTGAATAACGATTTTAATGGACATCAAATGCACCATTGTATATTTAACGAAAAGATGGATCATCCAAGTGAGCCCCACCCACTAGAGAGAGAGAGAGAGAGAGAGAGAGAGAGAGAGAGAGAGAGAGAGAGAGAGATGGATGTGGTGGTTATAGGGTAACCAACTGCCCATTACTCTGCCAGTTTCGGAACTGCATGAGTAGTTTTCTCCTGTAGTTTGATAACCGGCCTGATTGCTTATATATATATATATAGAATGAGCCAAGGACTCATGACGAAGAGAGAGAGAGAGAGAGAGAGAGAGAGAGAACTAATAGATTTCGAGCACCAATTTTGGTTACAAAGAAATCAACTGCGAAGGAGAAGAAGTCGGATTCCATCGCTGCCACACGATTTACAGTGTGGATCTTGAGGGAAGAAGGGTATTCCTTTAGACCTCTTCTTACACTAGTGAAAGTGGTGTGACCTACTTCCGACGAGTTGAGATGCATCCAGGAAGATCCAACATTCGAGGCCTTCATCTTCCACTGCTGTTGGATCCAAGGAATCGCTTCCAGGTAGACGATTTCCTAACATTGGTTTCAGAGCATCAGAGAGGTGTGCCTTCGTCACTTTCCTTTCAATTCTCATAACATACGGATTCCATCTCTCTCTCTCTCTCTCTCTCTCTCTCTCTCTCCTTATATCGGGGTTCAATTGAGAAGGGATTAAAATCCCTAACCAAATGGGTAAATTGAGTTTTTACAATTGCAGACTCGACCAGCAGCCATGGCCACCAATTGCAGTCATGACAATGATTGATTGCCAGATTGCTAGCAAATTGAACAAGAAAGGTAGATAGGGAAAGAGGGAGATTAAAAGAGAAAAACAGAAATGTGGTCTTGAAAGCAATTGTGGACTCTACCTCTCATTCTCTCTTTGTATATGGTTATTATTTTTCGATGGTCAAAGATGCAACCTTTGAAACAGAGAATTTTCAATGCAAGATATCTGATCGCCTCATGCAAGGCTAAGACGTGAATGAAACCGATTATGGATTCCTATCGGAAAACATGACAAATCAGAAAAGGGATTGTTGAAAATCTATAGAAACTTTGTTGAGCCATGATAGAGAGTACAATGATGTTTTTCTATACACCTTTGTTTGAACCCATTTGGCATTTGTTTGAAAGAGATGGTCATTTTCGAAGAAGGGGGGTGAATTGGACCAAGGCGGGTGATTTTGACCAAAGCGGATGATTTTGACCAAAATGGCCATTTTCGTAAAACAACAGTACCTGTGAACGAATAATGTAACTATACTTTGGGTGCGTCGCCCCTGAACCCCCACCAAGGGGGAGCTCACCTAATTCCCCCAATTTCGTTATGGATGGATGGCATCTATATGGGGCCAAGCGGGTCACTTTGAAGACCTCATGTGCATGGTTCATGCATTTGGAAGACCCCATATTGGGAAGATGCATGTGGACTGCTATCAAAGGAGTATTCGACCATTGGCCCATTATTATTGGAAAAAAAAAAAAAAAAAAAACCTCTTTCTTCTTCTTCCTCTATGCATGGGATTTGTAGGTGAAGATTCCAAGCTCTCTAGGGATTGGAGAGGTGTGAAGCCTAGAGGGTGAAACTCACTTATCTTTCCTTTTCTTCAAAAGTATTCCTCATTCTTTTCCTCTTTTACTTCTCTTTCAATTCAAACCTTAAAACCCCTTTTCTTTTCTCCTTTCCTTCTTCTTTCCTTCTCCTAAATCCACCCAAACCCACAGTCGTACCACCATCCCACGTGGTGGTATGCACATGTGCATGTACGGATGTGCACGACAACTTCGGTTGAAATCTAGCTAGTTAAGCCCGATTTTCTGATTTGTGGTAGCATACATGAGTTTTATGCTTGATTTGATTGTCTTAATCTGAAATTTGATCTCATTTCCCACGTTAACTTAGAAAAACTTTCATCTTGCATCATAACATCATCTTGTGATATTGTGAGCCGCAAATGTGTGCTTGGATTATGAATGTAATGAATTGTATCTCTGAATGTAGTGATTATGGCATCCAAGAACGTCGTGGCCTACCTGAACAAGGGCAAGACACTAGATGGGAATAATTATGATATCTGGCATCACAAAATCCAGTATCTTTTGGATGAGCAAGGGGTTTCGGAAACCCCAACTGAGAGCATGGACAAGTGTATTAAATAGAATCCATAGCGTAGCGCTACATAGTGTGCCAAATAGCGTAAATCCCCTGTAGCATACGCTACGGATGCGTAGCGTGTAGCTCAGGTAGCGTGCGCAATATTGCACTTTTTTTCACATTTCTTTGTTAAAAATGTTGGTGAACTCACACCACTAGAAGTCCTAAACTAAACTTAAAAAAGAGAAAACGAATAGGGATTTCGAAACCCCTTGGAAAGCCCTCGCCAAACGCAACTTCTTCTCCCTTTCTTCAATCTTGCAATCCAAAAGCCCACCGAAGGGGGTTCTTTGGCCAATTATTGGAGGCTATAAGGAGATCCATTTGATGCCGTTTCATGTTTATTGGAGAAGAAATGAAGGAGAAACCAAATTTCCCCAATTCCAGTTCTGGACGGCCATGGAGCTTCAAATTTCAAAGTTTTCATTGATTGAATCTCCTCTTGAGACAACAATAGGTACGTTTGTTCCCCTTAGTGAGTTTCTTCTCATGTACAATGAAAATAATTAGTTATTTTGAGCTTCTTCTTTTTTTTTTCATTTTTTTCTTTTTAAAATGTCGGTTATTGTGCATTTTTTGTTCTTTATCATTTTTTTCCAATTATTTTTCAATATATATATGGCAATGCATTGTTTTCTATGGCATGGCCCACGTGGGGGCCACTAAGGTGTGTGCATGGGTGGATTTGCATTGTTTTCTATGGTGTGGCCCACGTGGGGACCACTATGTTGGCGTATATGTGTGGATGTTCATTGTTTCTATGGTGTGGCCTTCATGGGGACCATTGTGTTGTGCGTGGTGTTTGTGCATTGTTTTTTATGGTGTGGTCCACATGGGAATGTGACATTTGTATTGTACTTGATGCTCTAACCTGTGGGATTTGTATTGTACTTGTAGATGACCTTTAGAGACTAGAGTGTAGAGACTATTAATTGAGAATTTGAGATTTTTTATTTTTGAGGAATGTGACATTTGTATTGTACTTGATGCCCTTACCTGTGGGATTTGTATTGTACTTAGATGTAGATGACCTTTAGACACTAGAGTGTAGATACTATTCATTGAGAATTTGAGATCTTGATTTTTGAGGAATGTGACGTTTGTATTGTACTTGATGCTCTTACCTGTGGGATTTTTATTTTGAAGAATGTGACATATATATATATATATATATATATTTGCTTCTTTTTTTTTTCCTTCTCACTATTTATCATATTTTTCTTATTTTTAAATTAAAAAAATAGAAGTATCGTGTAGCTTACCCTACACGCTACGGAGGGTTGAAAGGTACACAACACGCTACCGTTATTTAAAACATTGGCATGGACCTACCTGAAGAGGGCAATACTACTCATCACCGGCGCCATTAAGAAGAATTTTAGAATCGGCTAAAGAGGAATCGGTGTGCGCGCTTTACTATGATAAGTAGCATGCACAATGACCTCATTAGTGAGTTCAAGGGATATTCCACTACCCGAGAAATGTGGAACGCCTTGACTCTTGCATACATTGGCACCACTGCTACTAGAATGAGAGCTTTTAACTCTAAAATTTGACACATACGAGATGGCTCCTAACGTCTCAATGGTTGAGCATCTTAGGCGAATGTCGGCAATGATTCTTCACCTGAAAGCAGCAGGAAATGCGCTTACAGATGAGTAATAGATCCTAGCAGTATTATGCTCTCTCCCAGATTCCTGGGAAGAGATGAAGCTCACTATAACACACAATGAGGGCATAAAAACCTTCGCCCAATTGTCGCATCATCTGCAATTGGAAGTTGAACGCCAGTATGCACATAAACATGACGTCGCATTCTTGGCAGAGCCCAACAAGCCCAGGGGTAAAAGACCCCAAAGAAACTGCAAGGGTCGTAACTCCTAAGGGAATGACCAAGAAGGAGATGCGCATGCACATGGTAGCAAACCTAAGCGAGCGAAAAAGGGGCGGTAATCGGTTACTGTGCATTTTTTGTTCTTTATCATTTTTTTCCAATTATTTTTCAACATATATATGGCAATGCATTGTTTACTATGGTATGGCCCACGTGGGGGCCACTAAGGTGTGTGCATGGGTGGATTTGCATTGTTTTCTATGGTGTGGCCCACGTGGGGACCACTATGTTGGCGTATATGTGTGGATGTTCATTGTTTCTATGGTGTGGCCTTCATGGGGACCATTGTGTTGTGCGTGGTGTTTGTGCATTGTTTTTTATGGTGTGGTCCACATGGGAATGTGACATTTGTATTGTACTTGATGCTCTAACCTGTGGGATTTGTATTGTACTTGTAGATGACCTTTAGAGACTAGAGTGTAGAGACTATTAATTGAGAATTTGAGATTTTTATTTTTGAGGAATGTGACATTTGTATTGTACTTGATGCCCTTACCTGTGGGATTTGTATTGTACTTAGATGTAGATGACCTTTAGACACTAGAGTGTAGATACTATTCATTGAGAATTTGAGATCTTGATTTTTGAGGAATGTGACGTTTGTATTGTACTTGATGCTCTTACCTGTGGGATTTTTATTTTGAAGAATGTGACATATATATATATATATATATATATATATATATATATATATATATATATATATATATTTGCTTCTTTTTTTTTTCCTTCTCACTATTTATCATATTTTTCTTATTTTTAAATTAAAAAAATAGAAGTATCGTGTAGCTTACCCTACACGCTACGGAGGGTTGAACGGTACACAACACGCTACCGTTATTTAAAACATTGGCATGGACCTACCTGAAGAGGGCAATACTACTCATCACCGGCGCCATTAAGAAGAATTTTAGAATCGGCTAAAGAGGAATCGGTGTGTGCGCTTTACTATGATAAGTAGCATGCACAATGACCTCATTAGTGAGTTTAAGGGATATTCCACTACCCGAGAAATGTGGAACGCCTTGACTCTTGCATACATTGGCACCACTGCTACTAGATTGAGAGCTTTTAACTCTAAAATTTGACACATACGAGATGGCTCCTAATGTCTCAATGGTTGAGCATCTTAGGGAAATGTCGGCAATGATTCCTGACCTGAAAGCAGCAGGAAATGCGCTTACAGATGAGTAATAGATCCTAGCAGTATTATGCTCTCTCCCAGATTCCTGGGAAGAGATGAAGCTCACTATAACACACAATGAGGGCATAAAAACCTTCGCCCAATTGTCGCATCATCTGCAATTGGAAGTTGAACGCCAGTATGCGCATAAACATGACGTCGCATTCTTGGCAAAGCCCAACAAGCCCAGGGGTAAAAGACCCCAAAGAAACCGCAAGGGTTGTAACTCCTAAGGGAATGACCAAGAAGGAGATGAGCATGCACATGGTAGCAAACCTAAGCGAGGGAAAAAGGGGCGGTAAGAAATACAAGTCGAAGGCAAAATGTTACAACTATGGGAATCTTGGTCACTTCGCTCGAGAATGCTCCGAGCTGAAGAAGGTATGAACTGATGTTGATCCTTGCACTCGTGCTTTTGAATGCATTGAGGTTTTGATTGCTCATACATCTGACCATAACTGGGTTGTGGATTCAGGAGCAACCCAGCACATAGCTTAAGATTGAACGGGGTTCGCGGAGTACCGAAACTGCCTAACTGGTAGCCGGAGAATCTACATGGAAAATAGTTTCTATGAGGATGTACTAGGAGTTGGGTCATTCTAACTTCACTTGCGGATAGGACGCGCTCTATTCCTCCATGATTTACTCCATGGGCCCGATGTTAGGCGCAGTTTGCTTTATGTGCTTTAATTGGCTAGACTTAGTTTTTCTTTTACTTTCCGTTCGGATGTGATGGACATCTTCTTAGACTCTTCTTATTATGGACACGGTTGTGTTTATGATGGTTTATTTGTGCTTGATTCTGATGATTATGTTGCACATACTTTTTTAATTCAGCAGACATTGACCCGCGCATTTGGCATGCTAGATTAGGTCATATAAATTAGGATAGAATGCGTAGACTTGCTAGAGGACTCTTAAGTCTACTCGCAAACGTAGTTCTTCTTATCTGTTAGCATTGTCTAACTAGGAAGTCGATTAGGAAACCATTTGGAAAAGCAGTACACACTTCAATGTTCCTTTAGAGCTAATCCACTATGACATATGATATGTGGACCCCTTAATGTCAAGACCCACCACGGATATTCCTATTTCATCACATTTATAGACGATTACACATGGTACGGTCATGTGTACCAGATATTGCATGGATCTGAGGCATTAAGTACATGTTTGAAGTCATGAACCGGTTTAATAAAAGGATTGAAACCTTGAGGACAGACCAAAGACACGAATATTTGTCTGAGCACTTTTTGAGGCTCTGTGAAGAAAAGGGTATCCGTAGGCACTTGACTGTTCCTTATACTCTGCAACAAAATGGTGTTGCAGAGAGAAGAAATAGAACGTTGCTCGACATGGTGAGATCGATGATGGCGCAAGCCAATCTTCCCCTCAAATTTTGGGGGGATGCATTGTTGACTGCTGCCTATATCCTCAATCAAGTACCTTCTAAGTCGGTTCCAACAACCCTCGTAGAGTTGTGGTGCAGCAAAAAACCAAACTTAACTCATCTACACCCCTAGGGATCGGCCAATTTCATTCATCTCCCATCTCGAAAATCCGGAAAATTAGATTAGAGATTCCTAAAGTGCATTTTCATCCAATATCTTAAGCACTCTAAGGGTTATGTTATGATCAATGACCGAAAAAACGACAGAACAATAGAAATGGAGTCACAAGATGTCGATTTCGTCGAGGACGATTTCCCAAGCCGGAAGAAATCTTAGGACATTCATGAGTTCTTTGAGATGATAGACTCAAACCTTAACTCAAACATAGTCACCTAGCCATTGCTCAGCGAAGGCAAGGATATCGATCACCCACCTATCGGTCCAACCGATCTACCGATCGTTGAGGACAATGGGAGGGATCTTTTGCCTAATGGGAGTATACCACACCAAGCCCAGGCTGACTCAAATCATGAGTGTGAATTGAGGAGGAGCATTCATGTAATGAAACCCCGTTGTCATTTTAAGATTGTAAGAGAATCTTTCATGGTTGCTTCCATTGTTGTCAAATGCGATCGCATATGTGCATACTGTGGATCGAATCGCATATGCCATCGATCCTGGCAAGTATGCCATGGCATACTTTTATATGCGACCAATATGCGATCACATATTTCCTAATAACCAAAGTGGAAGCAATTTTTTTTATTTTTTATTTGTTCAATTTGGAGAACTTCTGCTATAAATAGACACTCATATCCCCTCCATTTTCACTATTCTCTACTCCAAAGCTCTAAATCTCTTACTCTAATCTGTTTAAAATTATTTCAAGTATGTTTATTTTTTGTATTTTATAAGTTGTGCTTAC
The DNA here is from genome assembly GCA_037074715.1 of Magnolia kwangsiensis. NCBI lineage: Eukaryota > Viridiplantae > Streptophyta > Magnoliopsida > Magnoliales > Magnoliaceae > Magnolia > Magnolia kwangsiensis. The sequence goes on along the minus strand of CM073575.1, from coordinate 73,622,958 downwards.
TTTTTGTAAATTAAGTTGTAAGTTGTTTCAAGTTATCCATTTATCAGTAAAATTTCTTTGTTCGAAGTTATAATAATTGGTTCTCTTTTAATGTAGCTTGATTGTTTTGTTAAAATATATATAATATAAGTAATTAAATATATAACTTAATGAAACACTCAAACTATAATAAAATAAGTAAAATAACCCAATCCAATCACGTGTACTAATTAGGCAAGTTTTCCTATATTTTTAGATTGTTTTTATTTTTTTTTAAAAATCTTTTTTTAAAATTTTTATTATTTTATAAAAAATATGCCATGGCATATACGATTGTGCGATCGTATATGCGATCAACATTAAAATTTTTATTATTTTATAAAAAATATGCCATGGCATATCTGATTGTGTGATCGTATATGCGAACAACATATACTGATCACATACAATCGCATATGTGATTTGACAACATTGGCTGCTTCCCTAGATGACGATGAGCCTGATCATACTAGGAGGCGTCATCATCTCCTATTGTGAAAGAGTGGATAGAAGCTATGAATGATGAAATCTGCTCTATGAAAAAGAACCAAGTCTGGGAACTTGTTGATCTTCCACCTGGGCGCAAGACTATCGGAGCCAAATGGGTCCTGAAAGTCAAGCGAAAGGTAGATGGAGCAATAGATAAGATCAAAGCCCGATTAGTAGTTAGGGGTTACACGCAGATTGAGGGCGTGGATTTCAAGGAGATATTTTCCCCGCTGGTGAAACTTGCCTCGATTCGCCTTATTCTGGCTATTGTCACACATTTGGATTTAGAACTCTATCAGATGGATGTAGAATTATACACAAGTCGAACCAAGTCAAGCTTGGCATGGCTCGGCCAGTAGCGAACCCTGGCTCGAACTCGGCTCAGCTCGGTCCTCGAGCTTGACTAGCCAGCTTGACTCGGTTCAGTCAACAACTTAGGCTGGTTCGAGCTTGTCTGACATTTCTCAAACACAAAGTGCATCTTCAATTTCTCACAGAATGCAAAACATCAACAGCACTTTACAAGTATTTCATCGAACACTCAGCAAGCAACATCAAAATCAAGATATGATGGCAGTCATATAATGTAAAGTTTTTTTTTTTTTTAATGATTTATTTCATATCCATTCCTTCCTCGCCACCAGTCGATCCCGCGGAGAATGTATGCACCCGAAACAACACGTTGTTGAGTCATTTCATCAAACACTCGGCGAGTAGCAACAATATCAAAATAACCGAGTCATCGAGCCGATTCGATCCAAGTCGAGTCGAGCTTGGGTAAGCTCGAACTTGACTTGAAATTTTTTCAAGCCCCAAAAACCAACTCGCCTCGGTCCGAATCCAATTTTGAGTCAAGGCAAGTCAAGCTTTTCGAGTAGAGTTGAGCGAGCTGACCAAGCTAACTCAACTCATGTACAACTCTAGATGGATGTCAAGACAACATTTCTCAATGGAGACCTCGATGAGGAGATGTACATGGATCGACCTACAAGTTTCAAGGTCAAGGGGCAAGAGCGCAAAGTCTACCACCTTAAAAAGTCCATAAATGGCCTTAAACAATCATCTAGGCAGTGGTATCTAAGATTCCATCGAACCATCACATAAAATGGGTTTACAATGATCAAGGAAGACCACTATGTGTACGTCAGACGATCTGAGCAGAGTTTTCTAATCCTATCTCTATATGTTGACGACATTCTTTTAGCTGGAAATGACAGGAAATGTTAGTCGTAACTTAGAAGTGGTTGTCCTTCAATTTTGAGACAAGGGACATGGGTGAGGCATCTTTTGTGCTTGGAATAAAGATCCACAGGGATCGTTCTAAAAGACTTCTTGGTCTCTCTCAAGAGACTTATATCAAGAAGGTGCTCGAGCGCTTTCAAATGCACAGTTGCAAACCCCTGGACACTCCTGTCAAGAAGGGTCGTGGACTTAGTCTTAAATCTCTGCCTTAAGACAAATACAGAAAAAGATTAAATGGCATGATTTCCATATGCTAGACAGTCTAATGTATGCCATGATATGTACTTGACCAGATATTAGTTTTGCAGTGGGCTTAGTTAGTCACTATCAGAGTAACCTAAGACTGGCTCATTGGAGGGTCGTCAAGAGAATATTTTGATACATACGTAGGACTGCAGATTACATGCCATGCTACATGGGGTAAGATCTTCGTCTACAAGGATATCAAGGTGTCCCGTATCGGTATCGGTTGGCGTAACGGTGCCCTCTGAAACCGATACGGATACGCGGGCGTAATGGTGATACGGAGGCGTAACGGCCCGTAACAGCGCAAAATATTTTTTTTGACAAAAAAATATGGATTAAATCCAAAATATTCTAAGCATTCCAAATATGCATTTATTTATAAATTGGAACATGTTTATGGTGGTGTAACGGTCCACTCTTTGGTGAGAAGTTGTATCGGACTGTCTGATGAATTTGTGAACCAGATAACTTCAATTTGACTACAAAATTCATATATTTAATTTTATAAATATCTAATTTATATACTTAACAATTTGATATCATTTCTCCCAATAGTTCTTTAAAAAAATGAAATTAAATTTAGGTAGATGGCGTTGCCAATTTGGGGCTGACTTGGAGGACCAATCCATGCCCCAAATCAATCTCAAATTCATGCGATTTATTGGCATTATCCTACTTATGAATTGGTAGACATTTATTAGATAATGAATCATGAAAAAAATCAAAAGGCTCTATTTTAAAAAATAAGCGTCTACAAATTAACAATTAAAACTATTCAAACAACTTGATTTTGGCATGGTGAATTACCAATTATAGTCCATAATTGAATTGGAAAATTTTAAGTAATACATGTCTCATGTACAATTTTTTAAGGGCCCGAATTAGGCGGGACCCGAATTGTGAAGTGTAGCACACGAGTGTCAAAGTTTTTTGGGCCCCACCCGTGATGAATGTGTTATATCCACACCGTCAATCCATTTTGCCAAATAATTTTAGGTCATGAGCCCAAAAATGAGGCAGATCCAAGGCTCAGGTGGACTGCACCATAAGAAATAACAATAATTAAATGTCTACCATTAAAAATTTATTGGGGCTACAAAAGTTTTAAATCAAGATGACGTGTGTTTTCCCTTCATCCATGTCAATGTGACCCAATTAACAGGTTAGATAAAAAGTAAACATTACAGTAGGCCCTAAGAAATTTTTAATAGTGAGCATTTTATAACCACTGTTTCCTATGGTGTGGTCCACCTGAGATTTGGATCTTACTAATTTTTTGGATTATGACCTAAAATGATGTGGCAAAATGGATGGACGGCATGGATAAAATATATACATCATGGTGGAGCCATGCAACACGTGTACAAAAGCCCTGCACATTTCTTTGAAGCGGATTACGTTGCGTACCTCAATGACATACCTGTATAAACGTCAGTAAGTCCTGTGGCTCTGATCATGACGTATGTATTACATCTAAACCGTTCATTCATTTGACGAGCTCGTCTTAAGGCTTGACACTAAAAATAATATAGATCTAATTATCAAGTGGACCACACTGCAAAAAGCAGTGGGAGATTGAACGTCTACCATTGAAACCCATTTTGGGATCACAGAAGTTTTGGATCAATATGAAATTTGTTATTCCTCTTCATTCAGTACTTTTTGACCTTATGAACAGATTGGATGGAAAATAAACGTTATGGTGGGCCTACGAATTGTTTAACAGTGAAAATCATTATCTCCGCTACCATTTTTTGTGTGGTCCAGAAGATCTTTGGATATGATTCATTTTTTGGTTAATGCTCTAAAATAATATCTAAAAATAGATGAACGGTGTAGATATAACAAATACATCACTGTGGAGCCCACGTAACTTTGATCTCCTTTGAACCGTTCATACAACTCAGAGCTCGAGGAGTGTCAGTGCTTGTTTTAGCATGACACGTACCTACAACAGCTATATAGGTATAGCTAGTGTGGTACACCAGTCAATCGGCTTCCGATTTCAGTGGAAAAAGACAGGAGAGAGAGGGCTTTCGATTTTAAACGAAAAAGACTGGAGAGAGAGGGAAACCAAAAATCTAAAGAGAGAGAGAGAGAGGAAAAAGAAGAAGAAGAAGAAGGAAGAGGAGGCCCGCAGCTGCAGCAGGGCGAGAAGAAGAAGAAGAGGAAGGAGGAGGAGGAGAAAAGAAATTAAAAAAAGGTATGCTTTTTTTTTCCCTATTTTTTTTCTTTTTTTCCTTTTTTTTTTGGCCCATAACAGCCGTTGCGGGGCCGTAACGGGCGTAACGGCCCCGTAACAGCTGTTACGGTCACAGAATCGCGCGGGGGGGGGGGGGGGGGGGGGGGGGGTGGTGCCTGTATTAAGTAACGGACCCCACCGTTACCGTTACGTATCGGCCAATATGAGACACCCTGACCGTGATGCAGACTAGGGTAGCGATTTCGATGAGCACAAATCCATTTCTGGATATGCATTCTTGCTCGGTGGCGGGGCCATCTCTTAGAGCAGTAGAAAGCAGCCTTGTATCGCACTTTCTACCATGGAGTCAGAGTATATTGTGGGTTGCTCTACCATTCAGGAAGCTATATGATTGAGGAGATTCCTTCGACATTTGAGATTTGTACTGTATGTTGATGACCCTGTCACATTGCATCGTGATAGCATGGTGGATATTGCTTATGCGAAGGATCCCAAATATCATAACAACTCAAAGCACATACAGATCCGTTATCACTATGCTCAAGATATGGTGGCGAAGAAAAAGATTTTCTTGGCACATGTACCTACTCGTGAGATGGTTGCTAATCTGCTAACCAAGCCGATCGCCCAAGATGCTTTTTGGACTCGTATTAAGAAACTGGGTTTTCAAAGGATGTCATTTTGTGACATGGACATTATGGTGTTTTTTTCTTTGACAGATTGGTTATATTTGGATCTTTGTATATGTTTGTTCTTCTATGGACTTGTTGATAGCACACACATTCATCACGTCCTTCTTTGTGAGAGAAAGATTTAGATATGTCATCGGGCAGAGGTTGTGCATCTCACACAACAACCGCCTTGGCACATTGATTGTGAACAAGATGAGATGTGTGGTCGCGGAATTGTTGCGATTATTCTATTACCTGCACATCGCATCGAACTAGATTCGAGATGAGGTCCTTTGAGGATTAAGCGTGACCTTTCCCACTAGGGTCAAGCAACCTAAATAAGCCAAGTGTGAGACTTCATTTAGATGCTTATGAGCACGACTGAGTTGAGTGGGTCAAACTAAGCACCTAGATGGCAGCTGGGTTAGGATTTGTACGGTGTAGAGGTTGACGTACTCCTTAGGAGGTTCACCATAACTGAGAAAGTGGTTAGGCCAATATGGATAGGTATGAGCCTTGCACATTGTCTAGTTTTACACCTTACATGTTTATGTGCGCGAGCAAGATAAGTTCATGGCCAGCCGACGTGTCCCTCAACACATTTGAACCCATGGTTGCGAATTAATACTGGAAAAATGCTCAAGTTGAGAGTATCCTCGAGAAGTTAAGAGTTTATCCAGTCCGGTGTAGCCGAGATGAGTCTGGGCCAAGTTAGTGTTGCGGAAGATGAGATACATTATGTCAATTGATGGAAACTTTAAATATTTATTCTCTCATGAGGTTATGCGCTTCACTGGTCGCACATTGTATTGTGTGGTATGAGGACTTCTTACACAGTTTGAGTTTTGGTCATTAGTTGGCTGCCTGACTTGTCCAAGTGGGAGATGTAACTACAAGATGGGTTGTCCAAGTAGGCCCCACCCACTAGAAGAGAGAGAGATGGGATGTGGTAATTACAGGGTAACCGACTGCCCATTACTCTACCAGTTTCGGAACTGCATGAACAGTTTTCTCCTACGGTTTGATAACCGCCCTGGCTACTTTTATATATAGAACGCGCCAAGGACTCATGAAGAGGGGAGAGAGAGAAAAATTGATAAATTTTTGATGGGGACATCATGTGCACACGTGCACGCACACCACCCCCTATGCACGTACATAAGAAAAAGGAGGTCCCGCCATCGATCTGGCCCGATAACGACGTCCAGGGAGGGCCTCTTAGGTAAAAGACAAGTTTTGGTTCAAAAAAGTGGGCGCGATGTTAAGAAAAGCCCATCATGGGATCTCATGATCGTGGCCCACTCGTTGGATTGATTTCATATTTTAGATTTTGCTTATTGTTATTATTTAGAACATAGTGAACGCTTTAGATTTCTCTGTTTGGTTTTTATTTTAGTTTACTTCGTCGCCAAGTAATAGGTTGCGCACATGATACGAGTTTTGGGGTATAAGATTTTTCCTATAAATAGGCACCCCTTGTAGTTCTTTTGATTCATTGAAGTTAATAAAAAATTCCTGCTTTATTTTTCTGCTCTCTTCGTGAGTTGTGGAAGAATTCAAAAGTAGGTGCGAAGCCCCCCCTTTTCGAAGGGCTAACTACCGTGGTGCGAAGCCACATCGACCCCGATTCACGCCCATCCTCCATCATCTTCTTTTCCATCTTCCACCACCATCTATACTTTGAATTTGTCCCTTTTGTTGCATCAGATTTCTTCATTACAGCAGATTTCCAAATTTCGGCCTGCAGGCGAGTTGAAACTTCGGCGGAGTATCACGCACAAACCGTATATCGGATTGAGCTGAGATTTGAGGGTTTTGGAGTCCATCTCTAGCCGACCAGGGCCAAGGTGGCCTTTTTCTGAATAGTGGGCCCCACACACGTTCAGCCGGGATCACACGTACGTCCGTCTGGGCCATTGTTGCTGTCCACACGCGGGATCGTCTTTTGGTTCAGGTTTTTATCTTCTTTTATCCTCTCATAGCTGTTTTTCATGAATCCTAGCCCTAGATTACGTTTTCCTTAAGCTATTTGCCAATTTTCTTACCATAGGGTTCCTCAAATTGGAATTTCTAAATCCCTTGGATTAGGGGCTGATTACTATTCATGTGTGGGTGATTATTTCTTATCTTTGAGTGTCGTTTAGTTTATAATTTTTATTGATCCAGCCCTATCATGTGTAGGCCTAGACCCGCATAGATTCCCCTTAATTAAATGTTTGGACTTTCGTGTGGGATATGGAATTTGTGTAATTGTTTATGAACTAACGTGATCTTAAGCCTGAAATCTCGCATACCATATTTAATTTTCATGTCCTGCATCAATTTTGAGCACCAATTTGGGTTGCAAAGAGATTAACTGCGAATGAGAATTCGGGTTCCATCACTGCCACATGATTTATAGTGTGGATTTTACATAAAGAAGGGTGTTCCTTTAGACCTCTTCTTACGCTAGTGAAAGTAGTGTGATCTACTTCTGGAGATGTGAGATGCGTCTAGGAAGATCCAACATCCGAGCCTCCATCTTCCGTGGCTGTTGGATCCAAGGAATCGCTTCTAAGCAGACGATTTCCTAACAATATACAGTACAAGGCTATGATGGTGGCATTGGCAGTAGCGCATAGGGCCATGACCATCAGGAGGAAATCCCAGAGGGTCAAAAGATCGCATAATAGAAAAAAAAGTTGTAATTGATTTGAGAGAATGTGAGATGGTCGCTTTTAGAAGACATGGAAGGAATGATTTTATTTAAATTGAACAAGTCAAAGAAAGATGCACGAGCAACACAACAGTCAAGCTAGCTAGCCAACTTTCAAAAAGAATTTGAAGTGTTGATCATCAGCAAACGAGAGAAGGGCCCCGTATCTCATGGCTTTACAACCAAGCATTTTTAACCTATTGTTATGACTAACTAAAAACCTTTAAGTCAATGTTACATGGAAAATGCCTTTTGTCACCATGTATAGGCAATGTTTTAAATAGCGTCAATATCGGCCAATAGATTCCATAATATATCTTGTATCCCACCTATGCGATACGAAACGCATAGTTAGTATCGATATATCCCACTTGTTTGATCCAGTGTGCATTTTCCAATTTTTGATTGCTTTTTTTTTTTTTTTTGAAATTATGTTAAATCGATGTCAAATGGTTACGAATCCATTTGTTCTTCATGTTTTGCATGAAAAATCATAGAGTTGGAGCATTGATTTCAATATTCATTAGTTCTTCAGGTTCTCCATGTTTTTTTTTTGAAATTTTCTTTCAATCAGCTGTCAATTGAGACTAATTTTGAAGTATTTAGGAGTTATTTGATGAAATGATCATCACATACACTCTAGTTTTGAAATTTGAGTGTAAGTAGTCCGATTTTGGGAAATTTGGGAAAAATTCAAAATTTCCCCAATTTCTCCCAAATTGCGTGCAATGTTGCACTCTAAACATGAAATCAAGCATGTATGAGGGCTAATCTATTGATTTGTTAAGTCCTTGTCAATTTTTGGAAAATAAAAACCATTTTTAATTAAAAATTATTAAAATATTATTTATTTTTTTTGAAATTTCCATTCAACTAGTTGTCAATTGAGACTAATTTCGAAGTATTTAGGAGTGTTTGATGAAATGATAATCATGTATACTCTAAATGTTGTGCATTCAATTTTTATATAGTTGCATTAGTTCAATCAGACAACACATAGCTTAGGACCCTATACAAAGGAAACATATTATGTACACTTCTTTTTTGAGATATTATGATAGAAAAGTGTGTATTAAGGTCTTTTTTAACAAAGCTTGAAGTTTCATTGACAAATTCAATTGTTTTCCCAATGTTTCCCAAAAAGTGTAATAAATTATCTAATACAAACGATATATCCCATGTGATAACTGATACATATCTGTATCCCAAGGATGCGATACATAAAGCGCCACCGATATTCGAACACTGTGTATAGGTATCCATCAACACAACTATCAAACACCGAGTTGGCAACACCTTATCGAATGAGACAAGCATGTACTTTTCACAACTTTTGGAATCAAATAGTTGTGGTGTCTGGTGGTTGTGTCAATGTGTGTAATTTTAAAGAGAGAAAATAAGCACAACTTTAATGACTTAATGTCAGATGATATGGTGTGTAGGGTGCATAGACTTTAATAGAAGGGTCCATATTCCTTGAGTTGTCCCCCCATTGCCACATTTAAAGGTGAGAATGTCACGGAACTAGACAATTTAGTCATAGAAGATATTTGAGAAAAGGTCCACTTCAAGTTATCACCAATAGTGCATTAATCTACATAGTCATAGGGAAGTTTATTGAAACTGAGCACCAATAAGTGCAAGTTGCATCAAGTTGATGCTAGGGAATATTCTTTTACATGCATATTCCCTAACTTGTATCGGTTGGTTTCTTCAAAGGATTCCCTGGTGCAACAGTGCTATGAAGTTTTAAAGAGAGCTAGTATGGAAAATTGCATTTAGGGCTTGTTTATTTCACCGATTCCATGGTAAAATAATGTAAATAAGTCATCATTACTATTTCATAGTGTTTGTTTAAACAAGTATTATGACACATAATTTGAGAGTCAAATGCAGATGTAATAAATGACAAGGAATTTGTAATCATTACAATTTTATATTGTAAAATTTTCATCTTTACAATTTTACCCAGATAAAACAAACAATGTAAGCAATGTCATTATTAAAATCAAATTCAGCTGAGGTCACCAAATAAGTATAGCAATTTATGATCATTACCCATTTCCTTAACTTTACTAATGTAATTGATAAAACAAATAAACCTTTTGAAAAACCATCAAAGAAGTTGAAGCAAAGAAATTTACTCAACTAATGAAGATTCCTAATAACCTTTTTACCTCTCTGCAAGGGGAAGATGAATGCATATGGCAATGATCCCAGTGGACTCATTTTCCACCCACTCCTTCAAAGTATCGATTAATGTTGGGTTTCACCCCCTGGAAGCCCAAAGTTGGAACCCTTCATTTGGACCATCGTGGTCGAAAAAATTCTCATCTTGGATCACCTTAAACACCAAGGTTATAGTATTCCTAGCACTTGCTTCATGTGCCAAATGAAAGAGGAAACGATGCACCATTTATTCACCCATTACACTTTAGCATGGAAAAATTGGAGGCACTTCTAAAGTCTCTTCAATATAAATTGAATTTCCGAGTGACCCTCAATGAAATCTCTACTAGCTCAGGAGCTTTGGTAGGAGAACCATGTAAAGAGGGGAACAATCCTCTGGAGAATGCCCTAGCTGGCTTATTGTTGGGAGGTATGGAAAGAGAGAAACAATAAAGAGGGATTTCCATGAAAGTCACCCTTTTTTGGCTTAATTAGAAAGAACCCCCTGGACAAATTAGGGTTGGATTTCAGTACCTATGTTTTTCCAGGTCTCTTGCGTTTACCACTTCCCGCCATATTCATCTTACAGTTGTCACCCTTTTTGAAAATGATGAGTACCCATGAAAAAGTGGTAACCATCCAATATTTCCTAACCATTTTGAACGGTGGCCCACCTATTTGATGGCTCACATATGTCAAAAGTGGCCTCCCACCGCCCTATCCACTTGATTTTGAGGCACATGTAGATCTCATGGATGATACACATGCACTTTTAAATGTCATGCATGGAATGCAAATAGTTGAAAGTAAACTACCCAAACTCTAGATCCGAGCTCAGATTTCAGCTCCCACAATGTAAATCCTAAATCAATGACAAGGTCACAATATCTAGACCCCCACCTGTAATTCATTCATCAATACCGAGACAAAACAGCTCACTAAGAAAGTTCTGGTAAACTGATTGTGTGGTTGACTCGTTGGGTTGATGTTTGAACTTAGACTCATAGTCGTATATCAAACCTGACTGACAAAGCTTAGACAGTGCTCCTCCCAAGCCTGCATACTTGTGCTCAATCCAAATCATGCATTTTAAATTGCACGAACTCATCTCCCCAACTGTTCACTCCATCCACTGAAAACATGGAATCGCATCGCCCATTAAATGAGCCGATGCTAGTGAGACCATTTGGTTCTCAGGAATCTTATCGATTTTAATTGCTCTGATATTGAAAAACCCATTCTACAGGATCTCCTTCAAATTTCAGGAATTCAATCCGAATCTAGGCCTAGATGGTTGTTCCCATTGGTTTTTCAATATCTAGCTTCACAGCTTCAGATTTGAAATCTGACTTCGAGACAGCCATCATTTGTCACTGTGTTTCGTTCATATCCTTCAGATGGTTGAAGATTGGCACCAAAGCCTGCTGACATTGATCAATCCACGCTGATAGTTTTTCCACTCCATTCCTGCTTAGGTTGTGGCTAGCATAACCCATTTCGATCCTTATGCTAATACTAAATGATACTCTCCCATACATATTGAATGGCCTGATTAAATTTCTTCAAGCGAAATTGTGCCTCCAAATTCAATTATTCATTCCTGATGAAAAGAAGTAAACAATATCTACATAAATGGGAGAAGAGACTCGACCCACAAGCATACAATAAGCCTAGACAACCCACCCAAATCCTCTAATCTAATACTTAATGAAAATAAAGACAATATAAATATAGGGGAAAAAACTCATTCTAAAAATACAATGAGAGAATGGATCAATATATCTTCATCTTCGGTGTATAACTATTTCTCCCTGAACTTTTCTCACATGACTGAAAATGCAAACCCTAGCTTCATCACCTACCGTTGAAGAGGAATGATAATGTGCAGTTCAATCCTCGTGGTACAAATGTTGCAAATCAGCCCGGCAATCAGTAAGGCTCTTCTCATGGGCCACCACATCGATAAGGCCACAAGTCAAAAAGACAGGTGAAGCAGCAGCCTGGATTCAGTGTGTAAAACTCACAATGACCAGATGAGATTATTTTTTTACCTATAGCCCATCCGCATGGTGGGCCACCAGATCAATGGTTCCGATCACCAGAAGTGCTTGCTATGTGTGAAATCAGGCAAACAGGAGCATCAGGTGGGGCACATGGGTAGGCGTGGTCAATTTCTCTCGGCCGTTCATTTGTTTCGTACGTGTGTTGCTCGCCTGATGATGAGAAGAGCCTGTTTCCTTCAATAGGGCATCTACATAGTGAGAATGGCAGAGAGGAATTCTGATCTGGCACATGTGCCCCTCGTGTCGATCTGTGAGCCGAATGAGCAAACCTAGCTTCAACATCATCCATCAAAGAGGAACGCTAATATGCAGTTCCCTCCTCGTGGCACACGGGTTGCAAATTGGCCTGGCGATCGGAAGGCTATCTCGTGGCCCACCACATCGATAACGGTTGGAGCAGCGGTCCACATTCAACGAGCGGATGCGATTTTTTTACCTGTAGCTCATCCACACGGTGGGCCACCAGATCAACGGTCCCGAAAACCAGTAGTGCTTATCAGGTGTTCGTCGAAAGAAACCCTAGGTGGAGGAAGAGATAAAAACCTGGGAAGGATGAGAAGGATGGAGGAAGAAGTCAGGCAGAGGAAGAGGAAATCTTCTTCTTGTTTGGATGGTCTTCGGGGCAGTAGTAAAGGGAGGCGAACATAGCGCCTGGGAATACTATGTATTGAGAGAAGGTGGAGAGCTTCGAAACGAGAGGCTCTCCTTTCGGAAATATGCTTCCGATGAAAATCCTCGATCTTGCAAACCCAGCCATTTCTTTCTTCCTCAGCTGCTTCTTTCCTTTCGCCCAACGTCTGCTCGCAGGGAAGGCGCTGATGATCGTGATTGGGAAAGGAGAGGGAGGCTTAATTGCCCTGGCTCCTGCCTCGCACGTGGAGACGAGTCAAGCGTGTCAATCAGGCAAACAGGATCCCGTTGGTTTGTTTTGGAACGTGGATTGGGTACTGCCCCACGAGGACCTGGACTGACGGTGGTGTAGGGGCCCTGGAGCCCACCATCACGTATATATGTTTTATCCACACCGTCCAACGATTTTGACGGATCATTTCAGAGCATGAACTAAAAAAGAGGTATTTTGGAAGCTCAAATGGACCGCACCAGAAGAGGCAATGGGAATTGAAAGCCTATCATTCAAAACTTCTCAGGAGCACGGAAGTTTGGGATCAAGCTAATGTTTATGATTTCCCTTGGTATATGTTTAGTTTATATGACCTTATAAACCGTTTGAATGGCAAATAAACATTTTGACGAGTCTTACGATTTTTTCAACAGTAAAGGTTAAATCCTCATTGCTTCCTGTCGTGTGGTTGACCTGAGCCTTTCATCTGCTTTCTTTTGGGCTCATTCCCATAAATGATCTTAAACCATACATATTAGTAGGGCTGTACATCGAGCCAAGTCAAGTTGAGGTGGGCCAAGCTCGGCTCAATTCATCTATGTTGTACACAAGTTCAAGCTCAAGCTCGAGCTCAACATTGAAGCTTAGCATGGTTGCCAAAACTTTCGAGTCAAGTTCAAGTCAAGCTAGTGGTTCGAGTCGAGTCGAGGTTATTTACCTACCTTTGTGGTAGCTGAATGGGTTGAGCGGGCATGAGATGAGTCACCGAGTCGAGATCGGGTGCGGGTTGCTTGAAGTCACCAAGTAGGCTGCGCGGATTACTTGAAGAAATCAGGAGAACGAGAGAAAAAGAGAGATAGAGTGGGGCAACGAGTCTCAGGTTGCCGTGCTGGGCGCAGCCATGAGGGCTTCGGCGTGCTGGCTGCTATACACACACACACACACACACACACACACACACCTGCTACACACACACACACACACACTTATACTTGAGCTCGAGTTTCAAGTCGAGTCGAGTTGAAATGCACCATGGTCGAACTCGGCTTGAATTCAACTCGAGCTTTAGAAAACAAGCTTGACTCGTCCTGAGTCGGCCTTTCAAGCTGAGTCAATCCGAGCTAACTCGAATCGAGTCGAGCGAGCTTTTCGAGCTAGCTCGAATCGTGTACAACCCTACATATTAGGGCGGGCCTCATATAAACCCCAATATGACGTCCTCTCAGGTAGGGTTATTACTCAATCCGTGTCCTTTTTTTCTTTTTCTTTTTTTTAGGGGTGTAGTCCACTTGTAATGAGACAAGCTTTTTTTTTTAGGGGTGTTTCGATTCAAGCAAAGTTAGGCATGGGCTATCCAAGTATGCACTGGCCACAAATTGTTTCATTTTATTTTTATTTTTTTAATTTGCCAGGCACCAAGATAATGGACTATCAGATGGTGGCAGAGGACTTTAAGATGAACTGGGGCACATATACACATGTTAGGTACTTGAAATTGGCAAGTATGAATACACATCAAACTAAGATAAATAGTTCCATCATTTTAGCAAAAACAATTATATGTCAATTGACAATTATGGATAAGTTCTTTTTTTCCTTTTTTTTTTAAAAAAAAAAAAATGTCCCAACCCTACTTGAATTCACAGGTCTCCTCTTTATGATGGTTCATGGGTGGACTTTAAGAATTTGTGAATTCTGTGTAAATATTCCATGTGGTGTTTAGATAAGAGGATTACAACCGGCATGGAATCGAAAAGCATGATGTTTGCAAATTGCATTATCTATTTCTTGAAAGCATTTTCACTTAACTAACATATTGTGTGTTTGTCTTACCTATGTAACCATATCTGAAAATGTAAAACGGCATGGATCACATCAATCAAAGTGCATAAAAAAAGTAGATAAGTTCCTTTGAAAAATATTATGCCCATCAAAGTTGCACATCTACTAAAACCTTTTTATAATGTTTAAATTACTAAATGATGACAAATTCTGAGTTCCATAAGTTACCATCACATGGTGGTCTAAGGTGCACATCTATTTAAAGCTGCTTACGGTGTTTGGATTGCCATTTAAATTGATAAATTTTGAGTTCCATCATATACCACCACATGCACACCTAATATGTAGTGGTTTACATGGTGTGATTGAACTAGCTACTTACATAGTGATTTACCTTGTTCCACAATGATCACTTTGAGTTTCAACCAGCAATCCAAACAAGCTGCAAGCTTAACACATGTCTATAAATTGTGTTCGTAGATAGAGGCATATTTATCCTTATTTCAATGGCAATTTCCATCCACTCATCTCTAATCGTAAAAACGCTCTATGCACAAAATGCATTGCGATTAACAAGCAATACACAAACCTTATGCCTGTTGCACAATTTATCAACTTCCATTGCAAATTGCAAAAAGCAAAGCATATACATACCGAAATATCCCTATTTCATGGTGTTCTTCGGTCATGTCATCAATACATTTGAAAATCAACGGAGTACAAAATCCATTAACATCAAGAGCTACAAAAGTTTATAAAAATAATGATCATGGAGGATGAAGTCATTGTCTTATACGCGCATTCTACAAAACAGAGAAATATTTAGGCTCCACAACAACAATAACACAATAATCAGGACTCTAAAATTACAAAGGCAAGCATAACCTTATGTCGAAAGTGCAACTAGAACCTATCAATTATTTACTACAAAATACGATAACATAACCACAATGAAGAACCAATAAGAACACTGGGTAGGATTGGACCCCTCCATTAGTGAAAGTGCTATTTGCAAAGTTTTTTAGCATGAAACAAGCACATTATGAAAACTCATCACATAAGGCATATACATTTTCACATGGTATCACATAAGAAACATTGAAGGTAGACTATGTGTAAGTGTTATGGTCTCGTGCTCCTTTAGTTGTCAAATTTTGTGTGTCAAAACCTCTATATATGTCTTGTGTTTGTTGTGTTTGTTTCTTGTTAATTGTGTTCGAGACACCTCATCAGCACTTCAAGTTCAAGCTAGTTAAGTACAAGTTAGTTCAAGCTCAAGCTAGTTCAAGCTACAATAAAGAGTTTAAGTTCGAAACTCAAGATAGACCGGGAGACAAGTGCAACTTACAGTGATACTGAAGCTTGTGATGTGTTCAAGCTACATCAACTTAAAAGTGAAGTTTTCAATGTCTATACTTCGTGTCCCAGGTTTGATAGACCTTAGTTTGACCTTAGGGTAGGTCATTTTGGATACATAATCCAATTTTTATAATTATGCATGATTCTTGTCTGTCATAAGACTAGTTTTGGATCTGGTTCGACTAGTCCTAACACTGGTTTGATCAGTCCAAGAAATTTCAAGACCAGTCATAGATTTATTACGAATTATTGAATTTTTTCTGTTCGGCTACGACCAGTCCTGGAGTCTGCTCGACCGGTCGTAGGATGGTCTCGACTCGACCTTCGACCAGTCATGGAGCTACGACTCAAACTCCAGCGATTAAATCAAGTGTCGCCCGACCAATCGTAGAGGGGTCTCGACCGGTCATGGACTGCCTTCAACCAGTCGTGGATTGTCTTTGACCGGTCATAAAACGGTTTTATCCGATCGTGCTTAAAATTTTAAAAATTCATTTTTTCTTCGACCAGTCGTGGTGACCCTAGGACCAGTCGAATATGAATTTCTACAACTATAAATAGCACACGAATTTCAAAGTTATTCATTAAAAATTTAAGTAAATTTGAAGCTTTACTCTGAGATAAGTTTGTGTTTATTTTTAAGCTATATTGTGCATAATTCTATTTCCTTTTGTTAGCTTTTTACTATTTAATTTTATTCTATATTCCAATCTGATTTGAAAAGAGAAATTATTATTTTTCTTCTTCTTGGAATTAAAATCAAATAGAGCTAGCCCAATCTGGTTTAATTTAAAATCAATTAGAACTTAGAACCATTGTAAAGTGAGTATTGGACGTTGAACTTTCATATTCGAACATCTACTCCAATTGGTTCTTCCGAGCTGCTACAAGAGGAGAAATCTAGGTATTTTACAATTTTATAAATCCATTCTATTTTGGTTTTTGTTTGCGATTCGCCAGAAAAATCTCAATTTGTATGGTTGTCTGAGGAGAGCTAGAAAACTCAGAAAAGAGGAGTTTTTTTTTTGTAAGCCCAAGTGAAAAAGACACAATTGTGAAAGTTTTAGGTGAACTTGTGAAACCTATTTTGATAGTGAACGCTAATATCCCTATGTGAGGATATTAGGAGTGGAGTAGCATTCTGTGTGGCTGTTGTTTAACAGTTGGTGAACACACATGCGAACCACTATAACTCCTTGTCTTGTGGATTGAATGCTTGCTTAATTCTTTATCTTTTATCATTCAGTTTTGTGGAATGTATATGTGGATGTGAATGTTGTAACAATTTATATTTTAAGCAAGTGTGGAGAATGGCGTAATAGTTCAGAGTTTTATTTCAGCAATTTATCTCTTGCTATTCCTTTATCAATTTGAGCTTCGATTTCTGTAATTATTCTAGTAAGGTTGTCCTGCCATTTTTATGGTGCATGGTTGTCCTTAGAATAATCAATTCTTAAGATTGTAATTTATTCTTTTTGAATTTATATTTTTCTCTTTCGGTTTGAGTTCTTGATACAAAGATCTTTCTAGAAATCAGGTTGTCCTACCATAAACCTTTGATATTTGGTGTAAGGTTGTCCTTAGAACAACTTTTGTATCAATTTCTCAAGATCTGAATTTTGATGTTGCATTGTGAATTGATTTATTTTAGTTTGGCTATCTATTTAATTTAATTCCATTGTATTTAATTTTAATTTGGCATAGTCCTATTCACCCCCCCTCTAGGACATATAGCTTGGCCATTTCAAGTCGTATCGGAGCCTAATAGCTCGTTCTTCTTATTATTATTTTTTTAAATTTATTTCCTGAGCTAACGATATAAGCTATATAAAAAGATGTCAAATTTTGATAGCCTTTCAGTCACTAGGCCTCCACCATTTGATGGCTCCAACTATGCTTATTGGAAAACCAGAATGAGAATCTTCCTCAAATCAATGGATGAGAGTGTGTGGCAAGCCACAGTGACCGAATGGAAACCCCCTACCGCTGAAGTGACTAGAACTGACGGTTCAAAAATAATGAGAGTGCCTCCTTATTTCTCATGGACTACACTTCAGAAAAGTGAGAGTAGTGCCAATGCTAAAGCACTAAATGCTATCACTTGCGTACTATCACCGGATGAGTTCAAAAGGATCATATCCTGTGATACTACAAAGCAAGCCTGAGATATATTAGAAATGACACACGAGGGTACATCAATTGTTAAGAAATCTAAAGTTTAACTCCTCACAACTAAATTTGAAGAAATTCATATGGAGGAAAATGAAATGTTTCTGGACTTTTACACTAGATTGAATGACATTGTAAACTCAATGTGGGGTCTTGGCGATAAAATTCTAAAAAGTAAAGTGTGTGCAAAGATACTACGCTCACTTCCTAAATGGTTCAACTCTAAAGTAACCACGATTCAGGAACTTCGTGATACGGATAATATGAGGGTAGAAGAACTAGTTGGTTCTTTACAAACCTATGAATTAAATTTTAAAGCTCTTAAAGGTAAATCTATCGCTTTAAAATCTTCTAAAGGTATTTCTCAAGAAAACTCGGATTTAGAAAATTCAGAAGATGATATGACGCTTTTAGCAAAAAAGTTTTACAAGATTTTCAAAAGTAAGAAAATGGTCGATTTTCAAAAGACAAATGAAAAGAAACGATCTAAACCTAAGTCTAGAACTTGGAAGTCTTTGAAAGATAGTCAATGCTACAACTGCCAAGAATATGGGCATTTAGCAAACAAATGTCCTAAAAAGGACAAACCCAAGAAGAAGGGTATGTTGGCTACTTGAGACGAATCATCTGATTCTAAAGCCTCTTCTGAATCAGAAGATTCTGAAACCGAGTCGGGCAATGAACTAAAAGCCCTTATGACTCTAGCCAAGTTCACATTTTCAGATCACGATGATTCAACTAGTGAAGAAACTTTGCATAGTGATCATGAAAATGAAGAAGATCTTCAAGATGCTTATAATGCCTTATATAAGGAAAGTTGTAAAATTGCTGTCAAACTAATACTTCAAAAAGAAAAGTTTTCTAAACTCAAAGAATGTTTTGAGACTCTTGTTTTAGAAAAATCGTAAATTTTAAATTGTTTTGAAAAATCAAAATGTGATTTGAAATTCAAAACCTCCCTGATTGAAGATTTGAAATCTGAAAATGAGAAACTTAAAAATGAAGTATCTTCTCTTCTGAGTTTGAAGGACACATGGAGATATGCCCAAGGTGATCCAAAATTTGAAAAACTATTATCCAGATCAAGAAAATGTGGTGATCGATCTGAGTTGGGCTATGATAAAAATACATCTCCTAAACAAAAGAATACTCCTCCCAATTTTGTGAAATGAGAGGTCTCAAACTCAAAAGGAAAAGGTACATGTCAAGGTTTTTCTAAAAATAAAAAAACTTTTCAAAAACCTAAAAGTAGCTATTTCAAAAATCAGATCAGAAATCCACTAGCTGAAAAGATAGTTGATTTACTTAAGGAGCTCTTAAAATCTAACTCAATAGGTCATTCTTACAACTACAATCAAAAGAAGACCAACTATACTCCTAAATCCAAAACTATTCTGAAATGGGTTCCTAAAGTTGCCTGCTTGGTTACTCACATTGCTTTTAAAGCAACAATCCATTCAAAGTAGTACCTAGATAGTGGATACTCCAGGCATATGACAGGAGACAAAGCTTTATTCACCGATCTTAAAGATATGACTGATGGGTCAGTCACATTTGGTGATGGAAGCAATTGTAAAATTATTGGCAAATGTACGGTTCAACTTTACAACCTCCCTTTATTTAAAGATGTTTTTTATGTTGAGGGGCTAAAACACAACTTGTTAAGCATATCTCAAATATGCGATAACAACCATAGTGTGAAATTTTCCAATCAAGGTTGTGAGATCATAAACAAAAAGGGTTCTGTAATATTAACTGGTCGCAGAACTTCTGAAAACTACTATATAGTAAGTGATGGTAGCTCATCTAACCAAAAGTGCTACATGGTCCATTTCGATGAGACAGAACTTTAGTATAAACGACTTGGACATGTACACTATCGAAATTTATATAGATTAAGCAAAAGAAAACTAATTAAAGGTCTACCTAAATTGTAAAAAGTAGACAAAATATGTGGTAAATGTCAGTACGGTAAACAAACTAGGAGCTCTCATAAAAAGGTGAACTCCAATGCCACATCAAGACCACTCGAGCTTTTCCACATGGATCTTATAGGACCAACTAGAATGGAAAGTCGAGGTGACAAAAAAAATACATCTTTGTTATCGTAGATGATTATACAAGATACACTTGAGTTTCATTCTTAAGAGATAAATCAGAAACCCTTGATGAAGTGAAAAAGATCATCAAACGGATCCAAAATGAAAAATGTTCTCAAGTCAGTAAGATCCGTAATGATCATGGATCCGAATTTGAAAATAACGGTTTTGAGAAATTTTGTAGTGATCAGTGAATATCGCATGAATTCTCTACGCCCAAAACACCACAACAAAATGGTATTGTGGAAAGAAAAAATAAAGTGCTTCAAGAAATGAAAAATGTTATGTTGAATAGCATGAAGCTCCCTATAAATCTATGGGCTGAAGCAGTGAATATTGCCTGCTACATTATTAACCATGTTTATACTTGTAAATCTAATAATAAAATGGCTTATGAAATGTGGTTTGACAAAAAGCCTACTGTCAAATACTTTCGTGTTTTTAGCAGCAAGTGCTACATTTTGCGTGACTGTGAAAACTTGGAAAAGTTCGATAGTAAAAGTGACGAAGGGACCTTTTTAGGATATTCTTTAAACAGTCGTACTTATCGTGTATTGAACAACAGGACCGGTGTGATTCAAGAGTCAATTAATGTGGTCATTGATGATCACTTGAATACACCTGCCCCTAGTTCAGATAATGATGAAGTTCTTGTAATTGAAAAACCAGATACTTCATCAAGTGAAATTAATTCTGAATTAAAGATTGTTAAAGATCATCCAACTACTCAAATTCTTGGAAACCCTCTCACTGGTGTGTGCACTCGTAGACAATTAGAAGACATGTAATTACGTATGTTTTACATCCCAGATTGAACCGGTAAACGTAAAAGAAGCACTTTCTGATGAAAACTGGATAGTTGCGATGCAGGAAGAACTTAATTAATTTGTTCGTAATGATGTCTGGTATCTTGTTCCTAGACCTAAAGGTAAACACATAATTGGAACAAAATGGCTTTTCAAAAACAAGTCTGATGAACTTGAAAATATTATTCGAAATAAAGCAAGACTAGTTGTATAGGGGTATACACAGATTGAAGGTATTGACTATATGATGAAAACTTTGCCCCTGTAGCCCGTCTTGAATTTATTAGACTTTTTATATCCATCGCATATGTTAGGAAGTTTAAAATTTTTCAAATGGATGTGAAGTGTGCCTTTTTGAATGGCGATTTACATGAAGAGGTATATGTGTAATAACCTACAAGGTTTGAAGACCCTAAGTTTACTAATCATGTATCTCATCTTAAAAAAGCTCTCTATGGTTTGAAATAAGCTCCTAGGGTATGGTACGAAAAATTAACTAAGTTTTTACTGAGTTACAATTTTCAAATGGGTAGTGTCGATAAGACGCTCTTTGTTAAGAAGCATAACGATGATATTCTAATGGTTCAGATTTATGTAGATGATATTATTTATGGATCAACGTGTACTAACATGACTGTTGAGTTTACAGAGTTAATGAAATCTAAATTCAAAATAAGCATGGTTGGAAAATTAAATTATTTCCTAGGATTGCAAGTAAAACAACAACCTGATGGAATTTTTATTTCTCAAACCAAGTATGCTTTGAACTTGATTAAGAGGTTCAGATTTGAGAATGGTAAGAATTTTGATACACCTATGAGTACAACTCTAAGACTGTCAAAAGACTCTATAGGTAAAGATGTAGATCCTAAATTGTATCGTAGCATGATTGGTAGTTTACTTTACTTAACTGCTAGTAGACCTGATATTACTCTAAGTGTTGGAATTTACGCTAGATATCAGTCTAATCCTAAAGAATCTCACTTAACTGCCATTAAGCAAATTATTAGATATGTCGTAAGTTTAGTTAATTTGGATCTTTGGTATCCTTATGATACTAGTGTTCAATTGGCTGGGTATTCAGATGCTGAAGGGGCTGGTAATATCGATGACAAAAAATCAACCTGTGGTGGTTGTTTTTACATTGAAAACTGCTTGGTTTCTTGGTTTAGCAAGAAGCAA
This sequence comes from Magnolia kwangsiensis, assembly GCA_037074715.1. Classification (NCBI taxonomy): domain Eukaryota; kingdom Viridiplantae; phylum Streptophyta; class Magnoliopsida; order Magnoliales; family Magnoliaceae; genus Magnolia; species Magnolia kwangsiensis. The sequence continues at coordinate 73,600,924 of CM073575.1, read as the reverse complement.
AGTTTCATATCACTCTCAACTGCTGAGGCTTAATACATTGCAGCTGGAAATGCATGTACACAACTGGTTTGGATGAAACGTATGTTGAGTGATTATGGTATCGCACATGATTCAATGGTTTTATACTGTGATAATTCCAGTGTGATAAATATTTCAAAAAACCCAATCCAACATTCACGTACTAAGCACATTGACATTAGATTTCATTATATTCATGAATTAGTGGAAGAAAAAGTAATATCCTTAGAATACATACCTACTGAGACTCAGCTTGCTGACATATTCACTAAACCGCTCGACAAAAGTAGGTTTAATAAATTGAAATTTAATCTTGGTATGTGCAATTTAAAATGATTTATCATGCATCTCTGTATCATAGTGTATATATATTAAATACTTTAATACATTAAATTTCAAAATTTGTAGAGAATTGCATATTTTTTTTGGTACACGACCAGTCGAGAATGAGCTCGACCAATCGTGTCACGACCGGTTGAGGACGTCCGCCGACCAGTCATGGAGCGCACCTTTTACTTTATTTGGGGGAAAAATCTCATCTTCTTCATTCTATTTATCTTCTCCAACAAGCCGAGTTACGACCCGTCGAAGCCTTCTGTTCGATTCCTTCAGGTTAGAGTATTTTTACTTGTTTTCTTGAAGAATCATAGTCTTTTCTCTTAAATTTCTTGATTGTAGCTCTTTATTTCAACTCGTTCTTCTAGATATTGAGGTTTTCTTCCTCTCTTGCTAAATCTAGAGAAACCCATCTCTATTTTCTTGAAATTTCTAGTATTTCTTCAAGAAAATGGACTCTAGAGGTAAAAAGAAAAATCCTAGAGGTTCTTCTTCTTCTAAATCAAATATTATCACTAGACGCCATCTTAGGGCTCCCGAAGATGATCCACCTTATGTACGTGATTTGTGTATGTGTAATGTGATAGTTGAAAAGGCCGTTGATTTAAATCATATTGCTCCTTTCAGTCTTCTTCCTCTCCTTCAATTGTAGGTTGGGAAAATATTTTACGCTGGGGCGGGCCGGCATACCAGTCCATAGCGCTGGCCATGGTTGCTTGCATAAATGAATTTTCTACTGAGCAACTGACTTTTACTATTGTTACTAGAGAAGGGCCTTTTCCTATTGATCAACATTTAATTTCAGGCCTTATGGACATATCAGTAAATGATGAAGGTATTCATCCTAACACACTGGCTGAAAAAGTAACTGAATCAGAAAAACGTGTTTTTACTAGAGCATTGTGTAACATGGATGCACCATGGACTCAAAATGGGAATGCCCTTGCGTCCAGATGCTTGTTACCTAGATACAGAGTTTTACATCGTATCTTTACCTCTAATCTGTATCCCTGCTCTGGAAACAAAACTGAGTTGACTCTGCTTATGGTTCGTATTATGTACTCAATCATTACTGGCGCTAATGTTTGTTTGCCCTCTTTGATTTATTCCTCTATTATTCAATTCCGTATCCATCCTGGTCATAGTGATATTTCATTTGGGTATCTGATGAATGTGTTAGCCACTCACATGTTAGTCTCTATGCCAGTCGGAGAGGCTCCTATCCAACACCTCATATTCAGCAACTCCAACATAAACAAAATGAAGTTGAAATTGGTTCCAGGCCAAGTTGATGTTGGTGCGGGTGGAGCTGCTACTGAAGCTGAAATTGGTGTCGAGGCTGATGATTTGCCGCCAGATGATATAGACATAGATGATATCTTTAATGAAATTGATTTGGACTCTGGAAATGATCTAGACTTTGAACCATTTGATTTCAATGCACGTTTGAGTGCATTAGAGGAGAAGGTAGAATAGATGAATGTTGGTCACAATGATCAATTTAAAAAGATGCGCAAGTATTTTAGGCGCTTACAGAAGAGCTTTCATAAAAGTGATCCTAACATACCAGCTCCTTCCTCCGAATCAGATTGAATTTATTTATTTTTAGTCTGTAATAACTATTATATTTTGTGTTTGTGTGTGTGACTTTATCTGACTTAACTTGTTAACTCCTGATGATATGTTCTGTACTTTGAACTTTCTATCTTGGTATCTATATACTGTCTTTCATATCTTATCTTTGCTTCTTCCTTTGTCATATTTTGACAAAAAGGGAGAGAATTTGTGAATTCTATGGCATTATGGATTATGATGACATTATGGATTATTATGGAGTATAATGGGGTACACTACTCAGGGGGAGTTAAGAAGTTGTATATTGCTTATCTTCTTATGACAACTGGTGCATGATTCTTTGTGTTGTTTTATAATTCTTTATGTTGTTTTATAACAACTGGTGCATGATTCTTTGTGTTGTTTTATAATTCTTTATGTTGTTTTATAACAACTGGTGCATGATTCTTTGTTGCACCTGGTTTATAACAGCTTGTGCTTGTGCTTCTCTTGCTGATTATTGATAGTGCTATTTTTTATAAGAGCATGTTTTGTCACAAATTTGACAAAGGGGGAGATTGTAAGGGTTATGGTCTCATGCTCCTTTGGTTGTCAAATTTTGTGTGTCAAAACCTCTATATATGTCTTGTGTTTGTTGTGTTTGTTTCTTGTTAACTGTGTTCAAGACACCTCATCAACACTTTAAGTTCAAGCTAGTTAAGTACAAGTTAGTTCAAGCTCAAGCTAGTTCAAGCTACAATAAAGAGTTCAAGCTCGAGACTCAAGATAGACCAGGAGACAAGTGCAACTTACAATGATACTGAAGCTTGTGATGTGTTCAAGCTACATCAACTTAAAAGTGAAGTTTTCAATATCCATACTTCGTGTCCCAGGTTTGATAGACCTAAGTTTGACCTTAGGGTAGGTCATTTTGGATACATAATCCAATTTTTATAATTATGCATGATTCTGGTTTGTTCTAAGACTAGTCCTGGATCTGGTTCGACTAGTCCTAGCACTGGTTTGACCAGTCTAAGAAATTCCAAGATCATTCGTAGATTTATTGCGAATTATTAGATTTTTTCTGTTCAGCTACGACCAGTCCTGGAGTCTGCTCGACCGGTCGTAGGATGGTCTCGACTCGACCTTCGACCAGTCGTGGAGCTACGACTCAAACTCCAGCGACTAAATCAAATGTCGCACAACCAATCGTAGAGGGGTCTCGACCGGTCGTAGACTGCCTTCGACCAGTCGTGAACTGTCTTTGATTGGTCGTAAAACGATTTTATTCGATCGCGCTCAAAAATTCAAAAATCCATTTTTTCTTCAACCAGTCGTGGTGACCCTAGGCCCAGTCGAAGATGAATTTCTGCAGCTATAAATAGCACACGAATTTCAGAGTCATTCATTGGAAATTTAAGTAAATTTGAAGCTCTACTCTAAGATAAGTTTGTGTTTATTTTTAAGCTATATTGTGCATAATTCTATTTTCTTTTGTTAGCTTTTTACTATTTGATTTTATTCTATATTCCAATTTGATTTGAAAAGAGGAATTATTGTTTTCCTTCTTCTTGAAATTAAAATCAAATAGAGCTAGCCCAATCTGGTTTAATTTAAAATCAATTAGAACTTATAACCATTGTAAAATGAGTATTGGACATTGAACTTTCATATTCGAACATCTACTCCAATTGGTTCTTCCAGGCTGCTACAAGAGGAGAAATTCACGTATTTTACAATTTTATAAATTCCATTCTATTTTGGTTTTTGTTTGGGATTCGCCAGAAAAATTTCAATTTGTATGGTTGTCTGAGGAGAGCCAGAAAACTCAGAAAAGAGGAGTTTTTTTTTTTGTAAGCCCAAGTGAAAAAGACACAATTGTGAAGGTTTTAGGTGAACTTGTGAAACCTATTTTGATAGTGAACGCTAATATCCCTGTGTGAGGATATGAGGAGTGGAGTAGCATTCTGTGTGGCTGTTGTTTAACAGTTGGTGAACACACAGGTGAACCACTATAACTCCTTGTCTTGTGGATTGAATGCTTGCTTAATTCTTTATCTTTTATCATTCAGTTTTGTGGAATGTATATGTGGATGTGAATGTTGTAACAATTTACATTTCAAGCAAGTGTGGAGAATGGTGTAATAGTTCAGAGTTTTATTTCGGCAATTTATCTCTTGCTATTCTTTTATCAATTTGAGCTTCAATTTCTATAATTATTCTAGTAAGGTTGCCCTGCCATTTTTATGGTGCATGGTTGTCCTTAGAATAATCAATTCTTAAGATTGTAATTTATTTTTTTTGAATTTATATTTTCCTCCTTCGATTTGAGTTCTTGATACAAAGATCTTTCTGAAAATCAGGTTGTCCTACCATAAACCTTTGGTTTTTGGTGTAAGGTTGTCCTTAGAACAACTTTTGTATCAATCTCTCAAGATCTGAATTTTAAGGTTGTATTGTGAATTGATTTATTTTTGTTTGGCTATCTATTTAATTTAATTCCGTTGTATTTAATTTTAATTTGGCATAGTCCTATTCACCCCCCTCTAGGACATATAGCTTGGCCATTTCACTATGCAATCAGCAATTCCTCATACGAGCAATAATATCTGAACCTAAATTCATTGCACCTTTCTACTTGCACCTAACAATCATCTTAGATTATGCAAAAAGTGATTTCTCAACCCACAAAAATGACATACTATCTGGCCATAGGACTATGAGACAATGAAAATATCAACTAGCACAACTGATCATCGTATACAAAAACAAGTGATCTACTTTGAATAAACGTTATAAATTATTATTGTAACATCCTGAATTTTCATGGCCAGAGTTTATCCTCATGCTCGAGAAAACCAGTGTTAATAATGTAAAGCTTGAATGCTTTGAAAATCACACTTTTTTTTTAAAAATTTAGATCACATCCTAATACATTTCTGAAAGTAATATTCACAAGAATAAAATCAATTGTATTGCTTATTTCATTGGAGTAAAAGAATTCAATCAATAATCAAATTCTTTCTGAATAGAAGTTTATTACATTATCAAAATTCGTAGCGGAAGTGTAGATCTAAGTCATAAAAACTATCTTCTTATTCTTTCAGTATAATCTTCCATATGGAGTTTGTTCTCTAGGTCTTCAATATTTACGTCACCTGCATAATTTGTACGGTTGGAAGAGGATCAACGCCCTACTCATAGTGATGGTTATCTTTTATGATTAACAGTAATTCAAGAGATTCATAAAAGCAATGTAAATATTCTGATATGTCCCGTACTCCACAACTACAAGAGGTATTAATATGCATAAGCAATCTAAATGAGATGCATGCCTAACAAAGTTTATGTGCTTCATTATACTTAGCGATCGCCACAATGTGAAATATGATTAGCGTATGCAACTTGACCTGCGCTCTCACTATATGGATATTCGCTGGCTTGTCCCACGTTTAACATGAATTTATACAATTACCCCAGGATAAACACAACACATGAATGGATGATTTATGTGACACGATTTGTTTATGGAACGACTATTTGCGACATCCAATTTCGGAAGTAATGTGACACTACATTTGTAATTTACACACATCGATTTGTGCACCACTACCCATAAAACATAGAATTACATGTCGCATCATGGGCTGCTACCAAAAACGCATTGCATCCATGATGTTTATTCAATCGCTAGAAGAGGGATTCCCAACGTAGTACTTGCACTTACGGAGAATACAAACTGAATCATGAAGGTTTTGGAATATCAAGATACATGCCCAAGCCTTTTGAAGATAGATAGAACAAGGCTAATATAGAGAAGAGTGATAATGGTCAACTCAAACAGTGGCAATGGCCAACATAACAAATAGAAGAGCGGCAACGGTCGATTCTTTAATAAGGAGAGTGACAATGACCAACTTAATAAATAGAAGAGCGATAACAACCAATTCTTTAATAAGGAGAGTGCACGGCCAACTCAATAAATTTGGTAAGGCAAGGGCAAGGCTTGTATCCATGACCCCACATAAATTCAGAAAGATTACTTTGTAAGTAACATTATATTATAATCTCCAAGGGTAAATAATTAATAGTAAAATATATAATTGCAGGAAGAATTCAAGAAACACGAAGGCATGTTAGGGCAAGGTAGAAATAACATGAAAGCATATAAAGACAAGATAAAATAATAGGATGGCACGTAAGGATAAGGTAGATATCATAACTTAAATTAGTGTAAGCTTAAAGGAAAAAACCCTCACCTCTTGAATCCAATCACCCTCTACGTTGCTAGATCCTACCAGTGCAACCCGTAGTTAACAAAATATCCCGGTTGAGTCGACTCACTTAATCACCTCGGCTCAACTCTCCTTTCCTTCCTTTTTCTTTCTTCTTATTTTCTTTTCTTTTCCTTTCTCTTTTTCTTTTATTTTCCCCCCTTTCTCTCTTTCTTGTTCCTTTTTTTTTTTCTTTTCTTTCTTCCTGATCGGACATCACTCCTCCTCCCTTTTCTTTCTCTTTGGTAAACTCTCTCTCTCTCTGTCTCTCTCTCTCTCTCTCTCTCTCTCTCTCTCTTTCTATTTTCTCCTTTTGTGGGACGAACAAGCTATTTATAGCTGGTCTGAATGCGGAATTCTCACGCAAGATTTCCTTACGCATGGAGGAAATCTCTTTATGCATCTAATTTTTTTTTCTAGAATTCTCTTGTGAAAGTTGGCTGCATAATGCATGCCCTGTTCTTATGCATGGTAGTAAGATCGGTTCCCCTCTTTTTAGAATTCCTTCGTCTTATTCGTCTGTTAGATTAAGACATCCCATCAGCATTATGTGTTTTGAAAGACTGATCGGATGGCTCGTCTAGATGACACTGATCTTGATCATAAAATGATCCCGACACCCCTTAGCTGTCTTTAGTCGTCTACAAGTGGGTCGGATTGGCTGTCCGACCTCTCCTGATCCTTCGGTTTGTGGTGAAGATCAGGACCTTGGTTCTATTGTGTGGAGATTTCCTCCATAAAATGAGTGATAACCAGAGATTGCACCATGAAAATCGATGAGGTTTGTAGGTTGAAATCTCTGTTTAGTTACGTAGGTGGTTGCGCAGAACAGTTGTCATTTGCTATAACTCCTGCACGTCTAGCGTTTCCAGAGACGTCCTCACCTTCGGTTCAAATGGTGGCCACTGATGGACGGTCCAGATCTTCCCTCATATGTGTGATGAAGGGCCATAACAATCAGTAGTGGAATGGTGTCCGCAAAATGTGTGAAACATGGCATATGGTGCGGGAATTTCCTTGGAGATCACGTTCCGTTTCGTGATGAAACTAGAAGTGAAAGGGGTTGTGGTCTGGTCAGTTTTTCCCTTAATCATGATGAATAGTTTGGATTGTGCAAACGAGTGCTCGTGGTGGCCCACAACTGATTCTAATGGGTGTTTTTGGTTCGTTTGGTGGGGCGCCTAGCCTTCTTGTGAGCATTATTGTGGGTAGGTGTGCATGCATGGGTGCACGTGGTCAACATGGTTCTGACTGGAACTAGCCCCTCGACGTAATGGATGGTTCGAATCATCCTTGTGGATGATGATGGTGGGCCACAAACGTCATGAAAGACGGGTTGTGTCCGTCTGCTGCGCGAGGAGTGAAAGAAGAGGAGGAATCCCTCTTCGGGTGGGATTTATCGGGTCTAACTCAATTTGACCCGATTCTAGGTGCAGTGCACCTCTGGTGCACATGCATTGTTCACGTTCACAAAAATTGTGGGCTCCATAATGACGTTCTGGTTAGATCTACACCATTCATTTGTTTATCCATCTAATTTAAGGAGTTAAGCCCACCATTTGAAGCATATCCAGCTATTAGGTGGTCCATATTTGAATGAATATCTGTTTTAGCCACTAATCATGTTGATCTAATAGCTGAATTTTGTCATGTATAGTTCATTTATGATACTTGGGCCTGATATAAAGTTTCATGTCAAAAGGATCGTGGGAACCACATGATCTGGAATTCAGAGCTAGGTTAATGGCATTTTCATAATTACTGCAAATATAGAGGTTTTGGAAAATCTAATGGTTCTACATGGTTATAGGAACATTTCTAAGTAATTCTTACAAAAGGACTTATATTTAAATCATTACGGATAAAGAACTATTTGCCAAATTAATTAAGGGAGTATACTTATTTCAAACCACACCGTGGGTGATCTTGTCTTACAAATCAACGGTCGAATAACTTGATTTTGGGATGGAACATGTTCTCAAGGGCTAGATTCATGTCAGGGAATAGATGTGAGGTTAGGATAGTTGGATTGATATCATACACATGTACATATTAAGTTAACTTCTTAGTAACACTCGAGAACTTTCAATACTCGGGTATTGAAATGTTCGGGGTGTTACAAATATAGCAAAGGAAAACCATTTCTTAGGTAAGCAAGTACTTGCACACTACATTACATGTTTGTAATAACTTGGAGGACAACTATGAAAGTAGCATTGCTAAAAAATGAGCTCTACTATGCATAATATATTGTATTGATATGGTTACACACGATATGAATGTGCTCATAAAAGTTAGCATCAATAGAACATCAAAATTAGAAAGAAGTTCAGATAGCTCAACCATACGTTATTAAAAAACCTTATTTTTGTAATCAAGTAGTAAATTAAATGTAAGATCTCTGTCTTTTGTGACACCGCTCGTGTGCACATGTATCCTGACTCCCACCATTGATAGAGCATACATTGCACCCCAGTGCACTTAAAAATCTCACCAAAGTGATTTATTCTGAATGACCTTGAGACTTCTGTTACGTGGACCGCATCGTCATTGCGGTTGCAATGGAGAAAATTGTGTGTCAATCCGATGCTCCGTTAGTGAGATAAGACCCATCGAATCCACAGCCCAAATTACGTATCCTGTAACACAAGTAGCCTTTAATGTGCTAGGCCCATTGGACTTGAGCCCACATGGGTCTAAAGCCCACTTTCTACAACATAGAAATTATTACAATATAAGACAATCACTGCATGACAAATATGGAGTTAGCATTGTAACATCCCTAATTTTCATGGCCAGAGTTTGTACTCGTGCCCGAGAAAACTGGGTGTTAATAATTAAATGAATTGGATACTTTAAGAATCATATCATATATTTTTTTCATTTAGATCACGTCCAGATACATTCATGAAGGTAATCATTCATGAGAATAAAATCAACCATATTTATTCTTTCATTAGATTAAAAGAATTCAACAAATTATCAAATACCCTCTTAATAAGAGCTTATTACATTAACAAGTCTGCAGCGAAAACATCAATAAAACTAAATTATAAAACTATCTTTTTATTCTTTCAGTATAATCTTTCATAGGGAGATGGTCCTCTAGGTCTTTGATCTACGCATCACCTGCATCATTTGTACGGTTGGAGAGGGTCAATGCCCTACTCATAGTGATGGTTATCTTTTAAGATTAACAATAATTCAAGAGATTCATAAAAGTACTGTAAGGGTTCTGATACATCTCGTACTTCACTACTACGAGTGGTATCAGTATGCGCAAACAATATTTATATGAATACATGCCTAACAAAGTGTATGCGGCTCATTATATGTAGTGATCATCACAATGTGGAATATAATTCATAGAAAAATTGACTCGCCTTGCACCCACAACTACGGATATTCGTCGGCGTATCCAATATTAACGTAGATTTATGTGAACATCTCAAGGCGACACAACAATGTGATTAAGGGATTTACATGACACGATGTGTTCATGGAGTGACTATTTGCAACATGTAATCTCGAGAAGTAATATAATATTCATGGTGATTTACTTACATTAATTATACACCACACCAATTAACCCACTGAATTATGTGCCGACCAAGAGGGCCGCTACCCGTAACGCATTATGTCTACGATAAATATTTGAATCACTAGTTATGATACATCCAACACATCACTTGCATCGATAGATAAATAAATTGAACATGGGAGTTTTAGAATTTTAAGACACATGCCCAACGCATAAAGGGAGGTAGCACAAGGCTAACATAATAAAAAAGAAGAGTAGTAATAAGCTAACTCAATAAAAGAGGAGAGTAGCAATGACTAACTTAATAAAAGAGGAGAGTAGCAAGGGCTAACTTAACAAACCTGGTAAAGGCAAGGGCAATGATTGTATCTATCACCCTACATAAATTAATAAAGATCACACATAATTAACATCATACTATAATTACCAAAGGATAAATAATTATTGGTGGTAAATTAAATAATTACAGGGAGAGAATCAGGGTAATATGAAAGCATGTAAAAGATAAGATAAATCATATCAACTTAAATCAAAGTAAGCTTTAAAGGAATCTCTCACCTTAGCCTTAGATCTAAATCCTAGGTGGATATCCATGTATGAAAGCTTCTACATGAAAAGCTTTCACATGAATCATGATATTGCTTGAGTAAGAGGCAAACACCATACATATGGAGAAGGAAGAGGGCGTCTAGGCTTCTCCTTCCCCTTCTCATTCTCTTTCTATCCTTCTCTTTTTCTTTCTCTCTCTCCTCCTTAGACGTAGGGGGTATGGGCGTGTGAGTGGAGAAGGGTACAAACACCCATTTTTAAAAGGAGTGGGCGTGTGAGAGGGGTGTGTTTCGCATCCCACTTAAATTGAGTTTCTCCAATTTTTTATTTTTTGATGGTTTTTCTTTAAATCTAATTCATCTATTGTATTAGGGTTGTCAAATAGACCTGGGGCATATGATTTTCTTAGTGATCTGAAATTTAGATTGACCTATTTTGAAAATTCTCCTAATGGTTGCTAAAATAAATTTGATCTCAATTATCAGTTCATACTTAATGATCAGGGTTCAATTTTGAGAAAAATATGTAGTCAGGATAGATAAACGGTTGGACAAAATTTGGTGCTTGATCGATGGTGAAAAAAGCCTAAATCTTAAATTTAACCTTTTGTACTAAAACGAAGGAACTGACTTCAATATTCAACAGTGTAGGATCATAGATCGGGGCCTAAATTTTGTATAACCTCGTAGTCATATGAGACTAGAGTGTGGTTCAAATTTGAATTATGATGGACGGAAGGAAGTGGTTAAATTAAAATATCCAGATTTTTAAGGAGTTGGTAGGCCTTAAAAGGATAACTTCATGTCTAAGAAAAAGCCTACTAAAGTGGGGTCTTCATATTTCACGCTTGGTTCATATGATGAGCAATCCAAGTCATTCATATGAAGGAAAATATCGTACTATGACTACCCACGAGGTTTCTTCACTCGATGAATACCAAAATCAATGGTTAAAGGACTGATTTATCAATTGAGTCACTTTTACAATGATGTAAGGGCCAAAATTTGACATATATGGTTAATTTATGATACGTAGGCATGGTATAAAATTTTACATCAAACGGATCATGGGAACCATATGATCTAAAATTCAGGGGTCTAAGTTAATGACATTTTTGTTATTATTGCTGATATGAGAATTTTAGAAAATCTAATTCTTACAAAAGAACTTATATCTAAATCATTATGAATAAGGAATTATTCACCAAACTAATTAAGAGAATGTGCATATATTAACCAACATAATGTATGGTCAGATGACATGTTAAAAATTAAAAAACTTGATGGTTAATACTCTGATCATATATGTAAGTGGGTGTACGGTCAGTTTTGTAAACGAATGATCATATATGAGTTCCTGGAGTGATCAAGAGGTAGAACATATATACCGTTAGATTCAAGTAACTTGTTCACATGTGTAAGTTTCTCGAATTATAGTTTTGATGGTGGGTTAAGCATATTCATAAGTGGTGAACAAGATGAACAGATCAGAATCTCAATTTGATGTATGTATGAGTGAATGTAGAGATCAAGTAGCTAGTTTAATATAATCAGGTGGTCTAAACTCAGAGTAGACGGTTAGATATCTTTACCTAGCGGTTAACAGTTGATTGAATGGTTGGTTATAATGGACAAGTGAGAATACTTGTGTATATGATGATCCTATCTCAAAATCAATTGTCAGATTCGTGTTGGAGAATAGATGCAAGGTTAGGATAACTAGATTTGTATCGTATACATGTACATAATAAGTTAAATTTCATAATAATACTCGAGAACTTTAAATACTAGAGTATTGAAAAGTTCGGGGTGTTACAAGCACATATAAGACAATATATTATAAGACAAAATTGGATTCTACTCCAAAAACCCATCATTAGCCCTTTTCTAATGCCTTAGAAACTAATCATGGCCCATGTCTACCTTATCCTACACATGCATCTAATGCATATCTTGATTTGTGCCACATCACTTTAAACAATCAATTGCAACACTCCACTTCATCATCCACCATGCATCACCTACGACCCACATCCCTTATTCATCTATCAGTTAATGCATGTTTAGATTTCTTCCACCTTGGCCAATGCATGCTTAGCACCATCTACCTCATCCATCCACTACCTCTAATATACATCACCTTCCACCTCACTTTTAGCACCAATAAGACTCCATAAACTTGCCACATCATCTTGCCACTTCAACCCTCAATTTCCTATATAAGAGTAGGAGCTCTCTTACACTCATCCTTTTGCTATACTTAGAAATTTTTTAAAATTTTGAGAGAGAGTGAGAGAGAGTGGGGCCAAGGTGTGGCACATTATCAAACCTAGAGGGAGTGGACCACACATCATCATCAATCCATCCATCGTGAGTCTACACCCCACCTTCCATCCTCTTTCTTCTTCTTTAAAAAAAAAATTCTTGATGTGTGTGGGGCCCACTAGTGTAGACCCCTGTGTGCATGTATTACTGGTTATGGTGGTTAACAAAGTGGCCCACATCAGTATGGCACACCATGATGAACATTATATCTACACCCTTCACATGTAATCCCGTTTTTGTATTTGGACAGTAACTTGTAAAAATCATATAAAATCAACCATGATAAGATCTGAGTTGAAACATGGTAATAATATGAAAAACAATATGAGCTAACTTTGAGCCAAAATTTATGGCCATCTAACGGTCCAATCATCTGTGGTATTAACTTTACTTGGTTGCTATCCAGCAGCACACAGAGGGTTCTGATTTACCAAAGATGGACCCATTTTTTGTCCCTTTATTAAACCCAATAGAAAGATATATTCCATTGGTTTTGTAGAAAATCAAAGTAGCTTTCCAATGGTATATAATACACCTCAATCAGAGTTCAGATGGTTGAGAGCTTGGCCTTGTACGAAAATATATTTGAGAGCTTGTTCAGACCAACTCGAATTTCCCAACACAGAATCTGATCATAGAGATTTGATCAAGACATTTCATGTGCTACTTATATGTTGTATATATGTTGTCCATAGCATTCATTCTCTTATTGTGGACTCATTTAGTAGTGGGACCACTTTTGATTTATGTACTTTATTAGTTCATTCAATCTGGACAGCCATATGTATTGATGTGTTTCTCTTATCTATGCATTGCCAGCGTGTGCGCCCCACTTGTCATTCTATCTATTTCCTTTCCTTTGCACTTTTTCTGTTTACTAAAATTTTTCTAAGTACTTAATTGTATTGCATGTAGGCCTCTTTGACACCTTGTGGTGAGTCCCACGCTCTTCAGTTAAGGGTCCCGTGAGTGCTTATACTTAAAGTACATTTTAGTTTGTTAAATTTCGTAGTCTGGTTACGATCGAAAGCTCAATTGAAGACAAGTTATCAACTCGATCAAGCATTTGAAAAGAAGGCTCAACATCTCAAAGCAAGTCTATTCATGATTCGAGGTTTAGAACACTTCGTATGAGTTAACCTACAGGTGGTATAAACCTAGTACCATAGGTTAAGTGTATTTCACACATGCATATTTAGAATAATATTTTATGTTAAATATACTCTAGTTAAGCCAACCCGAAGTCCAGTTCAGCCTGCCTAACCTGTTGGGAAAACCCTTCAATATTCAGTCAAAAAGACAGATTTAAAAAGATCTTTTTGTGGTAGGTTAGGCCAGCCCAACCTGGGGTTCGGCTAGTCGAACTTTCCTTCGGCTAGCCTAAGGTGGTTTCGGTCAAGTTTCCAATAATGGAACAAAATCGGATCTTCGGCCAGTTAGGACAGTCGAACCTCCTATTCGGCCAGCTCAACCTCCTGTTCGGCCAATCGAAGATGGGCTTAGACTAGCCGAAGATTTGAAAGATTTTATCTCGCAATTTCTAGATTTTGATTGGAATGTAATCTTTAAAGTTTGGCCAGCCGAACTGAATCTTGGGCTAGCCAAACTACACAGACCTTGACTATAAATAGAGGCTTTCTCTTACTCTTTAAAATACAAAAATTCAGTCTTTTATTGTGCTATAAAGAGAGATCCTTCAAGCTTCCTTAAGCTATTTGTGTTTTATCAGTTTATTCTATTATCCTTCTCAAAGTTAGGTTAAATTGTTTTTGATAGAGTAATCCATACTTTGAGAAAAGGGAGAATCAAATCTGTACCAATAGGGTTTCATTCATTTCATTGAACATCTATTAGATCTCTTTATATCTTTTTAAGTTAAACTCAGACAATGACTTTATCAATATCCAAAGAAGAAGATCGCTGCATTCAAACTACAGTTACAACTTCGACTCGCCAAATCGAAGATAAGTACTATCTTTTAAATTATTTCAGTTTGAGTTTTTCTGAGATAGCCTGAAAATCTCAGCGGGTTTGTTTCTAGTGATCCCGTAAAATCACAAATTGGATTTGATTGTGATAGCCTGTGAAAATCGCAATAACTGTATAAGCTTGTTAAAGTAAACCTAGAAAACCTTGAAATAGTGAAAGCTAAAATTACAAGGATAGTAATTTTGGGAGTGGAGTAGGTTGCATTGAGGCACCGAACCACTATAACTCTTTTGTGCATTATGGTGATTAGATTTTATTATTTGTGTTATTGTGTTTTTTTTTTATTCTTTGCCTTAGTTTGATATTTTAATTTTAAAGACATCGTAATGTAAGGTTGTCCTACCTAAATATTTTAGGTGTAAGGTTGTCCTACGAACTATATGATATCGAGAATTCAATACTTTGTAAAATTGTATTACATTGATTTATTATTCTGCATTATATCAAAATATTTTGCATTGTCCTATTCACCCCCTCTAGGACATTTATAGCTTGTCTTTTCAAGTGGTATCAGAGCAAGGTTAATCTTTTTGGCATTAACTTCCTAGAGCTAGATCCAGAGCCATTGAAATGTCAAATTTCAATAGTCTATCTATTTCTAGGCCACCGCCCTTTGATGGTTCGAACTATTTCTACTAGAAAGCTAGAATGAAGATCTTCCTTAAATCTATTGATAAAAATGTGTGTCAAGCTACCATGACCCAATGGGTCCCTCCAATGTTGGAAGTAGTGGGTGAAAATGGAACTAAGTTCATGAAAGTACAAGTCTATAATCTATGGACTCCAGGTCAGAAAAATGAAAATAGTACTAATGCTAAAGCACTTAATGCTATTACTTGTGCTTTATCACCATACGAGTTCAAAAGAATCATCTCGGTGATACAACAAAATAAGCTTGGGATATACTTTAAATGACACACGAAGGAACTAATATTGTCAAGAAATCTAAAATCAAATCCTTATAACAAGGTTTAAAGAAATCTGTATCGAAGAAAATGAATCATTCATGAATTTCTTCACTAAACTAAATGATATTGTTAATTCCATGTGGGGTCTTGGAGAAAAAGTCCCTGAAAGCAAAATGTGTGTAAAAATCCTACGATTGCTTCATGACAAGTTCAATTCTAAAGTCACTGCTATAGAAGAATTGAGGGACACTGATATAATGAAGCTGGAGGAATTAGTAGGATTTCTATAAACCTATAAGCTAAATTTCAAAGCTCCTAAAAGTAAATTCATAGCCTAAAATCCTCAAAATTAAAATTAAAAGATTCAGATAATGAAGAAAATGAGGATGACATGGCTATGCTTGCTAAAAAGTTTATAGGATTTTTTAAAAATAAAAATAAATCTAATTTTCAAAAACCTATTGATAAAAGAAAAGGAAATTGAAAATCTAAATCTAAAGACTCATTGTTTCAACTATTCTGAATATGGGCATCCAGCTGCGAAATATCATAAGAAGGATAAATCTAAAAGAATAGGCATGATCGCCACATGGGATGAATCTTCTGAATCTGAATCTGATTCAGAAATTGACGAATCAAATCATGAAACTGAAAATGATCAAAAGGCGTTTATGACTCTAGGTAGACTTACTTCCTTAAATGAAGATGAAACATCTGATTATGAAATGCTAGGAAGTGATGTTAAAAATAAAGAAGATCTTCAAGTAGCTTGTGATGCCATATATAAAGAAAGTTGTAAGATTGTAAGAAAATTAAAAATTCAAAAGGAAAAATTTGTGGATTTAAAATTAGAACTTGAAAAATCTGTTTTAGAGAAATCACATTTTCCTGATTATTTTGAGAAAACCAAACTTGAACTCAATCTAAAAAATTCTGAAATTGAAGATCTCAAAACTGAAAATAAACATTTACTATTAGAAATTACTTCTCAAAAAAATTCTAAAGAGACTTGGATATATACCCATGGTGACCTGAGACTTGAAAAGCTACGATCTGCGTCTCGTTAAAGTAACAACAAATCAGGCTTGAGATATACCAAGAATTGTTCAGAAAAATCTAAAAATACTGCTCCTATATTTGTAAAAGGTGAATCTTCAAAATCTAAAGAAGAAACTACAAAGAAAATAAAGAAAAACCTTGTCAAAAACATTTTTATCCAAAAACTAAGCCCAACAATCAAAAGAAAAATTATAATCCTTCTCTTACAAATAAGATAGCGGACTTACTTAAGGATCTCTTGAAATCTAACTCTTGAACTAATTGAGTAAGTAAGAATAAAGAAAAATCTTACTCTCAAACTAATCATATTATTGGAGATCCTCCTAAACCCAAAAACATATTGAAATGGGTTCCAAAAAATAAGTGTCTTGTCATCCACACAGCTTCAAAGCTAGTAGCCACTTAAGTTCATACTTAGACAGTGGATGCTATAGACATACGACAGGTGATAAGGCAATACTTTCAGACATCAATCACAGTGATGGAGGCTCAGTAACATTTGGAAATGACAGTAATTACAAAATCAGTGGAGGAGGTAATGTGAAACTTCCTAATTTTCTTATTTTTAATGATGTTTTATATGTTGAAGGTTTGAAACACAATTTGCTAAGCGTATCTCAAATCTGTGATAATAATCATAGTGTTAAATTTTCTGATCATGTATGTGAAATACTTAATAATCAAGTTTATATAATATTAAATGGTCGAAGAACCTCTGAAAATTGCTATATCATTGATGAATCATGTTCCACAGGTCACTCTTGCTGTATGATCCAAACAGACGAAATTGAGTTATGACATTAACGTCTTGGACATTTGAACTTTAGAGATTTATACAAACTTAGCGAGAGAGATCATCTTCGACACTTACCCAAGTTTAAAAAATTAGAAAAGAAAGCATGTGGTGCCTGTCAAATAGGCAAACAAATCAGGAGTAGTCACAAGAAGGTAAATTCTTTAACCACATCTAGACCCCTCGAATTACTCCATATGGACCTTGTTGGACCAACCCGAATAGAGAGTAAAGGAGGTAAAAAATATTTTCTAGTTGTAGTTGATGACTACATTAGATATTCAGGGGTAACCTTCTTAAGAGAAAAGTCGAATGCTTTTGACGAGGTCAAAAAATTATTTAAACGCATCTAGAAATAAAAAGAACTGCCTGTGAAAAAGATAAGAAGTGATCATGGAACAAAATTTTAAAATAACAATTTTGAGAAGTTTTGTGATGACCATGGAATATTACATGAATTTTCTACTCCTAAAACTTTTCAATAAAATGGTATAGCTGAAAGGAAAAACAGAGTTCTACAAGAAATGGGGAATGTTATGCTTAATAGTAAAAATTTAGCAAACAATATATGGGCTGAAGCTGTCAACACTGCTTGTTATATTATTAATCAAGTATGTGTAAGAGCAGGTTTAAATAAAATAGCTTATGAACTCTGGTCTAACAAAAAACTATCAGTAAAATATTTCCGTACTTTCGGAAGCAAATGTTTCATTTTACGAGAGGGAACATCTGAAAAAATTTGAAGCAAAAAGTGATCAAGGTATTTTCCTAGGGTACACTCTAAATAGTAGAGTATATTGTGTCCTAAGTAAAAGGACTGGAGTGATACAAGAATCTATAAATGTAGTAATTGATGATCAAACTATCACTCCAGCTGATAAACACGATGATGATGTTATTATATTCAATCAATCAACACCTTCATCAAAATCAGTTACAACTAAGAATAGACTAGTCAAAGATTATCCGACTAATTAAATTCTTGGTAATCCTCACACTGGTGTTCAAACCAGAAGATAAGTTGGAAAATATTTGTAATCATGTATGCTTCACTTCCCAGATAGAACCATCAACTGTAAATGAAGCCTTAGTTGATGAAAATTAGATTTTAGCTATGCAAGATGAAGTAAATCAATTTGTCAGGAATGATGTTTGGTATCTAGTGCCTAGAATATCTAACAAACATGTGATTGAAACTAAATGGATATTTAAAAATAAATCTGATGAATTTGGAAATATCTTAGGAAACAAAGCTAGATTAGTTATATGAGGGTACACCCAAACTGAAAGAGTCGACTATGATGAAACTTTTACTCCAGTCACTCATCTTGAATTCATCAGACTATTTATATCTATTGCATGTCATAAAAACTTTAAAAATTATCAAATGAATGTTAAAAGTGATTTCTTAAATGGTGATTTAAATGAAGAAGTTTATGTAGAACAACCTAAAGGTTTCGAAGATCCTAAACTTCCTAACAATGTATACCATCTTAAAAAGGCCCTGTATGGATTAAAACAAGCTCTTAGAGCCTGGTACGAAAAATTAATAAAATTTTTTCTTAGTCAAAATTTTAAAATGGGTAGTGTTGATAAAACCCTATTCATGAAAAGAATTAATGAAGAGCTATTGATTGTTCAAATATATGTAGATGATATTATTTATAGATCAACAAATGCTAACTTTTCTTGCAAGTTTTGAAGTCTATGAAATCAGAATTTGTGATGAGCATGGTGGGAGAACTGAACTATTTTCTTGGACTTCAAATGAAACAACTTGAAGATGGAACTTTCATATCTCAAATCAAGTATTTGATAAACCTAGTTAAGAAATTTGAGTTTGAGAATAGTAAAAACTTTGCTACTTTCATGATTACAATACTCAAATTATCTAAAGATGACACAGGTAAAAGCATTGATCCTCATCTTTACCGTAGTATGATTGGTAGTCTATTATATTTAACAGCTAACAGGCTTGATATCTCCTTCAGTATAGGTGTATGTGCCAGATATCAATCTAACCCTAAAGAATCTCATCTAGATGCAGTAAAAAGAATAATTAGATATGTTGCCAGTACCATTAATTTGAGTTTATGGTATCCTCATGATACATCCTTACAAATTGTTGGATATACTGATTCTGATTCGGTAGGTAATGTGGTGATAGAAAATCCACAAGTGGTGAATGTTTTTACATCGAAAATTGCTTTGTCTCTTGGATGAGCAAGAAGCAAAACTCAGTATCATTATCCACTGTTGAAGCTAAATATATTGTGACAGGAAATGCACGCGTGCAATTAATGTGGATGAAAAAGAAGTTAGCAAACCATGGTATTGATCAAGAAATAATGCATTTATACTGTGATAATACCGGTGCAATAAATATATCCAAAAATCCTATTCAACATTCTCACACTAAGCACATTGATATTCGATATCACTATATAAGAGAATTGGTTGAAAGCAAGGTTGTTATACTTGAATATATTAATACTAAAAAACAACTTGTAGACATTCTGACAAAACCTGTTAATAGTGTTAGATTTTTGAATTTAGAAAATGATATTGGTTATGCAGTGTTTTTTAATTAATTATTCTATATTGCAATTTGTTGTTTTACATTTTTTCTTTAATAGAATAGTGTTTATTCATGTCATTTTTTTAATAATTTTTAAAATTTTTTTTTCGGCCAACCCTGAGCTGACCGCCCGATTTGTCCAGCCGAGGACGTGCTTGGACTAGCCGAACCATGTGCAAATGGGTTTTATTGGGCATTTTTTTTTTCAAAACCTGCATTTCATTCTTATCTTCTTCGGTTAGCCCGTGGATTCCTTCGGCCAACCCATCACTCTAGTGTTCTTGTAAGTGAATATTTTTTAGTTTCCTTCTAGATTTAAGTTTCTTGTTGTGCATTTTGTAGATTTTAACATCTTTCTTGAATTTATAACCTTATTTTGTTGGGTGTTTGGTAGAAATTTGATCTAGATCTTTTCCTTCCATTTGTTGCTATTTCTTTTGCAAAAGCTAGCCATTTTCTATCATGGCATCTCGCTCTAAGCATTTTATGCGAGGTCCTCAAACCGGTTCTTCCTCTCAATTCGCTAATCGGGTTGTGTACTCTATCCATTTGCTAAAAAATGATCTAGAAAATGTGTGAGATTCTCGTACCCATAATATTCTCATTGAGCACACTGTTCATACAAATCATATTGTCCGATTTGGTCTTATTTGAAATTCTATCCATGGTAGGATGGGAAAAGATTTTTGTGTGGGGTGGTGCATCTAATCGGTCTATCGCAAGAGGGTTGTACGCATCTATAAATAATGCATCTTTAGAACAATTAACATTTTTAATTCATTTTATGGAAGACACAGTTACTGTTAACCCCTCCATCATATCATCTATCTTAGATATTGATATGACAGAAGGGAGAATCTCTATTCCACCAATCTTTGAAGATATGTACCAGATGGAAAGAGACTCTCTCACTAGGGAGTTATGTGGTTTTAATGCAACCTGGCGTAATAATAACTCGCTCCCCACCTACAACTTCTTTCAAAATACTGTGTCCTACATCGTATTTTCACTTCGGATGTTTATCCTCATGGTGGGAATAAGACAGACCTTACTCCGTATATAATGTCAATCCTTCATTCAGTCATTTCTGGTATCCATATCTATCTTTTATTTTTGATCACTTATCAGATTATTGAGTATCGTCTTCATCATCATCATGGCTCTATTTGTAAATCCCCGGATTTTAAGGGTTGAGTAAATCTCAACTCCCGAGATCCAACGCATCACTTATGCAACATAGATAATTATGTTTAAATGTGGTCTATATTAGTGCATTTAACATGAGTAGGATTACACTAAAATGGCATATCATACTCCAGAGGTAATTTAATTAAATAAGTGGAAGACTATAACATGCATATTTGAACAAGTAAGCGATTTACAACTTCCAAAGTATGTATCTGGGCTGAATGTTTACATGTATTATTTCCAAAATCTACGAAATGGCAAAACATAAAGTGTCCAACTATTCTATAACCCTGTAATCCTAGTGACATAGCTCTAGGTCTACATAGACTCGCTTGAGAGCTGCACGTAAGAGAACTCCTCGTCTAAGAAATTTAGCTCCGTCATGTAAGCCTCATCATCATCTGCAACTAAAATAAAGTCTGGTTGGTGTTTTAAAACACCATCCCAGAGTAAGAGTGAGTGATCAACTTAGTGGTACTATAAGGCAAAGGTTAACATGTTATCAATTCAATCAAGTAGTAATGATAAAATAATACAAGAATCACTTCCTAATTACTTTTGTTAATGCAAGAATGATATGCAATAATGATGCATGCCCTTGCCTGCAGTCCCTCAGCGACTTCATCTAACGATCGCGTATGGCAAACTCCCTAAATGTGTGCGTCCTTGTCAAAGCACATGTAATGCGGTGCATGGTCATGTTAGCTAAGTAATTAATTAAGCTTATTCATACAAAAGATTTAGGAAGCTAAGGTACCTCCCTTTATATCATTAACCCAAACGAGGATCCATCTAGGGTCGTCAATCCTAGTTAATCACATACGATAGGCAAGTTGTAGGGCATTGCCCTTAATGAGAATAGTGGTAGGTAAATTCAAGTGTTTATACTCGAGGTCACTATGGGAGGCTCGTCACCTTAGTGTAGGCTAACAGCTCGAACACAGTGTCCCATACACCACCATGCCCGGCTCACGAGTCTGGGTTGCTCACTGGTCATTACGGGGAGGATCGTCACCCCATCGTAGGCCGACAGCTCGACCACGGGGTCTCATACTACCATACCCGGCTCATGAGTCTTAACGGATCGTGGTACCATGGTTGAAATGGATTTTACATTGGTAAGTGGTACCTTAGATTTAAGTAGTAGTGTCCATACATGATAAACACACAATAGGCCAATCAGATTATTTGACAAGTATGATTGGTACGATCGCATGCTGAATTAATCGACATAGAGCACATAAGCACTTCACATGGCCTAACCACTGTCGACAATCACCGTACGGCTTGGATTCATCGGACGTATCTAATGTGGCGATACTAGTTCGGCCACTCAATCAAGAACCATTACCGATTATCTGGACTACATAGTAGTCCCAATCATACTCAAATGCAACAGGTAGTCACATATGTTAATCATAATAGTGTTTAACAAACAAATCAAACATAATTCTCATTTGAGCATTATCAAACACATTGAACATGTTATTATACTTATGCATTTTATCCATAAATCACATAGTAGCAATTACATGAAGGAAACTATAGATATGGATAAGGTAGTTGAGAATATTATCTTAACACCCTTATTAAAAGTGATTCATCAAACAATTTCTCATTTAGACATTTTATCAAACACTTAGACTGCACATTACTATATATATGAACTAAATTAGTTATAACATATATTATGGCAAATCCTTTCATAAAGGAGTTGTTGTACATACAACAAACATGTATTCTAGATTAATAGTCATGGAAAGCACAAATAATAATTAAAATTTCATTCAAACATTTCAACAAACACACGGAATGCATTATATATTCACGTAGTTCACATACATGTATAATCGAATACATCGTAACTAAGATCATATGGCAGCAATCAAGTCACATAAATCATCGCTGACATTAAAAATCTTGAAAACCATAACCTAAATGTTTATAGTCTGCACTTTTCATCAAAATACTTGATTTGGACGTGGTTCGAATCCTACGTTACCGTAAACGGAACAACGAGTACCTAAATCATGAAATAGTTTAGCTATTTCACTGATTACTCTATCTGAATTTCTAAAGCAAGATTAGGGTTAGAATTCCTTATCCAAATCATAGTTTAGTGATGGTGGGGAGGCGAAACGGTGTGTGGAGTCGTGGGAAAGGATCCCAACAACGATCTTCAGGAATCTCCCTTCTCTCCTTACTCTTTTATAGACTTTTCTCTCTTCTCTCTCCTAAGTTTAGAGAAGTTTGTATGGAATTAGAGATGGATGGTTTAAGGTCCTTATATAGGCCCAAAAGCGATGTCAATGGCCCCAGGCCATGGTATACTTAGGCTATAGCCAAAGGGTTCCTATTTTTGACAAACAGGGCCCTTAGGAAGGTCCATTTCTTACCCACATCATGGAGCAAGTTTCTTGACAATTAATCTATGTCAGGACTGTGTTTATGGTGTGATCTGAGAAATTGATCGGCTGTGAAGGACCCGTATCAGATCAACGGTTGTTGTCCCTCGATCAGGGCCACAAGTATACCTATAGGTGCAGAGAAATTTCCCTGATCCATAGGTGTAGTTGGGTCAGAAATTGAAGTCCTGAAGTCTTCAATTTTGCTCGTAAGCGAATAGTCCAATTCACTTAAGTTTGGGTTTATTTTTTAAAGATATTCATGTTTCTCACACATTTCGATCAAGGCTCAAGTTGTGCATTTTTGGATGCTATTTGGGCTCGATTCTCGCAATGGTTGTCAAGCCCAATAAGACGATCGTAACCCTATAGTTTCACGGTCATCGGACTTTCGACGCGCGATGTAGGTCTGATACGGAGTTTCAATGTGCTCCTAAGAGCAACTGGGTTTTGGGATTTCCCCAAGGTTTTCAAGTAATGTTGAGTTAGTGATTTTAATGGTTTTAGGTCTTGCAATTTATATAAATAGTGGTTCAAGCTAATCCACTGATTAATTGAGTTTAATACTTAATTAATTTTCTTCTAATTTCCACAGTATATGGTCTTTAAGGATTTCTGCCTGAGGTGGTACTCGGGTCTTTTTATGAATTTTTTAAAGATATTACACTATTCCTTTTGCATGTCTCAAGACTTGTATTGGATTGCACTATAATGTTTAAATCCTTGCAACTGAAGCATCGAAGTCTGTGCTCCCATTTGGTAATGCTAATCTCAACATGATGCAACTTGAATTAAGGCTTGAGTAGCAAAGAGATCAGTAAGTTGTTCCTGAAGAAAATGTCAATATGGATGATATCTTTGCAGATTTGGAAGAATTTGATGATACCAATGACTCTAACTTCTAGCCCTCTCAGTTCTCAGAGAGGTTGGATATTTTAGAGAAGAAGGTGGATGACTTACATGTTTCTCAGGAAACATTACTTTAGACTTAGAAACAACAGATGAAGTACATGAAAAGTACTTTCATTATTTTAACAGGAGTCTGATAATTAATGACCCTGACATGCTGACACCATTCTCCTATAGTTCTGACTGATTTGATTTAAATACTCTTGGTCTGTAATAACTTGAGATATATTTTTACTCTTGTTGACATACATTTGGATATGACACTATCCTATGTTTACTTTATACTACTTAATCCTTATGTTATTTGCTACTTTTGTGCTTCATTGATTGCTTCTTCCTTTGTTAACTTCTGACAAAAAGGGGGTAGAAATTATATGTTTGTGGATGTGGATATGGATAATATGATATCAATCATTATTTCTCTCAAGTTTATGAGCACACACATTTGCATACATTCTATGAACTATATTTTTGTAGATATGACTAAGTGATCAGGGGGAGTGATATAGATGCATGATCTTAGGGGGAGTAACAAGATTAATAGTATCGACTTAAAAGATTTTTGTTATTTGAGATGTTTTAATATGTTATGCTGAGTTGTATTGTTGTTTAAGTGAGTTTTGTCACAAAATTGACAAAGGGGAGATTGTAAGTGCTTATACTTAAAGTACATTTTAGTTTGTCAAATTTCGTAGTCTGGTTATGATCGCAAGCTCGACTGAAGACAAGATATTAACTCAATCAAGCATTTAGAAAGAAGGCTCAACATCTCAAAGCAAGTCTATTCATGATTCGAGGTTCAGAATACTTCGTATGAGTAAACTTACGGGTGGTATAAACTTAGTTTGACCATAGGTTAAGTGTATTTCACTCATGCATATTTAGAATAATTTTTATGTTAAATACACTCTAGTTAGACCAGCCCGAATCGGAAGTCCGATTCGGCTGGCATAACTTGTTGGGTCAACCCTACAATATTTGGTTAAAAAGACAGATCTAAAAAGATCTTTTTACGGTAGATTTGTCCAACCCAACCTGGGGTTTGGCCAGCCGAACTTGCCTTCGGCCAACCTAAGGTGGTTTCGGTCAAGTTTCCCACAATGCAACAAAATTAGATCTTCGGCCAGTTAGTCTAGCTGAACCTCATGTTCAACCAGTCCAACCTCCTGTTCGGCCAGCCTAAGATTTGAGAGATTTTGTCCCGTGATTTCCAGATTCTGATTGGAATGTAATCTTTAAAGTTCGGCCAGCCGAACTAAATCTTGGGCAAGCCAAACTACACAGATCCTTGGCTCTAAATGGAGGCTTTCTCTTGCTTTTTAAACCATAAAAATTCATTATCTTTTATTGTGTTGTAAAGAGAGATCCTTCAAGCCTCCTTAATTGATTTATGTTGTAATTCATAATTTATTATTAACTTATTCTATTATCCTTCTCAAAGTTAGATTAAACTGTTTTTATTAGAGTAATCCATACTCTACTTTGAGAAAAAGGAGAATCGAATTTGCAGCAATAGGGTTTCATTCATGTCATTGAAAATCTATTAAATCCCTTTATATCTTTTTTAGTTGAACTCATACAACGACATCTTCAATATCCTAAGAAGAAGATCGTTGCATTCAAGCTACAACTACGACTTCGACTCGCCAAATCGAAGATAAGTACTATCTTTTAAATTATTTTTGTTTGGATTTTTTTGAGATAACTTGGAAATCTCAGCGGGTTTGGTTGTGTTGACCCCATAAAATCAGAAAGTGGGTTTAATTGTGGTAGCTTGTGAAAATTATAATAACTGTATAAGGTTGTTAAGGTGAACCCGAAAAACCTTGATATAGTAATTTTGGGAGTATAGGAGGTTGCATTGGGGCACTGAACCACTATATAACTCTTTTGTGCATTGTGGTGATTGAATTTTATTATTTGTGATATTGTGCTTTTTCTTATTCTTTGCATTAGTTTGATATTTTAATTTTAAAGACATCGTGACATAAGGTTGTCTTACTTAAATCTTTTAGGTGTAAGGTTGTCCTACGAACTATTTGATATCAAGAATTCAATACTTTGTAAAATTGTATTACATTGATTTATTATTCTGCATTATATTAAAATATTTGGCATTGTCCTATTCACCCCCCCTCTAAGAGATTTATAGTTTGTCTTTTCAGTCCCACTTTGGGTGATGTTTAATCCCTATATAAGTAAGATGGGATGTCCCACCTTTTTGTTAGGAATGATCCCCAAGTGTTTGGAAAGTGGGCCTTAAGTTGTGACAGACCCCATTGCTGAAAACTATTTGACTATTTTTGTGTTTTGTACCAACTTTGGGGCTCTATAGTGGACCCCGCGCAGAAGATATGAGCAGGCCATCACTTGAAACCTTTAACCTATACCAATGAATAGATAAATAATATTTTACTTGGGCTAAATTAGACCCCACATGATCAGGGAATGGATCACAAAATGGGACTAGGCATGGTTGTGCAGAAAATTATGTGTACATAATCAGTTGATCTCATCTTATATTTTTTGAAGTCCATATATAGGAATACCAATAGCACTTGACAGAACGCTGAAAGGTGGTCCCTTGTGATCATGGGACGTACCAAAGCTTGGGCCAAAACTAATTCTGCACTGTGTTTCCTACACATTTTCTCCGAGTACCCATGTTTGGGCCATCACCGCAAATTGTATATACCAAACTAATGAGGTCTAACTTATACTTTTTAAAGCCCATATATAAGACTACCAAATTCTCTTTTTTCTTTCACCAGGGGTGAGCCCCATGTGATCACAAAATAGACTAAAAAATGGTTCGAAACCAGTTCTGTGCTAAAAATCTGCTTAACTTGAAGTTCATGTGGGCCCACATATGTGGGGTCCACCTCTCCAAGGCATCCAATGGATGGTCTAGGCACTGAAAATAAATTCTCAGATGGTGATGGGTCCAAAATTCTAGTGAGCCTTTTGTGTGTGGGTCATATCTCCGTCTAGTTAGGCCTACCTTGTGATGTTGGTAAATGAGTGTTATTTGATGCCATGATTTGGGTGGTAAACAATCATTGGTGCCCACATATCATCTCTTAGGTTATGAGTGTCCTTGGGCCAATCCAAATGAAGTAACATTAAGGCCCAAGTGGGCTATCTTGTATGAGCCATACCCTTGGCAAATAAGGCCCACTTAGTATATTGTGTAAATTTGTTCTTTTACCTTGTGGAGCATGTGGTGTACTACCTTGTTGCCCAATTGTTTCTCCTAGGTCATATGTGTCCTTGGGCCAATCCAAATGAAATAAAACTCTAAGGCCCAAGTGGGCCCAACACTAAGAGAAATAATTGGGGAGTGAGAAGTCTACCATGGTAACCTTCCTTGAGCCCGTTGGGCAGACCTATTGCTTAGAAGTTAGTGTGCCTTGCACACTACCTCTAATCAAGTGGACCACACCTAGTGAGCCCTATTTTAGATTGTATAAACTGGATAATTGGGCTTTATTTTTTCTTAGTTTGCTTGTATATGTGGCTAGTGGGCCCAATATAATGTATGACATGAAAGATGTTAGCATGTTGTCCTTATGTTTGAGATTGTGCATTATTTCTAGTTGATGGTGGAATGTGTGGGTTCCACTTAGTTGTGGAGTTGGATCCACACCATTGAAAGTCTTGTAGTTGGAATTTTATGCCTTTGAGTTGGCCTATTTGTTCATTAAGTGAGACTCACACATGACCTATGTGATCGCGTGCCTTACATGTAGTCTAAGGTTTATTGGTTGAAATGACATGTATGATCTAATTGATGATGATTATGGTAGGGTTAATATTGATTATGGTGATAGTTTAATGGATGGTGAATTGATGATATGTGTGTTGATGATGAATGAGTAGTTGGTTGTGGTAGTTGTGACATTTCCTATGTTAATCATGAAGTGGAAGTGATCTTCATGCTAATGATGATGATAATATGTACATATACATGATGACAAAAATGCTAGTTGATCACTATGCTTTATGTGATGATCGTTACATGGATGATGAGGTTGATATCCTAGTTGATAATCATGCACGTGTTGATGCTCATGATGATGATATGTGTATAATCACCATGCTTTACTTGATATTGGTTACATTGGAGGTGATATTAATATTTAAGTGACAATAATGCACACATTGATGGTCATGATGATCTCATGCATAAGATAACCATGTTTTCCTTGATGCATGGATGATGATGAGTAAATGATGTTGGTGAACATAAGGATAACCTCATACATGATAGATGCCTAATGTGTAGGGCAGGTATGATGCTAGTGTTGGATGATGGCTATGATATTGATGATGTATGTGAATTCTTGTATACTATGTACTCCATGCACAAACTTGCATGACTTGGATAATTCGGTGCATTACATTAGTGATTGGTGCGAGGGTTACACTGAATGTTTGCTAATAACATTCTCTTTATGTTATACTTTCTTTATATTGACATGCTACTTTCTTTATATTGATGCAACACTTATTTTATATTAAAAGTAGCATTGCTCTTGCATTTAAGTTAGCATTGCTTTATATTGATTTAACCATACTTTATGCTTAATGTGGTATTACACATCTCATGCATAGTGCTTATGATTGTATGTTATCATATCTCATATGCATCATTTGTATCCTTGTTGTGGATGATGATTGTTCATAACATATGCCTTTCTGCTTGAGACACTTAGGGGACTCTATATGGGATGGGGTCACCCTCACGTGATCGTGCATTACGTGTAGTTTTGGTGCATGACTTGGATGGTATGACTCATGCATTCTACATCTTGTATGTTATAATTACTTTTCACCTTAGCGACATTAGGGTTGTGGCCTCTATAAACATATCGTGGATGGCCAGATCGGACACTTGAAATATCTGTTCTAGCATTAGGGTGCTAAGGATGTCCTTGGGGTGAAAATCCCTAAACCTTATGGGCCAACGAGATGCTTCAACGTCGAGACCTAGTGGATAACATGAGAGCCCCTGTGTTAAATACTAGGCTGCGTTTCCCATTGTGTCATGATCGGTTGGAAGGGGTGTGACCTTATCTGCCCGAGGGTAGGGGGCTATAACGTAGGTTGAGTTTGACTAGCTCGTAAATGGGTCCGCTATCGACGAGCCGAGTGGGAATTTGCATATCACTGGCCAGACGGATAGTGAGGTCTCTTCCACTCACCTAGGCATGCGCGTGATGGGGTGGCGACTAGTGTAGAGTGTACTAGACACTGGTGATATTTTAAGACATGAACTGTACTGAGATGTGGACTTGCAGAGTGAGACTTGCATGCCTACATACATTCAGTATTTTACTAGTTTACACATGGGTTGCACATGTATGGTATGTTATGATTCTTGGTGGAGACGTATCATATGGTTTAGAGATGTATTAGTAGAGATGAGAGATGTTCAACATTTGATTGGTTTAACATGGGTTGCACGTGTGTGTTATGTTGTGATTCTTGGTGGAGACGTATAATATGGGTTGGAGATGTACTACTAGAGATGAGGGATGTTCAGCATTTCACTCATGTATTCATTCATCCACTATCCACTCAAGCTAGTGGTGCGCAACTAAATCATTATATGTAACTTCACAATGGCCATGATTTCGGTTAGGTATGTGACTAATATGAGATTAGGAGTTTACCACATTGAGTCTAACTATCCAAATTAGGTATGTGATTGGTTTGCAAAGAAGTCCCTTGTGATGAACCCCACAACCTATGATACTGTATACTATCATCTCGACTACACACACTAGCTTTGCCATTCCTTTTTTTTTATCATATGCTCTATAATGGAATATGAAATTTGATTATTTTGTATATGATGATTGGCTATTCTCATTATTCATGATCGTTCATCCAAGTAGTATGCATAAAGTTGATCACATGATTTATGATAACCTGATGAACTTTAATAATATGCTTGGTTGATAACATGCTCACCTATGATAACGTTCTTGGTTAATAATATGCATGTGGTTGTTTTGGATGTCTTTACGTTAATGCCCTGATAAGCCGTGTTTTACTCTCGGCATATAGTAGACTCATGAGCTGTGGTTTGTTCATACAGATGATTTACACTTTTTCAAGATATGTTTAGTATCATGGTGTGTGCAAGAGCTATAGGGAATTTGTTATCTCTTCTCCCTCATTGTGGAGCTAGTGTACCATCATATGTGTGACATGTTGAATAAGTTTGTTTATTGGATATTTGTTGATACCATGTATAAAATGTGTAACCGTCTAAGTAGATTAACCATTCCAAAAAACAATCCCCTACCATGAGCTGGGTTTAGCATTTGGGAAGTTCACTAATCGTTCACAAAGTCTAGGGAGTGGTGAGGAAGCTGTCGCGACCCGAGTTCGGGACTTGAGAAGTAGTTGGGCCTGGGTTCCGGATTTAGGGTGTGACATTAAAGACATGGGATACTACCTACATCTATGGTCACTACTTGACTATCAATTTTTTCAATATTTAACCATTGAGAATTATAAACTATGAATGACAAATCTATCCATGGAACATGTGTGTGTAAACCATCCACATTCAAAGAATAAAACCAAAGTATAATTGAGTTTGAGTAGTGACATAGATTAATTCGATAACATTTGCTAAGGATCAATGATCAACATTTAACAAAACTCAGACATAAAATGGACATGAATGACATAACTCTTCATAGTTCTCACCAAATGAAAAATAAGACAATTACTTGTATTAATCCATGTAGTCATCATCAAACTAGCACAAGTTAATAACACAATTATAATCCCAAAAGAATGATAAGAGAAAACCATGAAGCATATTAGATCACAATCAAAACCATCATTTGTAACTAAGTAATTAAAAATATATTATAAAGGAATTAAAACTTGAAATGCATAACAACTTTAAAAGGCATGCATCTAATGGGATCCAACTAACATTTGTAGTCAATCCTGTCATGCCCCAAACTTGGGAACTAGGCTCACAAAATTTTCAACCGCCAAATCCGATGTCGACAGCTTCCATAGTACCTCATTCTCGGCTCCCAGCTCCCATGCGCTAGATTCCGATCTTAAGATCCTATAAGGAGAGTTTTCAGGGTGATTTTTTTTTTTTTTTTTTGTAAAGGAGCATAATCACAAGTATACCCAAGTCACCAAAACATCATCACCACATATCACTAATATAATATTTGAGTATAGTGCTGAAAGGGAAATACATCATATAACAAAATTCCAAAAGATCGGGTACATGCTCTTACCTCAATGCTGCTGTGGTTTAGCCTAACCTGACATGGCAAATGTGCATAAGCTTACTATGAAGCTTAGAGAGTGCGTGCGTGTGTGTGGAATGCATATGCCAAGCATACAAATATCAAAGTAAGGAAAAAATGGAGGCCAAACTGGCAAGTCCATAAATACCATCAACCATATCCAGGCTATGCGATGCAAAGACATACTGGGCCAAATGTCATATGCTGAGGATGCAATGTAGTATGTAAATCTTGACAAGTCCATAAATACCATTGGCCTTATCCAGGCTATGCAATGCAAAAACATAGTGTCCAAATTTCATATGCTGAGGATACAATGTAATATACAAATCTTGACAAGTCCACAAATACAATAGGCCATATCTAGGCTATGTGATGCAAATGGAATGACAAAGCTGATATGTATAGTTAGGATGATAGTACATGGTATCACAAGCTGTGGGGTTCATCATAAGGGACTTCTATCTAAACCAGTCTCATACCTGATTTGGATAGCTAGATTCAATGTGGTAAACTCCTGATCTCAGGTCAGTCACGTACCTAATCGAAATCATGGCCATTGCGAAGGTGCACATAATGATTTAGTTGCGCACCACTAGCCTGAGTGGATAATGAATGAATGAGTCAAATGTTGAACATGCAACTCCTACTCAGTAAGTCCACATTTCAGTATAGTTATCATCATTGGAATCATCATCGGGGTCTAGTACACTCTAACACTGGCTGCCACCCCATCGTGCACATGATCAAGTGAGTGGAAGAGACCTCACTATCCGGCTTGCCAGTGGTATGACAATGCCCACCCGGCTCGTCAATAGCGGACCCATTTACGAGCTGGTCAAACTCAACCTAGCTTATAGCCCCTACCCTCGAGCATATAAGGTCATACCCTTTTCCAACTGATCATGACATAGTGGGAGACGCGGCCTTCTGGTATTTGGCACTCAGACTCCCATGTTATCCACTTAGTCTCGATGTTGAAGCATCTTGTTGGCTCACAGAGTTTAGGAAGTTTCACCCAAGGACATCCTTAGCGCCTTAATGCTAGAATAAATATTTCCAGTGTCCAGTCCAGCCATCCACGATATGCATATGGAGGCCATAACCCTGATGTCGCTAAGGTATAATACAAATGCATCATACAATGCGTGAATGCATGAGTCCATCATCTGAGTCATGCAAGCTATACATACATGTAGGATGACCCCATCTCTTATGGGTTTCCTGAAAGTGTCCCAAGCTTGTAAAGTCATCAATGCAGCCTTGCAACACATAAGCAAGAAAAAATCATGAATTAGCCATCATCTAAGTCATGGACACATGATATGAATGAGATATAATAACATATGATCATAACCACTATGCATGAGACGTGTAATACCATATCAAGCATAAATCAAGGCTAAATCAATTTAAAACAATGTTAACTCAAATTTAAAAGCAATGTTACATCTAACATAAAATAATGTCGCATCAATATAAAAAAAGCACCATGTCAGCATAAAGGAAATGTTATAACAATCATGAGCATAAACATTGCAAAAATCTCTAAGTTAATACTACATAAATTATCAAGGAAGTATTGTACCAACACACATGTAAAATATCACACAACATGAAAATTCATCATTCATAACGGGTAGAACCTAATTGGAAACCAAGTTTATCGGGGCCCATAGGGCTATACTTAAGTGGTCTTTCAAGCCAATGGGCCCACTCAACAAGCTCATACCTAAGCGGCTAAAACATATAACTATCAGCATCCAAATGGGATAACAAATTATAAGATCCACAAAAAAATCATAGTGGGCTCAAAATTATCATCCTACAACTATCTCTAAGTAAGGCCTAAAAGGGCAACTTGCAACCAACCAAACACAGGCCTACAATGGGCTCAATACATGCAATGTGTGGAACTTAAAAGGTGGTTCAATGGTGGAAACATGACATAAGCCACAGGGTTGGTCCATGGTATGAGCACTACATATAAATACTGGCAGGCCTAATGGGTAGCTACAGTATGAATAACAAAGCATTTATTCACTAAAGAAGATCCATAATTAAGTTGGATTGCAAATAAAATCACTATGGGCTCC
Source organism: Magnolia kwangsiensis (assembly GCA_037074715.1). Classification (NCBI taxonomy): domain Eukaryota; kingdom Viridiplantae; phylum Streptophyta; class Magnoliopsida; order Magnoliales; family Magnoliaceae; genus Magnolia; species Magnolia kwangsiensis. The sequence continues at coordinate 73,567,111 of CM073575.1, read as the reverse complement.
ATAAATCTAACATGAATATGACTAGGTAGGATCCACTCAAATCTACCCCTAATGGGCCCCACATGCTCCTACATAGGTGGGCTTATAGTCGAAAAGCCCACTTATAACGAGCCATGTGGGCACATAAAGAGTCCAAGATGGGTGCCAGTCGTTGCCTCTAGTTACAACCCAAGAATGCTCATAACAACCTAGAAAGGCGCAACATGTGGGGTTCGCTGACAATCATGGTGGGTCCCCCAAGTATCTCAACCCAAAGGCATATTCTACGATTAATCATCACCCCACAACATGCATACAAATGATGCATGTCTGGGCATGATATCATTATACTAAGCATGTTCTTAGTGTGTCCTATCGGGCCAAGTACACTAGCATATTATCAGATATATCAGACAATAATCAACCTTAATTGACACATCATATATAGAGAGTGGGAACCATTAGAAATATAAAAGTCTATGTGGTGTGGCCCACGTTAGACTAAGATCGATTCCTCATGTAGCTTGCAAGACATGAATAATACATATTATATATATATATATATATATATATATATATATATATATATATATATATATATATATATATATATATATATAACATGGCGGGGTCCATTGGGAGTGACCCGAATAGACACCCACATGTACAACACGTGTACTAGGCTACCAATCCATTTGGGCACATGGCCCATTAATGATGTCCTAAAATAATCAGGTTATCAATGGCATCACTATAATTACCTTAGTAGAATGATTTACACCATCTAATCATTGTTAATGTAAATTGACGGTTACAGATCATTAGTTAGTCACTAGGATGTGATCATATGCTCATGGCTCATCTGAGTCTTGGGACTTCATCGGTGTAGGCAATGTATATGCTTAAATAGATTTAATAAAACCATAGTTTCAACATTCACACGTCAAGTAATTTAAGGATTTAAATTAAAGATGTTAAATATAACCAAAGACCTAAGGGATCTCAATTCTAGGGATTCCTAAGTCCAAGGGATCCCAAAACCAAGAAATCCCAAAGTCCAAGAGGTTTATACCCCCACATTACCCTATGGTACGATCCACTGGAGATCTGGATCAACTTGAGTTTTGGGCCCATGGCCTAACACGGTTTGATAAGACGGATGAACGGAGTGGACATGATACATACATCATGTAGGGTCCCATGTGTGGGGCAGCAGCCCAAGGTGGCTTAAGCCCTCATGTCATTGGGCAAAATTGCCCAATAACATATTTCTTTTTCTTTATTTCTCCTTTTTTATTTATGCACCATCAGTGCGGGCCCCACGTGGATTTTCTACTCCATTCATTGTGTAGTCCATCTCGAGCAGGTCAAATGGGCCTTGATTTGGGTTGATTTGGCGTAACGTCCTGTGTGTTCCGTCTCGATCAGGTCAACGAGCCTTGATTTGGGTTGATTTGGTGTAACGTCTTGGACAAACAAGGACTCCACAAGGGCCTTAGAAGATTTCAACAGCAATGGTTCGTTTCCCTCATTACGGCCTACTTGAGACCCGAATTTGTCTCATCTTTTGGCCTAAGGCCTAAAATGATCTTACGAAGACGGTGGATGGTGTGGATTCAATATAAACATCAGAACAGGATCCTACTTGTGAGACCTAAATTTGGCCAAGAATGGGTTAACGCTCACATGTACGGCATTTATGTATTTTTCATGTTATTATTATATTATCATATGTTTTGCATACACTATTAATGTAGGCCCCAAGTGGATAATCTAATCCGTTCACCATCTTGGTGTAACGCCCCATATTTTTAAGACCCAAGTATACGACCCGTTTCTCAAAAACCTGAGTGTTAACCTTAAAGGGTAGTCAAATTCGAGTATATATATATTTACTATCAAAGTAAGCAGATGAGCGTAGAATGAACAAGTAAGCATAAAGGAAAAACTGAATTTCATTTAGAAGATACAAGAGGTTGCCCATAATGACTTATATAAACCAATGTCTCCAACATTAACAAATACAAGAATTATATAATTCAATACATGAGAAATAACAGAATGCAAGTAAGTTTGAGCCGCAAGACTCCTCAGCTTCTCAAGGTAGATACAATCATGTAACCCTGACACTTGAACCCGGCTCCTCATTAGTATGAACTGCATATCACTTAAACCACCTGTACTACTTGTACGGTTGTATATTTGATGAATGAGTGGCCAGCTTAGTATGAATTCCCCTCAAGATTACACACCGCCACATTAGTTAAGCATAGTTTAAAAAGATACAAAACATAAAAATAATACATAATGCAGTCTTATTAAATGCATGGATGTATGAATGCACATCAACTGGGGATGCACATCCTGTTGGCCAAGTGAATGGACCTTTCAAACAGTCATTCCATTCATGCAAGAGAATGGGCCTTCCAAACAGTCGGCTCATTCAACTTGCAGAGTAGTGGGCTTTTCAAATAGTCGACTCACTTAAACATGAATGTGACTTTTAAACAGTCAGATCATTCATGCCTAGGGATGGGCTTTTCAAACAGTCGGCTCATCCCAACTAGGGGAACGGACCTTTCAAACAGTTGGTCCACCCAGGCAAGAGAATGGGTCTTTCAAACAGTTGACTCATTCAACTTGCAAAGGAACGGGTCTTTCAAATAGTCAACCTGTTCAAGTAAGATAGTGGGCCTTCCAAACAATCGGCGCACTTAGAAAAGAATGGGCCTTTGAAACAGTTGGCTCATTCATGCAATAAGATGGGTCTTTCAAACAGTTAACCCATTTTTTAACAAGAGAATGGGCCTTTCATACAGTCGGTCCATTAAGCAAGAGGATAAGCCTTTCAAACAGTCAGTCCATCCCAAATAAGAAAGATGGACCTTTCCAATAGTTAGTCCATTTAAAAATATGTGTGCCATGTATGCATGATTAATTCTAGCCATTATTATCCGAATTTGAAAGCGGCCAATTTAGGTAGACATTTAGTAAGTGTCATAGTTCAAGGTTTATAAACAATTCATAAACAATCTATAAACATGACGGATACACAAGTACAACATGTGGATATTCATACAAACTAAGTGTCGAGCATATGATTAATAATCAGATTCAATATCTAACACAAGTTATCATGAATCAGAGATGTCAATTATCAATTAAAATAAAATGAACTACTACTTAAGCTAACAAGGAAGAGGAAAGCTCAAGGGGAAAGATTCATCACCTGTCGATCAAATCGCTACTAGTGTTGCTAGGGAATGCGTGTGCCCTTAAAGTCGCATCCTATCACAAATCATGAACTTATATAATTAGATACAAGTTCTATGCACTACCCAGGTTTAGGGTCATCGCCTAGGCTTAAGTTATTTATTTTTAGGGTTTTTAATGCAAAACTAGGGTTTTCACCCTAAGGTTTAGATCTAGGCTAAATCTTTTGGATTTAAATGTTAATTGATTTACAATTGATCATTCTGCTAATAACGTTAATGATTTCAAGACAATCACTGTTATTAGTAATATACTCAATATCATCTTAACGTGACACTAATAGTCATTGATGAACATACATAGTATGCTCTAACATCGAAGCTAATATTAATAATGATAAAACACCAATATATAATAATAATAATTTTTATACATGATAACTAATATCAGTATAGATAATTTACTAAGGGCCATACATTTATAGTTTTAGCAATCCTAATAATAATACTCTAAAATGGGTCTAGAGTGGGTTTGAAGGGTCCCATGAATGAGGTTATTTGGGCCTGCATTGGGGTGACCAGGCCCACCATATTTTGTCCACCAAGTGGCCTAGATAGGGCCTGGAATCTACCCATAATTAAGGCCCGAACTGGTTCTGACTGGCTCAATACTTTGCTACCCATTTGTAGCCCAAACTGGGCCTGAACTCAGCCCCACTGTGGTCCAGGACTAGGCCTAGTTTGGCCCATCACTGCCGGCCACTGAGGCCTGAAACGTGGCCCACCTGCAATGTGCAGGGCCTAAATTGTTGCACAGGCCCACTGAGATCTATAAACCAGGTGCGGCCCACCAGATTTCAGCATGGCCCACTGAAGTGGAAACACAGTCCACTGTGGCCTACATTTCAACTCAAATTAGGGCCAATTTTAGGCCTAATTTCCGTCTAAATTAAGGCCCATTCATAGGCCATTTTCAGTTAATCTCATGGCCTAGATGAAGGTCTGTTTTTGGTCTATTCCAGGGCCCATATAGAGGCCCAGCTAAAAGCTGTTTTCAGCTCTCTACCTGGCCCCTTTACAGGCCATCTACTACTCGTTGCATGGCCAGACCTCGACCAGCTGCATGGCCTATTCTCGGTCCAGAATCCCGGCTCATCTGAAGTCATTTTTAAGTCCCACATCATAACTTGTTGAAGGCTTGGTTTCGGCCTGCTTCTAGCTCAACGTAGGGGCATTTTTCAGCTCGTTGCAAGGTCTAGGGAGGGTAAGGAGTTACCTGATTTGAATCAGAAGTGGCATGGGCTCGGTGGAGTAGCGATTTGCTCGCCCGAGAGGTTGAGAGGGGACCGAGTCAAGCTGCTGCCGCACAGGGCTGACGCTCTCCCTCGCTCTGATTCTTTCTTCTTTCTCTCTTTCTTTCTTCCTCCGTTTCCTTCCAATTTATGCTTTTCTTTCACTTTGTTTCTCCTTCTTTCTCTTCCAACGCCATCACCAGATGGTGAGAGCCGAAAAAATGGCATCCCGAACTAACTCTGACTCAGTTGGAATGGTGGAGAAGATGGCTGCCATTAATGGTGGATCTCGAACGGAGGCTGCCTCCTCCAATTTGACAGCATGGGATGGTTAATATGGACTCTAAGAAGCTTATGGATAGGCTTTTTCAAAGCTCTAGGATCATTTGGGTGGTGGGTTCGAAAGGAGGAAGAAACAGATGATTTTCTCGGGTTGCCGCAGGAATGGTGGTAGGGTTTCGTTTGAGCTCGATCCCAGCCCATCTTATGATGTTTCTGGCCCTATTTAGACCGTTGGATTGAACCCAAATGGTCAAGATTCATTCTATCTGAAATCGCCTCGAGTTCGGCTAGTAAAACTGAAACCGTCTGTAGTTTCTCTTTACGGTGGGTAGAAAACCCTAGGGCGGTCTGGAATGGATGGTTAGTATCTCTCTCATATGAACGGCCGAGATCGACGGATTCCCACGCATGCGGATCGTGCCAGCTGGAGTGGAACAGTTCCTATTTTTAGTGAGCATGTGTTTGTAAGGTCTATTTGTGCCGAGGATTGTGCTCATGCACATGCATTCCAACCTGTAAGATGAGGTAAGTTTTGGTAGGGCTCAAGCCCTGAACACTATGGATGGTCTGGATCGACCCAAAGGATGATGATGATGGGCCACAGGCCATAACAAATGGAAATTTGTCCGTCCACTGTAAACAACAATGCTAGAGAGAAATCTCTCCATTTTTGGAAAAACACAGGTCAGACCCATGTTGACTGGGCTGACTGTCTCGAGCACCTCAAGTACTATTGCACTGGTGTTCATGCACGCCATTTTGGGGCCCATGGCGATGGTTGTGGGAAATCCACTCCGTCCATTAGCTTGGGAGGCTCAAATGAATGTCTTTGACCAAAGACCAAGCTGATCTAAAGCTTAGGCAAGCCATATGAACTAGTTTCTAGTCCTAATGGTGGATTTTTGTTAATCTATTGGTCAGATCATTCCAAAATTGAACGTCGACGGTTAAAAGGGCCTAAGGCGCCATTTAAGCTACAAATCAAAGGCTAGATCATTGATATGTGATCTATTATGTTTTTATATTATTAAATATCATGTTATAATATTTTTAATAAATAATTATCATTATCATTATTATTTTCTCTTTCACACATGCATGAAATTTTAATTCATGACATGGGTCCCACTCTATAGGTTAGGGTTTTCCATCTCATGACTCTATGTTATTAAATGTTTAGTTATTATTATAATTACCTATGCATTGTTATTTATTTGTCCTTTTTTTGTTTATGTATTTATTATTATTATTGTTACCATATTTATTATTAAAATCCTAAATTAAGCTTCTCTGATGACTCGATAATCTATTTAGAAACGGATGACTTGATTGGTGTTTATACTAGATTAGGTTTACATCCTAACACCTGAGTACTAAAAGTATGGGGTGTTACACTTGGCCAGCTCGAATGAGGTCAAATAGATTCTGACTAGGACTGGTTTGGATGATCAGGGACTCCAAAGTGGGCCCTAGAGTGTTTCAACAGATGAACATTCATACCCTTAATACAGCCCACTCGAGACTCGGATTTGCTTCAAAATTTGGCACATGGCCTAAAATTATATGGAGAAAATGGTAAAGGTATGGATTAAACAAATTCATAATGGTGGGGTCCAAGTGTGGGGGCAGCTCAAATGGTCTTCTACCCCTCACGTCATTGGGTAATAATGCCCAGTGGCATCTTTTTCTTGTTATTCTCTTTTTTCCTTTAATTTTCTTTTATTCTACTATGTGGGGTCCACTAGTGGATAATCCATTCCGTCTATTATATCGGCCAACTCTCTATGGACCAAAGGAGTCTAATGATGGATAGGTCCACCACTTATACACACAACAACAGGCTTTAGAAAATTCCAACAGTAGGACTGTGTTTCCCTTAGTGTGGTCCACTAGCAACTCAGATTTATCTCATTTTTCGACTTATAGCCTAAAACGACATGGGGAAAGTGGTGGATAACATGGATTAAACAAATACATCAAGGTGGGGTCTACCTCACATCCGCATGGTTGACGTGAGGGGGTGCTCCCACTACCGTCATTGGCTGTGGTGTGGTCCACCTGATGGTTGGATCGATTAGATTTTTGGGCTTCACGGCTAAAATAAGCCAGCAGATTGATGGATGGTGTGGATCTAAGAAATACATCAATATGAGTCCCACGAGTGAAAACTCACTCTAAACCTCCTATGTGAAGTAAGTAATGACGTAGGTAACACAACCCCTTAGCATTTGTGGTATGGCCCACCTGGGATTTGAATTAGGTTCATTTTTGAGCTCAACGCCTAAAATGAGAAGGGAAATTAGGTGAACAGTGTGGATGATATATATAGATCATGAGGGGGCCCACAAGTGAAGTCCACATGGTGGCTTTGGAAAGTAATTGTGCCAGAGACATGTCTCTGGACATTTTGTGTCCAGCAATGACGGTGCCACTACCCCTCTCACTCTTTACTGTTTTAAGGATGAGGTAGGGCCCACCTAGGAAATTCACTCCATCCATTTGAATGGTCGACTCATGGTGGGGCCGAGAAGCTTTAGATCTCATCAATTTTTGGTGTATTTTCACCATCCAGGTGTGCTTACATAATCAAGTGGTTTAAATAGAAATTAAACATCATGGTGGGCTACATAAGGTGGTCCACGCTATAATAGCGTGCGGGACTTGCTCTTTAATGTCATGGCCCATTGTGGGTCCTACAACTTGTTGAGGGTCAAATATTACATATTAGACCCCAGTTATAACACGATTTTACATACATGATAATGATTGACATCATGTATTAATCATGTTTTTATTGTAATGTGAATTTAAGAGCTAAGATTGAAAAAGGGTACTAAAATCATGAATTTAACACTCAAAAATTACCAAGGCAAGAGATGGATCCCAGGAGACCAAGATCGAAGAATTTACATGCCAGAGATCCGAGAAAATCAAGTAATTCACGCTAAACAGGCCCGAAAATCGTTCAGAATGCAAGATCACAGGGTTCCCACCATCTGTTTGGCCCGAAACTTTATATCTGGCCTGAGGACTCTAAATTAATTATACACTTCAAAATTCAGCTACTGGATCCTTGTGGAAGTGGCCCAACGGACAGATCATCCACCAAGTCTTTGATTTGGGGCCCACCTCATATCTGGATATGCCTCAATTTTAGTTCCAACCCCTTAAATGAGGTGGCAAAACAGATAGATGAAGCAGATTGCGCATATACATCATAGTGGACCCCCCATGTATAGTTGCGTGTTCATAGTGTGCATATATAGGCACCACACCAGATGGTTAGCACGATTAAAGACAGGCCGACCCATCTTTCTTCGCACCAGCGTCTAGTAGATAGACACTAGCCGACCAGGCTTGATCAGTGGGCCTCCTTGCTCATCCTAATGGATGATCAGGACCATCCATTCACTCTAGGGGGTGGCCACAACCCTCGCCAATGTTTCCTTTTGGTCCCATGCACATGTATACACGTGGATCGCTGGAAAATGCAAGACGAACGACGAGGTGATTTGATACAATGGGTCGCACCAAAACTTGACCAAAACCACTCCTTTCTGACTGAAATTTTGTCAGGAATCCAATGAATGGGGTGGATTTCTCTGAAAACATCACTGTAGGGCCCACTGAGCATCTCAATGTAGGATTTTTTGCATGCAACACACGTCCGATTTTCCCAGTCGTGGCGGGGCGTTGTATTGCCCAGATAGTGATCGGATGTAAGATCCAAACCATCTAGAAGTCTGAAAAGGGGGCCTTTACCCCAACCATGGAGTCAAAATGGATTTTTTTTGGTGCTCCACCATCCCGAAACTCGATCTAAACCGGAGAAGCTTTGCGTTTCACTGTCACTGTGCATGCAACGTGTGTACGAGTTACGCACTGACTCTAGTAGCTTCCCAGTCAAAGCATCACCCCTGGTGCCTATATGAAGGAGAAAAGAAGAGAGAGCCAAGCATTCCTTGGATGTGGGAGCAAAGGAGAGAGAGAAACTGTGGTGGGCAGCTGTTTCCAAACGAGTTCTTCCTTCCCTATTTTTGGTTCTTGTTTATTTATGTTTTTTGAAGAGAGTTTAGGCTTATCATGTCTGTGATAGGATAATCCTCTTAGCAAGGGCTAAGAGGTGATGCTTGTAGTGTGATGGGAGATTTTTCTTTATGCCTTTTGATTCATGTTTAAACTGAACTAATTTTGATTATAGTTTCATTATAAGGAATTCCTTTAGTTTTTATTGGTTTGTTATGACTTAAATTACAATGGATCTGCAATAGCTTTGGGTATGTTCTTTGCATTAGTGAGATTGTGAAGATGGAAAGCCCTGTTGTTCACCATTGTCTCACAGACATGGTTGGATGATGGAATTATTCCTAACGTTTATAACTCTCTTAGATTGGTTGTGGATTGGTTAAATTCTGTTGTTTGCTTTGTGTCATGGGCATGGTCTTGTGATGGAATCAATTCTAATTCTCATACCTCTTATCCATTGATAACTAGATCAAAAGAAGTTCATAGTTTATTTTACTGAATTATCTTCCAACTGGATGAAGATAGGACTCTGATTCCAGTTGTGTTCATGAATCAAGCATAGATCTCCCTGATCTCTACAAGTGGATCCTTGGCACCCTAGTTTCTCACCTTTGAATTTCACAAGTTTCACTTTAATATTTCATGATTATTCTCTTATATTTTTCTAGTTTAGATTACATCTTCTCTTAGTTCTAGTTTGAGTTACTTTCAGATTACGTATAAGGTTCAGTCCCTGTGGATTTGACCTCGGTCTTACCGAGATTATTATTACATAGTGACCCTACACTTGGGGTTGTGAACAAGTTTTTGACGCCATAGCTAGTTTTGGAATTAGTTTAATATTAGGATTTTTCTATTTTTAGGATTAGGTTTTATTTTTTATTTTTAGAAGCTTTCTAATTCTAGGATTTCTTTCCTTTTTAAAAACTAACTCCTCTTTTTATTTTTATTTTTAGAAACTTTCTAATTTTAGAATTTTTATTTTTAGAAACTAACTTGTTTTATTTTCTTTTATAGGATTCTAACATAGACCATTCCAAATTAGTAACTTCGTTTAATTCTCTCTCTTTCTATTTCTAGATCTCATATTGCTATAAGATTTTTTAGGATTAGGTTCAGGATTAGGGTTTCACCATGTATATGCACGAGTGGGAACATCAATATGCTAAGATAGCTTTTGAGAATGCGAAAAAGTATAAAGGGATGCATGATGATTATGATAGAAATTAACCTATGTCTTAGAACTTTTCTGAAACCATCATTGAAAACCAACTAGAATATACTGCTCCACTGGTTAAGAAGTCTTTACGCGATTATATATGGAAGAACAATTACATCCTACGGACAGTACATAAGTGTTGGGGTTATCATAATTACGGGAATAAGAATTATTATCAACCATCAAACAAGAAGAAAATAATGCGAGATTATATTATGGTTGATAATATGTATCAACAACCATTATATTTTCCAACCTATAATCCATATGATTATGATCAGTGGACACATCAACGTTGGGAAGATGAACCGGCAATGCATCATAGTGATAATTCTCTTGGGTCCCCTACCTTTGAAATTCAACTAGAAACAATACAAGAGAATTCAATTCAAAATTTCTTCCAAACTCTAGAGCTCAGCCAGCAAAATACACTTCAAAGATTCAAGAAATTAGAATGGATATTCAACAGTGGAGTTCATGTGATGCGATTGTGGAGAACTCTGGAATTTAGAATGAGGAGTTGAATTTTATTAATGAGCATATGGTTTAATTTCCTGATAAATCGATCTCGATGACGGTCCAAAGGAATGATCAAGAGACATGGGTGTCTTTTAAATATAATGACATTGACACACTTTACTCACATGAAACGCCTGATTTTAATGATGAGGAAGAGGTCAGTTTACTTGAACCTCAACCCAATTTAGGAATAGAATGTGAGGAAAGCAATCCCATCCCAAGTGTGTACTGCACTGAATTGGATGAGTATAAGTATTGGGATGAGATTCATGAATGTGCAGCCCAAATTTCCCTGGAATCAATCTCAAGTTTGGTCCAGGTCAGTGATCAAGAAGTACACGAAGTGATCGGTCATAATGAGCTACTCCACTCATTTGATATGACTAAATTAAATGTGGAGGATGAACCCATTTCAACCCACCCTTCTAACTTTTGTAAGATATGTTTTGTGAGATCTGTATCATAACCCGTACCATTCCGTAGGCTTTCGTGGTCCTCCCGGTCAAATTTCGGTGACCCGTGATGCCTAGATAGCAGTTGCGTGTGATTCTGAGTCATATCCTGTATTCCAAAGTCGGCTTAACTCGATACTTGTACCCTTGCGACAGTATCATCGCCACAGTTCCGACGCTACATCTCGTGCGCCGATGCGATACCCGGGCCAGGAGATGTGGGCTTGCATTTAGTTCAAGGAAAACACTGCATGCTGCAATCCTAAGAGAATATATCCCATCAATCAAGTACACATCACACATAAAATGTCAAGTACCACATCCCATCCTCAAGTACAAGCAACCCTTACCTCTCTCTTACATAAGTACCCTAAAGTTAACTCTCTCTCTCTCCACCCATCACTCACCCATCACTCACCATCCCTCTCTCTCCTTACATCACATCTCTCTCTCTCTCTCATCTCTCTCTCATTTTTTCTCCCAAGCTCCCAAGAGCAACCGTCCAAGCTAGCTCCATGGGAGAGAAGCTAGTGTGGCCCACCTTCCTACCACCCAATCCCACCCTCCATGATCCATCTCAACCATTAAAATTGTTCCGTTGGAGCTTTAGCATGCATCAGTAGAAGGAGGAGTCCAAGATCTAACGGTGGGTGTCCATAGCATTTGATTTTGATGTAGGGTCCACATGATTTGAGACCCACTTGATGTATGCATAGTATAAGGAGGGCCCATAGTGGCAGGGTCCCTCCCCTTTATCGATCTCTCTCTCTCTTCTTCTCTATTCCTCTCTCTCTCTCGTTCTCTTTTTTGATGTGTGGCCCACCATGATGCTGGACGGTGGAGATCCACCACACCATGATGTATTTATTATATCTGCATCGTTCAACAGAATTGGATGGTGGAGATCCACCACACCAAGATGTATATATTATATTTAACTGTCCTCCACTCGACAGCGTGTGGGGAACACCTTACATGTGCTACACGTGTGGGATGGGACCCGCCTAGATGCATTTGTTGTATATCCAAACTGTCTATCCGTTTGAAGATGGCAGGGTCCACTGCTGTTCGATGTCAACAGGTTATGTGGCCCCACCATGATGAATGTATTGTATCAAATCATCCATCTGTCTGGACGTGGGACCACTTGATGTAGGTGTTTTACCCACCGTCCTTATGTGGGACCTACCTCTCTGGTGTGTGAGATCCACACCGTCCACTAATGTGTGACACCCCCATGATGTATGGGTCTTACCTGCACTGTCCAGCAGGTCTGGACGGTGGGTACCCACCATGAAATATGTATTTTATCCTAGTCGTCCACTATCTGGAAGGTGGGCCAGCAAGCCACAACAACAACAGCAGTTGCTACATCGACGTCAGCAAGTTTTGTGGGTCCTTTTGATCCACGCCGTCTGTTTATCTGGATGGAGCCCTATAACGCCCCAAATTTTGAGGGTCAAGAAAAGGCTCAACTCTCGAGATTCGTCGCATCACTTGTGCAACTAAATAATGATGATTAAATGTTGTCTGTGTTAGAGCAATAAATATGAATGAGATAATACTAAATCAATATATTATACTCCAGAGATAGTTAAATTAAACAAGTAGAAGACTGTGATAGATATATAAAGTATGTAAGAGTTTCATCAATCCCAAGAGTATAAGTATGTTGCCAGGTTAAATAAATATAAGTGTTGTCCCAAAATTTATAAAATCTCCAAATGTAACTGTCCAACTAGCCATGTAACCTTGTAATCCCATCGATCCAGAACAAGGCCTACAGAGGCCCGTCTGATAGCTGCATATAAGAGAACTCCTCCTCGTCATCAGAAAATTCAAGCTCCATCTCGTAAGCCTCGCCATCACCTATAACTTCAACTCAGTGGTGTTATAAGCCAAAGGTTAACATGTTATCAATTCAGTCAAGTAGTAATGATAAGGCAATATAACAATCATATCCTAAGTAATCTTGTTAATGCAAGGATGGTATGCGATAATGATGTATGCCCTCGTATGCACTCCCTCAGTGACATCATCTCACAATCGCAGCATGCACCACTCCAGACATGTGCGCTTCCTCGCTAAAGTACATGCAATGCGGTGTATAGTTGTGTTAGCCAATACTTAATTAGGTTTATTCATACAGTAGGTTCGGGAAGCCAAGGTACCTCCCTTTATATCATTTACCCAAATGATGATCCATAGAGGGTCGCCAATCTTAGCTAATCACATATGATAGAAAAGTTATAGGGCAATGTCACCCCTGATTTAAAAGCAGTGGACAGAAAAGTTCAGGTCGTTATGGGAGGCTTGTCACCTCGGTGTAGGCCTAGTTTATACTCGAGGTCACTACAGGAAAGGCTCGTCACCTTAGCATAGGACGACAGATCAAATACAGTGTCTCATGCCACCGTATTCGGCTCACGAGTTTGGGTTGCTCACTGGTCATTATGGGGAGGCTCGTCACCCTAGCATAGGCCGACAGCTTGACCACAGTGTCCCATACCACCATGCCCGGCTCATGAGTCTTAGTGGATCGTGGTACCAAGGTAAAAATAGGCTTTACATTGGTAAGTGGTACCTTAGATTGAAGCAGTAGCGTCTATATATGGTAAACACACATTAGACCAATCGGGTTACTTAAAAAGTTTGATTGGTACAACGGTCATTGAATTGATCGACATGGAGCACATAAGCACTCTGCGTGGCCTAACCACTATTGACAAACATTGTATGAATCGAGTTCATCGAACATATCTGTTGTAGCGAAACTAGTTCGACCACTGATCGTAAACCATTATCGATTGCTTCGACTACGTATTAGTCTCAATCATACTCAAACACAATAGGCATTCTTATGTGATGTCAAAACAGCATGTGACAACCAATTCAAATATAAATCTTTTTTTAGCATTTTAACAAACACATAGTGCACATGTTATCATACATAGGCATTTCATCCATAAAACACATAGTAGGGAGATAAGTTACATGAAGGAAACGGTAACTATAGATATGCTAATTGAGAATCCTATCTCAACGCCCTTATTAAATACATTTCAACAAGCAATTTCTAAATTTGACATTTTATCAAACACTTAGACTACACATATCAATATAAATGTAATAAATTAGTTATAACCAATATTATAGCAAATTCTTTCACAAAGGAGCTGCCACACATGCAACAAGTATGTATTCTCAACCAATAATCATGATAAGCACAAATCATAATTCCATATTCATTCAAACATTTCAACAAACACATGGAATGTATTATATTCAACATTGTTCATATATATGTGTAATACATGGAAACCATTGCATCTAAATACATGTGATAGTAATCAAGTCAGTCATAAATCTTTAACTGACATTGAACACCTTGAAAACTATAACCTAAATGTTTATAGTCTGTAACTTTCACCGATATGCTGATTACGAACTCAGTTCGTACACTATGCCTTTGTCTATAGCACAACGGCTACCTAAATCATGAAATAGGTTAGATATTTTACCATTTTCTCTATTTGGATTCCTAAAACAGATTACGGTTAGGATTTCTTACCCAAAAATGAAGTCAAAATCGCCGATGTGGCAACATGGGTGAAATGATTCAGTACATGGAGTGGTGGGAGTGAATCCCAGCAACGATCTTCCTATCTCTCACTCTTTTCTCCTCTCTTTTCTCTTCTCTTTTCTCTCTTCTCTCTCCTAGGGTTAGGAAAATTCTTATGAAATGAGAGAGGGGTGGGTTAGGGGTCTTATATAGGCCCAGAACTGATGTCAATGGCCCCAGGGCCATGGTATTCTTAGGGTATAGCCAAAAGGTGTCTGTTTTGGGCTAACAGAGCTCATTTGGAGCTCTATTGCTTGCATACGATCTGGAAAATTTTTTCTAACTATGGATCTACATCAGGTTAAGATTTCAGCCCAATCGGGTTAGTGGATCGATCGTGGAGGACCCGTTTTAGTTTAACGGTCATTGTCACTTGATCAGGGCCACAAGTATACAATTGGGTGTAGGGAAATTTTCCTAATACAAGGGTGTAGTTGGGTCTGAATTTGATGGTCTGAAGCCTTAAATTTGGCCTGCAAGCGAATGACCCAATTCACTTAAGTTTGAGTTTATTTTCTAAAGATATTTATGTTTCTCACAAACTTTACTCAGGGCTCTAGTTGTGCGTTTCTCGATACTATTTGGACTTGATTCCCACGATGGTTGTGAAGCCCAGTAACGTGGTCATAACCGTATCATTTCATGGTAGTCGGACTTTCGATGCGCGGTCTAGGTATGGTATGGAGTTTCAATGTGCTCCTGAGAGCAACTGGGTTTTGAGATTTCTCCTAGGTTTTTAGGTAATGTAGAGTTAGCGATTCTACTGGTTTTGGGTCGTACAATTCATATAGAAAGTAGTTCAAGCTAATTTACTAATTAATTCAGTTTAGTACTTAATTAATTTTTGTCTAATTTCTATATGATCCTTAGTGATTTCTGCTTGAGGTGGTACTCGGGTCTTTGTATGGATTTTTTCGAGACATTACAAGCCTAATGTGATGTATTTATCTGCACCGTCCATCTGGACGGTGCTGTGAGGACCACCATGATGTATTTATTTCATCCACACCGTCCAGATTGTGCTAGACGGTGCTAGACAATGTTTGGACAGTGCTGATTTACATAAACAATGTTTGGATGGTGCCGTGGGCTCCACCATGATTATGTTGTACCCACACTGCCCATCTGGTGAGGCCCATTTGCTATGATGCGGGACCCACTTGTTATGTATATTAGGCCCATGTGATGGGGCCCACCTTGGTGTACATATTCTATATTCACACCATCCACCTTTGGACAGTGCCACATGGGGCTTACCATTAATGCATGTATTGTATATCTATGCCATTCATATGTGCAGCCTACCATGATGTGTGTGTTGCATGCACACGGGTCATCCATTTTTTTAGGCCTATTGGTGTGGCCCATTGATGCAACCCACTTGTTGTATATGAGGCCCATTGGTGCGGCCCATTAATGCGGTCCACTCGTTGTATATGAGGCCATTGGTGCGGCCCACTTGTTGTATATAAGGCCCATTGGTGCGGCCCATCGATGCGTCCCAGTTTTTGTATATGAGGCCCATTGGTGCGACCCACTTGTTGTATATGCCGCCCATTAATGCGGTCCACTTGTTGTATATGAGGCCCATTGGTGTGACCATTGATGTGGCCCATTAATGTAGTCCACTCGTTATATATAAGGCCCATTGGTGCGGCCATTGATGTGGCCCACTTGTTGTATATGAGGCCTATTGGTGCGGTCATTGATGCAGCCCACTTGATGTATATTGAGGCCCATGGGTTATGGCCCATTATGATGTATATTAAGGCCCATGGGTCATAGCCCATTGTGATGTATTTGAGGCTCATGGGTTGTGGCCCATGGTGATGTATATTAAGCTTGTGCATATGGCCCATCACGATGTATATTAGGCATGTGAGGAGGCCCACTGTGATGTGTTCACGACCTTTGATGAGGCTTGATGTGATGTATGAGAGGCCCATGTGATGCGGCTCATTGTGATGTATATGTGGCCTATTTGATGCGGCCTATTATGATGTATATGTGGCCCATGTGATGCGGCCCATTTAGATTGTGTGTGGCCCACTATATTATGTATGAGGCCCTTATGTGAGGCCATGGGCCCACTATATGTTTGGCTCTATGTGGGTCACTCCTTGGGAGCAATGTTGCTTAAATGTCCATATTGATGGGCGATGATGGTTAAATGTCCATATTGTGACCTTTCCTTAGGCCCTTTGTTAGGCCGATTTCAATTATCGAGGCTGATTTTGATTATCAAGACCGATTCCAATTATCAAGGTTAATTCTTATTGCCAAGGCCAATTCTGATTATCAAGGCCGATTATCAATGTCGATTATTGGTGCCAATTGTTGATATCGATTATGAATATGTGATAACTTAACATCATGATACATGCCTATACGATCATTTGCATGTTTGTTATGAGATGTGGTTGACCATTCAATATGTCATTGGACAAGTTGTTATGAGACTCCCTGATAGGCGGAGATTGTCTCACATAAGAACACGGTAAACGAAGGATTGATGCATGACTGGATTGTATGACTCATGTATTTTGCATTGTGTGTTGTGATTACTGTACGCTCTAGCGACAACAGGGCTGTAGCTTCCACAGGTATGTCGTGGATGGCAGATGGGACACCTAAAATCTGTTACTAGTATCGGGATGTCAAAGATGTCCCTGGGTGAAATCTATAAACCTACGTAGCTAGGAGATGACCCAATGTCTATACCAAGTGGATATATGAGCGCTCGAGTGCCGAATACTAGTAGGCCGCATCTCCCACTGTGTCATGGTCATTTAGGAAGGGGTTGTGGCCTTACCTGCCCTAGGATAGTGGGCATAGCTAGGCTGAGTTTGACTAGCTTGTAATTAGGTCCACTATCAACATGTCGAGTAGATATTGGCTGACTACTGGTCAGGCAGATAGTAAGGTCTCTTCCACTTGTATGGTTGTGCATCCAGTGGATGGTGATTGCATGTAGAGTATACTAGACCTCACTGATGATCCTAGAGATATACAATACTGATATATGGACTTATTGAGCAGGAGTTGCATACTCATTCATTCACTATCCACTTGGGCTGGTGGTGTGCAACTATTTGTTACGTGTACCTTCGCAATGATCAGGATTTCGGTTGGTGTGCGCGACTAACCTGAGATTAGGAGTTTACCACATTGAGTTTGACTATCTAAATTTAGGTATGGGATTGGTTGGATAAAAGTCCCTTGTGGTGGACTCTGTAATTTGTGATATTACATACTATCATTCCAACTTCACACTCTAGCTTGGTCATTTTATTTGCATCGTATATTGTATTACATTGTCAGTATATGATATTTAGTTTACTATGTCTTCACATTAGTCTGATATTGTACGATTTATGGATTGCCAGTATTTCTATTTACTCTGTTATTTATATGCTTGGCATGTGCATCGCACACACTTACACAACTCTCTAAGCTTTCTATAAGCTTATGCATGATAGATGTGTGCAGGTGGCATTAGGTTGTAGCAGCGTTGTGCATGGAGCGTGCAACGGTCTTCTGGAGCTTGATTTTTAATATATGTATTTCCTTTTCAACACTGTATTCAACTATTTATATTAGCGAATATGTAATGATGATGTTGCCTTTATGATTTGGATAAACTTGTGGTTATGCTTCTTATGAGACAAATGTATGTTAGAAAATCCTCCTTGCAGGATTCTAGGATTAGAATCTAGCGTATGCACGCTGGGAGCCGAGAATGGGGTACTACGGAGGCTGTCGACATAGGATTTGGCGATTGAGAATTTTGTGAGCCCAGTTTTTGAGTTTCGGGCGTGGCACATTTGGACCACTCTCCTAAATTGAATGATGATATGATTTAGGAGAGGGACAAGTTGCTCGATATGACTCTGGAATTTAAAACCACCCAGTTGAGGCCACCATCTGAGCGGTACACTTTTGACGGTTTAATGTCTCTTCTGAGTAGTATTAATGAATAGAGTCTTCACATTGATGCTTCATCTACTGACCCTCAATCTGTCTGTGCAAGGTAAGAGGAAGAGAGCATGTGTCCATCCACTTTCAAAGATGATGAAATCTTTGGGAAAATCATCAAAAACTCTAACGAGGAAAATGAGTCACTCTCAGCTAAATTTTCCAACTCTTTGGATCATTGATAAGCACAATTTTCAGATTCAAATGATCCTATGATAAAAAAAATAGTGAATGTCTTGCTAGACAATACCTTAGTAGTTGTCATTGACCAAGAGAACCCTTATTTTGAAGCCCCTCCTTCCCCAGATCTTGAATGTCTACCATTAAAGGAGGAGCTAAAAATTGAGCTGGAGTCCGAAACTTTGGAATATGTCGAGACTACATCACTTTCTGAGAATTTTTTTAAATTTTATCTATATGTTGTTTCTAATTCACCATAAGGTACTAACTTTGAAACGTTTTTTTTTGGTCATAAGTGAATCGTATATACTTTGGACACTTCAGGAGATTAAAAGGAAACCTTATGCTGAGGTACATAAGTTTCTCTACAAATTCATGCTCTAGAGCATCCAAGCCTATTGCAAAAAGGGCTTTTAAATGTTCTTGTTGAGAAACCTACTGAGAAATTTATTAAGATATTGGCCAGAAGAGGAACCTTGCGGCATGACTGAGTAGCTTTTCCCTACTTTCATTGGACTAAGGTAGTTTTCTTTATATTGCTCTAGGATAGTTAGCTTTATGCCGTTAAGATAGTTTTCTTTCTAGTTGCTCTAGGATAGTATGCTTTTTGTTGGTTTCACTCTTATGCTGACCTACTTTCATGCTGCGATCTCTTTAGAATAAGCCTCTTGATTCCTTTCTTAGGTACTATCTTTCCATCACTTCTTCTTCAATTTCGTTGTCTCATGTGCATTGCATGCTTATATCTCTTACATTGAGGACAATGTAGATTTTAGGTTAGGGATGGGAGATTAGGTTACCTAATTAGTATTTTCTCTGTCTTAAGCAAAAATTGTACAAATTTTTCTGAAATTTTTTGTGAATTCAAAGTGATTTTAACGGCCACCTTTGATTTAGAAGTATAAGATACTTAATGGCGGTGATTTATGATTCTTGCATTTAGTTACTTGTTAGATTTCATAGTTAAGTTTAAATTATTAATCCATGATTAAAAACTTTAAGCATTGATTGATTCATGATTTCACATGTCACACCTAGCTTACACATTATAGCTTAGTTCGATATTGAATTGTTAACCGGATAATCACTAGGTATGGAAGGAGCCAACCTAGGAAATTTGTCCATCATGTTTATTGAAAAAAAAGAATACCCAGTTAAAAAACAGTTGTATTTGAAAACGACTACATGTTAAAGATCTTTAAAAAGGTTGACATAGCGTGAAGCCATCAATGGAAAAATCAAAAGCTGAAAGAATAAAAAGGCTAAACTATAAGGCAAGTTTTGGTTTAGGTTCAGTTATTCAGAATATTTCTTTTGGTTATCAATGTTATCATGCAAATTGACGATTGAACCTTTAATTGTGATAAGTCAAGGTTGCACTATACACCCATGAACTCAATGTTTGGATTTTTTTTTCTAATGGATGGATTAATACTTTGAACTTGACTATGAAGTTTACCGTGTGCTTGAGTCTAGGAGAAAGTAATGCTCAACATTCATGAATCCTAGAATTCTATTGACCGGATTGTTTTTCAAAAATCACTCGGGTATATAGAAATTGTCCTATAATTCTTAATTTATTTTTCGCATACTTTACTCAGGACTAGTAAAATGATGGATAGAGATTGTGTCGAGGGTCAAATATTGCATATTAGACCCCAGTTATAACATGATTTTACGTACATGATAATACTTGACGTCATATTTTAACCATGTTTTTATTGCAAGGTGAATTTAAGAGCTGAGACTGAAAAAGGGTACTAAAAGTATGAATTTAACTCTCAGAAATTACTAACGCAAGGGATGGATCCCAGGAGACCAAGATCGAAGAATTTACATGCCAGAGATCTGAGAAAATAAAGTAATTCACGCTATAGAGGCCTGAAAATCATCCAAAAAGCAAGATCATAGGGTACTCACCATCCGTTTAGCTCGAAACTTTATATCTGGCATGAGGACCCTAAATTAACCGTACACGTAAAAAATTCAGCCTTTAGATCCTTATGGAAGTGGCCCAACAGACAGATCAACTAACAAATCTCTAATTTGGGGCCCACCTGATATCTGGATATGCCTCAATTTTGGTTCCAACCCCTTAAATGAGGTGAAAAAAGGGATGGACGGAGCAGATTTCGCATATACATCATAGTGGACCCCACATGTATAGTTATGTGTACATAGTGTGCATGTACAGGCGCCGCATCGGATGGTCAGCTCGGTTAAAGACGGGTTGACCCGTCTTTCTTTGCACCAGCGTCCGACGAACGGACCCTGGTCAACCAGGCTTGATCAGTGGGCCTTCATGCTCATCGCAATGGACAATCGGGACCGTCCATTCACTTCGAGGGTGGTCACAACCCTTGCCAAGGTTTTCTTTTGGCTCCATGCACACGTACACACGTGGATCGATGAAAAATGTAGGATGAATGACGAGGTAATTTGATATAGTGGGCCACACCAAACCTCGACCAAAACCATTCATTTTCGACTGAAATTTTTCCAGAAATCCAATGAATGAGGTGAATTTCTCCGAAAACATCATTGTGGCCCCACCGAGCATCTTAACGCAGGATTTTTCGCATTCAACGCACGTTCGATTTTCCCAGACATTGCGGTGAGTTGTACAACCCAAATCATGATCAGATGCAAGATCCAAATCATTCAGAAGTCTTAAAAGGGGGCCTTTACCCCAACCATGGAGTCAGAATGGATTTTTTGGTGCTCCACTGTCCTAAAACTTGATCCAAATGCGAGAAGCTTTAGGTGCTGTCGTTGCACATGCAACGTGCGTACGAGTTACGCACCGACTCCAGCAGCTTCCCAGCCAAAGCACCGCCCCTAGTGCCTATATAAAGGAGAAAAGAAGAGAGAGTCAAGCATTCCTTCGCCATGGGAGAAAAGGAGAGAGAGAAACTATGGCAGGCAGCCGTTTCCAAAAGAGTTCTTCCTTCCCTGTTTTTGGTTCTTGTTTATTTATGTGTTTGTAAGAGATTTTAGGCTACTCATGTCTGTGATAGGCTAAACTTCTTAGCTAGGGCTAAGAAGTGAAGCTTGTAGTGTGATGGGAGATTTTTCTTTATGCCTTTTGATTCATGTTTAAACTGAACTGAATTTGATTCTAGGTTGATTATAAGAAATGCCTTTAGTTTTTAATGGTTTGTTGTGACTTAAATTACAATGGATCTGCGATAGCTTTAGGTATGTTCTTTGCATTAGTGAGATTGTGAAGATGGGATGCCCTGTTGTTCACCATCGTCTCACGGGCATGGTTGGATGATGGAATCATTCCTAACATTTATAACTCTCTCAGATTGGTTGTGGATTGGTTAAATTCTATTGTTTGCTTTGTGCCATGGGCTTGGCCTTGTGATGGAATGAATTCTAATTCTCATACCTCTTATCCATCGATAACTAGATCAAAGGAAGTTTATAGCTGATTTTAATGAATTATCTTCCTACTGGATGAAGATAGGACTCTGATTCCAGTTGTGTTCGTGAATTAAGCATAGATCTCCCTGATCTCTACAAGTAGATCCTTGGCACCCTAGTTTCTCACCTTTGAATTTCACAAGTTTTACTTTAATATTTCACCATTATTTTCTTATACTTTCTGGTTTAGATTACATCTTCTCATTGGAGTTACTTTCAGATTATGTACAAAGTTTAGTCCTTGTGGATTCGACATCGGTCTTATCGAGATTATTACTACGTCGCGACCCTGTACTTGGGGCTGTGAACACAACTCCATGAGAATAAGAAAATAAAGGGAAAGGGATGGAAATAGATTCGACCATCGGGGTGGCCCCCTACCACTATGGGGTCCACCATATACTCAATACATAATCAAGGTGGGTCCCTCCCTTATGGGCCCACCACATGCTCAATACATGATCAAGGTGGGTCCTACCCTTATGGGCCCACAAAAATAGAGAAATCACAAAGAATGGAAGGGTTTTGACCCTCCCATGCACTCAATTAGAAAGATAGACGTTGGATCATCTCGGATCAGCGATCGGATGGCCCACCAAGCTCCTCTTTCTTTTCTCTTTATATCTCCCTAATATTTCTTTCTCCTCTCTTTCTCTCTTAATTTCTCCCTAATCTTTCTAATATTTCTCTCTCTCTCTCTCTTAATCCCTCTCTACTCTTGCTAAGAAATGGTAAAAATGAGAGGGAGTTAGGGAGTTATTGTGGTAGAGATTTTATAATAGGGAGAGAATAAGGGGAAGATGGAGGGGTAAAATGGAGAGAAAAATAATAAGAGAATGATGGCTAGCATAGGTAGGGGTATGGGTTGCATGAGAATGACATAGGTTTGTTTGACTAATGGGGAGAGTGACATGAGTGATAGATGGCTTGATTGATGGATTGATAGATTGATTGATTAATTTGACAACATGTGGATTTATGCAAGTGGGGCCCGCATGCCTCGTGCGGCCTATATCGAATTGTGTCAAAATTATAACTTCTAATCTAAGGGTCGAAATGGGGCGTGTTGCGCGGCGTTGGAATCGTAGTGCCCGCATGGTCACTAAGGTACAAGTCTCGGGGTATTGCAGTATAAAAGTAGGGTAACAATCAAAACTCGTCAATCTGTTTCGCTGGGAACACGCCGTTATTTAAGTAGAAGTGTACGGAAGGTCTCGTGAGGTTACAGGTCTTACAATTCAGATGTTTATGTTCGTTCGTACCTAAGAAGACGACTATATATTGCTCATCCTTTGATAGCATGTTGCTAGTAAACAAGGAATATTATTATTCAAGACTTACACTAACTCTAAAGCGATCATAACTTTAGACTTTCGAGCCGTGTCCTTAATCTTTGTAAGTTTCAAAGCTAATATTTTTATTAGCAATATGATATGTAAAAGCACCAAGAATGTCACATGAACATTTTAACCTTTTTTCACACTATCATTGCTGTACGTGATTCTTGAAGTATATGTGGTGGGAGTTAGGTTTCGAACTGCATGGTTGATGCTATTATGAGAGTCACATGATCATTGAATCTTTGGCCCATTATCATCATATTCATCGGATGAGAGTTGCACCATGTCTTGATATTGCTAAGTGAAATTTAACACTGGGGTCCCTCACACGAGGACGACTAGTTTATGGCACATTAACTTCAGGCTATGAGTATAACCATACGCTTGCTCATTGTCGGTGATATAAGATAAATCCTCATAACATTTAATTTGCTTCACACGATAGTGTTTTGCGTTGGGGTATGACTATATACAAATAAAAAATAAAAAGTAGATCATCTACTATTAATAAATTATTCATACGAGTAGTAAATTGCACGTATCAATTGTTTGTATTGCATACCTTGACATACATATTCCATACATAGTTGATAGTTGTGATCACATTCAAATTGTTATCCCAACTGAAGCCACTAGCTGCAAGCATGTCCTTCACATAAGTAAATATCTTTTTGAACATTCTAAGAAAAATTTAAACTTTGATGGTTGTAAAGAATAGTTCAATATTATGTCGGATCTCTTCTATGACCGACTTGTGTTCATCCATCTTAAATCCGTTACCTTCCTTACGTCTAAATGCAACTTGCTCCATCAACATTTCACTTAGTATGTTGTCTATTTCATCATTTCAATATATTTTTAAAGATTCGGCAGGCATTCTTTGATATTGATTTTATTAATATTTTCCTCAAAGACTTTTGGGTGGGTTTTAGTGGTGATTTGTGTGATAGATTCGTAAGATAGGAGTGTATATTTACTTTGTGAGAGATATGGTATGTATAGTTTTGTTATATATGTGCACTATCAAGTAGTAGATAAATTTACTTTATATATTCATGTACAACATCAACATTGCATTAATAAATGGTAGTGTTGGATCATAAAAATGTAACAACTCGCTTGAGATTACGCACTAACGCAATAAAGAGATGGTTGTCCAAATAGTTGGTTTGTAGGTTATTTTGATAAAGAAACAAAGTATCTCAGATTAGAATATCTACATTTAATAATGACAAAGGAAGATGGAAGAATAATTTTCATAACTCATTTATTGATTTTGAATTCATATTACATCCCTTGTGTTTCCCTTGATTCTGAAATAAAGTACATATTTTTAATATAATGAAAGAAAGGAAAACAGTTCAATAGTGATTTCAACAATGTTTTAGCCTATAAGAGCATTTATCATAATGATAAAAGAGTTATGCGGGTTCGAGACCCTTTGTTCCGCATTGATATGCTTGAAATACAGGTGTGAAAGACTAACTCGCGGGAGATTATGGATCTCGTGGGAGAGTATCATCAAAACATTCGAAATCCATATGCGGACATGTCTATTACGCGGCTGTGCAACCAGTCCCTGTTGCGTTGTCGTGTGACAGGTCCCTGCCCTGCACTGCTTCTTACATATCCTTCTTCTTCTTCTATGCTTCTCCAGTATCGTATCACGGGATACCTGAATACTACTTTGAAGCTTTCAAAGAATCTTTGGAATTTCTTTGACCTCTCTGGAGCTCCTCACTTGTGA
Organism: Magnolia kwangsiensis; assembly: GCA_037074715.1. Taxonomy (NCBI): domain Eukaryota; kingdom Viridiplantae; phylum Streptophyta; class Magnoliopsida; order Magnoliales; family Magnoliaceae; genus Magnolia; species Magnolia kwangsiensis. Next base: position 73,541,837 of record CM073575.1, on the reverse strand, counting down.
ATGAATCAAATAAGAGGGGAAGATGGGTATTTATAGGCCTCCGCACATGCGAAGAACTAGATCTGTACAACCTGGTACTATTGCATTGTTGCACACCATATTCCCATTACGCGATCGTGAAACTCACCTTCTGCAAAATTTAGGCAGATTATACCAAAAAACAAGCCTTTTTCGCTACTTTTGTCCATTGCCTATTCGTGCAACTCATCTTTGTTGCACAGTCGTGCAATAGGATCCTTTTTTGCATTTAGTTCACTTTTTGGTACTTCAATAGATGCCCACTCGATTCTTCATTGATTTGTTCATGGAATCAAATGGAGGATCGATCTTCAATCTTGTGCAAGGACTTTGTTATGTTGGCCATTGCCACTGTTTGAGTTGACCATTGTCACTCGTGTCTTTATTATATTGGCCTTGTACTATTTATCTTTAAGGCTTGGGCATGTGTCTTGATATTTTAAAACCTCTATGATTCAGTTTGTATTCTCTATAAGTGTAAGCGATGTAGTCAAATGTATCACAGTTAGTGATTCAAATAATCTATCATGGACGTAATGCGCTCTGGGTAAAGACCCTCTTGGTCGTCACGTAATTCCATCGATTTTGGGTAGTGGTGCACAAATTGATGTGTGTAATTCACAAATGTAGTGTTACACTACTTCCAGGATTGGATGTCGTAAATAGTTGCTCCATGAAAAATTCACGTCATGTAATTCATCCGACTCATGTGTTGTGCGCCTTGAAGTGTGGTAAATCCATGGTAGCGTGGGCCATGCCGGTGAATATCCGTATAGTGAGAGTGTGAGTCGAGCTGGATATCATGAAGCTATTTTTCACATTTTGATGATCACTACATATGATGAGCCGCACATGCTTTGCTAGGGATGCATCTCATGTAGGTTATTTGTGTACGCTGATACCCTCGTGTTAGTGGAGCACGGGATGTATCAGACCCTTACTTTATTTATATGAATCTCTTGAATTATTGTTAATCTTAAAGGATAACCATCACTATGAGTAGGGCATTGACCCTCTCCCAATCGTACAGATTATGTAGGAGACGTACAGATTGAAGACCTAGTGAACAATCTCCCTAAGGAAGATTATGTTAAAAGAATAAGAAGACAGTTTTGTGATTTAGTTTTATACTTTCGCTATGAACTCGATAAATGTAATAAGCTCCCATTGAGAGGGCATTTGATTATTCCTTTTACTTTGATAAAATATAATCAATACGGTTGATTTTATTCTTGTGAATGTTACCTTTATGAATGTATTTGGATGTGATCCAAATGAAAAAAAAAAAGATACGATTTTTAAAAGCATCTAATTTATACATCATTAACACCTGGTTTTCTCGGACATGAGTATAAACTCTAATTGAGAAAATTCAGGATGTTACACTCTTCTTCTACCGATGTTGGATTATCAGTTTCATTCATAGAAGAGAGATTCATTTTCCTAATACTATTCATATTAATTTCTGGGACTGATATAAATTCACCTTTAGCTACTCTGAATCCACATTGATGGGCCAACTTACATAGCAAATGTCCGAAGGGTATTGCTGTGAAGTTAAACACAAACCCTGAAATGATTTCATCATATATTATGATAGGCAGGAACAATGGTTCCCCTTTACCAATGTGATATAGGGTCTTCACCATGAAAGGTGTAAACTCAGCATCATTACCATATCTAGGATAGATGTTAGAAATACAAATAGATGGAGTATATGATAATCATGGGACATATTTGTGGCCCGAAATGCGTTCCCGTGATGCCAAGGTACATTCTTCCCATTGCACACAAGAATTTAGTCCAAACAACCCCTCCTTTTTTTTTTTGCTTCACTGGGTAGGTTTGATTTAGTGGGTTGTTTAGAGCACAAGGGAATTCCAATAAGGGTTGAAATGCAATATGGCGTGATTTAACTATACAACCATCACAGTCAACTTTGAAACCCTTAAATAGAGTGTAATGAGATAAGAATGATCGAACTAAGGTTTCATTAACTAGCCCTCCAAAGACAGAACTTGCAGCCATTCTAGTCGTGAAAGAATTTCCTGAACTTTAAAATTTTCAAGACATTTCACATCTACTTCTTTCACATACAATCCTTTTCTTTAAAAATTTAGTAGTAATAAGACTTGTAGATTTAGGATTTGAAGAGGATAAAGGTCTAGACGATTGGTTAAAAAATCATCCACGCTTTGGAACGTAAATTTTTTACCTAGTTCTGGTTGAGTCTTGTCTGTCATGCTTCTTCTCAAATCTGTTTTTTCTAGGTGGTGATGGCTCAATTTGGGGAAATGAAGTGGAATGATAAAGACCTGTCAAGAGGAGATGAACCAAAGGCAAGTGATCCTAGTTTTTGAGATGTAAGGAGAAAACATTAGGGAATACCTTTAGATTTTGCTGATTTTTAGTTGCACAACCTTTCCACCGAACTAGGGTAAAAAAAAAAAAAACTGAGTAGTGAGGGATATTAAGTAGTTTGATGTGGCTTGATTTTGGTAGTACCGAAGGTAAGTTCGGTGTTTCGAAAGTATCCCTGCAACTCAGAGGTTATTGTAACAGATTTTCCTAAAACATACATGTGTTCATGATATGATTTTAACATGGAACTATCAAAATGTTTAGTATTAGAATCAGGTTAAGATTAGGCTTTATTTTTTGTTTTATTTCTAGGTTAGAAAATTTTCTATGTTGTTTTTAGAAACTAATTTGTTTTTCTGTTTTGTAGGATCCTAACATAGAGATATCTAATCTGGTAACCTCTTTCTAATTCTCTCTTTCTTTTCTAGATTTCTTATTGCCTTCTTTTTCTTTCTTCTTAGGGTTAGGTTAGATTTTGAACCTGGGGGTGAGAGTGTTTCATGCCCAGGTGGGTCCGTGACAACACTCTACATCTCTTGAGTGAAGGAGGATTAGTTGAAGGGTTGCTTATCCATCACATGATTAGACACCACTTGAGATCCTTTGAGTCAATGGAAGTTATGGTTGCTAATCAACCTCAACCTCTAGTTGAGGAAGCTCAGGATGAGAATGAGGTGCATCATTCACCCACGCCTCACACTCTATGAGACTATTTACAACCAGCGGGGGTAAGCATACCTTCATGCATGGTTTTTCTAGAAAATACAGGAAATATGGATATCAAGCCAAGGGTGATCCAACTCCATCCAAAATTCCATGGACTTGAATATGAAAATCCATATTTACACTTAAAAAAGTTTGATGAGATCATAGCCACTTTATACTTTCCTAATGTATCTAAAGACAAGATCAAGCTGAAACTCTTTCCCTTCTCCTTAAAAGAAAAGGCTAAGATGTGGTTGCTCTCACTACATCCATGATCAATTGGAAGATGGAATGATATGACAAGGGAGTTCATTAAGAAAAATTTTCCATATCATAAAATGAACACCCTCAGAAAGTCAATCATGAACTTTTGTAATGTCTCAAAAAAATCCGTATAGAGACCTAAGTACCACCTCAGGCAGAATCCCTAAGGATCATATCCTGTAGAAATTTAGGTGAAAATTAATTAAAGTATTGAACTAGATTAATCGATGGATTTAGCTTGAACCACTATTTATACAAATGGCAAGACCCAAAAACCATCAAAATTGCTAACTCAAAACTGCTTGAGAACCTAGGAAAAATATCAAAAGCCTGTTGCTCTCGGGAGCACATTGAAACTCCATATCGGACCTTGATTGCATGTTGAAAGTTTAATGACCGCGAAACTATAGGGTTGTGACCGTCTTATTAGGCTTGACAACCATCGCGGGAATCGAGCCCAAATAGTATCCAGAAATGCATAACTTGAGCCCTGAGTGAAGTGTGTGAGAAACGTGAATATCCTTAGAAAAGGTATTAAAACTTAAGTGAATTGGGCCATCCACTCATAGGAAAAGTTGAGGATTTCGGGCCGTCAGTTTCTGAGCGAACTTCACCCATGAATCAGAAAAATTTCCTAGCACATATCTGTAAACTTGTAGCCCTGATCGAATGACCACGACCGTTAATCTGACACATGTCCTTCACGATTGATCTGCTTATCCGATCGCACCGAAAACACATCCTAGCATAGATCCATTATCAAGAGACTTACCCTACGCCATAAGTGAGTAATGGACCTCCAGATGAGCCCCGTCTGCCCAAAACAGACACTTATGGATACAAAATAGGTTTACCATGGCCCTAAGGCCATTTGCATCAGCTCTGGGCCTATATAAAGCCCTTAAATTATCCCATTTCCATTCCATACAAATTTCTATAACCCTAGGAGAGATAAGAGATAAAAGAAGAGAAAAGAGTGAGGAGAGACGCGAGGGTTCAGGAGATCGTTGCTAGGATTCTTTTCCATAACTCCACACACTGAATCGCCTTCCTGTTACCCTACACGATCCATCTCAGCTACGATTTGGATAAGAAATCCTAACCCTAATCTCGATTTAGAAATCCAAATAGAGCAATCGATGAAATAACTAACCTATTTCATTTTTTAGGTGCCCGTTGTTCTGTATTGGGGAATGTAGGATTCGAACCAAGTTCGAATCGAGTATTTCGATGAAAGGTGCAGACTATAAATGTTTAGGCTATGGTTTTCAAGGCTTTCAATGTGAACAATGATTTATGTCTGACTTGATTGCTGCCATATGATCTTAGTTACGCCGTTTTCGATATAATATACATGTGTGAGCTATGTTCAACAAAATATGCGTCTCATGTGTTTGTTGAAATGTCTGAATGAACATGAAAATATGATTTTTGTTAGCTATGTCTACTAATCTAGGATTCATCATTATTATATGTATGTTGACCTCTTTGTATGAGGATTTGCTAAAACACATGATGTAACGAACCTAGTCTATGTATTTAGTGAAGTGTAACCTAAGTGTTTGGTAAAATGTCTGAATGAGAAATGTTGATGATTTGTATTTATTAAGTATATTAATATAGGATTATCTATTTTCTTAATCATACGTATAGTTTCCTTCATGTAATCATAATTGTTGCTATGCAATTTATGGATAAAATGCAAGTGCTTGGTGACATGTTCAATGTGTTTGATGAAATGTTCAAATAAGAGTTTTATTTGGATTATTTGTTAAGTGCTGATATGATTATTACATGTGTCTATCTATTACATCTGAGTACGATTGGGGCTACAATGTGACCCAGGCGATTGGTAATAATCCTTGTACAGTAGCTGAATTAGTCTTACCACATTGGTGTAAGTGCTATGGTCTCATGCTCCTTTGGTTGTCAAATTTTGTTTGTTAAAACCTCTATATATGTCTTGTGCTTGTTGTGTTTGTTTCTTGATAACGGTGTTCGAGACATCTCATCAACACTTAAAGTTCAAGCTAGTTAAGTACAAGTTAGTTCAAGTTCAAGCTAGTTCAAGCTACAATAAAGAGTTCAAGTTTGAGACTCAAGATCGACCGGGAGACAAGTGAAACTTAAAGTGATATTAAAGCTTGTGATGTGTTCAAGCTACATTAACTTAAAAGTGAAGTTTTCAATGTCCATACTTCGTGTCCCAGGTTTGATAGACCTTAGTTTGACCTTAGGGTAGGTCATTTTGGATACATAATCCAATTTTTATAATTATGCATGATTCTGGTCTGTCCTAAGACTAGTCCTGAATCTGGTTCAACTAGTCCTAGCACTGGTTCGACCAGTCCAAGAAATTCTAAGACCAGTCGTTAATTTGTTGCGAATTATTGAATTTTTTCTGTTCGGCTACGACTAGTCCTAGAGTCTGCTCAACCGGTCGTAGGATGGTCTCGACTCGACCTTCGACCAGTCGTGGAGCTACAACTCAAACTCCAGTGACTAAATCAAGTGTCACACGACCAGTCGTAGAGGGGTCTCGACCGGTCGTGGACTGCCTTCGACTAGTCGTGGACTGTCTTCGACCGGTCGTAAAAAGGTTTTATCCGATCGCGCTCAAAAATTTAAAAATCTATTTCTTCTTCGACTAGTCGTGGTGGCTCTAGGACTAGTCGAAGACGAATTTCTTTAGCTATAAATAATACACGAATTTCAGAGTTATTCATTGAAAATTTAAGTAAATTTGAAGCTCTACTCTGAGATAAGTTTGTGTTTGTTTTTAAGCTATATTGTGCATAATTCTGTTTCCTTTTGTTAGCTTTTTACTATTTGATTTTATTCTATATTTCAATCTGATTTGAAAAGAGGAATTATTGTTTCCCTTCTTCTTGGAATTAAAATCAAATAGAGCTAGCCCAATCTGGTTTAATTTAAAATCAATTAGAACTTAGAACCATTGTAAAGTGAGTATTGGACATTAAACTTTCATATTCGAACATCTATTCCAATTGATTCTTTCGGGCTGCTACAAGAGGAGAAATCCAGGTATTTTACAATTTTATAAATTTTATTCTATTTTGGTTTTTGTTTGGGATTCGCTAGAAAAATCTTAATTTGTGTGGTTGTCTGAGGAGAGCCAAAAAACTCAGAAAAGAGGGTTTTTTTTTAATTGTGTAAGCCCAAGTGAAAAAGACACAATTGTGAAGGTTTTAGGTGAACCTGTGAAACCTATTTTGATAGTGAACGCTAATATCCCTGTGTGAGGATATTAGGAGTGGAGTAGCATTCTGTGTAGCTGTTGTTTAACAGTTGGTGAACACACAGGTGAACCACTATAACTCCTTGTCTTGTGGATTGAATGCTTGCTTAATTCTTTATCTTTTATCATTCTGTTTTGTGGAATGTATATGTGGATGTGAATGTTGTAACAATTTATATTTCAAGCAAATGTGGGGAATGGTGTAATAGTTTAGAATTTTATTTCAACAATTTATCTCTTGCTATTCCTTTATCAATTTGAGCTTCAATTTCTGTAATTATTGTAGTAAGGTTGCCCTGCCATTTTTATGGTGTATGGTTGTCCTTAGAATAATCAATTCTTATGATTGCAATTTATTCTTTTTGAATTTATATTTTTCTCTTTCAGTTTGAGTTCTTGATACAAAGATCTTTCTAGAATTCAGGTTGTCATACCATAAACCTTTAGTTTTTGGTGTAAGGTTATCTTTAAAATAAATTTTGTATTAGTCTCTCAAGATCTAAATTTTGAGGCTGCATTGTGAATTGATTTATTTTAGTTTGGCTATCTATTTAATTTAATTCCGCTGTATTTAATTTTAATTTGGCATAGCCCTATTCACCCCCCTCTCTAGGACATATATATTGGCCATTTCAATTAGGTAACTCAATAAATCCGTGTTGCATGGTGATTTTCGACAGTGGTTAGGCTACAAGGCGTGCTTATGTGCTCCATGTCGATTAAGTCAACGTGTACTCATACTAATCAAACTTACCAAGCAAACCAATTGGCCTGTTGTGTGTTTACCATGTATGGACACCATTGCTTGAATCTAAGTCACCACTTACCAATGTAAAGACCTGTTTCAACCTTGGTACCACGATTCACTAAGACTCATGAGCCAGGCATGGTGTTATGGGACATCGTGGTTAAGCTGTCAGCCTACGCTAGGTTGACGAGCCTCCCCGTAGTGACCAGTGAACAACAAAAACTCGTGAGCCAGGCATGGTGGTATGGGACACTATGTTCGAGCTGTCGGCCTATGCTAAAGTGACGAGCCTTCCCATAGTGACCGCAAGTACGAACTTTTGAATTTGCCTATCTACTGCTTTTCATTAGGAGTGATGCCCTACAACTTGCCTTTGTATGTGCTTAACTAAGATTGACGACCCTAGATGGATCTTCGTTTGGGTTAATGACATAAAGGAAGGTACCTTAGCTTCCCGAACCTCTATATGAATAAACTAAGTACTTGACTAACACGATCATGCACCACATTGCATGTGCTTTGGCGAGGAAGTTACACTTTAGGGAGGTTGTCATTCGTGAACTTGGTTGTCGAAGTTGATTGTGTGGGAGCTTCGTGCGAGGGCTTGTATGATTACTGCGTACCATCCCTGCATTGACAAGAGTATTTAAGATATAATTGTTACTGCTTTATCATTACTACTTGATTGACTTGATATCATGTTAACCTTTGCCTTATAGTACCACTGAGTTGAGCTGTAACATCTCAAAAATTGGGGGTTGAGTATAAACTCCACTCCCGAGTTCCAGAACATCACTTATGCAACATAAATGCTTATGATTGAATGTTGTCTATGTTAGTGTATTAAACATGAGTGGGATTAAGCCAAAACAACATATCATACTCCAGAGACAGTTAAATTATGCGAGTGGAAGACTGTGATAGTATATATAACATATATGACTGTTATAAGTCTCCAGAGTGTGAACATACTACCAGGTTAAATATATACATGTATACTCCAAAAATGAACAAAAAGAATATACATGAGTGTTTAAATAAAAGGCAAAATACCAAGTGTATTGGCACCTAATCAATAACCTTGTAAACCCCGTCGATCAGAACCTGCATATAGGAGAAATCCTCCTCAACATCATCAAGTCCGGACCGACTCTGCCTCGCAAGTATCGTCACCATCTGAAACTAAAACAGGACTGGTTGGTGTGGCCAACACCGTCCCTTAACATGAGAGTGAGTGATCAACTCAGTGGAAGCTATATACAGCAAAGGTTAACATGTTATCAATTTAATCAAGAAGTAATGATAAGGCAGTACAATCAAACAGGTCCTACATACTCTTATTAATGCAAGGATGATGTGAAGAATGATGCATACCCTCACCACAATCCCCTCTGCGACATCATCTAACGGTCGCGGCATGACTCACTTCCTCAGTGCTCTATCACCAACTCCGTTAGCACATGCAATGCAGTGTTATGAATATGCTTACCAAGTTCTTATTAGTCCTTTTCATACAGCAGGATTGGAAAGCTAAGGTACCTCCCTTGTATCATTACCCAAACAGTGATCCATTCTCGAGTCGTTAGTCCGAGATAATCTCATACGATGTTACGGTTCTAGGTCATTGCAAGGGCTGCCAGGGCTGTTGCGTGCAATTGTTGCTCCTCTCTCTCATCACCTTATCAATACAGGCCTAGTTATATCCCACATACTACAACAAGACTCGTCGCCCTTATGCACTATCAGGATATACTCGAGGTCACTACAAAGGGCTCGTCACCAATCAATGTAGGCCGACAGCAAGAATATAGTGTCCCATACCACCATAATCTGCTCATGAGTATAAGTGCTCACTGGTCACTACAAATGGCTCATCACCAATCAATGTAGGTCGACAGTACGAATATAGTGTCCCATATCACCATAATCGGCTCATGAGTCTTAGCGGATCGAGGTACCAAGGTTAGAGGGGCTTTTCATTGGTAAGTTTGGTACCTTAGGTTCAAGCAGTAGCGTCTAAACATGGTGAACATACATCGATCAATCGGGTTAGTTGATAAGCTTAACTAGGCCAAGCGCACGTTGAGTTGAATGACATGGAATGCATAAGCACTCTGTGTGGCCTAACCACTGCCGAAAATCCCATGTACGACTCAGATTCGTTAAACTCATCTTGTGTGGCGAAAACAACCTCAACCACTATTTACAGAACGATTTTTGATTACCTGGACTGTAGTATAACCCCATTCACATACAAATCTAATAACTAGCATATGGTTCATATTCTACATTCATATAAACAATCACGAAGTATAACTTGAATGTAAACAGTATATGCAGGAATCATACACACATTTAACATGATTCAACTAAATACACAATCCATGAAGGAAATCATACACTCATTTAACATAGAAAATCTAAGTCATATGATTCATGAAGGAAATCATACACTCTAGTATTGTGATGGAGATCTATATCTCAACCACCTTAGCAATCACACTTTACTAACTACTAATTCACTTAGGCATTTATTCAAACACTTAGATTACACTATTTAACATACTTCATGTATGTCGTCTCTATTGCATATTAGGGCAAGTCCTTTCGCCAAGGAGTTGCCGCATACATATCAGGCATATAACAATGATAATTAATCATGTTAAACAAATTAATAGATTTCATACGCATACATGTATTCTAACATATACATGAAATACAGTATTTATAATATAAAGTATACGTATACGAAAGACAAAATAGATAACACATTTGGCATGTGTAACGACAATCACAACATGAATAAATCATTATCTAACATTGAAAGTGTTGAAAACCATAACCTAAGCATATATAGTCCGCACCTTAAACTAGAAAATGCGAAATGGATATGATTCAGACGATAAGTCGTCGTCAACGGTGGATTGACAACCTAGAAGATGAAATAGATTAGCTACATCATCACTTAAACTATAATAAGCCCTAAAATAGGTTAGGGTTAGGATTTCTTACCTATGATTTGAGTCAGAAATGCCGGAATAGTGATATGGATAGGTGGATTAGGCACGTAGTAAAGCTGGGAAGAATCCCAGGAAGCAGCACCAACTTTTCCCTCACTTTCTCTCTCTTTTCTCCCTCTTGGAAAGCTAGGGTTTGAAAATTCGTATGGAATTTGGAATGAAGGTTTTAAGCCCTATTTATAAGCCTAAAATTGATGAAAATAGACTTAAGGCCAAGGTATACTTAGGTTATAAACAAATCGTGTCTGTTCCGATCCAACGAAGCACTTTTGGAGGTCCTGTTACTAAATACGGTCAGACTTAAGCTCTCTAATATCAGATCTAAGTTAAGCTAAGTTTTCCTTCCGGTCGGGTTTCCAGATCGACCGTGGTAGACCAGTTTCAATTCAACGGTTACGGGAACTCGATCAGAGCTACAAATACTATGACATGTAAGGGCCACCTATCTTGATTCGAGGGTGAATTTGGGTCGAATTCTAATGGTCATAACACTTAAAAATAATGTGCAAGTGAAACATTCCAGATTCCTTTAAAAATATAATTAATTTTCTAAAAATCTTCCTTTTCCTACTCTCTTCACTCCGGGCTCAATAAAATGGTCTTAGGACATTGGTTGGGCTTGATTTTTTAGGTGATTGTCAAGTCCAACTAAGCGGTCGTAATGGTCTAAGTTCGTAGATGTCAGACTTTCGATGCGCGGTCTAAAGCCAATACAAAATTACAAAGCATTCTCGGGAGCAACTGGGTTTAGAGTTGGATCCTAAATTTCAGGGTAATATAGCGTCAATGATTCTATAGGTTCTGGGTCTTACAGATCATATTGAAAGTTATTGGTACTAATTTTGCAGGAAATCTAGTGTAGCGCTAGTTAATACACGTTAAATTTCTAAAGAATTTAGTTCTAAATGGTCTCTTTGGCTTTAGAATCGAGTTTTGAGAAGTTACCAAGGTGCTATGGTTAACCCATTGCCTAAGGACGTCTAACACTAGGTTGGCAAAAATTCAGGGTGTTACATGATCACTCACTCCTACCCTAGGACGGTGTTTTAAAACACCAACCAGACTCTGTTGTAGATGCAGGTGATGATGAAATCTATGCGGCTGACTTGGACTTCATAGATGAGGAGGAGGAATTCTCCTATATTCAGCTATCGGGCGAGTTTATGTGGACCTCATGTTGATTCGTCGGGATTATATGGACACATGGATTAGTTGGACACCTATATTTTAACATTTTGTATATTTTGAAACAAACCTTGTATATATTAAACCCTGTACATCATCATACTGTGGAGGCTGTGAATCGCCTACTTATTTCTATACACATATTTCAGTCGTCCGCTTGCTTAATTTAATTATGTCTAGAGTATGATATGTTATTTTAGTATAATCCCACTCATGTTTAATACATTAATATGAACAACATTTAAACATCATTATCCATGTTTGTAAGTGATGTGCTAGATCTCGGGAGTTGAGCTTTGCTCGACCCTCAAAATTCTGGGCGTTATAAGTTGGTATCAGAGCTTAATTTGGATTAAGCTGGACTTGAGTTATATGTAACATGACACACTCTAACACACTCTGACTTAAGAAGGGGGCGAAAAAAATGTAGAAATGATCATAAGATCCCAAAGTTTCACTGACGAACGAGATTGACCATTATAGTGTTGGCATACGCTTCTTAAATCATGTGTAATGATCTCGGTCCCTTTTAGGCCATCAATCGACAGGTTTGAACTGTAAATCGGCAAATTCTAAACTTGAAACAAACCAAAGGGCGCGAATACGCATGTATTGAACGCCGAAGGTGGACCCGGTGGACATAAGGGCCCAAATCATAATTTTCGATGGGGCTTAGGGGGTCCCTTGCACGTGTTTAGCATCCTAAGAGGGGGTGATTGCTGGCGACCCCAGAGGGGCGCAGCGGCACTGTTAGGGTGGTTATGCACCTCCTGGCTCCACAGTGGGTCGTGGCGGCGCACCGTTGTCTGACCGACCATGTGGGCCCTACCCACGTGTGGGGCCCTCTATTTCACTCCCTTAGCCCCATTTCACCCCATTTCATGCTATTCAAACTGTCTAAACCCCTCAAAACCTCATTTCTCTCTCAAATCCTCTTCTCTATACATTCTCATCTTCCAAATCTTCTACCCATTACATCCACCCACTACTATTACCTTGAAACTACCATTTTCATCTCTCCATCTTCCCTATTCCCACTTATTTGAGCAAAGAAATCCCCTTTTTGTGTCTCATATTTCCCATATCCTCAAATCCACTTCACTCTTCAAGCTTTTCCACTTTATGGCTCTCTTTGAGCATGTCTCTGCCATCTTCAAAATCTCAACGCTCCTTTCCCTTATGGGAAAGAGAGGAGTGGCCCTCGATGAGGCCGGGCCGAGTTGTCCAACCCGCTTGATGAAGAAGGCGAGTGCCAAGGCTATCACAAGCACCGAGAGAGACCGAAGAACGAAATGAGACTTTAATCCAAAAATCCCGCTTGAAAGATCTCTACCATCTGGCATCGGACTTGGTAAGTTTTATGACTGTAAAGTCATGTTTGAAGCTCATGTTGATGAGAGACTATTTGGATTGTATCTGGTTATTGACCTCCTGTTGGAGACCGAGTGGGGTCCCATGTTTGAAGGGAAGGCTCATGCAAGTGAAGGCACTGTACAAGCCTTCTATGCCCACATACGGAACCCACTACTGGAGCCTCTTCAGTTTACTACCCCCTTGGGGAGGCAGGAAGCCATAGTCAATGTGGATGTGATAGCCCGTATTATGGGAATTGAGTGTGGTGTGGTACATGCAAGTGCAACTCATCTCATTAATAGATGAGAGAGAGATCACTGCATGCAATTCTTTGTAGCCAACAGGCTCATTGGAGGCAAGACAATAGCCTCGCATCGACTAAGATGACAGAAGACTTCCGCCTACTGTACCACATATGCACGTACGACGTGTATCCTAGGTGGAGTAATCGTACAGAATGCACTCGCCTTATGGTGGACTTCTTGTATAGAGCTGGACAGGGTGACAAGCTGTGCCTGCCTACCTTTTCCCTATCTTAGATAATCAGGACCGCATGCTCTACTTGGGGAGACGCATCACTACCATTCGGCCCACTTATCTGCAAGATTGCTCGTAACTTTAGCTTCAGGCTAAACATGGATAATCTTGTGACCATTCACTTTATAAGTGAGACTACACTCAACAATATGGGGATTGACCCTAGGCAACGCCAAGCATGTCTTGATGAGTATGGGGATGAAATAGAGGAAGAAAGTGAAGAGGACGATGGAAGTGAAGATTAGGAAGGAAATGAAGAGGAAGAAGGCAGTGAGGAAGAAGACAATGAGGAAGGAAGTAGTGAAGATGAAGAAGGGAGTGAGGAGGAAGAGCAGGTAGAGGTAGAGGAGGCCCACGACTCATATGGGGGCCCTCCTGCTACACACGAAGACCGCTATGATCGGGCTACCTTAGAAGCCTGCATGGCGAGGTTGAAGAGAACCAAGCCACCCTCAAACAGGAGTTCAAAGAGAATCAAGCTTACGTGAAACAGAAATTCAAGAGAATGTCTCACACCTTGAAGACCCTCCTGTGCTGTATGCAGAATAAGGGTGCACCTCCACCCTCGCTAGAGGTAAGGATTAGTCATGTGTTGCAGTGTCTTATGGTTTCTTTGTTTCTTATTTTCCTTATAATAGCCTTGGACGACTTAGTTGGATGTTAGTGTAGTTAGTGTTAAAGCTTTTACTAAATTAGCTCACATGCATCTTCTGTCATAATTCATGTAATACTACATCTCATGTATTGTGACAAGTTTTGGCTAAATGAAATGCATGAAGTTTCTTTTGATTTGGAATGTGTAAATGTTTGGAAAAGTGGGTAATATTATCCTAATCTCACACATGTTGCACCCTATGTTATATATAGGGAATGCCTTCTAAAAACACTTAGAACATAGCACATCTTGCACTTGACGGATTGATTGACGGGGCACCTCCCCTGAGCAATAGCCATACGGACCCCAGTTTAGGCCCGGATATTGAGACTATGTCGGATTCATAGCCGGCCACTGAGCCTACAAATGGGCCAACACTGAATGCACCACCGGTTCTTGGACAGAACCGTGCGTCTACATCCACTCCACATATGCCTTAGGCGGCTCCTCCTCCTGATAGGTTGGAGCAGATGATGCTCCTGACGCAACAACAACAATAATTTTTGACCAATATTGCGGGGGCCATTGCCCAGAACATGAATATGGTCCCGCCGATGCCACTAGTGCAGCCGAATGGAACTATGACTACCAGTGGGCTATTTAAGCGCTTTTAGTGCTTCCGCCCTCCTGCATTTGCCAGTACACATTGACCCGAGGAGGCAGAGTATTGGTTGGATAGTATATCCAAGATTTTGAAGCTGTTACACTATATTGAGGCAGAGCAAGTGGAGCTTGTTACTTATATGTTTAAGAAGGAGGCTAGTCTTTGGTGGGACAACATCTTACGAACCGTCCCTGCAGGATATGTGTGGACATGGGGCACATTTGAAACTTGTTTCCATGGAAAGTACTTCCCCTTCACTTACCATAATGAAAACGAGGGTAAATTTCTTCACCTTCGACAAGGGGGGATGACCGTAGCTGAATACGAGAATGGTTTTACAGATCTGGCTAGATATGCTTCATTAATACTAGCAGATGAGCTGATGAGAATGCGACGATTTTTAGAGGGTCTACGGCCTGATATCCGCACTAAGATGTGTTGCGCTAGCATTCCTAACTATGCTAAGCTAGTGAACATGTCCTTACAAGTTGAGTAGGATGGAGACAATGGCTTGGACACGTATACCAGTGGGCCCAAGGCCTCGGCTTGAATTGTCAAACCGACCGTTCCTCAGCAAGAGGCCACGTGTGGATTCACCTCCCAAGCTTATGGCTCCACCGACCCAGCAGAGGTGATCAGATCTTTGGTGCACCTACTGTAAGAAGATGGGCTATAATGAGCCCTTTTGCTTTACTAAGATGAGGGATAACGGCTTTATGCCGCCTCAGAAGATCAACTGCCAGCTACCATAAGTTATTTAAGCTCTGCCTCTACAATCTGTGCCACTAGAACAGCCGTACAACCGACCTCCTATATCTTGAAATAGGCTGCCTCAACGACTTATGACAGCACAACCTAATCGTTCTCAACAAACGCGTGTACATGCACTTGCAGCTGAAGCATCTGAGTCAGCAACTGCAGTGCCTTTAGCCTTTAGAGTCACTGTCTACATTCAAGGTACGCCTGTATTTCTGTTGGTGGACATCGGGTCTACTATTTCTATTATAGTATACTCTACGGTCAAGAGATTAGGGTTGAACACTACTCCTATGGTTGGGGTGAGAGTTATCGTAGCAGCAAGAACTTTTACTAACGCCATTAAGCTATGTAAGAGTTGCTTGGTTGACTTAGGAAGAAGGGCGGTGTGCATTGACCTGATTGTCACCACGATATATCATTACGATGTTATCCTCGACATGGATTGGCTCACCGAAATGAAGGCAGAGATTGATTGTGAAACTAGATAAGTGATAGCACATGGGCCCGAGTGCACAACCTTCACTTTCCCAGTTCAGGTTAGTTGCCCCTTCTGCGTCTGTTGTTACGCTTCCTTATTAAAAAATGTTGGGGGTTCGACACTTGGGAACACACAAATAATCCAAGACTTCATGGACGTGTTCAGAAAGATCCTTGGGCTACCTCCTTAGTGCGAGATCGATTTTACCATTGACCTAGTGCCGGGTGCGACACCTATCTCTTTACCGACGTATTGCATGCCTCCATGTGAAATGGAGGAGCTGAGGAAATAGATTGATAATCTGTTGAATTCAGGTTTCATACGAACGAGCGTATCTCCTTGGGGAGCACTTGTGTTGTTTGTACAGAAGAAGGACGGATCGCTGTGATTGTGTATTAATTATCACAAACTGAATCACATCACCGTCAATAACAAGTATCCTCTACCCAAGATAGATGACCTATTTGACCAGTTGAAGGGGGCATAGTTTTTCTCTAAAATCGACCTACAACCTGGGTATCATCAATTGCGCGTCAGAAATGAAGATGTGCAGAAAATAGCATTCAGAAGTAGTTTTGAGCACTATGAGTTCCTCGTGATGCCATTTGGGCTTACAAATGCACCACCCGTGTTCATGGACCTAATGAACCAGGTGTTTCGACCGTATCTGTACCGATTCATCATCATGTTTATAGATGACATTTTGATATACTCCAAGAGTTAGAAAGATCACGAAGAACACTGCGAGCAGTCTTTGATACTCTCAGGAAGAATCAGTTGTTTGCACAATATTGGAAATGTGACTTCTAGAAAGAGGAAGTCAAGTTTTTGGGATATGTAGTGTCTAAGGAAGGAATTGTCGTGCACCTTGCCAAGGTGGCCATGGTACAAGACTAGGAACAGCCCGTCTTAGTTACAGAAGTGAGGAGTTTCCTCGGACTTGATGGCTATTATTGCCGATTCATTAAGGATTTCTCCAAGATAGCCCACCGTTGTCACAGCTCACTCTGAAAGATCTTAAGTTTACTTGGAATGAGAAAGCAAAATCATCCTTTCTGGAATTAAAGGAGAAACTGACATACACACCCTTGCTAGTATTTCCAGAGTAAGGGGTCAGATATACTATATACACCGACGCGTCTTGAGTTGGTTTGGGCTATGTACTTATGCAAAAGGATAGAGTGATTGCCTAAGCATCACGACAGTTGAGGAAGCACGAAGAAAACTACCCCACGCATGACCTAGAATTGGCGAAAGTCATCTTTGCATTAAAGCTCTGGAGACATTACCTCTACGGAGAGGAGTTCGAGCACTTTTTCGACCACAAGAGCCTCAAGTACATCTTTATGTAGAGAGACTTGAATATGAGGCAACGACGTTGGATGGAGACCTTGAAAGACTTCAAGTTTGAGGTCTCCTACAATCCTGGCAAGGCCAACCTTGTGGCCGACGCGTTAAACCATAAGAAGACAATAGAATTTACAGCTCCGCTGATGATAGAAGAGTGGAATATGGTAGAGTTTGTGAGAGACTTTGAACAAAGCCTGATAGTGGAGGAGCCATTTGAGAGCATTGCACACATCCACGTACAACCACTTATTGATGACCGAATCATTGTGGCTCAGAAAGAAGATCAACTGTTGGTGAAAATGAGAGAACGAGCAAGCGACAATGAAGAATCCGAATGGAGAATTGGTTCAGATGGGGTGTTTATGATATCATGGCCGCCTATGCATCCTGAACCTCTATAACTTGAGGAGAGAAGTTTTAGAGGCCACACATAATTCAAAGATAGTGATGCATCCAGGTTGTATGAAGATGTATCGAGACATGAAGCGTTCATACTGGTGGGACAACATGAAGGCCCAAATAACAGACTTCGTGTCCTATTGTCTCACGTGCTAGCAGGTCAAGGCCAAACATCGCCGACCTCCTGGTTTACTTTAGCCCATTCCCATAGCTGAATGAAAATGGGATTTCATATCTATGAATTTTATTTTCGGGTTACCGAAGACAAGAAAGGGGCATGACTCCATTTGGTTGATTATGGACCGATTGACAAAATCGACTCATTCCTCTCGATTAAGTTTTAAACTCAGCAGATGAATTAGCCAAGCTATACATTAAGGAGATTGTATGGCTGCATGGAGTTCCTATGGAGATTGTATCGGATCAGGACACCCGATTCACGTCTATTTTCTGGACTCGAATTCAAGAAGCAATGAGAGTGCAACTGAAGTTCAGTACCGCGTTCCACCCACAAATTGATGGGCAGACGGAATGAGTAAATCAGATATTAGAAGATATGCTGCGAGCGTGTGTGCTTCATTTCAACGACAGTTGGGATGACTGTCTCCCCTATGCCGAGTTTGCTTATAATAACAGCTTCCAAGAAAGCATTGGCATGGCTCCTTATGAAGCTTTGTATGGACGCCCATGTCGAGCACCACATTGTTGGGCAAAAGTTGGGGAGACGAGCTTGGTTGGCCCAGACTTGGTACAGGTAACCTCAGAGAAGATTGATATTATTCGGCGTCGGCTTCTTGGAGCCCAGAGTAGGCAGAAGAGTTATGCTGATACAAGACGACGATAATTGAAATTTGAAGTTAGGGACCACGTATTCCTTAAGGTTTCCTCAATGAAGGGAGTACTTCATTTTACCAAGAAAGGGAAACTTACGCCACGATTTATTGGTTTGTTCTAGATTCTAGACCGAGTGGGTGTGGTAGCATACCGCCTTGTTTTGCCCACACCACTCATGGGCGTGCACAACGTGTACCACGTATCAATGTTGAAGAAATATGTTCTTGACCCTCAAATGGGAGCATGTACAGCGAAGTGAAGATGCTACATATGTACTAAGACCAACATGTGTTCTCGATAGGAAGGAACAAGTGCTACCCAGCAAAGTGATCCCACTTGTGAAGGTACTGTAGACGCACCACATTGAGGAAGAGGCTACTTGGGAAACAGAAGCTGGGGTCTTTAAGAATTATCTTCAAATCCTTGAGGAATATGAAACGGTACTAATTTTGGGGACAAAATTTTTCTTTAAGTGGGGTAGATTGTAACGTCTCGAAAAAATCATTACAGAGACTCGAGTACCACCTCAGGAAAAAATCCCTAAGGATCGTATCCTGTAGAAATTTAGGCAAAAATTAATTAAGTACTAAACTAAATTAAATGGTGGATTTACCTCGAACCACTATTTATACAAATGGAAGACATAAAACCTTTAAAATCGCTGACTCAACACTGCTTGAGAACCTAGGAAAAATCCCAAAAGCCTATTGCTCTCGGGAGCACATTGAAACTCTGTATCAGACCTGGACCACACGTTGAAAGTCTGATGACCACGAAACTATAGGGTTATGACTGTCTTATTAGGCTTGACAACCATGATGGGAATCGAGCCCAAATAGTATCCAGAAACGCACAACTTGAGCCCTGAGTGAAGTGTGTGAGAAACACGAATATCCTTAGAAAAAGTATTGAAACTTAAGTGAATTGGGTCATCTGCTCATAGGCGAAATTGAGGATTTCGGGCTGTCATTTTTTGACCTAACTTCACCCATGGATCATGAAAATTTTCCTGTACATATTTATATACTTGTGGCCTTGATCAAATGATTATGACTGTTGATCTGACACAAGTCCTTCACGGTTGATCCGCTTATCCGATCGCACCGAAAACACATCCTGGCATAGATCCATTGTCAGGGGACTTACCCTACGCCATAAGTGAGTAATGGACCTTCAGATGGGCCCCGTCTGCCTGAAACAGATGCCCTTTGGATACAAACTAGGTATACCATGGCCCTGGTGTAAGACCCGCATCCTAATCCATACTGATCCGTCAACTCCCGCGATCCTTCCCATCGAATTTCGACAACCTGCGACCGATAATCGATGTTTGCGTGTGACCCTAAGTCATGTCCTGTAGATTTGAGTCGACTTAATCCAAGACTTGTATCATGGCGACCGCACAGTCACCGCGGTTCCAACGCCGTAACTCATGTACCCATCCGATACCCTAACTAAGAGATGTGAGCCGACATTTATTTCAAGAAAACGCCGCGCGTTTACAATTCCAAGAGAATCTCTACAACATGTCCCATCAATCCCATCAATTAATCCCATCAATTAATCCCATCAATCACCTCTCATGTCAAGTACAAAGCACCCATGCTTTCTTTCTCCACAAGTTAAGCAAACCCAAAGTCATCCAATCCATTACCTCACCCATCACTCACCTCACCCATCACTCACCTCATATCCATCACTCAGATCCCTCCTTACAACTCTCTCTCTCTCTCCCTCTCATTTCTCAACATTTCCAAGCCAAGCAAGAGCATCCCACGTCCAAGCTTCCAAGTGAGAGAAGAGAGAGTTTGTGTCGCCCATTTTCCCTTCCCAAGATCTTCCATCCTAGCTATCCATCTCCCATCTTCCACCATCAAAGAGAAGCACAAGGAGATAGGCGATCCAACGGACCAAGAAGATCGATAGGTGGGTGCTCTAATAAGGTAGTTTTTCATGTTTTTAAGATGGGCCAAGTGAGGCCTACCGATCAATGGTATGGATCTCACTTTGGACCCTAAGATGTGGCCGATGGCCCATCTTGATCATCAATATCATTCCATGATGGGGCCATTCTCTATGTACCCCATCATGATGTTTACCTTCCTAACTTGTATATGAGTCATCTAGACCGTCTAATTTCGTGGAGAAGGGATCTCTACCATTAGATTTCAATTTTTTAGACCCACTTGATTTATGGTGTAAATCATGGAACAGAGGGCCCATAGTGTCGGGGTCCCTCCATCACAAAAAAATGGAGAGAGTCCAAGGACTCTCTAGACGTCTAAAGTAAAATACTAAATATTAGCCTTTTTCAATGCATTAAAGGTGGGCCATTTGTACAGGACCCACCTTGATGTATGTATTCAATCCAGGCCATCCATCCTCTTCCCCAACTCATTTTAGGTGTTGAGCCAAAAAATAAGGATTATCCGAGTATCTGGTGGGCCATAGTTTTAAAAACAGTATAATTACCATTGAAATCTACCCAGATTTTTCTTACACGCTGAAAGAGGCCCAATATTGGTCTTGATAGGATTGTTCTGGGCCATGGAATCCGATGGCTAGAGTGGATTCATCAGATGTGGGCCCCACGCATGGCAAACCGTGAGAAATTATGATTTTTTTTTTAAAAATTAATAAGCAGCAGCAAGCTGCTGGTGTGTCAGAGGCGCTGGCCGCGGGCTCCAGCCGTGGGCCCCACCCTGATGTTTATTTTCCATCTAAACCGTTCATATAGTGGGTCCCCTTCTCAAGTGGGTCCCCTCTAAGTTTCAGCCACGTCTGAGACTCAGGTGGCCCACACCATTTGAAATAGTGTGATTGAATGTCTACCCTTAAAAACCTCTTTTTGGGGCCCATAAAAGTTTTAGATTAAGTTGAAGTTTATTTTTCCTCCTCACCCAGGTCTCTGTGACCTTATCAATAGGTTGGATGGTATGTAAACATTATGGTGGGCTCCCCACATGGGACCCACAATGATGTATGTGCCTTATTTCCACCGTCCGTCCAGACGGTGGAGCCCTCTGTGAAGTATGTATTTTCCATACCGTCCAACCATTTTCTTTGGCTGATGGACGGTCAGTGGACCCCCACCATGATGCCTGAGCTGTATCCAAACCGTCCATCCATTTTGAGAGCTCATTTTATGGGTATGAGCTAAAGAATGAGCCAGATCCATAGTTCAGTGAATCCCACCCTTGGTGCATGTGTTGCATCCAAGCCGTCCAACTTTTATGTGGACCCCCCCCCACCATGATGCATATGTTGCACCCAAACCATCTACTCATTTTGGAAAGATCATTTTTTTGGCATGAGCTTAAGAATAAGGCAGATCTATAGTTCAAGTGGGCTCACCTTGGTATGTGTATAGGGCCCATATTGACTTATTTGTGGCCATTCATTGAGGCCCACCTTGGTGCACATATAAGGCCCATGGGATTAGGCCCATTTGACATATATAAGGCCCACGGGATCAGGCCCATTTGACATATATAAGGCCCACGGGATCAGGCCCATTTGACATGCATAAGGCTTATGAGATTAGGCCCATTTGACATATATAAGGGCCATGATATTAGTCTCATTCGGGATATATTAGACCCATTTTGATATATTCAAAGGTCCATGGGTTATGGCCCATTGCAATGTACATAAGGCCTGTTGGTGAGGCCCATTAATGTGGACCATTTGATGAATGAAAGGCCCATGTGATACGACCCATTTGATGTATTTAAGGCCCAATGAGAGTTACCTAAGGTCCATTGCAATGTGTGATTCCTCCATGGTTGTGTAATGATGTTTTATGGTGGGCCGTGCCTAGGGAACAATGATGGTTTGACGTCCACATTGTAAATACAATGTTGGTTAAATGTCTGCATTGTAACTCTCCTTAGGGCCCATTGATAGGCCCATACTCATTAATATTCATCACTTTATAACATGCTTAGTATGATCCCATAACTCATGCGCATACGCATCATACGTATGCTTGATATGAGTAGTGACTGATCATAGCATACGCCATTGGGTAGACCATTTATGGGACTCGTTATGAGATAAAATGCCCCATATGATCGCGCAGTACGCGCTGGATTACTGCATGATTTGACGGTGTGATTCATGCATCTCACATATGTGTGACTTGATCACTACATGCCCTAGCGACATCAGGGTCGTGGCTCCACAGGTACATCATGGTTAGTCGTATCAGATAACGAAAATACTTGATTCTAGCACTGTGGGCACTTAGGATGTCCTTGTGTGAAAGTTCCAGAACCTTTTTGGTACTAGGAGATGCTCCAACGTCTAGACTGAGTGGATACATGAGCGTCCGAGTGCCGAATATCAGTAAGCTGCGTCTCCTACTATGTCGTGGTCGGTTGAAAGGGGGTGTGGCCTTATTCGCCTGAGTGAGGGGGCTATAAGCTAGGCTGAGTTTGACCAACTCGTAAATGAGTTCGCTATCGATGACCTGGGTAGGTATTGGTAGACTACTAGTTAGGTGGATAATGAGGTCTATTCCACTTGCTTGACTGTGCAGCTAGGGAGGAGGCATCAGTGCGAAGTGTATTAGACCCCGGTGATATCCAGAGAGGAACTGTATTGATATGTGTCCTTGATGAGTACTGGCATGCTTGCTTTGCATCTCGCATATGACATTTGGCTACATAGGCCTCGCATCGCATGACCTTGGTATGGCCAATAGCATTCATGCCTTGCATCATATAGCTTTAGTACAACTGATAACATTCATGGACTACCGCAGGTTTCTGCATTACTCTGATATTATATACATTGGCACTTGCCTAACGCACACACTTACACCACCCTCTAAGCTTTTGTAAGCTTATGCATGACTGTTGCGTGCAGGTAGCGTTGGACAGCAGCAGCGCTAAGGCAGGAGTGCACATATGGCTATTTTGGAGTTTTTGATCACATTGTATTTCCCTTTCCTATTGTACTTAAAGTTTTTGATATAGTGGATATGTGGTGACGTTGTTTTGTGACTTGGTTATGCTCCATTATAAAAAAAATTCATTCTGAAAATCCTCCTTATAGGATCCCAGGATCGGAATCTGGCATATGATTGTCAGGAGCCGAGAATAGGGCACTACGAAGGTTGTCGGCACCGGATTCGGTGATCGAGATTCATGTGAATCCAATTTTTGAGTTTAGGGCATGACACCTGGGACCATTTGCATCAGTTATGGGCTTATATAAAGCCCTTAAACCATCCCATTCCCATTTCAAATGAATTTCTCTAACCCTAGGAGAGAGAAGAGAGAAAAGAAGGGAAAAGAGTGAAGAGAGAAGCGAGGGTTCGGGAGATTATTGCTGGGATTCCTTACCACAACTCCATGCACTGAATCACCTTCCTGTTACGCTATAGGATCCATCTTAGCTATGATTTGGGTAAGAAATTGAAAAGACCAAGCTATATGTCCTAAAGGGGGGGGGGGGGGGGGTGAATAGGACTATGCCAAATTAAAATGATAACAGCGGAATTTAAACAATTAAAGATAAGATAACACTATAAACAATCCACATTACTGAAATGTAAAACAACCTCAAATGTATGAGTATTGAGAGATTGATACAAATCTTATTCTAAGGACAACCTTACACCAAAAATCAAGGTTTATGGTAGGATAACTTGATTCCTAGAAAGGTGTTTGTTTCAAAAACTCAAACTTGATACAGAGGAATAAATAAATAAATAAATAACAAAGAAATGAAATCTAAGTTATTACAACATTCCCCACAATGCTTGAAATGTAAAAGATTACAACATTCACATCCATAAATACATCTCACAATATTGAATGATAAGAGTTATAAAAAATAAACCACACATCCAAATACAAAGAGTTATAGTGGTTTGCCTGTGTGTACACTAACTGTTAAACAACCGCCACACAGCTACTCCACTCCTAATATCCTCACACAGTGGATATTAGCATTCACTATGAAAATAGGTTTTTTCAAGTTCACCTAAAACCCTCACAATTGTGTCTTTCAAATGGGCTTACACAATTTAAAAATCCAAATTCTGAGTTTTTAGGATCTCCTCAGATAACTAAAATAATGAGATTTTTTTGGCTTAATCTCAAAAGAAACCAAAAATAGAAGATTTACACAAATGTAAAATATGTGGATTTCTCCTTTTGTTGTAGCCCAGAAGAACCAAGTCAAAGTAAAAGTTCAACAATGAAGTTCAATGTCCAATACTCACATATGAAATGGTTATAGGTTCTAAATTGATTTTAGAGTTAAAAGTACTTAGGGTAGCTTGATTTGATTTTGATTCCAAGAAATGGGAATACCTCAATTCCTCTTTCAAATATAATTAGAATGCGAAAATTCAAAATCAAATGCAAAGAAAGCTACAAAAAGAGAATATTAAATGAGCACAATATAGCTTAAATAAATGACTAACTTATCTCTCTGAGTGATGTCTTGATTCTACTTGAATTAAATATCAAATTATGAAAATTGTGCTCTATTTATATGTGCAGAAGTCGCACCTTCGACTGGTCCTGTGGACACTACGACTGGTCACAGGACCAACGGCTTTTTGAAATTTTGAGCGCGATTGGATATTACATGACCGGTCGTAGGCACTACACGACCGGTCGTGTGACCTCCATGATTGGTCGTGACCTGTCTATGACTGGTTATGTGGAGTTTGAATTAGTCGCTAGAGTTCGAGTCGTGAATGCAGGACTGGTCATGAATGAGTTGGCACTGTTCATATGACCGGTCGAGCAGTCTCCAAGACTGGTCATAGCTCAACAAAAAATTTTAAAAAATTCAAACAAACTTAGGACTAGTCTAGGAATTTTTTGGACTGGTCAAGCCAGTGCTAAGACTAATCGAATAGAGTCCAGGACTAGTCTAAGAACAGACTAAACACTTATAAAATGATTCAATTGAATTATGTATCCGAAATGACCTACCCTAAGGTTAATCTAAGGTCTTTCATACCTTGAACATGACGTTTGAACATTGAACATTCTTTTCTTCAGATGATAGATGATCTTTGGAGTTTATGAAGCTTGATATCGCGACACATAATGTAGTTTGAACTTGTGATCTTTTGAAGCTTGATTTTGTAGTACTTGAGTTGTACTTCATTTTGAGTCTTGAGTATGAACAATTCACTTGTCTTTCGATGTCGCTTTAAGACATTGAGCTTTGAAGCTTAAAAGTGTGAACAATGTACTTGATCTCGCATTTCTTTGACATAGATCTTGTTCTTGTCTTGAAGCATTATCCTTGAACATGAGATGTGTTGTTTTGAACATATTAATGCGCTACACAAGACACATATAGTGGTTTTGGCACTACAAAATTTGACAATCAAAGGAGCAAGAGACCATAACACTTATAGAAATCCTAACCCTAATCTCTATTTAGAAATCTAAATAGAGCAATCGTTGAAATAGTTAACGTATTTCATTGTTTAGGTGCCCATAGTCTTGTCTTCGGGATTGTAGGATTTGAACCGAGTCTGAATCGAGTATTCCAATGAAAGGTGCGGACTATAAACGTTTAGGTTATGGTTTTCAATGTTTCAATGTCAGCAATGATTTATGTCTGACTTGATTGCTGCCATACGATCATAGTTACGCCATTTTCGATACAATATACATGTGTGAACTATGTTTAACAAAATATGCATCTCATGTGTTTGTTGAAATGTCTGAATGAACATGAAAATATGATTTGTGTTCGCTATGTCTACTGATCTAGGATTCATCGTTATTATATGCATGCTGACCTCTTTGTATGAGGATTTGCTAAAACACATGGTGTAACCAACCCAGTCTATGTATTTGGCGAAGTGTAACCTAAGTGTTTGATAAAATGTCTGAATGAGAAAATGTTGATGATTTGTATTTATTAAGTGTATTAAGATAGGATTCTCTATTTCCTTAATCATATGTATAGTTTCCTTCACGTAATCATAATTTTTGCTACGCAATTTATGGATAAAATGCAAGTGTTGGTGACATGTTCAATGTGTTTGATGAAATGTTTAAATGAGAGTTTTATTTGGATTATTTGTTAAGTGCCGATATGATTATCACATGTGTCTATCTATTGCATCTGAGTAAGATTGGGGCTACAACATGGCCCAGGCGATCAGTAACAATCCTTGTATAGGTGGCTGAATTAGTCTTACCACATTGGGTAACTCAACGAATCCGTGTCGCATGGTGATTGTCGACAGTGGTTAGGCCACAAGGGGAGCTTATGCACTCCATGCCGATTAAGTAAATGTGTACTCATACTAATCGAACTTACCAAGTAAACCGATTGGCCTGTTGTGTGTTTACCATGTATGGACACCACTACTTGAATCTAAGGCATCACTTACTAATATAAAGACCCGTTTTAACCTTGGTACCACGATTCGCTAAGACTCATGAGCTGGGCATGATGGTGTGGGACACCATGGTCGAGCTATCGGCCTACGCTGGGGTGAGTACCTCCCCGTAGTGACCAGTGAGCAGCCTAAACTCGTGAGCCGGGCATGGTGGTATGGGACACTGTGTTTGAACTGTCGACTTACGCTAAGGTGATGAGCCTTCCCATAGTGACCGTGAGTATAAATTTTTAAATTTGTCTATCCACTGCTTTTCATTAGGAGTGATGCCCTACAACTTGCTTATCGTATGTGGTTAACTAGGATTGATGACCCTAAATGGATCTTCGTTTGGGTTAATGACATAAAGGGAGGTACCTTAGCTTCTCGAACTTGCTGTATGAATAAACTTAATTAAGTACTTGACTAACACGACTATGCACCCCATTGCATGTGCTTTGGCGAGGAAGTTGCACTTTAGGGAGGTTGTCATGCGCGTACTTGGTTGTCGGAGTTGCTTGTGAGGGAGCTTCGTGCGAGGGCATGCATCATTACTGCATACCATCCATGCATTAACAAGAGTATTTAGGATATGAATGTTTTACTACTTTATCATTACTACTTGATTGACTTGATAACATGTTAACCTTTGCCTTATAGTACCACTGAGTTGATCACTCACTCCCACCCTGGGACAGTGTTTTAAAACACCAACTAGACTCTGTTGTAGATGTAGGTGATGATAGAGTCTATGCAGCTAACTTGGACTTCATAGATGAGGAGGAGGAATTTTCCTATGTTCAGCTATCAGGCGGGTCTATGTAGACCTCATACTGATTCGTCAAGATTATAGGGACACACGGATTAGTTGGACACCTACATTTTGACATTTTATATATTTTGAAACAAACCTTGTATATATTAAACCTTATTACATCATCAAAATCTGGATGCTGTGAATCGCCTACTTATTTCTATACGCATATTTCAGTCTTCCACTTGCTTAATTTAATTATGTTTGGAGTATGATATGCTGTTTTAGTATAATCTCACTCATGTTTAATATATTAATATGGACAACATTTAAACATCATTATCCATGTTGCATAAGTGATGCGCTCAATCTCGGGAGTTGAGCTTTGCTCGACCTTCAAAATTTGGGGCGTTACAACTTCGCTCAAAAGGAAGATGAAACATTCTTCCAATGTTGGGAGGGTTCAAGGATCTTGTCAGTTCATGCCCACAACGCTGTTTTGAAATGTGGTGCATAATAAGTTTTTTCTACGATGGGATGACATCTTCCATGTGCCAATTGGTCGAGACAATGTGCAATGGAGGATTCATAAACAAAGATGTCGATGATGTGTGGGATTATTTGGAAAAGCTTGCTGAAAACACATAATCATGGGGCATCTCTCCAAAACCTTACACCACTTCTAAGCCTACTCAATCAAAGGAGAAGGGCAGAATATATCTTTTGAAAGAGGAAGATGTTATAAATGCTAAAGTGGCCAGTCTTATAGGGAAATTCGAGGCCATGAAACTTAAGAAGGATAAGGCTAAGGAAGTTGTCTGCGGTATTTGTGCTTGTAATGTTTATACACTGAGAATTGTTTAACAATACTTGCTTTTCAAGAAATATTGAATGAGCAATCGAATGCCGTAAACAACTACTAAAGGCCTTTCAAAGGACTCACTTCAAAAATATACAATTAAAGTTGGAGAAATCATCCAAACTGCTACTCCTTAAGGAATCCCTAATCAGTTTTTGAATCAAGGGAAACCTCAAGAGGAATTGTTTTAAAATCCCACACAAACTCAAAAGCTTATCTAGCAAAGTACTCTCCAAGCCTTACAAGAACTTACTAAGGCTATAGAGAAAATAGACTCTCATATTATGGTTATGGGGAAAGGGATCCTTCCAGCTCAACCTATCCCTAATCCTAAACCACAATACGGAGTTAGTAAACCAAGCTCTTCAAATCCAATGGAGCAAGCCAAGTCTATCACCACTCTTAGGAGTGAAAAAATAATTGACAAATCTATTTTGGTCAGGGCTGAAAAATCTTAGGACCTGGAAGAAGAAACAAATGAGAGACCTAGCATTACTCCACATGGATTAGAACCAGAACCTCTTAACAAGCTGATTGCTCCATTCCCCCAGTAGTTAATTGCATTAAAACCTCTAGCTAACTATCAAGACATTCTAGAGGTGTTGAAACAAGTGAAGGTCAACATCCCTCTTCTAGATGCTGTGAAACAAATTACTTCATATGCCAAATTTTTGAAAGACCTATGCGCAACCAAGAGGTGGAAAGTATCAAAAAGAAAATTTTTCTAACAGAAAAAGTGAGTGCCATCCTCAAGAAAGATGTGCCATAAAAATACAAAGACTTTGATAACCCAACTATCACTTGTATAATTGGGAATCACCAAATCGATAATGCACTTCTTGACTTAGGGGCGAGCGTAAATCTGATCCTTTACTCGATCTACGAACAATTGGGTGTAGGTGAATTAAAACCCACACGGACCACATTACAATTTACTGATCACTCAGTTCGCATACCGAGAGGAATGATTGAGGATATATTGGTCCAAGTTGATAAATTTTACTATCTAGTAGATTTTATCATCTTGGACACTCAGCCCATTGCAGACATGAGCACTCAAATCCCTGTTATACTTGGCCGCCCATTTCTTGCTACAACCAATGTTATCGTCAATTATAGGAATGGGATCATAAATTTATCTTTGGGAAATATGACGTTGGAGCTCAATATCTTTTTCAACATGAGCAGATAGGCAGAGGATGATGACGAGGACTACGACATTAACATGATAAACTCTTTCATGGAGGATAAAGCTCTGATGACCTTATCCTCTGACCCTTTAAAGACGTGCTTAACACACTCTCCTAAGTTGGATGATGACACGATTAAGGAGATGGATGCCATGCTTGATGCTATATCGTTACTTGAAGTTAACCGATGGAGGCCACAATTTGAAAAGTTGCCCCAAACTTATGTAAATGCCTCTACTGTTTAACCTCAAAGTGTTGAAGCTTGACATGTAACCTTTACCCTCTGATTTAAAATATGTATATTTAGATTAAGATGAGACATCCCCGGTGGTGATCTCTTCCCACCTTGGGCAAGAACAGGAGAGTATGCTTATCTCTACTCTCATTGAGCACAAAGGAGCCCTTAGATGGTCAATTGCAGACCTCAAGGGAATTGAGCCTTTGATTTATACTCATCACATTCATCTTGAGGATAATGCGAAGACCTCCCGTCAACCACAACATATATTAAATCTAAATATGAAGGAAGTGGTTAAGGCCGAGGTTCTTTAGCTATTGGATGTGGGTATCACATACCCTACATTAGAGAGTCAATGGGTGAGTTCAACTCACGTGGTTCCTAAAAAGTCTGGAATCAACATCGCAATCAATGCAAACAAGGAACTTGTGCCAACTAGAGTCACTACTGGTTGGAGAATGTGCATTGACTACATAAAGTTGAATACCATCACAAGGAAGGACCACTTTCCTTTACCCTTCATTGATTAAATTTTAGAAAGGTTAGCTGGTCACTCCTACTATTGTTTCCTTGAAGGATGTTCAGACTACAATCAGATAGAGATAGCTCTTGAAGATCAAGAAATGATCACTTTCACATGTCCCTTTGACACCTTTGTTTACTAAAGGATGTCATTCAAACTGTGTAATGCTCCCGCCACTTTTCAACGATGCATGTTGAGTATTTTTTCTGACATGGCAGGATAATATTTAGAGGTTTTCATGGATGAATTCTCTGTCATTGATCTCTCTTTCATTGAATGTTTGGATAAATTGAAAAATGTGCTGAAGCGATGTGAAGAAAAGAATTTGGTACAAAATTGAAATAAGTGTCATTTCATGGTTCATAAGGAAATTGTTCTTGGGCATATCATCTTGTCCAAGGGAATTGAGGTAGACAAGACTAAAATTGACCTTATCTCTAACTTGCCTCCACCAAAGAACATATGAGACGTGTGTTTTGATAAGAAACAAATGCATTCTATTTGGGGGATTTATCTTATTCAATTATAACAAAGAGAGGATAAAAAGAGAACAATCTTCATATTATTTATTCTGAGTTCATTTACATCCTTTAATTTTCCTTGATTTTAATATAAAATACCTAGAATATAAGAATTGAGAGAGTTTGAATGTCAAATATGGATATCTAATCTGGCAGCATTTCGGCTTGCGGATTAATTATCTCATCAGGAGGAATGTTGTGCAGATTCGATCATCTAATCTCTCCTTCTTAAGCTCATATCCCTGAGTGAAAGGAATAGTGAAGATTGCATCTTATCCAGAGATTTCGACAGCATTTCAGCCCATATAGTGATGCCCTCGCAACGAATAGTGTTTGAGAGAGTCCGCGCAACCGCCTAACTTCCTTTCTTCCTTCTCATGAATACCTTCTCTTCTCCCCAGAGCTCCGATCTTCCGGAAGTCTTCAACCACCCCAAATGAGAGGAGTGGGGTATTTATAGGCCTCCACACGTGTAAACCCTCAATATCCATGCTGTGGGGCCCACCTTCCATCAAATCTCAATCGTCCGAATCATCTTGATCGCACTAATGTTGTACAAGAGTGTGCAACCAACATATCCTTTGTGCGGTCCCGCGCCACCAACATGGTTTGCACTAGTTCGTGCAACACTATTCATACACGTAAACACTATTCATCCATGCAATGACACTATTCATTCGTGCAATGACAGTATTCATCTGTGCAAATACTATTCATTGCATAATGACACTATTCATCATGCAATGACAGTATTCATCCGTGCAAACACTATTCATTACGCAACAATACTATTCATCTACGCAATAACACTATTCATCCACACACTATTCACTGAGAGATTTAGGATAAAGCTATCAATGGGAGAAATGTTATGCGAATGAGAGATCTAGGGAGATAGAGAGGGCTGCGCGAAATGAAGAACTTTAAGAGTCGAGCTCAGATGGAGGATAGTGCTAAAACATATTGTTATTGAATGAATCACAACCGAAGTAATTAAGTTCGAATGAATTGTGGTTGAAGGATGAAGGATGACTGGATGGTCAAGTCTGAACGGAGGACTGAATGAACACACTCAAATAGAGTACTAAATGATTATGCTCGAACGAAAGACTAAATGATCATGCTCCAACGGAAGACTGAATGATCATGCTTGACTAGAGGATTGAATGATCACACTCGAACGGATGACTGAATGATCATGCTCGAACGGAAGACTGAATGATCATGCTCGAACGGAAGACTGAATGCCCCCAGAAGATAATGCACCAACAAAAGCAGTTAGTCTTCATAGCGGTGGATCAGACAGAATGTTTTTCCTTTGTTCATGTGATTCTTTTATTCTTCACCAAAACTTGCTTTCATAACGCCTATGACGACTTTGTCTTTGAGTAACTTGATTAGGGAATTATCCTTCAATACTGCTCCTGCTGCAACAATCTCTGTGATCAACTCCGGCAACTCTTTCTTTGAACCCGTGGCTAGTGAATTATTCTTTAATGCTACTCCTGCTGCAACATTTTCTTCGATAAACTCCTTTATTCATAGTCTGCAGAATTCAAATTTTGAATGGTAATCTTTCATTTTTGTGCTTGTCATCGTGCTTTGCATTGTATTTGTTGCATCCTTTGCTCATTATATTGTGCTTTCAGAGACGTCATTTCCAGCTCTAAAAGTTCAACTGATGAGTCTTTTCCAATTTGTGTTCCTTGGTATTTCTTTGTGGGTTGGCTCAAAGTATACTTTTCTTGGATGTTTGTTGACTTCGAAAGAGCATATTCGCATCTTGATCATCCTGATTACCTACCTCGTATAATTGGACTCTGAGATGGAAGCAACTCCTGAACGTTTAAACTGGGTCACACTTCATAATTCTCGGCTATAATTATCCTTTTACTGCTTCTTATTCCTGAATGCAGTGGTAGGTTCATCAGTACTTGTAACGCCCCGATTTCTAAAACCCGAGTACGAGACTCATTTTCAGAAATTCGGGAGTATGTAAATCAGAGAAACATCGGAATATGAACTTAGAATGCGATAGCTAAAAGAAGCATGTATATATTCATGAGAGCCCAAAAATTTGACCTACTCAGGTGGGAGTCTTAGTTACAAAATTCTAAAAGTCCAAAATATAAAACTACTAAAACTAAAGTATCAAGCTACTGATTAACACCAAAATACGCCGCTGCGTCCTGATGCGGCTCGTCCTCATAATACTTCTCCTCCTGCTCCACGGTGGCATCATCAAGGCTGGCACCGACGCCTTCTACATCTGTCCCTGCATGTTCTGTACAGTTGGATAGTTGATGGATGAGTGGCCAGCTCAGTGTGAATTTCCCTCAAAATTACACATCTCTGCCTTATTAAACATAGTTAAAAGGAAAATAAGCAGTAATCCAAAACAAGCAATATGCAGTCTTATTAGATGCATGAATGTATGAATGCACATCGGCCTGGGGATGCACAACCAGCCGGACTTGGGTTCGTAGCCCATGTAAATCATCGACCTGGGAAAAGCATCCAGTCGGACAGGGGTCGATAGTCGATGGTCTGGGAGCTAGTGAAATGATACCCCAACAACTCTGGGGCACGTGCTACAGCATCAAGAATTAGTCATCCGTCATCGCCAATATGCTATGAATGCATGATTAGCCATCCGTTATTAATCCAATTACAATCAGCTAATTTAAGCAACTCAATGGTCACTATGGGGAGCACATGGCCCAGCGTAAGCCGATAGCTCTAGCATAGTATCCCATTACCACCATCCTCAGCTCATGAGGTTCTCCACTTTGAGATGTTTTAATAAGATCCCTTGGTTAAAACGACACCAGTTCAAGGGCCCTATCTTCCCACACATTTTGTCTAATTACATCCCCAATGTGGTTTGCATACAATCATGGAATCCTCCATGTGTCGTATCAAGTTGTTATGTACAGAGACAAATCATGTTAACTTGTAACGATATATGACTTCAATTAAGGCAAGTATGGAAGCATCATGAATTAATGACTAATGATGATATATTACCAAATCATGTAATTAATTGTCAAGGATTTACTAGCATGTGAGCCTATTTAGTGAAAGCAAGTATCACAATAATAGTGATCCATTACAAACTAGGTTTAGCTAATTTAAAAACGGAAAGCCCAAGGGGAAAGTCATCACCTGTATGGTAGTGTTCTTGAATTTGGCCTGAGTCTTCCTGAAGTCCGGGTTCACTTAAAAGATTTCCTAAAAATTATAGCTTGTATTGGTCAGGCGATTCTATGGCAAAAATTCAAAGGAACTCAACAATAAGGCTCTTTAGGTTTGTGTTAGACCCACCGGTGTTTATTCAATCTAGGTGGTCCCAAAGAATTTTAATAGGCAGTGGCCTATTTGACAGGGGTCTGCCTTTATCTTTCTCCTCAATACTTAGGACAAGTTCACCAAGTAGATGGGTGGTTTGGATGAAGCACATATGTCAGGGTGGGGTCCATGGAGTGCCAAGGAGAGGCCAATCCGTTCCTCTGCTAGCCACCCCTACTAGGGATCGATACCACGACCTCCAGCGTTGAAGTGAGGTATCTCCACTCAGTTTTCCAATTGAGTTATGGATCTGAGTGACCATGCCCAGAGCCGGGCATCTGCCAGTGGATGGTCTGGATTCAACATAGCGTCAGGTGGGTCCCACATGGGGCCAACCACAC
Source organism: Magnolia kwangsiensis (assembly GCA_037074715.1). Taxonomy (NCBI): domain Eukaryota; kingdom Viridiplantae; phylum Streptophyta; class Magnoliopsida; order Magnoliales; family Magnoliaceae; genus Magnolia; species Magnolia kwangsiensis. The sequence continues at coordinate 73,507,166 of CM073575.1, read as the reverse complement.
GTATCTAATATACGATTTTTAACGTCTCGTGTATTTAAGATAGGTTAAAATATTGTACCATGCCTTTGATATTTAAATATATCACATACTTCTGACATTTAGATATTATATATGTATCACATGTATCTGATACTTATTGAGCATGATATCAACGTGGGTCTCACATGTTATAAAAGGCCCAGCGTTGGAGACCATGATGGATGGTCAGGATGAAATCCATGTACCTCACGCTGCTTTGATGGTCTCATATTCCAGAGGTACCTCATATAATATAATTTAAAGTTTGCATGCATGTACAAGTGTACATGCATGCATACACATACCTTTACCTTTATATATTATATTATATTATACATATATACATTCAAACGTTCATTACTGGGCTCCCTTGGATGGGTGAGCTGGAATGGACGGTCATGGTGAAACAAGTGGGGATCCATGTGCTTTTGAAATGGATGGACGGTTTGGATATAATCCACGTGCCTTACCTTGCATGGAAGGACAATTCTTCAAGGGTGCTTTATCATATTACATTACTATTGTTATAATGTATGTTTTTTTTTTTTTTTCATCAGAGGTGGGGGCCCCATTTGCCATTTAAATAGATGGATGGCTTGGATGAATCATGCTGATGGAGGGACGGTCTGGATGAAATCCACCTACACCATGCTTCCTCCATTAGAGGTAAAAACCTCATGCACGTACAAGTGCATGCATGTGTACTTAAGGTGTTACATATATACATTATAATATATCTCTCTCTCTCTTTTTTTTTTTTTTTTGAAATCGTCCAGGGACTCATGTCCACTGACGGATGGCCCAGATGGGTCACCACCAAGGTGGGGCCCACCTGCGTGGCACACCACTGTTGTAGGGTGAGGGCCACCTGTTGATGTAGGGGGCGGCCCACTGCACGTGTGCAAAGCCAAAAACCAAGGCAGCCCCTTAGTCTTTGGTGAGGCCCACCTGCAGTTGGCAAGGCCCAGTTGCAGCCCACCTTGATTTTCAATTTGCACAGTACCCTGCTTTTGACATGAAAACGGTCTCTTCTTCATCCGTTCTGGAGACCATTTTCATCCCTGATTTTCGGCTCTACCTCGGCTCTTTTCCCGGCCGTTTCACGCCTACATCGACGTCCCAAATGATGGCGTGGTGACTGCCACTTCTCTCAGCCAGAGAACGGTCTGATCGTGGCCGTTTTCATGCTGAAAAATGTCCATTCTCAGTCTGATTTTTGAGGTGTGCAACAGCTCATCAGAGGTCATTTCTGTGAGTTGTTTCTGGACTGGGTTTTAGCCCACGCTGGGACCATTTAGATGCCGTGGTTCGGCCCCAAGCAGGGCCTGAACTCAGGCCATATTCGGCTTCTTACGTGGGCCATTTTTATCTCTAAAAACAGGGTTTGTCCTTGAGTCATATACACAGGCCCTGCTGATGGTGTTTCTCCACCAACGTGAGGTTTGATGGGGCTTTGGGTCTTTGGTTTTTCCTTAAAGAGAAAGGAATGGGAAAAGAGTCTTACCTCCAACAGTTGGGTTCGACCCAATCCTGGTGCTGACACGCACACAACCACCTTCTTCTTTCTCCCTTTTCTTTCTTTCTCAGTTTTCTCTCTCAGTTTCCTTCCTCTCTCCTTGTGTGGAGTCCGTGAGAGTTGGGCTTCCTATTTATAGGCCGGGGGGGGGGAAAGGGTGCAGCGGCTGGGATAGTCTCTTCAATTGCCTCTATTTTTCTCAAAACCAATAAATGCAGCTTGTAAGTCCTCCCAATTTGGCTATTTTTGGCTTGAGAGAGAGAGCTGGCGTCTGCACGTCGGAAATCCAACCGGCGCGGCTCTCGCCATAACTTCAGCGGTCTGTTCGTCTTCTGTTTATGGTGGAACGGACGGTCAGGGATCGATTCCCTTTGTTTGTTTTCGGGGGCCCACAAACTTATACGGTTTTGTTGGAGTGGGCCCCACCGAAAAAATGGACGGTCCGGATTTCCCGGAAAGTGGTCCGGTGGGCCCACTTAGGGGATCAAAGTTTCTTGCTTTCAAACGTTTAGAAATGGTGGGAAATGTTTTTGTGAATGGGTTCGGTCAATTGTCAATTGACCGCACCCCTGGTTCGTTGCACCTCGTGCATGGTGGCACATTTGTACACACATATTATGTGTGGGGTTCTTTGAGTCGTTTGTGACAGATCTACTCCGACCATTTTGTTAGGGATCTCTGTATAGGGGCCCAGATCTAATTTAGGGTGCACTGTGAGGCTCAGGTGGGCCGTTACATGTTTTTATGGGCCCTACTGGGCCCGTATGATGTGATCTATTGGTCGAACAGATCTGATATTTGTTTTTGACGGTTAATTGCATATCTAAAGTGCACAGGTGCTTTATTGGTTATTTTCAGATTTGCATGGGTTGACTTTCCAAAGTACTGCTAACACATATGGTTTCAGAAACTGATTGAGCTTAAGTTTTTTTTTTTTATCCCACTTACCTCTTTGATTGGTGTGACGTGTAAGCTAAGTCTCCCGGGTTGCAGAGGATCATCTCAAAGCTGCTTGGGAAATCCTGCCCTGTAGTGTGTTAAGTCAAATCATTCAGTTGACAGGTCTCGAGTTTTAATAATCGTGGGTTTAAAAGGTAATACCCGAGTATCAAAGGTACGGGGTGTTACAGTACTTCTTAGTGAAACATTGCTATCCAGTAGATCATGCCATAAGGATTCTTCTTCCTCGCTTAAGAGATTTCCAAAAAGACTAAGGCGTAAATTACTTTGAAGAACTAGATCATGCCCCCTCTCTAGGCCAACTCTGTATTAAAATTTATTTTATAAATAATATTTCTGAAACAAAGCTGTTGATACTCTTGAAGGATGAATAGCTTTTGACACGTCTTTAAAGAATACTCATGAATCTTCAGATTTCCCGAAAGAAAATGATAACTCCTTACAATTTAATCTTCCCCCCTCCTTTGTAAATTTTAAGAGATAATTTTCCTTCATCATTAGAAAGGCAGGAGATGGAAAGACATTGTCGTCCTCTTTAGAAGGATAAACATATTATCATTGAAGACTCATCTTCTTTAGAAGAATAAACATATTTTAAAGCATTTGGTTTTAGGACAGAAAATATCAAATATTTTGATCAAACTTGATATAATCGTAATCTATACCTGTTTCAAAAGAAACACATTTTGTACGTCTATTTATGCTAAACATGAAAATTTCATGATTTATGTTATCATATCAGGCAATTTGCATCTTTAAGCATATTTTGAGTAGATAAATGATCATGTATTTTTGCACCTTTTTGAATGCTACGCATACTTCGCATAGTTTAAGCTCTTGCATAATGGAGCTAGTGCACTTTGATTGACCATGACTGGACATGACCTGATCGTACTGAACCTAACTTGAGTGGTCATGACTTAACCGGACTAGACTTGACCAGACTAGACTTGACACTTCACACAGTTTAGACTCATGAGTAGTGGAGCAAATAGTTTCTTAGACCTATGAGGGAGTCGGGTTTTTGTAACTGTCTAGAGTTCACGGGACTTATCGTGGCTGGGGAGTTCACAAACCGTAATCCATCAGAGGGGCCCAATGAAGCTACCGAGGTGTGAACTCGGTGGGATTTACGCACAGGGTTGGCCACAGTAACTCTCTAGAGTTCATGGGGAGCACAAGTGTTACCTTTGGTACCAAATTCAAGGTCGCTAGTCCATCAATGAGGGGTCATCTTGCTTCAGAGACTTGTCACCTTGCTTCAGAGACTTTCCTTCATGCATTACTACTGAAATTAAACTAGGGATCTAGTGATTCATCCTACTTTGGAGAATCACTTTTTCTTCGCATGCAAGGTCGAACCCATTCACGGGAGGATATTTTCATCCTTCCCCATGACGCTGTTGAAACTATACAGCGACATGGGTCTTACGTGAGTTCTTTGTCAATTGCCCGCATGGGTGCACATGAAGTTCTTTACTTTTAGGGCCACAGACTTCACTGCTACCTGAATCACACACACACACACATATATATATATATATATATATATGTTGCCAATGATGGTAGGTCTTATGCATAGGTTGTTGTATAGGGCTTGACTAGGCTGCCTTAAATGATAAGCTTCCATCGTTGTCGTCAACTTGATATGTGGTTGGCCATATAGTTTTATTCCACTGCCACAATGATTGATATTTCAACATTGCTAATAATGTTCTGAGAACATTCATATTATATATAAAATATTGTATCAGCTTGGCGATGATAGCAATTTTGATAAAATGAGCTTGTACGAGCGATTGATGACGACAACGATAGTGGCTAATTTTGGTGATAATCATTGACGCTTGGCGATGATCAATGCTCAACGGAATTCATCAATGCTTAGCAACAATCATCAATGCTTAGTAGCAGTCATCAATGCTTAACAACAATCATTAATGCTTAGCAGCATTCATCAATGCTTAATCTTGATATGCCGATATGTTTAAGAAGCTTTTCTTGAAAATTTGCACTTCTTTTTATTCATTCACATGAAGAGGAATACATGACTTTATCTTTCGCAGCCCTTTCATCTTTTCATCTTTCTACTCGTCATGCCCCCTTTTGATTAGGAAGTATTGTTATGATAATCTTTGTAATTAAAATCACGATATTGTGATTCTTAACAAATATTCGAGATTAGTATTGTCCCCAAGGTTCTCCATCGGCTTATGAATTCTTTGATCTGTTCATCCGTTCTTTGGCGAATAGAAGCTTAGTCATTACTGGCTTCTTCAGAGGATGATTCAGCAAATTTTGAATTATAATGACAATTTCTGAGTGAATCTATTACTACTGACCATTCCCTTATTGCAATAGCCTTTCCTTTGTCTTTCCAGTTCTTTGTCGGACCTCTTGCAGATGTCGTGTTCACAGTGACTTTCTTGTCCCGTCCATCATTCCTGTTCATCACTGTCTCACCTTATTTTATCATCCGGCTCAGTATATTGTTTAGTGTAAAACAATCTTCTGTACAATGTCTTAAACAACAATGGTAATGACAATATTTTTCCTCTTTAGTCATTTCGACTTCTTCTGGATATTTCGGTGAAGGTAAGTTGATAGTTCTAACGGCAAGCAATTGTTCCATCATTGGCAACATATCTTCTTTATCGAATGCGTATTCCTTGTAAGAGTTGTATGGTCACGGTCGCCTATCATTTACTCAATCCTTATATCGATCTGAATCTTCTTTCTTCTTTGTTTCTCATTTATTGTAAAAAGTATTCTTTTTTTTCATGATTAACGTTATTTACCATTAATCTATTCAATTATCTTCTTTCTGTCTTGATCTGAAAGGCTAGCATTTTCCTAGCCATCAATCTAATGCATGCACTTTTATTGCAAGATCTCAAAAAGTCTTTATATTAGCACTTGTGAGCCCAAAAGCAATTCTCGGTTCCATAAAATTCAAACACATGTTCACTTATTTTTTCTCTTCTGGTAACTGTCTACATGAAGCTCCTAAGATCTTCCACCTGTCAATGAATTTCTCCACGGGCTCGTTTTCTCTCTGTCTGACAGAGGCCAATTCTACAATGCTGACATCGTGTTCTAATGAGAAGAAATTGGATATAAATGTGTCTTGCATTTGTTCCCAAGTTCATATTGACTCAGGTGCCAAACCAGAATACCATTGAAATACTTTTCCTATCAAAGAAGATCCAAACAACCACAGGCAATATTGAGGAATAGTGGAGAAATTCCCCATAGTGGTGATGAAGTGTATGAGATGTTCTTCCGGAGATCCATCTCCTTTAAATTTCTAAAAATCTGGCTGCTTGAAGTTGGCTGGAAATAGAACATCTTCTACCTCTCTTGGATATGGTGTTCTATATCGAAACTTCCCAGTATGTTCACACTCCCCGATAATGTCTGCGGCCATTTGTCGCATCTCCTCTTGCATTATTGTCCTAGTAATTGGAGCAGACCCGTGCAATCCTACTCTTTGTGGCAATGAAGCTTCAGGTTGTCGCTTTTTTTTTATTCACAGTGGCCGTTACTAGAGGGACCGTTGCTTGAGCCACATTATGAGCAAGAGTGATCAAAGCTTCTTGGAGGCTTCGACATTCCTCCATCAAGATTCTTTGAGCTTCGGCCATCTCAGCCATACGTTCATTAACATTTGGTGGGGGATCTTGACTAATTCCTGTCATGTATACAGTGGCCTCTTTGCTCTATGATGACACCGTCATTGGAGTAGAATGGGAATATAACGATATAATAGGACTGATCGAAAGAGGAGTTTTGTTTGATTTGGCTATGCTTTTGCAGAATTCAGCTGACTATGAAATTTCCTGTTGAGGCATATTCTGGGATGAAGCGCAAACTGCATCGTACATTGGTGATTTACCCTTTTCTTTCTTTGTCCATTGAGTCTTCGAGACAGGCAATGCTGGGAAGTCTTGGGCTGTCAAAGAGGGAAGCAATCTCTCTGGGTATAAAGCTGGAGGTGTTAGTTCAGGATTGTTTTTAGCCATATTCCGTGTTATTGGTCCCCTAACCCTTCTTGGTGATGTGTTTGCCTGGCGATTGCTATATTTCAGGCTTTGGTTCTTCATGATGATACAATAACTCAGTCGTTGCCCTTCTCTTGTGCTGCTAGTGAAGCAGATATAACCCCGGTCATAACTTTTGGTTCATCACTTTTTCTTACGGATGATTGAGGTTTGCGATCCACGAGTTCAGTTGTCTTATATTCCACCACAAATCCAGTTGTAGTGAAATGAAAATTCACCTTCCTTGCTGCCATTAATTATAATCTTAAATTTTATCTTCTAACCTTATTCTTCTTCTTCTTTTGACAAAGCATAAGATTGTAATTAGTATCCTAGTAATAAGATAGTCTATCTTAGAGATGAAGGGGAGGATGTTCTCATTGAGAGTCACCATTTTGGCGTCTATGATAAAAGATCCCGTAACCTTCTCAATGTTATTCTTAAATAAGATAGAAAATTCCCTAGTAGAGTCACCATTTTGTTTCGACAAGAAACAAATGCATTCGATTTGGGGGATTTATCTTATTCAATTATAACAAAGAGAGGATAGAAAGAGAACAATCATTATATTATTCATTCTGAGTTCATTTAAATCCTTTAATTTCCCTTGATTCTACGATAAAAATCCAGAATACAAGAATTGAGAGAGTTTGAATGTCAAATTTGAATATCCAATTTGGCAACATTTTAACTCGCGAATTGATCATCTCATCAAGAGGAATGTTGTGCGGATTCGATCATCTGATCTCTCCTTCTTAAGCTCATATCCCTGTGCGAAAGGAATACTAAAGATTGCATCTTATCCAGAGATTTTGGCAGCATTTTGACCCATATAGTGATGCCCGTGCAACCAACAGTGTTTATGCTGGTCCGCGCAACTGCAATATTGGTTGCACGGGTCCGCACAACTGCCTTTCTTCCTTCTCCTGATACCTTCTCTTCTCCCCAGAGCTCTGATCTTCTGAAAATCTTCAACCACCCCAAATAAGAAGGGGAGTGGCGTATTTATAGGCCTTCACATGTGCAAACCCTCGATATCCGTGCCATGGGGCCCACCTTCCATCAAATCTCAACCATGCGAATCATCTTGACCACCCCAATGTTGTGTAAGAGAGCACAACCAACATATCCTTTGTGCAGTCCCATGCAACCAACATGGTTTGCGCGGGTTCACGCAACACTATTCATCCACGCAACAAAACTATTCATCCACGTAATGACACTATTCATCCACGTAAATACTATTCATCATGCAAACACTATTCATTATTCAATGACAGTATTCATATGCATAAACACTATTCATTACACAATAACACTATTCATTTGCTCAAACATTATTCATCACGCAACAACACTATTCATCCACTCAAACACTATTCATCGTGCAACAACACTATTCATCTACATAACAACACTGTTCATCTGTGCACTATTCACTGAGAGATTTAGGATAGAGCTACGGAATAGGAGAAATGCTATGCGAATGAGAGATCCAGGGAGATAGAGAGGCACCGCAATGGACAGGGCTACCTATATTGGAATCTTGATGCGCAACAAAATAAAACTCCTTTTGACTCGTGTATTTTTTATGTCCCAACAACGTGCGATCCTTCTTAGGACACGCTAGATTCTACAGAGGATTTACAAAGGACTTCAGTTACCTCTCTCATCCTTTATGCAATGTCTTCAAAAGGATATACCATACGAGTTGACTGAGCAATGCAAGGAAGCTTTTTTTAAGCTTAAAGGCATATTGACCATTGCACCTATCATGCAACCGCCAGATTGGAGCATTCCTTTTGAGATTATGTGTGATGCATCTGACTATACTATTTGGGCCATATTAGGCTAGAGAAAAGAAAAGAAGCCCTATGTCATTCAATATGCAAGTAGAACTCTAAATCCTGCCCAAATGAACTACTCCACTACGGAGAAGGAACTCTTAGTCATTGTGTTCGCCTTAGACAAATTTGGGTCCTACTTGATCGGATCCAAGATCATTATCTACACCGATCATGTAGCACTAAAGTACCTTCTTTCTAAGAGTGATGTTAAGCCCTGCTTGATAACAAGAATTTGATTTAGAAATAAAAGATAAAAAGGGAGTAAAGAATGTAGTGGCTGACCATCTTTTAAGACTTGATCTTCCCGATTCCTCTGAGATGACACCTATAAATGGTTAATGAACAATTGTTTAAATTCTCTCATTTACCTCGGTTTTCTTACATTGCAAATTATCCTACTATAGGTTTTACACCAACACATTGGACTGTGCAAGATAAGAAAAAATTCTTTGCTGAGGAATGCAAATTTTTTTGGGATGACCCGTATTTATTCAAATATTACCTAGAGAAAATTCTAAAGAGATGCATGTCAGTCAATGGACACCAAAGTGTCATCTCCTTCTGTCATTCTCAGGCATGGTGGTCACTTTTCTGTTAAAAAGACCATGACTAAAATCCTACAGTGCGACTTTTATTGGCTCACTATGTTCAAGGATACTCATGAGTTTTACAAAGCTTGTAAGCATTATAAAAAATTAGGAACATTGTCCCATTGAAATATGATGCCTTAAACCCTATTTTGATCATTGAAGCTTTTGATTGTTGGAGCATCAATTTCATGGGGCCATTCCCTCAATCCTTCAGGAATTTGTACATTTTGCTAGCAGTAGAATATGTCACTACGTGGGGTTGAAGCGATCCCATGCTGGAACAATGACCATCAAATGGTCATTAAATTCTTAAAAGAAAACATCCTTTCCTGGTTCAGAATACCTCGAGCCATCATTAGTGATGGAGGTTCACATTTCTGTAATAGACTATTTACAAACTTAATGAAGAAATACGACATCTCTCATAAAGTGAGCACTCCATACCACCTGTAGACAAGTGTACAAGCTGAGATTTCCAATAGAAAAATTAAATTTATTTTGGAGAAAACGGTTAATCTTGACCCTAAAGATTGGTCAATCCGCTTGACCGATGCTTTATGGGCCTACCATATTGCCTTTAAAACACCTATTAGAATGTCTCCCTTTAGACTTGTCAATGGGAAAGCTTGCCACTTGCTTGTGGAGTTGGAACATTGAGCATACTGGGCTATTAAAAATTTGAACTTAACCTGGATAACGCTGACTCATTGTGCAAACTTTAATTAAATGAACTCGAGAAAATTCGGAATGATGCATACGAGAACTTGAGAATTTACAAGGACATGATGAAGGTATTCTATGATAAGAACATCCATCGAAAATCATTTTTAGCTGGTCAAAAAGTCCTTTTATACAATTCTTGGTTAGATCTTTTTCTGGGTAAACTCTGATCTCGTTGGACTAGCCCTTTCACAGTTACTAATGTCTATCCTCATGGGGCCGTCGAGATAAAGAATCTAATGAATGGTAATGCTTTCAAAGTGTATGGACATCGGTTAAAGCCATTTGTTGAGAAATTTGACTCAGAAGACATGTCCATACCTTTGACTGATCCTATATACCAGGATTGACCTCCTAGTTTGATGGAGGTGTAGTTAGGTTTATTACTTTCATAGAATTTAGAACTAGGGTAGCTTACTTCCAGTATGTTTAGTTGTTGTGCTAACCTACTTCATGGTGAGATTCGTGGAAAAGCTTTAAGTTTCCTTCTTCTAGATACTATCTTTCTTTTCGTTTCCTCATGTGCATTACATGCTTACTTCTTTTACATTGAGGACAATGTAGATTTTAGGTTGGGGGGTGTGGATTAGGTAAACTAATCTGTATTTTCTTAGTTTTGAGTAAATTTTTTTGAAATCTTGAATGTTTCAAGATGAAAGCTATTTGGAAAACGATAATTTATGCACTTAAGAATGTTTTGAGTATGATGAGATAGAGATTGAATTTTGAATTGTTGGAGTTTGATCAACTAAGTAATCTATCAGCTATAGTTCTTGCACCCAATTGATTAAGAAGAAGTTTGAATATCATGTTAATCTAAGTCAAAAGACACTTCAAATCACTTTCCATGAGTTGTGCTAAAATTTCTAATTGTTAGCATGAGAATCATTGATAGATGTTGAGAATTGAGTCCAGAGAATTTTATCTACCTTAAAAAAAAGATGAAAAGAACCAGCTAAAAAACAGAAGATCGACAAAAAGGTCATGAATGGTGAAAATATTAGACTGAAAAAGAATGAAAAAGAATGTATAGTATGAAAAAAAGAATGAATAGAAAAGGATCATTGATATAAAATCAAAATCTGGAAAAAGAAGGAAATGGGGATAAGTTTGGAATCAGTACTTAAGTTTTTAACAAATATTGATATGGTGAGCATGGCTAACATTATGAAATGATAGTATTCTTATAAGAAGTAAGTTGATTTTCACTGAGCACATTGAAAAGCTTGTTATATGAACTTATGCTCTGATTTAATCGATAAAGAACTTATTTGAGTGGTTTCTTATATGATTTGGCTCTAGGTTTTCAAAATCTCACTTTCTTGTCTTAATTTTACCCATTCATACTTGATTGCACAAAAGATTATTTTTTGAAAATGGTTTTGAACCTTGAAGATGGAAGATTATTTCATGCATATTTTTCTTAGGACTAGTAAAATGTTGGTTGGGGAGTGTGTTGAGTGTCAAATATTACATATTTTCCCTCATTTATATCTTGGTTTTATGAACATGATAAGACTTTGCGGTATATTTTATACATGTTTGTGTTGTGAGCTGAGTTTATGAGCTTGGATTGAAAAGAATGCTAAAAGCATTGATTTATGGCTTAAGAATTGCCAAGGTAAAGAATGGATCTTTGGAGACCAAGATTGAAGATCCAAGAAAACCAAGTGGAGAAGGAAGGAAGTTTGCAGTGCAAAGTGCAAAATCCACAAAATCTGTGTCATTGATCACCTGTCGATGACATCGAAGCCATCGTTCGATGACATCGACCACAGTTCGATGACAGCAAAGAATTACATGAAAATCAAGTTTGGTCGCTGGACGAATTGGATGCATTTCTTGATGGATCGAAGACTTTTTCGATGACTGAAGACCATTCAATGACATCGATCTTTTTTATAGAATTTTGGAGAAACTCGTTGGATGTTCTGGACACATTCTCAATAGATCAAGCACCCTTCAACGTAGTCGAAGGTCTTTGATGACATCGAAGGAAGGTTTGATGACACAATGACTTACACAGTGCAAAAGAAGTTACGTAGTACATGAAGGCGCGACTTTTAGAAATTAACTTATGTTTGATGACATCGAAGGCATTACACAGAACTTACGCGGATTACGTAAATTGATGCAGTTTTACGATCTTGTGTGAACAAGGCTATAAATATGGGTTTCCTACGTACTTTTTAGGATATCTAGGGTTTCAAGGAGCTGAGCCAAAGGGTGGATGAGCCTCCTAAGAGTTTTTCTTCTTTCCTACTTTGTTTTTAATACTTTTTTTTAGGGTTTTGATTCTAATCATGTCTATGGTTGGCTAAATTCCTTAGCTAGGGCTAAGGGGTAAAGCTTGTAGCATGTTAGGATGTTTTTTTACTTTGATTCTTGTTCTTGTTGAACCTCATTGACTTCTAGTTATTTATTAAGGAATATTTCCATTTTTTAATGGTTTGTTGTGACTCAAATTACAATACATCTGTGATAACTTTAAATATCTTCTTTTCCTATTTTAAGATTGTGAGATTGGTACATCTTGTTGTTCATCATCATCTCTTGGGCATGGTCAGGCGATGAAATCCCTTCTAATCATCATGATCCTCTCTTATGCATGGCTAGATCTATGAAAACTTTAGAGATTTGATTATCTATCTTCCAATTGGATATGATAGGACTCTAATTCCAATTATGATTCTTGAATCAAGTAAAGAAACATATTGATTATTATAAATGTATCCTTGGTAACTTAGTTCTCACATTTAATTGGTTGCTTAAGCTTTATTCACAATTACTCCTTTATTTCAGATTTTCTAATTTAGATCTTTTCTAGTTTTAGTTACTTTTAGAATACCATAAGATTAGTCCGAGTGGATTCGACCTCAGTCTTATCATGTAACACCCCAAACTTTTCGATACTTGAGCATCGAAAGTTCTCGAGCATTACCATAAGATTCAACGTAATATATATGTGTGTACGATACCAATCCAACTATTCTAGCCTTACATCCTTGCCCTGACACAAACCTAACTGTTAGGAATGATCTCCATTCATAGATCAAGCAATTTGACTATTGATTTTGAAGCATGACCATCCATCATGTGATTTGACGTGTGTACCTTCCCTTAAATGAATTGGCGAATAACTCCTTATCCATAACGATTTGGATGTAAGCTCTTTTGTAAGAATTGTTTAGAAAGGGGCATATAACCACGTAGAACCATTAGATTTCATAAAACTCTTAGATCAGTGATAATTATGAAAATGCCATCAATCTAGACCACTGAATTCTAGATCATACGATTCCACTATCCGTTTAATGTGAAATTTTATACCACGCTTAATTATCATAAATTAACCATACATGTCAAATTTCAGATCTTAGATCATAATAGATTAACTACTTGACCTCTACATCCGTTCGTACACTTATCAGATCAAGATTTTGATCCATTCATCTTGTTCACCCCATATAAATATACTTAACCCACCATCAGAACTACAATATGAGAAACTTAAATCTAAAGGTACACATGTTCTACACCTTAATCACTCCAAAAACCCACTTTATGTCCATCCGTTTACGAAACTAACTGTACATCCACCTACATATGTGGTCAGAGTGCTAACCATCAAGTCCTCCTATTTTTAGCAAGTTATCTGACTATCCGTCATGTTTGGATCCACCAATTAGATCACACGAATATTATGGTAAACTGATCATCACAAAGATCTCACGGTATAAGCATAAACCACCTGTAACTCGTCAATTAGGTGAGTACAAACATTATTTTGAAAATTTGAAGCGTATTAACCATTAAAAGAGCATCTTAGTCATCCTCAAGAGATCTAGGCTTAAATTTGGGTGACGAAAAGAATGCAAAAAATAAAGACCATCAAATCTCATCACATTTAGATGGTTGAGTCGTGAGTTATGGACGATGGAAGTTTGAACAAAAGAAATGGTAGAATTGTAAACAAGGGGATACCAAGTGCATGACAATGTTGGATGAAAATTTCAATTAAAGTTTCAACGATGAATATAATTAACACTTCGATCGGACTGTGACCCACCTAGAACTCAGATTTACTTCAAACTTGGGCTTGTGGACCCACACAGCGAGCTGAAGTTGGTGAAGGGGACGGATTTCCCAAAAGATCACCATAGTAGACCCCACCTATTACATGTAAATAAAAACCAAGAATTCACATAACTAATTTCTCAGTTTAATGGTGAACACAGTCCCATGCATACTAATGGTGTGGCCCGGATCTACCCCATATTCTGGCACCTGATGTAATAGGACCCTACCAAACCAATGACTGGAGTAGATCTCCTAGAATGTCATCAGAAGTGGACCCACTGGTGCCATACAAACGAACCGATTTCCTTCTTACTCACTGTGAAAATGGACGGTTTAAAAGACGGAGACATGGGAGTAACGAACAACACGACTCTCTGTTTATCATCTGCTACACCAATTTGAACTATCCAAACTATGAAAAAAGGAGTTCCGATCCTTCCCTGACAGATAGGGAGATAGGAAAGGAAAGGGAACACGACAATCTACTGTCTCTCACGCAAGTTAACTAGCATTTCTCCGGTTCTCACGCAAACCAGTCTCTTTGATTGTAAAAACTATTTTCATAGATACAACGTCTACACATCCAAACCACCCATCTTATGGGCTAGGGATCGTTGGATGAAAATCCTAGACCATCTAGGAGAACCGAGTTGAGGAAAGATTATCAGGAAGTGGATCCACCATTGGAGCAGGGCTCATCATCCTTGGACAATCACTGGATGGTAGCAACCATTCTAATGTCTAAACAAGGATTGTGACCATCCATCTGATAGCCTCCACGAAGGAAATATTTCCCATGCCCTGGAACAAATAGGGTGCAAAACCTACTCCGTGTCCACGCACAGGTCGGCAGCAAAAATCCTGTGCAAAAAATAGAGTTGCGTAAGACACAACCTTACTCGATTGAAACTCTCCCTCTCGCTGAACTGCATTCAAAGGCCTATAAAGGCTCGACGTGCAGTGGAAGAAAACCATTCAGTACCGAGCGAGAGAGAGAGAGAGAGAGAGAGAGAGAGAGAGAGAGAGAGAGAGAGAGAGAGAGAGAGAGAGAGAGAGAGAGAGAGAGAGAGAGAGAGAGAGAAATTAGAAAGAAGCAACAGAGTTACTTGTCTAACAACAGTCATAGTACCCAGGTTCAAATAGTTTTTTATAGAAAATAATTGTTCCTTGTTCCTTCTTTTCTTCTTATTCCAAAAAAAGAGGTACATTACTTCACCATGTTGAGCTGAGTCAACTCGGTGAAAGAATACCCCATGCCACATCCAAGCCATGACACAACCAAGGCTCCCTTCAGATTCATTCATCCAAATAAATCTAACACCATCCTAAAATGGTAAGAAGCTTAGCCTAAACCATTCAAAACCTGTGTATTAGGGTGAAGCTTGACCATAACATGTTCTTGGACACCTAACCTTGATAGTGGGTCATCAGACAACTAAAGGTGAGGGTTTTATCCTTTAAGTTTACAGTAGTTTAAGTTGATATGTTATTATCTTCCCTTTTTCGTACCTTTTATCTTAATTGAGTTGATGCATTTTATCTCGCATTTTATGTACCTTTTACCTTAATTGAGTTGATGCATTTTATCTCACCTTTTACGTACCTTTTACCTGTCCTCATATTACCATGATTTTTCTCTCTATTTTTATTTACTTTATTATTAACAACTATTGAACCTTTTAGGATTATGACATGATGTTAATTATAAGTGATGTCTCTGAATTTATGTGGGGCCATGGATACAAGCCTTGCCCTATCAAATTTATTGAGTTGGCCCTATCACTCACCTCTATATTTGAGTTGGTTATGCTACTCGTCTATTTATTTGAGTTGGCTCTGACACTCATCCCTATATTTGAGTTGGCTCTGCCACTCGTCTCTTTATTTGAGTTGGCCTTGCCACTCTTCTCTTTATTGAGTTGGCCATTGCCACTCTTCTTATTATTAAGTTGGCCATTGCCGCTCTTCTATTTATTGAGTTATCCATTATTACTCTTCTCTTACTGAGTTGACCATTGTCACTCTTCTATTTGTTATATTTGCCATTGACACTTTTGAGTTGACTATTGTCACTCTTCTCTTTATTATATTGGCTTTGTGCTGTCTATCTTTAAGGCTTGGACAAGTGTCTTTCTATTTCAGAACCTCCATGATTTAGATCACATTCTCTATCAGTGTAAGTGTTGTGTTGAAGGTATCACAACTAGTGACTCAATAATTATCATGAACGTAATGCGTTATGGGCAGCGGCTCTCTTATTTGACATGTAATTCCGTGGGTTAGTTGGTATGGTGCACAATTGATGTAGGTAAATTGTCATGTGTGCTACATCACCTTTTTGAGATTAGATGTCACAAATAGTCCCTCCATGAACACATCGTGTTACATAAATCCCTTAATCGCGTTGTGGTGTCACCTCGAGATGTTCGCATAAATCCACGTTAGCGTTGGCCATGCTGAAAAATATCTGTAGTTATGGGATGTGGGTCGAGTTAGACTTTTTATAAACCATATTCCACGTTGTGATGATCAGTATGTATGATGAGCCGAACACACTATGCTAGGCATGCATCTCATGTAGGTTATTTACGCATACTGATATCTCATGTATTAGTGGAGTACGAGACGTATTAGGACCCTTACATTGCTTTTATGAATCACTTGAATTATTGTTAATCTTAAAGGATAACCATTACTATGAGTTGGGCATTGACCCTCTCCCAACCGTATAAATTATGCAGGTGACGAACAGATTGAAGAACCATAGGATCACCTTCCTGATGAAGAATACGCTGAATAAACCAGAAAATATGACTCAGTTTTATTTACGTTTCCGCTTCCTGATGAAGAATACGCTGAATAAACCAGAAAATATGACTCAGTTTTATTTACGTTTCCGCTGCTACTTGATTTTGTAATAATCTGCCGTTGAGAGAGCATTTGATAATTTATTTAATTTCCTTTGGAATAAGAAATACAGTTAATTCTATTCTTATGACTGATTTCCATTGTAAGTATAAATGGATGTGATATAGATGGGAGAAAGCTTGAGGCGAGTCCTTGAAGTATACCCACTTTGCATTATTAACACCTGATTTCCTCAGGCATGAGTATAAACTCTGGCCGTGAAAATTCGGGATGTTACATACTGAAATTATTACTACATCACGACCCTACACTTGGGGTTGTGAACAATAGCACTTCGTTGCATATGATTAATTTCTTTGATCTCTGTTTAATTTGTAATTTCTATGCTAGGTCCTCTGACAGAATATTATATTTGAAATAATCTCAAAAGGCTGGCGCCAATCATCTGTGGTGATCTCTAAGCATGATACAGGAAGTGCTTCGACAGCTTCATCGATGACTTCGGGTGACGGTAAGAACCTCTTTTCTTCAATTGTAACCTGAAGAGGACTCTGATTAGGACAGGATAAAGCCATGGCCAAGCTAGCTAAAGCATCTACCATTGTATTCTCACACCATGGTATATGCTTGATTTTGACATTATGGAATTATTTTAACAGTTGCTGTGCTCATTGATGGTTTGGTAGGAGTTCTTGCTTTTTTATTTCGAACTCAGTTGTCAGATGGTTTATGACCAACTTAGAGCCCTAAAAATTTACAGCGTTTTATCTTCATCTCTTGTGCTATTTCCATTCCTATAATGAGAGCTTTATACTCGGCTTCATTATTTGTACATGTCGTGCCTAGTGTGAAGGAATATGGCAACAAATCATCTTGGGGGCTAATAAATATCACTCCGGCACCTGCTCCTGAAGATCTAGAGGCATCATCAAAGTACATTTACTAAGGATTAGGTGATTCAATCATCATTACTTGTTCATCTGGGAAATCATCATTGATCATTTCGTTATCTGCTATGGGATGAGCTGCCAAGAAATCTACCACTGCTTGTTTTTTCACTACTTTTGCTGGCTCATAGGTGATCGTATATTCTGACAGCAATAACATCCATTTAGCCAATTTTTCTGATAACATCGGCCTTGTCATTAAAAATATTATGGGATCCGCTTGTGAAATTAGCATTATATTATGAGAAAGATAATAACGCCTTAATTTTTGTACTGCAAATATTAACGCTAAGCACACTTTCTCAATGGGCGAATAGTTGCATTCTGCGCCTATGAGAGTTTGACTTAGATAGTAGAGCGCATTTTCTTTTCCTTGCTCATTCACTTGCGCTAATAAATGTAAGGCCCGTATCCTAGTCTGTACCGTTCTATAGACTCATGCGATCCTTCCTGTCGAATTCCCACAACCCACGACCTGTAACTGTCATTTTCCCGTAACCCTAAGTTGTATCCCATAGATTTGAGTCAACTCGACTTGAGACTTGTACCATTGCGACCACATCATCGTCGTGGTTGTAATGCCATGTCTTGTGCACCGATGCGATACCCAGGCTAGGAGATGTGGGCCCGCGTTTATCTCAAAGAAATGCTATGCATTTACAAATCCCTAGAGAATCTCTACAACCTATCACATTAATCAATCATGTTAACTCAAGTACACATCCCATCTTTAGCCCATGCTTTCTTTCTCCCCAAGACAAGCAACCCACCTAAGTCAACACTTAAGTCAAGTACATCCATCACTCACCCATAACACCCATCCCTCTCCCTTACAACCTCTCTCTCTCTCTCTCTCTCTCTCTCTCTCTCTCTCTCTTCCCTACCCATTTTCTAAGCAACCAAATATTAGAGAGCAATCGTCAAGCTTCCCAAGGAGAAAGAAGCCTAGTGTGGCCCACTCCTACCACCCAATCTTCCATCCTAGCCATCCATACTTCATCAACCTCCATTAAAGTTGAAACTTAGGAACCAAGAATTCCAAGCAGCTAAAGAAAAAGGCAATTTGTGGGTGATCCTAGAATTTTTACCGTTGATTTTATTTGAGGGCCCACTTGTGGTGGGACCCATTTGATGTACGTTTTGTAAACGGAGAGGAGCTCATAGTGGTGGAGCTCCTCCCTAGTGCGCGCGCACACACACACACACATCGTCTCTCTGTCTTTCTCTATCTCTCTTTCCCATCTTATGGCCCACCATGATGTATTTTTTTATCCATGCTGTCCGCCATGTGGATCACATCGCTGTCCAAGTGGGCCCACCTTGCTGACGTCCAGTAGGTGGCTAGACGGTCCAGTGCTGCTGGCATGTCCAATAGACCTGCATGAAGAGAAAACATAAATATCAGCATGCTTCAAGGCTGGTGGGCCACGTTGACGTGGACCCCACCTGATGTATGTTGTTGCCCACTGTCCAACAGGTCTGGACGATGGGAAAATATAAATATTAGCTTGATTCACTACAGATGGGCCACGTATATGTGGGATCCACCTGCTGCACATCCATCCTCACCATCTAGCAGGTCTGGACGGTGGAGAAACCACAAATATCTACTCGATCTATAGCTCTAGTGGGCCACACGTGTGGACCCACTTTGATGATGTGTAGATCCACATTATTCATCCATTGGGCAGGATGGTGGGTCCCAGCAGCTTCAGTTGCCCATTGACGTTAGCAAGTTCTGTGGCTCCATCACGAGGTTATATCCCACTATCCGTCCATTTCTTTCAAGACGTGTGGGGGGTGGGGCCCACCTTGATGTATATATTCTATATCCACAGTCTGTCCCTAGATGGTGTGCTGTGGGATGCACATGTTGTTTGCAGCCATACCGTCCATCTATTTTGTGCTGAGCTAGCTACCATGATGTGTGGGCTTGATCCACACCGTCCAACACTCTGGACGGTGGGACCCACCTTATGTATATATTGTAAATCCAGTCCATCCGTCCAGCTGGACATGGGACCCACGTTGATGTAAGTATTCTGTAGCCGCACCTTCCATTTGATTGGGATAGTGGGCCTCCGTTGTGTTGCATTTGGGGCCGAGCGTGATCTAAGGGCCTTATCCCCACTGCCATCCATCTGTTTTCTAGAGTGGGACCCGCCTTAATGTTCGCATTGTATATTAGCACCATTCATTTGGACGTGTTGTGGGTTGGACCATAATGTATCTATTTTATCCTCGCTGTCCAGCCCACCTTATGATGTATCGTATATTCACATCGTCTATTCACTTGGCCCCCACGTGATGTACGTGTTTGATCCTAGCTGTTCATCTAGTGGGGCCCATTTAGAATGTGTAGGGCCCACCTTAATGTGATGTATTTGCGACCCATTTAATGAGGCCCATTGTGATGTATTTATGATCCATTGTCAGGTATTTGAGGCCCATGGGTTGTGGCCCAGTGAGATGTATATTGGCCCATATGATGAGGCCCAACATGTTGTATATAAGGCCCATATGATGAGGCTCAATCTGTTGTATATGAAGCCCAGGTTATGTGGCTCACTTAATGCATATTAGGCCCATGTGATGCGGCCCATTGTAATGTGTATGAGGCCCATGTCATGCGGCCCATTGTAATGTGTATGGGGCCCATGTGATGCGTCCCATTATGATATGTGAGGCCCATATGATGAGGCCCAGTGTGATGTATGTAAGGCCCATGTGATGAGGACCATTGTGATGTATGAGACCTTTGCGTAAGGCCCATCATGATTATATAAGGCCCATCGTGATTGTATGAGGTCCATTGAGATTGTATGTGGATAATTATATTGTGTATGAGGCCCTTATGTGAGGCCATATGCCCACTATATGTTGGCTCTATATGGGCCACTCCTTGGGAGAAATGTTGGTTGAATGTCCACATTGATGGGTAATGATGGTTAAATGTCCACATTGTGACCTTCCCTTAGGCCTCATTAGGCTCATTCTTGATATGAGTAGGCCGTCTAGGCCCATCCTGGATATGAGAAGAGTATATCATCATATAACATGCTTAGTATAGCTCCATGATCCATGCTCATGCGCATCATATGTATGCTTGATATGAGGAGTGATTGATCATAGCATTACCGTTGAGCTGAGTTATTTAAGGGACTCCTTAAGATATGAAGTTGCCCCACATGATTATGCGGCACACGCAGGTTTGACGCATGACTAGATGGTATGACTCATGCATCTCGCATTTATGTGGCATGATCATTTGGCACCCTAGCGATATTAGGGCTGTGACCTCCACAGGAACATCGTGGATAATCAGATAGGATACCAGAAATATTTGATTCTAGCATTATGGGCACATAGGATGTCCTTGGGTGAGAGTCCCAGAACCCTCTTGGTACTAGAGGATACTCCAACGTTTAGACCGAGTAGATATATGAGCGCTTAAGTGTCAAATACCAGTAGGCAGCGTCTCCCATTGTGTCGTGATCGGTTGGGAGGAGTTATGACCTTATCCGCCCGAGTGAGGGGGCTGTAAGCTAGGCTGAGTATGACTAGCTCGTAAATGGATCTGCTATTGATGAACCGAATAGGTATTAACAGACTATTGGCTAGGCAGATAGTGAGGTCTTTTCCACTCGCTAGCTGTGCAGTTAGGGAGGTGGTAGCCATTGTGGAGTGTACTAGACCCCGGTGATATCCCAGAGATGAGCTATACTAATATGTGGACTAATTGAGTAGGAATTGTGTACTTAGCATTTGACTCATTCATTCATTCACTATCCACTTGGGCTAGTGGTGTACAATCAAGTCATCGTGTGTACTTTTATGGTGGTCAGGATTTCGGTTGGGGTGCGCGACCAACTTGAGATCAAGAGTTTACCACATTGAGTCTGGCTATCCAAATTTAGGTATGAGACTAGTTTGGATAGAAGTCCCTTGTGATGGACCCCATAGCCTGCGATACTACATGCTATCATCCTGAATTCACACTCCAGCTTGGTCATTTCATTTGCACCGTATATTGCATTGCATCTTCAGCACACAGTATTTAGCTTACTATGCTTCTTATTGCATATCCTGAATAAGGTTGATGGTATTATGGACTCCATAGGATTTACATATTGCGTTACATCCGTGGCATATGGCATTTGGGTTGCTATGTTTTTTGTATTTATATGGCTTATACGAGGTTGATGGTAATCGTGGTTCGTCAGAAATTGTATATTGTATTGCATCCTTGACGTCTAATATTTAGTTCACTATGAATTCGTGTTCACATAGTCGATCTGCATTGCATACTTTGATATTGTATGACTTATGGATTTGCCCGTATATCTACTTGCTCTGATATTTGTGTGCTTGACACTTATCTTATGCATACACTTACACCACCCTCTAAGCTTTCTATAAGCTTACACACGATAGACATGTATAGGTGGCATTAGGTCACACGGTGTTAAGCTTAGAGTGTGCATCTGTCTTCTAAAACTTTAATTTTTGATATATATATATATATATATATATATATATATATATATATATATATATATATATATATATATATATATATATATATATATATATATATATATTCCCTTTTAGCACTATATTCAAATGTTTATATTAGTGGATATGTGATGATGATGTTGCCTTTGTGAATTAGGTAAACTTGCGGTTATGCTTCTTACGAGATAAGTGCATGTTGAAAAATCCTCCTTGTAGGATCCCAGGATCGAAATTTGGCTTATGGGTGCTGGGAGCCGAGAATGGGGTACTACGGAGGCTGTTAGCACCGGATTCAGTGATCAAAAATTCTATGAGCCTGGTTCTTGAGTTTAGGGCGTGACAATAAAGCTCCTAGAGAATTATTGGCTGTAGAGATATACAAAATGAGAGGTTTGCCTTTCACAGGAGCTGCTAATACCGGAGGTTGCTTCGATAACTCATTGATAGAGTCAAATGCGTTCTGACACGACTGATCCCATATGAATTCTGTTCCTTTCTTCATTAAATGGGCGAATGGTTGACATCTTCCAGCCAAGTTAGAAATAAACTGACGAATGTATGCTAACTTTCCTTACAACCTTTTTTTAACTCCTTCAGTGTTTTTGGCGGCGGCATATCTTGAATAGCTTTGACGTTTCTTTTTTTGATTTCAATTCCTATATGTTTGATAACAAAACCAAAGAATTTTTCTAATGACACACTGAAAGCGCACTTAGATGGATTCATCTTTAGCTACTTCTTTCTAAGATGGCGAAAGACCGAGGTCATATGTTCGCGGTGCTCTTCATGTTCATTCGATATGATGACCAAATCATCAATATAGCATTCCACATGCTTATGCATCATATCTTGAAATATATTTTGCATCGCTCTCTAATATGTCGTGCTTGTGTTTTTCAGGTTGAATGATATAACCTTGTAACAATAAATTCCAAGGGAAGTTCTGAAAGCTTTAGCTTCTTCTTCTTCTGGGGCCATCCTTATTTGATTATATCTAGCATAACCGTCCATGAAAGACATGACAACATGCTTTGTCGTGCTATCGTTTAATAGTTCTGTTATTGGCGGCGGGAAGTCATCTTTTGGGCAGCCCTCATTTAGATCTCTGAAGTCGACACGTGCCCCTGATTTGTCCACTTTTCTTTTTCACTGGGACAATATTTGATATCCATTTAGGATATTTAACTTCTTTGATAAAACCAACCTTGATCAACTTGTTTACTTCTTCCTCTATTAAAGGGGTAAAATATGGATAGAACTGCCTTTGTGCTTGTTTGATTGACTTTTTTTTTTAAAAAAAAAAATAAAAAATCTTTGGAGATATTCAGTTGGTGCATTGCTACTGATGGCTCCAAACCTGACATCTCTGCTATGTCCAGGCAAATACATCCTTGTTTTCTTTCAGGAGTTTAATATACTGATCGGCTTCTTTTTTGGAGATATTGTCACTTATGAATGTATTTCGTGATTCTTCTTCTGTACCTAGATTTATTTATCACAAACTGTTAATTGTTGGTTGCCTCCCATCTTCCATTTGTCTTGCAACTGTTTCAAGATGTCTGATTATTTTGAGATTTATTTCTTCACTGATTGTTGAATCCATCGCGATCATATTTTCTTGTGCTCGAGAAGGTTCTACCCCCATCTCACGGAATTTCTCTCATTTTTCTTCATTTACTCTGATTGAAATCTGGATTCCTTTTCCATTGTTTGACCTAGTCGGTTCTTCACAATCGAAGCCCATATTTGTCATGATTTTTCTGCTGATAGGGCTTGAAAAAGGTGAGTTAACAGTCCTGGAGGGGGAGGGGGGGTGAATACGACTATGCCAAATAAAAACATAAAGTACTAAAATAGTAAATAAATCAGAATAAATCAAAAATCTCAATAGCATTAGTATTGAAAAATTGACTCAAACTTAGTTCATAGGACAACCTTACACCAAAAATAAAGTTTTAGGTAGGACAACCTGATTTCATGAATGTTTATAAGGATCAAGATCTCAAACAAAACAAGTGATAAAAGAGCTATCTATTGCAAACATTCACCACATTTGCATAAATAAATTATAATCATTCACCGCATATGCAAAAAACTAAACATTCATCACAAACACCAGGAGTTATAGTGGTTCGGTGTATACACCAACTATTCTCAAATAGCCACACCTACTCCACTCCCAATAATCACAACGCACATGATATTGGTGTTTACTAAAAATAAGGTTTTCATAGGTTCACCTTAAAACCTTACACAATTGTGATTTTAGAAAGGCTATCACAAACAGAAACCCCACGCTGAGATTTTCTGGCTATCTCAGTTAAAAACAATATGAGATTTTCTGGCTATCTCAAAGAAACAAAAAATATAGAATATAAAAATGTATTTATCTTCTTCTTGAAGACGAATCTCTTGAAGTAGCCTATAGAACCGCTTTGCTTGAAGTAGAATGTTCAATGTCTAGTGACACAAACAAAGGTTTTACGTTTTATTTTTTTTTTAAATTAATTCAAACTAAGGGCTACTTATTTCAATTCTTTAAGATCTCAAAGAAGAGTGAATACTCTATTTTAAAAAGTAAGATACATGAAAAGAGATTAAAGAATCAAAACAAAAGCTATATAAATAAAATATTAAAATATCATGTAATAGCTTGATGATAGTGGGGTCTTATCTCTTTCTAAGTGAAGGCTTTTCTTAGCTTCGATGAGTAAATTTGGATTAAGAGAAGGCCTCTATTTATAGGCTGAAAAGTTATTACTTTGACTCGTCTAAGATCTAGCCAAATTTCAAATTTTGGACACGATCGGATAAAGCAGTTCTTCGACTGGTTGAAGGCCTTGCTCGATTGGTCGAGGGCCTTCTTCAACTAGTTGAGCATGGGCTTCGATTGGTTGAGGGTGGTAAAAAATAGTTGCTGGACTTTGAGTCAAGTAACCCTCGATTGGTTGAAGGTCCCTCTTCGACTGGTCGAGAAACCACTAGAAATATCTATTTTTGGATTTCAAACTTGGATTGGTCAAGACACAGCTTAGACTATTCGAACTAATGCTTTTTTTTTTTTTTTTTTTGGGGGGGGGGGGGGGGGGGGGTGTTAGCTTGTTTATACACACCCATGTCAGTGCACACACTCCATGTTAGCCACCCCCGCTAGGGATCGATACCAAGACCTCAAGTGTTGAAACGAGGTATCTCCACTTAGTCTGCCAGTTTAGCTATGGATCTGGGTGTAAAGCCTAACCAAATTGTAAAACCCCATATAAGTTTATCATTTGAAAGCACCTAAGTCTAAGGTCTTTCTAATTGACCTGAGAAAACTAGACATTGAAGTGTAAAGCTTAAATCTTCAATAGTGCATAGTTGATCTTTTACTTGCAGTGCAATCGAAGGTGGAGATAATCAAGTCAATTTTGATGTTAAGATGATGGTTGGACCCTACTGACTAAATGTGTTTAAAGTGAATAAACAAATTCTAATGCATGCTTTAGTGAAATAAAATAAGTTTTTTATTTCCATTTTCAATCACAAGTTTTTTATTTCCATCTTCTACTAGAAGTGTAGTAGAACTTGAATTTTTTTTAGCTTGAACTTTCCAACTTCATGACTTGCATTTTTGCTTGCACTTTCCAACTTCATGACTAGTACTTGAAGCTTGGTCTTTGTAGTAGATGATGAACAAGAGACTTGAAACTTGAACTTTTCATCTTAATTCTCATGAAGTTGAACTTTCCATCTCATTGTGTGACCCATATCATAAGTTGTTTTGTCCCATCGAAATTTGACAAACAAGAGTGTGCTTTATACATTATAGCACCTACAATCTCCCTTTTGTCAAATTCATGACGAAACACTTAGTACAACAATCAAAAATAAAATGTTGCTGAAATTGTTGCTATTCCTCCTCAATGTGGGCTTCTCTTAGCTTTGTTCAATACTTGAATCATAACATATACATCCAATACACAACTCTAACAACATTTTGTATTCATTCATTCAGAACAAATAGCATAATAACATCAATTGTATCAATCATATTCATAAATCTAATCACATATCTAATCACATCATTCTAAGTATTCTCTCCCCCTTTTATCACAAATTGACAAAGGAAAGAGTGAGAAAATGCATAACTGAACCAGGAGATAATCATTATAATTAAGTCTAGAAAAGGAGTTAATAAAGTATAATGAGAGCATAAAGAGAGTATAATCTAAGAGTTAGCAAGTCAATCAACCATATAGTGAAAATTAATATAACTCAAGTCAATTAGAAAATACATAACAATTAAACTAATTGGATCTAGAGGAAGATGGAGGAGGTATGGAAGGATTAATTTGGTGAAGTCCTTTGGTAATGCGATAAAAATATTTATGCATATATTTCATGAAAGCCTTGTGACTTTCAGCCGAAGTTTCCTGAGATACCTTCAACTTAACAACTTTCTCTTTTAAAGATCTAAGCCGATCATCAACCTGAAAAGGCTGATAATCAGGATCAGCCTCATCGTTTGATTCGAGCTCAGCAAAAATGTCATCCATGGACACGTCTTCAGGAAAAGGCACTTCCTTTTCTTCTACTTTATCCTCATCTTGCTGGCCAGGTAGTGTAACGTCTAAAAATCGGGGGTCGAGCAAAGCTCAACTCCCAAGTTCCAACGTATCACTTATGCAACATGGATAATGATGATTAAATGTTGTCTATATTAGTGCATTAAACATGAGTGGGACTAATATAAAATAACATATCATACTCCTGGTGTAATTAAATTAAGCGAGCGGAAGACTTAATTACTTAAATTATAACATGAAAGTGTTTCACCATACGGAGTATGAATCTATTCCAGGCTAAATATATACAAGTGTTTGTTCTAAAATTTATAAAATATCAAAATGTAATTGTCCATCTAATCCATGTAACCTTGTAATCCCGTCGAATCAGAAAAAGGTCTACAGAGACCCTTATGATAGCTAAATATAGGAGAATTCCTCCTCCTCATCCATGAAGTCCATTTCAGCTACATAGGCTCTATCATCGCTTGCATCTATAATAGAGTCTGGTTGGTATTTTAAAACATCATCCTAGAGTGGGAGTGAGTGATCAACTCATTAGTACCATAAGGCAAAGGTTAACATGTTATCAATTTAGTTAAGTAGTAATGACAAAGAAGTACAACAATCATATCCTAAGTACTCTTTTTAATGCAGGAATGGTATGTTGTAATGATGCATACCCTCACCTACACTCTCTCAGTGACATCATCTCACGATCGCGCATGACAAACTCCCTAAACGTGCACTTCCTCATCAAAGCACATGCAATGCGGTGCATGGTTGTGTTAGCTGATATTTAATTAGGCTTATTCACATAATAAATTTGGGAAGCTAAGGTACCTCCCTTTATATCATTTACCTAGACAAGGATTCATCTAGGGTAGTTAATCCTAGATAATCACATACGATAAGAAAGTTGTAGGGCATCACCCCTAATGAAAGCAGTGGATAGGTAAGTTCACGAGTTTACACTTAAGATAATTACGAAAAGGCTCGTCATCTCAGCATAGGCCTAGTTTACACTTGAGGTCACTACGGAAAGGTTCGTCACCTCAGCGTAGGACGACAGCTTGACCGCGGTGTGCCATACCACTATGCTTGGCTCATAAGTCTTAGCGGATCATGGTATCATGGTTGAAACGGGTTTGCATTGGTAAGTGGTACCTTAGATTCAAGCAGTAGAGTTCATACATTGTACATACACAATAGGCCACTCGGGTTATTTAATAAGTGCGATTGGTACGAGCGTAGGTTGAATTAATCGACATGAAGCATGTAAGCACTCTACTTAGCCTAACTACTATCGACAATTAACGTACGGCTCGGATTCATCGAACGTATCTAATGTGGTGAAACTAGTTCTACTACTCAAACAGAAACCATTTCCAATTGCCTGAACTAGTTGGTAATCCCAAACATACTCAAATGTAATAGGGAAAACACATGTTACTCATATTAGCATTTAACAAACAATACAAACATAAATTTCATTTGAGCATTTTATTAAACACATTCGACAAGTTGACATACATACGCATTTCATCCATAAATCATATAGTGACAATTTGCATTACATAAAGAAAACTATTCATATGACTAAGGAAACTAAGAATCCTGTCTTAATACACTTAATAAGTACAATCCATCAACAAAATCTCATTTAGACATTTTAACAAACACTTAGACTACACATTTCCAAATATATAGGCTAGACTTGTTACGACCAGAATTATAACAATTCATTTCACAACATCAGTTATAAGGTACATAACATACATGTATCTAAGATTAGAACTTACTTTAAACACAAACCAGGATTTTAGGTTCATTTAAACATTTAAACAAAAACAGAATGCATTTTATATTCACATATTTCGCACATGTATGGTTTATCAAAAACGTCGTAACTAATATCATGTGACAGCAATCAAGTCATGCATAAATCATTGCTGACATTGAAAGCCTTGAAAACCATAACCTAAATGTTTATAGTCCATACCTTTCATCGGTACGCCCGTTACGAACTCGGTTCGTACACTACGTTTCCGTCTACAGCACAACGACTACTTAAATCACAAAATAGGATAGCTATTTCATCGATTCCTCTATCTGAATTCCTAAAACAAGGTTAGGTTAGCATTTCTTACCCAAGTCGAAGCTAGAATCGATGGTGTGGCGATGGGGTGGTGGTGATTCGGTATGTGGAGTAGTGGAAATGAATCCCAGCAACAATCTCTCTATCTTACTCTCTTCTCCTCACTCTTTCCTCCTCTTTTCTCTCTTCTCTCTCCTAGGGTTAGGAAAATTCGTATGGAATGAGAGAGAGGTGGTTTAAGGTCCTTAAATAGGCCCGGAACTGGTTCAAATGGCCCAAGGGCAATGGTATACTTAGGGCATAGCCAAAAAGGTGTCTGTTTCAGGAAAACGAGACTCATCCGGAGGTCCATTACTCACCTGCATCATGGAATAAGTTCCCTGACCATGGATTTAAGCTAGGTTATGATTTTAGTTTGATCAGATTTGTGGATCGACCGTGGAGAACTTGTATCAGTTCAACGGTCATCGACACTTGATCAGGGCCATCAGTGTACTGACATGTGCAGGAAAATTTTCCTAATCCAAGGGTGTATTTTGGTCCAAATCTGACGGTCTGAAGTCTTCAATTTCACCCGTAAGCGAATGCTCCAATTTACTTAAGTTTGAGTTCATTTTTCAAAGATATTCGCATTTCTCACACACTTCGCTCCAGGCTCAAGTTATGCATTTCTGGATACTATTGGGGCTCGATTCATGCGATGGTTTTCAAGCCCAATAAGGTGGTCCAGGTCCGATACGGGGTTTCAATGTGCTCTCGAGAGTAATTGAGTTTTGAGATTGCTCCTAGTAATGTTGAGTTATCGATTCTAATGGTTTTGGGTCTTATAGTTTGTATAGATAGTGCACCAGGCTAATTCCACTGATTATTTAGCTTAGAACTTAATTAATTTTCATCTAATTTTTACAGAGTTCGATCCTTAATAATTTTTGTATAGGTGGTACTTAGGTCTTTGTATAGATTTTTCCAAGACCATACAATTTATCCCCCTTAAAGAAAAATTTTATCCTTGAAATTAGTACCTTTTCGTACTCCTAGAGAATCAGAGGATAGTTCTTACGGACTTCATCTTCCGTTTTCCAAGTAGCTTCTTCCTCAGTGTGGTGTGTCCATAATACTTTCACAAGCGGGATAACTTTGCTACGCAGCACCTACTCCTTCCTATCTAAGATACGGGTTGGTCGAAGTACGTATGTAGCATCTTCACTCAACTACACCTGCTCCCACTTAATAATGTGAGTGAGATCTTGAAATGGCCAAGCTACATGTCTTAGAGGGGGGGGGGGGGGGGGGTAAATAGGACTATGCCAAATTAAAATTTAATACAGCGAAATTAATTAAATAGATAGCCAAACTAAAATAAATCAATTCACAATGCAACCTCAAAATTCAGATCTTAAGAGATTGATACAAAAGTTGTTCTAAGGACAACCTTACACCAAAACCAAAGGTTTATGGTAGGACAACCTGATTTCTAGAAAGATCTTTGTATCAAGAACTCAAACCGAAAGAGGAAAATATAAATTCAAAAAGAATAAATTGTAATCTTAAGAATTGATTATTCTACGGACAACCATGCACCATAAAAATGGTAAGGCAACCTTACTAGAATAATTTCAGAAATTGAAGCTCAAATTGATAAAGGAATAGCAAGAGATAAATTGATGAAATAAAACTCTAAACTATTACACCATTCTCCACACTTGCTTGAAATGTAAATTGTTACAACATTCACATCCACATATATAATCCATAAAACTGAATGATAAAAGATAAAGAATTAAGTAAGCATTCAATCCACAAGACAAAGAGTTATAGTGGTTCACCTGTGTTTTCACCAACTGTTAAACAATAGCCACATAGAATGCTACTCCACTCCTAATATCCTCACACAGGGATATTAGCGTTCATTATTAAAATAGGTTTCACAGGTTCACCTAAAACCTTCACAATTGTGTCTTTTTCACTTGAGCTTACACAATTAAAAAAAAATCCTCTTTTCTGAGTTTTCTGGCTCTCCTCAGATAACTACACAAATTGAGATTTTTCTGGCGAATCCCAAACAAAAACCAAAATAGAATGGAATTTAAAAATTATAAAATACCTGGATTTTTCTAGCAGCCCGGAAGAACCAATTAGAGTAGATGTTCGAATATGAAAGTTCAATGTCTAATACTCACTTAACAATGGTTCTAAGTTCTAATTGATTTTAAATTAAATCAGATTGGGCTAGCTCTATTTGATTTTAATTCCAAGAAGAAGGAAAACAATAATTCCTCTTTTCAAATCAGATTGGAATATAGAATAAAATCAAATAGTAAAAAGCTAACAAAAGGAAATAAAATTATGCACAATATAGCTTAAAAATAAACACAAACTTATCTCAGAGTAGAGCTTCAAATTTACTTAAATTTCTAATAAATAACTCTGAAATTCATGTGTTATTTATAGCTACAAAAATTCATCTTTTTCTAGTCCTATGGTCACCACGACTGGTCGAAGAAGAAATGGATTTTTGAATTTTTGATCACGATTAGATAAAACCGTTTCACGACCGGTCGAAGGCAGTCCACGACTGGTCAAGATCCCTCTACGACTGGTCGTGCGATACTTGATTTAGTCACTGGAGTTTCAGTCGTAGCTCCACGACTAGTCGAAGGTCGAGTTGAGACCATTCAATGACTGGTCGAGCAGACTCCAGGACTGGTCATAGCCGAACAAAAAAAGTTTCATAATTTGCAACAAAACTACGACTGGTCTTGAAATTTCTTGGAGTGGTCGAACCAGTGCTAGGACTAGTCGAACCAGATCCAGGACTAGTCTTAGGACAGGCTAGAATCATGCATAATTATAAAAATTAGATTATGTATTCAAAATGACCTACCCTAAGGTCAAACTAAGGTCTATCAAACCTGGGACACAAAGTATGGATATTGAAACCTTCACTTTAAGTTGATGTAGTGTGAACACATCACAACTTCAGTATCACTTTAAGTTACACTTGTCTCCCGGTCTATCTTGAGTCTCGAACTTGAACTATTTATTGTAGCTTGAACTAGCTTGAGCTTGAACTAACTTGAACTTAACTAGCTTGAACTTGAAGTGTTGAAGAAGTGTCTCGATCACAGTTATCAAGAAACAAACACAACAACCACAAGACATATATAGAGGTTTTGACACACAAAATTTGACAACTAAAGGAACATGAGACCATAACACTTATAATCTCTCCCTTTGTCAAATTTGTTACAAAATATGCTCTTATAAAAAATAGCACTATTAATAATCAGCAAGAGAAGCACAAGCACAAGCTATTATAAACCAGGTGGAATAAAGAATTATGCACCAGTTGTCATAAGAAGATAAGCAATATACAACTTCTTAACTCCCCCTGAGTAGTGTACCCCATCATAATCCATAATGTCATCATAATCCACAAATTCTCTCCCTTTTTGTCAAAATATGACAAAGGAAGAAGCAAAAATAAGATATGAAAGACAGTATATAGATATCAAGATAAAAAGTTCAAAGTACAGAACAGATCATCAGGAGTTAACAAGTTAAGTCAGATAAAGTCACACACACAAACATAAAATATAATAGTTATTACAGACCAAAAATTCAATTTGATTTAGAGGAAGGACCTGATATGTTAGGATCACTTTAATGAAGGCTCTTCTATAAGCGCCTAAAATACTTGCGCATCTTTTTAAATTGATCATTGTGGCCAACATTCATCTGTTCTACCTTCTCCTCTAATGCACTCAGACGTGCATTGAAATCAGAAGGTTCAAAGTCTGGATCATTTCCAGAGTCTAAATCAATTTCATTAAAGATATCATCCATGTCTATATCATCTGGCGGCAAATCATCACCCTCGACACCAATTCCAGCTTCAGCAGGAGCTCCACCTGCACCAACATTAACTTATCTTGGAGCCAATTCCAACTTCATTTTGTTTATGTTAGAGTTGTTGAATATAAGGTGTTGGATAGGAGCCTCTCCGATGGGCATAGCGACTAACATGTGAGTGGCTAACACATTTATCAGATACCCAAATGAAATATCACTATGACCAGGATGGATACAGAATTGAATAATAGAGGAACAAATCAAAGAGGGCAAATAAACATTAGTGCCAATAATAATTGAGTAAAAAATACGAACCATAAGTAGAGTCAATTCATTTTTGTTTCCAGAGCGGGGATACAATTAGAGGTAAAGATATGATGTAAAACTCTGTATCTAGGTAACAAGTATCTGGATGCGAGGGCATTCCTATTTTGATTCCATGGTGCATCCATGTTACACAATACTCTAGTAAAAACACATTTTTCTTATTCAGTTACTTTTTCAGCCAGTGTGTTAACCTTCATCATTTATTGATATGTCCATAAGGCTTGAAATTAAATGTCGATAAATAGGAAAAGGCCCTTCTCTAGTAGCAATAGTAAAATTTAGTTGCTCAGTAGAAAATTCAGTTATGCAAGCTACCAGGGATTGCGCTATGGACTAGTATGCCGGCCCGCCCCAGCGTAAAGTGTTATCCCAACCTACAAATTGAAGGAGAGGAAGAAGATTGAAAGGAGCGATATGGTTTAAATCAACGGCCTTTTCAACTATCACATTGCGCATACGCAAATCACGAACATACGGTGGATCATCTTCGGGAGCCCTAAGATGACATCTAGTGATAATATTTTATGTAGAAGAAGAAGCACCTCAAGGATTTTTCTTTTTACCTCTAGAGTCCATTTTCTTGAAGAAATATCAGAAATTTTAAGAAAATAGAGATGGGTTTCTCTAGATTTAGCAAGAGAGGAAGAAAACCCCAATATCTAGAAGAAAGAGTTGAAATATAGAGCTACAATCAAGATATCTAAGAGAAAAGACTATGATTCTCCAAGAATATAAGTAAAAATACTCTAACCTGAAGGAATCGAACAGAGGATTTCGATGGGTCGTAGCTCGGATCGTTGGAGAAGAGAAATAGAATGAAGAAGATGAGATTTTTTTCCCCAAATAAAGTAATCAGCGCGCTCCATGACTAGTCGGTGGACGTCCTCAACCGGTCGTGACACGACCGGTCGAGCTCTTTCACGACTGGTCGTGTACCAGAAAAAAAATGTAATTCTCTACAAATTTTAAAATTTAATGTATTAACGTATTTAATATATATACACTATGATATAGAGATGCATGATCAATTATTTTAAATTGCATATACCAAGATCAAATTTTAATTTATTAAACCTACTTTTGTCAAGTGGTTTAGTGAATATGTCAGCAAGCTGAGTCTCAGTAGATATGTATTCTAAGGATATTACTTTTTCTTCCACTAATTCATGAATATAATGAAATCTAATGTCAATTTGCTTAGTACGTGAATGGTGGATTGAGTTTTTTGAAATATTTATCGCACTAGAATTATCACAGTATAAAACCATTGAATCCTGTGCGATACGATAATCACTCAACATACGTTTCATCCAAACCAGCTGTGTACATGCATTTTCAGCTACAATGTATTCAGCCTCAGCAGTTGAGAGTGATATGGAACTTTGCTTCTTGCTAAACCAAGAAACCAAGCAGTTTCCAATGTAAAAACAACCACCACTAGTTGATTTTTTATCATCGATATTACCAACCCAATCAACATCTGAATACCCAGCCAATTGAACACTAGTATTATAAGGATACCAAAGACCCAAATTAACTGAACTTGCGACATATCTAATAATTCGCTTAATAGCAGTTAAGTGAGATTCTTTAGGATTAGACTGATATCTAGTGCAAATTTCAACACTTAAAAATAATATCGGTCTACTAGCAGTTAAGTAAAGCAAACTACCAATCATGTTACGATACAATTTAGGATCTACATCTTTACCTGTAGTGTCTTTTGACAGTCTTAGAGTTGTACTCATAGGTGTATCAAAATTCTTATCATTATCAAATCCGAACCACTTAATCAAGTTCAAAGCATACTTGGTTTGAGAAATAAAAATTCCATCAGGTTATTGTTTTACTTGCAACCCTAGGAAATAATATAATTCCCCAACCATGCTCATTTCGAATTTAGATTCCATTAGCTCTGCAAACTTAACAGTCATGTTAGTACATGTTGATCCATAAATAATGTCATCTACATAAATCTGAACCATTAAAATATCATCGTTATGCTTCTTAACAAAGAGCGTTTTATCGACACTATCCATTTGAAAATTGTGACTCAGTAAAAACTTAGTCAATTTTTTGTACCATGCCCTGAGATCTTATTTCAGGCCATAGAGAGCTTTTGTAAGATGATATACATGATTAGTAAACTTAGGGTCTTCAAACCCTGTAGGTTGTTCCACATATACCTCTTCATGTAAATCGCCATTCAAAAAGGCACTCTTCACATCCATTTGAAAAATTTTAAACTTTCTAACACATGCTATGGATATAAAAAGTCTGATAGATTCAAGACAGGCTACAAGGACAAAGGTTTCATCATAGTCAATACCTTTAATCTGTGTGTACCCCTGTACAACTAGTCTTGCTTTATTTCGAATAATATTTCCAAGTTCATCAGACTTATTTTTAAAAATTCATTTTGTTGTAATTATGTGTTTATCTTTAGGTCTATGAACAAGATACCAGACATCATTACGAACAAATTGATTAAGTTCTTCCTTCATCGCAACTATCCAGTTTTCATCAGAAAGTGCTTCTTTTACGTTTACCGGTTCAATCTGGGATGTAAAACATACGTAATTACATGTCTTCTAATTGTCTATGAGTGCGCACACTAGTGAGAAGGTTTCTAAGAATTTGAGTAGTTGGATGATCTTTAACAGTCCTTAATTCAGTATTAATTTCACTTGATGAAGTATCTGATTTTTCAATTACAAGAACTTCATCATTGTCTGAACTAGGGGCAGGTGTATTCAAGCGATCATCAATGACCACATTAATTGACTCTTGAATCACACCGGTCCTGTTGTTCAATACACGATAAGCACGACTGTTTAAAGAATATCCTAAAAAAGTCCTTTCATCACTTTTAGTGTCGAACTTTCCCCAGTTTTCACGGTCACGCAAAATGTAGCACTTGCTGCCAAAAATACGAAAGTATTTGACAGTAGGCTTTTTGTCAAACCACATTTCATAAGCCATTTTATTATTAGATTTACAAGTATAAACATGGTTAATAATGTAGCAGGAAGTATTCACTGCTTCAGTCCATAGATTTCTAGGGAGCTTCATGCTATTCAACATAACATTTTTCATTTCTTGAAGCACTCTATTTTTTCTTTCCACAATACCATTTTGTTGAGGTGTTTTGGGCGTAGAGAATTCATGCGATATTCCCTAATTGCTACAAAATTTCTCAAAACTGCTATTTTCAAATTCGGATCCATGATCACTACAGATCTTACTGACTTGAGAACATTTTTCAGTTTGGATCCGTTTGATGATCTTTTTCACTTCATCAAGGGTTTCTGATTTGTCTTTTAAGAATGAAACCCAAGTGTATCTTGTATAATCATCTACGATAACCAAGATGTATTTTTTGCCACATCGACTTTCCATTCTAGTTGGTCCTATAAGATCCATATGGAGAAGCTCGAGTGGTTTAGATGTGGCATTGGAGTTCACCTTTTTGTGAGAGCTCCTAGTTTGTTTACCGTTCTGGCATTCACCACATATTTTATCTACTTTTTACAATTTAGGTAGACCTTTAATTAGTTCTTCT
The DNA here is from genome assembly GCA_037074715.1 of Magnolia kwangsiensis. Lineage (NCBI taxonomy): Eukaryota > Viridiplantae > Streptophyta > Magnoliopsida > Magnoliales > Magnoliaceae > Magnolia > Magnolia kwangsiensis. Next base: position 73,470,679 of record CM073575.1, on the reverse strand, counting down.
TTGCTCAATCTGTATAAATTTTGATAGTGTACATGTCCAAGTCATTTATGCCAAAGTTCTGTCTCATTGGTATGGACCATGTAGCACTTTTGGTTAGATGAGCTACCATCACTTACTATATAGCAGTTTTCAGAAGTTCTGCGACCAGTTAATAATACAGAACCCTTTTTGTTTATGATCTCACAACCTTGATTGAAAAATTTCACACTATGGTTGTTATCACATATTTGAGATATGCTTAACAGGTTTTGTTTTACCCCCTCAACATATAAACCATCTTTAAATAAGGAAAAGTTGTAAACTTGAACCGTACCTTTGCCAATAATCTTACAATTGCTTCTATCACCAAATGTGACTGACCCATCAGTCATATCTTTAAGATCAGTGAATAAAGCTTTGTCTCCTGTCATATACCTGGAGCATCCACTATCTAGGTACCACTTTGAATGGCTTGTTGCTTTAAAAGCAGTGTGGGCAACCAAGCAGGTAACTTTAGGAACCCATTTCAGAACAGTTTTGGGTTTAGGAGTATAGTTGGTCTTCTTTTGATTGTAGTTGTAAGAAAGACCTATTGAATTAGATTTTAAGAGCTCCTTAAGTAAATCAATTATCTTTTTAGCTAGTAGATTTCTGATCTGATTTTTGAAATAGCTACTTTTAGAATTTTGAAAATATTTTAAATTTTTAGAAAAAGTACCTTTTCCTTTTGAGTTTGAGACCTCTCCTTTCACAAAATTGGGAGGAGTATTCTTTTGTTTAGGAAATGTATTTTTATCATAGCCCAACCCAGATCGATCACCACATTTTCTTAATCTAGATAATAGTTTTTCTAATTTTGGATCACCTTGGGCATATCTCCATGTGTCCTTCAAACTCAGAAGAGAAGATACTTCATTTTTAAATTTCTCATTTTCAGATTTCAAATCTTCAATCAGGGAGGTTTTGAATTTCAAATCGCATTTTAATTTTTCAAAGAAATCTAAAATTTGTGATTTTTCTAAAATAAGCATCTCAAAACATTCTTTGAGTTTAGAAAACTTTTCTTTTTGAAGTTTAAGTTTGACAACAATTTTACAACTTTCCTTATATAAGGCATTATAAACATCTTTAAGATCTTCTTCATTTTCATGATCACTATGCAAATTTTCTTCACTAGTTGAATCATCGTGATATGAAAATGTGAACTTGGCTAGAGTCATAGGGGCTTTTACTTCGTTGCCCGACTCGGTTTCAGAATCTTCTGATTCAGAAGAGATTTCAGAATCAGATGATTCGTCCCAAGTAGCCAACATACCCTTCTTCTTGGGTTTGTCCTTTTTAGGACATTTATTTGCTAAATGCCCATATTCTTAGCAGTTGTAACATTGACTATCTTTCAAAGATTTTCAAGTTCTAGACTTAGGTTTAGATCGTTTCTTTTCGTTTGTCTTTTGAAAATCGATCCTTTTCTTACTTTTGAAAATCTTGTAAAACTTTTTTGCTAAAAGCACCATATCATCTTCTGAATTTTCTAAATCTGAGTTTTCTTGAGAAATATCTTTAGAAGATTTTAAAGTGATAGATTTACCTTTAGGAGCTTTAAAATTTAATTCATAAGTTTGTAAAGAACCAACTAGTTCTTCTACCCTCATATTATCTGTATCACGAAGTTCCTGAATCACGGTTACTTTAGAGTTGAACCGTTCAGGAAGTGAGTGCAGTATCTTTGCACACACTTTACTTTTTGGGATTTTATCGCCAAGACCCCACATTGAGTTTACAATGTCATTCAATCTAGTGTAAAAGTCCATAAACATTTCATTTTCTTCCATATGAATTTCTTCAAATTTAGTTGTGAGGAGTTGAACTTTAGATTCCTTGACGATTGATGTACCCTCGTGTGTCATTTCTAATATATCCCGGGCTTGTGTTGCAGTATCACAGGATATGATTCTTTTGAACTCATCTGGTGATAGTGCGCAAGTGATAGCATTTAATGCTTTATCATTGACACTACTCTCACTTTTCTGAAGTATAGTCCATGAGAAATAAGGAGACACTTTCATTATTTTTGAACCGTCGGTTCCAGTCACTTCAGTGGTAGGGGGTTTTCATTCAGTCATTGTGGCTTGCCACATACTTTCATCCATTGATTTGAGGAAGATCCTCATTCTGGCTTTCCAATAGGCATAGTTGGAGCCATCAAATGGTGGAGGCCTAGTGACTGAAAGGCTATCGAAATTTGACATCTTTTTATGTAGCTTAGATCGTTAGCTCAGGAAATAAATCCAAATAAAAAGCAATAAGAACGAGTTATTAGACTCTGATACCACTTGAAATGGCCAAGTTATACGTCCTAGAGGGGGGGGGGGGGGGGTGAATAAGACTATGCCAAATTAAAATTTAATACAGCGGAATTAATTAAATAGATAACCAAACTAAAATAATCAATTCACAATGCAACCTCAAAATTCAGATCTTGAGAGATTGATACAAAAGTTGTTTTAAGGACAACCTTACACCAAAACCAAAGGTTTATGGTATATAGGACAACCTGATTTTTACAAAGATCTTTGTATCAAGAACTCAAACCAAAAGAGAAAAATATAAATTCAAAAAGAATAAATTACAATCTTAAGAATTAATTATTCTAAGGATAACCATGCACCATAACAATGGCAGGGCAACCTTACTAGAATAATTACAGAAATTGAAGCTTAAATTGATAAAGGAATAGCAAGAGATAAATTGCTGAAGTAAAACTCTAAACTATTACACCATTCTCCACACTTGCTTGAAATGTAAATTGTTACAACATTCACATCCACATATACAATCTACAAAACTGAATGATAAAAGATAAAGAATTAAGCAAGCATTCAATCCACAAGACAAGGAGTTATAGTGGTTCGCCTGTGTGTTCACCAATTGTTAAACAACAGCCACACAGAATGCTACTCCACTCCTAATATCCTCACACAGGGATATTAGCGTTCACTATCAAAATAGGTTTCACAGGTTCACCTAAAACCTTCACAATTGTGTCTTTTTCACTTGGGCTTACACAATTAAAAAAAAAACCCTCTTTTCTGAGTTTTCTGGCTCTCCTCAGACAACCACACAAATTGAGATTTTTCTTACGAATCCCAAACAAAAATAAAAATAGAATGAAATTTAAAAAATTATAAAATACCTGAATTTCTCCTCTTGTAGCAGCCCGAAAGAATCAATTGGAGTAGATGTTCGAATATGAAAGTTCAATATTCAATACTCACTTTACAATGGTTTTAAGTTCTAATTGATTTTAAATTAAATCAGATTGGGCTAGCTCTATTTGATTTTAATTCCAACAAGAAGGAAAACAATAATTCCTCTTTTCAAATCAGATTGGAATATAGAATAAAATCAAATAGTAAAAATCTAACAAAAGGAAATAAAATTATACACAATATAGCTTAAAAACAAACACAAACTTATCTCAGAGTAGAGTTTCAAATTTACTTAAATTTTTGATAAATAACTCTGAAATTTGTGTGCTATTTATAGCTGCAAAAATTCATCTTTGACTGGTTCTAGGGTCATCACGACTGGTCTAAGAAGAAACGGATTTTTAAATTTTTGAGCACGATCGGATAAAACCGTTTCACGACCGGTCGAAGGCAGTCCATGACCGGTTGAGACCCCTCTACGACTGGTTGTGTGACACTTGATTTAGTCACTGGAGTTTGAGTCGTAGCTCTATGACTGGTCGAAGGTGGAGTCGAGACCATTCTACGACTAGTCGAGCAGACTCCAGGACTAGTCGTAGCCGAACGGAAAATTTGATAATTTACAACAAAACTACGACTGGTCTTGAAATTTCTTAGACTGGTCGAACCAGTGTTAGGACTAGTCGAACCAAATCCAGGACTAGTCTTAAGACAGACCAGAATCATGCATAATTATAAAAATTGGATTATGTATCCAAAATGACCTACCTTAAGGTCAAACTAAGGTCTATCAAACCTGGGACACAAAGTATGGATATTGAAACCTTCACTTTTAAGTTGATGTAGTGTGAACACATCACAACTTCAGTATCACTTTAAGTTGCACTTGTCTCCCGGTCTATCTTGATTCTCAAACTTGAACTCTTTATTGTAGCTTGAACTAGCTTGAGCTTGAACTAACTTGAACTTAACTAGCTTGAACTTGAAGTGTTGATAAGGTGTCTCGAACACAGTTATCAAGAAACAAACACAACAACCACAAGACATATATAGAGGTTTTGACACACAAAATTTGATAACCAAAGGAGCATGAGTGGAACGTATTTCTTTAGCATCGATAAAATTATGGTGAAGACTGCTTAAGTTGAAGTAGGAATATCCCAATATGTCCTAGAGGGGGGTGAATAAGACTTTTTAAAGATTTATAAGTTATTTTTCACTCCTATCTCACTAATCCTATCACAGAGTATGAATCAGGATTACTCAAGAATTAACTCTATTGGCTTCCAAGCCTAATAGAGGATCCAATCACAAACTATTTAAAAGCCAAATAATGTGTAGATGAGATTGTGATGGATATGACTGTGTGTGCATAGAATGTGATCATATATAAAGACATGCAAGGCAATCACATAAATGAAAGACAATATCAATCCCAAACACAATCATTTTATAGTGGTTTGACGACTTGTCTACTCCACTCCCGGCTTCCACACTCAACCCTTGAGTGACCAAATTTCACTAAGGAGGTTTTCCATGGTTCACCTCAAACCTAAGGTTTTAAATCGGGTTCACCTTCAACCTTTACAGAGGTTTCTACTTGGTTCACCTCAAACCCTGGAGTTTTACTGGCGTACTCCTAACCAGATGTTTATGCCCACATAGGACAAGGGTCCACACAATGCACCCTGAGGTTTCTACTCGGTTCACCTCAAACCTTGGAGTTTTGCTGGCGTACTCCTAACTAGATGTTTATGCTCTCCACAGAGCAAGGGTCCTCACAACGCACCCCGCACGTACACTCCCGTCGGAGGCCTCCTTTGAGGACTTCAAATGGTGAGCAACACTTAAAACCCAATCCTAAAAAGGAATGATCACAAGTGTCCTCTGGACTCTTAGTACATACAGATAGGTTGATGAGTCCCTTTCAGCATAGTGATGAAGACCTTCTACTTGTTGATGAAGAGACTTCAGCTCCCTTGATTTGCAACACAAAGATGTATATATGCTAGGCTTAGGTTGGGTCAAGGCTATGATGGAATACCACTCTCTGAAGATTTTCCTATAAGGAAGATAGAGAGGTTCCCATCATCTATGCATTCAAGGCATCCCAGCTTAATGATATGTCATTAAGGTAGTAGCTGAAGGATCCTTGAATGCGAAAGTTCATTCCCCAATCCACTCTATGAGATATCAATGATGAGGGTGGATTGGAGGATGAACTTCATGAGAGAAAGGGCTTAAGGTAAATGATAGGAAGGTTAAAACTCTCAAAAGTAGTCTCTACTTTCTCTACCAGCAATGAAGACAACTCTCTCTATTTATAGGCAAAAGGTTCCAACAGATATAAATGGTCATATTTATGACAGAGTTCGATATCATCGAGCAGTCGTCGATATGATCGAGCGTATACTCTCGATTGTATCGGCCGACCTCTCGATGATAAGAACTCAATTGTCATTTCGCTTTTGGAAACCTTCTGCCAACTGGTCGATGGGATCGAGACACACATCGATGATATCGGATTTCGAACTCCGATTCCATCGAGTGATGGTTCGATCTATCGACAGGTGAAAAATAAGAGAGAAGCTTTAAAGAATTTCAGGATCACAGATATGATCGGGGAAACAGTCAATGTCATCGAAATTTGTACATCGATCATATCGGAGACCTTGTCGATGGGATCGATAAATCGTATAGATTTACACGTAAGCTTACTGGACGAATTATGTCCTGACTCGATCCAATCGACTTGGTCTCGATATGATCGAAATATGAATATCGATTTATCGACAGGCACCTCGATCAACATTAAAAGAAACCTGAAATTCATGCTGGTGAGAACATGCGCCCCACAGTCGATATGATCGACTGACTCCCGATATGATCGATATTTGAGTTCAGATTGAATCGGACAGTCATCGATATATTGAAGCATATGTTAGTTTTCTTTAGAAAAATAGGGGCGTCGAAAAGCAGTCTGTCGATATGATCGATCCACTTCAGATATGATCGATTTTCGAATATCGATGATATCGACTCGAAGGTTGATATATCGATAAATTGTCTAGAAGTTTGTTTGATTGCTGGATGCTTTTTATCCTCACTTGATTGTATCGATTGATATGCCGAGAACATCGACAGAGCTGGTCGATCATATCGAAAGGGGAATCGATATAATCGACAGTGTAAGAAAAACCTAGAAGATTTTCTTTTTGATAAAAAGTTTTCTTACACATAAACCCTAAGATGTTCTAGTTCTTTTTAAGGGTTTAATCACCTGGTGTTTTGGGACAAGGGATGTGAGGCTATGATTTACCTTCTGGCAAGCTTCCACACATCCAGATGAGACAGACGCTTGACTTGATCTTCTTGTTAAGTGCTGTCGTCCGACTGACTCAACTTACAACGTAATTGACAAACCAGGGCACATAATAGGTGCACTTTCAATCTCCCCCTTTGTCAATTACGTGAAAAAATCTCCAAAACACCCTAGGAACATATCTAGACAGATATATCCTAAATTATGTGTACATGTATTAACACAATTTTACAAATTCTAAACTCCCATGTACACACCTAATAAACTTCTCTCCTTTAATTCAAAAACTCCCCCTTACTTGTTGCGGTTGCTCCCCCTAACACTTGCAACAAAGATATACAATTTCTGCTCGGGGTGTTTGAATTGTTCTCCCCCTTTTTGTCAGTCATTGGCAAAGGTATAAGACTTGATATTGACTGAAGATTGAAGCATATGGGAGAACCGCAGAAATAGATGTATATAGATGAGAACACTATAAAGTATACATCAATGAAGACAGAAGGAATTTAGAGAAAAACAAGCAGCTTAGTCACTTTAACAGCAGCAAGAATGGCAATGAAATATGAATTAGAATCAACCATATTAATTAGTATCAAAAAAAATATATATATATATACTGCCACAGACAGCAGTGCCGCTAGTTGTCCAAGAAGAATTTCATAAGGACAGCAGAGGTATAGGATAGTCAAAGGCCAACTGCACGAACTTTTAATGGTGTTGGGAAAAATCATTTGTGAGCAAGTTGACCAGGTGCTGAGTAGTTCCCTGTAGGACATCGAGCTTTTCTTCAATAAGAGTGAGATGCCTTTCACAATTGTTCAGCCTGTCCTCTATGCCAACCAACCCATTAAGTAGGTGACGTTCGAGATGATGAGCTGGGCGATTAGTAATTGACTCAGGACTGACAATTGGTGGGTGATTTGATCCTCCCTGTGTGGGCCTCATTGTGGGTGGATGACCGGATCAGGATTTAGAAGGATTGTTCCTTGAGGGAGACAAAGGAAGACAAAATCGTTGTGCTGCTAGTGATGCATCATTTTCAAACCAGGCTTCTGGGAGCACTTCATCACATGTGGCAGGAATTCCAGCATGGTGGGCCAACTTGCATATGAGCACAGGAAAGGGCAGTGTCTCCGTATGAGATCCTTGGAGGACACGAATGATCAGCGTAAGGAGAAGAGTCGGCAAGCACACACAATTTTCCTGATATATATCATAGAGAATATTGATCATAAATGGAGAAAGATGTTCACCAAGGATATCGCATGGATACACATTCGAGCAGAAAATGCTGTGAAGAATCTTGAAGGTGGGTCCAAGATGATTGATATGCAGTAAATTTCCACCAGTTCGTGGAACGGTAGTTCCTTGGCACAATGCGCAAGTAATTTCTCCCCATACTCCCAATCCATTGAGATTTCGATTGGTTACTGGAATTTTAGTGACCTTAAGATCGAGAAGTTTTGCCACAGTCACTGGAGTGATAAGCTTTGAGTGGTGTGCAAGAAAAATTCGAATGCTAGGAGGATCTTCACAAATGATATGGCTGTGTTTGAGGAATTCATGTATCACTCCCAGTTGTATGATCCCCCAAGATGTAGAATATTTTGCCACCCAATTACTTCAAGAAGGAGATCAACACCAAAAGGCGCACTATAGAGCACTAGTCGTTCATTGATGATAGATGGATGATTTTCTGAATGATACCGATGGAAATTTTATTGGATGCTTATCTCTTCTAAAGATTGGAAGTGATCTTTACCTTTCCTTGAGGTCATGTTCGAAGAGATAAAATGCTGATAAAGACTGAAGGAGCAAGAGAAGAAATGAGTTCGAGTGCGCCTTTCTCTTTATATAGCAGATTTATCGATTGTATATCGATGATATCGAGTAGCTATCTTGAAAAAATGAGTTCGAGTGCGCCTTTCTACCTTCTCATTCCAGGCAAACTTAAGATCCTTTTGAGTAAGTTGAGACAACGGTTTGGCTATCTTGAAAAAATGTTTAATGAATCAGTGATAGTAACTAGCAAGTCCCAGAAAACTCCTCACTTCTGTAACTGAGCCGGGCTACTCTCAGTCCTGAACTGCGGTCACCTTAGCAAGGTCCATAGTGATACCTTCCTTGGACACCACATGTCCCAAGAACTTGACTTCTTCCTTCCAGAAGTCAATTTTCTTATACTGAACAAATATCTGGTTCTTCCTGAGAGTATCGAAGACTGCTCACAGGTACTCTTCATGATCCTTTTGGCTCTTGAAGTATATCAAAATGTCATCTATAAATAAGATGACGAATCGGAATAGGTACGGCCGAAATACCCAATTCATAAGGTCCATGAACACTGCCGGTGTATTTGTGAATCCAAACGACATCACAAGAAATTCATAGTGCCCAAAACTAGTTCTGAATGCCATTTTCTGCACGTCTTCATTCCTGACAAGCAACTGATGGTATCTAGACTTAAGTCAATCTTTGAGAAGTACTATGCCCCTTTTAAGTGGTCAAACAGATCATCTATCTTGAGCAAGTGATACTTGTTCCTCACTATAACTTGGGTCAACCTGCGATAATCAATACACAATCATGGCGATCCTTCCTTCTTCTTAACAAATAAAACAGGTGCTCCTTAAGGAGATACGCTAGGCCATATGAAACTTAGAATCTAACAAATCATCAATCTATCTCCTCAATTCCTCCATTTTACATGGAGGCATGCGATATGTAGGTAAGGAAATGATTGTCGCACTAGGCACAAGGTCAATAGTAAAGTTGATCTTGCGCTAAGGAGGTAGTTCAGGTATCGTTCTGAACACGTTTATAAAATTTTAGACTACGGGGGTGTTCCTAAGTGTCAGACCATCAACATTTCCTAGTAAGGTAGCATAACAACTAATGCAGTAGTACCTGAACTAAAAAAGTAAAGGTCTTGCCCTCAGGTCCATGGGTTATCACCAATATGGTATCGCAGTCGATCTCTGCCTTCATCTCGGTGAGCCAATCCATATTGAGAATGACATCATAATGACATAGCGGGGCTACAATCAGGTCAATGAGTATTGTTCTGCTTCCTAAGTTTATCGAACAACCCTTACAAGTCTTAGTAGAGTCTGAGAATGTCCCTGTAGTAGTAAGGAGTCTCACCTCAATCATAGGAGTAGTTTCCAACCCTAGTCGCTTGACTGCTGCACTGATATTATCGAAATAGTGGACCCGGTGTCCACCAATAAGAAGACTGGTGTACCTTGGATGTGTGTGGTTACTTCCAAAGCCAATGGTGTTGCAGTTACTAACTCGGATGCTTCAGCTGCAAGTGAGTGCACATGAGCTTGTTGAAGATGATTCGGCTGTGCTGCCATAGGCCGTTGAGGCAGCCTACTTCGAGGTACATTTGGTCTGTAAGAAGGCTTTGTTGGCGATGCTGATCGTAGAGGTGGAGCTGAAATCGCTTATGGTAACTGATGGTTGATCTTTTGAGGCAGCGTAAAGCCGTTATCCCTCATCTTAGTAAAGCAATAAGTTTCTGTATGGCCCAACCTCTTACAGTAGGTGCACCATAGATCAGATCGCCTCTGCTGGGTCGGTGGATCCATAAGCCTAGGAGGAAAATCTGCACGTGGCCTCTTACCGAGGAATGGTCGGTTCGATAAATCCGGTCGAGGCCTCGGGCCCATGGGCATACGCGTATGGGATAGTCTATCCCCATCTTGCTCAGCTTGCAGGTGTTCACTCCCCAAGTGCAGGGTTGTGATGTAGTAATAACTCGGTAAGACCGAGGTCGAATCCCAAGGGACTGAAACTTGTACGTTATCTAAAACTAACTAAAACTAGAACTAGGCTAAGATGAATTCTAAATCAATTAGCAATGGTGGAATACTTATAGAATAATTAATCTAAAACTTAGGAAAAAAATCAGAGATAAGAAACTAGGGATTCAGAGGATCCACTTGTAGAGATCAGGGAGAACTTATGCTTGCATCCAAAAAATTAAGAAAATTACTGAACTGCTGTTGATCTGGTTTTCAAAGAGATGAAAGGTGTATGAATTAGAATGGATTCCATCACCAAACCATGCCCAAAGTCTATGGCAAACAACAGAATCAAACTAATTACCACCCAATCACATGTATGCAAGTTAGGAAGGGTATCGACATTCAACCATGCCCAGGAGACTATGGTGAACAACAGGGCTTCCTGACATCATAAACATTAAAGAGAATAGAAATATTCAAAGCCATTGCAGACCCATTGTAATTTCAGTCACAACAGACCATTAAAAACCTAAAACATCCCAATAATAATTAACTAAAATCAACGTCAATTCATGCATTAAATTTAAAATAAAATCAAATCTCCCATCTCACTACAAGCTTCACCCCTTGGCCCTAGCTAAGGGGTTTTAGCCTGACATGGATGGACTGATCTCCATGTAAGTCTTGGAAATAAAACAAAAATTAAATCCAAACCCTTTATTTCTCTTTGCTCCACACGTACACACCCACGTCTCCAAGCCCAAGCTCCACGTCCCAACTGATCTCTGCAAGCTAAGCCCTCTCTCTCTCTCTCTCTCTCTCTCTCTCTCTCTCTCTTCTTTTTATGGAGAACAAAGGCCGGTGGAGAGCTGGAGTCGGCGAATAACTCTTACGCAACTGCAGCGTGCGTAAACCAGACTTACGCAGGGATGTCTTTTGCTGTGGGGCCCATATTCGATGCTGCCTTGGAAATTGAGTCCATCCACTGTCTTCTCCTCAGAATTTGGACCAGAGATGGAAAGTTTTGGTCGTCCATTGATACGGCCCAGGGAAGCAATCCTATTGTAACGGCAGTCTGACGGTCATCTGTTGATTGCTGTAGCGGGCACGTTTGCGTATGTGATTACAGACGGTCAACTAGGATTCGACCTGCTCAAGCTCGTCTTCATGATAGACGGTCCAGATCATCGATCTGATCATCAGTGGTGGGCCACCACTTCCCGAAACATCTGGTTCTCCCGGACGTAGAAAACAGAGCCAGCGCATGACTATCGGTGGGGTCCATGATTGGCTTCAACGGATAAATCCATTCCGTCCATTAGACTCCTCGTAAAAAACCATTCGGAAATGAATTGTTTTGGCTCGGATTAGGTGTGGCCCACAGAACTTTTCATTCTACTGTCCATTCTCTGTTTGGTCGCGAAAAACATGTGTGTGCACGCATGGGAATAGAAGGCGACCTTGGCGAGGGGTGTGGCCACCCTATGGATCATATAGACGGTCTGGATCATGCATCCGATCACGGACAAGATCAAGCAGTGGCCCGTAAAAGATGGACAGCGTCTCGACGTGCGAACGCACGTCCCTGTATAAACAGGGACGCTGTGATCATCGATGGGCCCCAAATCATTGTTATATGAAAAATCTAACCCAACCACCGGCTTCCCCTTGCAAAATCGGTCAGACATGGGTAATTTTGGATTTGTTTCAGTGTGGCCCATATGACTTCTTTCTCTACCGTCTATTTGTGTTTGAACGGCTGAGATCGCCATGAACTGAACAGCTTCAAATTTTGTCAGCTAGGCATAGGTTGTGGTTGCCCCAAGGTACGAATGAACGGTCTGGATTGTCTTCTTGGATAATGGATGGGGCCCACAACAAAAATCGATGGACGGTGTGTGCGGACACTGTCTCAAGAAAACGGAAATTTCCGTTTGTGAAGAAGTCTCGGTCAAACTGATTTTTGACCAGCTTGAACGGTCCGGTGCACAGCCGGTATGCATGTGATGGTGTACACACCATCCGAGGTGGGGTCTACAGTAGTGTAGTGTAAGAAATCCGCTCCGTCCATAATCTCAGGCACTTTATTTAACACGTTGATACAAAAATTGAAACATATCCAGATATCAGGCGGGCCCCGATTCACAGATCTATGGGCTGATCTGTCCGTCGGACCTCTTACAGAAAGATCCAATGGCTGAATTTTGATGTGTACGGTTAATTTATGTCCCTCAGACCATGTATGAAGTTTTGAGCTGAACGGATGATGGAAACCCTATGATCTTTCATTCTGCACCAATTTCGGGCCATTTGAAGGTGAACGGCTAGAATTTCTTGGGTCCCTGGTATGCATATCTGTCAATCTTAGACCCTGGAGTCTGTCCCTTGCCTTGGTGATCATAGGATATGGGGTGCTCACCTTATGAGAGATACCGTATTTCTTCATTAAGCTCTTAAATGGTCTATTGCAGAAGTGTGAGCCCCCGTCACTAATGATGGCTCGAGGCGTTCCGAACCGTGACAGGATATTTTCTTTCAAAAATTTAATGACCATGCGATGGTCATTTTTGCGGCACGGAATTGCTTTGACCCATTTAGTGACATAGTCTACGGCGAGCAAAATATACAGATTTCCAAATGATTGGGGGAATGGTCCCATGAAATCGATGCCCCAACAATCAAATGCTTCTATAATAAGGATGGGATTCAAGGGCATCATATTTCGACGGGAGAATGCTCCCAATTTCTGACAACGCTCACAAGCCTTACAAAACTCATAAGTGTTCCTGAACATAGTGGGCCAGTAGAAGCCACACTGTAAAATCTTGGCCGTGGTCTTTTTAGTAGAAAAATGACCACCACAGGCTTGTGAGTGACAGAAGGAGATGACACTTTAATGCTCATCGTCTGGTACGCATCTCCTTAAGATTTGGTCTGGGCAATATTTAAACAAATATGGATCGTCCCAGAAAAAGTTACGCACCTTGGTAAAGAATTTCTTCTTATCTTGTGACGTCCAGTGTGTCGGTATGGTACCTGTAGCAAGATAATTAGCAATATCAGCGAACCAAGGTGAATGAGAGACTTTAAACAGTTGTTCATCAGGGAACATGTCATTGATATGGGTCGCCTCAAGGGAATCAGAGGTATTGAGGTGAGAAAGATGATCGGCCACTACGTTCTCTACTCCCTTTTTGTCATTAATTTTCAAATCGAATTCTTGGAGTAGAAGGATCAATCGTATCAGGCGGGGCTTAGAATCATTCTTAGAAAGAAGATACTTAAGTGCCGCATGATCTGTATCGATGATGATCTTGGATCCGATCAGGTAGGACCTAAATTTGTCCAAGGTGAACACTACGGCCAAGAGTTCCTTTTCCGTAGTCGAGTAGTTCACTTGGGCAGGATTTAGAGTCCTACTTGCATAGTGAATAACGTAAGGCCGCTTATCTTTTCTCTGGCCTAGAACCGCTCCAAGAGCATAATCAGAAGCGCCGCACATAAGTTCAAAAGAAAGAATCCAGTCGGGTGGCTGCATGATAGGTGCAGTGGTTAACATGCCCTTAAGCTTAGTGAAATCTTCTTGGCACTGCTCAGTCCACTCGTATGGTGTATCCTTTTGAAGAAGATTACATAAAGGACGAGAGAGGAGACTAAAGTCCTTTATGAATCGTCTGTAAAAGCCTGCGTGTCCTAAGAAGGATCGCACGTCTCTGATATTCTTGGGTGGAGGTAGGTTAGAGATAAGATCAATTTTTACCTTATCTACCTCGATTCCTTTGGACGAGATGATATGCCCAAGGACAATTAGCTTTTGAACCATAAAATGGTACTTCTCCCAGTTAAGTACCAAGTTTTTTTCTTCACATCTTTTCAGCACACATTTAAGACTTGCTAAGCATTCGCTGAAAGATGAACCAAAAATAGAGAAGTCATCCATGAAGACCTCTAGATATTTCCCCACCATGTCAGAAAAGATACTCGTCATGCATCGCTGAAAGGTGGCAGGGGCATTACATAACCCGAATGGCATCCTTCTGTAAGCAAAGGTGCCATAGGGACATGTAAATGTGGTCTTTTCCTGATCCTCAGGGGTGATTTCAATCTGATTATAACCTGAATACCCGTCAAGGAAACAATAATAGGAATGACCAGCTAGCCTTTCCAGGATTTGATCAATGAAGGGCAAAGGAAAGTGGTCTTTCCTCGCTTCCAGTGAACCAACTAGCCACAAAGAAACCGCATGCGGCGATCTCTTTCTCGCATAATCTTGAGACAAGATTCACTAGCATGTACCTCACCACATGCAATTCCCATAATTCGGGCCATCACATCTACATTAACTATTGCTTCGCACCGTCCCACAAAAATAGTGAACTGTAGAGGCTCTTGTAATGGATCTCGTATGTGAGCATAGAAGGTTCAGACAGTGCTCTTGCATGCATGAGACTTGCCTTTAAATATGGGACCCCCCCCCCCTCCAGATTCCAACAGGAGGTCCATCACCGGATATAGCCTGAATAGCCTTTCGTCAGCATGTGCTTTAAACATCACTTTACGGCCACAAAACTTACCATGTTCAATGTCCACTGGTAGAGCTCTTTCATGTGGAATCTGGGGATCGATATCCTGCTTCATCCTTCGCTCTCGTTCGGTGCTTGTACTTGCTTCAGGGCCCATTTTCTTCCTCGGATGGGTCAGGCGGCTAGGCCTGGCTTCATCTGTGGAAGCCCTTCTCTTTCCCATGAGATAAAGGAGTGTGGAGAGTGAGAATACAGCGACCACTATCTCAAAGAGAGCCATATGGTTGGAAAGCTTGCAAGGTGAGATAGGTTGGTGGGTTTTGGGGTTTATGAGACACAAAGAAGGATTTGTGTGCTCAAATGAGAGGAAATAGGAAGATAGAAGGTGGTAGGTGATGGGTTTTGAGGAAAAGGGTGGAGGTGGGTATCTATTGTAGAAGAAGGTGAAGATATAAGAGTGAAAGGGAGATTTGAGAAGAAAAATCAGATTTTGGAGGGGTTGGAAGGGTTTAGAAGCTAGGTGGGGGGATGAAATGAAGCATAGGAGAGGAAATAGGGTGGTCCCACAAGTGGGGGGGGACCCACATGAGTGTGTGAGGGGCAGTGGGCCGCAGGACTCGGGGGCCCACCGCCGCCTGCTGGACATAGGCAAGGTGAGCCGCGGTGGCCACCCCCCTCCCGGGGTACCAGAAACATGTGAGGGACCCCTTGGCTCCCACCAAAAAAATGCGTTTTATTCCCTTATGCCCTTGTGAGGTGTTTTGGGGGTCCATCTTGCACATATTCACGCTATCTGTGTCATTTGAGTGTGGGATTGACTGAATTTTCATCCAAACCCATCTATTGATAGT
The DNA here is from genome assembly GCA_037074715.1 of Magnolia kwangsiensis. Lineage (NCBI taxonomy): Eukaryota > Viridiplantae > Streptophyta > Magnoliopsida > Magnoliales > Magnoliaceae > Magnolia > Magnolia kwangsiensis. The sequence continues at coordinate 73,455,043 of CM073575.1, read as the reverse complement.
CTAGAAAGGAATCAGGATCATTTTCCATGATCACAGATGCATACAAGTCACATTTTAATGGTTAGTTTCGCTCATCGGTGAAACTTAGGATCCTATGATCATTTCTACATTTTATCACCCCCAGCTACGTCAAAGTATGTTAGTGTGTGTCGTGTTACCATAACCCAGGTCCAGTTTAATCCAAATCATACTCTGATACCAACTTGTGATGCACCGAAAATCGGGGGTCAAGTAAAGCTCAACTCCCAAGTTCCAATGCATCACTTATGCAACATAGGTAATGATGATTAAACGTTGTCCATATTAGTTTATTAAACATGAGTGGGATTAATCTAAAATAACATATCATATTCCAGGTGCAATTAAATTAAGCGAGCGGAAGACTTAAGTACTTAAATTATAACATGAAAGTGTTTCACCATCCAGAGTATGAATCTATTCCATGCTGAATATATACAAGTGTTTGTTTCAAAATTTATAAAATATTAAAATGTAACTATCCATCTAATCCATGTAACCTTATAATCCCATCGAATCAGAACAAGGTCTACAGAGACCCTTATGATAGCTAAATATAGGAGAATTCCTCCTCCTCATCCATGAAGTCCATTTTAGCTGCATAGGCTCCATCATCGCCTGCATCTATAATAGAGTCTGGTTGGTGTTTTAAAACACCATCACAGAGTGGGAATGAGTGATCAACTCAGTAGTACTATAAGGCAAAGGTTAACATGTTATCAATTCAATTAAGCAGTAATGATAAAGTAGTATAATAATCATATCCTAAGTACTCTTTTTAATGCACGAATGGTATGTTGTAATGATACATGCCCTCACCTGCACTCCCTTAGTGACATCATCTCACGATCGCGCATGGTAAACTTCTTAAACGTGTGCTTCCTCGCCAAAGCACATGCAATGCAGTTCATGGTCTTGTTAGACGATATTTAATTAGGCTTATTCACAGAGCAGATTCAAAAAGATAAGGTACCTCCCTTTATATCATTTATCCAGACAAGGATCCATCTAGGGTCGTCTATCCAAGTTAATAACATATGATAGGCAAGTTGTAGGGCATCACCCCTATGAAATCAGTGGATAGGTAAGTTCACGAGTTTACACTCGAAGTCACTACGGAAAGACTCATCACCTCAGTGTAGGCCTAATTTATATAGGAGGTCACTACGAAAAGGCTCGTCACCTCAGTGTAGGCCGACAACTCGAATATGGTATCTCATACCACCATATTCAGCTCATGAGTTTGGGTTGCTCATTGGTCACTATGAGGAGCCTCGTCACCCTAGTGTAGGCCGACCACGGTGTCCCATACCACTATACTCGGCTCATAAGTCTTAGCGGATCATGGTACCATGGTTGAAATGGGTTTGTATTGGTAAGTGGTACCTTAGATTCAAGCAGTAGCGTCCATAGATGGTAAATACACAATAGGCCAATTGGGTTATTTGACAAGTGCGATTGGTATGAGTGCACGTTGAATTAATCGACAAGAAGTGTGTAAGCACTCCGTGTGGCCTAACCACTGTCGACAATCAGCGTACAACTTGGATTCATCGAATGTATCTAATGTGGCGAAACTAGTTCGACCACTCAAACAGAAACCATTTCCGATTGCCTGGTCTAGGTGGTAGTCCCAAACATACTCAAATGTAATAGGGAATCACACATGTTACTCATATCAGCATTTAACAAACAATACAAACATAAATCTCATTTGAGCATTTTATCAAACACATTCGACAAGTTGATATACATATGCATTTCATCCATAAATCATATAGTTATAATTTACATTACATGAAGAAAACTATTCATATGACTAAGAAAACTAAGAATCCCATCTTAATACACTTAATAAGTACAATCCATCAACAAAATCTCATTCAAATATTTTAACAAACACTTAGACTACGCATTTCCAAATATATAGGCTAGACTTATTATGACCAGAATTATAACAATTCATTTCACAACATCGGTTATAAGGTATATAACATACATGTATCTAAGATTAGAACTTACTTTAAGCATAAACCAAGATTTCACATTCATTCAAACATTTTAACAAACACATAGAATGCATTTTATATTCACATATTTCACACATGTATGGTTTTTCAAAAACGTCGTAACTAATATCATGTGGCAGCAATCAAGTCAAGCATAAATCATTGTTGACATTGGAAGCCTTGAAAACTATAACCCAAACATTTATAGTCTGTACCTTTCATCTGTACGCTCGTTACAAACTCGGTTCGTACACTACGTTCCCGTCTACAGTACAACGACTACCTAAATCATGAAATAAGTTAGCTATTTCGTCGATTCCTCTATCTGGATTCCTAAAACAAGGTTAGGGTTAGCATTTCTTACCCAAGTCGAAGCAAGAATCGATGGTGTAGTGATGGGTGGTGGAGATTCGGTACGTGGAGTAGTGGGAATGAATCCCAGCAACAATTTCTCTATCTTACTCTCTTCTCCTCACTCTTTCCTCCTCTTTTCTCTCTTCTCTCTTAGGGTTAGGGAAATTCGTATGGAGTGAGAGAGGGGTGATTTAAGATCCTTAAATAGGCCCAAAACTAGTTCAAATGGCCCCAGGGTCATGGTGTACTTAGGGCATAGCTAGAAGGTATCCGTTTCAGGCAAATGAGACTCATCTAGAGGCCTATTACTCACCTGCATCATGGAGTAAGTTCCTTGACCATGGATCTAAGCTAGGTTATGATTTCGATCCAATTAGATTTATGGATCGACCGTGCAGGGCTTGTATCAGTTCAACGGTCATCGACACTCATTCAGGGCCACCAATGTACTGACATGTGCAGGAAAATTTTTCTAATCCAAGGGTGTAGTTTGGTTAGAATATGACAGTCTGAAGTCTTCAATTTTGCCCATGAGCAAATGCTCCAATTTACTTAAGTTTGAGTTCATTTCTCAAAGATATTTGTGTTTCTCACACATTCACTCTAGGCTCAAGTTGTGCGTTTCTGGTTACTATTTGGGCTCGATTCCCGCGATGGTTGTCAATGTAAGACCCGTATCTTGGTCCGTACCTTTCCGTAGACTTCCACGGTCTTACCGGTCGAATTCCGACAACCTTCGACCCTTAACCGATATCGACGCGCGACCCTGATTCATATGCCGAAAATCTGAGTCGACTCAACCCAAGACCACTACCATAGCGACCGCGCCGTCGCTGCGGTTCCAATGCCGCAACTCGCGCGCCGAGGCGATACCTTGGTCAAGAGATGTGGGCCAACGTTCGGTGCGAGGAAACGCCGCGCGTTGCGAAACCCAAGAGAATCTCTACGATGTGTCACATCAATCACATCAATCCCAACAATCAATCACCCATCAATCCATCACATGTCAAGTACATGTCAAGTACACATCACTTTCACCCCTTTTCCCAAGCAATCACAAAAGTCTCCCAAACTCATACCTTTCTTACACAAATGCCACAAAAGTCTTCCAAAACCATTCCTTTCTTACACAAAAGGGGCCGCAAAAGTCAAAAGGTGTCTTACACCCCATCACCACATCCATCCATCACTCTCTCTCTCTCTCCCTTTATAACTCTCTCTTTCTCTCTTTCTCATTTCAAATCTCCAAGCAAAAGAGCTCCATACGTATGGAATTTCTCCAAGCTTCCTAAACTCCAAGTGTGGCCCACCTCTTCACCCCATGATCTCCCCATCCTAACCTTCCATTCTCCATCTCCTCCTTTGAAATCCAAGCTAAGGTGCCAAGGAACCCTTATGAGAAAGAAGATCGGACGGTGGGTGTTAGATCATACTAGTTTTTCCTATTTTTGAGATGGGCCAAGTGAGGCCAACCGATCAATGGTTTGGATCTCACTTGGGACCCTATGATGTGGCCGATGGCCCACTAGGATCATCATGATCATTCCATGATGGGGCCATTCTCCATGGACCCCATCATGATGTTTATTTTCTTTTCAAAGGTCATCTAGGCCGTCCATGTTGGTGGAGAAAGAATCTCCACCGTTGATTTTAGATTTCGGTGGTCCCACATGCTTTAAGGCCCACTTGGTGTATGATTCATTGTAAGGGAGGGCCCATAATGTCGGGGTCCCTCCATCACAAAGCGTGTCCCACTCTCCATGTCTCTCTCCCTCCTTATTTCTTTTTATTTTATTTTGTGCAATAGGGTTGTGTGGCCCACTTGAATGAACCCCACCTTGAGCATTTATTTGGTCCAAGCTTTCTTCAAGTGGGGCCCACCTTGCATGTTGTACCCCCCCATCATCCATCAGTGGTGGCCCACTTCAATAGGCCCACCACAATGTATATAAAAAAAAAAAAACAAACCGTCCAGCGTTTGGGACGCTGGACGTCCCTGTACAAAAAAAGAAAGAGAAGAGAGCTTTGGGGTGAGCCACCTGCATAGGCTCAACCTTGATGTACTTTTCCAATCTAAGCCGTCCATCCTCTTACCTACAGTATTTTAGCTGTTGGGTAGAAGTTTGAGGCTGATTGGAAGATCTGGTGGGCCATAGCATCAAAGAATGCATCATTACCATTCAAGGATCCTTATTCTTATTTTATTTCATTTTCTATCATAAAAAAAATTCATACTTTAGACTCTTTGGGCTCGTCTTGAGCCAAGGAAGCTAGTGAACGGAGCAGATTCATGTGATGCGGTCCCAACACTCGAAAAACCCCAAAAATCAGTTTTTTTCAAAAAATTGCAAGAGGCCTGCCTCCTCTCTGACAAGAGTGCAGCAGCTGCACGCTACTGCGTGCAGCATCAGCGTGCGGGCGGGCGCGTGCAATGCCGGGCGGCGTCCAGCAGGGACCCATGGCTCCAGCCATGGGCCCCACCATAATGTTTATTTGTCATCCAATCTGTTCATGAGGTGGGTCCCATCCTCAGGTGGGCCCCCTCCAAATTTCAGCTCGATCCAGAACTCAGGTGGCCCACACCACAGGGAACAGTGGAATTGAATATCTACCATTGAAATCTTTTTGGGGCCCACTGAAGTTTTGAACCAAGCTGAAACTTGTATTTTTCCTTCAACCAGGTCTGTTTGACCTTATCAATGGGTTGAATGCCAAATAAATATTACAGTGGGCCCCACATGGGACCCACAATGATGCATGTGTCTTAAGTCCACCGTCCAGTGGACGGTGGCACCCACCTTCATGTATCTGTACTCCCACCGTCCAGCGGACGGTGGGGCCCCTTTGAGAAGTATGTGTTTGGTCCTCACTGTCCAGCGACAGTGGGACCCGCCAAGATGCATGTGATGCATCCAGACCGTCCATCCGCTTGGTGAAATCATTTTAAGGCATGAGTGGCTGATTGGGTGGGCCACTCATGTATGGGCTAGGCCCATTTGAATTACAAAAGGCCTATGGGTTAGGCTCAATTGATTTATGAAAGGCTTATGGGTTAGGCCTATTTGATTCATATAAGGCCTATGGACTTGGGCCCACTTGATATGTAAAGCCTATGGGCTTAGGCTCACTTGATATTTAAGGCCTATGGGTTTAGGCCCACTTGATATGTTTCAAGTCCATGGGACTAGGCCCATTTGATGTATTCCAAGGCCCATGAAATTGGACCCATTTGATGCATTTTTAAAGCCCATGGAAGTAGGCCCATTTGATATATGTAAGGTCTAGGGGTTAAGGCCCATTTGGCGTACATATGGGGTTCAATTGGTGTGGCCCATTCGTTACCTTTAAGAACCATGAGTTAAGCTCATTTGATGCAATCCAAGGCCCACGGGTTTTGACCCATTGCAATGCACATAAGACCCATTGGTGTGACCCATTTATGTGGCCCATCTGATGAATAAAAGGCCCATAAGATATAGCCCATTTGATATATATGTAAGGCCCAATGGGATGAACCTACGGTCCATTGCAATGTGTAATTCCCATACAGACTAAGTAGTAATGTTTACAAAGATTGTGCCTTGGGAGCAATGTTGGTTTGATGTCCACATTACGAGTGCAATGTTGGTTAGATGTCCACATCACGACTCTCCTTAGGGCCCATTACTGGGCCGTACTTACTATGTATAGGCCGTCCAGGCCCATCTGCATTATAAGAATGGTTCATCACTCATTTACATATTTAGTATAGTTTCATGACTCATGATCATACACATCATATGTATGCTTGATATGAGGATTGAATGATCATAGCATATGCCTTCGGGCAGGTTGTTTATGGGCTCCTGGTTAGGCAGTGGTGCCCTACATGAGCACACGATATGCGCAGGATTTGTTGCATGACTGGATAGGTGAATCATGCATTTCGCATTTATGTGACATGGTTATTGTACGCCCTAGCGACATCAGGGCCGTAGCCTCCACAGACGCATCGTGGTTGGCAGGATTGGATACCAAAAATCTTATTCTACATGGGGTACTATAGATATCCCTGGGTGAAAGTCCCTAAACCCTTATGGTACCAAGAGGTTGCTCCAACGTCTAAACCGAGTGGGTAGAGGAGCGTTGAGCGCCGATTACCAGACGGTCGCGCTCTCCACTGTGTCGTGGTCAGTTGGAAGGGGGTACGGCGTTACCCGCCTGAGTGTAGGGGGTAATGCTAGGCTGAGTCTGACCAGCTCGAGGAATGGGTCCGCTATCGACGAGTCGTGCCCGATATTGGAAGACGGATAGTGAGGTCTCTTCCACTTACCTTATTGCGCGCGATGTGGTAAAAATCTGGTTTAGAGTGTACTAGACCCCGGTGATATCCCATATTTGAGCCGTATTGATGTGTGGACATAGATGAGGATCTATATGCTTGAGTTGCATTGCACATCGCATGGCCTTGGGATGACCGATACCATTCATGTCTTGCATCGCATAGCCTTGGTACGACTCATGATATTATGGATCCATCTGCATATTCTGCATTATTCTGACATTGCATGTTCATATTACTACCTTGCGCACACACTTTCACCACCCTCTAAGCTTTCTATAAGCTTATGCACGACCGTTGTGTGCAGGTGACGTTGGTTCGCAGCAGCGCTGAGGCAGGAGCACGTTACAGATCGTTTTGGAGTTTTTATTCTTTACCATTGTATTTCCCTTTATGCTCATTGTACTTGTAAAGTTTTTGATCATAGTGGAAATGTTTTGGAGTTCTTGGTTGTTGTTTGTGGGTTATGCCTTTGGTTATGCTTATTACAAACTAAACTAACATTGAAAATCCTCCTCGTAGCATCCCAGGATCGGAACCTGGCGAATGGGCAGTAGGAGCTGAGAATGGGGTTCTACGGAGGCTGTCGGTGCCGGATTCGGTGATCGGGAATTTTGTTAGCCCGATTTCTGAGTTTGGGGTGTGACAGAAGTTGGTATCAGAGCATAACTTAGGAATAACCGAGAACAACATTACATGTCTGCTTTGAGTGATGAATGGCTAAGTTTCGAAGTTTGGATAGCTTAGCGATCTTCCGTTACAGGCCCTTAACGTGCGTGCCTTCGAGAGTTTTGAAGTTGATAGGCGCCTTTTCTCTTTCCTGTATGAAATGACGCATGGGAGAGTTACCCGATCGACTCCCACACCACCACCTGAGGATCCCGCTCCACCACCTGAGGCTCCAGCTTTACCACCTGCGCCTCCCGTTTCACCCTCAGAGATCCCTGCTCCCTTCCCTGAGGATGACATTCCTCCACCTAAGGCCGATGCGGAGCTGACTGTGACTGTGAGTGCCTCTCAGTTACAGAAGATGTTACAGGCTGTGACAGCCGCACTCCAGGGATAGGGCAGGCGCCCAGTTGTTTCACCAGCTCAGGCAGAGAAGGAGCGCACGAGCACCTTACTTCGTGAGTTCAGATGGCTTGATCCCCCACGTTTCCAGGGCGAGCCAGATCCGACTGCAGCAGAGAGATGGCGCTCCGATGTGGAGAAGATTTTTGATACCATGTCATGTACGACCGAGCAGCGCGTCCGGTTAGCAGTATTTCTCTTCCAGGGTGAGGCCGAGCATTGGTGGACCTCTGTTACCCGTGTTGCTGGACCTGAGTATGTTTGGACATGGGAGGACTTTATTGACCGATTTGAGGAGTAGTACTTCCCCGACCATATCCGTCGTCAGCGAGCCTTAGAGTTCGAGACTCTGGTGTAGGGAGACATGACTGTGGCATAGTACGCGGCCCGTTTTGTGGCACTATCGAGATTTACACCGTATATGGTTGATGACGAGGGGCGGAAGGCCCACCGTTTCGAGCACGGTTTACGTTACGGCCTTCGAGATCGTGTTATTGGCATGAGCTCCCTACTTTCCAGGCAGTGATGCAGAGAGCTCAGATTTATGATACTGAGTGGGCCGGTTCTCAGTCTGATCATGGTCAGATGAGAGACCGAAAGAGGCAGGCTTCTTCCAGTGATTCCCAGCAGCGTCGACCACAGCAGCAGAGGCGTACAGGTCGCCCAGCCTTCTGTGCACCATCAGCACCAGCGGCACCTCCACCACCACCCCAGAGGCAGTTCACCGGCACTTGCTTTAGGTGCGGTGCGACGGGACACCATTCATGGGAGTGTCCTAGCCCCCAGCAGCAGCAGAGAGGTCCACAGCAGCAGAGGGCTCCCCAGCAGCCTCCACCACAGCAACAGAGACCCCCACAGCAGTAGCGACAGCAGCCTCTACCACCGAGGCCACCTCAACAGTAGCATCAGCATCATCACCAGCCTCAGAGGCCACAGCAGCAGAGGTAGTATTTTTGACCGCCTCAGCGACCCCAGCAGCAGCAGCAGCATGTTCAGAGGGGACAGACACCTCCCCAGCCAGCTCAGGCTAGATTCTATGCAGCTCAGCAGGATCCGCAGTCATCTGGAGGAGTTGTTGTGGGTATACTTCCAGTTTCTGCATGCATTGCACGTGTACTGTTTGATTCCGGTGCATCGCACTCTTTTGTGGCCGAGAGCTTCTGTCGATCGACTGGCTTACCGTTGGAGTCTGCTAGTGAGAGCCTATCAATATCGACTCCCTTGGGGAGGATTGTTGTGTTGGGCCGATTTTGCTCGTCTTACCCCGTTCTAATTGGGGATACCTTTCTACCTGCCGATTTGTTTGTATTACCGATGTCTGAGTTCGACGTCATCCTGGGCATGGATTGGCTCGCCGAGTATTATGCCATATTGGACTATGCCACGAGGACCGTCACGTTCTGTATACCCAACGTGCCACAGTTTCAGTTCGTTGCAGAGGCTAGAGGGGAGCGGTTGTCCTGTTTGATGTCCTGCGCCATAGAGGAGCCTGTTGCCGCCTGCATCGACCATCTGCCTGTGGTATGTGATTTTCCCGATGTGTTCCAGGAGATTCCAGAATTACTGTCTCGTCGACTCACCGAGTTCCAAATTGATCTCGTGCCCGGTACCACACCTATTTCGAAGGCCCCGTATCGTATGGCACCGTTGGAGTTACGGGAACTGCAGAAGCAGTTGGACGAGTTACGTGAGTTGGGCTTTATCCGTCCGAGCAGTTCTCTGTGGGGAGCACCGGTACTCTTCGTGAAGAAGAAGGATGGTTCGTTGAGGCTCTGCGTTGACTACCGCGAGCTCAACAAAGTCACGATCAAGAACAAGTACCCGCTCCCTAAGATTGATGATTTGTTCGATCAGTTGCAGAGTGCACAGTTCTTTTCAAAGATCAACCTACGTTCCGGTTATCATCAGATTCGGGTCCGAGACGAGGACATTTCGAAGACAGCATTCAGGACGCGTTACGGTCATTTTGAGTTTCAGGTCATGTCCTTCGGACTGACCAATGCACCCGCGGTCTTCATGCAGCTGATAAACGAGGTCTTCCGCCCTTATCTCGATCAGTTTGTTGTAGTCTTCATTGACGACATCCTGATTTATTCGAGGACCCGTGAGGAGCATGAGCAGCACTTGGAGATTACCTTGCAGACCCTCCGTGCACACCAGCTGTATGCGAAGCTGGAGAAGTGTGAGTTTTGGCAAGAGGAGGTGAAGTTCTTCGGTCACGTGGTGACGAGGGAGGGTGTCGCAGTGGACCCTTGAAGGTCGAGACAGTGCGTCTGTGGGGCCAGCCCACGACTGCGACTGAGATCCGTAGTTTTCTTGGTTTGGCGGGCTATTACCGACGTTTCATCGAGGATTTTTCTCGTATTGCAGCCCCGCTGACCAGGTTGACTCGAAAGGGCACAGAGTTTATTTAGAGTGACGCCTGCGAGCGAGCATTTACGAAGTTGAAGGACCGTCTGACGTCCGCTTCTGTCCTCACTCTGCCTTCTGGGAGTGACGGATTTATTGTGTTCACTGATGCCTCGCATATCGGTTTGGGTGCTGTCCTAATGCAGCACGGGAGACCAGTGGCCTTTGCTTCTCGTCAGCTCAAGGTCCATGAGCTGAACTATCTTACGCATGACTTAGAGCTGGCTGCAGTTGTCTTTGCACTGAAGGTATGGAGGCACTATCTTTGTGGGGTCAGGTTCGAGCTCTTCTCCGATCACAAGAGCTTGAAGTACCTCTTTTCGTAGTCTGAGTTGAATATGAGACAGAGGCGTTGGATGGAGCTCTTGAAAGACTATGATTTTGATCTTCAGTACCACCTGGGCAAGGCGAACGTGGTGGCAGATGCCCTCAGCCGTCAGCCACGAGGCCTAGTGGTGAGTAGATGATTCAGGAGTGGCGGATGCTTGAGGATATCGCAGCGTATGATTTTGCGTTCAGCCTGCAGTCTTCCATCGTACAGTTATCGAGCCTGTCGATTCAACCCTCTCTTGTCGCTAGGGTGATCGAGGCTCAGTAGGCTGATGAGTCGTTGCAGAGTTATATGGCTGAGGCGGCATCTTAGGGTCAGGCAGATTGGCAGATTGGTACAGACGGTGGACTTCGTTTCAGAGGCCGATTATGTGTCCCGGATATTCCAGAGTTACGCAGAGATCTTATGACCGAGGCACATCGATCGTGATTTTCTATCCACCTGGGCTCAACGAAGATGTACCGTGACATGAGGCGACAATATTTTTGGGCGGGGATGAAGCGCCAGATCGCCAGTTTTGTGACCGAGTGTGACACGTGCCAATGTGTCAAGGCCGATCATCAGAGACCTCTTAGTCTATTGCAGCCGTTGAGCGTCCCGATGTGGAAGTGGGAGCACATGTCGACTGATTTCATTATGGGTTTACCGAGGACTCAGCACGGTCATGACGCCATTGGTTGTTGTGGATCGTCTGACGAAGTCGGCATATTTCCTTGCGATGCGTGCGACTTGGTTTATGGACCGGCTTGCGAGATTATTTATTGAGGAGATTGTGAGACTGCATGGCGTTCCAGTCTCGATCGTTTCTGACCGAGACTCGAGGTTCACGTCTCAGTTTTGGAGGAGCTTCCAGCGAGCGATGGGGACTGATTTGCAGCTCAGCACCGCGTACCATCCGCAGACCGATGGCCAGACCGAAAGGGTCAACCAGATCCTTGAGGATATGCTTCGGGCTTGTGCGATTGATTTCGGGGGTAGCTGGGATGAGCATCTGTGATTAGCTGAGTTCGCGTACAATAACAACTATCAGGCGACCATCGGCATGGCTCCTTTTGAGGCACTATATGGCAGACCATGCAGATCACTGAGTTATTGGACCGAGGTTGGAGAGCACCGTCTCCTAGGTCCCGAGCTTGTACAGGAGACGTCAGAGGCTATTGACATCATCAGGCAGAGGAGGCGCACAGCTCAGAGCCGACAGAAGAGTTTTGCAGATCGTCGGCGTCGTCCCTTGGAGTTTGATGTAGGGGACCATGTGTATCTCAAGGTCTCGCCCATGAAGGGCGTAGTTCGATTTGGAGCGAAGGGCAAGCTTGCCCCGAGATTCATAGGACCTTTTGAGATCACTGGGCGCGTTGGCGCCGTGGCCTATCGGCTTGCCTTGCCATCACAATTGTCTGGCGTCCACGATGTTTTCCACGTCTCCATATTGAGGAAGTGTGGGTCAGACATAGTTCCCGTTATTGACTGGCAGCCGCTGGAGGTTCGTGAGGACGCTTCTTACATTGAGCAGCCAGTCCGTATCCTTGATCGGAAGGATCAGGTCCTCAGAACCAAGGTCATTCCGTTGGTGAAGGTGCAGTGGGGTCACCATTCTGTAGAGGAGGCTTCGTGGGAGCGTGAGGTTGAGATTCGAGAGCGTTATCCTCATCTCTTTGATGGTTGATCATGTGATGTATTTTGTATACTATCTCCGATTCTATATGATGATGTTATGTCACTTCTTCTTCATGAGTAATGCTTAGTTGCGATGCTTGTGTAAATTTTGAGGATGAAATTTTTATGAGGGGAGAGCTGTAAGACCCGTATCTTGGTCCGTACCTTTCCGTAGACTTCCGCGGTCTTACCGGTCGAATTCCGGCAACCTTCGACCCTTAACCGATATCGACGCGCGACCCTGATTCATATGCCGACAACCCAAGTCGACTCAACCCAAGACCACTACCATAGCGACTGCACCGTCACTGCGGTTCCAATGCCGCAACTCGCGCGTCGAGGCGATACCCTGGTCAAGAGATGTGGGCCAACGTTCGGTGCGAGGAAACGCCGCGCGTTGCAAAACTCAAGGGAATCTCTACGATGTGTCACATCAATCACATCAATCCCATCAATCAATCACCCATCAATCCATCACATGTCAAGTACACATCACTTTCACCCCTTTTCCCAAGCAACCACAAAAGTCTCCCAAACCCATACCTTTCTTACACAAATGCCACAAAAGTCTTCCAAAACCATTCCTTTCTTACACAAAAGGGGCCACAAAAGTCAAAAGGTGTCTTACACCCCATCACCACATCCATCCATCACTCTCTCTCTCTCCCTTTATAACTCTCTCTTTCTCTCTTTCCCATTTCAAATCTCCAAGCAAAAGAGTTCCATACGTATGGAATTTCTCCAAGCTTCCTAAACTCCAAGTGTGGCCCACCTCTTCACCCCATGATCTCCCCATCCTAACCTTCCATTCTCCATCTCCTCCATTGAAATCCAAGCTAAGGTGCCAAGGAACCCCTAGGAGCAAGAAGATCGGACGGTGGGTGTTAGATCATACTAGTTTTTCCTATTTTTGAGATGGGCCAAGTGAGGCCAACCGATCAATGGTTTGGATCTCACTTGGGACCCTATGATGTGGCCGATGGCCCACTAGGATCATCATGATCATTCCATGATGGGGCCATTCTCCATGGACCCCATCATGATGTTTATTTTCTTTTCAAAGGTCATCTAGGCCGTCCATGTTGGTGGAGAAAGGATCTCCACCGTTGATTTTAGATTTCGGTGGTCCCACATGCTTTAAGGCCCACTTGGTGTATGATTCATTGTAAGGGAGGGCCCATAATGTCGGGGTCCCTCCATCACAAAGCGTATCCCACTCTCCATGTCTCTCTCCCTCCTTATTTCTTTTTATTTTATTTTGTGCAATAGGGTTGTGTGGCCCACTTGAATGAACCCCACCTTGAGCATTTATTTGGTCCAAGCTTTCTTCAAGTGGGGCCCACCTTGCATGTTGTACCCCCCCATCATCCATCAGTGGTGGCCCACTTCAATAGGCCCACCACAATGTATATAAAAAAAAAGCCACCTGCATAGGCTCAACCATGATGTATTTTTCCAATCTAAGCCGTCCATCCTCTTACCTACAATATTTTAGCTGTTGGGTAGAAGTTTGGGGCTGATTGGAAGATCTGGTGGGCCATAACATCAAAGAATGCATCATTACCATTCAAGGATCCTTTTTCTTATTTTATTTCATTTTCTATCATAAAAAAAAATTCATACTTTAGACTCTTTGGGCTCGTCTTGAGCCAGGGAAGCTAGTGAACGGAGCAGATTCATGTGATGCGGTCCCCACACTCAAAAAACCCCAAAAATTAGTTTTTTTTAAAAAATTACAAGAGGCCTGCCTCCTCTCTGACAAGAGTGCAGCAGCTGCACGCTGCTGCTTGCAGTGTCAGCGTGCGGGCGGGCGCGTACAATGCCGGGCGGCGTCCAGCAGGGACCCACGGCTCCAGCCGTGGGCCCCACCATAATGTTTATTTGTCATCCAATCTGTTCATGAGGTGGGTCCCATCCTCAGGTGGGCCCCCTCCAAATTTCAGCTCGATCCAGAACTCAGGTGGACCACACCACAGGGAACAGTGGAATTGAATATCTACCATTGAAATCTTTTTGGGGCCCACTGAAGTTTTGAACCAAGCTGAAACTTGTATTTTTCCTTCAACCAGGTCTGTTTGACCTTATTAATGGGTTGGATGCCAAATAAATATTACAGTGGGCCCCACATGGGACCCACAATGATGCATGTGTCTTAAGTCCACCGTCCAGTGGACGGTGGCACCCACCTTCATGTATCTGTACTCCCACCGTCCAGCGGACGGTGGGGCCCCTTTGAGAAGTATGTGTTTGGTCCTCACTGTCCAGCGACAGTGGGACCCGCCATGATGCATGTGATGCATCCAGACCGTCCATCCGCTTGGTGAAATCATTTTAAGGCATGAGTGGCTGATTGGGTGGGCCACTCATGTATGGGCTAGGCCCATTTGAATTACAAAAGGCCTATGGGTTAGGCTCAATTGATTTATGAAAGGCTTATGGGTTAGGCCTATTTGATTCATATAAGGCCTATGGACTTGGGCCCACTTGATATGTAAAGCCTATGGGCTTAGGCTCACTTGATATTTAAGGCCTATGGGTTTAGGCCCACTTGATATGTTTCAAGTCCATGGGACTAGGCCCATTTGATGTATTCCAAGGCCCACGAAATTGGACCCATTTGATGCATTTTTAAAGCCCATGGAAGTAGGCCCATTTGATATATGTAAGGTCTAGGGGTTAAGGCCCATTTGGCGTACATATGGGGTTCAATTGGTGTGGCCCATTCATTACCTTTAAGAACCATGAGTTAAGCTCATTTGATGCAATCCAAGGCCCACGGGTTTTGACCCATTGCAATGCACATAAGACCCATTGGTGTGACCCATTTATGTGGCCCATCTGATGAATAAAAGGCCCATAAGATATGGCCCATTTGATATATATGTAAGGCCCAATGGGATGAACCTACGGTCCATTGCAATGTGTAATTCCCATACAGACTAAGTAGTAATGTTTACAAAGATTGTGCCTTGGGAGCAATGTTGGTTTGATGTCCACATTACGAGTGCAATGTTGGTTAGATGTCCACATCACGACTCTCCTTAGGGCCCATTACTGGGCCGTACTTACTATGTATAGGCCGTCCAGGCCCATCTGCGTTATAAGAATGGTTCATCACTCATTTACATGTTTAGTATAGTTTCATGACTCATGATCATACGCATTATATGTATGCTTGATATGAGGATTGAATGATCATAGCATATGCCTTCGGGCAGGTTGTTTATGGGCTCCTGGTTAGGCAGTGTTGTCCTACATGAGCGCACGATATGCGCAGGATTTGTTGCATGACTGGATAGCGTGAATCATGCATTTCGCATTTATGTGACATGGTTATTGTATGCCCTAGCGACATCAGGGCTGTAGCCTCCACAGACGCATCGTGGTTGGCAGGATTGGATACCGAAAATCTTGTTCTACATGGGATATTATAGATATTCTTGGGTGAAAGTCCCTAAACCCTTATGGTACCAAGAGGTTGCTCCAACGTCTAGACCGAGTGGGTAGAAGAGCGTTGAGCGCTGATTACCAGACGGTCGCGCTCTCCATTGTATCGTGGTCGATTGGAAGGGGGTACGGCCTTACCATCCTAAGTGTAGGGGGCAATGCTAGGCTGAGTCTGACCAGCTCGAGGAATGGGTCCGCTATCGACGAGTCGCGCCCGATATTGGCAGACGGATAGTGAGGTCTCTTCCACTTACCTTATTGCGCATGATGTGGCGGCAATCTGGTTTAAAGTGTACTAGACCCTGGTGATATCCCTGTATTGATGTGTGGACATAGATGAGGATCTGTATGCTTGAGTTGCATTGCACATCGTATGGCCTTGGGATGGCCGATACCATTCATGTCTTGCATCGTATAGCCTTAGTACGGGTCATGATATTATGGATCCATCTGCATATTCTGTATTATTCTGACATTGCATGTTCATATTACTACCTTGCGCACACACTTTTACCACCCTCTAAGCTTTCTATAAGCTTATGCATGACCATTGTGTGCAGGTGACGTTGGTTCGCAGCAGCGCTGAGGCAGGAGCACGTTGCAGATCGTTTTGGAGTTTTTATTCTTTACCATTGTATTTCACTTTATGCTCATTATACTTGTAAAGTTTTTGATCATAGTGGAAATGTTATGGAGTTCTTGGTTTTTGTTTGTGGGTTATGCCTTTGGTTATGCTTATTACGAACCAAACTGACATTAAAAATCCTCCTCGTAGCATCCTAAGATCGGAACTTGGTGAATGGGCGCTAAGAGCCGAG
Organism: Magnolia kwangsiensis; assembly: GCA_037074715.1. Lineage (NCBI taxonomy): Eukaryota > Viridiplantae > Streptophyta > Magnoliopsida > Magnoliales > Magnoliaceae > Magnolia > Magnolia kwangsiensis. The sequence continues at coordinate 73,438,609 of CM073575.1, read as the reverse complement.
AATGGGGTTCTAAGGAGGCTGTCGGCGCCGGATTCAGCGATCAAAAATTTTGTTAGTTCGGTTTTCGAGTTTGGGGTGTGACAGTCAAGCCCAATTAGATGGTCATAACCTTATAGTTTCACGGTAATCGGACTTTCGACGTGCAGTCCAGGTCTAATACGGGGTTTTAATATGTTCCCGAGAGTAATTGGGTTTTGAGATTGTTCCTAAGTTTTTAAGTAATGTTGAGTTAGCAATTCTAATATTTTGGGTCTTGTAGTTCGTATAGATAGTGGTCTAAGCTAATTCCATTGATTATTTAGTTTAGTACTTAATTAATTTTTGTCTAATTTCTACAGAATTCGATCTTTAATAATTTTTTCCTGAGGTGGTACTCGGGCCTTTATACGGATTTTTCCAAAACGTTACAGGTAGGTAGTCCAAATTCATCTTGTGAATGTTCGTGTTATCAAATGGAAGGGCTGCCTCAGGTGCCTCAGTAGGAGGAATGACAACATTACAATGAATGGTAAGGCTAATCATGAGATAAGAAAAAGGAACAGACCCATGGTCAGGATGGATATGAAATTGAATAATTAAGTAGCAAATTAGAGAGGGAAGACAAATAGGAATGCCAGACACAACAGCATGAAGAATATGGGACATGAAGGGAGTAATTTCATATTTATTATCGAACCTAGGATAGACAATGGAAGTGAAAATATGATAAAGAACTTTATATTTGGGCAACATCTTATTGGCACAAAGGGCATTACTCGAACTCCATTTGGCATTAAACCGATACAATTTATGGGTAATTTCCTGACTTTCAGTTTCATTCATCCTTTCAACAAGGGTATGTATGAGAATACCTTCATCATTGACACAATGTCCATTAACCCTAAAATAAGATGCCTATTAACAAGGAATGTCCCTTCTCTAAAATTAATAAAGAATGTCAGACTATCTAGGGACAGTTCACCTATCGAAGAATATATCCCTTGTGCTATAGAGGGTATACCGTTCCACCCAAATTAAGAATGTTTTGCTAACCAACTGAGGTAAGGATAAAAAGAAGTTGGTGTTTCGACTAGAAACGAAATGCATTTGATTTAGGAGAATTCATTCAATGATAACAAAGAAAGATTAAGATATTTTTGTGCCCCAATAGTTGGAATGGAGCAATGTGATCAATGTTCTCCATTTTCTCTATAATAATTTTCGGATTGCGAAGATCCCTAACATGATCCGAATTTTCTTCAAGAGATCTTAGGGTTCTCACCCTAACTGGAGTCGACCTAGAAGAAGAGCCACGAGTTACTTTTCTCTTAGTGTGATGCTCCATTTAGAGATTGCAATAGAGAAAATTATAAATAAAAGATGGGTTTGACAAGAATTAGATTTTTGCACAAAACCCACTATAGAGAAGGTGTGAAACTCAAAATAAATCACAAAAGAATGATTAACTAGCAAAAATAAATCCAAATCTAGAAGAAAAAGTGAAATGAACCACTTACATGGAGGGAATGAAAATGGGTTTGACGAGTGGAGCCATGACTAGTAGAGGAAGAAAGAAATTTGTTGAAAAAGGTGTCTTTCCCTCTTTTAATGAGGAAACCCGTGATCCATAACCAGTTGAGTGTGGTCCTCAACTCGTCGAGGGTCGACTGGTCGAGGACGTACTCGACTCATCAAACATCTGAAAAAAATCTCATTTTTATTATTTTTAAATGTTTAACAATTTTTATCAATATACAAATAATAAAAAATAATAAACAACATCATTTAATTAATTAGAAATACACATACCAATATCATATTTTAATTTGGAATATCTATTCCTGTCAAGTGGTTTAGTCATAATGTCAGCAAGTTGATTTTCAATCTGGATATATTCTAATGAAATGCTTTTATCCTCAACCAATTCTCAAATATAATGATATCTAATGTCTATATGTTTCATATGAGAATGTTGAATAGGATTCTTTAAAATATTGATTGCGTTAGAATTATCATAGTACAAAATCATTGTACCCTGCGCAATTCCGTAATCAGCTAACATTCTTTTCATCCAAACCTTCTGGGTACTAGCATTACCAGCTGCGATGTATTTAGCTTTAAGTGTAGATAAAGATACAGAACTCTATTTCTTGTTGTGCCTGGAAACTAAGCAATTTCCTACATAGAAACATCCACCACTGGTGGTCTATGTTTCCTACCCAGTCAGCATCGGTATATCTGGCTAGTTGTACCGTTGTATCATGAGGATACCATAGATCAAAATTAGTAGAACTTGCAACATATCTAATTATACATTTAACAACAATGAGATGAGATTCTTTGGATCATATTGATATCTAGCAATGATTCCAATGCTAAAAGCAATATCTGGTCTACTAGCAATTAAGTATAAGAGACTACTAATCATGCTTCGATATAAGCGAAAGTTTAAACTTTTACCTGTTTTATCCTTTGAAAGTTTGTGAGTTGTACTCATAAGAGTATCAAACTTTTTACCATTCTCGAATCTAAATTTCTTTACCAAATTTAAAGTGTATTTTGTTTGAGAAATTAAAATACCATCTTCTTGTTGTTTTACTTGTAAACTAAGAAAGTAATTCAATTCTCCAACCATACTCATTTCAAACTTAGATTTCATAAGCTCTGCAAACTCAATGGATAAGTTAGTACTTGTAGATCCTTAAGTAATATCATCAATGTAGATCTGTACAATCAATATGTGTTCATTATATTTTTTGACAAATAATGTTTTATTAACGCTTCCTATGATAAAGTTGTGACTAAGTAAGAACTTAGTCAACTTTTCATACCATGCCTTGGGAGCTTGTTTTAGACCATAAAGTACCTTTTAAAGATGATATAAATGATTTGAAAATTTAGGGTCTTCAAAACCCGTAGGTTGTTCAACATAAACTTCTTCATGAAGATTACCATTTAAAAATTTTTAACATCCATTTTATATATTTTAAATTTTTTATAACAAACAATAGAAATAAATAATCTAATGGATTCAAGACGTGCAACTGATGAGAAGGTTTCATCATTGTCAATTCCTTCTGAGTGTAGCCTTATACAACCAGTCGTGCCTTATTTCTAATGATATTTTCCATTTCATCAGATTTATTTTTTAAAATCCATGTTTATCAGATGGTCTTGGAACCAAATACCAAATATCATTTCTTACAAATTGATTTAACTCTTCTTGCATGGCCACTATCCAATTTTCATCTGAAAGTACTTCTTTTACATTAGCCGGTTCAATTTGAGAAGTGAAGCAAACGTACTTACAGATATTCTTTAACTGTTTTCTTATTCGAACACTAGTAAGAGGGTAACTTAATATCATATCAGTAGGATGGTCTTTGATTGATCTTAGTTCAGCATTAACTGGATTAGATGAAGAGTCAGGTTTCTCGATCAAGTTGACTTCATCATCAACTAGACTTGATGAGGGTGTGATTAAGTGATCATCAATTACAACATTAATAGATTCTGTGAGACCCCTATCCTATCCCGTACCGTTCCATAGGATTCCGCGATCCTCCCAGTCAAATTTTGGTGACCCGCGATCTGTTAACGGTGTTTGTGCATGATCCTGAGTCATGTTCCGTATATCAGAGTCAGCTCGACTCGAGACTTATATCCTTGTGACTGCATCGTCGCCGTAGTTCTGATGCCACGTCTCGCACGCTGAGGCGATATCTAGGCCAGGAGATGTGGGCCCGCGTTCAGTTATAGGAAAAGGCCACTCATTGCTAATCCTAAGAGAATTCATCACACAATCCCATCAATCATATTAATCAAGTACACATCACTCCCATCACTCACACCCATCCCCTAGTACAACTACCCATCCTCAAAGTTAACTCTATCTTACACAAGTACTCCCATCACTCATTCACCCATCACTCATATCTTTCATCTCTCTCATCTCTCTTATCTCTCTCATTTCTCGCTAGCAACTCACGTCCCAACCTCCATGAGAGAGAGCTTGGTCTGGCCCACCATCCTACGTCCCATCTCCACCATCCAAAGTCCATCTCGACCATTGAATCGCACCCCTTGGAGCTCTAGATCACATTCGCAGAAGAGGAGATCAAAGGTGGGTGATCCGCTGTTGATTTTTATTTTAAGGGCTCACTTGTTATGGGAACCACTTGATGTATGCATTGTATATGGGAGGGCCCAATAGTGGCGGGTTCCCTCCCCTTCATGCTTTTCTCTCTCTCTCTCTTGTGATGGGTGTGACCCACTTGATCTATTCTGTACAATCCGTGTGGGCCCACCTAATGTATACCTTTCATCCATGCCATCTAACCATCCAGATGCTTTGGATGGTAGGGCCTTGACCTGTGTTTTACCTTTGCCGCCCATCGTGGACACTGGGTGAAGGGAAAATAAAAATATTAGCTTAATCCAAAGCTGAGGTGGGCCACATGCGTGGACCCACCATTGATGCTGTGATAAGATCTACACCTTACAGACCCCTGGACGGTGGGATCCTCTATGATGCATGTGTTTTAAGTCCACCCATCTGTCTAGAGGACCTCGATGTTGCTTTCTTTAAAAAATAAAATAAAATAAAATATATAATAATATAATGATATATAATATTATATATATATATATATATATATATAACAATGATATATGATATTATATATATATGTATGGGTGATGGGCCCCACGTGGGACCCACCTTGACGTATGCATTATATATCCACACTGTCCATTTCTGGACGGTGCAGAGGGGGAGCCACCCAGATGTATATAACCATCCATCCATTGGTAGCCACTGTGGCACCAACGTGATGTATATGTTATATATATATATATATATATATATATATATATATATATATATATATATATATATATATATATATACACAAATTGTCCTTCCATTTGGAGGTGTGGACCTACCCCACATGTGTGGCACGTGTGGGGTGGGACCCACCTTGGTGAATGTAGTGTATATCCTACCGTCCATGTTGTAAGACCCCGTCTATGCCGTATGACTTTCTATGCTAATGTACATGATGATCGATGCCCTTAGCTAGACCTAGATTGGCTGTTCATAGTACACACCTAACTGACCAGAACCCCAAGACCTCGAAACTTATCTCATACTGACCGCCCCATCGCCGCGATCGTGGAGGTGCCACCCATGCGTCTGTACGATACTCCATTAGTGTGATATGCCACAAAGAATCATTGTTGTATCATGTGCACATGACACCATGTATCCCATTCCACACATGTGCACAATACATGCCATGCACACATGTGCATGCCACACATGGGTGAGAGAATCTCTACCCATGTGTATGATGTCACACACCCATACCTCCCCTCTCTCATGTACTCTCCAAGGTCAACTTCTCTCCATTCCATACCCTATGTATGACATCATCACACCATGTCATCCTATGCTCCTTTAATCCACCATTAATTACAAATTATGAATTAATTGTCATAATCTTAGTTTAAGCTAACTAAGATCACATTAATTAAATCTAACCACATTTTAACAATTTCTTTACAAATAGTCCTTCATCCCTTGACATTTCACCATTTTTCTAGATAAGGAAAGAGAGAGAGAGAGAGAGAGAGAGAGAGAGAGAGAGAGAGAGAGAGAGAGAGAGAGAGAGAGAGAGAGAGAGAGGAGTGATCTTGGTGGGCCATCAACTTCATCAATCCCATCCCTTCCATCCATCTTAACCATCCATCTAATCCATCAAGGTGAGTACACCCACTCCACTCTTGGTTTGTTTTCTTTTTGATTATTTGTATGATTATTAGTGGTGACGATTTGATGATAATGATGTGATCAATGGTGTGGATACATAGGAGAGTACATATAAAAAGTGATCAATAATGGTGATAATATGATGATAATGATGTGGATTCATGAGAGAATACATATAAAAGAATAATAACAAAAATACTTTTTTATAGACTTTATGTGGGACCCATTGATAGTGGGACCCACTAGAATTTTTTAGGCCATCCAAACCACCCAAAGTGTGGCCCATTAGGCTGGCCAAACACACACACACCCATGCACACATGCGCATAATAAAAATAAAAATAAATAAATAACAATATATATATATATATACATATATATATATACATATATATGTGGTGGACGCTGTTCCTGCCAGCGTCCAGAGGATGCTGTAGCAGCCAGCGTCCTATTGCTGCTAGCAAAGGGAGGAGTGTGGGGCCCACGATAAGCCCCACTATGATATAAGTATCTGATCCATAACATTCATCCTATTTCTCAGATCATTTTAGGCATTGAGCCAAAAAATGAAGCCAATCCAAATCTCTGGTGGGCCACACCATCAAAAAGATTATTTTAAAAGTAATAATCTATTAGGTCCCACTATGATGTTTCTGTACATCAAAAAATATTGAATATTGGGCTTGTTAGATCTGTCTCGGGCGATAAAATCCAACAAATGGAGTGAATTGCTAGGATATGGGCCCCACCTATGAAAAACCATTGAAAAATAAAAATTATATATAAAAATATATATAACATAACAGCTGGATGCTGTTGCTGCCAACGTCTAGAGGACGCTTCAGCAAGCAGCTTCTTGTTGCTTTATAAGAGGGCAGGGACCGTGGGTCCCAGCCATAGGCCCCACCATGATGTATGTTAAACATCAGCACCGTGCATTTGATGGGTCCCCTTTAAATGATGGGATCCCCCAAAAATCAGCTGTACATGGAACTCAGGTGGCCCACACCATCAAAAATCATGTGAAGACATGCTAAAACATATAAAAGTACTTGTTGGGGCCCACCTGAAATTTTGATGCATCTGAAACTTGGACTGACCCTTTCACCAAGTGGGACACACACAATTGGATCTCTCAACTGACCCACCTTGATGAGAATTATACAAATAATAATAATAAAATAAAATAAAATAAAATAAAACAAAAAAGGGGTGTGGAGGAGGTGACGTCCTCCCTGGACATTCAGAGAGGGCGGTGATCATGGCCACACCATGATGTATGTGCTAAATCCACACCATTCATCCATCTCACTAGCCCCATTTATTGTATGGTCCCAAAAATCAGGCCGATTAGAAGTTCATGCAGGCCATGCCTCTTGGACAGTAGAAATTGTACTCAAAATACTTAGATTTTTCTAAGGCCCACCTTGGTGATGAAAAGTATATCTGGGCTATTCATCCACTCCTTCAGATCATGTTAAGTTATGAGTAAAAGAATGAGGCAGATCCACACCTTAGGTAGACCACACTATAAGAAACAGTGGGAATAAAAATCCCTACTATTAAATCCTTTGAGTTCTACTGTGATGTGTAACTACCACCAAAGTTGGGTCAGTCATTAGACTGTGGAGCCAACTCGTTACCTGTATTTTATATCCAAGTCGTCCATCATTTAGACTATCCATGTGTTATGAGCCCCACCCGACATATGTAACTTATATCCATGTCATTCATCTAGTGGGTGGTATCAACTATGATGTTGTTTGTTGTACAAATTGTTCATGGGGTGGACCTCACTATGTCAATGGGACCCACAATTATACAAAATATAATAATAATAAGGGAATTACATGCTTACCAATGAAAACTTCCCTGGACATAATGTGATGCATGTGAAGCCCACCTAGGTGCATGTGTTGTATACCCACACTGCTTATATTTTCCAGTCACTTGGGAAGTGGGCCCACCTCCTGCCCAAGGAGACAAGATGAAGTAGAACTCAATTTTAGGTGGGCCACGCTACAAGTAGAAACAATAGTAATAACCATTGGAAATTCTTAGGCTCTAGTGTGCCCCCTATATGCTGGTATGCTTCCTTGACCATGGACTCCACCTTGTAGTATAATGTAAATCCATGCCATTCATCGCTTTATCCTTATCATTTTAGGGTATGGTCCTATAGACTAGTCAGATTCAAATCTCATGCCACGGGAGCAATATTGATCACTTGTCCACCATTAACTATTTCCTAGAGCTGCAGTAATATTTGTGAGAAATCTACCCATCTATTCTTTTTTAAACCGATCCTGGACCACCTAACATACATGTTTTACCAGCCATTCATCTATTTTGATTAGATCATTTTAGAGTGTGGGGCTGCCTATATATTTACTACAATCCAAGTTGTTTTCATGGTACCCATTGTAATGGTTATTCCTCATTTAGACCGTCAGTTGGTAGGAATCATGTGGATCACTACAGGATTTTGGGTGGCCCAACTAGTCGTGTGAATTGCTGGAAATTGTGTGGGCCACCACACCATGTGAGTGTATGATTTTTATAGCCCACCTAACTGTATGAAATTGGGGCAATTGTGTGACTACTTGTCTAAGTGAATTTATGATTGTTGTGGCCCTTAACCATATGATCACTGACAGGATGAATGGTAGGTAGATTTGGCGAAATGGTGTTGAATATATAGCTTATAAATCTTATGATCATGCGTGACGTGGATAGCCATAAATCATGTGGGTATGTGGAGAATGTGTGGCCCAACCATGTGATCATGTGGTGCTTAGGTGACTGTTAAACTATGTGAAATTATGGTATTGTCCGCTTGACTATTTGAAAGTTTAGTAAAGTGGTTGCCTCATTATGCGAGCTATGGTATAATAATAATAATAATAATAATAAGTAACCATCTCACCTTAAGTCTCTTATTATGACAAGTACAGTGACATTTGTGTGGCCACTCAACCATACGGACTTCTGATAATAGAGTTGCCATAAGACCATGTGGGCATATGAGAATTGTGTGATTACTCAGACTCGTGGACTATGCTGATGGTGTAACCTCTTCTGTATGTGAACTTAGGGTGTGTGTCAGATTGATTATGGACCCTACCTTGATGTAAGCATTGCATATTTCACCATTTATCCATTAAGCTAGCTAATTTTAGAACATGATTCTAAAATGACCTAGATCTAATTCCTAAATAAGTCAGACGATGTGAAATAGTGTTAATTAAACGTATAAATTTTAAACACTTGTGAACCCACTCAATGTACGTATTTTATCTGCACTATTTAATTATTTTACCAACCAAATAGTTTAATCATGGAGTCCGCTAACATGTGCCTTGTGCATCTGAACTGTTCTTTCTTAATGAGTGTGAGTTACCTATACTATGTACTTGTTGTAACCCACTGTAATGTTTGTGTGTGGACCCTTCTGCTTACATTATCACTTGGAAGTAGAACCCACTACGTTGTATGAGACAAACCCTCATTATCCAACTGTGACTAACTCTTATGTGTATATTATATACCAAGTCATTCAGCTTAGGGCTCATTGTATCTTATGAGGTTTAACTGTGCCTTCCAAACCACTGTAGAACTACTAAGATAATTATTTGTAAATCCAACCTACTAACAACCCACTTAAAGGTGAAGCCCACTACATTATATGAGTTTCACTAGCACCATCCTTCCTGTGGCTCATTTACTGTATGTCTTTAATCTCAAGACCACTTGGTGCATGTACTTTGCATCACCACCACTCATTAACCATAAGGCCCATTTAGAGTATAACCATGTGGTTTCAATAGAAGAAAATCATATCGAGTAAAGCTGTTAATGGAATATCTATCTTGCGAAGGACATGGTGTAATTCTGAAGACAATTAATGCTCGTGATTATGATGACTATGGATGATATTAGTGATGTTGGTTAATAGAAGTATATGATTAATATTGTTCCACTTCCTAGCATACTAAATTCATCTACTTAACCATATTAATATTGACCATACTCATGCACCATGGAATGATGGTATGTGCAAGTGTACTTCAATACATTTGTTCATGTGTATAATATGTCATCTTCAGTTTAGTCACATGACCATGGATTGAAATAGTTGATAGTGGCATATGAAAGCAGACCATAAACTCATGGCATTATATGCATACCACATGCACTTGAACGTATGCCTTATCATAATTTCTTGAATTCATGGATAATCATGGTATACATGTTGATTGAAATACCACGGTCATGCTGTATAACATGAGTTGGATCTTGATGATGAAATGTACATCTATGATGATGACTTGGGTTATCCTTGAAAATGAACGGGACATCGGAAGTGTGAAAATAGTAAGAGATGATGTGCCCCTTAGGTTGAAAGTCCCTAAACCCCGATGCTAGCTAAAGTTACCTCACTGTCAAGCCGAGTGGATACATGGGTCATGGATTAGACTCCCACTGATGAGATCAGGTTGAGAAGAGGTGGGTCTAACTTGATTAAGGGTTAAGGTGCAAACAGGGACCGGTCTGACTTGTCGACGAGGAGAAGCGCAAATGAAGTCCATTACTGGCATGCCAGGTGGAAGTCCAGTGGGGGGCAGGTATGCAAGGTCGATTACTGGTGTTTGGTGCATGGGTGTCGACCACGGTGTTTCCCATGATATATAGTTGGTGGAAGTCTACCATAGGGAGGGTATGCGAGGTTAATTACTAGTGTCTAGTGCATGGATGTCGACCATGGTGTTTCCTGAGATATACAATTATGATATGGCATGACAATATGATGATGATGTGTAATTATAGATGCGTGTAATGCGGTTATGGTTGTGGTATAGGAGAAATGAAAATATGACTTGGTGATGCTAGTAGCATTGATTTAGAGTATTACTATTATGCATATCCATTACATTGGCATTGACATCATACCTTACATACTACATGCCATTTGCCATACATGATTTATTCGTGGCATATTTATCTTGCTTACATGTAGGACACACTGCACACATGAGTGTACTCACTAGGTTTTTTGCCTAAGTTTCCTATTTTTCATTTTTTTTAGGGCAGGAGTAGCTTGGAAGACTTAGCATTCATGATGCATTATATTTATTTTTTGATTTGGCAATGTTGACGTCGTATACCTTTTGGAAAGCATTGTACTTGTAACCATCAAGATTTATAATGGAGAGTGTTGCTTGGTATTTTGATCATGGATCTTCATGCTCATGTATTATGTATAAATATATATATATATATATATATATATATATATATATATATATATATATATATATATATATATATATATATATATATATATATATATAATTTAATAAAAAATCTTCCCTGTGGTGCGCCGAACTTGAGACTTGGTGTATAGAAGTCGAGTGCTGGATTCAGGGCATCACGGAAGCTGTCCGTCCCTGGATTTGTGTCATGACACATCTCTCCTTTAGTACAGACCCCACCTTAATGCATGTGTTTATACACATCGTCCAACCATGTTTTTAGATTGTATGGGGCCCACCCCACACATACTGCACATGTGGGATGGGACCCACTTTGATGTACGAGCCTTACATCCTAGCCGTCCTGTAACACCCTGAAAATCGGGGGTCGTGTATAAACTCAACTCCCGAGTTCCAGACCGTCACTTATGCAACAAAAATGGTTATGATTCAATGTTGTCTGATTTAAAGCATTCACATGAGTAAAAGTATACCAAAACTGCAATTCATACTTCAGATCCAGTGATAAAAGCAAGCGGAAGACTAAACAATATATATATCACTGTATGGAAAAACAAAGTAATCTCAACTGTCTCCAAAGTATGACTACATCTCTGAGTCTCATATACATGTAAATAGACAAAAGAATAAGTTCAAAATAGTCCCACTGAAGTCCCCCTCGATCCAGGTCACCTACGGGAAGCCGTCGTGATACTGCATATACGAGAACTCATCCTGGTCCTCGTCAATCTCCGGCTCCACCTCCTGGATCTCGTCGTCACCTGCAACTACAACAGGGTCTGGTGGGTGTTGCAAACACCATCCCGTAACGTGGGAATGAGTGATCAACTCAGTGGAATCATAGAGCAAAGATTAGCATGTTCACAATTCAATCACGCGATAATAGTAAAGCAGTAAATCAGACAAATCCTAATACTGTTGTTAATGCAAGATGATATGACGTGATGTATGCCCTCACCGACGATCACCCTCATACGGCAACATCTTACGACCGCGGCATGCCACACTCCCTAGAGTGCTCCACATCTTCCAGGCACATGCAATGCTATGGTGATATGATTACCAAGTTGTTATTAGTCCATTCAAACAGCAGGATTGGGAAACTAAGGTACCTCCCTTGTATCAATCCCAACACGGATCCTGTCTAGGGTCGTCACTCCTAGTAATCTCATACGATGTACATTTCGTAGGTCACTGCAAGGGCTGCCAGGGCTGTTGCTCGCACTCGTTGCACCGCTCCCCCATCACCTTATCAATACAGGCCTACTGTACTCTACTGCACGGAAGGGTCGTCGCCTCCCGTGGACTCAGAATACGCTCGCGGTCACTACAAAGGCTCGTCGCCTGATCAGTGTAGGCCGACAGCTAGAATATAGTGTCCCATACCACCATAATCTGCTCACGAGTCAAGGTGCTCACTGGTCACTACGGGGAGGTTTGTGGCCCCAGCGTAGGCCGACAGCTCGACCACGGTGTCCCATACCACCATGCCCGGCTCATGAGTCTTCGTGGATCAAGGTACCACGGTTAATAGGGTTTACAATGGTAAGTTCAGTACCCTAGGTTCAAGCAGTTATGATACATACAAGGTGAACAAACATCGGCCAGTCGGGTTACTTGACGGGCTCGACTAGCGCGATCGCATCTCGAATTGAACGACATGAAGTGCGTAAACACTTCGCGTGGCCTAACCACTGCCGCCAACTCTCAACACGAATCACATTCATCGACGCGTCGTTCGTGGCTATGACCAGTCAGCCACGAATTCGCTCGGTTACCGACTGCCTGGACTAAGTCAAGTCCCACACATCTATGGAATTACTATAAAAGGTATTGGAATTGAAATACATCATGTGAGCATGTTAGCACATGTTATAACATTCAACTTAAGCAAATCTTCAAGGCATACTTCCCATGCATATTCAACTTAAGCAAATCCTCAAGCACATACATTCCATGCATGTAATGAAATCATGCATTTTGTCAACATGTAGAAAATCATTTAGGTCAGCATAATAATTGAAAAATCAATCACAAACTATCAAATAACATCATTTAATTCAATACATACTAATACAAGCATTTATACAAACACATACACTACACACTTAAGTCTACATATAGTATGTCGACCCAAAGTGTGCAACTAGGCGAATCTCTTCGCCAAACTAATTATGCACGCATTCCTAACTTCCTAATGCGACAACAAACCATGTCAATCACATCAGCAAAATATGAATGTAAACAGCACTTCCTACAAATGACTAAAATGCCCTAAATCTCATATTCTTCGTTAGCTTACGAAACGGGAAACGGAGAGCATTTTGTACATGTCAAACGGCGATGCCGTCAAGAATCTACTATTAAACGACATTGAAAGCGTTGGGAACCGTCAATCAAAGCGTCTAAAATCCTCACCTAGTGTCTTGTAGACTCGGGAATTGAAGCGGAGTGTATATGGTTCGTCTACGGCGAGTAAGGAGCCTAATACATAAGATCCATAAGCTACATCGCTATGGAAACAAGGAAAACTCAAATCAACATCCATTTAGGGTTTTTACTTACCTAGGATTGCGGTGGAATCGCCGGGAAAGCGGTAGAGGAGTGTTGCTTAGGCACGTGCAACCCGTAGCACAAGTGGCGGGAAGAACTCTCCCACTCTCTCACAATCTCTTACTCTTTTTCTCTCTCCCAAGCTAGGGCTTCTCTCAAATTCGGATGGGAGAGAGGAGTGAGGGTTTCAACCCCTTTTATAGGCTAAAACATTTCCAAAATAGGCTTGGGAACAATGTTTACTTGGTGCCTAACCAAATCGGGGCCGTTTCGGTCCAAAAGGGCATTTCTGGAGGTCCCCTGGCCAAATGTGGTCGGACTTAAGCTCATGCATACTGGATCTAGCACACATCCAGTTTCCAGACCGGTTGGGTTCCCAGATCGCACGTGGCGGCCCAGTTTCAGTTTAACGGTCACCGCACCAAGATCAGGCCTATAAGTCTCGTGATATATAATAGATATTTTTCCTGATCCAAGGGTGTAATTTGGCTGTATTCTGACGGTCAGAATGCTTAATACTGATGCGTCAAATTTGTGTGCCAGATTTGAATTTGAAATTCCAACTGTCCCTATTCACACTCTCTTCGGTCCGGGCTCAATGAAATAGCCTGTGATCGTCAGTTGGACTTGATATTCGAAACGATTGCCAAGCCCAGCTAAGTGGTCATAACGGTCTAAGATGGTAGGCATCTGACTTACGACGCGTGGTCTAGATCCAATACAAAGTTTCAAGGAGGTCCCGAGAACAAACCGGCTTAGAGTTTGATCCGAGGCTTTAGAGCATTATAGCACCCTTGGTTCCACTCGCTTCGGGCCTCGTAGAACGTATTTAAAGTGATCAGGGACCATTTCCCAGCTATTCTAACGTTGCACTAGCTAACCTAGTCACATTTTCTAAAGGAATAAATTCTACGCAATTTCGGGTCGAGTTGGTACTCGAACCCAAGTATGGATTTTTCACGGGCGTTACACGTCCATATGTTTGGGGGTGGTGGGACCCCCCTGCAAATGTGTGTGTGTTGTGTGGCACACACCTTGATGTATGTATGTGTTCACCACACTATCCATCCATTTTTATGGGATGAGGCCCACCTGTGTGTGTTGTGTGGCACACACCTTGATGTATGTATGTGTTTCACATACACCATCCATCTATTTTCAGCTCATGTGGGGCCATCCCACACGTGCTGTACGTGGGGAATGGGACCCACCTTGGTGTATGAATTGTATATCCACTCTGCCATTTGTCCAGATGGTGTGGCCCTCACTGTAATGTATATGTTTTATATCCATACCATCTGTCCCTAGATGGTGTGTGTGGGACGCACCATGTGGTATGTTTTATATCCCGCCATCCATCTGTTGAAAGACCCTCCGTGATGTATGTGCTATATACGCACACTGTTGATTTGGACAGTGCTGCGTGGGCCCTTTCGCGATGTATGTATTAGATCCTAACTATCCATCCATTGTGGACCCACCTTATATGTGTTTTACCCAAGCCATCCACCTGTTTTGCCAACGAGGACACCACCATGTGTATTTAATTCATCCACACTGCCCAGATTATGTTGGACGGTGCTGGACAATGTTTGGGAGGTGCTGTCCAGTATTTGGACAGTTGATTTACATAGACAATGTTTGGGCGGTGCTGATCATCATTAGGGTGCCATGTGCCCCATAGAATGATAGTGTACATTGATACACATGTTGCACTTGCAACTATTAAAATGATTTTAGATGTAATCTAAGCTCCCACTTGAGGCCCACCTTGATGTATTTTGTGGCCCATTTTTCAGGCCCAATTCATGTGTATTTTGTGGCCCATCTGTGAGGCCCACCTTGATATATTTGTAGCCTATCTATGAGGCCCATTAGTGCGGCCCATTGATGTAACCCACTTAATGTATATCAGGCCCGTATGAGAGACCCATTGTGATATATTTTTGGGCCATGCATTAAGTGTCATTTTGATGTATATGCGGCCCATGCGTGAGTCCCAATGTGATGTATTTATGGCCTAGGTGACGAAGCCCATTGTGATGTATATGTGGCCCTTGAGTAAGGCCCATTATGATGTATATTAGGCCTTTATATGAGGCCGTAGGCCCACTATACATTTGGCTCTATGTGGGCCACTCATTGGGAGTAATGATGGTTAAATGTCCACATTTATGGGTGATGATGGTTAAATGTCCACATTATGACCTTTCCTTAGGCCGATTCTGATTGTCAAAGCTGATTTTCGAGCAGATCATCGATTATAATTGTCGAGGCCGATTCTAATTGTCGAGGCTGATTGTTGAGGTTGATTTCGATTCTGATTGTAGAGAGTGATTGTTGGGGCCAATTTTGATTCTGATTTTTGAGGCCGATTCCGATTGTCGGTACCTATTATGATTGTCGAGGCTGATTATCAACGCCGATTCCGATTATCAAGGTTGATTTCGATTGTCGAGGTCAATTATCGAGGCTAATTTTGATTATCGAGGCCAATTGTTGAGGCCTATTCCGATTCTGATTGTTGAGGCTAATTCTGATTCTGATTGTTGAGGCTGATTATCGAGGCCGATTCTGATTGTCGAGGTCGATTGTTGAGGATGATTCTGATTTCGATTATTGAGGTCGATTTCGATTCCAAATGTCGAGGATGATTCCGATTCAGATTGTCAAGGCTGATTATCGAGGCCGATTCTGATTGTCGATACCGATTCCGATTGTGGAGGCCGATTCTGATTGTCGATATTGATTCCAATTGTTGAGGCTAATTCCGATTGTGGTTGTTGAGGCCGATTATTGAGGCTGATTTCAATTATCGATATCGATCCCGATTGTCAAGGCCGATTCCGATTGTCAAGGCGGATTGTTGAGGCCGATTTTGATTCCAATTGTCAAGGCCAATTTCAATTAACGAGGTCGATTCTGATTGTCGAGGTCGATTCCGATTGTTGAGGCTGATAGTATAGGTCGATTGTTGAGGCCAGATATCGAGGCCCATTGTCATGTATTTGCGGCCCGTATTTGAGGCCCGTTGTGATGTGTATTCAACTCGTGTTTGAGGCCCAATGTGATGTATTGAGGCCTATGTGATGAGGCCCATTGTGATACATTTGATGGCCAGGCGATGGAGCCCATTGTGATGTATGTTAGGCCTATGTCAAAGGCCCATCGTGATGAGTATTAAGCTCTTGAGTGAGCCCCACGGTGTTGCGTATTTCACCCTTGTATAAGGCCATGGGTCCACTATATGTTAGGCCCTATGTAGGTCATTCTTTGGGGGTAATGTTGGTTAAATGTCCACATTGTCGAGGTCGATTATCGATGTCGGTTATTGATACCGATTATGAGTATGTGGCAACATAACATCGTGATACATGCCCATATGCATCATCTGTATGTTTGTTAGGAGATGTAATTGACCATTGCGTATGTCTTTGGGCAGGTTGTTATGAGACTCCCTGATATGCTGAGGTTATCTCACATGAGCACACAGTATGCGCAGGATTGATGCATGACTGGATTGTATGACTCATGCACCTTGCATTGCGCATTATGATTACTGTATGCCCTAGCGACATCAGGGCTGTAGCCTCAATAGGTATATTGTAGATGGCCAGATGGGACACCAAAAATCTGTTATTAGTATCGGGTTGCCATAAATGGTCCTGGGTGAAAATCCCTAAACCCTCTTGGTACCAGAGGACGCCCCAACATCGAGACCGTGTGGATACATGAGCGCTTGAGTACCGAATACCAGGAGGCCACGTCTCCCATTGTGTGGTGGTCGGTTGGGAGGGGGTGTGGCCATACCCGCCTGAGGGTAGGGGGCATAACTAGGATGAATTTGACCAGCTCGTGAATGGGTCCACTATCGATGTGCCAAGTAGATATTGGTGACTATTGGCCAGGCGGACAGTGAGATTTTTTTCACTTGCATGGTTACACATCAGTGGGCAGCGATTGCATGTAGAGTGTACTAGACCCCGGTGATGATCCTAGAGATGTATAGTACTGATTTATAGAGCAGGAGTTGCTTACTCAACATTATATTCATTCATTCACTATCCACTCGGGCTGGTGGTGCGTGACTAATCATTATATGTACTTTCACAATAGTCAGGATTCTTGTTGGGCCACACAACTAACTTGAGATCAGGAGCTTACCACATTGAGTTTATCTATCCAAATTTAGGTATGAGATTGGTTTGGATAGAAGTCTTTTGCGATAAGCCCCATAGCCTATGATACCACGTATTATCATCTTGAATTCACATTATAGCTTGGTCATTTCATTCACACCATATATTGCATATTGCATTAATCCTCGGCACATGGTATTCTGGGTTGCTATGTTTTTGTATTTATATGACCTAAATGAGGTTAATGGTATTCGTAGCTATTCTGAATTGCATATTATATTGCATCCTTGATATCTGATATCTGGTTCATTATGTTTCCGCATTACATAGTCGATTTACATTACTTTCTCAGTATATGACATTGACTTGTTATGTCTTTTCATCGCATATCTTGGATGAGATTGATGATATTTTTATGGACTTGTCAGTATTTCTCCTTACTCTGATATTGTATGATTCATGATCTTACCAGTATTTCTAATATTGTATGATTATGGCATTATATTGAATACTTGACACTTACCTTGTGCACACACTTACACCACCTTTGAAGCTTTCTATAAGCTTATGCATGATAGATGCATGCAGGTGATGTTAGGTTGCAGCAGCGAGGGGCTTGGAGCATGTAGCTGACTTCTGGAGCTTTGATTTTGACATATGTATTTCCCTTTCAGCATTGTATTCAAATGTTTATATTAGTGGATATGTGATGATGATGTCGCCTTTGTGATTTGGGTAAACTTGTGGTTATGTTTCTTACGAGATAAATGTACGTTAGAAAATCCTCCTTGTAGGACCCCAGGATTGGAACCTAACATATGAGTGCTGCAAGCCAAGAAAGGGGTACTATGGAGGCTATCGGCACCAGATTCGATGATCAGGATTCATGTGAATCTGATTTTCAGATTTGGGGCGTGATAGATTCCTAGATCATTCCTGTTCTTTTGTTAAGAACATGATAAGCTTGACTATTCATAGCATAACTCAAGAATATTCCTTTATCACTCTTGACATCAAACTTCCCCAAAATTTTTCGGTTATGTAATATGAAACACTTACTTTCAAAAATTCAAAAGTATTTGACAGTTGGTTTCTTATTGAACATAACTCATAGGCTGTTTTATTTTTTAATTTTCTAATATACACAAAATTTATAACGTAGCTTGCATTATTAACAGATTTAGCCCATAAGTTTTTTAATAAATTCATGCTATTTAGCATAAAATTGGCCATCTCTTGTAGCACTTTATTCTTTCTTTCAACAACTTCATTTTGTTGAGGTGTTTTAGGAGCAGACAATTCATGTGATATACCATGATCTGTATAGTACTTCTCAAAATTGTTATTTTCAAACTTAGTACCATGATCACTTCTGATCTTGATTACAATTACCTCTTTTTCAGTTCGAAATCATCTTAGAATTCTTTTGACTTCATCAAGAGTCTCAGATTTCTCTCTCAAGAAAACTACTGAAGTATATTTGGTAAAATCATCATCGATAACCAGAAAATACTTCTTTTCACCTCTACTCTCCATTCTTGTTGGTCCAACCAAATCTATATGGAGAAGTTCAAGAGGTTTGGTTGTGGCTAAGGAGTTCACTTTCTTATAACTATTTCTAGTTTTCTTGCTAATTTGGCATGCGCCACATATCTTTTCTATCTTTTTTAATTTGAGTAGACCACGAATTTGATCTCTTTTGCTCAATCTATAAAGATTTCGGTAGTTAACGTGTCCAAGACGTTTATGCCATAGTTCTATTTCGTCTATTTGGACCATGTAATATGAAAAGTTAGAAGAGCATGATTCATTGATGATATTACAATTTTCAGAAGTCCTACGACCATTGAATATCACACATCCTTTCTCATTTGTGATCTCACATCCATGATTAGTAAATTTTATGCTGTGTTTGTTATCGCAAATTTGAGTAATACTTAGGAGATTGTGTTTAAATCCTTCAACATACAAAACATTCTCAAAAGGAGGAAGATTAGAGAGTTGAACAGTCTCTTAGCATATAATTCTACAGTTGCTTCCATGACCAAAAGTAACTGAACCATCATTCATTTCTTTGAAATTGGTGAATATAACTTTGCACCTGTCATATGTCTTGAACATCCACTATCCAGGTACCATTTTGAATGGTTAGAAACTTTGAAGGCTGTGTGGGGAATAAGACATGTAACTTTTGGAACCCATTTTATTATGGTTTTGGGTTTAGGAGTTCCACTGGTTTTTCTCTGCTTTTGGGAGTTGGAATTTCTCCACTGTCTATTAACTTCGATTTCATTTGAATTAGATTTAAAAAGCTCTTTGAGTAAGTCCACAATTTTTTCAGCTAAAGGATGTTGATTATATCTTTGATTTCTATAACTAATGGTATTAGAATTAACTTAGAAGCTTGAAATGATTTTGGATTTTCGAAATCATTTTGGTTATAGTTTTTCAAATTCTTACCTTTTGATTCACCTTCTACAAAGATAATAGTTAAATTTTTATTTTTCAGTGAAACTATCTTTGATATAGCCCAGACCCGATTTATCGCCACATTTTCTAGATGCATTTCATAGTTTTTCCAACTTAAGTTCTCCATGGGCATATCTCCAAGCATCCACAGAACTCAAAAGAAAAAAAACTTTGAGTTTTAGATTCTCTTTTTCAATTCTAAGTTTTTCTAACTCTGAGGTTTTGAAATTTAAATCAAGTTTTGTTTTTTCAAAACAATCAGAAAGATAAGATTTTTTCAAAATATTGTTTTCAAGTTCTTCTTTTAGTTTAAGATATTTTTCCTTTTTAATTTTTAGTTTGACAACAAATTTATAACTTTCCCTATAAAGGGAATTATAGGCGTCTTAAAGATCATCTTCATTCTCATTTTCAGGGTCATTCCTAAGATTATTATAATCAGATAAGTTACAGCTATCTGAGGAGGTGATTCTGGCAATAGTCATCAGGGGTTTTACTTCATTTGAGTTTTCTTGTTCTGATTCATCTGACTCAGAAGAAGAACTTTCAGAACTGGATGATTCATCCCAAGTAGCTATCATGCCCTTTCATTTTTATTTATCCCTTTTAGGACATTTATTCGTCAAATGCCCATATTCATGGAAGTTGAAACATTGACTGTCTTTTATAGATTTCCAAGAATTAGATTTTCCTTTTCTTTTCTCAGATGGTTTTTGAAAATCAGTTCTTTTCTTATTTTTGAAAATTCTGTAAAATTTCTTAGCAAGTAAAGCCATATCATCTTCTGTATCTTCAACATTAGAATTATCATAGTTATCTTTTGAAATAAATTTAGATGATTTAAGAGCAATGGACTTACCTTTAGGAGCTTTAAAATTTAACTCAAACGTTTGGAGAGAACCAACTAACTCCTCAACCTTCATTTGATCAGTGTCCCTTAATTCCTGAATGACAGTTACTTTGGAATTGAACTCTCAGGAAGAGATCACAATATTTTAGCACAGATCTTGCTTTACAGGATTCCATCTCCACATGAAATTTACTATATCATTTAATTTCGTATATAAGTCCATGAAAGTTTCATTTTCTTCTGTACGTATTTCCTTAAATTTTGTAATGAGGATTTGAACTTTATATTTCTGGACTATAGTAGTTCCTTCATGTGTCATTTCAAGAATATCGCGAGCTTGTTTAGATGTATCACATTAAATGATTCTTTTGAATTCATCAAGCGATAGAGCACAAGTTATGGAATTTAAGGCTTTAATATTTACAATGCTTTCGCTTTTCTAAGGTGTAGTCCATAAATAAAATGGAATTTCTTTCTAAGATTTGGTCCACCACTGCCTAGAACTTCAGACATAGGTGGTTTCCATTTGGTTACTGTAAGACCCATATCCTAGTCCGTACCATTCCGTAGACTCTCGTGATCCTCCTTATTAATTCCAGTAACCCTCGACCTGTAATCGGCGTTTGCACACGACCCTAAGTCACATCCTGTAGGTCTATGTCGACTCGACTCGAAACTTGTACCCTAGCGACCGTGCCGTCGCCACGGTTACAACGCCGTGTCTCGCATCCCGATGCGATACCCAGGCAAGGAGTTCTGGGCCCGCGTATTTTTTGAAGAAATGCCACGCGTTGTAGATTTCGAGAGAATCTATACAACCCATCACATCAATCAATCAATCACAAGTCAAGTATACAACTCATCCCTCTCTCACCAACAAGGCATGGCCGCCATCTCTTTC
This sequence comes from Magnolia kwangsiensis, assembly GCA_037074715.1. NCBI lineage: Eukaryota > Viridiplantae > Streptophyta > Magnoliopsida > Magnoliales > Magnoliaceae > Magnolia > Magnolia kwangsiensis. The sequence continues at coordinate 73,416,675 of CM073575.1, read as the reverse complement.
CCACCCCCAAAGTCAATCCTTTCTTACAACACCCATCCCTCTCTCCCTTACATCACTCCATCCCATCCAATTCTCCACCAAAGCCCAAGCAACCATGAGAGAAAAATCCTAAGGAGAGGAGAAGCTAGGTGTGGCCTACTCCCTACCACCCAATCCCTCATCTCAACCCTTCAATCTCCATCATCTTCCATCAAAGGGAAAGCCAAGGAGTTTAGGAGTCCAAAGAGCTGAGAAGGAGCGAAATCGGTGGGTATTTATATCATTAGATCTTGAATTTGATGTAAGGCCCATTTGTGATAGGACCCATTTACATGTAGGTGATTGTAAGCTAGAGGGACCCATAGTAGCGGGGTCCCTCCATCTCACCGCTCTCTCTCTCTCTCTCTTTCCCTCTCTCCTTTTTTTTTGATGATGTATGTGTGTGGCCCACCCAATGCGATAAAATTTGGGCTATTTAGATTTTTTGGACGTCCAACAAACGGAGCCCACTTGTTGCCTATTTTTGGGCCGGCTAGGATGAAGGAAAACACAAATATTAGCTTGGTTGGCTGAGAGGTGGGCTGGACGTGAGACCCACCTTATTGTATGTATCACTCCATGCATAGTATGTGAGGCCCACCTAGATGGGACGTGGGACTCTCCTTGACTTCATCCAGACCGTCCAACCAGGGACGGTGGGTCCCACACAGCTAGTGCTGCTATACGTACGATAGTAAGTTTTGTGGGTCTGGCACGAGGTATGTGTCATATTCCATACTATCCATCTATCCAGCAGCGGTTGGGGCCCACCCCACACGTGTGATACGTGTGGGCTGGGACCCACCTCAATGTATGTATCTTGTATCCACACTGTCCTTCATTGAACGGTGCTGCTATGGGGATAACCATCATACACGTGTTTTATGCAGGTCATTTGTCCATTCGCTGAACGGGCGGACCCACCTTGATGGCACGTGTGTATCCACACCATCCATCCAAATGGTGTGAATCCACACTGTCTATCCAAAATAAGGCAGATTCAAATCTTTGGTGGGTCAGGCTGTCCGTGTGACCCACCTTGCATCCAGACCATCCGTTCAAGACACTGGATGCTGGTAGGTCTTCAACAATTAAAAAAAATATTATATATTAATATACAATACTATCTGGTGGGCCATATGTGGCACCCACCAATCAGATTGGCTGGTGTACATTACCCAGCAGCAAAGCTGCTTTATTGATGTCATCAAGTACTACGGGCCCCACCGTGTGGATTGTTTTATATCCAAACCGTCCATCCATTTTTTTAGGTGTGTGACCCACTCCACACGTGCTGCACGTGTGAAGGTGGGGCCCACATTGATGTATGCGTTTTGCATCCACCCTGTCCGTTGGAGGGACGGTGGGTCCCAGCAGCAAGTTGCTGTACAGACGTCACAAGATCTGTGGGTCCGATTGTGATATGTGGATTAGATCCACACCAGCCAGATGGCTGGACGGTGGGACCCACCGCTGATGTATATGTACTATCCACCCGTATATCAAGTGGACAAATTGCAACCAGTGGAGGATTGAACGTTTACCATTGAACCCGTTTGGGATCACTGTAATTTTGGATCTGTATGAAATTTGTTTTTCTGTTAATTCAGGTCCTTGGTGACCTTATGATCAGATTGGATGGAAAATAAACGTTATGGCGGGCCGTGTGAAATTTTAACAGTGAAAAATCATTACTACAACTGCTATTTGTGGTATGGTCAAGATGATCTTTCGATCATTATATCCGCTACTATTTATGGTGTGGCCCATGTATTGTGGCCCACCTTGAGGTATATGAGGCCCTTAAATGCGACCCAATATGATGTTTGTGTGGCCCTTAAATATAAGTTGGGACTAACTGGTTATGTACACATAATATTTGGTATAGGCCCAAACATAGGTACTTTGATTTTCTGCACAACCATGCCTGGCCACATTTTGGGATCCCCTCCCTGATCATGTGGGGTCTGATTTAGCCCGAGTAAAATATTATTTATCTATTTATTGGTATGGGTTAAAGGTTTTAAGTGGTGGCCTACTCATATCTCCAGCGTGTGATCCACTACAGAGGCCCAAAGTTGGTACAAAACACAAATAATCAGACAACTTTCAGAAATGGGGTTTGTCACAACTTAGGGCCCAATTTCTAAACACTTAGCGATCCTTCTTGAACAAAAAGGTGAGACATCCCAACTCACTTATATAAGGATTAAACATCCCCCAAAGTAGGACCCTTAACTACACAGTGTGGGGTCCACTACGAGGTGTCAAAGTGGCCCACATGCAGTAAAGTCAAGTTCTTGGAAAATTTCAGCAAACAGAAAGTGTAAAGGAAATGAAATAGATCCAATGGCAAGTGAGGCTCACATGCTAGCAAACCATAGATAAGAGACACAAAAATATATATGGGTTTCCAGATTGAATGAACTAATAAAATGCATAAATCACAAGTGATCCCACACCCAAGTGGGTCAATAAGAGAATGAATATTATGTACAACATATATCTAATATACACGTCTAGTGGCACATGAAATATATTGATCAAATCTCTATGATCAGATTCTCTGTTGGAAAATCCGATCCAATAGATGGTTTATTAATACATCATTTAGGTTGTATATAGGTTTCCAACCATATAGAGCCTTGGATCCATTTGGACCATACAAAACAATTTAAGATTTATCCTTACAGAAGTATCTGTCGGTTCAGAATTTTCTAAATTTTATCATAAAAGAATTTGATCATACAGACCATACATATGATTATTTACTATCTCAAGTAAGTTAAGAACAAATATCAAATGCGTCTGATCATTGGAATCACGGATATCGACAACACAAGAATAGTCATAACAAGCCCCCAAATACATCTTTCGTATAAGTCTATGATCTTAGCTATCCGAACTCTGATTGAGGTTTATTATATACTGTTGGACTAGTTCAATTTAATAATATAACGAAACATATATTTTTAATACATTCATTAAAAAGAGTTAAAAATGGGTCCGTTTTAGGCAAATCGGAATGCTGCATGTACTGTTGGACAATAGCCAAGTAAACTTGATGTTACATATGATTAGACTGTTGGATGACTACAAAATTTGGTCCAAAATTAGGTTATATTGCGGTTCATATTATTCCCAAGTTTCAACTTCGATCTTGTCATAATTGATTTTATATGATTCTTAAAGCTTGCTATCCAGATACAAAAACAGGATTACATGTGAAGGGTGTGGATATGATTGTTCATCATGGTGGACCATACTGACATGGGCTACTTTACTGACCACTATAGCCATAAATACATGCACACAAGAACTTCACACCAGTGGAGCCCACACATATCAAGAAAATAAAAAGAGGAAGAAAGAGGAGGATGAGGAGGATGAAAGGAGGGGTGTAGACTCACCTCAATGGATGGATGGATGATGATGTGTGGTCCACTCTCTCTTGATCAATGTTGGGCCACACCTTGGCCCCACTCTCTCTTAAAATCTCAGATTTTTTCCATGTATAGAAAAAAAATAAGTGAAAGAGAGCTCCTACTCTTAAATAAGGAATTGGGGGTTGAGGTGGTAAGATGATGTGACAAGTTTATGGGATCTTATTGGTGCTAAAAGTGAGGTGGAATGTGATATATGGTATGGGTAGTGGATGGATGAGGTGGATGGTGCTAAGCATGTATTGGTCAAGGTGGAAGAAATCTAGACATGCATTAGCTAATGGATGGATAAGGGTTATGGGTTGTAGGTGACGCATGGTGGATGATGAAGTGGAGTGTCGCAATTGGTTGTTTGAAGTGAAGTGATATGATATAAATCAAGACATGTATTGGATGCATGTATAGGATGAGGTGGACATAAGCCATGATTAGTTTCTAAGGCATGGGGAGAGAGCTAATGATGATTTTTTGGATAGAATCCAATTTTGTCTTATAGTGCTTGCTTTTCTTATATGTGCTAGCTTCTTATTTTGTCATGTAACAATTATCCTATTTATTGGTAATTTTCATATTCTGAAAGTGGGTTTTAGGCTCACATGGGCTCAAGTCAATGGGCTTGGCATAATAAAGGTTGCTTGTGTTACTGGATATATAATTTGGGCTTTACATTTGATGGGTCATATCTCACTAACGGAGCGTCAGATTGATGCGCGGTTTTCACCATTGCGATCTCAATGACGATGCAGTCCACATGATAGAGGTCTCAAGATCAACCGGAGAAAATCACTTGGGTGAGTTTTTTAGGTGCACTAGGGTGTAATGTATGGTCTATCAATGGTGCGAGTTAGGACACATGTGCATACGAGCGATGTTGCAAAAGACCGGGATCTCACAGGAATACCTTCGACCGGTTGAAGGGTGTACGACTTGAAGTCCAACAAGTTATTTTTTCCACCCTCTACCAGTCAAAGAACGATTTTTTTCCAATCGCACCCAAAATATGAAATTTTATTGGATCGTCGAAGGAGACCTTAGATGAGTCGAAGCAATTGATTTTCAGCCTATAAATAGAGGCCTCTCTCATTCCAAAATAATTAATTCAAGTTAAGAAAAGCCTCCATTGAGAAAGAGAGAAGTCCCCACTGTCATCAAGCTATTTTGTGGTATTTTATATTTATGTTTATAGCTTTTGTTTTGATTCTTTGATATCTTTTTTATGAATCTTATTTTTTAAAAGAGAGTAATCACTCTTCTTTTTGAGATATAAAGGATTCAAACAAGTAGCCTAAGATTTGAACTAATTTAAAATCAATTAGAATTTAGAATCCTTGATTGTATTACTAGACATTGAACGTTCTACATTAAATGAAGCGGTTCTATGGGCTACGCCATGAATGTCTTCAAAAAGGAAGATAAGTATCATTGTGTACTTTTATTTTCGTTTCTTTGAGATATCCAAAAAATCTCATGTATTGGTTTTGACTGAGGTAGCTAGAAAATCTAAGTATGGGGTTTTTTCTGTGAAAATCCATCTAAAAACACAACCGTATAGGTTTTAAGGTGAACCTATGAAAACCTTGATTATTAGTGAACGCCAATATCACGTGGGTTGTGATTATTGGGAGTGGAGTAGTGTGACTGTTTGAGAATAGTTGGTGTACACACCGAACCACTATAACTTTTGGTGTTTTTGGTGAATGGTTTAATTTTCTGTACATATGGTGAATGATTGTAATTTGGTTGTGTGGTGAATCCTTGTAATGGATAGCTCTCTCTTGTCTCTTGCTCTGTTTGCAATCTTGATCCTTACTACGTTCATGAAATTAGGTTGTCCTATCTAAAACTTTTATTTGTGGTGTAAGGTTGTCCCATGAACAAAGTTTGAATCAATTTCTCATTACTATTGCTTTTGAGATCAGTGATTTATTCTTATTCATTCATTATTTTTATACTTTAATTTTTTATTTGGCATAGTCTTATTCAACCCCCCCCCAAGGACAGTTGGCTCTCCTCTTTTACGTGGTATCAGAGCTAAGTTGCTCATTGTTTGGATTAAGTTCCTTGAGTTTAAAGATCTAGTGGAGCTTTCATTATGTTAAATTTTGATAGCTTGTCTATTACCAGGCCACCACCTTTGATGACTCTAACTATGCATATTGGAAAGCCAAAATGAGGATTTTCTTAAAATCCTTAGATGAAAGCCTGTGACAAGTCATGGTAACCAAATGGAAACCACCCATGTCTAAAGTTCTAGGCAGTGATGGAACCAAGTCCACGAAAGAAACTCCTTTTTATTTATGGACTACACCTCAGAAAAATGAAGGCAGTGCAAATGCTAAGGCTTTAAATGCAACTGCTTGTGCTCTATCACCGGATAAATTCACGAAAATCATTTCATGTGATATAGCTAAACAAGCCTAGGATTTTCTTGAAATGACACAGGAAGGAAGTACTATTGTCAAAAAAAAAATATCTAAAGTTCAAATCCTCACTATAAAATTTGAGGAAATTCGTTTGGAAGAAAATGAAACCTTCATGGACTTCTATATGAAATTAAATGATATAGTAAATTTCATGTGGGGTCTAGGAGATGGAATCCCGAAAGCAAAGTCTATGCTAAAATACTGTGATCTCTTCATGATAGGTTTAATTCCAAAGTAATAGCCATTCAGGAAATAAGAGACACTGATCAAATGAAGGTTGAAGAGTTAGTTGGTTCTCTTCAAACATATGAGTTAAATTTTAAAGCTCTTAAAGGTAAGTCCATTGCTCTTAAGTCATCCAAATCTATTTTAAAAGATTATAATGTTAATTCTGATATTGAAGATGCAAAGGATGATATGGATTTACTTACTAAGAAGTTTTACAAGATTTTCAAAAATAAGAAAAGATTTGATTTTCAAAAACCTTTTAATAAAAGAAAGGGAAAATCTAAAACTTGAAGAATCTGTGAAAGACAGTCAATGTTTCAACTACTATGAATACGGGCATTTGACGAATAGATGTCTCAAAAGGGATAAATCAAAAAGAAAGAGCATGATTGCTACTTGGGATGAATCATTCAGCTCTAAAAGTTCCTATGAGTAAGATGATTCAGAACAAGAAATCTCAAATGAAGTAAAAGCCCTGATGACTATATCTAAAGTCACCTCCTTAAATAGCTGTAATTTATCTGATTATGAGAATCTCAGGAGTGACCCTGAAAATGAGAATGAAGCTGATCTCCATGATGCCTACAATGCCCTATATAGGGAAAGTTGCAAAAAGCTGTCAAATTAAAAAATCAAAAGGAAAAATATCTTAAACTAAAAGAAGAACTTAAAAATAATGTTTTGAAAAAATCTCATCTTTTTGATTGTTTTGAAAAAGCAAAACTTGATTTAAATTTCAAAAACCTCTAAATTAGAAAAACTCAGAATTGAAAATGAGAATATAAAACTCAAAGTTTCTTCTCTTTTGATTGGAGATATTCCCATGGAGACCCTAAGCTAGAAAAATTATGAATCGCATCCAGAAAATGTGGTGATAAATCAGGTCTGGGATATATCAAAGATAGTTTAATGAAAAATAAAAAATGCATCTCCTATATTTGTAAAAGGAGAACCCTTAAACTCAAAAGGTAAGAATTTTAGAAATTATAACCAAAACGATTTCAAAAATCCAAAACCTTTTCAAGCTTCCAAAGTCAATTCAAATAACATCAACTATAGAAATCAAAGATATAATCCTTTAGCTGAAAAAATAGTGGACTTACTCAAAGAGTTTCTCAAATCTAACTTTAATGATGTCAAAGTTAATAGACAGAGAAATTTCAACTCTCTTAAACAAAGAAAAACTAATGGAACTCCTAAACCCAAAACTATAATGAAATGAGTTCCATAAGTTACTTGTCTTGTTGCCCATACTGCCTTCAAAACTTCTAGCCATTCAAAATGGTACCTGGACAGTGGATGTTCAAGACATATGACAGGTGATAAAAAGATATTCACCAATCTCCAAGAGATGTTGATGGTTTAGTTACTTTTGGTGATGAAAGCAACTGCAGAATTATAGGCCAAGGTACCGTTCAACTTTCTAACCTTCCTCCTTTTAAAAATATTTTATATGTTGAAGGACTTAAACACAATATTTTAAGTATATCTCAAATCCACGATAATAAACACAGCGTGAAATTTAGTAAACACAGATGTGAGATAACAAATGAGAAAGGTTGTATGATATTAAATGGTCGTAGGACTTCTAAAAATTGCTATATTATCAATGAATCATGCTCTTTTAATTTTTCCTTTTACATGGTCCAAATAGACGAAACGGAACTATGACATACACATCTTGGACATGTTAACTACCAAAATCTTTATAGATTGAGCGAAATAGATCTTATTCAAGGTATATCTAAATTAAAAAAAGGTTGATAAAATATGTGGTGATGTCAAATTGGCAAACAAACAAGTAGTCATAAGAAAGTAAACTCCTTAGCCACAACCAAACCAATTGAACTTCTCCATATGGATTTAGTTGGACCAACAAGAATAGAGAATAGAGGTGGAAAGAAGTACTTTCTGGTTATCGTTGATGACTTTATTAGATTTACTTGCGTAGCCTTTATGAGAGAGAAATTTGAGACTCTCGACGAAGTAAAAAAGAATACTAAAACGAATTCAGACTGAAAAAGAAGTAAACATAATTAAAATCAGAAGTGATCATGGTAATGAATTTGAAAATAATAATTTTGAAAAATTCTGTATAGATCATGGTATATCACACGAGTTTTTTGCTGCTAAAACACCTCAACAGAATGAGGTTGTTGAATGAAAAAATAAAGTGCTACAAGAGATGGAAAATGTTATGTTAAATAGCATGAATTTACCAAAGAACTTGTGGGCTGAAGCTATGAATACTGCATGCTACATAATAAATTATGTGTATGTAAGAAAATCAAAAGATAAAATAGCTTATGAGTTATGGTTTAATAAGAAACCAACTGTCAAGTATAAATTTTTGGAAGTAAGTGCTTCATATTATGTGACCGAAAAAATTTAGGAAATTAAAGCTAAGAGTGATGATGGGATATTCTTAGGTTATGCTCTGAATAGTCAAGCGTATTATGTTCTTAATAAAAGAACAGGAGTGATCCAAGAATCTATTAATGTTGTAATTGATGATCACTTGATCACTCCCACATCAAGTTTAGATGATGATGAAGTTAACTTTATTGAAAAACCTTATTCTTCATCTAATCTAGTTAATACTGAATTAAGATCAGTCAAAGACCATCCTACTGATCTGATATTAGGGAATCCTCTTACTGGTGTGCGAACGTGAAAACAATTAGAGAATATCTGTAATTATGTTTGCTTCACCTCTCAAATTGAACCGACAAATGTAAAAGAAGCACTTACCAATGAAACTTGGATAATAGCTATGTAAGAAAAGTTAAATCAATTTATGAGAAATGATGTTTGGTATTTGGTTCGAAGACCATCTGATACACATATAATTCGAATCAAATGGATTTTTAAAAATAAATTTAATGAAATAAAAAATATAATTAGAAATAAGGCTAGACTGGTTGTACAAGAATACACTCAGATAGAAGGAATCGATTATGATGAAACCTTTGCACAAGTAGCTCGTCTTGAATCCATCAGATTGTTTATATCAATTGCATGCTTTAAAAAATTATATTAAATAGATGTTAAAAGTACATTTTTTAAATGGTGATTTACATGAAGAGGTTTATGTTAAACAACCTGATGGTTTTGAGGACCCTAAACTCTCAGATCATGTATATCGTCTTAAAAAAGCACTTTATGATTTAAAACAAGCTCTTAGGACATGGTATTTAAAATTGAATAGGTTCTTACTCAGTCACAACTTTATCATGGGTAGCATTGATAAAACTTTACTTGTTAAAAAATATAATGAACACATACTAATAGTACAGATCTATGTTGATGATATTATCTATAGTTCTACAAGTACTAACTTGTTCATTGAGTTTGCAGAGCTTATGAAATCCAAGTTCAAAATGAGTATGGTTAGAGAATTGAATTACTTTCTAGGCTTACAAGTAAAATAACAGGAAGATGGTATTTTCATTTCTCAAACCAAGTATTCTTTGAATTTGGTAAAGAAAATTGGATTCGAGAACGATAAAAAGTTTAATACACCTATGAGTGCAACTCTTAAACTTTTAACGGATGAAATGGTAAAAGTATAGACTCTCGCTTATATTGAAGCATGATTGGTAGTCTCTTATACTTGATTACTGAAAAAGAGAAGAAAATAAGAATTGTAAAAAGTATCTTTAAGGAGGGTTGCGTGGTCTGTGCAAGACATATTGATTGCGCGGGATCGCGCAACCAATAATTCAGTTGTGTGGGGTTGTGTAACTGATTTCTGGACTCGTTGTCCATGAATGTTCAAAATCGATAAAAGGTGGGTCCCTTGGCACTAGGATCGAGGTTTCACACGTGTGGAGTCCTATAAATACCCCCTCCTTCTCTCATTTGAGAGAATTAAAGATTTTGTAAGAAGTGTAGAGCAGCGGAGAAGACTGAAGGTATGAGTGCATAGAAAGCCAGAGTTTGTACGGACCCGTGCAACCAGACAGCCATGTAGTCAATAATGAGGAGAGACTGAAATGCTGATGAAATGATTAGGCTCCAGTTCCTCTTCTGTCCAAGCTTCAAGAAGAGAAATCAGCTGATCAGATTCACATGATATTCCTCTTAAAGAGATGATTAAATTACAAATCAAAGTGTTGCCGAATTTGACATCCAGCTTCGATATTTGAACTTTGTCATTTTTTGTACTCTAGATAATTTATCTTAGAATTAAGGGACACCCAAGGATGTAAATGAATTCAATATTAATAATATGATGATTATTCTTAATTTACTCTATCTCTGTTATATTTGAATAAGATAATATCCCAAATCGAATGCATTTGTTTCTTGTTCGAAACAAAATGACGACTTTGCTGGGGATCTTTATCTTATTTAATGATAACACTGAGATGATACAGAACTTCATCATAGTTTGGCATTTTTCTAATGCCAAAATGGTGATTCTCATTGGGAACATCCTCCCCTTCATCTCTTAGATAAATTATGTTGTTATTCAAATAATAATTACACTTGTGTGTCTTATTTTAAAGGTACGAAGATAAAATTGCAAACTACGATCAAATGACAAACTCAACGATGAAGTAAATTTTACTTCACTGCAACTAGATTCATGGTGGAATATGCGCTGGATCAACCTCCGAGGCATGAAACCCAGTCTCCCATAAGTAAAAATGACTTAACCCGAACAATGGTTGGAGTCATATCTGCTTTTCCTTGAGTACCAAAAGATAACGAGAATTGGACTGTCGTGACATCTCGAAGAACCAGGGCTTGAAATGCATGGAGCTTCAGAACAAGTCTTCCTTCGCCATGAACTAGGGGACCAATAACACGGAACACTGCTAAGAAGAATCCCAAATTGGCCCCTCCTGCCATATATCCCAGGTAAACGGTTCCACAGTTAGCATCACGTGGCTTCCTAGCTCTGATTGCTCCAAGAGTCCGATGGACAAAAGAACAATAGGGAAAGGTGTTACTCATGGGATCACGTACTTTTGTATCATCTCGATCAATCAGTTATAATGGAAGTATGAGAAAATTGAACGGAACTCCCCTCCTTGTAAGTCCCATCACGTTAACATATTCTTATCCCACTCTGACTACAGCTTCATCAGGAAATGGGGAAGCTAGAGTACACATGACCGGAATAGATCAGGGAACTATGCCAACTATGGAGGATCGCATGAATAAAATGGCACAATCACAGAGGACATTAATGGAAGAATGTAGAAATCTCATAGAGGCTCTAGCAACTCTCGTGCATAATGTAGCCCAGATAGCAGCTCCTCCGATGATGGACACGATGAAGGGACAAGAACTTCAACCTGAAGGTTTCCAGCCACAGGAGGCAGGATCACTCGGACCTGCTCCGGCAGTGAGAACCATAACTCAATAAGAAGTACAACAAGTTATTGAGGAAGCCGTGAGAGTGGAAAGGGAACGTGAGAACGTTGGTCGGTTCAAATATCGGATACCATATCCACAAGAAGTAGAGGATGTCCCGTACTTAGTCAACTTCGAGCACCCAAATTTTTAAAAGTTTAATGGAGAAGGGTTGCTGGAGGAGCATTTAATACACTTTATTACCAGCTTGGGGAATTTCTCTACCATACCAAAATACTGCCTACGTTTGTTCATATCATCCCTGACAAGTAAAGCATTCTGATGGTATTTTAATCTGGCTCTAGGATCGATATGCACATGGGAGCAGATGCAGGATGCCTTTATGTCAAACTTCTTCTCTTCAGAACGCAATGTTAGTATTAGAGAGTTGGATTCACTACGACAGAGAGAAGGGGAACTAGTGGAGAAGTTTATAAACATATGGAAGACTTTAGGAGCCTCGTGTAGGCAGCTATTGGAAGAAAAAGAATAGGCCAAGATGTGCTTAAATTCCATGGAAACGAGAACTGCGTTCATGCTCACTAGTGCCGATATTAAAACTTTCCATGACTTGGCCACCAAAGCCCATGCCTTAGAACTAATGACTCGAAATGCCAATGTTTCACTATGAAATAGCCACAAGAGGACCCATTAAGTTATTACAAATATTGTGGACCATGAAAAAGGGGTCAGGAAACAAGGGATTCATGAGAAAAAAGGACAGAGTGGAAGGAAGAATCAAACCATCCTAAAAGCAGGTTCACTGGAAAAAAGACCCAGATCACTTAATTCTCATGAAGGGTTTTCATTCGATAGAGATAACGTTATTCCTATGATGAATCATTTGTTGAAAGCCAGTATGAAAGAATTACCTGCGTCCAAGCATCCTGAAGTTGCAGGAAGATCAAGAGAAAGAGATTTTTGCCGCTACCATCATTTGGTAGGGCATTTGATAGAAAATTACTACACATTAAAATGCATAATACAAAGAATGATAAACATGGGTGAAATATTGGTCGGAAAAGAAAAAGAAAGGGATGCAAAGGCGACAGTGAACGTGTTGACACTTCGGGAGAATGCTCATGAAAGAGTAGAGAAAGAAAGTCATGAGATGAGAAGGAAAGCCGTGGTAATTACGCTACGGTTAGGGAAAAGAATGGTAAGTCTCCCAAGGAAGAAAGTTGGAACGACAAGGACTGAGGTCATCAAGGACCAGCGTGATAGTGACAAGAAATGAGAGAAGAATGAAATAGAAAAAGTGACATATAACATCGTGAATCATTTGAAGGGTATACCAGCTCGGTTAAGCATTTATGATGTGTTAAAATTATCAGAAGATTTCAGATAAAGTTTGATTCAAGCGCTATCTGACCACAATGTCAGAGAAACGTTGTTGGTAGAAATGGAAAATGAAGAACACAAGGAGTAGGAAGACTTTATGCCAGTAGTTTCCTTCTTTGATGATGAACTAGCTTGTGGTACAGGGCATAATAGGCCATTGATGATAGTAGGCCATATTCACGGCAAAGAAGTAAAAAGAATTATGCTTGATAATGGATTTGAGGTAAACCTGTTACTGTTAACAATGTTGAATAAATTAGGTTACCGTTGTTCTGATCTGCACCCTAGTGGAATGATGATACAGGGCTTTAAATAAGATGGGTAGCGTGTGCTTGGAAAAATTACGATGACATTGGAAATAGGAGAATTAACTACTGATGTTATTTGTCATGTGATCAGTGTGGTCACGACATATAATCTTCTCTTGGGAAGAACGTGGATACATCAGTACGATATTATACCATCTACCCTTCATCGATTCTTCAAATACTGTAAGGATGGAATACAATATAAAATAATGGTCGATGCAAGACCATACAAAGAACCCGAAGCCTTCTTTGCAGATGTCAGTTATTACAATGAATTTACCAGAGGAGAAGAGAAAAAGAATGATGAAAGAAAAATTCTGAAACTCGTGTGAAAGCAATAAAAGGAGAATCTGAAAAGGCAAGATCATCTGAAACTTCAGAGACAAAGAAGAAATTCTATTTTATGCCAAGACATTTGAGGCAGTCGAGACAACCGCCCTTAATGTTACTATCGCCCGAACAGTTGAAAATCCTATAGTCAAATTATACAGTACCATTTCCATATGTTGAAAGGAACAAGCCATTCCCATCTATTCCGGGAAAGTTTTATGTTGAAGCCAATGCAAAATATCTAGAGCCGATTGAATTTTACGTCTCTTCGGAAGTAAAGATATAAGCAAGGGTTGAGAACAATGTGTATCACGGAAAGCTGACATCTCATGATCTCAAGAAATTCAGTCTGGAAAACAAAAAAATGATGAAAAGGAAGGGTTTCGATGATGAAGAATTGACTGGTTTAAATCGTGGGAAAGGAATTCAGGTCCCTATTGGAGTCGGTCAGAAGAAGAGAGAAATATTTCAAGGATTGGGGGCAAAGTCTTCAGTAAATATGGTCACAGTCGATCAGCCATAAGAGATAGATCCCAAAATAGTTAATCATCCTTAGACAGCTCCAAAGCAGATAGAAGACTGTGGGTAGCCAACAATCGACAGTTTACAATAGGTAAATTTGGGCACAAAAGAAGAGCCGAGAAATACATTCATAAGTGCTGGTCTTCCTGAACAAGAGGCCGAAGAATATATTCAACTGCTGAAAGAAAATAAAGATGTATTCACCTAGACATATGCAAAAATGCCAGGTTTAGAACCTTCGATAGCAATGCATCAATTAAATATTTCCAAGGAGAAGAGAACAATTAAGCAAGCGTAAAGACAATTTCATCTAGATTTGGTCCCACTTATAAAAGAAGAAGTGAACAAGCTTATTAAAGTCGGATTTATCAGGGAGGTCAAATATCCCAAATGGATATCAAATATTGTTCCGGTAAAAAAGAAAAATGGCAAATCAGGGTATGCATAGATTTCAGGGACATAATTGAGGCTTGCTCAAAGGATGACTTTTCCCTACAAATAATGGAGCTACTGATTGACAGTATGACACAATATGCAGTCATGTCTTTCATGGATGGCTATGTTGGTTATAATTAGATTAGAATGGCTCCTAAAGATGAAGAAGCAATAGTGTTCGGAACCTCATTAGGAATTTACTGTTACAAGGTTATGTTGTTTGGTCTTAAGAATGTTGGGGTAACATATCAAAGGGCGATGTAAAGTATATTTTAAGATATGATGGACACGCATATTGAATGTTATGTAGATGACCTGGTGGTCAGGTCGGGTAATCATCAGGAACATCGTGAGCATTTAGCATCGGTCTTTCGTCAGCTTAGAAAAAAGTAGCTAATGATGAACCCGACTAAATGTTCTTTTGAAGTGTCATCAGGAAAGTTTCTCGGCTTTGTCATTAGGCATAAGGGTATCAAAATTGACCCAGGAAAAGTTAAGGCCATCTAAGATATGCCACCTCTGAAAACATTGAAGGAACTGAAGAGCTTGCAAGGGAAACTGGCGTATATTCGTCGCTCTATTTTAAATCTAGCAGGGAGAGGTTAGTTATTTTCCCATTTGATGAAGAAAGGAACAAAATTCTCATGGGACAAAGCCTGTCAGAATGTGTTCGATTCAATAAAAGAATTGCTGAGATAGCCTCCGGTATTAACATCTCCTATAAAAGGTAAACCACTTATCTTGTACATATCTATGGCTGAAACTAGCTGGGAGCCTTGTTAGCACAGGTGAATGAAGATGGGAAAGAAACTGCACTTTATTATCTGAGTCGAACTCTGATAGGCATGAAATGTAACTACTCTCTGATCGAGAAAGAATGTCTGGCACTAATATTTACACTATAGAAGTTGAGACATTATTGCCTATCTCATGACATAACTTTGATCTCAAGAGTAGATCCGATAAAGATTTTAATGACAGGGCCGATGTTATCAAGAAGATTGGCCAAATGGATGCTGTTACTTTTAGAATACATGATTACCTATTATTCGGCGAAAGCAGTGAAAGGACAGGTAGAGGCATATTTCTTGGTAGTGCATCCTATAATGGAAAGTGAAACAATTAGCGATGATTTTCCTGATGAGCAGGTAATGATGATTGAGTCATAAGGTCAATGGCAAATGTATTTTGATGGTTCTTCTCGAGAGTCAGCAGCGGGGGTAGGAATTATTTTCATCACTCCTCGAGGTGATTAATTACCCTATTCTTTCACATTGGACACCGCTTGCACGAACAATGAAGCCGAATATCAAACTCTCATCATTGGAATGGAAATTGCCCAAGAAATGAAAATAAATACGTTGCAGATTTTTGAAGATTCCAAGATGATTGTAAATTAGCTAACGACTGAGTTTGAAATAAGATAGCAAGAACTCTTGCCATACTG
The DNA here is from genome assembly GCA_037074715.1 of Magnolia kwangsiensis. Taxonomy (NCBI): domain Eukaryota; kingdom Viridiplantae; phylum Streptophyta; class Magnoliopsida; order Magnoliales; family Magnoliaceae; genus Magnolia; species Magnolia kwangsiensis. The sequence goes on along the minus strand of CM073575.1, from coordinate 73,400,816 downwards.
TCGAAAAGCCCAGTAGTTACTGGAGCAATTCTTCCATGTTGAAATCAAGCACGTACCTCGATTTGAAAATGCAAAGGCAGACGCTCTAGCTAGTTTGGCAGCAGCCCTATCTTATTTAAACCGAAGTCCGCTCTAACTGACTATAGAAGAAAGAAGATTCCTACCCTCTCCTGAAGTTGTCAATGAAGTCGTCGAAGCGCTTCCTATATTATGTTTATAAGTAACAACAGATGATTGGAGATAACCATTCATAGATTACCTCAAATATGATATCTTGCCAAAAGACCCAGCATAAAGGCAGCAAATCAGACAGAGATTAAGCAGATTCATTGTTTGTAGTGAAGTGCTCTACAAAAAATCTTACAACGAAACGCTGCTACTGTTTCGACAAAGAAACAAATGCGTTTGATTTGGGGAATTAATTCAATGATAACAAAGAATTTGATGAAAGAACATTGATTACATTTATCTGAGTTCATTTACATCCTTTGATTCCCTTGATTCTAAGATTGATTATTAGAAATGAACAACTTGCAATCACTGAAAGCTTAAATATAAATTTTGACAGCCTTTCGGAAGCACTTCTAGTTATCTCCCAATACTTAGGAGGAATTATTGATCTGATCAACCAGTCTTCCATGAGATAGAAATTTCAATAGTATTCTGGTGTTATTTCAGTCATCTCCTAGGACTTAGGAGGAATTATTGAATCGATCAACCAATCTCTCTTTTGAACTTGTCTGTTGTGCCAAGGAGAGGGTCTGAAGCAGTGAAGATTGAACTCCCATGATTTTGGTAGCATTTCAGCCCTTTTTTGCCTTGGCCACATGGTGACCTAGTTGGGCGACCTGCATAACTGGATTACCCATTGCACGGTAAGCGCAATAAGGCGCTTGGGTGCGCGATCCGCGCAACCACTCTCATACATTGCGCGATCAGCGCAGCTTAGTACCTGAGTTGCGTGACCCGCGCAACTGACTCTACTCCTCACCTTCAATTTATTTTTCGAGCTCCGCCTTTCCCTAGAAAACCTTCTCCCTCAAATGAGAGGGGGAGTGGGGTATTTATAGGTCCCCACACGTGCCAACCCTCGGTTTCTGTGCCAAGAGCCCCACTTTACATTAATCTCAACCGTTCATTTTAATTTGTCTCTGCATTTGGCTGCACTGCCTACGCAACGATAGTCTTACCTATCCTACCCGCGCAACTAGTTACACTGCCCGCGTTCACCAAAATAGTCTTCATTAACCGCCCAACACTCTGCGCCAGTTGGAGTCATCCATGCTACCCGTGCACCTCTTTGCGCTACTCAGACAATCTAAATAACTGTTATTTCTCTAGCGTAACTAGGTACGCGACACGCACAAGAGTAAAGTTGGCCACGTGATTCGCGCAACTCCTTAACTGGTTGGGTGATCAGCGCAACAACTTTACTTCTCTTTATATCTGGCTCTCTATCTTTCAATGTTCCTTTGTGATTTTTATGCTCCAACAGATGCCCCCTCGATCCTTCTTTGATTGATTCCTGAAATAAAATGGAGGATCGATCTTCCTTCTACTGAAGAACTTGAATGAACTGCAACTGAAGGATGACTGGATGATCATGCTTGCATGGAAGATTGGATGATCATTCTTGACCAGAAGATTGAATGATTACGTTCGATCAGAATACTAGAATGCTCGCACTCGAATGATAGACTTGAATGATTACGTTTGAACGGAAGATTTGATGATGGCATTCAAGCAAAAAACTTGAATGATGGCGCTTGAACAGAAGACTTGAAAGATAGCGCTCGAACAGAAGACTTGAATGATGGCGCTCGAATAGAAGACTTGAATGATAGTGCTCGAACAGAAGATCGGAAGACTCGTGCTCAAACGAAAGGTTTGAATGATTGCGTTCAAACAAAAGACTTGAATGATGGCACTCGAATGGAAGACTTGAATGCCCCCAGTCAGCAGTATCGAGTAGATGTTTCACTAGAGAGGATAAAATTCTTTTTTCATTGAAGCACATCTCTACAACAGCTGTGATGACTTTGTCTTTGAGCGATTTGATCAGAGAACTATCTTTCAACACCGTGGTCGCTGCAACAGCCTCTTTGATCAGCTCTAGCAATTCTTTCCTTCAACTCTGTATCTGAGGTTGTTCTTTAATGCTGCTCCCACCATAATAAATTTTTATTGTTTCCTTTACTCACGATCTGTATAACCCAAGCTTTTGAATGATGATCTCTCCTATCAAATTAATTGGAATTAGTATCTTAATTCATTTTAATTTTTTTCAATATAGCTTTCTGAAGCATTGATAATTTTTGAAATAGATTGAGAGTTTCTTCTATTTTTAGGCCGATTGTGATTTTCGCAATATAATTTAATCAATCTTTGCGCTTATCATCATGCTTAACATTGTATTCTTTATATTGCACTCTTGGATATGTCATCTATAGTTTGTGCTCCTTAGCATTTCTTCATAGACTTTTCCTTTGATCTTCACTGATTCTGAAAAATAAACAATACTTCTTTTAATTTTCATTTAATAAATTTTCAAAGGATATAGAAGTTACTGATGATGATTCCATTTATTCTTTGTCTTCATCAGATCTGGTACTTGGAGTCTCGCGATATCATTATTCATAATTCCCAGCATATGAATTTCTCCACCGTGCATAAGAGATTACAGAAAGACCAAGGCATATATTATTTTGAAGACATTAAATTCTGCCCCCTTTCCAAGTCAATGTCGCATAAAAATTTCTTCAAAAGATAATATTTTTGAAATGAAGTTTTCTGATATTACTAAAGAATAAATAATCTTTACTGCTCTTTTCATGACTTCCAAAGAATATATCAGAGTCCTTATACTGTCCGGTAGAGAATGATAATTCTTCACTAGTTTATTCTCTGCCCCCCTTTTGAGAACCTTGTGCAATAATATGTCTCTATTCATTAAGAAGACGAGAGACAAAAAGACCTCATAGCTCTTGTCAATACATTAATTGACCTTGGAGACTTGAGCTTTTGAGTAGATAATCACCAATATCTTGAAGGCATTTACTGTTGATATAATTTGAACCTGATTCAAGAGAAATGCATTTTTGCATGTTGTTTACTCAATGTTTAAAATTTTCATCAGGCAATTGCATATTTGAGTATATCTGATTTAAACTATGTATTTGCAACATTTTGAATACTATACTTAGTTTATGCTTTTGAGCAACGATGCCCATGTACTTTAACTGACCATACCTTGACTGGACATGTCCTGACTTGACTGGACTTGACTTGAATAGTCTAGATTGAACTAGACTGGACTGGATTGAACTAGTCTAGATTAAACTAGACTGGACTTGACTGAACTGGACTTGACACTGGGCTCAAGGAACAATTTTAGTTTATCGCTGATTTCAGGTAACCAATTTCAGGCTAGGTCTAATGCGTAGTTGGCCGTATAGGCTTGGCTAGGTGGCGTTAATTGATTATAGGTCTTAAGTGTAGCTGGCCATATAGGCTTGGCTAAGCGGCCTTAATTGATTATAGGTCTTAAGCGTAGCTGGCCGTATAGGCTTGGCTATGCTGATTTAACTAATTATAGGTCTTAAGCGTAGCTGGCCATATAGGCTTGGCTATGTTGCCTTAACTAATATTTTGCCATGGCTGTCGTAAGATCTATGTAGTTGACCATATAGGTTTATTCCACTGCTTATTTCATTATCATGAACAGTGAATCCATAGCTAATATTTCGCCAGCTGCTGATATATTGAGAGAATCAATAATTGATATCGCTAATATATTCTAAGAATCAATATTTGATATTTCGTCGTCGCTGATATATTCTGAGAATCAATATTTGATATTTCACCGTCGCTAATATATTCTAAGAATCAATATTTGATATTTCGCCATCGCTAATATATTATGAGGATATTCATGCTGTATTTGAAATAGTTTATCAGCTTGGTGACGATAGCAATTTTGATAAGATAAGCTTGCATGAGTCATTGATGACGACAGTGATAGTTATTTATTTTTGTGACAATCATTGACGCTTTTATTTGGCGATAATCATTGAGGCTTTTATTTGGCGATTGTCATTGATACTTCACCTTTGGCGATGACTTGATGTGCTTGGAAAGCCTGCCTTTTATTCATATACACAAAAGATATACATTCTATGGTGAGAAATACATTTCACAGTTTCTTATTCACCTTTCTTGCTTATCTATCTTGCCCCCTTTTGATTAGGAAGCATTGCATTGGGAATCTTCATAATCAAAATCACGATGTTGCGACCTTTAACAAATATAATGATGTCGCATTATCGCATACCTCTGTGTGAGATTAGCTTTGCCCCCAATCTCAAACTAATCAGGCCTGTATACTATGATTTTTTCTCCCATGTCGTATACTTTAACAATTTTGCTTTTATCAATTGTCTTCTGTAACTTGTTCTTCAAGCTATTCACTTTTCTTTCTTCTTCAATTGCATTTCCAGAATTTCTCCTGAAATTCAAAGTCAATTGAAAATTTACATTTTTAATCATCCATCTAAATGGGAGTACACGACCTTGTCTTTCACAATCCTTTTGCTACTATACTTGTTGGCAACAATCATTAATACTTGATAACAATCGTAAATTCTTGCTAGCATTAGCACTTGCTTTTGCCCCAACTTTAACCTGGAAAAATTGATAGAGACAATTATTATAAACAATTATCATTTTTGGGAGTCAACAATTACCTCATTTGGAATTCTGAGATTTTAACATGTTGAGACTTTGCTGACATTCTGAGACTTTGTTTATCTTGCCCCTTTTTTGTTTTAGAAGATTGTACCGATACCTTTTGAAATCAAAATGGTGGTCATTTCCTGAACTGACAGGTATTACAATGTATATCTGTAACGAATATGCCTTTTATTGCGACTTTACATCTTTTACTTCACTCACTTCTTTTCATTTGAGTATTTAGGCTATGATAGCTCGATCTTGTCAATTGCTGACGGTTTACCATAAGAAGCATGTTGTCAACTTTTAAACGCGGATGCCCCCAAAATTTTCTTTGCCCAGTTTCTGTCCTTTTTCTCTTTCTGTCCTGCTTTTTCCATCACAATTTCTCCCTTATCGATCATCTTTTGTAGCTTTTTCCTGAGGGAATTATAATTTTTTGTATGGTGCCCAAACTTACGATGATAATGACAATAATCCATTCCTCTTGTATTTTCAATTTCTTTGAAGTGTCTTAGCCGAGATAATTCAATACTCTTCATAGCCAATAATTGATTTAGCATAGGAAGTATATCTTTTCTTGCAAACGAATACTTCATATGATCTTTACTTTGCCTGGACCTTCTATATGTCATTATAACCGCACGACCATTTCTATCTTCTTCATCGTTGTCTTCTTTCACATCCTGATAATCTGCTTTAGTTTCTTCTTTCCGAGTGATGTGAGCTGATTTTGACTGAAAAGCAGACATTCTTTCCATCATCTTTTCAAGAGTATAAGCATTTGTAGCAAAATTACAAAAGGTTTTTCAATCTTTCGTAATCAGGTGGCATGCCAACTCTGGTCTCATGCTTTCTAAACATAGTTCTACTTGTTCTGATTCTTGTAGAGGATGTTGACATGACGCTGCCAAGTCCTTCCATCGACTGATGAATTCTTCAACTAATTCATTTTCTTCTTGGCGAATAGAGGCCAGTTCAGTCAAACTAACTTCTCAGTCCGAAGAGAAAAAGTTTGACATAAAAGCATCTTTCATCTGTTCCCAGGTATGAATAGATCCTGGGATTAAACCTAAATACCATTTGAAAGCTCTTCATGTCAGAGAAGATCCGAATAATCGTAGACAATATTGAGGAACTCTAGAGAAATTTTCGATCTTTGCTATGAAATGCATCATACACTCTTCTGGTGATCCATTCCCATTAAATTTCTGAAAGTATGGGTGTTTGAAAATGGCGGGAAACGGCATTTCTTCTATTTCAGGGGGATATGGTGTCTGATATTGAAACCTTTCATTCTGACTTCGTTCATTCTCTAGATGAATAGATTTGATAACCGTCTGCTGGATTTCTCCCTGTTTTATATTCTGATTAATATTAGGCATCAGCTCTTGAAATATAACCGCTAGCGGTTGTGGCCCTTCTTCTTATGGTTCAATATTGTTCACAACAGTCACTGTTAGAAATTTAGGGATTTCTCCAGTCACATGCTCATCTGGCGGAAACTGACCAAGCTCATTAACATCTATCAACGAGCTTCCTGTTTCTTTATAATTTGATTGTCTTGATATTGAAGCAAGAACGAGCGCCGCACTGCTGACGCTATTGAAGAAGATGGACTATTATTTAATTTGAAACCAGAGTACTGTTGCTTTGAAGAACTGGCTGACTCAAATTGTAGCATTCTCAATGCATGAGTTTTCTTGAAATATTTTGCAGGAAGTGCTGTGAGTGAACATTTACTGGTGATGGTTGCCTTTCCTTTATTTTTCTGAACTTGCAATGACTCTGTGGAAGCTGTCTTTATGGTTATAATTGATGGTACCAAAAGACCTTTTGGAGTAATGGACATTTCTATTTTTATTGAATGAGATGATTGTATATCTAAAGAAAGACTGTATCTTATGACACTTCGCATAATCAATGTAGTATTTGGTGAGATGATGCTTCTTGCGGAAGTAAATCGAACTTTTCATCTTTTTGATGTTACTATCTTCCATCCTCCATCTTGTTGAGCTATTGGCGAAATAGAGATCATTCCATCTATTACATGAGATTCACTACTCTTGATCACTGCAGACTTTGCTTTCTCTGACATTTTCTCTTACATTTTACATTTTTGCTCTTTTGTCCATTCGACCCTGTTTCGCCCCAAATTTGCCATTGGTTGTATTTTGTAATTGAGTTCAGGAACCTTCAATCATGAGACACAACTATAGTTAGTATTTGAATAAGCAAAAAACTTATCTTAGAGATGAAGGGGAGGATGTTCCCACTGAGAGTCGCCATTTTGGTGTCTATACAAATGCCAAAAAGTAATTAATGTTCTCTTAATATTTTCCAAGTTACCATCGAATAACGGTCCCCAGCAGAGTCGCCATTTTGTTTCGACAAAGAAACAAATGCGTTTCATTTGGGGAATTAATTCAATGATAACAAAGAATTTGATGAAAGAACATTGATCACATTTATCTGAGCTCATTTACATCCTCTGATTCCCTTGATTCTAAGATAGATTATTAGAAATGAACAACTTACAATCACTGAAAGCTTAAATATAAATTTCGACAGCCTTTTGGCAGAACTTCTAGTCATCTCCCAATACTTAGGAGGAATTATTGATCTGATCAACCAGTCTTCCATGAGATAGAAATTTCGACAGTATTTCAGTGCTATTTCAGTCATCTTGTAGGACTTAGGAGGAATTGCTGAATTGATCAACCAATCTATCTTTTGAACTGCCAAGGAGAGGGTCTAGAGCAGTGAAGATTGAACTCCCATGATTTCGGCAGCATTTCGACCTTTTTTTTCCTTGGCCACATGGTGACCTAGTTGGGCAACTTGCGTAACTGGATTATCCATTGCACGATCAGTGCAATAAGGCGCTTGGGCGCATGATCCGCACAACCACTCTCATATGTTGCGTGATCCGCGCAGCTTAGTACCTGGGTTGCGCGACCCGTGCAACTAACTCTACTCCTCACCTTCAATTTATTTTCAGAGCTCCACCTTTCCCTGAAAAACCTTCTACCTTAAATGAGAGGGGGAGTGGGGTATTTATAGGCCCCTACACGTGCCAACCCTCAGTTTCTGTGCTATGGGCCCCACTTTACATCAATCTCAACCATTCATTTTAATTTATCTCTCCATTTGGTTGCACTGCCCCCGAAATGGTAGTCTTACCTGTCCTACCCACACACCCAGTTACGCTGCCCGCATTCACCAAAATAGTCTTCGTTAACCGCCTAACACTCTGCACGAGTCGGAGTCATCCATGCTACCCACGCACCTCTCTGCGCTACTCAGATCATCTAAATAACTACTGTTTCTCTAGCGTAACTAGGTGAGCGACCCGCACAAGAGTAAAGTTGGCCACGTGATTCACGCAAGGCTTTGTACGATCCGTGCAACTCCTCAACTGGTTGCACGATCAGCGCAACAGCTTTACTTCTCTTTATGTCTGGCTTTCTTTCAATCTTCCTTTGTGATTTTTTATACTCCAACAGCTACGTTGTCTTGATGAACAAGAAGCAAGCCAGATGCTATGAGAAGCTCATTCTGGGGAATACGGGGCATACTAGGTTGGATGAAATTTATTTCATCGAATACATTGAATGGGGTATTACTATCCCACAATGTTCAAAGATGCAATAAATTATGCAAAAAAGGTGCTATGAATGTCAGATCCACGGAGATGTCATGCATGTTCCTTCTGAAGACCTTCATCAAACGGTCACTTCTTGGCCTTTCACTGCATGGGGACTTGATGTTATCGGCCCCATAAATTTACCTTCGTCGAAAGGGAAACAATATATTCTAACAACAACAGACTACTTCTCCAAGTAGATAGAAGAGATTGCATTGTGCAATGTCAAAGAGAAAGACGTGATTAATTTCATTCGACATGTGATAATATATCATCACGACATTCCAAAGAGGATTGTTATCGATAATGGTACCCCTTTTAAGAACAGAGGCATGGACAAGTTATGTCAAAAGTTTTGCATTCACCAGTTATTTTCAACACCTTACTATCCACTGGAAAATGGATTGGCAGAGGCGTTTAACAAAATGATTATGAAAATACTGAAGAAGACGGTAACTAAAAATAAGCATGATTGGGACGAAAGGTTGTAAGAGGGATTATGGGCGTACAGGACCACCCATCGAACAGCAACAAGCGCAACACCGTATTCATTAGTTTACAGTGCAGAGGTGGTCATTCCGATAACAAAGGTCACGTCGCTCAAGATAGCAGTACATCAGTCAATTATAGATGACGAAAATGTAAAAATAAGGTTGAAAGAATTGGACTTACTCGATGAGAAGCGCCTGGCGGCCCAACGATGATTATAGTTGTATCAGGCAAGAATATCGTCTGCCTTTGATAAATGAGTGAAATATCGCTCTTTCAAGAAAGGGGATATTGTACTAATGTTAAAAAGACCAATAGTGGTGACCCAAAAAATAGGGGGCAAGCTTGAGCCTAAATGGGATAGGTTGTACATTATTATTGAGGTATATTTAAATGGAGCATATAGAGTGGTTGATCAAGATGGACAGGGTATCAATATACAAGTCAATGCACACTTCATTAAGAAGTATTATCCCTGAAGATGGTTCTGATTTTAATCCAGAATATTATCGCAATAATGCTTCTATATCAAAAGGGGGAAAAGACAAGTGAAGTCATGTTTATATATTCTTTGTCTGATGATTGAATAAAGGAGGAATTTCAAATATATCATTAAAGGTTACATATTAGTGGTTTATTAAAAGAGAGTAACCACCGTTTTTGTTATTAAATAAGCTCCGTTGAAACTCATCAAAATTAGTATAAACACCAGGCCGATATATTATTATGTGCATAGCGCGAATATCGTTAACATTATCAGCAAGTGGTGATATATTGATTAAGACATCTATTATTATTATGCATAAAGCCTATCTCCATCACCATTTGTGCTGCAATGAGAAGCTAATGGCCCTAAAAAGCCCATGAAGGCCATCGTACGCATACCCATGTGGGCAGCGGATGGAGCCAGTGACTAAAAGCCCTAAATGGCCAAAAAGTCCTTAATGGCCAATCACGCGTAACACCCATTCCGTCTGTATAGATTTCTGATAGTGTCATGGGGAATGGATGAAATTTCCCTCCAATGAATGGGTCCGACCTTGCAGATGAAGAAAATGTGGGTTGTAGTGTGCGTTCTTTGGCCATTGTCCATAGATAAGCCAACCATGCATAAGAACCCCTAGATTCTTGGCTTGATTTCAGTAGTAACTCATGAGGAAGGTCCTAAACCTACTCATTGATGGACTAACAGCCCTAGATTTGGTACCCCAAAGGTTGCCTTGTGCGGCCCGTGAACTCTAGAGAGTTATTGCGGCCAACCCCATGCGTAAATCCAACCGAGTTCTTAGCCCCGGTAGCTTCATTGGGCCCCTATGATGGATCGTGGTTTGTGAACTCACTAGGTTGTGAGAAGTTTAGTGAACTCATGAGAGTTATAGAGACTATCATGTGAAACCCGAATCCACTACTCAAGAGTCTAAAAAACTGCATTGCTCCACTACTCAAGAGCTTAAACTGTGTGTGATTATCTGACTAAATTGAAACCTAGTACCACCTATCAAAACAAAAGTCATATAGGGAATCCCGTACTGACAATCATAATATTTTAATGTTTTTATCTCAATTCTTCATTAAATATCATGTCTAGATTATTGCATAAATGAATATGCTTGAAATCATCCATGATGTAGAAATTTATGGAAGAATAAAATTTCTCAAAGATAACATCATATCTTCATTAATATATGCTAAAAGTCAAATGATGAGAGCTTGGTATTTAGCTTCATTGTTCATGCAAGCGGTGCCCAATGTAAAAGAATATGGTAATAAATCACCTTGAAGAGTGATGAAAATAATTCCTGCCCCCGCTATTAACGCTCAAGAAGCACCATCGAAATACATTTGCCATTGACCTTGTGATGCAATAATCATTACCTGCTCATTGGGAAAATCATTGCTAATTGTTTCACTTTCCATTTCGGGATGCACTGCCAAGAAATCTGCCATCGCCTGTCCTTTCACTACTTTCTTTAGCTCATAGGTAATCATGTATTCTGAAAGTAACAGCATCCATTTGGCCAATCTTCCTGATAACATCGGCCTTGTCATTAAAAACTTTATTGGATCTGCTCTTGAGATCAAAGTTATGTCATGAGATAGGCAATAATGTCTCAACTTCTATACTACAATTATCAGTGCCAGACATTCTTTCTCGATCGGAGAGTAGCTACATTCCGCGCCCATCAAAGTTTGACTCAAATAATAAAGAGCAGTTTCTTTCCCATCTTCATTCACCTGTGCTAACAAGGCTCCTAGCGAGTTTTTAGCCGCAGATATGTACACGATAAGTGGTTTACTTTTTATAGGAGCTGTTAATACTGGAGGCCATCTCAGCAATTCTTTTATTGAATCGAAATCATTTTGATAAGCTTTGTCCCATAAGAATTTTGTTCCTTTCTTCATCAAATGGGAAAACGGTTGACATCTCCCTGCTAGATTTGAAATAAAGCAACGAATATACTCCAGTTTCCCTTGCAAGCTCTTCAGTTCCTTCAATGTTTTCAAAGGTGGCATATCTTGGATGACCTTAACTTTCCCTGGGTCAATTTCGATACCCTTGTGCCTGATGACGAAGCTAAGAAACTTTCCTGACAACACTTCAAAAGCACATTTAGCCGGGTTCATCTTTAGCTGCTTTTTTCTGAGCCAACGGAAGACTGATGCTAAATGCTCTTGATGTTCTGGATGATTACCCGACCGAACCACCAAGTCATCTATATAACATTCAACATGCTTGTGCATCATATCTTGAAAGATACTTTGCATCGCCCTTTGATATGTTTCTCTAGCATTCTTAAGACCGAACGACATAACCTTATAATAGTTAAATTCCTAATGAGGTTCTGAATGCTGTTACTTCTTCATCTTCAGGAGCCATTCCAATCTAATTATAACTGGCATAGCCATCCATGAAAGACATGATTGCATATTACATAGTATTGTTAATTGGTAGCTCCGTTATTGGTAGGGGAAAGTCATTCTTCGAGCAAGCCTCATTTAGGCCCCTTAGATCTACGCACACCCTGATTTGTACATTTTTCTTCTTTATCGGAAAAATATTCGATATCCACTTGGGATATTTGACCTCCCTAATAAATTAGACTTTGATAAGCTTGTTCACTTCTTCTATCAGTGGGACCAAATCTGGATGAAATCCTCTTTGCGCTTGCTTAATCGGTCTCTTCTCCTTGGAAATATTTAATCGATGCACTACCACTGAAGGTTCTAAACCTGAAATTTTTGCATATGTCCAGGCGAAAACATTTTATTTTCTTTTAGCAGTTGGATATATTCTTCGGCCTCTTGTTCAGGAAGACTAGCGCTCATGAATGTATTGCTAGGCTCTTCTTCTGTGCCCAAATTTACCTCTTACAAACTATCGATTATCGGCTGCCCCTCGTCTTCTATCTGCTTCAAAGCTATCTCAGGATGCTTAACTATTTCAAGATCTATCTCTGATGGCTGATCGACTGTGACCATATTTACTGTAGACTCTGCCCCCAATCCTTAAAATCTTTCTCTCTTCTTCTGACCGACTCCAATAGGGACCTGAATTCCTTTCCCATGATTTAATCCAGTCGGTTTTTCATCATCAAAACCCATCCTTTTCATCAATTTTCTACTTTCCGGACTATATTTCTTGAGATCACGAGATGTCAGCTTTCTGTGATACAAATTATTCTCAGCCCTTGCTTCTATCTTTACTTCCGAAGAGGTGTAAAATTCAATAGGCTTCGGATATTTTTCATTGGCTTCAACATGAAAGTTTCCCGAAACAGCTGGCAATGGCTTGTTCCTTTCAACATATGGTAATGGTACTATATAATTTGACTACACAATCTTGTCTTTTTGGATTCTCCTTTTATTAGTTTCACACAAGCATTTTTTAGAATTTTTCTTTCATCATTCTTTTTCTCTTTTCCTCTGGTAAATTCATTGTAATAACTGACATCTGCAAAGAAGGCTTCAGTATTTATGTATAGTCTTGCATCGGCCATTACTTTATGCTGTGTTCCATCCTTACAGTATTTGAATCATTAATGAAGGGTAGAAGGTAAAATACCATATTGATGTATCCACGGTCTTCCCAAGAAAAGATTATATTTCATGCCCGCACTAATCACATGACAAACAACATTAATAGTTAATTCTCCTATTTCTAATGTTATCGTAATTTTTCCGAGCGCACGCTGCCTATCTTGATTAACGCCCTGTATCATCATTCCACTAGGGTGTTGATCAGAATGACGGTAACCTAATTTATTCAACATTATTAAAGGTAATAGGTTTACCGCAGATCCATTATCAAGCATAATTCTTTTTACTTCTTTGCCACAAATATGGCCTACTATCATCAATTGCCTATTATGCCCTATATTACAAGCTAGATCATCATCAGAGAAGGAAACTACTGGTATACAGTCTTCCCACTCCTTGCGTTCTTCATTTTCCATTTCCACTAGCAACTTTTCTCTGACATTGTGGTCAGATACTACTTGAATCAGATGTTGTCTGAAATCTTCTGATAACTTTAACGCGTTGTAAATGCTTAACTGAGCTGGTATACCCTTTAAATGATTCACGACATCTTAAGTCACTTTTGCTATTTCATTCTTCCCTTCTTTCTTGTCACTATCATGCTGGTCCTTGATGACCTCAGTCCTTGTTGTTCCGACTTTCTACATTGGGGGACATACTATTCTTTTCCCTGACCGTAGCGTAATTACCACTGCTTTCCTTGTCATCTCACGACTTTCTTTCTTTGCTCTTTCAAGAGCATTTTTCTGAACTGTCAACACGTTCACCGTCACCTTTGCATCCCTTTCTTTTTCTTTTCTGATCACTATTTTGCACCTGTTTATCATTCTTTTTATTATGCATTTTAATGTGTAGCAATTTTCTGTCGGATACCCTACTAGACGATGGTAGTGTTAAAAATCTCTTTCTCTTGATCTTCCTGCATCTTCATGACTCTTAAACGCAGGTAATTCTATCGTACTGGCTTTCAACAACTGATTCATCATAGGAATAACGTTGTCTCTATCGAATACAAACCCTTCGTGAGAATTAAGAGATCTGGGTCTTTTTCCAATGAACTTGTTTTTAGGATGGTTTAATTCTTCCTTCCGCTGTCCTTTTTTCTCCTGAATCCCTAGTTTCCTGACCCCTTTTTTTTATGGTCCATAGTATTTATGATTAACCTACTGGGTCCTCTTTTAGCTGTTTCATAGTGAAACGCTAAAATTTTTTGAGTCATTGGTTCTAAGGCATGGGCTTTGGTGGCCAAGTCACAGAACGTTTTAATATCGGCGCTAGTGAGCCCAAACACAATTCCTGTTTTCATGGAATTTAGGCATATCTTGACCTGTTCTTTTTCTTCCGGTATATGCTTGCACGAGGCTCCCAATGTCTTCTATCTGTCTATTAACTTCTCCATTGGTTCCCCTTCTCTCTGGCATACTGAAGACAACTCTGCGATGTTGACATCGCATTATGAAGAGAAGAAGTTTGACATAAAGTGTAATGCCCTGAAAATCGGGGGTCGAGCAGAAGCTCAGCTCCCGAGTTCCAATGCATCACTTACGCAATATAGATAATGATGATTGAATGTTGTTCATATTAGTTCATGAAACATGAGTGAGATTATACCAAAATAGCATATCAATATCCAGAGACAGTTAAATTTCATAAGCGGAAGACTGTGATAGATATATAAAATATATATAAACTGTCATAATTATCCAAAGTGTGAACATGACACTAGGTTAAATATATACATGTATACTCCAAAAATGAACAAAATGAATATACATGAGTATTCTAAAAGTGTAAAATAACATGTGTAAAGGGCATCTAATCAGCATCCCTGTAACCCCGTCGATCAGAACATGGTCTACATAGACCCACCTGATAGCTGCATATAGGAGAAACCTTCCTCATCATCATAAAAATTCAGCTCCACTTTACAAGCATCGCCATCATCTGAAACTAAAACAGAGTCTAGTTGATATTTAAAATACCATCCCAGAACATGGGAGTGAGTGATCAACTCAGTGAAACAATAAAGCAAAGGTTAACATGTTATCAATTCAGTCAAGCAGTAATGATAATGCAATACAACAATCGGGTCCTAAGTACTCTTGTTAATGCAAGAATGATATGAAATAATGAAGCATGACCTCTCCTGCACTCCCTCAACGTCTTCATCTTACGGTGCACATGACAACCACTCGAAAGTGCTTTGACTCGCCAAAGCACATGCAATGCTGTGCATGCTCATGTTAGCCAATACTTAATTATATTTATTCAGACAACAGGATTGGGAAGCTAAGGTACCTCCCTTATATCAATTCTCAAATAATGATCCATTCTAGGGTCGTCAATCCTAGCAAATCTCATATGATGTTATGGTTCTAGGTCACTATAAACGGCTCATCACCTGATCAGTGTAGGCCTAGTTTATACTCTAGTTACTACGAAAATACTCATCTCCTCAACGCAGTCTAAGAGTATGCTCGAGATTACTACAAAGGGCTCGTCACCTGATCAGTGTAGGCCAACAACTCGATTACAGTGTCTCATACCACTGTATTCATCTCACGAATCTGGTTTACTCACTGGTCACTATGGGTGGGCTCATCAACTTGGCTTAGGCCGACAGCTCGACTACGGTGTCCCATCCACCATGCCTGGCTCATGAGTCTTAGTGGATCGAGATATTAAGGTTAAACAGGATTTTCACTGGTAAGGTGGTACGTTAGATTTAAGTAGTTGTGTCCACACATGGTAAACACACAATAGGTGAATCGAGTTACTTGACAAGCTCGATTGGTATGAGTATACGTTGAATTGATCGACATAGAGCATGTAAGCACTTCGAGTGGCCTAACCACTATCAGCAAACTCTCTACGACTCGGATTCCTTGAACCCATCTATTGTGGCGAAGCTAACTCATCCACTCGTTCGGGAATCGTTACCGATAGCCTGGACTATATAGTAGTCCCAAACGCATGTAAATATAATAGGATAACACATGTGGTAAGCATATCAAAGTTAAACAATTAATTCAAGTAACGTAACCAATTAAACATTTCACAAAATACAAGGTAAACATAATCTACACAAATGCACTTCATGCTAAATCACACAAATTTAATCTAAGTTACATGAAGGGATATATACACATAGCTAAGGTAGTTGAGAATCTCACCTCAAATCCTATATAACATCCACTTTACTAAATATTTGCTCATCCAGACATTTTCACAAACACTTAGACTACACACATCAACATACATGACGTAAGTTGATCACAACATGTATTAGGGAAAATCCTTTCACTAAGGAGTTGTCACAAATACAACACGCATATATCCATGATGGATAATCATGGTGAGTAGGGATTCAAATTCCATACTCATTCAATGATTTCCACAAACACTTAAACTACACATTTCAACCTACCCGATACAACTCAGTTATAAGCTACATTAGGGCAAATCCTTTCGTAAGGAGTTGTCACGTATTCAACAATCACATGTTCACAGTGAATAATCATGACAAGCACAAAACCAAATTCCCAACATATCTAGTCATTTCAACCTACACATGGAATAGCCTATATTTAACATAGTTCATATATAACCATAGAGTGAAGAAAACAACGTATCTAACATTTGAAACGGAAACTCAGTCAGTTATAAATCATTAACTGACATTGAAAGCCTTGAAAACTATAACCTATACGTTTATAGTCTGCACCTTTCACCGGTAAACTCATAACGGATTCAGTTTAAACACTCTGCCTTCGTCTATGGCACAACGGTAACTTATAGTATGAAATAGGTTAGCTATTTCATCACATACACTATTTGAATCCCTAAAATAGATTAGGGTTAAGATTTCTTACCCGAAAATAGAATCAAAATCACTGAAATAGCAATATGATAGTGGTAGCTAAGCATGTGGAATGGCGGGATTAAATCCTGAGAACAAACCCTAACTTTACCTCTCACTTTCCCTCTCTTTCCTTCTCTTTCTTCTCTCTTCGCTTGTAACGCCTCGTGTTTTTAGAATCCGAGTATATGACCCGTTTTCCAAAAACCTGAGTGTTAACCTTAAAGGACGGTCAAATTCGAGTATATATATTTTTTTCATCATTTATCAAAGTAAGCAGATGAGTGTAGAATGGACAAATCAACATGAAGAAAAATTTTCATTTCATTTAGAATACACAAGTGGTTGCCCATAATGACTTATACAAACCAATGTCTCCACAATAGCAAATACAAGATTACACACATGAGAAATTTAAAAGCATATGAAACAAAAATGAAAGCCACAAGATCGTGTAGCTTCCTTGGCAGGTACAACCACGTGTCCTTGAGCACCATAATGACTCCTCATCAGTCTGAACTTGCATATCACTTAAGCCACCTGTGCTACTTGTAAGGTTATATTTTTGATGGATGAGTGGCCAACTCAGTGTGAATTCCCCTCAAGATTACACATTGCCGCATTAGGTAAGAATAATTATAAAACAATAACGCAATCAAAATAATATATGATGCAGTCTTTTTAAATCCATGGATGCGTGAATGCACATCGGCCTGGGGTGCACATCCAGCTGGACTTGGGCTCGTCGCCCATGCAATCATTGACCTGGGAAAATCATCCAGTCGAACAGGGGTCGATAGTCGGTGGTCTGGGAGCTAGCGAAACGATACCCCAACAACTCTAGGGCACGTGCTACAACATTCAGAATTAGCCACCCGTCATCGCTAATATGTCATGGATGCATGATTAGCCAACCCATTATTAGTCCAATTATAATCAGCCAATTTAGGTAAGCTCAAGGTCACTACAGGGAGCACATGGCCCAGTGTAGGCTGAGAGCTCAGGAAGAGTGTCCCATACCACCATCCCCGGCCTATGAGGCTACCATCTTAGGATGTTTAATGGAAACTCATCAACTAGTGGCTAGTCATATTATAATATATAGGGCTTGCCATCGTGTGGTTGTACAATAAAAATATCAAACCCATATAAGGAAAATACCAGGACAAAGGCACATAAGGCGATATCAAAGTAAGCCACATAAGGCAAATATCAAAATAAGACACATAGGGCTAGTATCAAAACCATACGATAAAAGACCATCCTTGAAAACCATTAGACACAACAACCCTGGATGGTAAGCCCACATCAACGATTAATTTAAATCACCATTTAATAACCACTAACCCGAAGGTCGATTAATATCACAACCAGTTGGGTTACATCCCAAGTATGGGTGTACGCATACAAGTGGGGGTTTCCCACGGTGTACCAATTTAAGTTCCATAGGCAATCCACAACTATTCCACAAGTATGAATAAGTATGCAGTATAAACATTAAGCATGTAATATAGCAATTTAATTTCCACCAGCTAATACATGTGATTATAAGAGAGGGATATAACAATTATCATTTTGAATTAAAATGAAACTATAACTTAAGCTAATGGAAGATGGAAAGCTCAAGGGGAAGAATCATCACCTGGATGGGTTACCTAACTGTCCTTGGTTCACGTCCCTACACACGCCTTGAGGTTTAATTCATGCAACGATCACCTATGGTTATAGACAGAGATTTAAAAGGGCTTGGAGTTGTGTGAGTTGGGAGGGCTTATAAATAGGGTATTTGGGCCAAAATTTATGGTGTCCAGGTCCCACCAGATCTTAGCCCAATGAATAGCCCAAGTTGGGCCTCATTTACTTCTATAACTTTGGCCTAGACTGGGCCTGGAATTTTCCCCTGGTTAAGGCGTGAATTTGGCTAAAATTAAATCAAGGTGGGGTGCACATGTGTGGCCCACAAGGGATTTAACCTGCTTCATTTTTCGTTAGGTGGATAGACAGTTTGGGTGTAGCATATACATCAGGGAGGGGTTTACATCCTGGCTAGACGGATGGTGTAGATAGGACTCATATAACATGGTGGATGGTATTCACATCCAGACCACTGGACATTCTGGATTAGCAGATGGCAGAGTGGATGTATAATACATACACTAGGGTGGATCTCACATAGGTGGGCCATCCCACTCCTTTATGTACATGTAATTATTATATCAACCATTATCATTATATATATATATATATATAAATATATATATTATACAA
The DNA here is from genome assembly GCA_037074715.1 of Magnolia kwangsiensis. Lineage (NCBI taxonomy): Eukaryota > Viridiplantae > Streptophyta > Magnoliopsida > Magnoliales > Magnoliaceae > Magnolia > Magnolia kwangsiensis. The sequence continues at coordinate 73,381,788 of CM073575.1, read as the reverse complement.
CCATGTCTAGTGCTGGACGTCCGCTGATGGACGGTTTAGATCAACTGCCAGCATCTGACGTGGCCCACTGAGATGGAAATGTCAGGTGCGGCCCAATGTTTTAATGGTGCAGCCCACTTAGATTGGAATCTCAGGTGCGACCCACAGTAGGGCTGTAGGGTGCGGCCCACCTGTAATTTGGTGAGGCCCATCAACTGTACCTGAACAGGGCCCATTCTCACATTATACTAGTCCTCTGCTTGGGTTGTTCGAAACCACTTTTTAGCCCCAGAAACGGCCAGGATCTGGCCTGAAATTGAACGTCAATGGTTAAAATGGTCTAAGAGACTAGTTAAGCTAGGAGCCAATGGTCAGATTACAGATATATGGCCTGTTCTGATTTTATAACACTTAAATATTATGTTATACTACATTTAATAATATTAGTTACTATGATTATTATTATTATTATTAGAAATTATTTTCCTTATATATTTTGTCATATATAATTTATATTATCACAAATTGTTAATATATGTAAATTATATGAATGTTAGTAAGCAGAGATTAATGTATATATATACATATATGTTATTTGTATATTATTTGTATGGTCATATATGTGTTAGGTTTTTAAAAGTTATATAAATCATTAAATCGTTTAAAACATGTTATTCATTATAAATTTTTCCAGTATATGTTAAAGTTTGTAATTTATACTAATGATGTTGTAACTATATGCATATGATATGGGTTATAGTTACATATCCCTTTAACATGAAACTTTAAATATTTATAAAAATATGTAAATATCATTTCATAGTATATTTTCAGGTTGTATTATATTTTTTTTGCATTAAATTAAATTACGTGGTAACACTCAAGTACTTGAAAGTACGGGGTGTTACATCTCTCTCTAGAGTTTAAAAATTCTTATGTGAAGGGAGAGAGAGGGTTTAAGGTCCTTATATAGACCCAAAATTGACCTCAATGGCCCTAGGGCCATCGTATACTTAGGTTATAGCCAAAACCTGACTGTTTCAGCTCAATAGATCTATTCTAGAGGCCCCTTTTCTACGTGCGGTCAAACTAAAGCTCCCTAACCATGGATCTAAGTTAGGTTAAGTTTTTGGTCCGATCGGGTTTGCAGATCGACCATGGCGGATCAGTTTCAGTTCAACCGTCACCTACACTCGATCAGGGCCACAAGTGCACTAACATGTGTGGGGCATTTTCCCTGATCTGAGGTATAATTGGGTTATATTTTGATGGTCTAAATCCTTATATTTATCCCGTAAGCAACATGACTCAGTTTACTTAAGTTTGGATTTCATTTCTAAAAATATTCACATTTCTCACACACTTCACTCCAGACTCAAGTTGTGAGTTTCTGGGTACTATTAGGACTTGATTTTTAGGTAGTTGTCAAGTCCAGTAAGACGGTCACAACTGTATAGTTTCGTTGTTATTGGACTTTTGATGCGCGGTCCAGGTTTGATACAAAATTTTAAGATGCTCTTGAGAGCAACTGGGTTTAGAGATTAATCGTAAGTTTCTAGGTAATGTTAGATTAATTATTCTACTCATTTTAGGTCTTACAGTTCATATTTAAAGTGGTTCAATATAAATCTATTAATTTTTTAGTTCAGTACTTAAGCAAACTCCGCCCTAATTATGACAGAATAAGGTCCTAGGTAATTTTATGCCCCCTTTTGGCACTTTTAGTTAGTACATTATTTTAATTATTTTTTTAGTAGTTCATCATCAAGTTTAATTCATCTCCACTAAATTTCATGAGATTTCATATTGTAGGAAAATTCTAAAAATTCCAGAAGTAGTCCAACAAATGATTTTCAAATAGTTGTCACAACGACCTAATTTTAACTATATTAAATATTTTATTATATTTTTCACTTATTTTTATATAAAACTAGACTCATTTAGATTCAATTTAGCTTTTACATCACCTAAATTAGAGTTATAACAAGGGAGATATAACTTTTTGAAGTCGGATGACGCGTAAAAAAAATACAGAAAACGGGCCGCCCGACCCGCTGAGGCCCGCCAGGGGGCGAGGCCTCACGGAACTAGCGAGGTCCTCACCGATCGCTGGTCTTTCTGGTGAGGGGTCACCAGTGGAGCGAGGTCTTCCCCCCCAGGGGGTTGGCGGGAAGGTGCGGGACCCCCTCGGGTCCCCCCGATTTGCGTCGTTTGGGCCCCCGAGTCTGTTTGATGTGGTTTCACCGATCTGATATTTGAAATGGGTGTATCTTTCAATCTGAAATGAGTTACATGATTTTCAATACATGATTTTGGGTTAGGAAAAGCTAATCCACCCAAATAACCTACCTAAATCATGAGATTCTAAAAATATAATAGTTAAAATCCCATTCTATTCATGTATTTACCATTTATAGTAAGTTTTAGTTTAAGTATAGTTTTTCACCATTTAAACCTTAGGATTTGTGTTTAATATGAAAGTACTTGAAGAAATTTGAATAATAAGGTGGTGAAAGGTAAGATTTTGAAGGAAATGGGTTGAAAGGGGATTTGAGGCTTTAGGATTGACTTCTGAGAAGTAAATTTAAGGTATTATGATCGACTCATTGCCTAAGAATGTCTAACTCCAGGTTGGAAAAAATCTGAGGTGTTACATAAAGGCATCCTGCATCTGCTCCAATAAGCGTATCGATCCTAGAGTCATACTAGAATACCATTGGAACTCTTTACTTGTCAGGGATGGTCCAAACAAATGTAGGCTCTACTGTGGTATCGTAGAGAAATTCCCCATGCTGATAATAAAGTGCAACTAATGTTCCTCTGGTGACCCTTCTTCATTAAACTTTTAAAAATCTGGGTGCTTGAAGTTGACTGGGAATGGGACATCCTCTACTTCCCGTGGATATAGTGTCTAATATCTAAACTGACTAACGTTCTCACGTTCCCTTTCCACTCTCACATCTTCCTCAACAACTTTTTGTACTTCCTCTTGAGTTATGGTTCTCACTGCCGGAGTAGATCCTAGTGATCTTTTCCTCTGTGGCTGAAAACCTTCAGGTTGATGTTCTTGTTTATTCATCGTGCCTATCATCGGGGAGCTGCTATCTGGGCTATATTGTGCATGAGAGTTGCCAGAGCCTCTCTGAGATTTCTACATTATTCCATTAATGTCCTCTACACTTGTGCCATTTCCTTCATGTGATCCCCCGTAGTCGGCATTGTTCCCTAAGCTGTTCCAGCCATGTGTACTATAGCTTCCCCACTTCCTGATGAAGGTATAGTTGGAGTGGGATAATAATATGTTGACGTGATGGGGCTTACAAGGAGGGGAGTTCCATTCAATTTTCCCATACATCCACTGCAACTGATTGATCGAGATGATACAGAAGTAGGTGATCCCATGAGTAATGCCTTCCCCTTTTGTTCTTTTGTCCATTAGACTCTTGGAGAAATCAGAGCCGGGAAGTCACGTGATGTTATCTGTGGAACCATTTACATGGGATATATGGCAAGAGGGGCCAATTTGGGATTCTTCTTGGCAACGTTCTGTATTATTAGTCCCCTGGTTTATGGCGAAGGTAGACTTGTTCTGAAGCTCCTTGCATTTCGAGCCTTGGTTCTTCGAGATGTCACGACAGTCCAATTCTCGTTATCTTTTGGTACTCGAGGTGAAGTAGATACGACTCTAACTATTGTTCGGGTTGAGTCATTTTTACTTATGGGAGACTGGGTTTCGTACCTCGAAGGCTGATCTAGCACATATTCCACCATGAATCCGGTTGCCGTGAAGTAAAAGTTTACCTTCATCATTGAGTTTGCCATTTGATCGTAGTTCGTAATTCTTCTTACCTTCAAAATAAGATACAAAATTGTAATTACTATTTGAATAACAACATAATTTATCTAAGAGATGAAGGGGAGGATGTTCCCACTTAGAGTCACCATTTTGGCATCAGAAAGATGCCAAACTATGATGAAAATCCTATATCATCTCAGTGTTATCATTAAATAAGATAAAGATCCCCAGCAAAGTCGTCATTTTGTTTCGAACAAGAAACAAATGCATTCGATTTAGGATATTATCTTATTCAAATATAACAGAGATAGCGTAAATTAAGAACAATCATCGTATTATTAATACTGAATTCATTTAAATCCTCGGGTGTCTCTTGATTGTAAGATAAATTATCTAAAGTATGAAAATTGACAAAGTTTAAATATCGAAGCCAAATGTCAAATTCGATAGCACTTCGATTTGTGATCTGATCATCTCTTTAAGAGGAATATTATGCGGATTCGATCAGCTGATTTCTCTTCTTGAAGCTTGGACAAAAGAGGAACTGGAGCCTAATCATTTCGGTAGCATTTGCATCTCTCCTCACTATTGACTGCATGGCATTCTGGTTGCACGGACCCGCACAACCAACATGGTTTACACGGGTCCACGCACACCCTGGCCTTCTCTGCACTCCTACCTTCAGTCTTCTTCGCTGCTCTGTACTTCTTTCAAAATCTTCAATCCTCTCAAATGAGAGGGGAGGGGGTTTTTATAGGCCTCCACACATGCAAAACCTCGATCTTGGTGCCAAGGGACCCACCTTTTATTGATTTTGAACATCCATGGATAATGATTCCAAAAATCAGTTACGCGAACCCGCACAACTGAATTATTGGTTGCGTAATCGCGCGTAATCAATATGTCTTACGTGGACCTGTGCAACCCTCCTTAAAAATACTTTTTCCTTCTTATTTTCTACTTCTCTCCATCTTTTTCATATTTATCTCCTTATTTTTCAATTCTTTCTTCTCTTTTTTATGCCTCAACAACTGCTAGTAGACCAGATATTGCTTTCAGTGTAAGAATCTATGCTAGATATCAATTTGATCTAAAAGAATCTCATCTTATTGTTGTTAAATGTATAATCAGATATGTAGCAAGTACAGCTAATTTCGGTCTGTGGTACCCGCATGATACAAATGTATAACTTGCCGAATATACTGATGTCGATTGGGCATGAAACATTGATGATAGAAAATCTACTAGTGGAGGATGTTTCTATGTTAGAAATTATTTAGTTTCCTGACACAACAAGAAACAGAGTTTTATATCTTTATTTATACCTAAAATGGAATACATCACAACTGGTAATGCTTGTACCCAACTGGTTTAGATGAAAAGAATGTTGGCTAATTACGGAATTGTGCAAGATACAATGATCTTGCATTGTGATAACTCTAGCGCAATTAATATTTCAAAGGATCCTATTCAACACTCTCGCACGAAACATATAGATATTAGATATCATTATATTCGAGAATTGGTTAAGGATAAAAACATTTTACTGGAATATATCCAGACTGAAAATCAGTTTGCTGACATTATAACTAAACTGCTTGACAGGAATAGATATTCCAAATTAAAACATGATATTGGTATGTGTATTTCTAATTAATTAAATCATGTTGTATTTTTATTATTTTGTTTGCATATAAATAAAATTTACAAAATAAAAAAATAATAAAAATAAAAAAATTTTCACTTGCTCGATGGGTCAAGTATGTCCTCGACCAGTCGAACAGTTGACGAGTTGAGGACAACAATCAATCGGTCAAGTACCATGGGCTGACTTATTAAAAGAGGGAAAAACTCATTTTTTTTACCCCACTACTCTCATCTTCATTAATGGGTCGTGGCTCCATTCCATAACCCATCTTCATAGAGTCCATGCAAGTACTTTATTCCTAAAATCCTTCTACATTTGGGTTTATTGTTGCTCACTAATCATTCCTTTGGGTTTTATTTCAACTTTTTCACCTTCTTTATAGTGGGTTTTATTATAAAATCTGATCCTTGTCAAACCCACATTCTATTTGTGATTTTCTCTATTACAATCACTAAATGGAACATCGAACCAAGAAGAAAGTAACTCATGGCTCATCCCCTAGGTCGACTCCGATTAGGGTTAGAATCTTAAGAGTTCCCAAAGAAGATCTGGAGCATGTTAGGAGGGATCTTCAATCGAGAAATCATCATAGAAAGGACAGTTAATGTTGATCATATAGCTCCATTTGAACTTCTTCCTATCCTTACCTCTGTTCGTTTAGAAAATATTTTAAATTGGGACGGAATGACATACCTCTTTATTGCACAAGGAATGTATGTGTCTATAGGTGAAGCATCCCTGGATGATATGACATTCTCTATTAATTTTAGAGAAGGGACATTCCCTATTGATAAACACCTTATTTTAAGTCTAATGGACATAAATTTCAATGATGTAGGTATTCGAATACCTACATTAGCTGAAAGAATGACTGAAATCGAACGACAGGAAATTACCCGTAAATTGTGTTGGTTTAATGCTGAATGAAGTTCAGGAATTGACCTCCGTGCTAATCAAATGTTACCCAAATATAGAATTCTTCATCATATTTTCATTTCTAATATCTATCCTATGTATGGGAATAAGTCTGAGGTTACTCCCTTTATGTATCGTGTTCTTCACGCTATTGTGTCCACCATTCCTATCTGTCTTCCTTCACTGATTTGCTACATAATGATTCAATTTCGTATCCATCCTGGCCATGGGTTTGTTCCTTTTGCTTATGTTATTACTAGTATTGAAATTCATTATAATGTGGTCATTCCTCCTACTAAGGCACCTATAGCAGTCCTTCCATTTGATAACTCCAACATTCACAAGATGAATTTGGACTATTTGCCTGGTCAGTGAGATGAGGATGATGTTGAAGAAGAGGAAGCGCCCTTACCTGCAAACATGACTATGGATGATATATTTACTTAGATATAATCAGATGATGAAGCTGACCCTGATTTTTAGCCTTTTCAAGTTGATGATCAGCTTTGATCCTTAGGGAGACGGTTGTTGAATTGAAGGTATCCTAGGACAATTTGGTGAAAAGTCATAGATCCTTAATGAAGTATATGCATAAATATTTCCATCTCATTACTAAAGGACTTCACCAGATTGACCCATCGATACCTCCTCCATCCTCCTCTAGTTCTGATTAGTCTGATTTGATTTTGTTTCATTTTGGGGCTATATAACTTTTATTTTTGTTGGGATATTTAAATTGTTACACTCTTAGAACATACTCTCTTTTATGCTTTGGTTTATGCTGCACTTGCTAAACGTTATTATAATTCTGATCTCATAGCTCAGTTATATTTATCTAGTTCCTATTCTGATAATTCAGCCATATATCTATTTACATTGATACTCTTTCCTTTGTCAACTTGTGACAAAAAGGGGGAGAAATTAGGTATTTTAATATTTTGATGATATGATGATGAATGGTATGGTTGGTATGGTTTATCTGTTAATGAATAGCAAGATATTTATTGGAATTGGAATTGGAATTACGCATTATGTTGGGAGTATATGTATATGTTCTAATACAGGTAAAATACAAAGAGTAGCTCTCATTAAGGGGGAGTAGCAGTGGAAAGAAAGAAAGCTATAGAAAGAAATTTCAGCTACATTATTTCATGATTGATGTACAAAGTGTTTTGTCACTAACTTGACAAAGGGGTAGATTGTAAGTGTTGTGCACACTTTTGTTTGATTGTAAATGTTGGGCACACACTTTTATTTTATCAAATTTCAATGAGACAAAACACCTTCAAGTGACGAAAAGTTCAACTTCATGTGATGGAAAGTTCACCTTCAAGTGACAGAAAGTTCAACTTCAAGTGATGAAAAGTTCACATGAAGAGTGTATAGTGCAAGAGAAAGTTCAAGACATGGATTATACAAGCTCAAGTTCTACTACTAGAAGAAGATCAAGCTCCACCTTTAAGTAGAAGATTCGTCCTATACACTTCAATGTCCAGCTCTCTCAGGTATAAATGACCCTAGAATGAACTTAGACTTAGGTTCTTTCAAATGCTAAACTTATACAGGGTTTTACTCTTTGATTAGGCTTTAGTTCGACTAGTCTAAGCCTTGATTCGACTAGTCCAAGCTTTGGTTCGACTAGTCCAAGATTCAAACTCAAAAAATTGATATTTCTAGTGGTTTCTCGACCAGTTGAAGGAACACCTTCGACCAGTCGAAGGGTGCTTAATTTGAAGTCCAACAAGCTATTTTTGGTACCCTCGACCATTCGAAGAATGGTTTTTCCCGATCGAGCTCAAAATTTGAAATTTTGTTGGATCTTAAAGGAGTCGAAGGTGACCTTAGACGAGTCAAAGTAACTGATTTTCAGCCTATAAATAGAGGCCTTCTCTCATTCCAAAATAATTAATTCAAGCTAAGAAAAAACTCCATTGAGAAAGAGAGAAGTCCCCACTATCATCAAGATATTGTGCGGTATTTTAAATTTATGTTTATAGCTTTTGTTTTGATTCTTTGATCTCTAGTTTATGAATCTTATTTTTTAAAAGAGAGTAAGCACTCTTCTTTTTGAGATCTAAAGGATTCAAACAAGTAGCCTAAGGTTTGAACTAATTTAAAATCAATTAGAACCTAGAACCCTTGATTGTATTACAGGACATTACACGTTCTACATCAAACGAAGTGGTTCTACAAGCTATGTCAAGAATACCTTTAAAAAGGAAGATAAGTATCATTCTGTACTTTTATTTTTAGTTTCTTTGAGATATTTATAAAATCTCATGTATTGGTTTTGACTGAGATAGCCAGAAAATCTCAACGTGGGGTTTTGTTTATGATAGCCCATCTAAAAACACAACTATATAGGTTTTAAGGTAAACATGTGAAAACCTTGATTGTTAGCGAATGCCAATATCACATGGGTTATGATTATTGGGAGTGAAGTAGGTGTGGTTGTTTGAGAATAGTTGGTGTATACACCAAACCATTATAATTTCTGGTGTTTGTGGTGAAAGGTTTAATTTTCTGTACATGTGGTGAATGATTGTAATTTGGTTATGTGGTGAATTCTTGTAATAGATAGCTCTCTCTTGTCTCTTACTCTATTTGTAATTTTGATCCTTACTATGTTCATGAAATTAGGTTATCCTACCTAAAACTTTTGTTTTTGGTGTAAGGTTGTCCTATGAACAAAATTTGAATTAATTTCTAAATACTACTATTATTGAGATCAATGATTTATTCATTATTTTTGTACTTTGAATTTTTATTTGACATAGTCCTATTCACCCCCCCCCCCCCCCCCCCCCCCCCCCCCCCCCCTTCTTTAGGACTATTAGCTCTCCTCTTTCAAAATTTCATCATTTTCTGGCACTGTCGCACAATGAATAAAAGTGTTAGAGAGAAGGCTCGCAAGATGGGTCATTCAAAATGGGCATATGACCTGTTACATGCGCACAACTGTGGTAGTGTGTGCGACCATGCAAAAGGATTGGATTGTGTGGGTTTGTTACTTCGCATGTGTGGAGGCCTATAAATACGCCTCCTCCCCTCATTTGATTCATTCACAAACAAGGAGCTCCAAAGAAAATCCAGAAATTCTTCAAGAGCTACCTCAGGTATTTTGTGGTGTGATATGGAAGAGAAAAGAAGAAGAAGTCTTTAAGAGTAGGGCAGAGACCTGATGCATGATCGCATAATGGAAAATTTTATATGAATACTTAAGATTTATTGGTATTCTCCCACAGGATATGGAATTCACCATGAGTTGGTCTTCTGCGATTGCATCTTAAGCATATCGGTGGAGAACAAGGGGCCTTTAAACCCACACTGAAAGTGCCCTTATTTGTCAATTAACATGACGGTCGAGTCAAAGAGTCAAGTGAGCCCCAAATGGAAAGCTACGAGATTAAAGACTCAACAAGGTGAAGGATGTTCAAGGGTATTCCAAAGGTAAATTAATCCTCACATCCCATGACCAAAACACCCCAAGTAATTATCCCCTTCCAATCTCACGTAAAACCAATTAGGAAAACATCTTGGTATGGTTAGAAAAGAAAAAATCAAGTTGCAAGCAAATCTAAACAAGGACATGTATTTTTTTGCAAAAATCGATAACATCTAACCTTAAGGTTTGGTGACATTGAACATTGTTCAATGTCATCGAAAAAGTGCCCTAATTTGTCCAGCAACCAAACCTATATTTTGAGAGAAATTCTCAATGACATCGAATAGGTTTTGATGGCATCAAACCTATTCGATGACATTGAAAAATGGCACTCAATGTTCCAACAAGCTCAAAAGGAAAATCAGTAAAAAATTTGATGAATCAAATTATGTTCGAGAATATCTAATTTTAAAATTCGATGACATTGAATGACCGCTCGATGACATCAAAAATGGACTAATTTTGTTAGGGGAGTTTTTAAGAAAATCGTGAAATCTTTGATGACGTCGAATTACCTTCGATGACATCAAAAAAATGAACTATATTGTCTAGCAAGCTCCAAGTGGTTTCAAAGAAAAATCCTGGTGACATCGAGTTAGCATATGATAACATCGAATGAAACCTTCAATGGCATCGAACGACACTCGATGCCATTGAGCAGAATTGTACTGCACTTATATAAAAATATTAGTGGAAGGATTCAATGACATCGAAGCAAACTTCGACAACATCAAATCTTGACAAAAAATCTGTCCATTTTTTTACTATTGGCATTTTTCTTATACATTTGGGGGCTTGTTTTCTTAGTTCTTTAGTGAGAAAAAGAGAGATATTTAAAAGAGTTATTGCTAGAAGAATACCAACTACTATCTTAAATCCCTTTTCTCATGGAGTACATCCTTCAACCCTATCTTAAATGCAATCATTGGAAAATTAATAAATTTTATTGAAGAATGAACTCCACCATTCAAGGATCTTCCAGCAGCTCATTTATTGGCAAATCATTGAGTTGGAATCCTGTGAATGCCTAACTTTCGGGAATCTCATCCAAACTTAAAGACCAACATTTAATAGATAAGATTCACCAAAATACCATGACATAACACCCGACGACTTCTATTGGAGCATCTACTGTTGTTGCGGATCAAGGGAGTTGTTCACAACCCCAAGTGCAGGATCGCGATGTAGTAATAACTAAGTGAGACTGAGGTTGAATCCACAGGGGTTAAACTTGTACGTAGTTGAAAATAACTAGAACTAGAACTAAAATAAGATCTAAACTGAAATATGAAATAGTTAAAAGTAATTGTGAATGAATTGTTAATAATAAAAATGGAACTAAAGCACCAAAGATCCACTTGTAGCTATCAAGATACTACCTCACTAGATTCAATAAACACAACTAGAATCGAAGTCCCATCCTATCCATTTGGAAGATAAGTAATTAAAGCATAACCTGAACTTCTCATTGAATTAGTTCACATGTGAAGGAGTATTGTGATGATTGGAAGAGAATTCATCCATCCACCATGCCTAGGAGACAAGGGTGAATCACAAATTTTACCAATCTCACAATCTCAAAATAGGAAAGAAGATAATCAAAGCTATCGTAGTGTCTATTGTAATTTGAGTTACAATAAACCATAGAAAAATGAAAATATTCCTTAAATTCAAAATAGAAATCAATGAAGTTCAACATAAATAAGAATTAAAGTAAGATAAACATCCCAATAAGCTACATGCTTCACCTCTTAGCCCTAGCTAAGAGATTAGTATTCACAAACCTAAGTGCAGGGTCACGATGTAGTAATAACTTGGTGAGAACGAGGTCGAATCCATAGGGATTGAACTTGTACATATTCTGAAAATAACTAGAAGTAGAACTAAAATAAGGTCTAAACCTAAATCTAGAATAAAAGAGAGTAATTGTGAAGAATTTAACAAATATCAAAAGGGAACTAGAGTGCCAAGGATTCACTTGTAGCTATCAAGATGTTACCTTGCTTGATTCAAGAAACACAACTGGAATTTGACTCTTATCGTATCCAATTGGAAGATAAAAGATTTAAAGCACAATCTAAACTTCTCATTGAACTAGTTCTCACATGAAGGAGTTTTGTGATAATTGGAAAGGATTTCATCATCCTACCACACCTAGGAGACAATGATGAACAACAGGATATACCGATCTCACAATCTCATAATAGAAAATATGATATTCAAAGCTATTGCAACGTATATTATAATTTGAGTCACAATAAATCATTAAAAACTGAAAATAATCGAACTAGAAATCAATGAAGTTCAACATAAACAAGAATCAAATCAAAATAAGCATCCCAACACGCTACAAGCTTCACCTCTTAGCTCTAACTAAGAGGTTTCATTAACCATCAACATGATTAAAGCTAAATCTCTTAAACAAAACATGAAAATAAACTAAGGAAGAAGAAGAAAAATTCATGGGAGGCTGCTTTACCCTTTGTTTATACTCCTTGAACCCTAAAAGATGATTTGGGACGTCCTAGAGACTCCTATTTATAGTTGTGAAATACTATCTTTCGCATCACCTTGGAATTTCTATAAACTGACCTTAAAATCGCCTCAAATTTACACAGCCGCGATATGCATCGGTCGGACCGAAGTTAAGTTCAAATCATGAAAAGATTTTGTTTCAACAGTTGTCTGATTTCAGTTACACCGAGCTTGGGTTCGAACAAACTGAACTTAAGTTTCAGTTGGATGGAACTTAAGTTTCAATTAGACCGAATTAATCCTTAGTCGAACCAAATGAACTCTGAAATTCATCTTTCTTCGCTCGGGCTTTTTGTGCACTTTCGGTCGCGTCGAATCCTTCCTTCAGTTGGACCCAACTTGGATTTGGTTGAACCGAATTAGCTTTGAATTTCATCATTGGTTGCTGGACTGTTTTATGCAATTTCGGTCGGACCGAAGTTGGATTCGGTCTGAACCGAACCCGTCTATTTTCTGTTGTAGATTAAATAATATTCTCTAATCTTTTATTCATCCTTTGTACTTGATTTTCTTGGATATTTGGCATGTGAATTATTAATTCTTAGTCTCCTAATATCCATCTTTTGCCTTGGTGATTCTTGAGCATAAAATCCAAGCTTTTAACATTCTTTTCAATCCATGCTCACATATTCACCATCCAATACAAAGATGTATAAAATATACCCATTAAGCATTATCATGTTCCTAAAACCAAGATATAAATAGAGGAAAATATGTAATATTTGACACCCAACACAATCCCCAACCAACATTTTGCTAGTCCCGAACATGTATGACATAATTTTCAATTCTCAATGTTCAAACCTTTTTCAGAAAATAATCTTTTGTGCGAACAAGTATGAATGAGTAGAATCTAAAGAGGTGAGAGTGAAAATTTGAAAACCTAATGTTGAATCTCATGAGCAATCAATTAAATAGTTTCTTCATCATTCACTTAGGAACATAAGTTCATGTATCAAGTTTTTCCAATGTGCTTAGTGAGTTCCAACTTATTTTCCATAAACATACCATCATTTCATAATGATAGCCATGTTCATCACCTTAAAGATGAATCATCAAGTGCTGATTTCGAACTTATCCCCCTTTTCCTCCTTTTTTCTAGTTTTTGATTTTATATCGATGGTCCCTTTATCTATTCATTCTTTTCAATCCTTTTATCTTTATTCTTTTCCATATTTTTCATTCTTTTCATTATACATGACCTTTTTGTCGATCTAACTGATTTTTTTAACTGGTTCTTTTCATCTTTTTAAGGTGGATAAAATTCTCCAGACTTAATTCTTAACATCTATCGATGATTTACATATTAACAATAAAAAATTCTAGCATAATTTATAGAAAATAAATCGAATGTGTCTTGTGATTTAGATCAATAAGATATTCAAACTTCCTCTTAATCAATTAAATAAGAGAACTTAAGTGATGGTCTACTCAGTTGATCAAACTCCAACAATTCAAAATTCAATTTCCATCTTATTATCATACTCAAAGCATTCTTAAGTGTACAAACTGTTGCTCTCCAAATAGGTTTTTAATTGAAAATTTTTAAATTTTTTTTTCAAAGACTAAGAAAACATTGATTAGTTTACCTAATCCACACCCCAACCTAAAATCTACATTGTCCTCAATGTAAAAGAGATAAGTATACAATGCACATGAGACAACGAAAAGAAAGGAGAGTGATGGAAAGTAATACCTGAAGAAGGAGAATTGAAGCTTTTCCAAAGTTCTTAACATGTAAATGGGTTAGCATGAAGACTAAACCTATTGAAAAATAAACTATACTAATCCTAAATCCTATAAAAGCAATAAACCTAACTACACCTCCATCATATTAGGAGATCAATCCTGATACACAGGATCAATCAGAGGCATGGACATATCTTCTAAGTCAAACTTCTCAACAAATGGCTTGAGACGATGTCTATTTACTTTGAAAACATTGCCATTCATCAGATTCTTTATCTCGACGGCCCCATGAGGATAAACGTTCGTAACAATGAAAGGGCCAGTCTAAAGTGAGCGAAGTCTACCTAGAAAAAGATGCAACTGAGAATTGTACAGAAGGACTTTTTGACCAAGTGTGAATAATTTTCGAAGGATATTTCGGTCATGAAACACTTTCATCCTGTCCTTATAAATTCTTGAGTTCTTATAAGTGTCATTCCAAATTCTTCGAGTTCATTTAATTGAAATTTGTGCATACAAGTGCACGCTTTCCCATAGACGAGTCTAAAGGGAGACATTTTAATGGGGGTCTTAAAAGTTCTATGGCAAGCCCAAAAAGCAACGGTCAAGTGGATTGACTAATCTTTATGATCAGGGTTAACCATTTTTTTCAGAATTTGTTTGATTTTCCTATTGAAAATCTTAGTTTGCCCGCTTGTTGTTCACAACCCTAAGTGTAGGGTCACGATGTAGTAATAATCTCGGTATGACCGAGGTCGAATCCTTAGGGACTACACTTGTGTGTATTCTAAAAGTAATTAGAACTAAAAGAAGAAAAAGATGTAAATCTAAATTCTAGAATAATTGGAATAATTGTGATGTTGTAAATTGAAACTTGTAAATTTAAAGGTGGGAATTAGGGTGCCAAGGATTCACTTATAGCTATTTGGATGCTACCTTACTTGATTTAAGAGATCTAATTGGAATCAGAGTCCTATCTTATCCAATTGGGAAGGGAGATGATTAAATTTTTGAACTTCTCATTGATCTAGCATCAATGGAAGGGGATTGTGGGGATTTGGAAGGGATTCCATCACCCAACCATGCCTAGGAATGGCAAACAATAGGATTTACCAATCCCACAATCTCAAATAAGAAAAGAAGATACTTAAAGCTATCATAAATCTACAATAATTTGAGTCACAATAAACCATTGAAAATTGAAAATATTCCTTAAAATTAACTAGAAATCAATGAAGTTCAACATAAACATGAATCAAAGAAAAATAAACATCTCAATCACGCTACAATCTTCACCTCTTAGCCCTAACTAAGAGATTTAGCCAACCATATACATGAATGAAATAAGAACTCTTAAATAAAACATACAAATAACTAAGGAATAAGAAGAAAGACACTTAGCGGCGGTTCTCCACCCTTTGGCTCCACTCCTCAAACCCTAGATGATCCTAGGAATGTCTTAGGGACTCTTATTTATACTTGTGAGGTTCCACCTTATGCACCAACTTGGAATTTCCACATTTCGTTCGCAAAACCGCCTCAATTAACGCAATTCGTAGCTTTTTCACGTTACACTTCAGTCGGAAGGAAGTGACCTTCGGTCAAACTGAAGTCGAATCAGAAGTCGAGTTTGAATTTGGAAAGGATTTTATTTCTTTTGTTGCTCGATTTTGGTCGAACCGAGCTGGGTTCAGTCGGACCGAACTTAAGTCATTGGTTGGACTGAATTAACTTCCATCGAACCGAATTAACTCCTTTCAGCGCTGGAGCTTTTTGTGCACTTTTGATCACACTGAATCCTCCCTTCTGCCAGACTGAATTAATTGTCAACTGAACCAAATTAGCTCTGAATCTTATCTTTGGCTATTGGACTGTTTCGTGAGATTTCGATCGGATCAAACCTAGCTATTTTCTGCTACAAATTTTGTGATCTTTATAGTCATTTCTTCAGCTTTTATACTTAGTTTCCTTAGATCTTTGGCATGTGAATTTTCATTCTTGGTCTCCTAAGATGTATCCATTGCCTTTGTAATTCCTGAGCATCAAATCCATGTTTTTAGCATTCTTTCCAATTCAAGCTCTTAGATTCACCTTGCAACACAAACATGTATAAAATATACCTTCAAGCAGAATCGTGTTCATAAAATTGAGATATAAATAGGGAAGCATATGCAGTATTTGACACTCAACACACTCCCTAACTAGCATTTTGCTAGTCCTGAGCAAAACATGTATGAAGTAAACCTCAATTTTCAATGTTCAAACCTTATTTAGAAAACAATCTTTTTGTGTAATTGAGTATGAATGAGTAGAATTAAGATAAGAAAATGAGACTTTGAGGACTTAGAGCCGAATCACATAAGTAGTAAATCAAGTATATTCCTTACCAATTTCTTCAGAGCATAAGTTCCTATGTCATGTTTTTCTATGTGTTTAGTGAAATTCAAATTACTTCCCATGAGAATACTATCATTTCATACTGTTAGCCATGTTCATGATATCAAGAGTAGTTAAAAACTCAAGTGCTGATTCTGAACTTATCTCCTTCTACTTCTTTTTTTAGTTTTTTATTTTATATCGATGGTCACTTTTTTTTTATTCATTCTTTTCAGATTCTTTTTAGAATTTTTTGTTCTTTTTCAAACTTTTTCCAATCTTTTCATCATACATGACCTTTTTATCGATCTCACCATTTTTTAAACTGGTTTTTCATCTTTTAGGTGAATAAAATTCTCCAAACTGAATTCTTAACATCTATAAATGATTTACATACTAATCAATAGAAATTCTAGCATAATTCAAAGAAAAGGAATTGAATGTGTCTTGTGATTTAGATGCACATGATATTCGAAACTTCCTCTTAATCAATTGAGTACAAGAACTTAGGTAATAATATACTTGGTTGATCAAACTCCAACAATTTAAAGTTCAATCTCAATCTTATCATATTCTAAACATTCTTAGGTGCCCAAACTACCGCCTTCCAAATATATTTTTGGTTTGACAAATTAAAAATTTTTAATTTTTAATTTTTTGCTAAGAGACTAAGAAAATACTGATTAGTTTACCTAATCCACATCCCCAACCTAAAATATATATTGTCTTGAATGTAAAAGATTGAAGCATGCAATGTTATTGAGACAAAGAAAAGAATGGGAAGTGATGGAATGGTAGGACCTAAAGAAGTCGAATTGTAGCTCTTCCAAAGTTCTCAATGTGAAGATGGGTTTACAAAATGACTAAACAATTGGAAGCAAACTATCCTAGTCCTAAATATTATGAAAGTAATAAACTTAACTACACCTTGATCAGACTAGGATATTAATCCTGATATATAGGATCAGTGAGAGGGATGGACATGTCCTCTGAATCAAATTTTCTAACAAATGGCTTTAAACGATGTCTATTCACTTTGAAAACAGTGTCATTTGTTGGATTCTTTATCTCGACAATCCCATACGGATATACATTGGTAACAATGAAAGGGCCGGTCTAACGTGATCTGAGTTTACCTAGAAAAAGATGTAACCGAGAATTTTACAAAAGGACTTTTTGACCAGTCAAGAATGATTTTTTTCGCAGGATGCTCCTGTCATGGAACACCTTCATTTTGTCCTTGTAAATTCTTGAGTTCTCGCATGCATCATTTCAGATTTTCTTGAGTTCATTCAACTGAAGTTTGCACAATGAGCCAGTGTCGTTCAAGTGGTAAGCCTTCCCATATATGAGTCTAAAGGGAGACATTCCAATAGGGTTCTTAAAAGCTGTACGGTATGCCCATAAAGCATTAGTCAGACGGATTGACCAAGCCTTATGTTCAGGGTTAACCGTTTTCTCCAGAATATGTTTAATCTCCTGTTGAAAATCTCAGCTTGCCCGCTTGTTTGCGGTTGGTATGGAGTGCTCACCTTATGATAGATGTCACATTTCTTCATTAAATTTGCAAATGGCCTATTACAAAAATGTGAACCTCCATTGCTAATGATGGCCCAAGGCGTTCGAAACCGGGAAACAATATTTTCTCTTAAGAATAGAATGACCGTTCGATGGTCATTGTTTCAGCATGGGATCGCTTTGACCCATTTAGTGACATAGTCTACTGCTAGTAGAATATATAAATTCTCAAAGGATTGGGAGAATTGCCCCATGAAATCGATGCCCTAACAATCAAATGCTTCAATCATCAATATGGGATTTAGAGGCATCATATTTCGATGGAACAATGCTCTCAATTTTTAACAACACTCATAGGCTTTACAGAACTCATGAGTGTCCTTGAACATAGTGGGCCAGTAAAAGTCACACTGCAGAATTTTGGCCATGGTCTTTTTAACAGAATCGTGACCACCACGGGCTTGAGAGTGATAGAAGGAGATGACACTTAGTGTTTATTGTCTAGTACACATCTCCTTAGAATTTGGTATGGGCAATATTTAAATAAATATGGGCCATCCCAGAAGAAGTTACGAACCTCGGTGAAGAATTTTTTCTTATCTTGCACAGTCCAATGTGTTGGCGTGAAACCTATGAGAAGATAATTAACAATATCAGTAAACCAAGGTAAGTGAAAGAGTTTAAACAGTTGTTCATCAGGGAACATGTAATTTATAGGTGTCGTCTCAAGAGAATCAAGGAGGTCAAGTCTTGAAAGATGGTCAACCACTACGTTTTCTACTACCTTTTTGTCTTATATTTCTAAATTAAATTCATCGAGTAGGAAGATACATCTTATCAAGCGGGGCTTGGCATCCTTCTTAGAAAGAAGGTACTTAAGTTTCGCATGATCAGTGTGGATGATGATCTTAGATCCAATTAAGTAGGACCTAAATATGTTCAAAGCAAATACTACAGCTAAGAATTCCTTCTTCATAGTAGAGTAATTCATTTGTGTAGGATCTAAAGTTTTACTTGCATAATGAATAACATAAGGCTTCTTTTATTTTCTCTAGCCTAACACCACCCCAATAGCATAGTCAGACACATCACACAAATTTCAAGAGGAATGCCCCAGTTGGGTGGCTATATGATAGGTGTGGTAGTCAACATGTCTTTGAGCTTAGAAAAAGCTTCTTGACATTGCTCAGTGTAACGCCCGTGAAAAATCCATCCTTGGGCTCGAGTACCAACTCGACCCGACTTTGCGTAGAATTCATTCCTTTGGAAAATTTGACTAGGTTAGCTAGTGCAACGTTAGAATAGCTGGGAAATGGTCCCTGATCACTTTAAATACGTTCTACAAGGCCCGAAGCGAGTGGAACTAAGGGTGCTATAATGCTCTAAAGCCTCGGATCAAACTCTAAGCCGGTTTGTTCTCTGGACCACTTTGAATCTTTGTATTGGATCTAGACCGCACGTTGAAAGTCCGATACCTCCTATCTTAGACCGTTAGGACCGTCTAGCTGGGCTTGACACTCATTCCAAAAATCAAGTCAAACCGGTGATCACAGGCTATTTCATTGAGCCCGGACCGAAGAGAGTGTGAATAGGGACATAGTTGGAATTTCAAATTCAAATCTGGCACACAAATTTGACGCATCAGTATTAAGCATTCTGACCGTCAGAATACAGCCAAATTACACCCTTGGATCAGGAAAAATATCTATTATATATCACGGGACTTATAGGCCTGATCTTGGTGCGGTGACCGTTAAACTGAAACTGGGCCGCCACGTGCGATCTGGGAACCCAACCGGTCTGAAAACTGGATGTGTGCTAGATCCAGTATGCATGAGCTTAAGTCCGACCGCATTTGGCCTGGGGACCTCCAGAAATGCCCTTTTGGACCGAAACGGCCCCGATTTGGTTAGGCACCAAGTAAACATTGTTCCCAAGCCTATTTTGGGAATGTTTTAGGCTATAAAAGGGGTTGAAACCCTCACTCCTCTCTCCCATCCGAATTTGAGAGAAGCCCTAGCTTGGGGGAGAGAAAAAGAGTGAGAGATTGTGAGAGAGTGGGAGAGTTCTTCCCGCCACTTGTGCTACGCGTTGCACATGCTTAAGCGACACTTCTCTACCGCTTTCCCGGCGATTCCACCGCAATCCTAGGTAAGTAAAAACCCTAAATAGTTGGTGATTTGAGTTTTTCTTGTTTCCATGGCGATGTAGCTTATGGATCTTATGTATTAGGCTCCTTACTCGCCGTAGACGAAGCATATACACTCCGCTTCAATTCCCGAGTCTACAAGACACTAGGTGAGGATTTTAGACGCTTGGATTGACGGTTCCCAATGCTTTCAATGTCGTTTAATAGTAGATTCTTGACGGCATCGCCGTTTGACATGTACAAAATGCTCTCCGTTTCCCCTTTCGTAAGCTAACGAAGAATATGAGATTTAGGGCATTTTAGTCATTTGTAGGAAGTACTGTTTGCATTCATATTTTGCTGATGTGATTGACATGGTTTGTTGTCGCATTAGGAAGTTAGGAATGCGTGCATAATTAGTTTGGCGAAGAGATTCGCCTAGTTGCATACTTTGGGTCGACATGCTATATGTAGACCTAAGTGTGTAGTGCATGTGTTTGTATAAATGCTTGTATTAGTATGTATTGAATTAAATGATGTTATTTGATACTTTGTGATTGATTTTTCAATTATTATGCCGACCTAAATGATTTTCTACATGTTGACAAATTGCATGATTTCATTACATGCATGGAATGTATGTGCTTGAGGATTTGCTTAAGTTGAATATGCATAGGAAGTATGCCTTGAAGATTTGCTTAAGTTGAATGTCATAACATGTGCTAACATGCTCACATGATGTATTTCAATTCCAATACCTTTTATAGTGATTCCATAGATGTGTGGGACTTGACTTAGTCCAGGCAGTCGGTAACCGAGCAAATTCGTGGCTGACTGGTCATAGCCACGAATGACGCGTCGATGAATGTGATTCGTGTTGAGAGTTGGCGGCAGTGGTTAGGCCACGCGAAGTGTTTTACGCACTTCATGTCGTTCAGTTCGAGATGCGATCGCGCTAGTCGAGCCCGTCAAGTAACCCGACTGGCCGATGTTTGTTCACCATGTATGTATCATAACTGCTTGAACCTAGGGTACCGAACTTACCATTGTAAACCCTATTAACCGTGGTACCTTGATCCACGAAGACTCATGAGCCGGGCATGGTGGTATGGGACACCGTGGTCGAGCTGTCGGCCTACGCTGGGGCCACAAACCTCCCCGTAGTGACCAATGAGCACCTTGACTCGTGAGCAGATTATGGTGGTATGGGACACTATATTCTAGCTGTCGGCCTACACTGATCAGGCGACGAGCCCTTTGTAGTGACCGCGAGCGTATTCTGAGTTCACGGGAGGCGACGACCCTTCCGTGCAGTAGAGTACAGTAGGCCTGTATTGATAAGGTGATGGGGGAGCGGTGCAACGAGTGCGAGCAACAGCCCTGGCAGCCCTTGCAGTGACCTACGAAATGTACATCGTATGAGATTACTAGGAGTGACGACCCTAGACAGGATCCGTGTTGGGATCGATACAAGGGAGGTACCTTAGTTTCCCAATCCTGCTGTTTGAATGGACTAATAATAACTTGGTAATCATATCACCATAGCATTGCATGTGCCTGGAAGATGTGGAGCACTCTAGGGAGTGTGGCATGCCGCGGTCGTAAGATGTTGCCGTATGAGGGTGATCGTCGGTGAGGGCATACATCACGTCATATCATCTTGCATTAACAACAGTATTAGGACTTGTCTGATTTACTGCTTTACTATTATCGCGTGACTGAATTGTGAACATGCTAATCTTTGCTCTATGATTCCACTGAGTTGATCACTCATTCCCACGTTACGGGATGGTGTTTGCAACACCCACCAGACCCTGTTGTAGTTGCAGGTGACGATGAGATCCAGGAGGTGGAGCTAGATGATGACGAGGACCAGGATGAGTTCTCGTATATGCAGTACCATGACGGCTTCCCGTAGGTGACTTGGATCGAGGGGACATCAGTGGGACTTTTCTTTTTGAACATTATTCTTTTGTTATGTACATGTATATGAGACTCAGAGATGTAGTCATACTTTGGAGACAGTTGAGATTACTTTGTTTTTCCATACAGTGATATATATCTTGTTTAGTCTTCCGCTTGCTTTTATCACTGGATCTGAAGTATGAATTGCAGTTTTGGTATACTTTTACTCATGTGAATGCTTTAAATCAGACAACATTGAATCATAACCATTTTTGTTGCATAAGTGACGGTCTGGAACTCGGGAGTTGAGTTTATACACGACCCCCGATTTTCAGGGTGTTCAAGTTGGTATCAGAGCATGAATGAGAGTATACTGGGCCTGGGTTATGGTCTTGCGACGTACGCTGTCGCTTCATTTGACTTAGGTGGGTGCGAGAAGGGTCTAGAAACACTTCTAGGATCACAGATTCGCCGATAGGCGAAGTCTATAAGGATCGATCGCAAGATCGAGTCTGTAACGCATCTCGGGTCGCGTAAAGCGACCCGAATCACTTTTAAGCTGTAGGAAGTCGGGTGGAGACGTCCTATGAGCGGTTTTAAACCGCAAAAGTGAATCTTTGGGCCGTGGAATGACCACGACTCCAGTAATCAATCGCCAGGGCTTAAAAACCCCGTTTTGCCAAAAATTCTCAAAATTCCTTCTCTAAACACTTCAACCTTCAGTTCTTTCTTATCCATTTCATGTTAGGCATCAAACCTAATGTGAAAATAACACAAATTAGTACATTCACCAAATTTTACAGTGAATAGTAAAATTTCATGAAAAATGGTCATAAGGCCATTCTAACTTCACTTTCTTTAGCAACTAAGGAGCTAGAAAGATGTACTGGATCCTTCTACCCCAAATTCATATGCTGCATCATATGGTTTGGTATTCGGGATTGCGATGTGGACCCGGAAAGCCCCAAAAACATGTTTGGGCCCATAGGGACCAAAATACTATGAACTAAGGGGTGGGACTAGACTTTTTGGGACCCTGGGACCATGGGGGACCAGACCCATGGGGTCCCGCTGGCCAACCTGGAGGTTGGCCGGCGATGCCATCGCCGGCCGGGCGATGCATCGCCGGCCGGCCACCTCGGACGGTGCTGCCCTTTGGGCGCACCCACTTAAATGCCTCCCACAACACCCCTAGCTACCTCCCATCCCACGAAAACCCCTAAAACACCCCTCTCCTTCACAAACAGCCCCCTTGCATGCCCTAGATTTGAGTTTCAGCGCTCCATTCCAAATCCCGGCGACCCAAACCCATCCTAATCCCATCCTTGGCCAAAACCGACCACCACCCATTGATTATTGGGTGTTGGCAGCCCCTTTCCTTGAAGATTTTCCCATTTGGAGCTCCAAAATCCCCCAAATAGTGCTGAAATCGTGAGCAGCTCCATTCCACCTTTTTGTTTTTATTTTTCCCTGAAACTACAGCCTTGGGAAGCTTGAAGCATCCCTCTACGACGCCTAGATTTCCTTTTGTCAGATTGGGCAGCCATTTCTCCGCATTTTCGGCGTTTTCCATGGCTTTCGTGGAAGCTATTTTGGGTCTTTTGTCACTCTCATCCATCCTGTCTTTGATGGGTAAGAGGAAAACTGCAACAGACGAGGCTGGGCCGAGCCGCCCTGCTCGATTGAGAAGACCGCGGGGTGGTGCCGCAAGTTCAAGCGCCGCCGCAGGTCCAGCTGCAGTCCTGGAGTGCCGTACGAAGCGGGATTTGGATCCCCATGCACACCTTGGACGAACCATCCTATCAGAGATGCCTCATGGTGAATACACTGATCGTAGAGTGTTATTTGAGGCGGACGTAGATGGGCGATTGTTCGGCGAATATCTGTTGTTCGAACGCATTGAAGCTGCGCACTGGGGACCGATCTTTGAAGCTCGCGCTCGTGCTAATGTGAGCACTGTTCGTGCCTTCTATGCTAGCATCCAGAGTCCTACCTTGGAGCCCTTGCAGTTCAAAATCCCTTTTGGTAGAGATCGGATGGCTACGATCGACGTCCAGTTGGTTGCGCGACTTCTCAACGTGCCTCTAGGTGATGTACATCCAAGTGAGAAAAATTTGAGGACTAGACGTGAACGAGATCGCCGCACCAGGTTTCTGTGCGGTAAGTTGGTTCCATGACAGCCTAATAATAGCCTCAAGGCGACGTACATGTCTGAGGATTTGCGTCTGCTGCATCACATCTGCACGTTCAATGTTTATCCTAGGTCGACGAACCGCATTGAATGTACACGTCTTATGGTCGATTTCTTATTTCTGGTGGCTCAGGGAGAGAACGTATGTATGGCCACTTTCATCTTACGGCAGATAGTTCTCATAGCCAGGTCGAGAAGAACATCCGAATCCCTTCCCTTTGGCCGACTCATTTGCAGAATTGCGCTTGAGTTTGCCTATAGACTTGGACCCGAGTTGCCGGTATCGATTCACACCATCGATGAGTCGACGATGGTTAAGATGAAGATTGGGTCGCAATATCGTGAAAATCAACTTGAAAGGGATAGTGGGGACGACTTTGATGAAGAGGAAGATCAAAGCGAAGGAGAACCTAGTGCAGAAGTTCAGGAAGAGACTCAGGAAGAAGCAGAAGAGGAGGCTCAGGATACTGATGAGAGTCCTCCTCCTTCTGCGCAGACTACTATTGACGATCGCATTGCTCGGATGGAGGAGAGTCAGACCGCTTTGCGAAGGGAAGTCCAAGAACTTCGAGCAGAGGTCGCTGATGCCAAGGCCGTTACGAAGAAGAAATTTGGCAAGGTGACTCGCACCTTGAAGGCAATCCTGTGTTGCTTACAGGATAAGGGTGCTCCTCCTCCGTCGCCAGACTCCGACTAGCGACGCGATCTTTGATGTTGTTATGAGTAGTTAACTATTTTCTGTTTCATGTGTGTAAAGCCTATTAGGGCTAGTGCTTTGCTTTTGTCGCTGTTGCTTAACTGTCTTAATTTCCATGTCATTCTAGTCATGATGCTTGTAAGGATATATCCCTTGTATTGTGACAATTTTGATTAATTGAAATGCATGGAATGCCTTGACTCTTTAGTGAATGATTGTGGTGTATTTGTGCAATTGAGACTGACAAGGTTGCGCCCTATTTTGAATATAGGGAATGCCACCTAAGACTACGAGGAGCGCGGTTCGGCTTTCATTGTTAGAGCAGATGGATCAGGCTCCTTCTCAGTCTGGCACTCGTCCGGACCCTGCTGTGGGCCCGATTCCTGAGACTGTTCGATCGTCTCAGCCTGCTACTGGTCCTACAGATGGACCACCGCCATTTACACCATCAGTCAGAGAGCCACAGCGCGCATCTACTTCCGCACCTCATCCGCCACAGCCTGCTCCACCCCCTGATAGGTTCGAGCAGATGATGGCTATGATGCTACAGCAGCAGCAGCTTCTGACCACCATAGTTGGGACTTTAGCCCAGGGTGGGGGTGCGACTGCATCTACTCCGCCTGCACCACCTGCGCATCCAGCTGAGGATGCCTATGCTTACACCCAGGATGAGGGCGTAGCACTTCCTGCGCAGCCTGCTTTCCCTGCGGGGAACCCTGCCGACACACGGGGCCTTCTGGAGCGATTTCAGCGCTTGCGGCCTCCTACTTTCACGGGTTCTCACAGACCCGAGGAGGCTGAGTTTTGGCTCGACCGAGTGTCGAAGATTCTGCGCATGTTGCACTGTACTGAGGCAGAGCAGGTAGAGCTGGCTACCTTCCAGTTTGAGAGAGAGGCCAGTATGTGGTGGGATAGTGTATTGCGGACTGTTACCGCAGACTTCGTATGGACATGGGCAGCATTCGAGTTTCGCTTCCATGAGAAGTATTATCCTCAGACCTACAGACACGAGAGGGAGAATGAGTTTCTCCGTCTCAGGCAGGCAGCGATGACGGTCACCGAGTATGAGCATCGGTTCACAGAGTTGGGCAGGTACGTCCCGACGATTTTAGCTGATGAGCAGATGCGCATACGGCGCTTTTTGGAGGGCTTGCGACCGGATATTCGGTCGAAGATGTGCTGCATCAGTTTCTCCTCCTATGCGGAGTTGGTTCACATGTCCATGCGGGCAGAGCAGGACGTGGATCGACTTGCGCGATCACGAGGCCCGACTACTCCTAGGCCGCGACCGGAGTTGCCAGATAGGCCCTTCGCGGGCAAGAGGCCTCGCATTGATCCTCCTACCAGGACCACGGCGCCAGTAGGACCGTTTCGGCGCCCTGATCTATCATGCACATACTGTGGGAGGACGGGCCACCTAGCGCCGAGTTGCTTTGCGAGGATGCGGGACAGTGGGTTCTCGCCGCCGCAGAAGATTGATCGTGTACGTCCACAGGCGATATCAGCACCGCCTATACGGTCAGCTCCTGCGCAGTCCTCTTTCAGACCCACAGTATCGCAGATTCGACAGCCCCCACGGCCCTTGACACAGCGGCCGAACCGGCCACAGCAGGCTCGAGTTCATGCACTGACCGCTGAGGCAGCTACGACGCCGACTTTCCAGCATTCAGCCTTCGAGGTCACGGGCCATATCGGAGGTACTCCTGTTCTTGTCATGGTGGACACTGGTTCCACGATTTCTTTGATATCGCGTGCCGTAGTCAGACGTCTTGGGTTGCAGACTATTACTATGGATAGCGTGCGAGTCCTTGCAGCTCATGGAGATTATTCGGATGTCACCCAGATGTGTGAGGGTTGTTTACTTGATCTGGGAGGCAGGACGATGACTCTTGATTTGGTCGTCGATCCCTCGCTCGTATATCTCGACGTCATCCTTGGCATGGACTGGTTGACTGCAGCGAGAGCCGAGATTGACTGCGAGGCTCGTGTGGTGACGGTGTACGAGCCTGAGGGCACGCCTTTCACATTTTCAGTGCGGGTAAATCTTCCATTCCGCATTCTTAGCTACGCCACCCTGTTGCACGACGCTGGTGCCCAGGTACTTGAGCAGACGCCGGTTGTTTCTGAGTTCGGGGATCTGTTCAGGAAGATCCCTGGTTTGCCGCCCCGACGTGAGATCGATTTCACTATCGATCTGATTCCTGGTTCTACACCCGTCTCACTGCCGACGTATCGCATGGCACCATGTGAGATGGAGGAGTTGAGGACGCAGATTGATGGTCTACTAGAGCTTGGCCTTATACGGCCTAGCGTATCTCCTTGGGGAGCACCGGTCTTGTTCGTGAAGAAGAAGGATGGTTCGCTGCGATTGTGTATTGATTATCGCAGGCTGAACCAACTCACAGTGAAGAACAAGTACCCTTTGCCCAGGATCGATGACTTATTTGATCAGTTGAGAGGAGCGCAGTACTTCTCGAAGATTGATCTTCAGTCAGGATATCATCAGCTGCGCGTCAGAGATGAGGACGTGCAGAAGACAGCGTTCAGGACCAGTTTTGGTCATTACGAGTTCCTTGTGATGTCGTTCGGTCTCACGAACGCACCGGCCGTGTTCATGGATCTGATGAACCGGGTACTACGGCCTTTCCTCTATCGATTCGTCGTTGTCTTCATCGACGACATTTTGGTATACTCTAGGAGTCGAGAGGAGCATGAGGAGCACTTGCGTTTGGTCCTTGATACGCTCAGACAGCATCAGTTGTTCGCACAGTATAAGAAGTGCGACTTCTGGAAGCAGGAGGTGAAGTTTCTGGGACACGTGGTGTCCAAGGATGGCATGGCAGTTGACCTGTCTAAGGTAGCTGCGGTGCAGGACTGGGAGCAGCCTGGTTCTGTCACTGAGGTGAGGAGTTTCTTGGGTCTCGCTGGCTACTATCGGCGCTTCATTCAGGATTTCTCGAAGATCGCGAGACCCTTATCTCAGTTGACACGGAAGGACGTGAAGTTCGCCTGGAATGATAAGGCGGAGTCAGCTTTTCAGGAGCTGAAGGACAGACTTACGTCCGCCCCTGTGCTAGTATTGCCAGAGCAAGGGGTTAAATACACTATATACACTGACGCGTCTAGCGTTGGTTTGGGTTGTGTCCTTATGCAGAGGGACAGGGTAATTTCGTATGCCTCGAGACAATTAAGGAAGCACGAGGAGAATTACCCTACACACGACCTGGAGTTGGCAGCCGTGATATTTGCACTGAGACTCTGGAGACATTACCTCTATGGAGAGGAGTTCGAGCTCTTTTGCGACCACAAGAGCCTCAAGTACATATTCACACAGCGGGACTTGAATATGAGGCAGCGGCGATGGATGGAGACGCTGAAGGACTTCAAGTTTGAAGTCTCTTACCATCCTGGGAAGGCGAACCTTGTGGCTGATGCGTTGAGCCGCAAGAAGGCGATAGAGTTTGCGGCTCCGCTGATGGTTGCCGAGTGGGATATGGTTGAGTTTTTGCGAGACTTTGAGCAGAAACTCACCGTAGAGGAGCCATTTGAGTTCATCGCACATGTTCAGGTGCGATCCCCGATCGATGACCGTGTCATCGAGGCGCAGAGGGACGACGCGCATCTTACTGAGCTTCGAGAGCAGGCCAGTGATGATGATGACGCCGACTGGCGAGTTGGCATGGATGGGGGTTTACGTTACCGTGGCCGCCTATGCGTTCCTGATGTCCCTGACTTGAGACGAGAGATTCTCGAGGCTGCGCATTCTACTAGACTCGCGATGCATCCTGGCAGCACGAAGATGTATCGTGACGTGAAGAGGACGTACTGGTGGGAAGGTATGAAGACCCACATTGCTGAGTTCGTGTCCCGTTGTCTCACTTGTCAACAGGTGAAGGCAGAGCATCGCCGACCACCTGGACTTTTGCAGCCTATGCCGATTGCAGAGTGGAAGTGGGATTTCATTTCCATGGACTTCATTTCTGGGTTGCCGAAGACGAGGAAGGGGCATGATTCTATTTGGGTGATCGTCGACCGATTGACGAAGTCGGCGCACTTCCTACCGATCAGAGTTACGAACTCTGCAGACGAGCTGGCTAGATTGTATATTAGAGAGATCGTGCGTCTGCATGGAGTTCCGTTGGAGATCGTGTCGGACAGAGACACGCGGTTCACTTCTATCTTCTGGACTCGCATTCAGGAGGCTATGGGTGTGAAGTTGAAGTTCAGTACTGCCTTCCACCCACAGACGGACGGACAGACAGAGCGAGTGAACCAGATCCTGGAGGACATGTTGCGAGCTTGCGCATTGGACTTCAAGGACAGTTGGGATGACTGTCTTGCATATGCGGAGTTTGCATACAACAATAGCTTCCAGGCGAGTATCGGCATGGCACCTTATGAGGCGCTGTATGGGCGACCTTGTCGCGCACCGCATTGCTGGTTAGAGGTCGGTGAGCGCAGCTTGATTGGCCCAGAGTTGGTGCAGGCGACGTCAGAGAAGATTGATATTATTCGACGTCGGCTTCTTACAGCGCAGAGCAGACAGAAGAGCTACGCCGATACGAGACGGAGACCACTAGAGTTCACAGTCGGGGATCATGTGTTTTTGCGAGTTTCCCCTATGAAGGGAGTCCTTCGGTTCGGGAAGAAGGGGAAGCTGGCACCGCGATACATTGGTCCATTTCAGATCCTCGATCGTGTGGGAGCAGTGGCTTACCGATTGGCTTTACCCACGCCCCTCGCGAGCGTCCACAACGTATTTCATGTTTCTATGCTGAAGAAGTACGTTGCTGATCCTTCTCATATCATCAGATGGGAGCAGGTGCAGTTAGGAGAGGATGTTACTTATATCCTGCGACCGACACGCATCTTAGACCGGAAGGAGCAGGTACTGCGTAGCAAGGTGATTCCCCTTGTGAAGGTACTATGGACGCATCATACTGAGGAGGAGGCTACTTGGGAGACAGAAGCCGAGATCAGAAAAAAAAACTACCCACAGCTTCTCGAGGAGTACGAAAAGGTACAAAATTTCGAGGACGAAATTATTTGTTAAGGGGGGTAGATTGTAACGCCCGTGAAAAATCCATCCTTGGGCTCGAGTACCAACTCGACCCGACTTTGCGTAGAATTCATTCCTTTGGAAAATTTGACTAGGTTAGCTAGTGCAACGTTAGAATAGCTGGGAAATGGTCCCTGATCACTTTAAATACGTTCTACAAGGCCCGAAGCGAGTGGAACTAAGGGTGCTATAATGCTCTAAAGCCTCGGATCAAACTCTAAGCCGGTTTGTTCTCTGGACCACTTTGAATCTTTGTATTGGATCTAGACCGCACGTTGAAAGTCCGATACCTCCTATCTTAGACCGTTAGGACCGTCTAGCTGGGCTTGACACTCATTCCAAAAATCAAGTCAAACCGGTGATCACAGGCTATTTCATTGAGCCCGGACCGAAGAGAGTGTGAATAGGGACATAGTTGGAATTTCAAATTCAAATCTGGCACACAAATTTGACGCATCAGTATTAAGCATTCTGACCGTCAGAATACAGCCAAATTACACCCTTGGATCAGGAAAAATATCTATTATATATCACGGGACTTATAGGCCTGATCTTGGTGCGGTGACCGTTAAACTGAAACTGGGCCGCCACGTGCGATCTGGGAACCCAACCGGTCTGAAAACTGGATGTGTGCTAGATCCAGTATGCATGAGCTTAAGTCCGACCGCATTTGGCCTGGGGACCTCCAGAAATGCCCTTTTGGACCGAAACGGCCCCGATTTGGTTAGGCACCAAGTAAACATTGTTCCCAAGCCTATTTTGGGAATGTTTTAGGCTATAAAAGGGGTTGAAACCCTCACTCCTCTCTCCCATCCGAATTTGAGAGAAGCCCTAGCTTGGGGGAGAGAAAAAGAGTGAGAGATTGTGAGAGAGTGGGAGAGTTCTTCCCGCCACTTGTGCTACGCGTTGCACATGCTTAAGCGACACTTCTCTACCGCTTTCCCGGCGATTCCACCGCAATCCTAGGTAAGTAAAAACCCTAAATAGTTGGTGATTTGAGTTTTTCTTGTTTCCATGGCGATGTAGCTTATGGATCTTATGTATTAGGCTCCTTACTCGCCGTAGACGAAGCATATACACTCCGCTTCAATTCCCGAGTCTACAAGACACTAGGTGAGGATTTTAGACGCTTGGATTGACGGTTCCCAATGCTTTCAATGTCGTTTAATAGTAGATTCTTGACGGCATCGCCGTTTGACATGTACAAAATGCTCTCCGTTTCCCCTTTCGTAAGCTAACGAAGAATATGAGATTTAGGGCATTTTAGTCATTTGTAGGAAGTACTGTTTGCATTCATATTTTGCTGATGTGATTGACATGGTTTGTTGTCGCATTAGGAAGTTAGGAATGCGTGCATAATTAGTTTGGCGAAGAGATTCGCCTAGTTGCATACTTTGGGTCGACATGCTATATGTAGACCTAAGTGTGTAGTGCATGTGTTTGTATAAATGCTTGTATTAGTATGTATTGAATTAAATGATGTTATTTGATACTTTGTGATTGATTTTTCAATTATTATGCCGACCTAAATGATTTTCTACATGTTGACAAATTGCATGATTTCATTACATGCATGGAATGTATGTGCTTGAGGATTTGCTTAAGTTGAATATGCATAGGAAGTATGCCTTGAAGATTTGCTTAAGTTGAATGTCATAACATGTGCTAACATGCTCACATGATGTATTTCAATTCCAATACCTTTTATAGTGATTCCATAGATGTGTGGGACTTGACTTAGTCCAGGCAGTCGGTAACCGAGCAAATTCGTGGCTGACTGGTCATAGCCACGAATGACGCGTCGATGAATGTGATTCGTGTTGAGAGTTGGCGGCAGTGGTTAGGCCACGCGAAGTGTTTTACGCACTTCATGTCGTTCAGTTCGAGATGCGATCGCGCTAGTCGAGCCCGTCAAGTAACCCGACTGGCCGATGTTTGTTCACCATGTATGTATCATAACTGCTTGAACCTAGGGTACCGAACTTACCATTGTAAACCCTATTAACCGTGGTACCTTGATCCACGAAGACTCATGAGCCGGGCATGGTGGTATGGGACACCGTGGTCGAGCTGTCGGCCTACGCTGGGGCCACAAACCTCCCCGTAGTGACCAATGAGCACCTTGACTCGTGAGCAGATTATGGTGGTATGGGACACTATATTCTAGCTGTCGGCCTACACTGATCAGGCGACGAGCCCTTTGTAGTGACCGCGAGCGTATTCTGAGTTCACGGGAGGCGACGACCCTTCCGTGCAGTAGAGTACAGTAGGCCTGTATTGATAAGGTGATGGGGGAGCGGTGCAACGAGTGCGAGCAACAGCCCTGGCAGCCCTTGCAGTGACCTACGAAATGTACATCGTATGAGATTACTAGGAGTGACGACCCTAGACAGGATCCGTGTTGGGATCGATACAAGGGAGGTACCTTAGTTTCCCAATCCTGCTGTTTGAATGGACTAATAATAACTTGGTAATCATATCACCATAGCATTGCATGTGCCTGGAAGATGTGGAGCACTCTAGGGAGTGTGGCATGCCGCGGTCGTAAGATGTTGCCGTATGAGGGTGATCGTCGGTGAGGGCATACATCACGTCATATCATCTTGCATTAACAACAGTATTAGGACTTGTCTGATTTACTGCTTTACTATTATCGCGTGACTGAATTGTGAACATGCTAATCTTTGCTCTATGATTCCACTGAGTTGATCACTCATTCCCACGTTACGGGATGGTGTTTGCAACACCCACCAGACCCTGTTGTAGTTGCAGGTGACGATGAGATCCAGGAGGTGGAGCTAGATGATGACGAGGACCAGGATGAGTTCTCGTATATGCAGTACCATGACGGCTTCCCGTAGGTGACTTGGATCGAGGGGACATCAGTGGGACTTTTCTTTTTGAACATTATTCTTTTGTTATGTACATGTATATGAGACTCAGAGATGTAGTCATACTTTGGAGACAGTTGAGATTACTTTGTTTTTCCATACAGTGATATATATCTTGTTTAGTCTTCCGCTTGCTTTTATCACTGGATCTGAAGTATGAATTGCAGTTTTGGTATACTTTTACTCATGTGAATGCTTTAAATCAGACAACATTGAATCATAACCATTTTTGTTGCATAAGTGACGGTCTGGAACTCGGGAGTTGAGTTTATACACGACCCCCGATTTTCAGGGTGTTACACTCAGTCCACACATATAGTACATCCTTTTGAAGTAGATTGCATGATGAACAAGAGAGGTGACTAAAGTTCTTTATGAATCGTCTATAAAATCTAACGTGCTCTAAGAAGGATCGCATGTCTCGTATGCTCTTAGGTGGAAGTAAGTTAGAGATAAGATCAATTTTAGTTTTATCTACCTTAATTCCCTTGGACAAGATGATATGTCTAAGAACAATTCCCTTACGAACCATGAAATGACACTTCTCTTAATTTAATACCAAATTTTTTTCCTCACATCTCTTCAACACATTTTTCCTATTTTCCAAACATTTACTGAAGGATGGATGTTTATAACCCCAAGTGTAGGGTCGCGATACAGTAACAATCTCGGTGAGACCAGGGTCGAATCCATAGGGACTGAACTTGTGTGTCTTCTGAAAGTAACTAGAAGTAGAACTAGAAGAAGATGAAAAATCTAAATTTAGAAGTATAGAGAGTAATTGTGAATAGATTAATTAGAAACTAATGAATTTAAAGGTGGTAACTAGGGTTTCCAAGGATCCACTTGTAAACATCAGGGAGATCGATGCTTGATTCAAGTCACATGATTAGAATCAGAGTCCCATCCTATCCAATTGGAAGATATCTTAGCAAAATCAAATTTGAACTTCCTTTGACCTAGTTCTCATGGATGAGAGGTGTGAGAACTGGAAGTGATTCCATCACAAGACCATGCCCATGAGACAAGGCAAACAATAGGATTTACCAATCTCACAGCCAATCTGAGAGAATTATGAAAGTTAGGGAGGATTCCATCACCCAACCATGCCTAAGGGACGATGGTGAACAACAGAATTTCCAAAATTCATAATCTCAATTCATGAATAGAACATACTCAAAGCTATCATAGATCTATTGTAATTTAAGTCACAACAAACCATTAAAAACTGAAAGTATTCCTTATAATCAAACTAAAATCAAAGAGACTTCAATATAAACATGAATCAAAGCAATAAAAACATCCCATTACGCTACAAGGTTCACCTCTTAGCCCTAGCTAAGAGGTTTAACCAATCATAAACATGATTGAACTAAAGACTCTTAAATAAAATAAAATGACTAACTAAAAAGGAAGAAGAGGAACTCCCGGACGGTGGCTCCACCCTTTTGCTTCACTCCTCAAACCTTAGAAGATGCCTAGGGATGTCCTAGAGACCCCTATTTATAGTTTTAGGCCTTAGACTTTCGCACCGAGTGAAAATTTCCAGAAATTATCTCAAATTTACGCAGTCCGTATAAAAATTGTGTAACTCTCGATTGGTCATGGGATGTCCTCGACCGGTCATGGGACACCCTCGACTGGTCAAGCAGAATGAAAATTTAGTTATTTTATTCAATGGAGTTCGAGTTGAAGAACCTTGACCGGTTGAGCTTCGACTAGTCGAGCAGGGTCTAGGACTGGTCGTGCATAGCGTGGACTGGTTGAGCAGAGGCCAGGACCGGTCGAGGATTACACAATTTCACTTTAAAACTCTGATTTTCTTCATTCTTGACTTGATTTTCTTGGATCTTCAGTGTGTGCATTCTTCATTCTTGATTTCATCATATCCAATCTTGGGTTTGGTGATTCTTGAGTGTTAAATTCATGCTTTTAACATCTTTTTTTCAATCCAAGCTCTTGAATTCACCTTGTAACACAAACATGATTAAAATAGAACATTAAGCATTATCATGTTCATAAAACCAATTAATAAATAGGGTCTAATATGTAATATTTGATCCTCAACACAATACTCAACTAGCATTTTTCTAGTCCCGAGCAAAGTATGCGAAAAATATTTCAAGAACACAGGATATTTTCTATTAACTCAAGTGATTTTTTAAGAATAATCCAAATAATAGAATTCTAAGATGCATCAATGTTGAGCATTAACTTCTCCTCAGCTCTAGCACCAATAAATTTCAAAATCTAGTTCAAAGTATTAATCCACAAATTAGAACAATTCTAAACATCAAGTTTCATGGGTGCATAGTGAAACCTAAACTTATCACAATCAAAGGTTCAATTCTCTATTTCCATGATAATCATTGATAATCAAAAGAGCATTCAAGATAACCATCACCTAATCCAAAACTTGCCTTACAATTTAGCTTTATGCTTCTAGTTTTTTATTTTTTCATCGATGACTTTCACGTTATGTTCAATATTTTCAATGATCTTCCGTAGGTAGCCCTTTTCGACGACAACTGTTTTTTAATTGGGAATTTTATTTTTTTTCAATTCTTCTCATTGAATATGATGGAAAAATTCCCCAGGTTGGTTCCTTCCATGCTTAATAATCACCAAGTTATCAATTCAATATCAAACTAAAACCTTAATGTGTAAGCTAGATGTGACATGTGAAATTATGATTCAATTAATGTTTAAAACTTCTAATCATGAATTAATAATTCAAACTTAACTGTGAAATCTAACAAGTAACTGAATCCAAGAGTCATAAATCACTAATATTATGTATCTTATACTTCTAAATCATGTATTAAAATCACTCAAATTTACAAAATTTTAAGAAAAATTTTCACAATTTTTTTTCATAATTTTTGCTCAAAGACTAAGAAAACACTAATTAGCTTGCCTAATCCACAACCCCCAACTTAAAATCTACATTATCCTTAATGTAAAAGATATAAGCATGCAATGAACATGAGACAACAAAAGTAAAAGATAAGTGATGGAAAGGTAGTACCTGAAGACAGAATTCAAAAGTTTTTCTCATGGTCTTAAAGTGAAGATGGATTAGCAGGAGGACTCAACAAACGATAAGTAAACTATACTAAAATAATAGAAAGTAAACTATCCTAAAACAAGTAAAAGCAACAAACTAATCCTAAACTAGGAAAGCAAGGGAAAACCTACTCAATCATGCCACAAGGTTCATCCTCCGACCAATATCTTGATAATTTCTTAGTAGGTTTCTCAATGAGATCATCCAAAATCCCTTTTTGCAATAGACTTGGATGCCCTAGAGCATGAATTTCTAAAGAAATTTATGGACCTCATCAAAAAATTATCATTGAATTGCTTGAGGTATCCAAAGTATATATGACTCACTTGTGATAGAAAAAGTTTCAATTTTAGTACTCCATGGTAAATCAGAGACTACAGGTAGATAGAATTCAAAAAAATTCTCAGTGGATGATGTAGTCTCTACACATTCTGAAGTGTCAGACTTTGGTTCAATTGTCAGCTCTCCCTCTTGTGATAGTAAACATTCAGGATCTATGAAGGGAAGGGTTTCAAAATAAGGGTTCTCTCGGTTAGTGACAACTACCAAGTTATTGTCTTGCAAGGAATTTACTATTTCTTTTATCATAGGATCGTTTGAATATGCAAAGTGTGCCAAGCAATCATCCAAAGAGTTGAAAAATTCAGCTGAAAGTGGCTCATTCTCCACATTGAAGTTTGTGATGATTTGCCTAAGGATTTCATCATCTTTGAAAATGGATGGACACATGCTCTCTTACTCTTGCCCTGCACAGACAGATTGAAAATCAACAGGTAAAGAATTGATGTGAAGACTTTGTTCATCAATACTACTCAGTAAAGGCATTGTATTGTTAAGGGTTGACAACTTATATGGTGGCCTCAACTGGATGGTTTCAAATTCCAGAGTCATATCAATTGACTCGTCCATCTTCCTAATCATATTATAATCTAAATCAGGGGAGTGGACCGAACATGCCCCAAAAGAGTCTTGTGATTCACCTAGAAGAGACTCTTCCTCCATATTTAAATCAAACATGTCATATGGGTGGAGTAGAACTTCTTGTGCCTCGTGATCACCTTCCTGGACCATAATTGAAGTTAATTCTAATGAATCTTGTGCTATGCTCTCATGAATCTTATCCTAATATTTATCATCATCCAATTCAGTGTAATTCACAAGTGGGATGAGATTACTTACATCACACTATTTTTCTAGATTAGGTTGAGGTTCGAATAAACTAACCTCTTCCTCATCATTGAAATCAAGAGTGTTAGTATCATTATATCAAAAAACTAATAATGTCTCTTGATCATTCCTTTGGACAGTCATCAATATCAACTCATTGGGAAATTAAACCATATGTGCATTAACACAATCCAACTCTTCATTCTCAATTGCAATATTTTTCATAACTGCATCATGTGAACTCTACTGTTGTATATCTTTTATAAGTTCTAAAAATGTTTGGATTGTGTTTTGTTGGATGAGTTCTAGATTTTGTATGGAATTCTGAAGTGAATTCTCTTGGATCATTTCTTGTTGGATCTTAGAGGTATAATACCCAAGAGAATTGTCACTATGATGCATTGTTGATTCATCTTCCCAATCTTGATGGTTCCATTGATCATAGGTAGGGAATTGCGAATGAAGAATTGGATTGGGTTGAGGCCGGGGTGAACTCGCCTCCACTATCTTATCAATGCGCAAATCAAGCACTTCTAATGTTTTTCTAATTTCTGCAAGACAGTCCATGTAACTCTGATGTGAATCATCTTAGATCGTTTTTGGTTGGATCTCAAAGGTAGGGGATCCAAGAGTAATCATTATAACATATTGTTGGTTCATCTTTCCAATTTTAATGTTTCCATTGATCATAATCATACACATCATAGGTGGGAGAACCTGATGGTTGTTGATACATATTATCACCCATAATATAATCCCTCATTATTTTCTTTTTATCTGATGGATGATAATAATTTCACTCCCATAGTTATGATAACCCCAAGACTCACATACTGCGTTATTAATCTGTGGGATGTAATTGTTCTCCCACATATGATCGCATAAGGACTTTCTAACCGGTAGAGCATTATATTCAAGTCGATTCTCGATAATGGTTTCAGAAAATTTTTGAGACATAGGTTGATTTCTATCATAATCATCATACATCCTTTCCCAATAGCTCTTATCCATCTTAGCATAATGACATACCCACTTTTATATGGTGAAACCCTAACTCTGATTCTAATTCTAAAGTTAGTTCCTAAAAAAAATTCTACAGAAATATGGAGAGCAAGTAGAGGGAAGATGTTGCCAAAAGAGAAGGACTAGAATTGAAAACCCTATAAAATCACAACAGTCAAACTATGTTAATAATGTTAGAGAAGATAGATGAAGGAGAGAAGTAAAAGATAAATCCTAAAAACTAAATTCAAAAACTAAAAAAATCCTGAAAAATCCTAAATTAGAAAAATTCATAAAATAAGAAAAATCCTAACCTTAACCTAGAAAGAAAGAGGGAAATAAAAATCTAGAAATAGGGAGAGAGAGAATTAGAAAGAGGTTACTCAATTAGAAGTTCCTAAAATAAGATCCTGCAAAACAAAACAAAACAAGTCAGTTTTTTAAAATAGAAGTTCTAAAATTAGAAATTTCTAAAAATAAAAATAGAAAGAGGAGTTAGTTTTTATAAAAAAAATAATTAGGAAAGCTATTAAACCTAGAATTAGAAAGCTAAATTAGTTTCTAAAATAAAATAGAAAAAAACCCTAATGTTAAAGCTAGAAAATAGAAAAACCATAATCCTAACCTAATTCCAAAAGCAGATAATCTTAGAAAAATGCAACCGTCAATCCCCGGCAACAGCCTCAAAAACTTGTTCACAACCCCAAGTATAGGGTCGTGATGCAGTAATAATCTCGGTGAGACTGAGGTCGAATCCATAGGGATTGAACTTGTGTGTCTTCAGAAAGTAAGAAGTAGAACTAGAAGAAGATAAAAATCTAAATCTAGAAGTAAAGAGAGTAATTGTGAATAGATTAATTAAAAACTAATAAATTTAAAGGTGGTAACTAGGGCTTTCAAGGATCCACTTGTAGAGATCAAGGAGATCGATATGTGATTCAAGTCACACGATTGGAATCGGAGTCCCATCCTATCCAATTGGAAGATTTCTTAATAAGATCAAATTTGAATTTCCTTTGACCTAGTTTTCAATGGATGAGAGGTGTGAGAACCGGAAGTGATTCCATCACAAAACCATGCTTATGAGACAAGGCAAACAATAAGATTTACCAACCTCATCACCAATCTGAGAGAATTATGAAAGTTAGGGAGGATTCCATTACCCAACCATGCTTAAGGGACGATGGTGAACAACAGGATTTCCTAAATTCACAATCTCAATTCATGAATAGAACATAGTTAAAGCTATCGCAGATCTATTGTAATTTGAGTCACAAAAAACTATTAAAAACTGAAAGTATTCCTTATAATCAAATTAGAATCAAAGAGAGTTCAAAATAAACATGAATCAAAGCAATAGAAACATCCCATCACACTACAAGCTTCACCTCTTAGCCCTAGTGAAGAGGTTTAGCCAATCATAGACACGATTGAACTAAAGACTCTTAAACAAGACAAAAAGACCAACTAAAGAGGAAGAAGAACTTTAGGATGGCAGCACCACCCTTTTGCTCCACTCCTCAAACCCTACAAGATGCCTAGGGACCCCTATTTATAGTTTTA
This sequence comes from Magnolia kwangsiensis, assembly GCA_037074715.1. NCBI lineage: Eukaryota > Viridiplantae > Streptophyta > Magnoliopsida > Magnoliales > Magnoliaceae > Magnolia > Magnolia kwangsiensis. The sequence goes on along the minus strand of CM073575.1, from coordinate 73,342,217 downwards.
GGCCTTAGACATTTGCACCGAGTGGAAATTTCTGAAAAATGTCTCAAATTTATGCAGTTCGCGTAAAAATCGCGTAATGCTCGATTGGTCGTGGGCCATCCTCGACCGGTTGTGGGACACCCTCGACTGGTCGAGTAGGATGGAAATTTAATTGTTTTACTCACTAGAGTTCGAGTCGAGTAACTCGATCGGTCGAGCTTCGACTGGTTGAACGGTGTCCAGGACTAGTCGTGCATAGCCTGGACTGGTTGAGGATTATGCAATTTCACTTCAAAACTCCAATTTTCTTCATTATTGACTTGATTTTCTTGGATCCTTAGTGTGTGCATTCTTCAATCTTGATTTCATAAGATCCAATCTTGGGTTTGGTGATTCTTAAGTGTTAAATTCATGCATTTAATATCTTTTTTAATCTAAGCTCTTGAATTCACCTTGTAACATAAACATGATTAAAATAGAACATTAAGCATTATGATGTTCATAAAACCAAATAATAAATAGGGTCCAATATGAAATATTTGATCCTCAACAATGGATCAAAGATGGAGAAGTCATCAATGAAGACATCTAAATATTGCCCTACCATTTTAGAGAAATTACTCAGCATGCATCATTGAAAAGTGGCAGGGGCATTACACTGTCTGAATGACAACCTTCGGTAAGCAAAGGTGTCAAAAGGACATGTGAACGTTATTTTTTCCTGATCTTCAAGGGCTATCTCTATCTGATTGTGGCCCGAATATCCGTTAAGGAAGCAATAGTAAGAGTGAGCCTTTGCAAAATTTGATCAATGAAGGGCAAAGGAAAGTAGTCCTTCCTTGTGACGGTATTCAATCTCATGTAGTCAATGCACACTCTCCAACTAGTTATAACTCTAGTCGGCACAAGTTCATTATTGGCATTGGTTATGATGGTGATTTCGAACTTCTTAGGAACCACATGAGTTAGACTCATCTAGGCTATCAGATATGAGGTATATAATACCCACATCCAACAACTTAAGTACCTCGGCATTAACCACTTCCTTCATGTTGAGATTTAATCTAAGTTGTGGTTTCTAGGAGGTCTTTGCATTATCCTCAAGATGAATGCAGTGAGTACAAATCAAAGGGTCAATTCCCTTGAGGGCCATAATCGACCATCCAAGGGCTCCTTTGTGCTCAATGAGAGCAGAGATAAGCATACTTTCCTATTTTTTCTCAAGGTGGGAAGAAATCACCATCGGATATGTCTCATCTTGACCTAAATAGACTTATTTAAGATTAACGTGTCTATGGTTGGCTAAACCTCTTGGGTAGGGCTAAGAGGTGAAGCTTATAGCGTGATGAGGTGTTTACTTTGCTTTCATTCTTGTTTATGTTGAACTTCATTGATTTCTAGTTGATTTTAAGGAATATTTTCAATTTTCAATGGTTTGTTATGACTTAAATTATAATAGATCTGCAATAGCTTTAAATATCTTCTTTTCTTAATTGAGATTGTGGGATCGGTAAATCTTATTATTTGCCATCGTCTCCTGGGCATGGTTAGGTGACGGAATTTCTTCCAAATCCTCACAATCCTCTTTCATTGAGGCTGGATCAATGAGAAGTTCTGAGATTTGATCATCTCTCTTTACAATTGGAAAAGATAGGACACTGATTCCAGTTGGATCTCTCGAATCAAGCAAGGTAGCATCTCAATTGCTACAAGTGGATCCTTAGCACCCTAGTTCCCACCTTTAAATTCACAAGTTTCAATTACATCATTCACAGTTAATCTTTCTAATTATTCAGATTTAGATTTACATATTCTTCTATTTCTAGTTCTAATTACTTTAAAAAATGTACGAGATTAGTCCCTGTGGATTCGACCTCGGTCTCACCAAGATTAATATTACATCTCTACCTTACACTTGGGGTTGTGAACAATCAACCACCAAATTTTGTCCAATCATTTTCCTATCCTAACTATACATTTTTCCCAAAATTGAGCCTTGATCATTAAGTGTAGACCGTTAATTGAGTGTAAGTTCATTTTAACAACCGCTAAGAGAACTTGCAAGATAATCCTTCGATCTACCCAATATTCACAACCATGCCCTATTATGAATCTATGAAATAGATGAACAGAGTGGATCTCCTGAGGGGCCATCGAAGTGGACCCCATCTACCTTCACCAACGAACCAAAAGGGTATAACTCTCCACTTGTGGTAACCAAATCCAAACAAACTGCGACCGCGAGAAAATCGGTGAAACTCCCTCCAATACTCCCTGTAATACCGAAAGATTTTCCATAGATCTAGACCATCCAAGTGTAGAGGAAGTAAGATCCAATGCCCGTTGTTGAGTCAAGGAGGAGTATGCAAACACGACACCTCACCACTCCTTCCAGGAAAGTGTAACCTCAGATGTGCCCCAAGCTTTAGCTGTGCTAAACGACCATACCGTGGAACATGGCTCCAATCTAAACCGTCCACTCATCAGGGATGGGATTTTCGATTCTTCCCAAGCCAGTGGAAAAGAGAGGAAAATAACAAGAGAGTGGTGTTTTGCCATTTCCTTCGGCCAACCATCGGGCATTCTTACTTTTAAGAATCTAATCACGACCCTTCATCTGTTGACCCTTCCAAAACTAACAAAACTTCCTGAAAAAGAGGATGAAACATACTATTCAAATAACGAAACTAAGCCTCCCAAATCACAACACCACTCGACCTTGCACCCACCGCTAGTGCACCCTTTACGTAAGAACCTCCTACAACGCACAAACAATATAAAAGAAACCTCCACTTGCTAGAAAACATGTTTAGAAAAAATAGGGAAAGTGTATAAATAACAAAGGAAGAAAGAAAGAAATAAAAATAAGAAGGGAGAGGAGAAAAAGAAAAGTGAAGAAAGGAAGAATAAGAGCAAGAGAGGAAGAGCTTTGTTAGCCGAGTTAATTCGGTGAAACCACTAAGTCCAGCAATAAGTGATCCCAATTTGGACCAATCCTAGCCAGCCATGCCAAAAACAAAGTAAGTCCCCTAGTGAAGATCTTCCTTCTACTTTTTATTAAATAACAAGTTCCATTTAATCTTGAACTCATTGCCATGTAAATAGATCAAACGAGTGATCAATTTGATCAATTTACATTCAAATATGATTTTCTTTGCACAAGTGTAGGTTGTCTAGTCATTGATTTAAACCGAGTTGACCCAATAGTTGAACCTTACGGAATTTTAGATTACTTTTGGTTAAGTCTAATTGTTGATCTAAGATGATTCACTTGTTAAATAGAAGACCCCACAGTAAATTCTTCTCTAAATGATTACCCTTATAAACCAAATCCTAAACTTAGATGTTAATGTTTCGAGAAGAAACAAAAGGTATTTGATTTTGGGATTTTCTCATTCAATTATAACATGGAAAGAATAAAGAAAATGATCATCATAATATCTTTATTAATTATGAATTCATTTACATCTTCTCTATCCCTTGATACTAAGATAGAATATATGAAATAAAAATAGAAAATAGATTCGAATATGAAATCCAACAGCATTTTGGCTTGTGATTTGTTCATCTCGGCAAGAGAAGTATTGTGCGGATGTGAATATCTTATATCTTCTTCTTCAGTTCATCTAAAACATAAGTCTGAATCGAAGAAACACTTGAACATTCAAATACTTCAGCAAAATTTAGACTTATTTAATAACCCAAGCGCAATAACATGGTGTTGCGTGGTCCAGCCCAATGGGTAAAAACCCATTTTATCATCTTTTCTTTCTTCTTATTCAAAATACATTCGGAGTCTTCGTCTTCTCTAGAACTCTAATCTTCTTCGTCATCGTCGTCTAAATGAGAGGGGGAATGGGGTATTTATAGGCCATCACATGTGTGAACCCTCGATCTCTATGTCGTGAGGCCCACCTTTCACAATATCTCAACAATCTAACCCATTCTAATCAAACCAATGTTGCACGATCTAGCACAACCAGTATTGGTGTTGCGTGGATCTGCACAACCAATGTGCTTTGCACGGATCCACGCAACATAATGACTTATCTCTTTTTCATATTTCTTTATATTGCACTTCATTTCTTTAATCTCCTTATTTATTCTCGAATCTTCTTTATCTGATCTCTTTCTTCATTATTTTTTATGTTTCAATAGATGCCCCCATGATCCTTTATTTGTTCTCCATCTTCAGAATAAAGAAATAGGATCAAATATCTTCTTGCCTTTTTATTTTGAATGTCATTTCATGGACCCGCACAACATTTAATCATGTCCTGTCCAACATCTATCGGGTTCGGCCCTTTTATAAATACTAGACTCATCATATTTCTCTCACTTTCTCATTCCTCTCGAATCTTCGCTTCTCTGACGATTTTCAGCGCAATACATTACCTTTGCGTGCAGCCATCGCGCAATGCATTTTCCTGCATAATATTTATCTATTTCTACATGCCTTCAGGCAATCAACTTTGCTTGTGCACTCCCACACAACCATCCTCTCTTCTTCCAGACTCTTGAAATTTCTTAGTCCAGGGACTATAATTCCCTTTTTCTTTAAGAGTTCTTCGTCTAAGTCTTAAATTCTTATTTTCTTCTTGAAACTTTATATACTTATTCTTTACATCCTATAGCACTAAATTCTGCTTAAAGTTCTACCATCTCTCTATCTTACAATAGGGACAATATATTTGATAATTTTTGATTTACAGATAAATTCATGAAACAGTTAAAGGCTTCATCCTCAAGAATGAAGAATCATTTGTCCCCTTCAGAAGATAAACAAATTCTCCAAAATATGTGGGGTTGCATAGAAATTCATGAAGAAGTTCTTGAACTTCATGATCCTTCTGAGAATAAGACAATTATTATCCCTATCAATTTACGATGTCACTGGTCAATTCTACGCAGCGAACCAACCTACCAAATGATCTAAAATAGTTTTATTTCTGCTAACAACTGGGTTATGACAGAATCAAGAATTTTAAAAGGATATCTAAAAGAGAATGAATTTCACCAAAGAGTCGGTAGATTTCATAAGATGTGATTCTTATGCCCACTCCACCAAAGAGTCTCAACAAAAAAAAAATTCTTGGTAGTGGGTCTCTTATCTCATTGTGACTTCTATAGTGCTTGGGCTGAGGCCATTGCTAGGAAACGTGTTGCCATCCTAGAGTAGATTAGCCTATTTGACGCAATCATAGATATATCTGAACATTTTTACAAAGATGCAGCTATCCTTGGAGGCTTCCTCAACCATTGGTCTCCAATTACCAATTCATTCCATCTTCCTTAAAATCAGTATCACCTTGTGGGATCTACTTTGCATAGGAGGCCTTCCTATCATGGGAAATATATTCGATGAATATGTTCCTTTGAACGAAGAATTTGCTCTCACTTCTGTAGGAAATGATAGGTCTAAAGTTTCAATAACTGCACTTAAACTCTTCAGAGAAATGACTAATTTCCAGCAACCTACTAAAATTCACTCTCTTGACTGGCTAGTTCATTTCTCCCAAAACTTACAATATACTTCTTTCTTTTCTCCATTCCTTCAAAATATTCATCTTATATATATATATATATATATATATATATATATATATATATATATATGTCATCTTATTTTAATAACCGTATCAATATCTTAATAGCTTTATAGGTCAAAATCATCGAGATCTTACGATTATCTGTGAAAATATCAAGAATGCTGCTAAGTATAGTTCTTCTTGCGAATTGGCCGCTTTCTTAGCTTATTAGCTGAGCTTGGTGATATTTTCAAATTCAAAAAAAAATAGAAATAATCAAACCATCTCTCTCTTCATGTCACGGGCGTGATGGAGAAAGGTCAGAAATATTCATTAGCTCCTCCGGTCCTCTACTCATTATATCGTGCTTTTGTAGATATCATTTCTGGTTCTAAAAGTTCTACCTCCGAGTCTTTTCCAGTTTGTGCTCCTTAACATTTCTTCATAGGTTAGTTTGGATTATATTTTCCTTAGACCTTTGCTGATTCTGAAAGTTCTTACTCAAATGCCTTTCACTCCAACATTATTAACTAAGGAAGATGATCGAAGAATCGAATGGTTCGGTCACCCAAAAAATAAAAGATAGTGATCCTATCAACTTTTTTCAGTTTCTGTTCACTAACTGTTTAAAGGACATAGAAGTTATTGATGATGATTCCATCTCTTCCGGTGAACATTCATTCCTTATTTCCATTAGATCCAGTATTCTTCCATTGAGAGAAGGTAACAAATTCTCTCTTCCGGTGATAATACCCAAGCAGATTTGCCAGTCAATTTGGCTTTGATCAGACTGTACCAGAGATTTGTGATATCGTTACCAGAACAATGAGAAGTTATGGCATCAGACCATATAACTGGGCCTTGGTATGGAGGCAGCTTTTGAATGTTCATACTAGATCACGCTTCGAAATTCCTGGCTATAATTATCTAATTCATGCTTGTTATTATTGGATGCATTGGTGGGTTCATTAATATTATTTATTATATGATTATTACTCAGTAGATTGTGCCATATGTATTCCTTCGCTATGCATAAGAAGTTATTAGAAAGATCAAGGCATAAGTTACTTTGAAGAAACAAATCATGCCCCATTTTCTGGTCAACTTTGTATAAAAATTTCTTCAGAAAATACTATTTATAAAATGAAGCCTACTGATACCCTTGAAGGATGGATAACATTTGGTACCCTTTTAAAGGATTCGAAGAATGAATCTGAATTCTCAATTCATCCAAAAGAAAATGATGATTCTTCATGATTTCATCTTCTTCCGCCCTTGCAAATTTTACAAAATAACCTTCCTTCATTATCAGGAAAGCAAGAGAAACACCAGCGTCCTCTTAAAAAAGATAAACATATTATAATTGAGGACTTGTAGTCGATCTTGAAGGATTTGACTTTAGAATAGAAAGTAACAAGTATTTTGAGCAAACATGTTATAGCTATAATTTAAACCTGATTAAAAAAAATGCATTTTTATATGTTGTTTGAAGTTGTTTAATCAGTATTTGGGATTTTTATGACTTATTTTATCATATCAGGCAATTGCATATTTGAGCATTAAATAAAATAAGCAAACATATGCATTTGTAGCATTTTGAAGCTACACACATTTTAAGGTCTTGAGTAGTGGAGCTAATATACTTTTGACTGAACATACTTTGACTGGACTTTACTTGAATTGACTTGACTTGACTTGACTTAATACTTTCACACACAATTTAAGCTCTTGAGTAGTGGAGCAATCATAATTTTTTAGACTCTTAAGTAGTTAGAGTCAGGTCTTATGCAAGTGGTGTCTATAACTCATATGAGTTCACTGAACCATTGCAGTCGGGGAGTTCACAAACCGCGATCCATTAGAGGGGCTCAGTGAAGCTATGGGGTAATTAAATCGGTAGGTTTTATGCACAGTGTTGGCCATAGTAACTCTCTAGAGTTCACAGGGCTAGCAGGGCTACCTTAGGGGTACCAAATCCAATGTCGGCAGTCCTTCAATGAGGGGGTAATTTGTTTTTAGAGGCCCGTCCCCATGAGTTTCTACTGAAATCACACCAGGAATCTAGGGGGTCTTATGCATTGTTGGCCTATCTATGGAGGTGCTAAAGAACACAAACTACATCCCATTTTTTCTTCATCTGCAAAGTCATACCCATTCATGGGAGGGCATTTTCTCTCACCATCCCCCATGGCGTTGTTACAAGTTGTACAGATGACATTAGTCTCACGGGTGGTTGGCCTTATAAGCACACTCCACTACTTACATTGGTCTAAGCATGTGATGGCCTTCGTGGGCTTTTTAAGGCCACTGACTTTTCACTATGCCCGCATAATATTTGATGTATCATCGATTGTGATAGGTATTATGCGTAGTCCTGATTGACCATATACGCGCACTCTGCTACCGTAAATAATAAATCACCATCGCTACCGTAGGACTCATGCATGGTCGGCCGTATAGGTGGACTCCGCTACCATAAATAGTAAATTGATAAATGATAAATCGTCATTGTTGATAGTATTCTCGACAATATTTATGTTTAAAGTAGTATATTAGCTTGGCGATAATATTAGTTTGATGGTAATGAATTTTGTAATAATGTTTAGTAGCGATTAACGATGGCGATAATATCTATTTGACGATAATCTTGACGTTTGGCGATGGTTATTGATAATATTAATCTTAGTGATAATCATCAATGCTTAACGATTATTAGCGATTAGTTTGATAATGCTTGAACTTGAGAATTTGTCTTTCATTCATATATGGAGAAGAATACATGGCATTGTCTTTTGAAAATCTGTCTTTCTTCATGTCTTTCCCCCTTTTATTAAGAAGTATTATACTGATAATCTTTATAATCAAAACTACAACAATCTTTGTAACATCCCGAAAATCAGGGGTCGAGTAAAAACTCCACTCCCGAGTTCCAGAACATCACTTATGCAACATAAATATGTATGATTGAATGTTGTCTATGTTAATGTATTAAACACGAGTGAGATTACGCCAGAACAACATATCATACTCCAGAGACAGTTAAATTAGTAAGCGAAAAACTGTGATACATACATATAATATATAATTGATTGTAAGTCTCTAGAGTGTGAACATGTTACCAGGTTAAACATATACATGTATACCTAAAAATAAAAAGAAAGAATATACATGAGTGCTCTGAAAATATAAAATGACAAGTTTCATGGCATCTAATGAACCTCCCTGTAATCCCGTCAATCAGAACACGCATAAAGGAGTGATCCTCCTCATCATTATCAAGTCCAGCTCCGCTTCTCAAGCAGCGCCATCATCTGCAACCAAAATAGGGGCTGGTGGGTGTCTGGAAACACCGTCCCGTAACGTGGGAGTGAGTGATCAACTCAGTGGGATAAGAGACCAAAAATTAGCATGTTCTCAAATCAATCATGTGATAATAGTAAAACAATAACTCAAACATTCCTAAATACTGTTGTTAATGTAATATGACATGACATGATGGATGCCCTCACCGACGATCTCCCTCATATGGTACCATCTTACGCCCGCAGTATGCTTTCTTCCCACAGTGCTCCACATCTTCCAGGCACATGCAATGTGATGGTGATATGATTACCGAGTTACTATTAGTCCATTCATACAGCAGGATTGAGAAACTAAGGTACTTTCCTTATATCAATCCCAACACAGATCCTATCTAGGGTCATCACTCCTAGTAATCTCAGACGATGTATATTTTGTAGGTCGCTGCAAGGGCTGTTGCTCGCACTCGTTGCATCGCTCCCCCATCACCTTATCAATACAGGCCTACTGTACTCTCATTGCTACAGAAGGGTCATTGCCTCCCGTAGACTCAGAATACACTCGCAGTCACTACAAAGGGCTCGTCGCCTGATCAGTGTAGGCCGACAGCAAGAATATAGTGTCTCATACCACCATAATCTGCTCACGAGTCATAGGTGCTCACTGGTCACTACGGGGAGGTTTGTGGCCCCAGCGTAAGCCGACAGCTCGACCACGGTGTCCCATACCATCATGCCCGGCTCATGAGTCTTTGTGGATCAAGGTACCATGGTTGAGAGGGTTTTCAATGGTAAGTTCAGTACCCTAGGTTCAAGCAGTTATGACACATACATGGTGAACATACAATGGCCATCTTAAGCTTGACGAGCTCGACTAGCACGAACGCATCTTAAGCTGAGTGACATGAAGTGCATAAAACACTTCGCGTGGCCTAACCACTGCTGCCAACTCCAAAACACGACTCGCGTTCATTGACACGTCGTTCGTGGTAAAGATAAGCCAACCACGAATTTATTCGGTTACCGACTGCCTGGACTAAGTATAGCCCCAATCATTTGTGAATCCACTTCATCAATCATATAAGAGTAATGGAAATGAAATACAACAATATGAGCATGTTAACACATGTTATAACATACAACTTAAGTAAATCATCTAACACATGCATTTCATACATATAATGAAATCATACATATAGCCGACACGAAGGAAATCATTTACACCAGCGTATTATTTTAGAATTCAATCTCAAACTAATTCACAACACCATTTAATTCAATACATACTAATACAAACATTTATACAAACACTTAGTCTACACACTTAAGTCTACATAGTGTATGTCGACTCAAAGTGCGCATTTGGGCGAATCTCTTCGCCAAAAAGATTATGCACGCATTCCTAGTATCCTAAGGTGACAAAAAGCCATGTCAATCATTTTAGCAAAATATGGATGTTTACAGTATTTCCTACAAATGACTAAAATGTCCTAAATCTCATATTTTTCGTCTGCTTACGAAACAGGAAATGGACAGCATGTTGTACATGTCAAACGGCGTTGCCGCCAATAATCTACTATTAAAAGACATTGAAAGCATTGAAAACAACCAATCAAAGCGTCTAAACTTCGCACCTTTCACTTTATATGTGTATCGTTTCGAACGGAGCGTATACGCTTCGTCTACGGCGAACAGGCAACCTATTTCACAAGTTATATCAGCTACTTGCTATTTAATTTAACAGAATGCTAAATCAGCAAGTGGACAGGGTTTTCCTTACCTAGAAAAGCGTCGAAATCACCGGAAAAGTGATTGGGATACGTTGCTTAAGCACGTGCAGCAGCGGCAGCAGGTGGCAGGAAAATCTCTCCCATCTTCTCTCACAAACTCTCACTTTTGCTAGGATTTCTAGAAAATTCGGATGGGAGAGAGAAGTGAGGGTTTAAGCCCCTTTTATAAGCTTGAAACTTCCCAAATTAGGCTTGAGAACAATGTTTACTTGAGGTCTAACCAAATCAGGGCTGTTCTGGTTCAAAAGAGCATTTCTGAAGGTCCCCTGGCCGAACGCGGTCGAATTTAAACTCATGCATACTGGATCTTACACACATCAAGTTTTCAGACCGAAAGAGTTCGTAGATCGCACGTGGCGGTCCAATTTCAGTTCAGCGGTCATCGCACCTAGATCAGGTCTACAAGTCTCATGATATGAAAGAGAAATTTTTCTTGATCCGAGGATGTAATTTGACTGAATTCTGACGGTCAGAACGCTTAATAATAACGCGCCAAGTCACGTGCCAGATTTGAATTAAAATTTCCAAATCTAACCCTATTCTCACTCTCTTCACTCCAGGCTCAATGAAATAGCCTCTGAACGTCGGTTGGCCTTGATTTTTGAAACGGTTGTCAAGTCCAGCTAAGCGGTCATAATGGTCTAAGATTGTAGGTATCGGACCTTCGACGTGCGGTCTAGATCCAATACAAAGTTTTAAAGAGTTCCTGAGAGCAAATGGGCTTAGAGTTTGATCCAAGGTTTTAGGATATTATAGCATCATTGGTTCTACAAGTTTTGGGTCTTGTAGAACGTATTTAAAGCGATCAGGAACAATTTCACAGCTACTCCAGCGTAGCCCTAGCTAACTTATGCTTAGTTTCTAAAGGAATTAATCCTAAGTGATTTCTTTGGCTATGGAATTGGGTTCTGAGAGATTTTTCAGGTGTTTTAGTTGACCCATTGCCTAAGGACGTCTAATCCCAGGTTGGCAAAAATCCGGGGTGTTACAATCTTCAAGAACAATATATTTTGATGAAGCAAGTATCGACAACTATACCGATGCTTTGTCTATATGGATCACTGTAAGTTCTATAATTTCATATCCCTTTGGTTGTCAAATTTTGTCGTGCCAAAACCTATATCTGTGTCTTGTATATCTTGTTTCATGTTTGAGACTATTTATTGCAATCAAGACATCACATTGCAAGACAAGAACTTAAATGAAGAATGTTTCAAGCCATGCATGAAGAATTTAAGAATACAAGTTTTCAAGTATGCATGCTCAAGATACAATCAAGTTCAAGTATAGTAGAAGACTGTGTCAAGTCAAGATCAAGCTCAAGAAGGCCTACTACAAGATTTGTATATTCTCAAGCTTCTCTTAAAGGTCATCTGACTGTACAGACTTTCAATGTCCATCTCACTTTTAAGGTTTGTTTGACCTTAGATTGACCTTAGGATGGGCTTTAGTGTAGGTTATTCTGGATACATAATTCATATATTTTAATATGCTTGTTTGGGCTGTTTTAAGACCAGTCCTAAGGACTTTAAGACCAGTCCTAGCTCTGGTACGACCAGTCTTAAGTTTTTCAGGACCAGTCCTACATTGTTGAAGATTTTCAGATCTTTCTAGTTGTCTTACGATCAGTCTTGGACATCCTACGACCAGTCCTATGAGTTCTATGACTCATCCTTCGACCAGTCTTAGCCCTACGACTCAAACTCCAACAACTAAATTGGGGGTCCTACGACCGGTCGTAGGTGACCCATGACCGGTCGTAGGTGACCCATGACCAGTCGTAGGCTACCCAGGACTAGTTGTGGAACAGCAAATCCTTATCCCGTGGAAATCTTTAAAAATCTTAGAAGCTACGACCAGTCTTAGAATCCTAAGACTAGTCGTAGACGGGATTTTTCAGGCTATAAATTAAGCTTGAACTTCAGAGTTTTAGCAATTCAATTCAACTCTATTCAAGCATTCTTTAGCCTATACTCTGAGATAAGTTTGTGTTTATTTTAAGCTACTTTGTGCTTATTTAATATTCCTTTTGCCAGCTTTTTTTTTTATTTGATTTTGATCTACATTCCAATCTCATTAGAAAAGGTGAATTTCTGATATTCCTTCTTCTTGGATTCAAAATCAAATATAACTAGCCCTTTTGATTTAAAATCAATTAGACTTAGAACCATTCTTAAAGTGAGTATTGGACTTTGAACGTTAAATCAAACTTGTACTCCGATTGGTTCTACCGGGCTACTTCAAAAGGTGATTCAGGTATTTTACATTTTTGTAATTTACTTTCTTTGGTTTTGTTTGAGATTTGCCAGAAAAATCTCATTGTATTGGTTATATGAGGAGAGCCAGAAAACTCAGATTAAGGGGGTTTTTGGATTGTGTAAGCTAGAGATCAAAGACACAATTGTGAAGGTTTTAGGTGAACCTATGAAACCTATTTTGATAGTGCATGCTAATATCCCCTGTGTGAGGATACTAGGAGTGGAGTAACATTTTGTGTGGCTGTTGGATAACAGTTAGTGTACACACAGGTGAACCACTATATATCGTTGTGTTGTGGATGTGCTTTATTCTTTCATTCCTTTATTCATTCAGGTTTGTGGTTTGTGTTTGTGGATGAATGTTGTAATCATTTTATTTCAAGCAAGTGTGGATGAATGTTGTAATAACTTAGGATTTATTTCTGCAAGTTATTTTGATTTTCTTGCTTTTTATTCATCATTGGTTTGTGATACAAAGGACGTTCTAGAAATAAGGTTGTCCTACCTTAAACCTTTGGTTTTTGGTGTAAGTTTGTCCTTAGAACTGATAAAGTATCATTCTCTTTATTTTAGGATATTAAGATTACTTTAAATTCAGCATTATGCTTTATTTCTTTTATTATTCCGCTGTTATTAGTTTTATTTGGCATTGCCTTATTCACCCCCCCCTCTAGGGCATATAACTAGGCCCTTTCAAGTGGTATCAAAGACTAATAGCTCGTGCTTATTGTTTATTTATTGGATTTATTTCCTGAGCTAACGATCTTAGCTATATTAAGATGTTAAATTTTGATAGCCTATCAGTCACTAGGCCACCACCTTTTAATGGCACAAACTATGCCTATTGGAAAGACAGGATGAGGATCTTCCTCAAATCCTTGGATGAAAGTGTGTGGCTGGCCACAGTGAATGAATGGAACCCTCCTATCACTGAAGTAACTAATGACGATGGTTCAAAATTAATGAAAGTAACAGCTTATTCTCTTTGGACCGCACTTCAGAAAAGTGGGAGTAGTACCAATGCAAAAGCACTAAATGCAATTACTTGTGCATTATCACCAGATGAATTCAAAAGAATCTTCTCTTGTGAAAATGCAAAACAAGCATGGGATGTATTAGAAATGACACACGAGGGTACATCAATTGTCAAGAAATCTAGAGTCCAACTCCTCACAACTAAATTTGAAGAAATTCATATGGAGGAGAATGAGATGTTTATGGACTTCTACACTAGATTGAATGACATTGTGAACTCTATGTAGGGTCTTGGTGATAGAATCCCCGAAAGTAAAGTGTGCGCAAAGATACTACGTTCACTTCCTGAACGGTTCAATTCTAAAGTAACCGCGATTCAGGAACTTCGTGATACGGATACCATGAGGGTTGAGGAATTAGTTGGTTCACTTCAAACCTATGAGTTTTCCTTTAAAGATCCTAAAGGAAAATCAATTGCTCTCAAATCATCTAAAAATGTTTCACAAAAGAGTACTTCGGATTCAGAAAATTCTGAAGATGATATGGCACTTTTAGCAAAAAAGTTTTACAAAATTTTCAAAAGCAAGAAAAAAGTTGATTTTCAAAAGTCAAATGATAAGAGACGATCTAAACATAGAACTCAAAAATCTTTGAAAGATAATCAATGTTATAACTATCAAGAGTATGGGCACTTAACTAACAAATGTCCTGAAAAGGACAAATCAAAAAAGAAAAGCATGATGGCTACTTGGGATGAATCGTCTGATTCTGAATTCTCTTCTAAATCAGAAGATTCTGAAACCGAGTCGGGCGATGATGTTAAAGCCCTTATGACTCTAGCCAAGCTCACCTATTCAGATAATCATGATATATCTAGTGAAGAAAATCTGAATAGTGATTGCAATAATGAAGATGATCTTCAGGATGCTTATAATGCCCTTTATAAAGAGAGTTGTAAAATTGCCGTTGAGCTTAAATTACAAAAAGAAAAATTTTCTAAGCTTAAGGAAGATTATGAGTCTCTTGTTTTAGAAAAGTCTCATATTTTCGATTCTTTTGAAAAGACCAAATGTGATTTAGATTTCAAAACCTCCCAAATTGAAGATTTGAAATCCAAAAAAGAGAAACTCAAAAATGAGGTAGCTTCTCTTCTGAATTTGAAAGACACATGGAGATATGCCCAAGGTGATCCAAAATTGGAAAAATTATTATCCAGATCAAGAAAATGTGGCGATCAATCCGGTTTGGGTTATGATAAGAATACATCTCCTAAACAAAAGAACATTGCTCCTAAATTTGTAAAAGGAGAGTCTTCAACTTCAAAAGAAAAGAATACCTATCAAGGTTTTTCTAAAAATTCAATGTCTTTTCAAAAACCTAAAGGTGTCCATGTCAACTTTAATTTTCAAAACCGAAATCCTTTAGCTGAAAAAATAATTGATCTACTCAATGAGCCATTAAAGTCTAACTCTATAGGTCACTCCTATAACAACAGACAGAAAAAGACCATCTATACTCCTAAACCCAAAACAGTTCTGAAATGGGTTCCTAAAGTTGCCAGCTTGGTTGCCCACACTACTTTCAAAGCAACATGCCATTCAAAGTGGTACCTAGATAGTGGTTGCTCTAGGCATATGACAGGTGACAAGGCTTTATTCACCGATCTAAAAGATATGACTGACGGGTCAGTCACATTAGGTGATGGAAGTAATTGTAAGATCATTGGCCAAGGTACGGTTCAACTTTATAACCTTCCCTTATTTAAAAATGTTTTGTATGTTGAGGGCTTGAAACACAACCTTCTTAGCATTTCTCAGATATGTGATAACATCCATAGTGTGAAGTTTTCTAATCAAGGTTATGAGATTTTTAATAAAAAGGGTTCTGTTATATTTACTGGTCGCAGAACTTCTGAAAACTGCTACATTGTTAGTGATGCAAGCTCATCTACTCAATCATGTTACATGGTCCATACCGATAAGACTGAATTATGACATAAACGCCCTGGACATGTACACTATTGGAACTTATTTAGATTGAACAACAGAGAACTAATTAGAGGTCTACTCAAATTGCAAAAAGTAGACAAAATATGTGGTGAATGTCAGTTGGGCAAACAGACTAGGAGCTCTCACAAGAAAGTGAACTCCAATACCACATCTAGACCACTCGAGCTTCTCCATATGGATCTTATTAGACCAACCAGATCGGAGAGTCGAGGAGGCAAAAAATACATCTTGGTTATCGTAGATGACTATACCAGATTCATTTGGGTATCATTCTTAAAAGACAAAACTGAAACACTGGATGAAGTGAAAAAGGTCATCAAACGAATCCAAAATGAAAAAGGTTCTCATGTTAGTAAGATTCGTAGTGATCATGGATCCGAATTTGAAAACAGTAGTTTTGAGAAATTCTGTAGCGATCTGGGAATATTACATGAATTTTCTGCGCCCAAAACACCGCAACAAAAAGGTATAGTTAAAAGAAAAAATAGAGTGCTTCAGGATATGGCTAATGTTATGTTGAATAGCATGAAGCTCTCTAGAAATCTTTGGGCTGAAGCAGTCAATACCGCATGTTATATTATTAATCGGGTTTATACCAGTATATCTGATAATAAGACTGCTTATGAATTATGGTTTGAAAAGAAACCTACTGTCAAATACTTTTGGGTTTTTGGCAGCAAGTGTTATATTTTACGTGATCGTGAAAATTTGAGAAAGTTTGATACGAAGAGTGATGAAGGTATTTTTCTTGGTTATTCTTTGAACAGTCGAGCTTATAGGGTTCTAAATAAGAGAACTAGTGTGATTCAAGAGTCCATCAATGTGGTCATTGATGATCATTTGAATACACCAACTCCGAGTTTAGATGATGATGAAGCTCTTATTATCGATAATCAAGATACCTCATCAAGTCAAAAAGAATCTGAACCAAGGACTATCAAAGATCATCCAACCAAACAAATTCTTAGAAACCCTCTCACTGGAGTTCGTACTTGCAAACAACTTGAGAACATATGTAATTATGTCTGTTTTACATCCTAAATAGAACCAGTCAACGTGAAAGAAGCACTTTCTGATGAAAATTGGATTGTTTCTATGCAGGATGAACTTAACCAATTTGTTCATAATGATGTTTGGTATCTTGTTCCTAGACCTAAAGATAAACACATTATTGGAACAAAATGGATCTTTAAAAATAAGTCTGATGAACTTGGAAATATAATACAAAACAAGGCTAGACTGGTTGTACAAGGTTACACTCAGATTGAAGGCACCGATTACGATGAAACCTTTGCTCCAGTCGCTCGTCTTAAGTCAATCAGACTTTTTATTTCCATCGCATGCTTTAGAAAATTTAAGATTTATCAGATGGATGTAAAGAGCGCCTTCTTGAATGGCGATTTACATGAAGAAGTGTATTTTGAACAACCTTCAGGGTTTGAAGACTCCAAGTTATCTGACCATGTATTTCGTCTCAAAAAGGCTCTCTATGGTCTAAAACAAGCACCCAGGGCATGGTATGAGAAATTGACTAAATTCTTACTTAGTCATAGTTTTCAAGTAGGTAGTGTCGATAAGACGCTCTTTGTTAAGAAGCATAACAATGATATTTTGATGGTTCAAATTTATGTTGACGATATTATTTATGGATCAACTTGTACTAACATGTCTATTGAGTTTGCAGATCTTATGAAATCAAGGTTCGAAATGAGCATGGTAGGTGAACTAAATTACTTCCTAGGGTTGAAAGTAAAACAACAACCTGACGGAATTTCATTTCCCAAACCAAGTATGCTACGAACTTGGTTAAAAGGTTTGGATTTGAGAATGGTAAGAACTTTGATACTCCTATGAGTACAATGTTAAGACTCTCAAAAGACTCTGCAGATAAAGATATAGATCCTAAACTATATCGTAGTATGATTGGTAGTTTGTTATATCTAACTGCTAGTAGACCCGATATCGCATTCAGTGTTGGTATTTGTGCAAGATATCAGTCTAATCCTAAGGAATCACATCTTACTGCTGTTAAAAGGATTATTAGATATGTCGCAAGTACTATAAATCTGGGTCTATGGTACCCTTTTAATACTAGTGTTCATTAGCCGGGTACTCAGATGCTGATTAGGCTGGTAATATCGATGATAGAAAATCAACCAGTGGTGGTTGTTTTTACATTGGAAATTGCTTTGTTTCTTGGTTCAGCAAGAAGCAAAGCTCAATATCGCTCTCCACTGCTGAGGCTGAGTATATTGCAGCAGGATATGCATGCACTCAACTAGTTTGAATGAAACGCATGCTAAGCGATTATGGAATTAATCAAGATTCAATGATCTTACATTGTGATAATTCCAGTGCTATAAATATTTCTAAAAATCCAATCCAGCATTCATGTACTAAGCACATTGACATTAGGTATCATTACATTCGTGAGTTGGTTGATGAAAAAGTTATTTCCTTGGAATATATACCAACCGAAACTCAACTTGCTAATACATTTACTAAACCGCTCGACAAAAGCAGGTTTAATAAATTGAAATTTGATCTTAGTTTGTGCATTTTACATTGAATATTCTTGCTTGTATGTATCATAGTGTACTATATTTGGTATTATTTGTGTTTAAATTTTAATTTTTTACATTAAATATGTATTTGTACACGACCAATCGTGGTTCGACCAGTCGTGAACCACACTTGACTGGTCGTGGAGCTCGTGAATGTGATATATTTGGAGAAAATCCCCTTCTTCTTCATTTTCACTCCGACCTACGACGAGTCGTGGCTCGACCAGTCATAGGATTTCTTATTTTTCTTCAAGGTGAGTCCTGTTTCTTCATTTTTCTTGATGATTTATGCTCTCTATGCTTTGATTTGATCATTGTATAGCTAGATTTCATCTCTTGTTGGATTTTTTCAAGGGTTTCTTCTCAATTTGCTGATCTATAGAAAACCCATCTTTCTTTTATGTATTTCTCTTGCTCTTTATATATCTTTTTGAATATGGATGCTAGAGGGAAGAAGAAAACATCCCGTGGTCCATCCTCATCTAGATCTACACCGATTACAAAACGGCACCTTCGGTCACCCGAAGATGATCCTCAAGATGTACGGAATTTACGTATCCGTAATGTAATCGTTGAGCATACCGCTGATTTCAATCACATTGCTCCATATGGTATTGTCCCTCTCCTTGAATCTGTTGGCTGGACTAACATTTTTCTTTGGGGTGGGCTTGCATACCAGTCCATTGCTCAATCAATGGTAGCATGCATCTCAGAATTTTCTCTTGATAATTTAATATTTTTAATTGATACTAGAGAAGGGAAATTTGAAGTAGACCGTCATTTGATATCAGGTATTATGGATATACTTGTTAATGATGAAAGTATACCGATTCATACTTTATACGACAAACCATATGAATCGAAAAAATGCATGGTAACAAGAGATTTATGTAAAATTGATGCACAATGGACACACAAAGGGAATGCGCTCCCTTCAAAGTATTTGTTACCTAGATACAGAGTATTACATCATTTTTTCATTTTCAATGTGTATCCTCGGTCTGGTAATAAAATCGAGTTGACTTCTTTCATGGTTCATGTGTTGCATTCTATTGCTTCTGGTACCATGGTCTGTCTTCCTTCTTTGATTTGTTATTTCATTATACAGTTTTGTCTCTATCCGGGTCATAGTGATATTCTGTTTGGTTATCTTATGACTGTTCTAGCCACTCACATGCTTATCGATAAACCTATTAATGAGGCACCAATTCATCATCTTATTTTCAACAATTCCAATCTTAATAAGATGAAGTTGGATTTGCTTCCTGGCCAAGTTGATGAAGGTGGTGTTGGTGGTGAAGCTGGAAATGAAGGGGAAGCTGGCGATCTTCCTCAACAAGATATTAATATGGATGATTTATTTGATGATATAGAATCTGATTCGCCTAATGATCCTGATTACGATACATCTAGTCACGATGTACGCCTTCGTGCATTGGAAGAGAAGGTTGATAACATGAGTATAACCCATGATATGCAATTTAAGTACATGTGAAAATATTTTCGTCGCATCAATAGGGGCTTACACCAGATTGATCCGACTATCCCTGCTCCTTCCTCTGGATCTGATTAGGCGAATTATCTTCTGGATAGTATAACATTATCTTTTATATTGTATTATCTTTTGGATATTGTATTATGGATTGATAATGGCTTGATATTTCTGGTTTATATTTTGAAATATGCTATGTCCTTTCATATTTTTTTTTCTCATTATCTGCTTATTATTACTCTCTATGTTGTTGTTCTCTTTCCTATTGTGACTTTTCCTTGTCATTTTGTGACAAAAAGGGGGAGTAGTATGGTAAAGGGGAGTAGTATGGAAAGGGGGAGTAATTTGAATTGATTTGGATTGATTGATTGAGAAGGATATGTGGATGAGAATATGTTGTATTGATTTTATTGATTGGTTACATGAGCAGTATTTGTATTACTCAGGGGGAGTAGAGTATTGGTTACATGAGCAGTATTTGTATTACTCAGGGGGAGTAGAGTAATTTGTGATTTTATGGCTCATGATTTCTTCTTATTCTTTATGCTATGTGTTTTGTCACAAATTTGACAAAGGGAGAGATTGTAAGTGCTATGATTTCATATCCCTTTGGTTGTCAAATTTTATCGTGCCAAAACCTATATCTATGTCTTGTATATCTTGTTTCATGTTTGAAACTATTTATTGTAATCAAGACATCACATTGCAAGACAAGAACTTAAATGAAGAATGTTTCAAGCCATGGATGAAGAATTTAAGAATAGAAGTTTTCAAGTATGCATGCTCAAGATACAATCAAGTTTAAGTATGCATGCTCAAGATACTATCGTAGGTGACCCACGACCGGTCGTAGGTGGCCCACGACCGGTCGTAGGCTACCCAGGACTGGTCGTGGAACATAAAATCCTTATCCCGCGAAAATCTTTGAAAATCTTTGAAGCTATGACCAGTCCTAGGATAATAAGACCAGTCGTAGGCGAGGTTTTTCAGGCTATAAATTGAGCATGAACTTCATAGTTTTAGCAATTCAATTCAACTCTATTCAAGCATTCTTTAGGCTATACTCTGAGATAAGTTTGTGTTTGTTTTAATCTACTTTGTGCTTATTTAATATTTCTTTTGCTAGCTTGTTTTTTATTTGATTTTGATCTACATTCCAATCTCATTAGAAAAGGAGAATTTCTGATATTCCTTCTTCTTGGATTCAAAATCAAATAGAACTAGCCCTTTTGATTTAAAATCAATTAGACTTAGAACCATTCTTAAAGTGAGTATTGGACTTTGAACGTTGAATCGAACTTATACTCCGATTGATTCTACCGGGCTACTTCAAAAGGTGATTCAGGTATTTTACATTTTTGTAATTTACTTTTTTTGGTTTTGTTTGAGATTTGCCAAAAAAATCTCATTGTATTGGTTATCTGAGGAGAGCCAGAAAACTTAGATTGTGGGGGTTTTTGGATTGTGTAAGCCCGAGATCAAAGACACGATTGTGAAGGTTTTAGGTGAACCTGTGAAACCTATTTTGATAGTGCATGCTAATATCCCCTGTGTGAGGATATTAGGAGTGGAGTAGCATTCTGTGTGGCTATTGGATAATAGTTGGTGTACACACAGGCGAACCACTATATATCGTTGTGTTGTGTATGTGCTTTATTCTTTCATTCCTTTATTCATTCAGGTTTGTGGTTTGTGTTTGTGGATGAATGTTGTAATCATTTTATTTCAAGCAAGTGTGGATGAATGTTGTAATAACTTAGGATTTATTTCTGTAAGTTATTTTGATTTGCTTGCTTTTTATTCATCATTGGTTTGTGATACAAAGGACGTTCTAGAAATAAGGTTGTCCTACCTTAAACCTTTTATTTTTGGTGTAAGTTTGTCCTTAGAACTGATAAAGTATCATTCTCTTTATTTTAGGCTATTGAGATTACTTTAAATTCAACATTATGCTTTATTTCTTTTATTATTCCACTGTTATTAGTTTTATTTGGCATTGCCCTATTCACCCCCCCTCTATGGCATATAGCTAGGCCCTTTCAATCACCCGTTTGGGATCAAATTTGTCCCTTGTTCTGTGAATATACTTGTCTTGCGGCTTCACATTCCGATCACAAAGATTTGCCCCCAATTGTGTCCATATTAGAAGTTATTTTTCTATCAAATGACCGCTTTCAATTAGGATTGTACCCCATTACCTTCCCTCTTACATCATACATCTTTCGTATGACATTTTCACCATTGTCGATCATTCTTTGTAAAATATTCTTTAAAATAAAACAATTCTCAGTTCGATGTCTGAGAAAACAATGATAATAGTAGTAGTCATTTTCTCTTCTGTTCTTCATTTCCTTTGGACGCTTTGGCCATGATAATTTGATTTTCTTTATGATCAATTATTGATTTATCATGAGAAATATATCATCTTCTTCAAATGTATACTTTTCGTAGTTCTCAAATTTTCTGAATTCTTTCTTTACTCTCTTAGTTGTAGGATCGCTCATGTTTCCTTTACCAGAATTTCTTTGTTCAACTTGATAGTTCTTCATCATTCTTTCTCCCTTGACATCATTAGTCGAAATCCTTTTAGAATCCTGAAACAATCGATTCATATAAAAATTGAACATCTTTACACTGAGCTTTTCTAGATTGCAGGCTTTTACAATTAGATCTTGAAAGGTCTATATATTCAGACCAATAAGACCCATTGCAATTTCTAGTCTTATGCCTTTTATACATATCTTGACTTGTTCTTCTTCTTCCATAATTTGTAGACATGAAGTCCCCAGAATTCTCCATCAATTGATGAATTCTTTAACTGGTTCATCTTTTCTTTGGCAAATAAAAACCAGACTGTTTGGACTAATTTCTTTAGTAGATGACCCAGGAAGCTGTGAGTAATAATGATGAATATTTTTAACAGAACTTGTTATATGAGATATAGCAGATGGTGATCTTCTTGTCATGACATTTTTCCCTTTATCTTTCCATATCTTTGACGGATCTCTTATAGATGCTATGTTTATAATTACTTTTCTATCTTTCTTTTCATCCTTTTTATTATTATCTCACCCTGTTTTATCATTTTCTACAATATATCTTTCAATGTGAAGCGGTCTTCTGTAGGATGCCCCAGGAAACGATGGTAACAATAATAGTTCTTTTCTTTCATCATCTCAACTTCTTCTAGATATTTGGGCTGAGGTAACTTGATAGTTCTATAAGTTAATAATTGTTCCATCATCGGCAAAACATCTTCATTTTTGAAAACATATCCTTTGTGAGAGTCATACAATCGAGGTTGTTTATCATTTACATGGCCCTTATAACATTCCTAGTCTTTGTTTCTCCTTGTTTCTCATCCTCTATAAAATGTGTCTTTTTTCTTTTCCCAATTAATAACGTTTACTATTGATCTATTTGGCCCTCTTCTTTCTATTCTGTTTTGAAATGTCGGTATTTTCCTAGCCATTAACTCCAATGCATGTGCCTTTGTAGCGAGATCTCGGAAGGTCCCTATGTTGGTGCTTGTGAGTCCGAATACAATTCCCATTTCCATAGAAATTAGGCACATCTTTACCTGTTCCTTTTGTTTGGGTAACTGTTTGAATGAAGCCCCCAAAGTTTTCCATCTATCAATAAAATTTTTGACGAGTTCATTTTCTCTGTCTCACAGCGACTAATTCTGTAGTATTGATGTCTCGGTCCGATGAGAAGAAATTTGACATAAAAGCATCTTGCATTTGCTCCCAAGTTCGTATCGATTCCAGTGCCAGATTGGAATACCATCATAATACTTTTCATATTAAAGAAGAATCAAACCATCACAAGAAGTATTGTGAAACAGTGGAGAGATTAGCCATTATGGTTATAAAGTGCATGAAGAGTTCTTCTGGAGACCCGTCTCCGTTGAATTTTGGAAATTGAGATGTTTAAAATTTACTGGGAATGGTATGTCCTCCACTTCTCTTGGATACGACATTATATAACAGAACCTCTCGGTATATTCACGTTCTCTGACTATCTCTATAACCACTTGGCACATTTTCTCTTGGTTTATCACTCTCGTAGTAGGGGTAGAGCTGTGTGATCCTATTCTTGGTGGTTGTGAACCTTTAGGTCGTTGTTTGTGTCTGTTTGTAGCAGCCATCATCAATGGGGCTATAACCTGAGCCACATTATGAGCGAGAGTGGCTAAACCATCTCGAATACTTCGATATTCTTCCATCAAAGTCCTTTGAGTTTATGCCATCTCGGTCATGCGCTCGTCAATAGTTGGTAATTGACCCTGACTTGTTCCTGTCATGTATACGGTGGCATTTCCACTTCCTGATGAAACTATTCTCGGAGTAGGATATAAGTGCATTGGAGTGACAGGAGTTGATAAAAGAAGAGTCATGTTAAGTCCCGTTGTGTTTCCACAAGATTCGACTAATTGTGATGTAACTTGTAGAGGCATCAGTCGTGGAGATATAGAGGATGGTTAATCTTCTACAAATGATTTACCCTTTTCTTTTCTTATCCATTGGATGTTTGCGATGAGCAAGGCTAGAAAATCTTGCGACGTTAGGGAGTAGGGGGATCTCCCTGGGTAAAGTGTTGGAGGATTAGGTGTAGGATTCTTTCTGGCTTTGTTTCTTGTCACTGGACCTTTGATTAATTATGATGAAGTTAGTTTGGCGGCTGCATGAGATTGAGTCTTTGACCTTCGACTAGAAATTACTATCAATTCGTCACCTTCATCTTGTGCGAGTGGTGATACGAATATTTTTGAGGGTCAAATATTGCATATTATCCCCCATTTATATCTTGGTTTTACAAACATGATACTACTTAATGTCCTATTTTACTCATGTTTGTGTTACAAGATGAATTTAAGAGGTTGGATTGGAAAAGGTGTTAAAAGTATGGATTTGATGCTTAAAGATCACCAAGACAAAGAATGGATCTTAGGAGACAAAGGTTGAAGATTTCAAGGTCCCAAGATTCAAGAAAACTAAGTGGAGAAGGAACGAAGTCGAAGGAACAAGTGCAGAATTTAAATTAACTATGTCATCGATCATCGTTCGATGACATCGAAGCTACCATTCGATGACATCGAACACTGGTCGATGATATCAAACTTATGAAAGAAAATTGAGTTGGTTACTGGACAAATTGAAGACATTTATCGATGACTCGAAGCCTTACTCGATGGTATCAAAGCTAGTTCGATGACATCAAATTTTTAGTGAACTTCCAGCAAAACTTGTTGGACACATTAGACACCATGTTTGATTACTTGAAGGCTTAATCGATGATATTGAAGACCTTCTCGATGACATCGAAGGCCTCTTCGATGGCATCAAATTTATTGAAGAAAATGGATTAACTCTCTGGACTGTTTTGGACCCATTATCGATTCCTTGAACAATGTTTGATGACATCGAAGGTAGGTTCAATGACATAGAGGGCTACATAGTACAAATGAAGTTAAAAAAATATGAAAAAAGCATGGGTTCAAGGAACCTTCGATGACATCAAAGGCAGTTCGATGTCATCGAATGATTTGTGCGGACTTACGCAGAGTTATGCGGAGTGCATAAATTTGAGGCGGTTTCTGAATTTTTCCAAGTCGGTGCGAAAGGAAGTGTTGCTCAAATATAAATAGGAGTCCCTAGGGTACTCCTAGGCATGAATCTAGGGTTTTTAAGACCGAAACACAAGGGTGGAGAGCCGTTGCCAAGCATTTTCTTCCTCTCTTCCTTACTTTTTCATGTTTTCTTCCAAGGTTTTAGTTCCAATCATGTCTATGGTTAGTTAAAACTCTTAGCCAGGGCTAAGGGGTGAAGCTTGTAGCATAATAGGATGTTTCTATTGGTTTGATTCATGTTTATGTTGAACTTACTTTGATTCTAGTTTGATATTTAATGAATACTTTCAGTTTTTAATGGTTTATCGTGACTTAAATTACAGTGGATCTGGAATAGCTTTGAGTATCTTCTTTTAATGCTTGTGAAATTAGGAAATCCTGTTATTCACCATCATCCCTTGGGCATGGTTGGGTGATGAAATCCCTTCTAATATTCACGATTCGCTTGTGATTGATTGTGGGATCGGTATATCCTGTTGTTTGTCATGGCTAGATAATGGAATTACTTCTAGTTCTCACAACTCTCATCCATTGGGAATTAGGTCAAAACAAGTTCAGATTTGGTTATATTGAGATATCTTCTAATTGGATAGTATGGGACTTCGATTTAAGTTGTTTCCTTGAATCAAGCATAGTATCACCCTGATTGCTACAAGTAGATCCTTGAAAAACCTAGTTCCCACTTTTAAATTCTTTAGTTTCTAATTAAGTCCCTCACAATTACTTCTTTTTATTCTAAATTTAGTTTTAGATTTTCTTCTAGTTCTACTTCTTGTTATTTTGACTTCGATTCTAGTTGTTTCCTTGAATCAAGCATAGTATCACCCTGATTGTTACAAGTAGATCCTTGGAAAACCTAGTTCCCACTTTTGAATTCTTTAGTTTCTAATTAAGTCCCTCACAATTACTTCTTTTTATTCCAAATTTAGTTTTAGATCCTCTTCTAGTTCTACTTCTAGTTATTTTTAGAATACACACAAGATTAGTCCATGTAGATTCGTGATTCAGTAATAATCTCGGTGAGACCGATGTCGAATCCATAGGGACTAATCTCGTGAGTATTCTGAAAGTAACTAGAAGTAGAACTAGAAGAAGATGTGAATCTAAATAAAAAATTAAAGAGAGTAATTGTGAGAGAATTAATTAGAAATTTTAGAATTTCAAGGTGGGAACTAGGGTTTCCAAGGATCCACTAGTAGTAATTAGGGGGATCTATGCTTGATTCAAGGATAAAACTGGAATAGAGTCCTATCTTATCCAGTTGGAAGATATCTCAATAAAACCTTCCTTTGATCTAGTTCTCAATGGATAAGAGTTGCAAGAACTGGAAGTGATTCCATCACCTAGCCATGCCTAGTAGACTATAACAAACAACAGGGTATACCAATCCTACAATTAAACATAGGAGAATTGTGAGGGTTAGAAGTGATTCCATCACCTGACCATGTCCAAGGGATGATGGTGAACAATAGGATTTACTAACTTCACAATCTCAAATCATGAAAAGAAGATACTCAAAGCTATTGCCGATCTACTGTAATTCGAGTCACAATAAACCATTAAAAACTAAAAGTATTCCTTAAGTATCAAACTAGAATCAAAGAGAGTTTAATATAAAAATAAATTAAAGCAATTAAAAACATCCCATCATGCTATAAGCTTCACCTCTTAGCCCTACCTAAGAGGTTAAGCTAGCAATAGCCAAGATTGGAACTAAAACCCTGAAAGAAAGCATGAAAAACTAAAGAAAAAAGAAGAAAAATGCTTGGCAACGGCTCTCCGCCCTTGTGCTTCGCTCCTTCAAACCCTAGATTGATTAGATAGATCCTTAGGGATGCCATAAGGACTCCTATTTATAGTTGTGCGATACCTCCTTTCACACCTCTTTGGAAAAATCCGAAAACTACCTCAAATTTACGCTCTTCGCATAACTCTGTGTAACTTCGCGCCATTCATTCGATGACATTGAGCTACCTTCAATGTCATTGAAGGTGTCTTTTATATGTACTTTTTTCATGTTTTTGTAACTTCATCCGAACTCTGTAACCTTCTTCGATGTCATCGAGCGTTGTTCAAAGAAGCGATAATATGTCCAAAATAGTCTAGAGAGTTTATTCAATTTCTTTAATAAATTTGATGTCATCGAGTAGGTCTTTGATATCATTGACGAAGCTTTCGAGTAATCAAAAATGAAGCCCAATATGTCTAGTGAGTTTCACCAAAAATTCATAGAAAATTCGATGTCATCGAACAAGGCTTTGAGTCATCAAACAGGTTCTCGAGTCATCGAAAAACATCTTTAATTTGTCCAGTGACAAACTCAATTTTTCTCCATAAATTTGATGTCATCGACCTATGTTCGATGTCATCAATGTGTGGTGTTGGATGACACAGTCAATATGTATTCCGAACTTGTTCTTTCAGTTTCATTCCTTCTCCACATGGTTTTCTTGAATCTTGGGACCTTGAAGCCTTCAATCTTTGTCTCCTAAATCCATTCTTTGCCTTGGTGATCTTTGAGCGTCAAATCCATGCTTTTAGCACCTTTTCCACTCCAAGCTCTTAAATTCACCTTGCAACACAAACATGAATAAAATAGGACATTAAGTAGTATCATGTTAATAAAACCAAGATATAAATGGGGTTCAATATGTAATATTTGACCCTTAACACTCGGTCTCACGGAGATTATTACTACATCGCGACCCTACACTTGGGGTTGTGAACAAATATCACTCCAGCAACAACTTGTGAAATGTCATTTTTTATCAGCATTGGCATATTTAGGATCAACTGATTCTTTGGACCTGGAGATTTATTACGAGCATACTTAATTATGAATTTGGTTAAAGTGAAATAGAAAATTGTTTTGCTTGAAGCGGTTGCCATTGGTTGTAACTTGAACGTATGTATTGTATCGTAGCTCTGGTTGTCAATAAAAAACAATATTAATTAGTGTCTAGATGACAAAATATCTTATCTTAGCGATGAAGGGGAGGATGTTCCCATTAAGAGTCATCATTTTGGAGTCTACATGACGCCAAACAATGATGAAACTCTTTATATATATATATATATATATATATATTTATATATATATATATATATATATATATATATATATATATATATATATTCAATGTTATTATTGAGTAAGATAATCGAAATTCCCCTGCAGAGTTGCCATTTTGTTTCAACAAGAAAAGAAAGGTATTTAATTTAGGGATTATCTCATTTAATTATAACATGGAAAGAATAAAGAGAATAATCATCATAATATCTTTATTATTTCTGAATTCATTTACATTCTCTTATCCCTTAATTCTAGTATAGAATGTATGAAATACAAATATAAAACAGATTCAAATATGAAATCCGGCAGCATTTCAGCTTGCGATTTGTTCATCTTGACAAGAGAAGTATTGTGCAGATGTGAATATCCTGTATCTTCTTCTTCAGTTCATCCAAAACATTAGTCTGAATCGAAGAAACACTTGAAGATTCAAATTATTCAGTAAAATTTAGACTTTTTTAATAACCCACAAGCAACAACATAGTGTTGCACGAGTTCACGCAATGGTTAAAAACCCATTTTGTCTTCTTTTCCTTATTCTTCTCTGAAATACCTTTGGATTTTTCGTCTTCTCTGGAGCTCTGATCGTCTTCATCGTCGTCGTTGTCCAAACAAGAGGGACAATATGGTATTTATAGGCCTCCACACATGCAAACCCTCGATTTCTGTGTCATGGGCCCACCTTTCATAATATCTCAACCATCTAACCCATTTTGATTAAACCATTGTTACGGGATCTGGCACAACTAGTGTTGGTGTTACGCAGATCCATGCAACTAATGTGATTTACACAGGTCCGCACAACATAATGACTTATGTCTTTTTCATATTTCTTTATTTTTCTCATGATTTCTTTAATCTCCCTATTTATTCTCGAATCTTCTTTATCTAATCTCTTTCTTCATTATTTTTTATGTCTCAACAGTTAGGGCAAATTCTAAACTTTTGATCTTAACCATACGAGCCATTTAATTTGGTGATCTAATCGTACAAATGGTTTTAATCATGTTGGAATTCAATCCTACATTGTTTACATAAAGCTCCAATAACACATAAGGATAATCTGACAATAGAGGTGAGGGTTTTATCCTTTAAGCTTATGATAATTTAAGTTAGTATAATTTATTTATCTTTTGCATGCTTTCATGTTACTATGACTCTCTCCTTACAATTGTTTAATTTACTACCAACCATTATTTACCTTTTAAGATTATGGTATGATATTAATTACGAGTGATCTTCACTATTTTTATATGGAGAGATGGATACAAGCCTTGCCCTTGCCTTTACCAATTTTGTTGAGTTAGCCCTTGATACTCTTTTTTTTATTGAGTTGGCCATTACTACTCCCCTCTTTGTTCAGTTAACCATTGTCACTCTCCTCTTTATTGAGTTAGCCATTGCTACTCTCATCTTTGTTGAGTTGGTCATTGTCACTCTTCTCTTTGTTGAGTTAGTCATTGCTACTCTCCTTCTTATTTTATTAGCCTTGTGCTATCTACCTTTAAGGCTTGGGCATGTGTCTTGGATTCCAAAACTCTCATGATTCAATGGATTTTCCTTTTTGGTGCAAGTACTATGTCGGGAATCCCAGTTCTAATGATCAAATATATATCGTGGACATAATGCGGTTTTGGTAGCGGCCCTGGGTCGACACATAATTTCATGAATTTTGGATAGTGGTGCACAAATTGATGTAAGTAATTCGCAATGGGTGTTACATCACTTCGAGATTAGATGTCGTAAATGGTCACTCCATGAACAAATCGTGTCACGTAATTCATCCAAGTCATGCGTTATTGTCGTCTTGGGATAACTGCATAAATCCATGTTAAATGTGGGACACACCGGCGAATCTCTATAGAATGGGATGCGGAACAAGCTGGCTAACTTTAAATCATTTTTCACATTGTGTGATCACTAAGCATGATGAACCACATATAATTTGTTAAGCATGCATCTCATGTAGGTTGCCTGTGCATATTGATACCTCTCGTAGTTGTAGAGTACGGTACATATTAAAACCCTTACATTACTTTTATAAATCTTGAATTATTGTTAATCTTAAAGGATAACCATTACTATGAGTAGGGCGTTGACCCTCTACAACCATACAAATGATGCAGGTGATGTTAGATTAAAAACCTAGAGGATCATCTCCCTATGGAAGATTATACTGAAAGAATAAGAAGATAGTTTTATGATTTAGCTTTAATACTTCCGTTGCAAGCTCGATAAATGTTATAAGCTCCCATTGAGAAGGCATTTGATTATTTACTAAATTCTTTTACTTTGATGAAATAATCAATATAGTCAATTTTATTCTCATGAATGTTACCTTCATGAATTTATCTGGATGTGAAATAAATGAAAAAAATATTATGCGATTTCTAAATCATCCAATTTATACAATATTAACACCCGGTTTTCTCATGCTTGAGTATAAACTCTGGCTATGAAAATTCAGAATGTTACATTTAGGATAGATGATACCCACATCCAACAAGTTAAGTACCTTGGCCTTAACCATTCTCTTCATGTTTGGATTTAATCGACGTTGTGGTTGTCGAGAAGTTTTCGCATTATCCTCAAGATGAATGTAGTGAGTACAAATCCAAGGGTCAATTCCCTTGAGGTCCGCAATCGACCATCCAAGGGCACCTTTATGCTTAATAAGAGTGGAAATAAGCACTCTCCTATTCTTTCTCAAGGTGGGAGGAAATCACCACCGGGTATGTCTCATCTTAACGTAAGTAGACATATTTAAGATTAATGGGCAAATGTTTTAGGTCAAGCTTTGGAGTTTTGAGGCTAGACAGTGGAGGCACTATATCAGTTTGGGATAATTTCTCAAATTTTGGCCTCTATAGGTTAACTATAAGTACCGGTGCTATGTCTCATCTTCACCTAAGTAGACATATTTTTCATGCTTTATTTAAGAGATTTGGTTTCAATAATATCTATGGTTGGTTAAACCTCTTAGCTAAGGCTACGAGGTGAAGCTTGTAACGTATTTGGATGTTTATTTTAATTTGATTTTTGTTCTTTTTAAACTTCATTGATTTCTAGTTTGATATTAAGGGAATATTTTCAATTTTCTATAATTTATTGTAACTCAAATTACAATAGATGATGTGATATCTTTGGATATCTTCTTTTCTTATTTTGAGATAGTGAGATTGGTAAATCTTGTTGTTCACCATCATCTCCTGGACATGGTAGGGTGATGAAATCCCTTCAAATCGTCATAATTCTCCTGTATTGAGAATTCCAGGAGAATTAGGTTAATGAAAAGTTCAGATTTAATTTAAATTACTTTATATTCCAATTGGATAGGATACTGTTCCAATTCTAATTGTGTTCCTTGAATTAAGTAAGGTAGCGTCTTGATAGCTACAAGTGGATCCGTGTTACCCTAGTTCCCACTTTAAATTCATAAGTTTTAATCAACATTATTCATAATTACTCTCAATTATTCAGATTTTAATTTAGATCTTTTTCTAATTCTAGTTCTAGTTATTTTCAGAATACGTACAAGTTTAGACTCTATGATTCGACCTCGGTCTTACCAAGTTATTACCACATCATGACACTACACTTAGGGTTGTGAAAAAATTTTTAGCGCCGTTGTCAGGGACTATAGGTACATTTTTTTGAAATTAATTGGTGTTAGAATTAGGTTAAGATTACAGTTTATTTTTCTGTTATGCTTTTAGGTTAAGATTTTTTTTGAAATTGTTTTTAGAAACTAACATTATTTTCTTTTTTTGTATGATACTAACATAGTAACTCTTATTTGGAAATTTTGTTCCAACCCTCTCTCTTTTCTTTTCTAGATCTCTTATTTGTTTTAGTTTTTCTAGTTTTCTTTTTAGGTTTAATTATTTAGCTACTTGAGGGAAGAGAGTGTTTTATGCCCAAGTGGGTTTGTAACAACACTCGACGTCTCTTAAGTGAAGGAGGATTAATCGAGTCAGTAGAAGTTATGGCCGAACATCAACCTTAACACCCGGTTGAGGAAGCTAAGATGAAAACGAGGTGCATAATGCACCCCCGCCTAGTACTTTATGAGATTATTTATAAACTGGCGGGGGTGAGCACACCTTTCAACATGATATTTCCATTGAATGCAGGAATAATGGATGTTAAACTAAGGGTAACTCAACTCCTACCTAAGTTTCATTGACTAGAATCTGAAAGACCATACTTGCATATGAAAGAGTTTGATGCAATAATATCTACATTACACTTCCCAAACTTGTCCTAGGACACAGTTAGGCTAAAATCGTTTCCTTTCTCTTTGAAATAAAAGGCTAAGTCATGGTTACATTCCTTGAGACCAAGGTCTAGTGGCACACGAGCTGAGATGACAAGGGAGTTCCTTAAAAAGTTCTTCCCATATCATAAAACAAATACCTTAAGGAAAGCAATCATGAATTTTGCACAAAAATATGATGAGACATTCTTCCAATGTTGGGAGTGATTTAAGGATCTCATAAATTCATGTCCACAACATGGCTACCAAACACGGTGTATAATAAGTTTTTTTTATGAAAGATTGACCTCACCCATGCGCCAATTTGTGGAGATGATGTGTAATGGTGAATTCATGAATAAGGAAGCCGATGATGCGTGAGATTATTTTAATAAACTTGCTAAAAACGCGCGATCATGGGATACCTCTTCAAGAATTATCACTTCTAAGCCTACTCAATGAAAGGAAAGGGGAGGAATTTATGTTCTAAAAGAGGAAGATGATATAAATTCAAGAGTGACCAAACTCACAAGAAAAATTGAGGTCATGAAATTTAAGAAGGTAGAACCCGAAAAGATTGTGAATGTTGTTTGTGGTATTTGTGCTTGCAACATACATACAACTGAGAATTACCCAACAATTCCTACTTTTCAAGAGATATCGAATGAGTAATCAAATGCTGTAAATAACTATCAAAAACCTTTTCGTGGACCCACCTCAAATACATATAACTCAAGATGGAGGAACCATCCAAACTTCAGTTGGAGGAACAAACAAACAGCTACTCCTCAAGGGATCCTTAACCAATTCTTAAAACATACACAAAACCAAGAGCTTTTTAATCAAGGTATGCTGCAAGCTTTTCAAGACCTCACAAAGGCCATATTATGACTTGAAATAAAAATTTCGATTAGGGAGAAAGGGATCCTTCCGGCTCAGCCTCTCCCCAACCTAAAATAACAATATGAAATCAGTGACCCAAGCTCTTCAAAATAGATGAAGCAGGCTAAGTCTACCACCACTCTTAGGAGTGGGAAGACAACTGACAAATCTACTCTAGTGAGGGCTGAAAAGCCTAAGGACCTAGAAATAGATGAAAATGATAGTCCTAACAATGCTCCACATGGATAGACCTCCTTAATGTTATATTTTTACATGTTTTTGTTGCAAGGTGAATCTAAGAGCTTGGATTGTAAAGAATGTTAAAAGCATGGATTTAATGCTCAAGAATCACCAAGCTAAATATTGAATCTTATGTCACATCCCAAACTTGGGGATCGGGCTCACAAAATTCCCGATCGTTGACTCCAGCACCGACAATACTCCATTCTCAACTCCTGACACCCATATACTAGATTTCAATCCTAGGATCCTACAAGGAGGATTTTTAGTGTAAATTTGTTTCATAAGGAGCATAACCATAATTATAACCCATAACGACAACAAGAAAAATCACTACATATCCACTAATATTAAAAACTTTTGGGTATAATGCATGAGAGGAAATACAATATAGATATCAGAAACTCTAGAATCTTAGCCACACGCTCCTGCCTCAGCTCGATTGTGTCCTAGCGTCACCTGCACGCATCTATCATGCATAAGCTTATCGAAAGCTTAAAGGGTGGTGTATGTGTGTGCGCAATATAGGTGTCAGGCATACAATACAAGTCTATAAATCATACAATATCAGGGAAACAGAAGTTCTAACAAGTTCATGCATGTTATAAGACTTATTTAAAATGCATAATCACGGTAAAGAAAATTCCATATGCGTGGGATACAATGAATATGATGTCATATGCAGAGGATGTAATGCAATAAGATGCTATATGCAGAAGTTGTAATGCAATAAGATGCTATATGCGGAAGATGCAATGTAAAAAGATGCCATATGCAGAGGATGTAACGTAATATGTGGTGCTAGAGCATAAATTCGGGATGATAGTGCGTAGTATTGCAAGCTGTGGGGTCCACCATATGGGACTTCTATTTAACCAATCCCATACCTAAATTTGGATAGCTAAACTCAATGTTGTAAACTCCTAATCTCAGGTTGGTCGCGTACTCAACCGAAATCATGACTATTACAAATGTACACATAATGTTATAATTATGCACTACTAGCCCAAGTGGCTAGTGAATTGATGAATGAGTCAATGCTGAACGTGCAACCTCCACTCAGTAGAACCACATATTAGTACTATACATTCTAGGATATCATATATTAGTATAGTTCCTCTCTAGACAATCATCAAGGTTTAATAGACTCCACACCAGCTTATCGGCCCATCTAAGTGCACAACTGGGTGAGCAGAAGAGACCTCACTATCTGCCTGCCAATATCGGCCCGACTCATCGATAGCAGACCCATTCCTCAGGCTAGGTCAGACTCAGCCTAATCATTGCTCCCTCCTTCGAGTGGGTAAGACCACACCCCCTTCCAACTAACCATGACATAGTGGGAGACATGACCTTCTGGTATTCGACACTCGTGTGCTCATGTATCCACTTGGTCTCGATGTTGGAGCATCCTTTAGCCTTGGGGGTTTAGGGACTTTCACCCATGGACATCGAACATGCCCATATACTATAACCAAATATTTTTAGTGTCCCATATGACCATCTATGATTTGCCTGTGGAGGCCGTAGCCCTGATGTCGCTAGGGTGAATAGTGATCATACCACACAAAATGAGATGCATGAGTCATTCCATCCAATCATGAATTAAACCTACGCATAACTTGCGATCATGCGGGGCGATTTCGTCTCATAGGGAATCTCATAATCAACCATTGCAATAGCATATGTTATGGTCAATCACTCCTCACAATAAGCATACATATGATGCGTATGGGCATGTATCATGATGTAATAAAGTACATAGGCATGATTATCTGATAAGGCAGACAACAATAGTCTATAATCGACCTTCACCGGCATGTCACATATGAAAAGTATAAACCAAGCGACATACATCCCTTTATAACTATAAGAGTCCATGGGGCATGTCTAACATTAGCCTTCCAAGGCTTTGCATAATCTATGACGGGGACGATGGGTCTAGCCCATACGTCGAGATATGTTCTACACACCTGA
This sequence comes from Magnolia kwangsiensis, assembly GCA_037074715.1. Classification (NCBI taxonomy): domain Eukaryota; kingdom Viridiplantae; phylum Streptophyta; class Magnoliopsida; order Magnoliales; family Magnoliaceae; genus Magnolia; species Magnolia kwangsiensis. Next base: position 73,306,264 of record CM073575.1, on the reverse strand, counting down.
TACCACATATTTTTCCATCTATAGTAAGGAGGTGATGATGATGTACTAATGTCAAAGATGACCCTTACACTCATCTAAAGAAGATGGACTATGTGGATGATACATACATAACATGTGGTCTTAACAATCGATCACAAAGGTAGGATACATCCTACAGGGTAAGTCAAGTGGGTACACAACAAGTGGTCCTTCTCACTATCTTTATTGTATACTGACTAGGCTTTTCTATGGGGCCCAATATGAATACAATGTAGGCCTTGATATGATTCACACATTTAAGACTATGTGCCTTTACAAACGGATGGGGTAGCTCGCTCATCATCTAAGTGGGCCTCGGGTTTGGGTCACTAAACTCGGACAAACACATATATCTGGGTGGTTGACATTTACCATGGAAGGCTTGCTATGAACACAAGGAGGGCTCCAATACTTGGGTAGTCCTACAAGATGTGAGAGGCATCATTATCAATAGGGCCCAGTGGTTTGGGATAGCCCAACAAGGGAAGGTGGGTATCAAAGGGGCCTAACGGTTTGGGATATCTAATCATGGCAAGGTTGTAACATCCCAAAAATCGAGGGTTGAGCATAAACTCCACTCCCGAGTTCCAGAACATCACTTATGCAACATAAATGCTTATAATTGAATGTCATCTATGTTAGTGTATTAATCATGAGTGGTATTGAGCCAAAATAACATATTATACTCTGGAGGTAGTTAAATTATGCGAGCGGAAGACTGTGATAGTATATATAACATATATAGACTGTTGTAAGTCTCCAGAGTGTGAACATGTTACCAAGTTAAATATATACACGTATACTCTAAAAATGAACAAAAAGAATATACATGAGTGCTCCAAAAGTGTAAAATGACAAGTGTCACGGCGTCTAATCAACCTCCCTGTAATCCCATCGATCAGAACACGGTCTACATAGACCCGCCTGATAGCTACTTATAGGAGAAACCACCCTCATCATCATGAAAGTCTGGCTCCGCTTCATAAGCAACGCCATCATCTGAACTAAAACAAGGACTAGTTAGTGTGTACAACACCGTCCCGAAATGTGGGAGTGAGTGATCAACTCAGTGGAATCATAGAGCAAAGGTTAACATATTATCAATTCAGTCAAGCAGTAATGATAAAGCAAGAAAATCAAACATTCCTAAATACTGTGATTAATGCAAGGATGAGATGAAATAATGATGCATGCTCTCGCCAACATACTCCCTCATGCGACACCATCTTACATTAGTGGCATGCTTTCGTCCCTCAAGTGCTCCACATCTTTCAGGCACATGCAATGCGATGTGGGCATGATTACCGAGTTGTTATTAGTCCTTTTCATACGGCAGGATTGGGAAACTAAGGTACCTCCCTTATATCATTCCCAAACAAGGATCCTGTTTAGGGTCGTCACTCCTAGTTAATCTCATACGATGATGCGGTTCTAGGTCGCTGCAAGGGCTATCAGGGCTGTTACACGCACTCGTTGCATCGCTCCCCCATCACCTTATCAATACAGGCCTAGTTTATACTCTTTTTATTACGGGAAGGCTTGTCGCCTCTCCGCAGATTCAGAGTATGCTCGAGGTTACTACAAAGGGATGTCAGGGCTACTACACGCACTCGTTGCACCGCTCCTCCATCACCTTATCAGTGTAGGCCGACGCTTGAATATAGTATCCCATATAAGCATTATCGGCTCACGAGTCTAGATTGCTCACTGGTCACTATGGGGAGGCTCGTGGCCCCAGCGTAGGCCGAAAGCTTGACCACGGTGTCCCATACCACCATGCCTGGCTCATGAGTCATAATGGATCAAGGTACCATGGTTATCAGGGTTTTCACTGGTAAGTTCAGTACCCTAGGTTCAAGCAGTTATGACCAATACAAGGTGAACATACAACGGTCAATCGGGTTACTTGACGAGTTCGACTAGTACGAGCTCTCGTTAAGTTGTACGATATGAAGTGCATAAGCACTTCGTGTGGCCTAACCACTGTCGACAAGCAACGCACGACTCGGGTTCGTCAAAGACATCTTGCGTGGTGAATAGAGGCCAACCACGAGCTCAAATCTATTACCGATTGCCTGGACCATAACATAGCCCCAAACACATTCCGTATTAACCAGTAAATATGTACAGTAGCCAGAATAGAAATAACCAAATAATTCAAGCATATTTCCCAACATGTTATAAGATACAACATGAACAAGAATCCATACGCATGCATTTCAAAGTAAAGCAACTAAGTTAAACAACTTGCATGGAGGAAATCATAAACATCGCTAAGGTAGTTGAGAATCCTATCTCAACACCCAAGTAAAGCATTATTTACTACGTATATACTCATACAAGCATTTATACAAACACTTAGACTACACATCTTAGCCTACACATCATATGTTGGCTAAAACCTGTATTAGGGCGAATCCTTTCGACAAACAGATACTGCATCCATAACTTGCATGCATATACGATAAATACTCATGGAAATCACATTTATAAAATTTATACGTATATGGTATTTTCTACATATACCTAAAATACATAAAATTTCATATACTTCGTATGTATTCGAAATGAAAAACGGACAACATGTTCTACATGTGAAATAACATCCTCGTCAATAATCTACCATTAGCCGACATTGAAAGCTTTGAAAAATGACAACCTAAGCGTTTAAAATCCGCACCTTACGCCGTAGAAGTGTAACGAATTCAATAGAGACTTTAAGTCTTTGTCAATGATTGATTGGAAACCTACAGTATGATTTAGGTTAGCAACTTCACCACTTGCACCAATTGAAACCCTAGAATAGGTTAGGGTTAGGCTTTCTTACCTAAGAATGAAGCTGGAGTCACTGAAAAAGTGATTAGATCGTGATGGTTAAGCACGTAGGATAGCAGGGTAGGATAGTAGGGTAGGATAGCAGGAAGATCCTCCCACTTCTCTCACACTTTCTCTCTCTTTTCTCTCTTCTCTCTCCTAGATTTTCCCAAATTTGTATGGGATGAGAGAGTGAGGGTTTAAGGTCCTTATATAGGCCCAAAACTCTCCAAATTAGACTCAGGGCCATGGTATACTTAGGTTATGTCCAAATACAGACTGTTCCGTCTCAACGAAGCACTTCTGGAGGTCCTGTTACTAAATGCTGTTAGACTTAAGCTCACCAATATTGGATCTAGGTGGAGTTAAGTTTTCGTCCCAGTCAGATTTCTAGATCGCATGTGGCGGACCGATTTCAATTCAACAATCACCGAACTTCGATCAAGGCCACAAGTACTTTGACATGTAAGGGCCACCTATCCTGATCCGAGGGTGAATTTGAGTTGAATTCGGTCAGAATGCTTAAAAACAATGTGCAAGTGAAACGTGCCAGATTTCATAAAAATATAATTAATTTTCTAAATATCTTCCTTTCCTCACTCTCTTCACTCCGGACGCAATAAGATGGTCTTAGGACATCGTTTGGGCGTGATTTTTGCGATGCTTGTCAAGTCTAACAACGCGGTTAATATCTTCTAAGTTTATCACTATCGGACTTTTGACGTGCGGTCCAGGTTTGATACGAGGTTTCAAAGTGCTCCCGAGAGCAACTGGGTTTAGAGATTGATCCTGGATTTTAGGATAGCATAGGATTACTGATTCTACAGGTTTTGGGTCTTACGGATCGTATTTAAAATGGTTGGTACTTATTTCACAGGTAATCTAGTGTAACGCCAGTTAATTCACGTTAAATTTCTAAAGAATTTCATTCTAAATGATTTCTTTGGCTTTTAACTTGGGTTATGAGACGTTACCAAGGTGTTATGGTTGATCCATTGCGTAAGGACGTCTAAATTCGAGTTGGCAAAAATCTGAGGTGTTATAAAGGTATATCTGCCACTCATGTAGGATCTAAGTGAAGGGAGGAAGAACGGGGAATGGGCTTAACAATGGGCCCTAGGGAGACTCAAATAGTGCGGTCCACTTAGGATTACATTTGACTCATGATGGGGCTCCTGGCCCTCAGGCTAGCTAAGAAGGCGGATGGTTAGCCAGTGTAGAACACATATATCAAGGTGGGGAGCTAAAGCTTAGAAAATGGACAAATAGTGCGCACATACACACAATATGGTGGGCTGCACAGGGCACAGCCCCAAAATGGATGAACTACGTGCATATGATACATCCATCAAGGTGGGCTTAAAGGTTTAGTCAATCCTTCTAGCATCAGTGGGGCCCAACGGTTTGGGTTAACCCACTAAGGTAAGATAGGTAATACTTATGGGGGCCCAATGACTTGGGATGACCCAATAAGAGGTGATGAGGATGGGCCTAACAAAGGGCCTTAGGAAGGTTTACAATGTGGACATTTAACCACCATTGCCTCCTAAAGTGGGGCCCTAGGGAGGTTTACAACATGGACATTCAACCACCATTGTCCCCTAGAGAGTGGCCCATCAAGAAGTCTAACTTACCACGGGGCCCATGGCCCGAATACTATTGGGAAAATAAATGGGCAGCATTCATAACATTTCACACATCATGGTGGGCTTCCAAAAATGGCCCAAGGCCTACGTACATTAAGATGGGCTATAAGATGGGGTAACCCATGGCCCAAAGATATCATGGCCAAAGAAAACATACAATACATGCATTATGGTGGGCCTCATGGGCAGCCCATATGCCTCCAAATAACTAACAGTCACCATTGTAGGCCTTATAGATCAGCCCTAAAAATTAGTAAATGGGCTGGGTAATATAGGCACAATCACATACATTATATTGGGCTTACAACCAACCCACAAGGCCCAACACATTGGGTCGGCAACACTTGTATATGGAGAAGCATTAAGGGTAGACGTCTAGCACATCTGGGCTTGCCTGGACGTCCAAAAATCTGGACATACTATTCCTCGCTCAATCAGATGGTTAGTGGGCCATACAAGGCATAAACAGGGCCCATAGTTTCAGAAAATACATGGATGGTGTGTATACAAAATACCCCCAATCTAGCGGGCCTCACTACTCTAGCATATTCAACTAATAAGCAGCAACTTTGGGCCTTTGTTGGACATCTAGCCCACCTAACTTTTTGGGTCTGCTGGGGTCCAGCAGATAGGTCATCTAAATAAAATAAATACTTTATGGTGGCCCTTAAATATTACAGTGGGCCACACCAAATGAAAGTCAAGGATACAACACATAAATCAAGGTGGGCTTGCTAGACTATTGGATAGCATGGATGATACACATCACGGTGGGTCCCACACGTACAACAGGTGGGTCTTACACATACAGCAGGTGGGCCCTGCATGTATAGTAGGTGGGCCTCATTAAGGAGTCCAGTAAGATGAACGACGTGGATATACATCACACCATCAAGGTGGGTCTCATTTCCTAGCTGGATAGTGGAGACACCACACGTGCAGGGTGCGTCCCATGTCCAGATGCGGATGGCATGGATAAAACACTTACATCAGTGGGTCCCACCATCCATGGCCAGACGGTGGACGGTGTGGATATGAAACACATACATCATGTGGGCTCCACCATCCCTTACTGGACTGTGGACAACATGGATGAAACACATACATAAGGTGGGGTCCACGTTAGTGTGGCCCACCAGAGTTTGGGATTAAGCTGATATTTGAATTTCCCTTCATCCAAGCCTGTCCACACGAACAGCAAGGTGCCCCAGGCAACGTGGATAAAATGCATACATCATGGTGGATCCCACCATCCAGCAGCTAGACGGGGGAGATACAACGTACACACTAAGGTGGGTCCACGTGGTGGCCCACCAACTTAGGATCCAACCTAATCTTTTTGTTTTCCCCTTGTCTAGTCTGGCATGAAAACGGGCAATAAGGATAAGTCCCGATTTTGGACAGTAAGAATGTCTCACCAATGGGACAGTGTGGATCACATTCATACATCAAAACGGGCCATCAATCAGGAGAGAGAGAGAGAGAGAGAGAGAGAGAGAGAGAGAGAGAGAGAGAGAGAGATCACCAAAGGGAGGGGCTTCGCAACTATTAGCCTTCAAAAGATCCAAACCAGACATCATGATCATCACATGGGTCCCATGCATGCAATGCCCTACATTAGAAAAATCTAAGGTGGGGATGCCATCCCTACCATGAAATCAGGGTCTAGATGACCCATCGAGGTCATGGATTTAAATGTAATATCATGATGGGGTCCATGGAGAATGGCCCCATCATGGCTCATGCATGCAACAAGGGTGGGCCATTGGCCACACTCAAGGGGTCAAGTAGGATCTCCACCATTGATTGGTGGGTCCTACATGTCCCCATGCAAGAAAATCAAAGATCTAAGAAAATAAAAGATCTACTCCTAGACATGGCACCCACATCATATCTCCTCCTTCTTCCACCCTTAGGTTTATTGCTCCAAAAGAAAGGATTTAATGGTTGTGATGGGTCATGGATGGTTGGATTAAGAGGTATAATCTTGGAAGAGGGTTAGATTTTTGGGATGAGTTTCTCTCTAATGGTGGGACGTCCAAGCTCCTCCTTAGATAGGAATGAGGAAGAAAGGGAGGGAAAGGGAGAGATGTAAGAGTGGAATGATTGCTTGTGTAAGAGCATCATTACATATGTAAGAGGTGTAAGAGCATGGGGAAGAGAAAGAGCATGCTTAGAATGATTATATGTAAGAGGCATGGTTGGTGATGTCATCATCATGATTGTTTTGTAGAGATCCTACTTTAACTGAAATCTTGTGGCCGAGCAATGTGCAGTTTGTGGCCAAGATTATGCGCGGGCCATATCTCCTAGTCTTAATGTCGCATTGGCACACGAGACACGGTGTTAGAACTATGACGATGATGTGGTCACAATGGCATGGGTCTCGGGTTCATAAGATGTGATTTAAGGTTGCTCGTAAACACTATCTACAGGCTGCGGGTTGTCAAAATTTGACGGAGAGGATCGTGAGATCCTAAGGAATGGAATGGTACTAGGTCATGGGCCTTACATCTTAAAAGACCAAGAATGAAGAATTCACATACCAAAGATCCAAGAAAATTAAGTGAGGAAGGAAGAGAATCGAAGACTTGAAGTGTAGAAAAGGAATCCTAAAAATTCACATGTTTCGACTAACCCTGGCTCTCTTCGACCAGCCCTGGCTATGGCTTGACTAGTCGAATAAACTTCGACTTGAACTCCAGCAATATTATCTTTTAAATTCGAGCAATCCTCGACCAATTAAAGACTTCCCTTGACCATTCGAAGACTTCCCTTGACTAGTAGAAGGTGATGCTCGAATAGTCGACGGTGTCTCTTGACTAGTCGAAGGTTATAAAAATTTTACGCGGACTGCGTAAATTTGAGGCGGTTTTTAAACTTTTCCAACTAGATGCGAAAGTTGGAGTTCCCTAACTATAAATAGGAGTTCCTAAGATGCCCTAAAGCATCTTCTAGGGTTTAAGGAGTGGAAAAAAATCATGGAGAGTTGTCGCCAACCATTTTCTTCTTCTTCCTTAGTTTATTTTTATGATTTTCTTAAGAGATTTTAGTTCAATCATGTCTATGGTTGGCTAAATATCTTAATTAGGGCTAAGAGGTGAAGCTTGTAGCGTGATTGGGATGTTTATTTTTCTGTGATTCATAGTTTTATGTTTAACTTCATTGATTTCTAGTTAATTTTAAGGAAAACTTTCAGTTTTTGATGGTCATTATGACTCAAATTACAATAGATCTATGATATCTTCTTTTCTTATTTAAGTTCGTGAAATTAGTAAATCTTATTGTTTGTCATTGTCTCCTGGGGCATGGTTGAGTAATGGAATCTCTTCCAATTTCACAATTCTCTTCCATTAAGGCGAGATTAATGAGAAGTTTAGAGATTTAATCATCTCTATTTCCAATTGGATAAGATAGTGAAAAGGCCGAGCTCTAAGTCCTGGAAAAGGGGGGGGGGTGGTAAATAGGACTATGCCAAATAAAAAATAAATGCGGAATACAAAGACGGATAACATAATTAAATAGTAACCTCAAATGCATGAATCTTGAGAGGTTGATACAAACTGAGTTCTAAGGACAACCTTTCACCAAAAACCAAGGTTTATGGTAGGACAACCTGATGTCTAGAATGTTGGTAAGTATCAAAAACTCAAACTGAGAATGAGGAAAAGGAAATAAACTAAATTGTTACAACATTCACCCCAAGCGTATAAAGTAAATTACAACATTCAGCACCACACACATCACAACCATCATCTAAACTCCAAGAATTATAGTGGTTCGTGTGTGTACACCAATTGTTTAAAAATAGCCACACAACTACTTCACTCCTAATATCCACACCCATGGGATATAGGCTTTTGATTTTTCAAGGTTCACCTTAAAACCTTCACAATTGTGTTTTTCAAATGGGCTTACACAATCACAAAAACCCCATAATGAGATTTTCCTGGTTAAATCTCACAAACTAAAAATACAGAAAATGAAATTGTACTTATCTGAAGATTCTTCTTTCGATGTAGCCTGGTAGAACCAATTCGATGTAGACATAGATGTTAAATGTTTAATCTTACAATTGAAAGGGTTCAAAGTCTAAATGATTTTTAAATTAAATTAACCTGGGGCTAGCTTGATTTGATTTTGATCTCAAAAGGGCAAATTAAAATTCTATTTTTAATAGAATAAAATTAAATAAAGAGATCTCAAAATCAAATACAAAAAGCTATAAAAGAATTTAAAATGAATAAGTAATAGCTTCACAATTGCAGGGACTTATCTCCTAGAGTGATGGCTTGATTAGGTTTCGAATTGATAATTAATTTTGAGAAATGTACTCTATTTATAGCAGAAATTTTATTCCCTCGACTGGTCTAAGGTTTAGTTTAACTCGTCGAAGCACCAACCAAATTTTAAAAATTCTAGCATGATAGGATAAACCTGTTACTCGACTGGTCAAGCGGCTTGCTCGACTGATCGAGTGGCCTACTCGACTGGTTGAGCAATGAACTCAACTGGTCGAGTGGGACCAGATGAGCTTGCTGGACTTTGAGTCGAGTACTCCGCGACTGGGTGAGTATTGTTCACTTGACTGGTCAAGCGGTGTCCATGACTAATCGAGAGTCCAACAAAAAATTTGAAAAATCATCAACAAAACTTGGACTGGTCAAGCTAGTGCCTGGACTAGTCGAACAAAGACTAGTACTAGTCAAAGAAAAGCCTATAAACTTATACAAAGACCCAAATTCAATATGCAATCGATATGATCTAACTTATGGTCAATTTAGGGTCATCCATACCTTGAATGTGAGTTTGAAACATTGAAACATTGCTTCAGTAACTCGTTTATCTTGAAGCACGTGAAGCTTGACCTTACAGTCTTGAACTAAAGTAAGATCTAGTGTTTGTGTTCTTGAGACTTAAGGTGGTGGTCTTGAACTTTAACTTAAGCTTTGAATTTTTGTTCTTGTACTTGAGCTTGTGTTCGATCTTTGGCAATGTTCTTCAACTTGAAAATGTAAAAGAGTTGACGATGACTTGAAGGTGAACTTTCCATCTTATCATAACAAGATACTGACTCCAAGTGGTTTGGCACAACAAAATTTGATAACACCGGGTGCTCGAATTACAACATAGCACTTACAATCTCCCCCTTTGTCAAATTTATGACAAAACCATCTAAAGAATCATGCACCAATTTATACACATCGCAAAGCAATGCTACTTGTATTAACCAAATACATACCACACATAAAAAAATGCACCCCCTCAATCCAAGCAGGGTGATTTGTAGAGTACTTGTATTAACCAAATACATACCACACACAAAAAAATGCACTTCCATACTATGCACACTTCCATACACATATGTCTCTACAATCACATCCACAACAATCATCATATATATCATTCAAATTATATCACATTTCTCCCCCTTTTTGTCACAATATGACAAAGGAAAGAAAATGAAAACCATAGATGATTGAAGTAACAAAATGTAAGAGAAGAGTATAAGATAAGAGAGTTAAAATTAGTAGAATAACATCATGTCCACGCATCATAAACATGTCCATAGAATATCAAATAAAAAAATGTCCAAGGATCATCCAAGTAAAGATTAAGATTTAATACATGCTCAACATAAATAGAAACACTAGTCAGAACTAGAAGAAGACAGAGCGCAATCCTGAAATTCCATTCCGAGTTCATGTTGCATAAATTTTTGGTTAAAAGACATTTTTTCTGATTCATATAATCTCTTAGCCAATGTGGATACTTGAATCCCTTCATCATTAACTAGTATATCCATCATGCTAGAGATCAAGTGACCATCCACTGGAAATGTACCTTCTCTAAACGTAATAGTGAGGGATAAATTTTCAATAGAAACATCACTAATACTACATACATGGCTTGAGCAATGGACTTATATGTGGGTCCACCCCAATTCAAAATGTTATCCCATCCTACAGCCACAAGGAGGGGAATAATATTGAATTGAACCAAATGGTTGGAATTGACGGTTCGTTCAACAATGATGTTGTGAAGACGGATGTCCCGCCCATTTCTGGGTCCTCTTCGGGAGGTCAAGAAGTATGCACTGCAATAGGTGTGGAATGGGAAGAAGAAGGACCACGAATAGTTTTCTTCTTAGTTTTACCTTCCATTGCAAGAAACAAAACTAGAATACAAAAAAGATTTAAGGGTTTCACACAAATCAGATTTTATCCAAAAAAATGCAAGGAAACCACTAGAAAACTTGAAATAACCTTTATAATCAAGTAAATAGAGATGCGAGGAACCTAAATCCCAAAGAAAAAATGAAAATGACGCACTAACCAAGTTGTATTCGGAAGTGGGTTCGACCAGTCAGAGAAGGGGCTGTTGGAGAAGATGAAGAAAGTGAAGAAAAAGTGATTTTTCTCACAATAAAAGCACCCTACCCACGCATCTCAACTGGTTGAGTACATGTGTACTCGACTAGTCGTGCAAACAAAAAAAAAACTCAATTTTATTAATTTTTGAAATCCAAAAATTTGTAAAAATAAAAATATGCAAAAAAAAAGTATAAGCAGACACAACAATCTCAGATCAAATTACACATACTAATATCCAGTTTTAATTTAGAGAACCTATTTCTGTTAAGTAGTTTAGTGAAAATGTCCGCAAGTTGATTTTCAATTTGAACATAATCCAATGAAATAATTTTATCTTCCAGCAATTCATGAATGTAATGATATCTAATGTCAATATGCTTGGTTCGTGAATGTTGGATGGGATTTTTAGAGATATTGATTACACTAGAGTTATCGCAATACAACACCATAGTATCTTGTGTAAATTCATAGTCATTTAACATTCTTTTCATCCACACAAGCTGAGTGCATGCATTTTCGGCTGTAATATACTCAGCCTCAGTTGTGCACAATGATATGGAACTCTATTTCTTGCTATGCCATGAAACTAAATAGTTCTTGACATAAAAACATCCATCTCTGGTAGACTTTCAATCATCTATATTCCCAGCCCAGTCATCATCCGTATAACTAGTTAATTGGACATTAGAATCATGTGGATACCAAAGGCCAAGATTGGCCAAACTTATGACGTATCTCATAATTCGCTTGACGACAATCAGGTGAGATTCCTTAGGATCTGATTGATATCTAACATAGATGCCTACACTTAATGATATATCAGGTCGGTTCACAGTTAAACATAATAAGCTACCAATCATACTACAATATAACCTAAGATCTACACTTTTACCTATTGTATCTTTAGAGAGCTTAAGAGTTGTACTCATAGGAGTATCGAAGTTTTTACCACTCTCAAAACCAAACTTCTTCACCAAGTTTAGAGCATACTTGGTTTGATAAATAAAAATCTCATCTCCAAGTTGTTTCACTTGTAGACCTAAAAGTATTTCAGTTCTCCAACCATGATCATTTTAAACTTGAACTTCATCAATTCTACAAACTCAGTAACATATTAGAACATGTAGAACCATAAATAATATCATCACCATATATCTATACTACTAGTATGTGATCATCGTGTTTCTTTACAAATGGTGTCTTATCAACACTCCCCATTATAAAGTTATGACTTAGTAAAAACTTAATTAGCTTCTCATACCATGCCTTGGGAGCTTGTTTTAAACCATAGAGTGCCTTTTTCAGGCGATAAACATGATCAGTGTGTTTAGGGTCTTCAAAACCCTTAGGTTGTTCTAAATATACTTCCTCATGTAAATCACCATTCAAGAAAGCACTCTTGACATCCATTTGATAAATTTTGAACTTTTTAAAATAAGCAATGGATATGAATAATCAGATATATTCAAGACAAGCTACTGGGGCAAAGGTTTTATCATAATCGATACCTTCTATCTGAGTGTACACTTGTACAACCAGTCTTACCTTATTTCTTATAATATTTCTTAATTCATCAGACTTATTTTTAAAGATTTATTTAGTTCCAATAATGTGTTTGTCATTAGGTCTAGGAATCAGATACCATACATCATTCCTTATAAATTGATTCAGTTCATCTTGCATGACTACTATCTAGTTTTCATCAGGAAGTGCTTCTTGTACATTGGTCGGCTCAATCTAGGAAGTGAAGCACACATAATTACATATGTTTTCCAATTGTCTTCAAGTGCACACACCAGTGAGAGTGTTCCAAAGAATTTGATCAGTTGAATGGTCTTTAACTGACCGCAGTTCAGTGTCATTTTGACTAGATGAGAGTCTGGTTTATCAATATAGAGACTTCATCATCTTCTGGATTAAAGACATGTGTATTCAAGTGATCTTCTATAACCACATTAATGGACTCTTAAATAACATCGGTTCTCTTGTTGAGAACTCGATACACTTGACTATTTAGAGTATACCCTAGGAAAATCCTTTCGTCACTTTTAGTGTTAAACTTCCCTAAATTTTTGCGGTCACGCAAAATATAGCACTTGCTACCAAAAACTCAAAAGTATTTAACTATGGGATTCTTATTGAACCATAGTTCATATGCAGTCTTATCATTTTATTTTCTAGTATAAATACAGTTTATTATATAGCATGCAGTATTCAAAGCTTCAACCCATAGATTTTTAGGTAATTTCATGCTATGTAACATGACATTAGCCATTTCTTGAAGCACACAGTTTTTCCTTTCAACAACCTCATTTTTTTGAGGTGTCTTAGGTGCAGAAAATTCATGCGATATCCCGTGATCACTACAGAGCTTCTCAAAATTGTTATTATTGTAAGTGTTATGATTTCATATCCCTTTAGTTGTCAAATTTTGTGGTGTCAAAACCTATATCTATGTCTTGTATTTCTTGTGTTTCATGTTTGAGACTATTTATTGCTTCAAGACATCGCATTTCAAGACAAGAACTTAAATGAAGAAAGTTTCAAGTCATGGATGAAGAATTCAAGAATAGAAGTCTCCAAGTATGCTTGTTTAAGATTCAAACAAGTACAAGTATAGAAGAAGACTTTGTCAACTCTAGAAAGGATCAAGCTCGAGAAGGCTTACAATAAGATTCGTAAATTCTCAAGCTTCTCTTAAGGGTCATCTGAGTGTACAGACTATCAATGTCCATCTTACTTTTAAGGTTTGTTGGACCTTAGATTGACCTTAGGATGGGCTTTACCGTAGGTCATTCTGGATACATAATTCGTATATTTTAATATGCTTGTTCGGGCTGTTCTAAGACCAGTCCTAGGGACTTCAAGACCAGTCCTAGCTCTGCTATGACCAGTCTTAAGTTTTTCAAGACCAGTCTTAGGTTGTTGAAGATTTTTAAATTTTTCTAGTTGTCCTACGACCAGTCCTGGACATCCTTCGACCAGTCCTGTGAGCTGTATGAATTGTCCTACGACCAGTCTTAGCCCTACGACTCAAACTCCAGCAACTAAACTGGGGGTCCTACGACCGGTCGTAGGTGACCCACTACCCGTCGTAGGTGGCCCACGATCGGTCGTAGGCTACCCATGACTAGTCGTAGAACAGCTAATCCTTTTCCCACGGAAATCTTTAAAAATCTTTGAAGCTACAACCAGTCCTAGTATCCAAAGACCAGTCGTAGATGGGATTTTCAGGCTATAAATAGAGCACGAACTTCAGAGTTTTACAATTCAATTCAACTCAATTCAATCAATCTTTAGGCTATACTCTGAGATAAGTTCGTGTTTATTTTTAAGCTACTTTGTGCTCATTTAATATTCTTTTTGCTAGCTTGTTTATTATTTAATTTTGATCTACATTCCAATCTTATTTGAAATGGGAAATTTTTTATATTCCTTCTTCTTGGATTCAAAATCAAATAGAACTAGCCCTTTTAATTTAAAATCAATTAGACTTAGAACCATTCTTAAAGTGAGTATTGGACTTTGAACGTTGAATCGAACTTATACTCTGATTGGTTCTACCGGGCTACTTCAAAAGGAGATTCAGGTATTTTACATTTGTGTAATTTACATTCTTTGGTTTTGTTTGAGATTCGCTAGAAAAATCTCATTGTTTTGGTTATCTGATGAGAGCCAGAAAACTCAGATTGTATGGGTTTTTGGATTGTGTAAGCCCGAGATAAAAAGACACAATTGTGAAGGTTTTAGGTAAGCCTATGAAACCTATTTTGATAGTGCATGCTAATATCCCCTGTGTGAGGATATTAGGAGTGGAGTAGCATTCTGGGTGGCTGTTAGATAACAGTTGGTGTACACACAGGCGAACCACTATATATCATTATGTTGTGGATGTGCTTTATTCTTTCATTCCTTTATTCATTCAGTTTTGTGGATTGTATTTGTGGATGGATGTTGTAATCATTTTATTTCAAGAAAGTGTGGGAATGTAGTAATAACTTAAGATTTATTTCTGCAAGTTATTTTGGTTTCTTTGCTTTTTATTTGTTATTGGTTTGTGATACATAGGACGTTCTAGAAATAAGGTTGTCCTACCTTAAACCTTTGGTTTTTGGTGTAAGGTTGTCCTTAGAACTGATATAGTATCATTCTCTTAATTCTAGGTTATTGACATTACTTTTAATTCAGCATTGTGCTTTATTTCTTTTATTATTCCGCTGTTTTAAGTTTTATTTGGCATTGCCCTATTCACCCCCCCTCTAGGGTATATAGCTAGGCCCTTTCAAGTGGTATCAGAGCCTAATAGCTCGTGCTTATTGTTTATTTATTGAATTTATTTCCTGAGCTAACGATCTAAGCTATATTAAGATGTCAAATTTTGATAGCCTATCAGTCACTAGGCCACCACCCTTTAATGACACAAACTATGACTATTAGAAAGCCAGGATGAGGATCTTCCTCAAATCCTTGGATGAAAGTGTGTGGCTGGCCACAGTGAATGAGTGGAACCCTCTTATCACTGAAGTAACTAATGACGATGGTTCAAAATCAATGAAAGTAACAGTTTATTCTCTTTGGACCGCACTTTAGAAAAGTGAGAGTAGTGCCAATGCAAAAGCACTAAATGCAATTACTTGTGCATTATCACTAGATGAATTCAAAAGAATCATCTCTTGTGAAAATGCAAAACAAGCATGGGATGTATTAGAAATGACACACGAGGGTACATCAATTGTCAAGAAATCTAAAGTCCAACTCATTACAACTAAATTTGAAGAAATTCATATGGAGGAGAATGAGATGTTTATGGACTTCTACACTAGATTGAATGACATTGTGAACTCTATGTGGGCTCTTGGTGATAGAATCGCAGAAAGTAAAGTGTGCGCAAAGATACTATGCTCACTTCCTGAACGGTTCAATTCTAAAGTAACCGCGATTCAGGAACTTCGTGATACGGATACCATAAGGGTTGATGAACTAGTTAGTTCACTACAAACCTACAAGTTATCCTTTAAAGCTCCTAAAGGAAAATCAATTGCTCTCAAATCATCAAATATTTCACAAGAAAGCACTTCGGACTTAGAAAGTTCCGAAGATGATATGGCGCTTTTAGCAAAAAAGTTTTACAAAATTTTTAAAAGCAGGAAAAAAGTTGATTTTCAAAAGTCAAATGATAAGAGACGATCTAAACCTAGAGCTCGAAAATCTTTAAAAGATAGTCAATGTTACAACTGTCAAGAGTATGGGCACTTAACTAACAAATGTCCTAAAAAGGACAAATCAAAAAGGAAAAGCATGATGGCTACTTGGGATGAATCGTCTGATTTTGAATCCTCTTCTAAATCAGAAGATTCTGAAACTGAGTCAGGCGATGATGTTAATGCCCTTATGACTCTAGTCAAGATCACTTTTTCAGATAATGATGATATATCGAGTGAAGAAAATCTGAATAGTGATTGCGATTATGAAGATGATCTTCAGGATGCTTATAATGCCCTTTATAAGGAGAGTTGTAAAATTTCCATCAAGCTTAAATTACAAAAAGAAAAATTTTCTAAGCTTAAGGAAGATTATGAGTCTCTCGTTTTAAAAAAGTCTCATATTTCTGATTCTTTTGAAAAGACCAAATGTGATTTAGATTTCAAAACCTCCAAAATTGAAGATTCGAGATCCAAAAATGAGAAACTAAAAAATAAGGTAACTTATCTTCTGAGTTTGAAAGACACATGGAGATATGCCCAAGGTGATCCTAAATTGAAAAAATTATTGTCTACATCAAGAAAATGTGGCGATTGATCTGGGTTGGGCTATGATAAGAATACATCTCCTAAACAAAAGAATATTGCACCTAAATTTGTAAAAGGAGAGTCTTCAACCTCAAAAGAAAAGAATACTTATCAAGGTTTTTCTAAAAATTCAAGGACTTTTCAAAAACCTAAAGGTAGCCATGTCAACTTTGATTTTCAAAATCGAAATCCATTAGCTGAAAAAATAATTGATCTACTCAAGGAGCTATTAAAGTCTAACTCTATTGGTCTTTCCTATAACAACAGATAGAAAAAGACCATTTATACTCCTAAACCCAAAACAGTTCTGAAATGGGTTCCTAAAGTTGCCTGCTTGGTTGCCCACACTGCTTTCAAAGCTACAAGCCATTCAAAGTAGTACCTAGATAGTGGTTGCTCCAGGCATATGACAGGCGACAAGACTTTATTCATCGATCTAAAAGATATGACTAATGAGTCAGCCACATTTGGTGATGGAAGTAATTGCAAGATCATAGGCCAAGGTACGGTTCAGCTTTATAACCTTCCCTTATTTAAGAATGTTTTATATGTTGAGGGCTTGAAACACAACCTACTAAGAATTTCTCAGATATGCGATAACAACCATAGTGTGAAGTTTTCTAATCAAGGTTGTGAGATACTTAATAAAAAGGGTTCTGTTATATTAACTGGTCGCAGAACTTCTGAAAAATGCTACATCGTTAGTGATGCAAGCTCATCTACTCAATCGTGTTACATGGTCCATACCGATGAGACTGAATTATGGCATAAACGCCTTGGACATGTACACTACCGAAACTTATTTAGATTGAGAAAAAGAGAACTAATTAGAGGTCTACCCAAATTGCTAAAAGTAGATAAAATATGTGGTGAATGCCAGTTGGACAAACAGATTAGGAGCTCTCACAAGAAAGTGAACTCCAATACTACATTTAGACCACTCGAGCTTCTCCACATGGATCTTATTAGACCAACCAGAACGGAGAGTCAAAGAGGTAAAAAATACATCTTGTTTATCGTAGATGATTATACCAGATTCACTTGGGTATCATTCTTAAAAGATAAAACTGAAACCCTGGATGAAGTGAAAAAGGTCATTGAATGAATCCAAAATGAAAAAGGTTCTCATGTTAGTAAGATCCGTAGTGATCATGGATCTGAATTCGAAAATAGTAGTTTTGAAAAATTTTGTAGTGATCAGGGAATATCGCAAGAATTCTCTGCACCCAAAACACCACAATAAAATGGTATAGTTGAAAGAAAAAATAGAGTGCTTCAGGATATGGGTAATGTTATGTTGAATAGCATGAAGCTCTTTAGAAATCTTTGGGCTAAAGTAGTTAATACCGCATGTTATATTATTAATCGGGTTTATACCAGTAAATCTAATAATAAGACTGCTTATGAATTATGGTTTGAAAAGAAACCTACTGTCAAATACTTTTGAGTTTTTGGCAGCAAGTGTTATATTTTACGTGATCGTGAAAATTTGGGAAAGTTTGATACGAAGAGTGATGAAGGTATTTTTCTTGGTTATTCTTTAAACAGTCGAGTTGATAGGGTTCTAAATAAGAGAACTGGTGTGATTCAAGAGTCCATCAATGTGGTCATTGATGATCCTTTAAATACACCAGCTCTGAGTTCAGATGATGATGAAGCTCTTATTATCGACAATCAAGATACCTTATCAAGTCAAAAAGAGTCTGAACCAAGGACTGTCAAAGATCATCCAACCAATCAAATTCTTGAAAACCCTCTCAATGGAGTTCATACTCGCAAACAACTTGAGAACATATGTAATTATGTTTGTTTTACATCCCAAATAGAACCGGTCAATGTGAAAGAAGCACTTTCTGATGAAAATTGGATAATTGCTATGCAGGATGAACTTAATCAATTTGTTCGTAATGATGTCTGGTATCTTGTTCCTAGACCTAAAGATAAACACATTATTGGAACAAAATGGATCTTTAAAAATAAGTCTGATGAACTTGAAAATATAATACGAAACAAGGCTAGACTGGTTGTACAAGGGTACACTCAGATTGAAGGCATCAATTACGATGAAACTTTTGCTCCAGTCGTTCGCCTTGAATTAATCAGACTTTTTATTTCCATCGCATGCTTTAGAAAATTTAAGATTTATCAGATGGATGTAAAGAGTGCCTTCTGGAATGGCGATTTACATGAAGAGGTGTATGTTGAACAACCTTCAGGGGTTGAAGACCCCAAGTTATCTAATAATGTATTTCGTCTCAAAAAGGCTCTCTATGGTCTAAAACAAGCGCTCAGGGCATGGTATGAGAAATTGACTAAATTCTTACTTAGTCATAGCTTTCAAGTAGGAAAGGTTGGTAAGACGCTCTTTGTTAAGAAACATAACAATGATATTTTGATGATTCAAATTTATGTTGATGATATTATTTATGGATCAACTTGCTCTAACATGTCTATTGAGTTTGCAGAGTTAATGAAATCAAGGTTCGAAATGAGCATGGTTGGAGGACTAAACTATTTCCTAGGGTTGCAAGTAAAACAACAACCTGATGGAATTTTCATTTTCCAGACCAAATATACTTCAAACTTGGTTAAAAGGTTCGAATTTAAGAATGGTAAGAAATTTGATAGTCCTATGAGTACAATGTTAAGACTCTCAAAAGACTCTACAGGTAAAGATATAGATCCTAAACTATATCATAGTATGATTGGTAGTTTGTTGTATCTAACTGCTAGTAGACCTGATATCGCGTTAAGTATTGGTATTTGTACAAGATATCAGTCTAATCCTAAGGAATCACATCTTACTACTGTTAAACGGATTATTAGATATGTCGCAAGTACTATAAATCTGGGTCTTTGGTATCCTTTTGATACTAGTGTTCAATTAGCCGGGTGCTCAGATGCTGATTGGGCCGATAATATCGATGATAGAAAATTAACCAGTGGTGGTGGTTTTTACATTAAAAATTTCTTAGTTTCTTGGTTCAGTAAGAAGCAAAGCTCAATATCGCTATCCACTGCTGAGGCTGAGTATATTGCAGCTGGATATACATGTACTCAACTAGTTTGGATGAAACGCATGCTAAGCGATTATGAAATTAATCAAAATTCAATGATCTTACATTGTGATAATTCCAGTGCCGTAAATATTTTCAAAAATCCAATCCAGCATTCACGTACTAAGCACATTGACATTACGTATCATTACATTCATTAGTTGGATGAAGAAAAAGTTATTTCCTTGGAATATATACCAACCGAAACTCAACTTGCTGATATATTTACTAAACCGCTCGACAAAAGTAGGTTTAATAAATTAAAATTTGATCTTGGTATGTGCATTTTACATTGAGTATTCTTGCTTGCATGTATCATAGTGTATTATATTTGGTATTATATGCCTTCGTGCATTGGAGGAGAAGGTTGATAACATGAGTGTAGCCCACGATATGCAGTTTAAATATATGCAAAAATATCTTCGTCGCATCAATAGGGGCTTACACCAGATTGATCCTACTATCCCTGCTCCCTCCCCTAGATCTGATTAGGCGAATTATCTTTTGGATTGTATAACATTATCTTATCTTTTATTTTGGATATTGTATTAACTTAGTTATGGCTTGATGATTCTGGTTTATTTTTTGAAATATGCTATGTCCTTCCATATTTATTTCTCATTATCTGCTTTTTATTATTCTCTATATTTTTGTGACTTTCCTATTGTGACTTTCCCTTGTCATTTTGTGACAAAAAGGGGGAGTAGTATGGTAAATGGGAGTAGTATGGAAAAGGAGAGTAATTTGTTTGGATTGATTGATTGAGAAGGATATGTGGATTGAGAATTTGGAGTCTTGATGTTTACATGTTGTTTATTGTTTACATGAGTAGTACTCGTATTTATTGTTTACATGAGCAGTACTCGTATCTTTTAGGGGGAGTAGAGTAATTTGTATGATGTTGCTCTTATCTGTATCATATGTGTTTCGTCACAAATTTGACAAAGGGGGAGATTGTAAGTGCTATGATTTCATATCCCTTTTGGTTGTCAAATTTTGTGGTGCCAAAACCTATATCTATGTCTTGTATTTCTTGTGTTTCATGTTTGAGACTATTCATTGCTTCAAGACATCGTATTTCAAGACAAGAACTTAAATGAAGAAGGTTTCAAGTAATGGATGAAGAATTCAAGAATAGAAGTCTCCAAGTATGCTTGTTCAAGATTCAAACAAGTACAAGTATAGAAGAAGACTTTGTCAACTCTAGAAAGGATCAAGCTCGAGAAGGCCTACAACAAGATTCGTAAATTCTCAAGCTTCTCTTAAGGGTCATTTGAGTGTACAGACTATCAATGTCCATCTCACTTTTAAGGTTTGTTTGACCTTAGATTGACCTTAGGATGGGATTTACTGTAGGTCATTCTAGATACATAATTCTTATATATTAATATGCTTGTTCGAGCTGTTCTAAGACCAGTCCTAGCTCTGTTATGACCAGTCTTAAGTTTTTCAGGACTAGTCTTAGGTTGTTGAAGATTTTTAGATTTTTCTGGTTGTCTTACGACCAGACCTGGACATCCTTCGACTAGTCCTGTGAGCTGTACGACTTGTCCTACGACTAGTCTTAGCCCTCCGACTCAAACTCTAGCAACTAAACTGGGGGTCCTACGACCGGTCGTAGTGACCCATGACCAGTCATAGGTGGCCCACGACCGGCGTAGGCTACCCAGGACCAGTCGTGGAACAGCTAAGAAATATTTGAAAATCTTTGAAGATACGACCAGTCCTAGGATCCTAAGACCAGTCGTAGATGGGAATTTTCAGGCTATAAATAGAGCACGAACTTCAGAGTTTTGCAATTCAATTCAACTCAATTCAAGCAATTTTTAGGTTATACTCTAAGATAAGTTCGTGTTTATTTTTAAGCTACTTTGTGCTCATTTAATATTCCTTGTGCTAGCTTGTTTATTATTTGATTTTGATCACATTCCAATCTTATTTGAAATGGGGAATTTCTGATATTCCTTCTTCTTGGATTCAAAATCAAATAGAACTAGCCCTTTTGATTTAAAATCAATTAGACTTAGAACCATTCTTGAAGTGAGTATTGAACTTTGAACGTTGAATCGAACTTATACTCCGATCGGTTCTACCGGGCTACTTCAAAAGGAGATTTAGGTATTTTACATTTATGTAATTTACATTCTTTGGTTTTGTTTGAGATTTACCAGAAAAATTTCATTGTTTTGGTTATCTGAGGAGAGCCAGAAAGCTTAGATTGTGTGGGTTTTTGGATTGTGTAAGCCCAAGATAAAAAGACACAATTGTGAAGGTTTTAGGTAAACCTGTGAAACCTATTTTGATAGTGCATGTTAATATCCCCTGTGTGAGGATATTAGAAGTGGAGTAGCATTCTGTGTGGCTGTTAGATAACAGTTGGTGTACACACAGGCGACCCACTATATATCGTTGTGTTGTGGATGTATTTTATTCTTTCATTCCTTTATTCATTCAGTTTTGTGGATTGTATTTGTGGATGAATGTTGTAATCATTTAATTTCAAGCAAGTGTGGGAATGTTGTAATAACTTAGGATTTATTTCTATAAGTTATTTTGGTTTCCTTGCTTTTTATTTGTTATTGGTTTGTGATACAAAGGACATTCTAGAAATAAGGTTGTCCTACCTTAAACCTTTGGTTTTTGGTGTAAGGTTGTCCTTAGAACTGATATAATATCATTCTCTTACTTCTAGGTTATTGAGATTACTTTTAATTCAACATTGTGCTTTATTTTTTTTATTATTCCATTGTTTTAAGTTTTATTTGGCATTGCCCTATTCACCCCCCCTCTAGGGCATATAGCTAGGCCCTTTCAATTATTAAATTTCGATCCATGGTCACTTTAGATTTTTAAAACATTTGATTCCTTCTCAGTTTGTATATGCTTGAGTATCTTTTTCACTTCATCGAGAGTTTCAGACTTCTCTCTCTTGAAAGCTACCCATGTATATCTAGTAAAGTCATCCACAATTATTGGAAAAATATTTCTTTCCACCTTGACTCTCTGTTTTGTTAAGTACAACATGATCTATGTGGAGTTCAAGGGGTTTAGATATGGCACTGGAGTTCAATTTCTTATGACTACTCCTAGTTTATTTTTCAATTTGACATTCACCACAAATTTTATCCATTTTCTTTAATTTGGGTAGACCTCTTATTAACTCGCCTTTGCTCAGTTTATAAAGATTTTGGTAGTGTACATGTCCAAGGCGTTTATACCGTAATTCGGTCTCATTAGTTTGGACCATGTAACATGATAATTTAGACGAGCTAGAGTCACTGACTATATAGCAATTTTTAGATGTTCTGCGACCAGTCAATATCACAAAAGCTTTCTCATTAGAAATCTCATATCCTTGATTAGTGAATTTTACACTATGTTTATTATCGCATATTTGATAAATGCTTAAGAGATTATGTTTAAGACCTTCTACAAATAAAACATTCTCAAAAGGAGAAAGATTGAAGAGATGAACCATACTTTGGCCAATTATTCCACAGTTGCTACCATCATCAAATGTGACTGAACCATCAGTCATATCTTTGAAGTTGGTGAATAAATCTTTATCACCTGTCATATTTCTAGAGCAACCATTGTCTAGGTACCACTTTGATTGACTCGAAGCCTTAAAAGTAGTGTGGGCAACCAGACAAGTAACCTTAGGGACCCATTTCATTACCATTTTTGGTTTTGGAGCACTCTTGGTTTTTTTGTGCTTATAGTTGTTACACATTTTACCATTAGAGTTAGATTTTAGAATCTCCTTGAGTAAATCCACAATTTTCTCAACTAAAGGGTTATGATTCTGATTTCTAAGATTGATATGGTTATTTTTAGGTTTTTCAGCTTGAAAATTTTTAGGATTTTTAAAACCATTTTGATTCAGACTTTTCCCTTTTGAGTTGGAGGACTCCCTTTTAACAAACTTAGGAGTAATCTTATTTTTTAGAGACGTATTTTTATCATAACCCAGACCAGATCTATCTCCACATTTCCTTGATTTGGTTAGCAATTTTTCTAATTTAGGATCAACCTAGGTATACCTCCAAGTATCCTTTGAACTCAAGAGAGAAGAGACTTCTAGTTTTAGTTTTTCATTTTCTGATTTTAGATTTTTAACTAGGGACGTTTTGAAATCTAAATCACATTTAGTCTTTTCAAAACAATCAGAAAGATGCAATTTTTCTAAAACTAGGTTTTCAAAATCTTCTTTTAACTTTAAAAACTTTTTTTTTTTGAAGTTTAAGTTTTATAGCTATCTTACAACTTTCCCTGTATAGGGCATTATAGGAATCTAATAAATCTTCATCGTTTTTAGGGTCACTCATCAGATTTTCATCATAAGTTGATTCACAACTATCTGAGGAAGTGGCTCTGGCTAAAGTCATTAAGGCCTTGACCTCATTAGTAGATTAGGTTTTTGAATCATCTGACTCAGAAGAAGCTTCAGAGCAAGAAAATTCATCCCATGTTGCCAACATACCTTTTGTCTTTGATTTATCCCTCTTTGGACATTTTTTTACCAAATGCCCGTATTCACGGCAGTTGAAGCATTGGCTGTCTTTAAGAGATTTCCAATTTTCAGATTTACTCCATTTCTTCTCTGAAGGTTTTAAAAATCAACTCTCTTTTTGATTTTGAAAATCTTATGAAACTTCTTAGCTAATAGTGTATCATCCTCTGAATTTTCACAATTAGAATTATTAGTATTATCTTAAGAAATACATTTATGTGACTTACGGGCTATGAACATACCTTTAGGAGGCTTGAAATTTAACTCATAGGTTTATAAAGAACCAACAAGCTCTTCAACCCTCATATTATCCGTGTCACGAAGTTCTTAAATGATAGTCACCTTAGAATTGAACCTTTCAGGCAATGAGTGCAATATCTTTTCATAAACTTTACTTTCTAGGATGCTATCTCTAAGGCCCCACATTGAGTTGACTATATCATTCAATTTAGTATTGAAGTCTATGAATGTTTCACTTTCTTCTATATGTATTTCCTCAAACCTAATGGTGAAGATTTGAAGTTTAAATTTTTTTATGATAGTCGTACCCTCGTGTGCCATTTCTAAGATATCTCAGGCTTGCTTTATAGTATCACAAGATATAATTCTTTTAAATTCATCTAGTGATAGTGCGCAAGTGATTGAATTTAAAGTCTTGGCATTGGCACTTGTAAGACCCGTATTCTAGACCGTACCGTTCTGTAGGCTTCCGCGGTCTTCCCGGTCGAGTTCCACAACCTTCGACCCTTAACCGATATTTGCGCGCGACCTTGATTCGTACGTCGCCAACCCGAGTCGACTCAACCCAAGACCTTTACCATAACGACCGCGTCGTCGCCGCGATTCTGATACCATGACTCGTGCACCGAGGCGATACCCTGGTCAAGAGATGTGGGCCAACGTTCGGAGCGAGGAAAACGCCTCGTGTTATGAAACCCAAGAGAATCTCTACGACTTATCAAATTAATCCCATCAATCAATCAATCTCATCAATCACATGTCAAGTACACATCACCTTTCACCCTTTCCCAAACAAGCCACAAAAGTCAAAAGTTTCTTACAAAGCCCATGCCTTTCTTACACAAAAGACCACAAAAGTCAAAAAGTTCTTACACCATCACTCACCACATCCATCCATCACCCATCTCTCTCTCTCCCTTTACAACTCTCTCACTCTCTTTCTCATTTTCAAACTCAATCCAAGCAAGAAAATATCCCACGTATGAGCCTCTCCCTCTCTTTCAAACTTCAAGTGTGGCCCACTTTCCCATTCCAAGATCTCCCATCCTAGCCATCCATTCCTCATCTCCTCCATTGGAATCGAAGCTAAGGAGCTAAGGAACCCAAGGGAACAAGAAGATCAAACAGTGGGTGCTTCTATAGGGTAGTTTACTCATTTTTATGATGGGCCAAGTGAGTCCCACCGATCAATGGTGTAGATCTCACCTTGGACCCTAAGATGTGGCCGATGGCCCACCTTGATCTTCTTGATCATTTCATGATGGGGCCATTCTCCATGGACCCCATCATGATGTTTATTTTGTAGATTGACAAGGGGTCATCTAGACCTTCTATTTCGATGGAGAAAGGATCTCCACCGTTGATCTTTAATTTGGTGGGCCCACATGCAATGGGACCCACTCGATGTACGATTGGATGCTTGAAATGGAGGGCCTATAGTGCCGGGGTCCCTCCATCACGCGTATCCCACTCTCCTTCTCTCTCTTTCTCCCTCTCCTTTTCATAATTTTCTTTGTGTGTTGATGTGGCCGTGTGGCCCACTTGGATGGACCCCCACCATGAAGTAAGTATTATATCCAAGCCATCTATACGTGGGGTCCACCTTATACGGATTGTACCCACACCATCCATCATGTGCTGGCTCACTTGAGCAAGGCCCACCTCAATGCATGGGTTGTGACAAAACGTCCAGCTTCCAGGGATGTTGGATGTCACTGTACAAAACATAAAGGATAGCTTGTTTCCAAGCTAATGGGGTGGCCCACTCATATAGGCCCCATCTTGATGTATGTTTATAATCCAAGCCGTCCATCCTTTTTCTCAGATTAATTTAGGCGTTGAGCCAAAAGATGAAGCTGATCTGATAAACAAGCGGGCCATTCTGTAGTAAATAGTGGTATTATCATTAAAATCCACATTAATTCTTCCAGTGGTCAAAAATATATCGCATATTGGTCTCATTGGGTTGATCAGGGGCCATAGAATCTAATGGTGGGATCAGATTTTTCAGATGCAGTCCCCACCTATCAAAAACCATGATGTGAATGGTTTTTTTAAAAAAATAAAAAATAAAAATGAGATAGCAAGGATTGCTGCTGCTGTGTCAGAGCGCACGCAGGCAGCGCCTACGTGCTGGCGGGCGGACTAGCGGCTAGGCCACACTGCCCAGTTGTGGGCCCCCATCGTGATGCATTTTGAACATCCTCACCGTCCACTTGATGGGACCCCTCCTCATGTGGGTCCCCTTCAAAGATGAGCCACATCTAAAGCTCAAGTGGCCCACACGGTATGAAACAGTGAGATTGAACGTCTAGCATTGAAATCCTTTAATGGGCCACAGAAGTTTTAAATTAACATGAAATTTGTTTTCCCTCTCCCTCTGGTCATACGTGGCCTTATCAACGGATTGGATGGTATATGAACATTATAGTGGGCCGTGGGACCCACACTGATGAATGTGTTTTGCCACATCGTCCACGGCTGTGGACGGTGGAATCCCACCATGATATACGTGTCCTACTCCACCGTCCAGCGGACGGTGGAGTCCAGTGATATATGTGTTTATCCACACTGTCCACTGTTTGGACAGTGGGACCCACCATGATGCATATGTTGCATCCAAGCCGTCTATCCATTTTGAAAGATCATTTTATAGTATGATCTAAAGAATGAGGCAAATCTAAAGTTCAAGTGGACCCCACCATTTTAAGTAGTGTTCAATGACGCCCACCGTTTAGAAATCTCTAAGGGCCATAGTAGCTTCCCATTAGGTTGATAGTTGTTTCCCACTTCATCTATCACTATGTTAATTTATGAATAGGTTGGATGGGAAACATATTTTTTTTAGGAATTTTAAATGGTGGAAATCATTATCACCACATATCTTGTATAACCCATTTGATAAGCATAGGGCCCAGTTGAGGTGGCCCACTTAATATAAATGGCCATTTATGGCCTGTTGTTGAGGCCCACCTTGATATGGATATAAGGCCCATGGGATTATGTAACACCTCAGATTTTTTCTAACCTGGAGTTAGACGTCCTTAGGCAATGGGTAAACCGTATCACTCTCAATGATTAATCCCAAGGTCTAAAAATCATTTTTCAACCTATTTCCTTCAAAATCTCACCTTTCACCACCTCATTCTTCAAATTTCTCCAAGTACCTTCATATTAGAAACAATCCTAAAGTTTAAAAGGTGAAGAACTATACTTAAACTAAAACTTACCGTAAATGGTATGTACATGTATAAAATAGGATTTTTACTATGTAATTCTTGGAATCTCATTATTTATATAGGTTATTTTGATGGATTAACTTCTTCTACCCTAAAAACATATATTGTACGTTGTGTAACTCATTCCGGTTTGCAAATGAGACTCGATAAACGCCTCGACGGACTCGTGGGCCCAAACGACTCAATTCGGGGGATCCAAGGTGGGCTCCACATGTTTTCGGCATCCCTGGGGGGTGAGGACCTCACCCCTGGGGTGAACCCAAGCAAAATAGGTCTGTGACCGGTGAGGACCTCGCCGAGTCGGCGAGGCCTCGTCCGTACAGCGGACAGGCAGCCCAGTTTCTGCATGTTTTTTCAAACTTTGAAAAATTATATCACCTTAGTTATAACTCCGATTTATGTGATTCAAAAATCAGATTGAAGCTAAATGAGTCTAGTTTTATATAAAAATATGTGATAAATATAATAAAATATTTAAATTAGTTTAAAATAGGTCATTGTGAGCAACTGTCCAAAAATCACTTGTTGGACAGCTGCTGCTTCTGAAATTTTTAGAATTTTTTTACAACTCAAAATCTTATGAAATTTTGTGGAGATAGGTAAAAGTTAATGATGAACCGCTATAAAAATAATTAAAATAATATGATAACTAAAATTTCCCAAAATGGGGCATAGAATGGCCCTAGGACTGCATTCTGCCATAATTAGGCTAGAATTTGGTTGACTACCGAACTGAATACTCAGTAGAATTAACTTGAACCACTTTAAATATGAACTACATGACCCAAAATGAGTAGGACCGCTAACTCTATGTTACCTAAAAACTTAGGATCAATCTCTAAACCCAGTTGCTCTTGGGAGCATTGTGAAACTTCGTATCGGATCTGGACCGCGCGTCGAAAGTCCAATAGCGATAAACTTAGACCATTATGACCGCCTAGTTGGACTTGACAATCATTTCAAAAATCAAGCCCAACCGATATCCTGAGACCATTTTACTGAGTTCGAAGTGAAGAGAGTGAGAAAAGGAAAATATTTAGAAAATTAATTCAATTTAAATAAATCTGGCACATGTCGATTGCGTGAAATTTTTTAAGCATTCTGACCATTAGGAATTGACCAAATTTCACCCTCGGATCAGGATAGGTGGCCCTTACATGTCATAACACATGTGGCCCTGATCGAGTTTTGGTGATCGCTGAACTGAAACTGGTCCGCCACGTACGATCTGGAAACCCTTTCGAACTGAAAACTTAATGTGATCAGGATCCGACATTCATGAGCTTAAGTCCGACCGCATTCAGTCAAGGGACCTCCAGAAATATTCTTTTAGATCGAAAAAGACCCGATTTGGCTATAACCCAAGTATACCTTGACTTAGAGTCTATTTTAGTTATGTTTGGGCTTATAAAAGGGCCTTAAACCCTTAGCTTTCTAACCCATACGAATTTGGGGAAACCCTAGGAGAGAGAAGAGAGAAAAGAGAGAGAAAGTGAGGGAGAAGTTGGGGTTTTCTCCTGGGATTCTTCCCTGCTGCTCCACATGCCAAATCCATCCACCTGCATCGCTATTGTGGTGATTCCAGTTTCATTCTAGGTAATAAAACCCTAACCCTAACCTATTTTAAGGCTCCTATGGGTACAAGTAGCTAACTAGCTGACTCACCTTGTGTTGTAGGTTGTCAATCAGTCGTTGACGACGACGTAGAGTTCTTATTCGATTCATTACGCTCCTACGGCGTAAGGTGCGGATTTTAGATGCTTAGGTTGTCATTTATCAAAGCTTTCAATGTCGTTTAATGGTATATTGTTGTCAGGAATGTTGTTTCACATGTAGAACATGTCGACTGATTTTTATTTTGAATACTTACGAAGAATATGAGATTTATGGTATTTTAGGTATTTATAGGAAATACCGTATACGTATAAATTTTGCTGATATGCTTGCCATGAGTATTTTCTGTGCATATATACTAGTTATGGATGTATGATCTATTTGGCGAAAGGATTCACCCTAATACATGTTTCGGCCAACGTACGCTATGTATGTTATTAATTGTAGTCTAAGTGCTTGTTGAAATGCCTAAATCAATATGATTTATGCCTGTCATATGTTTTGAATGTAAGAACATGATTGTTGTGTATTAGACAACTCCTTGATATAAGGATCTATCATATTATATGTTGAAATCAACATACGTCAAGTACGTTGGAGTTGTGTAGTCTAAGTGTTTGTATAAATGCTTGCGTGAGTAAGCACTTAGTAAGTAGTGTTGTAGACTAGTGTTGAGATAGGATTCTCAACTACGTTGATGATGTGTATGATTTCATCCATGTACATTGTTGAATTGATTCCTTATGTATGAAATGGTTGTGTATGCTTAACTACGTATGTTGTACCTTATAACATGTTGCTAACATGCTTGAATTATTTGTCATTTCAATTTTGTTTATCTCATATGATTACTGATTCACATTACATGTGCTTGGGGCTATACTTTAGTCCAGGCAGTCAGTAACAGTTTAGAATTCGTGGTTGGATTCTATTCGCCATGAAGGATGTGTATGACGAACCCGAGTCATACTAGAGTCGTCGACAGTGGGCCACACGAAGTGCTTGTGCACTTCATGTCGGTCGATTCAACGTGCGCTCGTACTAGTCGGACTCATCAAGTAACCCGACTGACCATTGTATGTTCACTTTGTATTGGTCATAACTGCTTGAAGCTAGGGTACTGAACTTATCAATGATAACCCTGATAACCGTGGTACCTTGATCCACTAAGACTCATGAGCCGAGCATGGTGGTATGGGACACCGTGGTCGAGCTGTCGGCCTACGCTGGGGCTACAAACCTCCCCGTAGTGACCAGTGAGTAACCTAGACTCGTGAGCAGATTATGGTGGTATGAGACACTATAATCTTGTTGTCGGCCTACACTGATAAGGTGATGGGGGAGCTGTGCAACGAGTGCGAGCAAAAGCCCTGACAACCCTTTGTAGTGACCTCGAGCGTACTCTGAGTCTACGTGAGGCGACGACCCTTCCATAGCAACAAGAGTACAACTAGGCCTATATTGATAAGGTGATGGGGGAGCGGAGCAACGAGTGCTTGCAACAGCCCCGACAGCCCTTGCAGTGACCTAGAAATATATCATCGTAAGAGATTACTAGGAGTGACGACCCTAGACAAGATCCTTATTGGGAATGATATAAGGGAAGTACCCTAGTTTCCCAATCCTGCTATATGAAAAGGACTAATAACAACTCAGTAATCATATTCATATCGCACTGCATGTGCCTGGAAGATGTGGAGTACTGAGGGAAGAAAGCATGCCGCGGATGTAAGATGGTGTCGCATAAGGGAGTATGTCAGTGAGGGCATCCATCATGTCATTTCATTCTTACATTAATCACAGTATTTAGGAATGTTTGAATTGCTTGCTTTATTATTATCGCTTGATTGATTTGATAACATGCTAATCTTTGCTCTATGATTCCACTGAGTTAGCTACTCACTCCCACGTTATGGGACGGTGTTGCGCACACTAACCAGTCCCTATTTTAGTTTCAGATGTTGACGATGCTTGCGAAGTAGAGCCGGACTTGATGATGAGGAGGAGGATCCCTCCTATATGTAGGTTCTGATCGACAGGTTTACAGGGTTACTGATTAGATGCCAATACACTTGGTATTTTGCCTTTTATTTCCACACCCATGTATATTTTTTTCTTTCTATTTTGGAGTATACGTGTATTTAGTTAACCTGGTAACATGTTCACACTCTGGAGACTTACAATCATTTATATATTTTATATATCTATCACATTCTTCCGCTTGATAATTTAACTGTCTCTGGAGTATGATATGCTGTTTTGGCTTAATCCACTTCATGTTTTATGCACTATTACAGCCGACATTCATCCCTCATTGAAAATGTTGTATAAGTGATGTTCTGGAACTCGGGAGTGGAGTTTATGCTCGACCCCCAATTTTTGGGATGTTACAGATTAGCTTCATTTGATGTTTTAGGGGCCCATGGGTCAAGGCCCATTTGATGTATTCTAAGGCCCATGGATTAGGCCCATTTGATGTTTTAGGGGCCCATGGGTCAAGGCCCATTTGATGTATTCTAAGGGCCATGGGATTAGGCACATTTGATGTTTTAGGGGCCCATGGGTTAAGGCCCATTGTAGTGTATTTAGGTAATGGGTTGAGGCCCATTATGATATATTCAAGGCCCACTATTGAGGCCCAACCTAGTATGTGTATGAGGCCCATCTTACTTTATTTGGGGCCGTTGTTGAGGCCCACCTTGATGTATATGAGGCCCATGTGATACGGTCCACTTGATGTATATTGAGGTCCATGGGTTGAGGCCCAATGGGATGTACGAAGGCCCATTGTAATGTGTGATTCCATTATGATTTATGTAATGATATTTATGGAGGGCCGAGCCTTGGGAGCGATGTTAGTTTGACGTCCACATTGTAAGTACAATGTGGTTAAATGTCCACATTGTAACTCTCCCTAGGGCCCATTGGTAGGCTCATACTTGTTGATAGTTCATTACTTTATAACATGCTTAGTATAATTCCATGACGCACGGCCCATTTGTATCGATCTATTTGTTCGGTCTGCTTGTATAGGCCCATTTGATTGATTTAGCCCATATGATTGATTAGGCTCATCTTGATGTATTTGTGGCCTATTGCTGAGGCCATATATGAGGCCCATGTTATAAGGCCCACTTTGATATACTTGTAGATAGGTATGTTATGAGTAGGCGCCCACCTGTCGTGTATATGAGACCCATTAATGCAGTCCACTTGCTGTATATTGAGGTCCATAGGTCGTAGCCCATTATGATGTATATTGAGATCCTTGGGTCATAGCCCATTATGATGTATCTGAGGACCATGGGTCATGGCCCATGGTGATGTAGATTAGGCCCATTTATTCAGCCCATTGCAATGTATATTCAACCCTTATATGAAGTCGTGGGCCCACGGTATGTTCAGCCCTATGTGGGACACTCCTTAGAGCAATATTGGTTGATTGTCCACATTGATGGATAATGATGGTTAAATATCCACCTCGTGACCTTCCCTTAGGGCTTGTTAGGCCGATTATCGTGATCGATTACAAATTTTGATTATACAAGCCCATTCTGATTGTCGAGTCCGCGTATCGAGGCCGATTCTGATTATCGAGGCCGAGGCCGATTGTCGAAACCTATAGTAGTTGAATCCCATTGTGATGTATTCATGGTCTATGAGTAAGGCCATTGTGACATGTATTAGGCCCATGATGCATGACCCATTTGATGTATTTGAGACCCATGTGTAGGGCCCAAATGTCATGTATTTAAGGCCCACGAGCAGGGCCCACCTATTGTGCATATGTGATCCTTGGGCAAGGCTCACTGTGTTGTATACTAGGCCTTTGTGTGAGGCCGTGGACCCATTATGTGTTTGGCTCTATGTGGACCATTTCTTAGGGCAATGTTGGTTAGATGTCCACATTGTCGAGGCCGATTGTGGATACCGATTATGAGTATGTGATAGCATAGCATCATGATACATGCCCATACGCATCATTTGCATGTTTGTTATGAGATGTGATTGACCATTGCAAATGTCATTGGGCAGGATGATATGAGACTCCCTAATAGGCAGAGGTTATCTCACATGAACGCACAATATGCGTAGGATTGGTGCATGACTGGATTGTATGACTCTTGCATCTTGCATTGTGTGTTGTGATTACTGTACGCCCTAGCGACTCAGGGCCGTAGCCTCCACAGCATATCATGGATGGCCAGATGGGACACCGAAAATATTTGGTTTGAGCATCGGGCTACTATAGATGGCCCTGGGTGAAAATCCCTAAAACCCTCTTGGTTCCAGAGGACGCCCCAACGTCGAGACCGAGTGGATACACATGAGTGCCCGAGTGCAGAATACCAGGAGGCCACGTCTCCCACTATGCAATGGTCGGTTGGGAAGGGGTGAGGCCTTACCTGTCCGAGGGAGTAGGCATAGCTAGGCTGAGTTTGACCAGCTCGAGAAATGGGTCCGTTATCGACGAGCCGGGTAGGTATTGGCAGACTACTGGCCAGGCGGATAGTAAAGTCTCTTTCATTTACCCAGTTGTGTGCTTGATTGGGGTGGCAGGTGGCGTGGAGTGTACTAGACCCCGGTGATGATCCCAGAGAGGAACCGTATTGATATGTGGACTTATTGATCAGGAATTGCATATCCATTCATTCATTCATTCACTATCCATTCGGGCTGGTGGTGCGTAACTGTTTGTTACGTGTACCTTCGCATGGTCAGGATTTCGGTTAGGCGCGCAACTAACCTGAGATCAGGAGTTTACCAAATTATGTCTGACTATCCAAATTTAGGTATGGGACTGGTTTGGATAGTATTCCCTTGTGATGGACCCCGTAGCCTGTGATACTTTGTACTATCATCCCGACTTCACATTTCAGCATGGTCATTTCATTCGCAACTCATATTACATTGCATCCACAGTACTTAGCATTTTGGGTTATTATGTTTTGCACTTATATGGCCTAGATGAGATTGATTGTATTTATGGCTCGTCTGGATTTGCATATTGCATTGCATCCTCAGCATCTGTTATTGTCTTATTAAGTTTTGCATTGCATGGCCTCGGCATGACCGATAACATTCATGCCTTGCATCACATAGCTTTGGTACAGCTGATTGTGTTCATGGACTTACCGCATATTTTCGCATTACTCTGATATCGTATAATTCACGATCTTGTCAGTATTTCTGCTTACTCTGATAATTTCTGCTCTTATCAGTGTTTATTCTTATTTAGACATTGTATGGTTTATGGATTACTAGTTTTCCAGTATTGTATAATTATGGCATTGTATTGAATACTTGGCACTTACCTTGTGCACACACTTACACCACCCTCTAAGCTTTCTATAAGCTTATGCACGATAGATGCGTGCAGGTGGTGTTAGGTTGTAGCGGTGTTGAGCTTGGAGCGTGCAGTGGTCTTCTGGAGCTTAATTTTCTATTTATGTATTTTCCCTTTCAGTGTTGTAATCAAATGATTATATAAGTGGATATGTGATGATGATGTTGCCTTTGTGAATTGGGTAATCTTTGTGGTTATGCTTATTACTAGTTAAATGTACATTAAAAAAATCCTCCTTTTAGGATCCCAGGATTAGAATCTGGCATATAAATGCTAGGAGCCGAGAATGGGGTACTACGGAGGCTGTCGGCGCTGGATTTGGGGATCGGGATTCCTATGAATCCGATTTCTAGGTTTGGGGCGTGACAGCACTATAATTTTTTTAAAGAGTGGTCCATGAATAATAAGGTGTAACTTTAACAGACTTAGTTCCATCAGTGCCTAGAACTTCAGACGTGGGTGGGTTCCATCCTGTCACTGTGACTTGCCACACACTCTCATCGATGGACTTCAAAAAGATTCTCATATTGGCTTTCCAATAAGCATAATTGGAGCCATCAAAAGGTGGAGGCCTAGTAATTGAGAGGCTATCAAAATTTAACATATTAAAAGCTTGAGATCGGTTAGTTCAGGAAATGAATCTAAATGAATGAGCTATTAGGCTCTGATACCACTTGAAAAGGCTAAGCTCTAAGTCCTAGAGGGGTGGGGGTGAATAGGACTATGCCAAATAAACAATAAATGTAGAATACAAAGACAGATAACATAATTAAATAGCAACCTTAAATGCACTAGTCGTGAGAGGTTGATACAGACTGAGTTCTAGGGACAACCTTTCACCAAAAACCAAGGTTTATGGTAGAATAACTTGATTTCTAGAACATTGTTAAGTATCAAAAACTCAAACTGGGAATGAGGCGAAGGAAATAAACTAAATTATTACAACATTTTCCACAAGCGCATACAGTAAATTACAACATTCAACACCACACATACATCACAACCATCATCCAAATTCTGAGAATTATAATGATTCGTGTGTGTACACCAACTATTTGAAAATAGCCACATAACTACTCCACTCCTAATATCCACACCCATGGGATAATGACTTTCACTAATAAATAAGATTTTCCAAGGTTCACCTTAAAACCTTCACAATTGTGTTTTTTAAATGGGCTTACACAATCAAAAAAATCCCATAATGAATTTTTCCTGGCTGAATCTCACAAATTAAAAATACAGAAAATGAAATTGTACATATCTGAAGATTCTTCTTTCGATGTAGCCCAGTAGAACCAATTTGATGTAAACGTAGATGTTCAATGTCCAATCTCATAAATGAAAGGGTTCTAAGTCTAAATGATTTTTAAATTAAATCAACCTGGGGCTAGCTTGATTTGATTTTGATCTCAAAAGGGTAAATTAAAATTCCATTTTTAATAGAATAAAATTGAATAAATAGATCTCAAAATCAAATACAAAAATCTATAAAAGAATCTAAAATGAATAAGTAATAACTTCACAATTGTTGGGACTTATCTCTCAGAGTGATGGCTTAATTAGGCTTGGAATTGATGATTAATTCTGAGAAATATCCTCTATTTATGGGCAGAAATTATGTTCCCTCAACTGGTCTACGCTTCGGTTCGACTCGTAGAAGCACCAACTAAAATTTTAAAATTATGGTGCGATAGGATAAACCCGTTACTCGACTGGTCAAGCAATGAACTCGACTAGTTGAGTGGGACCAAATGAGCTTGTTGGACTTTGAGTCGAGCACTCCACGACTAGTCAAGTATTGTTCACTCGACTGGTCGAGAACCCAACAGAAATCCAAAAAATCATCAACAAAACTTCGACTGGTCAAGAAAATCCCTGGACTGGTTGAGCCAGTGCCTGTAGTAGTCGAACAAAGACTAGGACTTGTTAGAGAAAAGCCTATAAACTTATACAAAGACCCAAATTCAATATGCAATCAATATGACCTAACCTATGATCAATCTATGGTCATCCATACCTTGAATATGAGTTTGAAACATTGAAACATCGATCGCTACGGTAACTCATTTATCTAGAAGCACGTGAAGCTTGACCTTGTAGTCTTGAACTTGAGCAAGAGCTACTACTCGTGTTCTTGAGACTTAAGGTGGTGGTCTTGAACTTTAACTTGAGCTTTGAATTTCTGTTCTTGTACTTGAGCTTATGTTCGATCTTTGGTAATGTTCTTCAACTTGAAAATGTAGAAGAGTTGATGATGACTTGAAGGTGAACTTTCCATCTTATCATAACAAGATATTGATTCCAAGTAGTTTGGCACAACAAATTTTGACAATACCGGGTGCTCAAATTACAACATATCACTTACAGACAGGACTCCAATTCTAATTAGATCTCTTGAATCAGGTGAAGTAGCATCCCAATAGATATAAGTGGATCCTTGGCACCCTAGTTCCCACCTTTAAATTCACAAGTTTCAATTACAAATTCACAATTACTCTTTCAAATAATTTCATATTTAGTTTTAGATTTTCTTCTAGTTCTACTCCTAGTTAATGTTAGAATAAGCATAAGTTAGTCTGTCACGCCCTAAACCCAGAAATCGGATTCACAGGAATCTCGATCGCCGAACCTGGTGCCGACAGCCTCCGTAGTATCCCATTCTCGGCCCCCAGTGTACATATGCCAAGTTTCGATCCTGGGATCCTACAAGGAGGATTTTTCAACGTACATTTGTCTCATGAGAAGCATAACCACAAGTATACCCAAATCATAAAGGCAACATCATCATCACATATCCACTAATATAATCATTTGAATATAATGCTGAAAGGAAAATACATATATCAAAATCAAAGCTCCAGAGGATAGTTGCATGCTTCAAGCTCAACGCTGCTACAACTTAATGCCACTTGCACGCATCTATCATGTATAAGCTTACAAA
This sequence comes from Magnolia kwangsiensis, assembly GCA_037074715.1. Lineage (NCBI taxonomy): Eukaryota > Viridiplantae > Streptophyta > Magnoliopsida > Magnoliales > Magnoliaceae > Magnolia > Magnolia kwangsiensis. The sequence continues at coordinate 73,268,670 of CM073575.1, read as the reverse complement.
AGCTTAGAGGGTAGTGAAAGTGTATGCATGAGATAAATGTCAAGTATACCATAAAGCCCATAAATCATACATCATCAAAATAAGCGAAAATACCGACAAGATCATGAATCATACGATATCAGAGTAAGCAGAAATATACTGGTAAGTCCATGAGTGATATCAGTCGTACCAAGGCTATGCGATGTAATACATAATATGACAATAACAGATGCTGAGGATGCAATGCAATATGCAAATCCTAACGAGCCACGAATACCATTAACCTCATCTAGGTTATATAAGTGTAAAAATATAGTAACCCAAAATGCTAAGTACTGCGGATGCAATGTAATATGTGGTGCGAATGAAATGACGATGCTGGAATGTGAAGTTGGGATGATAGTACAGAGTATTGCAGGCTACGGGGTCCACCAGAAGGACTTCTATCCAAACCAATCCCATACCTAAATTTGGATAGTCTGACTCAATGTGGTAAACTCCTGATCTCAAGTTAGTCGCACGCCTAACCGAAATCCTGGCCATACAAAGGTACACGTAATAAATAGTTATACACCACCAGCCCAAGTGAATAGTGAATGAATGAATGAATGAATATGCAATTACTACTCAATAAGTCCATATATCAGTACGGTTTCTCTCTGGAGAAATCACTGGGGTCTATTACACTCCACTCTGACTGCCTCCTCCCTAGCTGCACAGCCTAGTGAGTGGAAGAGACCTCACTATCTACCTAACCAGCAGTCTGCCAATACCTACTCGGCTCGTCGATAGCAGACTTATTTACGAGCCGGTCATACTCAGCCTAGCTTATAGCCCCCTCCCAACCGACCATGACATAGTGGGAGACGTAGCTTACTGGTATTCGACACTCGAGCGCTCATGTTCCACTCGGTATAGACTTTGAGGCACCTCCTGGCTTCGAAGATTTTAGAATTTTTACCCAAGGACATCCTAAGTGCCCACAGTGCTAGAACCAAGTATTTTTGGTATCCCATTTAACCATCCACGATGTGCCTGTGGAGGCCATTGCCCTAATGTCGCTAGGGCATATAATGATCAAGTCACATGTATGCGAGATGCATGAGTCACACTATCCAGTCATGCAACAATCCTGCGCGTACTACACGATAATGTCGGCACTCCATCTTAAAAGGAGTCCCGTAATTGTCTCAGCCTAACGACTTATGCTATGATCAAACATTCCTCATATCAAGCATACATATGATGCTATGGGCATAAATCATAGAGTTATACTAAGTATTTTATATGGTGATGAACTATCCTCACAACGAAGATGGGCCTTGATGGCCTACACACAACAAGTATGGGCCTATTAATGGGCCACTTGGGAGAGTTATAATGTGGACATTTAACCAACATTATTCTTACAATGAGGATGTCAAACCAACATTTCTCCTAAGGCATGGCCCTCCATAAATGTCATTACATAACTCATGGTGGAATTACACAATACAATAGACCTTGCATACATCCCATTGGGCCTCGACTCATGGGCCTCAAATACATCAAATGGGCCTCATCATATGGTCCTTGTATATGTCAAGGTGGGCCTCAATAACGGGCCTCATACACATCAAAGTGGGCCTCAAATAATGGACCTTAAATACATCACAATGGGCCTCAACCGATAGGCCCCAAATACATCATAATAGGCCTTAACCCATGGGCCCTAATACATCACAATGGGCCTCAACCCACGGGCCCTTATACATCACAATGGGCCTCAACCCTTGGGCCCTATTCATCACAATGGGCCTCAATACACGGGCCTCAAATATATAACAGGTGGGCCCTGCACTTGGGCCTCAAAACATGTAATAGGTGGGCCCCGCTCATGGGTCAAAGATACATCCTGATGAGTCACATGTATATCAAAGTGGGCCTCTCGATTAGGCCAAAAAATACATCAAAGTGGGCTTGACGGATGAGCCACAAAGTACATCAAGGTGGGCCCCACAGATGGCCACAAAACACATCAAAGTGGGCCTCAATGGATGATCATATTACGAAGTGGTCCACCATGATGTGTTTAAGATCCAACCAAATTCATAAGTTAACATAGAGCTAGATGAAGTGAAAGCAAGATATAAGCTTAATTGGAAGTTAATGTGGCTCCTAAGAGGTTTGAATGGTGAATGTCACTGTCTCCACTATTTTCAATGGTGGGGTCCACTTGAACCTTAGATCTGACTCTTCTTTAGCACATGCCATAAAATGAGCTTTCAAAGTGGTTGGATGGTCTGGATGCAACACATGCATCATGGTGGGTTCCACCGTCCAAGTGTGGATGGTGTGGATAGAACACATACATCTTGGGGTCCAACGTGGGGCCCACCATAATGTTCATATGCCATCCAACCTGTTGATAAGGTCATGCTAACTTGGATAAAAGGAAAAGCAAATTTCATAACTTATTCAAAACTTCTGTGATACAAAAAAAAAAAGGTTCAATGGCAGACATTCACTTGGGTATCTTTCTTAAAAGACAAAACTGAAACCCTGGATGAAGTGAAAAAGGTCATTAAACGAATCCAAAATGAGAAAGGTTCTCATGTTAGTAAGATCCGTAGTGATCATAGATCCAAATTCGAAAATAATAGTTTTGAGAAATTCTGTAGCGATCAGGGAATATCGCATGAATTCTCTGCGCCCAAAATGCCACAACAAAATGGTATAGTTGAAAGAAAAAACAGAGTGCTTCAGGATATGACTAATGTTATGTTGAATAGCATGAAGCTCTCTAGAAATCTTTGGGCTGAAGCAGTTAATACCGCATGTTATATTATTAATCAAGTTTATACTAGTAAATCTAATAATAAGACTGCTTATGAATTATGGTTTGAAAAGAAACCTACTATTAAATACTTTCGTGTTTTTGGCATCAAGTGTTATATTTTACGTGATCGTGAAAATTTGGGAAAGTTTGATACGAAGACTGATGAAGGTATTTTTCTTGGTTATTTTTTGAACAGACGAGCTTATAGGGTTCTAAATAAGAGAACTGGTGTGATTCAAGAGTCCAATTATGTGGTCATTGATGATCATTTGAATACACCAGCTCCGAGTTCAGATGATGATGAAGCTCTTATTATCAACAATTAAGATACCTCATCAAGTCAAAAAAGAGTCTGAACCAAGGACTGTCAAAGATCATCCAACCAATCAAATTCTTGGAAACGCTCTCACTAGAGTTCGTAATCGCAAACAACTTGAGAACATATGTAATTATGTTTATTTTACATCCCAAATAGAATCGGTCAATGTGAAAGAAGCACTTTCTGACGAAAATTGGATAATTGCTATGCAGGATGAACTTAATCAATTTATTCGTAAGGATGTCTGGTATCTTGTTCCTAGACCTAAAGATAAACACATTATTGGAACAAAATGGATCTTTAAAAATAAGTCTGATGAACTTGGAAATATAATACGAAACAAGGCTAGACTGGTTATACAAGGGTACACTCAGATTGAAGGCATCGATTACGATGAAACCTTTTCTCCGATCGCTCACCTTGAATCATCAGACTTTTTATTTCCATCGCATGCTTTAGAAATTTTAAGATTTATCAGATGGATGTAAAGAGTGCCTTCTTGAATGGCGATTTACATGAAGAGGTGTATGTTGAACAACCTTCAGGGTTTGAAGACCCCAAGTTATCTAACCATGTATTTCGTCTCAAAAAAGCTCTCTATGGTCTAAAACAAGCGCCCAGGGCATGGTATGAGAAATTGACTAAATTCTTACTTAGTCATGGCTTTCAAGTAGGAAGTGTTGATAAGACGCTCTTTGTTATGAAACATAATAATGATATTTTGATGATTCAAATTTATGTTGATGATATTATTTATGGATCAACTTGCTCTAACATGTCTATTGAGTTTACAGAGTTAATGAAATCAAGGTTCGAAATGAGCATGGTTAGAGAACTAAACTATTTCCTAGGGTTGCAAGTAAAACAACAACCTGATGGAATTTTCGTTTCCCAGACCAAATATGCTTCAAACTTGGTTAAAAGGTTTGTATTTGAGAATGCTAAGAACTTTGATACTCCTATGAGTACAACGTTAAGACTCTCAAAAGACTCTACAGGTAAAGATATAGATCCTAAACTATATCATAGTATGATGGGTAGTTTGTTGTATCTAACTGCTAGTAGACCTGATATCGCGTTAACTGTTGGTATTTATGCAAGATATCAGTCTAATCCTAAGGAATCACATCTTACTGTTGTTAAACGGATTATTAGATATGTCGCAAGTACTATAAATCTGGATCTTTGGTATACTTTTGATACTAGTGTTCAATTAGCCGGGTACTCAGACGCTGATTGGGCCGGTAATATCGATGATAGAAAATCAACCAGTGGTGGTTGTTTTTACATTAGAAATTACTTAGTTTCTTGGTTCAGCAGGAAGAAAAGCTCAATATCGCTCTCCACTGCTGAGGCTGAGTATATTGCAGCTGGATATGCATGTACTCAGCTAGTTTGGATGAAATGCATGCTAAGCGATTATGGAATTAATCAAAATTCAATGATCTTACATTGTGATAATTCCAGTGCTATAAATATTTCTAAAAATCCAATCCAGCATTCACATACTAAGCACATTGACATTAGGTATCATTACATTCGTGAGTTGGTTAAAGAAAAAGTTATTTCCTTGGAATATATACCAACTGAAACTCAACTTGCTGATATATTTACTAAATCGCTCGACAAAAGAAGGTTTAATAAATTGAAATTTAATCTTGGTATGTGCATTTTACATTCAGCATTCTTGCATGCATGTATCATAGTGTATTATATTTGGTATTATGTGTGTTAAAATTTTAATTTTTTACATTAATAATGTATTTTTGGTCGATACTCGATTGATCGTAGCTGTACATGACCAGTCGTGGTACGACCGGTCATGCACCGCACTCGACCGGTCGTGGAGCTCGTGAACATGATATAATTTGGAAAAAATCTCCTTCTTCTTCATTTCCACTCCGACCTACGACGAGTCCTGGCTTAACCAGTCATAGAATTTCTTGTATTTCTTCAAGGTTAGTCCCATTTCTTCATTTTTCTTAAAGTTTGATGTTCTCTATGCTTTAATTTGATCATTGTGTTGCTTGGTTTCATCTTTTTGTTGGGTTTTTCAAGTGTTTCTTCTCAAATTGCTGATCTAGAGAAAACCCATCCTTCTTTTTATGCATTTCTCTTGCTCTTTGTTTATCTTATTGAAGATGGATGCTAGAGGGAAGAAGAAAACATCTCGTGGTCCATTCTCATCTAGATCTACACCGATAATAAAACGGCATCTTCGGTCACCCGAAGATGATCCTCAAGATGTATGGGATTTATGTGTCCGTAATGTTATTATTGAGCATACCGCTGATCTCAATCACATTGCTCCATATTGTATTATCCCTCTCCTTGAATCTGTTGGCTGGGCTAATATTTTTCTTTGGGGTGGGCCTGCATATCAGTTTATTGCACAATCAATGGTTGCATGTATCTCAAAATTGTCCCTTGACAACTTAACTTTTTCAATTGATACTAGAGAAGGGAAATTTGAAGTAGACCGTCATTTAATATCAGGTATTATGGATATACCCGTTAATGATGAAGGTATTCCGATTCATACTCTATACGTCGAACCATCTGAATCGGAAAAATGCATGTTACAAGAGACTTATACAAAATTAATGTGCAATGGACACACAAAGGGAATGCACTCCCTTCAAAGTATCTGTTACCTAGATACAGAGTGTTACATCATTTTTTCATTTCAAATCTATATCCTCGGTCCGATAATAAAACTGAGTTGACTTCTTTCATGGTTCGTGTGTTGCATTCTATTGCTTCTGGTACCAAGGTCTGCCTTCCTTTATTGATCTGCCACTTTATTATACAGTTTCGTCTCCATCCGGGTCATAGCGATATTCTGTTTGGTTATCTTATGACTGTGTTAGCCACTCATATGCTTGTCGATACACCTATTAATGAGGCACCCATTCATCATCTTATTTTCAACAATTCCAATCTTAATAAGATGAAGTTAGATTTGCTTCATGGTCAAGTTGATGAAGGTGGTGTTGGTGGTGATGGTGGTGAAGCTTGAAATGAAGGGGAAGCCGGCGATCTTCCTCAACGGGATGTTAATATGGATGAGTTATTTGATGAGATAGAAACTGATTTTCCAAATGATCCTGATTTCGATCCATCTAATTATGATGCACGCTTTCGTGCATTGGAGGAGAAGGTTGATAACATGAGTGTCGCCCACGATATGAAGTTTAAATATATGTGAAAATATCTTTGTCGTATTAATAGGGGCTTACATCAGATTGATCCTACTATCCCTGCTCCCTCCTCTGGATTTGATTAGGCGAATTATCTTTTGGATTGTATAACATTATCTTATCTTTTATTTTGGATATTGTATAAACTTGGTTATGGCTTGATGATTCTGGTTTATATTTTGAAATATGCTATGTCCTTCCATATTTCTTTCTCATTATCTACTTTTTATTACTCTATATGTTGTTGTGACTTTCCGATTGTGCCTTTCTCTTGTCATTTTGTGACAAAAAGGGGGAGTAGTATGGTAAAGGGGAATAGTATGGAAAGGGGGAGTAATTTGTTTGGATTGATTGATTGAGAAGGATATATGGATTAAGAATATGGAGTCTTGATGTTTACATGTTGTTTATTATTTTCATGAGCAGTACTCGTATTTATTGTTTACATGAGCAGTACTTGTATCTCACAGGGGGAGTAGATTAATTTGTATGATGTTGCTCTTATCTGTATGATATGTGTTTAGTCACAAATTTGACAAAGGGGGAGATTATAAGTGCTATGATTTCATATCCCTTTGGTTGTTAAATTTTGTGGTGCCAAAACCTATATCTATGTCTTGTATATCTTGTGTTTCATGTTTGAGACTATTCATTACTTCAAGACATCGTATTTCAATACAAGAACTTAAATGAAGAAAGTTTCTAGTCATGGATGAAGAATTCAAGAATAGAAGTCTCAAAGTATGCATGTTCAAGATTCAAACAAGTACAAGTATAGAAGAAGACTTTGTCACCTCAAGAAAGGATCAAGCTCGAGAAGGCCTACAACAAGATTCATAAATTCTCAAGCTTCTCTTAAGGGTCATCTGAGTGTACAGATTATCAATGTCCATCTCACTTTTAAGGTTTGTTTGACCTTAGATTGACCTTAGGATGGACTTTACTGTAGGTCATTCTAGATACATAATTTGTATATTTTAATATGCTTGTTTGGGCTGTTCTAAGACCAGTCCTAGGGACTTCAAGACCAGTCTTAGCTCTGCTGCGAGCAGTCTTAAGTATTTCAAGACCAGTCTTAGGTTGTTGAAGATTTTCAAATTTTTTTGGTTGTCCTATGACCAGTCCTGGACATCTTTCGACCAGTCCTGTGAGCTGTACGAGTTGTCCTTTGACCGGTCTTAGCCCTACGACTCAAACTCCAGCAACTAATCTGGAGGTCTGACGACCATTCGTAGGTGACCCACGACCAGTCGTAGGTAGCCCACGACCGGTCCTAGGCTACCCAGGACCAGTCGTGGAACAGCTAATCCTTATCCCACAGAAATCTTTGAAAATCTTTGAAGCTACGACCAGTCATAGGATCCTAAGACCAGTCATAGATGGGATTTTTCAGGCTAAATAGATCACGAACTTCAGATTTTTTCAATTCAATTCAACTCAATTCAAGCAATCTTTAGGCTATACTCTGAGATAAGTTCGTGTTTGTTTTTAAGCTACTTTGTGCTCATTTAATATTCCTTTTTCTAGCTTATTTATTATTTGATTTTGATCTTCATTCCAATCTTATTTGAAAAGGAAAATTTCTGATATTCCTTCTTCTTGGATTCAAAATCAAATAGAACTAGCCCTTTTGATTTAAAATCAATTAGACTTAGAACCATTCTTAAAGTGAGTATTGGACTTTGAACGTTAAATCAAATTCTACTCCGAATGGTTCTACCGGGCTACTTCAAAAGGAGATTCAGGTATTTTACATTTGTGTAATTTACATTCTTTGGTTTTTTTTGAGATTTGCTAGAAAAATCTCATTATTTTGGTTATCTGAGGAGAGCCAGAAAACTCAGATTGTGTGGATTTTTGGATTGTGTAAGCCCAAGATAAAAAGACACAATTGTGAAGGTTTTCGGTAAACCTGTGAAACCTATTTTGATAGTGCATGCTAATATCCCCTGTGCGAGATATTAGGAGTGGAGTAGCATTCTGTGTGGCTATTGGATAACAGTTGGTGTAGACACAGGCGAACCACTATATATTGTTTTGTTGTGGATGTGCTTTATTCTTTCATTTCTTTATTCATTCAGTTTTGTGGTTTGTATTTGTGGATGAATGTTGTAATCATTTTATTTCAAGCAAGTGTGGGGAATGTTGTAATAACTTAGGATTTATTTCTGCAAGTTATTTTGGTTGCTTTGCTTTTTATTCCTCATTGGTTTGTGATACAAAGGACGTTCTAGAAATAAGGTTATCCTACCTTAAACCTTTGGTTTTGGGTGTAAGGTTGTCCTTAGAACTGATATAGTATCATTCTCTTAAATCTAGTTTATTGAGATTGATTTTTAATTCAGCATTGTGCTTTATTTCTTTTATTATTCCACTGTTATATATTTTATTTGGCATTGCCCTATTCTCCCCCCCTCTAGGGCATATAGCTAGGCCCTTTCAATATCATGTAGATATAAGTCTGCTCAACCTGATACTTGCACCGTTACGATTGCACCGTTGCTACTGTTCTAACCCCACGTCTCGTTCGCCGATGCAATACCCAGGCCAAGAGTCGTGGGCCCGCGTTTATTTTGAAAAAATGCCGCGCATTTGCAAACCCAAGAGAATCTCTACAATCCATCAAATAAGTACACATCCATCACTCACTTATCCCTCTCCCAACCAAAGTCAACTCTCAAATCAAGTACACCCATCACACCCATCCCTCTCCCTTACAATCTCTCTCTCTCTCTCTCTCTCTCTCTCTCTCTCGCTCTCTCTTCCCTACCCATTTTCCAAGCAAGCAAAGAGTAGAGATCGTCCAAGGCATTCTCAATGAGAGAAGAGAGCCAAGTGTGGCCCACTTTCCACCCCCAAAACCCTCATCTCAATCAACCCTTCAACCTTTACCATCTATCATTAAAGAAGAAGTGAAGGAGTTTAGCTTGTCATGGATCTAAGAAGAAGAGTAAACGGTGGGTGATTTTAGGATTTCCACCTTGAGTTGTTGATTTAAGGGCCCACGTATCATTGGGACCAATCTTGATGTATATATTGTATGGCTTGGGAGCTCATAGTGGCGGAGCTCCCTCCACCACACGATTTGATCTCTCTCTCTCTACCCCATATTTTGTGGTCCACCTGATGAATGGGTAGTACCCATGCTGCCCATTGTGGAGTCCACCTTATAGATGTCAAGCAGCAACGCTGCCTGGACCATCTGGGGCAGGCCACCTGTATGAAGAGAAAACACATATATCAGCTTAATCTTACAAGCTGGTGGGTCCCACATGTGTGGACCCACCTTAATCCATGTATTGCAGATCTGGGCCGTCCATCTGTTGAATGACAAGCAACATGCAGTTGTCGGACTAGCGTCAACAAGTTCTCTGGGCCAATCATGAGGCATGTGTATTTCCAAACCATCCGTCCTCTTAGCTAAATGTGGGGCCCACCACACACGTGTTACATGTGTGGGGGTGGGGCCCACCTTGTTATATGTATCCCGTATTCACGCCGTTCATCTGGATGGTGCTATTTGGAGACCACCATGATGTATTGTTTCATCCGACCATCCATTACTGGTGGAACCCACCTGGACGCTGCCCCTTTTTTTTAAAAAAAAATATATATTATATTATATTATATATGGTGGGCCCCACGTGAGACCCACCTGATATTGTAGCAGATTGGCTAGTGTAACTCACACCAGCTATAAAGTTGATGTATGACGTCAGTAATTTCCATGGACCCCACATTGATGTATGTATTACGTTCATACCATCGTGGACGGTGTAGATAGGCCACATGTGTGGGTCCACACCATCCAGATAGTTGGATGGTGGGACCCACCTCTGATGTGTTTTTATCAACGTTGTTCATTTGTTGGACAAGCAACACAACTTCTAATTGACGTCAGTAGGTTCTGTGGCCCCTGTCATGAGGTATACGTTATATCCAGGCAGTCTGTCTGACAGGTGACACCATGATGTAGATGCTTCATCCTCACCATCCACTGTTTGGGATGGTGGGACCCACCTCTGATGTATCTACTATCTACGCTGTCCATTTATGTGGACCACACCATAATATATGTTTTTTTATCTCCACCATCCAGATTGTTGGACGGTGGGTTGCACCATGTTGCATGTTTTTACCCAGCCATCCAGTCCACTAGCATGGACCCCACCATAATATATGATGTGTTTTATCCTACGCCATCGAGTGGTTGTGGGGCCCATGTGAAGTATGTATTTCATTCATACCATCCAGCAACAATCTCAACGCTGCTAGACATCAGTGATTAAACACCCACAGTTAGAATCTTCTAGGCCCCATTATGATGTATATTAGGTCTGTGTGAGCAGCCATTGTGATGTATATTAAGCCCGTGTGAGCGTTCCATTGTGATGTATATTAGGCCCATGTGAGAGGTCCATTGTGATGCATATGAGGCCCATTGTGATGTGCATTAAGACCATGAGATGCAGCCCATTACAATGTGTAAGGCCCATGTGATGTGGCCTATTATGATGTATATGAGACCCATGCGATGCGGCCCACTTGATGTATATGAGGCCCATGTGATACGGCCCATTATGATATGTGAGGCCCATTATGTTGTATGTAAGGCCTTTATGTGAGGTCGTGGGCTGCACTATATGTTTGGCCCTATGAGCGTCACTCCTTGGGAGCAATGTTGGCTGAATGTTTATATAGATGGACAATGATGGTTAAATGTCCACATTGTGACCTTCCCTTAGGCCTCATTAGGCCCATTCTTGATATGAGCAGGTCGTCTAAGCCCATCCTTGATATGAGGAGAGTACATCATCATCCTACAACATGCTTAGCATAGCTCCACGATCCATGCCCATGCGCATCATATGTATGATTGATATGAAGAGGGATGATCATATCACATGTTATTGGGAGATTATTATGGGACTCTCTAAGAGACGAAGTTGCCCCACATGAGCATGCAATATGCACAGGTTTGATGCATGACTACATGGTATGACTCATGTATCTCACATTTTGTGATATGACCACTGTATACCCTAGCGACATTAGGGTTGTGACTCCACAAGCATCTCGTGGATGGCTAGATGAGACACTAAAAATGTTTGGTTCAAGCATCTGGGCACATTGGATGTCCATGGGTGAAAGTCCTTAAACCTCCGTGGCCAGGAGACGCTCCAATGTCTAGACCAAGTGGATATACATGAGCACCCGAGTGCCGAATACTAGTAGGCTACATTTCCCACTATGTCATGGTTGGTTGGAAGGGGTTGTGGCCTTATTCACCTGAGTGAGGGGCTGTAAGATATGCTGAGTATGACTATTTTCCAAATGGGTCTACTATCGACGAGCCGAGTAGGCATTGGTATACTACTGGCAGGCAAGTCGTGGTCTTTTCCACTTGTATGGATGTGCGATTAGGGAGGTGGCAGCCAGTGTGGATTTTACTAGACCCCAGTGATGATCCCAGAGATGCACAATACTCATTTGTGGACTTACTGAGCAGGATTTGTGTACTCAGCATTATATTATTCATTCATTCATTTACTATCCACTTGGGCCGGTGGTGTGCAACTAATTGTTGTGTACCTTCACAATGGCCAGGATTTCAGTTGCAGCATGCGACCAACCTGAGATTAGGAGTTTACCACATTGAGTCTATCTATCCAAATTTAGGTATGAGACTGGTTTGGATAGAAGTTCCTTGTGATGGACCTCGTAGCGTGCGATACTATGTACTGTTATCCCGACTTCACACTCCAGCTTGGTCATTTCATTCGCAATGCATATTGCATTGCATCGTCAGCATAGAATTTAATTTACAATGCTTCTGTATTGCATAGCCTGAATAAGGTTGATAGTATTATGGACTTGTCAGGATCTGCATATTGCATTACATCTGTTGCAATGCATATTGCATTGCATCGTCAGCATAGAATTTAATTTACAATGCTTCTGTATTGCATAGCCTGAATAAGGTTGATAGTATTATGGAGTTGTCAGGATCTGCATATTGCATTACATCTGTAGCAATATGGCTTAGATATTGCTAACGGTTTTTGTGGACTCATCAGGAATTGCATATTGCATTACATCCTTAGTATATGATATTTGGCTTACTATGTTTCCGCATTGCTCTGATATTGCATACTTGGTACTTACCTTATGCACACAATTATACTACTCTTTAAGCTTTCTATAAGCTTATGCACGATAGATGCATGCAGGAGGCGTTAAGTCATAGTAGCGTTGAGCTTAGAGCGTGCAACCGTCTTCTGAAGCTTTGAATTTCAATATATCTATTTCCCTTTTAGCACTATATTCAAATGTTTATATTAGTGGATATGTGATGATGTTGTCATGCCTTGAACTCGAAAACCGGACTGATAGAATTTTTTATCATCAAATCCAGTGCCGGTAGCCTCTATGGTACCCCATTCTCGGCTTCCAGTGCCCATAAGCAAGATTTCGATCCTGAGATCCTACAAGGAGGATTTTTTCAATGTACATTTATCTCATAAGAAGCATAACCACAAGTTTATCCAAATCACAAAGCAAACATCATCATCACATATCCACTAATATAAATAGTTGAATATAGTGCTTAAAGGGAAACAAAAGGTAAATGTCAAAAGCTCCAGAAGCTTTGCTGCTTGCTCCTGTCTCAGCTCGGTCGCGTCCTATCGTCACATGCACGCATCTATTGTGCATTAGCTTTTAGAAAGCTTAAAGGGTTGTATACGTGTGTGTGTAAGGTAAGTGTCAAGCACACAAATATCAGCGTTAGCGGAATACTGGCAAGCTTATAAGTTATTTAGTATCAGATTAATGTAGAAATGTACCCGTAAGTCCATAAATACTATTAGCCTTATCCAAGTTATGCTATGCAAAACATAATAAGCCAATATCATATACTGAGGAAGCAATGTAGATCAGTTATAAAATGCAGAGACATAGTAAGCTAAATATCATATACTGAGGATGCGATGCAATATGAAAATACTAATAAGTTCACGAATACTACCAGTCTCATCTAGGTCATATAAATGCAAAAACATAGTGACCCAAATTCCATATTCCTCGGATGTAATGCAATATGCAGATCTTGGTGAGTCCATATTACCATCAACCTCATTCAAAATATGTAATACATGATTATAGTAAACCAATGCTACGTTTTGAGAATGCAATGCAATATGTGATGTGAATGAAATTACCAAGATAGAGCGTGAAGTTGGGATGATAGTACGTAGTATCACAAGCCATGGGGTCCATCACAAGGGACTTTTATCCAAACTAGTCTCATACCTAAATTTGGATAGCTAGACTCAATGTGGTAAACTCCTGATCTTAGGTCAGTCACGTGCCTAACTGAAATCTTGACCATTGCGAAGGTACACATATTAAATTAGTGTCACACCACTAGCCCGAGTGGATAGTGAATGAATGAATGAATGAGTAAAATGTTTTATGTGCAACTCTTGCTCAATAAATCCACATATCAATACCATATATCTCTGGGATCATCACTAGTGTCTAGTACACTCTACACCACCTTTCACCCCATCAAGCGCACAACTGGATAAGTGGAAGAGACCTCACTATCCGCCTGCCAATATCGGGCTTGACTCATCAATAACAGACCCATTTATGAGCTGGTCAAACTTAGTCTAACATTGCCTACTCCCTCATACAGGTAAGGCTACACCCCCTTCCAATCGACCATAACACAGTGGGAGACGCAGCCTACTAGTATACAACCCTCATGCGCTCATATATATCCACTTGGTCTAGATGTTGGGGTGTCCTCTGGTACCAAGCGGGTTTAAGGACTTTCACCCAGGGACATCTATGACACCCTAAGTAGAAAAGATTTTCAGTGTCCCATCTGTCCATTTATGATATGCCTGTGGAGGCTACGACACTCATGTCGCTAGGTCATACGGTGTCATATCACAAAATGTGAGATGTATGAGTTATACCATTTAGTCATACATCAAACCTGCGTATACTGCGCACTCATGTTGGGCAACTTCCCTTATCAAGGAGTCTCATAAACAACCTGCCCAATGGCATATGCAATGGCTAACCGCATCTCATATGAAACATACAGATGATGCATATGGGCATGTAACATGATGATGTGCATGATGATCGAACATAATAATGATTGATCTCACATAATCACAATGTGCTTCTCACATCATAATGGGCCTCATTCGTTCACAATGGGTCTCATACAAACACAACACAATGGTCATCACACTTCACAATGGGCCTCATACATTCTTAATAGGCCTCATATTATCACAACACAGTGGTCCTCACACAACGCAATGGGCCTCATACATTCACAATAGGCCTTATACCATCACAACACAATGGTCCTCACACATCATAATGGTCCTCATACATTCATAATAGGCCTCATACCATCAAAATGGGCCTTACATGGTCACGATGGGATAACTATGGGCCTCACATGGTTACAATTGGCCTCAGGTAATCACATTGGGTCTCACATGGTCATGATGGGCCTCATATAATCATAATGTTATGCTAACACATACTCAGTGCACATACCAACATAGTTATAATCGATGATCGTCCTATATATATGGCGGGGTCCATATAAGGATAGTAGATCTAATCTATAATATGAGGATCAGTCCTTAACAGTGAATATACCAAATCAGATAGCACGAACCCCTCCATCTATGGTGATGTTATACTCTCCTCATATCAAGATTGGGCCTAAGTGGCCTGCCTATATTCTTAAGGATTCGGAGCGGGCTTCCTAGATGCCCTAGAAGGGCCCAAATAAGTCCTAAATGGACTCCCAGATTAAAAGGAAATAATCTTATAAGTAACCAATGGGGGCCCAATGTTATGGGTTAACCTAATGTGCATAAGTGAGTCATGTAAACATCAATGGGGCCCAATGATTAGGGTCAACCCACTTAGAGAATGATGAGAATAGGCCTAACAAAAGCCTAAGAGAAGGTCATAATGTGGACATTTAATCATTATTGCTCGTCAATGTGGACATTTAACTAACATTGCTCCCAAGGAGTGGCCCACATGGAGCCTAACATATAATGAGTCCATGGCCTCACATAAGGGCTTAATACACATCATAATGGGCCTCACATGGGCCTTAAATACAGTACAATGGGCCGCATCACATGGGCCTAATATGTATCACAATCGGCCTCATACAAGGATCTCATATACCTCTTATTGGGCCACACTCATGGGCCTCATATAGATCACATTGGGCCTCTTATTCATCGCATTGGGCTACATCCCATGTATGTATAGGCCACATTTACATCACAATGAGCCTCAAATACCGGCCGCATATACATCACAATGGGCCACATCTTATGGGCCTTATATATATCATAATGGGCCACAACAATGGGCCTCTTATACATCAAGTGGGCCACTTCACATAGGCCACAACAATGGGCCTCATATACATCAAGTGGGCCACAATATATGGGCCTCATATATATCAAATGGGCCACAATACATGGGCCGTAACAATGGGCCTCATATCAGGGCCTCAAATACATCAAGTGGGGCTCACCATTTTAGGTGAACTATCTACACCATACATCTATTTATAGAGATTATTATAGAGAATATCCCAAAAATGAATCATAACAGAAGATCATCTGGTCCACACCATAAATAGCAGTGGAGATAAGGATTTTCATTATTTAAAATTCTCAGGGCCCACCATAACATTCATTTTCCATCCAATTTGTTCATAAGGTCATAAAGACCTAAATTTAGGGAAGAAACAAACTTGATATTGATCCAAAACTTCTGTGACCCTAGATAGTTTCAATGGTGGACAATCATCTTCCACTGATTTTTTGTAGTGTGGTCCACCTGATAGGACTGCCTCATTTTTTTATCTCAAGCCTTAAGATGAGCTTGCCAATTGGATGGACGATTTGGATGAAGCACACATATCACGGTGGGTCCCACACATGTGGCCCACTAGAGATTTGGATTGGTCCTGCTAGCCACCATCCGAATGGACGGTCTGGATCTCATACGGGTGGATGGGGTTAATGAAACCCATACATCAGCGATGGGGTCCATGTCCCAGCTGGACGGTGGGGACCCCACACATGTAGGGTGGGTCCCACTATCTAGCAAGTGGACGGACGGTGTGGATTTCTCCCACCTGCTATATAGCTGGTGTGCGGTTGGCCAGCTAATCCGTTTCTAATCAGTAAGTGGGTCCCACGTGGGGCCCACCAGATATATATGCTATATACTATATATTATATATATTTTTTATTTATATATTATATTATATTATTTTAACAGCCATAGCCCTTTAACATCCAGAGTCCAGCGTCCAGGCCTGGACGTCTAGATGGATGATTGAGATATAATATATATATATATATATATATATATATATATATATATATATATATATATATATATATATATATATATATATATATATATATATATATATCAAGGTGGGTCCCATCCCACACGTGCAACATGTGTGGGGTGGGCCCCACATGTCTAAAAACGGACTGGTAGAGTGGATATACATTACATACATTAAGGTGGGTCCAATCCCACACATGCAACACGTGTAGGGTGGGCCCCACACGTCCAAAAATGGATGGGTAGAGTGGATATACATTACATACATCAATGTGAAGTCCCATGCCCCTGCTTAGATGGTGTGGACGGTCCCACGACTAGGCTTGCATGGATGGGCAGTAGGGATGAAACATATACATAATGGAGGTGGGTCCACACGTGTGGCGAGATATGGTCCACGAGAGTGTGGCCTACCCAAGCTTTGGATCAACTGATTTTGTGTTCTTACTTCACCCATGGCAGCGAGATGGGGCCTAACACATGGACGGTCTAGATCAAGTGGGCCACATTCTGTCACAAAAAGAGAGAGAAAGAGAGATAGAGAGGGAGATTGGCACATTAGAGGGACCTCGCTGCTATGGGCCCCTCTTTGTTACAACTTAAACATCAAGATGGGTCCCACCATAGGTGGGCCCTACATACAAATCAAGGTCCTTCGCTACGATCACCCACCAATTGGCCTTTTTCTTTAGCTCCTTAGAATGCTAATCTCCTAATCTCCTTCTTTAATGGAGGATGATGAAGTTAGGATGGTTGGATGGTGAGATGTGGGGGGTAAGAAGTGGGCCACACCTAGCTCTTTGGAATATCTTGGACGTTGTCTCTCTTAGGTTACTTAAGAAATGGTTTGAGAAAGAGAGAGAGAGAGAGACAGAGAGAGAGAGAGAGAGAGAGATGATGATGACGATGATGATGATGATGTAAGCGTGAGTGATGGGTGATAGGTGTAAGGAAGGGATGGGTTGAGAGAGAGAGAGAGAGTTGACTTTGGGAATGGAAGAGGTATGGGTGTTGTAATGGGAGTGATGGGATGTGTACTTGACTTAAGGTGATTGATTGATTTGACATTGGGTAGAGATTCTCTTGGGATTTGCAATGCACAGTTTTTTCTTCAAAATAAACATGGGCCCACAACTCCTAGCCTGGGTATCGCATCAATGGGTGAGACATGACATTGGAACAGCAGTGACGGTGCGGTCGATAGGGTACAAGTTTTGAGTTGAGTTGAGATAGATATATAAGATGCGACTTAGGGTCACGTACAAACACCGATTATAGGTCGCGGGTTGTCAAAATTTGACCAGGAGGACTGCAGGAGCCTACGGAAAGCTACGGTCTAGGATACAGGCCTTACAGATGTTGCCTTTGTGATTTGGGTAAACTTGCAGTTATGCTTCTTACGAGATAAATGTATATTGAAAAATCCTCCTTGTAGGATCCCAAGATTGAAATTTGGCGTATGGGCACTGAGAGTCGAGAATGGGATATTCGGAGGCTGTTGGCATCGGATTCAGCGATCAGGAATTCTATGAGCCCAGTTTCTGAGTTTGAGGCGTGACAAACTACACATACTGGAAGGCTAGAATGATATATTTTCTACAGGCCTTAGATGATGATGTTTGGGAGATTGTCGAAAATGGATATACTGCACCTATAGAACAAATTGTTCTTAAGGATGGCACAACAATCATAAAACCAAAACCAAAGGCCAAATGGACCCAGTATGACAAAGAGATGAGGATGTTTGAAGCCAAAGCCATGAATACAATCTATTGCAGAGTTTCACAAGAAGTATTTCATCAGATAAGTATGTGTGCAAACTCTAAGGCAGCATGAGAGTTATTGGAAACTACCTATGAAGGAACGAACACGGTAAAAATGTCAAGGCTTCAACTCCTAACATTTTAGTTTGAACACATAAAGATAGAAGAAGATGAGATGTTCATGGAGTTTTTTACAAAATTAAATGGTATATGCAACTCCATCGGAGGACTTGGAGAAAGAATTTCAGTACCCAAAATATGTAGGAAAATTCTAAGATCCCTACCCGAACGTTTTAACTCCAAGGTCAATACTATAGAAGAGTGTAGGAATATATAAGAAATGAAAGTAGAAGAATTGGTAAGTTCCCTGTAAACCTTTGAACTACATTTCAAACCTTTTACAAAAACTCCAAAAAAAAATGCACTCAAAATTACCAATGACATGAACATAATAGAGGAAGATGAAAATGAAGATGAAGAAGTTGATAAGGAGGTAGCTCTGTTGGCTCAACAGTTCATAATTTTCTTCAGCAAGAACCGTGGGAGACCATACAATAACAAAGGAGTACAATTAGACCACAAACGCCAAATATGTAAAAATTTTAAGAAGTCTAAAGAACTCTAAGGCTATAATTGCCAAAAGTATGGACATATATCCAATGAGTGTCCATCCAAGAAATCAAAAGGAAAAGCTATGGTAGTAGCATGGGATGACTTAGATGAATCCAATTCTGAAAATAGTGAATCCGAAAGTGAAGGCGACCAAAATTCATTAAAAATACTTATGACATCTACAACTACAATCATTCCCAAATTGAAGAACAAAATAGAAGAAAAACATATAAATATTTAGGATGAGAGCCAAATGTGCAATCTATTGGCTCACATCACATCATCTCCTCAAGAATATTGAAAAACGACCCTAGTGGTCGACTAGAGCTTTATTGTATATTTGAGGATCATGCCTCGTAAATAAGCATTAAAGTCAAACCAAAGGATTAAGCCTTATCACTGGTCTAATTGATAAATCTAAGGATTTCTTACATCAAATTCAGAAAAACACAGCCGTTAATCCCTAGAAACAGCGCCAAAAATTTGTTCACAACCCCAAGTGAAGTGTCATGATGTAGTAATAATCTTGGTAAGACCGAGGTCGAATCCACAAGGACTAATCTTGTGTGTATTCTAAAAGTAACTAGAACTAGAAAAGGATCTAATTTGAAAAATCTGAATAAAGGATTAATTGTTAATAAAGATTAAACTATTAAATAAAGGTGAGAACTAGGGTGCCAAGGATCCACTTGTAATAGTTAGGATGTTTCCTTGATTCAAGAATCACAATTGGAATTTGAGTCTTATCCTATCCAATTGAAAATTGAGATATTCAAATCTCTGTACTTTTCATAGATCTAGCCATGCATAAGAGAGGATTTTCATGATTGGGGGGGATTTCATCACCCAACCATGCCCAGGAGATGATGGTGGAAGACAAGATGTACCAATCTCACAATCTCAAAATAGGAAAAGAAGATATTCAAAGCTAGCACAGATCTATTATAATTTGAGTCACAAAAAACCATTAAAAACTGAAAATATTTCTTAATAAATAACTAGAAATCAATGAGGTTCAACAAGAACATGAATTAAAGCAAGAAAAAAAATTCTAACACGCTACAAGCTTCACCCCTTAGCCCTAGCTAAGGAATTTAGCCAACTATAGACATGATTAGAATCAAAACCCTAAAAGAAAGCATTAAAAACACAGTAGGAAAGAAGAAAAACTCTTAGGAGGATCCTCTACCCTTTGGCTCAGCTCTTTGAAACCCTAGATATCCTAAAAAGTGCCTAGGAAACCCATATTTATAGCCTTGTTCACACAAGATCGTAAAACCGCCTCAATTTATGCAATCTGCATAAGTTATGCGTAACACCTTCGATGTCATCGACCGTAAGTTGATTTTCGGAAGTCACGCCTTTAAGCACTGCATAACTTCTTTCGCATTGCGTAAGTCATTGTGCCTTGAACCTTCCTTCGATGTCCTCAAGTAAACCTTTGATTGCATTGAAGGGTGCTAAATCCATTGAGAATGTGTCCTGAACAGTCTAGGGAATTTCTCCAAAATTCTGCAAAAATATTGATGTCATCGAATGGTCTTCGAGTCATCAGACAAGTCTTTGATCCATCGAGAAATGCATCCAATTCGTCCAATGACCAAACTTGATTTTCATGTAATTCTGAGTTGTCATTGAACTGTGGTCGATGTCATCGAATAATGGCTTCGACATCATTGGAAAGTGGTCGATGACACAGATTTTGTGGATTCCGTACTTTACATTGTGAACTTCCTTCCTTCTCCACTTGGTTTCCTTAGATCTTAAGGTCTTAAAATATTTAATATTGGTCTCTAAAGATCCATTCTTTACCTTGGAAATTCTTGAGCCTTAAATCCTTGCTTTTAACATTCTTTTCAATCCAAGCTCTTAAACTCACCTTGCAACACAAACATATATAAAATATACCATTAAGCCTTATCATGTTCGTAAAACCAAGATATAAATGGGGAAAAATATGTAATATTTGACACTCAACAACTATATAAAAGATCCTATAATGAAATGCTATTGCGGTGTTTGAATACAGAAGAAGCAAATCAAGTGTTGCAAGAAGCCCATTTTGGAGAATGTGGAGCACATCAGGCCAGTCAAAATTTATTCCATTGGGTGCATTGAATGGGATATTACTGGCCCACAATGTTTAATGATGCGATCGATTATGTGAGACATGTGATGAATGTCAGGTACATGGCGATGTCATACATGTTCCTCCTAAAGACCATCAATCGGTGGCTTCTTGGGACTTGATGTCAACAGTCCTATAAATCTGCCTTCGTCTAAAGGATGGCAATATATCTTGGCAGCGATAGATTATTTCTCCAAATGGACTGATGCGATCGCATTATGAAATTTCAAAGAGAAATTCATCGAGAATTTTATCTGACACGCGATAATATATCGTCATGACATTCCAAAAAGAATCATCACTGATAATGGTACTCCTTTCATGAATAAGGGAATAGAGAAATTATGCCAGAAAATTGGCATTCATCATTCATTCTCAACACATTACTATCCGCCGGCCAACGAATTAGCAGAAGCATTCAATAAGATGATTATGAAAATATTGAAGAAAATCGTCACAAGAAATAAGTGTGATCGGGACGAAAAATTACAAGAAGCTCTATGGGCTTATAAAACTACTCATCGTAATGCAACAAAAGCCACACCGTATTCACTGGTTTATAGTGTTGAAGTCATTTCTATCAAAACATAAGTCACATCGCTTAGAGTAGCATTACATCAATCACTAACAGCTGATGAAAATGCAAGAATAAGGATGACCAAATTAGATTTACTTGATGAAAAATGACTAGCGGCCCAACAACGATTAGAACTATATCAGGTAAGAATTTTTACTGCCTTTGATAAGAAGTCAAACATCTCTCCTTCAAGAAAAATGATCTGGTGCTAATGTTGAAAAGACCGATAGTGGTCACTCACAGAACAGGGGCCAAGTTCGATCCCAAGTGGGATGGACCATATGTAATAACCAAAATATACTCGAATGGAGCCATCGAGTTATCGATCAGAATGGAGGAGGCATCGGATAACTATCAATGCTCGCTTCATCAAAATATATTATTCTTAAAGATCACTGTAGCTTTGATTCAGAAGATTATCAGTATAATACTTCCCAATCAAAAGAGGGCAAGACAAGCAGAATGATGAAAAAGCTTCAAAAGGCAATGCCATGTATTCTTCTCCATATATGAATGAATAAAAGATAAATCCTCAAGAATGTCAAAGTTATCTTAAGTGTAACAAACTTACCGTTAATTATCCCAAGAGTCGATAATTATTGCCAAAATTGAACCTTATCGCCGATTATCGCCAAGCGCCAATGATTATAGTCAAAATTAAACTTATCGTCGATTATCACCAAAATACGCCGATGATTATCGCCAAGATTAATATTATCGCCAACCATCACTAAACGCAGTGCCAATGATTATCGTCAAATTGATATTATCGCCATTGCTAACCGGTATTGACCATTATTACAAAAGTCGTTATCATCAAATTGATATTATTACTAAGCTGATACACTACTTTAAACATAAATATTATTAAGAATACTATTAGTATTAGTGATATATTTATTAACCTATCATTTACGGCAGTGAAGTGCACGCCTATATGGCCAATTACACATAAGTCCTATATCAGTGATGGAGATTGTAATGAGTGATACATCAAATATCATATGGGTAGTAGTGAGAAGCCAATGGCCCTAAAAGCCCCGTGAAGGCCATCACATGCTTAGACCCATATGGGCAGTGGAGTGCACCTATATAGCCAACCACACGTGAGACCAATGTTGTCTATATATCTCATGATAGCGGTAAGGGGGATGGTGAGAGAAAATGCCCTCCCATGAATGGGTTACACCTGGCAGACAAAAAATGGGCTGTAATGTGCACTCTTTGGCTTGTCCATAGATAGGTCAATCGTGCATAAGGACCCCCAGATTTTTGGTTTGATTTCAGTAGAAACTCATGGGGACGGGCTTCTAAACGAGCTACCCCCTCATCGATAGACTGACGACCTTAGATTTGGTACCCCTAAGGTTGCCTTGTGAACCCCGTGAACTCTACAGAGTTATTGCGACCAACCCTGTGTGTAAAACCTACCAAGTTCATTTCCCGGTAGCTTCACTGGACCCCTCTGATGGGTCACGGTTTGCGAACTCCCTAACTACAATGGTTCAGTAAACTTACAAGAGCTACAGAGACCATTTGTGTAAGATCCGACTCCAACTACTTAAGATTCTAAAAAACTATGATTGCTCCACTACTTAAGAGCTTAAATTGTGTGTGAAATTAACTAAGATTGAAAACTAGCTCTGCCCATAAAAAAGAACACCATATAGGTGACATCATACTAATGATCAAGAATAAGTTGTTACTTTACTAAATGCTGAAAGTCACAAATATTATCAAAACATGATTATAAATATTGATAAAGTAAACATCATACTAAAATATGTTTAGTAATTTATTTCATAAATAAATATGCTCATCATATTATGATTAAAAGCAAAAGTATATTTTAGACAAAATATCGAAATTCATTCACATGTCTTGAACTTTACAAATCAAAAGATTGCATATGATTGGTAGGAATAAAATTTTATAAATCTACTGACAACCCTAAGGCTTCTACTTATATTTGTAAATCCTCTTTCAATTGGATTTGTGCTGCAGCGTTCATCAATTTAACCTCGAGAATAATCTTGGTCTGATCGGGAACATTAGCCAATTCCTTTTCTAAAGAAGCAACAATCTCTTTATCTTTCATTAATTCGGACTTCTCAAGATTAGCAATACAAACATTAACTTCCATTTCCTCTTTGATTTTACTCATATTCAATTTCTCTTCCTACTCCCTAATATCAAGTTAAGCGATCTCTTTTTGCAAGAAAGCAATTTCATTACTGATAACTATACTGCTTTTATCAGAAGCTTTTAGCCTTTCCTGCAAAGATTGATATTCACTGTCATAACTAAATATGATAGTATCAGTCCGAGATATTTTCTCCTTAAAAGACAACAATTTTCTCTGGCACTCCCAAATTTCTTGGGCAACTATGTTTCGTGCTAACTCCAGGTTATTCACTAAATCATAAAATTACAATAAAGAATTATGCAGTTTAAGAACATTTATATAAGCCAGTCTAGCTGAATGGTCTAGAAGAACCAGGGAATTGTCCAAGTAAGGCTGCACATCCTTGAACGCATCTATAATAATAGAAATAGCATTCTTGAAGAACACAAGCATAACAGGCGATACTTTATCCAAAGAGATTTTGTCAGATATTATGGCTATCGAATTAGAACCCATTAATCCACTTGAAGAAGGAATAAATGCAACTAAAAAAGAAAAATAAAATGAAAAAAATGAATGAAACAACATAATTAGGAATATAAAAATATTAAAATATATTTTTTTAAAAAAAGAATGGAAAGAAAGATATACCATTTATGAGGGCAGGACGAGAGGTAGTTGGTACAGAAGATGCTTCCATCCCTAAAGATACAAGAATTTCTATAGCAGCAACTATGGCATTGAAAGAGAGTTCTTTGACTCTAGTGCTTGAGTCCAAAGTTGTTGAAGTTGCTATGTCAACTGGATTAAAAGGAAATTCCAGACTACGAGTAACTAGATGAATGAGAGTAGGACGTGCAGTAGTAGTTTTCTTAGTATGAACCAAAACATTAGCAATTAAATCAACAGTTGGTTGAATATGTGAAGTATCTTGATTCACTTCCATACTTTGAGGCGAAAATAATGCTTCTGGCTCTGTTTGCACCTCCGACAAAGAAATTTCAGCTTGCCTTGATGCAGATAGCTCCGCAATAGTGTGAAGTATTATAGATTTTGTTCAGTAACATCAGTAATCCCCACAGGAGAAGGAGAGTATAGAGCATCATAAGATATGAATATATTCGTACCTAGAGAACAACTAGAACCTCCATAATCAGGTTGTTCCTCCTCAAGAGGAGTTATTTTGACAGGAGAAGAAACTTCTTAATCATCCCGTTGAACCTCATTAATCGGGATATCATCTCCAATCTCGCCTTCTTCACCAATGTCCACCTCTACATCTTCTTCTTGATTATCATCTAATAAAACATCTCCTTCATCAGTTAAACTCGTGGAGGAAGATGTTTCACTGATTGCGGTGTCCATAGAATAATCTAACAAACTATCTTCAGAAGCCACTTATTTGCCTTTAAAAATAGTTTTTACATGAAGAAGATGAGTACCCTGAGAAGGAGGAGAAACTTGTTAAGTTGGAACCTGAGGAGACAGAGATTTAGCCTTCAAGCAAGTCATTAAAGAATGGCAAGTCAATTCTTCAGTAGGAAAGACTGTAGCCATAGTCTGACCTTCAGTAGGAGAGACTGTAGTCATAGCTTGACCTTCATCAGGAGATACTACATCCATGGTTTGATTTTCTATTCTGTGGGTAGGAGAATACAAAGGAGCGGTATGAACTTCAGGTTCACTAGCAGGAGTAGTCTGTCTTCTTAATCGCTTTATAAGATCTAGGGAGATTGTTCACAAACCCAAGTGTAGGGTCTCGATGCAGTAATAATCTCGGTGAGACCGAGGTCGAATCCACAGGGACTAATCTTGTGTGTCTTCTGAAAGTAACTAGAACTAGAACTAGAAGAAGATGAAAACTTAAATCTAGAATATTTAAGAGATTAATTGTGATTAAAGTAATTAAAACTAGTGAATTTAAAGGTAGGAACTAGGGTGTTAAGGATCCACTTATAGTAATTGGGAGGTTACCTTACATGATTCAAGGACACAACTGGAATCAGAGTCATATCTTATCCAGTTGGTAAGAAGAGATTTGTCAGATCTCTGAACTTCTCATGGATCTAATCATCAATGGATGAGAGTGGTGAAAATGTGAAGTGATGCCGTCACCTAACCATGCCCAGGAGACAAGGCAAATAAAAGGATGTACCAATCCCACAACCATTCATAAGAGAATTGTGAAAGTTAGGAAGGATTCCATCATCCTACCATGCCCAAGGGACGATGGTGAACAACGGGACTTACTAATTTCATAATCTCAATTCAAGAAAAGAAGATATCTCAAACTATCGCATATCTATTAACCATTGAAAACTAAAAATATTCCTTCATTATCAAACTAGAATTTAAAAGAGTTCAACAAAACATGAATCAAAACAAAGCAAACATCCCAATCATGCTACAAGCTTCACCTCTTAGCCCTAGCAAAGGGATCTAGCCAACCATAGACATGATTGGATTAAAAACACTAGAAGAAAGCATTAAAAAATAAGGAGAACGGAAGAAAAACTCTTGGAAAGTGGCTCCACCTTTTTGCTCTACTCCTCCAAACCCCAAAAAGTGCCTAGGAACCCCTCTTTATAGGCAAAGTTCCACAAAATCGCAAAATTGGATCAAATTTATGCATTCCACATAACCGGTTCGATGTCATCAAACAGACTTCGATGTCATTGACAGACTGGCTTTGATGTCATTAAATAGATTTCGATGTCATCGAATAATGTATCTAATTTGACCAATGACTAAACTTGCTTTTCCTATAATTCTTCGATGTCATCGAACTGGCTTCGATTGATCTAAAAAAGCACCCAATATGTCCTGCAACCAACTCAATTTTTCTATAATTCTTTAATTTCATCAACCAGCCTTCGATGTCATCTAAGGCCTTTGATGACATCTAAGCTCAAATCCTGTGAATTTCTGTACTAATTTCTGCACCAATTCTGTACTATTTTCTGCACTTCCTTCCTTTTCCACTTAATTTTCTTGAATCATGGGGTCTTGAAATCTTCAATCTTGGTCTCCAAAGGTCCATTTTTTGCTTTATGATTCTTGAGCATTAAATCTATGCTTTTATCATTCTTTTTAATCTAAGCTCTTAAACTCTACATAAACACATGTAAAATATACCATTAAGCCCTTTTATGTTTGTAAAACCAAAAAATAAATGGGAGATAATATACAATATTCGACCCTCTCAACACAACTCCCAACTAGAATTTTTCTAGTACCGAGTAAAATATGCGATAAATAATTTCCACTCTCAAGATCGAAATCCTTTTTCAGAAAATAATCTTTTGTGAGAATGAGTAGAATTAAGTGAGATAGTGGGATCTTGAAAACTTAAAGTCGAATCAACTATGCAATCAATCAAGTAGGTTCTTATCACTTAAATCATAATTAAAGTTCAAATATCAAGTTTTCCTTAGTACCTGGTGAAAATCAATTTACTTTTTAGAAGACTGCTTTTGTTTTGTAATGTTAGCCATGTTCATCATATTAAGATTAGTTGAAAACTCAAGTATCGATTCTAAACCTATCCCCTTTTCCATTTTTTTTTCAGTTTTTGATTTTATATTGACGATCACCATTATTTATTCCTCTTTTTTAGACATTACATCATTTTCAAAGACATTTTTCATTCCCCTCAAATATGTTGTCATTCTTCATTCTTTATGACCTATTTTTCGATTTCCTATTTTTTAACTGACTTTTCATCTCTTAAGGTGGAAAAAATTCTCCAGACTAAATTCTCAATATCTAACAATGATCCACATACTAACTATTAGAAACTCAAGCACACTCCAAGAAAGAAAATTGAATGTGTGTTGTGGTTTAGATTAACCTGATATTCAAACTTTTTCTTAATCAATTCGAATGTAAGAACTGTAAGTGATATTTTACCAGATGATCAAGCTCCAACAATATAAATTCCTATCGTACTTCTCATCATACTCAAAGCATTCTTAATTACACAATTTATTGCCTTCCACATAGAGTTCAACTTGAAATATTGAAAAATTTTCATTTTTTTTTGCTCAAAACTAAGAAAAACACTGATTAGGTAACCTATTCCCCACACCTCCACAAAAATCTACATTGTCGTCAATGTACAAGATATAATCATGTAATGCAAATGAGGCAACGAAAATAAAGGGAATGGTGATGGAAAGAAAATACCTGGAGGATGGAAATTTGAAGTTTTTTTTACGGATCTCAACATAAAATGGGTTAGCATAAAATAAAACTCAACAAAGTATAAGCAAACTATCCTAAAATAGCAGAACCAAAATACCCTAGTCCTATGAAAGCAATAAACTAATCCTAAACTAAGAAAGCAAGGGGAAAGCTACTCAGTCATGCCATGAGGTTCCTCCGCCAACCAATATCTAGATAAATTTCTCAATAGTTTTTTCAATAAGATTATCCAAAAGCCCTCTTTACAATAGGTTCAGATGCCCTAGAGCATGAATTTTCAGAGAAATTTATGGACCTCAACAAAAAATTGTCGTTGAATTTCTTGAGGTATCCAAAGTATATATGATTCACCTGTGACCGAAAAAGTTTCAATGTTAGCATTCCATGGTGAATCCGAGACTACAAGTAAATAAAATTTAAAAAAATTCTCAGCAGATGATGTAATCTTAATACGTTTCGAAGTTTCAGACTCTGGTTCAATTTTCAGCTCATCCTCTCTTATTAGTAAACATGTAGGATCTGTGGAGAGGAAGGTTTTAAAATAAGGCTTCTCTCGGTTAGTAATAACTACCGAGATATGGTCTTACTAGGCATCCACTATTTCTTGTATTATTGGATCATTTGAATCTGCAAAGTGTGCTAAACAACCGTCTAGAGAGTTAGAAAATTTAGTTGAGAGTAACTTATTTTCCACATTGAAGTTTGTGATGATTTACCCAAGGACTCCATCAACTTTGAAATTAGATGGAAGTATGCTCTCCTTCTATTGCCCTGTATAGACAGATTAAGGGTTAGTAGACAAAGCATCGATGTGAAGACTCTATTCATTGATACTACTCAGAAGAGGCATTGAATTGTCAAGAATTGACAACTCAGATGGTCTCAACTGGGTGGCTTCAAAGTCTAGAGTCTTATCGAGCAACTCGTCCATCTCCCTAACCATCTTATAATTCAAATTAGGGGAGTGGTTTAAACATGTCGCACAAGAGTTAGAAGGGTCAGTTGAAAGGGGTTTATCCTCCACATTTAAATCAGTCGTGTCAGATAGGTGGAATCGATCACTATGGTCGACAACTTCCTAAACCTCTTGATCATTGATATGGGCCAAACTTGAGATTGAATCCAGGGGAATTTGAGCTATACATTCATGATTGTCATCCCAATACTCATCAACTTCCAATTCTGTGCATTACACATGTGGAATGGGATTGCTTTCCTCATATTCTGTTCCTAGATTGGGTTGAGGTTCGAATAAACTGACCTCTTCCTTATCATTAAAACCAAGTGTGTCATGTAAGTGAAGTGTTTCAGTATCATTATATTTGAAAGACACCCACGTCTCTTGATCATTCCTTTAGATTGTCATTGAGATCGAATCTTCAAAAAATTGAATCATATGCTCATTAATAGAATACAACTCCTCATTCCAAATTCCAGAGTTCTCAAATGTGTTAGGATCACTCTCCTCTCATTGTGTTTTTGGATTGAGTTGTGACTAGGACAAACAATCCTCTTCCTCCTCCATATGTGCGATTGAATTCTTTGAATTGACGATTTGAGCAATTCATATGATTGTATGACATATTGATTGAATTGCACTTGTGCATTCATGAGTTTCTGAAGTGAATCCTCTTGGATCGTTTCTTGTTAAATTTCAAAGGTAGGGGATCCAAGTGAATAATCACTATAATCTCTTTTTGGTTCATCTCTCCAAAGTTGATGTTTCCACTGATCATAATCATATGGGTCATAGGCAGGGAAATTAGATGTTTGTTGGTACGCATTATCACCCATAATATAATCACGCATTGTTTTCTTCTTGTCTGATGGGTGATAATAATTCTTACCCCAATAATCACATATTATTCTCTTAATTGGTGGGGTGTAATAATTTTTCCACATATGATCACGTATAGACTTCTTAATCGATGGAGCATTATATTCTGGTCGATTCTCGTTGATGGTTTCAGAAAGATTTTGAGACATTGGTTGTCACCTATTATAATCATCATATATCTCTTCCCACTGTCTCTTAGCTATCTCAGCATACTGACGTTCCCACTCTTGCATGGTGTAAGTCTAACTTTGAATTTAATCCTTAAAAAAAAAAGAATAAAAGAAAATTCCTACAACGATAAGAAATTTAGAAATAGAAAGAGAGAGAATTAGAAGTTCCTAAATTAAAATCCTGCAAAACAAAACAAAACAAGTCAGTTTCTAAAAATAAAAATTCTAAAATTAGAAAGTTTCTAAAAACAAAAATAGAAAGAGGAGTTAGTTTCTAAAAAGGAAAGTTTCTAAAATAAAAAAATAACATACTTTCTAGAAAAAGTTTCTAAAAATAGAAAATAGAAAGTTTCTAAAAAGTGAAAAAATTAGTTTCTAAAATCAAATTAAAAAAGTTTCTAAACCTAAAATTAGAAAGTAGTTTCTAAAATAATTCAAAAAACCCTAACCTAAAAATAGAAAGTAAAAAAAACCTTAATCTTAACCTAATTCCAAAACTAGCTAATCTCAAAAAAATACAACCATTAGTCCCCAACAATGGCACCAAAAACTTGTTCACAACCTTAAGTGTAGGATCATGATGTAGTAATAATCTCAGTGAGACGGAGGTCAAATCCACATAGACTAATCTTGTGTGTCTTCTAAAAGTAACTAGAACTAGAACTAGAAGAAGATGAAAACCTAAATCTGGAATATTTAAGAGAGTAATTGTGATTAAAGTAATTAAAACTAGTGAAATTAAAGGTAGGAACTAGCGTGCCAAGGATCCACTTATAGCAATTGGGAAGCTACCTTGCATGATTCAAGGACACAACTGGAATCAAATTCCTATCTTATATAGTTGGTAAGAAGAGATTTGTCAGATCTTTGAATTTCTTATGGATCTAATCATCAATGGATGAGAGGTGAAAATTTGGAAGTGATTCCATCACCTAACCATGCCTAGGAGATAAGGCAAACAACAGGATTTATCAATCTCACAACCAATCATAAGAAAATTATGAAAGTTAGGAAGGATTCCATCATCTACCATGTCCAAGGGACGATGGTGAACAACGAGACTTACAAATTTCACAATCTCAATTCAAGAAAAGAAGATATCTCAAGTTATCATAGATCTATTATAATTTATCACAATAAATCATTAAAAACTAAAAATATTCCTTCGTAATCAAACTAAAATCCCATGAGTTCAAAAAAACATGAATCAAAACAAAACAAACATCCCAATCACACTACAAGCTTCACCCTTTAGCACTAGCTAAGGGATCTAGTCAACCAAAGACATGATCGGATTAAAAACCCTAGAAGAAAGCATTAAAAATAAAAGAGAAGGGAAGAAAAACTCTTAGAAATCGGCTTCGCTCTTTTGTTCTGCTTCTCCAAACCCTAGATATCCCAAAAAGTTCCTAGGAACTCCTATTTATATGCAAAGTTCTGCAGAATCGCAAAACAAGATCAAATTTGTGCATTCCGCATAACCGGTTCGATGTCATCAAACAGACTTCGATGTCATCGAATAACATATCCAATTTGTCCAGCGACTTAACTTATTTTTCCTGTAATTCTTCAATGTCATCGAATAGCTTTCAATGCCATCGACAGACTAGCTTCGATGTCATCAAACTGACTTTAATTAATCAAAAAAGCACCCAATATGTCCAGTAACCAACTCAATTTTTCTGTAATTCCTCAATGTCATCGACCAGCTTTCGATGTCATCGAAGACCAACCTTCGATGTCATCTAAGGCTTTTGATGACATCTAAGCTCAAATCCTATGAATTTATGCACTAATTTCCACACCAATTTCTGCATTACTTTTTGTACTTCCTTTTTCACTTGATTTTCTTGAATCTTGGGGTCTTGAAATCTTCAATCTTGGTCTCCAAAGATCCATTCTTTGCTTGATGATTCTCGAGCATTAAATCCATGCTTTTATCATTCTTTTTAATCCAAGCTCTTAAATTCACCCTGCAAAATAAATACATATAAAAATACCATTAATCCGTATTGTGTTTATAAAACTATGAAATAAATGGGGGATAATATGCAATATTTGACCCTCAACAGAGATCCAAAAGCTATCTATCCCTCTAATGTATTTAATGACTTTATCCCCATATAGGCTCTTCGAGAGAGATTCTTCGACAAACTTGACTGAGAGTCGCCACATGATCTCTCTCAACTAAATAGCCAATTCCTTGTTCTTGTCTTTAATTCCTCAATCTGGGAGGAGGGATCCAGATAGGACCATCAACAGGGTGGCAGTTATGCACCAAATAATACTAATACACCCACCAGTGCATCTAAGCATATGAAGCTAGCACTCGATGATTGACGCCTAGGAGAATGAAGTGAAAATTGAAATTCCTTGCTAAGAGTTTCTTTCATATCAAAGTATAATTATATGGACCTACTTCATAGCTCCGCATTATACAAGTGACTTCTTCTCCTGCTTGTGACATAGTTTGATCGTAGCCAAACTATCTTGCAAACCTGCTAGGGTAATAAGGTTCTTGCCAAAATTCATAGCCCTCTCGAAGAGGGAGGCTATAAGATCTTATGCAAATCAGAAAGACCCTTTCGACTGGTTCTAGATCATTATTATCAATGACTTCTCTATCTTCAGCTTGGTGTGACAGATAAAATGAGAAGCAGTCGAGACATTCCATATTCTCAATCTTATCTATGATCCAGACATATGTTTTCTTCACCATTTTATGCTTTTAATAATGATATAAAGGAGGACGTTTAGGGTTGACGTAAGCCTTCTTAGGGTCATTACATGTCCATGGAAAATATATGCCTGACCAGCTAGAGAAGTAAGGTCATGGAGTATACGAAGAAGAAGCTCTTATCGCCAAACTTGAGAAATACACTGCGAGGTTTCTAAATGCCCTATACAGAGAGTAGAGAATAGGGGGAGCCAAAGAATACTTTATACCTTCTGCCATAGCTCCATCAATGACAAATAAAGTAGGATGAATAGTGTCCACCCATCTTGAACTTGGCAATATGTTGAGACTTAAATATTGCATATTTTCCCTCATTTATATCTTAGTTTTATGAACGTGATAAGGTTCAATGGTATATTTTATACATGTTTGTGTTGCAAGGTGAGTTTAAGAGCTTTGATTGAAAAGAATGTTAAAAACATGGATTTAAGGCTCAAGAATTTTCAAAGCAAAGGATGAATCTTTGGAGACCAAGATGGAAGATTTTAAGACCCTAAGATCTAAGAAAAGTAAGTGGAGGAGGAAGGAAGTCAAAAGAATAAAGTGTTAAAATTCACTTCATAATCTATGTCATCGACCAATGTTCGATGACATCGAAGCCATCGTTCGATGACATTGAATATAGCTCGATGACATCGAATTTTTAAAAGAAAATTAAGTTAGTTATTGGACATATTGAATGTAATTCTCGATGAATCAAAGTTAGGTTCAATAACTCAAAGAAGTGCTTGATGGCATCGAATTTATTGAAGAAATTAAAGCATCGAATTTATTGAAGAAATTGAAGCAACTCGCTAGACTATTTTGGACACATTCTCGATGGATCGAAGACCCTTCGATGGCATCGAAGGACTTCTCGATGACATCAAAAGAAGGTTCGATGACACAGAGACTTATGCAGTGTGAATGGAGAAAAGGCGCGACTTCCGAATTCAAACCCCTTCGATGACATCGAAGCGTTACACAGAGATTACCCAGAGTGCGTAAATTTGAGGCCTTTTTGTGATTTTGTGGAAACTAGCTTATAAATATGGGTTTCCTAAGTCTTTTTAGGATATCTAGGGTTTGGAGGAGTAGAGACAAGGGATGAAGCCGTCGTCCAAGAGTTTCTTCTTCTCTTCTTCTTAGTTTTTAATGCTTTCTTCTAGGGTTTTGAATCCAATCATGTCTATGGTTGGCTAAATCCCTTAGCTAGGGCTAAGGGATGAAGCTTATAACATGGTTGGGATGTTTTTCTTGTTTGGTTCTTGTTCTTGTTGAACTTCTTTGATTCTAATTTGATATTTAAGGAATACTTTCAGTTTTTAATGGTTTGTTGTGACTCAATTTACAATAGATCTGCAATACGTTTGAGTATCTTTTTTTCCTACTTTGAGATTGTGAAATTAAGAAATCTTATTGTTCACCATCGTCCCTTGGGCATGGTTGGGTGAAGGAATCTCTTCTAATATTCATAATTCTCCTACATTTGGTTGTGGGATTGGTATATCTTGTTGTTTACCATTGTCTCTTGGGCATGGCTAGGTGATGGAATCACTTCCAATCCTCACAACTCTCATCTATTGATAATTAGATCAATGGAAGTTCAGATATGATCTTATTGATATATCTTCCAATTGGATAGGATAGGTGTAAGACGCGTATCCTATCCCGTACTGTTCCATAAGCTTCCGCGGTCCTCTCGATCGAATTCTGGTGATTAGCGATCTGTTATCAGCGTTTGTGCATGATCCTGAGTCATGTTTCATATATCTAAGTCAACTTAACTTGAGACATATACCCTTGTAACAACGCCGTTACCGCGGTTCCGACATCGTGTCTTGCATGTCGAGGCGATACCCGTGCCAGGAGATGTGGGCCCGCATTCAGTTCGAGGAAAATATCACAAGTTACAATTCTGAGAGAATCTCTACTAAACGTCACATCAATCCTTCAATCAATCTAAGTACAACCCATTACTCCATCCCATCCCTAAGTACAACTACCCTCCCCAAAAGTCAATAAGCACCTTATCTCTCATGTCACTCTACCATCCCTCTCTCCCATCACTTCTCTCCCATCACCTCTCTCTCTCTCTCATTCTCTCTCCCTCATTTTCCAAGCAAGAAATTATCCAAGTAAGAAAGCCTCCCATGGAGAGAAGCTAGTGTGGCCGACTTCATACCACCCAATCCCATCTTCCTTAATCAATCTCAACCATTAAATCATGTCCCATTGGAGCTAAGATGAGGAGTCGAAGATCCAATGGTGGGTGTTCTTTTAAGGTTTGATTTATGTGATTTTTCTGATTTGAGGGCCCACATATGGTGGGACCCATCTTGATGTATGTATTGTTCTCGAGGGACCTATAGTGGCGAGGTCCCTCCGCTACTCATGTCCCTCTCTCTCTCTCTCTCTCTCTTCTCTCTCTCTCTCTCTCTCTCTCTCTCTCTCTCTCTCTCTCTCTTTCCCCTTTTGTGGCCCACCTTGATGTTTGATCCAGACCGTACATGTCGTGGGACCCACTTGTGTGTGGATTTCATCCACACCTTTCATTAATCCCATGGGACCCACATGAAGTATGTTTTATCCAAACCGTCCATCAAGGGGCCACATGTGCTTAGGGCCACCTCAACGTATGTGGCCGATGATCCATCTATACGTGATCCCACCTAGATGAATGTTGATCCAACCATCCTGTCTTGGGACATCCAGCAGCCTCTGCTGCTGGACTGTATAAAGGGAAAACAAACATCAGCTTTATTTCAAAAGCTGGCGAGTCACCCTCACATGGACCCTACCTTAATGTACGTATTTGATCCACACCATCCACCCTTTTTCCCAGTTCATTTTAAGCATTGAGCCGAAATATGAAGCCAATCCCAACCTCTAGTGGGCTACACCATCAAAGACATCATTTTATTAGTGATAAATCTAGTGCCCACTATAATGTTTCTATATGTCAAAATGTGCTAAATATTGGACTCGTTAGATGCATCCAGGGCCATTGAACCCATTAGGCAAACTGGATTATTATGATGTGGGGCCCACTTATGAAATTCTTTAAAAAAATCTAGTTGACGCTGCTGCCGCTAGCATCTAGAGGACGCTACAGCCAGCAGCGTCCTGGCACTAGTAAAACAGGCAAGGAGAGTGGGCCTGTAATGCCCCGAAAATCGGGGGTCGGGTAGAAGTCCAACTCCCGAGTTCCAGAACATCACTTATGCAACATTTTCAATGATGGGTGAATGTCGGCGGTAATAGTACATAAAACATGAGGTGGATCAAGCCAAAACAGCATATCATACTCCAGAGAGTTAATTTAGCAAGCGGAAGAATGTGATAGATATATAGAATATATGAACTGTTGTGAGTCTCGAGAGTGTGAATATGTTACCAGGTTAAACATATACATGTATACTCCAAAGATGAGCAAAAAGAATATACATGGGTGCAAAAATAAAGGAAAAAATACCACGAGTGCTGACAGCTAATCAGTAACCCTGTAACCCCGTCAATCAGAACCCGCATATAGGAGGGATCCTCCTCATCATCATCAAGTCTGACTCTGCTTCGCGAGCATCGCCATCATCTGAAACTAAAATAGGGACTGATGGGTGTCTGGAACACCATCCCATAACGTGGGAGTGAGTAGCTAACTCAGTGGAATCATAGAGCAAAGATTAACATGTTATCAAATCCATCACGCGATAATGATAAAGAAAGCAAAACAAACATTCCTATATACTGTGATTAATGCATGAATGAAATGACATGATGGATGCCCTCACCAACATACTCCCTCATATGGCACCATCTTACGCCCGCGGCATGCTTACGTTCCTCAGTGCTCCACATCTTCCAGGCACATGTAGTGCGATATGAATATGATTACCGAGTTATTATTAGTCCTTTTCATACAGCAGGATTAGGAAACTAAGGTACCTTCCTTATATCAATACCTAAACAATGATCCTGTCTAGGGTCGTCACTCCTAGTAATCTCATACGATGATATATTTCTAGGTCGCTACAAGGAGTGCTGTCAGGGCTATTGCACGCACTCGTTGCACCGCTCTCTCATCACCTTATCAATACAGGCCTAATGTACTCTCGTTGCTACGGAAGGGTCGTCGCCTCCCGTAGACTCAGAATACACTCGAGGTCACTACAAAGGGCTTGTCACTAATCAGAGTAGGCCGACAGCTCGAATGTAGTGTCCCATACCACCACAATCGGCTCACGAGTCAAAGGTGCTCACTGGTCACTACGGGGAGGTTTGTGGCCCCAAATAGTTGAGAATCCTATTTCAACGCTTATCTACAACCTCATATACTCAATACTTACTTATACAAACATTTATACAAACACTTAGACTACACAACTCCAACGTACTTGACGTATGTTGATTTCAACATGTAATATGACAGATCCTTATATCAAGGAGATTTCTAATACACAACAATCATGTTCTTACATTCAAAACATATGGCAGGCAAAAATCATATTGATTTAGGCATTTCAACAAACACTTTGTCTACACACTTTAGTCTACATAGCATATGTCGGCCAATATGTGCATTAGGACGAATCTCTTCGCCAAACAGATCATACATCCATAACTAGTATAAATACACGACAAATACCCATGGCAATCATATCGACAAAATACGTACGTATACAGTATTTTCTATAAATATCCAAAATACCCTAAATCTCATATTCTTCGTACGTATTCGAAATAAAAAATGGACAGCATGTTGTACATGTCAAATAGCATTCTTGTCAATAATCTACCATTAAATGACATTGAAAGCTTTGAAAACCGGTAATCTAAGCATCTAAGATCCGCACCTTTCGTCCTAGAAGTGTAACGAATCGAACAAGAAGTCTACGCTTCGTCAACGGCGATATGATGACCTAATTCATAAGATACATCAGCTACTTCGCTACTTGTATTGATAGAATTCCTAAAACAGGTTAAGGTTAGGATTTTCTTACCTAGAACGAAGCCTGAGTCACCGAAAAAGTGATACAGAAGGGTGGATTTGACACGTAGAGCAGCAGGAAAGAATTCCAGGAGAAATCACCAACTTCTCCCTCACTTCTCTCTCTTTTCTCTCCTCTCTCCTAGGGTTTTCCCCAAATTTGTATGGGTTAGAAAGCTAAGGGTTTAAGCCCCTTTTATAAGCCCAAACATAACCAAAACAGACTCCAAGTCAAGGTATATTGGGTTATAGCCAAATTGGATCTTTTCTGATCCAAAAGAGCATTTCGGGAGGTCCCCTGGCCGAATGCGGTCGAACTTAAGCTCATGGATATTGAATCTTGCTCGCACCAAGTTGAGAATGGAGAGTGCGACGGACTTATGGAGCTTCAAATTTTGACATATATATTTCCCTTTCAACATTATATTCAAATGTTTGTATTAGTGGATATGTGATGATGATGTTGCCTTTAAGATTTGGGTATACTTGTGGTTACGCTTATTATGAGATAAATGTACACCGAAAAAATCCTCCTTGTAGGATCCCAGGATCGAAATCTGGCATATAGGTGCTGAGAGTCAAGGATGGGGTACTACAGAGGCTGTCGGCACCAGATTCAATGATTGGGGTTCTTGTGAGTCCAATTTTCAGGTTTGGGGTGTGACAGAAGTTGGTATCAGAGCATAACTTAAGAATATTTGAAGATAACATCACATATCTACTGATAGCTACCCTACACTCTATGATTGTTGAGAACCTAGAATGTTTAGATCCCCAAGTTTGAAAAACTTAGAGATTTTCTGACATAGCTCCCTACCGTTGAGATTATGAGACTACATGGTATTCCCATTTTGATCATTTTCAATTTAGGATTTGATGATTAGTGGGGTCATCATACTGCTGAGAAGGCATCTTGGGAGCAAGAGGCTGAGATTCGTTGGCGCTACCCCTATCTCTTAGGTATATGATTAGGTTGATATGTTGTATTCTGATGATTTCCCTCCCTTGGTGAGCTCTATATTGGTTGCTATTGGAGCATAAAAAAATCTTAAATCATGAAGGAAGATTCAAAGTTAGAAAAAATAGACATAAAGTGAAGAAGGAAACATTTCTGTTGCACTAATCGTGCAAACAGATGAGTTGTTGCATGGTTAGAGCAACCAGCTATAAAGGTCTCAAGACTCACGCAGCAAGATCAAGGCGTTGCGCGAATGACACAAATTGTTTTATCCTTGCATGAACCGTGCATCAAAGAGAATAATTATGCAGCCCGCACAGCTAACTTTACTATTGCACGGGTCGCACAATCAGGAATAGAAGTTGATCGAGATGAACGGTTGGATTTGTTAAGAAGTGGGACCCATGGCACAGAGACCAAGGGTTGGCACATGTGGGGGGCCTATAAATATCCTACTCCACTCCTGTAACGCCCTGGAAAAATTCGTACTTGGACTCGAGTACCAACTCGACCAGAAATCGCGTAGGATTAATTCCTTTGGAAAATAAGTGTAAGTTAGCTAGCGCAACGCTAGAGTAGCGGGGAAATAGTCCCTGATCACTTTAAATACATTCTACAAGACCCAAAGTGAGTAGAACCAATGATGCTATAATACTCTAAAACCTCGGATCAAACTCTAAACCGGTTTGTTCTCAGGACCTCTTTGAAACTTTGTATTGGATATAGACCGCGCGTCGAAAGTCGATACCTACAATCTTAGACCGTTATAACCGCCTAGCTGGACTTGACAATCATTTCAAAAATCAAGTCCAACTGACATACAGAGGCTATTTCATTGAGCCTGGAGTGAAGAGAGTGAGAATAGAGTTAGATTTGGAATTTGAAATTTAAATTTGGCACACAACTTGGCGCGTTATTATTAAGCGTTCTGACCGTCAGAATTCAGCCAAATTACACCCTTGGATCAGGAAAAATTTTTATTTCATATCACGAGACTTGTAGACCTGATCTAGGTGCTATGACCGCTGAACTGAAACTGGACCGCCACATGCGATCTACGAACACTACTGGTTTGAAAATGGGATGTGAGCGACATCCGGCGTGCATGAGCTTAAGTCCGATAGCGTTCGGCCAGGAGACCTCCAGAAATGTCTTTTTGGACCGAAACAGCCCCGATTTGGTTAGGCATCAAGTAAACATTGTCCCCAAGCCTATTTTGGGCATGTTTTAGGTTATAAAAGGGGCTTAAACCCTCACTTCTCTCACCCATCCGAATTTGCTAGAAACCCTAGCTGGTGTGAGAGAAAAGGTGAGAGATTGTGAGAGAGCGGGAGAAAATTCCCTGCTCCTTGCACTATCTGTTGCATGTGCTTAAGCAATGCACCTCAATCACTTTTCCAGTGATTCCGCTGCATTTCTAGGTAAGAAAAGACCCCAAACACTTGCTAATTTAAGGTTCCTTTGGTTCCTTAGCATGGTAGCTTATACATCTTCTAAAATAGGTTGCCTGTTCGTCGTAGACGAAGCGTATACGCGCCGTTCGAATCAATACACTTCTAGGATAAAAGGTGCAGATTATAGAGGCTTTGATTGACTGTTTTTAACGCTTTCAATGTTTTTTAATAGTAGATTATTGACGGCAACGCCGTTTGACATGTACAACATGCTGTCCGTTTCCTGTTTCGTAAGTAGACGAAAAATATGAGATTTAGGGCATTTTAGTCATTTGTAGGAAATACTGTTTTCATCCATAATTTGCTGATATGATTGACATGGATTCTTGTCGCATTAGGATATTAGGAATGCGTACATAATCAGTTTGGCGAAGAGATTCGCCCAAATGTGCACTTTGAGTCGACATTCAATATGTAGACTTAAGTGTGTAGACTAAGTGTTTGTATAAATGTTTGTATTAGTATGTATTGAATTAAATGGTGTTATGAATTAGTTTGAGATTGAATTCTCAAATAACATGCTAATGTAAATGATTTCCTACATGTTGGCTATATGCATGATTTCATTATATGTATGAAATGCATGTGTTAGATGATTTACTTAAGTTGTATGTTATAACATGTGTTAACATGCTCACATTGTTGTATTTTATTCCCATTACTCTTATGTGATTGCTGATGTGAATTCATAAATGTTTGGGACTATACCTAGTCCAGGCAGTCGGCAACCGAGTAAATTCGTGGTTGGCTTATCTTTGCCACGAACGACGCGTCGATGAACGCGAGTCGTGTTTTGGAGTTGGCGGCAGTGGTTAGGCCACACGAGGTATTTTATGCACTTCATGTCGTTCGACTTGAGATGCGCTCGTGTTAGTCAAGCCCATCAAGTAACCCGACTGGCCATTGTATGTTCACCTTGTATGAGTCATAACTGCTTGAACCTAGGGTACTGAACTTACCATTGTAAACCCTATTAACCATGGTACCTTGATCCATAAAGACTCATGAGCCGGGCATGGTGGTATGGGACACCGTGGTCGAGCTGTCGGCCTACGCTAGCGCCACAAACCTCCCCGTAGTGACCAATGAGCACCTATGACTCGTAAGCAGATTATGGTGGTATGGGACACTATATTCTTGCTGTCGGCTTACACTGATCAGGCGACGAGCCCTTTGTAGTGACTGCGAGCGTATTCTAAGTCTACGGGAGGCGACGACCCTTCCGTAGCAATGAGAGTACAGTAGGCCTGTATTGATAAGGTGATGGGGGAGCGGTGCAACGAGTGTGAGCAACAGCCCTGGCAGCCCTTGCAGCGACCTACAAAATATACATCGTATGAGATTACTAGGAGTGATGACCCTAGACAGGATCTGTGTTGGGATTGATATAAGGGAAGTACCTTAGTTTTCCAATCCTGCTGTATGAAAAGGACTAATAATAACTTGGTAATCATAGTACCATCACATTACATGTGCCTGGAAGATGTGGAGCACTGTGGGAAGAAAGCATGCCGCGGGCGTAAGATGGTGCCGTAT
The DNA here is from genome assembly GCA_037074715.1 of Magnolia kwangsiensis. NCBI lineage: Eukaryota > Viridiplantae > Streptophyta > Magnoliopsida > Magnoliales > Magnoliaceae > Magnolia > Magnolia kwangsiensis. Next base: position 73,226,863 of record CM073575.1, on the reverse strand, counting down.
GAGGGAGATCGTCGGTGAGGGCATCCATCATGTCACGTCATATTGCATTAACAATAGTATTAGGAATGTTTGATTTACTGCTTTACTATTATCGCATGATTGATTTGAGAACATGCTAATCTTTGCTCTATTATTCCACTGAGTTAGCTATTCACTCACACGTTATGGGATGGTGCAACACCCACCAGACCCTGTCTTAGATGCAGGTGAGGCAGGGATTCAGGATGCAGAGCCGGACTATGATGAGGACCAGGACGAGTTCTCATATATGCAGTACCACGACGGCTTTTCGTAGGTGGCCTGGATTAGCGGGACTTCTCAGTGGGACTATTTTTGACATTTTGATTCTGTTTATTTACATGTATATGAGACTCAGAGATGTATTCATACTTTGGAGACAGTTGAGATCTATTTTGTTTTCCATACAGAGATATGTATATCCTTTAGTCTTCCACTTGCTTTTATCACTGAATCTGGAGTATGAATTGTAGTTTTGGTATACTTTTACTCATGTGAATGCTTTAACTCAGACAACATTGAATCATAATCATTTTTGTTGCATAAGTGACGGTTTGGAACTTGGGAGTTGGGTTTACACACGACTCTCGATTTTCAAGGTGTTACAAGTTGGTATCAGAGCATGAATGACATTATACTGGGCCTGGGTTATGGTCACACGACGTACGTTATCGCTTCCTTTGACTTAGGTGGGTGCGAGGAAGGTTTAGAAATACTTATAGGATCACAGTTTCGCCAATAGGCGAAGTCCATTCGTATCGATCGTCTGATGGAGTCCATAACGCATCTAGGGTCGCATGAAGTGACCTAAGTAGCTTGTAGGTTGTAAGTAGGTGGGTTGAGACGTTATTTGAAAGGTTCAAAACCCATAAATGTGAATCCTTGGGCTGTGGGGCAACCACAACCCTTACTTTCAATTGCTAGGGCTTAAAAATCCCGTTTCACCTAATTTCTTCAAAATTCTTCCTCTCACCACTCCATTCTTTAATTTTTTCTTTGAATTTTCATGTTAGGCATTGATCCTAATGTGAAAATGATATAAAATCATACTTCGACAAAATTTTACAGTGAATAGTAAAATTTTATGAAAACTGGCCATTTGGCCATTCTAAATTTGTAATCTTTAGCACCTAATGGGCTAGATGGATGTATTAACTCCTTCTATCCCAAAATCATATACTATATGATAGGGAAATATATTCAGTTTTATAGATTGGCCCCAGAAAGCCCTGAATGGAAGTTTAGGCCTCCCTAGGCCAATCTACAATGAACTAAGGTGGGGCCCATACATATTTGAGGTCCCTAGGGCAGGGGGGACCCAACCCATGTGGTCCCACCGGCCGGATTGGTGACTGGCTGGTGATGCCATCGTCGTACGGTGGGCCCCACTTGCATTGAACTTCGGGCGCACGGTCTCTTTTGGGTAGGGCATCCCTCCCATGTGCGGTCCGTCCGTCAAAAACCCCTAAAAGGGGTACCTCCTTCACAAACAGCCCCCTCCCAAGCTCATTTCATGTTTTTCTTGCTGTCCCTTCTCAAATCGTTGCTCCAAATCCTTCTCAATTCCATTTCTTGCTGAAACCGAACCCATTCCATCCCTCCATTACGGTTTGCAACTCCTCTTGCAAATCTCATCCGTTGGAGCTCCTACAACCTCCATTTATGGCTGAAATCGGGTGGAACTCCATTCCCCTTTATTCTTCTCTTTTCTTTTTAAAAATTCAGCCTTAGGGAGCTTGAAGCATCCCTCTACAACGCCTAGATTTCCTTCTGTCCATTTGGGCAGCCATTTCCCTCACTTTCCATGGCTATTGTTGAAGCCATTTTGGGTCTTTTCTCTTTCTCCACCATCCTCTCTTTGATGGGAAAGAGAAAGATCGCAGCGGATGAGGCTGGACCTAGTCACCCTGCGCAATCCAGAAGACCGAGGGGTGGGCTGCTAGCTCAAGCGTCGCCGCAAGTCCAAGCACAGCCTGGGAGTTTCATACAAAGCGGGATTTGGATCCCCATGCTCAAATTGGGCGAGTGATATTAGCAGAGATGTCTCACGGGTGAATATACTGACCGTAAGGTGTTGTTTGAGGTGGACGTGGAAGAGCGACTCTTCGATAAATTTTTATTATTCGAGCGCATTGAAGTTGCACATTGGGGTCTGTTCTTTGAAGCCCGTTCTCGTGCTAATGTAAGCACTGTTCGTGCCTTCTACGCTCACATCCAGAATCCTACATTGGAGCCATTGCAGTTCAAGATTCCCTTTGGTAGAGACCGGATGGCTACGATCGATGTTCGGTTGATAGCGCAACTTCTGAACGTACCCCTTGGTGATGTTCATCCTAGTGCAAAGAATTTGAGGAGTAGGCGTGAACGAGATCGCCGTACCAGGTTCCTATGAGGTAGTCTGGTTCCATGGCAGCCTAACAATAGCCTCAAGGCGTCTCATATGTCTGATGATTTGCGCCTGCTGCACCACATTTGCACGTTCAACGTGTATCCCAGGTCGACAAATCACATTGAATGTATGCGCCTTATGGTTGATTTCTTGTATCAGGTGGCCCAGGGAGAAAATGTGTGTATGGCCACTTTCATGTTACGACAGATTATCCTCATAGCGAAATCAAGAAGAACGTCTGAGTCGCTTCCTTTTGGCCGGCTTATATGCAAGATCGCGCTTGAGTTTTCTTACAGACTTGGGCCGGAGTTGCCAGTTTCGATTCACTGCATTGATGAGTCTAGCATGGTCAAGATGAAGATCGGATCTCAGTATCGTGAGACTCATCTTGATGAGGATAGTGAGGGCGATTTTGATGACAAAGAGTATCCAAGTGAAGGAGAACCTGGATCGGAAGTAGAGGAAGAAGTCCACGAAGAGGTAGAAGAGGAGGCTTAGGATACTGATGAGAGCCCTCCTCCTTCTACTCAGGCTACTAGTGATGCTTTCATTACCCGAATTGAGGAGAGCCAGGTCACCTTACGAAGGAAAGTTCAGGAACTTCGGGCTGAGGTCGAGGATACCAAGGCCGTTATGAAGAGAAAATTAGGGTAAGGTGACTCGTACCTTAAAGGCGATCCTATGCTGCTTGCAGGATAAGGGTGCTCCTCCTCCATCACCCGACTCAGACTAGCGATGAGACTTTAGATGTTGTTGGTAACAGTTAGTCATTTCCTACTTTATGTTGTGTAAGCCTGTTAAGGGTAGTAGTTTACTTATGTTGCTGTTGTAGCTTTAACTGTCTTAGTTTCCATGTACTTCTTGTCATGATGCCTATAAGGAGATATCCCTTGTATTGTGACAATTTTGATTAAATGAAATGCATGGAATACCTTTAACTCTTTATGTGAATGATTGCGGTGTGTTTGTGTTATTGAGACTGACAAGGTTGTTCCCCTATTTTGAATGTAGGGAATGCCGCCTAAGGCTACACGGAGCACAGCTCGGCTTACATTGGGTGAGCCTATGGATCAGGTTCCCCTTCATTCTGGTGCTCATGCGGACCCTGCTGTGGGCCCGATTCCTGAGACAGCACGTGAGTCTCAGCCTCCTACTGGTCCTGCAGTTGGACCACCGCCTTTCACACTGCCCGTCAGAGAGCAGTACCGTGCGTCTTCTTCGACACAGTACATGCCACAGCCTGCTCCACCTCCAGATAGATTTGAGCAGATGATGGCCATGATGTAGCAGCAGCAGCAGCTCCTGACTACTATAGTGGGGGCTCTAGCCCAGGGTGGGAGTGTGACTCCACCTGCACCACTTGCGCATCTAGCTGAGGATGCCTATACATATGCTCAGGATGAGAGCATGGCTCATCCTGCACCACCTGCTTACCCTGCGGGGAATGTCGTAGACACACGGAGCTTACTAGAGCGATTTCAGCGCTTACGGCCTCCCACTTTTACGGGTTCTCATAGACCCGAGGAGGCTGAGTATTGGCTCGACCGTGTGTCGAAGATACTACGGATGCTGCATTGCTCAGAGACTGAGCAGGTTGAGTTGGCTACGTTCTTGTTCGAGCGGGAGGCCAGCTTATGGTGGGACAGTGTGTTGCGGACCGTTGCCGTTGACTACATCTGGACCTGGGCAGCGTTCGAGTTCCGTTTCCATGAGAAATACTATCCCCAGACATATAGGCATGACCGGAGAACGAATTTCTATGCCTCAGACAGGGAGGCATGACGGTGACTGAGTATGAGCATCGGTTCACTGAGTTGGGCAGATACGTCCCGACTATACTGGCAGATGAGCAGATGCGCATACGACGCTTTTCTGAGGATTTACGACCGGATATTCGGTCGAAGATGTGTTGCGTGAGCATTCCCTCCTGCGCAGAGCTGATTCACATGTCCATGCAGGCAGAGCAGGATGTGGATCGACTTACGCGATCTCGTGGCCCTATTGCTCCTAGGCCACTACCAGAGTTGCAGGACAGGGCCTTTGCAGGCAAGAGACCTCGCATCGACCCTCCTCTTAGGGCTACAGCGCCAGTACCCCCGATGCGGCGCCCCAATTTATCATGTACTGATTGTAGGAGATCGGGCCATTTAGCACAGAGTTGTTTTGCTCGGATGCGGGACAGTGGGTTCTCGCCGCCGTAGAAGATCGACCTTACATGCCCACAGGCTATATCAGCATCACCTTTACCGTTGGCTCCTGCGCACCCTTCCTTCAGACCTCCCGTATCTCAGTTCAGGCCGCCTCTACGGCCCATGGTACACTGGCCGAACCGGCCACAGCAGGCTCGAGTACATGCTCTAACAGCACAGGAGGCCGAGACAGAGACTTCTCAGCATTCGGCCTTTGAGGTCACTGCCCACATCGGAGGTATTCCTATTCTCGTGATGGTGGACACAGGATCCATGATTTCATTGATATTGCATGCCATAGTCAGGCACATTGGGCTACCGACTATTAGGATGGATGGGGTGCGAGTTTATATAGCTCACGGATCCTTTACAGATGCCACCCTGATGTGTGAGCGCTGTTTGGTGGATCTGGGGGGCAGGACGATGGCTATTGATCTTGTCGTCGACCCCTCTCTCTATTATCTCGACATCATTTTTGGCATGGATTGGCTGACTGCAGCGAGGGCCGAGATTGATTGTGAGACTCGTATAGTGACTGCCTACGAGCTAGAGGGCGCATCCTTTACATTTCTAGTGCGAGTAAATCTCCCTTTCCGTATACTTAGCTACGCTACTTTACTACAGGACGCTGGTGCCCAGATGCTTGAGCATACGCCAGTCGTTTGTGATTTTGGAGATCTATTCAGGAAGATCCCTGGTTTGCCGCCTCGACGAGAGATTGATTTCACTATCGATCTGGTGCCCGGTTCCACGCCCGTCTCACTGCCGATGTATCGCATGGCACCGTGTGAGATGGAGGAGTTGAGGACACAGATTGATGGTCTGTTGGAGCTTGGCCTTATTCGACCTAGTGTGTCTCCTTGGGGAGCACCAGTCCTGTTTGTAAGGAAGAAGGATGGTTCGATGCGATTGTGTATTGATTATCGCAGACTGAACCAGATCACGGTGAAGAACAAGTACCCTTTACCCAGGATCGATGACTTGTTTGATCAGTTGAGAGGAGCGCAATACTTCTCGAAGATTGATCTTCAGTCAGGATATCATCAGTTGCGCATCAGGGATGAGGACGTGCAGAAGACAGCATTCAGGACCAGCTTTGGCCACTACGAGTTCCTTGTGATGTCGTTCGGTCTCACGAATGCACCAGCCGTGTTCATGGATCTGATGAACAGGGTATTTCGGCCTTTCCTCTATCGATTCGTCGTTGTGTTCATTGACGACATTTTGATATATTTCAAGAGTCGAGAGGAGCATGAGGAGCACTTACGCTTGGTCCTGGATACACTCAGACAGCATCAGTTGTTCGCACAGTACAAGAAGTGCGACTTCTGGAAGCAGGAAGTGAAGTTCCTGGGACACGTGGTGTCCAAGGATGGCATGGCAGTCGACCTGTCTAAGGTAGATGCAGTTCAGGACTGGGAGCAGCCTGGTTCTGTCACTGAGGTGAGGAGTTTCTTGGGTCTCGCTGGTTATTATCGACGCTTCATTTGGGATTTCTCGAAGATCGCGAGACCTTTATCTCAGTTGACACGGAAGGACGTGAAGTTTGCCTGGAATGACAAGGCGGAGTCAGTTTTTCAGGAGCTGAAGGACAGACTTACGTCCGCCCCTGTGCTAGTATTGCCAGAGCAAGGGGTTAGATACACTATATACCCTGACGCGTCTAGCGTTGGTCTGGGTTGTGTCCTTATGCAGAAGGACAAGGTAATTTCATATGCCTCGAGACAATTAAAGAATCACGAGGAGAATTACCCTACACACGACCTGGAGTTGGCAGCCGTCATATTCGCACTGAGACTCTGGAGACATTACCTCTATGGAGAGGAGTTCGAGCTCTTTTGTGACCACAAGAGCCTCAAGTACATATTCACGCAGCGAGACTTGAATATGAGGCAACGGCGATGGATGGAGACTTTGAAGGACATCAAGTTCGAAGTCTCTTACCATCCTGGGAAGGCGAACCTTGTGGCTGACGCGTTAATCAGCAAGAAGGCGATAGAGTTTGCTGCTCCGCTGATGGTTGCTGAGTGGGATATGGTTGAGTTTTTGCGAGACTTTGAGTAGAAACTCACAGTAGAGGAGCCGTTTGAGTTCATCGCACATGTGCAGGTGCGATCTCAGATCGATGACCGGGTCATCGAGACGCAGAGGGATGATGCGCGTCTAACTGAGCTTCGAGAGAAGGCCAGTGATGATGCAGACGCCGAGTGACGAGTTGGCACGGAGGGGGATTACGTTATCGTGGCCGCCTATGCGTCCCAGATATCCCTGACTTGAGACGAGAGATTCTCGAGGCTGCGCATTGTACCAGACTCGCATCCAGGAAGTACGAAGATGTATCGCAACGTGAGGACCTATTGGTGGGAAGGTATGAGGACCCACATAGCAGAGTTCGTGTCCCGTTATCTTACTTGCCAGCAGGTGAAGGCAGAGCATCACCGACCACCTGGACTCTTGCAGCCTATACCGATCGCAGAGTGGAAGTGAGACTTCATTTCCATGGATTTCGTTTCAGGGCTGCCGAAGATGAGGAAGGGATATGATTCCATATGGGTGATCATCGACCGTCTGACGAAGTCGGCGCACTTCCTACAGATCAGAGTCACGAACTCTGCAGACGAGCTGGCTAGACTATATATCAGAGAGATCATGCGTCTACCTGGAGTTTCGTTGGAGATCGTGTCGGACAGAGACACGCGGTTCACTTCTATTTTCTGGACTTGCATTCAGGAGGCTATGGGTGTGAAGTTGAAGTTCAATACTGCCTTCCACCCACAGACAGACGGACAGACAGAGCGGGTGAACCAATTCTTAGAGGACATGTTGCGAGCTTGCGCATTGGACTTTAAGGACAGTTGGGATGACTGTCTTGCATATGCGGAGTTTGTGTACAAAAACAGTTTTCAGGCGAGTATCGGTATGGCATCTTACGAGGCGTTGTATGGGCGACCTTGTCGAGCACCGCATTGCTGGGCAGAGGTTGGTGAGCGCAGATTGATTGGCCCAGAGTTAGTGCAGGTGACGTCGAAGAAGATTGATATTATTAGACGTCAACTTCTCACAGCGTAGAGCAGACAGAAGAGTTATGCCGATACGAGACGGCGGCCGCTAAAGTTCACGGTTGGGGATCATGTATTTTTGCGAGTTTTTCCTATGAAGGGAGTCCTTCGGTTCGGGAAGAAGGGGAAGCTGGCACCGCGATTCATTGCTCCATTCCAGATCCTCGATCGTGTGGGAGCAGTGACATACCGTTTGGCTTTACCCACGCCTCTTGCGAGCGTTCACAACATATTTCATGTTTCTATGTTGAAGAAATACGTTTCTGATCCTTCCAATATCATCAAATGGGAGCAGGTGCAGTTAGAAGAGGATGTTACATATATCCTGCGACCGACGCGTATCCTAGACAGGAAGGAGCAGGTGCAGCATAGCAAGGTGATTCCCCTTGTGAAGGTATTGTGGATGCATCACTCTGAGGAAGAGGCTACCTGGGAGATAGAAGCAGAGATTAGAAATAACTACCCACAGCTTCTCGAGGAATACGAAAAGGTATAAATTTCGAGGATGAAATTTTTTGTTAAGGGGGGTAGATTTGGTTAGGCATCAAGTAAACATTGTCCCCAAGCCTGTTTTGGGCATGTTTTAGGTTATAAAAGGGGCTTAAACCCTCACTTCTCTCACCTATCCGAATTTGCTAGAAACCCTAGTAGGTGTGAGAGAAAAGGTGAGAGATTGTAAGAGAGAGCGGGAGAGAATTTCCTGCTGCTTGCACTATCTGTTGCACTTGCTTAAGCAACGCACCTCAATCACTTTTCCGGTGATTCCGCTGCATTTCTAGGTAAGAAAAGACCCCAAACACTTGCTGATTTAAGGTTCCTTCGGTTCCTTAGCATGGTAGCTTATACATCTTGTAAAATAGGTTGCCTGTTCGTCGTAGACGAAGCGTATATGCTCCGTTCGAATCAATACACTTATAGGATAAAAGGTGCGGATTCTAGACGCTTTGATTGACTGTTTTCAACGCTTTCAATGTTGTTTAATAGTAGATTATCGACGGCAATGCCATTTGACATGTACAACATGCTGTCCGTTTCCTGTTTCGTAAGTAGACGAAAAATATGAGATTTAGGGCATTTTAGTCATTTGTAGGAAATACTGTTTTCATCCATAATTTGCTAATATGATTGACATGGCTTCTTGTCGCATTAGGATATTAGGAATGCGTGCATAATTAGTTTGGCGAAGAGATTCGCCCAAATGTGTACTTTGAGTCGACATACTATATGTAGACTTAAGTGTGTAGACTAAGTGTTTGTATAAATGTTTGTATTAGTATATATTGAATTAAATGGTGTTATGAATTAGTTTGAGACTGAATTCTCAAATAATATGCTGATGTAAATGATTTCCTACATGTTGGCTATATACATGATTTCATTATATGTATGAAATGCATGTGTTAGATGATTTACTTAAGTTGTATGTTATAACATGTGTTAACATGCTCACATTGTTGTATTTCATTCCCTTTACTCTTATGTGATTGCTGATGTGAATTCATAAATGTTTGGGACTATACCTAGTCCAGGCAGTCGGCAACCGAGTAAAATCGTGGTTGGCTTATCTTTGCCACGAACGACGCGTCGATGAACGCGAGTCGTGTTTTGGAGTTGGCGGCAGTGGTTAGGCCACACGAGGTGTTTTATGCACTTCATGTCGTTCGACTTGAGATGCGCTCTTGTTAGTCGAGCCCGTCAAGTAACCCGACTGGCCATTGTATGTTCACCTTGTATGAGTCATAATTGCTTGAACCTAGGGTACTGAACTTACCATTGTAAACCCTATTAACCATGGTACCTTGATCCATAAAGACTCATGAGCCGGGCATGGTAGTATGGGACACCGTGGTCGAGCTGTCGGCCTACGCTAGGGCCACAAACCTCCCCGTAGTGACTAGTGAGCACCTATGACTCGTGAGCAGATTATGGTGGTATGGGACACTATATTCTTACTGTCGGCCTACACTGATCAGGCGACGACCCTTCCGTAGCAATGAGAGTGTAGTAGGCATGTATTGATAAGGTGTTGGGGGAGTGGTGCAACGAGTGCGAGCAATAGCCCTGACAGCCCTTATAGCGACTTACAAAATATACATCGTATGAGATTACTAGGAGTGACGACCCTAGATAGGATTTGTGTTGGGATTGATATAAGGGAAGTACCTTAGTTTTCCAATCCTGCTGTATGAAAAGGACTAATAATAACTTGGTAATCATATTACCATCACATTGCATGTTCCTGGAAGATGTGGAGCACTGTGGGAAGAAAGCATGCCGCGGGCGTAAGATGGTGCCGTATGAGGGAGATCATCGGTGAGGGTATCCATCATGTCACGTCATATTGCATTAACAACAGTATTAGGAATGTTTGATTTACTGCTTTACTATTATCACATGATTGATTTGAGAATATGCTAATCTCTGCTCTATTATTCCACTGAGTTAGTTACTCACTCCCACGTTACGGGATGGTGTTTGCAATACCCACCAGACCCTGTCTTAGATGCAAATGAGGCAGCGATTCAGGACGCAGATCCGGACTATGATGAGGACTAGGATGAGTTCTCATATATGCAGTACCACGACGGCTTTGCTTAGGTGGCCTGGATTAGCAGAACTTCTCAGTGAGACTATTTTTGATATTTTGATTCTGTTTATTTACATGTATATGAGACTCAGAGATGTATTCATACTTTGGAGACAGTTGAGATCTATTTTGTTTTCCATACAGAGATATGTTTATCTTTTAGTCTTCCGCTTGCTTTTATCACTGAATCTGGAGTATGAATTACATTTTTGGTATACTTTTACTCATGTGAATGCTTTAACTCAGATAACATTGAATCATAATCATTTTTTTTGCATTAGTGACGGTCTGGAACTTGGGAGTTGGGTTTACACACGACCCCCGATTTTCAGGGTGTTATAACTCCTCATTTGTAAAATGGTAATTTTTTGGAGAAGAGCAGAGCTCTGAAGGTGAGGAGCAGAAGAACTGATAGCGCAACATGGGAGTAAAGATGCGTAGATCGCACGACTCATGCAATAAGTTGCGCTAACCGCGCAACGAGTAATTCAGTTATGCCGATCACGCAGCCAGGTCATTATGTGGCCAAGGCTAAAAAGGGGCTGAAATGCTGTCGGAATTGTGGAAAGCATTCAAGTTCAATCTTCATTGCTTTAGGCCTTCTCCTTTGTAAAACGGACAAGTTCAAAAGAGAGATTGGTTAATTAAGTTCGACATTCCTCCTAAGTTACAGGAGATGACTGAACCCACTGTCGAAACACTGCTAAATTCAAGATTTGACATACGAGCTTTATTAATTATAATATTGTTCATTTCAAAGTATTCTGTCTTGGAATCAAGGGATTTCGAAGGGATGTAGATAAACTCAGAATCAATAACGCCATGGTTGTTATATGAAATCTCTTTATTAGATTAAAATAAAATAATTTTCCCGAATCAGATGCATTTTTTTCTTGTTCAAAACAAAATGACGACTCTGCTGGGGATATTAGTTTTATTTCAATGACAACGTTGAGAGTATCATAGGATTCTCATGGCATTTTTGATGTCTTCTGATGCCAAAATGGTGACTCTCAGTGGGAACATCTCCCCTTCATCTCTACGATAGATTATTTACTTTCTAGATACTAATCATAAGTATGCTTTGTCATTGAAGGCTTTCAAATCAAACTACAAATCACAACTAATGGCAACTTCTGTGAGAGAAGTGAGCTTTTATTTCACTCCAACTGGGTTCATGATAGAATACGTGTCAGACCCGCTTCGGGAATACATGACTCAACTGTCTACAAGCAAGAACAACTTGACTCAAGCTACAACTGGGGTGGTATTTGCTTCACCTCAGCCACTAGAAGGAGATAAAGACTAAACCCTAATGATGACTCGTAGGACGAGAGTACAAAATGCAAGGAATCTTCGAATAAACCCGCCTTCGCCGAGAGTTAAGGGCCCTGTGACGCACAATGCAACTAAAAGAAATCCTGAATTCGCTCCCTCTACAATTTATCCTGAGTGAGTAGTTCCACAGTTAACATTGCGTGACTTTCCGGCTTTAGTTGCCCCAAGGGCCAGGTGGACAAAAGAACAAAAGGGTAAAACAATAATGATGAGCTCACCAATGCCCATGTCACCCCAAGCAAGTCTGCTGGTGTCTGTATCGTCCTGATCGATCGATAGCATAGGAAGTACATGAAAGTCGAGCGATACTCCACTCTTTCCTCTCTTTGTAAGACCTGTGATGTCAATGTACTCTCACCCTACTCTAGCTACGATTTCATCAAAAAGTAGAGAAGCTATGGTATATATGGCTGAGACGAATCAGGAAAATATGTCGACTACGGAAGATCATATCAATTAGATGGTAGAGGCACAAAGAGTGCTAATGGATGAATGCAGAAACCTCAGGGAAGCACTAACAACTGTCACCATGATGTGGCCCAGATTATGGCTCCACCAATGACGGGTGCAGTAAATGGACATGAAAGCCATCCTGAACGCTCTCATCCACAAGGGGCAAGATCAAGAGAATCTGTTCCAACTGTGAGGACTGTAACACAAGAGATGTAAGACAAGTCATCGAAGAAGCTGTTAAAATAGAAAGAGAGCGCACAAATACTGGTTGTTTTAGGTACCAGACATCGTATTCAAGGGAAGTAGAAGATATCCCTTTTCCAGCCAACTTCAATCATTCAGACTTTCAGAAGTTTAACGGAGAAGGATCGCCAGAAGAGCACTTAGTGCAATTTATCACCAGCATGAGAATTTTTCTACAATATCTCAGTATTGCTTACGGTTATTTGGATCATCACTGACGCACAAAGCATTCTGATGGTATTTCAATTTAGCTAAGACCCGTACGCACATGGGAGGAGATGCAAGATGCCTTTATGTCAAACTTCTTCTCTTCAGAATGTGACATTAGCATCACGGAATTGGTTTCTGTACAGCAAAGAGAAGGAGAACTAGTGGAAAAGTTTATAGACAGGTGGAAGACATTAGGAGCTTTGTGTAGGAAATTACCAGAAGAAAAGAAACAAGTCAAGATGTGCCTGAATTCTATGGAAACGAGAATCACATTTCGACTCACCAGCACCGATATCCAAACCTTCCATGACTTAGCCACCTAGGCTCATGCCTTGGAATTAATGACCTGTAAGATGCCAGCCTTTCACCATGAAATAGGTAAGAGAGTACCCAGCAGGATGGCCACAAATACCGTCGAGTGTGATAAAAGAAGTAAGGATACTAGGGATTCAAGAGACAAGAGGTGAGAACGTAAAGAAGAATGGCAGCAGCCAAGAAATAGATATGATAGAAAAAGGGTTAGGGTGCTTAACTCTCATGAGGGGTTCACTTTCGACAAAGAAGATGTCATTCCTATGATGAATCAACTGCTAAAAGCCGGCACAATATCATTACTAGAACCCAAACATCCTGAAGATGTGACAAGAACAAGGGAAAGATTTCTGCCGTTATCATCGTCTGGTAGGACACCCGATGGAGAATTTCTATACCCTGAAGTGTATAATGCAGCGAATGATAAACAAGGGGTACCATGGCAATAGTGAATATGCTCACAATCTGAGAAAAAACTTAAAATGAAAAAGAGAAAAAAGGATCAGAAAGTAATAAAGAAAGTACCAATGATCACACTGAGATCAGGAAAGAAGATAATAAGTCCCGAAAATAAAAGGCAGGGGGCATAAGAAAAGAAGCCACTGAAAGACAGAGCAATGATGACAGGAATGAAATGATGAAGGTGACTTACGATGTAGTAAGTCATTTGAAAGGCATCTCGGCTCGGCTAAGCGTCTATGATGTGCTTAAATTGTCAGAAGAATTTCGACAAAGCCTGGTCCAAGCATTGTCTGACCATGATGTCAGAGAGACTTTACTGGCAGCGATGGAGCATGCAGAGGACAATAAACAAGAAGATTGTTCACCAGTCATCTCCTTTTCCGTTGACGATTTGATCTGTGAGGAAGAGCATAACAGGCTGCTAATGATAAAAGGTCATATCGAGGGGAAGAAAGTTAAATGGATTATGATAGATAATGGATCCGCAGTGAATCTCTTGCCACTTTCAATGTTGAGTAAGTTGGGCTACCGCCATTCGGATCTATGCCCTAATAGAATGATGATACAAGGTTTCAACCAAGATGGAAAACGTGCACTTGGCAAGATTACAATGATGCTGGAAATAGGAGAGCTAACTACTAATGTCATATGTCATGTTATAAACGCCACGAAGATATATAATCTCCTCCTGGGGAGGCCATGGATACATCAGTACGACATTGTGCCCTCTACTCTACATCAGTGTTTCAAATACTGTAAAGATGGAATACCATATAAAGTAATGGCTGATGCAAAGCCATATATAAAAGCCGAATCCTTCTTCGAAGACGCCAGCTATTATAAAGGGTTCGCAAAAGAAGAAAGAAAGAATGATGAAAGCGAAGCCCCAAACAACACTCAAATAAATGCGATAAAAGAAGAAGCAGATGAAGCAGGACTAGCCAGAACTGCTGAGACAAAGAAGAAATTCTATTTTGTGCCGAAACATCTAAGATAACCGGGGCAATTGCCGCTGACCCTGTTGTCACCAGAGCAGTTAAAAATCTTGCAATCCAATTACACAATGTCGTTGCCGCATGTTGAAAGGAATAAACAATTCTCGACCGCTCAACGGAGATTTCAAGTCAAGGCCAGCATAAAGCATCAAGAACCAATAGAATTTTACACTGCGGTGGAATCAAGGACCAAAGAAGAGACCGAGAATAATGTGTATCACGGTAGGCTAACATCGTAAGATCTCGAAAAGTATCATCCGAAAAGTAGAGAAATTATGAAAAGTATGGGCTTTGATTGTGAAGAGCCCATTGGCTTGAATCGTGGGAGAGGGATCTAGGTTCCTATCGGGATTAGTCAGGAAAAGTGAAGAAAATTCCAAGGATTAGGGGCAGAATCATCAATAAATACAGTTACAGTTGGGCAGTCGTTAGAAGAAGATCCCAAGATGAATGAATACCCTGAAATGGCACCGAAACAGATAGAAGACAGGGGGCAGCCAATGATAGATAGTTTGCAAGAGATAAATTTGGGTACAGAAAAGGAGCCAAGAAATACATTCATCAGTGTTGGTGTTTCTGAACAGGAGTCCAAAGAATATGTTCAACTTCTCAAAGAAAATAAAGACGTCTTCGCTTGGACATATGCAGAGATGTCGGGCTTAGAACCTTCTATAGCAATGCATCGATAAAACATATCCAAAGAGAAAAGACCAGTTAAACAAGCGTAAAGGCGATTTCATCTAGACCTGGTTCCCTTGATAGAAGAAGTGAATAAGTTAATAAAAGTTAGGTTTATCAAGGAAGTCAAATATCCCAAATGGATATCAAACATCATCCCGAGGAAAAAAGAAAAATGGGCAGGTCAGAGTGTGTGTTGACTTTAGAGATCTAAATAAAGCCTGTCTGAAAGATGATTTTCTCCTTTCGATAACTGAACTGCTAATTGATAGTACAACTCAGTATGTTATCATGTCCTTCATGGATGGTTACGCAGGGTATAATCAGATTATAATGGCACCTGAAGACGAAGAAGCGACAACATTCAGAATGTCATTGGGATTTTATTGTTATAAAGTAATGTCATTTGGTCTTAAAAATGTCGGAGAGACATATCAGAGGGTGATGCAAAATCTCTTCCAAGGCATGATGCACAAGCATGTTGAATGTCATGTTGATGACTTGGTGGTCAGGTCAAGAGATCATCAGGAGCATTGCGAACATTTGGCATCAGTTTTTTGTCGGCTTAAAAGGAAACAGTTAAAAATGAATCTAGCTAAATGTGTGTTTGGAGTATCTTCAAGAAAGTTCCTTGATTTCGTTATTCGGCATAGGGGCATCGAGATTAATCCAGGAAAAATCCAAGCTTTTCAAACATGCCACCTCCGAAAACATTAAAGGAATTGAAAAGTTTGCAAGGAAAGCTAGCATACATTCATCGTTTTATTTCAAATCTTACAGGGAGATGTCAACCATTTTCCCATCTGATGAAGAAAGATATAGAATTTGTGTGGGACCAAGCCTGCCAGAACGCGTTTGACTCAATCAAAGATTTACTGAAACGACTGCCAGTACTGACTTCTCCAATAAAAGGGAAGCCACTGATTTTGTACATATCTGCGGCTTAAAGTTCTTTAGGAGCTTTATTGGCAGGTGAATGAAGCTGGAAAAGAAACCACTCTCTATTATTTGAGCCAAAATTTGATGGGTGCAGAATCTAACTATTCCTTGATTGAGAAGGAATGCTTAGCGTTGATATTTGCAATACAGAAATTAAGACATTATTGTCTCTCTCACGCCATAACTCTGATCTTGAGGGCAGATCCTATAAATTTTTTGATGACGAGGCCGATGTTGTCTGGAAGATTGGCCAAATGAATACTATTACTTTCAGAATATACTATTACATATGAGCCGACAAAAGCAGTAAAAGGATAAGCAGTGGCAGACTTCCTTGCAGTGCATCCCGTAGCAAAACATGAAATCATCAATGGGGATTTTTCAGATGAACAAGTTATGTTGGTTGAGTCACAAAGCCTGTGGAAAATGTATTTCGACAGCGCCATTCGAGCATCAGGAGTTGGGGCAGGAGTGATATTTGTTACTCCTTAAGGAGACTTGTTACCTTACTCCTTTACGTTAGGCACTACATGCACAAATAATGAGGCAGAGTATAGAGCCCTCATTATTGGAATGGAAATGGCTCAAGAAATGAAGATAAAAATGCTGCATATCTTCAGAGATTCTAAGTTGATTATAAATCAATTGACAACTGAATTCAGAGTGAGAAAGCAAGAACTGTTGCAGTACTGTCGGAAAGCGCAGAAATTGCTAGAATGATTCTGTCATGTTGAGATCAAACATGTGCCACGGTCTGAAAATACAAGGGCATATGCTTTAGTCAGCTTAGCAGCAGCCTTGTCCTGCTCAAATCGAAGTCCTCTTCAAGTGACCATAGAAGAAAGAAGATTTTTACCATCTACAGAGGTCATCGAGGAGACCGTTGAAACACTTCCTGTATCGTGTTTGGAGATAACTGCAAATGATTGGCGTCAAACTTTCATCGGTTATTTCAAATATAACATCTTGCCAGAAGAACTAGCAGAGAAATAACAAATCAAGCAACGGTCAAAAAGATTCATTTATGAAGTGAACTATTGTACAAGAAGTCATACAATGGAATATTTTTACGTTGCTTAGATGAACAAGAGGCAAGTCATATATTATGAGAAGCGCACTCTAGGGATTGTGGAGCACATCAAGCTGATCAAAATTTATTCCATAGATTACATCAAATGGGATATTATTGGCCCTCCATGTTCAAAGATGTGATAGATTATGCAAAGCGGTGTCATGAATGCCAGATTTATGAAGATGTCATACACGTTCCTCCAGAGGACTTGCATCAATCAGTCGCCTCTTGGCCCTTTTCAACATGGGGACTGGATGTAATTGGTCCTATAAATCCATCTTCATCCAAAGGAAAGTAGTATATATTGGCGGCAACAAATTATTTCTCCAAATGGACAAAAGCAATTGCTTTACGTAATGTTAAAGAAAAGAACGTCGTTAATTTCATCCGGCACGCAATCATATACCGTCATGGTATCCCGAAGAAGATTGTTACAGATAATGACACTCCCTTTAAGAATAGAGGCATGAAAAAGCTCTGTCAGAAGTTCACCATTCATCACTCATTTTCAATACCTTACTATCCACTGGCTAATGGATTAGCAGAGGCGTTTAATAAAATGATAGTCAAGATACTGAAGAAGACGGTGATCAGGAATAAACACGACTGGGACGAAAGATTGCAAGAAGCTTTGTAAGCATATCGAACTACTCATCGGACAGCGACGAGAGCAACGCCGTATTCTCTGGTACATGATGTGGAAGTAGTGATCCCGATTGAAATACAAGTAGCATCACTCAGAGTGGTGGTGCACTAGTCCATAACAGACGATGCGAATGCAAAGATACTGAAAGAGCTGGATTTGCTTAATGAAAAATGGTTGGCAGCCCAACAGTGACTGCAATCATATCAAGCAAGGATATCAGTCGCCTTCGACAAACATGTTAAATATCATTCCTTCAAGAAAGAGGATATGGTGCTAATACTAAAAAGACCTATAGTAGTCACCCGTTGAACAGGGGGAAAATTTGAGCCTAAATGGGATGGGCCTTATATAATAAAAGAAGTATACTCTAATGGTACATACAGATTTATAGATCAAAAGGGACAGGGGATCAGTATGCCAGTCAATGCTCGCTTCATAAAGAGATACTATCCCTAAAGATATTACTAGTTTTGATCCAGAACATTACTGGCATAATGGTCCTGAGTCAAAAGGGGGCACGAATGAACAAGACCATGTTTATATGTCATCGAAAGAATGAATAAAGAAGAAGTTTGAGAGCATATCAATACTAGATATCGAATAAGTAGTGTGAAAAGAAAGTGAACATCGTTATTATTAAGTGAGCTCTGAAAAATCTTATCAGAATTGGTATTGTCACCATGTCGATATATTATAAACAACACAGACAGGTTCTCCTGAAAGTATCAGTAAGAGTGGTGACATATCAATCCTAATCAGAAAGGTTTATCATTTTCACAGCGCAACAATGATGATCAATCCCAATCAGAAAGGTTTATCATTCTCACAGTGCAACAACGATGATCACTCCTAATCAGAAAGATTTATCGTTCTTGTAGTGCCACAATGATAATCACACCCATTATTACCTTTTAAGGAATTTTTAAGGCAGTCTAGCCAAGTCCTAAAAAGGCCAAGTACTAAGAAGACCAAGTCCTAAAAGGACCAAGTCTTAAAAGGACCAGCTACGCATAAGACCTATCATTTTCGCCATTCGGGCAGCAATGAGAAACCAGTGGCCTTAAAAAGCCTGTGAAGGCCATCATATACATACCCATGCGGGCAGCTGATGAAGCCAGTGACTAAAAGCTAAAGGGCCAAAAGTCCTCGATGACTAGTCACGCGTGTAAGACCAATGTCGTCTGTATAGCTTTCTGGCAGCGTCACAGGAAACGGAGGTAAATGCCCTCTCGCGAATAGGCCCGACCTTGTAGATGAAGAAAAAGTGGGCCGCAATGTGAGCTCTCTGGTCCATGTCCATAGATAGGCCAACCGTGCGTAAGACCCTCCAGATTTAGGGTTATTGATTTCAGTACTAACTCATGAGGAAGGGCTTAAACCTACTCATTGACGGACTGGCGACCCTGGATCTGGTACCCCAAAGGTTGCCTTGTGCGCTCTGTGAACTCTAGAGAGTTACTGCGGCCAACCCTGTGCATAAATCCAACCGAGTTCATGGCCCCGGTAGCTTCACTAGGCCCCTCTGATGGATCGCAGTTTGTGAACTCACTAGGCAGTGAGAAGTCCAGCGAACTCCTAAGTGTTACAGAGACTCACATAAGACCACTTGACTTCACTGCTCAAGAGTCTGAAAAACTGTGTGCGCTCCACCACTCAAGAGGTTAAACTGTGTGTGCTCCACTACTCAAGAGCTTAAACTATGTGTGACTGACCAAATTAAAATTTAGTACCGCCAACTAAGACAAGGATCATCTAGGAAATCCCTTACTAACAAATCATAAAAGGATATAAAAAAATATAATACATTAATAATATAGCAGTAATCAAAGCATTGTGCAAATAAATTCAAAGCATCATTATCAAAATATTATGAGAAACTTATATGATTTGTAATTCTAAAAATAGTTACAGTAGCAAAACAGAACAAAACAATCTTATAGTTCCCCTGTAATGCCTAACGCTGCTAAGTATTATTGTAAATTCTCTTGAAAATTAACTTGAGCAGCAACATGTTCCATGCAGACAGTCGAAATCATCCTCACAGGATTAAGGAGACCAGCTAATTTCTCTTCCAGTAAGGCAATTAGTTCTTCATTCTTAATCAGTTCAGATCTTTCTGAGTTCACAGAATGAAGGCTGCACTCTATCTTTTCTTACACTTTTTCAATATTTAGCTTCTCCGAACTTTGTTTCTCCAACTGCGCAATCTCTTGCTTTAGAAGAGAAATGCGATTTTGGATAGTTACTTCATTATCAGTAAAAGTCTTCATTTGCTCTCGTAGAGATGATTGTTCTTGATCATGGCGAGACACAATCGAAGCAAGCTGAGAAACCTTCTCTTCGGAGTATGCAAGTTGCTTCTTATATTCTAAGGTTTCGGGTGGGACAGTCACAGTTTTAGCCGAAGACAGAGTACTTATTAAATTATAAAACCTTAAGAGAGAATTACATATGGGAGAAACGTCAACTTTGACCATCCGTGCGGTGCTATCCAATACATCCAAAGAGGCAATCAAATCGGACCATTGATCAGGATCCTTGAACATTTCAATGATCTCTAATACAAAATTCTTGATCAATGCCAATTTATATGAAGAAACTTTCTCAAAAGATAGCACATTTGATGAGGTTCCAATAGAGCTGGAGCTTACTGCCCCACTTTAAGGTACATTTCCTATTAAGAAATAAGAAATATAAAGTTATAATAAAATTATATGTGCAGGAAATATAGAGAATGCAGACAGGAAAAGGAAATACTTTCTGCTGATGTAAGAATAGCAAGTGGTTGAGTCTCTCTATGGAGTGGAGACTTAGGTGCTATCATCTCAGCAAAGGTGGGAGCCATATCTTTCGTACTTGAAGCAACAGTGGTAGAAGTAAGCAGCACAGTTAGCTCCACTGGAGAAGCCATTTCACGTTCAGTACTTGAAGCAATCATGATAGGAGTAAGCAAATCAATTGACTCCATTGGGAAAGAGATCCCGCATGCCACTGATAATGGAGGTATTGAGAACTTGGTGAAGCTCTTGGTGCAGCAGGGGGCAAATTCGAAGGAGAGGTAGTGTTTAACTCCGTATTTGCAGCTTGATCACCTGAGAAAAGAATGTGTAAGATTAGAAGGAAAGAAAGAAAGAACAAAAGTAAATGATGATAGAAAAACTTTCTTACATGGTGAATGTCCGTATTCCCCATAATTAAGTTCTCCTTCTTCTTCCCCTACGATAGGAGAAACTTCGACAGGTATGGCTTCAGAGATAGGGAGTGTATGTCCCTCATCAGCTGGAGCATCTTCCACAGTTGTATCATTGTTGTTGCCAACATCGACTTCCCCCTCTTCACAATCAGCATTCTGGTCTTCTTCTTCCGTTTCGCTTTCATCAGAAGTAGTACGTTCATATGAAGAAGTTGAACTTCCATCACTCGAATCCTTTTCACTTGACTCCTCAACAACCACCTATTTCCCTTTGAAAGGAGGCAATTGCTGACCTTCTGGTTCAATCTCCATGGTGGCTAAAATCGGTGAAACAACAGCCGTAGTTCCTTCCTGGGGAGAAAATTGGGCATGTGTTCGGGATCTAGTCATTGGAGAAGAAGTGAACTGCTATGAGGAAAGGCAGGTCCTTGAAACAGGGGAAGACGTTAGCTGTTGTTGAGGATGAGTGGAAAAAGAGAGCTGGTCTAGAGGATTGATAATATTCTCTGGTTGAGGGACAACCTCTTCTACAATTCGTCTTCGTGGACGTTGGAGAGGGATTTGTTCAAATTCACGAGTGTCACCACATGCTGTCCAGCCTTCGAGAGTATTATCAGGTTTTATTTCATGGATGGGCTCATTTACAGAGATATATACGCAGCGATGACCAGCTGAGGGGGCATGACTTGTTTTTGCAATGAAACTGACTCCCATTTCAATGACATGACCCTTAAGTGTAGGAGGAGGAAGCCATACAGGCCTATTCACCAGTAGACTTTTTCTGACCAGGTAGGATTGGTGTACCCACTATTTCATATGGTTGTATGATGCCCTTGGGGTACGATCGCAACTCGAAATGATAAAGGAAGGGTTGGCCTGGCCCAATAACTGTTTCTAGATCATCGCTCAATTAAATGGACCAGTACCGTAACTCCGCTTTCTTCTAGTGACTAGCCCACAATCTTTCGGTACTGCTTGATTGAAGCCGAACTGACGTGTGAAACGGCTCGGATAATATGGCTCTCATCAGAATTCGGTTCCTTCTCTTAACGGGAGACTGCATGATCTGATCAATATAAAAAATTCTCTTTCTTCCGAGGAGAGGGATTCCGTGTCCGTTTTCTCCGTATCTACAATATAACGGGGCAAGCCGAAATGAAAGTAGTTTATTTTGACATAAGAGGCAATGGCATCCTTCGTCCAGTTATAAGATCTCTTCGCCATAGACATCTTTTGAAAGAAGTGGAGAGGAACTTGAGAAGGGTGGACATAAGCCTTTTTCGGTGGTTCAAAAGTCCAAGGGAAGTAAACGCCAAGCCAACCAAGGAAATAATGCCATGGCATGTACGTTGAAGTAGAACCAACATATGGGCTTTTTACGTGGCATACAATCTCCCCAAGGCCTCTATAGATCATATAAAGAACTGGGGGAGTAAGAGAAAACTTAGCTCCTTCATCCATAACACTCGTAACGACAAACAATGATGGATGAATGACATCCACTGATTTGGAACTAGGGAAGACCACTACACTTAGGCTGTATGCGATAAATACCGTAAGCTCCCCATAGATAGATTATTCGGCATGGCCTTTTATATTCTTTTGGAGACGTTCGAGCTCCCATGAATGGTTGTCGTTAAACCTACAAGGATAAGCAAATGAAGGCAAGGTTATATATATATATATATATATATATATATATATATATATATATATATATATATATATATCTCAAGCTGCAATAAGAAGAGATTGAAGAAAAGAATTCTTACTTAAAAGCTCTACTGAAATGGGCCAGCCATTGCATAGGATGAATTTTGTAGATGTTTGGGAACTTAGACATTTCCCTAAAAAGTTCAGTGGTTGACTCTGAAATGGAAGGTATGCAGTCAGGCTAAGATATGAAAGTAAATTCCTCATTGGTGGGGACAAATTCATCGAAGAATTTTTCAGTTATTGGCAGGCTAATGATCTTGTAAATATCCCAAAGAGTGATACTCATTTCTCCTTCTGGAAGATGGAAACAATTGGTGGAAGGGCACCAATAGTTGAGAAATGCTTTCAAAATAGAAGCTTCCTTACAAAAGGGGGACGATGTCGCTTCGATTGCATGGAAGATATTGATCTTCGACAAACTTTTAGCATAATTTGCTAATATTGTGGTGGCCCATTCGGAATAATAATTACGAGGAGTAAGAAAACCTCTCGTTCTAAATTCTTCCGAGCTCCATATGAGGTTGCGGTGGCTAAAGCGCTATTTGAGTGTCTTGTAGAAGTAGGTTGGATATAGACTGTGAACATCGTAGGAGGGGACAAGGAAAATCATGGGATGGATGTCGCCCACTTGTTGTCTCGGTTTCGACGGTTATAGAATACCTTCCAATAGTCTTGGTTCCTTAAATGACCAAGACTCCGTATATGCCAATCTTTCTGCAGTAAGGTGATCTCTAGGTTCACAAACTAGCATGGAGAGATGGCGGTGAATGTTGATCAAAATTGAGATGAAGCCATGTATGTATGGGTTGTTGAATTTTATGGCGCCTTGTATAACACGGACTGATTCCTATGAGTTGTGGAGCTTCTTCCTGTTGTGTTCCTTTATCTTCTCTTAGATTTCCTGAGCT
The DNA here is from genome assembly GCA_037074715.1 of Magnolia kwangsiensis. Lineage (NCBI taxonomy): Eukaryota > Viridiplantae > Streptophyta > Magnoliopsida > Magnoliales > Magnoliaceae > Magnolia > Magnolia kwangsiensis. Next base: position 73,203,456 of record CM073575.1, on the reverse strand, counting down.
TTGTTGTGGTGATGCTTCATGTGTCTAGAAGGAGGAGGGATGTCCTCTCTAGCAGGTGGCCTTTGACTGGTCGTTTGATAGTGTGCTGTCATCTTCAACCAATTCTCCCAATTATAGTCACAGCAATGCTTTGGAGGCCTCTCAAGATCGCCCATGGTGATGGCTCTGTGAATATGTAACACCCTGAAAATCGGGGGTCGTGTATAAACTCAACTCCCGAGTTCCAGACCGTCACTTATGCAACAAAAATGATTATGATTCAATGTTGTCTGATTTAAAGCATTCACATGAGTAAAAGTATACCAAAACTGCAATTCATACTCCAGATCCAGTGATAAAAGCAAGCGAAAGACTAAACCATATATATATCACTGTATGGAAAAACAAAGTAGATCTCATTTGTCTCTAAAGTATGAATACATCTCTGAGTCTCATATACATATATATGAACAAAATCAAATGTTCAAAATAGTCCCACTGAAGTCCCGTCAACCCAGGTCGCCTAAGCAAATCCATCATGATACTGCATGTACGAAAACTCACCCTGGTCCTCGTCGAAGTCTGGCTCTACCTCCTGGATCTCAGCATCACCTGCATCTACAACAAAGTCTGGTGGGTGTTGCAAACACCATCCCGTAACGTGGGAGTGAGTGATCAACTCAATGGAATCATAGAGCAAAGATTAGCATGTTCACAAATCAATCATGCGATAATAGTAAAGCAGTAAATCAGACAATCCTAATACTGTTGTTAATGCAAGATGACATGACGTGATGTATGCCCTCACTGACGATCTCCCTCATACGACACCATCTTACGACCGCAGCATGCCACACTCCCTAGAGTGCTCCACATCTTCCAGGCACATACAATGTTATGGTGATATGATTTTCGAGTTGTTATTAGTCCATTCAAACAGCAGGATTGAGAAACTAAGGTACTTCCCTTGTATCAATCCCAACACAGATCCTGTCTAGGGTCGTCACTCCCAGTAATCTCATACGATGTATATTTTGTAGGTCACTGCAAGGGCTGCCAGGGCTGTTGCTCGCACTCATTGCACCGCTCCCCCATCACCTTATCAATACAGGCCTACCGTACTCTACTGCAATTGAAGGGTCATCGCCTCCCGTAGACTCAGAATACGCTCGCGGTCACTATAAAGGACTCGTTGCCTGATCAGTGTAGGCCGACAGCTAGAATATAGTGTTCCATACCACCATAATCTGCTCACGAGACTAGGTGCTCACTGGTCACTACGGGGAGGTTTGTGGCCCCAGCGTAGGCCGACAGCTCGACCACGGTGTCCCATACCACCATGCCCGGCTCATGAGTCTTCGTGGATCAAGGTACCATGGTTAACAGGGTTTACAATGGTAAGTTCAGTACCCTAGGTTCAAGCAGTTATGACTCATACAGGGTGAACATACATCGGCCAGTCGGGTTACTTGACAGGCTCAACTAGCGCGATCGCATCTCAAGTCGAATGACATGAAGTGCGTAAAATACTTCGTGTGGCCTAACCACTGCCGCCAACTCCAAACACGACTCGCGTTCATCGACGCGTCGTTCGTGGCCAAGACCAGCCAACCACGAATTCGCTCGGTTACCGACTGCCTGGACTAAGTATAGTCCCAAACACATATGAATTCATATCAGCAATTTATGTAGGAGTGTTGGAATTGAAATACAATCATGTGAGCATGTAAACACATGTTATAACATACAACTTAGGCAAATCTCCAAGCACATACATTTTATGCATATAATGGAATCATGCATATAGTCAACATGTAGGAAATCATTTACGTCAGCATATTAATTGAGAAATCAGTCTCAAACTAATTCATAACATCATTTAATTCAATACATACTAATACAAGCATTTATACAAACACATACACTACACACTTAAGTCTACATATAGTATGTCGACCCGAAGTGCGCAATTAGGTGAATCTCTTCGCCAAACTAATTATGCACGTATTCCTAACTTCCTAATGCGACAACAAACCATGTCAATCACATCAGCAAAATATGAATGTAATCAATACTTCCTACAAATGACTAAAATGCCCTAAATCTCATATTCTTCGTTGATTTACGAAACAGGAAACGGATAGCATGTTGTACATGTTAAACGGAGATGCCGTCGATAATCTACTATTAAACGACATTGAAAGCGTTGGAAACCGTCAATCAAAGCGTCTAAAATCCTCACCTTATCTCTTATGGACACGTGATTTCGAACGGAGCGTATACGCTCCGTCTACGGCAATAAGAGAACCTGATTTACGAGTTACGTTAGCTAACATGCTACGAATCCTAGTAAACCTTAAATCAGTAACTTCTAGGGTTGTTTCATACCTGAAAATGCGGAAGAATCACTGGCTTGGTGATCAGGAGGTGTTGCTACAACACGTGCAACAGGCGGCACGAAGACAGGAAAATTCTCTCCTACACTCTCTCTCAAACTCTCACCTTTTCTCCCTCCAAATCTAGGGTTTCTCTCAAACTGGGATGGGAGAGAGGAGTGAGGGTTTCAACCCCTTTTATAAGCCCAAAAATGCTGAAAATAGGCTCCGGTACAAGGTTCACTTAGTGCATATCCAATTCGGGGCTGTTTCGGTCCAAAAGATGCTTTCTAGTGGTCCTCTGGCCGAATGCGATCGGACTTAAGCTCATGCGCACCTAATCTAGCACGCATTAAGTTTTCAGTCCGGCAGGGTTCGCAGATCGCACATGGCGGACCAGTTTCAGTTCAGCGATCACCGCACATAGATCAGGGCTGAAAGTCTCATGATATGAAATAGAAATTTTTTCTGATCCGAGGGTGTAATCTGGCTGAATTCTGACGGTCAGAACGCTTAATACTGACACGTCAAGTCGTGTGCCAGATTTGAATTTGAAATTCTAATTTTGTCCCTATTCACACTCTATTCAGTCCGGGCTCAATGAAATAGCCTGTGATTATCAGTTGGACTTGATTTTCGAAATGATTGTCAAGTCCAGCTAGGCGGTCCTAACGGTCTAAGATAGGAGGTATCGGACTTTCGATGCGCGGTCTAGATCCAATACAAAGATTCAAAGTGGTCCAGAGAACAAACCTGCTTAGAGTTTGATCCAAGGTTATAGAGTATTGTAGAGTCATTGGTTCTACTCGATTTGGGTCTTGTAGAACATATTTAAAGTGATCAGGGACTATTTTCCAGCTACTCTAGCGTTGCGCTAGCTAACTTACGCTTAATTTCCATAGGAATTAATTCTACGCAATTTTGGGTCAAGTTGGTACTCGAGTCCAAGTACGGATTTTTCACGAGCGTTACAGAATAGGAGACGATAATGTTGCGATACGTGAAGAAAATTCAAATGTAGGGAGTATGGGTTCTTTTATGTAGGTAGGGTGTCTAGGGGTTGTCTTGAATTTCTTATGTGAAGTTTGAGCTGGATAGGAAGGAGATTCTGTTACTGGAGGCGCTGCAGCCTGGAAAGGTTCAGTGTTTGGCAGCTCTTGATGTGAAGGGTGATCAAAAGGAGGGTTTACAGTGGTGAAGGTTCCTTTTGCATGGGCCATGGTTGGGTAAAGTTAGAAATGTGGTTAAGTCAGGAAAACTGGCGAAAGTGGTGGTTGCGCGGACGACACAACAGTAAAAAAGACTTTAGTGTGCAAAAAATGGTTACACGGATGGTGCAACGTTTCAAGACCTTGCACGACGAAAAGTTGTTGCGTGGATCGCGCAACACTTACTGGTTGCGTGGGGAGAAATCGTAGAGACAGAGTTTCGCCACTGGAAAGAGGAACGAAGAAAATGACAATTGCTGGACTATTTATAGAGGATAGGGTCGAGTACCAAACTCGAGTGGCCGTTGCGCGAGCCGCGCAACAACCCTAGGAAACCTGAATTTTTTTAAAGATTGATCCGTATTCTTTGATTCAAGGGAACAAAAGAATGGATCAAGGAGGCATCTATTGGAGCATAAAAAATCATGAATCATGAAGGAAGATTCAAAGTTAGAAAAAACAGACATAAAGCGAAGAAGGAAACATTTCTGTTGCACTAATTGTGCAACCAGATGAGTTGTTGCGCGGTTGGTGCAACTAGCTATAAAGGTCTCAAGACTCGTGCAGCAAGATCAGGGTGTTGTGTGAATGACACAGATTATTTTATCCCTACACGAACCACGCATCAAAGAGAATCATTATGCAGCCCACGCGGCAATTTTACTGTTGCACAGCTAGCACAATCAGGAATAGAAGTTGATCAAGATGAATGGTCAGATTTGGTACGAAGTGGGACCCATGGCACAAAGACCTAGGGTTGACATGTGTGGGGGGCCTATAAATACCCTACTCCCCTCATTTGAAAAAAGAAAATTTTCTGGAGAAGAGCAGAGCTCTGAAGGAGGATTGAAGGTGAGGAGCAGAAGAAAGAGTTCGTTGTGCGAATTGCGTAGCTCAAGTACTAAGCTGCACTGATCGTACAACATAGGAGCAAAGCTGCGCTGATCACCCGACTCAGGAAATAAGTTGCACTGACCGCACAATGAGTAATTCAGTTGCACTATTCGCACAGCTAGGTCACTATGTGGCCAAGGTTAAAAAGGGGCTGAAATGCTAACAAAATCATGAAAAGTATTCAAGTTTAATCTTCATTGCCTTAGGCCTTCTCCTTTGTACAACAGACAAGTTCAAAAGAGAGATTGGTTGATTAAGTTCGACATTTCTCCTAAGTTATAGGAGATGACTGAAGCCACTGTCGAAATACTGTCGAATTCAAGATTTGACATACGAGCTTTATTGATTACAATATTGTTCATTTCAAACTATTCTATCTTGGAATCAAGGGATTTAAAGGGATGTAGATAAACTCAGAATCAATAATGCCATGATTGTTGTATGAAATCTCTTTATTATATTTGAATAAAATAATTTCCCCGAATCAGATGTATTTCTTTCTTGTTTGAAATAATTGCATCGTGATTTAAATTTTGAGGATAAAATGTTTTTTAGAGAGGAGAGTTGTAAGATCCGTATCCTACCTCGTACTGTTCCGTAGGCTTCCGCGGTCCTCCCGGTCGAATTTCGGTGATCATCAATCTTTTATCGGCATTTGCGTGCGATCTTGAGTCGTGTCCCATATATTTGAGTTGACTCAACCCGAGACTTATACCCTTGCGACCGCACCGTCACCGCGGTTTCGATGCCGCTTCTTACGCCTCGAGGTGATACCTGTGCCAAGAGATGTGAGCCCATGTTCAGTTTGAGGAAAATACTGCACACTACAATTTCGAGAGAATCTCTATGGAATGTCACATCAATCCATCAATCAATCAAAGTATAACCCATCACTTCATCTCATCCCCAAGTACAACTACCCTCCCCAAAAGTCAATAAGTACTTTACCTCTCATGTCACTTCACCATCCCTCTCTCCCATCACCTCTCTCTCTCTCATTCTCTCTCCCTCATTCTCCAAGAAAGAAACCATCCAAGTAAGAGAGCCTCCCATGGAGAGAAGCTAGTGTGGCCCACTTCCTACCACCCAATCCTACCTTCCTTAATCAATCTTAATCATTGAATCATGTCCCATTAGAGCTAAGATGAGGAGAAGTCCAAGATCCAATAGTAGGTTTTCTTCTAAGGTTTGATTTGTGTGATTTTTCTGATTTAAGGGCCCACATATGGTTGAACCCATCTTGATGTATGCATTGTTCTCGAGGGACCTATAGTGGCGAGGTCCCTCCGCTACTCACATCTCTCTCTCTCTCTCTCTCTCTCTCTCTCTCTCTCTCTCTCTCTCTCTTTTTCACTTTTGTGGCCCACCTTGATGCTTGATCCATGTCGTACATGATGTGGGACCCACCTGTTTATGGATTTCATTGTCATGCCCCGAAAATTGAGGGTCGAGCAGAAGCTCAACTCCTAAGTTTCAATGCATCACTTATGCAACATAGATAATGATGTTTAAATGTTATCTATATTGGTGCATTAAACATGAACGAGATTATACTAAAACAACATATCATACTCTAGAGATAATTAGATTACGCAAGCGAAAGACTATGATAAATATATAAAGCACATAAGTGGTTGTAAGTCCCCAGAGTATGAACATGTCACTGGGCTAAATAATTACTTGTATAGTTTTAAAATTTTTAAAATGGTAAAATGTAATGGTTGTCTAATCTGTATCCCTGTAATCCTGGCAACGCAACCCCAGGTCTACATAGACCTGCCAAAGAGTCACATGTAGGAGAACTCTTCTTCATCATCATAAAAGTCAGGCTCCATCTCGCAAGCCTCGCCATCACCTGCAGCTACAATAGAGTCTAGTTGGTGTTTTAAAACACCGTTCCAGAGTGGGAGTGAGTGATCAACTCAGTAGAGCTACAAGGCAAAGGTTAACATGTTATCAATCTAGTCAAGTAGTAATGATAAGGCAATACAACAATCATACATAAGTACTCTTGTTAATGCAAGAATAGTATGTGATAATGATGATGCCCTCGCCTGCACTCCCTCAGTGACATCATCTCACGATCCCGCATGCACCACTTCGGACACGTGCGCTTCCTCACCAAAGCACATGTAATGCGATGCATGGTTGTGTTAGCCAAATTTAATTAAGCTTATTCATACATCAGATTTGAAAAGCTAAGGTACCTCCCTTTATATCATTTACCCAAATAATGATCCATCTAGGGTCGTCCATCCTAGTTAATCACATACGATAAGCAAGTTATAGGGCAACATCACCCCTGATTGAAAAGTAGTAGATAAGAAAGTTCGGGTCTCTACGGAGAGGCTAACCACCTCACCGTAGGCCTAGTTTATACTCGAGGTCACTACAGAAAGGCTCATCACCTTAACGTAGGGCGACAACTCGAATACAGTGTCTCATACCACCGTATTCAGCTCACGAGTTTAGGATACTCAATGGACACTACAGGGAGGCTCGTCACCCCAGTGTAGGCCGACAACTTGATCACAGTGTCCCATACCACCATGCTCGGCTCATGATTCTTAGCGGATCGTGGTACCAAGGTTAAATAGACTTTTCACTGGTAAGTGGTACCTTAGATTCAAGCAGTAGCATCTATACATGGTGAACATACATTAGGCTAATTGGGTTACTTGACAAGCTCGACTGGTATGAGCGCACATTAAATTAATCGACATGAAGCGCATACGCACTCCTCGTGGCTTAACCACTGTTGATAATCATCGTATGACTCGGATTCATTGAATATATCCGTTGTGGCGAAACCAGTTCGGCCAATAATCGTAAACCGTTACCGATTACCTGGACTACGTATTAGTCCCAATCATACTCAAATACAATAGGCATTCATATGTGATAGTCAAAAAGTATGTGATAACCAATTCAAATATAAATCTCATTTGAGCATTTTTAACAAACACATAGTGCACATGTTATTATACATAGGCACTTCATTCATAAATCACGTAGTAGCGAGATAGGTTATATGAAGGAAATTGTAACTATAGATACGGTAATTGAGAATCTTATCTCGATGCCCTTATTAAATATGTTTCAACAAGCAACTTCTAATTCAGACATTTTATCAAACATTTAGACTATACAGATCAATATACATGTAATAAATTAGTTATAACATTTATAGCAAATCCTTTCACAAAGAAGTTGTTACACATACAACAATCATGTATTCTCAATCAATAATCATGACAAACACAAATCATAATTCCATATTAATTCAAACATTTTAACAAACACATGAAATGCATTATATTCAACATAGTTCATATATATGTGTAATACACGAAAAACATCACATCTAAGTACATATTACAATAATCAAGTCAGTTGTAAATCATTAACTGATATTGAATGCCTTGAAAATCATAACCTAAATGCTTATAGTCCGTACCTTTTGTCGGTTTACTCGTTATAAACTCGGTTCGTACACTACGTCTTTATCTATGGCACAAAGACTACCTAAACATTGAAATAGGTTAGTTGTTTCGCTGATTCCTCTATTTGGATTCCAAGAATGAGATTAGGGTTAGGATTTCTTACCTAAAAATGGATTTGAAATCGATGGTGTAGTGATACGGGAGAGACGATTTGGTATGTGGAGTGGTGGGAGTGAATCCTAGCAACAAACCACTTGTCCCTCACACTTCTCCTCATTCTTTTCTCCTCTTTTCTCTCTTCTCTCTCCTAAGGTTAGGAAAATTCCTATGGAATGAGAGAGGGGTGAATTAAAGGTCTTATATAGGCCCAGAACTGGTTCAAATGGCCTTAGGGCCATGGTATACTTAGGTTATAGCTAAAAAGCATCTGTTTCGGGCCAACGGAGCTCATCGGGAGGTCCATTGCTCGCATATGGTCTGAAGGAAGTTCCCTGACAATGGATCTATGCTAGGTTAAGATTTTGATCTGATCAAATTAGTGGATCGATCATGGAGGACCAGTTTCAGTTCAACGACTATCGTCACTCGATCAAGGCCACAAGTACACTGTCATGTGTAGGGAAATTTTCTTAATTCAAGGGTGTAGTTGGGTTAGAATCTGATGGTCTGAAACCTTAAATTTGACTTTCAAGTGAATGGCCCAAATCACTTAAGTTTTATTTCATTTTCTAAAGATATTCGCGTTCTCACACTCTTTGCTATGGGCTCAAGTTGTGCGTTTCTGGATACTATTTGGACTCGATTTCCACGATAATTGTCAAGCCTAGTAAGGTGGTCATAACCTTATTGTTTCGAGGTCATCGAACTTTCAATGCGCGGTCCAAGTTTGATATAGAGTTTCAATATGATCTTAAGAGCAACTGAATTTTTGAGATTTCTCCTAAATTTTTAGGTAATGTAGAGTTAGCAATTTTACTGGTTTTGGGTCTTACAGTTCGTATAAAAAGGGTTCAAGCTAATCTACTAATTAATTTAGTTTAGTACTTAATTAATTTTTATCTAATTTCTACATAATTTGATCCTTAGAGATTTCTGCCTGAGGTGGTACTCAGTCTTTGTACAGATTTTTTCTCGGTGTGGTGTGTCCACAATACCTTCACAAGCAGGATAACTTTACTGCGCAGCACCTATTCCTTCCTGTCTAGGATATGCGTCGGTCGCAGTACATAAGTAGCATCTTCACTCAAATGTACCTGCTCCCATTTGATAATATGAGAAGGATCAAGAACGTATTTCTTTAGCATCGATACGTAAAATACGTCGTGTACGCCTGTGAGTGGTGTGGGCAAAGAAAGGTGGTACGTTACTACACCCATTTGGTCTAGAATCTAGAATGGACCAATAAATTATGGCGTAAGTTTTCCCTTCTTGCCAAATCAAAGGACTCCCTTCATTGGGGAAACCTTCAAGAATACATGATCCCTAACCTCAAACTTTAGCTGTCGCTGCCTCATATTGGCCCAACTCTTTTGTCTGCTCTGTACTGCAACAAGTCGACGCTTGATAATGCCAATCTTCTCTGTGGTCACCTATACTAAATCTGGACCAATCAGACTCTTCTCACCAACTTCTGCCCAACAATGCGGTGCTCGACATGGGTGTCCATATAATGCTTCGTAGGGAGTCATGCCAATGCTCGCTTGAAAGATGTTGTTATAAGAGAACTCAGCATAGGGAAGATAGTCATCCCAACTGTCCTTGAAATCAAGCACACATGCCTGCAACATGTCTTCTAACACTTGATTTACCCGTTCCGTCTGCCTATCAATCCATGGGTGGAACGCAGTACTGAACTTTAGTTTGACCCCCATTGCTTCCTGGATATGAGTCCAAAAGATAGACGTGAATCACATGTCTTGATTCGACACAATCTCCATAGGCACTCCATGCAGACGTACTATCTCCTTGATATACAGCCTGGTCAAATCATCTGCTGAGTTTGAGACTCTAATCGAGAGGAAATGAGCCAATTTTGTCAACCAGTCCACAATCACCCAAACGGAGTCATGTCCCTTATCTTTGGTAACCCTGAAATGAAATCCATAGAGAAAAAATCCCATTTTCATTCAGCTATAGGCATGAGCTAAAGTAAACTAGGAGGTCGGCGATGTTCGGCCTTGACCTGCTGGTACGTGAGGCAACAGGACACAAATTCTGCTATGTGGGCCTTCATGTTGTCTCACCAATATGAACGCTTCATATTCCGATACTTCTTTGTACTACTAGGATGCATCTCCATCTTCAAATTGTGAGCAGCTTCGAGAACTTTCCTTCTCAAGTGATGAAGTTTTTGGATGCATAGGTGGCCATGATAATGTAAACCCCCATCAAAACTAACTCTCCATTCAGATTCTTCGTTTTCAGTTACTTTCTCATTTTCATCAACCATGCATCTTCTCTCTGAGCCACAATAATTCAGTCATCAACAAGTGGTTGCAAGCGGATGTGTGCAATGCTCTCGAACTCCTCTACCATAAGTTTCTGCTCATAGTCTCACACGAATTTCACCATGTTCCATTCTTCTATCATTAGCAGAGCTATCATCTTCTTACGGCTCAACGTGTCTGCCATAAGGTTGGCCTTGCCAGGATGGTAGGAAACCTCAAACTTGAAGTCTTTCAAGGTTTCCATTCATCTTCGCTATCTCATATTCAAGTCTCTCTATATGAATATGTATCTGAGGCTCTTGTGTTCACAAAAGAGCTCGAACTCCTATCCATATAAGTAATGTCTCTAGAGCTTTAATGCAAAGATGACGGCTGCCAACTCCAGGTCATACGTAGGGTAGTTCTCCTCGTGTTTCCTCAACTACCGCGATGCATAGGAAATCACTTTGTCCTTCTGCATAAGAACAAAATCCAAACCAACACGAGAGGCATTGGTGTAAATGGTATATCTGACCCCCTACTCTGGCAATACTAGCACGGGTGTGGACGTCAACTTGTCCTTCAGTTCTTGAAAGGCTCCTTCTGCCTTCTCATTCCAGGCAAACTTGAGATCCTTCTGAGTGAGCTGAGACAATGGTCTAACTATCTTGGAAAAGTTCCTAATGAATCAGCGATAGTAACCTGCCATGCCAAGGAAACTCCTCACTTCAGTAACTAAACCGGGATGCTCCCAGTCCTGAACTGCAGTTACCTTAGCAAGGTTCACAGTTATTCCTTCCTTAGACAGCACATGTCCTAAGAACTTGACTTCTTCTCTCTAGAAGTCACACTTCTTGTACTCGACAAACAACTAGTTCTTCCTGAGCGTATCAAAGACTTCTCGTAGGTGCTCCTCGTGATCCTTTTGACTCTTGGAGTATATCAGGATGTCATCTATGAATACGATGATAAATCGATACAGATACGGATGAAACACCCGATCCATAAGGTCCATGAACATGGTGGGTGCGTTTGTGAGTCCAAATGACATTACAAGGAACTCGTAGTGCCTAAAGCTGGTTATGAATGATGTCTTCTGCACATCTTCATCCCTGACGCGCAACTGGTGATACCCTAATTATAAGTTGATCTTTGAAAAATACTATGCCCCTTTCAACTGATCGAACAGATCATCTATCTTGGGCAAAGGATGCTTATTCTTCACTGTCACTTGGTTCAACTTGTGATAATGAATACACAATCGTGGTGATCCATCCTTCTTCTTCACGAACAACATGGGTACTCCACAAGGAGATACACTCAGTCATATGAAGCCTGCATCCAACAGATCATCGATTTGTCTCCTCGGTTCCTCCATCTCACATGGAGGCATGCGATATGTTGGTAGAGATATAGGTGTCACACCTTGCGCTAAGTTAATGGTAAAATCGATCTCGCCCTGAAGAGGTAGTCTAGGTATCGTCCTAAACACATCCGTGAAATCTCAAAGAACAGGCGTGCTCCCAAGTGTCAGACCATCAACATGCTCTAGTAAGGTAGCATAACAACTAACACGGTAGTACCAACTGACCTGAACTGGGAAAGTAAAGGTCGTGCCCTTAGATCCATGGGCTGTCACCACTTTAGTATCGCAATCGATCTCTGCCTTCATCTTGGTGAGCCAATCCATGCCAAGAATGATGTCATAATGACATAATGGGACAACCATCAAGTCAACGAGCATTGTTTTGCTCCATAAGTCTATCGAGTAACCTCTACAAGTCTTGGTGGAGTCTGAGAAGGTCCCTCTGGAGGTAAGGAGTCTCACCCTAACCATAGGAGTAGTTTCCAATACCAGTCACTTGATTGTTGCGCATGATATGATTGAGATAATGGACCCGGTGTCTACTAACAGAAACACAAGTGTACCTTAGATGTGTGTCATGACTTCAAAAGCCAATAGTGCTACATTTGCTGTCTCGAACGCCTCATCTGCAAGTGAGTGTACACGAGCTCATTAAGGATGATTTAGTTGTGGTACCATAGGTCGTTGAGGCGAACTACTACAAGGTATATTAGGCCTATAGAAAGGCTATGTTGGTGGTACTAAACGTAGAGGTGGAGTCGAGATATCTTGGAGAAGCTGGCGATTGATCTTCTTAGGTGGCGAGAAGCCATTATCCCTCATCTTGGTGAAGTAATAAGTATTTGCATAGCCCAAACTCTTGGAGTAGGTTCACCACAGATCTGATCGCCTCAGCTGGCTCGGTGGAGTTGTATGCCTAGGAGGCGAATCTTCTTATGGCCTCTTGTTAAGGAACGATTTGCTCGATAAATCTGGTCGAGGCCTTAGAACCATAGGTACGCATGTATGAGATAGTCTATCTCGTCCTGCTCAACTCGCAGAGACATGTTCACTAGCTCAATATAGTAGAGAATGTTAGTCTAACACATCTTCGTACATATCTCAGGTCGCAAACCCTCAAAAAATCACCACGTTCGCATCGGCTCATCTGCTAATATCAAGGGAACGTATCTGGCCAACTTCGTGAACCTATTCTCATACTTGGTCACAGTCATTCCTCCTTGAAGAAGGTGAAGGAATTCACCCTCCTCGTTACGGTAGGTGAGGGGGAAATACTTTTTGTGGAAGTCTCAAAAGCATCCCATGTCCACACATACCCTTCGGGAACGGTCCAAAGGATGCTGTCCCACTAGAGACTTGCTTACTTCTCAAACATATATGTGACCAAATCAACCAGCTCTACCTCGGTGTAGTGCAGTGGCTTCAGCATCTTAGAGATGTGGTCAAGCCAATATTCGGCCTCCTCGGGTCTGTGAATACCCATAAAAGTGGGAAGTCAAAAGCACTGGAATCACTCAAATAAGCCACTGACATTCAGGTTTCCAACAGGGTGCATAGGTGGTGTAGGTGGAACCACATTCATGTTTTGGGCAAGGGCCCCCGTGATGGTGGTCCAAATCTGTTGATGCTACTGCATAAGGAGCATCATCACTCCAAACTATCAGCAAGAGAAGCTGCCTGAGGCATGTGTGGTGTCGAGGTACATGTGCGGTTCTGTTCTGGAACCAGTGGTGCAAAAGGTGTTGGACCTTTGGTGTGGCCAGTGGCCAGCTGTGAATTTGGCAGTCTCATGATTCGAGCCTAAAGTAGGGTCCGTATGGAAATTTCTTAGGGGAAGTGCCCCATCACTCGATTTGTCAAGTATAAGACATGTCGTACTCAGAGTGGCCTTAGTTGGCATTCCCTATATACAACATAGGGTGCAACATGTGTGAGATTCTGCATAAGAACTCACACTCAACCAAACATCATTTGCATTCCAAAATAAAAGAAGCTTCGTGTATTTCATTTAACTAAAATCGTCACAATACATGAGATGTAGTCTTACATGGATCATGACAGAAGATGCATGTGAGCTAATCTAAACAAAGTTTTAAACACTAAAACATACCAACCACTATGCCATACTACTAAGCCTATCAAGGCTATAACATAGAAAGCAAGAAGATAAAGAAAACCTAAAGATGATTACAACATATGACTAGTCATCCTACTCTGGTGATGGAGGAGGAACACCCTTGTCTTGCATACAACACAGGAGAGCCTTCAAGTTGTGAGACATTTTCTTAAATTTCTATTTCACGTAGGCCCTATTCTCTTTAAGTTCGGCCTGAGTCTCTCTAACCTCCTGTCACAAGGCGACTTAGTCCTCCTCAATCTGAGCCAAGCAGGCTTTTAAAGCAGCCCGATCATGGTGGCGCTCATGTGTAGTAGGAGGAGAGCCCCCATCAGAGTCTTGGGCCTCCTCTTCTTCCTCTTCCTGCTCTCCCTCTTCCTCACTTCCTCCATTTCATTTCCATCCTCTTCTTCATCACTTTTTTCCTCTTCACTTCCCGTCTCATCCCTACTCTCATCAAGTTGGGCTTGACATTGTCAAGGGCCAATTCCTATGTTGTTGAGCGTGGTGTCATTAATGTAGTGGATCAGCACAAGCTCCATGTCAAGTCGGTAGTCAAACTCTCGAGCAAGCTTGCATATGAGTTGGCAAATGGGAGTGAAATATCTCTCCTAAAAGAGTGTGCGGTCTATACTATTTGTAGCAGGACAAATGTAGGCAGGCACAACTTGTCTCCCTGCCCAGCTCTGTATAGGAAGTCGACCATTAAACGAGTTCATTTAGAGTGATTGCTCCACCTAGGATACACATTATGTGTGAATATGTGGTGGAGTAAGTAAAAGTCATGAGTCATCTTGGTCGCTAGGAGGCAGTTGCCTCAATTTTGGTGGATCAGTCAACCGCAAAGAAATCACGTACGGTGATCTCTTTCATGCACACTCTTGAGATTCTTCTCACTAGCATGAACCTCACCATGCTCCATTCCCATAATCTGAGCTATCACACCAACATCAAATGTGGCTTCCCGCCTTCCCACGTGAATAGTGAACTGTAGAGGCCCAACAATGGGTCCCGTATGTGGCCGTAGAAGGCTCGGACAGTGCTCTCACATGCACGTGACTTGCTTTCAAATATAGGACCCCATCGGACGTCCAATAGGAGGTCCATCACTAGATATAACCCAAATAGCTTTTCATCCACATGTGCTTCACAGAGAACTTTACGGCCCTAGAACCTACCATGTGCAACGCTCGTTTGTAGGGCCCTTTCGAGCAAAATTTGTGGATCAAGATCCCATTTCATCCTCTGCTCTCCTGCGACGCTTGTACTTACTTCAGCCCCTGATTTCTTCCTTAGACGGGTTGGGTGGCTAGGCCCAACTTCATATGTGGAAGCCCTCTTCTTTCCCATGAGGGAAAGAAGTGTGGAGAGAGAGAAGATCATAGCCACTAGCTCAAAAAGAGCCATGAAAGTAAAAAATTCTTGGGAATAGGGTGGATTGTAAGGCTTGTGTGTTATGAGACACAAAGGTGTAGGCTTTGTGCTCAAATAGGTAGGAATTAGGGAAAATGGGGCGTTGTATGAGATGGGTTTGAGGAATATGATGTAGGGTGGGTATGTAATGAAGAAGAAGAAGAAGATATGAGAATAGTAGGCAGATTTGAGAAGAAAAGTGAGATTTTTTAGAGGCTTGGAGGGTGTAGAAGCAAGGTGGGGGTTGAAATGAAGTAAAAAGGGACAAATAGAGGATCCCACATGATTTTATGGCCCCCACACAAGTGCACAAGGTCGGCTCGACGCGGGCCGCTGCGGCCCACTGGACCTGGACCCTTGGGCGATGGCTCGCCCTGGGGGCGATAGCATCCCCCTTCCAGGGTGTCAAAAATGCATGGGGTCCACTTTGTTTCCCCCTGATTTGTGTAGTTTGGGCCCATGAATCCATTTGAGATGTTTTCGGAGTCCATCTCGTGCATATTCACACTTTTTAAGTGATTTAAGTGTGGATTATGCCAAATCATCATCTAAACCCATCGATTGATGGTCAAGAAAGGAATTGGGATCATCTCACATGATCACAGAAGTATATGAGTCATATTTCATCGGTCGGTTTCGCCCGTCGGTGAAACTTGGAATCGTATGTTCATTTCTACATTTTTATCTCACCCTCCTAAGTCAAAGTATGTCAGTATGCATTGTGTTACCTAACCCAGGTCTAGTCTAATCCAAATCATGCTCTGATACCAACTTGTCATGTCTAAAAAATTGAGGGTCGAGTAGAAGCTCAACTCTCGAGTTTCAACGCATCACTTATGCAACATAGATAATAATGTTTAAATGTTGTCCATATTAGTACATTAAACATTAGTGGGATTACACTAAAATAGCATATCATACTTCAGAGAAAATTAGATTATGCAAGCGGAAGACTGATAAATATATAAAGCACATAAGCGGTTGTAAGTCCACAGGGTATGAATATGTCACCGGGCTAAATAATTACATATGTAGTTTCAAATTTTACAAAATGATAAAATGTAATGGCCGTCTAATCCATATCCCTGTAATCCTGGCGAAGCAACTCTAAGTCTACATAGACCCGCCAGAGAGTTGCATGTAGGAGAACTCCTCGTCGTCATAAAAGTCAGGCTTCATTTCGTAAGCCTCGCCATCACCTACAGCTACAATAGAGTCTGGTTGGTTTTTTAAAACACCATCCCAGAGTGGGAGTGAGTGATCAACTCAGTGGAGCTATAAGACAAAGGTTAACATGTTATCGATTCAGTCAAGCTGTAATGATAAGGTAATACAGTAATCATATCCTAAGTATTCTTATTAATGCAAGAATGGTATGCGATAATGATGCATACCCTCGCCTTCACTCCCTTAGCAACATCATCTCACGACCGCGCATGCACCACCCCGGACACGTGTACTTCCTCACCAAAGCACATGTAATGCGGTGCATGGTCATGTTAGCAAATATTTAATTAGACTTATTCATACAGTAGATTCGAGAAGCTAAGGTACCTCCATTTATATCATTATCCAAACAATGATCCATCTAGGGTCATCCATCCTAGTTAATCACATACGATAAGAAAGTTATAGGGCAACATCACCCCTGATTAAAAAGTAGTGGATAGGTAAGTTCAGGTCGATACAGAGAGGCTCGTCACCTTAGCATAGGCTTAGTTTATACTCGAGGTCACTAGGAAAGGCTCTTCACCATTGTATAGGCCGACAGCTAGAATACAGTGTCCCATACCACCATATTCGGCTCACGAGTTTGGGTTTCTCAATGGACACTATGGGGAGGCTCGTCACCTTAGTGTAGGTCGACAGCTTGATCATGGTGTCCCATACTAGCATGCCCAGCTCATGAGTCTTATCGGATCGCGGTACCAAGGTTAAATGGGCTTTTCACTGGTAAGTGGTACCTTAGATTTAAACAATCACGTCCATACATGGTGAGCATACGTTAGGCCAATTGGGTTACTTGACAAGCTCGACTGGTATGAGCGCACATTAAATTAATTGAGATGGAGTGCATACGCACTCCTCGTGACCTAACTATTCTCAATAATCACTGTACAACTCAAATTCATCAAACGTATCCGTTATGGCGAAACTAGTTCGGCCACTGATCGTAAACCATTACCGATTGTCTGGACTACGTATTAGTCCCAATCATACTCAAATATAATAGGCATTTATATGTGATAGTTAAAACAGCATGTGACAACCAATTCAAATATAAATCTCATTTGAGCATTTTTAACAAACACATAGTGCACATGTTATCATACATAAGCATTTCAACCATAAATCACGTAGTAGCATGACAGGTTACATGAAGAAAATTATAACTATAGATACAATAATTGAGAATCCTATCTCAACGCCCTTATTAAATACACTTCAACAAGCAACTTCTAATTTATACATTTTATCAAACACTTAGAATACACATATCAACATACATGTACTAAATTAGTTAGAACATATATTATAGCAAATCCTTTCACAAAGGAGTTGTCACACATAAAACAATCATGTATTCTCAATCAATAATCATGTCAAGCACAAATCATAATTCCATATTTATTCAAACATTTCAACAAACACATGGAATGCATTATATTCAACATAGTTCATATATATGTGTAATACACGGAAAACATCGCATCTAAGTACATGTGACAGCAATCAAGTCAATCATAAATCATTAACTGACATTGAAAGCCTTGAAAACCATAACCTAAACATTTATAGTCCATACCTTTTGTCAGTTTACTCGTCTGGAACTCGGTTCGTACAGTACATCTTTGTCTACGGTACAACAACTACCTAAACATTGAAATAGGTTAGCTATTTCGTTAATTCCTTTATTTGGATTCCAAGAATGAGACTAGGGTTAGGATTTCTTACACAAAAATAGATTTGAAATCGACGGTGTACTGATATGGGAGAGACGATTCGGTATGTGGAGTGGTGAGAGTGAATCTCAGTAATAAACCACAAGTCTCTCACCCTTCTCCTCACTTGTTTCTCCTCTTTTCTCTCTACTCTCTCCTAGGACTGAGAAAATTCATATGGAATGAGAGAAGGGTGGGTTAAGGGTCTTTTATAGGCCCATAACTCGTTTAAATGGCCCCAGGGCCATGATATACTTAAGTTATAACCAAAAAGCATCTATTTCAGGACAATGGAGCTCATCGGGAGTTCCATTGATCGCATTCAGTCTGAAGGGAGTTCCCTGAAAATGGATCTACACCAGGTTAAGATTTCGGTTTGATCGGATTAGTGGATCTCTCGTGGAGGACCAATTTTAGTTCAACGCCTATCGTCACTCGATCAGGGTCACAAGTGCACTGTCATGTGTAGGGAAATTTCCCTAATCTAAGGGTATAGTTGGGTTAGAATTTGACGGTCCAAAGCCTTAAATTTGGCATGCAAGTGAACGGCCCAAATTATTTAAGTTTGAGTTTATTTTCTAAAGATATTCACGTTTCTCACACTCTTCGCTACGAGCTCAAGTTGTGCATTTCTGGATACTATTTGGACTCAATTCCTGCGATGGTTGTCAAGCCCAGTAAGGTGGTCATAACGTTATAGTTTCGCATTCATCAGACTTTCGACGCGTGGTCTAGGTCTGATACGGAGTTTCATTGTGCTCCCAAGAGCAACTAAGTTTTGAGATTTCTCCTAAGTTTTTAGGTAATATAGAGTTAGCGATTCTATTAGTTTTGGGTCTCATAGTTCGTATAGAAAGCGGTTCAAGCTAATTTACTAATTAATTCAGTTTAGTACTTAATTAATTTTCATCTAATTTCTACATAATTTGATCCTTAGTGATTTCTGCCTGAGGTAGTACTCGGTCTTTGTACGGATTTTTCTGAGACATTACGTTTATCCACACCTTCTGTTAATCCCATGGGTCCCACATGAGGTATGTTTTATCCAAACTGTCCATCAGAGGGTCACCTCAACGTATGTGGCTGATGAGTCACCTATACGTGACCCCACCTGGACGAATGTACTACATCCAACCATCTTGCCTTGGGACATTCAGCAGCCTCTGCTGCTAGACTATATAAAGGGAAAACAAACATCAGCTTTAATTCAAAAGCTGGAAGGTCACCCTCACATGGACCCTACCTTAATGTATATATCCGATCCACACCGTCCACCCTTTTTCCTAGCTCATTTTAGGCATTAAGCCAAAATATAAAGCCAAACCCAACCTCTAGTGGGCCACACCATCAAAGAGATCATTTTATCAGTGATAAATCAGTTAGGGCCCACTATAATGTTTCTATATGTTAAAACATGCTAAATGTTGGACTCGTTAGATGCATCCCTGGCCATAAAACCCATCAAGCAGACCAGATCGTCATGATATGGGGCCCACCTATGAAATTCTTAAAAAAAATCTAGTTGACATTTCTACTGCTAGCTTCTAGAGGATGCTGCAGCGAGCAGCGTCCTGGTACTAGTAAATCGGGCAGGGAGAATGGGCCCCACCTCATGCCCCACCATGATGCATGTGGAGCATCCACACCATGCAATTGATGCGTCCCCTCTAGGCATGGGAATACCCCAAAAATTTGTTGTTCATGGCGCTCAGGTGGACCACACCACTAACAGCAGGAGATTGAACGTTTACCTTTAAAACCCTTTTTGGGTCAGAAGAGTTTTGGATCTATATGAAATTTATTTTTCATCTTAACCCAGGTCTTTGTGACCTTATTAATGGATTGGATGGAGAATAAATGTTATGGTGGGCCACACGTGTGGCCCCACCATTGTTATGTTGCGTACTCACCGTTTAACCTCTGGATGGTGGGAGGCTGGGTCCACTAGAGTACCTTACACCTTCTATATACATAATAATATTATATATATATATATATATATATATATATATATGTTATGTATATATATTATAATCTTATATTATATTATAATATTATAATATGATATAATATTATATTATGTATATAATATATACATACATATCAGTGGTATATTACACTTGTGGGCCTTATGTGGGACCCACCTTTTTGGGACATGGATTGCTGGTGTACATGTACAACAGATGTATAGTTGCTATATTAACGTTGCCCAACAACATGGGACCCACCTTACATCTTAGTCGTCCATCCATTTGAACGGTGGGTCCCCACCATGGCATGCACGTGATATCCAAATCGTCCATCCATTGGCAATCTCATTTTAAGGCTTGAGCCTAACTGAGGTAGGTTCAAATCTCTGGTGGGCCACCATGTGGACACCACCATGATGTATTATTTCATCCACACCGTCCAAATTATGTTGGACGGTGCTGGATAATGTTTGGATGTGTTGTTCAATGTTTGGATATGCTGTCCAATGTTTGGATGGTGTGGATTTACTTGGGCAATGTTTAGACGGTGCTAATTATCATTAGTGGGCCATGTGCCTCATGGAATAATTATGTACATGGTACACATGTTACACTTACAACTGTTGAAATGGTTTTGATGTGGTCCAAGCCCACTTAAGGCCCATTGGTGCGACTCATCCATGAGGCCCATCATGATGTGTTTTGGCCCATGTATAGGGCCCACCTGTTTGTATAGTTAGGCCCGTGTAGCGTGGCCCATTTGATGCATATGAGGCCCAAGCAGTGCAACCCACTGGTTATATATAAGGCCCACATATGAGGCCCATGGCGATGCATTTATGACCCATTTGATGAGGCCCATTGTGATAGGTTGGAGGCCCATAGGACGAGGCCATTATGATATATCCGAGACCTATGGACGAGGCCCATTATAATACATTCGAGGCCCATAAGTGAGGTCCAATGTGATGTATGTGTGGCCATAATGTTGTGTATGAATACCTCATGTAGGCCACTCCTTGGGAGCAATGTTGGTTAGACATCCACAATGATGCGCAATGATTGTTAAATGTCCTCATTGTGACCTTCCTGTGGGCCTTGATAGGCCCATTCTCATCATTCTCTTAGTGGGTTAACCCAAATAAGTGGGCCCTATTCGCCATAGACGGATGGTTTCGCGATATCAGATTTGATATAACCAGACCAAGGGCCAATCTTTATATTATGGTCAATCGGTTATTCACCTATGGACCCTGCCTTATTTATATGATGATTATCGGTACCGATTATTGATTATGATTATTGAGGCCGATTGTTGAGGTCGATTTTGATTTTTGAGGGTGATTCTGAATGTCGAGACCAATTCCATTTATCAAGGCTGAATTCTGATTATTAAGGCCAATTAATGAGGCTGATTCTGATTGCCGACTCTAATTGTTGAGGCCGATTCCATTTAGGTTATTGAGGCTGATTATCGAGGCCAGTTTCGATTGTCGATACCAATTCTGATTGTCGAGGCCGATTCCAATTATCGAGGCCGATTGCTGAGGCCGATTTCGATTTTAAGTGTTGAGGCTGAGTATCGAGGCCAATTGTATAGGCTGATTCCGATTGTTAAGGACAATTTTGATTATTGAGGCCAATAGTTGAGGCTAATTCAGATTCTGATTGTCGAGGTCAATTGTCGAGGCCGATTCTGATTGTCGATACCGACTCTGATTGTCAAGACCGATTCCATTCTGATTATCGAGGCTGATTCAATTGTAAAGGCCAATTATTGAGGCCAATTCCATTCCGATTGTCAAGGCCAATTGTTGAGGTGATTTTGATTTCTGATTGTCGAGACCGATTATCGAGGCCAATTATTGAGGACGATTTCGATTCTAATTGTCGAGCCCGATTGTTGAGGCCGATTCCAATTCCAATTGTCGAGGCATGTCGAGGCCAATTTCGATTGTCTATACCGACTCCAATTATTGAGGCTGATTGTTGAGGCCGATTCCATTCAGATTGTCGAGGATGATTTCGATTGTTAATACCGATTTTGATTGTCGAGGCAGATATCAAAGATGATTCTGATTGTTGAGGCCGATTTTAATTTTGATTGTCGAGCTGATTCTGAGTGTCGATTCCAATTGTTGAGTTCAATTTCAATTATCGAGGCCAATTTTGATTATAGAGGCCGATTGTCGAGACCTATGTGATGTATCTGTGACTTGTACTTGAGGCCCATTGTGAAGTGTATTCAGCCCATGTTTAAGGCCCAATGTGATGTATATGAGGCGTATGTGATGAGGCCCATTGTGATACATTTGAGGGTCAGGCGATGGAACTCATTGTGATGTATGTTAGGCCCATGTGAAAGGCCCATCGTGATGTATACTAAGCTTTTGAGTGAGGCTCATGGTGTTGTATATTAGGCTCTTTGTGAGGCCATGGGTCCATTGTATGTTAGGCTCTATGTGGGCCACCCCTTGGGGGCAATGTTAGTTAAATGTCCACATTATCGAGGCCGATTGTCGATGTTGATTATTGAGGCCTGTTATTGATACCGATTATGAGTATGTGACAGCATAACATCATGATACATGCCCATACGCATCATCTACATATTTGTTATGAGATGTGATTGACCATTACATATGCCATAGGGAATGTTGTTCATGGGGTCCCTAATAGGCAAAGTTGCCCCACATGAGCACACGGTATGCACAAGATTAATACATGATTGGACTATGTGACTCATACATCTTGCATTTGTGTGACATGACCACCGTATGCCCTAGTAACATTAAGGTTGTAGCCTCCACAGGTATTTCTTGGATAGCCAGATGGGACACCGAAAATTTATTCTACACGTGGTGCTATAGATATCCCTGGGTGAAAGTTTCTAAATCCTCTTGATTCCAGAGGTTGTTCCAATGTCTAGACCGAGTGGATGCATGAGCGTAGGAGATCCGTATACTGTTAGGCCGTGTCTCTCATGTGTTGTGGTCGGTTGGAAGTGGGTACAACCTTACTTACCCAAGAGGAGGGGATAATGCTAGGCTGAGTCTGACTAGCTCGAGGAATAGGTCTGCTATCGATGAGTTGGGCCCGATATTGGCAGGTGGATAGTGAGGTCTCTTTCACTCACCTTGTTGCGTGTGATGGGATGGCGATCTGATTTGGAGTGTAATAGACCCTGGTGCTTTTCTAGAGAGGAACTGTACTAATATGCGGACTTATTGAGTAGGAGTTTCATACTTATGCATTCATTTCATTCACTATCCACTCAGGCTGGGGGTGCGCAACTAATTGTTATGTACCTTTACATGGCCAGGATTTCGGTTGGGCACGCGACTAATCTGAGATCAGGACTTTACCACATTAAGTCTGACTATCCAAATTTTGCTATGAGACTGGTTTGGATAGAAGTCTCTTTTGATGGACCCCGTAGCCTGCGATACTACGTACTATCATCCTGACTTCACACTCCAGCTTGATCATTTCATTCCTATTGCATATTGCATTACATCCTCAGCACATAGTATTTGGCTTACAGTCTTCGCATTACATAGCTGATCTACATTACTTCCCCAGTATATGATATTGGTTATTATATTTTTGCATTGCATAACCTAGATAAGGCTAATGGTATTTATGGGCCTATCAACATGTTTTTACATTATTCTGATATTGCATTATTTATGGGCCTATCAACATGTTTTTACATTATTCTGATATTGTATTAGTTATGGGCCTGTCAGTATTTTCGCTTACTCTGATTACTCTGATATTGCTTACTCGGCACTTACCTTGTGCACACACTTTCACCACCCACTAATCTTTCTACAAGCTTATACACGATAAATACATGTAGGTGACGTTAGGTTGTAGCAACGTTGAGCTTGGAGAGTGCAACAGACTTATAGAGCTTCGATTTTTGACATATGTATTTCCCTTTCAGCATTGTATTCAACTGTTTATATTAGTGGATATGTGATGATGATGTTGCCTTTATGATTTGGGTATACTTGTGGTTATGCTTATTACGAGATAAATGTACACTAAAAAAATCCTCCTTGTAAGATCTCAGGATTAGAATCTGACATATAGGCACTGGGAGTCGAGAATGGGGTACTACGAAGGTTGTCGGCACCAGATTCGACCTCAGTCTAACATTTTATTTTTTTCCAATTTAGATTTAGATCTTCTTCTAGTTTTGATTCTAGTTACTTTTAGAATACACATGAGATTAGTCCCTATGGATTCGACCTCGGTCTTACCGAGAATATTACTACATCGCGACTTTACACTTGGGGTTGTGCATAAGTTTTTGGCACCGTTGCCAGGGACTAACGATTGTGTTTTTCTGAGATTAATTAGTTTTAGAATTCAGTTAAGATTAGGGTTTATTTAATTTTTATTTTTTAGTTAGGGTTTTTCTGAACCATTTTTAGAAACTAACTTATCTTTCTAATTCTAGGTTAGGAACTTTCTTAATTTGTTTTTAGAAACTAACTTTCCTAATTTATTTTTAGAAACTAACTTGTTTTTTTATTTTGTAGGATCTTAATATAGAAACTTCTAATTTGGTAAGTTCTTTCCAATTCTCTCTCTTTCTATATCTAGACTTCTTATTGCTTTAGATTTCTTTCTTTTTAAGATTAATTTAGATTTTTCTTATTTTCTGAATTTTTCTAATCTAAGGGTTTTAGAACTTTCTAACTTTAGAATTTTGTTTTTACGATTTTTCCTGTATCTTTTTTAGGGACTAACATTGTTTTCTGATCTCGTAGGATCCTCAAATATAGTCCTCTCTTTTGCTAACTTCTTCCTTCTACTTTTTGTCCATATTGCTGTAGAATTTTTTTTAGAAGTTGGGTTTCATTATGTATATGTAAGAGTGGGACGTTAGTATGGTAAGCTAGTTAAGAGATGTTGCGAAGGAACGTCAGATGATTATGTTAGGAAACAACCTGTGTCTCAAAAAATTTCTAAAACCATTATCGAGAACTAGCTAGAATATAATGTTTCACTGGTTAAGAAGTCCTTCAGTGATTATAGGTGGGAGAATAATTATACTCCACAGATTAAGAAAATAGTACATGATTATTGGAGTGAGAATGATTATCACCCATCAGGCAATAAGAAAACATTCCATGATTATATTATTGGTGATAATGTGTACCAACAACTACCAAACTCTCCCACATATGACCCATATGACTATGATCAATGGAAACATCAATAAGATAGTGGAGGCAAGGTTGTCCCAACCTCAATCTAATCGAGAAATACAATGCGAGGAAAGTAATCTTAACTTGCTTATGGGGAATAAGGAGTTAGATTTTGTTAATGAGCATATAGTTCAATTTCTCAAAGAGTCGATCTCGATGACTGTCCAAATGAATGATCAAGAGACATGGGTATCTTTCAGATATAATGATACTAACACACTTCATTCACATGACACACTTGGTTTCAATGAGGAGGAAGATGCTAGTTTATTTAAACCTCAACCCAATTTAGAAACAGAATGTGAGGAAAGCAATCCCAGTCCACTTGTGCACTGCACTGAATTGGAAGATGATGAATATTGAGATGACAATCATGAATGTACAACCTAAATTTCCTTGGAATCGATCTCAAGTTTGGCCCATGTCAATGATTAGGAAGTGGTTGGCCATAAGGATTTACTCCACCCATCTAACATGTGTAATTTAAATACGGAGGATGAACCCCTTTCAACTGACCCTTCCAACTCTTGTGAGGCGTGTTTAGATCACTCCCCTAAATTAAATAATGATTGGATTAGGGAGATGGACTATTTTCCCGATATGACTTTGGAACTTGAAACCACCCAGTTGAGGCCACCATTTGAGCTATACACTTTTGACGATTTAATGCCTCTACTGAGTAGTATCAATGAATCAAGTCTTCACATTAATGCTTCGCCTACTAATCCTCAATCTGTCTGTGGAGGGCAAGAGCAAGAGAGCATGCTTTCATCTGCTTTCAAAGACGATGAAATCTTTGGGCCGATCATCATAAATTTCAATGTGGAGAGTGAGTCACTTTCAACTAAATCTCTCAACTCCCTAGAAGATTTCTTGAAGCACTTTGCAGATTCAAACGATCCCATGATACAAGACATAGTGGATGCCTTGTAAGACTATACCTTGGTTGTTGTTACTGACCAAGAGAACCCTTATTCTGGAGCCCCTCCTTCCACAGATCCTGAACAATCATCATTAAAGGAGGGAGAGCTGACAATTGAAATGAAGTCTAAAACTTCAGAATGTGTTGAGACTACACCTCTTAATGAGATTTTTCTGAATTTAAAATACTTGTAGTCTTTGATTCACCATGGTGTACTAATATTGAAACTTTTTCCATCACAAGTGAATTATATATACTTTTGACACCTCAGAAGATTAAAAGGAAACCTTATGCTGAGGTGGACGGGAAAAAGGTGTTTCATGATCAACACATTCTTCAGAAATCATTCACACCAAGTTAAAAGTTCCTCTTGTATAATTCTCGGTTACATCTATTTTCGGATAAACTCCGATCTCGTTGGACTTACCCTTTCATTATTACTAATGTCTATCCTCATGGGGTTTTTGAGATTCGAAATCCAAACAATGACAATGAATTCAAAGTGAATGGACATCGTTTAAAGCCATTTGTTAAAAATTTTGATTCATAGGACATGTCCATACCTCTGAATGATCTTGTTTACCAGGATTAACCTCCTAGTCTGACGGAGGTGTAGTTAAGTTTATTATTTTCCACCGTTTTAGGATAGTTTGCTTTCTGCTGTTTTAAGATAGTATTCTTATCATCTGTTTGAGTCTTTTGTGCTAACCCATCTTTCTCACTGATATCATTGGAATAGCCTCAAAATTCCTTCTTCAAGTATTACCTTTCCATCACTTCCATTTTCTTTTCATTGCATCTTTTATATTACATGCTTATTACTTTTACATTGAGGACAATATAGATTTTTTGGTTGGGGATGGGGGATTAGGTAAACTATTCAGTATTTTCTTAATTTGAACAAATTTTTAGAAAAAAATTGAAAATTTTTAATGTTTCAAATTGAAATCTGGTTGGGAAACGATGAATTGTATACTTGAGAATGCTCTTTGAGTATGATAGGATAAAGATTGAATTTTAGATTGTTAAAGTTTAATCATCTAAGCAATCTATCACTTAAGTTCTTGTGCTAAATTGATTAAGAAGTAGTTTGAATATCATGTTAATCTAAATCACAAGACACATTCAATTTGTCTTCTATTGATGCTAGTAATTCTGATTATTAGTATGTGAATCATTGATAGATGGTGAGAATCGAGTCTGGAGAATTTCGTCCACCTTAAAAGAAGAAAAGAACCAGTTAAAAATAGGAGATCGACAAAAAGGTCAAGAAAAAAATGAAAAGAATAAAAACTCTTTATATATATATATATATATATATATATATATATATATATATATATATATATATATATATATATATATATATATATGAATCAAAATTGACCGTTGATATAAAATCAAAAACTGGAAAAAGAAGAAGGGGATAAGTTCGAAATCAGTACTTGAGTTTCAAACTAGTCTTGAAGTGATGAGCATGGTTAACATTATGAATTGATAGTATCTGTAACATCCCGAAAATCGGGGGGTCGAGCAAAAACCCAACTCCCGAGTTCCACAATGTTATTTATGCAACATAGATATGTATGATTGAATGTTGTCTGTGATAATGTATTAAACATGAGTGAAATTAAGCCAGAACAGCATATCATACTCCAGAGACAGTTAAATTAACCAACGGAAGTCTGTAATAGTATGTATAACATATATAAACCATTGTATGTCTCCAGAGTGTGAACATGTTACCAGGTTATATACATACATGTATACTTCAAAAGTAACCAAAAGAATATACATGAGTGCTCTAAAAATATAAAATGACAAGTGTCAAGGTATTTAAGCAACCTCCCTGTAATCCCGTCAATCAGAACACGCATAAAGGAGGGATCCTCCTCATCATCATCAAGTCCAGCTCCGCCTCATAGGCCGCGCCATCATCTGCAATCACAAAAAGGTCTGGTGGGTGTCCGGAACACCGTCCCGTAACGTGGGAGTGAGTAGCTAACTCAGTGGAATAATAGAGCAAAGATTAACATGTTATCAAATCAATCATGCGATAATAGTAACGCAGTAAATCAAACAATCCTAATACTGTTGTTAATGCAATTATGATATGACGTGATGTATGCCCTCACCGACGATCACCCTCATGCGGCAACATCTTACGACCGCGGCATGCCACACTCCCTAGAGTGCTCCACATCTTCCAGGCACATGCAATGCTATGGTGATATGATTACCGAGTTGTTATTAGTCCTTTTCATACAGCGATATTGGGAAACTAAGGTACCTCCCTTATATCAATCCCAACACAGATCCTGTCTAGGGTCGTCACTCCTAGTAGTCTCATACGATGTATATTTTGTAGGTCGCTGCAAGGGCTGCCAGGGCTGTTGTACGCACTCGTTGCTCCGCTCCCCCATCACCTTATCAATACAGGCCTACTGTACTCTACTGCTACGGAAGGGTCGTCGCCTCCCGTAGACTCAGAATACGCTCGCGGTCACTACAAAGGGCTGCCAGGGCTGTTGCTCGCACTCGTTGCACCGCTCCCCCATCACCTTATCAGTGTAGGCCGACAGCAAGAATATAGTGTCCCATACCACCATAATCTGCTCACGAGTCATAGGTGCTCACTGGTCACTACGGGGAGGTTTGTGGCCCCAGCGTAGGCCGACAGCTCGACCACGGTGTCCCATACCACCATGCCCGGCTCATGAGTCTTTATGGATCAAGGTACCATGGTTAACAGGGTTTACAATGGTAAGTTCAGTACCCTAGGTTCAAGCAGTTATGATACATACAAGGTGAACAAACATCGGCCAGTCGGGTTACTTGACGGGCTCGACTAGTGCGATCGCATCTCGAATTGAACGACATGAAGTGCGTGAAACACTTCGCGTGGCCTAACCACTGCCGCCAACTCTCAACACGAATCACATTCATCGACGCGTCGTTCGTGGCTATGACCAGTCAGCCACGAATTCGCTCGGTTACCGACTGCCTGGACTAAGTCAAGTCCCACACATCTATAGAATTACATTAACACTATACAAAGGTGTTGGAATTGAAATACATCATGTTAGCATGTTAGCACATGTTATAACATTCAACTTAAGCAAATCTTCAAGGCATACTCCCCATGCATATTCAACTTAAGCAAATCCTCAAGCACATACATTCCATGCATGTAATGAAATCATGCCTTTTGTCAACATGTAGAAAATCATTTAGGTCAGCATAATAATCGAAAAATCAATCACAAACTATCAAATAACATCATTTAATTCAATACATACTAATACAAGCATTTATACAAACACATACACTACACACTTAAGTCTACAAATAGTATGTCGACCCAAAGTGCGCAACTAGGCGAATCTCTTCGCCAAACTAATTATGCACGCATTCCTAACTTCCTAATGCGACAACAAACCATGTCAATCACATCAGCAAAATATGAATGTAAACAGTACTTCCTACAAATGACTAAAATGCCCTAAATCTCATATTCTTCGTTAGCTTACGAAACGGGAAACGGAGAGCATTTTGTACATGTCAAACGGCGATGCCGTCAAGAATCTACTATTAAACGACATTGAAAGCGTTGGAAACAGTCAATCAAAGCGTCTAATATCCGCACCTTATGTCTTGTAGACTCGGGAATTGAAACAGAGCGTATACGCTTCGTCTACGGCGAGTAAGGAGCCTAATACACAAGATCCATAAGCTACATCGCTATGGAAACAAGGGAGACTCAAATCAACAACTATTTAGGGTTTTTACTTACCTAGGATCGCGGTGGAATCACCGGGAAAGCGGTAGAGGTGTGTTGCTTAAGCACGTGCAACGCGTAGTACAAGTGGCAGGAAGAACTCTCCCACACTCTCACAATCTCCCACCTTTTTCTCTCTCCCAAGCTAGGGCTTCTCTCAAATTCGGATGGGAGAGAGGAGTGAGGGTTTCAACCCCTTTTATAGCCAACAACATGCCCAAAATAGGCTTGGGAACAATGTTTACTTGGTGCCTAACCAAATCGGGGCCGTTTCGGTCCAAAAGGGCATTTCTGGAGGTCCCCTGGCCAAATGCGGTCGGACTTAAGCTCGTGCATACTGGATCTAGCACGCATCCAGATTTCAGGCCGGTAGGGTTCCCAGATCGCACGTGGCGGCCCAGTTTCAGTTTAACGGTCACCGCACCAAGATCAGGCCTATAAGTCTCGTGATATGTAATAGAAATTTTTCCTGATCCAAGGGTGTAATTTGGCTGTATTCTGACGGTCAGAATGCTTAATACTGATGCGTCAAATTTGTGTGCCAGATTTGAATTTGAAATTCCAACTATGTCCCTATTCACACTCTCTTCGGTCCGGGCTCAATGAAATAGCCTGTGATCGTCAGTTGGACTTGATATTCGAAACGATTGCCAAGCCCAGCTAAGTGGTCATAACGGTCTAAGATGGTAGGCATCTGACTTACGACGCGCGGTCTAGATCGAATATAAAGTTTCAAGGAGGTCCCGAGAACAAACCGGCTTAGAGTTTGATCCGAGGCTTTAGAGCATTATAGCACCCTTGGTTCCACTCGCTTTGGGCCTTGTAGAACGTATTTAAAGCGATCAGGGACCATTTCCCAGCTATTCTAACGTTGCACTAGCTAACTTAGTCATATTTTCTAAAGGAATTGATTCTAAGTGGTTTCTTTGGCTATGGAATTGGGTTCTAAGCAATTTTCCAGGTGTTTCAATTGACCCATTGCCTAAGGACGTCAAATCTCAGATTGGTCAAAATCCGGGGTGTTACAATCTACCCCCCTTAAAACACAATGTCGTCCCCGACATTGGCGAAGGGCAAGGAGTACCTAGAGGGACTTTAGTATTGACATTCTAAGGAAGGTTCAAATCCTACTTAATAACCTAATCGTACATACAACCTAAATCAAATGTTTCGATCCTGGGCCAGTGGGAAAGAGGACAACCACTCTTCCGCTGCGCCACACTGATCGAACAGCAGTGTTGACTAATCCTAACTGGATTGGACTTAATACGTTCTACCCCCCTTAAAACTTGGTTCTACTTAAAGTCTAAGAATCGTTGCATCGATCCGTATATCGGAACGAGGCGCAACTTAGGGGCTATCCTTGACCTAAAATGGAAACAATCTTTCTCTACATGGTTTTCCTTGCTAATGATGCGTTCTATGGCATTGGTACTTATTATCATAGAGATGAGCCTAATCTCCATTGTGGTTAAGTTCAGGGTCAGGCATGAATTGATGGCAAGATGTCGAATTCTCTACTGGCTTTAAGTCCTCGCCATTTCCCAAAGGCAATGTGATCCTGTTTGGTTATAGGTGGTTGGGTCATCTCAGAATAAAGGTTGTGTAGTAGGTCTGAGCCGGATACATAGACTTTCTGTCTAGCTAGAACAGAAGATTTATTGTATCAATTCTTAATCCGAGTCGATGCCGATCTTTTGCTTGATCAGAGCATTGGATTTATTGGTAACTACTAGGATTAAGAAGTCGATTCAAACCGCGAATACATCGCTTACATGTAGTTCCTTTATTCCGCATTCCCGAATGCAATAAGCCCCTGGGGAAGGCAATTCTAAGGGGCGTGCTAGTACATTCTAAGTTCAATCTGAGGGAGTTATAAATGTTCCCTGAGAGTGTATGGTTCCTTCCTATGGGAAACAACAGAAGTCTATAAGTCATAAGGGGATCTATCCACGGAAGGGAGTCTCATTCCAATCAAAACTAATCTATCATTCCTTAACATATACAGGCTTTACCCTACTCTAGGTAACTAGTAGGCTAGTCTGTAACTCAGTAGCTATAATCCAAAGCCTAAGATTATACGGTAAATGGCTTTCTATTCCAGTTCTACTACAGGGAATTCTTCTATTGCTTAGGGTCAAGATTTGTCTAACTGGAATTGGATTTCTTATGTCGTCAGATCCTTCAAATCTAGGAGTGCTAACACTAGATCCAAAAACGCCTAGGGCCTATGTAGCCGGTAGCGCTTAGTTGTCTTAAATGGAACCGCATTCCTAGTCCCATAGCGGGATAGGGAGTGGCATGCTTGGTTGGAGGGTGGGGTGGGATAAAAATCTAATTTGTAGGCTGAATCCCGAGAGTTATAATACTCCCAATCTAGGGACAATACCTCACCACAAAATGAATCGGCATGCATTTCATTCAACAAAATTCGGCTATGATAAAGCCAAACCACAACACAAACACATTTTTCTACCTAACAACAAAACAACACAGAAATTTCAACAGTAGTCAAACAAGCTAAAGGGCAACGACATAGATGCCTAATTCTACCAAAGGACTTCTACCAGGGTCCCAACTGACCTTCTTGAATACTATCAAGTTCAGTACTGTCTGTTGCCCATTCGAGCTCTATCGGCCAAGTATTTTCACTACTTCTCACACGGAGAAAGTTGAGAAATGGGATTTGAGGTTAGCACGATTCTAAGACCCAAAAAGAGGGTAAAGTCTCCAATAAAAGGGACATGAGAAGGAGGATGGTGGAAAAGGAGAAAAAGGCTAAAATAGTTTAACAATAGCAATGAAAAATGGGAGAAATGCAAGGAAATGGCTAACCAAAATAGAAAAGGGAGATCTAGGCGTTGTAGAGGGATGCTTCAAGCTCCCCTAGGATGTATTTTCAGAAAGAAATGAAAACGAAAAAGGGGAATGGAGCACCTCACGAATTCGGCTCGATTTGGGGGTTTTAGGAGCTCCAACGGACTAAACCTTCAAGAGGGAGGGCTGCCAACTTCAAAGGAATGATGGAGGGTGGTCTTTTTTGGCCAAAGATGGATCTAGGGGTGGTTTGGAACCACAATTTTTGGTTAGGGCAGCAAGAAAACGAAAATGGGGCTAGGAAAGGGGACTTTTGTGAAGGAAGTACATCTTTTAGGGAGTTTCAAGGTACGGACCGCATACCAGGGGACTACCCTAGCCCCCAAACTCATCCAGCCCAAAGTTTAGACCCATTCGAGGAGTTTTACCGGCGATGCATCGCCGAACCGGCGATGGCATCGCCGATGAAATTGCAAACTGGCCATTGAGGCCATATGGGATGGATTCCCCTTGGCCTAGGGATTCCAAAAAGGTATGGTGCACACTCTGGTTCATTGTAGATTGCCCTAGGGAGGCCAATACATTTTTAACATCCATTCGAGGCTTTTCGGGTCCAATATTCAATCCCGAATACAAAACCCTATCATGCAGCATATGATTTTGGGGTAGAAGGATCTATTACATCCATCTAGACCATTAGTTGCTAAAGAAAGTGAAGTTAGAATGGCCTTATGGCCATTTTTCATGAAATTTTACTATTCACTGTAAAATTTGGTGAATGTACTAATTTGTGTTATTTTCATATTAGGTTTGATGCCTAACATGAAATGGATAAAAAAAAAACTGAAGGTTGAAGTGTTTAGAGGAGGAATTTTGAGAATTTTTGGCAAAACGGGGTTTTCAAGCCCTGGCGATTGATTACTGGAGTCGTGGTCATTCCACGGCCCAAGGATTTTACTTTTTCGGTTTAAAACCGCTCATAGGACATCTCAAC
The DNA here is from genome assembly GCA_037074715.1 of Magnolia kwangsiensis. Taxonomy (NCBI): domain Eukaryota; kingdom Viridiplantae; phylum Streptophyta; class Magnoliopsida; order Magnoliales; family Magnoliaceae; genus Magnolia; species Magnolia kwangsiensis. Next base: position 73,169,591 of record CM073575.1, on the reverse strand, counting down.
CTAACTTCCTATAGCTTAGCAGCGATTCGGGTGGCCTTACGCGACCCGAGATGCGTTACAGAGTCGATCTTGCGATCGATTCTAATAGACTTCGCCTATCGGCGAATCTGCGATCCTGGACGTGTTTCTAGACCCTTCTCGCACCCACCTATGTCAAAGGAAGCGACAACGTGCGTCGCGTGACCATAACCCAGGCCCGGTTTAATCCAAATCATGCTCTGATACCATCTGTAACATCCCGAAAATCGGGGGGTCGAGTAAAAACCCAACTCCCGAGTTCCACAATGTTATTTATGCAACATAGATATGTATGATTGAATGTTGTCTGTGATAATGTATTAAACATGAGTGAAATTAAGCCAGAACAGCATATCATACTCCAGAGACAGTTAAATTAACCAGCGGAAGTCTGTAATAGTATGTATAACATATATAAACCATTGTATGTCTCCAGAGTGTGAACATGTTACCAGGTTATATACATACATGTATACTTCAAAAGTAACCAAAAGAATATACATGAGTGCTCTAAAAATATAAAATGACAAGTGTCAAGGTATTTAAGCAACCTCCCTGTAATCCCGTCAATCAGAACACGCATAAAGGAGGGATCCTCCTCATCATCATCAAGTCCAGCTCCGCCTCATAGGCCGCGCCATCATCTGCAATCACAAAAAGGTCTGGTGGGTGTCCGGAACACCGTCCCGTAACGTGGGAGTGAGTAGCTAACTCAGTGGAATAATAGAGCAAAGATTAACATGTTATCAAATCAATCATGCGATAATAGTAACGCAGTAAATCAAACAATCCTAATACTGTTGTTAATGCAATTATGATATGACGTGATGTATGCCCTCACCGACGATCACCCTCATGCGGCAACATCTTACGACCGCGGCATGCCACACTCCCTAGAGTGCTCCACATCTTCCAGGCACATGCAATGCTATGGTGATATGATTACCGAGTTGTTATTAGTCCTTTTCATACAGCAATATTGGGAAACTAAGGTACCTCCCTTATATCAATCCCAACACAGATCCTGTCTAGGGTCGTCACTCCTAGTAGTCTCATACGATGTATATTTTGTAGGTCGCTGCAAGGGCTGCCAGGGCTGTTGTACGCACTCGTTGCTCCGCTCCCCCATCACCTTATCAATACAGGCCTACTGTACTCTACTGCTACGGAAGGGTCGTCGCCTCCCGTAGACTCAGAATACGCTCGCGGTCACTACAAAGGGCTGCCAGGGCTGTTGCTCGCACTCGTTGCACCGCTCCCCCATCACCTTATCAGTGTAGGCCGACAGCAAGAATATAGTGTCCCATACCACCATAATCTGCTCACGAGTCATAGGTGCTCACTGGTCACTACGGGGAGGTTTGTGGCCCCAGCGTAGGCCGACAGCTCGACCACGGTGTCCCATACCACCATGCCCGGCTCATGAGTCTTTATGGATCAAGGTACCATGGTTAACAGGGTTTACAATGGTAAGTTCAGTACCCTAGGTTCAAGCAGTTATGATACATACAAGGTGAACAAACATCGGCCAGTCGGGTTACTTGACGGGCTCGACTAGTGCGATCGCATCTCGAATTGAACGACATGAAGTGCGTGAAACACTTCGCGTGGCCTAACCACTGCCGCCAACTCTCAACACGAATCACATTCATCGACGCGTCGTTCGTGGCTATGACCAGTCAGCCACGAATTCGCTCGGTTACCGACTGCCTGGACTAAGTCAAGTCCCACACATCTATAGAATTACATTAACACTATACAAAGGTGTTGGAATTGAAATACATCATGTTAGCATGTTAGCACATGTTATAACATTCAACTTAAGCAAATCTTCAAGGCATACTCCCCATGCATATTCAACTTAAGCAAATCCTCAAGCACATACATTCCATGCATGTAATGAAATCATGCCTTTTGTCAACATGTAGAAAATCATTTAGGTCAGCATAATAATCGAAAAATCAATCACAAACTATCAAATAACATCATTTAATTCAATACATACTAATACAAGCATTTATACAAACACATACACTACACACTTAAGTCTACAAATAGTATGTCGACCCAAAGTGCGCAACTAGGCGAATCTCTTCGCCAAACTAATTATGCACGCATTCCTAACTTCCTAATGCGACAACAAACCATGTCAATCACATCAGCAAAATATGAATGTAAACAGTACTTCCTACAAATGACTAAAATGCCCTAAATCTCATATTCTTCGTTAGCTTACGAAACGGGAAACGGAGAGCATTTTGTACATGTCAAACGGCGATGCCGTCAAGAATCTACTATTAAACGACATTGAAAGCGTTGGAAACAGTCAATCAAAGCGTCTAATATCCGCACCTTATGTCTTGTAGACTCGGGAATTGAAACAGAGCGTATACGCTTCGTCTACGGCGAGTAAGGAGCCTAATACACAAGATCCATAAGCTACATCGCTATGGAAACAAGGGAGACTCAAATCAACAACTATTTAGGGTTTTTACTTACCTAGGATCGCGGTGGAATCACCGGGAAAGCGGTAGAGGTGTGTTGCTTAAGCACGTGCAACGCGTAGTACAAGTGGCAGGAAGAACTCTCCCACACTCTCACAATCTCCCACCTTTTTCTCTCTCCCAAGCTAGGGCTTCTCTCAAATTCGGATGGGAGAGAGGAGTGAGGGTTTCAACCCCTTTTATAGCCAACAACATGCCCAAAATAGGCTTGGGAACAATGTTTACTTGGTGCCTAACCAAATCGGGGCCGTTTCGGTCCAAAAGGGCATTTCTGGAGGTCCCCTGGCCAAATGCGGTCGGACTTAAGCTCGTGCATACTGGATCTAGCACGCATCCAGATTTCAGGCCGGTAGGGTTCCCAGATCGCACGTGGCGGCCCAGTTTCAGTTTAACGGTCACCGCACCAAGATCAGGCCTATAAGTCTCGTGATATGTAATAGAAATTTTTCCTGATCCAAGGGTGTAATTTGGCTGTATTCTGACGGTCAGAATGCTTAATACTGATGCGTCAAATTTGTGTGCCAGATTTGAATTTGAAATTCCAACTATGTCCCTATTCACACTCTCTTCGGTCCGGGCTCAATGAAATAGCCTGTGATCGTCAGTTGGACTTGATATTCGAAACGATTGCCAAGCCCAGCTAAGTGGTCATAACGGTCTAAGATGGTAGGCATCTGACTTACGACGCGCGGTCTAGATCGAATACAAAGTTTCAAGGAGGTCCCGAGAACAAACCGGCTTAGAGTTTGATCCGAGGCTTTAGAGCATTATAGCACCCTTGGTTCCACTCGCTTTGGGCCTTGTAGAACGTATTTAAAGCGATCAGGGACCATTTCCCAGCTATTCTAACGTTGCACTAGCTAACTTAGTCATATTTTCTAAAGGAATTGATTCTAAGTGGTTTCTTTGGCTATGGAATTGGGTTCTAAGCAATTTTCCAGGTGTTTCAATTGACCCATTGCCTAAGGACGTCAAATCTCAGATTGGTCAAAATCCGGGGTGTTACAGTATCCATATGAAAAGTAAGTTAATTTTCACTAGCACATTGAGAAACTTGAAATGTAAATTATGCTTCAATTTAATGAACATAAAACTTACTTGATTGGTTACTTATGAGATTCGGTTCTGATTTTTCAAAATCTCACTTTCATATCTTATTTCTACCCATTCATACTTGAGTGTACAAAGGATTGTTTCCCAGAGAGGTTTTGGACATTGAGCATTTAGATTTATTTTTTGCATACTTTGCTCAGGACTAGAAAAATGATCGTTGGGTATTGCGTTGAGGGTCAAATATTGCATATTAAACCCCATTTATATCTTGGTATTATGAACATGATACTGCTTAATGTCTTATTTTACTCATGTTTGTGTTACAATGTGAATTTAAGAGCTTGGATTGGAAAATGTGCTAAAAGCATGGATTTGACACTCAAAGATCACCAATGAAAAGAATGGATTTTAGGAGAAAGATTGAAGATTTCAAGGTCCTAAGATTCAAGAAGACTAAGTGGAGAAGGAACGAAGTCGAAAGAATAAGTGCAGAATTCACATTACTGTGTCATTGAGCACCGTTTGATGACATCGAATCTACCATTTGATGACATCGAACATGTGTCAATGACATCAAATTTATGAAGGAAAATCAAGTAGGCTGACAAATATTTGAAGGAAATTTTTGATGAATCGAGGACTTGTTCGATGACTCAAAGCCTTGCTCTATGACATTGAAGCTAGTTCGATGACATCAAAATTTATGTGGATTTTCGACAAAACTCGCTGGACACATTGGGTACCATTGTGATTACTCGATGGCCTCTTTGATGACATCAAATTTATGGAAGAAATTAAATTAACTCTCTAGACTGTTTTGGACGTGTTATCGATTCCTCAAACAACATTCGATGACATTGAAGGTAGTTTCGATGACATAAAAGATTAAGCAGTCCGGACGAAGTTACATAGCATGGAAAAAGAACTTATAAAAGTCACCTTCAATGACATCGAAGGTAGTTCGATGTATCGAACCACTTACACAAAGTTGAGCGGAATTACATAGAGTGCATAAATTTGAAGCGATTTCCTGATTTTTCCAAGGAGGTGTGAAAGGAGGTATTGCTCAACTATAAATAGGAGTCCCCAGGGCATCCCTGGGCATTAATCTAGGGTTTGGAGGAGAAAAACAAAAGGGTGGAGAGCCGTCGCCAAGCATTTTTCTTCTTTCTTCCTTAGTTTTTCATGCTTTCTTCTATGATTTAAGAATCAATCATGTCTATGGTTGGCTAAACCTCTTAGCTAGGGATAAAAGGTAAAGCTTGTAGTGTAATGGGATGTTTCTATTGCTTTGATTCATGTTTATGTTGAAATTCATGGATTCTAATTTGATTATTCAAGGAATACTTCTAGTTTTTATTGGTTTATTGTGACTTAAATTACAATAGATCTGTAATAGCTTTACATATCTTCTTATTCCTTTTTTAGATTGTGGGATTTGTAAATCCTATTGTTTGTCATTGTCTCATGGGCATGGTTTGATGATGGAATCCGTTCTAACTTTCACAATTCTTCATCCATTGAGAATTAGGTCTATGGAAGTTCATTTTTTTTATCTTAACTGCTATATCTTCCAATTGGATAGGCTAGGATGCAAATTCCAATTGTGTTACTTAAATCAAGCAAGAGGGCTCCCTGATCTCTACCAGTGGATCCTTGGAAACCCTAGTTCCCACCTTTGAATTTGTTAAGTTTCTAAATAAATCTCTCACAATTACTCCCTTTAATTCCATATTTAGATTTGCATCTTTTTCTAGTTCTTCTTCTAGTTTCTTTCAGAATACTCACAAGATTAGTTCCTGTGGATTCGACTTCGGTCTCACTGAGATTATTATTACATCGTGACCTGACACTTGAGGTTGTGAACAATGCTATGGATTATTCTAAAGAAAGAAAGTAAATGTAATAAGTAAATGATTACTATAAAGGAAAGGAATTACTTGATAAGAGCTACGATTACACTATGAAATATAAATTCGACATGATAATTGAAGATAATTGGTTTATTTTGGTTGGTGTGAGACCTTCTTTCCTATTGACATCTTCTTCTATTTATAGGTTTGATCCAACCATTATAGATCCTTCTCATGATCTGACGATTATCATAATTGTTTATGCCCATGCTCTGCTTACAGATTCTTCCCATGATCTAGCCTTTCCTGAATCATTAACCTCTATTCAGAATTTGTAGTGACTCGACCACTGACTAACTAATCATTTGATTTCTTAGATTCAGTCATGCCTCAATGGTTATCTGTCATGTGTAACGTGATAGCAGTCTCCTGAAATTCAGTCCCTCATTCTTATTATAATCATTCTACCATTAACCTTATAAACATGTTATCCATACGAATTCAACCGAAATGGGATCTGGTTGAATAGAGTACAAACATTGCCCCCTTCCTTGCTGTCCTTTCGAAAAAAAGGGCTGCGACATTTATGTATTGTCATAAATATTCATACGTGTTACCATCATAAAGCATGTCGATATCAAATGGCAAATGCATCTTATACAGACACGTGTCTCCAAAAATAACTATTCTGCTATGGAAAAGCATGCTTCTTAATTAATGTCACCTCTAAGTCCCTTATATATACGAAACTCTATTTTTGCAATTCATACAATTTCTTATCTCTTTCATTTTTTTCTCTATTTCTTGCTCTTCTCTAACTATGACTTCTTCTTCATCTACACCCTCTTTCAACCAGTAAGACATTATGGCCATAATGGATCTTTTTTCATTTCATTGTTCGACACATACTATCTTCAAATCTTCAAATCATGACGATGCTTATGGTTTGGGTCCTTCATTCTCCCCAAATATCGCAGTCGAATCATTACTACCTCTAGATCCATTTTTCCCTATAAGCCTAGGAAGCAATATCTAATTCAATCTAAAGATGTACCTGACATAGCAAATGTGTTCAAGACACCAAGGTTTTGGCCGAAACCTCTTCTTGGATGGGAAGATTGGTTCAATAGAGTATCAGCCCAACATAAGGATTTATGGAAAGAAATTGGCATTTTCGAGTGTATCAAACTTCCACTTACAGAATATCGCCCCAATGTTCACAACCCCAAGTGTAGGGTTGCGATGTAGTAATAATCTCGGTAAGACGAGGTCGAATCCACTGGGACTAACTTATACGAATTCTGAAAGTAACTAGAACTAGAACTAGAAGAAGATGTAAAACTAAATTTGAATACTTTGAAAGAGTAATTGTGAATAGCATAATTGAAACTTGTAAATTTAAAGGTGGGAAATAGGGTACTAAGGATCCACTTATAACTATTGGGAGGCCACTTTACATAATTCAAGAGATCCAACTAGAATCAGAGTCCTATCTTATCCAGTTAGAGAAAGAAGAGATGGTCAGATCTCTGAACTTCTCATGAACCCAATCTTAACAGATGAGAGTTGTGAGAATTGGAAGTGATTCCATCACCCAACCATGCTTAGGAGACAATGGCAAACAACAAGATATACCAATCCTACAACTAATTATAAGAGAATTATAAAGATTAGGAAGGATTTTATCACCCTACCATGCCGAAGGGACTATGGTGGACAACGATACTTACTAAGTTCACAATCTCAAATCAAGAAAAGAAGATATTCAAAGCAATTGCAGATCTATTGTAATTTGTCACAACAAACCATTAAAAACTAAAAATATTTTTTAATGAAGAACTAGAATCCATGGGAGTTCAAAAAAACATAAATCAAAACAAAGCAAACATCTCAATCACGCTAAAGCTTCACCTCTTAGCCCTAGCTAAGAGGTTTAACCAACCATAGACATGATTGAACTAAAGACTCTTAAAAAAAACGTCAACTATGGAAGAAGAAGAAAATCGCCCAGATGATGGCTCCACCCTTTTACTTCACTCCTCAAACCCTAGAAGATGCTTAAGAACATCGTAGGGACTCCTATTTATAGTTGTGCAACTCCAACTTTTACACCGAGTTGGAAAAATTCAGAAACCGCCTCAAATTTACGTAGTCCACGCAACATCTACGTACCCCTCAACTAGTTGAGGACGACCTTTGACTAGTTGAGGGTCACCTTCGACTGGTTGAGGATAGTTATTAACTAGTCAAGGATCACGTGAAATTAAAAGTTCATGTTACTGGAGTTCGAGTCGAAGTATCTTCGACTAGTTGAGACAGAGCTTAAACTAGTCGAAGGAGGGCTTAGATTAGTCGAAAGAGGCAGATTTTTGGATTCCTTTTCTTCACTTCAAGTCTTCGATTCTCCTCATTCCTCCCTTGGTTTTCTTGGATCTTTGGCATGTGAATTCTTCATTTTTGGTCTTCTATAATCCAACCTTTGGCTTGATGATTCTTGAGCATTAAATCCATGCTTTTAGCATTCTTTTTAATCTAAGCTCTCAGATTCACCTTGCAACATAAACATGTATAAAATAGACCATTAAGTATTATTATGTTCATAAAACCAAGATATAAATAGGAGAAACTAAGATATAAATAGGGGATAATATGTAATATTTGACCCTCATCACAATCCCTAACTAGCATTTTGCTAGTCCCGAGTAAAGTAAGTGAAAAATATTTTAAAAACTATTGTATAATTTTCATAAGCTTAACAGGTTTTAAAATCAATCCTGATAATAGAGTTTAAAAATACATCAATATTGAGCATTATGCTCTCCTAAACTCTAGCATTCAGTAAACTTCATAATCAAGTTTAAAGCATTAATCCTCCAATTAGAATAATTCCAAACAATGAGTTCCATGGGTGCATAATGAAGTCTAGACTTATTATAATCAAAATTTCAATTCTTCATTTTCATGATAACATTGATAGTCAAAAGAGCATTCAGGACAACCAAAACCTAAATTGAATCTTGTCTTACAGTTCATTGTTTTATTTCTTTTTTTATTCCTCCATCTTTTGATTTTTCCATTGATGGCTTTCACGCTATGTTCAATCTTTTTAAAGATATTTAATAGGTGGCCTTTTTCGATGATAACTTTTTTTTTAGCTGAGAATTATTATTATTATTATTATATGTATAATATATTGAAAATGACAGATAAATTCCCCAGGTTGGTCCCTTTTATGTTAAATAATCATCAATGTCATGCCCCAAACTCAAAAACTGGGCTCACAAAATTTTTGATCACCGAATCTGATGCCGACAGTCTCCATAGTACCCCATTCTCGGCTCCCAGCATGCATACGCTAGATTTCAATCTTGGGATCCTACAAGGAGGATTTTCCAATGTACATTTGTCTCATAAGAAGCATAACCACAAGTTTACCCAAATCACAAAGGCAACATCATCATCACATATCCACTAATATAAACATTTGAATATAATGCTGAAAGGGAAATACATATATCAGAAATCAAAGCTCCAAAAGTCAGTTGCACCCTCCAAGCTCGACGTTGCTGCAACCTAATGCCACCTGCACACATCTGTCATGCATAAGGTTATAGAAAGCTCGGAGGGTGGTGTAAGTGTGTGCACAATATAAGTGTCAAGTATTCAATAGAATGCCTTAATCATACAATATCAGAATTACTGGCAAGATCATGAATCATATGATATCAAAGTAAGCGAAAATATTACAAGTCTATAAATTATACAATATCAGAGTACGCAATATAAATCAGCTATGCAAATGAGGAGTCATAGAGAGTCAAATATCAGATGTCAAGGGTACAATGTAATATGCAAATCCTACTAAGTCTGTATATTTCATATAAGTGTAGAAACGTAGCAACACAAAATGCCATATGCCTGCAGATGTAATGTAATATGCGATGCGAATGAAATGACCAAGCTAATGAGTGAATTCGGGATGATAGTACGTGGTATCGCAGGCTATAGGGTCTACCGTAAAGGACTTCTATCCAAATCAGTCCCATACCTAAATTTGGAAAGTCAGACTTAATGTGGTAAACTCTTGATCTCAGGCTAGTCGCGCACCCCAACTAAAATCCTGGCCATTGCGAAGGTACACATAACAAATAGTTGCACACCACTAACCCAAGTGGATAGTGAATGAATGAGTATGCAACACCTACACAATAAGTCCATATATCAGTACTGTACATGTCTGGGATCATCACTAGAGTCTAGTATACTCCAAATTGACTACCGCTCCTGCAGATCGCATAGCCTAGTGAGTGGAAAAGACCTCACTATCCGCCTGCCAGCATTATACCAATGCTTACCCAGCACGTTGATAGCGGACCCATTTAGGAGCTGGTCAGACTCAGCCTAGCTATACCTACTCCCTCAGGCGGGTAAGGACACACCCCCTCCCAACCGACCCCAACACAGTAGGAGATGTAGCCTACTGGTATACGACCCTCATGCGCTCATATATATCCACTCGGTCTAGATGTTGGGGAACCTCTGGTACCAAGAGGGTTTAAAGATTTTCACCCAAGGCCATCTATGACAGCCTGATGCTAATAACATCCTTCCAGTGTCCCATCTGTCCATCGACGATATGCCTGTGGAAGCTATAACCCTAATGTTGCTAGGGCATACAGTAATCACAACATATGCAAGATGCATGAGTTATACAATCCTGTCATGCATTAATCCTACACATACCGTGTGCTCATGTGAGACAATCTTCGCCTATCAGCGAGTCTCATAACAACCTGCCTAGTGAGATATGAAATGGCCAACCACATCTCATAAAAAACATGCAGATGATGCGTATGGGGCATATATCATGATGATATGCTATCACATACTCATAATCAGTATTAATAACCAATACTGATAATCGGCCTCGATAATGGCCTATATGATCGGCCTCGACAATCAGAATCGACCTAATAAATGGCTTAAGGGAAGGTCACAATGTGGACATTTAACCATTATTTTCCATCAATGTGGACATTAAACCATCATTGCTCCCAAGGCATGGCCCGCCATAATCATCAATACACTCAACATGAAGTAATCACACATTGTAATAGACCTCATATACATCACATTTGGCCCCAGACAAAGGACCCACAAGCGTCTCATTGGGCCTCAGTCATGGCCCTTATATACATCACATTGGGACTCCCCCCATGGGCCATCAAATACATCAAGTAGATGAAATGGCCAAGCTATATGTCCTAGAGAGGGGGGGGGGGGGGGGGGGGGGGGGGTGAATAGGACTATGCCAAATTAAAATTGAATACCACAGAATAAAATAAAGAAATAGCCTTATAATAATAAATCAATTCACAATGCTGAGATTGATTGCTGAAATTAAATCAATCTCAATAAATAAGCATTAAGAGGTTGATACAAATTCAGTTCTAAGGACAACCTTACACCATAATAAACAAGGGCTTATGGTAGGACAACCTTATCTCTAGAACATCTTTTGAATCAAGAGCTCAATCTGAAAATAAATAGCAAGGAATTGCAATCTTAAGAATTGATTATTCTAAGGACAACCATGCACCATAAAAATGGCAGGGTAACCTTACTAGAATAATTATTAAAATTGAAGCACAGATTGATAAAAGTATAGCATGAGATAAAATGTTGAAATAAAGCTCTAGATTATTACAACATTCCCAACACTTGCTTGAAATGTAAATTGTTACAGCATTCACATCCATATGTACATTCCACACAACTGAATGATGAAAGATAAAGAATTAAGAATGCATTCAATCCACAAGACAAGGAGTTATGGTGGTTCGCCAGTGTGTACACCAACTGTTTTACAACAGCCACACAGAATGCTACTCCACTCCTAATATCCTCACACAGGGATATTAGCGTTCACTATCAACATAGGTTTCACAGGTTCACCTAAAACCTTCACAATTGTGTCTTTTTAACTTGGGCTTACTCAATCCAAAAACCCACACTATTCTGAGTTTTTTGGCTCTCCTTAGATAACCAACAAATGGAATTTTTCGAGCGAATCCCAAACAAAAACCAAAAGAATGGAAATTTTACAGAATTGTAAAATACCTGAATTTCTCCTCTTGTAGCAGCCCGGAAGAACCAATTTGAGTAGATGTTTGGATATGAAAGTTCAATGTCCAATACTCACTTTATAATGATTCTAAGTTCTTTTTTAATTTTAAATTAAATCAATTGGGCTAACTCTATTTGATTTTAATTCCCAAAAGAAGGAAAGCAATATTTCCTCTTTCAAATCAGATTGGAATAACGAATCAAATCAAATAGAAAAAAGCTAACAAAAGGAAATAAAATTATACACAATATAGCATAAGAACAGAAACAAACTTATCTCAGAGTGGAGCTTTGAATTCACTTAGTTTTCAATGAATAACTCTGAAATTCGTGTGCTATTTATAGCTGCAGAAATTCATCTTCGAGTGGTCCTAGGGTCACCACGACTAGTCGAAGAAGAAACATATTTTTGAATTTTCAGGTGCGATCAGATAAAACCGTTACACGACCGGTCATGAGCAGTCCACGACTGGTCGAAGAGCGTCCACAACTAGTTGAGACCCTCACACGACTAGTCATGCAACCCTTGAATTAGTTGCTAGAGTTGGAGTCGTGGCTCCATGACTGGTCGAAGGTCGAGTTGAGACCATCCCACGACCGGTCGAGCAGACTCCAGGACTAGTCGTAGCCGAATAGAAAAATCTGATAATTTGTAACAAAACTTCAACTTGTCTTGAAATTTCTACGATTGGTCTAACCAGTGCTAGGACTAGTCGAACAAGGTCCAGGACTAGTCTTAGAACAGACTAAAAACACTTGAAAAAAATATATGAATTATGTATCCAAAGCGACCTACTCTAAAGGTCAACCTAAGGTCAATTAAACCTCAACATGAACATTGAACCTTCATTTGCTTAGACTTTGATCTTTACGAAGCTTGAGTTCTTCTTGTACCTTGAACACTTCACAAGCTTTGAAGTTAATGTCAGTATGAGTTGTGCTCAGTTCCCTAACTTATGCTAGAGTCTTGATCTTGAATATATGTGAACTTTGAGTCTTGAGCTTGAACTCTTCTTGAATATCGTCAAAATTGTAGCTTAAACTAGCTTGAGGAGTTCATCGTCATGTCTCAAAGTGTAGCTGTGGTGTCTCGAACATATTCAACAAGATACAAACACAAGACATAAATAGAGGTTTTGACACACAAAATTTGACAACCAAAGAGGATTCAAACCATAGCACTTACAATCTCCCCCTTTGTCAAATTTATGACAAAACACACTGACAAAATACACTCATATAGTTCAATGCACATCATAAGCATACATCATAACATGCATCAATAAAGAATCATGCACCAGTTGTACCAAGCATAATACATCATCCTGTAAGATTACAAACTCAAGTTTTACCAACTCCCCCTGAGTAGTACACCTACCAATTAATCATCATATACCAATCATAAAACAATCCCACAATTAATTCTCCCCCTTTTTGTCAAAAATATGACAAAGGAAGAATAAAAAATAAGATAATTAATAAAGGAGTTAGAATATCATATCATAAAACGTTATCAAGTCAAGTCAAAGAAACTCAATCACACAAGCAGAGATAAATCAAAGTCTGATAGTTATTACAAACCAAAGAGTAAAATCCTCAATCTGATCCAAAAGAAGGAGCAGGTTTGGTAGGATCAATTTGATGAAGGCCTTTTTGTAAGCGCCTAAAATACTTATGCATATTTTTAAATTGATTATTGTGGCCAACATTCATCTATTCTACCTTTTCCTCTAATGCACTCAGACGTGCATCAAAATCAGATGGCTCATAGTCAGGATCATTCCCAGAGTCAGAATCAATTTCATTAAAAATATCATCCATATTGATATCATTTGGAGGAAGAGCATCACCCTCTTCATCATTCCCGGCTTCAGCAGTAGCTCCACCCGCACCAATTTCAACTTGTCCTCGAGCCAAATCCAACTTCATTTTGTTTATGTTGAAGTTGTTGAATATAAGGTGTTGAATAGGAGCTTCTCCAACAGGCATAGCTCTTAACATGTGAGTGGCTAACACATTCATCAGATATCCAAATGGAATATCACTATGACCAGGATGAATACAGAATTGAATGATAGAGTAACAAATCAAAGAGGGCAAACAAATATTAGCACCAGTAACGATTGAGTACAAAATGTGAACCATAAGTAGAGTCAACTCATTCTTGTTAGCTGAGCAAGGATACAGATTAGAGGTGAAGATACGATGTAAGACTCTATATCTGGGCAACAAGTATCTGGTTGCGAGGGCATTCCCAGTGTGATTCCATAGTGCATCCATGCTACACAATGTTCTAATGTAAATACGTTTTTCAGATTCTGACACTTTCTTAGCAAGTGTGCTAGGATGAATACCATCATCATTTACTGAAATATTCATAAGGGCTGAGATTAAATGTCGATCAATAAGAAAAGGCCCTTCTCTAGTAGCAATAGTAAAAGTCAGTTGCTCAGTAGAAAATTCAGTAATGCACGCAACCATGGCCTACGCTATGGACTGGTATGCCGGCCCGCCCCAGCGTAAAATGTTTTCCAATCCTACAGATTGAAGGAGAGAAAAGAGATTGAAAGGAGTGATATGGTTGAAATCAACAGCCTTTTCTACAAACACATTTCGCATACACAAATCACGAACATACGTTGCATCATTTTCAGGAGCCCTAAGATGGAGTCTGGTGATAACATTTGATCTAGAAGAAGAAGCACCTCTAGAATTCTTTTTTTTAGCTCTAGGGTCCATTTTCTTGAAGAAATACAAGGAATTTCAAGAAAATAAGATGGGTTTCTCTTGAATCAGCAAATGAGGAAGAAAACCAAAAAAACTTGAAGAAAGAGATGAAATGGACAACAACAATCAAGAAATAGAAAAGAAAAGACAATGATTCTTCAAGAAAAATAAGCAAAATGCCCTAACCTGAAGGAATCAAACACAGGGGTTCGACTAGTCGTAGCTCGGCTCGTTGGAGAGGAGGGTTAGAATGAAGTGGAAAAAGGTCTTTCCCTAAATAAAAGCAATCAGCGTGCTACACGACTGGTCGTGGGTCGTCCTCGACCGGTCATGGCACGGCTGGTCGAGTACGTCCTCGACTGGTCGTGTACCATAAAAAAATATAATTTTCATCAAAATTTGAAATAAAAATTATCAATATATTAATATATATACACTATACTACAGAGATGCATGATCAATCATTTTAAATTGCATATACCAAGATCAAATTTTAATTTATTAAACCTACTTTTGTCGAGCGGTTTAGTGAATATGTCAGCAAGTTGAGTTTCAGTGGATATGTATTCTAAGTATATTACTTTTTCTTCCACTAATTCATGAATATAATGAAATCTAATGTCAATGTGCTTAGTACGTGAGTGCTGGATTGGGTTTTTCAAAATATTTATCACACTGAAATTATCATAATATAAAACCATTGAATCATGTGCGATACCATCATCACTCAACATTTGTTTCATCCAAACCAGCTCTGTACATGCATTTCCAGCTGCAATGTATTCGGCCTCAGTAGTTGAGAGTGATATGGAACTTTGGTTCTTGCTAAACTAAGAAACCAAGCAGTTTTCAATGTAAAAGCAACCACCACTGGTTGATTTTCTGTCATCAATATTACCAGCCCAATCAGCATCTGAATACCCAGCCAATTGAACACTAGTATCATAAGGATACCAAAGATCCAAATTAACTGAACTTGCGACATATCTAATAATTCGCTTAACAACAGTTAAGTGAGATTCTTTAGGATTAGCCTGATATCTAGCGCAAATTCAAACACTTAAAGCAATATCAGGTCTATTAGCAGTTAAGTAAAGAAAACTACCAATCATGCTACGATACAATTTAGGATCTACATCTTTACCCGTTCAGTCTTTAGACAGTCTTAAAGTTGTACTCATAGGAGTACCAAAATTCTTACCATTCTCGAATCCGAACCTCTTAATCAAGTTTAAAGCATATTTAATTTGAGAAATAAAAATTCCATCAGGTTGTTATTTTACTTGCAACCCTAAGAAATAATTTAATTCTCCAACCATGCTCATTTCGAATTCAGATTTCATTAGATCTGCAAACTCAACAGTCATGTTAGTACAAGTTGATCCATAAATTATATCATCAACATAGATTTAAACCATTAGAATATCATCGTTATGTTCCTTAACAAAGAGCGTCTTATCGACATTGCCCATTTAAAAATTATGACTCAGTAAAAAATTTGTCAACTTTTCGTACCATGCCCTGGGAGCTTATTTCAAACTATAGAGATCTTTTTTGAGGCGGTATACATGATTAGTAAACTTAGGGTCTTCAAACCCTATAGGTTGTTCAACATATACCTCTTCATGTAAATCGCCATTTAAAAAGGCACTCTTTACATCCATTTGAAAAATTTTAAACTTTCTAAAACATGCGATGGATATAAAAAGTCTAATTGATTCAAAGCGAGCAACTGGTGCAAATGTTTCATCGTAATCAATGCCTTCAATATGAGAGTACCCTTGTACAACCAGTCTTTCCTTATTTCGAATTATATTTCCCAGTTCATCAGACTTATTTTTGAAAATCCACTTTGTTCCAATTATATGTTTATCTTTAGGTTTAGGAACAACATACCAGAAATCATTATGAACAAATTGATTAAGTTCTTCCTGCATCACAACTATCCAGTTTTCATCAGAAAGTGCTTTTACGTTTGTTGGTTTAATCTGGGATGTAAAACATACGTAATTACATATGTCTTCAATTTGTCTACGAGTGCGCACACCAGTGAGAGCGTTTTCAAGAATTTGAGTAGTTAGATGATCTTTAACAGTCCTTAATTCAGAATTAATTTTACTTGATGAAGTATCTGGTTTTTCAACTACAAGAACTTCATCATTGTCTGAACTAGGGGCAGGTGTATTCAAGTGATCATCAATGATCACATTAATTGACTCTTGAATCACACCAGTCCTGTTGTTTAATACACGATAAGCACGACTGTTTAAAGAATATCCTAAAAAGGTCCCTTCGTCACTTTTAGTGTCGAACTTTTCCAAGTTTTCACGGTCACGCAAAAATGTAGCACTTGCTGCCAAAAACATGAAAGTATTTGACAGTAGGCTTTTTGTCAAACTACATTTCATAAGTCATTTTATTATTTGATTTACAAGTATAAACACGGTTAATAATGTAGTAGGCAGTATTTACTGCTTCGGCCCATAGATTTCTAGGGAGCTTCATGTTATTCAACATAACATTTTCCATTTCTTGAAGCACTCTATTTTTCCTTTCCCCAATACCATTTTGTTGTGGTATTTTGGGTGTAAAAAATTCATGTGATATTCCCTGTTCGCTACAAAATTTCTCAAAACTGCTATTTTCAAATTCGGATCCATGATCACTACGGATCTTACTGACTTGAGAACATTTTTCAGTTTAGATTCGTTTGATGATCTTTTTCACTTCATCAAGGGTTTCTAATTTGTCTCTTAAAAATGAAACCAAAGTGTATCTTATATAATCATCTACGATAACCAAGATATATTTTTTGCCACCTCGACTTTCCGTTCTTGTTGGTCCTATAAGATCCATGTGGAGAAGCTCGAGAGGTCTTGATGTGGCATTGGAGTTCACTTTTTTGTAAGAGCTCCTAGTTTGTTTACTGTACTAGCATTCACCACATATTTTGTCTATTTTTTGTAAATTAGGTAGACCTCTAATTAGTTCTCCTTTGCTCAATCTATATAAATTTTGGTAGTGCACATGTCCAAGGCGTTTATGCCATAATTCTGTCTCATTGGTGTGGACCATGTGGCACTTTTGGTTAGATGAGCTACCATCACTTACTATATATCAGTTTTCAGAAGTTCTGCGACCAGTTAATATTACAGAACCCTTTCTATTTATGATTTCACAACCTTGATTGGAAAATTTCACACTATGGTTGTTATTGCATATTTGAGATATACTTAACAGGTTGTGTTTTAGCCCCTCAACATATAAAACATCTTTAAATAAAGAAGGTTGTAAAGTTGAACTGTACCTTTGCCAATAATCTTACAATTGCTTCCATCACCGAATATGACTGACCCATCAATCATATCTTTAAGATCAGTGAATAAAGCTTTATCTCCTGTCATATGTCTGAAGCATCCACTATCTAGGTACCACTTTGAATGGCTTGTTGCTTTAAAAGCAGTGTGGGAAACCAAGCAGGCACCCTTAGGAACCCATTTCAGAACAGTTTTGGGTTTAGAAGTATAGTTGGTCTTCTTTTGATTGTAGTTATAAGTATGACCTATTGAGTTAGATTTTAAGAGCTCCTTAAGTAAATCAACTATCTTTTCAGCTAGAGGATTTCTGATCTGATTTTTAAAATTGACATAGCTACTTTTAGGTTTTTAAAAAGTTTTTGTATTTTTAGGAAAACCTCGATAAGTACTTCTCTCTTTTAAGTTTGAGGCTTCTCCTTTCACAAATTTGAGAGGAGTATCCTTCTGTTTAGGAGGTATATTCTTATCATAGCCCAACTCGGATTGATCGCCACATTTTCTTGATCCGGATAATAATTTTTCTAATTTTGAATCAACTTGGGCATATCTCCATGTATCCTTCAAACTCAGAAGAGAAGATACTTCATTCTTAAGTTTCTCATTTTCAGATTTCAAATCTTCAATCAGGGAGGTTTTGAATTCCAAATCACATTTTAATTTTTCAAAACAATCTGAAATTTGGGATTTTTCTAAAACAAGAGTCTCGAAACATTCTTCGAGTTTAGAATACTTTTCTCTTTGAAGTTTAAGTTTGACAGCAATTTTACAACTTTCCTTATATGAGGCATTATAAGCATCTTGAAGATCTTCTTCATTTTTATGATCACTATGCAAATTTTCTTCACTAGTTAAATCGTCGTGATATGAGAATGTGAACTTGGCTAGAGTCATAAGGGCTTTTACATCATTGCCCGACTCGATTTCAGAATCTTCTGATTCAGAAGAGGCTTCAGAATCAGATGATTCGTCCCAAGTAGCCAACATACCCTTCTTCTTGGGTTTGTCCTTTTTAGGACATTTGTTTGCTAAATGCTCATATTCTTGGCAGTTGTAACATTGACTATCTTTCAAAGACTTCCAATTTCTAAACTTTGGTTTAGATCGTTTCTTTTCATTTGTCTTTTGGAAATCGACCTTTTTCTTACTTTTGAAAATCTTGTAAAACTTTTTAGCTAAAAGCGCCATATCATCTTCTGAATTTTCTAAATCCGAGTTTTCTTGAGAAATACCTTTAGAAGATGTTAAAGTAATAGGTTTACCTTCAGGAGCTTTAAAATTCAATTCATAGGTCTTTAAAAAACCAACTAGTTCTTCTACCCTCATGTTATCTGTATCACAAAGTTCCTGTATCGCAGTTACTTTTGAGTTGAACCGTTCAAGAAGAGAGCGCAGTATCTTTGCACACACTTTACTTTCTGAGATTTTATAGCCAAGACCCCACATTGAGTTTACAATGTCATTCAATCTAGTGTAAAAGTCCATAAACATTTCATTTTCCTCCATATGAATTTCTTCAAATTTAGTTGTGAGGAGTTGGACTTTAGATTTCTTGACAATTGATGTACCCTCATGTGTCATTTCTAATATATCCCAGGCTTGCTTTGCAGCATCACGGGATATGATTCTTTTGAACTCATCCCGTGATAGTGCGCAAGTGATAGCATTTAGTGCTTTAGCATTGACACTACTCTCACTTTTCTGAAGTGTAGTCCAAGAGAAATAAGGAGAAACTCTCATTATTTTTGAACCGTCGATTCCAGTCACTTCAATGGTAGGGGGTTTCCATTCGGTCACTGTGGCTTGCCACACACTCTCATCCATTGATTTGAGGAAAATCCTCATTCTGGCTTTCCAATAGGCATAGTTGGAGCCATCAAATGGTGGAGGCCTAGTGACTGAAAGACTATCGAAATTTGACATTTATTATATAGCTTAGATCGTTAGCTTAGGAAATAAATCTAAAAATAATAATAAGAAGGAGCTATTAGGCTCTGATACCACTTGAAATGGCCAAGCTATATGTCCTAGACGGGGGGTGAATAGGACTATGCCAAATTAAAATTGAATACCGCGGAATAAAATAAAGAAATAGCCTTACAATAATAAATCAATTCACAATGCTGAAATTAAATCAATCTCAATAAACAAGCATTGAGAGGTTGATACAAATTCAGTTCTAAGGACAACCTTACACCATAATAAACAAGGGCTTATAGTTGGAAAACCTTATTTCGAGAACGTCTTTTGAATCAAGAGATCAATCTGAAAATAAATAGCAAGGAATTGTAATCTTAAGAATTGATTATTCTAGGGACAACCATGCACCATAAAAATGGCAGGGCAACCTTACTAGAATAATTACTAAAATTGAAGCACAGATTGATAAAAGTATAGCAAGAGATAAAATGCTGAAATAAAGCTCTAGATTATTACAACATTCCCCACACTTGCTTGAAATGTAAATTGTTACAGCATTCACATCCACATGTACATTCCACACAACTGAATGATGAAAGATAAACAATTAAGAATGCATTCAATCTACAAGACAAGGAGTTATAGTGGTTCGCCTGTGTGTACACCAACTATTTTACAATAGTCACAAAGAATGCTACTCCACTCCTAATATCCTTACACAGGGATATTAACGTTCACTATCAAAATAGGTTTCACAGGTTCACCTAAAACCTTCACAATTGTGTCTTTTTAACTTGGGCTTACACAATCCAAAAACTCACACTATTCTGAGTTTTTTGGCTCTCCTCAAATAACCAATAAATGGAATTTTTCTGGTGAATCCCAAACAAAAATCAAAAGAATGGAAATTTTACAGAATTGTAAAATACCTAGATTTCTCCTCTTGTATCAGCCCAGAAGAACCAATTAGAGTAGATATTCGGATATGAAATTTCAATGTCTAATACTCACTTTATAATGGTTCTAAGTTCTAATTGATTTTAAATTAAATTAGACTGGGCTAACTCTATTTGATTTTAATTCCCAAAAGAAGGAAAGCAATATTTTCTCTTTTCAAATCAGATTGGAATAACGAATCAAATCAAATAGAAAAAAGCTAACAAAAGGAAATAGAATTATGCACAATATAGCTTAAGAACAGACACAAACTTATCTCAGAGTGGAGTTTTGAATTCACTTAATTTTCAATGAATAACTCTGAAATTCGTGTGCTATTTATAACTGTAAAAATTCATCTTCGACTGGTCCTAGGGTCACCACGACTAGTCGAAGAAGAAACAAATTTTTGAATTTTCGGGCGCAATCAGATAAAACCGTTACACGACCAGTCGTGAGCAGTCCACGACTGGTTGAAAGCCGTCTATGACTAGTCGAGAGCCTCACACGACTAGTCGTGCGACTCTTGAATTAGTTGCTGGAGTTGGAGTCGTGGCTCCACGACTGGTCGAAGGTCGAGTCGAGACCATCCCACGACCAGTCGAGCAAACTCCAGGACTAGTCGTAGCCGAACAGAAAAATCTGATAATTTGTAACAAAACTTCGACTGATCTTGAAATTTCTAGGATTGGTCGAACCAGTGCTAGGACTAGTCGAACAAGGTCCCGGACTAGTCTTAGAACAGACCAAACACTTGAAAAAAATATATGAATTATGTATCGAAAGTGACCTACTCTTATGGTCAACCTAAGGTCAATCAAACCTCAACAAGAACATTGAACCTTCATTTGCTTAAACTTTGATCTTTATGAAGCTTGAGTTCTTCTTGTAGCTTGAACACTTCACAAGCTTTGAAGTTAACGTCAGTATGAGTTGTGCTCAGTTCCCTAACTTATGCTAGAGTCTTGATCTTGAATATATGTGAACTTTAAGTCTTGAACTTGAACTCTTCTTAAATATCGTCAAAATTGTAGCTTGAACTAGCTTGAGGAGTTCATCGTCGTGTCTCGAAGTGTAGTTGTGGTGTCTCGAACATATTCAACAAGATACAAACACAAGACATATATAAAGGTTTTGACACATAAAATTTGACGACCAAAGAGGATTCAAACCATAGCACTTACAGTGGATCGCATCCACGAGCCACACCAATGGACCTCATATATATTGAGTCGGCCATATCACATGGGCCGCACCAGTGGGCCTCATATACATCAAGTGGGCCACATCAACAGCCCATAAATACGTAATAGGTGAGCCTTACACATGGGCCTCATATACATCAAATGGGCCACATCATATAAGCCGCACTAATGGGCCGATCAAATGGGCCGAATCAAATTATTTGAATCAAATGGGCCGATTCAAATGGTCTGAATCAAATGGGCCGATTCAAATGGGCTGATCAAATGGGCTGATTCAAATGGGCTGAGTCAGATGGGCCGATCAAATAAGCTTATTCAAATAGGCCAAGTCAGATGGGCCGATCAAATGGGCCGATTCAAATGGGCCAAGTCAGATGGGCCGATCAAATGGGCCGATTCAAATCGGCCGAGTCAGTGGGCTGAATCAAATGGGCCGAGTCAGTTGGCCGAATCAAATGCACCATTCATCCATTGTTAAAGATCATTATAGAGCATAAAAGAATGAATCATATCCAAAGGATCATCTAGACCATACCTCAATTGGCAGTGGTGGTAATGATTTCCACCATTAAATTCCAATGGGCCCACCATGGTATTTATTTCCCATCCAGTCTGTGCATAACATCACAAAGACCTGGATATAGATGAAAAATAAATATTATATTGATCTAGAACCCTGTAATCCCAAAGGGTTTTCAATGGTGGGTATTCATTCCATTGTTCTCTGCAGTGTGGTCCATTTGATATTTGATCTGACTTATTTTTAGTCTCAAGCCCAGGGATGAAGTTGCTAAATGGATGGACGTTAGGGATACAACACATGCATCGTGGTGGGGCCGATCGCCAAATGGACAGACAGTAGGGATACATCACGGTGGGCTCCACCCATAAAAATGGAT
Source organism: Magnolia kwangsiensis (assembly GCA_037074715.1). NCBI lineage: Eukaryota > Viridiplantae > Streptophyta > Magnoliopsida > Magnoliales > Magnoliaceae > Magnolia > Magnolia kwangsiensis. Next base: position 73,147,036 of record CM073575.1, on the reverse strand, counting down.
GGACGGCATGGCTGTCATGCTTGTTGCACCATTAAGAAACTGGACGATGCGGATATAACCATACATCATGATGTGGTCCACGTAGTGGCCCACCAATATAATCTTATATTATAATATATAATATAATATATTATACACTTACAGTGGTAAGAGGCTGCCCATACTCCAGCGTCCAGACCTTATAGAGCTTACTAACATTAGGAGTTGACTGACATGAAGTATAACAGCCATGTAGCTGCACGGTACACCAGCCATTCTACGTCCACGGTAAGTGGGTCCCACGTAGGGCCCACCATAACATTTATTTTCTATCTCATCTGTTCATAAGCTCACATAGACCTAAATAAAGAGGAAAAACAAATTTCATTTTGATCCAAAACTTCTATGACTCGGAAAGGTTTCAATGGTAGACGTTCAATCCACTACTATTTATGGTGGTGTGGACTACTTGAGCCCCATGTACGGCTAATTTTTGGAGAATTCTAATTCCCAAAGGGGACCCATCAAATGCACGGTGTAGATTTACAACATACATCGTGGTGGGGCCTGTGATGGGCCCACCATCACACCCTTAAACGAGCAGCAAGGACGGTGCTTACTACAGTGTCCAGAGAATGCTGATAGCAATAGTGAGGTATTTTTATATATTTTTCTCTTTTGTTATTTTTGTGAGGTTTTTCATAGGTGGGGCCCATATTAAGGGGATCCATGCTGACTATTGGTCTCCTCTGTAACGCCCTAAAAATCAGGGGTCGAGCATAGCTCAGCTCCCAAGTTCCAAAACATCACTTATGCAACATATTTAATGATGGATGTATGTTTTCTGTATTAGTGAATAAAATATGAAGTAAATTAAGCCAAATCAGCAAACATAATCCAGGGACAATTAGAATACGTAAGCAGAAGTCTGAAATAAATATATAAACTAGTACAAGTCCCCAAAATATGAGTGTTCTGCCAGGTCAATAAGTACAAGTCTCGTCTCAAAATACATATACCAAAATGTGATAGACCACTACAAACATAGCCTTGAATCCCCGTCAATCAGGACATGGCTCACATGAAACCGCCTGAGAACTGCATAAACGAGAATGCCTCCTCGTCATCATCAAACTCCGGCTCCGCCTCGCATGCATCACCATCACCTGCAGCTAAGTCAGAGTCTGGTTGGTGTTTAAGCACTATCCCAGAATGTGGGAGTGAGTGATCAACTCAGTGGAAGTATACAACAAAGGTTAACATGTTATCAATTCAATCAAGCAGTAATGATAAAACAATATAATCAAACATCCCTAATTACTCTGATTAATGCAAGTATGTATGAAGTAATGATGCATGCCCTCGCCTAAACTCCCTCTACAATCTTCATCTTACGGTCGCGCATGTTAGTTACTTCCTCAGTGCTCTACCCAACACCAAACGGCACATGCAGTATGGTGCATGTACATGATTACCAAGTTCTTATTAGTCCTTTTCATACAGCAGGATTGGAAAGCTAAGGTACCTCCCTTATATCAATTCCTAAACAACGATCCATTTTAGGCTCGTCAATCCTAGACAATCTCATACGATATTATAGTTCTAGATCACTATAAAGGGCTCGTCGCCAACCAATACAGGTCTAGGTATATCCTAGATACTATAGTAAGGCTCGTCGCCCCAATGCAGTTTCAGAATATACTCGAAGTCACTACAAAGGGCTCATCACCAATTAGAGCAGGCCGACAGCTCTAATATAGTGTCCCATACCACCATAATCAACTAACGAGTCTAAGTTGCTCACTAGTCACTACGGGGAGGCTCATCACCCCAGCATTGGCCGACAGCATGACCACGGTGTCCCATACCACCATGTCCAACTTATGAGTCTTAGCGATCGTGGTACTAAGGTTGACAGGGTTTCACTGGTGAGTTTGGTACCTTAGATTCAAACAGTAGCGTCCAAACATGGTGAACATACATCGGTCAATTAGGTTAATTGACAAGCTCGACTAGGGTGATCACGCGTTGAGTTGATCGACATGAAATGCATAAGCACTCCGTGTGGCCTAACCACTGTCGAACATCCTAAGTACGGCTCGGATTCGTCAAACACATCCTGCATGGCGAAAATATCCTCAACCTCCAGTTTAAGGACTATTACTGATTACCTGGACTGTGATATAGTCCCAACAACGTACAATCACAATAATAAACATGTAAGGTAAATCCTACAGTCATATGAACATGCTATGACATATAACTTAAACATGAATACACCATACATGGAGGAAATCATACACATAGTTAACATGAATAAGTAAGCTAAACAGTTCATAGAGGAAATCATACACACAAGCAAGGTAGCTGGGATTTCATATCTCAACTCCCTCATAAATCACACTTTACTAACTACTAACTCATTCAGACATTTTCACAAACACTTGGACTATACTTTTCAACATACATCACGTATGTCGGCCGTATTACGTATTAGGGAAAATTCTTTTTGCCGAGGAGTTGTTGCATACATAACAATCATATACCTATGATAAATAATCATGGCAATCGTAACATCAAATTTCTTATGCATACAAACATTTCAACAAACATAAGAAATACCCTATTTACAACATAGGTTAGACATATACATAAAACAAAATAGATAGGGCATTTAGCATATGTAATAGCATCCACGTCAATAATAAATCATTATCAGACATTGAAAGTCTTGAAAACCATAACCTATATGTATATAGTCCGCACCTTAAACCGAAAAATACATAACGGATATGATTTAGACGATAAGTCTTTGTCAACGACGGATAGGCAATCTAAGGCATGAATTAGGTTAGCTACATCAACACTTAGACTATTCTAAGCTCCAAAATAGGTTAGGGTTTGGTTGTCTTATCCAAATATGGAATTAAAATCACTGGAATAACGATTCAGATGCGATGGATTAGGCACGTAGAGTAGCTGGGAAGAATTCCAAGATGAATCACCAACTTCTCTCTTACTTTCTCTCTCTTTACTCTCTCTTTCTTAGCTAGGGTTTGAAAATTCGTATGGATTATGTGAGAGAGGGTTTAAGACCCTTATATAGGCACAGAACTAACAAAAACAGTCTCAGGGCCATGGTATACTTAGGTTATAACCAAATCGGACTAATTCCGATCTAACGGAGCATTTCTAGAGGTCTCTTTACTAAATGCGGTTGGACTTAAGCTCACTAATATTGGATATTAATCAAGTTAAGTTTTCAGTCTGATTAGGTTTCCAGATCGACCGTGGCGGACCAATTTCAGTTCAATGGTCACCGAAACTCGATCAGGGCCACAAGTATATTGGCATATGTGGGCCATCTTCCCTGATCCGAGGGTGTATTTGGGTCAAATTCCAACGGTCAGAAAGCTTATAATCAGTCTGCAAGCGACATGACTCAGATTACTTAAATTTATATTTAATTTCATAAAAACCTTCACGTTCTCACACTCTTCACTCTGGACTCACGAAAATAGTCTCAAGACCTCATCTGGACTTAATTTTCGAGGTGATTGTCAAGTCCAATCAAGCGGTCATAATTGTCTAAGTTCATCATTATCGGACTTTCGACGTGCGGTCCAGGTCTGATACAAAGTTTCTAAATGCTCCCGAGAGCAACTGGGTTGGATCCTAGATTTTAAGGTAATGTAGCGTTACTAATTCTATAGGTTTTGGGTCTTGCAGACCGTATTTAAAGTGGTTGGTACTAATTTCACAAGTAATCTTGTTTAGCACTAGCTAACTCTCATTAAATTTCTAAAGGATTACGTCCTAAAGGATTTCTGTTAGAGGTGGTACTCAGGTCTTTGTACGGATTTTTCTAAGACGTTACAATCTACCCCTCTTAAAGAAAAATTATCCTTAAAATTTGTACCTTCTCATACTCCTCAAGGATCTGAGGGTAGTTCTTTCTGACCTCAGCTTCAGTCTCCCAAGTAGCCTCTTCTTCACTGTAATGCATCCACAATACCTTCACAAGTGGGATGACCTTACTCCGCAATACCTGCTCCTTCTTATCCAGGATATGTATCGGTCACAGTACATAGGTGGCATCGTCACTCAACTGCACCTGCTCCCAACTGATGATGTGCGAAGGATCAGGAACATACTTCTTCAACATGGACACATGGAATACGTTATGCACGCCTGCGAGTGGTGTGGGTAAAGCAAGGCGATACATTACTACCCCCACTCTATCAAGTATCTGAAATGGGCCAATGAATCTCAGCGTGAGCTTTCCTTTCTTACCAAACCGAAGGACTCCCTTCATGGGAGAAACCTTAAGGAATACATGGTCCCCAACTACATACTCAAGCGATCGCCATCTCGTATCGGCTTAGCTCTTTTGCCTACTCTATGTTGTCAGAAGTCGACTCCTAATAATGTCGATCTTCTCTTAAGTTGCCTGAACTAACTCTGGGCTAATCAGACTCTTCTCACCCACTTCTGCCCAGCAATGCGGTACTCTACACGGGTGACCATACATTGCCTCATAGGGGGCCATGCCGATACTCGCCTGAAAACTATTGTTATACGCAAACTCTCCATAAGGAAGACAGTCATCCCAACTGTCCTTGAAATCTAACACACAAGCTCGCAACATATCTTCTAGCACCTGATTCACACGTTCCATTTACCCGTCTGTCTGCGGATGGAACGCGGTACTGAACTTTAACTTCACACCTATCACTTCCTTGATATGAGTCCAGAAGATAGATGTGAATCACGCATCTCAATCTGACACAATCTCCAAAGGAACTCCATGCAGACGTACAATCTAGCCAACTCGTCTGCAAAGTTCGTAACTCTGATCGGTAGGAAATGAGCTGACTTCGTCAATTGATCGACTATCACCCAAATGGAGTCATGTCCCTTCCTAGTCTTCAATAGTCCCGAAATGAAATTCATAGAGATAAAGTCCCACTTCTATTCGGCTATGGGCATGGGCTGAAGTAGTCTAGGAAGTCGGCGATGCTCTACCTTGACCTGCTGACACGTGAGACAACGGGATACAAACTCAGTAATGTGAACCTTCATATTATCCCACCAGTACGATCTCTTCATATCTTGATACATCTTTGTTCTACCTGGATGTATCGCAAGCCTCGAACTGTGGGCTGACTTTAGAACCTCTCGTCTTAAGTCAGGGATGTCTGGGACGCATAGGCGGCCATGATAACGTAAGCCCCCATCTGAATCAACACTCCACTTAGAGTCCTCATCTATAGTAACCCGCTCTCTCATCTTCGCCAATAGCTCATCGTCTGTGTGAGCCTCGATAATCCTACCATTAATGAGGGGTTGTACTCGAATATGTGCAATAACCTCATACGGCTCCTCTACCGTGAGTTTCTGCTCAAAGTCTCGCACAAACTCCACCATGTCCCATTCTGCTATCATTAGCGGAGCCGCAAACTCTATAGTCTTCTTGCGGCTTAACACGTCTGCCACAAGGTTTGCCTTGCCCGGATGGTAGGAAACCTCGAACTTAAAGTCCTTCAAGGTTTCCATCCATCGGCGTTGTCTCATATTCAAGTCTTATTGTGAGAATATGTATCTAAGGCTCTTGTGGTCACAAAAGAGCTTGAACTCCTTTCCGTAGAGGTAATGTCTCCAGAGCTTCAATACGAAAATGATAGTTGTCAACTCTAGGTCGTGTGTAGGGTAACTTTCCTCGTGCTTCCTCAACTGTCTCGAGGTATAAGCAATCACCCTGTCCTTCTACATAAGGACACAACCTAAAACAACTTGAGACGCATCAGTATATATCGTATACTTAACCCCTTGCTCTGGCAATTCTAGCACAGGGGCGGACATCAACTTGTCCTTCAGCTCCTGAAAAGATGCTTCAGCCTTCTCATTCTAGGAAAACTTCAAATCCTTCTATGTCAACTGAGACAATGGTCTGGTAATCTTGAAAAAGTCTCAAATGAATCATCGATAGTACCCTGCCAGACCAAGAAAACTCCTCACCTCAGTAACTGAACCGGGTTGCTTCCAATCCTGAACCGCGATTACCTTAGCGAGGTTGAAGTTTTAATTTAAATTAATCGGATTTAAATAATTTTAATTCGCGAGTATACGAATCAGATGTAGATATGGTACGTATTATGAGATCGTTCCCAAGAGGACTGGTTGTCGCAATTCAAAATTTACGACTCTTCTTAACTAATCCAACAAATGATTTAGCAGACTATTAAGTAAACTAACACAAATCTATGGAGAATAATCAAGAGCAATAAGGAAAATTTAATCAAAGAGAAGACTAGGACTTTCGAATCCATCCCTAATTATCCTAACCCTTGTTTTACCTATTGATTCACCCTATTCAAATTAATATAAATTAAATAAATCACAAACTATGTCCTTGGTTGGGCACACAGAATGTATAATCCCTTAAAGCATATAGATCACATCTTTCCATCCATGGTCAGGCATGAAGAGATGTAGATTCTTGTTTCTTCCTCTATAGGAAACCTGTTCATGGTTAGACACAAGCACCTAAAGTAATATTCCAAACAACATCCACATCTAGACTTTGGTTAAGCTCATAAAATGGAGAAGTACGAAAATATCAAGAAAGCACACTAGAGAAAGAAACAAATCAATCAAATTCAGATGAATTCAACACATCACAAAAGTTATTCAAATTAGGGGCTTTATCTCAGCCCTAGTTAAGAAGTTAGCAATCCATAAATTTAACTAAAAAGAAGGAAAACTAAAATTTAATTAATAAAAACATATCCTTTCTTCCTTCCCCCCCCCCCTCTCTCTCTCTCTCTCTCTTCTCTTTCTTCTCTTCCTAGCTCTCCCCAAGCTCTCGATATCCTTGTTTTGCATGTCTTAAGCCCTTTTATAGATGCTAAGGGCAGTGGAGTGCTGGAATCGGTCATACAGCTGTCGCAGCAACAGCTGCGTATGTTTTTTCACAGCAACTTCGGGCCTTCATGTCTCCCATTTTCTTCGCGTGTTGTTCATAAATTCAACATCCCCTGGGATTGTTTTCGATATGCTATACGATGGACGGCTTGGATTAGCCATCTGATCAAAGGTGATGGGCCACAACCGCCTCAAAACTCAGTTTTCATGGATGTGCGTAAGCCTATGCATGTCCATCGCTGACGTGATCGGTGGGCCCCATAGAAGTGTTTTCGAGGAAATCCACCCCGTCCAGTAGATCCAGGATGAAATTTCGGTCAAAGATGAATGGTTTTGAATGTCCATTGGCACGACCCAGAGAAGAAATTATACTAAAATCAATTTGAACGTCACAAGGTAGCCCATTTGTGGCCTTCGTATCTCACACGTGTGCTTGCATGGGTGAAAAGTATCAACATGGTTTTGTAGTGCTCGAAGCCTTCTACATGGTGGATGGTATAGATTGTAAAAATGGCCAGCGGTCGGTTACGCAGTTGCTGAAAATGGAAACTTTCCGTTTTGCATGAGGACGGGGGCCAGTGGTCTTGTTGACCGAACAACTGTTGTGGTGCAGTTTGAGTACACGTGCATGGTGTACACACCATGCATACGGGTGTGGTCCACTGCAATGTATTTCAGAAATCCACTCTGACCATCTATTTTCCCATCTAAATTTAACGGTTGAGACCAAAATAAAAGCATATTCTGTTATCAGGTGGGCCCCAAATTGAAGATTAATGGGCTGATTTATCCATTGGCACACTTCTCGAGATATACAATGGGTGAAATTTTACGTGTACAGTTAATTTATGGCCCCCATCACATGTATGAATTTTTGAGTCAATCGGATGGTGGGAACCATGTGATCTTGCATTCTGAACCAATTTTGAACCCGTTTAATGCGAACGGCTTGATTTCTTCAGATCCCTGACATGTAAATTCTTCAATATTGGCCCTCTGGAGTCCGTCTCTTGCTCTGGTAACTTCAGAGCATCAAATCCAAGATTTTAATACTCTTTTTTAGTCCAAACTCCTTATTACATCATGAAACAAAAACACGATTAAAATGTGACCTTACGCATTATCATGTAAGTAAAATCAGGCAATAACTAGGGTCTAATATGCAATATTCGACCCTTATCACAACCCCCAACCAGCATTTTGCTAGTCCCGAGCAAAGCATGCGAAACATAATTTCAGAAATAAAAGATAATTCCTATAAACCCGAGTGACTTGTGAACAAATAGTCGAGATGCGAGAATTCTAAGATTCATGAATGGTAAGTAGAATTTTATTTCTTAAAATCACACTCACAGTAAATTACATGAACAAGTTCAAAATATTAATCCATTAATTAGAAAATTCTAAACATTCAGTTCCATGACTGTATAGTGCGATCTCGGCTTACCACTATTAAGAGATCCAATTGTCATTTTCATGATATCATTGGTAATTAAAAACAGCATTCATGACAACCAAAACTGAAACCAACACTTACCTTACATATTAAATTTTCATTCTATCAGCTTTTGATTTTTTTATATGAACAGTAACGCCAAGGAAGGGGAATCAAATCCTCACCTATAGGGAGCAAACCTATGGTGAAAACTTGTCGCCTAACTTTTTCTAAATGTCAACTATGGGGAATCGAATCTATATGTATAGGGATCAAACCTATGGTGAAGATTATGTAACTTACCCTTTCAATTCAAATTTATTTATTTTTTTCAGGCTGATTCCTTTCATGTTTAGTGATTACCAAGTTAATCATTCAATTAGCGAGCCAGAACCTTAATATGTAAGCAAGCTGTGATGAGTGAAATCATGACTCAATCAATGTTTACAACTTCTAATCATGGATTAAAAACTCAAACTAAACTATGAAATCTAACATATGGCAGAATTCTAGAGGCATAAATTCCCAACATTCTGTATCTTGTAATTTTAAAATCATAACTATCCTTCAAAATCACTTCAAATTCACAAGAAATTCTAGAAAATTTTAAAAATTTTCACAATTTTTACTCAAGACTAAGAAAATACTAATTAGGTTACCTAATCTCCCACCCCCAACCTAAAATCTACATTGTCCTCAATGTAAAAGAAATAAGCATGCAATGCACATGGGACAACGAAAGTAAAAGAGGAGTGATGGAAAGATAGTATCTGAACGAAAGAATCAAGAGGCTTTCCAAAGATATCAACGTAAAAGTGAGTCAGCACAAGAGAGAAATCAACAAAAGCAAAATAATAAAAATAAAATCACAAAAAGAAGATCCTACCTTTATCACTTTCGCAGGTGCTCTCGATTGCATTTAGCGTATGCAATAAGCCTTTAAACCCCCTAGGTTGCCCCTAGTGGACGAGTTGTAGTCTCGTGAGGGTTTGTAACAATGTTACCCACAAACATTGGACTAACTAACTAGAGAAAAATAAATAAATAAATAAAAAGAAAAGTTGGGTTGCCTCTCAGGAGTGCTAAGTTTAACGTCTTCAGCTAGACAAGCAATGAAAGCAATCATGGACCATTGGCCAGTATCTTGGTAAATTTCTCAGAAGGTTTTTCAACAAGATCATCTAAAAGCCCATTTTGTAGTAGGCTTGGATGTCCTGGAGCGTTAATAACTAGAGAAATTGAGGGACCTCAGCATAAAGTGTTCTTTTTATATTCTGAAGTGTCCAAATTATATATGATTCACCTATGGCAGAAAATTTCAAAGTTAGTACACCATGATGAATCAGAGACTAAAGTAGATGAAATTCAGAAAAAAATTGTAGTAGGTGGTGTAGTCTCAATAAACGACTATGTTTCACTCTGTAGTTCAATTTTCAACTCTTCCTCATTTAATGGTAAACATTCAGGATCTGGGAAGGAGGTACTTCAGAATACGGGTTCTCTCGATTCATGACAACTGCAGAGGTATTATTTTGCAAGGCATTTATTATTTCTTATAATAGGGGATCATTTGAATCTGTTAAATGTGCTAAGAAATCATCTAAAGAGTTGAGACGTTCTTCTAAACATGATTTATTTTTCACATTGGAGATTGTGATGATCTGTCCAAGGAATCTATCGTCTTTGAAAGTGGATGGAAGTACACTCTCTTGCTCCAACCCTGCACAAACAATTTGATAATCAAGAAACGAAGTATTGATGTGAGGACTCTGCTCATTGATACTACTTAGAAGAAGTATTGAATCGTCAAAAGTGTATGACTCAGATGGTAGCCTCAACTGGGTGGTTTCAACTTCTAGAGTCATATCAAGCGATTCGTTCATTTCCCGAATTATATCATCATTCACTTCAGGGGAGTGGCCCAAACATGTTTTACGAGATTTAGAAGGGTCAGTTGTAATGGGCTCATCCTTCACTTTTAAATCAGACATGTTAGATAAGAGGAGTGGCTCATTTTAATCGACCACTTTATGTACTCCTTAATCACTGAACTGGACCATACTTGAGATTGATTCCAGGGGAATTTGGGCTAAACATTCATGATCATCATCCCAATACATATCATCGTCTAATTCCCTGTCATGCACACTTGGGATGGGATTTATTTCCCCACATTCTATTCCTAAATTGGGTAGAGGTTCAAATAAGCTGACCTCTTCATCATCATTAAACTCAAGTGTCTAATGTGAGTAAAGTGTGTTATCATCGTTGTATTTGAAAGACACCCATGTCTCTTCACCATTCCTTTGAACCATCATTGAGATCGATTCATCTGGAAATTGAACCATATGCTCATTAACATAATTCAACTCTTCATCCCAAATTTCAGAGTATTTTAAAAGTGAGTGAGGATCACCTTCCTTGCATTGTATTTCTAGATTGGGTTGTGACTGAGATGAATTAGCTTCCATTAGCGCATCATAAGTAGGGAATCCAAAGGAATAATCAACGGGTTGTGGTCGAGATGAATTAGTTTCCATTAGCCTATCAATGCGCGATTCAAGTGCATCTAATAATTTCATCATGTCATAGGCTGTGTAACTTGGAGATGACTCCTCTTGGATCATTTCTGGTGAATATTCAGAAGTAGGGAACCCAAGAGAATAATCATTATAACATGTTGTTGGTTCATTTCCCCAATTTTGATATTTTCACTGATTATAGTCATACGGATCATAGGTGGGAGAATATAATGGTTGATAATAGTCCTCATGCCTATAGTTATGATAATCCCAATACTCACGTACTGTCTTATTAATCCGTAGGGTGTAATTATTCTCTCGCATATGATCGAGTAAGGACTTCTTAACCGGTGGATCATTAGATTCCAATTGGTTCTCGATGATAGTTTCAGAAAAGTTTTGAGACATTGGTGGATTTCTATCATAATGATCATCCCAATATATATTATTCTTCTCAGCATACTGACATTCCCACTCGTGCATATACATGGTGAAACCCTAACTCTGAATCTAATTCTAAAGAAAAAATCCTACACCAATCTAGAAATAGGAAGAGAGATAATTAGAAAGAAGTTACCAATTTGGAGACCTATGTTAGAATCCTGCAAAAGAAAACAAAACAATTTAGTTTCTAAAAAAAAAAAAAATCTAAAATTAGAAAATTTCTAAAGAACAACAAAAAAGAGTTAGTTTCGAAAAAGGAAGGAAATCTTAAAATTAGAAAGTTACTAAAAATAAAAATAAAAAGATAGTTTCTAAAAAAGAAAGTTTTTAATCTTAGAAATAAAAAGCGAAGTTAGTTTCTAAAAAGGAAAAATTTTTTAAAACTAGAAAATAGAAAGTTACTTAAAAGAAGAATCTAAATCTAAAATTAGAAAATTAAAATTTTCTAAAAAGAAAGCCTAGACTTAGAAAATTTCTAAAAAATAAAACCCTAATTCTAAAAATAGAAATTAGAAAAAGTAGAGAATTTAGAAAGAAATTACCAAATTAGAAGTTCAAGTTAGGACCCTACAAAACAGGAAATAAGTTAGTTTCTAAAAAAATTGTAACCTAGAGTTAGTAAAATCCTAAGACTATGAATTATGATAAGAGAGAATCCTAAATCGAATTGGACTGAAACAGTTCCCCGGCAATGGCGCCAAAAACTTGATGTTTTAATTTAAACCAATCTGATTTAAATGATTTTAACTCGCAAGTATATGAATCAGATGTTGATATGGTATGTATTATGAGATCGTTCCCACGAGGATTGGTTGTCGCAATTCAAAATTTACGACTCTTCTTAACTAATCCAACAAATGGTTTAACAAACTATTAAGTAAACTAACACAAATCTATGGAGAATAGTCGAGAGTAATAAGGAAATTCAATCAAAGAAAAGACTAGGACTTTCGAATCCACCACTAATTATCCTAACCCTTTTATTCACCCTATTCAGATTGATATAAATTAAATAAATCACAAACTATATCCTTGGTCAGGCACATAAAATGTATAATCCCTTAAAGCATATGGATCACATCTTTCCATCCATGGTCAGGCATGAAGAGATGTAGATTCCTGTTTCTTCCTCTATAGGAAACCTGTTCATGGTCAGACACAAGCACCTAGAGTAATATTCCAAACAACATCCACATCTAGACTTTGGTTAAGCTCATAAAATGGAGAAGTATAAAAATATCAAGAAAGCACACTAGAGAAAGAAACAAATCAATCAAATTCAGATGAATTCAACACATCACAAAAGTTATTCAAATTAGGGGCTTCATCTCAGCCCTAGCTAAGAAGTTAACAATCCATAAATTTAATCAGAAAGAAGGAAAACTAAAATTTAATAAATAAAAACATGTCCTTTCTTCTCTCTCTCTCTCTCTCTCTCTCTCTCTCTCTCTCTCTCTCTCTCTCTCTCTCTCTCTCTCTCTCTCTTCTCTTTCTTCTCTTCCTGGCTCTCCCCAAGCTCTTGATATCCTTGCTTTGCATGTCTCAAGCCCTTTTATAGATACCAAGGGCAGTGGAGTGCTGGAATCGGTCGTACAGCTGTCGCAGCAACAACTACGTATGTTTTTTCACAGCAACTTCGGGCTTTCATATCTCCCATTTTCTTCGCATGTTGTCCGTAAATTCAATGTCCCCTGGGACTATTTTCGATGAGCTACACGATGGATGGCTTGGATCAGCCATCTGATCAAAGATGGTGGGCCACAACCGCCTCAAAAGAGAGTTTTCATGGATGTGCATAGGCCTACGCGTGTCCATCGCTGACGTGATCATGGGCCCCACAGAAGTGTTTTCGAGGAAATCCACCCCGTCCAGTAGATCCAGGATAAAATTTTGATCAAAGATGAATGGTTTTAAATGTCCATTGGCACGGCCCAGAGAAGAAATTAAACTAAAATCAATTTGAATGTCGCAAGGCAGCCCGTTTGTGGCCTCTCTATCTCACACATGTGCTTGCATGAGTGAAAAGTATCAACATGGTTTTGTAGTGCTCGAAGCCTTCTACACGGTGGCGGTACAGATTGTCTGTACGGATGATAGGTGGGGCCCACAACTGATCATAAAAATGGCTAGCGGTAGGTTACGTGGTTGCTGAAAATGGCAACTTTTCGTTTTGCATGAGGACGCGGGTCAGCGGTCGCGCTGACCAAACGGCTGTTGTGGTGTAGCTTGCGTACACGTGCATTGTGTACACAACATGCATACGTGTGGGGTCCACTCCAATGTATTTTAGAAATCCACTCTGACCATCTGTTTTTCCATCCAAATTTAATGGTTGAGACCAAAATAGAAGCATATTCTGTTATTAAGTGGGCCCCAAATTGAAGATTAATGGGTTAATCTATCCGTTGGCACACTTCTCGAGATATCTAATCAGTGAAATTTTACGTGTACAGTTAATTTATGGCCCCCATCCATGTATGAATTTTCGAGTCAATCGGATGGTGGGAACCATGTGATCTTGCATTCTGGACCAATTTCGGACTCGTTTAATGTGAACAACTTGATTTCCTCAAATCTCTGGCATGTAAATTCTTCAATATTGGTCCTCTGGAGTCCATCCCTTACTCTGGTAACTTCAGAGCATCAAATCCATGCTTTTAATACTCTTTTTCAGTCTAAACTCCTTATTACATCCTGCAACAAAAACACGATTAAAATGTGACCTTAAGCATTATCATGTAAGTAAAATCAAGCAATAACTAGGGTCTGATATGCAATATTTGACCCTTATCAGAGGTCGATTGCTATACCTTCCTTGGACACCAAATGTCCTAGGAACTTGACTTCCTCATTCCAGAAGTCACATTTCTTGTATTTGCAAACAACCGGTTCTTCCTGAGAGTGTCCAAGACTGCTCGCAGATGCTCTTCATGCTCTTCCCAACTCTTAGAATATATCAGAATATCATCAATAAACACGATGACGAATCGGAACAGAAACGGCCGAAACAGTCTGTTCATCAGATCCATGAACACAGCTGGGGCATTTGTGAGTTCAAACGACATCACAAGGAACTCATAATGACCGAAGCTAGTCCTGAAGGCTGTCTTCTGCACATCCTCATCCCTGACGCGCAACTGATGATACCCAGACTACAAATCTATCTTAGAAAAATACCATGCCCCCTTCAACTGATCAAACAGATCATCTATCCTGGTCAATGGATACTTGTTCTTCACTGTCACCTGGTTCAACCTGCGATAGTCAATACATAATCGCGGAGAACCGTCCTTCTTCTTCACAAATAAAACAGGCGCTCCCCAAGGTGACACACTCGGTCGTATGAAGCCTGCTTCTATCGATGCATCAATCTGTCTCCTCAATTCTTTCATCTCACATGGAGGCTTATGATACGTCGACAAGGAAATGGGTGTCGCATCGGGTACAAGATCAATAGTAAAGTCAATCTCGTGTCGAGGAGGTAGTCCCGTGATCTTTTCAAATACATCGGGGAAATCTCGAACCATTGGTATATCCCCCAACGTTGAATCATCAAGACTCTCTAATAAAGAAGCGTAGCTAACAACTCGATAGGACCAACTGACCTGAACTGAAAATGTAAAGACCGTGCCCTCACGTCCGTAGGCTGTCACAGCTCTGGCCTCACAATCAATCTCTGCTCTCATCTTGGTGAGCCAATCCATCCCAAGAATAGCGTCGTAGTGACACAGTGGAGTGATAATCAGGTCAATAACCACTGTCCCGCTATCCAAATCTACTGAGCAAGACTCACAAGTCCGTGAAATATCTGAAAAGCTCCCCATAGCTGTTGTGAGTCTCACTCCTTTCGTAGGAGTAGTAACCAATCCTAGCCGCTTGACCGCAGCGCAAGAGATGATCAAAATAGTGGATCTGATGTCCACCAATAAGAAGATAGGCGTACCTTAGATATGAGCTGGAACCTCGAAAGATCTCGGTGCTGAATCTGGCTCAGGTGCCTCAGCTGTAAGCGCACGAACTCGAGCCTGCTGAGGACGGTTTGGTAGAGGTACCATGGGCCATTGTGGCGGCTTGAAGCGAGGTGCGAGAGGCCTGAAGGATGGGTGAGATGGTGCTGATCATAGGGGTGGAGCAGAAATGGCCTAAGGCATTGGACGATTGATCCTTTGATACAGAAAAAAACCATTGTCTCACATTTTGGTGAAACAATTTATCTCAGTGTGTCTTGGCTTCTTACAATAAGCACACCATACATCTGGTCACCTCACAGGGGCAGGAGATGCCATGGACCTTGGCGGTGAGTCTACACGAGGCCTCTTACCAAAGAAAGGCCTACTCGAAAATTCAGGTCGTGGCCTGAGAGCCATAGGTGCTCGCATACGGGACAACCTATCCCCATCCTACTCAACTCGTAGGGACATGCCTACCAACTCGGTATAAGAAGATATGCTAGCGTAGCACATCTTCAAACGGATCTCGAGCTGCAGACCCTCAGAAAAATGCCATATCCACATCGGCTGATCACCCAGAAGTAAAGGAGCATACCTGCCCAGCTCCGTAAAACGGTTCTCATGCTCCATCACCGACATCCCTCCCTGATGGAGGTGAAGAAACTCACTCTCCTTCTCGTGTCAGTAGGTGACAGGGAAGTACTTCTCATGGAAGCGAGCCTCGAATGCCACCCACGTCCACACAAAACCTTTCGCAATTGTGAGGAGAACACTATCCCACCATAAACTGGCCTCCTTTTCAAACATAAAGGTGGCAAGCTCGACCTGCTCTGCCTCGAAACAGTGTAGCGGCCTCAGCATCTTAGAGATGCAATCAATCCAGTACTCGGCCTCCTCTGGTCTATGAGTACCCACAAAAGTGGAAGCCCGCAAGTGCTAAAATTGCTCAAATGTGCCACTAGCACTAGCGTTCCCAACTGGGTATATAGGTGAAGCAGGTGGAGTCGCTCCCATCGACTGAACAAAGATACCAGCCATGGAGGTCAAGAACTGCTGCTGCAACTGAATCTAATGTTGCTGCTGCTGTAACATTGTAACACCCCGGATTTTTACCAACTTGCGATTAGATGTCCTTAGGCAATGAGCCAACCATAACACCTTAGTAACCTCTCAGAACCCAATTCCAAAGCCAAAGAAATCATGTAGAACCAAATTCTTTAGAATTTAACAAGAATTAGCCAGCGCTATGTTATATTAGTTATGAAATTGTCCCTGATCGCTTTAAATATGTTCTACAAGACCCAAAACTTGTAGAACCAATGACGCTACAATACCTTGAAATCTAGGATCAAAATCTAAACCCATTTATTCTCAGGAACCCTTTGAAACTTTGTATTGGATATAGACCGCACGTCGAAAGTCCGATATCTACAATTTTAGACCGTTAAGACCGCTTAGCTGGACTTGATAATCATTTCAAAAATCAAGCCCAACCGATGCTCTAAGGCTATTTCATTGAGCCTGGAGCAGGGAGTGTGAGAAAGAGTGAAATTCATTTAAAATTAAATGGGATTTAAATAAATCTGGCACGTTTCCCTTGCGAAATCAGTATAAGCATTCAGACCGTTGGAATCTGACCCAAATACACCCTCAGATCAGGAAACATTTCTCACCCAGGTCAGTGTACTTGGAATTTTCGATCGAGTCTCTATGACCGCTGAACTGAAATTGGTCCGCCACATGCGATCTGGGAACTCTACCTATCTGAAAACTTGATGTGAGCAGGATCCAATGTGCATGAGCTTAAGTCCGACCGCGTTCGGCCAGGGGACCTCCCGAAACGCTCTTTTGGATCGTAAGAGACTCGATTTGGTTATAACCCAAGTATACCCTTGTCCCAAGTCTATTTAAGTGAGGTTTTAGCCTATATAAGGGCTTTAAATCCTCTAATATCTCTCCCATCCGAATTTTCTATAAACCCTAGAGATAGAGAGAAAGAGAGAGATTGTGAGTGAGTTGTGGGAGAGAATTCCTGCCACCTGCTCCAGTTTTTGCACGTACCAAAGCAATGTATTCAAATCACTTTTTCGATGATTTTCAATGCACGTCTAGGTAAGAAAAACCCTAACTACTTGCTATTTTAGGAATTTCTTCAATTCATTATCGAAATAGCTTATGTATCTTATGCATTAGGTCGCATTTACGCCGGTGACGAAGCGTATACATCCTATTCGAACTGATACGCGTATAGGGCTAAAGGTGAGAATTTTAAACGCTTTGATTGACTGATTTCAAAGCTTTCAATGTCGTTTAATAGTAGATTATCGACGGCAATGCCGTTGGACATGTAGAATATGCTGTCCGTTTTCCGTTTCGTAAACGTATGGAAAATATGAGATTTAGGGCATTTTAGTCATTTGTAGGAAATACTGTTTACATCCACATTTTGCTGAAATATTTGCCATGGTTATTTGTCGTGTTAGGATATTAGGAATGCCTGCATGATCTGTTTGGAAAAGAGATTCGCCCAAATGCGCACCTTGAGTCGACATACGCTATGTAGACTAAAGTGTGTAGACTAAGTGTTTGTATAAATGTTTGTATTAGTATGTATTGAGTAAATGGTGTTGTGAAGTAGTTTTGAGATTGTATTCTCAATTAACATACTGATGTATATGATTTCCACCACGTTGGCTATATGAATTGATTTCATTACATATATGGAATGCATGTGTTGGTTGATTTGCTTACGTTGTGCGTTATAACATGTGTTAACATGCTTGTATTGTTTATATTCATTCCTGTTACTCACATATGCTTATTGATGTTGATATACAAATGCTTGGGGCTATGACCTAGTCCAGGTAGTCGGTAATGGATCGAATTCGTGGTTGGTTTCTATTTACCACGAAGGACGCGTCGATGAATGAGAGTCATGTTTTGGGCAGGCGGCAGTGGTTAGGCCACACGAAGTGTTTGATGCACTTCATGTCGCTCAGCTTGAAATGCGCTCGTACTAGTTGAGCCCGTCAAGTAACCCGACTGGCCATTGTATGTTCACCTTGCATGAGTCATAACTGCTTGAACCTAGGGTACTGAACTTACCATTGAAAACCCTGTTAACCATGGTACCTTGATCAATAAAGACTCATGAGCCGAACATGGTGGTATGGGACACCGTGGTCGAGCTGTCGGCCTACACTGGGGCCACAAACCTCCCCGTAGTGACCAGTGAGTAACTCAGACTCGTGAGCAGATTATGGTGGTATGGGACACTATATTCTTGTTGTCGGCCTACACTGATCAGGTGACGAGCCCTTTGTAGTGATCTCGAGAGTATTCTGAGTCTGCGGGAGGCGACGACCCTTCCGTAGCGACAAGAGTACATTAGGCATGTATTGATAAGGTGATGGGGGAGCGGTGCAACGAGTGCAAGCAACAACCCTGACAGCCCTTGCAGCGACCTACAAATATAACGTCGTATGAGATTACTAGGAGTGAAGACCCTGGATAGGATCTGTATTGGGATTGATATAAGGAAGGTACCTTAGTTTCTCAATCTGGCTGTATGAAAAGGACTAATAACCACTCGGTAATCATTATTCATATTGCATTGCATGTGCTTGGAAGATATGGAACACTGAGGAACGTAAGCATGCCGTGGGTGTAAGATGGTGCCGTATGAGGGAGTATGTCGGTGAGGGCATCCATCATGTCATTTCATGCATACATTAACAACAGTATCTAGGAATGTTTGATTGTTTTCTTTACTATTAACGCATGATTGATTTGATAACATGTTAATCTTTACTCTATTATTCCACTAAGTTGATCACTCACTCTCACGTTACGGGATGGTGTTCCAGACACCCACCAGTCCCTATTTTAGTTGCAGATGATGGGGCTGCTTGTGAAGTGGAGACTGACTCGATGATGATGAGGAGGATCCCTCCTTTATGCGTGTTCTGATCGACGGGATCACAGGGAGGTTGATTAGACACCATAACTCTTGTCATTTTTTATATTTTTAGAGCACTCATGTATATTCTTTTGATCATTTTTGAAGTATACATGTATATATTTAACCTGGTAACATGTTCATACTCTGGAGACATACAACAGTTTATATATGTTATACATACTATCACAGTTTTTCGCTCATATAATTTAACTGTCTCTGGAGTATGATATGCTGTTTTGGCTTTGTCTCAGTCTTGTTTAATGTCATTCTACAGACAACATGCATTTATCATTATCTATGTTGCATAAGTGACATTTTGGAACTCGGGAGTTAGGTTTTTACCCAACCCCCGATTTTCAGGGTGTTACAAGTTGGTATTAGAGTATGATTTGGATTAAACCGAACCTGGGTTATGGCCACGCGACGTACGCTGTCGCCCCTTTGACTTAGGTGGGTGCGAGAAAAATCTAGAAACACTCGTAGGACTTCAGTTTCGCCAATAGGCGAAGTCTACTCAAATCGATCGTTTTGATCGAGTCCATAATGTATCTTTGGTCGCGTGAAGCGACCTAAGTCGCCTCTAGGTCATTAGTTGGCGGGTTTGAGATGATCCTAGAAGAATTCCAAACCTGAAAATGCATGTCCTTAGGTCGTGGGGCAACCACAACCCTTACACTCAATCTCAAGGCTTAAAAACCCCTTTTCATCCAATTCCTTCAGAATCTTTCCTTTCACCACCCCATTCTTCAACTTTTTATAAGTCCTTTCATACTACACATAAATCGTAATATGTGAAGGATAGTGAATCATACTTAAACAAAAATTTTACTATAAATGGTAAATATATGTAAGAGTTGGACTTTTGGACATTCTAATTATGGAATATCTTGTAATAAATGGGTTAGATGGATGGATTAGCCTCTCCTACCCCAAAATAATATGCTACATGATGCATAAACTCATTATGGTCTACAAATTGGCCCCGAAATGTCCCAAACGGAGTCATGGGCCTATCTAAGCTAAAAGACAATGAACCAGGGTGGGTCCCACATATATTTGGGACCTCTAGGGCAGGGGGAATGTAGCCCACATGGCCGACATTGCCAGTTTACAAGTTCACCGGTGAGGACCTCGCCGTACGATGGGCCCCACTCAGGCTGAATTTCGGGCCGACGCCCTTAAATGGTTAGGGCACTCCCCCTACACGTGGGACGTCCCTCATAAGCCCCCAAAAACTCTACCTCCTTCACATTTCACGTTCACAAGCTCTCCCTTTTACATTTTTTTTACTGCCTCCTTCTCAAATCTCGGTGTCAAACCTCTCCCATCCCATTTTCTACTAAAATCGACGCTGACCCATCGTCCACAGCAGTAGGCTAAAATTACGGTGAAGACCGCTTTAGTTGAAGTAGGAATAGGTCAGTATATCCTAGAGGGGGGTGAATAGGACTTTTTAAAATTTTTATAAATTATTAAAGATCCTTATCACACTAATCCTATCACAGATTATTGATTAGGATTACTCAACCTTAACTCTACTGGCTTTCAAGCCTGATAGAGGATCCACTTATAAACTATTTAAAAGACAAATAATGTATAGATGAGATTGTGATAGATATGACTGTGTGTGCATAGGATGTGATCATATATAAAGACATGCAAGGCAATCACATAAATGAAAGATAATATCAAACTCAAACACAGTCATTTTATAGTGGTTCGACGACTTGTCTACTCCACTCCCTGCTTCCACACTCAACCCTTGAGTGACCGAATTTCACTAAGGAGGTTTTCCATGGTTCACCTCAAACCTAAGGTTTTAAATTAGGTTCACCTTCAACCTTTATAGAGGTTTCTACTCGGTTCACCTCAAACCCTGGAGTTTTACTGGCGTACTCCTAACTAGTTGTTTATACCCACAGAAGACATGGGTCCACACAACACACCCTGAGGTTTCTACTCGGTTCACCTCTAACCCTGAAATTTTGCTGGCGTACTCCTAACCAGATGTTTATGCTCTCTATAGAGCAAGGGTCCACACAACGCACCTCGCACGTACACTCCTAAAAAGGAATGATCGCAAGTGCCCTCTGGACTCTTAGTACTTACAGATAAGTTGATGAGTCCCTTTCAGAGCAATGATGAAGATCTCCTTCTTGTTGATGAAGAATCTTTAGCTCCTTTGATCCACAATACAAAAATGTATATATGCTAGGCTTAGGTTGGGTCAAGGTTATGATGGACTACCACTCTCTAAAGGTTTTCCTATAAGGAAGATAGAGAGGTTCCCATCATCTATGCATTCAAGGCATCCCAGCTTAATGATATGTCATTAAAGCAGTAGCTGAAGGATCCTTGAATGCGGAAGTTCATTCCCCAATCCACTCTATGAGATATTAATGATGAGGGTGGATTGGAGGATGAACTTCCTGAGAGAAAGGGCTTAGGTAAATGATAGGAAGGTTAAAACAATCTAAAGCACTCTCTACTTTTTCTACAGGCAATAAAGATAACTCTCTCTATTTATAGGAAAAAGGTTCCAACCGATATAAACGGTCATATTTATAACAGAGTTCGATATCATCGATAAGTCGTCGATATGATCGAGCGTATACTCTCGATTGTATCGGCCAACCTCTCGATGATAAGAACTCAATTGTTATTTCTCTTTTGGAAACCTTCGGCCAACTGGTCGATGGGATCGAGACACGCATCGATGTTATCGAATTTTGAACTTCGATTCCATCGAGTGATGGTTCGATCTATCGACAGTTAAAAAATAAGAGAGAAGCCTTAAAGAATTTCAGGATCACAGATATGATCAGGGAACCAGTTGATGTCATCAAAATTTATACTTCGATCATATCGGCGACCTTTCGATGGGATCGATAAATCGTATAGATTTTACATGTAAGCTTGCTGGATGAATTATGTCCTGACTCGATCCAATCGACTTGGTCTCGATATGATCGATATATGAATATCGATTTATCGACAGGCACCCCGATCGACATTAAAAGCTACCAGAAATTCATGCTAGAGAGAACATGCGCCCCACAGTCGATATGATCGACTGACTCCTGATATGATCGATATTTGAGTTTAGATTGAATCGGACAGTCATCGATATATCGAAGCAATTGATAGTTTTCTTTAGAAAAATAAGGGTGTCGGGAAGTAGTCTGTCGATATGATCGATCTACTTCAGATATGATCGATTTTCAAATATCGATGATATCGACTCAAAGGTCGATGTATCGATAAATCGTCTAGAAGATTGTTTTGATTGCTGGACGCATTTTGTCCTTACTCAATTGTATCGATTGATATGCCGAGGACATCGATAGAGCTGGTCGATCATATCGAAAGGGGAATCGATATAATCGACAGTGTAAGAAAAACTTAGAAAATTTTCTTTTGGATAAAAAGATTTCTTACACATAAACCCTAAGATGTTCTAGTTCTTTTTAAGGGTTTAATCACCTGGTGTTTTGGGACATGTGATGTGAGGCTATGATTTACCTTTTGGTGAGCTTCCACACATCCAGATGAGGCAGACGCTTGACTTGATCTTCTTGTTAGGTGCTGTCATCCGACTGACTCAACATACAACGTAATTGACAAACCAGGGCACGTAATAGGTGCACTTTCATAGGCAGTCCCCTCTCTCTCCATTCTCATCGATTGGAGCTCCTACACCCTCCATTGAAGGCTAAATTTCTTGTGAGCCTCCATTTCCACTTATTTTACTCTTTTTCATTTGAAAATCCAGCCTTTGGGAGCCTGATCTACCCCTCTACAGGCCCTAGATTCGTTTCAGTCCATTTGGGCAGCCATTTCTCCCCATGTCCCACATTTTCCATGGCTTTTGTTGAGGCTATTTTAGCCTTTTTCTCTTTCTCCACCATCCTCTCTCTCATGGGAAAGAGGAAGACCGCCGCAGATGAAGCTGGGCCTAGTCGCCCTTCACGATCAAGGAAACTGAGAGGTGGCGCCGCTAGCTCAAGCGCCGCCGCTAGTCCAAGTGTTGGCAGAGAGCTACATACGAAGCGGGATTTGGATCCCCATGCTCACATAGGGCGTACACAGGTAGCAGAGTTGGCTCATGGTACTTATACTGATCGCAAGGTTCTGTTTGAAGCGCATGTGGATGGGTGGCTCTTTGGTGAATTTCTGTTGTTTGAACGCATTGAGGCTGCCAGTTGGGGTCTACTTTTTAGAAGCCCAGTCTCATGCGAACGTGAGCACTGTTCGTGCCTTCTATGCTCATATCCGGGATCCTACGTTGGAGCCATTAAAGTTCAGGATTCCCTTTGATAGAGATCGAGAAGCCACGATCGATGTTTGGTTGATAGCTATCATTCTGAAGGTGCCTCTTAGTGAAGTTCATCAAAGTGCTAAGAATCTGAAGAGTGTTCGTGAGCGAAATCGCTGTACCAGGTTCTTATGTGGTGGTTTGGTTCCGTGGCAGCGTAACAAGAGCCTCTTAGTGTCCCATATGTTGAATGATTTTCACCTGCTACATCACATTTGCACGTTCAATGTGTATCCTAGGTCGACCAACCGCAGTGAATGTACGCGTCTCATGGTCGATTTCTTGTATCAAGTGGGCCAGGGAGAGAATGTATGCATGGCCACCTTTGTGTTGCGACAGATCGTCCTCATAGCGAATTCGAGAAGAACGTCTGAGTCACTTCCTTTTGGCCGGCTCATATGCAAGATCACGCTTGAGTTTGCTTACAGGCTTGGGCCGGAGATGCCTGTGCCGATTCACTTCATTGATGAAGCTACCATGAACCAGATGAAGATCGGGCCTCGAAAGCGTGAGGCTCAGCTCGATGATGATAGTGAAGGAGATTATGATAGCGAAGAGGATGTTAGTGAAGAAGAGGCTAGGGCAGAAATAGAGGAAGAAGTCCAGGAAGAAGAAGAAGAGGAGGCTCAGGATACTGATGAGAGTCCTCCTAATGCGACTCAGGCTACTAGGGATGCTCATATAGCCCGGCTTGAGGAGAGTCAGGTTGCTTTGCGACGGGAAGTCTAAGAACTCCGAGCTGAGGTGAAACAGGATCTTGAGGATACTAAGGCCGTCATGAAACGAAAATTTGGTAAGGTGACTCGTACTTTAAAGGCCATCCTGTGTTGTCTACTAGATAAGGGTGCTCCTCCTCCATCGCCAGACTCAGATTAGTGATTAGGTTTTAGATGTTGTTAGTTGTAGGTGGTTTGTTTCCTGCTTTCTGTGTGTAAGCCTGAGAAGGCTAGTAGTTTGCTTATGTTGCAATTGTAGCTTCGCTAACTTAGTTTCGTTCCCATGTGTTTCTTGTCATGATGCGTGTAAGGATATATCTCTTGTATTGTGACAAATTTTAATTTAATGAAATGCATGCAGTCCCTTTTGATATGAAGTGTGTGGAATACTTGAGGGATTGTGTATTGCTATGCTACATCTCACGCTTTCCAACACAAGGCCCATTTTTCAAAGCCTACGAAGTTTATTTGAATCCCAACTCACCCACTTACTAAACATGTCATTCCCAATTCTTGGGCAGGAGTAGGAAAGCAGTCCCATTTAACATAACTTGAGACCACTGGCCATATATGCCCTTAGAGTTTTGGACTTGGAGTGGTACTCGATTTGAAAGATCTGACGATATAGGAAATCAAATTTCAATTAGAAAATCTTGACTCTAAGCGATAGAACAATTCCCTGTAGTAGATATGGTATAAAACCATTTAACGTATAAGCTTAGGCTTTGGATTACAGCTAGTGAGTTACAGACTAGGCTACTAGTTATAATAAGTAGTGTAAAGCCTGTATATGCTAAGGAATAGTAGGTTAGATTTGGTTGGAGTAGGACCTCATTTCTTCGATAGGTCCCCTTAATACTTATAGACTTCTGTTATAACCCTTAGGAAAGTTGTTTTAACTTAGAACCATTCACTCTCAGGGAAAACTTATAAATCCCTCAGATTGAACTTAGAATAAACCGGCACGCCCCTTAGATTTCCTCTTAGAATTGCCTTCCCAAGGATTTATTGCAATCGGGAACGCGGAGTAAAGGAAATTGTATATTAGCGATGTATTCGCGGTTTGAATTGACTTCTTAATCCTAGTGGTTACCAATGAATCCAATACTCTGATCAAGCAGAAGATCGGCATCGACTCGGATTAAGAATTGATACAACAAATTTTCTGTTCTAGTTAGACAGAAAGTCTATGTATCTGGCTCAGACCCACTACGCAACTTTTCTTCCACGTTGGCCTGACCACCTACAACCAAAAGTTATTGCCTTGCCTTGGAAAATGTTAAGGACATACAGCCAATATAGATTAGACCGCTTGTCACAAACTCACATCCGTCCTTGAAATCAACCACAACACCCATCATTTCAGCTCTTTTCTACAACCATAGGTACCAATGTCATAGAACGTATCATTAGTAAAGGAAGACTAATATAGCGAGAGGTTGTCTCTCATTCCATGTCAAGGATAGGTCCTAAGTTACACCTCGTTCCGATATACGGATCGAGACATAGATTCTTGAACCTTAAGTAGAACCAAGTTTTAAGGGGGGTAGAACATTTTGAGCCCAATCTAGCTAGGTCAGGCGCAGTGGAAGCGTGGTTAGCCTTTTCCCCACTGGCCCAGGATCGAAACAGTTGGTTTAGGTTATACGTAAGGTTAGGTCATTACGAAAGTCTCTTTAAGTAC
Organism: Magnolia kwangsiensis; assembly: GCA_037074715.1. NCBI lineage: Eukaryota > Viridiplantae > Streptophyta > Magnoliopsida > Magnoliales > Magnoliaceae > Magnolia > Magnolia kwangsiensis. Next base: position 73,121,106 of record CM073575.1, on the reverse strand, counting down.
TCATTACCCTTAGCCAATTTCGGGGACGAAATTTTTTTTTAAGGGGGGTAGATTATAACACCCCGAATTTTTGCCAACCTGGGATTAGACATCCTTAGGTAATGGGCCAACCATAACACCTTAGTAACCTCTCAGAACCCAATTCCAAAGCCAAAGAAATCATGTAGAACCAAATTCTTTAGAATTTAACGAGAATTAGCCAGCGCTATGTTAGATTAGCTGTGAAATTGTCCCTGATCGCTTTAAATATGTTCTACAAGACCCAAAACTTGTAGAACCAATGACGCTACAATACCCTGAAATCTAGGATCAAACTCTAAACCCGTTTGTTCTCAGGAACCCTTTAAAACTTTGTATTGGATCTAGACCGCGCGTCGAAAGTCCGATATCCACAATCTTAGACCGTTATGACCGCTTAGTTGAACTTGACAATCATTTCGAAAATCAAGCCCAACCGATGCTCTAAGGCTATTTCATTGAGCCTGGAGCAGGGAGTGTGAGAAAGAGTGAAATCATTTAAAATTAAATGGGATTTAAATAAATCTGGCACGTTTTGCTTGCGGGATCAGTATAAGCATTCAGACCATCGGAATCTGACCCAAATACACCCACGGATCAGGAAACATTTCTCACCCAGGTTAGTGTACTTGGAATTTTCGATCGAGTCTCTGTGATCGCTGAACCGAAACTGGTCCGCCATGTGCGATCTGAGAACTCTACCAGTCTGAAAACTTGATGTGAGCAGGATCTAATGTGCATGAGCTTAAGTCCGACCGCGTTCGGCCAGGGGACCTCCCGAAACACTCTTTTGAATCGTAAGAGACCCGATTTGGTTATAACCCAAGTATAACCTTGTCCCAAGTCTATTTAGGTGAGGTTTTAGCCTATATAAGGGCTTTAAAGCTCTCCTATCTCTCCCATCTGAATTTGCTATAAACCCTAGAAAGAGAGAGAGAGAGAGAAAGAGAGATATTGTGAGTGAGTTGTGGGAGAGAATTCCTACCACCTGCTCCAGCTTTTGCACGTACCAAATCAACGTTTTTAAATCACTTTCTCGGTGATTTCCAACGCACGTCTAGGTAAGAAAAACCCTAACTACTTGCTATTTTAGGGATTTTTTCGATTCATTATCGAAATAGCTTATGTATCTTGTGCATTAGGTCGCATTTACGCCGGTGACGAAGCGTATACATCCTATTCGAACTGATAGGCATATAGGGCAAAAGGTGAGGATTTTAAACGCTTTAATTGACTGATTTCAAAGCTTTCAATGTCGTTTAATAGTAGATTATCAACGGCAACGCCGTTTGACATGTAGAACATGCTGTCCGTTTTCCGTTTCGTGAGCCGGGCATGGTGGTATGGGACACCGTGGTCGAGCTGTCAGCCTACGCTGGGGCCACAAACCTCCCCGTAGTGACCAGTGAGTAACCCAGACTCATGAGGAGATTATGGTGGTATGGGACACTATATTCTTACTGTCGGCCTACACTGATCAGGTGACGAGCCCTTTGTAGTGACCTTGAGCGTATTCTGAGTCTGCGGGAGCCGACGACCCTTCCGTAGTGAAAAGAGTATATTAGGCCTGTATTGATAAGGTGATGGGGGAGCGGTACAACGAGTGCGAGCAACAGCCCTGACAGCCCTTGCAGTGACCTACAAATATAACGTCGTATGAGATTACTAGGAGTGACGACCCTAGACAGGATCTGTGTTGAGATTGATATAAGGAAGGTACCCTAGTTTTCCAATCTGGCTGTATGAAAAGGACTAATAACCACTCTATAATCATTATCCGTATTGCATTATATGTGCCTAGAAGATGTGGAGCACTGAGGAAAGTAAGCATGCCGCGGGCGTAAGATGGTGCCGTATGAGGGAGTATGTCGATGAAGGCATCCATCATGTCATTTCATGCATACATTAACAACAGTATCTAGGAATGTTTGATTATTTTCTTTACTATTAACGGGTGATTAATTTGATAATATGTTAATCTTTACTCTATTATTCCACTGAGTTGATCACTCACTCCCACGTTACGGGATGGTGTTCTGGACACCCACCAGTCCCTATTTTAGTTGCAGAAGATGGCGCTGCTTGTGAAGTGGAGCCAGACTTGATGATGATGAGAAGGATCCCTCCTTTATGCGTGTTCTGATCTACGGGATCACAGGGAGGTTGATTAGACAACATGACTCTTGTCATCTTTTATATTTTTGGAGCACTCATGTATATTCTTTTGATCATTTTTGGAGTATACATGTATATATTTAACCTGGTAACATGTTCACACTCTGGAGACATACAACAGTTTATATATGTTATACATACTATCACAATTTTCTGCTCGCATAATTTAACTGTCTCTGGAGTATGATATGTTATTTTGGCTTAGTCTCAGTCTTGTTTAATGCCATTCTACAGACAACATGCATTTATCATTATCTATGTTGCATAAGTGACATTTTGAAACTCGGAAGTTGGGTTTTTACCCGACCCCCGATTTTCAGGGTGTTACAAACATCCCAAAAATCGGAAGTCGAGCATAAACTCCACTCTCGAGTTCCAGAACATCACTTATGCAACATTTTCAATGATGGATGAATGTTGTTCATATTAGTGCAGAAAACATTAGTGGGATTAGACCAAAACAGCATATCATACTCCAGGGATAGTTAAGTTTCTCAAGTGGAAGATTATGATAAATATATAAAATGTATAATTAATTGTAAGTCTCCCGAGTGTGAACATGTTACAAAGTTAAATATATACATGTATACTCAAAAATGGAAAGAAAAGAATATACATGAGTGTTTAAATAAAAGGCAAAATACCAAATGTATTGGCATCTAATCAGTAACCCTGTAAACCCCGTCAATTAGAACCTGCATATAGGAAAAATCCTCCTCAACATCATCAAGTCCGGCTCTGCTTCACAAGCATCGCCATCATCTGAAACTAAAATAGGGACTGGTTGGTGTGGCCAACACCATCCCGTAACGTGGGAGTGAGTGATCAACTCAGTGGAAGCTATATACAGCAAAGGTTAACATGTTATCAATCCAATCAAGAAGTAATGATAAGGCAGTACAATCAAACAGGTCCTAGATACTCTTGTTAATGCAAGGATGATATGAAGAATGATGCATGCCCTCACCACAAACCCCTCTGCGACATCATCTAACGATCGTGACATGACTCACTTCCTCAGTGCTCTATCACCAACGCCGTTAGCACATGCAATGCGGTGTTATAAATATGCTTACTAAGTTCTTATTAGTCCTTTTCATACAGCAGGATTGGGAAGCTAAGGTACCTCCTTGTATCATTATCCAAACGTTGATCCATTCTCGGGTTGTCAGTCCGAGATAATCTCATACGATGTTATGGTTCTAGGTCACTGCAAGGGCTGTCAGGGATGTTGCACGCAATCGTTGCTCCTCTCCCCCATCACCTTATCAATACAGGACTAGTTATATCCCACATATTGTAACAAGACTCGTCACCCTTATGCACTATTCAGGATATACTCGAGGTCACTACAGAGGGCTCGTTACCAATCAATGTAGGCCGACAGTAAGAATATAGTGTCCCATACCACCATAATCTGTTCACGAGTATAGGTGCTCACTGGTCATTACAAAGGACTCATCATCAATCAATGTAGGCCGACAGCACCAATATAGTGTCCCATACCACCATAATCGGCTCATGAGTCTTAGCGGATCGAGGTACCAAGGTTAGAGGGGCTTTTCGTTGGTAAGTTTGGTACCTTAGGTTCAAGCAGTAGCGACCAAACATGGTGAACAAACATCAGTCAATCGGGTTAGTTGATAAGCTTAACTAGGCCAAGCGCACATTGAGTTGAACGGCATGGAATGCATAAGCACTCCGTATGGCCTAACCACTACCGAACATCCCAAGTACGACTTAGATTCGTTGAACACATCCAGTGTGGCGAAACAACCTCAACCACTATTTACAGAATGATTACCGATTACCTGGACTATAGCACAGCCCCAATCACATACAGATTTAATATCAGGCATATGAGATATATCCAATAAAACTTGAATGCAAATACAGTACGTGGAGGAAATCATACACATCTTTCACATGTTACATCTAAGTTAATCAATCCATGGAGGAAATCATATGCGCAGTTAATACAAATAATCTAAGTTACACAATGCATAGAGGAAATCATATACTCAAGTATTGTGATTGAGATTCATATCTCAACAACCTTAGCAATCACATTTTTACTAACTACTAACTCATTCAGACACTTTTACATACACTTAGTCTACACATTACATCATACATATTGTATATTCATTAGCATACGTATTAGGGCAAATCCTTTCATCAAAGGGTTATCGCCCATACAACAATCATATATCAATGACAATTAGTCATGGCGAGCACAAAAGCAAATTCTATACTCATTCAGTCATTTTCACAAACACTTAGGCTACACACTTTTACATATATAGTGTATATTGGTTGTGGCGTGATTTAGGGCAAGTCCTTTCACTAAGGAGTTATCACACCTGTAACAAGCATATATTCACGGCAATTAATCATGTTAAGCATAAATCCAAATTTCATACGTATACGGTATTTTCTATAAATACGAGGAATATAGTATATTCAACATAATTAACGTATAACTGAAAATCGAAATGGACAACACTTTGTACATGTGAAATAGCATCCTAGGCAAGAATAAATCATTACATAACATTAAAACTATTGAAAACCATAACCTAAACGTATATAATCTGCACCTTAAACCAGAAAACATGTAGAAGATATGATTCAGACGATAAGTCTTCATCAACGGTGGATACGCTACCTAAGGCATGAAGCAGGTTAGCCATAACATCATTAGAACTATTCTAGGCTTCAAAACAGGTTAGAGTTAGCTTTACTTACCCAAAAATGGAATCAAAAATGTTGTAATAGCGATACGGTAGTGGTGTTGAAGCATATGGAGTGGCAGGGTAGAATCCCTGGGTGAATCTCCTACTCTCTCTCTCTCTTTCTCTCTTTTCTCTCTCTTGATTTGGCTAGGGTTTGAAAATTCGTATGGGATTTGAATGAGGGTTTTAAGCCCTATTTATAAGCCTAAACTTGACAAAAATAGACTTAAGGCTAAGGTATACTTAAGTTATAACCAAATCGGGTTTGTTCCGATCCAACGGAGCACTTCTGGAGGTCCTGTTACTAAATGCGGTTGGACTTAAGCTCTCTAATATCATATTTTGGTCAAGCTAAGTTTTCATTCCGGTCGGGTTTCCAGATCAACCATGACGGACCAGTTTCAGTTCAACGGTTACCGAACTTAAATCAGGGCTACAAGTTCTATGATATGAAAGGGCCACTTATCCTGATCCGAGGGTGAATTTGGGTCAAAATCTAACGCTCAGAATGCTTAAAAATAACGTGTAAGTGAACCATTCCAAATTTCTTAAAAAATATAATTAATTTTCTAAAAATCTTCATTTTCTTACTCTCTTCACTCTTGGCTCAATAAAATGGTCTCAGGACATCGTTTTGGCTTGATTTTCTAGGTGATTGACAAGCCCAACTAGGCAGTCGTAATGGTTTAATTTCATAGCTATCGGACTCTCGATGCGTGGTCTAGAACCAATACAAAGTTACAAAGTATTCCCGAGAGTAACTGGGTTTAGAGTTGGATCCTAGATTTCAAGGTAACATAGCGTTAACGATTCTAGAGGTTTTGGGTCTTACAGATCGTATTTAAAGTGGTTGGTGCTAATTTTGTAGGAAATCTAGTGTAGCACTGGCTAATTCACATTAAATTTCTAAAGAATTAGGTTCTAAATGATTTCTTTGGCTTTGGACTTGAGTTTTGAGAAGTTACCATGGTGCTATGGTTGACCCATTGCCTAAGGACGCCTAACTCTAGGTTGGTAAAAATCAGGGGTGTTACAGCTGTTGCTGCTGTATATGTTGTTGCTGCATCAACAACATCATCTACTTTAGCCTATCAGGAGGTGGAGCAGACTGTGATGCATGTGGCGTCGACTTAGACGCACGGTTCTACTCAAGAACCGAAGGTATGACAGGAGGGACCATAGATGGTGTCACAGGAGTCGACCCATCAGCAGGGCTAGAAGTCGACTGAGAATTCGGCATAGAATCTGAGTGAGACGGGCCCGAACGAGGGCTCGTATAGCTATCGCTTAGGGGAGTGGCCCCGTCAAGCGACTCACCCAAAGAGAGACGGACAGAGGTCCTCGTGCCCTTAGGTGGCATACCCTACATATAACAGAGGGTGCAACTAGTGAGATTAAGCATTCACAAAATCCATCCACACAACATTAACATCACAACTCAAGGAAACAACATGCATTTCATTTAATAAAATTGTCACAATACATGAAGTGTAGCATTACATGAATCACGACAGAGAATGCATGTGAGCTAGTACAACTAAGCTTCAAACACTAAGCTTCAACACTAAAACAACTATTAAACTACTACACCTATAAAGGCTACACACAAGAACAAGCAAAAAAATAAACAAACAATGACTATATATAGGACTTTGTCAGAATCTGGCGATGGAGGTGGGGCACCCTTATCCTGCAGATAGTATAGGATAGACTTCAAAGTGCGAGTTACTTTCTTGAACTTGTTCTTCACGAGGCCCCGCGGATCTATGATATCCTATCGTAGGGTGGCCTGGCCCTCCTCAAGCCTAACTAAACGAGCTTCCCTATCAGCCTGATCAGGATCATGCTCCTGAGCCACAAGTGGAGGACTCTCATCCGTAACCTAGGCCTCCTCTCCTTCCTCGTCCTGCTCTTCTTCTTCTTCTATTTCGGCTCCACCTTCTTCATTACTCTCTTCCTCTTCACTCTCGATCTCATCCTCACTCTCTTCAAGTAGGGCTTGTCATTGCCGAGGCCCGATATTCATCTGATTGAGAGTAGTCTCGGTGATGTAATGGATCGGCGCCGGCAATTCCGCCCCAAGTCTGTAGCCAAACTCAAGTGCAATCTTGCATATGAGTGGACCAAACGGGAGGGATTCAGTCCTTTTATTAGAACATGTAATAAGACTATTTGTCGCAGGACATACTTAGGTACACACAGCTTCTCTCCCTGTCCCACCTGATACAGGAAGTCTACCATCAGGCGCGTGCACTCACTGTGGTTGTTCCACCTAGGATAGACGTTAAACGTGCAGATGTGGTGAAGCAGGTGAAAGTCGTCCGTCATATTGGTCGCTAAAAGCTTTTGTTAGGCTGTCATTCAACCAGACAACCACAAAGGAACCATATCCAGCGATCCCTTTCACGTGCACTATTCAGATTCTTCTCACTTGCATGAACCTCGCCATGTGGCATGTTCAGAAGCTGAGATATCAAAGCAACGTTGATTGTGGCCTCCCAATCTCTTCTAAATGGTATTTTAAATTGTAAGGGCTCTAATGTTAGCTCTCAAATGTGGGCGTAGAAAGATCAGACAGTGCCCACATTTACACGGTGCTCACCCTCAAATAGCGGACCCCACTTAGCTTCTACCAGGCGCTCGAATAACAAGAACCCTCTAAATAGTTGTGCATCTACATGAGCTTCAAAGAGGACCCTATGACCCTCATAAACTCCATGAGATAGCTCCGCCAACAAAGCCCTTCCTATGGGAGCATGGGGATCTAGATCCCACTTCGTCTGCAACTCTCGTTGGGCGCTTGAACTTGCAGCAGCACCTCTTAGCCTTCTTGAATGGGTTGGGCGACTAGGCCCGACTTCATCTACGAGATCTCTCTTCATTCCCATGAAAGAGAGAATGGTAGAAATAGAAAATATGGCCGTAATAAGCTCGAATAGGGCCATAGAAAATGAAAGAAACAAGAAGAATGGGATGAGATAGAAGGTTCCCATGAATTTGAGACTCAAAGTAGGGATTTAAGTGCTCAAATGGAAAGAAAAGAAAGGGAAAACAACAATGGAGGTGAGTTTTAAAATGGGTAGAGTGAGGGTGAATGAAAATGGAAGAAGAAATGGTTTGGAGAGGGATTTTGTGGAGTTTTGAGAAAAATTTTGGAGAAAGGAGAGCTTGGAGGGGTGATTTTTGAAGAGAAGGCAATTTAGGAGGGGTTTTAATCGACTAACCGTGGAGGAGTGGGCTGCACTAAGCCCTAGGAGCATCGGCCCGAGCCGGCCCGTTGGGTGGCAAGGCCTCGTCAAACCGGCGAGGGCCTCACTGGTCTCTGAACTAACTGGCGATGGCTCGTCGATGGGGCAAGGTCCTCCTCCCTAAGTCTAAAAATGCATGGGTCCCACCCTAGGTCCCCCTGGAAGTGCCCCGATTGGGCCCCTACTCCGTTTCGACTTGTTGTTTTGGGTCATTTCAAATACAACCTGATACACATTCACATATACCAGTTTTTAACGACTGGAATGGGATGAAACATGGTCTAAACCCATCAATTGACAGTTTAAAAGTGATTTAGGATCATTTTATGTGATCAGGAGTGTGCATGGACTCGATCTCAGTGATCGTTTATAGTAATCCTTCGCCAATTGGAGAAACTGGGAGTCCTAGACTTATTTCTATATTTTTCTCACACCCTCCTATGTTAAAGTGGCATTAGCATGCATCGTGTGACAATAACCCAGGTCCAGTTTAATCCAGATCATGCTCTGATACCAACTTGTAACGTCCTGAAAATTAGGGGTCGAGCATAGCTCAGTTCCTGAGTTCCAAAACATCACTTATGCAACATATTTAATAATGGATGTATGTTGTCTGTATTAGTGCATAAAACATAAAGTAGATTAAGCTAAATCAACAAACACAATCTAGGGACAGTTAGAATACGCAAGCGAAAGTCTGAAATAAATATATAAACCAGTACAAGTTCCCAAAATATGAGTGCTCTTCCAGGTTAATAAGTACAAGTCTTGTCTCAAAATACATATACCAAAATGTGATAGACCACTACAAACATAGCCTTGAATCCCCGTTAAACAGGAAATGGCTCACATGAAACTGCCTGAGAACTGCATGAACGAGAATACCTCTTCGTCATCATTAAACTCTGACTCCGCCTCATAGGCATCACCATCACCTACAGCTAAGTTAGAGTCTGGTTGGTGTTTAAGCACCATCCCAGAACGTGGGAGTGAGTGATTAACTCAGTGAAACTATACAGCAAAGGTTAACATGTTATCAATTCAATCAAGAAGTAATGATAAAGTAATACAATCAAACATCCCTAATTACTCTGATTAATGCAAGTATGTATGAAGTAATGATGCATGCCCTCGCCTACACTCCATCTGCAATCTTCATCTTACGGTCGCGCATGTCAGTCCCTTCCTCAGTGCTCTGCCCAACGCCAAACGGCACATGCAGTGCGGTGCATGTACATGATTACCAAGTTCTTATTAGTCCTTTTCATATAGCAGATTGGGAAGCTAAGGTACCTCCCTTATATCAATTCCCAAACAATGATCCATTTTAGGGTCATCAGTCCTAGACAATCTCATACGATATTATAGTTCTAGATCGCTGTAAATGGCTCGTCACCAATCAATACAGGTCTAGGTATATCCTAAATACTACAATAAGGCTCGTCGCCCCAATGTTGTTTCAGGATATACTCGAGGTCACTACAAAGGGCTCGTCGCCGATCAGAGTAGGCCGACAGCTATAATATAGTGTCCCATATTACCATAATTAGCTCACGAGTCTAGGTTGCTCACTGGTCACTACGGGGAGGCTCATCACCCCAGTGTAGGCCGACAACATGACCACGGTGTCCCATACCACCATGTCTGACTCATGAGTCTTAAGGATCGTGGTTCCAAGGTTGACAGGGTTTCACTGGTGAGTTTGGTACCTTAGATTTAAACAGTAGTGATCAAACATGGTGAACATACATCGGTCAATCGGGTTTATCGACGAGCTCGACTAGGACGATCACATGTTGAGTTGATCAACATGAAATGCATAAGCACTCCGTAAGGCCTAACCACTGTCGAACATCCCAAGTACGGCTCAGATTCGTCGAACCATCCTGCGTGGTGAAAACTTCCTCAACCACCAGTTTAAGGACTATTACCAATTACCTAGACTATGATACAATCCCAACAACGTAAAATTACAATAATAAACATGTAAGGTAAATCCTATAGTCATATGAACATGTTATGACATATAACTTAAACATGAATACACCATACATGGAGGAAATCATACACAGTTCACATGACTAAGTAAGCTAAACAGTTCATGGAGGAAATCATACACACAAACAAGGTAGTTGGGATTTCATATCTCAACTCCCTCATAAATCACACTTTACTAACTACCAACTCATTCAGACATTTTCACAAACATGTAGACTATACTTTTCAACATACATCACATATGCCGGCCGTATTATGTATTAGGGCATACATAACAATCATATACCTACAACAAATAATCATGGAAATCATAACATCAAATTCCTTATGCATACAAACATTTCAACAAACACATGAAATACCCTATTTACAACATAGGTTAGACATATACGTAAAACAAAACAGATAGTGCATTTAGCATGTGTAATTGCGTCTACGTTAATAATAAATCATTATTAGACATTGAAAGTCTTGAAAACCATAACCTATACATATATAGTCAGCACCTTAAACCGAAAACTGCGTAACGGATATGATTTAGACGATAAGTCTTTGTCAACGGAGGATAGGCAACCTAAGCCATGAATTAGGTTAGCTACATCAACACTTAGACTATTCTAAGCTCCAAAATAGGTTAGGGTTTGATTGTTTTACCCAAATATGGAATTAGAATCTCCGGAATAACGATTCAGATGCGATGGATTAGGCACGTAGAGTAGCTGGGAAGAATCCCAAGATGAATCACCAACTTCTCTCTCACTTTCTCTCTCTTTACTCTCTCTTTCTTAGCTAGGGTTTGAAAATTCGTATGGATTATGTAAGAGAGGGTTTAAGACCCTTACATAGGTACAGAACTTATGGAAACAGTCCCAAGGCCATGGTATACTTATGTTATAACCAAATTGGGCTCATTTTGATCCAACAGAGCATTTCTGGAGGTCCCTTTGCTGAATATGGTTGGACTTAAGCTCACTAATATTAGATCTTGATCAAGTTAATTTTTCAGTCCGATCGGGTTTCTAGATTGACCGTGACAGACCAGTTTCAGTTCAATGGTTAACAAAACTCGATCAGGGCCACAAGTATATTGGCATATGTGGGCCATCTTCCTTGATGCAAGGGTGTATTTGGGTCAGATTCCAACGGTTAGAATGCTTATAATCGATCCACAAGTGACACTACTCAGATTACTTAAATTTATATTTAATTTCATAAAAACCTTCACGTTCTCACACTCTTCACTCCGGACTCAAGAAAATAGTCTCAGGACCTCATCTGGACTTGATTTTTGAGGTGATTGTCAAGTCTAATCAAGCGGTCATAATTGTCTAAGTTCATTGCTATCGAACTTTCGACATGCTGTCCAAGTCTGATACGTAGTTTCTGAATGCTCCCGAGAGCAACTGGGTTTAGAATTGGATCTTAGATTTCAGGGTAATGTAGCATTCCTAATTCTATAGGTTTTGGGTCTTGCAGATCGTATTTAAAGTGGTTAGTGCTAATTTCACAAGTAATCTAGTTTAGCACTAGCTAATTCTCGTTAAATTTCTAAAGGATTAGGTTCTAAAGTATTTCTACTAGAGGTGGTACTCGGGTCTTTGTACAAATTTTTCCAAGTCGTTACATCCTCGACTCAAACAGATCTAATGAGCCCAATCTATAATATTTTTTGGCATATAGAAACATCACAGCGGGCCTTAACAATTTAAATCACCTAAAATCATTATTTTCTACATTATGACCCACTAAAGATTCAGATTGGTTTTATTTTTCGACTTGATGCTTAAAATGAGCTGGGGAAGTGGGTGAACAGTGTGGATCAGATACATACACCAAAGTGGGGTCCATGTGTGGAAGGTGTGAATATAAATAAAATATATACATAACGTGGGGCTCCCTGTAGGCTCATTGTGTGCAGTTAACACATACCACGATGGGTTTCCACCATCCAGATAGCTGGACGGTGGATGGCGTAGATGAAACACATTCACCTAGTGGGTCCACATGTGTGGATTTAATGGGCCACGCCTATCACACATTGAGAGAGAGATAAAGAGAGAGAGAGACGGTGAGGAGGGGAGGGACCCTACAAATTTGGGCCCTCCCTCTATAATACATACATCAAGATGGGTCTCACATATGTGGGCCCTCAAATCACAAAACCAAATACTAAAAATCACTCACCTTTGATCTTCTCGGACTCCTCCTTCCACTGATGCGATCTAGAGCTCCAAGGGGTGGATTTTAACTGTTAAGATTGGCTTTGAAGGGTTGGATTGAGTGGTAGGAAGTGGGCCACACAAAGCTCTCTCATGGAGCTTGCTTGGACGTGGGTTGCTCTCATGGAGCTTGGGAGAAAAATGAGTGAGAGAGAGAGAGAGAGAGATGATAGAGAGAGGTGATGTGATAGATGGAGTGATGGGTGAAGTGATGGAAAGTTGACTTTTGGGGATGGGTGTGAGTGATGGAAGTGATGTGATGTGTACTTAGCATTTGATGTGATGGATTCTCTCAGGATTGTAATATGTGGTATTTTTCTCAAATTGAATGCGGGCTCACATCTCCTGGCTTGGGTATCGCCTTGGTGTGCGAGATGCAGCATTAGAACCGCGACGATGGCGACGTCGCTAGGGTATAAGTTTCAAGTTGAGTTGACTCAGATATACACGATGCGACTCAAGGTTGACACAAATGCCGATTACAAGTCACGGGTTGCCAGAATTCGGCAGGGAGGATTGTGAAAGTTTACAGAATAGTACAGACTAGGATACAACCCTTACAACAAAGTTAACAATTCAATGTTAACTGAAACTGTAATGTGAAGGTTAGATGCGACATGTGAAATCATGAATCAATCAATATTTAAAATTTCTAATCATGGATTAATAATTCAAACTTCACTTTGAAATTTCTAAGTAACTGAATCCAAGAGACATAAATCATTAACATTAAGCATCTTATACTTATAATTTTCAAATTTTTTCCAATTTTCTACATTTTTTGCTCAAAGACTTAGAAAACGACTGATTAGTTTACCTAATCTCCCATCCCCAACCTAAAATCTACATTGTCCTCAATATAAAAGAAATCAACATGTAATGTAAAAGAGGCAATGAAAAGAAAAGGGAAGTGGTGGAAAGATACTACCTGAAGAAGGAATTTTGAGGCTTTTCCAATAATCTCAGTGTGAAGATGGGTTAGCACAAATGATTTGAACAGACGATAAGCAAACTATCCTAAACAGAAAAAAGTAGTAAACCTAACTAGAAAAATAGGGAAAAGCTACTCAGTCATACCGTAAGGTTCTTCCTCTAACCAGTATCTTGATAAATTTCTTAGTAGGCTTCTTAATAAGATAATCCAAAATCCCTTTTTGCAATAGGCTTAGATGCCCTGGAGCATGAATTTTTAGAGAAATTTATGGACCTCAGAATAAAGTTTCCTTGTAATCTCCTTAGGTGTCCAAAGTATATATGATTCACCTATGATTGAGAAAGTTTCAGAGTTAGTATAACATGGTGAGTTAGAGACTACAAGTAGATAAAATTCAAAAAAAAATCTCAATAGGTAATGTAGTCTCAACACATTCCGAAGTTTCAGACTTCGATTCAATTTTTATCTCCTCCTCCTCCTTTAATGGTAAGTATTCAGGATCTATGGAAGGAGTGACTTTAAAATAAGGGTTCTCTCGGTCAGTAACAACTACCGAGATATTATTTTGCAAGGCATTCATTATTTCTTTTATCATGAGTTTATTTGAATAAGTAAAGTATGTCAAGTAATCTTCCAGAGAATTGAGAGAATCAGTTAAGAGAGAATCATTTTCCACATTAAGTCTATGATAATATGCCCAAGGATTCCTTTGTCTTCTCTTAGAATAGAGGGAAACATGCTCTCTTACTTTTCACCTTGGTGAGAGGCAATTGTTATCAAATACATCTCGCCCTACCCTGCATAGGTAGATTAAAGATTAATAGGTGAAGAATTGATGTGAAGACTTTGTTCATTGATACTACTCAGTAGGGGCATTGTATTGTCAAGGGTGTGAAGCTCAGATGGTGGCCTCAACTAGGTGTTTCACGCTCCAAACTCGAAAACCTGGCTCACAAAATTCTCGATCGCTGAATCCGGTGCAGACAGCCTCCATAGTACCCTGTTCTTGGTTCTTGTCACCTATACATCGGGTTCCGATCCTGGGATCCTATAAGGAGGATTTCTATAATATAAGTCTGTTTCATAATCAGCAACCAAGATCATAACCTACAAATAATAACCATAGGAGCATCATCACAAAATCCACTAACAATAAAAACTTTTACAATACAAGGCGCATAAAAGGGAAGATACAATAGCTATAATAAATCCAAAAGCTCTGCGACATGCTCTTGCTCCTACTCAGCCACTGCCTAGCATCGCCTGCATGTATCAATCGTGCATAAGCTTATAGAAAGCTTAGAGGATGGTGTAGGTGTGTACAGGAAAGGTGCCAAGTATACATGATCAGAGTATACGAAATATGCTGGTAAGACCATGAATACCACTAGCCGTAACAAGGCTATACAATACAAGGCAGGAATGTCATCAGTCAACCCAAGGCTATGCTACACCAAGCATGAATGTTATCAGCCATACCAAGGCTATGCGATGCAGGGCCTATATAGCCAAATGTCATATGTAATATGCAATACGATCATGTCAGTCGTCATATCAAGTCCACATATCAGTCGGTTCCTCTTTAGGAAATCACCGGGGTCAAATACACTCCACACTGATTGTCGCCTCCTTAGCTGCATAGCCTAGCAAGTGGAAGAGACCTCACTACCCACCTGTAGTTTGCCAATACCTACTTAGCTTGTCAATAGTGGACCCATTTGTGAGTTGATCAAACTCATCCTAGCTTACAGCCCCCTCACTCGGGCAGGTAAGGACACACCCCCTTCGAATCGACCATGACACATTGGGAGACGTGGCCTAATGGTATTCGGCATCAACGCTCATGTTTTCAGTTGGTTTAGAGTTGGAACATCTCCTAGTACTAAAAAGGTTCTGAAACTTTCACCCAAGGACATCCTACGTGCCCATAATCCTAGAACCAAGCATTTTCGGTGTCCAAATCTGGCCATCCATGATGTGCCTGTGGAGGCTACGACCTTGAAGATGTTAGGGCAAATAATAACCGTGTCATGCAAAAATGTGAGATGCATGAATCATACCAATCAACCATGCATCAATCCTCTACATACAACATGCTCATGTGGGGAAACTCCATCACTTAAGGAGTCTCATAAATAGCCTGCCCAATGGCACATACCATGATCAATCACTCCTCAACCAAGCATACATATGATATACATGGGAGTGAATCATGAAGATAACTAAGCATAACATGCGATGATGATGTACTCTCTTATTAGCAAGGTCGGGTCTATGTACATAGACGATTCAACATGGTATGGAAGAAGCATAACCAATAGTGGGGGGCCAATGGCTTGGGGTAGCCTACAAAGTCTAGGTAAGCAATACTACAGGCTCAAAAGATGAGAATGAGCCTACCAAAGGGCCTAGAGAGGTTCATAATGTGGACATTTAACCACCATTTTTCCCTAGAAGGAAGCCAAATAAGGATTCTGGCTAAAACAAGGCTCATGGCCCGGATATAACTATGAAAGGAAAATGGGCAGTAATCCAAACATCTCATACCACATGATGGGCCTCAAGAAATGGCCCAAAGCCTACATACATCAACGTGGGCTCAATGGGGAAAACCATGGCCCAAGTATCATGGCCAATGAATACATGCATTATGATGGGCCTTATGGGCAGCCCATATGCCTAAATACATAGGTAAGGCATATCTAAGATTCGCCAAGATGGGCCTTACAATTCAGCCCAAGAATGGGTAATAAGGGTCCAATTACATGCAACATATCAGCCCACAAGGTCCAACACAATAGGTAAGCAGCCCATACAGAAAACTAGGCTCAAGGATGGACGTTCAATCCATCTGGGCCTGCTGGATGTCCAAAAATCTGGATTGTCTTAGTCCTTAAACAATCTGCCAAAGGCAGGCCTCAAAAGGCACTAATGGGGTCTAATAATCACAGAAAAATACCTACATAGAGTGAGTACACAGCACCCTCAATCTGGTGGGCCTCACAACATCACAACTTCTAGCTACATACAAAAAATTTTTAAGGCCTTTACTGGACATCCAACCCACCTAACTTCCTGGGCCTGCTGGGGTCCAGCAGAGTGTAATTCTGAGTGAACATAAACTTCATGACGGCTCATAATTATCACAGTGGGCCCCACTAGATGGGAGATGAGAACACAACACATAAATTAAAGTGGGCCAGACGGCTGACCCTACAAATACCCAAGGTGGGCCCCACTTGTGGACGTCCTACCAGAGGGTAGAACACGTCCAAGTGGGCTACACAAAGGAGAGGATGGCATGGACGACACACATAATCAAGGTGGGCCACATGGGGGAAAACCGCTAGCCCTTGCTGGACATCAACCCAGCTAGAACGTCCAGCACGTGGCCTACTGGCCCACCTATGGTAACCCCCAAAAATGGGCTGTTCAAATGGTCCACATACACCTAAGGTGGGTCCCAACAAGGTGAGCCACAAGGAAGATAAGGGTAGAAGCCATAAATACATACAAACAAGAATTAAAAATCTGTACAGTAAGGTTTAGAAAAAAAATTGTTGTTGGAATTATTGTTGTCCCTGATTTGTACACCCAATGGAGTGGGCCCAAGCCTACCTAAACAAGAGCAAAATGGGTGGTTAACATGCACCCATGAATGTGCAACAAGGTGGGGTCCACAAAAGTGGCCCATCCTTCAAAAAATCAAGTTGATATATATGTTTTCCCTCCATGCAAGACTGCTGGACGGTCTAGAAACTTAGACCGTCCAGCCCTCTTGGGTCTGCCCCATGGGCGTCCCATCAGGGATGGATGGAATGGGTTTCATCACTCTACAGGATAGGGTCCACACTAAAAGTTCTATGTTAATAAACCCTAAGTATTGTCAAATTTTGGTGTGACAAACTAATTCAAGTTTGTATCTTAATTTGTATCAAGCTTGTGCATCTGTTCACATTGAATCTTCAACGTTCGTTTTATTCGTGTAAAATCAATCTTTTCGATATGTACGATGAAATAACCGAGATCTTTAAACCAGAAGAAAGTGAAGACTTTCATATATTGACTAAAGATAAAGTTTTCAAGAGCATTGCAGTTCAAGTTCTAGAAACAGAAAAGTCCAAGAACTTAAGACCTAGTTGAAGATTATGTTTGGTATATCGAGTTCAAGCTTTTAAAATCGTAAGAATTAAAGTTACTGAAGTGATCGATAGATTAAGTGTTCATATGTTCTATCTCACAAGTAAGGTATGACTGACCTAGATTGACCATAGATCATAATTAGATCATTTTATACTTTCGGTCGGTCATTTTGGTCATTTTATAAGTGTAAAATTCTATTCCTTCGACTAGCCCTAGCACTGGCTCGACCAGTCCTAGTATTTCCTTGACCAGTCCAAGATTTGTTATGAATTTTTGAAATATTTCTGTTGGTCTACAACCAGTCCTGAAAACTGCTTGACCAGTCATGTGAATAGTACTTGACTCATTTTTCAGCAAGTAATCTGAACTCACACAACCAGTCGTGTGGTGTCCGTGGTTAGTCGGCAAGCCACTCAACCAGTCATGGGACCCATAAGGCCAGTCGTCCTGCTGAAAAATCTTATCGCGTTAAAATTTTTAAAAATCTGTTTGGGTAAGGCCAGTCATAGCTAACCAAAGGCCAATCGTGTGAACCGATTTTTCACCTATAAATAGTGTTTGGATTTTAGAGTTTTCTATTCAATTCTTATCATTCTTAAGCATTCACTCTGAAATATTTTTAAGTACATTCTAAGCTATTTTATATATATTTAAGATTCTTTATAGTAGCTCTTATTTTTTTATTTTAATTCTCTATTCCATTCTCATTTTGAAAAAATGGATATTTGATTTACCCTTCCTTGAGATCAAAATCAATACAAAGCCCTTGTTGATTTAATTAAAAATTATTTAGACTTAGAACCCTATACACTTATAAGATTGAACGTTGAACATCTATGTTGTCATCAAGTTGATTCTAGTGGGCTGCTTCAGAATCATCATACAAATAAGTTTTTTCTTTTTCTGTAATTCAATTCATTTCTGGTTTGTGAGATTGTTCCAAAAAATCTCTATTTTTATTTTATCTGAGGTGATCCAGAAAATCTCAGAGCAAGGGGTTTTTTGAATTGTGTAAGCCCATCTAAAGACACAATTGTGAAGGCCTTAGGTGAAACTTAAAAAACCTATTTTGATTAGTGAATGCTAATATCCTGAGTGGATATTAGGAGTGGAGTAGTTATGTGGCTATTTATTAACAATTTGTGTACACATAAGTGAACCACTATAATTCTCTGTGTTCGGTGGATGTGTGATTTATTTCTTTATCTTATATGGTTTAAGATTATGGGATATATTTTTGGATGTGAATGTTGTAATCTTTATATTTCAGCATTGTGTGGCGAATGTTGTAATAAATTAGTTTCTATTTCTTTCATATCCTCCTGAGTTTGAGTTTTTGATACTCACCCATGTTCTAGTAAGGTTGTCCTACTATAAACCATTGGTTTTTGGTGTTAGGTTGTCCTTAGAACCAAGTTTGTATCAACCTCTTAATACTTGATTTTCAGGGTTGTTATTTCCTTTTGGTATTTGCATTCTTTTTCGTTATCTGTTGTTTATATTCCTCTTATCAATTTTTTATTTGGCAGTCCTATTTACCCCCCCCCCCCCCCCCCCCCCCCCCCAAAATAAGACGTATAGCTCGGCCTTTTTAAGTGGAATCAGAGCCTAATGGCTTATTTATTTGGATTTAATTCCTGAGCTAACCGATCTGAGCTTTTAAGATGTTAAATTTTGATAGCCTTTCTATAACTAGGCCTCCACCTTTTGATGGCTCTAATTATGCTTATTGGAAAGCTAGAATAAAAATATTCTTGAGGTCTCTTAATGAGAATCTGTGGCAAGCCACAATAATTAAATGGACTCTACCTACTATTGAAGTTCTAGGCCTTGATGGAACTAAATCTCTAAGGGTTGCTCCCTATAGCACTTGGATCGCTCTTTAGAGAACTGAGAGTAGTGCTAATGCCAAGACTTTAAATGCAATTACTTGCGCACTATCACTAGATGAATTCAAAAGAATTATATCTTGTGATACTTCGAAACAAGCTTGGGATATCTTAGAAAAGACACATGAGGGTGCAACTACTAGGTTTGAGGAAATTCGTATGGAAGAAAGTGAAGCATTCATGGACTTCTATACTAAGTTGAATGACATAGTCAACTCTATGTGGGGTCTTGGAGATAGCATCTAAGAAAGCAAAATCTATGTAAAGATACTATGCTCACTACTTGAAAGGTTCGATTCAAAAGTCACGGCCATTTAGGAACTTCATGATACAGACCATATGCAAGTTGAAGAACTGGTTGGTTCTTTAAAAACCTACGAGTTAAACTTTAAAGCTCCGAAAGGTAAATCTATCGCCCTTAAGTCTTTTAAAACCATGTCTCATGAAAATAACAATTCTGATTTAAAAAAATCTGAAGATGATATGGCCCTTTTAGATAAAAAGTTTTACAATATTTTTAAAAGTAAAAAGAGGGTTATTGTTCAAAAACCTACTGAAAAGAAAAGATCAAGATCAAAAAATTGGAAATCTTTAAAAGACAGCTAATGCTACAACTACCATGAATATGGGCATCTAGTGAACAAATGACCTAAAAAGAAATGTATGATGGCTACATGACATGAATCTTCCAGTCCTGAAGCCTCTTCTGAACCACAATGTTATGCATGTCATGAGAATGGACACCTGTCTACTGAATGCCCAAATAGAAAAACTAAGGGCAAGGCAATGGCCGCCACGTGGGATGATACATAAGAGTCAAATTCAGAATTCAGTGACTCAGAGAGTGATGGAGATCAGAAATCATTGAAAATCCTATGGTCTCCACTACTTCAATCATTCCCAGTGAATCTGAGAACAGGAAGGAACAACAAGCCAGTGAACATTTTCATATGATAATGAAGAAACTGGAGAAGAAGAAGAAGAAGAGATAGAGAAGGACAGACTATAAGATGCTTAGAATTAACTATATATTCACAGCATCAAGGTTGTTAAAAGACTTGGTATATCTAAGAATAAAAAGGAATTGCTACAAAAAGATTTGGACAAAACTCTAGAAATTAATACACATCTAATCAATGACTTGCAGCAACATCACTCAGATAATGATAGACTTAAGAGAACTAACTCTTTCCTTAAAACTGAATCTGAAAAACTAAACAAATAGGTTGAGCAGTTAAAAGATAAAAATATGCTCCTTCAAAATGATAACCATACACTTCTGTTAGATTTAGTAGAATCCAGAAGAATTGCCAAGCTAAACTGTAAGTTTTCCCAAAGTGGTGAGAAGTTAGAAAAACTTTTAGGAATGGGAAAATCTGAAAATAACAAAAATGGCTTAGGATATGAGAAAGTTAGAGCCAGATATGGAACACAAACATTTGATAAATCCGATGCCTCCAGTAGCAACACAGGAACAAGTCAAATAGTTGAATCAAATAAGAAAATTAAATCTACTCCAAGAAAGAATCCTGTCACAAAGTGGGTAATTAAAGAAAAGAAAAATTGTCTTCCTACTCACTTAAATCATTTATCAGGAAATGACACCAAGTGGTACCTAGACAGTGGTTGCTCAAGACATGTCACAGGTGACAAGTTCCTTCTGACAAACTATCAGAATCTATACAATGGGATACTCACCTACGGAGATGGAACCACGGCTAAAGTAATTGGACAGGGTATCATAAAAGGGATTAATCTGCTTAAAAAGGAGAATGCTTTCTGCATAAAAGGTTTGACACATAATCTCCTAAGCATATCTCAAATATGTGAAAATGGGCATGTGGTCAAATTCAACAAACAAGAATGCGAAATCCTAAATTGATCAGGAAAATCAGTAATGAAGGGTCATCACACAAACAACCACTACTACATTATCAGAGGCAAAGAAGGGATTGTTGCCTAGAACTACTGAGCTAGGCTTAGAAGAACAAGTCCATGTCATGAATCTAGATCTGGATGTTTGCTAGAATGGAGCTATTTTTATTGAGCTTCAAATGATATATCAGAGGTTCCTGACCTCAATCTTTTATAGATAAACATTCAAATGTTTATAATTTTTCTATGTACAGTGATTGTACAAAATTTCGTTAAAAGTATACTTGAAGGGTTGGATGTGTGCTGAAAATATGAAATCATTCACCTTTGATACATCTCGATGTGTAATTGTCGATTAATTGATAAATGGTCGATATAATCGACAATGCTTTGGAATATGAAAAGCCATATGATCGAGAAGATATCGATAACATGCTCGATGAAATCTAAGACCATATCGATATCATCGAAATTCAAAACTCGATAATATCGATATAAACTGTCGATCTGATCGACGGCTCTCGGAAAGGTAAGGTCGTGTCCGTTGAAATTCTCAAGTTTTGCTAGTTCTTCCCAATAGTCACCAACATAGTCTTCAATGCATTTATGAGTGGTTTTTCGATATCATCCGCACCGTATCAATGTCACTAGCAAACCTGTTATAAAGAGTTGACCAACTACGAGGAAGAAATTCACTTAGCTTTCCTCCCTCTGATCCTCCTCATTACCTTGCTGGCTCTGAAACATCAAAAAGAGCAAGGAAGATGGCTAAAGAGAAAGATAAGAGATCCTTGGTCTCAAAAGCTGAGAAAGAGAAAAATTTTAGATCACCTCAAAACCAATCTGATTGGGAACAAGTTACGATCGTCGATCGTATTGTTCTCAATAGTGCTATCAAGCCCTATGGGGTAGATCTCATTTTAGAGATTATTGGATGGCAGAATGTGCTTAAATTGGGTGGCCCTTACCAGTTTGACATGATTCAACAGTTTTTCAACTGTTGCCATGTGGTTTGTGATTATCTACCATGTATTTGTTTAGAATTTATGCGACACTCCAAAATGATTACCCCAATGGTTCTGGGTCACCTTCTGGACATTAGCGTGACTCAGATCCCAATCACTAGAAGAAGTTTCAATGAATTAGGTAAGTGGGGAGAGATGACTCGAGCACTATGACAAGGTGTAACAATTCCTAGATACAATCACAATATACTTCCTGAAAAATATCTAGGAATCTTGTTTAGAATCCTCCACAGTATCTTTAGTACGAATGTCTACCCATGTGATGTCAATGACATCGGCCTGAGTCCCTTTGCACTTAATGTCTTGCATGATGTCTATCAAGAGGTTCCTGTGTGTGTGCTAACTCTTATCCTAGAACAACTTATTAAGGTAGTTAGAGGAGACCATCTTGAAATCCTTCCATTTTCGTCCCTCATCTGCAAACTGGCACACTACGTGGGGCTGCTGGTAACATCAGACAAATTATATCCTAAAGTGTGGTTTGACCATGACACAGTTCAACAGGTATATATCTCCGTTTCTTCTCATGCAAAGAGTCCTCCACGTGTTAGGATGAGCAGTCAGCAGCCAAATGAAGAAACATCATGAGGATCTAATTGGACAACCCTCTGTAGTCCTGCATCAGTCAAAAATCATCGGCGTCATATACTTGAGTGTCATCTGCTGAACAGCCTCACTGGAATTGACGAGTGGCTCCATAATTGCGAACGACGATTGTCTGAGATAGAGGAAAAGCTAGAAGCTCTCCAACCCTTTGTGCAACAAATTCTGGCATTTCTAACGATTAGTGGATCTGGTATACTTTAGAAGATGGGAGTGTTAGCAAAGAATGTGAGGATATTGTAATCATTTAAAAAAAAAAAACATCCTCAACTGGCATCCTGTTGCTTTCCATTTTGAGAACTTTTGGTACCATTAAGTATTTTGTATAGTGAATATTTTGTTAAATGTGGCTGCATATAATTCTACTCTTATGGCCACTCTGATATATATATATATATATATATATATATATATATATATATATATATATATATATATATATATATATATATATATATATATATATATATATATATATATGACCCTTGTTTCTGATATTTACTCTCCTATGTGATGCATATTATTTCATTAAATACTTTATCTGGTTTATAGCTGCTTTCTGTACTTTACTCTGCATCCATAGTATCTGTCAATGATGTATGTCATAACATGATCTCATCTTTCTATATCTATGTCTGATTGGTTCTCTCCCATGTCTTTAAAACTTCAGTCAATATCAACTGTTATATCTTTGTCAATGACTGACAAAAAGTGGGAGAACAGTTCAAAATACCTCATGTGGAAAATTGCATATCTGCTAGAATGATGTTGCAGGTGTTAAGGGGAGCAGCTGCACCAAGCAAAGGGGAGCTCTACAGTAAGGGGGAGCAGATACTGGTTGTGTACATGAGTTCATTAGAATTTGTAAAATTGTGTAAAATGCATGTACACACAATTTAGGATGTATCTGTCTAGATATTATCTTGGGGTGTTTTAGGTCTTTTGTCACGCAATTGACAAAGGGGGAGATTGAAAGTACCCTTGCTAGTGCCTTGGTTTGTCAATTAGCGTGTGTGTTGAGTCAGTCGAACTACAGAGCCTCATAGGAAGATCTATACAAGCGTCTGCCTCAACCAGATGTGTGAAAGCTCGTCACAGGTAAATCTAAGCCTCACATCCCTTGTCCCAAAACACCAGGTGAATAAAATCCTTAAAACAAGTTAGAACATATTAGGGTTTAAGCTGAGAATTTTTTTTCAAAGAATCAGAAAATCTTTAAGTTTTCTTACTCTGTCAATTATATCAAAACATATCTCAATATGTTCGACCTGCGCTGTCGATGTACTTGGAAGACCAATTGATAAAATTGAATGAGGACGTAATGTGTCCAGCAACCAAATATATATCTGGACAGAATTATCGATGTATTGACACATGTATAGATATCATCAATATTTGAATCTCGAGCCCATCGAAAATGGCTCGATAATATCGACAGGAAGATCCGGCGCCCCTATTTTTACTTAGGAAAATCATATATGCTATGATATATTGGAGCCCTCCTCGATACCATCGGAGTTCAAATCTCGATGATATCGGTAGGCTCTCGATGATATCGATCATGGGCGCGAAGTTCTCCATCAACATTTTTTAGGTGGTTTTTTTAATCTTTGATCAGGGGTCACGCGATAGAATCGATATTTTAAATATTGATGTTATCGAAGCCGGATCAATTGCATCGAGAATGGACAAAACTGTCCAGCAAACTCACTGATAAAATCTTTGGATTTATCGATGCATCGACACGACTCCTGATATCATTGACATACAAATTCTGATGATATCGAGTATCCCCCGATCATATCTAAAGTCTTGAAAAATTTCATGCAAGTTTATCTCATTTTTTAAATATTGAGGACTCGATCCTTGTTTCGATAATATCAGAGTTTGAAATCTGATGGCATCAACACGAGTCTCGATTCCCTCGATCAGCTGGAAAAAGGTCTTCAAAAGCATATGACTTTGAGTTTGTGTCATTGAGTGGACCATCGATACGATCGAGAGTATACGCTCGATGATATCGAACTTTATCATAAATGTGACCATTTTATATTCATTGGAACCTTTTGCCTATTTATAGAGAACTTATCTTTAGTTACTGAGAGAGAAAGAAGAGAGTGCTTTTGTGTGTTTAACCTTAGATCATATACCTAAAGCCCTTTCTCTTAAGGGATTTCATCCTCCAATCCACTCTCATCATTCATATTTAATAGAGTGGATTGGAGAGTGAACTTCCGCATTCAAGGATCCTCCAGCTACTACCTTAATGGTAAATCATTAAGCTGAGATGCCTTGAATGCATAGATGATTGGAATTGCTCTATCTTCCTAATAGGAAAACCTGTAGAGAGTAGGATTCCATCATAACCTTAACCTAACCCGTTACCTTATATTGGTACATCATCTGTTACGGATCAAGGGAGCTGAAGACTCTTCGTCAATAAGGAGGAGATCTTCGTCATTATGCTGAATGGGACTCATCAACTTATTTGTAAGTATCTAGAGTCCAGAGGACCCTTTGATCATTCCTTTGTATGATTGGGCTAAGGTGTTTCTCACCCTTGAAGTCTTCAAGGAGGTCTCCGGCAGGAGTGTACGTGGTGGGTGCATTGTGTGGACCCTTGCTTTGTGGAGAGTATAAACATCTAGTTGAAGGTGAACCAGTAAAACTTTGGGTTAGAGGTGAACCACGTAAAACCTTTATAGGATCTTAGGGAAGATCCTTGGCCAGTGTGTCTACATGTGGGTGCATTGTGGTGACCCTTTCTTGTGAGAGTATAAATAGTCAGCCTCAGTGTAGGTTGTAATGGTTGAAGGTGAACCTGATTTAAAACCTTAGGTTAGAGGTGAACCATGTGAAAGCTCCTTAGTAAAATCTGGTACACTCAAGGGTTGAGTACGGTTACCGGGAGTGGAGTAGAAAAGTAGTCGAACCACTATAAAAATAACTGTGTTTGCGATTGCTATCTTTCCGTGTGTGTGATTTATTCATATTCTACCATCTCTATCTATCTGATCACACCTCACACACTTACACAAGTCATTTCCATCATGAACTAAGTTATATATTGTTGCTTCTTGAATAGTTTGTGATTGGATCCTCTACTAGGCTTGGAAGCCAGTAGAGTTACATTTAAGTAATCCTAATAATTGCATATCTATAAGGATTAGTGTAACGGGACTTTTAAATAAATTGTAAAAACTTTAAAAAGTCCTATTCACCCCCCTTTAGGACACATTGGCATATTCTTACTTCAACTCAAGCTGTCTTCACCACTATTTCAATTGGTATCAGAGCAGGTCTCTCTTTAAGGGCTTCACCACCTAGAGAGTGATCTTGACTGAAGTTTGGAATATGGCCAAAAGTGAGGGCTCATCAGTCACTAGACCTCTAGTATTTGATGGTTCAAATTACACATACTGGAACGCTAGGATGCACTACTTCGTGAGATCTTTGGACCATGATGTTTGGGATATAGTTGAAAGAGGATATGTGCCACCAATTGAACAAATTGCACTTGAAAGTGGCACAACCATCACAAAACTCAAACCCAAAGAAAAGTGGACGACGTTTGACAAAGAAAAAATAAACTACTGAAGCAAAAAATTATGAACGCCATCTACTGTACCATGTCCCAAGATATTTTCAATCAAATAAGCATGTGTGGGACATCTAAGGAAGCATGGGATCTATTGGAAACAACCCATAAATGCACAAGCACTGTGAAGAGGTGTAAACTACAACTTCTAACTTCACAGTTTGAAAGTCTCAGGATGGAAGAGCATGAGACATTTATGGAGTTTTTCATAAAATTAAACATCATCTGTAACTCCATGGGTGGATTGGGAGAGAAAGTTCTGGTACTGAAAATTTATAAGAAAATTTTAAGATCCCTACCGGAACAATTTAATCCCAAAGTAATGACAATTGAGGAGTGTAGGAATATTGATGAGATGAAAATAGAAGAACTGGTAGGTTCCCCGTAAACTTTTGAACTACACTTCAAACAGTCCCAAAAGTCCAAAAATATTGTCCTAAACACCTCAAAGAAAACATCACATGAGGACAATGGAAGTGAAAAGGAAGATGAAGATGAGGAAGTGGCATTACTGGCACAAAGATTCAGAAGATTCTTTTAGAAGAATCATGGTCGTCCTTCCAGAGCAAGAAAGGTGTTGAAAAAATCCTCTACAGGAAAATTTGGTAAAAGGACCAAAGAACCACAATGCTATGCTTGTCATGAGTATGGACACTTATCTACTGAATGCCCAAACAGAAAAACTAAAGGCAAGGCAATGGCCGCCATGTGGGATGATACAGAAGAGTTAAATTCAAAATCTAGTGACTCAGAGAGTGATGGAGATCAGAAATCATTGAAAATCCTTATGGTCTCCACTACTCCAATCATTCCAAGTAAATTTGAGAACGAGAAGGAACAACAAGCCATTGAATCATTTCCATATAATAATGAGGAAACCAGAGAAGAAGAAGAAGAGATAGAGAAAGACAAACTGCAAGATGCTTACAATCAACTATATATTCACAGCATCAAGGTTGTTAAACGACTTGGTATATCTGAGAATAAAAAGGAATTGTTATAAAAAGATTTGGACCAAACTCTAGAAATGAATACACATCTAATCAATGACTTGCAGCAACATCACTCAGATAATGATAGACTTAAGAGAATTAACTCTTTCCTTAAAACCGAATCTGAAAAGCTAAACAAACAGGTTAAGCAGTTAAAAGATAAAAATATGCTCCTTTAAAATGATAACCATACACTCCTATTAGATTTGGAAGAATCTATAAGAATTGCCAAACTAAATTGTAAGTTTTCTCAAAGTGGTGAGAAGTTAGAAAAACTTTTAGGAATGGGAAAATCTGAAAATAACAAAAATGGCTTATGATATGAGAAAGTTAGAGCCGGATATGGAACACAAACATTTGAAAAATCTGATGCCTCCAGTAGCAACACAGGAACAAGTTAAATAGTTGAATCAAATAAGAAAATTAAATCTACTCAAAGAAAGAATCCTGTCACAAAGTGGGTAATTAAAGAAAAGAAAAATTGTCTTTCTACTCACTCAAATCATTTATCAGGCAATGACACCAAGTGGTACCTAGAGAGTGGTTGCTCAAGACATGTCACAGGTGACAAGTTCCTTCTGACAAACTATCAGAATCTGTACAATGGGATACTCACCTACGGAGATGGAACCATGGCTAAAGTAATTGGATAGGGTATCATAAAAGGGATTAATTTGCTTAAAAATGAGAATGCTTTCTGTATAAAAGGTTTGACACATAATCTCCTAAGCATATCTCAAATCTGTGATAATGGGCATGTAGTCAAATTCAATAAATAAGAATGCGAAATCCTAAATCAATCAGGAAAATCAGTAATGAACGGTCATCACACAAACAACCACTACGACATTATCAGAGGCAAAGAAGGGATTGTTGCCTAGAACTACTAAGCTAGGCTTAGAAGAACAAGTCTAGGTCATGCATCTAGATCTGGATATTTGCTAGAATGATGCAATTTTTGCTGAGCTTCAAATGATATATCAGAGGTTCCTGACCTCAATCTTTTATAGATAAATATTCAAATGTTTATAATTTTTCTATGTACATTGATTGTACATAATTTTGCTAAAAGTATACTTGAAGGGTTGGCTGTGTGCTGAAAATATGAAATCATTCACCTTTAATACATCTCGATATGTAATTGTCAATTAATCAATAAATGGTTGATATAATTGACAATGTTTTGGAATGTTAAAAGCCATATGATCGAGAAGATATCGATAACATGCTTGATGAAATCTAAGACCATATCGATATCATCGAAATTCAAAACTCGATAATATCGATATAAACTAATGATCTGATCGACGGCTCTCGAAAAGGTAAGGTCGCGTCCATTAAAATTCTCAAGTTCTGCTGGTTCTTCCCAACAATCACTAACACAGTCTTCAATACATTTATGAGTGGTTTTCCGATATCATCGGTATCATATCAATGTCACCAGCAAACCTGTTATAAAGAGTTGACCAACTACGAGGAAGAAATTCACTTATCTTTCCTCCCTCTGATCCTCCTCATTACCTTGCTGGCTCCGAAACATCAAAAAAAGCAAGGAAGATGGCTAAAGAGAAAGACAAGAGCTCCTTGGTCTCAAAAGCTAAGAAAGAGAAAAATGTTAGATCACCTCAGAACCAATCTAATTGGGAACAAGTTATGATTGTCGATTATATTGTTCTCAACAGTGCTATCGAGCCCTATGGTGTAGATCTCATGTTAGAGACTATTGGATGGCAGAATGTTCTTAAATTGGGTGGCCCTTACCATTTTGACATGATTTAACAGTTTTTTAATTGTTGTCATGTGGTTCGTGATTATCCACCATGTATTTGTATAGAATTTATGCAACACTCCAAAATGATTACCCCTATGGTTCTTGGTCGCCTTCTAGACATTGGCGTGACTCAGATCTTAGTCACTGGAAGAAGTTTCAATGAATTAGGTAAGTGGTGGGAGATGACTCGAGCACTATGCCCAGGTGCAACAATTCCTAGATACAATCACAATATACTTCATGAAAAACATCTAGGAAGCTTCTTCAGAATCCTCCATAGTATCTTAAGTATGAATATCTACCCATGTGACGTCAATGACATCGGCCTGAGTCCCTTTGCACTTAATGTCTTGTATGATGTCTATCAAGAGGTTCCTGTGTGTGTGCCAACTCTTATCCTAGAACAACTTATTAAGGAAGATCTATACAAGCGTCTGCCTCAACCGGATGTGTGGAAGCTCGCCATAGGTAAATCTAAGCCTCACATCCCTTGTCCCAAAACACCAGGTGAATAAAACCCTTATAATATGTTCAAACATATTAGGATTTAAGGTGAGAAGACTTTTTCAAAGAATCAGAAAATCTCTAAATTTTCTTTCTCTATCGATTATATCGAAACATATCTCGATATGTTCGACCTGCGCTGTCGATGTCCTCGGAAGACCAATCGATAAAATCGAATGAGGACGTAATGTGTCCAGTAACCAAATACATATCTGGACATAATTATCGATGTATCGACACATGTATCGATATCATCAATATTTGAATCTCGAGCATATCAAAAATGGCTTGATAATATCGACAGGAAGATTTGGCGCACCTATTTTTACTTAGGAAAATCATATATGCTTCGATATATCAAAACCCTCCTCGATATCATCAGAGTTCAAATCTCGATGATATCGGTAGGCTCTCGATGATATCGACCATGGGCGCGAAGTTCTCCATCAACATTTTTCAGGTAGTTTTTTATCTTTGATCGAGGGTCACGTGATAGAATCGATATCTTAAATATCGATGTTATCGAAGCCGGATCAATTACATCGAGAATGGATAAAATTGTCTAGCAAGATCATTGATAAAATCTTTGGATTTATCAATGCATCGACACCACTCCCAATATCATCGACATTCAAATTCTAATGATATCGAGTATCCCCCGATCATATCTAAAGTCCTGAAAAATTTCATGTAAGTTTCTTTCATTTTTTAAATATTGAGGACTCGATCCTTGTTTCAATAATATCGAAGTTCAAAATCCGATGGCATTGACACGAGTCTCGATTCCCTTGTCAGCTGACAAAAGGTCTTCAAAAGCGTATGACATTGAGTTTGTGTCATCAAGCGGACCATCGATATGATCGAGAGTATATGCTCGATGATATCGAACCTGCTCGATGATATCGAACTCTGTCATAAATGTGACCATTTTATTTCTATTGAAACCTTTTGCCTATTTATAAAGAACTTGTCTTTAGTTGCTGGGAGAGAAACAAGAGAGTGCTTTTATGTGTTTAACCTTAGATCATATACCCAAAGCCCTTTCTCTCAAGGAAGTTCATCCTCCAATCCACTCTCATCATTGATATTTAATAGAGTGGATTGGGGAATGAACTTCCACATTCAAGGATCCTCTGGCTATTACCTTAAAGGTAAATCATTAAGCTGGGATGCCATGAATGCATAGATGATAGGAATTGCTCTATCTTCCTAATAGGAAAACTTGTAGAGAGTAGGATTCCATCATAATCTTGACCCAACCCGTTGCCTTATATTGGTACATCATCTGTTGTGGATCAAGGGAGCTGAAGGCTCTTCGTCAACAAGGAGGAGATCTTCGCTATTGTGCTGAATGGGACTCATTAACTTATAAGTATCTAGAGTCCAGAGGACCCTTTGATCATTCCTTTGTAGGATTGGGTCTAAGGTGTTTCTCACCCTTGAAGTCCTTAAGGAGGCCTCTGGCAGGAGTGTACGTGGTAGGTGCATTGTATGGACCCTTGCTCTGTGGAGAGTATAAACATCTGGTTGAAGGTGAACCAGTAAAACCTTGGGTTAGAGTTGAACCGCGTAAAACCTTCGTTGGGTCTTAGGGAAGATCCTTGGCCAGTGTGCCTAAATGTGGGTGCATTATGTTGACCCTTAGTCTTGGGAGCATAAACAGTCAGTCTCAGTGTAGGTTGTAAAGGTTGAAGTGGAACCTTAGTTAAAACCTTAGGTTGGAGGTGAACCATGTGAAAGCTCCTTAGTGAAATCCAGCACACTCAAGGGTTGAGTGCGGTTACCTGGAGTGGAGTAGACAAGTAGTCAAACCACTATAAAAATGGCTGTGTTTGTGATTTTTATCTTTCTGTGTGTGTGATTTATTCATATTTTATCTTCTCTATCTATCGATCACACCTCACACACTTACACAAGTCATTTTCATCGTGAACTAAGTTATATATTGTTGCTTCTTAAATAGTTTGTGATTGGATCCTCTACTAGGCTTGGAAGCCAGTAGAGTTACATTTGAGCAATCTTAATAATTGCATATCTATAAGGATTAGTGTAATGGGACTTTTAAATAAATTGTAAAATCTTTAAAAAGTACTATTTACCCCCCTCTAGGACACATTGGCATATTCCTACTTCAACTCAAGCGGTCTTTACTGCTATTTCAAAAGGTATGCCCAAGGTGACCCTAAATTAGAAAAGCTCTTATCTTGATCCAAAAAATGTGGTGATTGATCTGGATTGGGCTACGATAAAAATATTCCTCCCAAATATAAGAATACTCCTAAATTTGTTAAAGGAGAGTCTTAAAACTCAAATGGGAAAAGTCTGAATCAAAATATTTCTAAAACGACTAAAAATTTTCGGTCCTTAAATCCTAAAAAGAACCATATCAAGTATAAAAATCAGAACCGTAATCCTTTAGCTGAGAAAATTGTAGACTTGCTTAAGGAGCTCTTAAAGTCTAACTTAGTGGGTAGGAAGTATAACAATTATAATCAGAAGAAGACCAACTATGCTCCTAAACCGAAAACTATAATGAAATGGGTCCCTAAGGTTGGTTGTTTAGTTACCCACACCGTATTCAAAGCCACGAGCCATTCAAAGTGGTACCTGGATAGTGGTTGCTCCAAACATATGACAGGTGACAAAAGACTGTTCACCAGTCTTAAAGACACGACCAATGGTTCATTCACATTTAGTGATGGTAGTAACTGCAAAATTGTTGGCCAAGGTATGGTTCAACTCCCTAGCCTCCCACTATTTGAGAATATTTTATATGTAAAAGGTTTAACACATAATTTATTATGCATTTCTCAAATTTGTGATAATAATCATAGTGTAAATTTTTCAAACAATAAGTGCAAAATCTTAAATAAGAATGGTTCTGTAATATTAACCGGTCACAGAACTTCTGAGAACTATTATATAGTCAGTGACTCAAGCTCCTCTAAGCCATCATATTACATGGTCCATACCAATGATACCGAACAATGACATAAGTGCCTAGGACATGTACACTATCACAACTTATATGGTTTGAGCAAAAGTGACTTGCTAAGAGGTCCAAAATAAAGAAAGTGGATAAGATATGTGGCGAGTGCCAGATTGGTAAACAAATCAGGAGTGTTCACAAAAAGATAAACTCTAATGCCACATCCAAACCACTCGAACTTCTCCACATAGATCTCATTGGACTAACTAGAACGGGAGTTGAGGTGGTAAGAAGTACATTTTGGTCATTGTAGATGACTTTACAAGGTTTACTTGGGTAGTCTTCTTAAGAGAGAAATTTAAAACTCACTAAGATCTGTAAATTTAAATGTATCCAAAATGAAAAAGAGTTACAACTCACTAAGATCCGTAGTGATCATGGTTCTGAGTTTAAAAATAGCAGTTTTGAGAAATTTTGTAGTGACCAAGGAATATCACATGAATATTCTACTCCCAAAACACCACAACAAAATGGGGTAGTGGAAAGAAAAAATAAGGTGCTTCAAGAAATGGAGAATGTAATGTTAAATAGTATGAAGCTTTCTAAAAATCTCTGAGCTGAAGCTGTAAATACTACTTGTTATATAATTAACCTTATTTATATTAGAAAATTTAATAATAAAATGACTTATGAGATGTGGTTTGATAAGAAGCCTTCGGTCAAATACTTTCAAGTTTTCAATAGTAAATGCTATATCTTGCGTGACCGAGAACATCTGGATAAATTTGACACCAAAAGTGATGAAGGGATATTTTTAAGGTATTCTTTGAATAGTCGAGCATATCGAGTACTTAACAAGAAGACTGGTGTAATACAAGAATCTATTAATGTGGTCATTGATGGTCATTTGAATACACTTATCCCAAGTTCAGAAGATGATGAGGTTCTTCTAATTGATAAACTAGACTCTTCATCTAATTAAAATAACACTGAACTATGAACAAATAAAGATCATCCTACTGATCAAATCCTTGAAAATCCCCTCACTGATGGCACGACCGGTAAAGTATGTACATGACCAGTCGTGCAACTTGTGAATTGGGTTTTTATTTGGGAAAAAGTCATTTTTCTTCATTTCTTTCTACTTCTCCATCAAGCCCCCAACCACGATCGGTCAAACCCATCTCTCGATTACTCTCCAGTTAGAGCTTCATTTTTTATTTCCTTATGGATGTAAGTTGTAAGCCCCGTATCCTAGACTGTACTATTCCATAGACTTCTGCGGTCTTCCCGGTCGAATTCCGGCAACCTTCGACCCTTAACCGGTATTTGCATGTGACCCTGATTCACACACCGTCAACCAGAGTCGACTCAACCCAAGACCTTTACCATAGCGACCGCGCCGTCGCCGCGGTTCCGATGCTACGACTCGCATGCCGAGGTGATACCCTGGTCAGGAGATGTGAGCTAGCGTTCGGTTCGAGGAAAATGTCATGCATTAAAAAACCCAAGAGAATCTTTATGACTTGTCACATCAATCCATCAATCTCAACAAGTTAAGTACATGTCAAGTACACATCACCTTTCACCCTTTTTCCAAAAAATCCCCAAAAGTCAAAAAGTTCTTACAAAGCCCATACTTTTCTTACACCAATTGCCAAAAAAGTAAAAAATCTCTTACACACCCATCACTCACCACATACATCACCCATCACTCTCTCTCTCTCTTTACAAGTCTCTCTCTCTCATTTTCAAACTCAATTCCCAGCAAGAGAATCCCCATACGTCCATGCCTTCCCATGGAGAGAAAAATGCATGTGTGAGGCCCACCTTTACATCCCAAGATCTCCCATCTCAACCATCCAAATCTCAACTCCTCCGTTGGATTCAAAGCCAAGGAGACAGGAAAGCCAAGGGAGCAAGAAGATCAAGCGGTGAGTGTTTTGATAGAGTATTTTTTCATGTTTTTATGATGGGCCAAGTGAGGCTAACTGATCAATGGTTTGGATCTCACTTGGGACTCTAAGATGTGGCCGATGGCCCACTAGGATCATCATGATCATTCCATGATGGGGCCATTCTCCATGGACCCCATCATGATGTTTATTTTCTTGCATTAAAAAGGTCATCTAGACCGTCCATATTGGTGGGAAAAGGATCTCCACCATTAATTTTTAATTTTGATGGACCCATGTGTAAAGGGATCCATTTGATGTATGATTTCTTATAAGGGAGGGCTCATAGTGGCGGAGCCCTCCATCAAATGCGTGTCCCACTCCCTTCCTCTCTCTCTCTCTCTCTCTCCCTCTCTTTTTCTTTTTTTTATGAGATGATAATATGTTTGTGTAGCCCACTTGAATGGACCCCACCATGAGGCATGTACTCTATCCAAACCATCTACAGTGGGGCCCACTTTATGGGTGTTGTACCCACACCATCAATTACTTGGTGGCCCACCTGAGCAGGGCCCACCTCAATGTATATGTTATGCCCATCGTCCAGCGTCTGGGATAATGGACATGAATTGAACAAAAAAAAAACACAAATATTAGCTTGTGGGGTGGCCCACTCGTATAAGCCCCACCTTGATGTATGTATTCAATCCACGTTGTCCACCTCTTTCCCTGGATCATTTTAGGCATTGAGCCGAAGAATGAGGCTGATCTGAGCATCTGGTGGGCCATAGTATAGGAAACTTCGGTGGTTACCGTTGAAAAATCGCCCGATGTTTGTATACACCCAAAAATCTTGAACTTTAGACTCATTTCGCCTGTTTTGAGCCTTAGAATCCCATGGTTGGAATGGATTTCCTGAATGTGGGCCTCACCGGTGAAAAACCACAGGAAATCATTTTTTTTCAAAAAAAAATACATATGCATAAGGGCGCAGCGCCTGCTGCCCTTGATAACAAAAACAATGCTGCGTGTATGGGCGGACAAACCAGGGGCCACGACCCTACATGTGGTGTCATGCCCCAAACCCAAAAATCAGATTCATAAGAATCTCGATCGCCGAATCCGGTGCTTACAGCCTCCTTAGTACCCCATTCTCGGCTCCCAGTGCAGCATATGCCAGATTCCGATCCTAGGATCCTACAAGGAGGATTTTTTCAACGTACATTTGTCTTGTAATAAGCATAACCACAAGTTTACCCAAATCATAAAGGCAACATCATCATCACATATCTCCTAATATAATCACTTGAATACAATGCTGAAAGGAAAATACACATATATCAAAATCAGAGCTCCTAAAAATCGTTGCACGCTCCAAGCTCAACGCTGCTGTAACCTAACGCTACCTTCATGCATCTATCATGCATAAGTTTACAAAAGCTTAGAGGGTGGTGTAAGTGTGTGTAAGGTAAGTGCTAAGTATACAATAGAGTCCATAAATCATACATCATCGAGATAAGCAGGAAAAATGACAAGGTCATGAATCATACGATATCAGAGTAAGCGGAAATATACTGGTAAATCCATGAGTGTTATCAGCCGTACTAAAGCTATGCGATGCAAAACATAATAAGACAATAACAGATGCTGAGGATGCAATGCAATATGCAAATCCTGACAGATCATGAATACCATCAACCTTATCTAGGCCATATTAGTGCAAGAACATAGTAACCCAAAATGTTAAGTACTACAAATGCAATGTAATATGCGGTGTGAATGAAATGACTATGCTGGAATGTGAAGTCGGGATGATAGTACGAAGTATCATAGGCTATGGGGTCCATCACAAGGGACTTCTATCCAAACCAGTCTCATACCTAAATTTGAATAGTCAGACACAATGTGGTAAACTCCTGATCTCAGGTTAGTAGCACGCCCTAACCGAAATCTTGGCCATGCGAAGGTACACGTAACAAATAGTTATGCACCACCAGCCCAAGTGGATAGTGAATGAATGGATATGCAATTCCTGCTCAGTAGCCTATCAGCACAGTAGCCTGCCAACCGCTGGTAGCTCGCCCAGGCCTTAGCCCCGCCCACATCACACCCACCTACATCAGCGTCCGCCCACGTGTGCCTGCCCACATGTGCAACAGTGTCCTCATATCAAGTCCACGTATCAGTACGGTTCCTCTCTGGAAAATCACCGGGGTCTATTACACTCCACACCGACTGCCGTCTCCCTAGCCACACAGCCCAGTGAGTGGTGAGGCCTCACTATCTGCCTAGCCAGCAGTCTGTCAATACCTACCCGGCTCGTCAATAACGGACCCATTTACGAGCTGGTCATACTCAACCTAGCTTATAGCCCCCTCACTCGGGCGGATAAGGCCACACCCCCTCCCAACTGACCATGACATAGTGGGAGACGTGGCCTACTGGTATTCGGCACTCGGGTGCTCATGTTTCACTCGGTCTTGACGTTGGGGCTACTCCTGGCCTCGGAGGTTCTGGGACTTTCACTCAAGGACATCCTAAGTGCCCACAGTGCTAGAACCAAGTATTTCTGGTGTCTCATTTAGCCATCCATGATGTGCCTGTGAAGACCACGGCCCTGATGTCACTAGGGCGTACAATGATCAAGTCACATATATGAGGGATGCATGAGTCACACTATCCAGTCATGCAGCAATCCTGCGCGTACGGCGCGATAATGTGGGCACTCCGTCTCATAAGGAGTCCCATAAATAGTCTGTCCAATGGCATATGCTATGATCAAACAATCCTCATATCAGGCATACATATGATGCATATGGGCATGAATCATGGAGTTACACTAAGCATGTTATAAGGTGATGAAATACTCTCACAACGAAGATGGGCCTAGACGGCTTACACACAACAAGTATGGGCCGATTAATGGGCCCTAGGGAGATTCATAATGTGGACATTTAACCAACATTATCCTTACAATGTGGACATCAAACCATCATTGCTCCCAAGGCACGACCTGCCATAAACATCATTGCCTGCATTATGGTGAAATCACACATTACATCGGGTGCACATTCCTCGTCTTAAGCCGCATGTACACCACAGGGCCTAACCATGCTGGCCATAAATACCTCAAGATGGGCCTCATTACATGGGTTGAAA
Organism: Magnolia kwangsiensis; assembly: GCA_037074715.1. Taxonomy (NCBI): domain Eukaryota; kingdom Viridiplantae; phylum Streptophyta; class Magnoliopsida; order Magnoliales; family Magnoliaceae; genus Magnolia; species Magnolia kwangsiensis. The sequence continues at coordinate 73,083,396 of CM073575.1, read as the reverse complement.
ATATATCAAATGGGTCACAACGTATGAGCTAGAAACATATCATAATGGGCCTTAATGCATGGGCCCTGATACATCACAATGGGCCTTAATGCATAGGCTTCAAATATATCACAATGGGTCTCAACCCATAGGCCTTAATACATCACAATGGGTCTCACCCCATGGGCCTTAGAATCCATTAAAATAAGCCTAATCACATGGGCCTTATATATATCAAATGGGTCTCAACGGACGGCCACAAATGAATCGAGGTAGGCCTCATATATATACCAAGGTGATCCTCATTGGATGGCTACAAATAAATTAAGATGGGCCTCATACATATACTAAGGTGAGTCACATCAATGGGTCACACCAATGGGCCTTATGTTCAATGCAATGGGTCATAACCCATGGGGCTTTGAATACATCACAATGGACCTCGTAACATGGGCCTTACATTCATAAAAAGAATGGGCCTCAATACGGCCTCATACACATCAAAGTGAGCCTCAACAAGGGCCCATAAATATAACGAGCTAGGCCTAATCACTTGCGCCTTATATATACTAAGTGGGCCTCAATGGATGGCCACAAATAAATCAAGATGGGCCTCATACATATACCAAGGTGAGCGACATCAATGGGCCGCACCAATGGGCCTTATATTCATTGTAATGGGCCATAGCTCATGGGCCTTAGAGTACATCATAATGGCCTTGCTAAATGGTCGGAAGTATATCATAATGGGCCTTTACCAATGAGCTCTAAGTACATCATAATGGGCCTCAACCCAAGGGCCCTAATACATCACAATGGGTCTCACCCCATGGGCCCTAATACATCACAATGGGCCTTAACCCATGGGTTCTAAATACATCACAATGGGCTTTAAAATCCATCAAAATAGGCCTAATCACATGGGCCTTATATATATCAAATGGGCCTACTCCCAAACATACGTGTTGGTAATGATTTCCACCATTATATTCCTAAGGCCCAAGATGAAATATGTTTCCCATCCAACCTTTTCATAACTTACATATTTATAGATGAAGTGAAAACAATGGTGCGGTCCACATGAGCTAAGGATCTGACTCGTTCTTTATGCCCATGCATTAAAATGGGATTTCCAAATGGATGGATGGATTGGATTACAGCCCATGCATTATGGTGGGGGCCTAGCAGATGGAGGGCGTGGACATACAATACATACATCACAACAGTGGGTTACTACTGTCCACGTAGCCCACCAGATTTGGACCTACCTTGAATTAGGCTCATACCTTATAATGATATATCCTAAATTAAATGGACGTTATAGACACAACACATGCCCCACACGTGGGGACCATAGAACTATGCTAACGTCAGCAAATAGCAGCAGCTGCTGCTGCTGGGAACAGATGGACGGTATGGCTGTAACACATGCATCATGGTGGGTCCCACATACCCTGCTGATGCCGACTATAGTGGGACCCACTGTCATGCAGAATGGGTGGATGGCATGCATAAATGCAAACCCAAGGTGGGCTCCACCGTCCGTGGATGGTGGGGAATAAAACATATACATCACTGTGGGCTCCACGTGGGCCCACCATGTCATTTATTTGCAATCCAACTCATTGGTAAGGTCACATGACCCTAGATGAAAGGGAAAAATAAATTTCATCTTGATCCAAAACTTCTATGGCCCATAAAAAGGGTTTCAATGGTAGAGGTTCAATCTCACTGTTTCCTGCAGTGTGGGACACTTGAGTTGTAGATGGAGCTGAAATTCGGAGGGGGCCCAATGCTTGGAGTGGCCCACCTCATGAATGGTGTGGATGGAAAATACACATCATGGTAGGGCCCACACATAGGGCCGTGGGTCTGCACACCCGCCCGCCCGTCCACGGTGCTGACAGCAGTGCCTGTACTGTCAGCAGCAGCGACTGCTGCAGCACCTCTTCCTTTATAAAAAAAAAAACTGGTTTCCCTGTGGTTTTTCACAGGGGGGGCCCACATTCAGAAAATCTATCCCAACGATGGGATTCTACGACTCATAATAGGAAAAATGAGTCTAAAGTTTGAGATTTATGGGTTCATAGAAAACATCAGGTGATTTTTAGCGGTAACCACCAAAGTCTCCTAAGCTATGGCCTACCAGATGCTCAGATCAGCCTCATTCTTCGGCTTAACGCCTAAAATGATCTAGGGAATGAGGTGGACGACGTGGATTGAATACATACATCAAGGTGGGGCCTATATGAGTGGGTCACCCCACAAGCTTGGAACAAGCTAATATTTGTGTTTTTCCCAGTTGACGTCCAGCGTCCCAGACGCTGGACGGTTGGGCAATATGCATTGAGGTGGGCCCGGCTCAGGTGGGCCACCAAATGATGGATGACATTGGTACAACACGTTTAAAGTGGGCCCCACTTATAGATTGCTTGGATAAAATACATACTTCATGGTGGGGTCCATCCGAGCGAGCCACACAACCACATTATCATCACATGAGAAAAAGAATGAAAAAGGGATGGAGAGAGAGAGACAAAGAGTGGGGCACACGTGTGATGGAGGGACCCTGACATTATGGGCCCTCCCTTGCAATAAATCATACATTAAGTGAGCCCTAAAGTATGTGGGCCCATCAAAATCGAAACTCAACAATGAAGATCCTTCCCCCACCAATATGGATGGTCTAGATGACCTATCTAAAGTAAGAAAATAAACATCATGATCAGGTCCATGGAGAATGGCCCCATCATGGATTGATCATGATGATCAAAGTAGGCCATCAGCCACATCTTAGGGTCCCAAGTGAGATCCGAACCATTGATCGGTTGGCCTCACTCGGCCCATCTTAAAAACATGAAAACTACTCTAACAAAGCACCCACCTTATGATCTTCTCGGTCCATTGGAAGGCTAGTCTCCTTGTGCTTCACTTTGATGGTGGAGATGAGAAATGGATGGTTAGGATAAGAGCTTTTGGGATGGGAAAGTGGGTCACACAACCCACTTCTTTCCCTTAGAAATGTTGGACGTCCACCACTCTCTCCCTTGTAATGTTGCTTGGAAAAATGTGAGAGAGAAAAGAGAGTTGTAAGAGGGATGAGGGATGGGTGTGATGGGTGAAAGGGTGAGGTGAGTGATGGATGTGGTACTTGACATGTATGGTGGTGTAAGAGAGAGGGTGAGAAAGAGTTGATTTTAGAGAGAGAAATCATGGGTTGCTTTGTACTTGACATGAGGTGATTGATGGGATAGATTTGACATGTTGTAGAGATTCTCTTGGGATTTACAACGCGCGGTGTTTTCCTCAAATTGAACGCAGGTCTTCATCTCCCTGCCATGGTATCAGATCGGTGAGCGAGTCACGGTGTTGGAACCGCGGAGACGGTGCGGTCACAATGGTACAAGTCTCAGATTGAACCGACTCAGATATACAGGATATAACTTAGGGTCGAGTGCAAACGTCGATCATCAGTCGCAGGTTGCCAGAATTTAACCGGAAGGATCGCGGGAGTTGACGGAACAGTATGGACTAGGATACGGGTATTACATGTGGGCCCCACCATGATGTATATTTTACATCCATGCCATTCATGAGGTTGGCCAATCCCAGGCCCCCTCCAAATTTCAACTCCATCCATAGCTCAGGTGGCCCACACTATAGGAAACAGTGGGATTGAACATATACCATTGAAACTCTTTTTGGGTCCACAGAAGTTTTGGATCAAGATGAAATTTATTTTTCCTTGTTCATCCAGGTCCGTGCGACCTTACCAACAATTTGGATGGAAAATAAATGTTATGGTGGGCCCCACGTGAGACCCACAGTGATGCATGGGTTTTGCTACACCGTCCACGACCATGGATGGTGGAAATCCCACTATGATATATGTGTCTTGCTTGCACCGTCCAGTTGACGGTGGAGCCCACTGTAATGCCTTTGTTTTATTCACTGTCCAGCGACAGTGAGACCCACCATGATGCGTGTGCGGCATCCAAACTGTCCATCCACTTGGAAAATTCTCAGGACCCATGGGTTGAGGCCCATCTTAATTTAATTGTGGTGTCCATTAAGGCCCACCTTGGCATTTATAAGCCCCATGAGATGGGGCTCATATTGAGGTATTTGTGGCCATTGGAGTGGCCCATTTGATATGAATATAAGGCCCATGGGATTAGACCCATTTGATGTATTAGAGGCCCATGGGTTAGGGCCCATTGTGATGTATTAGGACCTATGGGTTGAGGCCCATTTGATGTACATATGGGGCCCAATTGGCGTGACCCATTTGATACACATAAGACCCATGTGATTAGGCCCATTTGATGTATTCAAGACCCAACGGGTTATGGCCCATTGCAATGTACATATGCCCCATTGGTGCGGCCCATTGATGTGGCCCACTTGATGAATATAAGGCCCATATGATATGGCCCATTTGATGTATTTAAGGCCTAATGGGATCTACCTAAGGTCCATTTCAATGTGTGATCTCAACGTGGTTTATGTATTGATGTTTACGATGAGCTATGCCTTAGGAGCAATGTTGGTTCAACGTCCACATTGCTAGTATAATGTTGGTTAAATGTCTGCATTACGACTCTCCCTAGGGCCCATTGATAGGCCTGTGCTTGTTGTGTATAGGCCGTCTAGGCCCATCTGCGTTGTAAGGATATTTCATGTCACGCCCCAAACTCGAAAATCGAATTCACAGGAATCCCGATTGTCGATCCGGTGCCGACAGTCTCCGTAGTGCCCCATTCTCGATTCCTGGCAAACATATGCCAGATTTCAATCCTAGGATCCTACAAGGAGGATTTTCAGAATAATTTTTTTTTGTAATGGAGCATAACCACAAGTATAACCAAGTCACAAAACAACATCACCACATATCCACTATGTAATTATTTGAATACAATGCTGAAAGGGAAATACATATATCTAAATCAAAGCTCTAGAAGACAGCTGCACGCTCCAAGCTCAACGCTACTGTAACCTAACACCACCTGCACGCATCTATCATACATAAGCTTATAGAAAGCTTAGAGGGTGGTGTAAGTGTGTGTAAGGTAAGTGCCAAGTATATCATAAAGCCCATAAATCATACATCATCGGAATAAGTGAAAATACTGACAAGATCATGAATCATACGATTTCAGAGTAAGTGGAAATATATTGGTAAGTTCATGAGTACTATCAGCCGTACCAAAGCTATGCGATGCAAAACATAATAAAACAATAACAGATGCTAAGGACGCAATGCAATATGCAAATCCTGACGGACCACGAATACCATCAACCTTATCTAGGCCATATTAGTGCAAGAACATAGTAACCCAAAATGCTAAGTACTATGAATGCAATGTAATATGCAGTGTGAATGAAATGACTATGATGAAATGTGAAGTCGGGATGATAGTACGAAGTATCACAGGCTATGGGGTCTATCACAAGGGACTTCCATCCAAACCAGTCCCATACCTAAATTTGGATAGTCAGACATAATGTGGTAAACTCCTGATCTCAAGTTAGTCGCGCGCCCAACTGAAATCCTGGCCATGCGAAGGTACACGTACCAAATAGTTGCTTACCACCAACCCAAGTGGATAGTGAATGAATGAATGAATGGATATGCAATTCCTGCTCAATAAGTCCACATATCAGTATAGTTACTCTTTGAAAAAATTACTGGGGTCTATTACACGCCACGCCAACTGCCTCCTCCCTAGCTGTACAGCCCCACGAGTAGAATAAACCTCACTATCCGCCTGATTAGTAGTCTGCCAATACCTACCCGGCTCGTCGATAGTAGACCCATTTACGAGCTGGTCATACTCAGCCTAGCTTATAACCCCCTCACTCGGGTGGATAAGGCTACACCCCCTTCTAACCGACCACGACACAGTGAGAGAAACGAACTCATGGTATAGGCATCAACGCTCATATTCCACTCGGTCTAGATGTTGGAGCAACTCCTAGTACCAAGGAGGTTCTGAAATTTTCACCTAAGGACATCCTAAGTGCCCACAGTGCTAGAACCAATTATTTTCGGTGTCCCATCTAGCCATCCACGATGTGCCTGTAGAGGCCATGACCCTGATGTCGCTAGGACGTAAAATAATCAAGTCACATATATGCGAGATGCATGAGTCACACTATCCAGTCATGCAGCAATCCTGCGCGTACGACGCGATAATGTGGGCACTTCGTCTCATAAGGAGTCCCATAAATAGTCTGCCCAATGGCGTATGCTATGATCAAACATTTCTCATATCAGGCATACATATGATGCGTATGGGCATGAATTATGAAGTTATACTAAGCAATTTATATGGTGATGAACTATCCTCACAATGAAGATGGGCCTTGATGGCTTATGCACAACAAGTATGGGCCTATCGATGAGCCCTAGGGAGAGTCATAATACGAACATTTAACCAACATTATTCTTATAATGTGGACGTCAAACCAACATTGCTCCTAAGGCATGGCTCGCCATAAATGTCATTACATAACCCATGGTGGAATCACACTACAATGGGCCCCAACCCATGGGTTCCAAATACATCACACTGGACCTCAACCCATGGGCCCTATACACATCACAATGGGTCTCAACCCATGGGCCTTTATACATCACAATGGATCTCAAACCATGGGCCCTAATACATCACAATGGGCTTTAACCCATCGGCCCTATAATACATCACAATGGGCCTTAACCCATGGGCCTTTATACATCACAATGGGCCTCAACCCATGGCCCCAAATTCATTACAATGGGCCTCAACCCATGGGCCATCAACACACCAAAGTTGGGCCTCAACAATAGGCCTTAAACATGGTAAGTAGGCCACATCACATGGGCCATATGCATATCAAATGGGCCACACCAATAGATAAGTAGTGGTAATGATTTTCACCATTAAAATTCCTAAGGTGTCCTGTTAAACGGGCCTAAAAAGCCATCCAGAGTGTAAGATTACCGGGTTGCCACCATCCAATTAGCTCAAAACTTTATATGCAACCTTGTGACCACAAATTATCCCTACACGTCAAATTTTAGCTCCTGGATCCTTCTGGAAATGGATAAACTGATAGATCAGCCCCTGAAATCATGATTTGGGGCCCGCCTGATATCTGGATAAGCTTCAAATTCGGTCTCAATGCTTTAAATGAGCTGACAATGTGAATGGACGGAGCAGATTTCTCACGATCATCACCATGGACCTATATGTACATTGCATACACATCACGTACATGCATGACATCTTCTCATTTACATAAACAGTGTTTACACTGTGCATTTTAAGTTTTCTTAGAACGGCCTACTCCACATTTAAATCATCGATCCATACCGTCCATTGTGTTAAGAAGGAAGATTTAACCCTTGCCAAAGTGGCATTCTGAAACCATGCAGGCTGTTGCAATATCCTAGCCGTTAAATATAAGATGGACGGCGAAGTAGACAAACTCGTGGACTGCACGGATTTCGCTCAAAAAACAGTCCTTCCGGATGGTTTTTCATCCTGAAATCAATGGATGGAGTGGATAAAACACATATATATCATGGTGGGTTCCACCTCATGATGGACGACATGAATGAAACACATGCACAATAGGGGGCCCCACCGTCCAGGGGCAAATGGACAGTGTGCATATAGTTACATACATCAAGGTGGGTCCATCCCACATGTGCAGCACATGTGGGGTGACCCCCCACACGTCTGCCAGAAGGGTGGGCAATAGGGATGGAATACATATATCATGGTGTCCCATGAGGCTGGGCAGCGTGAATATACAACACATGCACCATCTTGGGCCTCGCAATACAATCCACAGTGGGATGCCCCAAGTGAATAATCTAATCCGTTCACCGTCTTAGCCACCTCGAATGAGGTCAAATAGACTCTGACTAGGACTGATTTGGATGACAAGGGATCCAAAGAGGGCCCTAGAGTGTTTCAACAGATGGGCATTAATACCCTTAGTACGACTCATTCGAGACTCATATTTACCCCAAAATTTGGCACATGACCTAAAATTATAAGGAGAAGATGGTGGATGGTGTGGATTAAATAAATCCACCATGGTGGGGTCCACATGTGGTGGTAACCCAGTAATGCTTCCACATTCACCGTCACTGGACAAAAATGTCCAGGGACTACTCTTTTTTCTTCTCTTTCTTCCTTTATTATTTTTTTTATTTTATTCTACTATGTGGGGTCCACTAGTCGGTAATCTATTCCATCTATTATATCAACCAGCTCTCTACAGAGCAAAAAAGCCTAATGATGGATAGGTCCACCACTTATACACACAACAGTAGGTATTAGAAAGTTCCAACAGTGGAAATTTATTTCCCTCGGTGCGGTCCACTAAGAGCTAAGATTTGTCTAATTTTTTGACTAATAGCCTAAAATTACATGAGGAAGGTGGTGGACGGCATGAATTAAACAATTACATCAAGGTGGGGTCCATGGTTGGACGCCCCCACCCATGTTCGCATGGTTGACGTGAGGGAGGTGCTCCCACTACCACCATCGATTATGGTGTGGTCCACCTGATGGTTGGATTTAGTAGAGTTTTGGGCTCCACGGCTAAAATATCCCAGAGAATGAACGTATGGTGTGGATCTAAGAAATACATTAACATGGGTACCATGAGTGAAAACTCACTTCAAACCTCCCATGCAAAAAGGTAAGAAATGACATGGGTACCTCAACCACTTAGCATTTGTAGTATGGCCCCCCTGGGATTCGAATCAACTTCATTCTTCGGCTCAATGTCTAAAATGATCTGGGGATCCAGATGGACGGCGTGGATTGGATACATACATCAATGTGGGGTTGACATGAGCGGCCCTTCTCTAATGCTTGGAAAGTCAAGCTCATATTTGTGTTTTCATTCCAACAACGTCCAGACGCTGGACGTTCTTGGGCTTAACAAGCATATTTGAAGTGGGCCTTGCTTAGGTGGGCCACCACGTGACGAATGGTGTGGGTACAATACATATAAGGTGGGCCCCACTTTTAGATGGCTTGGGTCAATACATACCTAATGGTGGGGTCCATCCAAGTGGGCCACACAACCACATCCTGATTACATCAAATAAATGAAATAGAGAGGGAGAGAGAGAGAAAGAGACACACGTGCATGGAGCGACCCCGACACTATGGGCCCTCCTTTGCAATCAATCATACATTAAAGTGGGTCCCATTACAATGGGCTCACCAAATCAAGAATCAACGGTGGAGATTACTTCCCCACCAAATTGGAAGGTCTAGATGACCCTTATCAAACTGGAAAGTAAACATCATGGTGGGGTCCATGGAGATTGGCCCCATCATGGAGTGATCATGAGAATCAAGGTGGGACATTGGCCACACCTAGGGTCCAAAGTGAGATCCATACCATTGATCGGTAGGCCTCACTTGGCCCATTATCAAATCATAAAAACTAGCCTAATAAGCACCCACCTATGATCGTCTTGGTCCATTGGATAGCCAATCTCCTTGTGCTTCACTTTAATGGTGGAGATGAGAAATAGATGGCTAGGATGATGGGTTTTGGAGTGGGAAGTGGGCCACAAAAACTCTTTTTCTCACTTTAGAATGCATGGACGTGAGCTCTCTCTTAGTTGCTTGGAATTGAGATGAGAAATGAGAAAGAGAGAGAGAGAGGTGAGATGTAAGGAGAGAGAGAGTGATGGATGTGAGTGATGGGTGAGGTGATGGGTGTGAAGTGAGTGATGGGTGAGGTGAGAGATGGGTTGACTTGGTGGTTGCTTAACTTGTGGAGAAAGGAAGCATGGGTGCTTTGTACTTGACATGAGAGGTGATTGATGGGATTGATTTGACATATTATAGAGATTCTCTTAGAATTGCAAATGCGTGGCATTTTCTTCAAAATAAACGTCGACTCACATCTCTTAGTCAGGTTATCAGATCGGTGCACGAGTCACGGCGTTGGAACCGCGGTGACGGTGCGGTCGCAATGGTACAAGTCTTGGATTGAACCGACTCAGATACACAGGATACGACTTAGGGTAGAGCGCAAAAGTCGATCATCGGTCACAGGTTGACAGAATTCGACCGGGAGGATCGCGGGAGTTGATGAAATAGTACGGACTAGGATACGGGTCTTACATTTCATTACTTTATTATATGTTTAGTATAGTTCCATGACTCATGATCATATGCATCATATGTATGCTTGATATGAGAAGTGACTGATCATAGCATATGCCTTCATGCAGGTTGTTTATGGGCTTCCAGTTAGGCAGTATTTCCCTATATGAGCTCATGTTACGCGTAAGATTACTGCATGACTGGATAGTGTGATTCATGCATTCGTATTGTGTGATATGGTACTGTACGCCCTAGCGACTTTGGGGCCGTAACCTTCACAGGCGTGTCGTGGATGGTAGGATTGGATACCAAAAATCTTATTCTACATGAGGTGCTATAGATATCCCTGGATGAAAGTCCGTAAACCCTTATGGTACCAAGAAGTTGCTCCAACATCTAGACCGAGTGGGTACAAGAGCATCAAATGCCAATTACCAGACGGTCACGCTTTCCATTGTGTCGTGGTCGATTGGAAGGGGGTGCGGCCTTACCCACCCGAGAGTAGGGGGAAAAGCTAGGCTGAGTCTGACTAGCTTGAGGAATGGGTCTTTGATCGATGAGCTAAGCCCGATATTAGTAGGCGGATAGTGAGGTCTCTTCCACTTACCTTATTGTACACGATGGGGCGACGATCTGGTTTAGAGTGTACTAGACCCAGGCGATATCCCAAATTTGAGCTATATTGATATGTGGACTTAGATGAGGATTTCTATGCTTAAGTTGCATGTCACATCGCATGGCCTTGGTATGGCCGATATCATTCATATCTTGCATCGTATAGCCTTGGTACGACTAATGGTATCATGGATCCATCTGCATATTCTGCATGACTCTGATATTACATGATTATATTATTACCTTGCGCAAACACTTTCACCACCCTCTAAGCTTTCTATAAGCTTATGTGAGACCGTTGCATACAGGTGATGTTGGATCGTAGCAGCGCTGAGGCTTGAGCACGTGGCAGATTGTTTTGGAGCTTTTGGTTTATCATCATTGTATTTCCCTTTATGCTCATTGTACTTGTAAAGTTTTTTATCATAGTGAAAATGTAATGGAGTTTTTAGTTATTGTTGTGGGTTATGCCTTTGGTTATACTTATTACGAATTAAACAAATGTTGGAAATCCTCCTCGTAGCATCCCGGGATAAGAACCTGGCGAATGGGCGCTAGGAGCCGAGAATGGGGTTCTACGGAGGCTGTCGATGCCAGATTCGGCGACCGAGAATTTTGTGAGCCCGGTTTCCGAGATTGGGGTGTGACAGAAGTTGGTATTAGAGCATAACTAGGGAATAACTAAGAATAACATTGCATGTCTACTATGAATGATTAACTCTCAAGTTCGGATAGCTTTGCGATCTTCCATTATAGGCTTTAACATGCGTGCCCTCGAGAGTTTTCAAGTTGATAGGCGCCTTCATTCTTTCCTATAAAACATGTCGCCCAGGAGAGTGACCTGATCAATTCCCTCACCACCACCTGAGACTCCCGCTCCACCACCTGCGGCTCCCGCCCTACCACCTACGATGCCCACTCCACCACCAAAGATTCTTACTGCCTAGCCTATGGATGCAGCTCCTCCACCAGAGATCGATGCAGACACGACCGTATCCGTGAGTGCCTCTCATTTGCAACAGATGTTACAGGCTGTGACGGCTACACTCCAGGGGCAGGGCAGGCACCCAGTCATTTCACCGGTCCAGGAAGAGCAGGAGTACATGAGCGCCCTCCTTCGTGAGTTTCGACGGCTCGATCCCCCACGTTTTCAGGGCGAGCTAGACCCGACAGTAGCTGAGGGATGGCGCTCTGATGTGGATAAGATTTTTGAGACAATGGGATGTACGACTGAGTGGCTAGTTCGACTAGCCGTGTTTCTTCTCCATGGTGAGGCTGAGCACTGGTGGACATCAGTCTCTCGAGCAGCAGACACTAATTTTGTGGACTTAGGAGGATTTTGTAGATTATTTTGATCGATAGTACTTTCCTGATCACATTTGACGATAGCGAGTGTTGAAGTTTAAGGCCTTGGTGCAGGGTGATATGATAGTGGCTCAGTATGCAGCTCGTTTTGTAGCACTGTCCAGATTCATACCTTACTTGATAGATGATGAGGAGAGGAGAGCCCACCGCTTCGAGGACGGCTTGCGTTACAGTCTTTGAGGTCGTGTTATTGGGCATGAGCTCCTGACTTTTGAGGAAGTGGTACGGAAGGCCCAGATTTTTTAGGCTGAGTGGCCGGTTCTCAGTCTGATCGCAGTCAGAGGAGAGACCGGAAGAGGCAAGCACCTTCCTGTGATTCCCAACAGTGTTAACCACAACAGAGGCGCACAGGTCGTCTAGCCTTTCGAGTCCCAGCAGCACCTCTAGCACCACCTCCGAGGCAGTTCACCGGCACTTGTTTTAGGTACGGTGCGACCGGACACCATATGTGGGAGTGTCCCAGCCCCCAACAACATCAGAGAGGTCCACAGCAACCTTCACCACAGCCGCAACAGAGACCCCCACAGCAGCAGCGACAACAGCCCCCACCACCGAGGCCACCTCAGTAATAGCATCAGTATCAGCCTCCGAGGCCGCAACAACAGAGACAGCAGTTTCGACCTCCTCAGCGACCCCAGCAGCAGCAGCAACAGTATGCTCAGAGGGGACAGACACCTCCCCAGCCAGCTCAGGCAAAGTTCTATGTGGCTCAGAAGGATCCGTAGTCATTTGGAGGGGTCATTAAGGGTATACTTTTAGTCTCTGCATGCGTCGCATGTGTATTGTTTGATTCTGCTGCATCGCATTCTTTTATCGCCGAGAGTTTCTGCCGATCGATTGGCTTGCCATTGGAGTCTGCTCGCAAGGGTCTATCAGTATCGACTCTCTTGGTGAAGACTACAGTGTTGGGCCAATTTTGCTCGTCTTACCCCGTTCTAGTCGGGGATACCTTTCTACCTGCTGATCTGTTTGCATTACCGATATCTGAGTTCGATGTCATCCTGGGCATGGATTGGCTTACCGAGTACTATGCCATATTGGACTGCTCCGTGAGGACAGTCATGTTCTGTGTACCTGGCGTGCCACAGTTTCAGTTCATTGTAGAGCCCAGAGGAGAGCCGTTGTCTTGTTTGATGTCCTGCGCTGTTGAGGAGCCTATTGTCGCTTGTATCGATAAGTTGCCCATAGTTTGCGATTTTCTCGACGTGTTCCAGGAGATTCTGGGATTACTGCCTCGTCGACTCATCGAGTTTCAGATTGATCTCATGATTGGTATCGTGCCTATTTCGAAGGCCCTGTATCGTATGGCACCGTTGGAGTTGCGGGAACTGCAGAAGCAGTTGGATGAGTTGTGCAAGTTAGGCTTTATCCATCCAAGCAGTTCACCGTGGGGAGCACCGGTACTCTTTGTGAAGAAGAAGGATGGCTCATTGAGGCTCTGCGTAGATTACCGCGAGCTCAACAAAGTCACAATCAAGAACAAGTACCCGTTCCCAAGGATTGATGATTTGTTCGATCAGCTGCAGGGTGCACAGTTCTTTTTAAAGATTGACCTGCATTCCGGCTATCATCAGATTCGGGTCCTAGATGAGGACATTCCGAAGACGGCTTTCAGGACGCGCTACGGTCATTTTGAGTTCTAGGTCATGTCCTTCGGACTAACCAATGCACCTGCGGTCTTCATGCAGCTGATGAACGAGGTCTTCCGCCCATATCTCGATCAGTTTGTTGTAGTCTTCATCGACGACATTCTGATCTATTCAAGGACCCGTGAGGAGCATGATCAGCATTTGGAGATTACCTTTTAGATCCTCTGCACACACCAGCTATATGCGAAGTTAGAGAAGCGCGAGTTCTGACAAGAGGAGGTGTAGTTCCTCGGCACGTGGTGACAAGGGAGGGCGTCACAGTGAACCCCTCGAAGGTTGAGGCAGTGCGTTAGTTGGACCAGCCCACGACTGCGTCAGAGATTCACAGTTTCCTTGGTTTGGCGGGCTATTACCGACATTTCACTAAGGGCTTCTCTCGTATTGTAGTCCTGCAGACCAGGTTGACTCAGAAGAGCGCAGAGTTTATTTGGAGTGACGCTTATGAGCGAGCATTTATGGAGTTGAAGGACCATCTGACGTCCGCTCCTGTCCTCACTCAACCAGCTGTATGTGAAGCTGGAGAAGTACGAGTTCTGACAAGAGGAGGTGAAGTTCCTCGGTCACGTGGTGACAAGGGAGGGCGTCATAGTGGACCCCTCAAAGGTTGAGGCAGTGCGTTAATGGGGCCAGCCCACGACTGCGTCAGAGATTCACAGTTTTCTTGGTTTGGGAGGCTATTACTGACATTTCACTGAGGGCTTCTCTCGTATTGCAGCCCCGCTGACCAGGTTGACTCGGAAGGGTGCAGAGTTTATTTGGAGTGACGCCTGTGAGCGAGCATTTATGGAGTTGAAGGACCATCTGACGTCCGTTCCTATCCTCACTCTTCCCTCTGGGAGTGACGAATTTATTGTATTCACTGATGCCTCGCATATTGGTTTGGGTGCTGTCCTAATGCAGCACGGGAGACCAGTGGCCTTTGCGTCTCATCAGCTCAAGGTCCATGAGCTGAACTATCCCATGCATGATTTGGATCTGGCTGCAGTTGTCTTCGCACTGAACGTATGGAGGCACTATCTCTATGGGGTTAGGTTCGAGCTTTTCTCTAATCATAAGAGCTTGAAATGCCTCTTCTCGCAGTCTGAGTTGAACATGAGGCAGAGGCGCTGGATGGAGCTCCTGAAAGACTATGATTTCGATCTTCAGTACCACCCGGGTAAGGCGAACATGGTGGTAGATGCCCTCAGCCAGCAGCCACGTGGCTTGGTGGCGCATATGATGGTCAAGGAGTGGAGGATGCTAGAGGATATCGCAATGTATGATTTTAATTTCAGCCTGCAGTCTTCTATTGTGCAGTTATCGAACCTGTCGATTCAACCCTCTCTTGTAGCAAGGGTGATCGAGGCTCAGCAGGTTGATGAGTCGTTGTAGAGTTATATGGCTGAGGCTATATCTGAGAGTCAGGAAGATAGGCAGACTGGTACAGACAGTGGACTTCACTTCAGAGGCCGATTATGTGTCCCGGATATTCTTGGGTTACGTGGAGACCTTATGACCGAGGCACATCGATCTCGATTTTCTATCTACCCTGGCTCGATGAAGATGTACTGTGACATGAGGCGACAGTATTTTTGGGTGGGGATGAAGCGCCAGATCACCAGTTTTGTGGCCGAGTGTGATACATGCTAGCGTGTCAAGGCCGATCATCAGAAACCCCCTGGTCTATTGCAGCCGTTGAGCATCCCGATGTGGAAGTGAGAGCACGTGTCGACAGATTTCATTATGGGCTTGCCGAGGACTCAGCACAGTCGTGACGCCATTTGGGTTGTTGTAGATCGTTTGACGAAGTTAGCACATTTCCTTGCGATGCGTGCTACTTAGTCTATGGATCGGCTTACAAGGTTATTTATCGAGGAGATTGTGAGACTGCATGGCATTCCAGTCTCGATCATTTCTGACCAAGATTTGAAGTTCACGTCTCAGTTTTTGGGGAGCTTTCAGAGAGTGATAGGGACTGATTTGCAGCTCAGCACCGCGTACCATTCGCAGAACGATAGTTAAACCCAGAGGGTCAACTAGATCCTTGAGGATATGCTTTGAGCCTGCACGATTGATTTCGAGGGTAGTTGGGATGAGCATCTGCGATTAGCTGAGTTTGCATACAACAACTGCTAATAGGTGACCATTGGCATGACTCCTTTTGAGGCACTATATGGCAGACCATGTAGATCACCAATTTACTGGACCGAGGTTGGAGAGCGTCATCTCCTAGGTCCCGAGCTTATGCAGGAGATGTCAGAGGCTATTGATATCATCAGGCAGAGGATGCGCATAGCTTAGAGCCAGCAGAAGAGTTATGTTGATCGTTGGTGTCGTCCCTTAGAGTTTGATGTAGGGGAGCATGTGTATCTCAAGGTCTCGCCCATGAAGGGTGTAATTCGATTTGGAGTGAAGGGCAAACTTGCCTCGAGATTCATAGGACCTTTTGAGATCCGGGGCGCGTTGGTGTTGTGGCCTATCGACTTGCCTTGCCATCTCAGTTGTCTAGCATCTACAACATTTTCCATGTCTCTATGTTGAAAAAGTGTGGGTCAGACATTGTTCCTGTTATTGATTGACAGCCATTAGAGGTTCGTGAGGACGCTTCTTACATCGAGCAGCCAGTTCGTATCCTTAATCGGAAGGAGCAGGTCCTCAGGACCAAGGTCATTCCGTTGGTTAAGGTTCAGTGGGGTCAGCATTCTGTCGAGGAGGCTTCTTGGAAGCATGAGGCCGAGATTCGAGAGCGTTATCCCCATCTCTTTGATGATTGATCATGTGATGTATTTTGTATATTATCTCTGGTTTTATATAGTGATGTCATGTTTCTTATTCTTTGTGAGTTATGCCTAATTGCGATGATTGTGTAAATTTCGACGATGAAATTTTTATTAGGAGGGAAGAGCTGTAAGCCCCGTACCCTAGACCGTATCGTTCCATAGACTTCTGCGGTCTTTCTGGTCGAATTCCGGCAACCTTCGACCCTTAACCAGTATTTGTGTGTAATTCTGATTCACACGTCGTCAACCTGAGTCGACTTAACCCAAGACCTTTACCATAGCAACCATGTCGTCGCCGCAGTTCTGATGCCACGACTCGCGTGCAGAAGCGATACCCTGGTTAAGAGATGTGAGCTAGTGTTCGGTGCGAGAAAAACGCTGCGTGTTATAAAACCCAAGAGAATCTCTATGACTTGTCATATCAATCAAGAAGAAAACGCTTTGTGAGCCCAGTTTCTGAGATTAGGGCATGATATAAGTTCTTTGATCACCCTTAATCTTGATTTTTCTTCTTGTTTCACGATTTATGGTGGTTTGAAAGAGTTTTTTTTCCTTAAAATCTGATTTGCTTGGAATCCTTTCATTTTTTTTAAAAAAATCCTTTATTTCTTTATTTTCTTGTTACAATGGAAGGAAGAAATAGGAAGAGAACCACTCATGGTCCCTCTTCGTCCCGTTCTACACCCATTACCGTGTGTCACCTTTGAACTCCCAAAGAGGATCCCGAGTATGTGTAGGATTTTCTTCTTAGAAATGTTATTGTTGAGCATGTTGTCATTGTTGATCATCTTGAGTGCTTCAACATTGTCCTTCTCCTTCAAGCTATAGGTTGGGAAAACATACTATCTTCGGGAGGTCCTGCATACTGATCCATTGCTCAGGCCATGTACGCTTACATTACTGATTTCTCTCTAGAAGATTTAACATTTACTGTGTCAACTAGAGGAGGTCCAATTGAGGTAGATCATCATTTAATTTTAACAATCATGAATATACCTGTTGTTGATGATGGCATATCCATATCTACTTTGCAATCTAGGCCTTTTGAAAATGCTAAACAATTGATTACGAGAGTTCTTTGTAACATGAATGCGGAATGGAACGGTGGTACTGCGATCAGTTCCAAATATATGTTGCCCAGATACGGGGTCTTGCATCAGATTTTTATTTTGAATGTCTATCCTCACTTGCGTAACAAGACTGAGCTGACCACTTTTATGGCCCACATTATGCATTCAGTTGTATCTGGCATCCATATCTATCTTCCTTCTCTTATCTATCATCATATTATTCAGTTTCGTCTCCATCCTGGTAATAGTGATATTCCATTCACTTATCTTATGACTGCCTTAGCTAATCATGTTTTGATAGCTATGCCTGTTGAAAATGGTTCTATTAATCTCCGTCCATTTAACAATTATAATATCAATAAGATGAACTTGGATTTGACACCTAGTCAAGTTGATGAGAATGTTGGCGGAGATGAAGAAGCTGATGCTTTACCTCAAGAAGACATTAATATGGACGATTTATTTAATGAACTTGAATCAGATTTTGAGGCTGACCTTGATTATCAGCCTTCTGATTTCGATGAGAGGTTGCGTAATCTTGAGAAACAGGTGGCTTAGATTCATGTAACCCAGGATTTTCAATTTTCTTATATGAGCAAATATATGAGGCGTATTAATAAGGGATTCACATCAAATTGATCCATCCATTCCTGTTCCCTCATTAGGATTTGATTAGTTTTGTTTTGATTTGATGGTATTTATAATTACTTATTCTAACTCTTTCCCTTATGACTGCTTGGATAATTTTGTTTGAACATTTATCTATTCAGTTCAGATATTCTGTTTATTTGACTTGGATGAGTAGTTATTAATTCTACATGCTCTCTTCTTCTCTTCATTTACGCTTATTCGCTTCCTTTATCATGTTTTAACAAAAAGGGTGAGAATATTGAATGATATGTGGATATGATATGATGAAATGTGGTTATTTTTGTTAATTTTTTTATTTTTTTTGTAGAGAGTAGTGGATTAAGGGGAAGAGTTGATTATTGTGCATGATATCTATTATGAATCACATCATACATGTGTATGCATGTTAGTGCAATGTGTTGTTTGAATATCTATTGCATATTGTAATTTTGGTTTTGTCACAAATTTGACAAAGGGAGAGATTGAAAGTGCTATGTTGATAAACCCTAAGTATTGTTAAATTTTGGTGTGATAAACCAATTCAAGTTTGTATCTTGATTTTTTATCAAGTTTGTACATTTATTCACACTGAATCTTCGACGTTCGTTTTGTTCATGCTGAATCTATCTTGTCGATATCTACAACGAACTTACCGAGATCTTCAAACTATAAGAAAGTGAAGACTTTCATATATTGAGTGAAAATAGAGTTTTCAAGAACATTGCGGTTCGAGTTCAGGAACCAAAAAAGTCCAAGAACTCAAGACCTAGTTGAAGATTATGCTTGGTATGTCGAGTTCGAGCTTTGAAGATCACAAGAATTAAAGTTACTGAAGTGATTGATAAATTAAGTGTTCATATGTTCTATCTCACAAGGTATGATTAATCTAGATTGACCATAGATCATGATTAGATCATTTCATACTTTTGATCGATCATTTTGGTCATTTTATAAGTATAAAATTTTATTCTTTCGACTAGCCATAGCATTAGCTCGACTAGTCCTAGTATTTCCTTAACCACTCCAGGATATGTTATGAATTTTTAGAATTTTTCTATTGGTCTACAACCAATCCTGGAAACTGCTTGACTAGTCGTGTGAATAGTGCTCGACTAGTCGTGCAGTACTCTACTCGTTTTTCAGTGAGTAATGTGGACTCACACGACCAGTCGTGTGGTGTCTCGACCAATCGAGAAGGCAACTCGACCAGTCTTAGGACCCACAAGTCTAATCTACAGTTGAAAAATGTTATCGCGCCAGAATTTTTGAAAATCTATTTAGATAAGGCCAGTTGTAACTAACCAAAGGCTATTCGTGCCAACCAATTTTTCACCTATAAATAGTGCTCGAATTTCAGAGTTTTCTATTTAATTCTTATCATTCTTAAGCAATCACTCTGAGATAATTTTAAGTACATTCTAAGCTATTTCGTGCATATTTAAGATTCTTTATAGTAGCTCTTGTTTTTTATTTTGATTCTCTATTCCATTCTCATTTTGAAAAAGGGATATTTGATTTACCCTTCCTTGATATCAAAATCAATACAAAGACCCTACTGATTTAATTAAAAATCATCTAGACTTAGAACCTTACACACTTGTAAGACTGAACGTTAAACATCTACGTGGTCATCAAGTTGGTTCTACCGGGCTGCTTCAGAATAGTCATACAGATAAGTTTTTACTTTTTCCGTAATTCAATTCATTTCTGGTCTGTGAGATTGTGCCAAAAAATCTTTATTTTAGTTTTGTCTAAGGTGATCCAAAAAATCTCAGAGAGAGGAGTTTTTTTGAATTGTGTAAGCCCATCTAAAGATACAATTGTGAAAGTTTTAGGTGAACCTTGAAAAACCTATTTTGATTAGTGAACGCTAATATCCCGAGGGAGTGGATATTAGGAGTGGAGTAGTTGTGTAGTTGTTTATTAACAGTTGCTGTACACACAAGTGAACCACTATAATTCTCTGTGTTTGGTGTATGTGTGATTTATTTCGTTATCTTTTATGGTTTAATATTGTGTGATGTATTTGTGGATGTGAATGTTGTAATCTTTATATTTCAGCAGTATGTGGTGAATATTGTAATAGATTAGTTTCTATTTCTTTCATATCCTCTTAAGTTTGAGTTTTTGATACTCACCCACATTCTAATACGGTTATCCTGCCATAAACTATTGGTTTTTGGTGTTAGGTTGTCCTTAGAACTAAGTTTGTATCAACCTCTTAATACTTGATTTTTGAGGTTATTATTTCCTTTTAATATTTGCATTCTTTTTCGTTATCTGTTGTTTATATTCCACTTATCAATTTTTTATTTGGCATAGTCCAATTCACCCCCACCCCCCTCTAGGACATACAGCTCGGCCTTTTCAAACACCTCAGAGGAATACCTAAAAATTAGGGAGAAAAAGAGTTGTAAATAGGTCTTAAACTCCATACAAAATCATACAGAAATGGACTAGAAATTTGGACAAGAACATGTTGTTGTCCATTCTAACCCTTAATGTGGTTGATTGGGGGATTTATCTTAGATTCATCAAGGTAGGGTCCACCTAGATGGGTCACACATACTCCAGACCCAAGCCCTATTCAAAACAACCATACAATCAGGCCTAATGGCCATCCAAACCATGTAAGCTTGGGCCTAGATGTCCCTACATCTAGATGGTCTGGATGCATGGACACATCAGGTGGGCCATACACATCAGAAAACCAGAGAAAGGAGAGAGAAAAGGAGAGAGAAAGGAGATCTCGGCCATAGGGAGGGCTCCGCCACTATGAGTCGTCCTCAAACAATCACAACCATATGATCGAATACACATAGGTCCCATGCATGCACGGGCCCTATAATAAAAAATTTGAGGTGGAGATACCATTCCCACCATGGGTTTAGGATCTAAATGACCCAACGAACTATAAATCAAAGGAAAATATCATGATGGGGTCAATGGAGAATGACCCCATCATGGCAACATGCATGTACAAAGTGGGCCATTAGCCACACTCATGGAGTCATGTAGGATTTTCACCATTAATTGGTGGGTCCTACACACTCCCATGAAGGAAAGATGAAGATCTAAGGAAGAAAAATAAAAAAATTTACCTTAGGAGAACACCCACCTTAAGGATCTTATTCTTTCTTCAACATTATGCTCCTCTAATTCCAAGGAAGAAGGATTTAAGGTTGAGATGGGATTACAAGGGCTAGATTAGGTGGGATTTTAGAGAAGAGAGGGCTAGAAAATGAAGGGAGGTGGGACGTTTTCTCCTCTCTAGCAAAGGAGGAAGAGAAATGAAATGAAGGAGAAAGTAGAGAAAGAGAGAGAGAGAGAGTTGTAAAAGTGGAATGATGAGGGTATAAGGACATTGTGGGTTTTGGTAAGAGAACCCATCATAACACATGGGGTACAGAATCCAATGATGGTTTTGGGAAGAAAACCCATAATGAGATTGTTAGGCAAGCGTTATAAGTCATAGGCTAGGTAGCTATATGTAATGATGAAACTAGGGTTAGGTGACCCATTTAAGAAAATGTGCATTAGTAACTAAGTGGGTCCCACATCATGATCAACGGTCCAAATACGATGCGGTTGCAAAGGCATAGGTTTCGGGTCGAATCGGTTCGAGTTTACAGGGTGAAACTCAGGGATGAACGCAAATGCTACCTATAGGTTGCGGGTTACTGGAATTCAACTAGAAGGACCGCGGGGCCTAACAGAATAGAATGGATAGTAGGTTATGGGTCTAACAGCTCTCCCCCTAACAAAAAATTTTCATCCTAAAAAATAATTATAACCAGGACAAAACAAAGGAAGAAGACAAAACATCATCACATATATAGTAATCAATACAAGGTAATACATGGAACAATATAATCAATCACTCAACAAACAAATGGCGATAACGCTCTCTAATCTCAGCTTCGCACACCCAAGATGCCTCAGCCTTAAAATGGTGACCTCACTGAACCTTCACTAGAGGAATGACTTTGGTCCGAAGAACCTGCTCCTTCCGATCAAGGATGCGAATCGGTTACTCAACATAAGAAGTATCCTTACAAACCTTAAGAGGCTACCAATCAATCATAGGAATAATGTCTGATCCACACTTTTGCAACATCAAAATATGGAAGAAGTTGTGGATATTAGAAAACTCAGAAGGTAAGGCAAGCCTATAGGCCACGACGTCCATGTGCCCAATGATCTTGAAAGGTCCTATGAATCTCGGAGCAAGTTTGCCCTTTGCTCCAAATTGAACCACGCCCTTCATGGGAGAGACCTTGAGATACACCTTGTCCCCAACTGCAAACTCCAGGGGATGACATCGATGATCAGTAAAAGTCTTCTGCTGACTTTGAGCTATGCTCATTGTAATGCCCTGGAAAAATCCGTACTTGGACTCGAGTACCAACTCGACCAGAAATCGTGTAGGATTAATTCCTTTCGAAAATAAGTGTAAGTTAGCTAGCGCAACGCTAGAATAGCTGGGAAATAGTCCCTGATCACTTTAAATACGTTCTACAAGACCCAAAGCGAGTAGAACCAATGACGCTATAATACTCTAAAACCTCGGATCAAACTCTAAGCCGGTTTGTTCTCTGGACCACTTTGAAACTTTGTATTGGATCTAGACCGCGCGTCGAAAGTCTGATACTTACAATCTTAGACCGTTAGAACCACCTAGCTAGACTTGACAATCATTTCGAAAATCAAGCCCAACCGACATTCGCAGCTATTTCATTGAGCCTGGACTGAAGAGAGTGAGTATAGGGTTAGATTTGGAATTTGAAATTCAAATCTGGCACACGACTTGACGCGTTATTATTAAGTGTTCTGACCGTCAGAATTCAGCCAAATTACACCCTTAGATCAAGAAAATTTTTTATTTCATATCATGAGACTTGTAGACCTGATCTACATGCGGTGACTGCTGAACTGAAACTGGACCGCCATGGGCGATCTACGAACACTGCTGGACTGAAAACGGGATGTGAGCGACATTCGACATGTACGAACTTAAGTCCGATCGCGTTCAGCCAGGGGACCACCAGAAATGTCCTTTTGGACTGATACAGCCCCGATTTGGATATACCTTAAGTATACATTGTTCCCGAGCCTATTTCGGGCATGTTTGGGGTTATAAAAGGGGTTGAAACCCTCTCATATCTCTCCCATCCGAATTTGGAAAAAACCCTAGTTTGAGAGAGAGAAAAGGTGAGAGATTGTGACAGAGAGTGGGAGAGAATTTCCTGCTGCTGGTGCTACCTGCTACACGTGATTAAGCAACACGCTCCAATCACTTTGTCGGTGATTTCTCCACTTTTCTAGGTAAGAAAATACTCTAATTAGTTACTGATTTGCTGATCCTTAGTTTCCATAGCCTGGTAGCTGATGGATCTTGTAAATCAGGTTGCCTAGTTGCCGTAGACGAAGCATATACACTCCGTTCGAATTAACACACCTATAGGAGAAAAGGTGCAGATTTTAGATGCTTTGATTGACTGTTTCCAACGCTTTCAATGTTGTTTAATAGTAGATTATCGACGGCAACGCCGTTTGACATGTACAACATGCTGTCCGTTTCCTGTTTCGTAAGTAGACGAAGAATATGAGATTTAGGGCATCTTAGTCATTTGTAGAAAATACTGTTTTCATCCATAATTTGCTGATGTGATTGACATGGCTTCTTGTCACATTAGGATATTAGGAATACGTGCATAATTAGTTTGGCGAAGAGATTCACCTAAATGCGCACTTTGAGTCGACATACTATATGTAGACTTAAGTGTGTAGTGTAAGTGTTTGTATAAATGCTTGTATTAGTATGTATTGAATTAAATGGTGTTATGAATTAGTTTGAGATTGATTTCTCAATTAATATGCTGATGTAAATGATTTCCTACATGTTAGCTATATGCATGATTTCATTATATGTATGAAATGCATGTGCTTGAAGATTTACTTAAGTTGTATGTTATAACATGTGTTAACATGCTCACATTGTTGTATTTCAATTCCAATACTCTTACATGATTGCTGATGTGGATTCATATTGTTTGGGACTATATCTAGTCCAGGCAGTCGGCAACCGAGCAAGTTCGTGGTTGGCCTATTTTTGCCACGAACGACGCGTCGATGAACGCGAGCCGTGTTCTGGAGTTGGCGGCAGTGGTTAGGCCACACGAAGTGTTTTACGCACTTCATGTCGTTCGACTTGAGATGCGATCATGCTAGTCAAGCCCGTCAAGTAACCCGACTGACCGTTGTATGTTCACCCTATATGAGTCATAACTGCTTGAACCTAGGGTACTGAACTTACCATTGTAAACCCTGTCAACCATGGTACCTTGATCCACGAAGACTCATGAGCTGGGCATGATGGTATGGGACACCGTGGTCGAGCTATCGGCCTACGCTGGGGCCACAAACCTCCCCGTAGTGACCAGTGAGCACCTATATCTCGTGAGCGGATTATGGTGGTATGGGACACTATATTCTTGCTGTCGACCTACACTGATCAGGCGACGAGTCCTTTGTAGTGACTGCGAGCGTATTCTGAGTCTACGGGAGGCGATGACCCTTCCGTAGCAGTGAGAGTACAGTAGGCCTATATTGATAAGGTGATGGGGGAGCGGTGCAACGAGTGCGAGCAACAGCCCTGACAGCCCTTACAGCGACCTATAAAATATACATCGTATGAGATTACTAGGAGTGACAACCCTAGACAGGATCTGTGTTGGGATTGATATAAGGGAAGTACCTTAGTTTCCCAATCCTGCTGTTTGAATGGACTAATAATAACTTGGAAATCATATCACCATTATATTGCATGTGCCTGGAAGATGTGGAGCACTGTGTGACGATTGCATGCCGCGGTCGTAAGATGGTGCCGTATGAGGGAGATCGTCGGTGAGGGTATCCATCACGTCATGTCATATTGCATTAATAATAGTATTAGGATTGTTTGATTTACTGCTTTACTATTATCGCATGATTGATTTGAGAACATGTTAATCCTTGCTCTATTATTCCACTGAGTTAACTACTCATTCCCACGTTTCGGGATGGTGTTTGCAACACCCACCAGACCCTGTCTTAGATGCAGGTGACGCAGCGATCCAGGAGGCAGAGCCGGACTATGATGAGGACCAGGACGAGTTCTCATACATGGAGTATCACGACGGCTTTTCTTAGGTGGCCTGGGTTGACGGGACTTCTCAGTGGGACTCTTTTTGTACATTTAATTTTGTTTATCTACATGTATATAAGACTCAGTGATGTATTCATACTTTAAAAACAGTCGAGATCTACTTTATTTTTCCATACAGTGATATATATATTCTTTAGTCTTCCGCTTGCTTTTATCACTGGATCTGGAGTATGAATTGCAGTTTTGGCATATTTTTACTCATGTGAATGCTTTAACTCAGACAACATTAAATCATAATTATTTTGTTGCATAAGTGACGGTCTGAAACTCGGGAGTTGAGTTTATACACGACCTCCGATTTTCAGGGTGTTACAAGTTGGTATCAAAGCATGAATAAGATTATACCGGGCCTGGGTTTTGGTCACGCGACGTACACTGTCGCTTCCTTTGACTTAGGTGGGTGCGAGAAGGGTCTAGAAACACTTATAGGATCGCAGATTCGCCAATAGGCGAAGTCTACTCGTATCGATCGCGCGATCGAGTCCGTAACGCATATAGGGTCGCGTGAAGTGACCTAAGTAGCTCCTATGTTGTAAGCAGGTGGGATGAGACATTTTTTGAATGATTCTAAACCCGTAAATGTGAATCCTTGGGCTGTAGGACAATCACAACCCTTGTATTCAATCGCTAGGGCTTAAAAACCCCGTTTCACCTAAATTCTTCAAAATTCTTCCTCTCACCACTCCATTCTTCAACTCTTTCTTATTCTTTTCATGTTAGGCATTGATCCTAATGTGAAAATAACATAAAATCATACTTTTATAAAATTTTATAGTGAATAGTAAAATTTCATAAAAATTGGCCATTAGGCCATTCTAAGTTTACAATATTTAGAAACTAATGGGCTAGATGGATGTATTAGCTCATTCTACCCCAAAATCATATGCTGCATGATAGGGGATTACATTCATGTTTACAAATTGGCCCCAGAAAGCCCCGAATGCATGTTTGGGCCTCCATAGGGCAATCTAGAATGAACTAAGGTGGGGCCCATAGTTTTTTGAGGTCCCTGGGCTAGGGGGGACCCGACCCATGTGGTCCCACTGGCTAACTAGAGAGATTGTCGGTGATGCCATCGCCCTCCGATGTGGCCCACTTGATTTGAAACGTTGCACATGGGGGTATTTTAGGTAATACACCCCCCCATGTAGGTTTCGTCCATAGAAAACCCCTAAATGGGGTACTTCCTTCACAACAGCCCCCTTCCCTAGCTCCATTTTCATTTTCTTGCTGTCCTATCTTAAAACCGTGGCTCCAAATCCTTCCCAAACCCATTCTTTGTTGAAAACGACCCCACTCCATCACTCCATTGCAGTTTGTAACTCTCCCTCTTGCAAATCTCATCCGTTGGAGCTCTTACAACCCCCAAAATGAGCTGAAATCGTGAGGAGCTCCAGTCCCCTTTTTCATTCTCTTTTCTTTCTGAAAATCTATCCTAGGGAAGCTTGAAGCATCCCTCTACAACGCCTAGATCTCCCTTTTCCAGTTTGGGCAGCCATTTCTCTGCGATTCTCCCATTTTTCATGGCTTTTGTTGAAGCCATTTTGGGTCTTTTATCTTTCTCCACCATCCTCTCTTTGATGGGAAAGAGAAAGACTGCAATGGATGAGGCTGGGCCTAGTCGTCCTGCGCAATCAAGAAGACCGAGGGGTGGCGCCGCTAGCTCAAGCGCCGCCGCAAGTCCAAGCACAGCCCGAGAGTTCCATACAAAGCGGGATTTGGATCCCCATACTCAACTTGGGCGAGTGATATTAGCAGAGATGCCTCACGGTGAATACACTGACCGTAAGGTGTTGTTTGAGGCGGACGTGGAAGGACGACTCTTCGGTGAATTCCTGTTGTTCGAGCGCATTGAAGCTGCGCATTGGGGTCCTTGAAGCTCGTGCTCATGCTAATGTGAGCACCATTCGTGTCTTCTACGCTAGTATCCGAAATCCTACACTGGAGCCATTACAATTCAAGATTCCTTTTGGTAGAGACCGGATGGCTACGATCGATGTTCGGTTGATAGCGCGACTTCTGAACGTGCCCCTTGGTGATGTTCATCCCGGTGCGAAGAATTTGAGGAGTAGGCGTGAGCGTGAACGCCGTACAAGGTTCCTATGCGGTAAACTGGTTCCATGACAGCCTAATAATAGCCTCAAGGCGTCTCATATGTCTGATGATTTGCGCCTGCTACACCACGTTTGCACGTTCAACGTGTATCCCAGGTCGACAAATCGCATTGAGTGTACAAGCCTTATGGTTGATTTCTTGTATCAGGTGGCCCAGGGAGAAAATGTATGTATGGCCACTTTCATCTTGCGACAGATTATCCTCATAGCGAAATCAAGAAGAACGCTGAGTCGCTTCCTTTTGGCCGACTTATATGCAAGATCGCACTTCAGTTTGCTTACAGACTTGGGCCGGAGTTGCCAGTTCCGATTCACAGCATTGATGAGTCTACTATGGTCAAGATCGGGTCGCAGTACCATGAGACTCAGCTTGAGGAGGATAGCGAGGATGATTTTGATGATGAAGAGGATCCAAGGGAGAACCTAGAGCAGAAGTTAAGGAAGAAGTCCAGGAAGAGGCAGAAGAGGAGGCTCAGGATACAGATGAGAGCCCTCCTCCTTCTGCTCAGGCTACTGGTGATGATCGCATTGCCCGAATTGAGGAGAGTCAGGTCTCCTTGCGAAGGAAAGTTCAGGAACTACGGACTGAGGTCGAGGATACTAAGGCTGTTATGAAGAGGAAATTCGGCAAGGTGACTCGCACCTTGAAGGCGATCCTGTGCTACTTGCAGGATAAGGGTACTCCTCCTCCGTCACCCGACTCAGACTAGCAATGAGATCTTTGATGCTGTCGTTAGTAGTTAGTTGTTTCCTGCTTTAAGTTGTGTAAGCCTGTTAAGGCTGGTAGTTTACTTATGTTGTTGTTGTAACTTTAACTGTCTTAGTTTCCATGTACTTCTTGTCATGATGCTTGTAAGGAGATATCTCTTGTATTGTGACAATTTTGATTAAATGAAATGCATGGAATGCTTTTGACTCTTTGTGTGAATAATTGCGGCGTGGTTGTGCTATTGAGACTGACAAGATTGCGCCCTATTTTAAATATAGGGAATGCCGCCGAAGGCACACGGAGCATAGCTCGGCTTACTTTGGGTGAGCCTATGGATCAGGCTCCTTCTCAGTCTGATGCTCATGCGGACCCTGCTGTGGGCCCGATTCCTGAGACAGTACGTGTGTCTCAGCCTGCTACTGGTCCTGCAGCTGGACCACCGCCTTTCACACCGCCCGTCAGAGAGCAGTACCGTGCGTCTTCTTCGACGCAGTACGTGCCTAGCCTGCTCCACCTCCAGATAGATTTGAGCAGATGATGGCTATGATGCAGCAGCAGCAGCAGCTCCTGACTACTATTGTGGGGACTCTAGGCCAGGGTGGGAGTGTACCTCCACCTGCACCACCTACGCATCCAGCTGAGGATGCTTATACATATGCTCAGGATGAGGGCATGGCTCATCCTGCACCACCTGTTTACCCTGAGGGGAATGCCGCAGACACACGGAGCTTATTGGAGCGATTTCAGCACTTAAGGCCTCCCACTTTTACGGGTTCTCATAGACCCGAGGAGGCCGAGTATTGGCTTGACCGTGTGTCAAAGATACTGTGGATGCTGCATTGTTCAGAGGCTGAGCAGGTCGAGTTGGCTATGTTCTTGTTCGAGCGGGAGGCCAACTTATGGTGGGACAGTGTATTGCGGACTGTTGCCGCCGATTATATATGGACCTGGGCAGCGTTCGAGTTCCGCTTCTATGAGAAATACTATCCCCAGACGTACAGGCATGAGCGGGAGAATGAGTTTCTATGCCTCAGACAGGAGGGCATGATAGTCACTGAGTATGAGCATCAGTTCACCGAGTTGGGCAGATACGTCCCGACTATTCTGGCTGATGAGCAGATGCGCATACGACGCTTTTCAGAGGGTTTGCGACTGGATATTCGGTCGAAGATGTGCTGCGTGAGCATTCCCTCATATGCAGAGCTGATTCACATGTCCATGCGGGCAGAGCAGGACATAAATCGACTTAGGCGATCTCGTGGCCCTATTGCTCCTAGGCCACGACCAGAGCTACAGGACAGGTCCTTTGCGGGCAAGGGGCCTCGCGCCGACCCTCCTTCTAGGGCTACAATGCCAGTACCCCCGATGCGGCGCCCTGATTTGTTATGTACATACTATGGGAGAGCGGGCCATTTGGCACAGAGTTGTTTTGATCGGATGCTGGACAGTGGGTTCTCACCGCCGCAGAAGAAAGACCGTACACGCTCACAGGAGATATCAGCACCACCTTTACGATTGGCTCCTGTGCACCCTTCCTTCAGACCTCCAGTATCGCAGATCAGGCCGCCTCTATGGCCCATGGCACAGCGACCGAATCGGCCACAGCAGGCACGGGTGCATGCCTTGACAGCTGAGGCAGCTGCGACAGAGACTTCTCAGCATTCGGCCTTTGAGGTCACCGCCCACATCGGAGGTATTCTTATTCTTGTGATGGTGGACACAGGGTCCACGATTTCATTGATATCACGTGCTATAGTCAGGTGCCTTGAGCTATCGACTATTAGGATGGATAGGGTGCGAGTTTATGTAGCTCACGGGTCCTCTACAGATGCCACCGTGATGTGTGAGGGCTGTTTGGTGGATCTGGGGGGCAAGACGATGGCTCTTGACCTTGTCGTCAACCCCTCTCTTGTTTATCTAGACGTCTTTCTTAGCATGGACTGGTTGACTACAGCGAGGGCCGAGATTGACTGCGAGACTCGTATAGTGACTGCCTACGAGCCAGAGGGCGCATCCTTCACGTTCCTAGTGTGGGTAAATCTCCTCTCTCGCATACTTAGCTACGTTACTTTTCTACGAGACGCTGGTGCCCAGATGCTTGAGCATACGCCAGTCGTTTGCGAGTTTGGGGATCTGTTCAGGAAGATCCCTGGTTTATCGCCTCGACGGGAGATTGATTTCACTATCGATCTGGTGCCTGGTTCCATGCCCGTCTCACTGCCGACGTATCGCATGGCACCGTGTGAGATGGAGGAGTTGAGGACGCAGATTGATGGTCTATTAGAGCTTGGCCTTATACGGCCTAGTGTGTCTCCTTGGAGAGCACCAGTCCTGTTCGTAAGGAAGAAGGATGGTTCGATACGATTGTGTATTAATTATCGCAGGCTGAACCAGATCACGGTGAAGAACAAGTACCCTTTACCCAGGATCGATGACTTGTTTGATCAGTTGAGAGGAGCGCAGTACTTCTCGAAGATTGATCTTCAGTCAGGATATCATCAATTGCGCGTTAGGGATGAGGACGTGCAGAAGAAAGCATTCAGGACCAGCTTTGGCCACTACGAGTTCCTTGTGATGTCGTTCGGTCTCACGAACGCACCAGCCGTGTTCATGGATCTGATGAACCCGGTATTTCGGCCTTTCCTCTATCGATTCGTCGTTATGTTCATTGACGACATTTTGGTATACTCCAGGAGTCGAGAGGAGCATGATGAGCACTTGCGCTTGGTCCTGGATACGTTCAGACAGCATCAGTTGTTCGCACAGTATAAGAAGTGTGACTTCTGGAAGCAGGAAGTGAAGTTCCTCGGACACGTGGTGTCCAAGGATGGCATGGCAGTTGACTTGTCTAAGGTAGTTGCAGTTCAGGACTGGGAACAGCCTGGTTCTATCACTGAGGTGAGGAGTTTCTTGGGTCTCGCTGGCTACTATCGACGCTTCATTCGAGATTTCTCAAAGATCGCGAGACCTCTATCTCAGTTGACACGAAAGGACGTGAAGTTCACCTGGAATGATAAGGCGGAGTCAGCTTTTCACGAGCTGAAGGACAGGCTTACATCCGCCCCTGTGCTAGTATTTTCAGAGCAGGGGGTTAGGTACACCATATACACTGACGCGTCTAGCGTTGGTCTGGGTTGTGACCTTATGCAGAGGGACAGGGTAATTTCATATGCCTCGAGACAATTAAGGAAGCACGAGGAGAATTACCCTACACACGACCTGGAGTTGGCAGCAGTCATATTCGCACTGAGACTCTGGAGACATTACCTCTATGGAAAGGAGTTCGAGCTCTTTTGTGACCACAAGAGCCTCAAGTACATATTCACGCAGTAAGACTTGAATATGAGGCAGCGGTGATGGATGGAGACTTTGAAGGACTTCAAGTTCGAAGTCTCTTACCATCCTGGGAAGGGGAACCTTGTGGCTGACGCGTTGAGCCGCAAGAAGGCGATAGAGTTTGCGGCTCCGCTGATGGTTGCTGAATGGGATATGGTTGAGTTTTCACGAGACTTTGAGCAGAAACTCACTGTAGATGAGCCGTATGAGTTCTTAGCACATGTACAGGTGCGATCTCAGATCGATGACCCGGTCATCGAGGCGCATAGGGATGATGCACATCTGACTGAGCTTCGAGAGCAGGCCAGTGATGATGCGGACGCCGAGTGGCGAGTTGGCATGGATGGGGCCTTACGTTATCGTGGCAACCTATGCGTCCCAGATATCCCTGACTTGAGACGAGAGATTCTCGAGGTTGCGCATTGTACCAGACTCGCGATGCATTCAGGCAGTACGAAGATGTATTGTGACTTGAAGAGGACGTATTGGTGGGAAGGTATGAAGACCCACATAGCAGAGTTCGTGTCCCGTTGTCTCACTTGCCAGCAGGTGAAGGCAGAGCATTGCCGAACACCTGGACTCTTGCAACTTATGCCGATCGTAGAGTGAAAGTGGGATTTCATTTCAGGGCTGCCGAAGATGAGGAAGGGACATGATTCCATATAGGTGATCGTCGACCGTCTGACGAAGTCCGCGCACTTCCTACCGATCAGAGTTACGAACTCTACAGACGAGCTGGCTAGACTGTACATCAGAGAGATCGTGCGTCTGCATGGAGTTTCGTTGGAGATCGTGTCGGACAGAGACACGCGGTTCACTTCTATTTTCTGGACTCGCATACAGGAGGTTATGGGTGTGAAGTTGAAGTTTAGTACTGCCTTCCACCCGCAGACAGACGGACAGACAGCGGGTGAACCAGATCTTAGAGGATATGTTGCGAGCTTACGCATTGGACTTCAAGGACAGTTGGGATGACTGTCTTGCATATGCGGAGTTCGCGTACAACAACAGTTTCCAGGCGAGTATCGGTACGCAACCTTACGAGGCGTTGTATGGGCGACCTTGTCGCTCACCGCATTGCTGGGCAGAAGTCGATGAGCGTAGCTTGATTGGCCCAGAGTTAATGCAGGCGACGTCGGAGAAGATCGATATTATTAGACGTCGGCTTCTCATAGCGCAGAGCAGACAGAAGAATTATGCCGATACGTGACGACGGCCGCTAGAGTTCACAGTTGGGGATCATGTATTTTTACGAGTTTCCCCTATAAAGGGAGTCCTTCGGTTCAGGAAGAAGGAAAAACTAGCACCGCGATTCATTGGTCCATTCCAGATCCTCGATCGTGTGGGAACAGTGGCTTACCGTTTGGCTTTACCCACGCCTCTCGCGAGAGTTCACAACATATTTCATGTTTCTATGCTGAAGAAGTACGTTGTGATCCTTCCCATATCATCAGATGGGAGAAGGTACAGTTAAGAGAGGATGTTACATATATCCTGCGACCGACTTGTATCCTAAACAGGAAGGAGCAAGTACTGCGTAGCAAGGTGATTCCCCTTGTGAAGGTATTGTGGACGCATCACTTGAGGAAGAGGCTACCTGGGAGACAGAAGCCGAGATCAGAAAGAACTACTCACAGCTTCTCGAGGAGTATAAAAAGGTACAAATTTCGAGGATGAAATTATTTGTTAAGGGGGGTAGATTGTAACGCCCTGAAAAAATCCATACTTGGACTCGAGTACCAACTCGACCAGAAATCGCGTAGGATTAATTCCTTTAGAAAATAAGTGTAAGTTAGCTAGCGCAGCGCTAGAGTAGCTGGGAAATAGTCCTTGATTACTTTAAATACGTTCTACAAGACCCAAAGCGAGTAGAACCAATGACGCTATAATACTCTAAAACCTCGGATCAAACTCTACGCCGGTTTGTTCTCTGGACCACTTTAAAACTTTGTATTGGATCTAGACCGTGCGTCGAAAGTCCGATACTTACAATCTTAGACCGTTAGAACTGCCTAGCTGGACTTGACAATCATTTCGAAAATCAAGTCCAACCGACATTCGCAAGCTATTTCATTGAGCTTGGACTGAAGAGAGTGAGTTTAGGGTTAGATTTGGAATTTGAAATTCAAATCTGGCATACGACTTGACGGGTTATTATTAAGCGTTCTGACCGTCAGAATTTAGCCAAATTACACCCTCGAATCAGGAAAAATTTCTATTTCATATCATGAGACTTGTAGACCTGATCTATGTGCGGTGACCGCTGAACTGAAACTGGACCGCCACGGGCGATCTACGAACACTGCTGGACTGAAAACAGGATGTGAGCGACATCCGACATGTTCGAACTTAAGTCCGATCGCGTTCAGCCGGGGGACCACCAGAAATGTCCTTTTGGACCGATACAGCCCCGATTTGGATATACCTTAAGTATACATTGTTCCCGAGCCTATTTCGGGCATGTTTGGGTTTATAAAAGGGGTTGAAACCCTCTCATATCTCTCCCATCCGAATTTGGGAAAAACCCTAGTTTGAGAGAGAGAAAAGGTGAGAGATTGTGAGAGAGAGTGGGAGAGAATTTCCTGCTGCTGGTGCTACCTGCTACACGTGATTAAGCAACACGCTCCAATCACTTTGCCGGTGATTTCTCCGCTTTTATAGGTAAGAAAATACCCTAATTAGTTACTGATTTGCTGATCCTTAGTTTCCATAGCCTGGTAGCTGATGGATCTTGTAAATCAGGTTGCCTAGTCGCCGTAGACGAAGCGTATACGCTCCGTTCGAATTAACACACCTATAGGAGAAAAGGTGCGGATTTTAGACGCTTTGATTGACTGTTTCCAACACTTTTAATGTCGTTTAATAGTAGATTATCGACGGAAACACCGTTTGACATGTACAACATGCTGTCCATTTCCTATTTCGTAAGTAGACGAAGAATATGAGATTTAGGGCATCTTAGTCATTTGTAGAAAATACTGTTTTTATCCATAATTTGCTGATGTGATTGACATGGCTTCTTGTCACATTAGGATATTAGGAATACGTGCATAATTAGTTTGGCGAAGAGATTCGCCTAAATGCGCACTTTGAGTCGACATACTATATGTAGACTTAAGTGTGTAGTGTAAGTGTTTGTATAAATGCTTGTATTAGTATGTATTGAATTAAATGGTGTTATGAATAAGTTTGAGATTGATTTCTCAATTAATATGCTGATGTAAATGATTTCCTACATGTTAGCTATATGCATGATTTCATTATATGTATGAAATGCATGTGCTTGAAGATTTACTTAAGTTGTATGTTATAACATGTGTTAACATGCTCACATTGTTGTATTTCAATTCCAATACTCTTACATGATTGCTGATATGGATTCATATTGTTTGGGACTATATCTAGTCCAAGCAGTCGGCAACCGAGCAAGTTCGTGGTTGGCCTATTTTTGCCATGAACGACACGTCAATGAACGCGAGCCATTTTCTGAAGTTGGCGGTAGTGGTTAGGCCACACGAAGTGTTTTACGCACTTCATGTCGTTCGACTTGAGATGCGATCGTACTAGTCAATCCCGTCAAGTAACCCGACTGGCCGTTGTATGTTCACCCTGTATGAGTCATAACTGCTTGAACCTAGGGTACTAAACTTACTATTGTAAACCCTGTCAACCATGGTACCTTAATCCACGAAGACTCATGAGCCGGGCATGGTGATATGGGACACCGTGGTCGAGCTGTCGGCCTACGCTGGGGCTATAAACCTCCCCGTAGTGACCAGTGAGCACCTATGTCTCGTGAGCAGATTATGGTGGTATGGGACACTATATTCTTGCTGTCGGCCTACACTGATCAGGCGACGAGTCCTTTGTAGTGACCGCGAGCGTATTCTGAGTCTACGGGAGGCGACGACCCTTCCGTAGCAGTGAGAGTACAGTAGGCCTGTATTGATAAGGTGATGGGGGAGCGGTGTAATGAGTGCGAGCAACAGCCCTGGCAGCCCTTGTACCGACCTATAAAATATACATCGTATGAGATTACTAGGAGTGACAACCCTAGACAGGATCTGTGTTGGGATTGATATAAGAGAAGTACCTTAGTTTCCCAATCCTGCTGTTTGAATGGACTAATAACAACTTGGAAATCATATCACCATTACATTGCATGTGCCTGGAAGATGTGGAGCACTGTGGGACGATTGCATGCCGCGGTCGTAAGATGGTGCCGTATGAGGAAGATTGTCGGTAAGGGCATCCATCACGTCATGTCATATTGCATTAATAACAGTATTAGGATTGTTTGATTTACTGCTTTACTATTATCGCATGATTGATTTGAGAACATGTTAATCCTTGCTCTATTATTCCACTGAGTTAGCTACTCATTCCCACGTTTCGGGATGGTGTTTACAACACCCACCAGACCCTGTCTTAGATGCAGGTGACGCAGCGATCCAGGAGGTAGAGCCGGACTATGATGAGGACCAGGACGAGTTCTCATACATGGAGTATCACGACGGCTTTTCTTAGGTGGCCTGGGTTGACGAGACTTCTCAGTGGGACTCTTTTTGTACATTTGATTTTTTTTTTATCTACATATATATGAGACTCAGTGATGTATTCATACTTTAGAAACAGTCGAGATCTACTTTGTTTTTCCATACAGTGATATATATATTCTTTAGTCTTCCGCTTGCTTTTATCACTGGATCTAGAGTATGAATTGTAGTTTTGGTATTTTTTACTCATGTGAATTCTTTAACTCAGACAACATTAAATCATAATTATTTTGTTACATAAGTGACGGTCTGGAACTCGAGAGTTGAGTTTATACACGACCCTCGATTTTTAGGGTGTTACACTCATCCTCTGCCTGTTGATGTCAATTACCTCTGATAACTGTTGCACAAGAACAGGACCTAGGAGTTGCCAATCTCCAACCTCGGTCCAGCAACTAGGAGATCTGCATGGTCTGGCATATAATGCCTCAAAAAGAGCCATGCAAATGGTCACCTGATAGCTGTTGTTGTACATGAACTTGGCCAAGCACAAATTCTCATCCCAAGTACCCATGAAGTTGATCACATAAGCTCTGAGCATATCCTCAAGAATCTGGTTGACCCTCTTGGTTTGGGATGATACGCGGTGCTAGCTGTAAAACAAACCCCATCACTAAATGGAAGCTCCTCTAAAACTGAGATGTGAATCTCGGGCTCAGTAAAAAATGATCAAAATAAGAATGTCATGCAGTATCACAATCTCCTCGATGAATATCTTTGCAAGTCGATCCAATGGCCAGGGCGCACGAATTGGAATAAAATGTGTTGATTTCGTTAGACGATCGACAACAACCCATATGACATTGTGACCGCGCTGAGTCCTCAACAAACCCATGTTGAAATCAGTGGATACGTGTTCCCACTTCCATAATGGAATGCTCAACAACTACCAGGGACCATAAGGTCGCTGGTGATCGGCCTTGACATGGTGGCATGTGTCACACTCGCCACAAAGCTAACAATCTGGCACTTCATCCCTGACCAAAAATATTACCTCCTCATGTAGCGATAGATCTTCGTAGATCTCGAGTGGATAGTAAGTCGCGATCGGTGTACCTCGATCATCAGATTTCTACGCAACTCTAGCATGTCGGCATCTGAAACGAAGTCCACCATTGGAACCAATCTATAAATATTACTGCTTCACAGATGTAGCCTCTACTCGATAATCCTATAACGACTCATCTGTCTAATGAGCCTCGATTACCCTTACGACAAGAGAGGGTTGAATCGACAGTCTCGATAAATAAATAATGGAAGACTGCATACCAAACTCGAAGTCATACTCTGCTACATCCTCGAGCATCTTCCACTCCTAGACCATCATCTATGCCACAAACCTCGTGGATGAAAGCTGAGCACATCCACCATCATGTTCGCCTTTCCCGTGTGGTACTAAATGTCAAAATCATAGTTCTTCAAGAGCTCCATCCAGTGCCTTTATCTCATATTCAGGTCCGACTGAGAAAATAGATACTTCAGGCTCTTGTGGTCAGAGAAGAGCTCGAACCTAACCTCATAAAAATAGTGCCTCCACACCTTCAGGGTGAGGACGACTGTTGCCAACTCTAGATCATATGTGGGTGATTCAGCTCATGGACCTTGAGCTAGCGCGACGCATAAGCCACTGGTTTCCCATGCTACATCAGAACGACACCCAATCCAACTCTTAAGGCAACAGTAAAAGCAACAAATCCATCACTCCTAGAGGGAAGCGTGAGAATAGGAATGGACGTGAGGCAGTCCTTCAGTTCCATAAATGCTTGCTCTTAGGCATCACTTCAGACGAACTCGACACCCTTCCGAGTCAACCTGGTCAGCGGTGCTACAATGCAGGAGAATCCCTCAATAACTCACCGATAATATCCCACCAAACCAATAAAACTACAGATCTTGGACACATTAATGGGCTGGCCCCACTGATGCACTGCATTTAACTTCAAGGGGTCCACAACAACACCCTCCCTCGTCACTATGTGACCGAGGAACTTTACCTCCTCCTACCAGAACTTACACTTGTCTAGCTTCGCATAGAGTTGGTGGCATGGAGGGTCTGTAAAATAATCTGCAAATGCTACTCGTGGTCCTCACGGGCCCTCGAATAGATCAGAATGTCATCGCTGAAGACCACAACAAATTGATCGAGGTAAGGCCGAAAGACCTCGTTCATCAATTGTATAAAGACGGTGGATGCATTAGTCAGTCCAAAGGATATGACCTGAAACTCAAAATGACTGTAGCGCATCCAGAAGGGTGTCTTCAGAATGTCCTCCTCTCAAACCCAAATATGATGATAACCAGATCACATGTCAATCTTTGAAAAGAACTATGCACCTTGTAGCTGATCAAATAAATTGTTGATCCTTGGAATCGGGTATTTGTTCTTGATGGCGACCTTGTTGAGCTCGTAGTAATCCACATAAAGCCTCAACGAGCCATCCTTCTTCACGAATAGTACTGGGTCTCCCCACGGTGAACTGCTTGGATGAATAAAGCCCAACTCTCATAACTTATCCAACTGCTCCTGCAGTTTCCATAACTCCATCAGTGTCATACGATACAGGGCCTTCAAGATAGGTGCGGTACCGGGCACAATATCAATCTGAAACTTAATCTACTGATGCGGTAGCAACCCCAGAATCTCTTGGAACACATTGGGGAAATCACAGATAATCAACAACTGGTCGATGCTTATGGCCACTGACTCCACTACTGCACATGCCATCAAACTAGACAATGGCTCTCCTCTGGACTCGGCAACGAACTAGAATAGCGGCAAGCCAGGTATATAGAATGTGTAACATTCCAAAAATCGGGGGTCGAGCATAAACTCCACTCC
The DNA here is from genome assembly GCA_037074715.1 of Magnolia kwangsiensis. Taxonomy (NCBI): domain Eukaryota; kingdom Viridiplantae; phylum Streptophyta; class Magnoliopsida; order Magnoliales; family Magnoliaceae; genus Magnolia; species Magnolia kwangsiensis. Next base: position 73,044,438 of record CM073575.1, on the reverse strand, counting down.
CGAGTTCCAGAACATTACTTATGCAACATTTTTAATGATGGATGAATGTCGGCTGTAATAGTGCATAAAACATGAAGTGGATTAAGCCAAAACAGCATATCATACTCCAGAGATAATTAAATTAGCAAGCGGAAGAATGTGATAGATATATAAAATATATAAATGATTGTAAGTCTCTAGAGTGTGAACATGTTACCAGGTTAACTAAATACATGTATACTCCAAAATAGAAAGAAAAGAATATATATGGGTGTGTACATAAAAGGCAAAATACCAAGTGTATTGACATCTAATCAGTAACCCTGTAATCCCATTAATCAGAACCTGCATATAGGAGGGATCCTCCTCATCATCATCAAGTTCGGCTCTGCTTCACAAGCAACGTCATCATCTGAAACTAAAACAGAGACTATTTAGTGTGTACAACACTGTCCCGTAACGTGGGAGTGAGTAGCTAACTCAGTGGAATCATAGAGCAAAGATTAACATGTTATCAAATTAATCACGCGATAATGGTAAAGCAAGCAATCAAACATTCCTAAACACTGTGATTAATGCAAGAATGAAATGACATGATGGATGCCCTCACCGACATACTCCCTCATGTGACACCATCTTACGTCCACGGCATGCTTTCTTCCCTCAGTGCTCCACATCTTCCAGGCACATGCAGTGCGATATGAATATGATTATCGAGTTGTTATTAGTCCTTTTCATACAGCAGGATTGAAAAACTAGGGTAACTCCCTTATATCAATACCCAAACAATGATCATGTCTAGGGTCGTCACTCCTAGTAGTCTCATACGATGATATATTTCTAGGTCACTGCAAGGGCTGTCAGGGCTGTTGCACGCACTCGTTGCTCCGCTCCCCCATCACCTTATCAATACAGGCCTAGTTTATACTCTATTTACTGCGGGAAGGCTCGTCGCTTCTTCGTAGATTCAGAATATACTCGAGGTCACTACAAAAGGGCTGTCAGGGCTGTTGCTCGCACTCGTTGCACTGCTCCCCCATCACCTTATCAGTGTAGGCTGACAACAAGAATATAGTGTCCCATACCACCATAATCTGCTCACGAGTCTGAGTTACTCAATGGTCACTACGGGGAGGTTTGTGGCCCCAGCGTAGGCCGACAGCTCGACCATGGTGTCCCATACTACTATGCCCGACTCATGAGTCTTAGGGGATCGAGGTACCAAGGTTAGAGGGGCTTTCCAATGGTAAGTTTGGTACCTTAGGTTCAAACAGTTATGACGAATACAAGGTGAACATACAATGGTCAGTCAGGTTACTTGATGAGTCCGACTAGCATGAGTGCACGTTGAATCGACCGACATGATGTGCACAAGCACTTTGTGTGGCCTAACCACTGCCGACAACTCTAGTACGACTCGGGTTCATCATATACATCCTTCGTGGCGAATAGAATCCAACCACGAATTCTAAACTGTTACCGACTGCCTGGACTAGAGTATAGCCCCAAGCACTTGTAATCTAAATCAAGAATCACATGAGAGAGACAGAATTGAAATACAAGTAATTCCAGCGAATTATCAACATGTTATAACGTACATCATAAGCAGTTAACCATATAGGAGTATTTCACACATAAGGTAATCAATTCAAATGCAACAAGCATGGAGGAAATCATGTGCATCATCAAATTAGTTGAGAATCCAGTCTCAATGCTAATCTACAACACCATTTACTCAATACTTACTAATACATACATTTATACAAACACTTAGACTACTCAACTCCAACGTACTTGACGTATGTTGATTTCAACATATAATATGATAGATCCTTATATCAAGGAGTTGTCTAATACACAACAATCATGTTCTTACATTCAAAACATATGGCAGGCATAAATCATATTGATTTGGGCATTTCAACAAGCACTTAGACTACAATTAATAACATACATAGCGTACGTTGGCCGAAACATGTATTAGGGTGAATCCTTTTTCCAAATAGATCATACATCCATAACTAGTATATATGCATGGCAAATACTCATGGAAATCATATCAGCAAAATTTATACGTATACGGTATTTCCTACAAATACCTAAAATATCATAAATCTCATATTCTTCGTATGTATTCGAAATGAAAAACAGACAGAATGTTCTACATGTGAAACAACATTCTTGACAACAATCTACCATTAAACGACATTGAAAGCTTTGAAAAATGGTAAAATAAGTGTCTAAAATCTGTACCTTACACCGTAGAAGCGTACTGAAGTCAATGGAATCTCTAAGTCTTCGTATACGTGGAATATCATCCTGTAATACAAGCTAAGTTAGCTATCTAGCTACTAGCATCAATGGAAACCCTAAAACAAGTTAGGGCTAGGCTTTTCTTACCTAGAACGAAGTTGAAATCGCCAAAATAATGATGCGGGTGAATGACTTTGGCACGTGGAGCAGCAGGGAAGAATCCCAAGAGAAAACTCCAACTCTCTCTCACTTTCTCTCTCTTTTCTCTCCTCTCTCTCCTAGGGTTTTCTCCAAATTCGTATGGGTTAGAAAGCTAAGGGTTTAAGGCCCTTTTATAAGCCCAAACATAACCAAAACAGACTCCAAGTCAAGGTATACTTGGGGTATACTTGGGTTATAGCCAAATCGGGTCTTTTTCGATCCAAAAGAACATTTTTGGAGGTCCCCTGACTGAATGCGATCAGACTTAAGCTCATAGATGTCGGATCCTAATCACATTAAGTTTTTAGTTCGATAAGGTTTCCAGATCGCACGTGGCGGACCAGTTTCAGTTCAGCGGTCACTGAGACTCGATCGAGGATTCCAAGTACACTGACCTGAGTGGGAAATGTTCCCTGATTCGAGGGTGTATTTAGGTCAGATTCTGATGGTCTGAATGCTTATACTTAACCCGCAAGCGATACGTGCCAGATTTATTAAAAATTGAATTAATTTTCTAAATCTTTTCCTTTTCTCACTCTCTTCACTCCGGACTCAGTAAAATGGTCTCAGGATATCGGTTGGGCTTGATTTTTGAAATAATTGTCAAGTCCAACTAGGCGGTCGTAATTGTCTAAGTTTATCGCTATTTGACTTTCGACGCGCGGTCTAGATCCAATAGAAAGTTTCAAAGGGTTCCTGAGAACAAACAGGTTTAGAGTTTGATCCTGAATTTTAGGTTAAGATAGTGTCAATGATTCTATAGGTTTTGGGTCTTACAGATCGTATTTAAAGTGGTTGGTGCTAATTTTGTAGGAAATCTAGTGTAGCGCTGGCTAATTCACGTTAAATTTCTAAAGAATTAGGTTCTAAATGATTTCTTTGGCTTTGAAATTGAGTTCTGAGAGTGATATGGTTAACCCATTGCTTAAGGAAGTCTAACCCTAGGTTGGTAAAAAATCTGGGGTGTTACAGAATGTGACTATCCTTGTGGAGCAGTCCAATGCGACATGGTACTCGCAAGCCTATCCATGCCCAGGATAACATCAAACTCGGACATCCACAACACAAACAAATTTGCAGGCAAAAAGATATCCTCAATCAGAATGGGGCAAGATGAGTAAAATTGGCCCAATTCTGTAATCTTCCCCAAGGGAATTGATATCGACAAAGCCTCATAAGCGGACTCCAATGGTAGACCAGTTGATTGGTAAAACTCATTTGCCATAAAGAATGAGATGCTCTAGAATCAAACAACACACGTGCAATGTAATCAGAAACAAGAAGATACCCTTGACTACCCCTCCTGATGACTGAGTGTCATACTGAATGACGTAAAATTTACCCTGGGCTGGCGAGGGAGGTGCCTTCCCCTTTGCAATCTCTGCCGCTATTGCTATCACTGCAGCGGCCTAATCTACTGCCTCTACTGTTGTGGCGGAGGCCTCAGAGGCTAGTGCTATGATCATTACTGTTGCTGTGAAGACTAATGCGGGGGCTGCTGCAGTGCCCTTGGCTACTGCTGCTGCTGAGGATGAGGACACTATTACCTACGATGTCCCATCCTACCACAACCAAAATAAACACCTGTGAATGGTCCCAAAGATGATGTTGGATGCGCTGCTGGCACTCGAAATCCTAGGCGATTCGTACGTCGATGGTGCTACTGCTGACGGGAGATACCGGAGGCCGCCTTCCTCTTTCGGTCTCCTCCCTGGTCACATGTCCTCTGTAAGGTGGCCCAATCATCCTTGTAGACCAGGGCCCTCTGAACAACCTGATTGAACATTGTAAGTAGGTGTCCGACCACATGACTCCTGAGGGCAGGATGTAAACCGTTCATGAAATGGTGGGCCTTCCTCCTCTCATCATCCACAAGATAAGTCGTAATCTAGATAATACGATGAAATGTGCCTCATACTATGACACGGTCATGTCCCCTTGGATAAGCATCTCGAACTCCAATGCACACTGCCGTTGAACATGCTCGGGGAAGAACTTCTGGTTGAACCAGTCCACGAAGTCCTTCTAAGTCCACATAAAATCTGGCCAAACCACTTGGGAAATGGATGACCACCAATGTTGAGCCTCTCAATGAAGAAGGAATCCACTAACGGGACTTGCTGTTGATTCGTACATCGCATGGTGTTGAAAATCTTCTCCACCTCAGAGCGCCATAACTCAGTTGTTGTAGGGTCTAGCGTACCTTGGAAATGTGAGGTATCATGCTGACGAGAGTCTTATAGAAGAACACTCACACGCACCTACTCTGTCTGCTCTAGAGTCTCTACTAGATGTCTTCCCTACCCCTAAAGGGTGGCTGTGATAACCTGCAACATCTGCTTCAATTGCTCTACTCCAACGGGTATGATAGGGAATATAGGGGCTACACTGGCCTCGGGCGAAGGCGCAGGAACTGCGAGGGCCTCTAGCATAGGTACAACAGGCTCAGGCGGGGGAATGGGAGCAACTGGAGGTGGAATGAGATCTTCGGGAATAGGATCCTCGTGAGGTGGAGTGGGATGCGCTTGGGTACCACGGGTGCCTCTTGTTCCTCGTCTAGGCGGCATGGTCTATAGAAAGAACAAAGGAATCCATCCGCCTTGAGAACAGAACCCTTGAAGGCTTAAATGTTAGAGAACCAGATCAAAAGAGTATGCACTCAGCACATGTAATACCCGTATCATAGACCGTACCATTCTGTTGGCTTCCGCTGTCCTACTGGTCAAATTTTGACAATCATCGACCTGTATCTGACGTTTGCACACAATCCTAAGCTGGGTCCCACACATTGAAGTCAGCTCAATCTGAAACTCATACAATAGCGACCACGCCGTTGTCAAGATTCTAACGCCGCAACTCGCGCACCGAACCGATACCCAGGTTAGAAGATGTGGGCCCACGTTCATTTTGAGAAAAATGCCGCGCATTGCGAATTTTGAGGGAATCTCTATGATATGTCACATCAATCAATGTCAAGTACACCACCTTACCTCCATTCAACCTCACCCAACAATAAGTACACATGGCCACTACTTCTTTTACCATAAGTCAACATTCTCTTCCCCTCACCATACCTCTTTTTACAAAGTTTCAAACATAATCTTACTTCCCCATCACTTTTCCTTACACCCACCACTCCATCCATCCCTTTCATCCATTAATGCTCCATTTCTTTCATTTCTTAAAAACTCTCTCCCAAGCAATAAGAAAATCTACACTTCCAAGCCTTCCCAAGCATTTTCAAGAGAAACAAGTGTGGCCCACCCTCTCATCCCTCATCCCCACCATCAAAACCTCATCACCCTCCATTAAAGTTGAAGGCAAGGAGCTTAGGAGCCTAAGGGAGTAAGGAGAAGGCCTAGAGGTGGGTGATCCACTGTTATTTCTTATTTTAGGGCCCACTTATTGGTGGCACCCATTTTGATGTATGTGATTTGATCAAGAGGGGCCCATAGTGGCGAGGTCCCTTTATCTCACCGTATCACTCTTTCTCTATCTCTCTCTCTTTCTTTTGTATGATGTCTTGTGGCCACCACGGTGCAAGATGATCTTGATCGTCCAATCATGAGGCCCACCTTGCAACGGGTCCATTGGACGACCAAGATGAAGGAAAAACACAAGTATCAGATTAATCCAAATCAGGTGTGCCACGTTTATGTGGGACCCACCTTGATTAAAATGTGGGCCACGTATATGCGGGACCCACCATGATGTTGTGTTTATCCCAGCTGTCCAGCGTCTCTGGACGCTGGACGTGAGGCAAGGGTAGTTAACATGGAGTGCGTGTACTGATATGAGTGTGTACTAACTAGCTAGAGTTGGGTGAGCCGCTTATGCTGGCCTCACCTTGATACATATACTTAATCTAAGTCATCCATCCTCTTCCTTAGAACATTTTAGGTGTTGAGCTGAAAAATGAAGTTAATCCAAGTGTCTTGTAGGTCGTATCATGGAAAATGGTGGCCTTTGCTGTTAAAAAATTCACTTGATGATTCTATATGCCAAAATACCTCAGATAGTGGACTCGTTTGGCTTGTATTGAGCCGTAGGAGCGAGTGGACGGTGTGGATTTCTTTGATGCGGGATCCACTAGTGAAAATCTGTTGAAAAACTCCAAAACCAAAGAAAAAAGGAGGGGCAGCGCTGACGCTGCTGTTGTAGAGCGCACGCAGGCATCTCCTGTGCCTGATGGACGTCGAAATAGGCAGGGACCCACGGTCCCATCCGTGGGCCCCACCATGATGCGTTTCGATCATCAGCACCATGCATTTGGTGAGCCTCCCTCAGGGTAGTGGGCCACCCCAAAAATCAGTCATATTTGGAACTCAGGTGGCCCACATTACAGGGAACAGTCGGATTGAACGTCTACCATTGAAACCCTTATGGGGTCAGAAGTTTTAAATAAATATGAATTTATTTTCCCTATTCATTCAGGTCCGTGTGACCTCATCAACTGGTTGGATGGCTAATAAACATTATGGTGGACCCTAGGACCACGTGGCCTTATGAATAGTTTGGATGGCAAACAAACATCACCGTGGGCTCTAGGTCCACGTGACCTTATGAACAGGTTGGGTGGTAAATAAACATTACCGTGGGCCCCTGGACACATTGGATGCAATTAAACATTATGGTGGGCCCCTGGTCCACATGACCTTATGAATAGATTGGATGCTAATAAACAATACAGTGGGCCCAGGTTGGGTGGAAAATAAACATTACCGTGGGCCTTAGGTCTGAGTGACCTTATCAATGGGTTGGATGAAAAATATACATTATAGTAGGCTCCACATAGGACCTACCTGATGTACGTTTTGTAATCCACACCTCCCATTAGTGTGGGCCCTACCATGGGTATGTACCTCATCTATGTCGTCCATCCTTTCAATACTATGGGATCTACCATGATGCATGTGTTTCATCCAAACCATCCAACCATTTTAGAGATAATTTAAGGCCCATTGATGAGGCCACCTTAATTTTCATAAGGCCCATTGTTGAGGCCCATCTTGATGAATTGGTGGCCCTTGTTGAGACCCACCTTAATATATATATGAGGCCTATGTTGTGAGGCCATTTTGATGTATGCAAGGCCCATGGGTTATGGCCCATTGCAATGTATGTAAGGCTTATTGTTGAGGCCTGCCTTAATAAATATGAGGCCCATATTATGAGGCTCATTGTGATGTATGCAAGGATCACGTAATTAGGTCCATCTTGATGTATTTGTGGCTTGATGTTGAGGCCTACTTTGATATATATGAGACCCATGTTATGAGGCCCATTTGATGTACCGGAGGCCCATTAGGCGTACATAAGGCCCATTATAGTATGATTCCACCATGGTATATGTGATGACCTTTATAGCGGGCTATGCCTTAGGAGCAATGACGGTTTGATGTCCATATTGTAAGGATAATGTTGGTTAAATGTCCACATTATGACTCTCCCTAGGTCCCCTTTGATAAGCCCATACCTGTAATGGGTAGGCCGTCTAGGCCCATCTTCGTTTTGATCAGAGCCCATCACCACATAACATGTTTAGTATAGATCCATGATTCATGATCATACATATCATATGTATGCCTGATATGAGAAGTGACTGATCATAACATATGCCTTCGAGCAAATGGTTTATGGGTTCCCTGAAAGGTGGAGTTGCCCTTCATTAGCGCGCAGTATGCGCAAGATTTATTGCATGACTGATACTGTGATTCATGCACTTCGCATTTGTATGGCATGATTATTATACGCCCTAGCGACATCAGGGCTATGACCTCCACAGACACATCATGGATGGCAGGATCGGATACCGAAAATATTGTTACTAAGCATCGGAGCACCATAGATGTCCCTGGGTGAAAATCCCTAAACCTGATGGTACCAAAGGATGACTCTAACGTCGAGACTGAGTGGATATATGGTAGACATTCAATCCGACTATTCCCTGTGTCGTGGTCGGATAGAAAGGGGTGTGGCCGACCACGTGAAAATAAACATTACGTCCGACTGTTCCCTTTCTAACAGACGACGAGGGCCGAATACCAGGAGGTCGCGTCTCCCACTGTGTCGTGGTCGGTTAGAAAGGGGTGTGGCCTTACTCGCCCGAGGGTAGCGGCAATACTAGGTTGAGTGTGACCAGCTCATGAATGGGTCCGCTATTGACATGCCAGATAGGTATTAATAGACTATTGGTCAGGCGGATAGTGAGGTTTCTTATGCTCACTTGGACTGTGCGGCTGGGAGAGCGGTAGTGCCATAAGGAGTGTACTAAACCTAGGTGATTATCCAGACTGAGAATTGTACTGATTTGATGCTATAGTGAGGAGTAGGATTGATATATGGATGTGAAATGGCATGCTTGACTTGCATTATGCATCGCATGGCCTTGATATGGCCGATAGTATTTAATTTTGCACCACATAGCTTTGGTACAGCTGATTGCATTCATATACTCATCAGCATGTTTCCACATTACTCTGACCTTACATTCTGAGCACGCTTATATTGTGCACATACTTACACCACCCTCTAAGCTCTCTATAAGCTTATGCATGATCAATGCGTGCAGGTGATGCTAGGACACAGTTGTAGTCTTGCCGTAGTTGGAACATACAGTCCGCATTTTGAAGCACACAGTCGAGCTTTTTAAGTTTCTGTTATTTTCATTATCTTGTATTTCCCTTCAAACGCTTTGTACTCAAAATTTTTTTATCATAGTGGATTTTATGATGGTGTTCTTGTGGTTATTATTCGTGGGTTATGCTTATGGTTATGCTCATTACGAATCGAATTGAAGATTAGAAGTCTTCCTTGTAGTATCCCAGGATCGGAACGTGGTAAATGGGTGCCAAGAGCTGAGAATGGGGTGCCGAGAGCCGGATTCGATGATCGAGAATTTTGTGAGACCAGTTTTTAAGTTTGGGGCGTGACAGGACACTACTTATCCTAAGCTCGAAGCAGATATGTGATGTTATCCTAAGTAACACCCGGGTTACACTTTGATACCAACTCTTGTGATGCCCCAAACTCGAAAACTAAGCTCACAAAATTTCCGATCACTGACAACCTCCGTAGTACCCCATTCTCGACTCCTGACACCCATACACCAGGTTCCGATCCTGGGATCCTAAAAGGAGGATTTCTATAACATAAGTTTGTTTCATAATTAACATAACTAAGATCATAACCTATAAATAATAACCACATGAACATTATCACAAAATCCAATAAGAATAAAAACTTTTACAATACAAGGCATACAAAAGGAAAGAAACAATAGCTATAATAAAACTCCAAAAGCTCTACGGCATGTACTGTTCCTACTCAGCTACTGCTTAGCATCACCTGCACGCTTCAATTGTGCATAAGCTTATAGAATGCTAGAGGGTGGTGTAGGTGTGTGTGCAGATAGGTGTCAAGTATGCAAGATCAGAGTATACAAAATATGCTAGAAAGACCATGAATACCACCAGTCGTAATAAGGCTATGCAATACAAGGTAGGAATGTCATCAGTCATCCCAAGGCTATGATACACTAAGCATGAATACTATCAGCCATACCGGGGCTATGCGATGCGGGGCCTATATAGCCAAATGCCATATGCAATATCCAACGTAATCATGTTACTTCTCATATCAAGTCCACATATCAGTACGGTTCCTCTCTAGGAAATCACTGGGGTCAAATACACTCCACACTGACTGCCACCTCCCTAGTAGTGCAGTTACCCACCTATAGTATGCCAATACCTACTTGGCTCGTCAATAGCGAACCCATTTGCATGCTGGTCAAACTCAGCCTAACTTACGGCTCCCTCACTCGGGCAGGTAAGGCCACACCCCTTCTAGCCGACCACGGCACAGTGAGAGACGCGACCTAATGGTATTCGGCACTGACACTCATGTTTTCACTCGATATGGACATTGGACCATCTCCTGGTACCAAAAAAGGTTCAGGAACTTTCACCCAAGGACATCTTATGTGCCCACAATGCTAGAACCAAACATTTTTGGTGTCCAAATCTGGCCATCCACGATGTGCCGGTGGAGGCTACAACCTTGATGATGCTAGGGAGAATAATAATCGTGCCATGCAAAAATGTAAGATGTATGAATCATACCAATCAACCATGCATCAGTCCTGTGCATATAGCACGCTCATGTGGGGCAACTCCATCACTCAGGGAGTCCCATAAACAACCTGCCCAATGGAAAATACCATGATCAAACACTCTTCAACCAGGCATACATATGATGTACATGGGAATGAATCATGAAGATAATTAAGCATAACATGCGATGATGATGTACTCTCCTCTTAACAAGGTCGGGTCTCGGTACATAGACGATTTTACATGGTATGAAAGAAGCATAACCAATAGTGGGGGCCCAATGGTTTGGGGTAGCCCACAAAGTCTAGGCAAGTAATACTACAGGCGCAAAGGGCCTAGAGAGGTTCACAATGTGGACATTTAACCACCATTGTTCCCTAGAAGGTAGCCAAACAAGTATTCTAGCTAAAACAAGGCCATTGCCCAGATACAACTATGAAAAGAAAATGGGCAGCAATCCATAACATCTCATAGCACATGATGGGCCTCAAGAAATGGCCCAGAGCCTGCATACATCAATGTGGGCTCAATGAGGTAAACCATGGCCCAAGTATCATGGCTAACGAATACATGCATTATGATAGGCCTCATGGGTAGCCCATATGTCCCAATACATAGGTAAGGTATAACCAAGATTTTTCAAGATAGGCCTTACCTTTCAGCCCAAGATTGGGCAAGATAGATAGGCAACAAGGGTCCAATTACATGTAACATATCAGCCCACAAGGTCCAACACAATAGGTAAGAAACCCATACACAAAACTGATTAGCTCAAGGATGGACGTCCAATCCATCTGGGCCTGTTGGACATCTAAAAATCTGGACTGTCTTAGTCCTCAAACAATCAGCCAAAGGTGAGCCTCACAAGACACTAATGACGCCTAATAATAATAGGAAAATACTTACATAGAGTGAGTACATAACACCCTCAATCTGATGGGCCTCACAACATCACAGCTTCTAACTTGATGTTACCTTTGCTGGACATCCAGCCCACCCAACTTCCTGGGCTTGCTGGTGTCCAGCAGAGGGTAATTCTAAGTGAACATAAACTTCATGATGGCTCGTAATTATCAAAGTGGGCCCCACTAGATGGAAAGTGAGAATTCAAAACATAAATCAAAGTGGGCCTGTTGTTGGATTGCAAGTCCAGTAGCACCCCAAATCGTCTGATGTCCCAATGGGGCTGAACAGCTGGCCTACACATACCCAAGGTGGGCCCCACTTGTGGACATCCCACCAGGGGATGGAACAGGTCTAAGTGGACCGCAAAAAGGGGAGGACGGCGTGGACAACACACAAAATTAATGTGGACGACATGGGGTGAAACGACCCGCCCCAGTTGGAATGTTCAGCAGGTGGGCTGCTTGCCTTGCTATGGTAACCCCCAAAAATGGGCAGTCCGGATGGTCCATTTACACCTGAGGTGGGTCCTATCAAGGTGGACCACAAGGAAGATAAGGGGAGAAGCCATAAATACATGCAAACAGGAATTAAAAAATCTGGACAACAAGGTGTAGAAAATAAAAGTTGGGGGAATTGTTGTTGTCCCTGATTTATATACCCAATGGAGTGGGGCCCAGACCTGCCTAAACCAGAGAAAAATGGGTGGTTAACATGCACCCATGAATGTGCAACAAGGTGGGGTCCACAAAAGTGGTCCACCATTCAAAAAATCAAGCTGATATATATGTTTTCCCTCCATGCAAGAATGATGAACGGTCCAGAAACTTAGACCATCCAGCCCTCTTGGGCTTGCCCCATGGGCATCTCATTAGGGATGAATGGAATGGGTTTCATCACACTATAGGGTAGGGTCCACACCTTAGAGGAATACATAAAAATTAGGGAGAAAAAGAGCTATAAATAGGGCTTAAACTCCATACAAAATCATACAATAATGGACCAAAAATCTGGACAGCAACATGTTGCCATCCATTCCAGCCCATAATGTGGTTGAATAGGGGATTTATCTCAAATTCATCAAGGTGGGGTCCACCTAGATGGGTCACACATACTCCAAACCCAAGCCTTATTCAAAACAACCATATCAGGCCTAGTGGCCATCTAAACCATGCAAGGTAAATTGGGCAGCAATGATGGGCCTGGATGTCCAGCAGCTTGTGCCTATACATCCTTACAGCTGGATGGTATGCATGCATGGACCATCAGGTGGGCCACACACATTAGAAAACCAAAGAAAGGGGAGAGAAAAGGAGATCTCGGCAATAGGGAGGGCTCTGCCACTATGAGTCCTCAAATAATCACAACGATATGATCAAATCCACATGGGTCCCATGCATGCATGGACCCTACAATCAAAAATCTGAGGTGGAGATACCATCCCCACCATGGATTGAGGGTATAGATGACCCAACAAACTATAAATCAAAGGAAAAATATCATGATGGGGTCCATGAAGAATGGCCTCATCATGGGAACATACATGCACAAAGTGGGCCATTGGCCACACTCATGGAGTCATGTAGGATATCCACCATTGATTGGTGGGTCCTACGCACTCCCATAAAGGAAAGATGAAGATCCAAGGAAGAAAAATTAGAAAATTTACCCTAGGAGAACACCCACCTTAAGGATCTTCTTCTTTCTTCAACACTATGCTCCTCTAACTCCAAGGAAGAAGGATTTAAGGTTGAGATGGGATTACAAGGGCTGGATTAGGTGGGATTCTAGAGAAGAGAAGGCTAGAAATAGAGAGAGGTGGGACATTTTCTCCTCTCTAGCAAAGGAGGAAGAGAAATGAAATGTAGGAGAAAGTAAAGAAAGAGAGAGAGTTGTATAAGTTGGATGATGAGGGTGTAAGGGCATTATGGGTTTTTTGTAACGACTCGAAAAATTTCATACCAAGACCCGAGAACCACCTCGATCAGAAATCACTTAGGATTAATTCTCTTAGAAATTAAACATAAGTTAACTAGCGCTAAGTTAGACTGACTGTGAAATTAGTACTGTTCGCTTTAAATACGTTCTACAAGACTTAAAACTTGTGGAATCGTTAACGCTATAATACCCTAAAATCTAGGATCCAACTCTAAACCCAGTTGTTCCCAGGAATGCTTGGTAACTTCGTATTGGATCTAGACCGCACTTCGAAAGTATGATATCTATAATCTTAGACCATTATGACCGCTTAGTTGGACTTGACCATCATTTCAAAAATTAAGCCCAAACAATGTCCTGATACCATTTCCTTGCGTCCGGAGTGAAGAGATTGAGAAAAGGAAGATATTTAGAAAATTAATTATATTTTTAATTAATCTGACACGTGTCACTTGCGCGACATTTCTAAGCACTCAGACCGTTAAATTTCGACCAAATTTCACCCTCGGATCAGGAAAGTTGGCCCTTACATGTCCAAGTACTTGTGGCCTTGATCGAAGTTCGGTGACCGTTGAATTGAAGCTGGTCTGGCACGGACAATCTGGAAATTCAATCGGACTGAAAACTTAACTTACTAAAGATCCGATGCTAGTGAGCTTAAGTCTGACCGCATTTGATAAGAGGACCTCCAGAAGTGCTCCGTTGGATCAGAAAGATCCCAATTTGGTTATAACCTAAGTATACCTTGACTTCAAGTCCATTTTCGTCATGTTTAGGCTTATAAAAAGGGCTTAAACCCTTAGTTCCATATCCCATACGAATTTCCAAACCCTAACTTCCCAAGAGAGAGAAAAGAGAGAAAGTGTGGGAGAATCTGTCGAATCTCCGTAGGATTCTTCCTATTCCACCTACACATTGAACCTCCATATCTGAATCATTCTTCCAGCGATTCAGATTCCATTCTTAGGTAAGTTAAGCTAACCCTAACCTGTTTTGGAGCTTGGACTAGCTGTAGTGAAGTTGTAGCTAACCTGTTTCATGTCATAGGTAGCGTATCCACCGTTGACGAAGACACATCGTCTGAATCATATCGAATACGTATTTTCTGGTTTAAGGTGCGGACTATATACGCTTAGGTTATGGATTTCAACACTTTCAATGTTAGATAATGATTTATTCATGTTGTGAATGCAATTACACATGTCAAATGTGCTATCTATTTTGATTTCCGCATACGTATACTTTATATTGTAAATACCGTATATCATGTATATGTTAGAATACATGTATGCGTATGGAATCTGTTGATTTGCTTGCCATGATTAATTATCCTCGTTATATGCTTGATATGTATACGGCAACTCCTTGGTGAAAGGACTTGCCCTAATATGCAATAGAGACGACATACGTGATATATGTTGAATAGTGTAACCTAAGTGTTTGAATAAATGCCTAAGTGAATTAGTAGTTAGTAAAGTGTGATTGTTAAGGTGGTTGAGATATGGATCTCCATCACAATACTAGAGTGTATGATTTCCTCCATGAATCATGTGACTTAGATTTTTCATGTTAAATGAGTGTATGATTTCCTCCATGGATTATGTATTTAGTTAAATCATGTTAAATGAGTGTATGATTTCCTCCACGTACTGTATTTACATTCAAGTTATATTGGATATATCTCATATGCCTGATATTGAATCTGTATGTGGATGGGGTTGTGCTATAGTCCAGGTAATCGGTAATCGCTCTCCAAATCATGGTTGAGGTTGTTTTCGCCACATAGGATGAGTTTAGCGAATCTAGTCATGCTTGGGATGTTCGACAGTGGGAGGCCACACGGAGTGCTTATACATTCCATGTCATTCAACTCAAGGTGCGCTTGGCCTAGTTGAGCTTATCAACTAACCTGATTGACCGATGCTTGTTCAGCATGTTTGCTCGCTACTGTTTGAATCTAAGGCACTGAGCTTACCAGAGAAACTCCCGTTAACCATGGTACCAAGATTCCCTAAGACTCATGAGCTGGGCATGGTGGTATGGGACACTGTGGTCGTACTGTCAGCCTACGCTGGGGCCACAAACCTCCCTTTAGTGATCAGTGAGCATCCTACTCTAAGCAATTATGGTGGTATGGGACACTATATTCTTGTTGTCGGCCAACACTGATTGGTGACGAGCCTTCTGTAGTGACCTTGAGTTTATCCTGACACTGCATAAGGTCGACGAGTCCCGTTGTAGTATTGAGGATATAAGTATGTCTGTATTGATAAGGTGATGGGGGAGTGGTGTAACGATTGCGCGCAACAGCCCTAACAGCCCTTGCGGTGACCTAGAACTGTAATATCTATGAGATTCCCTAGGACTGACGACCCTAGAATGGATCACCGTTGGGAAATAATACAAGGGAGGTGTCTTAGCTTTCCAATCCTTCTGTATGAAAAAGACTAATAAGAACTTGGTAAGCATATTCATAACACCGCATTACATGTGCTAACGGGATTGGTGATAGAGCACTAAGGAAGTGATTTATGCCGTGATCGTTAGATGATGTCGCGGAGGGGATTGTGGTGAGGACATGCATCATTCTTCATATCATCCTTGCATTAACAAGAGTACCTAGGACCTGTGTGATTGTACTGCCTTATCATTACTGCTTGATTGGATTAATAACATGTTAACCTCTACTATATAGTACCACTGAGTTGATCACTCACTCCCACGTTCTAGGACAGTGTTTAAACACCAACCAAACTCTGACTTAGCTGTAGGAGATGACGATGCTTGCGAGGTGGAGCCAGACTTTGACGAGGACGAGGAGGCGTTCTCATATATGCAGTTCTCAAGCGATTCTGATTCCGTTCTTGGGTAAGTTAAGCTAACCCAAACCTGTTTTGGAGCTTGTACTAGCTGTAGTGAATTTGTAGCTAACCTGTTTCATGCCATAAGTAGCGTATCCACCGTTGACGAAGACACATCGTCTGAATCATATCGAATACGCATTTTCTGGTTTAAGGTACGGACTATATACACTTAGGTTATGGTTTTCAACACTTTCAATGTTAGATAATGATTTATTCATGTTGTGAATGCAATTACACATGCCAAATTGCTATTCATTTTATCTCGCATACGTATACTTTATATTGTAAATACCGTATATCATGTATATGTTAGAATACATGTATGCGTATGGAATCTGTTGATTTGCTTGCCATGATTAATTATCCTCGTTATATGCTTGATATGTATACGGCAACTCCTTGGCGAAAGGACTTGCCCTGATATGCAATAGAGACGACATACGTGATATATGTTGAATAGTGTAACCTAAGTGTTTGAATAAATGCCTAAGTGAATTAGTAGTTAGTAAAGTGTGATTGTTAAGGTGGTTGAGATATGGATCTCCATCACAATACTAGAGTGTATGATTTCCTCCATGAATCATGTGACTTAGATTTTTCATGTTAAATGAGTGTATGATTTCCTCCATGGATTATGTATTTAGTTGAATCATGTTAAATGAGTGTATGATTTCCTCCACGTACTGTATTTACATTCAAATTATATTGGATATATCTCATATGCCTGATATTGAATCTGTATGTGGATGGGGCTGTGCTACAGTCTAGGTAATCGGTAATCACACTCCAAATCGTGGTTGAGGTTGTTTTCCCCACATAGGATGAGTTTAGCGAATCTGAGTCGTGCTTGGGATGTTCGACAGTGGTTAGGCCACACGGAGTGCTTATACATTCCATGTCGTTCAACTTAACGTGCGCTTGGCCTAGTTGAGCTTATCAACTAACCTGATTGACCGATGCTTGTTCAGTATGTTTGGTCGTTACTGTTTGAATCTAAGGCACTGAGCTTACCAGAGAAACTCCCGTTAACCATGGTACCAAGATCCCCTAAGACTTATGAGCTGGGCATGGTGATATGGGACACCGTGGTCGTGCTGTCAGCCTACGCTGGGGCCACAACCTCCCCGTAATGACCAGTGAGCACCCTACTCTGAGAGATTATGGTGGTATGGGACACTATATTCTTGTTGTCGGCCATCACTAATTGGTGACGAGCCTTCTGTAGTGACCTTGAGTTTATCCTGACACTGTGTAAGGGCGACGAGTCCCGTTGTAGTCTTGAGGATATAAGTAGGCCTGTATTAATAAGGTGATGAGGGAGTGGTGTAACGATTGACGCAACAGCCCTGGCAGCCCTTGCAGTGACCTAGAACCGTAATATCGTATGAGATTCCCTAGGACTGACGACCCTAAAATGGATCAATGTTGGAAAATAATACAAGGGAGGTGTCTTAGCTTCTCAATCCTGCTGTATGAAAAGGACTAATAAGAACTTGGTAAGCATATTCATAACACCGCATTGCATGTACTAACGGGGTTGGTGATAGAGTACTAAGGAAGTGATTCTTACAGCGATCGTTAGATGATGTCGCAGAGGGGATTGTGGTGAGGGCATGCATCATTCTTCATATCATCCTTGCATTAACAAGAGTACATATGACCTGTTACTGCTTGATTGGATTGATAACATGTTAACCTCTGCTATATAGTACCACTGAGTTGATCACTCACTCCCACGTTCTGGGACAGTGTTTAAACACCAACTAGACTCTGACTTAGCTACAGGAGATGGCGACGCTTGCGAGGCGGAGCCAGACTTCGATGAGGATGAGGAGGTGTTCTCATATATGCAGTTCTCAGGAGGGTTCATGTGAGCCTTGTCCTGACCAGCGGGGATTTTCTAGGATATGTACTTGATGAGTTTTACACAGTTGATACATGTATTTTTGAGACACAGATGTATATATTGCCCTGGGCAGAGCACGCATCATTTGGGGATTTATTTTGAATTATATATGAATTTAAGGCTTCTGCTTGCATTTCCTCAATATCCCTGAATTATGTCTGCTAATCTGGCTTGATCTATTTCATATTTTTTACATTAATACAGACAACATATAATCATCATCAAATATGTTGCATAAGTGATGTTTTGGAACTCGGGAGCTGAGTTATGCTTGACCCTCAAATTTTAAGGCATAGGAGGGTACGAGAACAATTTAGAAACAGAACTAAGACTCCCAGTTTGTCGTTCGGCGAAAGTTTATTAAAAATGATCACCGAGATCGAGTCTGTGCACACTCTTGATCACACCTGGTGATCCCAAATCACTTCTAAACCGTCAATTGATGGGTATAGACCGCATTTCATCCCATTCCAGCCGTTAGAAATTGATAAAAGTAAATAGATATCAGATTAGTTTCGAAATGACCCGAAATGGCTCAAATTGGAAGACGGGACCAAACGATCAAGTTCTAGGGGGTTTCAGGGTGGGACCCCAACTTTTTTAAACACAGGGGATGGTGAGGACCTCGTCAGATCGGCGAGCCCTTGCTAGTTAGTCCAGAGGTGGGCGAGGGCCTCGCCGGTCAGCGGGCTCGGCAGGCTGGGCGGCCCAGGCTGATCATGTTTGGGGCCTAGTGGGACCCCTTCATACAGGGTTCGACCCTCCATTCATTCTAAAAACCCTACTTCCTTCACAGAGTGGCCCCCCATGCTCTCCTTTTCCTCTAAACTTTCTATTTTCTCTCTCCAACCTCCCTTTCAACCGTTTCTTCCTTCATTTTTTGTTATTCCATTCATCCTTCTACCATTCTCTGTCATACCCAGCAGCTACTTCTTCCATTTTCTTCGATTGGAGCTCTCAAAGCTCTCATTTGAGCTCCAAAATGTGCCAGCCCTTAACATCTCCTATTTTGATCTTTCCTTTCTTTTATTTCTCCTTTTCTTGACCCATTTCACCCCTATTTCTGACCTAAACTCGTGGAAACCTATAGAACTCAGCCCTTTCTCCATTTTCCTTCCCTTCCCATGGCTTTCATAGTGGCTATTGTGGCCTTTTTCTCCCTTTCCTCCATCCTTTCGCTGATGGGCAAGAAATGTACCCCAGTGGACGAGGCTGGGCCTAGTCATCCCGCTCGTTCGAGGTGGATAAGAGGAGCTACTGTGAGTTCAAGTGTTGGGAGAGAAATACATACGAAGCGGGATTTGGATCCCTAAGCGCCTTTTAGAAGGGCGTTGTTGCAGAGTTGGCTCATGGCGCGTATACGGATCGCAGGGTTCTTTTTGAAGCGCATGTGGATGGGTGGCTCTTTGGCTAGTATTTGTTGTTTGAATGTATCGAAGCTGCCGGGTGGGGTCTGCTATTTGAAGGCGAGTCTTGTGCTAATGTGAGCACTGTTCGTGCCTTTTATGCTCATATTCAGGACCCTACGCTGGAGCCACTGTAGTTCAAGATCCCCTTTGGCAGAGATTAGGAAGCCACAATCGATGTTCAGTTGATAGCTCGACTTCTAAACGTGCCACTTGGCGAGGTACATCCAAGTGTTAAGAATCTGAACAGTGTTCGTGAGAGAGATCGCCGCACCAAGTTTCTATGTGGTCATTTATTTGAGTGGCAGCATAACAAGAGCCTCCTAGCGACCCATATGTCGGGTGATTTTCGTCTGCTTCATCACATCTACACGTTCAATGTTTATCCCAGGTGGAGCAATCGCAGTGAATGCACGCTTCTCATGGTAAATTTTCTTTATCAAGTGGGGTAGGTAGAGAATGTGTGCATGCCTATGTTTGTGCTGCGACAGATCATCCTCATAGTGCGATCGAGAAGAACGTCTGGGTTGCTTCTCTTTAGCCGGCTCATATGCAAGATTGCACTCGAGTTTACTTATAGGCTTGGGGCAGAGTTGCCTGCGCCGGTTCATTATATCAACGAGGCTACTCTGAACTAGATGAAGATAGGGCCTCGGCAGCGTGAGGCCCAACTTGATGATGACAGCGAGGGTGATATGATAGTGAAGAGGAAGAAAGTGAAGAAGAAGGTGGGGCAGAGATAGCGGAAGGAGATCAGGACGAAGAAGAAGAGGAGGCTGAGGATACCGATGAGAGTCTTCCTCCTGCGACTCATGAGCCTGATCCTACTCAGGTTGATAGGGATGCCTGTATTGTGTGAATCGAGGAGGGTCAGGCTGCTCTTCGACAGGATATTGGAGATTTGCGGGATCTCGTGAAGAATAAGTTCAAGAAAGTAACCCGCATGCTGAAGACCATCCTGTGCTGCCTGAAGGATAAGGGTGCCCCTTCTCCGTTTCCAGATTTTGATGCATAAACTTATGTAGTTATTATTTTCTTGTTTGATGTTCATTTTTATGTGTGGTTTACTAGTTATTTGTCAGTTGGTAGTTGTTTAGTGTTGAAGCTTTGTGTGTGAAGCTTAGGTGTTTTGTTCACATGCTTTCTCTGTCACGATTCATGTAATGCTGCAAATCATGTATCGTGATAATTTTGTTAATGAAATGCATATTTTTTCTTGCCTTGTGGAGTTAATGTTGTGGATAGACTATGTGAATGCCTGATCTCATGGGTTGCTACCCTCTGTTGTGTGTAGGGTATGCCACCTAAGGGTTTGAGATCTTCGGCCCATCTCTCTTTGGGTGATTCGCTCGACGGGGCCCTTGCCCTGAGCGGTAGTCACATGGACCCCCATGCGGGCCCATCTCGTTCAGATCTCATGTCGAGTTCTCAGTCGGCTTCTGATCCTGCTGCTGGGCCATCCCCTGTGACACCTTCTGTGGTGCCTCCTGTCACACCTGCAGTTCCTGAGAAGCATCGTGCGTTTACGTCGATGCCTTCTACATCACAGTGTCCTCTGCCTCTTGATAGGCTAGAGAAGATGATGTTGTTGATGTAGCAGCAATAGATACAGCAGCAGCAGCATCAACAATAGTCCTTGTCCTCCATGGCTGGCATTTTTGCTCAGTCGATGGCGGCGACTCCACCTGCCTCACCTCTACAACCTGTTGGGCATGCTAGTGTGAGCGGTTCTTTCTAGAAATTTCAGGGCTTGAGGCCTCCTACATTTTCAGGTACTCACAGACCTGAGGAGGCTGAGTATTGGATAGACCGCATCTCGAAGATGCTTAAACCGTTGCACTGTTCTGAGGTAGAGCAGGTTGAGCTGGCCACCTTCATGTTTGAGAAGGAGGCTAACCTATGGTGGGACAGTATTCTTTGCACTGTGGCGGAGGGATTTGAGTGGTCCTCGACAGCGTTTGAGGCACACTTCCACGAGAAGTATTTTTCGGTTACTTATCAGCATGAGAAGGAGAGTGAGTTCCTTCACCTTCGCCAAGGAGGCATGTCGGTGACGGAGTATGAAAACAGGTTTACGGAGCTTGGGAGGTATGCTCCTTTGATTCTGGGTGATTAGCCGATGAGGATACGGCATTTTTCTAAGGGCTTGCGTCCCAAGATTAGATCGAAGATGTGCTGTTTGAGCATTTCTTCTTATGCAAAGCTAGTGAGTATTTCCTTACATGCAGAGAAGGACGGGGACAGGTCGGCCTGCACGTGAGCACCTATTGTTCCTAGGCCACAACCTGAGTTCGAGAGTAGGTCTTTCCTCTCTAAGAGGCCTCAGTTTAAGTCACCACAGGGGTCTTCTGCATCTCCTGCATATGTGAGGCGTCCTGATTTGAGGTGCGGCTATTGTAAGAAGCCTGGCCACACCGAGATCTCATGTTTTTCCAGGATGCGAGACAGTGGGTTCTCGCCGCCTCAACGGATTGGTCGTCCGATGCCTCAGACCATTTCACCACCACCCCTTCGATCTGCACCAGCTCATCCATCCTTCAAACCTCCAGCACCTCATTTTAGACCGCCACAATGACTTATGGTACCGTAGCCAAACCGTCCTCAGCAAGCTCGGGTACACGTACTGACAGCTGAACCATCCGAGACAGAGACCACACCACCTTTGGCCTTTGAGGTCACAGCTCACATTGGAGGTACTCCTATATTCTTGTTGGTGGATATGGGATCCACAGTCTCAGTCATATCTTCTTCAGTAGTCAAGCGCCTTGGTTTACAGACTACTCGGATGGTTGGGGTGCGAGTTATTTCAGCACACGGGACTTTTACTGATGTCACTACGATGTGTGAGGGTTGTTTGCTAGATCTAGGGAACATGACGATGGCCATTAACCTTATCGTCGTCTCCGCTCTCTATCATTTTGATGTCATCCTTGGCATGGATTGACTAACTGCGAGGAGGGCTGAGATTGACTGCAAGACCCGTTTAGTGACAGTTTACGAACCAGAGGGCACGTCCTTTACATTTCTGGTGCAGGTCAATCACCCCTCTCGAGTGATTTATTATGCTTCCTTATTAAGGAATGTTGATGTCCCGACTCTTGAAAGCACGCTAGTAGTCCGTGATTATGAGGATGTGTTCAGGAAGATACCTAAGTTGCCACCCCAGCGCGAGATCGATTTTACTATCGACCTGGTACCCGGTTCGATGTCCATCTCATTGCCGACGTATCGCATGGCCCCGTGTGAGATGGAGGAGTTAAGGAAACAGATCGATGATTTATTAGAGGCTGTCTTCATACGACCGAGTGTGTCTCCTTGGGGAGCACCTGTGTTATTCGTGATGAAGAAAGACGGCTCATTGCGGTTATGTATTGATTATCGCAGGCAAAATCAGATTACGGTAAAGAACAAGTACCCTTTGCCCAGGATAGATGACTTGTTTGATCAACTGAGAGGAGTGCAGTTGTAACACCCCGGATTTTGGCTAACCTGAGGTTAGACGTCCTTAGGTAATGGTTTAACCAAAACACCTTCGTAACCGCTCAAAACCCAATTCCATAGCCAAAGAAATCACTTAGGATTAATTCCTTTAGAAAATAAGAGTAAGTTAGCTAGCGCAACGCTAGAGTAGCTGGGAAATAGTCCCTGATCACTTTAAATACGTTCTACAAGACCCAAATCGAGTAGAACCAATGACGCTATGATACTCTGAAACCTCGGATCAAACTCTAAGCCGGTTTGTTCTTTGGACCTCTTTGAAACTTTGTATTGGATCTAGACCACGCGTCGAAAGTCCGATACCTACTATATTAGACTGTTAGAACTGCCTAGCTGGACTTGACAATCATTCCGAAAATCAAGTCCAACTGACATTCGCAGGATATTTCGTTGAGCCTGGACCGAAGAGAGTGAGAATAGGGCTAGATTTGGAATTTGAAATTCAAATCTGGCACACAACTTGACGTGTCAGTATTAAGCGTTCTGACCGTCAGAATTTAGCAAAATTACATCCTCGGATCAGGAAAATTTTCTATTTTATATCATGAGACTTGCAGGCCTGATCTACGTTCGGTAACCGCTGAACTGAAACTGGACCGCCACGTGCGATCTACGAACACTGATGGTCTGAAAACGGTATGAGAGCGACATCCGATGAGCATGAACTTAAGTCTGATCGTGTTCGGCCAGGGGACCACCAGAAATGTTCTTTTGGACCGAAACAGCCCCGATTTGGATATAACTCAAGTAAACATTGTTCCCGAGCCTATTTCGGGCATGGTTGGGCTTATAAAAGGGGTTGAAACCCTCGTTCCTCTCTCCCATCCGAATTTGAGAAAAACCCTAGATTGGGAGAGAGAAAAGGTGAGAGTTTGTGAGAGAGAGTAGGAGAGGATTTTCTTGCCGTTGCCCTACCTGTTGCACGTGCTTTAGCAACACGCTCTGATCATTTGGCCGGTGATTTCTCCCCATTTTCAGGTAAGAAAATACCCTAAAAATTTGCTGATTTGGGGTTCCCTTAGATTCATAGCATGTTAGCTGATAGAACTTGTGTATTAGGTTCTCTCTTCGCCGTAGACGAAGCGTATACGCTCCGTTCGAATCACTTCACCTATAAGGGAAAAGGTGTGGATTTTAGACGCTTTGATTGACTGTTTTCAATGCTTTCAATGTCGTTTAATAGTAGATTATTGACGGCAACGCCGTTTGACATGTACAACATGCTGTCCGTTTCCTGTTTCGTAAACGGATGAAGAATATGAGATTTAGGGCATTTTAGTCATTTGTAGGAAATACTGTTTTCATCCATAATTTTTTGATGTGATTGACATGGCTTATTGTCGCATTAGGATGTTAGGAATACGTGCATAATTAGTTTGGCGAAGAGATTCGCCTAAATGCGCACTTTGAGTCGACATACTATATGTAGACTTAAGTGTGTAGTGTAAGTATTTGTATAAATGGTTGTATTAGTATGTATTGAATTAAATGGTGTTATGAATTAGTTTGAGATTGATTTCTCAATTAATATGCTGATGTAAATGATTTCCTACATGTTAGCTATATGCATGATTTCATTATATGTTTGAAATGCATGTGCTTGAAGATTTACTTAAAGTTGTATGTTATAACATGTGTTAACATGCTCACATGGTTGTATTTCATTTCCATTACTCTTACATGATGACTGATGTAAATTCATAATTGTTTGGGACTATGCTTAGTCCAGGCAGTCGGTAATCGAGCAAGTTCGTGGTTGGCCTATCTTTGGCACGAACGACGCATCGATGAACGCGAGTCATGTTTTGGGTTGGCAGCAGTGGTTAGGCCACACGAAGTATTTTACGCACTTCATGTCGTTCGACTTGAGATGCGATCATGCTAGTCGAGCCCGTCAAGTAACCTGACTGGACGTTGTATGTTCACCCTGTATGAGTCATAACTGCTTGAACCTAGGGTACTGAACTTACCATTGTAAACCCTGTTAACCATGGTACCTTGATCCACGAAGACTCATGAGCCGGGCATGGTGGTATGGGACACCGTAGTCGAGCTGTCGGCCTACGCTGGGGCCACAAACCTCCCCATAGTGACCAGTGAGCACCCAGACTCGTGAGCAGATTATGGTGGTATGGGACACTATATTCTTGCTATCGGCCTACACTGATAAGGTGATGGGGGAGCGGTGCAACGAGTGTGAGCAACAGCCCTGGCAGCCCTTTGTAGTGACCGTGAGCGTATTCTGAGTCTACGGGAGGCGACGACCCTTCCATAGCAGTGAGAGTACAGTAGGCCTGTATTGATAAGGTGATGGGGGAGCGGTGCAACGAGTACGAGCAACAGCCCTGGCAGCCCTTGCAGCGACCTACAAAATATACATTGCATGAGATTACTAGGAGTGACGACCCTAGATAGGATCTGTGTTGGGATTGATATAAGGGAAGTACCTTAGTTTCCCAATCCTGCTGTTTGAATGGACTAATAACAACTCGGCAATCATATCACCATTACATTGCATGTGCCTGGAAGATGTGGAGCAGGCGTAAGATGGTGTTGTATGAGGGAGAACGTCGATGAGGGCATCCATCATGTCATGTCATATTACATTAACAACAGTATTAGGATTGTTTGATTTACTGCTTTACTATTATCGCATGATTGATTTGATAACATGCTAATCTCTGCTCTCTTATCCCACTGAGTTGATCACTCACTCCCATGTTACGGGATGGTGTTTTCGGACACCCACCAGTCCCTATTGTGATTGCAGATGATGGCGCGGCCTGCGAGGCAGAGCTAGATTTGATGATGATGAGGAGGATTCCTCCTTTATGCGTGTTCTGATTGACGGGATTACAGGGAGGTTGATTAGATGCCTTGACACTTGTCATTTTATATTTTTAGAGCACTCATGTATATTCTTTTTATTTACTTTTGGAGTATACATGTATGTATATAACCTGGTAACATGTTCACACTCTGGAGACATACAACAGTTTATATATGATATACATTCTATCACAGTCTTTCGCTTGTAAATTTAACTGTCTCTGGCGTATGATATGTTGTTCTGGCTTAATCTCACTCATGTTTAATACATTAACACTGACAACATTCAGTCATATACATTTATGTTGCATTAGTGATGTTTTGGAACTCAGGAGTGGAGTTTTTACTCGACCCCTGATTTTCGGGATGTTACAGCAGTACTTCTCGAAGATTGATCTACAGTCAGGGTATCACCAGCTGCGCATCAGGGATGAGGACGTACAGAAGACAGCTTTCAGGACTAGCTTTGGCCATTATGAGTTCCTCGTGATGTCGTTCGGTCTTACGAACGCACCAGCCATGTTCATGGACCTAATGAACCGAGTATTTTGGTCGTTCCTCTATCGATTCGCCATTGTATTTATAGATGACATTCTGATATACTCCAGGAGTCGAAGGAGAAGGAGGAGCACTTGCGATCGGTCCTGGATACTCTGAGACAGCACCAGTTGTTCGCACAGTACAAGAAGTGTGACTTTTGGAAGGAGGAAGTCAAGTTCCTAGGACATGTGATGTCCAAGGATGGGATTGCAGTGGACCTTGCTAAGGTAGTTGCGGTATAGGACTGGAAGAAGCCTGGTTCGGTTACCGAGGTGAGGAGTTTCCTGGGACTTGCTGGCTACTATCGAAGATTCATTTGGGACTTCTCCAAGATAGCCAAACTCTTGTCTCAGTTGACACGAAAGGATCTGAAGTTCGCCTGGAATGAGAAGACAGAAATAGCTTTTCAAGAGCTAAAAGATAAGCTGACGTCTGCCCCTGTGCTAGTATTTTCAGAGCAAGGGGTTAGATATATGATCTATATGGACGTGTCTCACGTTGGTTTAGGTTGTGTCCTTATGCAAAAGGACAGGGCGATTACATATGCCTCAAGATAATTGAGGAAACACGAGGAGAATTACCCTACACATGACTTAGAGTTGGCAGCTGTCATCTTCGCATTGAAGCTCTTGAGACATTACCTCTACGGAGAGGAGTTCGAGCTCTTTTGAGACCACAAGAGCTTCAAGTATATATTCACGCAGCGAGACATGAATATGAGGAAGCGACGATGGATAGACACCTTGAAGGACTTTAAGTTCGAGATTTCTTACTATCCGGGCAAGGCAAACCTTGTGGCTGATGCGTTGAGCCGCAAGAAGGCGATAGAGTTTGCAGCTCCGCTGATGGTTGCCGAGTGAGACATGGTTGAGTTTTTTTGAGACTTTGAGCAGAAACTCACTGTGGAGGAGCCATTTGAGGTTATCGCACACGTTCAGGTGCGACCTCTTATCGATGAAAAGGGTCATTGTGGTGCAGAGGGACGATGAGTGTCTGACTAAGCTTCGAGAGCAAGCCAGTGATGATGCTGATGTCGAGTGACAAGTTGGAATGGATGGGGGTTTACGTTACCGTGGCCACCTAAGCGTACCAGATGTCCCCGACTTGAGACCAGAGATTCTCGAGGCTACGCACAGTTCTAGGCTTGCGATGCATCTGGGCAGTACGAAGATGTATCGTGACATGAAAAGGAGGTATTGGTGGGATGATATGAAGACCCACATCGCAGATTATGTGTCCCGTTGTCTCACTTGCCAGCAGGTGAAGGCAGAGCATCGCCGACCCCCTGGTCTCCTTCAGCCTATGCCTATTGCTGAGTGGAAGTGGGACTTTATTTCTATGGATTTCATCTCGAGACTGTCGAAGATGAGGAAGGGACATGATTCTATCTGGGTGATCATTGACCGCTTGACAAAGTCAGCGTACTTTCTTCCTATCAGAGTTACAAACTCTGCAGACGAGTTGGCTAGATTGTACATCAGGGAGATTGTTCATCTGCATGGAGTTCCCTTGGAGATCGTGTCGGTTAGAGACACGCGATTTACTTCTATTTTCTGGACTCGCATTCAAGAAGTGATGGGTGTGAAGTTGAAGTTCAGTACTGCATTCCACCCACGGACCGACGGACAGATAGAGCGAGTGAACCAGATTTTGAAGGATATGTTGCAGGCTTGCGTGTTAGATTTCAAGGACAGTTGGGATGATTGTCTTCCATATGCGAAGTTCGCGTACAACAATAGTTTTCAGGCGAGTATCGGTATGGCACCTTATGAGGCCTTGTATGGGCGTCCTTGTTGAGCACCGCATTATTGAGCAGAAGTTGGCGAGCGAAAATTGATTGGTCCTGAGTTAGTACAGGCGACCTCAGAGAAGATTGACATCATCAGGCGTCGAATTCTTACAGTGCAGAGAAAGCAGAAGAGTTATGCCGATACCAGGCGGTGACCGCTGGAGTTCGCGGTTGGAGATCACGTATTTTTGAGAGTTTCTCCTATGAAGGGAGTTCTTTGATTCGGGAAGAAGGGAAAACTCACGCCAAGATTTATTGGCCCATTCCAGATACTTGATCGAGTGGGGGCAATAGCGTATCGTCTTACTTTGGCCACACCACTCGCTGGCGTGCAGAATGTTTTTCCTATGTCCATGTTGAAGAAGTATGTTCCCGATCCTTCGCATATCATTAGATGGGAGCAGGTGCAGTTGAGCGAGGATGTCACCTATGAACTGCACCCGACACGTATCTTGGATAGGAAGGAACAAGTATTGCGTAGTAAGGTCATCCCCCTTGTAAAGGTATTGTGGACACACATACTGAAGAAGAGGCTACCTAGGAGATAGAAGCTGAGATTAGAAAGAACTACCCATAGCTTCTCGAGGAGTATGAGAAGGTACGAATTTTGAGGATGAAAATTTTTTTACGGGGGGAGATTGTAACGACTTGGAAAATTCAAGACCCGAGTACCACCTCGATCAGATATCACTTAGGATTAATTCTCTTAGAAATTAAACATAAGTTAACTAGCGCTAAGTTAGACTGACTGTGAAATTAGTACTGTTCGCTTTAAATACATTCTATAAGACTTAAAACTTGTGGAATCGTTAACGATATAATACCCTGAAATCTAGGATCTAACTCTAAACCCAGTTGTTCCCGGGAATGTTTGGTAACTTCATATTGGATTTAGACCGCACTTAGAAAGTCCGATATCTATAATCTTAGACCATTATGACCGCTTAGTTGGACTTGACCATCATTTCGAAAATCAATCCCAAACGATGTCCTGATACCATTTCCTTGTGTCCGGAGTGAAGAGAGTGAGAAAAGGAAGATATCTAAAAAATTAATTCTATTTTTAAGTAATCTGGCATGTGTCGCTTGTGCGACATTTCTAAGCGCTCAGACCGTTAGATTTTGACCAAATTTCACCCTCGGATCAGGAAAGTTAGCCCTTACATGTCCAAGTACATGTGGCCTTAATCGAAGTTCGGTGACCGTTGAATTGAAACTGGTCCACCATGGACCATCTAAAAATTTGATCAAACTGAAAACTTAACTTACTAAAGATCCGATACTAGTGAACTTAAGTCTGACCACATTTGATAAGAGGACCTCCAGAAGTGCTCCGTTGGATCAGAAAGATCCTGATTTGGTTATAACCTAAGTATACCTTGACTTCAAGTCCATTTTCGTCATGTTTAGGCTTATAAAAAGGGCTTAAACCCTTAGTTCCATATCCCATACAAATTTTTAAACCCTAACTTCCCAAGAGAGAGAAAAGAGAGAGAAAGTGTGGGAGAATCTATCGAATCTCCGTAGGATTCTTCCTATTCCACCTACACATCAAACCTCCATATCTGAATCATTCTTCCGGTGATTCTGATTCCATTCTTGGGTAAGTTAAGCTAACCCAAACTTGTTTTGGAGCTTGTACTAGCTGTAGTGAAGTTGTAGCTAACCTATTTCATGTCATAAGTAGCGTATCCACCGTTGACGAAGACACATCGCATTTTCTGGTTTAAGGTACGGACTATATACACTTAGGTTATGGTTTTCAACACTTTCAATGTTAGATAATGATTTATTCATGTTGTGAATGCAATTACACATACCAAATTGCTATTCATTTTATTTTTCGCATACGTATACTTTATATTGTAAATATCGTATATCATGTATATGTTAGAATACATGTATGCGTATGGAATCTGTTGATTTGCTTGCCATGATTAATTATCCTCGTTATATGCTTGATATGTATACGGCAACTCCTTGGCGAAAGGACTTGCCCTAATATGCAATAGAGACGACATACGTGATATATGTTGAATAGTGTAACCTAAGTGTTTGAATAAATGCCTAAGTGAATTAGTAGTTAGTAAAGTGTGATTGTTAAGGTGGTTGAGATATGGATCTCCATCACAATACTAGAGTGTATGATTTCCTCCATGAATCATGTGACTTAGATTTTTCATGTTAAATGAGTGTATGATTTCCTCCATGGATTATGTATTTAGTTAAATCATGTTAAATGAGTGTATGATTTCCTCCACGTACTGTATTTACATTCAAGTTATATTGGATATATCTCATATGCCTGATATTGAATCTGTATGTGGATGAGGTTGTGCTACAGTCCAGGTAATCGGTAATTGCACTCCAAATCATGGTTGAGGTTATTTTCGCCACATAGGATGAGTTTAGCGAATCTGAGTCATGCTTGGGATGTTCGACAGTGGTTAGGCCACACGGAGTCCTTATACATTCCATGTCGTTCAACTCAACGTGCGCTTGGCCTAGTTGAGCTTATCAACTAACCTGATTGACCGATGCTTGTTCATCATGTTTGGTCGCTACTGTTTGAATCTAAGGCACTGAGCTTACCAGAAAAACTCCCATTAACCATGGTACCAAGATTCCCTAAGACTCATGAGCTGGGCATGGTGGTATGGGACACCGTGGTCGTGCTGTCAGCCTACGCTGGGGCCACAAACCTCCCTGTAGTGACCAGTGAGCACCCTACTCTAAGCAGATTATGGTGGTATGGGACACTATATTCTTGTTATCGGCCAACACTGATTGGTGACAAGCCTTCTGTAGTGACCTTGAGTTTATCCTGACACTGCATAAGGGCGATGAGTCCCGTTGTAGTCTTGAGGATATAAGTATGTCTATATTGATAAGGTGATGGGGGAGTGGTGTAACGATTGGGCGCAATAGCCCTGACAATCCTTGCAGTGACCTAGAACCATAATATCGTATGAGATTCCCTAGGAATGACGACCCTAGAATGGATCACCGTTGGGAAATGATATAAGGGAGGTGTCTTAGCTTCTCAATCCTTCTATATGAAAAAGACTAATAAGAACTTGGTAAGCATATTCATAACATTGCATTGCATGTGCTAACGGGGTTGGTGATAGAGCACTAAGGAAGTGATTTATGCCGTGATCGTTAGATGATGTCGCGGAGGGGATTGTGGTGAGGACATGCATCATTCTTCATATCATCCTTGCATTAACAAGAGTACCTAGGACCTGTGTGATTGTACTGCCTTATCATTACTGCTTGATTGGATTGATAACATGTTAACCTCTGCTATATAGTACCACTGAGTTGATCACTCACTCCCACGTTCTGGGACGGTGTTTAAATACCAACCAAACTCTGACTTAGCTGCAGGAGATGGCGATGCTTGTGAGGCGGAGCCAGACTTTGACGAGGATGAGGAGACGTTCTCGTATATGCAGTTCTCAGGCGGGTTCATGTGGGCCTTGTCCTGACTAGCGGGGATTTTTTAAGATTTGTACTTGATAAGTTTTTCACAGTTGATACATGTATTTTTGAGACACAGATGTATATATTGCCCTAGGCAGAGCACGCATCATTTGGGGATTTATTTTGAATTATATATGAATTTAAGTCTTCCACTTACATTTCCTCAATATCCCTGAATTATGTCTGCTAATCTGGCTTGATCTATTTCATGTTTTTTGCATTAATACAGACAACATACAATCATCATCAAATATGTTGCATAAGTGATGTTTTGGAACTCGGGAGTTGAGTTATGCTCGACCCCCGAATTTCAGCATTTTTGGTAAGAAAACCCATCATAACACATGGGGTAGAGAATCCAATGATGTCTTAGGGAAGAAAACCCATAATGAGATTGCTAGGCAAGGGCTATAGGTAATAGGCTTGGTAGCTATATGTAATGATGAAACTAGGATAAGCTAACTCATCAAGGAAAATGTGCACTAACAACCAGGTGGGTACTACATCATGATCAACGGTCCAAATATTACGTAGGGTACATGTTTTGATTTACACCTCGAATTAGCGCACGAGACATGACATTGGAACCGCGACGACGATGCGGTCGCAAATGCATAGGTTTCGAGTTGAATCGATTCAAGTTTACAGGGTGGAACTTAGGGATGATCGTAAATGCTACCTATAGGTCGCGGGTCACAGGAATTTGATCAGAAGGACCATGGGACCTAACGGAATGGAATGGATACTTGGTTATGAGTCTGACGGCTAGTTTTAAATTCCAGAGTCATCTCGGGCAACTTGTCCATCTCCTTAATCATATCATTATTTAAATCGGGAGAGTGGGATGAGCATGCCTCAAAAGAGTCCTATGATTCACTTAAAAGAGATTCTTCATCCATATTTAAATTAAATATGTCAGATGGGTAGAGTAGATCATTATGGTCGACAATTTCCTATACCTCGGGATCACTTTACTCAGTCATAATTGAAATTGATTCCAGTGAATCTTGGGCCGTAAACTCATGATTATCATCCCAATACCTATTATCTTCTAATTCAGTACAATTCACAAGTGGGATGAGATCACTTTCCTCACATTATTTATCTAAGTTGAGTTGAGGCTCAAATAAACTAACAGCTTCTTCCTCATTGAAGTTGTTCACAACCCCATGTGTAAGGTCGCGATATAGTAATAATCTCAGTGAGAGCGATGTCAAATCCACAGAGACTAAACTTGTGTATATTCTAAAAGTAACTAGAATTAGAATTGGAAGAAGTTGTGAATCTAAATCTAAATTAATTGAAAGAGTAATTGTGATTAAAGTGATTAAAACTAAAAAATTTAAAGGTGGTAACTAGGGTTTCTAAGGATCTACTTGTAGGTTCTCAAGATGCTACCTTGCTTGATTCAGGACACATCTAGAATCAGAGTCCTATCTTATCCAATTGGTAAGAAAACATTTGTCAGATTTCTGAACTTCTCATGGATCTAATCATCAATGGATGAGAGTTGTGGGGATTTGGAAGTAATTCCATCACCTAACCATGCCCAAGAGACAAGGAAAACAACGGAGTTTACC
Source organism: Magnolia kwangsiensis (assembly GCA_037074715.1). Taxonomy (NCBI): domain Eukaryota; kingdom Viridiplantae; phylum Streptophyta; class Magnoliopsida; order Magnoliales; family Magnoliaceae; genus Magnolia; species Magnolia kwangsiensis. Next base: position 73,011,152 of record CM073575.1, on the reverse strand, counting down.
AATCCCACAAATGATCATAAGAGAATTAGGAAGTTTAGGAAGGATTCCATCATCTCACCATGCCTAAGGGACGATGGTGAACAACGGGACTTACTAACTTCACAATCTCATATAAGAAAATAAAGATATTCAAAGCTATCACAGATCTATTGTAATTTATCACAACAAACCATTAAAAACTAAAAATATTCCTTATAATTAAACTAGAATCTAAGAGAGTTCAACAAACATGAATCAAAACAAAGCAAACATCTTAATCACACTACAAGCTTCACCTCTTAGCCATAGCTAAGAGATTTAGCTAACCATAGACATGATTGAACTAAAATCTCTTAAGAAAAGCATAAAAACAACTAAAGAAAAGGAAAAAAAACTCTTGGAGACGGATTCTCTATACTTTTACTCCACTCCTCAGACCCTAGAAGATACCTAAGAACATCCTAGGGACTCCTATTTATAGTTTTGCAGAACCTCCTTTCGCATCGACTTGAAAATTTTCAGAAACTGACTCAAATTTATGCATTTTACGCAAAATCTGCGTAACCTTAGACTAGTCAAGGACAACCTTCGACTGGTCGAGGATGAAGGGAATTTAAAGGATTTTGTCACTAGAGTTCAAGTTGAGGAATCTTCGACTAGTCAGAGAAGGCAGATTTTTAGGGTTCTTTTTTTTTACTTCAAGTCTTCAATGCTTTCATTCCTCACTTATATTTCTTGGATCTTTAACATGTGAATTCTTCATTCTTAGCTCATAAGATCCATTTTTGACTTTGGTGATTCTTGAGTGCTAAATCCATGCTTTTAGCATCATTTTTAATCCAAGCTCTTAAATTCACCTTGCAACACAAACATGATTAAAACAAAACATTAAGCATTATCATGTTCATAAAACCAAGTAATAAATGGGGGATAATATACAATATTTGACCCTTAACACAATCTCTAACTAGCATTTTGCTAGTCCCGATCAAAGTATACAAAAAATGAACTTCAATTCGCAATGTTCAAACCTTTTTCAGAAAATAATCCTTTATGTAATTAAGTATGAATGAGTAGACTCAAGATGAGAAAGTGAGATTTTGAAAACCTAGAGCTGAATCATATAAGCAACCAGTCAAATAATTTCTTTATCCATTAAGTCAGAGCATAGTTCGCATATCAAATTTTTCAATGTGCTCAGTGAAAATCAACTTCTCATAAAAATATTATATTTTTATAATGTTAGCCATGCTCATCACTTCAAGATTGGTTAAAAACACGACTACTGATTCCGAACTTATCCCCTTTATCTTCTTTTTCTAGTTTTTTATTTTATATCGACCGTCATTTGTATTCATTCAGTCTTTTCAGCCTTTTCTCTTTACTTTCAGATTTTTCATTCTTTTTTAAACTTTTTTAGTCTTTTCATCATACATAACCTTTTTGTTGATCTCTTGTTTTGTTAACTAGTCCTTTTTCTTCTTTTAAGGTGGAAAAAAATTATCCAGACTCGATTCTCAATATCTTTCAATAATTATCATGCTAACAATCAGAAGATCTAATACTATTCATAGAAAGTAAATTGAAAATGTCTTGTGATTTAGTTTAATATGATATTCAAACCTCTTGGTAATCTATTTGAATTCAAGAACTTTAAGCAATAGATTACTTAAATGATCAAACTCTAACAGTTCAAAATTCAATTTATATCTTATCATCATACTCAAAACAGTTATAAATACACAATTCATGGCTTCCAAATAGATAAACATTGAAAAATTTTCAAAAAATTTTACAAATTTTGCTCACTACTAAGAAAACATTGATTAGTTTACCTAAAATCTACATTATCCTCAATGTAAAAGAAATAAGGATGATTTGCAAAAGAGACAGCGTAGTTAAAGAATAAATGATGGAAAAGTAGTACCTGATGAAGGAGTTTTGAGGCTTTTTCCAAAGTATCTCAGTGTGAAGGTGGGTTAGTACAAGAATTAAACAACCGAAAAGAAAACTATCCCAAATAAATGGAAAGAAAACTATCCTAAAATAGTGGAAGAAAATTAGTCTTAAATTCTATGAAAGCAATAAACCTAAGTATACCTCCGTTAGATTGGGAGGTCAATCCTTGTAAACAGGATTAGTCAAAGGTATGGACATGTCCTCTGAATCAAATTTCTCAACAAATGGCTTCAACCGATGTCCATTTACTTTAAAAGCATTGTCATTGTTTGGATTCTTTATCTCAACAGCCCCATGAGGATAAATATTAGTAATAGTGAAGAGGCCAGTCCAATGAGATCGGATCTTACCCGGAAAGAGATGTAACCAAGAATTGTACAAGAGAACTTTTTAACCAACTAAGAATGATTTTCGATGGATGTTCTTATCATGAAACACCTTCATCCTCTCCTTGTAAATTCTTGAGTTCTCGTATGCATCATTTTAGATCTCCTCAAGTTCATTCAATTGTAGTTTGCATAGCGAGCTAACGTTGTCCAAGTCAAAGTTCAAATTCTTAATAGCCCAGTAGGTTCTATGTTTCAATTCCATAGGTAAGTGACAAGCTTTCTCATAGATGAGTCTAAAGGGAGATATTCTAATAGGAGTTTTAAAGGTTGTACAATAAGCACATAAAGCATCGATCAAGTAGATTGACCGATCCTTACAGTCAGGGTCAACCATTTTTTCCAAGATATGTTTAATCTCCCTATTGAAAATCTCAGCTTGTCCACTTATCTGTGGGTGGTATGGAGTGCTCACCTTATGAGAGATGCCATATTTCATCATTAAATTAGTAAATGGCCTATTACAAAAATGTGAACCTCCATCACTAATGATGGCTCGAGGCGTTCTGAACTAGGAAAGGATATTTTCTTTTAAGAATTTAATGACTGTTTGATGATCATTGTTTTAGCATGGAATTGCTTTGACCATTTAGTGACACAGTCTACAGCAAGAAAAATATATAAATTTTCAAAAGATTGGGGGAATGGTCCCATGAAATCGATGCCTCAACAATTAAATGCTTCAATGATCAGAATGACATTCAAAGGTATCATGTTTTGAGGGAAAAATGCTCCCAATTTCTAATAATGCTCACAAGCTTTAAAAAACTCATGAGTGTCCTTGAACATAGTGGGTCAGTAAAAGCCACACTGTAGAATTTTGGCCATGGTCGTTTTGGTAGAAAAGTGACCGCCACAGACCTGAGAATGACTGAAGTTGATAACACTATGGTATTCATTGTCTGGCACACATCTCCTCAAGATTTAGTCTGGGCAATATTTAAACAAATATGGATCGTCCTAGAAGAATTTACGTACTTCGATGAAGATTTTTTTATCTTGCATAGTCCAATGTGTCGGCGTGAAACCTATAGAAAGATAATTAATGATATCTGAAAACCAAGGTGAATGGGAGAATTTGAACAATTGTTCGTCAGGGAACATGTCATTTATTTGTCGTCTCAAGAGAACCAGAGAGAACAAGGTGGGAAAGATGGTCAACCATTACGTTCTTTGCTCCATTTTTATCTTTTATTTCCAAATCAAATTCTTGGAGTATGAGGATCCACCTTATCAGGTGGGGTTTAGCATCATTCTTAGAAAGAAGAAACTTGAGCACCGCATGATCTGTGTAAATGATGATCTTGTATCTGATCAGGTAGGACTAAATTTGACCAATGTGAACACTACCGTTAAGAGTTCCTTTTCCATAGTAGATTAGTTCACTTGGGCAGGATTTAGAGTTCTACTTGCATAATGAATAACATAAGGTTTCTTTTCTTTTCTCTGGCCTATAATTAGACTCGTCGCACATAAGTTCAAAAAGGAGGCTACAGTCAGGTGGATGCATGATAGGTGTAGTGGTTAACATGCCCTTGATCTTAGTAAAAGCTTTTTGACATTGCTTAGTCTACTCGTATGGTGCACCCTTTTTAATTAGATTACATAAAGGACGAGAGAGGTGACTAAAGTCCTTTATTAATCTCATGTAGAAACCGACGTGTCTTAAGAAGGATTGCATGCCTTGTATGTTCATAAGTGGAGTTAAGTTAGAGATAAGATCAATTCCCCTGGACAAAATGATGTGTCAAAGGAAAATTCCCTTACGAACCATGAAATGACACTTCTCCCAATTAAGTACCAATTTTTTTTCCTCACATCTCTTTAGCACACATTTAAGATTCTTCAAACAATCGCTGAAGGATGGACCAAAGACACAGAAGTCATCCATAAAGACCTCTAAATATTGCCCCACCATGTTAGAAAAAATACTCATCATGCATCACAGAAAAGTGGTTGGGGCATTACATAGTTCGAATAACATCCTTTGGTAAGAAAAGGTGTTAAAAGGACATGTGAATGTGGTCTTTTCCACATATTTAAGGGATATCTCTATCTGATTGTAGCCCAAAAATATGTCAAGGAAACAGTAATAAGAATGACCAGCTAACTTTTCAAGATTTGATCAATGAAGGGCAAAGAGAAGTGGTCCTTCCTTGTGACAGTATTCAATTTCTTGTAGTTAATGCACATTCTCCAACCAGTAGTAACTCTAGTTGCCATGAGTACATTGTTGGCATTGGTTATGATGGTGATTCTGGACTTCTTAGGAACCACCTAGTTAGACTCACCCATTGACTATCAGATATTAGGTATATGATACCCACATCCAAAAGCTTAAGGACCTCGGCCTTAAACACTTCCTTCATGTTTGGATTTAATCTACATTGTAGTTGTTGGGAGCTCTTCATATTATCCTCTAGATTAATGAGGTGAGTAAAAATCAAAGGATCAATTCCCTTGAGGTCCGCAATCGACCATCCAAAGGATCCCTTGTGCTCAATGATAGTATATATGAGCATACTCTTTTTTTCTTGTTCGAGGTATGAAGAAATCACCATCGATTATGTCACATCTTAACCTAAATAGACATATTTCAAATTAAATGGCAAAGGTTTTAGGTCAAGTTTCAGTACCTTGAGGTTAGACAGTAGAGGCATTACATCAATTTGGGGCAATTTTTAGAATTGTGGCCTCCACCAGTTAACTTCAAGTACTAGTATAGTATCAAGCATGACACCCATCTCCCTAGTCATATCACCATCTAAATCATGGGAGTGGGCCAACCACGTCTCTAGAGGGTTAGAGGACAAAGTCATTAGAGTTCTCTCCTCCACGAAAGAATCAATCAAGTTAACATTGTAGGCTTCTTCATCATTCTCTACATGTTTATCTGTATTAAAAAAGATATTCAACTCTAATGTCATATTTCTAAAAGACAAACTTTTAACTCCATTCCTTCAATTAATGATTGCATTTGATGTGACAAGGAATGGGCGACCAAGAATGACAGGAATTTGAGTGCTCATGTCCACGATGGGTTAAGTATCCAGGATGATAAAATGTATCGAGTAGTGAAATTTGTCAACCTGCACCAACACATCCTCAATTACCCCTCTCAGTACATGAACTGAGTGATCAACAAGTTGTAATGTGGTCCGAGTGGGTTTTAATTCACCTAAACCCATTTGTTCGTAAACCGAGTATGGGATCAGATTTACGCTCGCTCCTAAGTCAAGAAGTGCGTGATCAATTCGGTAGTTCCCAATTACACAAGTAATGGTTGGGCAACTGGGATCTTTATATTTCTGTGGCACATCTTATTTTAGGATGGCACTTACTTTTTTAGTTAAAAATATTTTCTTTTGAATACTTTGTCATCTTTTGCTCGTACATAAGTCTTTCAAAAATTTATCTTATGAAGGTATTTGTTTTATGGCGTCAAGTAGAGGAATATTGACCTTCACTTGTTTCAACACCTCTGGAATGTCCTCAGAGTTTGAGAGAGGTTTTGGTGTAATCAATCGTTGAAGGAATGGTGCAATTGGCTTGCCTTAAAGTTTCGATTCTAACTCTTATGAAATATTGCTAGGTCTATCAGTTTTATCTACTTTCAGGTCCTTAGACTTCTCATCCCTTACCGAAATAGACTTGTCAATTATATTCCCACTCCTAACAGTGGTGATAGACTTAGCTTGCTCAATTTGATTTGAAGAGCTTAAATCACTTATTTCATATTGTAGTTTAGGATTGCCCTCTCTATAATCGTAACATGTGAATCCATCTTTTGCATATATTTTGTAAGTTCTCGATTACTTGAGTAAGCACCTGGGTTTGTGTGGAATTTTGAACCAGTTCTTCTTAAGGTTTCCCTTGATTTGGAATTTGATTAGGTAATCCTTGAGTAGCAATTTGTTCATTCCTCCAACTAAAATTTAGATGACTTCTCCAATTAGGATTATATGTATTAGAGATGGGTCCATTGAAAGGTCTTTGGTAATTATTCACGGTAATGGATTTCTCATTTATTACCTCTTGAAAAGCATGTATTGTTGGGTAATTTTCAATTGTGTGAATGTTGCAACCACAAATATCGCAAAAAGTTTTCTTAGCCTTATCCCTCTTTAATTTCATGGCCTCAAATTTCCTTATGAGATTAACCACTTTATCATTAATATCATCATCTTCTTTCAGAAGGTATATTCTGCCCCTCTCCTTTGATTGAGTGAGCTTAAAGGTGGTGCTCGATTTTAGGGAGACATCCCATGATTATGCATTTTTATCAAGTCTGTCCAAATAATCCCACATATCATCGATGTTTTTATTCACGAATTTCCCATTGCACATTGTCTTAACCAATTGGCGCATGGAAGATGTCGATCCATCATTAAAAAAATGTGTAATGCGTCATGTTTCAAAACCATGTTGTGGGCATGAACTGACAAGATCCTTGAACGATTCCCAACATTGAAAGAATGTTTCATCTTCCTTTTGGGCGAAGTTCATTATCAACTTTCTAAGGGTGTTCGTTTTATGGTGTGGGAAAATTTTCTTTATCAACTCCCTTGTCCTATCATTCCATGTACCAATAGATCGAGGGCATAGTGAATGCAACCATGTCTTAGCTTTCTCTTTCAAAGAAAAGGAAAAGAGTTTCAACTTGACTATATGTAAGACCCATATCTTGGTCCGTACCTTTCCGTAGACTTCCGCGGTCTTACCAGTCGAATTCTGGCAACCTTCGACCCTTAACCGATATCGACGCGCGACCCTGATTCATGTGCCGACAACCCGAGTCAACTCGACCCGAGACCAATACCATAGCGACCGCGCCATCCTTGCGGTTCCGATGCCGCGACTCGCGCGCCGAGGCGATACCCTGGTCAAGAGTTGTAGACCGACGTTCGGTGCGAGAAAATACCGCGCGTTGCGAAAACTAAGGGAATCTCTACGATGTGTCACATCAATCACATCAATCCCATCAATCAATCAACCCATCAATCCATCACATGTCAAGTACACATCACTTTATTCCCTTTTCCCAAGTAACCACAAAAGTCTTCACCACCCATACCTCTCTTACAAAAAAAGCCACAAAAGTCTTCATCTCCCATACCTCTCTAAAACAAAAGCCTCAAAAGTCAAGCTTTTCTTACACAACCATCACTCACCACATCCATCCATCACTCTCTCTCTCCCTTACATCACTCTCTCTCTTTCTCTCTTTCTCATTTCAAATCTCCAAGCAACTTCTAAGCCTTGGTACGGCTCATGATATTATGCATCCACCTGCATATTCCGCATTACTCTGACATTGCATGCTCATATTACTACCTTGCGCATATACTTTCACCACCCTCTAAGCTTTCTGTAAGCTTATGCACGACCGTTGCGTGCAGGTGACGTTGGATCGCAGCAGCGCTGAGGCAGGAGCACGTTGCAGTGTGTTTTGGAGTTTTTATTCTTTACCATTTATTTCCATTTATGCTCATTGTACTTATAAAGTTTTTGATCATAGTGGAAATGTAATGGAGTTCTTGGTTGTTGTTTGTGGGTTATGCCTTTGGTTATGCTTATTAAGAATCAAACTGACATTGAAAATCCTCCTCATAGCATCCCAGAATCGAAACCTGGCGAATGGGAGCTAGGAGCCGAGAATGGGGTTCTACGGAGGCTATCAGTGCCGGATTCAGCGATCGAGAATTTTGTGAGCCCGATTTCTGAGTTTGGGGCGTGACAGAAGTTGGTATCAGAGCATAACTTGGGAATAACCGAGAACAACATTACATGTCTATTATGAGTGAAGAATGGCTAAGTTTCGAAGTTCGGATAGCTTCGCGACCTTCTAATTCAGACCATTAATGTGCGTACCTTCGAGAGTTTTGATGTTGATAGGCGTCTTCGCTCTTTCCTGTAGGACATGGCACCTAGGAGAGTTACTCGATCGACTCCCCCACCACCACCTGAGGATTCTGCTTCACCATCGGAGGCTCCAGCTTTACCCCCTGCGTCTCTCATTCCACCCTCAGAGATCCCTGCTTCCTTCCCTGAGGATGACATTCCTCCACCTGAGGCCGATGCGGAGCCGACTTTGACTGTGAGTGCCTCTCAGTTGCAGCAGATGTTACAGGCTGTGACAGCTGCACTCCAGGGACAGGGCAGACGCCCAGTTGTTTCACCAGCTCAGGCAGAGCAGGAGCGCGCGAGCGCCTTACTTCGTAAGTTCAAACAGCTTGATCCCCCACGTTTCCAGGGTGAGCCAGATCCGACTGCAGCAGAGAGATGACACTCCGATGTGGAGAAGATCTTCGATACCATGTCATGTACGACCGAGCAGCGCGTCCGGCTAGCTGTATTTCTCTTCTAGGGTAAGGCCAAGCATTGTTGGACCTCTGTTACCCATGTTGTCGGACCTGAGTATGTCTGGACATGGAAGGATTTCGTTGATCGATTCGAGGAGCAGTACTTCCCCGACCATTTCCGCCGTCAGCGAGCTTTAGAGTTCGAGATCTGGTGTAGGGAGACATGACCGTGGCACAGTACGCGGCCCATTTTGTGGCTCTATCAAGATTCGCACCATATATGGTTGATGAGGAGGGGCAGAAGGCCCGTCGTTTCGAGCACGGCTTACGTTACGGCCTTCGAGGTCGTGTTATTGGGCATGAGCTCCCTACCTTCCAGGCAGTGGTACGGAGAGCTCAGATTTATGAGACTGAGTGGGCCGGTTCTCAGTCTGATCGAGGTCAGAGGAGAGACCGGAAGAGGCAGGCTTCTTCCAGTGATTTCCAGCAGCGTCGACCACAGCAGCAGAGGAGCACAGGTCGCCCAGCCTTCCGAGCACCATCAGCACCAGCAGCACCTCCACCACCACCTCAGAGGTAGTTCACCGGTACTTGCTTTAGGTGCGGTGCGACGGGACATCGTTCATGCGAGTGTCCCAGTCCCCAGCAGCAGCAGAAAGGTCCACAGCAGCAGAGACCCCCACCGCAGCAACAGAGACCCCCACAGCAGCAGTGACAACAGCCTCCACCACCGAGACCACCTCAGCAGCAGCATCAGCATCATTACCAGCCTCAGAGGCCACAGCAGCAGAGGCAGTAGTTTTGACCACCTCAGCGACCTCATCAGCAGCAGCAGCACGGTCAGAGGGGACAGGCACCTGCCCAGCCAGCTCCGGTTAGATTCTGTGCGGCTCAGCAGGATCTGCAGTCATCCGGAGGAGTCGTTGAGGGTATACTGCCAGTTTCTGCATGCATTACACTTGTACTGTTTGATTCTGGTGCATCGCATTCTTTTGTGGCCGAGAGCTTCTATCGATCGGCTGGCTTACTATTGGAGTCTGCTGATGAGAGCCTATCAGTATCGACTCCCTTGGGGAGGACTACAGTGTTAGGACGATTTTGCTCGTCATGCCCCGTTCTAGTTGGGGATACCTTTCTGCTTGCCGATTTATTCATTTTGCTGATGTCCGAGTTCGACGTCATCCTGGGCATGGATTGGCTCGCTGAGTATTATGCCATTTTGGACTGCGCCGCGAGGACCGTCATGTTTTGTATACCCGGCGTGCGGCAGTTCGAGTTCGTTGCAGAGGCCAGAGGAGAGCGGTTGTCTTGTTTGATGTCTTGCGCCATAGAGGAGCCTGTTGCCATTTGCATCGACCATTTGCCCGTGGTTTGTAATTTTTTCGATGTGTTTCAGGAGATTCCGGGATTACCGCCTCGTCGACTCATCGAGTTTCAGATTGATCTCGTGCCCGATACCTCGCCTATTTCGAAGGCCCCGTATCGTATGGCACCGTTGGAGTTACGGAAACTGCAGAAGCAGTTGAACGAGTTGCGAGAGTTGGGTTTTATCCGTCCGAGCAGTTCGCCGTGGGGAGCGCCGGTACTCTTCGTGAAGAAGAAGGATGCTTCGTTGAGGCTCTACGTTGATTATCGCGAGCTCAACAAAGTCACGATCAAGAACAAGTACCCGCTCCCTAGGATTGATGATTTGTTTGACCAGCTGTAGGGTGTATAGTTCTTTTTGAAGATTGACATGCGTTTCGGTTATCATCAGATTCGAGTCCGAGATGAGGACATTCCGAAGACAGCATTCAGGACGCGTTACGGTCATTTTGAGTTTCAGGTCATGTCCTTCGGACTGACCAATGCACCCGTGGTCTTCATGCAGCTGATGAACGAGGTTTTCCACCCATATCTGGATCAGTTTGTTGTAGTCTTCATCGACGACATTCTGATCTATTCGAGGACCCGTGAGGAGCACGAGCAGCATTTAGAGACTACCTTGCAGACCCTCCGCGCATACTAGCTGTATGCGAAGCTGGAGAAGTGCAAGTTCTGGCAGGAGGAGGTGAAATTCCTCGGTCATGTGGTGACGAGGGAGGGTGTCGCAGTGGACCCCTCGAAGGTCGAGGCAGTGCGTCAGTGGGGCCAGCCCACGACTGCGACAGAGATCTGTAGTTTCCTTAGTTTTGAGGGCTATTACCGACATTTCATCGAGGGATTTTCTCGTATTGCAGCCCAGCTGACCAGGTTGACTCGAAAGGGCGCAGAGTTTATTTGGAGTGACGCCTGCGAGCGAGCATTTATGGAGTTGAAGGACCGTCTGACGTCCGCTCCTATCCTCACTCTTCCCTCTGTGAGTGACGACTTTATTGTATTTACTGATCCTCGCATATCGGTTTGGGTGCTGGGGCCTTTGCGTCTCATCAGCTCAAGGTCCATGAGCTGAACTATCCTACACATGATCTGGAGCTGGCTGCAGTTGTCTTCGCACTGAAGGTGTGGAGGCACTACCTTTACGGGGTTAGGTTCGAGCTCTTCTCTGATCACAAGAGCTTGAAGTACCTCTTCTCGCAGTCTGAGTTGAATATGGACAGAGGCGATGGATGGAGCTCCTGAAGGACTATGATTTCGACCTTCAGTACCACCCGGGCAAGGTGAACGTGGTGGCAGATGCCCTCAGCTGTCAGCCACGAGGCCTAGTGGCGCAATGATGATTCAGGAGTGGCGGATGCTTGAGGATATTGTAGCGTATGACTTTGAGTTCGGCTTGCAATCTTCCATTGTGCAGTTATCGAGCTTGTTGATTCAACCCTCTCTTGTCACTAGGGTGATCGAGGCTCAGCAGGCTGATGAGTCATTGCAGAGTTATATGGCTGAGGTGGCATCTGAGGGTCAGGCTGATTGGGAAATCGGTACAGACAGTGGACTTAGCTTCAGAGGCCGATTATGTGTCTCGAATATTCCAGAGTTACACAGAGATCTTATGACCGAGGCACATCGATCGCAGTTTTCTATCCACCCGGGCTCGACGAAGATGTACCGTGACATGAGGCAACAGTATTTTTGGGCGGGGATGAAGCGCCAGATAGCCAGTTTTGTGGCCGATTGTGACACGTGCTAGCGTGTCAAGGCCGATCATCAGAGACCTCCTGGTCTATTGCAGCCGTTGAGCGTCCCGATGTGGAAGTGGGAGCACGTGTCGTCTGATTTCATTATGGGCTTGCCGAGGACTCAGGGCGGTCATGATGCCATTTGGGTTGTTGTGGATCGTCTGACAAAGTCGGCACATTTCCTTGCGATGCGTGCGACTTGGTCTATGGACCGGCTTGCGAGATTATTTATTGAGGAGATTGTGAGACTGCATGGCGTTCCAGTCTTGATCGTTTCTGATCGAGACTTGAGGTTCACGTCTCAGTTTTGGGGGAGCTTCCAGCGAGCGATGGGGACTGATTTGCAGATCAGCACCGCGTACCATCCGCAGACCGATGGCCAGACCGAGAGGGTCAATCAGATACTTGAGGATATGCTTGGGGCCTGCGCGATTGACTTCGGGGGTAGCTGGGATGAGGATCTGCGATTGGCTGAGTTCACATACAATAATAGCTATCAGGCGACTATCGGCATGGCTCCTTTTGAGGCACTATATGGCAGACCATGCAGATCACCGAGTTGTTGGATCGAGGTTGGAGAGCACCGTCTCCTAGGTCCCAAGCTTGTGTAGGAGACTTCAGAGGCTATTGACATCATCAGGCAGAGGATGCGCACAGCTCAGAGCCGACAGAAGAGTTCTACTGATCGTCAGCGTCGTCCCTTGGAGTTTGATGTAGGGGACCATGTGTATCTCAAGGTCTCACCCATGAAGGGCGTAGTTCGATTTGGAGCGAAGGGCAAGCTTGCCCCGAGATTCATAGGACCTTTTGAGATCACTGGGCACGTTGGCGCCGTGGCCTATCGGCTTGCCTTGCCATCACAGTTGTCTGGCATTCATGACGTTTTTCACATCTCCATGTTGAGGAAGTGTGGGTCAGACATAGTTCCCGTTATTGATTGGCAGCCGTTGGATGTTCGTGAGGACGCTTCTTACATTGAGCAGCCAGTCCGTATCCTTGATCGGAAGGATCAGGTCCTCAGAACCAAGGTCATTCCATTGGTGAAGGTGCAGTGGGGTCATCATTCTGTAGAGGAGGTTTCGTGGGAGCGTGAGGCTGAGATTCGAGAGCGTTATCCTCATCTCTTTGATGATTGATCATGTATTGTATTTTGTACGCTGTCCCTGATTCTATATGATGACGTTATGTTTCTTATTCCTCGCGAGTAATGCTTAGTTACGATGCTTGTGTAAATTTTGAGGATAAAATTTTTATAAGGAGGGGAGAGCTGTAAGACCCGTATCTTGGTCCGTACCTTTCCGTAGACTTCCGCGGTCTTACAGGTCGAATTCCGGTAACCTTCGACCCTTAACCGATATTGACGTGCGACCCTGATTCATGTGCCGACAACCCGAGTCGACTCGACCTGAGACCAATACCATAGCGATCGCGCTGTCGTTGCGGTTCTGATGCCACGACTCGCGCGCCGAGGCGATACCCTGGTCAAGAGTTGTAGACCGACGTTCGGTGCGAGAAAATGCCGCGCGTTGCGAAAACTAAGAAAATCTCTACGATGTGTCACATCAATCACATCAATCCCATCAATCAATCAACCCATCAATCCATCACATGTCAAGTACACATCACTTTATTCCCTTTTCCCAAGCAACCACAAAAGTCTTCACCACCCATACCTTTCTTACACAAAAAGCCACAAAAGTCTTCATCTCCCATACCTCTCTTACACAAAAGCCTCAAAAGTTAAGCTTTTCTTATACAATCATCACTCACCACATCCATCCATCACTCTCTCTCTCTCTCCCTTACATCACTCTCTCTCTTTCTCTCTTTCTCATTTCAAATCTCCAAGCAACTTCCAAGCTCCATATGTATGGAGTTTTGCAAAGCCTCCTAAGCTCCAAGTGGCCCACCTTCCTACCCCATCATCTCTCATCTCAACCCTCCATTCTTCATCTCATCCATTGAAGTTGAAGCTAAGGTGCCAAGGAACCCCTAGGAGCGAGGAGATCGGACGGTGGGTGCTAAATCATTCTAGTTTTTCTTATTTTTATGATGTGCCAAGTGAGGCCCACCGATCAATGGTGTGGATCTCACTTGGGACCGTAAAATGTGGCCGATGGCCCATTTGGATCATCATGATCACTCCATGATGGGGCCATTCTCCATGGACCCCATCATGATGTTTATTCCATTACAAAAAGGTCATCTAGACCATACATATTGGTGGGGAAAGAATCCCCACCGTTGATTTTAAGTTTGATGGTCCCTCATGCTTTAAGGCCCACTTGATGTATGATTCGTTGTACGGGAGGGCCCATAATGTCGGGGTCCCTCCATCACAAGCCGTGTCCCACTCTCCATGTCTCTCTCTCTCTTTTATTTATTTTATTTTATTTTATTTTATTTTTATGCAATAGGATTGTGTGGCCCACTTTAATGGACCCCACCTTGAAGTATTCCTTAGTCCAAATTTCCTTCAAGTGGGGCCCACCTTAAATGTTGAAATACACCATCCATCATGTGCTGGCCCACTGGAGCAAGGCCCACCTAAATGCTTGGGCTGTTACAAACGTCCAGCGTCCAGGGACGCTAGACGTCACTGTGCAAAATGCAAAAAAAAGTAGCTTGTTTCCAAGCTAATGGGGTGGCCCGCTTATATAGGCCCCGTCTTGATGTATGTTTATAATCCAAGTCGTCCATCCTTTTTCTCAGATTCATTTAGGCGTTGAGCCAGAAGATAGGTCTGATCTGATAAACAAGCGGGCCATACCGTAGTAAATAGTGGTTTTTCCATTAAAATCCATATTTATTCTTTCATTGGTCAAAAACATATCGCACATTGGTCTCATTGGATCGATCAGGGGCCATAGAATCCAATGAGCGGATCAGATTTTTCAGATATGGCCCCCACCTACCAAAAACCACAAAGTGCATGAATTTCAAAAAAAAAAAAAAAGAGGCAGCAGCCCATGCTGCTGCTGTGTCAGGCGCACGCAGGCTGCGCCTGCGTGCTGGTGGGCGGACGGGCGGCCAGGCCTCACGGCCCAGCTGTGGGTCCCCATCGTGATGCATTTTGAGCATCTGCTCCGTCCGTTTGATGGGACCCCTCCTCAGGTGGGTCCCCTCCAAAAATGAGACAGATCCAAAACGCAGGTGGCCCACACCACTTGAAATAGTAGGTTTAAAAGTCTACCATTGAAATCTAGTTTGGGGCCCACAAAAGCATTGGATCAAGCTGAAATTTTTGTTTTCCCTCCACCTAGGTCCGAGAGGCCTTATGAATGGCTCAGATGGCATTTGGGCATCAGGGTGGGCCACATCTGTGGCACCCACATAAATGTATGTATTTCATTTACACCGTCCACAGCCCGTGGACGGTGAGACTCACCATGATTTATTATTTCACCCACCGTCCAGCGGACGGTGGGGCCCTGTTGCATGTGTTTTACACACGCCGTCCATCTGTCTTTAATGATGGGGCCCACTGCAAGATGCCCATATTGATTTCTGTGGGACCCACCATTTTATGTAATTATGTATATTTTATAATATGAATATTTATGTATGTTATATAGTTTATAATGTATATTTTATAATATGAAAATTGTAGTGGGCCCTAGACCATGTGTCCCTATGAATAGTTTGGATGGAAATAAATATTTTGTAAGGCTCATGAGTCGGGACCCATTTAATTTCAAAAGGGCTATGGGTTAGGCCTATTGATTTATAAAATGCTTATGGGTTAGGCCCATTTGATTCGTACGAGTCCTATGGACTTGGGCCCACTTGCTATGGAAAGCCTATGGGTTAGGCCCATTTGATTCATATAAGGCCTATGGACTTAGGCCGATTTGATGTGTTGCAAGTCCGTGGGACTAGGCCCATTTGATGTACTTCAAGGCCCATGTAATTGGACCCTCTTGTTAAAATTTAAAGCCCATGGAAGTAGGTCATTTGATATATGTAAGGCCTAGGGGTTTAGGCCCATTGAACTCTTATTAGGTGTATGGGTTGAGGCCCACTTGATCTACATGTGCGGCCCAATTGGTGTGGCCCATTGGTCATATATTAGACTCATGAGACTAAGCTCATTTGATGCAATCCAAAGCCCACGGGTTTGACCCATTGCAATGCACATAAGACCCATTGGTGTGGCCCATTTATGTGGCCTATCTGATGAATAAAAGGCCCATAGGATATGGCCCATGTGATATATATGTAAGGTCCAATGGGGACAACCTACGGTCCATTGCAATGTATAAATCCATTGCAGACTAAGTACTGATGTTTACAAAGATCGTGACTTGGGAGCAATGTTGGTTTGACGTCCACGTTGCGAGTGTAATGTTGGTTGGATGTCCACATTACGACTCTCCTTAGGGCCCATTACTGGGTCGTTCTTATTGTGTATAGGCCGTCCAGGTCCATCTGCATTGTAAGATAGTTCATTTTATTATAACATGTTTAGTACAGTTCCATGACTCATGATCATACGCATCATATGTATGCTTGACGTGAGAGTTGTCTGATCATAGCATTTGCCTTCGGGCAGGTTGTTTATGGGCTCCCGGTTAGGCGGTGTTGCCCTACATGAGCGTACGATATGCGCAGGATTTGTTGCATGACTGGATAGCGTGAATCATGCATTTCGCATTTGTGTGACATGGTGATTATTATGCCCTAGCAACATCAGGGCCGTAGCCTCCACAAACGCACCGTGGTTGGCAGGATTGGATACCAGAAATCTCGTTATACATGGGGTACTATAGATATCCCTGGGTGAAAGTCTCTAAATCCTTATGGTACCAAGAGGTTGCTCCAACGTTTAGCCGAGTGGGTAGATGAGCGTTGAGTGCCGATTACTAGACGGTTACGCTCTCCACTTTGTCGTGGTCGGTTGGAAGGGGGTGCGGTCTTACCCGCCCGAGAGGAGGGGTAATACTAGGCTGAGTTTGACCAGCTCGAGGAATGAGTCCGCTATCGACGAGTCGCGCCCGATATTGGCAGACGGATAGTGAGGTCTTTCCCCTTACCTTATTGCGCGCGATGTGGCGGCAATCTAGCTTAGAGTGTACTAAACCCCAGTGATATTTCATATTTTGGAGCTGTATTGATGTGTGGACATAGATGAGGATCTGTATGCTTGAGTTGCATTGCACATCGCATGGCCTTAGGGTGGCCGATACCATTCATGTCTTGCATCGCATAAGCCTTGGTACGACTCATGATATTATGCATCCACCTGCAGATTCCGCATTACTCTGACATTGCATGCTCATATTACTACCTTGCACACACACTTTCACCACCTCTAAGCTTTTTGTAATCTTATGCATGACCGTTGCGTGCAGGTGACGTTGGATCGCAGCAGCGCTGAGGCAGGAGCACGTTGCAGTGCGTTTTGGAGTTTTTGTTCTTTACCATTGTATTTTCCTTTATGCTCATTGTACTTGTAAAGTTTTTGATCATAGTTGAAATGTAATGGAGTTGTTGGTTGTTGTTTGTGGGTTATGCCTTTGGTTATGCTTATTACGAATCAAACTGATATTGAAAATCCTCCTCGTAGCATCCTAGAATCGGAACCTGGCGAATGGGAGCTAAGAGTCGAGAATGGGGTTCTACGGAGGCTGTCAGCGTCGGATTCGACGATCGGGAATTTTGTGAGCCCAGTTTCCGAGTTTGGGGCGTGACACTATATCATCAGACATATTAGGAAAATATAAAGTGGTTATGATCTCATCAAACTCTTTTAAGTGTAAATATGAGTTTTCATATTCAAGCCCATGGAATTATGGAAGGAGTTGGATCACCCCTGGCTTGATGTCCATATGTCCCGTATTTTTTGAAAAAACCATGCATGAAGGCGTGCTCACCCCTGCCGGTTGTAAATAATCCTTTAAGGTAGGAGGTGGGGGTGCTTGATGCACCTCATTCTCATCCTGGACTTCCTCGACCCTAGGTTGAGGTGGATTTGAAGGTTGATTGACAGACACAACTTCAATTAACTCTATGTATCTCAAGTGGTGTCTAATCCTTTGATGGATAGATAACCCCTCAACCAATTCTCCTTCACTTAAGAGACGTTGAGTGTTGTCACGGACCCACTTGGGCATGAAAAAATCTCAGCCCTCAATTTTAAAATCTAATCTAAACCTAAAAGAAAGAAGAGAAATGGAAATCTAGAATGAGAGAGAGAGAGAGAGAGAGAGAGAGAGAGAGAGAGAGAGAGAGAGAGAGAGAGAGAGAGAATTAGAAAGAAGTCACCAAATTTGAAGGTTCTATGTTAGGATCCTGTAAAAGCACAAAAACAAACTGAATTAGTTTCTAAAAAATAAATAAGAAAGCAACCTAGTTTCTAAAAACAAAAAATAGAAAATAAAAAGTTTCTAACCTAGAATTAGAAAGTAGATCCAAGAAAAATAGAAAAGGAAAATTTCTAAAAAAATAGTTTCTAAAAAAAAATTAGGAAAGTTTCTAAACCTAGAAATAGAAAGTTAAGTTAGTTTTTAAAATAATTTAGAAAAAACCCAAACCTAAAAATAGAAAGTAGAAAAACCCTAATCATAACCTAATTCTAAAATTAGTCAATCTCAGAAAAATGTAACTGTTAGTCCTTAGCAACGACGCCAAAAACTTGTTCACAACCCCAAGTGTAGGGTCGTGATGTAGTAATAATCTTGGTGAGATCGAGGTCGAATCCACAAGGACTAATCTTGTGTATATTCTGAAAGTAACTAGAACTAGAACTATAAGAAGATGTGAATCTAATTCTGAATTAATTGAGAGAGTAATTGCGATTAAAGTGATTAAAACTAACAAATTCAAAGGTGGTAACTAGGGTTTCCAAGGATCCACTTGTAGGTTCTTAAGATGCTACCTTGCTTGAACAGAACTGGAATCAGAGTCCTATATTATCTAATTGGTAAGAAGAGATTTGTCAGATCTCTGAACTTCTTATGGATTTAATCATCAATGGATGAGAGTTGTGGGGATTTGGAAGTGATTTCATAACCATGCCTAAGAGACAAGGCAAACAACAGGATTTACCAATCCCACAACCAATCATAAGAAAATTGTAAAGATTAGGAAGGATCTCATCATCCTACCATGCCCAAGGGACGATGGTGAACAACGTGACTTACTAACTTCACAATCTCAAATCAGAAAATGAAGATTTTTAAAGCTATCGTAGATCTATTGTAATTTGTCATAATAAACCATTAAAAACTAAAAATATTCCTTATAATCAAACTAAATTCCAAGAGAGTTCAACAAACATGAATCAAAACAAAGCAAATATCCCAATCACGCTATGAGCTTCACCTGTTAGCCCTAACTAAGAGGTGTAGCTAGCCATAGACATGATTGAACTAAAACCAATTAAGAAAAGTATAAAAATAACTAAGAAAAAGGAAGAAAACTCTTACAATGGCTTCTCCACTCCTCAAACCCTAGAAGATAACTAGGACCATCCTAGGGACCCCTATTTATATTTTGCAGTAGCTCCTTTCACGCTGACTTGGAAAAATTCGAAAACCGCATCAAATTTATGTAGTTTGCACAAAATCTGCGTAACGTTAAACTGGTCGAGGACAACCTTCGACTGGTCGAGGGTCTCCTTCGAATGGTCAAGGATGATGAAAATTTAGAGGATTTTGTTGTTGGAGTTCAAGTCGAGAAATCTTCGACTAATCGGGCGACTAGTCGAATGAGGCATATTTTTAGGGTTCCTTTTCTTTACTTCAAGTCTTCAATGCTCTTCTTCTCTCTTCAATTGATTTTTTTTGGATCTTTGGCATGTGAATTCTTCATTCTTGATCTCATAAGAACCATCTTTGGCTTTGGTGATTCTTAAGTGTTAAATCCATGCTTTTAGCATCCTTTTTAATCCAAGCTCTTAAATTCACCTTGCAACACAAACATGATTAAAATAGAACATTAAGCATTATCATGTCATAAAACCAAGTAATAAATGAGGGATAATATGTAATATTTGATCCTTAACAGAAGTCAAGTGTGTCATGCGACTGGAGTGTGTCATCATCATTATATTTGAAAGATACCCATGTCTCTTGATCATTCCTTTGGACAGTCATCGAGATCGACTCTTCGAAAAATTGAATTTTATGCTCCTTAACAAGAACTCACTCCTCATTCCCAATTCCTATGTCCTCCATAAGTGAGTTAAGATCACTTACCTCTGAAAAGGCCGAGCTCAAAGTCCTAGAAAGTGGGGGGGGGGGGGGGGGGGGGGGGGGGGGGGGTGGGTTAATAGGACTATGTTAAATAAAAATAAATGCGAAATACAAAGACAGATAGCACAATTAAATAACAACCTCAAATGCATTAGTCTTAACAGGTTGATACAAACAAGTTCTAAGGACAACCTTTCACCAAAAACTAAGGTTTGTGGTAGGACAACCTAATGTTTAGAACATTAGTAAGTATCAAAAACTTAAACTGAAAATGAGGCGAAGGAAATAAACTAAATTATTACAACACTCACCATAAGCGCATAAAGAAAATTACAACATTCAGCACCACACATACATCACAAACATCATCCAAACTCTGAGAATTATAGTGGTTCGTGTATGTACACCAATTGTTCGAAAACAGCCACCACTACTCCACTCTCAATATCCTCACCCACAGGATATTGGCTTCACTACGAAATAAGATTATCCAAGGTTCACCTTAAATTTTTGACAATTGTGTTTTTCAAATGGGCTTACACAATTACAAAAACTCCACACACTGAGATTTTTTGGCTATCTCAATCAAAACCACAAATAGAGATTTTCTTGGTTAAAGCTCACAAACTAAGAATACAGAAAAATTAAAATACTACTTATCTAAAGATTCTCTTTTAATGTAGCCCAGTAGACCCAATTCCTTGTAGATGTAGATTCAATGTTCAATCTCACAAGCGGAAGGGTTATATGTCTAGACGAATTTTAAATTAAATCAACCTAGGGCTAGCTTGAATTTGATTTTAGATCTCAAAGGGTATAGCAGAGTTCCCATTTAATATAATAGATTTGAATAAGGAGATCAATAAAATCAAATAGAAAAGTTATAAAAGAATCTAAAACTACTAACCAATAGCTTCTCAATAGTGGGGGCTTATCTCTTAGAGTGGTGACCTGAATTGGCTTGGAATGAATTAAAAATTTTGAGAAAAGTCCACTATTTATCAGCTACAAATCGGTTCACTCGACTGGTCTTGAGTTCGGCTCAACTAGCCTTAACTGAATGACATTTCAAATTTTCTTGTGTGATTGGATAAAACAGATCCTCGACTAGTCAAGTGGCTCACTCAACTGGTCGAGTGAATAAAAATCGCATTGCTGAAGTACGCATCGAGCCACACTTGACTGGTCGAACTGGTATCCATGACCGGTCGAGCAGGTACTCAACTGGTCGAGGACCTACCAAAAAATTTTAAAATTTTAAATTTAAATCTGGATTGGCTGAGAAGAACTTTGGATTGGTCGAGCCAGTGCTTGGAATAGTCAAATGAAGACCATGGCTAGTCGAAGCAAAGCCTAAATAAAGTACAATGACCCAAATTAAGTATGCAATGATAATGACCTAATCGTAAGGTCTTTCTAGTGTCATGTATACCTTAAATGTGAGTACTGAAATTGAATTAACAGTCGCTTCAGTAGATAGGGCATTGTGAAGCACATGGAGCTTGACCTTGAATTCTTGAACTTGTCTCGAGCTCTTGTCTTGATACTTGAGCTTGTTCTTGTGACTTGAGCTTGAAGTAGTGTACTTGAGCTTGAATTTAAAACTTGATCTTGAGCTTTAACATAAGCTTGAACCTTAAGCTTGAAGATCGAAGTAGTGATGCACTTGAGCTTGAGTACCTCGACTTGATGATCTTCAACTTGATATTGTAGATGAACATGCCTACTTGTAGCACATATAAAGTCGATGTAGATAACACCATGCTCATCTTATAATGAAGGTGAACTTCCCATCAATTTAAACTTGAAGGTGAACTTTCCATCTATCAAAATAAGTTAACCATACTACAGTGTTTTGGCACAACAAAATTTGACAACTTAGGGTGCTAGATTTACAACTTAGCACTTAGAATCTCCCCCTTTATCAAATTTGTAACAAAACAAACTTATGAAAGATTAACCTATTATAATACACAAATTCACTTAGTTCAAACAAAATCTAAACAAGCATAAACTCCCCCTCAATTAAGCTCAGTAGAGACCTGTATTAGGAGATACATATACATTTTTTTTAAAAAAATCATTTCCACACAATACATGCAAATCCACATCTCTACATCTCATTTAAATAACCATAACCACATTATATATATATATATATATATAAAGATTAAGATATAAGATATAAGCAATCGAATACCCAATTTCTCCCCTTTTTGTCACAAAATGACAAAGGAAGAAAAAGATAGAAATATGTGAAATGTGGTAGCAAATAAGAGAAGAGAGTAAGAAAGAGTGTGAAAGTTAGCAAATTAAACCATAATAAGGAGTATCAACATTAGAACTTAAACATGTCCAAAATTTAGAGTCATCAAGCAAATTAATGTTTGAGTGAATTATTACAAGTCCAACAGAAGTAAGAGAACTAATTAGAACCAGATGAAGAGGGAGGTGGTATGGATGAATCAATTTGGAGCAATCCCTTATTGATGCGTCTAAAATACTTACACATATATTTCATTTGGTTGTCTTGAGAAATTTTCAGTCCATCCACCTCTTTTAGTGAGTGAAGGCACTCATCAAAACTAGAAGACTGAAAATCAGGATCAGCCTCAACATCATCAGATTCTAATTCATTAAAAAATATCTTTCATATCGGTATCAGTAGGTAGCGTATCTTCCTCTCCAACTTCTCTAACCTCTCCAGCACCCCTATCTGAAAGTGCCCCTGCAAGTTGTAACACCCTGAAAATTGGGGGTCGTGTATAAACTCAACTTCCGAGTTCCAGACCGTCACTTATGCAACAAAAATGATTATGATTCAATGTTGTCTGATTTAAAGCATTCACATGAGTAAAAGTATACCAAAACTACAATTCATACTTCAGGTCCAGTGATAAAAGCAAGCGGAAGACTAAACAATATATATATCACTGTATGGAAAAACAAAGTAAACCTCATCTGTCTCTAAAGTATGAATACATCTCTGAGTCTCATATACATATACATGAACAAAAATAAATATCCAAAATAGTCCCACTAAAGTCCCATCGATCCAGGTCGCCTATGCAAAGCCATCATGATACTGCATGTACGAGAAGTCGTCCTGGTCCTCGTCAAAGTCTGGCTCCACCTCCTGGATCTCAGCCTCACCTGCATCTACAACAGGGCCTGGTGGGTGTTGCAAACACCATCCCGTAACGTGGGAGTGAGTGATCAACTCAGTGGAATCATAGAGCAAGGATTAGCATGTTCACAATTCAATCATGCGATAATAGTAAAGCAGTAAATCAGACAATCCTAATACTGTTGTTAATGCAAGATGATATGACGTGATGTATGCCCTCACTGACAATCTCCCTCATACGGCAACATCTTACGACCGTGGCATGCCACACTCCCTAGAGTGCTCCACATCTTCCAGGCACATGCAATGCTATGGTGACATGATTTCCAAGTTGTTATTAGTCCATTCAAATAGCAGGATTGGGAAACTAAGGTACTTCCCTTATATCAATCCCAACACAGATCCTGTCTAGGGTCGTCACTCCTAGTAATCTCATACGATGTATATTTCGTAGGTCGCTGCAAGGGCTGCCAGGGCTATTGCTCGCACTCGTTGCACCGCTCCCCCATCACCTTATCAATACAGGCCTACCGTACTCTACTGCTACTGAAGGGTCGTCGCCTCCCGTAGACTCAGAATACGCTCGCGGTCACTACAAAGGACTCATCGCCTGATCAGTGTAGGCCGACAGCTAGAATATAGTGTCCCATACCACCATAATCTGCTCACGAGTCTAGGTGCTCACTAGTCACTACGGGGAGGTTTGTGGCCCCAGCATAGGCCGACAACTCGATCACGGTGTCCCATACCACCATGCCCGGCTCATGAGTCTTCGTGGATCAAGGTACCATGGTTAACAGGGTTTACAATGGTAAGTTCAGTACCCTAGGTTCAAGCAGTTATGACTCATACAAGGTGAACATACATCGGCCAGTCGAGTTGCTTGACGGGCTCGACTAGCGCGATCGCATCTCAAGTCGAACGACATGAAGTGCGTAAAACACTTCGCGTGGCCTAACCACTGCCGCCAACTCCAAACACGAATCGCGTTCATCGACGCGTCGTTCGTGGCTAAAACCAGTCAACCACGAATTCAATCGGTTACCGACTGTCTGGACTAAGTCTAGTCCCAAACACTTATGGAATCATATCAGCAAATTATATAAAAGTATTGGAATTGAAATACAATCATGTGAGCATGTTAACACATGTTATAACATTCAACTTAAGCAAATCTTCAAGCACATATATTCCATGCATGTAATGAAATCATGCATATAGTCAACATGTAGGAAATCATATAGGTCGGCATATTAATTAAGAAATCAATCTCAAACTATCTCATAACATCATTCAATTCAATACATACTAATACAAGCATTTATACAAACACATACACTACACACTTAAGTCTACATATAGTATGTCGACCCAAAGTGCGCAATTAGGCGAATCTCTTCGCCAAACTAATTATGCACGTATTCCTAACTTCCTAATGCGACAACAAACCATGTCAATCACATCAGCAAAATATGAACATAATCTGTACTTCCTACAAATGACTAAAATGCCCTAAATCTCATATTCTTCGTTAATTTACGAAACGGGAAACGGAGAGCATGTTGTACATGTCAAACGGCGATGTCGTCGATAATCTACTATTAAACGACATTGAAAGTGTTGGAAACCGTCAATCAAAGCGTCTAAAATCCTCACCTTATGTCTTACGGATGCGTGATTTTGAATGGAGCGTGTACGCTTCGTCTACGGCAGTAGGAGAACCTATTTTACAAGTCACGTTAGCTAACACGCTATGAATCTAAGTAACCCCTAAATCAGAAAGTTCTAGGGTTGTTTTATACCTGAAAATGCTGGAGAATCACCGGCTTGGTGATCAGGAAGTGTTGCTACAGCACTAGCAACCGGTGGCTCGGAGACGGGAAAAATCCCTTCTACTCTTCCTCACAAACTCTCACCTTTCCTCTCTCTCTAATCTAGGTTTTTGCAATTTTCAGATGGGAGAGAGGAATGAGGGTTTCAACCCCTTTTATAAGCTTAAAAATGCTAGAAACAGGCTCCGGAACGAAGTTTACTTAGTGCATATCCATTTCGGGGCTGTTTCGGTCCAAAATATGCTTTCTGGTGGTCCCCTGGTCGAATGCGATTGGACTTAAGCTCATGCGTACCAGATATAGCACGTATTAAGTTTTCAGTCTGGCAGGGTTCGCAGATCGCACGTGGCGGACCAGTTTCAGTTCAGCGGTCACCGCACGTAGATCAGGGCTGAAAGTCTCATGATATAAAATAGAAAGTTCTCCTGATCCAAGGGTGTAATCTGGATGAATTCTGACGGTCAGAACGCTTAATACTGACGCATCAAGTCGTGTGCCAGATTTGAATTTTAAATTCCAATTTTGTCCCCATTCGCACTCTCTTCGGTCCGGGCTCAATGAAATAGCCTGTGATTATCGGTTTGACTTGATTTTCGGAATGAGTGTCAAGTCCAGCTAGGCGGTTCTAACGGTCTAAGATAGGAAGTATCGGACTTTCGACGTGCGGTCTAGATCAAATACAAAAGTTCAAAGTGGTCTAGAGACCAAACCTGCTTAGAGTTCGATCCGGGGTTATAGAGTATTATAGAGTCGTTGGTTCTACTCAATTTGGGTCTTGTAGAACGTATTTAAAGTGATCAGGGACTATTTCCCAGCCACTCCAGCATTGCGCTAGCTAACTTACGCTTAATTTCCATAGAATTTAATTCTACGCAATTTAGGGTCGAGTTGGTACTCGAGTCCAATTATGAATTTTTCACGGGCGTTACAATCTACCCCCCTTAACAAATAATTTCATCCTCGAAATTTATACCTTTTCGTACTCCTCGAGAAGCTGTGGGTAGTTCTTTCTGATCTCGGTTTCTGTCTCCCAGGTAGCCTCCTCCTCAGAGTGATGCGTCCATAAAACCTTCACAAGGGGAATCACCTTGCTACGGAGTATCTGCTCCTTCCTGTCTAGGATACGTGTCGGTCGCAGGATATAAGTAACATCCTCTCCTAACTGCACCTGCTCCCATCTGATGATATGGGAAAGATCAGCAACGTACTTCTTCAGCATAGAAACATGAAATACGTTGTGAACGCTCGAGAGAGGCGTGGGTAAAGTCAATCGGTAAGCCACCGCTCCCACACGATCGAGGATCTGGAATGGACCAATGAATCGCAGTGCCAGCTTCCCCTTCTTCCCGAACCGAAGGACTCCCTTCATAGGGGAAACTCGCAAAACCCATGATCCCCAACAGTGAACTCTAGTGGCCTCCGCCTCGTATCGGCGTAACTCTTCTGTCTGCTCTGCGCTGTAAGAAGCCGACGTCGAATAGTATCAATCTTCTCTGACGTCGCCTGCACTAACTCTGGGCCAATCAAGCTATGCTCACCGACCTCTATCCAGCAATGCGGTGCGCGACAAGGTCGCCCATACAGCGCCTCATAAGGTGCCATACCGATACTCGCCTGGAAGCTGTTGTTGTACGCAAACTTCGCATATGCAAGACAATCATCCCAACTGTCCTTGAAGTCCAATGCGCAAGCTCGCAACATGTCCTCCAAGATCTCGTTCACCCGCTCTGTCTGTCCGTCTGTCTGTGGGTGAAAGGCAGTACTGAACTTCAACTTCACACCCATAGCCTCCTGAATGCGAGTCCAGAAAATAGAAGTGAACCGCGTGTCTCTGTCTGACACGATCTCCAACGGAACTCCATGCAGATGCACAATCTCCCTGATATACAATCTAGCCAGCTCGTCTGCAGAGTTCGTAACTCTGATCGGTAGGAAGTGCGCCGACTTCTTCAATCGGTCGATGATCACCCAAATGGAATCATGTCCCTTCCTCGTCTTCGGCAACCCAGAAATAAAGTCTATGGAAATGAAATCCCACTTCCACTCTGCAATCGGCATAGGCTGCAAAAGTCCAGGTGGTCGGTGATGCTCTGCCTTCACCTGCTAACAAGTGAGACAACGGGACACGAACTCAGCTACATGGGTCTTCATACCTTCCCACCAATACGTCCTCTTCACGTCACGATACATCTTTGTGCTGCCTGGATGCATCGCGAGTCTAGTAGAATGTGCAGCCTCGAGAATCTCTCGTCTCAAGTCAGGGACATCTGGGACGCATAGGCGGCCACGATAACGTAAGCCCCTATCCATACCAACTCACCAGTCGGCTTCAGCATCATCACTGGCCTGCTCTCAAAGCTCAGTAAGATGCGCATCGTCCCTCTGCGCCTCCATGACTAGGTCATCGATCTGAGATCGCACCTGTACATGTGCGATGAACTCAAACGGCTCCTCTACGGTGAGTTTCTGTTCAAAGTCTCGCAAAAACTCAACCATATCCCACTCGGCAACCATCAGCGGAGCCGCAAACTCTATCGCCTTCTTGCGGCTCAACGCATCAGCCACAAGGTTCGCCTTCCCAGGATGGTAAGAGACTTCAAACTTGAAGTCCTTCAACGTCTCCATCCATCGCCGCTACCTCATATTCAAGTCTCTCTACGTGAATATATACTTGAGGCTCTTGTGGTCACAAAAGAGCTCGAACTCCTCTCCATAGAGGTAATGTCTCCAGAGTCTCAGTGCGAATATAACGGTTGCCAACTCTAGGTCGTGTGTAGGGTAATTCTTCTCGTGCTTCCTTAATTATCTCGAGGCATACGAAATTATCTTGTCCCTCTGCATAAGGACACAACCCAAACCAACGCTAGACGCGCCAGTATATATAGTGTATCTAATCCCTTGCTCTGGCAATACTAGCACAGGGGCGGATGTAAGTCTGTCCTTCAGCTCCTGAAAAGCTGACTCCGCCTTGTCATTCAAGGCGAACTTCACGTCCTTCCGTGTCAACTGAGATAAGGGTCTTGCGATATTTGAGAAGTCCTGAATGAAGCGCCGATAGTAGCCAGCGAGACCCAAGAAACTCCTCACCTCAGTGACAGAACCAGGCTGCTCCCAGTCCTGCACTGCAGCTACCTTAGACAGGTCAACTGCCATGCCATCCTTGGACACCACGTGTCCCAGAAACTTCACCTCCTGCTTCCAGAAGTCGCACTTCTTGTACTGTGCGAACAACTGATGCTGTCTAAGCGTATCCAGGACCAAACGCAAGTGCTCCTCATGCTCCTCTCGACTCCTGGAGTACACCAAAATGTTGTCAATGAATACAATGACGAATCGATAGAGGATAGGTCGAAATACACGGTTCATCAGATCCATGAATACGGCTGGTGCGTTCGTGAGACCGAACGACATCACGAGGAACTCATAGTGGCCAAAACTGGTCCTAAATGCTGTCTTCTGCACGTCCTCATCCCTGACGCGCAACTGATGATATCCTGACTGAAGATCAATCTTCGAGAAGTACTGTGCTCCTCTCAACTGATCAAACAAGTCATCGATCCTGGGTAAAGGTTACCTGTTCTTCACCGTAACCTGGTTCAACCTGCGATAATCAATACACAATCGCATCGAACCGTCCTTCTTCCTCACGAACAAGACCGGTGCTCCCCAAGGAGACACACTAGGCCGTATAAGGCCAAGCTCTAGCAGACCATCAATCTGCGTCCTTAACTCCTCCATCTCACATGGTGCCATGCGATACATCGGTAGTGAGACGGGTGTAGAACCAGGAACCAGATCGATAGTGAAATCGATCTCACGTCGGGGCGGCAAACTAGGGATCTTCCTGAACAGATCCCCGAACTCGGAAACAACTGGCACATGCTCGAGTACCTGGGCACCCGCGTCGTGCAATAAAGTGGCGTAACTAAGTATGCGGAAAGGGAGATTTACCCGCACTGAAAACGTGAAAGGCGTGCCCTCAGGCTCGTACACCGTCACCATACGAGCCTCGCAGTCAATCTAGGCCCTCCTCGCAGTCAACCAGTCCATGCCAAGAATGACGTCGAGATAAACGAGCGAGGGGTCGACGACAAGATCAAGAGCCATCGTCCTGCCTCCCAGATCAACTAAATAACCCTCACACATCTGGGTAACCCCCGAATAATCTCCATGAGCTGCAAAGACTCGCATGCTATCCATAGTGATAGTCTGTAACCCAAGACGCCTGACTACAGTACGCGATATCAAAAAAATTGTGGAACCAGTGTCCA
The DNA here is from genome assembly GCA_037074715.1 of Magnolia kwangsiensis. NCBI lineage: Eukaryota > Viridiplantae > Streptophyta > Magnoliopsida > Magnoliales > Magnoliaceae > Magnolia > Magnolia kwangsiensis. The sequence continues at coordinate 72,982,006 of CM073575.1, read as the reverse complement.
CCATCACAAGAATAGGGGTACCTCCAATATGGGCTGTGACCTCGAAGGCCGAATGCTGAAGAGTCGGTGTCGCAGCTGCCTCAGCTGTCAATGCATGAACCCGAGCCTGCTGTGGCCGGTTCGGCCGCTGTGTCAAGGGCCGTGGAGGCTGTCTGATCTGCGATACCGGAGGCCTGAAAGAAGGGTGCGCAGGAGCTAACCGTATAGGCGGTGCTGATATCGCCTGTGAATGAGTACGGTCAATCTTCTGCGGCGGTGAGAACCCGCTATCCCGCATCCGAGAGAAACAGCTCTACGCCAAGTGGCCTGTCCTCCCACAGTATGTACAAGTCAAATTAGGGCGCCGAAACGGTGGTACAGGCGCTGTAGTCCTAGCAGGAGGATCAATGCGAGGCCTCTTGCCTGAGAGGGGCCTGTCCTGCATGTCTGGTCACGGCCTAGAAGCAACAGGGCCACGAGATCGTGCACGTCGATCCACATCCTGCTCTGCCCGCATAGACATGTGAATCAACTCCGCATATGAAAGAATGGTCACACAGCACATCTTCGACCGAATGTCCGGTCGCAAACCCTCCAAAAAGCACCGTATGCACATCTGCTCATCAGCCAAAATCGTCGGGACGTATCTGCCCAACTCCGTGAACCGATGCTCATACTCTGTAACTGTCATGGCTGCCTGTCTGAGGCAGAGAAACTCATTCTCCCTGTCATGCCTGTAAGTCTGAGGATAATACTTCTCATGGAAGCGGAACTCAAACATTGACCACGTCCATACAAAGTTGGCGGCAACGGTCCGCAGTACGCTATCCCACCACAGGCTAGCCTCTCTCTCAAACAGGAATGTAGCCAGCTCTACCTGCTCAGCCTCGGTGCAATGTAACATCTGCAAGATCTTCGACACACGGTCGAGCCAGTACTCAGCCTCCTCGGGTCTATGAGAACCTGTGAAAGTGGGAGGCCGTAAGCGCTGAAATCGCTCTAATAGGTCCCGTGTATCGGCGGGATTCTCCGCAGGGTAAGCAGGCAGCGCAGGATGAGCCATGCCCTCATCCTGGGCATATGTATAAGCATCCTCAGCTGGATGCGCAGGTGGTGCAGGTGGAGTAGATGGAGCCGCACCCCCACCCTGGGCTAATGTCCCCACGATGGTAGTCAGAAGCTGCTGCTGCTGCAGCATCATAGCCATCATCTGCTCGAATCTGTCAGGAGGTGGAGCAGGCTGTGGCGGATGCTGTGTCGAAGTAGATGCACGATGTGGCTCTCTGACTGACGGTGTAAATGGCGATGGTCCAACTGTAGGACCAGCAGCAGGCTGAGACGCTCGAACTACCTCAGGAATCGGGCCCACAGCAGGATCCGCATGAGTGCCAGACTGCGAAGGAGTCTGATCCATATGCTCGCTCAGTGCAAGCCTAACTGTGTGTAACACCCCGGATTTTGGCCAATCTGGGATTTGACGTCCTTAGACAGTGGGTCAATTAAAACACCTGAAAAATCGTTCAGAACCCAATTCCATAGCCAAAGAAACCACTTAGGATAAATTTCTTTAGAAACTAAGCATAAGTTAGCTAGCGCAACGTTGGAGTGGCTGGGAAACAGTCCCTGATTACTTTAAATACGTTCTACAAGGCCCAAAGCGAGTGGAACCAATGGTGCTATAATGCTCTAAAACCTCGGACCAAACTCTAAGCAGGTTTGTTCTCTGGACCACTTTGAATCTTTGTATTGGATCTAGACCGCACGTCGAAAGTCCGATACCTCCTATCTTAGACCGTTAGAACCGTCTAGCTGGACTTGACACTCATTCCGAAAATCAAGTCAAACCGATAATCACAGGCTATTTCATTGAGCCCGGACCGAAGAGAGTGTGAATAGGGACATAGTTGGAATTTTAAATTCAAATCTGGCACACAAATTTGACGCATCAGTATTAAGCATTATGACCGTCAGAATACAGCCAAATTACACCCTTGGATCAGGAAAAATATCTATTATATATCACGAGACTTATAGGCCTGATCTTGGTGCGGTGACCGTTAAACTGAAACTGGGCCGCCACGTGCGATCTGGGAACCCAACCGGTCTGAAAACTGGATGTGTGCTAGATCCAGTATGCATGAGCTTAAGTCCGACCGCATCTGGCCTGGGGACCTCCAGAAATGCCCTTTTGGACCGAAACGGCCCCGATTTGGTTAGGCACCAAGTAAACATTGTTCCCAAGCCTATTTTGGGAATGTTTTGGGCTATAAAAGGGGTTAAAACCCTCACTCCTCTCTCCCATCCGAATTTGAGAGAAGCCCTAGCTTGGGAGAGAGAAAAAGAGTGAGAGATTGTGAGAGAGTGGGAGAGTTCTTCCTGCCACTTGTGCTACGTGTTGCACGTGCTTAAGCAACACTCCTCTACCGCTTTCCCGGCGATTCCACCGCGATCCTAGGTAAGTAAAAACCCTAAATAGTTGTTGATTTGAGTTTCCCTTGTTTCCATAGCGATGTAACTTATGGATCTCGTGTATTAGATTCCTTATTCGCCGTAGACGAAGCGTATATGCTCCGTTCGAATTCTCATCCCTAAAAGGGAAAAGGTGCGGATAGTAGACGCTTTGATTGACTGTTTTCAAAGCTTTCAATGTCGTTTAATAGTAGATTCTTGACGGCAACGCCGTTTGACATGTACAACATGCTCTCCGTTTCCTGTTTCGTAAATTAACGAAGAATATGAGATTTAGGGCATTTTAGTCATTTGTAGGAAGTACCGTTTACATTCATATTTTGCTGATGTGATTGACATGGTTTGTTGTCGCATTAGGAAGTTAGGAATGCGTGCATAATTAGTTTGGCGAAGAGATTCGCCTAGTTGCGCACCTTGGGTCGACATACTATATGTAGACTTAAGTGTGTAGTGTATGTGTTTGTATAAATGCTTGTATTAGTATGTATTGAATTAAATGATGTTATTTGATAGTTTGTGATTGATTTTTCAATTATTATGCTGACCTAAATGATTTTCTACATGTTGACAAAATGCATGATTTCATTACATGCATGGAATGTATGTGCTTGAGGATTTGCTTAAGTTGAATATGCATGGGAAGTATGCCTTGAAGATTTGCTTAAGTTGAATGTTATAACATGTGCTAACATGCTCACATGATATATTTTAATTCCAACACCTTTGTATAGTGTTAATGTAATTCCATAGATGTGTGGGACTTGACTTAGTCCAGGCAGTCGGTAACCGAGCGAATTCGTGGCTGACTGGTCATAGCCACGAACGACGCGTCGATGAATGTGATTCGTGTTGAGAGTTGGCGGCAGTGGTTAGGCCACGCGAAGTGTTTCACGCACTTCATGTCGTTCAATTCGAGATGCGATCGCACTAGTCGAGCCCGTCAAGTAACCCGACTGGCCGATGTTTGTTCACCTTGTATGTATCATAACTGCTTGAACCTAGGGTACTGAACTTACCATTGTAAACCCTGTTAACCATGGTACCTTGATCCACGAAGACTCATGAGCCGGGCATGGTGGTATGGGACACCGTGGTCGAGCTGTCGGCCTACGCTGGGGCCACAAACCTCCCCGTAGTGACCAGTGAGCACCTATGACTCGTGAGCAGATTATGGTGGTATGGGACACTATATTCTTGCTGTCGGCCTACACTGATAAGGTGATGGGGGAGCGGTGCAACGAGTGCGAGCAACAGCCCTGGCAGCCCTTTGTAGTGACCGCGAGCGTATTCTGAGTCTACGGGAGGCGACGACCCTTCCGTAGCAGTAGAGTACAGTAGGCCTGTATTGATAAGGTGATGGGGGAGCGGAGCAACGAGTGCGTGCAACAGCCCTGGCAGCCCTTGCAGCGACCTACAAAATATACATCGTATGAGATTACTAGGAGTGACGACCCTAGACAGGATCTGTGTTGGGATTGATACAAGGGAAGTACCTTAGTTTCCCAATCCTGCTGTTTGAATGGATTAATAACAACTTGGTAATCATATCACCATAGCATTGCATGTGCCTGGAAGATGTGGAGCACTCTAGGGAGTGTGGCATGCCGCGGTCGTAAGATGTTGCCGTATGAGGGTGATCGTCGGTGAGGGCATACATCACGTCATGTCATAAATGCATTAACAACAGTATTAGGATTGTTTGATTTACTGCTTTACTATTATCGCATGATTGATTTGATAACATGTTAATCTTTGCTCTATTATTCCACTGAGTTAGCTACTCACTCCCACGTTACGGGACGGTGTTCCGGACACCCACCAGACCTTTTTGTGATTGCAGATGATGGCGCGGCCTGTGAGGCAGAGCCGGACTTGATGATGATGAGGAGGATCCCTCCTTTATGCGTGTTCTGATCGACGGGATTACAGGGAGGTTGATTAGATACTTTGACATTTGTCATTTTATATTTTGTAGCGCACTCATGTATATTCGTTTCATCTACTTTTGGAGTATACATGTATGTATATAACCTGGTAACATGTTCACACTCTGGAGACATACAACAGTTTATATATGTTATACATACTATTACAGACTTCCGCTGGTTAATTTAACTGTCTCTGGAGTAGGATATGTTGTTCTGGCTTAATTTCACTCATGTTTAATACATTATCACAGACAACATTCAATCATACATATCTATGTTGCATAAATAACATTTTGGAACTCGGGAGTTGGGTTTTTGCTCGACCCCCCGATTTTCGGGATGTTACACTGTGCTCCCCGTAGCCTTAGGCGACATTCCCTATATTCAAAATAGGGCGCAACCTTGTCAGTCTCAATAGCACAAATACACCACAATCATTCACACAAGGAGTCAAAGGCATTCCATGCATTCCATTTAATCAAAATTGTCACAATACAAGGGATATATCCTTACAAGCATCATGACGAGAAATACATGGGAACTAAGACAGTTAAAATTGCAACAACAACATAAGCAAAGCACTAGCCCTAACAGGCTTACACACATAAAGCAGGAAATGACTAACTACTGACAACTACATCAAAGGTCGCATCTCTAGTCTGAGTCTGGTGACGGAGGAGGAGCACCCTTATCCTGCAAGCAACACAGGATCGCCTTCAAGGTGCAAGTCACCTTGCCTAATTTCTTCTTTGTAACGGCCTTAGTATCCTCGACTTCTGCGCGAAGTTCTTGAACTTCCCTTCGTAATGCGATCTGACTCTCCTCCATCCGAGTAATGCGATCGTCGATAGTAGCCTACACAGAAGGAGGAGGGCTCTCATCTGTATCCTGAGCCTCCTCTCCTGCCTCTTCCTGAGCTTCTTCCTGAACCTCTGCTCCAGGTTCTTCTTCACTTTGATCTTCCTCATCATCAAATTCATCCTCGCTGTCCTCCTCGAGCTGATTTTCACGGTACTGCGACCCAATCTTCATCTTGACCATAGTCGACTCATCAATGGTATGAATCGATACTGGCAATTCCGGCCCAAGTCTGTAGGCAAACTCAAGCGCAATCTTGCAAATCAGTCGGCCAAAAGGAAGCGATTCGGATGTTCTTCTTGACTTGGCTATGAGGATTATCTGTCGTAAGATGAAAGTAGCCATGCATACGTTCTCTCCCTGGGCCACCAGATACAGGAAATCAACCATAAGGTGTGTACATTCAATGCGATTTGTCGACCTGGGATAAACATTGAACGTGCAGATATGGTGCAGCAGGCGCAAATCATCAGACATATACGTCGCCTTAAGGCTATTATTAGGCTACCATGGAACCAACTTACCTCACAGAAACCTGGTGCGGCGATCTCGTTCACGCCTACTCCTCAGGTTCTTCTCACTAGGATGAACATCACCAAGAGGCACGTTCAGAAGTCGCGCAATCAGTCGCACATCAATCGTAGTCATCCAATCTCTACCAAAAGGGATTTTGAACTACAAAGGCTCCAAGGTAGGATTCTGGATACTAGCATAGAAGGCACGAACGGTGCTCACATTAGCACGAGCGCGAGCTTCAAAGATCGGACCCCAATGCGCAGCTTCAATGCGTTCAAACAATAGATATTTGCCAAATAGTCATCCATCTACGTCCGCCTCAAACAACACTTTTCGATCAGTGTATTGGCCGTGAGGCATCTCTGATAGAATTGCTCGCCCAAGGTGAGCATGGGGATCCAAATCCCGCTTTGTACGGCACTCTAGGGCTGCAGCTGGACCTGCGGCGGCGCTTGAACTTGCGGCACCACCCCGCGGTCTCCTCGATTGAGCAGGGCGACTTGGCCCAGCCTCGTCTGTTGTGGTTTTCCTTTTACCCATCAAAGATATGATGGATGAGAGTGATAAAAGGCCTAAAATGGCTTCCACGAAAGCCATGGAAAATGGAGAAAATGCGGAGAAGTGGCTGTCCAATCTGAAAAAAGGAGATCTAGGCATCGTAGAGGGATGCTTCAAGCTTCCCAAGAGTGTATTTTCAAGGAGAAATGAAAATGAAAAAGTGGAATGGAGCACCTCACGATTTCAGCTCGATTTAGGGGGTTTTTGGAGCTCCAAATGATGAAATCTTCAAGAGGAAGGGCTGCCAACTCCAAGGGAATGGTAGATGATGGTCATTTTTGGCCAAGGAGGGGTCTAGGGACGATTTGGAATTTCGAATTTTGGAAATGGTTGCTGAAAAATGAAAATAGGGCTATGGGGAGGGCTGTTTGTGAAGGAGGGGTATGTTTTGGGGGTTTTCTTTGGACGAGAGACCTATGGGGAGGGTATACATGCCATTTAAGGGCGTGCGCCAGAAAAGCACCTCAAAGGGGCCCACCTGTATGGCGATGCATCGCCGGATCGGCGATGGCATCGCCGACCGGTGATGCATCCGGTCGGTGGGGCCAGGTGGGTTCGGTCCCCCATGGTCCAAGGGCCCCATATATGTATGGTTCGACCCCTGGTTTATTGTATTTTGACCTACATAGGCCCAAACATGTGTTCGGAGCTTTCCAGGACCATTCCGCAATTCTGAATACCAAACCCTATGATGCATCATATGAATTTAGGATAGAAGGATCTAGTACATCCATCTAGACTCTTATTAGCTAAAGAAAGTGAAGTTAGAATGGCCTTATGGCCATTTTTCATGAAATTTTACTATTCACTGTAAAATTTTATGAAAGTATTCTTTTGTATTATTTTCACATTAGGTTTGTTGCTTAACATGTATTGGATAAGAAAGAAATAAATATTGGAGTGGTGAGAGGAAGAATTTTGAAGATTTTTGGCGAAACGGGGTTTTTTAGCCCTGGCGATTGATTACAGGAGTCGTGGTCATCCCACGGCCCAAGAATTTACTTTTTTGGGTTTAAAATCATTCATAGGACATCTCAACCCTACTTCCTATGGCTTAGAAGCTATTCGGGTTGCTTTACGCGACCCGAGATGCTTTACAGACTCGATCGTGCGATCGATCCGAATAGAATTCGCCTAATGGCGAATCTGCGGTCCTAGAAATGTTTCTAGACCCTTCTCGCACCCACCTAAGTCAAAAGAAGTGACAGCGTACGTCGTGATACCATAACCCAGGCCCAGTATACTTTTATTCATGCTCTGATACCAACTTGTAACACCCTGAAAATCGGGGGTCGTGTATAAACTCAACTCCCGAGTTCCAGACCGTCACTTATGCAACAAAAATGATTATGATTCAATGTTGTCTGATCTAAAGCATTCACATGAGTAAAAGTATACCAAAACTGTAATTCATACTTTAGGTCCAGTGATAAAAGCAAGCAGAAGACTAAACAATATATATATCACTGTATGGAAAAACAAAGTAAACCTCATCTGTCTCTAAAGTATGAATACATCTCTGAGTCTCATATACATATACATGAACAAAAATAAATATCCAAAATAGTCCCACTAAAGTCCCATCAATCCAGGTCACCTACGCAAAGCCATCGTGATACTGCATGTACGAGAACTCGTCTTGGTCCTCGTCAAAGTCTGGCTCCACCTCCTGGATCTCAACCTCACCTACATCTACAACAGGGTCTGGTGGGTGTTGAAAATACCATCCCGTAACGTGGGAGTGAGTGATCAACTCAGTGGAATCATAGAGCAAGGATTAGCATGTTCACAATTCAATCATGCGATAATAGTAAAGCAGTAAATCAGACAATCCTAATATTGTTATTAATGCAAGATGATATGACGTGATGTATGCCCTCACCGACTATCTCCCTCATACGGAAACATCTTACGACCCCGGAATGCCACACTCCCTAGAGTGCTCCACATCTTCCAGGCACATGCAATGCTATGGTGATATGATTTCCAAGTTGTTATTAGTCCATTCAAACAACAGGATTGGGAAACTAAGGTACTTCCCTTGTATCAATCCCAACACAGATCCTGTCTAGGGTCGTCACTCCTAGTAATCTCATACGATGTATATTTCGTAGGTCGCTGCAAGGGCTGCTAGGGCTGTTGCTCACACTCGTTGCACCGCTCCCCCATCACCTTATCAATACAGGCCTACTGTACTTTACTGCTACTGAAGGGTCTTCGCCTCCCGTAGACTCAGAATACGCTCGCGGTCACTACAAAGGACTCGTCGCCTAATCAGTGTAGGCCGACAGCTAGAATATAGTGTCATATACCACCATAATCTGCTCACGAGTCTAGGTGCTCACTGGTCACTACGGGGAGGTTTGTGGCCACAGCGTAGGCTGACAGCTCGATCACGGTGTCCCATACCACCATGCCCGGCTCATGAGTCTTCGTGGATCAAGGTACCATGGTTAACAGGGTTTACAATGGTAAGTTCAGTACCCTAGGTTCAAGCAGTTATGACTCATACAAGGTGAACATACATCGGCCAGTCGAGTTGCTTGACGGGCTCGACTAGTGGGATCGCATCTCAAGTCGAACGACATGAAGTGCGTAAAACACTTCGCGTGGCCTAACCACTGCCGCCAACTCCAAACACGAATCGCGTTCATCGACGCGTCGTTCGTGGCTAAAACCAGTCAACCACGAATTCAATCGGTTACCGACTACCTGGACTAAGTCTAGTCCTAAACACTTATGGAATCATATCAGCAAATTATATAAAAGTATTGGAATTGAAATACAATCATGTGAGCATGTTAACACATGTTATAACATTCAACTTAAGCAAATCTTCAAGCACATATATTCCATGCATGTAATGAAATCATGCATATAGTCAACATGTAGGAAATCATATAGGTCGGCATATTAATTAAGAAATCAATCTCAAACTATCTCATAACATCATTCAATTCAATACATACTAATACAAGCATTTATACAAACACATACACTACACACTTAAGTCTACATATAGTATGTCGACCAAAGTGCGCAATTAGGCGAATCTCTTCGCCAAACTAATTATGCACATATTCCTAACTTCCTAATGCGACAACAAACCATGTCAATCACATCAGCAAAATATGAACATAATCTGTACTTCCTACAAATGACTAAAATGCCCTAAATCTCATATTCTTCGTTAATTTACGAAACGGGAAACGGAGAGCATGTTGTACATGTCAAACGGCGATGCCGTCGATAATCTACTTTTAAACGACATTGAAAGCGTTGGAAACCGTCAATCAAAGCGTCTAAAATCCTCACCTTATGTCTTACGGATGCGTGATTTTGAACGGAGCGTGTACGCTTCGTCTACGGCAGTAGGAGAACCTATTTTACAAGTTACGTTAGCTAACAAGCTATGAATCTAAGTAACCCCTAAATTAGAAAGTTCTAGGGTTGTTTTATACCTGAAAATGCGGGAGAATCACCGGCTTGGTGATCAGGAAGTGTTGCTACAGCACTAGCAACCGGTGGCTCGGAGACGGGAAAAATCCCTTCTACTCTTCCTCACAAACTCTCACCTTTCCTCTCTCTCTAATCTAGGTTTTTGCAATTTTCGGATGGGAGAGAGGAATGAGGGTTTCAACCCTTTTTATAAGCCTAAAAATGCCGGAAACAGGCTCCGGAACGAAGTTTACTTAGTGCATATCCATTTTGGGGCTGTTTCGGTCCAAAAGATGCTTTCTGGTGGTCCCCTGGTCGAATGCGATCGGACTTAAGCTCATGCGTACCAGATATAGCACGTATTAAGTTTTCACTCTGGCAGAGTTCACAGATCGCACGTGGCGGACCAGTTTCAGTTCAGCGGTCACCGCACGTAGATCAGGGCTGAAAGTCTCATGATATAAAATAGAAATTTCTCCTGATCCGAGGGTGTAATCTGGATGAATTCTGACGGTCAGAATGCTTAATACTGACGCGTCAAGTCGTGTGCCAGATTTGAATTTTAAATTCCAATTTTGTCCCCATTCGCACTCTCTTCGGTCCGGGCTCAATGAAATAGCCTGTGATTATCGGTTTGACTTGATTTTCGGAATGAGTGTCAAGTCCAGCTAGGCGGTTCTAATGGTCTAAGATAGGAAGTATCGGACTTTCGATGTGCGATCTAGATCCAATATAAAAGTTCAAAGAGGTCCAGAGACCAAACTTGCTTAGAGTTCGATCCGGGGTTATAGAGTATTATAGTTTCGTTGGTTCTACTCAATTTGGGTCTTGTATAACGTATTTAAAGTGATCAGGGACTATTTCTCAGCCACTCCAGCGTTGCGCTAGCTAACTTACGCTTAATTTTCATATAATTTAATTCTACGCAATTTCGGGTCGAGTTGGTACTCGAGTCCAATTATGAATTTTTCACGGGCGTTACACAAGTGCCCTGGTTTGTCAATTAGCGTGAGTGTTGAGTCAGTCAGACTGCAGAGTCTCATAGGAAGATCAATTCAAGCATCTGCCTCAATCGGATGTGTGGAAGCTCACCATTGGTAAATCTAAGCCTCACATCCCATGTCCCAAAACACCAGGTGAATAAAACCCTTAAAATAAGTTAGGCATCATTGGGTTTTTAAGTGAGAAAACCTTTTCAAAAATCAGAAAATCTCTAAATTTTCTTGGTTTGTCGATCCTATCGATACACGTGTCGATATGATCGATCTGCGCTATCGATGTCCTCGATATCCAATCGATTCTATCGAAATGAGGACAAAAGTGTCCAGCAACCACATACATATCTGGACAGAATTATCGATGTATCGATATACCTATCAATATCATCGATATTTGAAATCTCGAGTCAATCGAAAGTGACTCGATAATATCGACAGGCAGATCTTTGTCACCCCTATTTTTTCTTAAGAAATTTATATATGCTTCAATATATCAAAGTCATCCTCGATACCATCGGAGTTCAAATCTCGATGATATCGGAAGGCTTTCGATGATATCGATCATGGGCGTGAAGTTGTCCAGCAACATTGTTCAGGTGGTTTTTAATTCTGATCAAGGGTCACTCAATAGAATCGATATTTAAATATCAATGATATCGAGGCTGGATCGATTGTATCGAGAATAGACATAAAATGTCCAACAAGTTCACTAATAAAATCCTTAGATTTATGATGCATCGACACTACCTTCGATATCATCGACATTCAAATTTCAATGATATCGAGTATCCCTTGATCGTATCTGATGACCTGAAAAATCTCAAAGCAAGTCTCTCTCAATTTCAAATGTCGAGGAATCGATCCTCGTATCGATAATATCAGAGTTCAAAATCTGATGGCATCGATACTAGTCTCGATTCCCTTGACCAGCTGGAAAAAGGATTTCAAAAGCGTATGACATTGAGTTTGTGTCATCGAGCGGACCATCAATACAATCGAGAGTATACACTCGATGATATCGACCCTACTCGATGATATCGAACTCTGTCATACATGTGATCACTTTATATTGGTTGGAACCTTTTACCTATTTAAAGAGAGTTTGACTTTAGTTACTGGTAGAGAAAGAAGAGAGTGCTTTTGAGCATTTAACCTTAGATCATTTACCCAAAGCCCTTTCTCTCAAGGGAGTTCATCCTCCAATCCTCCCTCATCATTGATATTCAATAGAGTGGATTGGAGAATGAACTTCCGCATTCAAGGATCCTCTAACTACTACCTTAATGACAAATCATTAAGTTGGGATGCCTTGAATGCATAGATGATTAGAATAGCTCTATCTTCCTAATAGGAAAACATTTAGAGAGTAGGATTCCATTATAACCTTGACCCAACCCGTCGCCATATATTGGCATATCATTTGAGCTACGGATTAAGGGAGTAAAAGATTCTTCATTAACAAGGAGGAGATCTCGTCAACGTGCTGAATGAGACTCATCCACTAATCTATAAGTATCTAGAGTCCGAAGGACCCTTTGATCATTCCTTTGTAGGATTGGGTCTAAGGTGTTTCTCACCCTTGCAAGTCCTCAAGGTGGCCTCCGACAGGAGTGTATGTGGTGGGTGCATTGTGTGGACCCTTGCTCTATGGAGAGCATAAACATCTAGTTGAAGGTGAGCCGGTTAAAAACTTAGGTTTTAGGTGAACCGTGTGAAACCTAGGGTTTGAGGTAAACTGTGTAAACCTTTAGTTAAGGTCTTATGGAAGATCCTTGGCCAGTGTGCCTAAAAGTGGGTGCGATGTGTTGACCCTTGCTCGTGAGAGCATAAACAATCAACCTTAGTGTAGGTTGTAAAGGTTGAAGGTGAACTTGATTTAAAAGCTTAGGTTTGAGGTGAACCACTGTGAAACCTCCTTAGTGAAATCTGGTACACTCAAGGGTTGAGTGCGGTTACTGGGAGTGAAGTAGACAAGTAGTTGAACCACTATAAAAATGACTGTGTTTACGATTGTTATTCTTTTGTGTGTGATTTACTTCAATACTTTCATATCTGTATATCTGAGATCACGCCTCACACACATACACAATCATATCCATCATAAACTAGGTTATACATTGTTGTTTCTTAAACAGTTTGTGTTTGGATCCTCTACAGGGCTTAGAAGTCAGTAGAGTTATTTTTGAGTAATCCTGATGAATACATATTGATAGGATTAGTATAATAGGATTTTTAAAATAAATTATAAAACTTTGAAAAGTCCTATTCACCCCCTCTAAGATGTATTGGCATATTCCTGCTTCAACTAAAGCGGTCTTCACCGCAATTTCAATTGGTATCAGAGCGGGTCTCTCTGTAAGGGCTTCACTGCTTAGAGAGTTATCTTGACTAAAGTTTGGAATATGGCCAAAGGAGAGGGCTCATCAGTCACTAGGCCTCCAGTATTTTATGGTTCAAATTACACATATTGAAAGGCTAGGATGCACTAGTTTTTGAGATCTTTAGATCATGAAGTTTGAGAAATAGTTAAAAGTGGATATGTGCTACCATCTGGACAAATTGTACTTGATAGTGGCACAACCATCACAAAACCCAAATCCAAAGAAAACTGGACAACATTCGACAAGAAAAAATATACTGTTGAAGCTAAAGCTATGAATGCCATCTACTGTGCCGTGTCCCAAGATATATTTAATCAAATAAGTATGTGTGGAACATCCAAGGAAGCATGGGATCTATTGGAAACAATCCATAAAGACGCAAGTACTGTGAAGAGGTCCAAACTACAACTTCTGACTTCATAGTTTGAAAGTCTCAAAATGGAAGAGCATGAGACATTTATGGAGTTTTTTTCCAAATTAAATATCATTTGCAACTCCATAGGTGTATTAGGAGAAAATTTTCTAATACCAAAAATTTATAGAAAAATTTTAAGATCCCTACCGGAACGATTTAATCCCAAGGTTACAAAAATTGAGGAGTGTAGGAGCATAAACAAAATGAAAGTAGAAGAACTGGTAGGTTCCCTACAAACTTTTGAACTACACTCCAAACAAACCTAAAAATCCAAAACAACTATTCTAAAAACTTCAAAGAAAATAATACATGAGGACAGTGGAAGTGAAAAGGAAGATGAAGATGAGGAAGTGGCTTTGCTAGCACAAAGATTCAGGAAATTCTTTCAGAAGAACCGAGGCCGTCCCTCTAGAAGTAGAAAGGTGGACAACCAACCTTCTACAGGAAAATTTGGTAGAAGGACCAAAGAACTATAATGTTATGCCTGTCAGAAATATGGACACTTGTTTACGGAATGCCCAAACAGAAAAACTAAGGGCAAGGCAATGGCCGCCACATGAGATGATACAGAAGAGTCAAATTCAGAATCTAGTGACTCAGAGAGTGATGGAGATCAGAAATCATTGAAAATTCTTATGGTCTCCACAGCTCTAATTATTCCCACGAAATCTGAAAATAAGAAAGAACAGTAGGTTACTGAATCATTTCCATCTGATAATGAAGAAAATTGAGAAGAAGAAGAACAAATAGAAAAAGATAAACTGCAAGATGCTTATAATCAACTCTATATTCATAGCATCCACATACTTAAAAGACTTGGAATGTCTGAAATTAAGAAGGAATTGCTACAAAAAGACTTGGACAAAACTTTAGAAATTAATACACATTTAATCAATGATTTACAACAATATCACTCAGACAATGATAAGTTAGAAAGAGCCAATCTATCACTAAAAACGGAATCATCAAAGCTTGTGGAACAAGTTGAAATATTAAAAGATGAAAATGAGAAACTCAAGAATGAGAATTACACACTCCATTATGACTTAGAGAAATCCAGAAAATTTGCAGAAATAAATTACAAATTTTCCTAGAGTGGTGAAAAGCTAGAAAAGTTGTTAGGGATGGGAAGACAAGGAAAAGACAAGAGTGGCCTAGGGTATAAGAAAACTAAAAAGAGAACTGGAAATAAAGCTCCAGCAATAGAAAAACTTGCTGCTTCAGGTAGCAATATGAGAACTTCTCCAGTTTGTCATTTATGTGGTGATTGGGTCATTATAAGTTTGAATGCTTGACACCTAGACGGACTTCACATAACTCTGGTCAAAATCACATTAGTAAATTCAAATCGATCAGACAAACATAGAATGTCAAAAGTCCACCTAGGAGAAACACTCATCCATCACCACCTAAAATGAAAGACAGGATAAGGGAATCATTAGATCAAGTGGGTAAGATAGACATGAATACTAAATCTACTACAGTAAAGAAATCTGCCTCTAAATGGGTAGTAAAAGAAAAACTGAATTGTCTGATGACTAATTTTCATATACCCTGAACTATCAAGCATAAAAGGACAAGTCCAAGTTATGCATCTAGATCTAGATATTTGTTGAAATGATGCAAATTTTGCTGAGATTCAAATGATATATCTGAGGTTCCTTACCTCAATATTTTAGAAATAAACATTCAAATATTTATAATTTTGGTGAGTACAATGATTGTACATTATTTTGATATGTATACTATTGATTCATAAAAAATATTAAAGTATACATGAAGAGATGTCTGAATGCTAAATATTGAAAATACTCAACTTCGATATGACTGTTATGGGCATTTTCGATCAAATCGCTAAAGAGTCGATATCATCAATATCTCTTCGGAACTTGAAAAGGCACACGAGTAAGGATGACATTGATGACAGTCTCGATAACTTAGGGGGAGTTACATTGATATCATCAAAACACTGGTCGCTGATATTGAAGACTGCCGCTAGATAAAAGGCGATCGAGCAAAAAAAGTTTCTTTTCTGAAAAAGACTTTTTATTTTTTTCTCTCTACTCAAACCCTCGGCCACAAGTTCATCGGTGGGTCCTTGAGTCACCTCGAAAACTATTATTATCCCTCCATTCCTTCCATTCCAGATTTTATACTTTTTTGTTGGGTATTTTCAATTTTCTTAAAAAGAGGGATTTTATCTGTTCTTCATAAATCTGTGGTTATGGGTAAGGACAAAGAAGCGGTGTTGGGTCCTGTGGAGTCATCCAAAGCCTTCCATGAAAGACTCTTGACTCACGAGAAAAGGCAAGAGCTCTCGAACATGGGACCCCCACCCATCAAAGATCTCAACAAACCTCACGTGGCGGATCCCAATCTGAACCACCGGTACCTCCTTCGACTGGAGTAACTTCACGTCCACTAAAATACATGGGTAGGAAGCTCATCCACGAGAGAAAGGTAGACATGGATTGTCTAAAACCATACAATCTGAAATCCCTATTTGCTGCAATCGATTAGTTGCCCGTTCTAGATTTCGGTGGGCCATGCCAACTTGAACAAACACGTAATTTTCTTACCACGTGTCACTTACCTATGTCTGATCCTCCCTCTCTCATGGTCTCTCTGGATGGTGATGATGTGCTGATCACGCCTGCTACAATGGCTAATATCCTTGGACTAACCATGACCCCGAAGGGACTCCCTGATATGGACCTCAAAAATGTTAAGATTCAGTCTATGGTAACTAAGTACCTTTGTCATGGTAGGGACATCCCTTGGTATTAAGGGAATGCATTGAAATCCAGGTACATGGAACCAAGATTTCGAGTTTTGCACGGTATCTTCACCATAAATATATATCCTAGAAGTACTAACCGGTCCGATCTCACAGGTTTTATGACCATGCTAGTGTACTCAATTGCCAAAGGGACAAAGATCTGTCTTCTAACTTTGCTTGTTTATCAATTGGCGAACTCTATTCATACATCCAAGGATCTTCATCTACCATATCCCTAGATCATAAACATTGTATGCAAGGCTATCAGCTTCCCAACAACCACTGACCCGATACATCCTCTCCAAGTCTTCAATAAAAACAACATTCGTAAAATGGACTTAAGTTTCACAAGTACCCTGAGGACCCAGAGGAAGACATCTAAGCAGAAGGAGAAGGTGGTGCAGGTGACGCTCCCATGGAAGGAACTAAAATAGCCTGAGATGAACCCTCTGGACCCGATCCAGCACAGTCAACTTCAATGCCCGGGTATGCCAAACGGTTCAAGCTGGACTGGATTGGAGCAATTCAAAAGGATGTCCACTCAGTACATGAGAGGCTTACTGTCCTGGAACGACTGGTCTAAGGAGTGCAGCAGACTGTCTAACAATTGGTTGATTTGATGACTTGTCATCGCGATGACACGGTACTTTCCTACTCTGCTCCATAGTGCTAGTCCTTGAATGCTATCACACACACCTCACTCCTATTTCTGTGTATGGACATTAGTATCTTTTTGGATGTTCTACGCTCCCATGGGTGTATGTGATAACTCTCTAACTTGCATAGTTTTTTTTTGGTTGGTTGTATATGCCCACAGTTGGGCTAATACTAATGGTTATTTTTGGGTGCCCATACATGGGCTTGATGTTTTTGTTGGGATAACATATATCTGCTGCTGCCTATGGTAGTATGTGGTTTGGATATTTTCTTGATATGGCTGGTTATAATTCGAATCCTTTTTATTGTCATGATTATGTCTCATAGGTCACTTGATTTCTCTTTCTTCTGATATGGTGTGCATGTGATTTGAATGATTATTTTATCAGCTTTTATAACTACCTTATTTGATCTGACATGCACCCATACTTTCTGTAAATGATGTATACTTTTAAACTGATCTCATCCTTATACATCTATATCTGTGTGTCCTCCCACATGCCATTATCTCCTTCAGTCAATATCAACTGCTATATCTTTGTTAATTACTGACAAAAATGGGAAGAACAGTTCAAACACCCAAAATGAAAAATTGTATATCTACTTGAATGATGTTGCAGGTGTTAGGGGGAGCAGTTGCATCAAGCGAGGGGGAGTTTTTGAAATTAGGGGGAGCAGATACTGGGTTGTGTACATGGTTCACTAAAATTTATAAAATTATGTAAAATGCATGTACACACAATTTAAGATGTGTCTATTTAGATACTATCCTAGGGTATTTTGGGTATTTTGTCACGTAATTGACAAAGGGGGAGATTAAAAGTTCCCTTGCGAGTGCCCTGGTGTGTCAATTAGCATGAGTGTTGAGTCAGTCAGACTGCAGAGCCTCATAGGAAGATCAAATCAAGCGTCTTCCTCAACCAGATGTGTAGAAGCTCGCCATAGGTAAATTTAAGCCTTACATCCCATGTCCCAAAACACCAGGTGAATAAAACCCTTAAAACAAGTTAGGCATCATAGGGTTTTTAAGTGAGAAAACCTTTTCAAAAATCAGAAAATCTCTAAGTTTTCTTGCTTTGTCGATCCTATCGATACACGTGTCGATATGATTGACCTACACTGTTGATGTCCTCGATAACCAATCGATTCTATCGGAATAAGGATAAAAGTGTCCAACAACCACATACATATCTAGAAAGAATTATCGTTGTATCAATATACCTATCGATATCATTGATATTTAAAATCTCGAGTCAATCAAAAGTGACTCGATAATATCGACAGGAAGATCTTCGGTGCCCCTATTTTTTCTTAAGAAATTTATATGTGCTTCGATATATCGAAGCCATCCTCGATACCATCCGAGTTCAAATCTTGATGATATCGGAAGGCTCTCAATGATATCGATCATAGGTGTGAAGTTGTCCAGTAACATTTTTCAGGTGGTTTTTAATTCTAATCGAGGGTCACTCGATAGAATCGATATTCAAATATCGATGATATCGAGGCCGGATCGATTGCATCAAGAATGGACATAAACTGTCGAACCAGCTCACTGATAAAATCCTTGAATTTATTGATGTATCGATACGACCTTCGATATCATCGACATTAAAATTTTGATGATATTAAGTATCCCTTGATCATATCTGATGGCCTGAAAAATCTCAAAGAAAGTATCTCTCATTTTCAAATGTCAAGGAATCGATCCTCGTATTAATAATATCAGAGTTTGAAATCTGATGACATCGATACGAGTCTCGATTCCGTCAACCAGATGGCAAAAGGATTTTAAAAGTGTATAACATTGAGTTTGTGTCATTGAGCGGACCATCGACACACTTGAGAGTATACGCTCGATGATATCGACCTTGCTCGATGATATCAAACTCTATCATAAAAGTGATTATTTTATATCCATTGGAACCTTTTGCCTATTTAAAGAGAGCTTGACTTTAGTTACTGGTAGAGAAAGAAGAGAGTGCTTTTGAGTGTTTAACCTTAGATCATTTACCCAAAGCCCTTTCTTTTAAGGGAGTTCATCCTCCAATCCACCCTCATCATTCATACTCAATAGAGTGAATTGGGAAATGAACTTCCGCATTCAAGGATCCTCCAGCTACTACCTTAATGACAAATCATTAAGCTAGGATGCCTTAAATACATAGATGATTGGAATAACTCTATCTTCCTAAAAGGAAAACATTTAGAGAGTAGGATTCCATCAAAACCTTGACCCAACCTGTCGTCATATATTGGTACATCATTTGAGTTGCGGATCAAGGGAGTAGAAGATTCTTCATCAACAAGGAGGAGATCTTCGTCAACGTGCTGAATAAGACTCATCCACTTATCTATAAGTATTTAAAGTCTAGAGGACCCTTTGATCATTCCTTTGTATGATTGGGTCTAAGGTGTTTCTCACCCTTGTAAGTCTCGAGGAGGCCTCCAGCGAGAGTGTAAGTGGTGGGTGCATTGTGTGGACCCTTGCTCTATGGAGAGCATAAACATCTGGTTGAAGGTGAACTAGTCAAAACCTTAAGTTTGAGGTGAACCGTGTGAAACCTCAGGTTTGAGGTAAACCACGTAAAACCTTAGTTAGGATCTTATGGAAGATCCTTGGCTAGTATGCCTAAAAGTGGGTGCGATGTGTTGACCCTTGCTCATGAGAGCATAACCAGTTAGCCTCAGTGTAGGTTGTAAAGGTTAAAGGTGAACTTGATTTAAAACCTTCGGTTTGAGGTGAACCGCTGTGAAACCTCCTTAGTGAAATTCGGTACACTCAAGGGTTGAGTGCAGTTACTAGGAGTGAAGTAGATAAGTAGTTGAACCACTATAAAAATGACTATGTTTGTGATTGCTATTCTTTTGTGTGTGTGATTTACTTCAATACTTTCATATCTGTATATCTGAGATCACGCCTCACACACATACATAGTCATATCCATCATAAACTAGGTTATACATTGTTGTTTCTTGAACAATTTGTGATTGGATCCTCTACAGGGCTTGGAAGCCAGTAGAGTTATTTTTGAGTAATCCTGATGAATGCATATTGATAGGATTAGTGAAGTAGGGTTTTTAAAATAAACTATAAAACTTTAAAAATTCTTATTCACCCCCCTCTAGGACATATTGGCATATTCCTGCTTCAACTAAAGCGGTCTTCACCGCAATATCACTATCAACTTGAGCGGGTGCTAACTTCAAATTCATTTTGTTGATATTTGAGTCGTTGAAGGATAGACGAGAAGTAGTAGCTTCTCTAGGCGGCATGACCACACAATAATGTAAAGCAAGAACGATCATCAAATAAGCAAAAAGAATATTAATATGTCTTGAATGAAGTTGAAATTGAATAATGAAATAACATATCAAGGAAGGAAGACACACTGGAATGCCAGATACAATAGAATGAAGAATATACACCATGAAGGTGGTCAGTTCGGTCTTGTTACCAGTTCAAGGGTATACATTGGAAATAAAAATTTGATGTAAAACTCTGTATCTGGGTAACATCTGAGTTGCCCAGAGTGCAATTCTGAAACTCCATTCCAAGTCCATGTTGCATAGATTTCTAGTTAATGGGCATTTTTCTGACTCATTCAATTTTTCAGCCAATGTCGGAATGGGAATTCCTTCATCATTCACTGGAATGTCCATCAAACCAGAAATTAAGTGACGATCTACTTTATATGAACCTTCTTTAAACATGATAGTGAATGTTAAATCTTTAATAGACACATCGTCTATACACGCAAACTTAGCTTGCGCAATGGAGCGGTATGCCGGTGCGACCCAATTTAGAATATTATCTCTTCCTACAGCGACAAGGAGGGGAATAATATTCAATTGAACAAGATGGTTAGCGTTGACAGCTCAACAATGATGTTGTGGAGATGGATATCCCACACATATTTTGGTCCTCCTCAGGTGGACGAAGAGTACGAACCGAAATGTAATGAGAAGAAGATGCTCGAGTAGATTTCTTCTTCGGTCTACCTTCCATTGCAAGAATAAACAAGAAAGAGCAAGAAAGGATTTAAGGGTTTCAAAACCAATAGATTTTTTAGGAAGAAAACCTAACAAACCATAGTAGAACTTGAAATAAAAATAAGATTTAAGTAATATGGAACTCAAGGATCCTAAATCCAAAAGGAAATGGAGAATGGAGCACTTGCATGAATCGAAGATGGGTTCGACGGGTTGGAGAAGGGGCCGAGAGAGGAATATGAAGATTTTGGAGAAAAAGTTATTTTTCACCCTAAAAGGGGGTTCATCCTGCACACCACGATTGGTTAAGTACATGTTCGACTGGTCATGCTACAACTGGTCGAGTATGTGCTTGACCAGTCGTGAGAGCATAAAAAAATGCATATATTCTTTATTTTTATCAAATATTAAAATGAAATAAAATTACACAAAAATACACAATAGTACAAGCATGTAATCATGAATATCTGAAGATGAATTACACATACCAATATCCAATTTTAATTTGAAAAACCTATTTTTGTTAAGTGGTTTAGTGAATATGTCAGCAAGTTAGTTTTCAGTCTACACATAATCTAAAGAAATAATTCTCTTCCACTAATTCCCTAATATAGTGATACCTAATGCCAATATGTTTGGTATGAGAATGCTGGATGGGATTCTTAGAGATATTGATTGCACTAGAGTTATCGCAATATAAAGTCATTGTGTCTTGTGCAATTCCATAATCGTTCAACATTCTTTTCATCCACACAAGTTAAGTGCAAGCATTTCTAGCTGCAATATTGTAACACCTCGGATTTTTACCTACCTGAAATTAGACGTTCTTAGGCAATGGGTCAACCATAACACCTTGGTAACCTCTCAGGATTCAATTCAAAAGCCAAAGAAATCATTTAGAATCAAATTCTTTAGAAACATAACGTGTATTAGCTAGCGCTACACTAGATTACCTGTGAAATTAGCACCGATAGCTTTTAATGCGATCTGTAAGACCCAAAACCTCTAAAATTGTTAACGCTACGTTACCCTGAAACCTAGGATCAAACTCTAAACCCAGTTGCTCTCGGGAATGCTTTATAACTTCGTATCGGACCTACACCGCACGTTGAAAGTCCGATAGTGATGAACTTAGACAATTACGACCGCCTAGTTGGACTTGACTATCATCTAGAAAATCAAGCCCAAACGATGCTCTGGGATGATTTCCTTGCATCCGGAGTAAAGAGAGTGAGAAAAGGAAGATATTTAGAAAATTAAATATATTTTTAAGAAATCTGGTACGTTTCCCTTGTGCGTTATTTTTAAGCATTCAGACCGTCGAAATCTGACCCAAATACACCCTCAGATCAGGGAACATTTCCCACTCAGGTCAGTATACTTGGAATCCCTGATCGAGTCTCAGTAACCGCTGAACTAAAACTGGTCCACCACGTGCGATCTGGAAACCCGATCTAACTGAAAACTTAACTTGATTAGGATCCAGCATCCATGAGCTTAAGTCTGACCGCATTTAGTAACAGGACCTTCAGAAGTGCTCTTTTAAGACGGAACAGTCTGTATTTGGACATAACCTAAGTATACCTTGGCTCCAAGTCTATTTTCATCGCTTTTGGGCCTATATAAAGACCTTAAAACCCCTCTTTCTCTTCACATATGAATTTCTAACCCTAAGGAGAAGAGAGAAGGAAAGAGAGAGAAAGTGTGAGAGAGAGTTGGTGTTTGATCGAGGGCTTCTTCCCTGTCATTCCACATATTCAACTATCACATCTACATCGCTATTCCGACAATTCCAGCTCCGCTCTTAGGTAAGAAATCATAACCCTAACCTGTTCTAGAGTTTCAAATAGTATAAGTGATGATGTAGCTAACTTATTTCATGATATAGGTTTCCGTCGAGCCGTTGACGAAGACTTATCATCTGAATCAACTCCGTTTCACAATTTTTGGTTTAAGGTGCGGACTATATACGTTTAGGTTATGGTTTTCAAGACTTTCAATGTTAAGCAATGATTTATTCTTGCTTAGGATGCTATTTCACATGTACAAAGTGTTGTCCGTTTTGATTTTCAGTTATACGTTAATTATGTTAATTATACTGTATTCCTCATATTTGTAGAAAATACCATATACGTATAAAATTCAGATTTGTGCTTGCCATGATTAACTGCCGTCTATGTATGTTGGATATATGTGTAACAACTTCTGGGCTAAAGGTTTAGTCCAAATAAATGATATACCAATATACGATATGTAGTTAGTATGTGTAGCCTAAGTGTTTGTGAAAATAACTGAATGAGTATAGACTTTGTAAGTGTGCTCACCATGACAAACTGTCGTGGATATATGATTGTTGTATAGGCGATAACCCTTTGACGAAAGGTTTTGCCCTAATACGTATGCTAATTAATACATAATATGTATTATGTAATAGGTGTAGTCTAAGTTCTTGTATAAAATGTCTGAATGAGTTAGTAGTTGGTAGATTGTGAGTTATAAAGGAGTTGAGATATGAATCCTAACTGCCTTAGCTGTGTGCATGTTTACATCCATGGATTGTACATGATTCATGTTTAGCTGTGTGTATGATTTCCTTTATGTATTGTATATCCATGTTTCCATAGTATGTTCAAATGGTTGTAGGATAGATTTATTTATTCATTACTGCCTTGATAATCTCATATGCTTATTTGTTGTAATTGTATGTGTTTGGGACTATGAAATAGTCCAGGCAATCGATAATAGACTCTGCTTGGTGGCTGAGATTGTCTCGCCACTTAGGACATGTCTCGACGAACTCGAGCTGTACGTAGCTTGTCGACAGTGGTTAGGCCACGTCGAGTTCTTGCGCATTCATGTCGATCAACACAACATGCGCTCGTACTAGTCGAGCTTGTCAAGTAACCCGATTGGCCCGATGTTTGTTCACCAAGTTTGGAAGCTACTGTTTGAACTTAAGGTACTAAACTTACCATTGGAAAGCCCCTCTAACCTTGGTACCTCGATCCCCTAAGACTCATGAACCGGGCATGGTGGTATGGGACACCGTGGTCGAGCTGTTGGCTTATGATGGGGCCACAAACCTCTCCGTAGTGACCAGTGAGCAACCCAGACTCGTGAGCAGATTATGGTGGTATGGGACACTATATTCTTGCTGTCGGCCTACACTGATAAGGTGATGGGGGAGCGGTGCAACGAGTACGAGCAACAGCCCTGACAGCCCTTTGTAGTGACCTCGAGCATATTCTAAATCTGCGGAGAGGCGATGAGCCTTTTCATAGTAAACAGAGTATAAACTAGGCCTGTATTGATTAGGTGATGGGGGAGCGGTGCAACTAGTGCGTGCAACAGCCCTGGTAGCCCTTGCAGTGACCTAGAACCGTACTTCGTACGAGATATGCTAGGACTGACGACCCTAGAATGGACCATTGTTTGGGTATTGATATATGGGAGGTACCTTAGCTTCCCAATCCTGCTGTATGAAAAGGACTAATAACAACTCGGTAATCATGTTCGTATCACACTGCATGTGCCTGGAAGATGTGGAGCACTGAGGGAAGAAAGGATGCCGCAGGCGTAAGATGGTGTCTCATGAGGGAGTATGTTGGCGAGGGCATACATCATGTCATTTCATCCTTGCATTAATTACAGTATTTAGGAATGTTTAATTGTACTGCTTTATCATTACTGCTTGATTGAATTGATTACATGTTAACCTTTGCTGTATAGTTTCCACTGAGTTAGCTACTCACTCCTATGTTACGGGACGGTGTTTGCAACACCAACTAGTCCCTATTTTTTTTAGTTTCAGATGATGGTGATGCTTGCGAAGTAGAGTCGGACTTGATGATGTTGAGGAGGATTTCTCCTATATGCAGGTTCTGATCGATGGGGTTACAGGGTTAATGATTAGATGCCAATACATATGGTATTTTACCTTTTATTTAAACACCCATGTATATTCTTTTTGCTCATCTTTGGAGTATACATGTATATAATTAACCCGGTAACATGTTCACACTCTGGAGACTTACAATCAATTATATATTTTATGTATTTATTATAATCTTCCGCTTGTGAAATTTAACTGTCTCTGGAGTATGATATGCTGTTTTGGCTTAGTCTCAATCTTGTTTAATGTCATTCTACAGACAACATACATTCATCATTATCTATGTTGCATAAGTGAGGTTTTGGAACTCGGGAGTTGGGTTTCTACTCGACCCCCGATTTTTGGAATGTAACAAATATATTCAGCCTTAGCTGTGGATAGGGATACGGAACTTTGTTTCTTGCTATACCAGGAAACTAAACAGTTCCTAACATAAAAGAAACCACCACTAGTGGATTTTCGATCGTCTATATTCCCAGCCCAATCAGCATCCGAGTAACCAACTAATTGAACATTAGTATCAAGTGGATACTATGGACCTAAATTAACTTTACTTGTGACATACCTAATAATCCTCTTGACAATAATCAGGTGGGATTCCTTAAGTTCAGATTGATATCTAGCATAAATTCCTACGCTGAATGCAATATCAGGTCGGTTCGCAGTTAAATATAATAGACTGCCAATCATACTGCGATACAACCTAGGATCTACAATCTTACCTGTTGCATCTTTCGATAGCTTAAGAGTTGTACTCATAGGAGTATCAAAATGCTTACCACTTTCAAAACCAAACTTCTTAACTAAGTTTAGAGCATACTTGGTTTAAGAAATAAAAATATCATCTTTAAGTTATTTTACTTGCAGACCTAAGAAATAATTTAG
This sequence comes from Magnolia kwangsiensis, assembly GCA_037074715.1. NCBI lineage: Eukaryota > Viridiplantae > Streptophyta > Magnoliopsida > Magnoliales > Magnoliaceae > Magnolia > Magnolia kwangsiensis. The sequence goes on along the minus strand of CM073575.1, from coordinate 72,956,260 downwards.
TTCTCCAACCATGCTCATTTCAAACTTGGACTTCATCAACTCTGCAAAATCAGTAGATAAGTTATAACATATAGAGCCATAGATAATGTCATCAACATATATCTACACTATATGTGTTCATTATATTTCCTAACAAATAAGGTTTTATCAACACTCCCCATAACGAAGTTATGACTTAGTAAGAACTTAGTTAGTTTCTCGTACCATGTCCAGGGAGCTTATTTTAAACCATGGAGTGCCTTTTTCAAGCGATAAGCATGATCAGTGTGTTTAGGGTCTTCAAAACCCTTTGGTTATTCTACATAAACTTCCTCATGTAGATCACCATTCAAGAAATCACTCTTGATATCCATCTAATAAATTTTAAATTTTTTGAAACAAGTAATGGATATAAATAATCTGATAGATTCAAGATGAGCTATTGGGGCAAAGCTTTAGTCATAATCGATGCCTTCTATCTCAGTATACCCTTATACAACCAGTCTTGCCCTATTTCTTATAATATTTCCTAATTCATCATATTTATTTTTAAAGATCCACTTAGTTCCAATTATATATTTATCATTAGGTCTAGGAACCAAATACCACATATCATTCCTTACAAATTGATTTAGTTCATCTTGCATGGCTACTATCCAGTTTTCATCAGTAAGCACTTCTTTTACATTGGTTGGATCAATTTGGGAAGTGAAGCACACATAATTACATATGTTTTCTAATTTTTTACGAGTGCACACACCAGTGAAAGGGTTCCCAAGAATTTGATCAGTTGGATGGTCTTTAACTGACCGCAGTTCAGTGTCATTTTGGCTAGATGAAGAGTCCGGTTAATCAAATATATAGGGTTCATCATCTTCTGAACTAGAGACAGGTGTATTCAAGTGATCATCTATAACCACATTAATGGACTCTTGAATAACACCAGTTCTCTTGTTAAGAACTCAATACACTCGACTATTTTGATCATACCCTAGAAAAATCCCTTCGTCACTTTTAGTGTCGAACTTTCTTAAATTTTTACGATCACACAAAATATAGCACTTCCTACCAAAAACTTGAAAGTATTTGACCGTGGGGTTCTTATTGAACAACATTTCATATGCAGACTTATCATTTAATTTTCTAGTATAAACATGGTTTATAATATAACATGCAGTGTTCACAGCTTCAACCCATAGATTTTTATGTAATTTCATGCTATTTAACATAACATTGGTCATTTCTTAAAGCACACGATTTTTCCTTTCAACCACCCCATTTTGTTGAGGTGTCTTAGGTGCAAAAAATTCATGCGATATCCTGTGATCGCTAAGAACTTCTCAAAATTGATATTATCAAATTCTGATCCATGGTCACTTTAGATTTTCAAAACATTTGATTCCTTCTCAGTTTGGATATGCTTGAGTATCCTTTGCACTTCATCAAGAGTTTCAGACTTCTCTCTCATGAAAGCTCTCATGTATATCTGATAAATTCATCAACAATTACTAGAAAATATTATTTCCACCTCGACTCTCCATTATGGTAAGTCCAACGAGATCCATGTAGAGGAGTTCAAGGGGTTTAGATGTGGCGAAGGAGTTCACTTTCTTGTGACTACTCCTTGTTTGTTTCCCAATTTAACATTCACCACAAATATTATCTATTTTCTTCAATTTGGGTAGACCTCTTATTAGATCGTCCTTGCTCAGTCTATATAGATTTTGGTAATGTACATGTGTATGATGTTTATACTATAATTCGGTCTCATTGGTTTGGACCATGTAACATGGTAATTTAGACAAGCTAGTATCACTTACAATGTAGCAATTTTTAGATTTCTCCGACCATTCAATATCACGCAACCCTTGTCATTAGAAATCTCACATCCTTAATTAGTAAATTTTTACATTATGTTTATTATCGCATATTTGAGAAATGCTTAAGAGATTATGTTTAAGACCTTCTACAAACAAAATATTCTCAAAAGGAGGAAGATTGAAGAGTTGAACCGTACCTTGGCCAATTATTTTGCAGTTACTACCATCACCAAATGTGATTGAACCATTAGTCATATCTTTGAAGTTGGTGAACAGATCTTTGTCACCTGTCATGTGTCTAGAGCAACCACTGTCTAGGTACCACTTTGATTGACTCGAAGCCTTGAAAACAGTGTGGGCAACCAGATAAGTAATTTTAGGGACCCATTTCATCACCATTTTGGGTCTTGGAGCACTGTTGATTTTCTACGCTTGTAGTTATTATTCATTCTACCATACAAGTTAGTTTTCAGAAGATCCTTAAGTAAATCAACAATCTTTTCAGCTAGGGGATTATAATTCTGATTTCTAAAATTGATATGGTAGTTTTTAAGTTTTGTAGTTTGAAAAGTTTTAAGATTTTTAAAACCATTTTGATTTAGACTTTTTCCTTTTGAGTTGGAGGACTCTCCTTTAACAAACTTAGGAGAAGTAATCTTATTTTTTAGAGGCGTATTTTTATCATAACCCAGACCAGATCTATCTCCACATTTCCTTGATCTACTTAGCAATTTTTCTAGTTTAGGATCACCCTGGGCATACCTCCAAGTATCCTTTGAACTCAAGAGAGAAGAGACTTCTATTTATAGTTTCTCATTTTCTGATTTTAGATTTTCAACTTGGGACATTTTAAAATCTAAATCACATTTAATCTTTTCAAAACAATAAAAAAGATGTGATTTTTCTAAAATTAAGTTTTCAAAATCCTCTTTTAACTTTAAAAACCTTTTTTTTTTAAGTTTAAGTTTTACAACTATCTTACAACTTTCCCGTATAAGGCATTATAGGCATCTTTTAAATCTTCATCATTTTCAGGGTCACTTAGATTTATATTATTAGTTGAATCACAATTATCTATGGAAGTGACTCTGGCTAGAGTCATTAAGGCCTTGACCTCATTAGTAGATTCGGTTTCTAAATCATCCGACTCAGGAGAAGCTTCAGAGTAGGACGATTCATCCCACATGGTCAACATGCCTTTTCTCTTTGGCTTGTCCCTTTTAGGGCATTTATTTGTCAAATGCCCATATTCATGGCAGTTAAAGCATTGGCTATCTTTAAGTGATTTTCTATTTTTTTTTTACCCTTTTTCTTCTTAGAAGGTTTTTGAAAATCAACTCTCTTTTTACTTTTGAAAATCTTATAAAAATTCTTGACTAATAAGGCCATATCATCCTCTAAATTTTCATAATCAGAATTACTATTATTATCTTGAGAAATACATTTAGATGACTTAAGGGATATGGACTTATCTTTAGGAGCCTTGAAATTCAACTCGTAGGTTTGTAAAGAACCAACAAGCTCTTCAACCCTCATATTATCCGTGTCTCAAAGTTCTTGAATGGCGGTCACCTTAGAATTGAACCTTTTAGGCAATGAGTGCAGTATCCTTGCACAAACTTTAACTTTTGGGATGTTATCTCCATGACCCCACATTGAGTTGACTATGTCATTCAATTTAGTATAGAAGTCCATGAATGTTTCACTTTCTTCCATATGTATTTCCTCAAACCTAGTGGTGAAGATTTGAATTTTTAACTTTTTTTATGATAATCGTACCCTTGTGTGTCATTTCTAAGATATCTCAAGCTTGTTTTGTAATATCAAAAAATATTATTCTTTTAAATTCATCTGGTGATAGTGCGCAAGTGATTGCATTTAAAGCTTTGGCATTAGCACTACTCTCATTTTTTTTGAAGAGTGGTCTATGAATAATAAGGTGTAACTTTAACAGACTTAGCTCCATTAGTGCCTAGAACTTCAAACGTGGGTGGGTTCCATCTAGTTACTTTGGCTTTCCACACGCTCTCATCGATGGGCCTTAAAAAGATTCTCATCCTCGCTTTCTAATAAGCATAATTGGAGTCATCAAAAGGTAGAGGCCTAGTAATAGAGAGGCTATCAAAATTTTCCATAGTAAAAGCTCGAGATCGTTTAGCTCAGGAAATTAATCTAATGGAATAAGCTATTAGGCTTTGATACCACTTGAAAAGTCCGATCTCAAAGTCCGAGAGGTGGGGGGGGGGGGGGGGGGGAGGGAGGGAGGGGGGTGAATAAGACTATGCCAAATAAAAATAAATGCGGAATACAAAGATAGATAGTACAATTAAATAGCAACCTCAAATGCACTAGTCTTGAGAGGTTGATACAAACTGAGTTCTAAGGACAACCTTTCACCAAAACCCAAGGTTTATGGTACGACAACCTGATGTCTAGAACATTGATAAGTATCAAAAACTTAAACTGAGAATGAGGTGAAGTAAATAAATTAAATTATTACAATATTCACCACAAGTGCATAAAGAAAATTACAACATTCACCACAAGTGCATAAAGAAAATTACAACATTCAACACCACAGATAATCACAACCGTCATCCAGACTCCAAGAATTATAGTGGTTCATGTTTGTATACTAACTATTCAAAAATAACCACACAACTACTCCACTCCCAATATCGTCACCCACGAGATATTAGCTTTCATTATGAAATAAGGTTTTTCAAGATTCACCTTAAAACCTTCACAATTGTAATTTTTAAATGGGCTTATACAATTATAAAAACCCCACACACCGAGATTTTTTGGCTATCTCAGTCAAAACCACAAATAGAGATTTTCTTGGCTTACAAATCAAAAATACAGAAAAATTGAAATAATACTTATATGAAGATTCTTCTTCAATGTAGCTCAGTAGAACCGATTCTTTGTAGATGTAGATGTTCAATGTTCAATCTCATTAGTGGAAGGGTTCTATGTCTAGATGAATTTTAAATTAAATCAACCTTGGGCTAGCTTGAATTTGATTTTAGATCTCAAAGGGTATAGTAGAGTTCCTTTTAATAGAATAGATTTGAGTAGGGAGATCAATAAAATCAAATAGAAAAACTATAAAAGAATCTAAAACTACTAACCAATATCTTCCCAATAGTGGGGGCTTATCTCTTAGAGTGGTGACTTGAATTAGCTTGGAATGAATAAAATTTTTTGAGAAAAGTCCACTATTTATAAGTTGCAAATTTGTTCACTTAATTGGTCCCGGGTTCGGCTCGACTGGCCTTAGTTGAACAACATTTCAAATTTTTTGGCGCGATTGGATAAAATAAACCCTCGACTGGTCGAGTGGCTCACTCGACTGATCAAGCAGAGCGCTCGACTGGTCGAGTGAATTTAAATCGCGTTGCTAGAGTTCGAGTTGATCCACACTCGACTAGTCGAACCGGTATCCATGACTTGTTGAGCAGGGTACTCGACTGGTCGTGGACTTACAGAAAAATCTAAAATTTTAAATTTAAATCTAAACTAGTTGAGAAGAACTCTGGACTGGTTGAGCCAGTGCTTGGACTAGTCAAACCAAGGCTAAGGCTAGTCAAAGCAAAGCCTTAATAAAGTATAATGACCCAAATTAAGTATGCAATGATAATGACCTAATCCTAAGGTCTTTCTAGGGTCATGTATACCTTAAATGTGAGTATTGAAATTGAATTAACGGTCACTTCGGTAGATAGGGCGTTGTGAAGCACATGAAGCTTGACCTTGAATTCTTGAACTTGTCATGAACTTGTGTCTTGATACTTGAACAAATGTACTTGAGCTTATTCTTGTGACTTGAGCTTGAAGTAGTCTACTTGAGCTTGAATTTGAGACTTGATCTTGAGCTTTAACATAAGCTTAAACTTTAAGCTTGAAGGTCGAAGAAGTGATGCACTTGAGCTTGAGTACCTCGACTTGATGACCTTCAACTTGATGTTGTAGAAGAACATGCGTACTTGTAGAACATATAACGTCAATGTAGATAACACCACGCGCATTCTCTAATGAAGGTGAACTTCCCATTAATTTGAAATTGAAGATGAACTTTCCATCTATTAAAATAAGTCAACCATACTGCAGTGTTTTGGCACAACAAAATTTGACAACTCAGGGTGCTAAATTTACAACTTAGCACTTACATCCTCACATTGAGTTTCTGGATTGGGTTGAAGCTGGGATAAACTAGCCTCCACTATCTTATTGAGGCATGATTCAAGCGTTTCTAATATTTTTCTAATGCCTATAATGTAACGCCCGTGAAAAATCCATACTTGGGTTCGAGTACCAACTCGACCCGAAATTGCGTAGAATTTATTCCTTTAGAAAATGTGACTAGGTTAGCTAGTGCAACGTTGGAATAGCTGGGAAATGGTCCCTGATCACTTTAAATACGTTCTACGAGGCCCGAAGCGAGTGGAACCAAGGGTGCTATAATGCTCTAAAGCCTCGGATCAAACTCTAAGCCGGTTTGTTCTCGGGACCTCCTTGAAACTTTGTATTGGATCTAGACCGCGCGTCGTAAGTCAGATGCCTACCATCTTAGACCGTTATGACCACTTAGCTGGGCTTGGCAATCGTTTCGAATATCAAGTCCAACTGACGATCACAGGCTATTTCATTGAGCCCGGACCGAAGAGAGTGTGAATAGGGACATAGTTGGAATTTCAAATTCAAATCTGGCACACAAATTTGACGCATCAGTATTAAGCATTCTGACCGTCAGAATACAGCCAAATTACACCCTTGGATCAGGAAAAATATCTATTATATATCACGAGACTTATAGGCCTGATCTTGGTGCGGTGACCGTTAAACTGAAACTGGGCCGCCACGTGCGATCTGGGAACCCAACCGGTCTGAAAACTGGATGCGTGCTAGATCCAGTATGCATGAGCTTAAGTCCGACCGCACTTGGCCAGGGGACCTCCAGAAATGCTCTTTTGGACCGAAACGGCCCCGATTTGGTTAGGCACCAAGTAAACATTGTTCCCAAGCCTATTTTGGGAATGTTTTAGGCTATAAAAGGGGTTGAAACCCTCACTCCTCTCTCCCATCCGAATTTGAGAGAAGCCCTAGCTTGGGAGAGAGAAAAAGAGTGAGAGATTGTGAGAGAGTGGGAGAGTTCTTCCTGCCACTTGTGCTACGTGTTGCACGTGCTTAAGCAACACTCCTCTACCGCTTTCCCGGCGATTCCACCGCAATCCTAGGTAAGTAAAAACCCTAAATAGTTGGTGATTTGAGTTTTCCTTGTTTCCATAGCGATGTAGCTTATGGATCTTATGTATTAGGCTCCTTACTCGCCGTAGACGAACCCTATACGCTCCACTTCAATTCCCGAGTCTACAAGACACTAGGTGAGGATTTTAGACGCTTTGATTGACGGTTCCCAATGCTTTCAATGTCGTTTAATAGTAGATTCTTGACGGCATCGCCATTTGACATGTACAAAATGCTCTCCGTTTCCCGTTTCGTAAACTAACGAAGAATATGAGATTTAGGGCATTTTAGTCATTTGTAGGAAGTACTGTTTACATTCATATTTTGCTGATGTGATTGACATGGTTTGTTGTCGCATTAGGAAGTTAGGAATGCGTGTATAATTAGTTTGGCGAAGAGATTCGCCTAGTTGCGCACTTTGGGTCGACATACTATATGTAGACTTAAGTGTGTAGTGTATGTGTTTGTATAAATGCTTGTATTAGTATGTATTGAATTAAATGATGTTATGTAGTAGTTTGAGATTGATTTCTTGATTAATATGCCGATCTAAATGATTTCCTACATGTTGACCTTATGCATGATTGCATTACATGCATGGAATGTATGTGGGTGAAGATTTGCTTAAGTTGAATATTATATCATGTGTTAACATGCTCACATGATCCTGTTTCAATTCCAATACCTTTGCAAATGTTGTTAATGTGATTCCATAGATGTGTGGGACTAGACTTAGTCCAGGCAGTCGGTAACCGAGCGTATTCGTGGTTGACTGGTCATAGCCACGAACGACGCGTCGATGAACGTGATTCGTGTTTAGAGTTGGCGGCAGTGGTTAGGCCACGCGAAGTGTTTTACGCACTTCATGTCGTTCAACTTGAGATGCGATCGCGCTAGTCGAGCCCGTCAAGTAACCCGACTGGCCGATGTTTGTTCACCTTGTATGTATCATAACTGCTTGAACCTAGGGTACTGAACTTACCATTGTAAACCCTATTAACCGTGGTACCTTGATCCACGAAGACTCATGAGCCGGGCATGGTGGTATGGGACACCGTGGTCGAGCTGTCGGCCTACGCTGGGGCCACAAACCTCCCCGTAGTGACCAGTGAGCACCTTGACTTGTGAGCAGATTATGGTGGTATGGGACACTATATTCTAGCTGTCGGCCTACACTGATCAGGCGACGAGCCCTTTGTAGTGACCGCGAGCGTATTCTGAGTTCACGGGAGGCGACGACCCTTCCGTGTAGTAGAGTACAGTAGGCCTGTATTGATAAGGTGATGGGGGAGCGGTGCAACGAGTGCGAGCAACAGCCCTGGCAGCCCTTGCAGTGACCTACGAAATGTACATCGTATGAGATTACTAGGAGTGACGACCCTAGACAGGATCCGTGTTGGGATTGATACAAGGGAGGTACCTTAGTTTCCCAATCCTGCTGTTTGAATGGACTAATAACAACTTGGTAATCATATCACCATAGCATTGCATGTGCCTGGAAGATGTGGAGCACTCTAGGGAGTGTGGCATGCCGCGGTCGTAAGATGTTGCCGTATGAGGGTGATCGTCGGTGAGGGCATACATCACGTCATATCATCTTGCATTAACAACAGTATTAAGATTTGTCTGATTTACTGCTTTACTATTATCGCGTGATTGAATTGTGAACATGCTAATCTTTGCTCTATGATTCCACTGAGTTGATCACTCATTCCCACGTTACGGGATGGTGTTTGCAACACCCACCAGACCCTGTTGTAGTTGCAGGTGACGACGAGATCCAGGAGGTGGAGCCGGAGATTGACGAGGACCAGGATGAGTTCTCGTATATGCAGTATCACGACGGCTTCCCGTAGGTGACCTGGATCGAGGGGGACTTCAGTGGGACTATTTTGAACTTATTCTTTTGTCTATTTACATGTATATGAGACTCAGAGATGTAGTCATACTTTGGAGACAGTTGAGATTACTTTTTTTTTCCATACAGTGATATATATATTGTTTAGTCTTCCGCTTGCTTTTATCACTGGATCTGAAGTATGAATTGCAGTTTTGGTATACTTTTACTCATGTGAATGCTTTAAATCAGACAACATTGAATCATAACCATCTTTGTTGCATAAGTGACGGTCTGGAACTCGGGAGTTGAGTTTATACACGACCCCCGATTTTCAGGGTGTTACATATAAGATAGTCTGTATTACTCTGAAGTGAATCCTCTTGAATAGTTTCTGGTTGGATTTTAAAAGTAGAGGATTTAAGAGAATTGTCACTATGATGTATTGTTGATTCAACTTCCCAATATTGATGTTTTCACTAATTATAGTCATATGGATCATAGGCGGGAGAGTCTGATGGTTGTTGGTACATATCATCACCCATAATATAATCACGCATTGTTTTCTTCTTGTCTGATGGGTAACAATAGTTCTCACTCCCATAATCACGATGAGCACAACAATCACGTACTGCATTCTTAGTCCGTGAAGTGTAATTCTACCGCATATGATCACATAAGGACTTCTTAATTGGTGGAGTATTGTATTCTGGTTGATTCTTGATGATGGTTTCAGAAAACTTTTGATACATAGGTTGTTTCCTAATGTAATCATCTGACAGCCCTTCAAAATATCTACCAGCTTCTAGAACTAGCTCAACATATTGACGTTCTCACTCTTGCATATACATGGTGAAACCCTAATCCTAAAATAAAAGAAATTCCTACAGCAATAAGAAATCTAGAAATAGAAAGAGGTTACCAAATTAGAAGTTTCTATATCAAGATTATGCAAAATAAAAAAACAAGTTAGTTTTTAAAAAAAAATTAGGAAAGTTTTTAATACTAGAAATAAAAAGATGAGTTAGTTTTTTAAAAAATTGAGAAAAATCCTAAGCTAAGAACAAAAGTAAAAGTTAGTCCTAATCTTAACCTAATTCAAAACTAATTAAATTCAAAAAAATGCAACCGTTAATCCTAGGCAACGATGCCAAAAACTTGTTTAATCCCAAGTGTAGGGTCACGATGTAGTAATAATCTCGGTATGACCAAGGTCGAATCCACAAGGACTAAATTATACAAATTCTGAAAGTAACTAGAACTAGAGCTAGAAGAAGATGTAAAACTAAATCTGAATACTTTGAAAGAGAAATTGTGAATAGTGTAATTGAAACTTGTAAATTTAAATGTGGGAACTAGGATGCCAAGGATCCATATATAGCTATTGGGAGTCTACCTTGCATAATTTAAGAGATCCAACTGGAATCAAAATCCTATCTTTTCCAGTTAGAGAAAGAAAAGACAGTCATATCTCTGAATTTCTCATGAACCTAATCTTAACAGATGAGAGTTGTGAGAATTAGAAGTGATTCCATCACCTAACCATGCCTAAGAGACAATGGTAAACAATAGGATATATCAATCCCACAACCAATCATAGGAGAATTGTGAAGATTAGGAAGGATTTTATCACCCTACCATGCCCAAGGGACGAAGGTGGACAATGGGACTTACTAAGTTCACAATCTCAAATCAGGAAAAGAAGATATTCAAAGCAATTGCAGATCTATTGTAATTTGTCACAATAAACCATTAAAAACTAAAAATATTTCTTAATAAATAACTAGAATCCATGAGAGTTCAATAAAACATGCATTAAAACAAAGCAAATTTATCAATCATGCTACAAGCTTCACCTCTTAGCTTTAGCTAAGAGGTTTAGCCAACCATAAACATGATTGAACTAAAGACTCTTAAACAAAACATCAACAATGAAGAAGAAGAAAAAGTCTTGGATAGTTGTCCACCATTTTTTTCACTCTTAAAACCCTAGAAGATGCCTAGGAACATCCTAGGGACTCCTATTTATAGTTGTGCAACTCCAACTTTCCCACCGAGTTGGAAAAATCTGAAAACTGCCTCAAATTTATGCAGTCAATGCAACATCTGCATAACCCTTGACTAGTCGAGGACGACCTTCAACTGGTCGAAGGTCACCTTCGACTGGTCGAAGATCGTGTGAAATTAAAAGTTCATGTTGCTGGAATTCAAGTCAAGGTATCGAGCTTAGACTAGTTGAAGGAAGGCTTAAACTAGTCAAAGGAGGCAGATTTTTTTGGATTCCTTTTCTTCACTTTAAGTCTTCGGTTCTCTTCATTTCTCATTTAGTTTTCTCGGATCTTTGGCATATAAATTCTTCATTTTTGATCTTCTAATATCCAACCTTTAGTTTGGTGATTCTTAAGCATTAAATCCATGCTTTTAGCATTCTTTTCAATCCATGCTCTCAGATTCACCTAGTAACACAAACATGTATAAAATAAACTATTAAGCATTATCATGTTCATAAAACCAAGATATAAATAGGGGATAATATGTAATATTTGACCCTCAACATATAATATTCCTCTTCTTCTAGCTTTAACCTCGTTTTAGAATGTTTCTACCAATACTTTCATGTTTGGTTGCGGGCCGATGAGTGTCTCTATCAAGATTATTTGTCATCTTACCGAATTCTCTCTTTTTGGTATGCCTTACTATGTGAAGATCAAGGCTAGACAACACAAGAATTTTCCTAATAAGAATGTTAAAGGATATACCAATTTTATGCATTCTTACCGCAAACTCACAGGACCGATTGAAGAACTTGCGCATCTTGATTTTCTCCTTTTCTGGATTTATCATTATCTTCTGTGTGTTAATGCTTAACAGGTAACGATTCAATACATCATTCTGGCAAAAGATTTAGTCCAAGGCCATTGAATAACCTTAACATCGTTTGTTCTCAGCCATTTATATAAAGGACTCTACGAAGTTAATTCACGAGGGTTGTATTCGGTTGGACATCCCGTGTGGCTCTTATAAATGTGGTTTGTTACATACTTCTGACCACAACTATTTATTCGAGAGGATATCAGTCGATCGTTCACCTCATATGGCGATCAAATCTTACACATCCATGTGGAAGTTACTGTGTTGCTAAATATCTATGGGAATTCTTTGCTCTTAAGCTTCCTAATAATGATCCATCTTTCATGCCTTTTTCAAAGAGAGAAACTTACGTACTAACATAGCTTTCTGAAAAATTTAACACTGAAAGTACCTGGTTTTTCACTCTACATGATGGTTGAGTCATAGAGTTAAGTGAACCCCACATTAAAGACTATACAACTAAAATCTCAACCAAAACAAAAGGTTCAAGGAGCCTCAAAAGTAAATTAAGCCTCACACCCCATAACCAAAATACCTAGGTAAAAGAACCCACTCATAATCTAAGTTTGCTCAAAATCAACTAAGAAAACAGCTTAGAAAAACTTAGAATAATAAGGTCCCAATTGTAAAATTATATGTAACGAAAAACATATTTTCTACAACTGTCGATGACATTGAACACTATTTGATGACATCGAAACGTAAGTTTCGATGACATTAAACTCTGTTTGATGACATAACAAAGGTGACCTAAATATGTCTAGTAACCAAACCACATTTCTAGAGAAATTCTCGATGATATCAAACCTACAAGTTCGATGGCATCGAAAAATGGGCACCCAATTGTCCAACAAACTCAATAGGAAAATCATGAATTACTCGATGTCATCGAAATTCAAACTTCGATGACAACAAAAGACCATTTGATGATATCAGAAAAGGGACCAATCCATCACAAGAGAGTTTTTAAAGGAAATCATGAAATATTCAATGCAATCGAACTGCTTTCGATGTCATCAAAATTCACTTTGATGACATCGAAGAAGGTTCAATGTCATCGAATATAGGAACCCAAAACTCTCCAGCAAGCTTCAAGAATTTTCGGTAAAAATCTCGATGACATCAAAGGACTTCAATGACATCGAACAATGACAGATTTCTGACCAATTTTTTTACCATTAGGACTCATTACCTATTTATTAAGGATTTATTTCTTGGTTCCATAGTGAGACAAATATTAAAATTTAAGAGATTTATTACTATAGGAATATTACCTACTTTTAGTGCACTTATCGAGCACACTTGTATGTCAATCACGTGACTAGTTGTGTCAAGTAGTCAAATGGTTCCTTGGCAAAAGAAGACTGATGATGCAACTAGAGCAGTAGCACAAGCTATAAGTTCAAGAAAAGCAAAGCTTCTATGATTTGGATCCTTCATATAGATGACCCTGACCCATAAATAAGAAAACCTTCTTAGATCATCTATATAAGTCATTCTAACCTTATTAGTTCCACCATTATAGAGTTGGCTTTGAAAAAGTTCAAGTTATTGAAAGAATCATAGGATAAGTAATTAAAATAGGAAAATCTGTCCTAGTTTAGCAGGATCATGTGCCACCGAATGGCACCTTCGGTAGTACCAAAGATACCTTCGATAACATCAAAAATGTCCAAAACAGTCCAGTAGCTTTCAAAGATAATTCGATTGCACTGACTGGATTTTCGATACCACCAACTCCTACCAATGTACAAATTTTAGTGCCACCGAAAGTAGTAAAATATGTCCAGCAACTTCAGGATCTAATTGAATACCACCGAGTGATATTTCGGTGCTATGGAGTGAAATTCGGTACTGCCGAAGGTTCACTCGGTAGAACCGAGGACTAGCTATTTTAGATCCATTAAGACTTTTTCCTTATAAATATAGGACCCAAAACTTTATGGAAAGTGTGGATTTAGGCATTTCAGAGTCTTTAGGTTGTCCCAAACTCTAATCACTCATCCTAGACTCTATCCACATGAGATTCATGTAATTTTCATTATGATTCATTATCTCAATGAGCATTCAAAGCTTACTTTAATGAAGAACATGATCTAAAGCCTTCACTAGAGTATTGAGACCAAACCTATAGGTATATCCTTAGTCTCAACCATACTCTAGTGCATCCATCAGTTGAATCTCTAAGGAATTCTATTTATAACCTTTATAAGAGATTCAACCAACTCCCATTACCTTGGTAGCCTTTATAGGAACATCATATGTAAGGTTCTTGATCGTGAAGATGACACAATAAGTAAACTACAGCATAGCGATCGGGGGAGAATCGGGGAACTGATTCAACCATAAAAGAGTAAATATTGAGCAACCCATGACAAGCTATAAAAAAGGACTCAATCGACAAGTAAGTGCCATTGTTAAGAATCCACAAGTTAGTCTCTATCCTCTAATTGGATTGAGGCTAAGAGTTTGCTATTAACAAACTTGTATATGTTCCTATTGTGGGACGTTGGCCCGTGTGCCTAAATTGATGGTTCCAATTGTAGGACCTTGGCTGGTGTGCCTAAACTTAGGTGTCTATTGTGGGACCTTGGGCATGGGGCCTAAATGTAGGTACCTTATGTGGGACCTTGGCCAGTGTGCCTGAACGTGGGTGCCTATCGTGGGACCTTAGTCGTGGGGTGTAAATGTAGGTGCCTTGTGTGGGACCTTAACCATGGGGCATAAACGTAGGTGACTATTGTGGAACCTTGGCCATGGGGCCTAAACGTGGGTTCTTAATGGAGAACCTTTGCTCATGTGAAGAGCATAAATTGTTGAGTCTATTTGCAAGGTTATAAAGGTTAATTATGAACTTGATTTAAAACCATTCATAGTGAAATCTGACACTCTCTAGGAGAGAGTACAGTTGTCAGGAGTGGAGTAGGCACATAACTGAAACACTATACATCCTTGTGTTTGGAATTGTCATTTGCACATCTGTTTAATCATGTTTATATATGTTTGAATGCTTGCTAGTTTATACATGATTAGAAAAATTCTTAAGATTGATTGGTAACACATTTCACACACAATTTCACAATGCTATAGGCTAGTTACACTATTTGCATATCTTGAGTTGCCTTTAGAGTTGTGATTGCCTTACTCAATTTAATTGGTAAATAGTTTATGTTAAGCAATTAGGATTTTTAAATTGGTAAAATATTTGAAAAAGTCCTATTCACCCCCTCTAAGACCCTTGTACTATTCCATGCTTCTACTACAGCGATCTAAACCGCAATTTCAATTGGTATCAGCGTGAGGTTCCACTTGAAGGGTTTAACAACCTAGAGGAAGATCTTGACAAAAGTAGTAATTATGGATGAGAAGGAGATAAATGAACATCAAATCAATGAGAAAAAAGAAGAAAAAGAAAAAGAGAGTATACACGATGCCTATGATCAACTTTACATACATAGCATTAGTATCCTTAGAAAACTTGGCATTTCAGAAAGAAAAAATAAACAATTGCAAAAAGATCTAGATGAGACATCAGGAATAAATACACAAATGATAAATGATCTTTATCAATATCACATTGAAAATGACAAGCTTGAAAGAGCCTCAACATCCCTTAAGTCTGAAAATAAAAAAATAAATAAACAGATTGAACTTTTACAATTAGAAAATGAAAAACTCAAAAATGAAAACCACGAACTTAGATTCAATTTAGAAAAGTCAAAACAATATGTTGAACTTAGTTACAAATTTTCACGAAGTAGTGAAAAACTGGAAAAACTTCCTGGGATGGGAAGAACACATAAGGACAAAAGAGTTTTGGGTTATGAAATCAACAAATCAAGGCCTGTTCCTGAAATCGGCAAATCAAGGCCCGTTCTTGCATCACTTGAGATCAAGAGAACTATTGCATCTGGAAGCAATGCTAAAAACACTCCAATTTGTCATTCTCGTGGAGACTTGGGACACTACAAATTTGAATGTCTTACACCTAGTAGGTCTCACTCCACTTCCGGGTTAAACCATATAGGAAAATTCAAATCAACCAGAAAAAATAATACAGAGAACAACGAGTCCTTCAAAGCATACATCAAATGAAGGAAGAAAATACGCAACTCCACCCAAAATGATTAAGAGGATGGAGGAATTAATGAATCAAGTAGCTCAACTAAATCGGAAAACCAAAGAATTGATGAAATAAAGAAATTTGGTTAAGTTACCCAAAAAATCCAAAACGCCTCAAATTGAGAACAAAGCCACATCTCCAAAAGGGAATGTCACAAAGTGGGTTGTAAAGAATAAGAACAATTTCCTTGTAATTCATACTGCACTAAAGGTAGGCAATTGTTCTAGGTGGTATCTTGATAGCAGGTGCTCCAGAAATATGACTGGAGATTGGACCCACTTTTGTGACTATTCAGAATTTGATGGTGGGTCAGTCACATTTGGTTATGGGAGTTCTGAAAAGATTGTTAGAAAAGGGACAATAGTTGGGCCTGGTTTGCTTAAAATTGATGATGTTCTTTGTGTAGAAGGATTGAAAAATAATCTCATAAGCATTTCCCAAATCTGTGACAAAGAACACTCAGTCACATTCTCCAAATATTTGTGCAAGATCTCAAACCTCATGGGAAAACTTATCATGAAAGGTCTTCACACAAGTGATAACTACTGTGTAATTGAAAGCAATGGAGAAAGTGTGTCATCCAAAAAATGCCATATGGCCTTAAACGATGAATCCAAGTTGTGGCACCAAAGACGTAGACATGTCCACTATAGGAATTTGGCTAAACTAAGCTCGAAGAATTTGGTGAGAGGTTTCCCTAAGATCAGGAAGAAGGAAAAGATTGTATGCGGTGATTGTATTAAAGGCAAGCAGATAAAGGTTGGACATAAAAACACAACCATCGTAGCAACTTCCAAACCACTTTACCTTTTACACATGGATCTAGTGAGACCTACCAAAGTCGAGAGTCGTGGGAAAAAGAGATATTTTTTTGGTGATAGTGGATGATTACTCCAGATTTACTTGGGTTGCCTTTCTTTGAGAAAAATCCAATGCATTTGAAGAATTCTAGAGGATGTCAAAATGACTTCAAAATGAAAAACGATATTGTATAAGTCATATTAGGAGTGATCATGGTGGGGAGTTTGAGAATGATCGATTTGAATTGCACCGTGATAAAAATGGAATTTGACACGAATTCTCAGCTCGAAAAACACCCCAACAGAATGGAGTAGTTGAAAGAAAAAATCAGGTATTGCAGGAAATGGGCTCAGTTATGCTTAATAGTAAAGATATGGCTAAAACATTCTAGGCCAAAGCTTTCAATGTTGCCTGCTATATAATTAACAGGGTATATCTTAGAGCATGATTAAATAAGACTACATATGAACTATGGAGTGGAAAATAGCCTAGTGTAAAATATTTTCTTGTCTTTAGTAGTAAATGCTATATTCTTAAAGACAAAAAACATCGAGGCAAATTTAACTATAAAAGTGAGAAAGGGATTTTTCTAAGATATTCTACAAATAGTCATGCTTATAGAGTATACAATTTAAGGACACTAACTATTTAAGAATCTATCAATGTGGTTGTTGATGACCAACCACATGATAAGACCAGTCCTGAAATTGATATTGAGGATGAAGTAGACATGCTCAAAATAAGCAAATCGCACAACAAAGTCACTTCACCTCTTGAACCTCAACCGTCGAACAACTTTCCAATCATTAAGATCATCCCACTAACCAAATTATTGGAGATCCTACTGATGGAATAAAAACTCGACACCAGCTTGAAGGTATTTTTAGTCATTTATGCTTCACTTCCAAAATTGAGCCCAAAAATGTTATAGAAATTCTCCAAGATGAGTTTTGAATTGTAGCTATGCAAGATGAGCTCTTGCAATTTGAAAGGAATGATGTGTGGAAGCTAGTTCCCAGGCCACTTGATACTAACAATGGAACATAGTGGATTTTCAAAAACAAGTTCGATGAATCTGGGAATGTAGTAAGAAATAAAGAAAGACTCGTAGCACAAGGCTACTCACTAATTGAGGGAATTGATTTTGATGAGACATTTGCCCTCGTAGCTCGTCTCGAGTCCATAAGAATTCTCATGTTTGTTGCATGTGTGTTAAAATTTAAATTATTTCAAATGATATCTCTTTTGATCTATGCTATTATTAATAACTCAATTTTTGAATGCCCTTAAGGGCTTGGTTTTTTTATTTTTGGATGATGAATACTTTAACCCAAGCATGGGGTAGTAATTTTGATCAAATTCATGATGAAATGTTTTATGCTCATGTCAACTATTTTATTTCATGGTTATATTTTCTTCTTGACATGGGATTATCACATAATGTTCACAGATTCCCCGCTATTCCATTCTAACTTTATGTGACTTGCATGTTCCCTCTCTCTAAATTGCGTTTTATCATATATGATTATTAGCTTGCTTCTAGGTAAATCTATTGAGGGTCAAATATTACATATTATCCCCCATTTATATCTTGGTTTTATGAACATGATACTACGTAATGTCCTATTTTACTCACGTTTGTGTTGCAAAGTAAATTTGAGAGCTTGGATTGAAAAATGTGATAAAAGCATGGATTTGACACTCAAAGATCACCAAGGCAAAGAATGGATCTTTGGAGACAAAGAATGAAGATTTCAAGGTCCCAAGATTCAAGAAAACCAAGTGGAGAAGGAAAAAGTCGAAAGAACAAGTGCAGAATTCACATTAATTGTGTCATCGATCACCATTCGATGACATCAAAGCTATCATTCGATGACTTGGAACATGGGTCAATGACATCGAATTTATGAATGAAAATAGAGTTGGTCATTGGACAAATTGAAGATATTTTTTGATGGCTTGTTTGATGACCCAAAGCTTTGCTTGATGCCATCGAAGCAAGTTCGATGACATCAAATTTTATGTGGATTTTTGGCAAAACTCGCTGGACATATTGTGCACAATGTTTGATTACTCGAAGTCCTCCTCGATTACTCGAAGACCTGCTCGATGACATCGAAGGCCTCTTTGATGCATCGAAGACCTGCTCAGATGGGATGTTTCTATTTGATTCATGTTTATATTGAACTCTCATTGATTCTAATTAGATTTTAAAGAAATACTTTCAATTTTTAATGGTTTGTGGTAACAAATTACAATAAATCTATAATAGCTTTGAGTATTTTCTTTTCATGCTTTGAGATTATGAAATTAGAAAATCTTGTTGTTCACCATTGTCCCTTGGACATGGCTGGATGATAGAATCCCTTCTAACCTTCACACTTCTCTTATGTTTGGTTATGGGATTGGTGTATCCTGTTGTTTGCCATAGTCCCCTGGGCATGGCTAGGTGATGGATCACTCCCAATCCTTACAACTCACATCCGTTGAGAATTTGGTCAATGGAAGTTCAGGTATGATCTTAATTGCCATATCTTCCAAGTGGATAAGATAGGACTTTAATTCCGGTTGTGTCCTTGAATCAAGCATCATATCTCCTTGATAGCTACAAATGGATCCTTGGAAACCCTAGTTCCTACCTTTGAATTCCTAAGTTTCTATTAAATTACACACAATTGCTTCTTTATATTACCAATTTAGATTTAGATCTTCTCCTAGTTTTAATTCTAGTTACTTTCAGAATACACATGAGATTAGTCCCTATGGATTCGACATCGGTCTCATCGAGATTATTACTACATCGCAACCCTACACTTAGGGTTGTGAACTAGTTTTTTGCGCCGTTGCCGGGGAACTAATGGTTACATTTTTTCGAGATTAACTAGTTTTGGAATTAGGTAAAGATTAGGGTTATTTACTTTCTATTTTTAGGTTAGGGTTTTTTTGAATTATTTTTAGTAACTTTCCTAATTTATTTTTAGAAACCAACTTATTTTTTATTTTTAGGACTTTTTTTTTTCTTTTTTTAGAAACTAATTTACTTTTCTTTTTCTTTTGCAGGATCCCAATATGAAAACTTCTAATTTAGTAACTTCTTCCAATTCTCTCTCTTTCTATTTATAGATTTCTATTTTCATTTTTCTTTTTAGGTTTAAGTTAGATTCTGAAATTGAGGGCTAAGTGTGTTTCATACCCAAGTGGGTCCATGACAACACTCGACGTTTCTTGAGTAAAGGAGGATTGGTTAAGAGGTTATCTATCCATCATAGGATTATACACCACTTAGGATCCACAGAGTTAATTAAAGTTATGACTACCAATCAACCTCCAAATCCACCTTAACCTAATGATGAGGAAATCCAGGATGAAAACGAGGTTCATCAAGCACCCCCACCTCATAATTTATGAGACTATTTACAACTTGGGGATGAGTACACCTTCATGCATGGTTTTTCTAGAAAATACAGGATATATGGATATCAAGCTATGGGTGATCCAACTCTTTTTAAATTTCCATGGACTTGAATATGAAAATCCATATTTACACATGAAAGAGTTTGATGTGATAATATCCACCTTATATTTTCTAAACGTGTCTGAGGAGACAGTCCAGTTAAAATTCTTTCCCTTCTCCTTAAATGAGAAAGCTAAGATGTGGTTGCATTCACTATGTCCACGATCTATTGGCAGATGGAATGACATGACAATGGAATTTATTAAGAAAATTTTCCCATATCATAAAACGAACACCCTTAGAAAGTTGATCATGAACTTCGCCTAAAAGGAAGATGAAACATTCTTCCAATGTTGGGAGTGGTTCAAGGATCTTGCGAATTTATGCCCATAACATGGTTTTGAAACTTGGCGAATAACAAACTCTTTTTTTTTTTTTTTTAATGATGGGCTGACTTCTTCTATGTGGCAAATGGTCGAGAGCATGTGCAATGGGGAATTCATGAATAAAGAGGTCGATGATGTGTGAGATTATTTTGACAAGCTTGTTAAAAACACAGAATCATGGGACATCTCCCCAAAAACCATCACCACTTCTAGGCCTACTCAATCAAAGGAAAGGGGAAAAATTTATCTTCTGAAAGAAGATGATCATATAAATGTTAAAGTGGTTAATCTCACAAGAAAACTCGAGGCCATGAAACTAAAGAAGGATAAGGCTACAGAAACTATTTATAGTATTTGTGCTTGCAACATTCACATAATTAAAAATTGTCCAGCAATACCTACTTTTTAAGAGGTACTAAATGAGTAATCTAATGCCGTGAATAAATATCAAAGACCTTTCAGTGGATCCACTTCAAATACATACAATCCTGGTTAGAGAAATCATCTAAACTTCAGTTGGAGGAATGGAAAAACTGCCTCACCTCAAGGATTCCCTAATCAACTTCTAAATCAAGGGAAACCTCAAGCATCTTCAAATCAAGAGCATTTTAATCTGGGTATGTATTTGAAGACCTTACAAAGCCTATGCTACAAGCCTTTCAAGACCTTACAAAGCCTATTCAAGGGCTTAGGACAAAAAATATGATTGGTGAAAAGGGAAACTTTCTAGCTCAACCTCGTCCCTATCCAAAATAGCAATATGAAGTTAGCAACCTGAGCTCTTCAAATCAAATGGAGCAAGCTAAGTCTATCACCACTCTTAGGAGTGGGAAAACAATTAACAAATCTATTTCGGTAAGGGCCGAAAAGTCTAAGGACCTAGAAATAAATGAAACTGATAGACCTAGCAACACTCCACATCAGTTAGAATCGAAACCTCAAGGAAAGACGATTGCCCCATTTCCCCAACGGTTGATTACACCAAAACCTCTCTCTAACTCTGAAGACATTCTAGAAGTGCTTAAGCAAGTGAAGGTCAACTTTTCTCTACTGGATATCGTTAAACAAATACCTTCACATGTCAAATTTCTGAAAGACTTGTGTATGACAAAAAGATGGAAAAATATTTAAAAGAAAATCTTCTTAATAGAAAAAGTTAGTGTCATCCTAAAGCAAGATGTACCGTAGAAATACAAAGATCCTGACAGCCCAACTATCGCTTCTATAATTAGGAATTACCAGATTGAGCATGCACTTCTTGACTTAGGAGCAAGGATAAATCTGATCACATACTCGGTTTACAAACAACCGAGTCTAGGCGAATTAAAATCCACCCAGACTATATTACAACTTGCCGATCACTCAGTTCGTGTACTAAGAGCGATAATTAAGGATAGGTTAGTCCAGGTAGACAAATTCTACTACCCAGTAGATTTTATCATACTGGATACTCAACTCATCATGGACATGAGAACTCAAATTCCTATCATTCTTGGTCACCTATTCCTTACCACATCAAATGCAATCATCAATTGTACGAATGGAGCCATGAGGTTGTCTTTTAAGAATATGACATTGGAGCTCAGTATCTTTCTCAATATGATTAAATAGGCAGAGGACGATGACATTGCCCATAATATTAACTTATTGATTCTTTCATGGAGGATAGAACTCTGACGACTTTATCCTCTAATCCTCTAAAGAGGTGCTTGGTCTACTACTGCAATTTAGATGATGATATGATTAGGGAGACAGGTGTTGTGATGGATACTATGCTGGTAGTGGTTGACCACCTTTCCTGCCTTGATCTCTCTAATTCCCTCGAGACGACCATATAAATGACATGTTTCCTAATGAAAAATTGTTTAAAGTCTCCCATGAACTGTGGTTTGCAAATATTGCTAATTATCTTGACACAGGTTTCACGCCAACACATTGGATTGCACAAGATAAGAATAAATTCTTCGTTAAGGGACGTAAGTTCTTCTGGGATGATTTGTACTTATTCAAATATTTCCTAGACAAAATCTTAAGGAGAGATGTGTTACGAATAAGAAACAAATGTGTTTGATTTAGGAGATTTATTCAATGATAACAAAGAATATAATAAGAGAACATTGATCACATTTATCTGAATTCATTTACATCCTCGGATTCCCTTGATTCTGAAAACAAAGTACAATTCATACAATGTAATGAATGAAAGAGAAGATAATCAGATAGAAATTTTGACAGCATTCCGATGCCTGCTTTGGTCATCTCCTAGTACTTAGGAGGAATGTTGAATCGATCAACCAATCTTTAAGGAGATGGGGGTTGTGCAGACTTGAAGCCCTTGATCTGACCGTTGAGTTCAGTTCTGATCATCTTTCCATTCATCCTTCCTTGATCTGACCATTGAGATCAATTTTAATCATCCTTTCCATTCGTCCTTCCTTGATACCCTTAAAATGTGGAGCGACCATCCCTTGAAATGTGGAGGCCATCTGTCTGAGGGTAGGAGTGCACGGGCCAAGACAGGGAATGTAGAGTGCATGGATCTTACTTCGAGGAGTATGGAGCTCATGGAGCTTACTTCAGGACAAAATTCATGCTTCAGGGCAACATTCCTCATGAAATGGGCAAGAAACAAGCTTCAAGACAATATTCCTCATGAAGGGGCGCATGAAGTTGTCTTCAAGACAAAGTCTCATGAGGAATGGCGCATGGGATTTCCTTTGTAGCAATGGTTATGCAATATTTGCAAAGGTGGTTATGCAATATTTGCAAAGGTGGTTATGCACAAGAGATAGTGCTGGAAGCCAAGCATCATGAAAAGCTCACCATGTAAAGTGGCACAGTCTCCACTTCTTCTCTCCCTTACATGGTTGGGTGCAAAGTCCCTTTCCTTTACGTGAATGGGCTCATCTCTCTCCCTTTCTCGTTTTCAAATGATGTAAAAGCCAAGCTTTGGACAAGGCTCCACGGGAAGTGGTGCAAAGGCTTTTTTCAATCTTCATTACGCGGTACTACGCAAGCAATTCCCATTGCACGGGTCCGCGTAACCAACTTCCATTGCGCGGGCTAGCGTAAAGGCTTTCTTATCTCCCTCTTTCACCTTGCTTCTCTCTCCCTTTCTGGCCCACCAACTGATTATCCCTTTAAATGGAGCAGGAGTGGGGTATTTATAGGCCTCACTACTCTTTTAAAGTGGTGATCACCACCACTTATCCCTTCACATGTGAACATCTTCTTTTCTTAAACCATGGTGTCCACCAAACTCCCTCTTAAATGGTGGTGTACAACCTCTCTCCCTTAAAATGACACTTGTGCACACTTTTTTATGAAACTACCCTTTTCAATCCCATTTACCAAAATACTTAAACTACCCCTGAACATTGATTTTTACCAAAATACCTAAAATACCCCCGAAGGCCAATTTTTACTAAATTACTGAGTGCACAACCCTAGTAAGATCCACACCATGGAATTCTCAGACCAATGCAATGGCATATTTTTTATGCCTCAATAGATGCCCCCTCAATCCTTCTTTGATTGATTCTTAAAATCAAATGGAGGATCGATCTTCCTTTGCCTGAAGAACTTGGATAAACTACAACTGAAGGATGACTGAATGATCATGCTTACATGGAAGACTAGATGGTCATACTTGACCAGAAGATCAAATGATCGCATTCGATTGGAATACTGGAATGCTCAGATTTGACCAGAAGAATGGAATGATCACATTTAAATGGAAGACTTGAATGATCATGTTCGATTGAAAGATTTGAATGATCACGCTTGAACAGAAGATTTGATGATCGTGTTTGAACAGAAGATTTGAATGATGGTGTTCAAACGGAAGACTTGAATGCCCCCAGCCAGTTGTGTCGAGCGGATGCTTCACTTGAGAAGATAAAATTCTCTTTTCATCGAAACTTGCCACAGAACAGCTGTGACGACTTTATCTTTGAGAAACTTGATCAGAGAACTATCTTTCAACAACGTTGCTGCTACGAAGGTCTCTTTGATCAACTCCAATAACTCTTTTCTTCAATTCTTTGTCTAGGGTTGCTCTTTAATGCTGCTCCTGCTACAACAACTCTTCAATTGTTCCCTTTATTCATGATCCACATAACCCAAGCTTTCTAAATGATAGTCTTTCCTGCCAAATTTATTGGAATTAGTATCTCAAGACATTATAAAATTTTAATTTATCTTTATACAGTATTGATAATTTTTGAAATATATATTGAAAGATTCTTTTTTAGGCTAATTATGATATTCTCTCTGTCATCGTGCTTCGCATTGTATTCTTTGCTCTTTACATCGCACTCCTGGATATGTCATCTCTAGTTTGTGCTCCTTAGCATTTCTTTATAGACTTTTCCTTTGATCTTCGCTGATTCTGAAAAATAAACAATACTTTTTTTAATTTTCATTTAATAACTTTTCAAAGGATATAGAAGTTACTAATGGTGATTCTGTTTGTTCTTTGTCTCCATCAGGTTTGGTACTTGGAATCTTGCGATATCATTACTAGGATAGGTAGAGGTTATGACATCAGCATATGAATATCTCCACAATGCATAAGAGATTATCAGAAAGACCAAGGCATAGATTACTTTAAAGATATTGATCCTGTCCCCTTTCTAGGTCAATGTTACATAAAGATTTCTTAAGAAGATAATATTTTTGAAATGAAGCCTGCTGGTACCGTTGAAGTATGGATAATCTTTGCTGATTTGAACCTGATTCAAGAGAAACACATTTTTGCATCTTGTCTACTTAATATTTAAAATTTTCATTAGGCGATTGTATATTTGAGCATATCTAAAGTGAAATATGTATCTGCTGCATTTAAATATTACACAGTTTATGCTTTTAAGCAATGAAGCTAATGTACTTTTGACTAACCATACTTGACTGGACAAGACCTAATTTGACTGGACTTTACAGAACTTGACTTGACCAGATGAATGAACTGGATGACCAGATTTGATTGAACTAGACATGACACTGGGCTCAAGGAGCAAGATAGTTTACCACCAATTTCAGGCAAGGCTCAAGGAGCAAGATAGTTTACCGCCAATTTCGGGCAAGGGTCAAGGAGCAAAATAGTTTACCGCCAATTTTGGGTTGGCCAATTTCGGGCTTCTTTAAATCATTGAAGCTTTGTAGGTCTTATGTGTAGCTTGCCATACGACTTAGCTAGACTGCCTTAAATGATCAGTTGTCATCGCTGTCATAAGATTTGTGTGGTTGGCCATATAGGCTTATTCCATTGCCATAAATGGCGAATCCTTAACTGATATTTCACCGCTGCTTATAATGTTCTAAGAATCAAAAATTGATTTTCACTGCTGCTGATAATGTTCTAAGAATGTAATTTTTGGCGATGATAACATTTTTGATAAGTGATTGATGGCGATAGCGATAGTTGCTAATTTTGGTGATTGGATTTTCATTTGGTGATTTTCATTGGTGCTTCACATTTGGTGATGACTTGATATGCTTGAAAGCCTACATTTTATTCATATACACAAAAGAAATACATTCTATAGTGAGTAATACATGTTTTTTTTACTCATCTGTCTTGCCCCCTTTTGATTTTGGAAGTATCATACCGATATCTTTCGAAATCAAAATAGCGGTCATCTTCTGCACTGGCAGGTATTGCAATGCATATCTACAACGAATATGCTTTTTTATCATGGCTTTACATCTTTTACCTTACTCACTTGTTTTTATTTGAGTATTCAGGCTAATGACAGCTCGATCTTGTCAATTACTGACGGTTCACCATACGAAGCATGTTATCGTCTTTTAACGCGAATGCCACTAGAATTTTCTTTATCGAGTTTTTGTCATTTTTTCTCTATTTTTCTCTTTCTGTCATGCTCTTTCATCACAATCTCTCCCTTATCAATCATCTTTTGTAGCTTTTTCCTAAGGGAGTACAATTTTTTGTATGATGTCCAAAATTACGGTGATAATTGCAATAATCCATTCCTCTTGTATTTTTGATTTCTTCGAGGTGTCTTAGCTGAGGTAATTCAATACTCTTCATAGCCAACAATTGATTCAACACTGAAAGCATATCTTTTCTTGAAAATGAATACTTCGTATGATCTTTATTTTGCCTAGCCTTTTATATGTCATTATAATTGCATGACCATTTCTATCTTCTTCATCACTGTCTTCTTTCACATCCTGATAATCTTCTTTAGTTTCTTCTTTCTGAGTTATGTCAGCAAATTTTGATTGAAAAGCAGACATTCTTCCCATCATCTTTTCAAGAGCATAAGCCTTTACAACAAAATTACGAAAGTTTTCCAATCTTTACTAATCAGGTGGCATGCCAGTTCTGGTCTCATGCCTTCGAAACATAGTTCTACTTGTTATGATTCCCACAAAGGATGATAACATGATGCTGCCAAGTCCTTCCATCGACTGATGAATTCTTCAAATGATTCATTTTCTTCTTAGTGAATAGAGGTTAATTCGGTCAAACTAACTTCTCGATCCGAAGAGAAAAAGATTGACATAAAGCGTTCTGCATCTGTTCCCAGTTATGAATAGATCCTAGGATTAAACTTGAACACCATCTAAAAGCTCTTCCTATCAGAGAAGATTTGAATAATTGCAGACAATATTAAGGAACTCTAGAGAAATTTCTCATCTTTGCTATGAAATGCATCATATGCTCTTCTGGTGATCATTTCCGTTAAATTTTTGGAAGTCTATGTGTTCAAAGTCGGCGGGAAATGACATTTCTTCTATTTCAGGGGGATACGGTGTCTGATATTGAAATATTTTATTCTGACTTTGTTCATTCTCTAGATAAATAGATTCGACAACCATCTGTCGAATTTTTTCCTGCATGATATTCTGAGTAATATTAGGCATTGGTTCTTGAAATCTAATCGCTTGTGGTTGTGTCCTTTCTACTTATGGTTCAATGTTGTTCATAGCAATCACTGTCGGAATATTAGGGACTTCCTCAGCCACATGCTCATCTAGCGAAAATTGATCAGGCTGATTAATATCTGTCGATGAGTTTTCTATTTCTTTATACTTCGATTGTGTTGATATCGAAGGAGGAAGCGAGTGTCGTATTGCTGACACTATTAAAGAAGATGAACTATTATTTGATTTAAACTAATGTACCATCGCTTCAAAGGACTAGCTGACTCAAATCGTGGCATTCTTAATGCTTGAGTTTGTTTGAAATCTTTTGCAGAAGGTGTTGTGAGTGGACATTTGCTAGTTGTGGTTGGCTTCCCTTTATTTTTCGGAACTCGTAATGATTCTGTGGAAGATGTCTTTATGGTTATAGTTAACGGTATTGAAAGACCTTTTGGAGTGATGGGCCTTTCTGTTTTTCTCGAATGAGATGATTGTATAACCGAAGCGGGACCCTGTCTCACGACACTTCGCATAATCGACCTAGTACTTGGCGAGATGTTGCTTCTTATGGAAGTAGATCGAACTTTCTGACTTTTGGATGTTAATATCTTTTGTCCTTCCTCATCTTCTTGAGCTATTGGCGAAATAGAGATTGTTCCGTCCATTACACGAAATTCACTACTCTTGATCACAACAAACTTTGCTTTCTCTGATACTTTCTACTTACCCTAAGATAAAATACAAAATCACAATTAGGCTTCTGTCACGCCCCTAACTCAGAAAATGGGCTCACAATATTCACTATCGCTGAATTCAGTGCCAACAGCCTCTGTAGTACACCATTCTTGGCTCCCGGCACCCATACACTAGGTTCTGATCCTAGGATTCTATGAGGAGGATTTCAAAAATAATTTTATTTTAGCATAAGCATAACCCACGAACAATGACCACAAGAACACCATCACAAAATCCACTATGATCAAAAATTTTGAGTACATTGTGTATGAAGAGAAATACAAGATAATGATAGTAATAAAAACTCCAAAAGCTCGGCTGCACACTTCAACTGCGATGAGGCTATGGTTGTGTCCTGGCATCACCTACATGCATCAATCGTGTATAAGCTTATAAAAATCTTAGAGGGCGCTGTAAGTGTGTACGCAATATGAGCATGCTCAGAATGCAAGGTCAGAATAATGCGGAATCATGTTGATGAGTACATGAATGCAAATCGACCGTACCAAGGCTATGCAGTGTAACTATGAATGTTATCAGTCATGTCAAGACCATGCGATGCGAGATGCAGCTTAAGCATGCCAATCCTCATACAACTCATCAAGTATCAGTATAATTCTCATTCTGGATAATCACCGGGGTCTAGTACACTCTAGCCAGCTTGCGCCCCTATCCGAATGCACAACTGGGAGAGTGGAGAGACCTCACTATCTGCCTGCCAAAATTTGGCCCGTCTCGTCGATAGCTGATCCATTCCTCAAGCTGGTCAAACTTAACTTAGAAATTTCTCCCTCACTCAGGCGAGTAAGATCACACCCCTTTCCAACCGACCATGACACAGTGGCAGATGCAACCTACTAGTATACGGGCCTCGCACACTCGTGTATCCTCTCGGTCTCAATGTTGGAGTCATTCTCTGGTACCATCGGGTTTAGAGATTTTCACCCAGGGACATTGATGGCGCCCTGATGCTAGAAACAGTATTTTTGGTATCCAATCCAGCCATCCATGATGTGTCTGTGGAGGTTATGTCCTTGATATCACTAGGACATACAATAATCACAATCACACAAATGTAAGTGCATAAATCACTCTACTAGATATGCAATAATCCTGCGGGTACCACGTGCTCACGAAGGGTAACTCCTCTTATCAGGGAGCCCCATAAACAATCTGCCCGAAAACATATGCTATAATCAGTCACTCCTCATATCAAGCATACATATGATGTGTATGAGCATGAATCATGGATTTATAGTAAACATGTTACAAGATGATGAATTCTGTTCATAACGATGATGGGCCTAGATGGCCTACACACTACAAGCATGGGATTATCAATGGGCCCTATGGAGAGTTATAATGCGGATATTTAACCAACATTATTCTTATAATGTGGACGTTAAACCATCATTACTCCCAAGGCACTACCCGTTGTAAACAT
The DNA here is from genome assembly GCA_037074715.1 of Magnolia kwangsiensis. Taxonomy (NCBI): domain Eukaryota; kingdom Viridiplantae; phylum Streptophyta; class Magnoliopsida; order Magnoliales; family Magnoliaceae; genus Magnolia; species Magnolia kwangsiensis. Next base: position 72,926,669 of record CM073575.1, on the reverse strand, counting down.
CATTATATTCACCATGGAGGAATCACGCATTGCAATGGACCTAAATACATCCCATTGGGCCTTAAGTACATTAAATGGGCCGTATCACATGGGCCTTATGTTCATCAAGTGGGTCGTATCAGTGAGCTGCATGAATGGGCTTTATGTACATTGCAATGGGTCATAATCCATGGGCCTTGCATACATCACGATGGGCCTTATACAATCCAAGGTGGGCCTCAACAATGGGCCTCACGTATATCAAATGGGCACACCCAAATATAAGTGGTGATAAGGATTTTCACCTATTAAATTTTCTAAGGGTTTAATGGTGGACGTTCAAACCCACTATTTTCTATAATGTGGTCCACTTGATCTTAAATCTGTTTTATTTTCAGTCTCAAGGCTCAAAATGATCTTTTTAAAATGGTTGGACGGCTTGGATGCAACCCATGCATCATGGTGGGTCCCATAGGGATGGAAAGGATGGACGACATAGATGAAGTACATACCTCATGGTGGGGCCCACACTAATGGAAGGTGCGGATACAATACATACATCAGTGGGTCCCATGTCGGGCCCACCATAATGTTTATTTTTCACCCAACCTGTTGACAAGGTTACACAGACATGGGGGCCCACTATAATGTTTATTTTCCATCCGACCTGTTGATAAGGTTATTCAGACCTGCGGGCCTGCCGTAATGTTTATTTGCTCCCAACATGTTGATGAGGTCACACGGACCAGGGGCCACCAAAATGTTTATTTGCACCTAACCTGTTTATGAGGTCACACGGACCAGAGGCCCACCGTGTTGTTTATTTTCCACCCAGCCCATTGATAAGGTCACACGAACATGGATGAAGAGTAAAAATAAATATCATATCTGATCCAAAACTTTTGCAACCCAAAAGGGTTTCAATAACAGACGTTCGATGCTCACTGTTTCCTACGACGTGGGCCACCTGAGATCCGAATACGGCTGATTTTTAGGGAGGGGGTCACTGTTAGAAGGGGGCCATCAATGGACAGTGTTGATGTTCAAGATAAATCTCAGTGGGGCCCATGGCTGGGACCCACAGTCCTTGGCCAACGCTCATGGGCAGCAGCGTCCTGCACTGCACGGTCAGCAGCAGCAGGCATTGCTGTTTATTTTTTTCATTTTTTTGAAAGGAAACTATTTTTCTATGATTTTTCTATGGTAGGACCCGCATCATGTAGATCCACTCCAACCATTGGACTCCATGGCTCAAGACCGTCTAAATGAGTCCAATATGCGGTATGATTTGACGAGTAAAAGATCATGGTGGGTTTCAACGGTCAACACCACTATTTCTTATGGTCTGGCCTGCCAAAAAAAATTGGACCAGCTTTATTTTTTGGCTCAATGCCTAAAATGAGCTGGGAACAAAATGAACGGCTTGGATCATATACATACATCAAGGTGGGGCCTGCGTGAGCAGCCCACCTCAAACTTTTTTTAAAAAAAATTTGTTAGTTGTTAATACACGCCCATGTCAGTACACACACTCCATGTTAGCCACCCCTATCACATCCAGTGTCCAGAGACGCTGGACAGTATGGATAAACAGGGACATCAGGGTGGGTCCCACGTGTACACAACCCACCTGATGGGTCTGTTATTTGTGTTTTTTTTCCATCCATCCAGGCCCACTAACGGGTTGGACGGTGTAGATTAATACACCCATCAAATGGGTCCCACGAGGGTGGATGGTGTGGATAGATCATATACTTCATGATGGGGTCTACCTAGGTGGGCCACACAGCCACATCATCAAAAGAAAATAAGGAAAGAGAGAAAGAGGGACAAGAAAGATGGTGAAGGAGGGGCCCTGCCACTATGGACCCCACATGATACAACTCATACATAAAAATGGGTCCCACCAACAGTGGGCCCTAAAAATAAGAATTTAACGGTGGATCACCCACCTATCAGCCTTCTCCTTGGTCCCTTAGACTCCTTAGCTCCTTGCCTTCTCTTTTGATGGAGGTTGATGGGGTTTTGATGGTGTAGATGAGAGATGAGAGGGTGGGCCACACTTGTGGTTTGGGAGAGAGAGAGCTTTGACGTTGGACGTTGCTTGGGAGATTTTTTTTTTTTTTTGAGAAATGAGGGAGAGAGAAAAGTGATGGGATGATAAGGATGGGTGATGGGTTGAGTGATGGGTTGTAAGGAAGGGATGGGTGGAGTGATGTGTTGTAAGGGATGGGTGCAGAGAGAGAGAGAGTTGACTTTGAGAATGGGAGAGATGGGTTGCTTATACTTAGGTATGGCTTGTACTTAACTTGTACTTGACATGAGTGATTGATTGATTAATGGGACATGTTGTAGAGATTTCTTCGAAGTTCACAATGCGTGACATTTTTCTTGAAATGAACGTGAGTCCACATCTTCTAGCATGGGTATTGATTCGGTGCGCAAGTCGCGGCGTTGGAACCGCGGTGACAGCGCGGTCGCTAAGATACAAGTTTCAGGTCGAGCCGACTCTGATATGCCGGACTCGGCTTAGGTTCGCGCGTAAATGTCGAATATGGGTTGAAGGTTGCCGAAATTCGACCGAAAGGACCATGGAAGCATACGGAATGGTACGGTCTAGGATATAGGTCATACAACATCTAATTGATAAGACATTCTATCTTGAAGAAAGCATGAAGAGTGTTAGTTAATTTATTAAATAAAATCATATTTTATTTTTAGAGATGAAGGGGAGGATGTTCTCGTTGAGAGTCGCCATTTTTGTATCTTTACAGACTCCAAAAAGTGATAAATGTTCTTGGAATATTTTTTAAGTTACCATCGAATAATAGATCCCTAGTGGAGTCACCATTTTGTTTCGAACAAGAAACAAATGCATTTGATTTAGGGGATTTATTCAATGATAACAATGAATTTTATAAGAGAACACTGATCACATTCATCTAAGTTCATTTACATCCTTGGATTCCCTTGATTCTGAAAATAAAGTACAATTTATATAATGTAATGAATAGAATAGAAGATAATTAGATAGAAATTTTGGTAGCATTCCGACACTTGCTTCTATCATCTCCTAGTACTTAGGAGAACTATTGAATTGATCGACCAATCTTTAAGGAGATGAGGGTTATGCAGGCTTGAAGCCCTTGATCTGACCGTTGAGTTCAGTTCTGATCATCTTTCCATTCATCCTTCCTTGATCTGACCATTGAGAGTAGATCTAATCATCCTTTCCATTCATCCTTCCTTAATACCCTTGAAATGTGGAGCAACCATCCATTGAAATGTGGAGGCCATCTATCTGAGGGTAGGAGTGCAAGGGCCTAGACAGGGAATGTAGAGTGCATGGATCTTACTTCAGGGAGTATGGAGCACATGGAGTTTACTTCAGGATAAAAGCCTTGCTTCAGGGCAACATTCCTCATGAAATGGGCAAGAAACAAGCTTCAGGACAATATTCCTCATGAAGGGGTGCATTAAGTTGTCTTCAGGACAAAGTCCCATGAGGAATGGGGCATGGGATTTCCTTTGTAGTAATGGTTATGCAATATTTGTAAAGGTGGTTATGCAATATTTACAAACATGGTTATGCAATATTTGCAAAAGTGGTTATGCACAAGAGATGGCGCTAGAAGTCAAGCATCAAGACAAGCTCACCATGCAAAGTGGCACAGTCTCCACTTTCATTGCGTGGGTCCACGCAACGACTTCTTGTTGCGCAAGGGCTTCTCTCCCTTGCGCGGTTGGGTACAAAGCCTCTTTCCATTGCACGGATGGGCGCATCTCTCTCTCTCTCTCTCTCTCTCTCTCTCTCTCTCTCTCCTTTTCAAATGTCGCAAAAGCCAAGCTTTTGGACAAGGCTCCATAAGAAGTGGTGCAAAGGCTTTCTCCAATCTTCATTGTGCGGTACCACGCAAGTAATTCCCATTGCGCAGGTCCGCGTAACCAACTTCCGTTACGCGGGCTGGCATAAAGACTTTCTTTTCTCCCTCTTTCACCTTACTTTTCTCTCCCTTTCTAGCACACCAACTGTTAACCCTTCAAATAGAGTAGGAGTGGGGTGTTTATTGGCCTCACTAATCTTATAAAGTGGTGATCACCAACACTTATCCCTTCACATGTGGACATCTTCTTTTCTTAAACCATGGTGTCCACCAAACTCCCTCTTAAATGGTGGTGTACAACCTCTCTCCCTTAAAATGACACCTGTGCACCCTGTTTTACCAAACTACCCTTTTCAATCCCTTTTACCAAAATACCTAAACTACCCATAAACATGAATTTTTATCAAAATACCTAAAATATCCCCGGAGACCAATTTTTATTAAAATACCGAGTGCACAACCCTTAAAAGATCCACACCATGGAATTCTCTAACCAATGCAATGGCTTATTTTTTATGCCTCAACAATGTGTATCAGATAATGAACATAAAGTGTAATCTCCTTCTATCATTCTTAGGCCTGTGGTGGTCACTTTTCTACTAAAAAGACCACGACCAAAATTCTGTAGTGCAGTTTTTACTGGCCCACTATTTTCAAAGAAACTCATGAGTTTTGTAAAGCTTGTAAGCATTGTCAGAAATTGGGAGCAATATCCCACCAAATTATAATGCCTTTAAACCCCATTCTGATCATTGAAGCCTTTGATTATTACGACATCAATTTCATGGGACCGCTCCCCCAATCCTTTGAGAATTTATATATTTTGCTAGTAGTTGACTATGTCACTAAATGGGTCGAACCAATCCCGTTCGGAACAATGATCCTCAAACGGTCATTAGATTCCTAAAAGAGAACATCATTTCCTGATTCAGAACACTACGAGCTATCATTAGTGATGGAGGTTCACATTTTTTTAGTGGGTCATTTGCGAACTTAATGAAGAAATATGGTATTTCCCACAAAGTGAGCACACCATACTACATATAAATAAGTGGGCAAGCTGAGATTTTAATAGGAAAATTAAACATATTCTAGAAAAAATGGTTAACCCTGACCATAAGGATTGGACAATCCGCTTGACTGATGTTTTGTGGGTTTACCATACTGCATTTAAGACCCCTATTGGAATGTCTCCCTTTAAACTTGCCTATGGGAAGGCTTGTCACTTACCTGTGGAGTTGGAACATAGGGCCTACTGTGCTATTAAAAATCTAAACTTCAATTTGGAAAACACTGGCTCGCTGCACAACTTCAGTTGAATCAACTTGAAGAAATTCGGAATGATGCATATGAGAACTTGAGAATTTACAAGGATATGATAAAGGTGTTTCATGACCAACACATTCTTTGGAAATCATTCACACCAAGTCAAAACATCCTTTTGTACAATTCTCGATTACATCTTTTTTCGGGTAAACTTTGATCTCGTTGGACTGGCCCTTTCTACCCATTAATACTTGAGTATACAAAAGATTATTCTCTTAAAAGAGGTTTTGGACATTGAGCATTGAGTTTTATTTCACACATGTATTTCTCGGGATTAGAAAAATGCTAGTTGAGGATTTTGTTGATGGTCAATTATTTCATATTAAACCCCATTTATATCTTAGCTTTATGAATATCATACTGCTTAATGTCCGATTTTACTCGTATTTTTGTTATAAGTTGAATTTGAGAGCTTGGATTGAAAAAGGTGGTAAAAGCATGGATTTGACGATAAAAGGTCGCCAAGGAAAATAATGGATCTTAGGAGACAAAGATTGAAGATTTCAAGGTCCCAAGATTCAAGAAAACTAAGAAGGTTGAACTATGTCCTAGAGGGGGGGGGGGGGGGGGGGGGGGGGGGGTGAATAGGATTATGTCAAATTAAAATGATAACAGTGAAATTTAAACAATTAAAGGAAAGATAGCACTTTAAATAATCCACATTACGGAAATGTATAGCAACCTCAAAATTCTAGTATTGAGAGGTTCATACCAATGTTGTTCTAAGGATAACCTTATACCATAAAAATCAAGGGTTTATGGCAGGACAACCTTACTAGAACAATTTGAGTATCAAAAACTCAAACTGAATAGGAATAAAAAGGAAATAAATAGAAATGAAATCTAAGTTATTACCACATTCACCATAATGCTTGAAATGTAAAAGATTACAACATTCACATCCACAAATACATCCCACAAACTTGAATGATAAAAGATATAGAAAATAAACCATACATCCAAACACAAAGAATTATAGTGGTTCGCCTATGTGTACACCAACTACTAAACAACAGCCACACAGCTACTCCGCTCCTAATATCCTCACACAATGGATATTTGCGTTCACTATAAAAATAGGATTTTCTAAGTTCACCTAAAACCCTCACAATTGTGTCTTTCAAGTGGGCTAACACAATTCAAAAACCCCAGACTCTGAGTTTTCTGGATCTCCTCAGATAACTAAAAAAATGAGATTTTTCTGGCTTAATCTCATAAGAAACCAAAAACAGAAGAATTACATAAATGTAAAATACTTGGATTTCTCCTTTTGTTGTAGCCTAGAAGAAACAAATCGGAGTAGAATTTCAACGTAGAAGTTCAATGCTCGAACTCACTTATGAAATGATTCTAGGTTCTAAATTGATTTTTGAGTTAATGCACCTTGGGCTAGCTTGATTTGATTTTGATTCCAAGAAATGGGAATACCTCAATTCCCCTTTCAAATATAATTGGAATGCAAAAATTCAAAATCAAATGGAAAGAAAGTTACAAAAAGAGAATATTAAATGAGCACAATATAGCTTAAATAAATGACTAACTTATCTCTCATAGTGATGTCTTGATTTTACTTGAATTGGATATTAAACTTTGAAATCAGTGCTCTATTTATAAGTGCAGAAGTTGCACCTTCAACTGGTCCTATGGACACTACGACTGGTCGTAGGACCAACAGTATTTAAAATTTTAAGTGCAATCAGATAAAGCTATTCCACGACTGGTCGTAGGCATTGCACGATCGGTCGTGCGACCTCCACGACTGGTCATGAGCTGTCCACGACTGGTCGTACAGAGATGAAATAGTCATTGGAGTTTGAGTCATTGCTGTAGGACTGGTCATAAATGAGTCATGCATTGTTCACATGACTAGTCGAGCAGTCTCCAGGACTGGTCATGGCTCAACAAAAAATTCTAAAAAATTCAAACAAACTTAGGGCTCGTCTTGGAATTTCTTGGACTGGTCGAGCCAGTGCTAGGACTAGTCGAACAAAGTCCAGGACTAGTCAAAGAGCAGACCAAACACTTATAAAATATTTCAATTGAATTATGTATTCAAAATGACCTACCCTAAGGTCATCCAAGCCTTGTTAGTGAAGAACAAATATTGAGTCCTCTTTTTCTTCAGTTGACAGTCGCTCTTTGAAGTTTACGATGCTTGATATCTCGACACATAATGAAGCTTGAACTTATGATCTTTTGAAGCTTGATTTTGTAGTACTTGAGTTGTACTTCTCTTTGAGTCTTGAGTTTGAACAGTTCACTTGTCTTTCAATGTCACTTTAAAATATTGAACTTTGAAGCTTAAAAGTGTGAACAATGTACTTGATCTTGCATTTCTTTTAAGTAGAGCTTGTTCTTAACTTAAAGCATTATCCTTGTACATGAGATGCATTACCCTGACCACATATATTAATGTGCTACATAAGACACAAATTGTGGTTTTGGCACTATAAAATTTGACAATCAAAGGAGCAAGAGACCATAGCACTTACAATTTCCCCCTTTATTAAATTTGTGACAAAACACACTATACAATAACATAACTAATATACACAAAGAATCATGCACACTAGTTATCAAAAGAAGCCAGTTATAGCCTGGTTAAAGAATCATGCACCAGTTATCATCAACTTGCATCAATACTACTCCCCCTTACTTAAGTCCTCCCCCTTTTACAAGAAAAAAAAACTACATATCCACAATCTATGCCAATATACCAACATGTATATATATCACAATCACCACATTATCCATATATTAGACATGCCAAACTTCTCCCCCTTTTAGTCACAATATGACAAAGGAAGAAATTAAGATATGGAAAAATATGCGAAAGAGGAATAAGGGAGCAAACAAGTCAAGATATAAGCAAATAATATGCATATATAAGTAACCAACATGAACAAAGTTCATCCAAAGTTAGTCTCACAAACTGAAAGAAAGCAAAGTATTATAAGATTTATGCAAGGCCATATGAAAAAAAAAAAAACTTAATCAGATCCAGAAGAGGGAGTAAGAATAGATGGATCAATTTGGTATAAACCCTTATTAATTCGCCTCATATATTTACGCATATAAGCAAATTGAGAGTCCTGGGTTACACATATTTGATCCATCTATTCCTCAAGAGAATGAAACCTCTCAGCAAAATTAGAAGGCTGATATTTAGGGTCAACCTCAGAATCTGATTTAAGCTCATCAAATATATCATCCATGTTAACATCATCAGGTAAACCGCCTTTTTCTTCATTCACTTCTTCAACTCCACCACCACCCACATCTACTTGGCCCTCAGCCAATCACAACTTCATCTTGTTTATATTTTTGTTGTTGAAGATGAGGTGATGAACGGGTGCCTTCCACTAGGCATAGTTACTAACATATGAGTGGCTAATACAGTCACAAGGTATGCAAAAGGAATATCACTATGGCCAGGATGGAGATGAAATTGAATGATTGAGAGACAGATTAATGAAGGAAGACAGACATTAACACCAGATATGATGGAATGTAAAATTTGAACCATGAAAGAAGTGAGTTCGGTTTTGTTACCAGACTGAGGATATACATTTGAAATAAAAATCCTGTAAACGACTCTGTATCTGGGTAATAAGTACTTTGAAGCAAGCGCATTCCCATTCTAACTCAATTGCACATCCATGTTGCATAATGCTCTAGTAAGCATACATTTTTCTGATTCAGATGGTTTATCAACTATAGTACTAATAGGAATACCTTCATCATTGACAAGTATGTACATAAGGCCAGAAATCAAATGTCGATCAACTTCAAATGGACATTCTCTAGTTGCAATTATAAACATTAAATTTTATGCTAAAAAATTAGAAATACAAGTAAACATATCCTACATAATAAATTGGTATGCTGACCACCCCAATGTAGAATGTTAGCCCATCCTACAGATCGAAAAAGAGGATGGAGATAAAAAGAAGCAAGATGTTCAACATGCACAGGTCGCTCAACTAACACATTACTCAACCTCAAATCCCGCACATAGGGAGGATCATCTTCGGGTGACTGAAGGTGGTGCCGTGTGATAGGTGTTGATCTAGAAGATGACACATTAAGAAAAGTTTTCTTCCTACCTCTAGCATCCATTTGCAACTAAGAATACAAAAAATCAAGAGATTACAAAGGATGTAGAGTTGGGTTTTGTTGGATCAAATTTTACAAAAGAAAACCCCTAAAACCTTAATGAATTATAAAATAAATCATTCTAAGAGTGAAAATGAAGTGATATGGACTTGAATCTATAAGAAAAATGCAAATAATGGACTAACCTTGAAGAATCAAGAAGTTGGGTACAACTGGTGGAGCTTCGGCTCATTGGAGAGGAAGAGAAAATGAGGGAAAAGAGGGTTTTTTCCCAAATTAAAAGCACCATCGTGCTACACGACTAGTCGTGGGACGTTCTCGATCGGTCGTACCACGACTGGTCGAGTATGTCCTTGACTAGTCGTGTACATCCAAAAATATGCATTTTTCACATAATTTTAAATTTTAAAAATTATAATTTATAAATATATATACTATAATATAGAAATGCATGAATAATCAATTTAAATTGCACATACCAATATCAAATTTTAATTTATTAAACCTGCTTTTATCAAGAGATTTAGTGAAAATGTCAGCAAGTTGATTCTTGGTTGGAATGTATTCCAAAGAAATTATCTTTTCTTCCACTAATTCATGAATGTAGTGATATCTAATGTTAATATGCTTAGTTCATGAATGCTGGATTGGATTTTTAGATATATTTATTGCACTGGAATTATCACAATATAAAACCATTGAATCTTGTGCAATTTCTTAATAGCTTAACATTCTATTCATCCATACAAGCTGAGTACATGCATTTTCAGCTGTGATGTATTCATCCTCAGCAGTTGAGAGTGATACGAAACTTTGTTTCTTGCTAAACCATGATACTAAATAGTTTTCAATATATAAACAACCACCACTGGTTGATTTTCTATCATCGATATTACCAGCCCAATCAACATCTGTATAACTAGCCAATTGAAACTAGTCTCATGTGGATACCAAAGACCCAGATTAGCTGAACTTGTGACATATCGCATAATCCGCTTGACAATAGTTAAATGAGACTCTTTAGGGTCAGATTGATATCTAGCACAAATTCCAACGCTAAAAGCGATATCAGGTCTACTTACAGTTAAATAAAGTAAATTGCTAATCATACTACGATATAATTTAGGATCCATACTTTTACCTGTAAGTCTCTTGAGAGTCTTAATGTTGTATTCATAGGAGTATCAAAATTCTTACCATTCTCAAATCTGAACTTTTTAATTAAGTTCAGAGCATATTTGGTTTGAGAAATAAAAATACCATCAGGTTGTTGTTTTACTTACAACCCTAGGAAATAATTCAATTCCCCAACCATGCTCATTTTAAATTTAGATTTCATAAGATTTGCAAACTCAACAGTCATGTTAATATAGGTAAATCCATAAATAATATCATCAACATAGATCTGCACCATTAAGATATGATCGTTATGTTTCTTAACAAAAAGAGTCTTATCAATACTTCCCATTAGAAAATTATGACTTACTAGAAACTTAGTCAATTTTTCGTACCATGCCCTGCGAGCTTGTTTCAAACCATAGAGAGCATTTTTTAGGCGATAGACATGATCAACATTCTTAAGGTCTTCAATACCCGTTGGTTGTTTAACATACACATCTTCATGCAGATCACTATTTAGAAAAGTACTCTTTACATCCATTTGATAGATTTTGAAATTTCTAAAGAACGCAATGGATATAAATAGTTTGATAGATTCAAGAAGATCTATTGGGGCAAAGGTTACATCATAATTTATGCCTTCGATTTGAGTGTACCCTTGTACAACCAGTCTAGCCTTGTTTCAAATTTATTACTAAGTTCATTAGACTTATTTTTGAAAAGCCACTTAGTTCCAATAATATGTTTATCTTTAGGTCCATCATTTCTTATAAATTGATTAAGCTCTTCTTGCATCGCAACAATCCAGTTTTCGTCAGTAAGAGCTTCTTTTACATTTGCCGATTCGATCTGAGATGTAAAGCACACATAATTAAATACATTTTCTAGTTGTCTCTGAGTGCGCACACCAGTGAGAGGGTTTCAAAGAATTTGAGTGGTTAGATGATCATTAACAGTCCTCAGTTCAGAGTTATTTTGACTTGATGAAGTATCTGGTTTGTCAATTAAGAGAACTTTATCATTACCTGAACTTGAGGCAGGTGTATTCAAGTGATCGTCAATGACTACATTGATAGATTCTTGAATTACAGTAGTCTCTTATTCAGTACTCGATACTCTCAACTATTCAAAGCATATCTTAAAAAGATCCCTTCGTCACTTTTGGTGTCAAACTTATTCAAATTTTCACGGTCACGTAAAATATAGCACTTGCTGCCAAAAACTCGAAAGTATTTGACAAAAGGCTTCTTATCAAACCACATTTCATAAGCCATTTTATTGTTTGACGTACTTGTATAAACCTGGTTGATTATAAAGCAGATAGTATTTATAACTTCAGCCCTTACATTTGCCATTTCTTGAAGTACTCTATTTTTCTTTCAATAATTTCATTTTGTTGTAGTGTTTTGGGTGTAGAAAATTTACATAGTATTCCCTAATCGCAATAAAATTTTTCAAAACTGCTATTCTCAAATTCTGATCCATGATCACTACGGATCTTACTAACTTGAGAACCTTTTTTCAGTTTGGATACGTTTGATAATCCTTTTTACTTCATCAAGGGTTTCTGATTTATCACTTAAGAAGGTTACCCAAGTGAATCTAGTAAAATCATCCACGATTACTAGTATGTATTTTTTACCACCTCAACTCTCCGTCCTAGTTAGTCTTATAAGATCCATGTGGATGAGTTCGAGCATTTTTGATGTGGCATTGGAGTCCACCTTTTTGTGAGTACTCCTAGTTTGTTTACCAATCTGGCATTTTCTACTATTTTCTTAGTTAAAGGATTTCGGTTCTGATTTTTATAGTTGATATGCTTGTTTTTAGGTTTAAAAGATTGGAAAGTTTTAGTCTTTGTAGAAAATTTTTGATTTGAACTATTCCCTTTTGAGTTTGAAGACTCTCCTTTCACAACCTTAGGAGAAGTATTCTTCTGTTTAGGAAGAACATTTTTATCGTAGTCCAAACCGGATCGGTCACCACATTTTCTTGATCCAGATAAAAGTTTTTCTAACTTTGGATCACCTTGGGCGTACCTCCATATATCATTTAAACTCAAAAGTAAAGAAACTTCGAGTTTAAATTTTTTATTTTTAGATTTAAAATTTTCAATAAGGGAGGTTTTGAAATCTAAATCGCATTTCATATTTTTAAAACAATCTGAAATGTGAGATTTTTTTAAAACAAGAGATTCAAAATTTTCTTTAAGTTTTAAAATATTTTTTTTTGGAAGCTTTAGTCTTACAACTTTCCTTTTATAGGGCATTGTAAGTAGCTTAAAGATTTTCTTTATTTTCATGATCACTATTTAGATTTTTTTCACTAGTTGAATCATCATGATTTGAAAAAGTGAACTTGGTCAGAGTCATAAGGGCTTTGACTTCATTGCCTGACTCGATTTCAGAATCTTCTGATTCAGAAGAGGCTTTAGATCCAAAAGATTCATCCTAAGTAGCGAACATACCTTTCTTTTTAGGTTTGCCCTTATTATGACACTTGCTTGCTAAATTCTCATATTCTTGGTAGTTGTAACATTGACTATCTTTTAAAGATTTTCAAGTTTTAGATTTGGATCTTTTCTTATCATTAAATTATTGAAAATCAACTCTCTTTTTACTTTTGAAAATTTATAAAACTTTTTAGCTAAAAGAGCCATATCATCTTCAGAATTTTCTAAATCAGAATTACTGCTATTTTCTTAAGAACAATTTTAAAATATTTAAGGGCAACAAATTTACCTTTGGAAGCTTTAAAAGTTAACTCATAAGTCTGTAAAGATCCAACTAATTCTTCTAACCTCATATTGTCCGTATCACGAAGTTCCTGAATCGTAGTTACCTTAGAATTGAACCGTTCAGGAAGTGAGCGTAGTATCTTTACACACACTTTACTTTCTTAGATTTTATCACCAAGACCCCACATAGAGTTCACAATGTCATTTAATCTTATATAGAAGTCTATGTACATTTCATTTTCTTCCATATGTATTTTCTCAAATTTTGTTGTGAGGATTTGGACTTTAAATTTCTTGACAATTGATGTACCCTCGTATGTCATTTATAAAATATCCCAAGCTTACTTTACAATATCACAGGATATAATTCTTTTGAATTCATCCTGTGATAGTGCACAATTGATTGCATTTAGTGCTTTTGCATTTGCACTACTCTCATTTTTCTAAAGAGTGGTCCATGAGAAATAAGGTGTTACTCTCATAGATTTTGATCCATCGATACCATTCACTTCAGTGGTAGGAGGGGTCCATTCAATCACTGTGGCTTATCACATGCACTCATCCATGGATTTAAGGAAAATCCTCATTCTGGCTTTCCAATGGCATAATTGGAGCCATCAAATGGTGGAGGCCTAGTGACTGAAAGACTATCAAAATTTGACAACTTAAATAGTTAAGATCGATTAGCTTAGGAAATTAATCCAAAAGGAAATAATAATTAAAATGAGCTATTAAGCTCTGATACCACTTGAAAAGGCCGAGCTATATGTCCTTGGGGGGTGGGAAAGGAGGAGGGGTGAATAGGACTATGCCAAATTAAAATGATAACAGCGGAATTTAAATAATTAAGGAAAGATAACACTTTAAACAATCCACAATACGGAAATGTAAAACAACTTCAAAATTCTAGTATTGAGAGGTTGATACCAATGTTGTTTTAGGGACAACCTTACACTATAAAAATTAAGGGTTCATGGTAGGACAACCTTACTAGAACAATTTGAGTATTAAAAACTCAAACTGAAGAGGAATAAAAAAGAAATAACTAAAAAGGAAATTTAAGTTATTACAACATTCACCACAATGCTTAAAATGTAAAAGATTACAACATTCACATCTAGGAATACATCCCACAAAATTGAATGATAAAAGATATAGAAAATAAACTAAACATCCAAACACATAAAAATATAGTGGTTTGCCTGTGTGTACACCAACTGCTAAACAACAGCCACACAACTACTCCATTCCTAATATCCTCACACAGTGGATATTAGCATTCACTATGAAAATAGATTTTTCCAGGTTCACCTAAAACCCTCACAATTATGTCTTTCAAGTGGGCTAACACAATTCAAAAACCCCAGACTCTGAGTTTTCTGGATCTCCTCAGATAACCAAAATAATAAGATTTTTCTAGCTTAATCTCACAAGAGACCAAAACAGAAGATTTACACAAATGTAAAATACCTGGATTTCTCCTTTTGTTGCAGCCCAGAAGAACCAAATCAAAGTAGAATTTCAACGTAGAAGTTCAATATCCAAACTCACTTATGAAATGGTTATAGGTTCTAAATTGATTTTAGAGTTAAAGCACCTTGGGCTAGCTTGATTTGATTTTGATTCCAAGAAATGGGAATACCTCAATTCCTCTTCTAAATATAATTGGAATGCTAAAATTCAAAATTAAATGCAAAGAAAGCTACAAAAAGTGAATATTAAATGAGCACAATATAGCTTAAATAAATGACTAACTTATCTCTCAGAGTGATGTCTTGATTTTACTTGAATTAGATATCAAACTCTGAAAATCGTGCTCTATTTATAAGGGCAGAAGTCGCACCTTCGACTGGTCCTGTGGACACTACAACTGGTGGTAGGACCAACGGATTTTTGAAATCTTGAGCGTGATTGGATAAAGCCATTCCACGACTGGTCGTAGGCACTGCACGACCGGTCGTATGACCTTCACGACTGGTCATGACCTACCCATGACTAGTCATATAGTGATGAAATAGTCGCTAGAGTTTGAGTCATAGCTGCAAGACTGGCCGTGAACGAGTCGTGCACTGTTCACACGACCGGCTTAACAGAAAATTCTAAAAAATTCAATCAAATTTAGGACTGTTCTTGGAATTTCTTGGACTGGTCGATCCAGTGCTAGGACTAGTCAAATAGAGTCCAGGACCAGTCAAGGAGCAGACCAAACAATTATAAAATGATCCAATTAAATTATGTATTCAAAATGACCTACCCTAAGGTCAATCTAAGGTCATTGAAACCTTGTTAGTGAAGAATGAACATTGAGTCTTCTTTTTCCTCAGTTGACAGTCGCTCTTTGAATATTACGAAGTTTGATATCTCGACACATAATGAAGCTTGAACTTGCTATCTTTTTAAGCTTGATTTTGTAGAACTTGAGTTGTACTTCTCTTTGAGTCTTGAGTATGAATAGTTCACTTGTCTTTCGATGTCACTTTAAAACATTGAACTTTGAAGCCTAAAAGAGTAAACAATATACTTGATATTGTATTTCTTTGAAGTCGATCTTGTTCTTAACTTGAAGCATTATCCTTGTACATGAGATGCATTTCCTTGACCATATATATCAATGTTCTACACAAGACACAGATTGTAGTTTTGGCACTACAAAATTTACAAAACCGAGTGGAAAAGGAAAGAAGTCAAAAGAACAAGTACAAAATTCACATTGATTGTGTCATCGATCATTGTTCGATGACATCGAAGCTATCATTCGATGACATCGAATTTATGAATGAAAATTGAATTGGCAACTAGACAAATTGAAGACATTTTTTGATGGCTCGATGGCTTGTTCGATGACTCGAAGTTTTGCTCAATGACATTGAATTTTATGTGGATTCTTTACAAAACTCACTGGACATATTGGGCACAATGTTCAATTAATCGAGGTCTCCTCAATTACTCGAAGACCTACTTGATGACATCGAAGGCATCTTCGATGGCATCGAATTTATTAAAGAAATTAAATTATTAAATTAACACTCTGGACTATTTTGAACGCGTTATCGATTCCTTGAGCAACTTTCGATGACATCAAAGACACCTTCGATGACATCGAAAGTAGGTTCGATGACATAAAAAGTTACATAATCTAGGAGAAGTTATGCAGTGTAGAAAAAGCATGGGTTCAAGGAACCTTCGATGATATCGAAGGGAGTTTGATGTCATCGAATGATTTACGTAGAGCTACGGGGAGTGGGTAAATTTGAGGTGGTTTCCAAAATTTTCCAAGTCGGTGGGAAAGGAGGTGTTGTACAACTAAAAATTAGAGTCCCCAAGTCATCCCTTGGATTCATCTAGGGTTTAGAGGAGAGAAGCACAAGAGTGGAGAGCCTTCACCAAGCATTTTTTCCTTCTGTCTTCCTTAGTTCTTCATGCTTTCTTCTAGGGTTTTAGATCCAATTATGTCTATGATTAGCTAAACCTCTTAGCTAGGGTTAAGAGGTGAAGCTTGTCGCATAATGGGATGTTTTTATTACTTTGATTCATGTTTATGTTGAACTCTCTTTGATTTTAATTTGATTTTAAAGGAATACTTTCAGTTTTTAATGGTTTGTTGTGACAAATTATAATAGATCTGCAATAGCTTTGAGTATTTTCTTTCCATACTTTGAGATTGTGAAATTATGAAAACCATTTGTTCACCATCATCCCTTGAGCATGGTTGGATGATGGAATACCTTCTAACCTTCACACTTCTCTTATGTTTGGTTATGGGATTGGTGTATCCTGTTGTTTGTCAAAGTCCCCTGGGCATGGCTAGGTGATGGAATCACTCCTAATCCTCACAACTCACATCCATTGAGAATTAGGTCAATGGAAGTTTAGGTTTGATCTTAATTGATATATCTTCCAAGTGGATAAGATAGGACTCGGATTCCAGTTGTGTCCTTAAATCAAGCATCGTATCTCCATGATTGTTACAAGTGGATACTTGGAAATGCTAGTTCCTACCTTTGAATTCTTAAGTTTCTAATAAACTACTCACAATTACTTCTTTATAGTACTAATTTAGATTTAGATCTCCTAGTTTTGATTCTAGTTACTTTTAGAATACACATGAGATTAGTTCATATGGATTCAACATCGGTCTCACAGAAATTATTACTACATCGTGTCCTTACACTTAGGGTTGTGAATAAGTTTTTGGGGCCGTTTTCGGGGAACTAATGGTTGCGTTTTTCTGAGATTAACTAGTTTTAGAATTAGGTTAAGATTAGGTTTTGTTTACTTTCTATTTTTAGGTTAGAGTTTTTTTGAATTATTTTTAGAAACTTTCCTAATTTATTTTTAGAAACTAACTTACTTTTTATTTTTAGAACTTTCTTTTTTTTTCTTTTTTAGAAACTAATTTTCTTTTCTTTTTCTTTTGCAGGATCCCAATATAAAAACTTCTAATTTGGTAACTTCTTCCTAGTTCTCTCTCTTTCTATTTCTAGATTTCTATTTTCCTTTTTCTTTTTAGGTTTAGGTTAGATTCTGAAATTTAGGGCTAAGAGTGTTTCATGCCTAAGTGGTTCCATGACAACACTCGACATCTCTTGAGTAAAGGAAGATTGGTTGAGGGGTTATCTATCCATCACAAGATTAGATATCACTTAAGATCCATAGAGTTAATTGAAGTTATGGTTACATTCACTACATTCATGATCTATTGGAAGATGGAATGTCATGACAACGGAGTTTATTAAGAAAAATTTTCCATATCACAAAATGAACACCCTTAGAAAGTCGATCATGAACTTCACCTAAAAGGAAGATGAAATATTCTTCAAATGTTGGGAGCCGTTCAAGGATCTTGTGAATTCATGCCCATAACATGGTTTTGAAACTTGGTGAATAACAAGTTTTTTTTTTTATGATGGGATGACTTCTTCCATGTGCCAAATGGTCGAGATAATGTGCAATGGGGAATTCTTGAATAAAGAGGTCGATGATGTATGGGATTATTTTGATAAGCTTGCTGAAAACACACAATCATGGGACATCTCCCCTAAAACCAGGACCACTTCTAGGCCTACTCAATCAAAGGAAAAGGGCAGAATTTTTCTTCTGAAAGAAGATGATCATATAAATGCTAGAGTGGCTAATCTCACAAGAAAACTCGAGGCCATAGAACTAAAGAAGGATAAGGCTAAAGAAACTGTTTCTGGTATTTGTGTTGGTAAGATTCACACAACTGAAAATTGTCCAACAATACCTGCTTTTTAAGAGGTACTAAATGAGCAATCTAATGCTGTGAATAATTACCAAAGACCTTTTAGTGCATCCACTTCAAATACATACAATCCTGGTCAGAGAAATCATCCAAACTTCAGTTGGAGGAATGGATAAACTGCTTCGCCTCAAGGATTCCCTAATCAAATTCTAAATCAAGGGAAACCTCTATTGAGGCACAAAATTAAAAATTATGGATCAATTGAAGAAAAAAAAGTATGATGAAAATCAACAGAAAGAAGACAATTTACAGGGTTTTGAGTTGACCCGTGCAAAAGGGTCTTTATCAGAATGAGTACAAAGGTGTTGGCTTGATCTGGTGGACCGCACAACACTATAGTGGTGCACGGGTTTGCGCAAGTTATAAAGAGGTGTTGCGCGCATTTGCTTAAGTGTATATTTGGGTATGCTGATGTGGATTCAAGTACGCTAATGTGAACGATTCAAATTTAATGAAAGGTGGGCCCATGGCATAGACTTCGAGGGCCCACAGTGTGGAGGCCTCTAAATACCCCACTCCTCCCCTCTCAATTAGTCGCGTCGAATATTTTGGAGAAGACCAGAGCTCTAGAGAAAAAGAGAAGCCTGAAGGTACCAGAGAAGGAAGGAAGGAACGAGAAAGGGAGGACTCCTCTCCACACCATGCAATAGCACACTATTGTGCAGGCCCAAGCAACTGCATGTTGTTGCGCAACCATCAGTATTTAAGAGACAGCATGCTGCTGAATTTCCTGATTGACTTGATCTATGAAGTCTTCGCAATCTTCATGATATGTGCTCAAGAAAGAGAGATTAGATGATTAGATCTGCATAACATTCCTCTTGATGAGATGATCAAATCACATGCTGAAATGCTGTCGGATTTGATATCCAGATTTGATATTCAAAATCTTCAACTCTATATCTTAAGATATTCTATCTTAGAATCAAGGGAAATCAAAGGATGTAAATGAACTCAGTATGAATAAATATAATGATTGTTCTCTACACAATCTCTTTGTTATGAGTAAATAAGATAGTCTCCCAAATCAAATGCATTTGTTTCTTGTCGAAACAACCTCAAGAGGATTTGGTTCTAAAGCATCTTTAAAATCAAGAGCATTTCAATTAGGGTATACTACAAACCTTTTAAGACCTTACAAAGGCTATTTAGGGAATTGAGATAAAAAATGTGATTGGTGCAAAGGGAAACATTTTAGCTCAACCTCTTCCCAATCCAAAATAGCAATATGAAGTTAGCAACCTGAGCTCTTCAAATCAAATGGTGCAAGCTAAGTCTATCACCACTCTTAGGAGCGGGAAAATAATTGACAAATCTATTCCGGTAAAGGCAGAAAAGTTTAAGAACCTAGAAATAAATGAAACTGATAGACCTAGCAACACTCCACATGAGTTAGAACCGGAACCTCAAGGCAAGCCGATTGCCCCATTTCCCCAAAGTTGATTACACCAAAACCTCTATCTAACTTTTAGGACATTCTAGAGATGCTTAAGCAAGTGAAAGTCATTCTAGAGGTACTTAAGCAAGTGAAGGTCAACATTCCTCTACTGGATGTCGTTAAATAAATACCTTCACATGTCAAATTTCCAAAAGAGTTATGTACGACCAAAAGATGACAAAATATTTAAAAGAAAATCTTCTTAACAGAAAAAGTGAGTGCCATTGTAAAGCAAGATGTGCCGCATAAATACAAAGATCTTGGCAGCCTAACTATTTCTTGTATAATTGAGAATTATCGGATTGAGCACTTACTTCTTAACTCAAGAGCAAGCATAAATCTGATCCCATACTCGGTTTACGAACAACTAAGTCTGGGTGAATTAAAACCCACTTGGACTACATTATAACTTGTCGATTACTTAGTTCGTGTACTGAGAGGGATAATTGAGGATATGTTAGTCTGGGTTAATAAATTCTACTCCCCAGTAGATTTTATCATCCTGGATACTTAACCCATCATAGACACGAGCACTCAAATTCCTGTCATTCTTGGTCGCCCATTCCTTGCCATATCAAATGCAATCATCAATTGTATGAATGGAGTCATGAATTTATCTTTTAGGAATATGACATTAGAGCTCAATATCATTCTCAATATGATTAAATAGGCAGAGGACAATGATATTGCCCATGATATTAACTTATTGATTCTTTCATGGAGGATAGAACTCTAACGACCTTATCCTCTGATCTTCTATAGACATGCTTTATTTACTCTTATGATTTAGATGATGATATGATTAGGGAGACAGGTGTTGTGATGGATATTGTACTGGTACTTGAAGTTAACCAGTGGAGGCCACAATTTGAAGAATTGCCCCAAACTGATGTAGTGCCTCTAATGTCTAACCTTAAGGCACCGAAGCTTGACCAAAAATCTTTGCCCTGTGATTTGAAATATGTCTATTTAGGTCAAGATGAGATATACCTGGTGGTGATTTCTTCTCACCTTGAGCAAGAACAAGAGAGTATGCTTATCTTTGCTCTCATTGAGTACAAAGGAGCCCTTGGATGGTTGATTGCGAAAATCAAGGGAATTAACCCTTTAATTTGTACTCAATGCATTTATCTAAAGGATAATGTAAAGACCTCTCGGAAACCATAACATAGATTAAATCTAAACATGAATGAAGTACTTAAGGTTGAGGTTCTTAAGCTATTAGATGTGGGTATCATATACCCTATATCCGATAGTCAATGTGTGAGTCCAACTCAGGTGGTTCCTAAGAAGTCTGGAATTACCATCGTAACCAATGCCAATAATGAACTCATGCCAACTAAGTCACTACTGGTTGGAGAATATACATTGACTAGAGGAAGTTAAATACCATCATGAGGAAGGATCGGTTTCCTTTACCCTTCATTGATCAAATCTTGGAAAGGCTAGCTAGTCATTCTTATTACTGCTTCCTTGACAGATTTTTGGTCTACAATCAGATAGAGATATCCCTTAAAGATTAAAAAAAAAACACATTCACATGTCCTTACGACACCTTTATTTACCAAAGGACGCCATTCAGACTGTGTAATGCCCCAACCACTTTTCAATGATGTATGATGAGTATTTTTTTTGACATGGTGGGGCAATATTTAGAGGTCTTCAT
The DNA here is from genome assembly GCA_037074715.1 of Magnolia kwangsiensis. Taxonomy (NCBI): domain Eukaryota; kingdom Viridiplantae; phylum Streptophyta; class Magnoliopsida; order Magnoliales; family Magnoliaceae; genus Magnolia; species Magnolia kwangsiensis. Next base: position 72,905,141 of record CM073575.1, on the reverse strand, counting down.
AGACGACTTCTCTATCTTTAGTCCATCCTTCAGCGATTGTTTGGAGAATCTTAAATGTGTATTAAAGCGATGTGAGGAAAAGAACTTTGTACTAAATTGGGAGAAGTGTCATTTCATGGTTTGTAAGGGAATTGTCCTTGGACATATCATTTCATTCAAAGGAATTGAGATAGATAAGGCTAAGATTGATCTTATCTCTAACTTACCTCCATCTAAGAACATACGATACGTGCGATCCTTCTTAGGGTACACCAAATTTTACAGATGATTCATAAAGGACTTTAGTCACCTCTCTCATCCTTATGCAATCTACTTCAAAATGATGTACCATACGAGTGGACTGAGCCATGCCAGGAAGCTTTTCCAATATCATGGGTATGTTAACCACTACACCTATCATGCAGCCACCCGACTAGAACCTTCCTTTTGAGATTTTATGTGATGCTTCTGACTATACTCTTGGGGCAGTTTTAGGCCAAAGAAAAGAGAAGAAGCCCTATGTTATACATTACGCAAGTAAAACTTTAAATCCTCCTCAAGCGAACTACTTTACTCTTGCTCAAGAAAAGAGAAGAAGCCCTATGTTAACCACTACACCTATCATGCAGCCACCCGACTAGAACCTTCCTTTTGAGATTTTATGTGATGCTTCTGACTATACTCTTGGGGCAGTTTTAGGCCAAAGAAAAGAGAAGAAGCCCTATGTTATACATTACGCAAGTAAAACTTTAAATCCTGCTCAAGCGAACTACTTTACTATAAAAAATGAACTCTTAACTATAGTGTTCACTTTAGACAAATTTAGGTCCTACTTGATTGGATCTAAGATCATCATCTTTACAGATCATGCGATGCTTAAGTATCTTTTTTCTAAGAATGATGCCTAGCCCCACTTGATAAGATGGATCCTCCTAATCCAAGATTTTGATTTGAAAATAGAAGATAAAATGGGAGTAGAGAATGTAGTGGTTGACCACCTTTCCTTCCATGATCTCTCTAATTCCATCGAGACGACACATATAAATGACATATTTCCTGATGAACAATTGTTTAAAGTCTCCCATAAGCCTTAGTTTGTTGATATTGTTAATTATCTTGCCACAGGTTTCACGTTAACACATTGGACTATGCATGATAAGAAGAAATTCTTCACCGAGGTACTACGTTCTTCTAGGATGATCCGTACTTATTCAAATATTGCTTAGATCAAATCTTAAGGAGATGTGTGTCAAAAAATGAACACCAAAGTGTCATCTCCTTTTGTCATTCTCAGGCCTTTGATAGTCACTTTTTTACTAAAAAGACCATAGCCAAAATTCTGCGGTGCAGTTTTTATTGGCCCACTATTTTCAAGGACACTCATGAGTTTTGCAAAGGCCTTGTGAGCGTTGTTAGAAATTAGGAGCATTGTCCCTTCGAAATATGATGTCGTTCAACCCCATTCTGATCATTGAAGCATTTGATTGTTGGGGCATCAATTTTATGGGACCGCTCCCCCAATCTTTTAGGAATTTATATATTTTGCTAGCAGTTGACTATGTCACTAAATGGGTCAAACCAATTCCTTGCCGGAACAATGATCATCAAACAGTCATTAGATTCTTAAAATAGAACATCTTTTCCCAATTCCGAATGCCTTGAGCCATCATTAGTGATGGAGGTTCACATTTTTGTAATAGGCCATTTGTGAACTTAATGAAGAATATGGTATCTCTCACAAAGTGAGCACTCTATACCACCCATAAACAAGTGGGAAAGTTGAGATTTTTAATAGAAAAATTAAATATATTTTAGAGAAAATAGTTAACCCTAACTATAAGGATTGGTTAATCTTCTTGACTGATGCTTTGTGGGCTTACCATACTACATTTAAGACCCCTATTGGAATGTCTCCCTTTAGACTTGTCTATGGGAAGGCTTGTCACTTACCTATGGAATTGGAACATAGGGCCTACTGGGCTATTAAAAATCTAAACTTCAATTTGGACAACGTTGGCTTGTTGCTTAAACTTTAGTTGAATGAACTTGAAGAAACCCGAAATGACACATATGAGAACTCGAGAATTTACAAGGATAGGATGAAGGTGTTTCATGACTAACACATTCTTTGAAAATCATTCACACCAGGTCAGAAGGTCCTTTTGTACAATTCTCGGTTACATCTTTTTTCGTGTAAACTCCAATCTTGTTGGACTGCCCCTTTCACTATTACTAATGTCTATCCTCATGGGGGCCATCGAGATTCAAAGTCTAAATAATGAAAATATTTTCAAAGTAAATGGACATAGATTAAAGCCATTTGTTGAGAAATTTGATTCATAGGACATGTCCATACCTTTGATTGATCCTATTTATCAGGATTGACCTCCTAGTCTGATGGAGCTATAGATAAATTTATCTGCTTTAAGGAGTTTAGGATTAGGATAGCTTATTTTTAGCTATTTAGGATAGTTTGCTTTTTGTTGGTCTAATTCTTATGCTAACCCACCTTCACAGTAAGACCATTGGAAAAGCCTCAAAGTTCCTTCTTCAGGTATTACCTTTCCATCACTTTCCTTTTCTTTTCATTACCTGTTTTGCATTACATACTTATTTCTTTTACATTGAGGACCATATACATTTTTCAGTTAAGGATGTGGTATTAGATAATCTAATTGGTGTTTTCTCAGTTTTGAGCAAAATTTTTAAAAATTTTCAATGTTTCAAGTTGAAATCCGTTTAGGAAGCGATGAATTGTGTACTTAATAATACTTTGGGTATGATAAGATAGAGATCGTCTAAGTAATCTATCACCTAAGTCTTGCACGCAATTAATTAAGAGGAAGTTTGAATGTCATGTTAATCTAAATCACAAGACACATTCAATTTGTCTTTTGTAAGACATGCTAGAAGTTTTGATTGTTAGTATGTGAATCATTGATAGATGGCGAATCAAGTCTGGAGAATTTTATCCACCTTAAAAGAAGGAAAGAACCAGTTAAAAAATAGGAGATCGACAAAAAGGTCATATATCACAAAAAAGAATGAAAATACTGGAAAGAATACAAAAATAAAGAATGAATAAAAATTGGCTGTCGATATAGAATCAAAAACTGAAAAAAGAAAGAGTAGGGGATAAGTTCGGAATCAATACTTCAGCTTCAAATCAATCTTGAAGTGGTAAGCATGGCTAACTTGATGAATTGATAGTATTCGTACAGGAGGTAAGTTGATTCTCACTGAGCACATTGAAAAACTTGATGTGCAAATTATGCTTCAATTTAATGGACAAAGAACTTACTTGATTGGCTGCTTAAATGATTCGGCTCTAAGTTTTCAAAATCTCACTTTCATATTTTGTTTCTGCCCATTCATACTTGAGTATACAAAAGATTATTTTCTTAAAAGAGGTTTTGAACATTGAGCATTTAGATTTATTTCACACATGTTTTATTGGACTAACAAAATGTTGGTTGGGAATTTTGTTGAGGGTCAAATATTGCATATTGAACCCCATTTATATCTTGATTTTATGAACATCATATTGTTTAATGTCCTATTTTACTCATGTTTGTGTTGCAAGTTGAATTTGAGAGCTTGGATTGGAAAAGGGGCTAAAAGCATGGATTTGATGCCCAATAATCACCAAGGCAAAGAATGGATCTTAGGAGATAAAGATTGAAGATTTCAACGTCCTAAGATTCAAGAAAACTAAGTGGAGAAGGAAAGAAGTAAAAAGAAAAAGTGCAGAATTCACATTAATTGTGTCATCATGCTATCATTTGATGACATCGAACACGGGTCGATGACATCGAATTTATGATTGAAAATCGAGTTGGTCACTGGACAAATTGAAGACATTTTTCGATGGTTCGATGGCCTATTCGATGACTCGAAGTTTCACTCGATACCATCAAAGAAAGTTCGATGACATCAAATTTTATGTAGATTTTCAGCAAAACTCGCTGGACATATTGGGCACAATGTTTGATTACTCGAAGTCCTCAATTACTTGAAGACATGCTCGATGGCATTGAAGGCTCTTCGATGGAATCGAATTTATTGAAGAAATTAAATTAACACTCTGGATTGTTTCGAACGCATTATTAGTTCCTCAAACAACTTTCGATGACATCAATGACACCTTTGATGACATCGAAAGTAGGTTTGATGGCATAAAAAGTTACGTAGTCTGGATGAAGTTATGTAGCGTGGAAAAAGCATGGGTTCAAGGCACCTTTGATGACATCAAAGGTAGTTCGATGTCATCGAATGATTTACGTAGAGCTACGTGAAGTTTATAAATTTGAGGCGATTTCCAGATTTTTCCAAGTCGGTGCGAAAGGAGGTGTTACGCAACTATAAATAGGAGTCCCCAAGTCATCCCTAGGATTCATATAGGGTTTGGAGGAGAGAAGCACAAGGATGGAGAGCTGCCACCAAGCATTTTTTCTTCTGTCTTCCTTTGGTTTTCATGTTTTCTTCTAGGGTTTTAGATCCAATCATGTCTATGGTTAGCTAAACCCCTTAGCTAGGGCTAAGAGGTGAAGCATGTAGCGTGATGGGATGTTTCTATTGCTTTGATTCATGTTTATATTAAACTCTCTTTAATTCTAATTCAATTTTAAATGAATACTTTTATTTTTTAATGGTTTGTTGTGACAAATTACAATAGATCAACAATAGCTTTGAGTATTTTATTTTCATGCTTTGAGATTGTGAAATTAGGAAATCCTGTTATTCACCATCATCCCTTGGGTATGGTTGGATGATGGAATCCCTTCTAACCTTCACACTTCTCTTATGTTTAGTTATGGGATTGGTGTATCCTGTTATTTGCCATAGTCCCCTGGGCATGGCTAGGTGATAGAATCACTCCCAATCCTGAAAACTCTCATCCGTTAATAATTAGGTCAATGGAAGTTCAATTTTGATCTTAATTGTTATATCTTCCAACTAGATAAGATAGGACTTCGATTCCAGTTGTGTCCTTGAATCAAGCATAGTATCTCCCTAATTGCTGCAAATGAATCCTTAGAAACCCTAGTGTAACACCTCAGATTTCGAGGGTTGAGCAAAGCTCTACTCCAAGATCTAGCATATCACTTATGCAACATGGATAATGAGGTTTATATGTCGTCCATATCAATGCATTAAATATGAGTGCAATTATACTAAAACAACATATCATACTCCAAATACAATTAAATCAAACAAGCGGAAGACTGAAGTATATGTATTTAAATATGAAAGTGTTTCACAAACTTCGGAGTATGAGTATGTAACCGGGCTAAATATATACGTGTATTCTTTCAAAATATACAAAACAAGGAATGTAAGGTGTCCAACTAAAAAAGGTATCCTAGTAGTCCCCGCGCATCGGTACGGGATCTACATAGACCCACCTGAGAGTTAAACATAGGAGAACTCTTCCTCCTCATCCATGAAGTCCTGCTCCATCGCATAGACTTCTTCATCACCTGCATCTAAATCAGAGTTTGGTTGGTGCTTTAAAACACCATCCTAGGGTGGGAGTGAGTGATCAACTTAGTGGTACTATAAGGTAAAGGTCAACATGTTATCAAGCCAATCAAGCAGTAATGATAAAGCAATATAACAATCATTTTCTATCTACTCTTGTTAATGCAGGGATAGTTTGTAGTAATGATGTATGCCCTCGCATAAATCTCCCTCATAAGCGACTCCGACGCCCAAGTTCGTGCATGACAACCTCCCTAAAGTGCACCTTCCTCACCAAAGCACATGTAATATGGTGTATGGTCATGTTAGCCGAGTACTTAATTAGTCTCATTCATACAACATGTTTGGGAAGCTAAGGTACCTCCCTTTATATCATTGACCCAAACGAAAGATCCATCCAGGGTCGTCAATCCTAGTTAATCACATACGATAAGCAAGTTGTAGGGCATCACCCCTAATGGAAAGAAGTCGATAAATAAATTCTACTACCAAAAAAATGATCAAAGGCTACGGACCACTCTAGTTTTTGGCTACGGATATAAACCATAGCTATATTGCTACGGCTTTAAACCATAGTTAAAAAGGACCAAACGGTAGCTAAAAGTTAATATGCCACCGCACGTACCTACAACATATGACAATCCTATATGGGACTATACAAGGCTATTAAAATTCATGTGCTCCATCTAATATGTCTATCTATTTTGAAAGATCATTTTAGGGTAAGATCCTAAAAAAAGGAAGTAGATCGAAGTCTCAAGTGGACCACACGGTAGGAAACAATGAAGATTAAATACAAACCATTGATTAATGGTGTGGTTCGATTGGACCTTCGATTTACCTTAGTTTTTAGAGTCATTTTCTAAAAAAAATATATCAAAATGAATAGATGGAGTGGATATACCAAATACATCATAATGGACCCCACAAAGCCCTTAAGAGGACTATTTGTTGATCCCCATCTCATGAGAAGTCGTGCGAACGTTGAGTGTGTATAATGGCATAAAGGCTTCAGTCTAGATGATTTTCATCTACGATCTAAAGCCATAGTAGGAAAAAGGTGAAAACTTAGCCTGCGTGTCCCTTTCTCTCCTTCCGCCACCCGTGAAAAAAAAATCAAAATTTCTTTCCCACTCGTGAGAAAAAACCAAAGCCCTCCTTTCCCTAGACATCTCCTCTCTATTGATCTCCCGAACCCCTCTTCTCTTCTTAACCATCCCCTCTCTCTCAATCTCGTTAAGACTCCCCTCTCTCATGCCATAATCTGCATCCCTGCTGCTCAATCGTGTCCCTTTTTGTTCCATTTTAGGTATGCAAGACCGATTATCTTCTTTTTTTCTCTTTTGTATATTCATCTCTCTCTCTCTCTCTCTCTCTCACTCTCTCACTCTCTCTCTCTCTTTTGGAATTGGATTGGGGGTTTGAGGGTGTATTGATTAGATTGATTGGGGGTTCGAGGAGGTTCAGAGATTCAGGGTTTGTGTTTCCTCCTTTCTCTCATTTCGATCATCTCTCTTCAAATCCCATCCTAACAACATGATCTTTGGGTGAATATATAAATCCAAGAAGTCAAAGAGAATGGGTCATGGAGTTAGCAGCGGAGAGGGCCAGAGTTCATTAGGCCACCTCTTTGGGAATGGTGAGGCCCCCAAACCCGCTACAAATCATGCTCAGCCTGCTCAAAACCCATTACAGAACCCAGTAGTACTGGTTGAAATTAATCTACCTGCTTAGAAGCTACAACCCATAGATAACACTAAGAAAATTCCTACTGGCATCCATGGAAACCCTGCCAATAACTATTTTCATGTTGATGGTCAAAACAATGGAAATTTCATCATGGACGGTCCTTCAACAAAGGTCATGTTGCCCTTGGTGGTGGCTCTTCCCTCGACTACCTGTTTGGTGGTGGTGGTAACTGACTGCCACTTTGTCAAATCCCATGAAGTTGGTGCTATTTGGAACTCTCACTAGTAGAAGCATTATTGGGTTCTGTTAATTAGATAATGTGATTGTTTGTTATGTAATATAGCTTCGTGTAGGGATTGTTCTGTCATTTTTCATTGATTAGAAATTGGGCTAAAGAAGGCGGAGAAAAAATCAGTTTCTTGTCTAGATACTTAAAAGGTGTGATTTTCCTGTCATGTGCCTGGTGAATTTCCATTTGTAGTTGTTGTTACAGTTTTAGTAATGAATTTTCTGTTAAAAAATTTTTGGGTTTGTGCAGATGCTTGCGGCATTGAACATGAATTTGGTCGTGATCCAAAACTCATGTGGGCCACACCCCGAGGGATGCTCAGGATGGAAATGGCAACCACTTTGAAGGGCTTCAAGGTGAGTTTTTATCATTTTTTTTATGCAACTCCTTGCATTGTCGATCCTAAGCCCGAGTAAAGGATGAGGGAGAAGGGCTTCAAGGTGAGCTTTTATTTTTTATTTTTTATTTTTCCATTTTTTGAAGTTGTTATACTTTTGAGTTTACTACATGTACATAGATCTGATTTAATTCATAAAGCTTCATGTATGATTAAAAATATTAGAAAGAAATAATATAAAATAAATGCCATGAAAATGGCACTGCAAAACTGAGTAATGTTATTTGTTTATTTAAGTTTAGCATTCTAGTTAGACGAATTGATGATATTTCTCTTGATATTGGCAGCAAGCTTCACCAGCTCTGGATCACAAGCTATGTCCACATGGGTTGCTCCCCCCTGTCATGATCAGGCCTGGTTAATGATGGCTGTGTAGCAACAAGTCATTATGGCTATGGAGAACATCTAACAAGTAATCCTTTTGTCTCTTTTTTTTCCAAGAATAATTTCTCTACTCTCAACCTGCTCTGACCATCTATCCTTTAACAATGTATTACCGACACAAATGTTTTTAATGGCCAATCACAACTGTTTCCTATGATATAGTCCACCTGAGACTAGGATTTATTTCATTTTTTAGACCATTCCCTAAAAATGATATGGGAAATGGATGGCCAGTTCGGGATATAAAGTATATGCATCAAGGTGGGCCCTACAGTGAGGAATCCATTAATTGATCTGTTGAAGCATTTTCCATAGTTCACTTGTGTCTTTTAGTAATGTTGTTGCAATTCTATTAGAAGCATTTGTTGATTACTGCAGCCTATTTATTCTATTTATTTTCTTGATAGAGAAAGCTAGCAAACTTGTGCTAGGTCTGGCAAACTTGTACCTAGATTCAATGGCTCGAGTTTTGACATACCATATTGCAATATGTCGGGTTGTCTTTTAACAAACCTTATCTAGGACTAGATTCTGCCAATTTATTTAGTAAATGGAGGTTTGGAGCTTTTGATGCTTCTCAAAACATATGGAGGCATCGATGATTTGCTCTTTATTTTTCATATTTTTCTCATTAAGATTTAGATGTCATTCATTAACCAATCTTTGATTTTTATTTTTTATTTTTTTCTTTAATCAGAGTTTGTACGGCTTCGCGATGTTCTTGGTTCTGCCTTAGCTTGTACTCTCTTGGTAAGTAGTGATTCAAAATTCTCATCATATGCAGGTTTGGTAACTCCACCATATGTGTGGAGCACTGCCATCCTCATGCAAGCACAACACATGAAGATGCGAGACACATTTGAGAGGTCCAAGCTTTATATCAGGTTTAACAAACTGATTAGGTGTTCTGGAATGCAAATTAGGACAGTTCGCATAAAGGTGTTCTCACCCATGACTCATATCTGCGTGGATAGGTAGGGAACCAAAGCATGTGGACTTCACAAAATTTTGTTTATACGTTTATTTTTACGTAACTAATCTTGATTTCAGAATTCTAATATGAAAATTTTGTAGAAACTTATCTGCTGATAGAGTTTCCTCTTGATGAACTTTATAGGTGAAATCTAGCCTCAGTGTAGCTCACTAGTTTCTTTATCTAGGTGTAGCAATCAAATTGGACATGCAGAACAACAGTCTATGATCTGAACTTTTTATTGGCTAGCTCCCACTATTGATGGGCCACCATCTGCAAATCATGTTGTTTGATCAAGCTTATTTGTGCAGATGGTGGCCAATTTGATGCTCATTGCTAACCCTTGCCAATATTATTTAGTGTCCATTCCCAAGTCAGTGAGCCTCTGCATATGGAGGATCTTAATATGACATATACTTATTGCAGTCTTTTATGTTATCTTAAAGCTCATAGGTCTTGTAGTCAAACTGTGGCCCCATAAACTGTGTGCTGCTTTCTTCATGGCTACTTATACCAGTGGTTTTTTTTTAAAAAAATAATAAATTTAAATAATAAAATACCTAAGAAGCAGATAAATGATTTAGGCTCTATAAAACTTTCTGCTAAGATATTCCACTAGAAAAAAAAAACCTTCTATTGATGAGTGATCATCTAATTCGTTACAAATGAGATCCCTCTCCCCCAAATTTCCTCAATTTAATTTCAGCTTTGAGCTCTTTTAGATGAATGTTATAAGGAATGATGTAGGGATAATGCGGGGGGATGGTTTCTGAGGATTCCTTTCTCTATGACAAGGTCTTAAAGCTTAATTTCAGAATGTAACTCATCCTGGTATTGGACTAAGTCATATTGATGATTCTAATATGACTCGTTCGATACAGGATGAGTTGATTGCCGAAAATGAGAGGTTCCTGAGAAAAGATTTATCTATTAGTTTTTTATACGGGTATCTCCATTATTTCTTAGACTGATGATGACCCCATGATTTTTAATATTAGTTACTGTACGGCCATATCAGCCACCTCCTTTATGCGATGCAAGGGCAAACTGATTTTTTTTTCAAAAAAAGAAAAAGAAAAAGACCTAGGCCATATCGGCTAATACACCGCCCTAATATTGATATTTAAACCCTTGGCTAACTCCATTCCTATGAATGACCCACTCATGGGAGATGGACTTTTGTACTCATATTTCTTCAACCGATGAAGAATTAGATCTTTCCCTTGTTGTACCACCTGTATAGTTCATTGAAAATTTGATATTAAATACTTTTAGTTGTTTTTTGAAGTTCATTCTCTCTAGATGATTCTTGACCGCATGGGTCATGGATGATAATTTGTTAGACTGAATAACTGATGTAATTCTGATATGCTTTTGTTTGCACTTTCCTGTTCTCTGGAATACTGTTTAACTTGCGAGACACTAACAGCCATATTAGTTGAAAGCTTAGAAATTTTTTTCATATGTAAGTTATTTTTCGGTGTTCCATACATTTAATGCCTTATTTTCTTGTCATTTTGAAGTTCTACATTTGTTTTCTTGCAGGAAGCTCATAACGATGTCCTTCTTTCTGTTCTAGCTTTTCTATATGCCATCAATAACTATCTAAAGTTTACCATGCAGTTATAAAATCAGCAGCATTGGCTCAAATACAGTTTATGTTCTATTTTTGTTTGTAATTTCATAGACTTCTTCCCTATTAAAACATTTTGTATTCATAATAAAAAAAATCAGCTGGTTTTATGGCGTGAGTGGCTTAAGCTAGCACTAAGCATTTCCTGCTACAAGCATGTCTTTTCTTTTCTTTTCTTTTATTTTTCTTTTTCTTTTTTTCCTACTATTTAATTACCTAAATTTCCTTCTATGCAACTATATTTTAATCCTACCACTGTGAAATTGCTGAGCAACCTGAAGGTATTGTTAACATATGGATTGTCTTTGACATTTTTCTTTGTGATGGTACTAGCTATGACATATTTACATATTTTTCAATAAATTGAGAAAATTCAGCTCTTGAGATGTGCAACCTAGAATTGAAATCCTCCTATTATGTTAGGCACCCTGGATTTGAAATCCTCGTGTTGTGTTAGGCACCCTAGATTCAGAATCCATAGTATAGTTACTGAGGTTTGAATTTAATTACTAAATCAACTTTAACAACTCTAATCATTGAACATATGTAATGTTTCATGTGTTTTCCAAGCAGCCAATGTTTAAATTAAAACCAACTATTGCATCATAATGAAGGTTCTTTCTTGACCCAAACCCAAAGACCCAGCCTGAGTTTGGGTCAGGTTTTCAAGTTCCTCGGGCTGGAAAATGCCAACTTGATTTGAATTTTGGTTGGGTTCATGTAACACCTCGAAAAGATTTGTACAAAGACCCATTTGGTTGGGTCAGGAGAAAGTGTTTTTCTAAAAATCTTTATTTTTTAAATTAAACTCTATTTTGCCAATGTTTCAGGAAAAAAAAAAAAAAAAGAGAGAGAGCAAAGAAATGACATGTAATAATGAAGCCATTTTAGACACCATTTATATCCTTTTTTAACATGTTTTTTCTTTCTTTTAGTTATTTGGTAAAAAGAGAAAGAAACCTAAAAAGGCACTCTTGGATCTCTACTGACGTTGCTTACTCTCGCAAGCATGCTTCCAACCATTACAAGAAATTAGAGGTATCTTTATTTCATGCCTTTGGGCACATGATTAGATTACAAGTATCTTTGTTTCATGCCTTTCAGTACATGATAGAATTAGAGGTATCTTTGTTTCATGCCTTTGCAATTTGAGTTCTTTGCCCTATCAAGTTGTCTTTGATTTTATTTTATTATTTTTTTATGCATGACTTAGTTTTTGAGAATTTTGGATGCCAATTGAATTGGATCGTAGCTAAACATTGGCTCAAGCAATGTTAAGGTGGAGCATAGACTAGGCTTCTTGTAGTGAATATCTTTGTAGCAATATAACTTATATTTCAATTCACTGAGCTTGCAACATTTCAATTACATGATATTGATGAATAGTTATTTGTTACTAACATGTCTAAATCTTTTTCTTAGAAGTGGATCTACATGTTGCATAAGTAGCAGTCCTAAATATTTTTTGTTTATAGTATGAATTTAGTTTTTTGTCTAATTAGCTAGCAATCAAAGGCCTCAAATGTATTTTTTAAATAACTTGTTAGTAAAGAATCATTTTGATTTGGATTTTTTATTTTTTCTTCTTTTTAGTTTTTGGATTGTTGCAAAAGAAGGCTGCAAAACAGAGGTTTATTTTATTTTTTAATTTTTATTTTCAAGTGGTTTGATTTGGGTTTTCAAGTAGATGATCCCAAAAGGCATGTCATTCTACTCATCTAAAGAAACACTAATAGTCTTCATTTGTATGCCTCTCTCTCTCTCATGTACACAAACTATCCTCTATTCTTGAGATGCAACGGCATCACGCTATCAAAGCCCCTTGAAATATACCGGAAAGTAGGGCAACAGGTACTTACTCTCCATATCCAAACTATCCTTATGTCCTTGATCATTCACTACATGATGATTTAAGTTGGGAGGAATTTTTTGCCTATTCGGTATGTCTTAAAGCTACTTATGTGCTACGGGCTGAAAGGTTGTCTGAGTTTTATGAAACATGTAAAAGCCTTGATCTTGGGTGTGGAGAAAAGTTCATCAAGATTGAGCAAGTTTCAATTTTATAGTGATGCCTCTTAGAACAGCTATTTCTTTCTTTTTATTCTGAAACACTTTTTACCAAGACTTTGATGACACTTGTCATCGGCTTATCTCTGATCAATTCAAGGCATTGGGGCATTTACTTGTTAAAAATGCAGCCTCCAACATCATTTCTCATAGCCATTGAGGAGTATGTGAAGTAAGATTAGACATACCCATCTTCTAAACTAGAAAATTTTCCTCAATTCCTAAGATTTGACGCTCTCTTGAATATAAATTATTGTTGATGGGTCCTTTCTTGCTATTAGTTTTGTTGGTCTGTAAGAAAAACCTTGGAAACATACAATGGAAGGTAAGGAAAACCCTCGATTTCCCTTCTTTGAATCATGAAAGGGTATTTGTGCTTTTTTCATTGAGTGGGTAGTTGATTACTCAAGAATGACGGTTATGCGCATTCTTTCAGGTGGATGTTGCATGTGGGAGGATTGGAGCTGCATAATTCAGATTCAAGCATCTAGTACGTATCTTGTCAAGAATGAACATGATTGGCTAGGCCGTATTTATGTATTTTCTCAAAATTGATGGAGCAGATTTGGATGTGCGTCGAAGCTATCCGGATGAGCGGGGGTCCCTGGAAGGTGGGAACAACTATTATGACCATGATGAAGCTATCCATTTCTTATGGACGGCATTGGAGGGGTCTGACCATTTGGACAAGTCGTGTTTATGTATTTGCTCGAAATTAATGGAGCAGACCCGGATGTGCGTCGGAGATATTCGGATGAGCGGGGGTCGTTGGAAGGTGGGAACCACTGTTATAACCATGATGAAGTAGTCCATTTCCTATGAACGACATAGGAAGGGCCTGTCCATTTGGACAGGTCATGTTTATATTTATATTTGTAGGGACCACACCCTTAACCTAAACCCGAACCCATTCTCAAATCCCAAAACCTATAACCTATAACCTATAACCTAAACCAAAACCTATAACCTAAACCAAAACCAAAACCTATAACTTAAACCCGAACCCATTCTTAAATCCCAAAACCTATAACCTAAACCTAAACCTAAACTTATAATCTATAACCTAAACTAAAACCTAAACCAAAACCTATAACCTAAACCCGAACCCATTCTCAAATCCCAAAACCTATAACCTAAATCTAAACCTAAACCTTAACCTAAACCTATAACCTATAACCTAAATCAAAACCTATAACCTAAACCAAAACCAAAGCCTATAACCTAAACTTATAACCTAAACTCAAATCCCTAAACCTTAACCTATAACCTAACCTAAACTTATACTTATAACTTAAAACTATTCCCAAATTCCAAAACCTATATCCTAAACCTAACCTTTCCCTAAACCTATAACCTAAACTTAATTCCCTAAAGCTAAACCTACACCTAATCCTAATCTCAACTCACTAACCTAAACCTAAACCGAAACTTGAAAACCCAAACTTAAACCCAATCCCGAACATGAACCGGATTTCCTAAACCCAAACTATAACCCATTCTCAAATCCAAAAACCTATAACTTAAACCATAACCTATAACCTAAAACCAAACCCATTCTCAAATCTAAAAACCTATAACCGTAACCTAAACCTATAACCTATAACCTAAACCAAAACCCAAACCAAAAACCTAAACCCGAACCCATTCTCAAATCCCAAAACCTATAACCTAAACATAAAACAAAACCTATAATCTAAACCCGAACCCATTCTCAAATCCAAAAACCTATAACCTAAACCTAAACCTAAACCTTAACCGAAACCTACAATCTAAACCTAAACCTTAACTTAAACCTATAACCTATAACCTAAAACAAAACCTATAACCTAAACCAAAACCAAAACCTATAACCTAAACCCGAACCCATTCTCAAATCCAAAAACCTATAACCTAAACGTAAACCTTAACCTAAACCTATAACCTATAGCCTAAACTAAAAATAAAACTTATAACCTAAACCCGAACCCATTCTCAAGTCCCAAAACCTATAACCTAAAATAAAACCAAAACCTATAACCTAAACCCGAACCCATTCTCAAATCCAAAAACCTATAACCTAAACCTAAACCTTAACCAAAACCAATAACCTATAACCTAAACTAAAACCTATAACCTAAACTAAAACCAAAACCTATAACCTAAACCAGAACCCATTGTCAAATCCAAAAACCTATAACCTAAACCTAAACCCAAACCTATAACCTAAACCTAAACCAAAACCTATAACCTAAACCCGAACCCATTCTCAAATCCAAAAACCTATAACTTAAACCTAAAACTTAACCTAAACCTATAACCTATAACCCAAACCAAAACCTATAACCAGAACCAAAAATAAAACCTATTACTAAAACCCAAACCCATTCTCAAATCCCAAAACTTATAACCTAAACCAAAGCCAAAACCTATAACCTAAACCCAAACCCATTCTCAAATCCAAAAACCTATAACATAAACCTAAACCTATAACCTATAACCTAAACCAAAACCTATAACCTGAACCAGAACCCATTCTCAAATCCAAAAACCTATAACCTAAACCAAAATAGAAACCTATAACCTAAACCCAAACCTATTCTCAAATCCAAAAACCTATAACCTAAACTTAAACCTTAACCTAAACTTATAACCTATAATCTAAACCAAAACCTATAACCCAAAGCAAAACCAAAACCTATAACCTAAACCCGAACCCATTCTCAAATCCAAAAACCTATAACCTAAACCTAAACCTATAACCTATAACCTAAAACAAAACCTATAACCTAAACCCGAACCCATTCTCAAATCCCAAAACCTATAACATAAATCAAAACCAAAACCTACAACTAAACCCCGAACCCATTCTCAAATCCAAAAACGTATAACCTAAACCTAAACCTTAACCTAAACCTATAACCAAAACCTATAACATAAACTAAAACCAAAACCTATAACCAAAACCCAAACCCATTCTCAAATCCCAAAACTTATAACCTAAATCAAAACCAAAACGTACAACCTAAACCCGAACCCATTCTCAAATCCAAAAACCTATAACCTAAACCTAATCCTTAACATGAACTTATAACGTATAACCTAAACAAAAACCTATAACCTAAACCAAAACCAAAACCTATAACCTAAACCTGAACCCAATCTCAAATCCCAAAACCTATAACCTAAACCTAAACTAAAGCCTATAAACTAAACCCGAACCCATTCTTAAATCCAAAAACCTATAACTTAAACCTAAACCTTTAAGCTATAACCTATAACCTAAACCAAAACCATAACCTATAACCTAAACTCGAGCCCATTCTCAAATCCCAAAACCTATAACCTAAACCAAAACCAAAACCTATAACCTAAACCCGAACCCATTCTCAAATATAAAAACTTATAACGTAAACCTAAACTTATAACCAATAACCTAAACCAAAACCCATAAACTAAAGAAAAACTAAAACCTATAACCTAAACCCGAACCCATTCACAAATCCCAAAACCTATAACCTAACCCTAAACCAAAACCTATAACCTAAACCTGAACCCATTCTCAAATCCAAAAACCTATAACCTAATCCTAAACCTATAACCTATAATGTAAACCAAAACCTGTAAACCTAAACCCATTCTCAAATTCCAAAACCTATTACCTAAACATAAAACCATAACCCGAACCCATTCTCAAATCCAAAAACCTATAACCTAAACCTAAACCTTAACCTAAACCTATAACCTAAAACATAAACCAAAACCTATAATCTAAACCAAAACCAAAACCTATAACTTAAACCTAAACCTTAACCTAAACCTATAACCTATAACATAAACCAAAACCTATAATCTAAACCAAAACCAAAACCTATAAACTAAACCTGAACCCATTCTCAAATCCAAAACCTATAACTTAAACCTAAACCCTTAACCTATAGCCTAAACCTAAACCTATAACCTAAACCAAAACCAAAACCTATAACCTAAACCCGAACCCATTCTCAAATCCCAAAACCTATAACCTAAACCAAAACCAAAACCCCAACCCATTCTCAAATCGAAAAACCTATAACCTAAACCTAAACCTTAACCTAAACCTATAACCTAAAACCTAAAAGAAAACCTATAACCTAAAGTAAAACCAAAACCTATAACATAAACCTGAACCCATTCTCAAATCCTAAAACCTATAACCTAAAGCTAAACCAAAACCTATAACCTAAACCCGAACCCATTCTCAAATCTAAAAACCTATAACCTAAACCTAAACATTAACCTAAACCTATAATCTATAACCTAAACCAAAACCTATAACCTAAACCAAAATCAAAACCTATAACCTAAACCCGAACCCAATCTCAAATCCCATAACCTATAACCTAAAACAAAACCAAAACCTATAACCTAAACCCGAACCTATTCTCAAATTCCAAAACCTATAACCTAAACCAAAACCAAAACCTATAGACTAAACCCGAACCCATTCTCAAATCCAAAAACCTAAACCTTAACCTAAACCTTTAACCTATAACCTAAACCAAAACCTATAACCTAAACCCAAACCATAACCTAAACCCAAACCCATTCTCAAATCTCAAAACCTATAACCTAAACCAAAACTAAAACTTATAACCTAAACCCAAACCATTCTCAAATCCAAAAACCTATAACCTAAACCTAAACCTTAACCTAAACCTATAACCTATAACCTAAACTAAAATCGATAACCTAAATCAAAACCAAAACCCATAACCTAATGTAACATCCCGAAAATCGGGGGTCGAGTAAAAACTCCACTCCCGAGTTCCAGAACATCACTTATGCAACATAAATGTGTATGATTGAATGTTGTTTGAGTTAATGTATTAAACATGAGTAGGATTAAGCCAGAACAGCATATCATACTCCAGAGATAGTTAAATTTAACAAGTGGAAGACTATGATACTCACATATAATATATAATCGATCGAAAGTCTCCAGAGTGTGAACATGTTACCAGGTTATATACATACATGTATACTTCAAAAGTAAACAAAAGAATATACATGAGTGCTCTAAAAATATAAAATGACAAGTGTCATGGAATCAAATCAACCTCCCTGTAATCCCGTCAATCAGAACACGCATAAAGGAGGGATCCTCCTCCTCATCATTAAGTCCAGTTCCGCTTCTCAAGTAGCTTCATCATCTGCAACCAAAATAGGGACTGGTGGGTGTCCGGAAACACCATCCCGTAATGTGGGAGTGAGTAGCTAACTCAGTGGAATAATAGATCAAGGATTAACATGTTCTCAAATCAATCATGCGATAATAGTAAAGTAGTAAATCAAACAATCCTAATACTGTTGTTAATGCAATATGACATGACGTGATGTATGCCCTCACCGACGATCTTCCTCATAAGGTACCATCTTACGACCACAACATGCAATCGTCCCACAGTGCTCCACATATTCCAGGCACATGCAATGTAATGGTGAAATGATTTCTGAGTTATTATTAGTCCATTCAAACAGCAGGATTGGGAAACTAAGGTACTTCCCTTATATCAATCCCAACACAGATCCTGTCTAGGGTCGTCACTCCTAGTAATCTTATACGAAGTAAATTTTGTAGGTCGCTGCAAGGGCTGCCAGGGCTGTTGCTCGCACTCGTTGCACCGCTTCCCCATCACCTTATCAATACAGGCCTACTGTACTCTCACTGCTACGGAAAGGTCGTCGCTTCCCGTAGACTCAGAATACGCTCGCGGTCACTACAAACGACTCGTCGCCTGATCAGTGTAGGCCGACAGTAAGAATATAGTGTCCCATACTACCATAATCTGCTCACGAGACATAGGTGCTCACTGGTCACTACGGGGAGATTTGTGGCCCCAGCGTAGGCCGACAGCTCGACCACGGTGTCCCATACCACCATGCCCGGCTCATGAGTCTTTGTGGATCAAGGTACCATGGTTGACAGGGTTTACAACGGTAAGTTCAGTACCCTAGGTTCAAGCAGTTATGACTCATACAGGGTGAACATACAACGGCCAGTCGGGTTACTTGACGGGCTCGACTAGCACGAGCGCATCTTAAGTTGAGCGACATGAAGTGCGTAAAGCACCTCGTGTGGCCTGACCACTGCCGCCAACTCTAAAACACGGCTCGTGTTCATCGACGCGTCGTTCGTGGCAAAGATAGGCCAACCACGAACTTGCTCGGTTGCCGAATGCCTGGACTAAGTATAGTCCCAAACAATTATGGAATCACATCAGCAATCATATGAGAGTATTGAAAATGAAATACAACAATGTGAGCATGTTAACACATGTTATAACATACACCTTAAGTAAATCTTCCAACGCATGCATTCTATACATATAATGAAATCATGCCTATAGCTAACGTGTAGGAAATCATTTACATCAGCATATTAATTGAGAAATCAATCTCAAACTAATTCATAACACCATTTAATTCAATACATACTAATACAAGCATTTATACAAACACTTACACTACACACTTAAGTCTACATATAGTATGTCGACTCAAAGTGCATGTTTAGGCGAATCTCTTCACCAAACTAATTATACACGTATTCCTAATATTCTAATACGACAAGAAGCCATGTCAATCACATCAGCAAATTATGGATGAAAACAGTATTTCCTACAAATGACTAAAATGCCCTAAATCTCATATTCTTCGTCTGCTTACGAAACAGGAAACGGACAGCATGTTGTACATGTCAAACGGCGTTACCTTCGATAATCTACTATTAAACGACATTGAAAGCATTGGAAACAGTCAATCAAAGCGTCTAAAATCCGCACCTTTTCTCCTATACGTGTGTTAATTCGAACGGAGCAAATACGCTTCGTTTACGGCGAATAGACAACCTGATTTACAAGATCCATCAGCTACCAGACTATAGAAACTAAGGATCAGCAAATCAGCAACTAATTAGGGTATTTTCTTACCTAGAAAAGTGGAGAAATTACCGGCAAAGTGATTGGAGCATGTTGCTTAATCATGTGCAGCAGGTAGCACCAGCAGCAGGAAATTCTCCTCCACTCTCTCTCACAATCTCTTACCTTTTCTCTCTCTCAAACTAGGGTTTTTTCCAAATTCGGATGGGAGAGATATGAGAGGGTTTCAACCCCTTTTATAAGCCCAAACATGCCCGAAATAGGCTCGGGAACAATGTATACTTAAGGTATATCCAAATCGGGGCTGTTTCGGTCCAAAAGACCATTTCTGGTGGTCCCTTGGCCGAACGCGATCGGACTTAAGTTCATGTGCGTCGGATGTCGCTCACATCCCATTTTCAGACCATCAGTGTTCGTAGATCGCACGTGGCGGTTCAGTTTCAGTTCAGCGGTCACCGCACGTAGATCAGGCCTACAAATCTCATGATATGAAATAGAAATTTTTCCTGATCTGAGGGTGTAATTTGGCTGAATTCTGACGGTCAGAACGCTTAATACTGACACGTCAAGTCGTGTGCCAGATTTGAATTTCAAATTCCAAATCTAACCCTATTCTCACTCTCTTCAGTCCAGGCTCAATGAAATAGCCTGTGAATGTCGGTTGGACTTGATTTTTGAAATGATTGTCAAGTCCAGCTAGGCGGTTATAACGGTCTAAGATCGTAGGTATCGGACTTTCGACGCGCGGTCTAGATCCAATACAAAGTTTCAAAGAGGTCCAGAGAACAAACCGGTTTAGAGTTTGATCCGAGGTTTTAAAGTATTATAGCACCATTAATTCTACAAGTTTTGGGTCTTGTAGAACGTATTTAAAGTGATCAGGGACTATTTCCCAACTACTCTAGCGTGGCGTTAGCTAACTTATGCTTAGTTTCTAAAGGAATTAATCCTAAGTGATTTCTTTGGCTATGGAATTGGGTTCTGAGCGATTTCCCAGGCGTTTTAGTTGACCATTACCTAAGGACGTTTAACCCCAGGTTGGCAAAAATCTGGGGTGTTACAATCTACCCCCCTTAAAACATAATTTCATCCCCAAAATTGGCGAAGGGTAAGGAGTATCTAGCAAGACTTCAGTATTGACATTCTAAGGAAGGGTCAATCCTATTTAATGACCTAACCGTACGTATATCCTAACTCAAATGTTTCGATCCTGGGCCAGTGGGGAAGAGGCCAACCACACTTCCGCTGTGCCACTCTGATCAAACGTTTGCCTTGGCTGACCTAACTAGATTGGACTTAACACATTCTACCCCCCTTAAAACTTGGTTTTACTTAAAGTTCAAGAATCTTTGCATCGCTCCGTATATCGGAACGAGGTGCAACTTAGGGGCTATCCTTGATATGAATTAGGAAATAACCACTCATTACAGTGGCTTTTCTTTGCTAATGATGCGTTCTATGGCATTGGTATCTATGGCGATAGAGATGAGCCTAATCTCTATTGTGGTTGAGTTCAGGGGCAGGTATGAGTTGGTGGCAAGATGTCTAATTCTCTACTGGTTTTAAGTCCTCCTCATTTCCCAAAGGCAATGTGATCTCATTTGGTTATAGGTGGTTGGGCCATCACAGAAGAAAGGTTGTGTAGTAGGTCTGAGCCGGGTACATAGACTTTCTGTCTAGCTAGGACAAAAGATTTATTGTATCAATTCTTAATCCGAGTCGATGCCGATCTTCTTCTTGATCAGAGCATTGGATTTATTGGTAACCACTAGGATTAAGAAGTCGATTCAAACCGCGAATACATCGCTTACATGCAGTTCCTTTACTCTGCATTCCCGAATGCAATAAGCCCTTAGGGAAGGCCATATATTTTCAGTATTCCTTAAGCAAAGAAAATGGAGAAATAGGATTGAGAGGGAGGATGGTGGAAAGAGAGAAAAAAAGAAAAAAAAAGGCTAAAACAGCCTTAACAATAGCCATGGAAAGCAGAGGAAATGACGAGAAATGGTTTCCCAAATGGACAGAATGAATCTAGGCATTGTAGAGGGATGCATCAAGCTCCCAAAGGCTAGATTTTCAAAAAGAAAAGAGAAGGAAAAAGGGGAATAGAGCTCCTTATGATTTCAGCTCATTTTGGGGGTTGTAAGAGCTCCAACGGACGAGATTTGCAAGAGAGAGAGTTGTAAATTACTATGGAGTGATGGAGTGGGGTCATTTTCAATAAAGAATGGGTTTGTGAAGGATTTGGAGCCACGGTTTTAAGATAGGGCAGCAAGAAAATAAAAATGGAGTTAGGGAAGGGGGCTGTTGTGAAGGAAGTACCCCATTTAGGGGTTTTCTAGGGACGAACCATACATGGGAGGGGTGTATTACCCAAAATACCCCCGCGGAACAAAAATTACATCAAGTGGGCCACATCAGACGGTGATGCATCGCCGGATCGGCGATGGCATCGCCGACCATCCCTCACGGTGGTCGGTGGGACCACATGGGTCTGGTCCCCCATGGTCTAGGGACCTCAAAAAACTATGGGCCCCACCTCAGTTCATTGTAGATTGCCCTATAGAGTCCCAAACATGCTTCGGGGATTTCTGGGGCTAATATGCAAACCTGAATGTAATCCCCTACCATGTAACATATTATTTTGGGGTAGAAGGAGCTAATACATCCATCTAGCCCATTAGTTGCTAAATATTGCAAACTTAGAATGGCCTTATGGCCAGTTTTCATAAAATTTTACTATTCACTATAAAATTTTGTCGAAGTATAATTTTATATCATTTTCACATTAGGATCAACGTCTAACATGAAAATAATGAGAAAGATTTCAAGAATGGAGTGGTGAGAGGAAGAATTTTGAAGAATTTAGGTGAAACGGGGTTTTTAAGCCCTAGCGATTGAATGCAAGGGTTGTAGTTGTTCTACAGCCTAAGGATTCACATTTACAGGTTTAGAATCATTCAAAGAATGTCTCAACCCACCTACCTACAACCTAGGAGCTACTTAGGTCGCTTCACGCGATCCTAGATGCGTTACGGACTCGATCGCGCGATCGATACGAATAGACTTCGCCTATTGCCGAATCTGCGATCTTATAATTGTTTTTAGACCTTTTTCGCACCCAACTAAGTTAAAGGAAGTGACAGCGTACACCGCGTGACCATAACCCCGGCCCGGTTTAATCCAAATCATGCTCTGATACCATCTGTAATATTCCAAAAATCGGGGGTCGAGTAAAAACTCCACTCCCGAGTTCCATAACATCACTTATGCAACATAAAATGTTGTTTGAGTTAATGTATTAAACATGAGTAGGATTAAGCCAGAACAGCATATCATACTCCAGAGACAGTTAAATTTAACAAGCGAAAGACTATGATACTCACATATAATATATAATTGATCGAAAGTCTCCAGAGTGTGAACATGTTACCAAGTTATATATATACATGTATACTTCAAAAGTAAATAAAAGAATATACATGAGTGCTCTAAAAATATAAAATGACAAGTGTCATGGCATCTAATCAACCTCCCTGTAATCCCGTCAATCAGAACACGCATAAAGGAGGGATCCTCCTCATCATTAAGTCCAGCTCCGCTTCTCAAGCAGCGCCATCATCTGCAACCAAAATAGGGACTGGTGGGTGTCCGGAAACACCATCCCGTAATGTGGGAGTGAGTAGCTAACTCAGTGGAATAATAGAGCAAGGATTAACATGTTCTCAAATCAATCATGCGATAATAGTAAAGCAGTAAATCAAACAATCCTAATACTGTTGTTAATGCAATATGACATGACGTGATGTATGCCCTCACCGACGATCTCCCTCATACGGCACCATCTTACGATTGCGGCATGCAATCCTCCCACAATGCTCCACATCTTCCAGGCACATGCAATGTAATGGTGATATGATTTCCGAGTTATTATTAGTCCATTCAAACAGCAGGATTGGAAAACTAAGGTACTTCCCTTATATCAATCCCAACACAGATCCTGTCTAGGGTCGTCACTCCTAGTAATCTCATACGAAGTATATTTTGTAGGTCACTGTAAGGGCTGCCAGAGCTATTGCTCGCACTCGTTGCACCGCTCCCCCATCACCTTATCAATACAGGCCTACTGTACTCTCACTGCTACGGAAGAGTCGTAGCCTCCCGTAGACTCAGAATACGCTCGCGGTCACTACAAAAGACTCGTCGCCTGATCAGTGTAGGCCGACAGCAAGAATATAGTGTCCTATACCACCATAATCTGCTCACGAGACATAGGTGCTCACTGGTCACTATGGGGAGGTTTGTGGCCTCAGCGTAGGCCGACAGCTCGACCACGGTGTCCCATACCACCATGCTCGGCTCATGAGTCTTTGTGGATCAAGGTACCATGGTTGACAGGGTTTACAACGGTAAGTTCAGTACCCTAGGTTCAAGCAGTTATGACTCATACAGGGTGATCATACAACGGCCAGTCGAGTTACTTGACGGGCTCGACTAGCACGAGCGCATCTCAAGTTGAACGACATGAAGTGCGTAAAACACCTCGTGTGGCCTAACCACTGCCGCCAACTCCAAAACACGGCTCGTGTTCATCGACGCGTCGTTCGTGGCAAAGATAGGCCAACCACGAACTTGCTCGGTTGCTGACTGTCTGGACTAAGTATAGTCCCAAACAATTATGGAATCACATCAGCAATCATATGAGAGTATTGAAAATGAAATACAACAATGTGAGCATGTTAACACATGTTATAACATACAACTTAAGTAAATCTTCCAACGCATGCATTCTATACATATAATGAAATCATGTATATAGCTAATGTGTAGGAAATCATTTACATCAGCATACTAATTGAGAAATCAATCTCAAACTAATTTATAACACCATTTAATTCAATACATACTAATACAAGCATTTATACAAACACTTACACTACACACTTAAGTCTACATATAGTATGTCGACTCAAAGTGCGTGTTTAGCCGAATCTCTTCGCCAAACTAATTATGCACGTATTTCTAATATTCTAATGTGACAAGAAGCCATGTCAATCACATCAGCAAATTATGGATGAAAACAGTATTTCCTACAAATGACTAAAATGCCCTAAATCTCATATTCTTCATCTGCTTACGAAACAGGAAACGGACAGCATGTTGTACATGTCAAACGGTGTTACCGTCGATAATCTACTATTAAATGACATTGAAAGTATTGGAAACAGTCAATCAAAGCGTCTAAAATCTGCACCTTTTCTCCTATAGGTGTGTTAATTCGAACGGAGCGTATACGCTTCGTCTACGGCGAATAGACAACCTGATTTACAAGATCCATCAGCTACCAGACTATGGAAACTAAGGATCAGCAAATCAACAACTAATTAGGGTATTTTCTTACCTAAAAAAGTGGAGAAATTACCGGTAAAGTGATTGGAGCATGTTGCTTAATCACGTGTAGCAGGTAGCACCAGCAGCAGGAAATTCTCCTCCACTCTCTCTCACAATCTCTCACCTTTTCTCTCTCTCAAACTAGGGTTTTTTCCAAATTCAGATGGAAGAGATATGAGAGGGTTTCAACCCCTTTTATAAGCCCAAACATGCCCGAAATAGGCTCGGGAATAATGTATACTTAAGGTATATCCAAATCAGGGCTGTTTCGGTCCAAAAGACCATTTCTGGTGGTCCCTTGGCCGAACGCGATCGGACTTAAGTTCATGTGTGTCGGATGTCGCTCACATCCCATTTTCAGACCATCAGTGTTCGTAGATCGCATGTGGCGGTTCAGTTTCAGTTCAGCGATCACCGCACGTAGATCAGGCCTACAAATCTCATGATATGAAATAGAAATTTTTCCTGATCCGAGGGTGTAATTTGGCTGAATTCTGACGGTCAGAACGCTTAATACTGACGCGTCAAGTCGTGTGCCAGATTTGAATTTCAAATTCCAAATCTAACCCTATTCTCACTCTCTTCAGTCCAGGCTCAATGAAATAGCCTGTGAATGTCGGTTGGACTTGATTTTTGAAATGATTGTCAAGTCCAGCTAGGCGGTTATAACGGTCTAAGATCGTAGGTATTGGACTTTCGACGCGCGGTCTAGATCCAATACAAAGTTTCAAAGAGGTCCAGAGAACAAACCGGTTTAGAGTTTGATCCGAGGTTTTAGAGTATTATAGCACCATTGATTCTACAAGTTTTGGGTCTTGTAGAACGTATTTAAAGTGATCAGGGACTATTTCCCAGCTACTCTAGCGTACGTTAGCTAACTTATGCTTAGTTTCTAAAGGAATTAATCCTAAGTGATTTCTTTGGCTATGGAATTGGGTTCTGAGCGATTTCCCAGGTGTTTTAGTTAACCCATTGCCTAAGGACGTTTAACCCCAGGTTGATAAAAATCCAGGGTGTTACACCTAAACCAAAACCAAAACCTATAACTTAAACCCGAACCCATTCTCAAATCCAAAAACCTATAACCTAAACCTAAACCTTAACCTAAACTTATAACCTAAACCAAAACCTACAACCTAAACCTAAACTAAAACCTATAACCTAAACCCGAACCCATTCTCAAATCCTAAAACCTATAACCTAAACCTAAACCTTAACCTAATCCTATAACCTAAAATCAAATCCCTAAACCTTAACCTATAACCTAACCTAAATCTATACTTATAACCTCAAACTATTCCCAAATCCCGAAACCTATAACATAAACCTAACCTTTCCCTAAATGTATAACCTAAACTCAATTCCCTAAACCTAAACCTACACCTAATCCTAATCTCAACTCCCTAACCTAAACCTAAACCTAAACTTGAAAATCCAAACTTAAAACTAATCCCGAACCTGAACCTGATTTTCTAAACCTAAACCATAACCCATTCTCAATTCCCTAAAGCTATAACTTATAACCTATAACCTATAACCTAAACCTAAACCTAAACCTAACCTAAACGTATAACCTTTCCCTAAACCATTAACCTAAACCTAAACTTAAAACCTAAATGTATTCTCGAATCCTTAAACCCAAACCTACACCTAATCCTAATCTCATCTCCTTAACCTAAACTTAAACATGAAAACCCAAACCTAAACCCGATCCTGAATCCGAACCCTATTTCCTAAACCTAAACCTTAACCTATAATCAATTTCTCAAAAGCTATAACCTATAACCTAAACCTATAACCTAAACTTAATTATAACCTATAGTCTAACCTTAACCTAAACCTATAACCTAAACCTAAACCAAAACCTATAATCATATGGTGAGACCTTTTCTTTTGTGTCAATTTCATTCTTCTCTGAGTTTTTTTTTTTTTTAAATTCATTAAGAAAAAAAAGTGGTTATACATTATGCACTTCTTTCACTTTATCTTTCTTTTCCCTAGTGGGCATTCTAATTTATGAATGATATGACTGTTTGTAGGATGATGGAACATACGAAGTTGTTAAAATTTCATGGTGAAGTCGAGCACATTTCTCTAATGAAACCAAAGATTTGTATTTTCAACATTATTGTAATTATAATTGTAATTGATTGAATGAATGATTGTAATTGTAATTGATTGAATGAAGGATTGTAATTGATTGCAATTGATTGTAAGTAAATGAATAAATGATTGTACATCTGGTAATTGAATGAATAAATGATTATATATAATTTTTAAATGTACAAAATAGCTACGGATATTGACCATAGCCACTAATCTAACAGGTGTAGCCTTTATTAAATTTGGCATATTGCTATGGACTTTTAGCTACAAATAATATCCATAGCTGTTTGAAGTTTTTGCTATAGATATAATTGCTACGGATTATATCCGTAGCTGTTGGAACCTATGGCTACAGATTAAATTTGTAGCCATAGGTTTCAGACCTATTGTTACGGCACCTACGACTACGGTCATGCTACGGATTAAAACCGTAGCCATAGGTCTATGGCTACGGATTTTATCCGTAGCCTTTGCCCATTTTTCTGGTAATGTTCATTAGTTTATACTCGCAGTCACTACGGGGAGGTTCGTCACCTCAGCATAAGCCGACAGCTTGAACACGGTGTCCTATACCACCATGCCCAGCTCAAGAATCTAGTTTGCTCACTAGTCACTACGAGGAGGCTTGTCACTCCAGCGTAGGCCGACAGCTCGACCACGATGTCCCATACCACCATGCCCAACTCATGGTCTTAGCGGATCATGCTACCATGGTTGAAACGGGCTTTTATATTGGTAAGTGGTACCTTAGATTCAAGCAATGATGTCCATATATGGTAAACACACAATAAGCTAATTGGTTTGTTTGGTAAGTTCGAATGGTACAAGCACATGTAGACTTGATTGACATGAAGCGCATGAGCACCCCTTGTGGCCTAACCACTATCGACAATCATCGTGCGACCCAGATTCGTCGAGTTACCCAATGTGTCGAACTATTTCATCCTCCCAGACAGGAATTGTTACCGAGTGCTTGGGCTAGATCGTAGCCCCAGTCTTACTCAGATGCAGAAATTAAGTACATGAGATAGCCAATTCAACATGTAACAAACAATCCAAGTGAAAAATCTCATTTAGCATTTATCGAACACATCGAACATGTTACCAAACACTTACATTTTATCTATAAATTGCATAGCGGTAATTACGGTTACCAGAAAGAAACTATGCACATGGTAAAGGTAATTAAGAATCCTATCTTAATATACTTAATAAATACAATTCATCAACATTTTCTTATTCAGACATTTCATCAAACACCTAAGTTACACTTCACTAAGTACATAGACTAGATTAGTTACGACATATATTATGGCAATTCCTTGTACAAAGAGATCATCACACATACAACAAACATGAATCCTAGATTACTAGCCATGGCAAGCAAAAATCAAAATTTCATGTTCATTCAAACATTTCAACAAACACATGAGATGCATCTTGTATTCAACATAGTTCACACATGTATAATATATCGAAAACGTCGTATCTAAGGCAATATGGCAGCAATCAAGTCAGACACAAATCATTAACTAACATTGAAAGCATTAAAAACTATAACCTAAACATTTATAGTTTGCACCTTTCATCGGAATATTCAATTCGGACTTGGTTCGAATTCTACATTCCCAAAAACAGAACATCGGGCACATAAACAATGAAATAAGTTAGCTAATTCATCGATTAGGCTATCTGGATTTCTAAATCGAGATTAGGGTTAGGTTTTCTTACCCAAATCGTAGATGAAATGGATTGTGTAGCGAAAAGGAGAGGTGATTCAGTATGTGGAGTCGTGGGAAAGAATTACAACAACGATCACCCAAACTTTCTCTTCTCTCGTCACTCTCTTCTCTTCTTTTCTATCTTCTCTCTCTTAGGGTTAAAGAAATTCGAGGTGGTTTAAGGGCTTTATATAGGCCCAATAGTGATGTAAATGGCCCTAGGGTCGTGGTATACTTAGTTTATAACTAAAGGGTGCTTGTTTCGGGAAAACGGAGCTCATATGGAAGTCCATTATTCACTTACGGTGTAGGATTAGTTCCCTAACAATGGATCTATGCCAGGATGAGATTTTGGCGTGATTGGATAGGTTGATCGACCATGGAGGACCTGTGTCAAATCAACGGTCATACATACAGATCGGGGCCACAAGTATACGGATATGTGCAGAAAAATTTTCTTTTCCTATGGGTGAAGTTTGGTCAAAAACTGACGGTCCAAAATCCCCAATTTTGTGCATAATCGAATGGCCCAATTTGTAAGTGCTCTGGTCTCATGCTCCTTTGGTTGTCAAATTTTATGTGTCAAAACCTCTATATATGTCTTGTGTTTGTTGTGTTTGTTTCTTGATAAACCATGTTCGAGACACCTCATTAACACTTCAAGTTCAAGCTAGTTAAGTACAAGTTAAGTTCAAGCTCAACTATTTCAAGCTATAATAAAGAGTTCAAGTTCGAGACTCAAGATAGACCGAGAGACAAGTGCAACTTAAAGTGATACTGAAGCTTGTGATGTGTTCAAGCTACATCAACTTAAAAGTGATGTTTTCAATGTCCATACTTCGTGTCTCAGGTTTGATAGACCTTAGTTTGACCTTAGGGTAGGTCATTTTGTATACATAATCCAATGTTTATAATTATGCATGATTCTGGTCTATCCTAAGACTAGTCCTGGATCTGGTTCGACTAGTCCTATCACTGGTTCGACCAGTCCAAGAAATTCAAAGATCAGTCATAGATTTGTTGCAAATTATCATATTTTTTCTATTCGGCTAAGACCAGTCCCAGAGTTTGCTCGACCGGTTGTAGGATGGTCTCAACTCGACCTTCGACCAGTCGTGGAGCTATGACTCAAACTCCAGCGACTAAATCAGGTGTGGCACGACCAGTCGTAGAGGGGTTTCGATTGGTCGTGGACTGCCTTCGACCAGTCGTGGACTGCCTTCGACCGTTCGTGAAACGGTTTTATCCAATAGCGCTTGAAAATTCAAAAATTCATTTCTTCTTCGACCAGTCGTGGTGACCCTAAGACCAGTCAAAGACGAATTTCTACAGCTATAAATAGCACACGAATTTCAGAGTTATTCATAAAAAATTTAAGTAAATTTGAAGCTCTACTCTGAGATAATTTTGTGTTTATTTTTAAGCTATATCGTGCATAATTCTATTTCCTTTTGTTAGCTTTTTACTATTTGATTATATTCTATATTACAATCTGATTTGAAAAGAGGAATTATTGTTTTCCTTCTTCTTGGAATTAAAATCAATTAGAGCTAGGCCAATCTGATTTAATTTAAAATCAATTAGAACTTAGAACCATTGTAAAGTGAGTATTGGACATTGAGCTTTCATATTCGAACATCTACTCCAATTGGTTCTTCTGGGCTGCTACAAGAGGAAAAATCCAAGTATTTTACAATTTTATAAGTTCTGTTCTATTTTGGTTTTTTTTTGGGATTCACCAGAAAAATCTCAATTTGTGTGGTTGTCTGAGGAGAGCCAGAAAACTCAGAAAAGAGGAGTTTTTTTAATTGGTAAGCCTAAGTGAAAAAGATAAAATTGTGAAGGTTTTAGATGAACCTATGAAACCTATTTTGATAGTGAACGCTAATATCCCTGTGGGAGGATATTAGGAGTGGAGTAGCATTCTGTGTGGCTGTTGTTTAACAGTAGGTGAACACACAGGAAAACCACTATAACTCCTTGTCTTGTGGATTGAATGCTTGCTTAATTCTTTATCTTTTATCATTCAGTTTTGTGGAATGTATATGTGGATGTGAATGTTGTAACAATTTACATTTCAAGTAAGTGTGGAGAATGGTGTAATAGTTTAGAGTTTTATTTTCAGCAATTTATCTCTTGCTATTCCTTTATCAATTTGAGCTTCAATTTCTGTAATTATTCTAGTAAGGTTGCCCTGCCATTTTTATGGTGCATGGTTGTCCTTAGAATAATCAATTCTTAAGATTGCAATTTATTCTTTTTGAATTTATATTTTTCTCTTTCGGTTTGAATTCTTGATACAAAGATCTTTCTAAAAATCAGGTTGTCCTACCATTAACCTATGGTTTTGGTGTAAGGTTGTCCTTAGAACAACTTTTGTATCAATCTCTCAAGATCTGAATTTTGAAGTTTCATTGTGAATTGATTTATTTGAGTTTGGCAATCTATTTAATTTAATTCCGATGTATTTAATTTTAATTTGGTATAGTCCTATTCACCCCCCCTCTAGGACATATAGCTTGGCCATTTCAAGTGGTATCAGAGCCTAATAGCTTGTTCTTATTGCTTTTTATTTGAATTTATGTACTGAGCTAACGATTTAAGCTATATAAAAAGACGTCAAATTTCAATAGCCTTTCAGTCACTAGGCCTCCACTATTTGATGGCTCCAACTATGCCTATTGGAAAGTCATAATGAGGATCTTCCTCAAATTAATGGATGAGAGTGTGTGGCAAGCCACAGTGACCGAATGGAAACTCCCTACCACTGAAGTGACTGGAACCAACGGTTCAAAAACAATGAGACTGTCTCCTTATTTCTCATGGACTACACTTCAGAAAAGTGAGAGTAGTGTCAATGCTAAAGCACTAAATGCTATCACTTGCGCACTATCACCGGATGAGTTCAAAAGAATCATATCCTGTGATACTACAAAGCAAGCCTGGGATATATTAGAAATGACACACGAGGGTACATCAATTGTCAAGAAATCTAAAGTCCAACTCCTCACAACCAAATTTGAAGAAATTCATATGGAGGAAAATGAAATGTTTTTGGACCTTTACACTAGATTGAATGACATTGTAAACTCAATGTGGGGTCTTGGCGGTAAAATCTCAGAAATTAAAGTGTGTGCAAAGATACTACGCTCACTTCCTGAATAGTTCAACTCTAAAGTAACCGCGAATCAGGAACTTCATGATACGGATAATATGAGGGTAGAAGAACTAGTTGGTTCTTTACAAACTTATGAATTAAATTTTAAAGCTTCTAAAGGTAAATCTATCACTTTAAAATCTTCTAAAGGTATTTCTCAAGAAAACTTGGATTTAGAAAATTCAGAAGATGATATGGTGCTTTTAGAAAAAAAGTTTTACAAGATTTTCAAAAGTAAGAAAAGGATTGATTTTCAAAAGGCAAACGAAAAGAAACGATCTAAACTTAAGTTTAGAACTTGGAAGTCTTTGAAAGATAGTCAATGTTACAACTACCAAGAAAATGAGAATTTAGCAAACAAATGTCCTAAAAAGGACAAACTCAAGAAGAAGGGTATGTTGGCTACTTGGGACGAATCATCTGATTTTGAAGCCTCTTCTGAATCAGAAGATTCTGAAATCGAGTCGGGCAATGAAGTAAAAGCCCCTATGACTCTAGCCAAGTTCACATTTTCAGATCACAACGATTCAACTAGTGAAGAAAATTTGCATAGTGATCATGAAAATGAAGAAGATCTTCAAGATGCTTATAATGCCTTATATAAAGAAAGTTATAAAATTGCTGTCAAACTTAAACTTCAAAAAGAAAAGTTTTCTAAACTCAAAGAATGTTTTGAGACTCTTATTTTAGAAAAATCACAAATTTCAGATTGTTTTGAAAAATTAAAATGTGATTTGAAATTCAAAACCTCTCTGATTAAAGATTTGAAATCTAAAAATGAGAAACTTAAAACTGAAGTATCTTCTCTTTTGAGTTTGAAGGACACATGAAAATATGCCTAAGGTGATCCAAAATTAGAAAAACTATTATCCCGATCAAGAAAATGTGGTGATCGATCTGGGTTGGGCTATGATAAAAATACATCTCCTAAACAAAAGAATACTCCTCCCAATTTTGTAAAAGGAGAGGTCTCAAACTCAAAAGGAAAAGGTACTTGTCAAGGTTTTTCTAAAAATTTTAAAACTTTTTAAAAATCTAAAAGTAGCTATTTCAAAAATCAGATCAGAAATTCACTAGCTGAAAAGATAGTTGATTTACTTAAGGAGCTCTTAAAATCTAACTCAATAGATCATTCTTACAACTACAATCAAAAGAAGACCAACTATACTCCTAAACCCAAAACTGTTCTGAAATGGGTTCCTAAAGTTGCCTGCTTGGTTGTCCACACTTCTTTTAAAGCAATAAGCCATTCAAAGTGGTACCTAGATAGTGGATGCTTCAGGCTTATGACAGGAGACAAAGCTTTATTCACTGATCTTAAAGATATGACTGATGGGTCAGTCACATTTGGTGATGGAAGCAATTGCAAGATTATTGGCAAAGGTACGGTTCAACTTTACAACATCCCTTTATTTAAAGATGTTTTATATGTTGGGGGGCTAAAACACAACCTATTAAGCATATCTCAAACATGCGATAACAACCATAGTGTGAAATTTTCTAATCAAGGTTGTGAGATCATAAACAAAAAGGGTTCTGTAATATTAACTGGTCGCAGAACTTCTGAAAACTGCTATATAGTAAGTGATGGTAGCTCATCTAACCAAATGTGCTACATGGTTCATACCAATGAGATAGAACTTTGGCATAAACGACTTGGACATGTACACTATCAGAATTTATACATATTGAGCAAAGGAGAACTAATTAAAGGTCTACCTAAATTGCAAAAAGTAAACAAAATATGTGGTGAATGTCAGTACGGTAAAAAAACTAGGAGCTCTCACAAAAAGGTGAACTCCAATGCCACATCAAGACCACTCGAGCTTCTCCACATGGATCTTATAGGACCAACAAGAATGGAAAGTCGAGGTGGTAAAAAATACATCTTGGTTATCGTAGATGATTATACAAGATATACTTGGGTTTCATTCCTAAGAGACAAATCAGAAACCCTTGATGAAGTGAAAAAGATCATCAAACGGATCCAAACTGAAAAATGTTCTCAAGTCAATAAGATCCGAGTGATCATGGATCCGAATTTAAAAATAGTGGTTTTGAGAAATTTTGTAGCGATCGGGGAATATCGCATGAATTCTCTGCGCCCAAAACACCATAAAAAAATGGTATTGTGGAAAGGAAAAATAGAGTGCTTCAAGAAATGAAAAATGTTATGTTGAATAGCATGAAGCTCCCTAGAAATCTATGGGCTGAAGCAGTGAATACTGCCTGCTACATTATTAACCGTGCTTATACTTGTAAATCAAATAATAAAATGGCTTACAAAATGTGGTTTGACAAAAAGCCTACTGTCAAATACTTTTGTGTTTTTGGCAGCAAGTGTTACATTTTGCGTGACCGTGAAAACTTGGGAAAGTTCGACATTAAAAGTGACAAAGGGACCTTTTTAGGATATTCTTTAAATAGTCGTGCTTATCGTGTATTGAACAACAGGACCTGTGTGATTCAAGAGTCAATTAATGTGGTCATTGATGATCACTTAAATGCACCTGCCCCTAGTTCAGATAATGATGAAGTTCTTGTAATTGAAAAATTAGATACTTCATCAAGTGAAATTAATTCTGAATTAAGGACTGTTAAAGATCATCCAACTACTCAAATTCTTGAAAACCCTCTTACTAGTGTACGCACTCGTAGACAATTAGAAGGCATGTAATTACATATGTTTTACATCCCAGATTGAACCGGTAAATGTAAAAGAAGCACTTTCTGATGAAAATTGGATAGTTGCGATGCTGGAAGAACTTAATCAATTTGTTCGTAATGATGTCTAGTATCTTATTCCTAGACCTAAAGATAAACATATAATTGGAACAAAATGGATTTTCTAAAACAAGTCTGATGAACTAGGAAATATTATTCGAAATAAAGTAAGACTAGTTGTACAGGGGTACACATAAATTAAAGGTATTGACTATGATGAAACCTTTGTCCCTATAGCCCATATTAAATCTATCAGACTTTTTATATCCATCGCATGTGTTAGGAAGTTTAAAAATTTTCAAATGGATGTGAAGAGTGCCTTTTTGAATGACGATTTACATGAAGAGGTATATGTGGAACAACCTACATGGTTTGAAGACCCTAAGTTTACTAATCATATATATCATCTTAAAAAAGCTCTCTATGGTCTGAAATAAGCTCCCAGGGCATGGTACGAAAAATTGACTAAGTTTTTACTGTGTCACAATTTTCAAATGGGTAGTGTCGATAAGATGCTCTTTGTTAAGAAGCATAACGATGATATTCTAATGGTTCAGATTTATGTAAATGATATTATTTATGGATCAACGTGTGCTAACATGACTGTTGAGTTTGGAGAGTTAATGAAATCTAAATTTGAAATGATCATGGTTGGGGAATTAAATTATTTCCTACGGTTGCAAGTAAAACAACAACCGGATGAAATTTTTATTTCTCAAACCAAGTATGCTTTGAACCTGATTAAGAGGTTCAGATTTGAGAATGGTAAGAATTTTGATACACCTATGAGTACAACTCCAAGACTGTCAAAAGACTCCACAAGTAAAGATGTAGATCCTAAATTGTATCATAGCATGATTGGTAGTTTGCTTTACTTAACTGCTAGTAGACCTGATATTACTTTAAGTGTTGAAATTTGTGCTAGATATCAGTCTAATCCTAAAGAATCTCACTTAACTGTCGTTAAACGAATTATTAGATATGTTGCAAGTTCAGTTAATTTGGGTCTTTGGTATCCTTATGATACTAGTGTTTAATTGGCTGGGTATTTAAATGCTGATTGGGCTGGTAATATCGATGACAGAAAATTAACCAGTGGTGGTTGTTTTTACATTGAAAACTACTTGGTTTCTTGGTTTAGCAAGAAACAAAGTTCCATATCACTCTCAACTACTGAGGCTGAATACATTGCAGCTGGAAATGCATGTACACAGCTGGTTTGGATGAAACGTATGTTGAGTGATTATGGTATCACACAGGATTTAATGGTTTTATACTGTGATAATTCCAGTGCGATAAATATTTTGAAAAACCCAATCCAGCATTCACGTACTAAGCACATTGACATTAGATTTCATTATATTCGTGAATTAGAGGAAGAAAAAGTAATATCCTTAGAATACATACCTAATGAGACTCAGCTTGCTGACATATTCACTAAACCGCATGACAAAAGAAGATTTAATAAATTGAAATTTGATCTTGGTATGTGTAATTTAAAATGATTGATCATGCATCTCTGTATCATAGTGTATATATATTAAATACTTTAATACATTAAAATTTAAAATTTAAAGAAAATTGCATATTTTTTCTGGTACACGACCAGTCGTGGAAGAGCTCGACCAGTCGTGTCACGACCGGTCGAGGACGTCCG
The DNA here is from genome assembly GCA_037074715.1 of Magnolia kwangsiensis. NCBI lineage: Eukaryota > Viridiplantae > Streptophyta > Magnoliopsida > Magnoliales > Magnoliaceae > Magnolia > Magnolia kwangsiensis. The sequence continues at coordinate 72,868,597 of CM073575.1, read as the reverse complement.
CCGACCATTCGTGGAGCGTGCTGTTTACATTATTTAGGAGAAAAATTCCCATCTTTCTCATTCTATTTCTCTTCTTCAACGAACTGAGCTACGACCCATCAAAACTCTTTGTTTAATTCCTTCAGGTTAGAGTATTTTTACTTATTTTCTTGAAGAATCATAGTCTTTTCTCTTAAATTTCTTGATTGTAGCTCTCTATTTCAACTCTTTCTTCTAGATATTGGGGTTTTTTTCCGCTCTTGATCAATCTAGAGAAACCCATCTCGATTTTCTTGAAATTTTTGGTATCTCTTCAAGAAAATGGACTCTAGAGGTAAAAAGAAAAATCCTAGAGGTGCTTCTTCTTCTAGATCAAATTTTATCACTAGACGCCATCTTAGGGCTCCCGAAGATGATCCACCATATGTTCGTGATTTGCGTATGCGCAATGTGATAGTTGAAAAGGCCGTTGATTTAAACCATATCGCTCCTTTCAGTCTTTTTTCTCTCCTTCATTCTGTAGGTTAGGAAAACATTTTACACTAGGGCGGACTGGCATACCAGTCCATAGCGCAGGCCATGGTAGCTTGCATAACTGAATTTTCTACTGAGCAACTGACTTTTATTATTGCTACTAGAGAAGGGCCTTTTCCTATTGATCGACATTTAATTTTAGGCCTTATAGACATATCTGTAAATGATGAAGGTATTCATCTAAGCACATTGGCTAAAAAAGTAACTGAATCAGAAAAATGTGTTTTTACTAGAGCATTGTGTAACATGGATGCACCATGGTCTGAAAATGGGAATGCCCTCGCGTCCAGATACTTGTTACCCAGATACAGAGTTTTACATCATATCTTTACCTCCAATCTATATCCTCACTCTGGAAACAAAACTGAGTTGACTCTGCTTATGGTTCGTATTCTGTACTCAATCATTACTGGCACTAATGTATGTTTGCCCTCTTTGATTTGTTCCTCTATTATTCAATTCTATATCCATCTTGGTCATAGTGATATTCCATTTAGGTATCTGATGAATGTGTTAGCCACTCACATGTTAGTCGCTATGCCCGTCGGAGAGGCTCCTATCCAACACCTTATATTCAACAACTCCAACATAAACAAAATGAAGTTGGAATTGGCTCCATGACAAGTTGATATTGGTGTGGGTGGAGCTGCTGCTGAAGCTGAAATTGGTGTCCAGGGTGATGATTTGCCGCTAGATGAAATAGACATGGATGATATCTTTAATGAAATTGATTCGGACGCTGGAAATGATCCAGAATTTGAACCATCTGATTTCAATGCACGTTTGAGTGCATTAGAGGAGAAGGTAGAATAGATGAGTGTTGGCCACAATGCTCAATTTAATAAGATGCGCAAGTATTTTAGGCGCTTACAGAAGAGCCGTCATCAAAGTAATCCTAACATACCAGCTCCTTCCTCTGAATCAGATTGAATTTTTTTTTGGTCTGTAATAATTATTATATTTTTTATTTGTGTGTGAAACTTTATCTGACTTAACTTGTTAACTCCTGATGATCTGTTCTGTACTTTGAACCTTCTATCTTGATATGATATACTATCTTATCTTTGCTTCTTCCTTTGTCATATTTTGACAAAAAGGGGGAGAATTTGTGATTCCTATGACATTATGGATTATGATGGGTACACTACTCAGGGGGAGTTAATTCCGGGGGAGTTAAGATGTTGAGTTAAGAAGTTGTATTCTTATCTTCTAATGAAAAATGGTGCATGATTCTTTATTACACCTGGTTTATAACAGCTTGTGCTTGTGCTTCTCTTGCTGATTATTAATAATGCTATTTTTTATAAGAGCATGTTTTGTCACAAATTTGACAAAGGGAGAGATTTTAAGTGCTATGGTCTCATACTCCTTTAGTTGTCAAATTTTGTGTGTCAAAATTTCTATATATGTCTTGTGTTTGTTGTGTTTGTTTCTTGATAAACCATGTTCGAGACACCTCATCAACACTTCAATTTCAAGCTATTAAGTACAAGTTAAGTTCAAGCTCAAGCTAGTTCAAGCTACAATAAAGAGTTCAAGTTCGAGACTCAAGATAGACCGGGAGACAAGTGCAACTTAAAGTGATACTGAAGCTTGTGATGTGTTCAAGCTACATCAACTTAAAAGTGACGTTTTCAATGTCCATACTTCGTGTCTCAGGTTTGATAGACCTTAGTTTGACCTTAGGGTAGGTCATTTTCAATACATAATCCAATGTTTATATTTATGCATGATTCTGGTCTGTCCTAAGACTAGTCCTGGATCTAGTTCGACTAGTCCTAGCACTGGTTCGACCAGTCCAAGAAATTTCAAGACCAGTCGTAGATTTGTTGCAAATTATCAGATTTTTTCTGTTTGGCTACGACCAGTCCTGGAGTCTGCTCGACCGGTTGTAGGATGGTCTCGACTCGACCTTTGACCAGTCGTGGAGCTACAACTCAAACTCAACGAATAAATCAAGTGTCACACGACCAGTCGTAGAGGGGTCTCGACCGATCGTGGACTACCTTCGACCAGTCGTGAACTACCTTCGATCGGTCGTGAAACGGTTTTATCCGATTGCGCTCGAAAATTTAAAAATCCGTTTCTTCTTCGACCAGTCATGGTGACCCTAGGACTAGTCAAAGACGAATTTCTGCAGCTATAAATAGCACACGAATTTCAGAATTATTCATCAAAAATTTAAGTAAATTTGAAGCTCTGCTCTGAGATAAGTTTGTATTTATTTTTAAGCTATATTGTGCATAATTCTATTTCTTTTTGTTAACTTTTTACTATTTGATTTTATTCTATATTCCAATCTGATTTAAAAAGAGGAATTATTATTTTCCTTCTTCTTGAAATTAAAATCAAATAAAGCTAGCCCAATCTGATTTAATTTAAAATCAATTAGAACTTAGAACCATTGTAAAGTGAGTATTGGACATTAAACTTTCATATTCGAACATCTACTCCAATTGGTTCTTCCGGGCTGCTACAAGAGGAGAAATCTAGGTATTTTAAAATTTTGTAAATTCCGTTTTATTTTGGTTTTTGTTTGGGATTCGCCAGAAAAATCTCAATTTATGTGGTTGTCTGAGGAGAGCCAGAAAACTCAGAAAAGAGGGTTTTTTTTTTTTAATTGTGTAAGCCCAAGTGAAAAAGACACAATTGTGAAGGTTTTAGGTGAACCTATCAAACCTATTTTGATAGTGAACGCTAATATCCCTGTGTGAGGATATTAGAAGTGGAGTAGCATTCTCTGTGGCTGTTGTTTAACAGTAGGTGAACACACAGGCAAACCACTATAACTCCTTGTCTTGTGGATTGAATGCTTGCTTAATTCTTTATCTTTTATCATTCAGTTTTGTGGAATATATATGTGGATGTAAATGTTGTAACAATTTACATTTCAAGTAAGTGTGGAGAATGGTGTAATAGTTTAGAGTTTTATTTTCAGCAATTTATCTCTTGCTATTCCTTTATCAATTTGAGCTTCAATTTCTGTAATTATTCTAGTAAGGTTGCCCTGCCATTTTTATGGTGCATGGTTGTCCTTAGAATAATCAATTCTTAAGATTGCAATTTATTCTTTTTGAATTTATAATTTTCTCTTTCGGTTTGAGTTCTTGATACAAAGATCTTTTTAGAAATCAGGTTGTCCTACCATAAACCTTTGGTTTTGGTGTAAGGTTGTCCTTAGAACAACTTTTGTATCAATCTCTCAAGATCTGAATTTTGAGGTTGCATTGTGAATTGATTTATTTGAGTTCGGCAATCTATTTAATTTAATTCCGCTGTATTTAATTTTAATTTGACATAGTCCTATTCACCCCCCCTCTAGGACATATAGCTTGGCCATTTCACAATTTACTTAAGTTTCATTACATTTTCTAAAGATAATCGTGTTTCTCACACACTTTACTCAGGGCTCAAGTTATGCATTTCTAGATACTACTTGGGCTTGATTCCCATGATGGTTGTCAAGCCTAGTAGGACGGACATAACCTATAGTTTCATAGTCATCAGACTTTCGACGTGCAGTCCAGGTCCGATACGGAGTTTCAATGTACTCCCTAGCGTGACAAGCTCTTGGAATTTTTCCTAGGTCTTTAAGGGATGTTACGTCAGTGGTATTAATAGTTTTAGGCCTTCCTGTTTGTGAAAACGGTGGCCTGAGCTAAATCCACTAATTATTTAGTTTAATACTTAATTAATTTCTATCTAAATTACAACAGGATACATCCTAGGTCTTTCTGCCTGAGGTGGTACTTGGGTATTTGTACGGATTTTTTCGAGACATTACACTTAGTTCTTACCTTTGAATTCTTAAGTTTCTACTAAACTACTCATAATTACTTCTTTATATTCCCAATTTAGATTTATATCTTCTCCTAGTTTTGATTCTAGTTACTTTCATAATGCACACGAGATTAGTCCCTATGGATTCGACCTCGGTCTCACCAAGATTATTACTACATCGCGAGCCTACACTTAGGATTGTGAACAAAATCCTTTACCAATGACTAACAAAAGGGGGAGAAGAAACCTGTCCACCCACCAAAACAGTATGTTGTTTTCTTTAGAATACAGGTTGATCATGGAAGAAACTACAAGGGTGCAACATTAGTGTGTTACATGTCTAAACTTGTGTTTGAGTTGTAATTTGATACATTGATATGTAATCTTTTATTGTTTTGGAATGTCATTGGTATGGATCATAATAGTATCATAGGATAGGTTGTTTTTGTCATGTAATTGATAAAGGGGGAGATTGTTAGTACACTCATCGAGCACAACTATTTTTCAATCATGTGACAAGTTGTGTCAAGTAGTCGGATGGGTCCTTGATAAAAGAAGATCGACAATGCAACTAGAGCAGAAGCACAAGCTACAAGTTCAAGAAAAGAAAATCTTCTACGCTCTGGATCCTTCATAAAGATGACCTTGACCCATAAATAGGAAAACCTTCTTAGATCATCTATATAAGTCATTCTAACCTTATAAATTCCACCAGTAGAGAATTGGCTTTGAGAAAGTCCAAGTTATTGAAAGAATCATAGGACAAGTAATTAAAACAAGAAAATTTGTCCTAGTTTGGTAGGAGCATGTGCCACTAAATGACACCTTCAGTGACACCGAAAGTGCCTAAAACAGTCTAGTAGCTTTCAAAGATAATTCGGTACCACCGACTCCTACTGATGTACAAATTTCAAGACCACCGAAAGTAGTAGAATATATCTAGCAACTTCAAATTCTAATTCGGTACCACCGAGTGATATTTCGATGTTACCAAGTGAAATTCGGTACTACTGAAGGTTCACTTGGTAGAACTGAGAACTAGACGTTTTAGATCTGTTGGGACTTTTTCCTTATAAATATAGGACCCTGAACTTTATGAAAAGTGTGGATTTTGGCATTTCAGAGTCCTTAGGTTATCCCAATCTCTAATCACTCATCCTAGACTCTATCTACATGAGATTCATGTTCTTTTCATTATGATTCATCATCTCAATGAGCATTCAAAGCTCACTTTAATGAAGAATATGATCTCAAGCCTTCACTAGGGTATTGAGACCAAACCTATAGGTATATCTATAGTCTCAACCATACTCTAGTGCATCCATCAGTTGAATCTCATAGGAAATCCATTCATAACATTTCTAAGAGATTCAACCAACTCTCATTACCTTTGTAAGGGATTCAACCAACTCCCATTACCTTGGTAACCTTTATAGGAACATCATATGCAACAGGTAAACTACAATATAGTGATCTGGGGAGCATCGAGGAGCTGATTCAAGCATGAAAGAGCAAAGATCAAGCAACCCAACAAAAACTACAAAACAGGAATCAATCCGACAAGTAAGTGTTATTGTTAAGAGTCCACAAGTTAGTCTTTATCCTCTACTAGGAAGGAGGCTAAGAGTTTACTATCAAAAAACTCATGTAGGTTCCTATTGTGTGACCTTGGCCTATGTGCATAAATCATAGTTTCCTATTATGGGACCTTGGTAGGTGTGCCTAAACGTAGGTGCTTATTGTGGGACCTTAGCCGTGAGGCCTAAATGTAGGTGCCTTGTATGGGACCTTGGCCAGTGTGCTTAAATGTAGGTGCCTATTGTGGGACATTGGTCATGGGGCTTAAACATAGATGCCTAGCGTGGGACTTGGTCCTGGGGCCTAAACATTGGTGCCTATTTTGGGACCTTGGCTGTGGGTCCTAAACGTGGGTTCTTAGTACAGGACCTTTACTCGTGTAAAGAGAATAAATTGTTGAGTTCGTGTGCAAGGTGGTAAAGATTAATGGTGAACCTGATTTGAAACCATTCATAGTGAAATCTGACACACTCTAGAAGAGAGTGTGGTTGTTTGGAGTGGAGTAGGCACATAGCTGAACCACTATACATCCTTATGTTTGGAATTGTCATTTATGCATTTGTTTAATCATGTTTATATATGTTTGAATGCTTGATAGTTTATACATGATTAGATAAATGCTTAAGATTGATTGGTAACACATTCCACACACAAGTTCACAATGATATAGGCAAGTTACACTATTTGCATAACTTGAGTAGCCTATGTGATTGGATCCTCTATAGGCTTGGAAGCCTCTAGAGTTATGATTGCCTTACTCAATTTAATTGGTAAACAGTTTGTGTTAGGTAATTAGGATTTTTAAATTGATAAAATATTTAAAAAAGTCCTATTCACCCCCCTCTAGGACCCTTGGACTATTCCATACTTTTACTACAGCGGTCTAAACCATAATTTCACCTACCAATAGATTGAGGACGTAGTGAATACAAACATATCTTAGCTTTCTCTTTCAAAGAAAAGGGAAAGAGTTTCAGCTTGACTGTGTCATCAGACACATTAGGAAAATATTAAGTGGTTATGATCTCAACAAACTCTTTCAAGTGTAAATATGGGTTTTCATATTCAAGCCCATGGAATTTTAGGAGTTGGATCACCCTTGGTTTGATGTCCTTATGTCCTGTATTTTCTAGAAAATTCATGCATGAGGGCATGCTCACCCTCGCGGGTTTAAATAATCTCATAAAGTACGAGGCGGGGGTGCTTGAAGCACCTCATTCTCATCCTGAACTTTCTCAACCTTAGGTTAAGGTGGATTTAGAGGTTGATTGGCAGTCATAACTTCAATTAACTTTGTGGATCTCGAGTAGTGTCTAATCCTTGATAGATAGATAATCCCTCAACTAATCCTCCTTCACTCAAGAGACATCAAGTGTTGTCACGGACCCACTTGGGCATGAAACATTCTCAACCCTCAATTTCAAAATCTAACCTAAACCTAAAAAGGAAAGAGGAAATAAAAATCTAAAAATAGAAAGAGAGAGAATTAGAAAGAAGTTACCAAATTAGAAGGTTCTATGTTAGGATCCTGCAAAAGAAAAAAAAAAGTGAATTAGTTTTTAAAAGAAGAAATAAGAAAGTAACTTAGTTTCTAAAAATGAAGAAGGAAAGTTTCTAAAAATAAAAAATAGAAAGTTTCTAAAAAGAGAAAAATTTAGTTTCTAAAAATAAATTAGAAAAGTTTCTATCCTAGATTTAGAAAGTAGATCTGAAGGTAGAAAAGGAAAGTTTTTAAACCTAGAATTAGAAAGCAAAGTTAGTTTCTAAAATAATTTAGAAAAAACCCTAACCTAAAAATAGAAAGTAGAAAAATCCTAATCTTAACCTAATTCCAAAACAAGTTAATCTTAGAAAAATGTAACCATTATTCTCTAATAACGGCATCAAAACCTTGTTCACAACCCCAAGTGTAAGGTCCTGATGCAATAATAATCTCGGTGAGACCAAGGTCAAATCTATAGACACTAGTCTCATGTGTGAAAGGGCCTAGCTATATGCCCTAGAAGGGGGGTGAATAGGGCAATGCCAAATAAAACTAATAACAGCGGAATAATAAAAGAAATAAATCACAATGCTGAATTTAAAGTAATCTTAATAGCTTAAAATAAAGAGAATGATACTTTATCAGTTCTAAGGACAACCTTACACCAAAAACCAAAGGTTTAAGGTAGGACAACCTTATTTCTAGAACGTCCTTTGTATCACAAACCAATGAGGAATAAAAAGCAAGGAAATTAAAATAACTTGCAGAAATAAATCCAAAGTTATTACAACATTCATCCACACTTGCTTGAAATAAAATGATTGCAACATTCATCCACAAACACAAACCACAAAACTGAATGAATAAAGGAATGAAAGAATAAAGCACATCCACAACACAACGATATATAGTGGTTCGCCTGTGTGTACACCAACTGTTATCCAACAGCCACAAAGAATGCTACTCCACTCCTAATATCCTCACACAGGGGATATTAGCATGCACAATCAAAATAGGTTTCACAGGTTCACCTAAAACCTTCACAATTGTGTCTTTGATCTCGGGCTTACACAATCCAAAAACCCCCACAATCTGAGTTTTCTAGCTCTCCTCAGATAACAAATACAATGATATTTTTCTGGCAAATCTTAAACAAAGCCAAAGAAAGTAAATTATAAAATTGTAAAATACCTGAATCACCTTATGAAGTAGCCCGGTAGAACCAATCGGAGTAGAAGTTCGATTCAATGTTCAAAGTCCAATACTCACTTTAAGAATGGTTCTTAGTCTAATTGATTTTAAATCAAAAGGGCTAGTTCTATTTGATTTTGAATCGAAGAAGAAGGAATATCAGAAATTCCCCTTTTCTAATGAGATTGGAATGTAGATCAAAATCAAATAAAAAAATAAGCTAGCAAAAGGAATATTTAATAAGCACAAAGTAGCTTAAAACAAACACAAACTTATCTCAGAGTATAGCCTAAAGAATGCTTGAATAGATTTGAATTGAATTACTAAAACTCTGAAGTTCGTGCTCTATTTATATCCTGAAAAATCTTGTCTACAACTGGTCTTAGGATCCTAGGACTGGTCGTAGCTTCAAAGATTTTCAAAAATTTTCACAGCATAAGGATTTGCTGTTCCACGACCGGTCCTGGGTAGCCTACGACCGGTCGTGGGCCACATACGACTGGTCCTGGGTCACCTACGACCGGTCGTAGGACCCCTAGTTTAGTTGCTGGAGTTTGAGTCGTAGGGCTAAGATTGGTCGAAGGATGAGTCGTAGAACTCACAGAACTAGTCGTAGGATGTCCAGGACTGGTCATAGGACAACTAGAAAGATCCGAAAATCTTCAACAACCTAAGACTGGTCCTGAAAAACTTAAGACTGGTCGTAGCAGAGCTAGGACTGGTCTTGAAGTTCCTAGGACTGGTCTTAGAACAGCCCAAACAAGCATATTAAAATATATGAATTATGTATCCAGAATGACCTACAGTAAAGCCCATCGTAAGGTCAATCTAAGGTCAAACAAACCTTAAAAGTGAGATGGACATTGAAAGTCTGTACACTCAGATGACCCTTAAGAGAAGCTTGAGAATATACAAATCTTGTAGTAGGCCTTCTTGAGCTTGATCTTGACTTGACACAGTCTTCTACTATACTTGAACTTGATTGTATCTTGAGCATGCATACTTGAAAACTTCTATTCTTGAATTCTTCATCCATGGCTTGAAACGTTCTTCATTTAAGTTCTTATCTTGCAATGCGATGTCTTAATTGCAATAAATAGTCTCAAACATGAAACACAAGATATAGAAGACATAGATATAGGTTTTGGCACGACAAAATTTGACAACCAAAGGGATATGAAATCATAGCACTTATAATCTCCCCCTTTGTCAAATTTGTCACAAAACACATAAAAGATAATAGAATGTCATGAGCATAGATTACTCCTCTACTCCCCCTGAGTAATACGAGTATTGCTCATATAAATAGTAATCAATATGTAAACATCAAGACTCCATATTCTCAATCCACATATCCTTCTCAATCAATCGATCCATACACATTACTCCTCCTTTCCATACTACTCCCCTTTACCATACTACTCCCCCTTTTTGTCACAAAATGATAAGGGAAAGTCACAATAGGAAAGAGAACAACAACATAGAGAGTAATAATAAGCAGATAATGAGAAAGAAATATGAAAGGACATAGCATATATCAAAATATAAACCAGAAACATCAAGCCATTATCAAACCATAATACAATATCCAAAAGATAATACAATATAAAAGATAATGTTATACTATCCTGAAAATAATTCGCCTAATAAGATCCAGAGGAAGGAGCAGGGATAGTCGGATCAATCTGGTGTAAGCCTTTATTGATGCGATGAAGATATTTTTGCATATATTTAAATTGCATATCATGGGCTATATCATGTTGTCAACCTTCTCCTCCAATGCATGAAGGCGTGCATCATGACTAGATGAATCGTAATCAGGATCATTTGGTGAATCAGATTCAATCTCATCAAATATCTCATCCATATAACATCTTATTAAGGAAGATCGCCAGCTTCCCCTTCATTTCCAGCTTCACCACCATCACCACCAACACCACCTTCATCTAATTGGCCAGGAAGCAAATCCAGCTTCATCTTATTAAGATTGAAATTGTTGAAGATAAGATGATGAATTGGTGCCTCATTAACAGGTTTATCGACAAGCATGTGAGTGGCTAACACAGTCATAAGATAACCAAACAGAATATCACTTTGACCCGGATGGAGATGAAACTGAATGATAAAATAACAAATCAAAGAAGGAAGACAGACCATGGTACCAGAAGCAATAGAATGCAACACACGAACCATGAAAGAAGTCAACTCGGTTTTATTACTGGACTGAGGATACACATTGGAAATGAAGAAACGATGTAACACTCTGTATCTAGGTAACAAATACTTTGAAGGGAGCACATTCCCTTTATGTGTCCATTGTGCATCAATTTTGCATAAATCTCTTGTTAACATGCGTTTTTCCGATTCAGATGGTTTGTCGTATAAAGTATGAATCGGTATACCTTCATCATTAACAAGTATATCCATAATACCTGATATCAAATGACGGTCTACTTCAAATTTCCCTTCTCCAGTATCAATTAAAAATGTTAAATTATTAAGAGAAAATTCTGAGATGCATGCTACCATTGATTGGGCAATGGACTAGTATGCAGGCCCACCCCAAAGAAAAATGTTAGTCCAGTCAACAGATTCAAGGAGAGGGACAATACCATATGAAGCAATGTGATTGAGATCAGTGGTATGCTCAACGATAATTTTATGAACACGTAAATCTCGTACATCTTGAGAATCATCTTCGGGTGACCGAAGGTGCCGTTTAGTTATCAGTGTAGATCTAGATGAAGATGGACCACGGGATGTTTTCTTTTTTCCTCTAGCAGCCATATTCAAAAAGATATACAAAGAGTAAGAGAAATGCACAAAAGAAAGGATGGGTTTTCTCTAAATCAGCAAATTGAGAAGAAACCCTTAAAAAACCCAACAAGAGATGAAATCTAGCTACACAATGATCAAATCAAAGCAGAAAGAGCATGAATCTTTAAGAAAAATGATGAAATAGGACTCACCTTAAAGAAAAATAGGAAATCCTATGACTGGTTGAGCCACGACTCGTCGAAGGTCGGAGTGGAAATGAAGAAGAAGGGGATTTCCTCAAATTATATCATGATCACGAGTATCGACCAAAAATACATTTTTAATGAAAAAATTAAAATTTAAACACAAATATTATTAAATATAATACACTACGATACATGCAAGGAAGTATACTCAATGTAAAATGTACATACCAAGATTAAATTTCAATTTATTAAACCTGCTTTTGTCGAGCGGTTTAGTAAATATATCAGCAAGTTGAGTTTCGGTTGGTATATATTCCAAGGAAATAACTTTTTCATCAACTAACTCACGAATGTAATGATACCTAATGTCAATGTGCTTAGTATGTGAATGTTGGATTGAATTTTTGGAAATATTTATAGCACTGAAATTATCACAATGTAAGATCATTGAATCTTGATTAATTCTATAATCGCTTAGCATGCGTTTCATCCAAACTAGTTGAGTACATGCATATCCAGCTGCAATATACTCAGCCTCAGCAGTGGAGAGCGATATTGAGCTTTGCTTCTTGCTGAACCAAGAAACTAAGCAATTTCTAATATAAAAATAACCACCACTGGTAGATTTTCTATCATCGATATTACCGGCCCAATCAGCATCTGAGTACCCGGCTAATTGAACACTAGTATCAAAAGGGTACCATAGACCCAGATTTATAGTACTTGCGACATATCTAATAATCCGTTTAACAACAATAATATGTGATTCCTTAGGATTAGACTAATATCTCGCACAAATTCCAACACTTAACGCAATATCAAGTCTACTTGCAGTAAGATACAACAAACTACCAATCATACTACGATATAGTTTAGGATCTATATCTTTACCTATAGAGTCTTTTAAGAGTCTTAACGTTGTACTCATAGGAGTATCAAAGTTCTTACCATTCTCAAATTCAAACCTTTTAACCAAGTTTGAAGCATATTTGGTCTGGGAAATGAAAATTTCATCAGGTTGTTGTTTTACTTACAACCCTAGGAAACAGTTTAGTTCGCCAACCATGCTCATTTCGAACCTTGATTTCATTAACTCTGCAAACTCAATAGACATGTTAGAGCAAGTTGATCTATAAATAATATCATCAACATAAATGTAAACCATCAAAATATTATTGTTATGTTTCTTAACAAAGAGCGTCTTATCGACACTACCTACTTGAAAGCTATGACTAAGTAAGAATTTAGTCAATTTCTCATACCATGCCCTGGGCGCTTGTTTTAGACCATGGAGAGCCTTTCTGAGACGAAATACATGGTCAGATAACTTGGGGTCTTCAAACCCTGAAGGTTGTTCAACATACACCTCTTCATGTAAATCGCCATTTAAGAAAGCGCTCTTTACATCCATCTGATAAATCTTAAATTTTCTAAAGCATGCGATGGAAATAAAAAGTCTGATTGATTCAAGACGAGCGACTGGAGCAAAGGTTTCATCGTAATCGATGCCTTTAATCTGAGTGTAACCTTATATAACCAGTCTAGCCTTGTTTCGAATTATATTTCCAAGCTCGTCAGACTTATTTTTAAAGATCCATTTTATTCCAATAATGTGTTTATCTTTAGGTCTAGGAACAAGATACCAGACATCATTACGAACAAATTGATTAAGTTCATCCTGCATAGCAACAATCCAATTTTCGTCAGAAAGTGCTTCTTTCACGTTGACCAATTCTATTTGGGATGTAAAACAGACATAGTTACATATGTTCTTAAGTTGTTTGCGAGTACGAACTCTAGTGAGAGGGTTTCCAAGTATTTGATTGGTTGGATGATTTTGACAATCCTTGGTTCAGATTCTTTTTGACTTGATGAGGTATCTTGATTGTCGATAATAAGAGCTTCATCATCATCTGAACTCGGAGCTGGTGTATTCAAATGATCATCAATGACCAAATTGATGGACTCTTGAATCACACCAATTCTCTTATTTAGAACCCTGTAAGCTCGACTGTTTAAAGAATAACCAAGAAGAATACCTTCATCACTTTTCGTATCAAACTTTTTCAAATTTTCACGATCACGTAAAATATAACACTTACTGCCAAAAATCCAAAAGTATTTGACAGTATGTTTCTTTTCAAACCATAATTCATAAGAAGTCTTATTATCAGATTTACTGGTATAAACCCGATTAATAATATAGCATGCGGTATTAACTGCTTCAGCACAAAGATTTCTAGAGAGCTTCATGCTATTCAACATAACATTAGCCATATCCTGAAGCACTCTATTTTTCCTTTAAACTATACCATTTTGTTGCGGTGTTTTGGGCGCAGAGAATTCAAGTGATATCCCAGATAGCTACAGAATTTCTCAAAACTACTGTTTCTGAATTCAGATCCATGATCACTATGGATCTTACTAACATGAGAACCTTTTTCATTTTGGATTCGTTTGATGACCTTTTTTACTTCACCAGGGTTTCAGTTTTATCTTTTAAGAACGATACCCAAGTGAATCTGGTATAGTCATCTACGATAACCAAGATATATTTTTTACCTCCTCGACTCTCCGATCTGGTTGGTCCAATAAGATCCATATGGAGAAGCTCGAGTGGTCTAGATGTGGTATTGGAGTTCAATTTCTTGTGAGAGCTCCTAGTCTGTTTGCCCAACTGGCATTCACCACATATTTTGTCTACTTTTTACAATTTGGGTAGACCTCTAATTAGTTCTCTTTTGCTCAATCTAAATAAGTTCCGATAGTGTACATGTCCAAGGTATTTTTGACATAATTAGGTCTCATCGGTATGGACCATGTAACATAATTGAGTAGATGAGCTTACATCACTAACGATGTAGTAGTTTTCAGAAGTTCTACGATCAGTTAATATAACAGAACCCTTTTTATTAAGAATCTCACAACCTTGATTAGAAAACTTCACACTATGGTTGTTATCACATATCTGAGAAATGCTAAGTAGGTTGTGTTTTAAGCCCTCAACATACAAAACATTTTTAAATAAGGGAAGGTTATAAAGCTGAACCGTACCTTGGCCAATGATCTTGTAATTGCTTCCATCACCAAATGTGACTGACCCTTCAGTCATATCTTTTAGATCGGTGAATAAAGCCTTGTCCCCTGTCATATGCCTGGAGCAACCACTATCTAGGTACCACTTTAAATGGCTTGCTGCTTTGAAAGCAGTGTGGGCAACCAAGCTGGCAACTTTAGAAACCCATTTCAGAACTGTTTTGGGTTTAGGAGTATAGATGGTCTTTTTCTGTCTATTGTTATAGGAGTGACCTATAGAGTTATACTTTAATAGCTCCTTAAGTAGATCAATTTTTTTTCAGCTAAAGGATTTCGGTTTTGAAAATTAAAGTTGACATGGCTACCTTTAGGTTTTTGAAAAGTCCTTAAATTTTTGGAAAAACCTTGATAGGTATTCTTTTCTTTTGAGGTTGAAGACTCTCCTTTTACAAATTTAGGAGCAATGTTCTTTTATTTAGGAGATGTATTGTTATCATAGCCCAACCTGGATCGATCGCCACTTTTTCTTGATCCGGACAATAATTTTTCCAATTTTGGATCACCTTGGACATATCTCTATGTGTCTTTCAAACTCAGAAGAGAAGCTACTTCATTTTTGAGTTTCTCTTTTTCGGATTTCAAATCTTCAATTTGGGAGGTTTTGAAATTTAAATCACATTTGGTCTTTTCAAAAGAATTGAAAATATGAGAATTTTCTAAAACAAGAGACTCATAATCTTCCTTAAGCTTAGAAAATTTTTCTTTTTGTAATTTAAGCTTAACGATAATTTTACAACTCTCTTTATAAAGGGCATTATAAGCATCCTGAAGATCAACTTCATTATCGCAATCACTATTCAGATTTTCTTCACTAGATATATCATCATTATCTGAATAGGTGATCTTGGCTAGAGTCATAAGGGCTTTAACATCATCGCCCGACTCGGTTTTAGAATCTTCTGATTTAGAAGAGGATTCAGAATCAGACGATTCATGCCAAGTAGTCATCATGCTTTTCTTTTTTGATTTGTCCTTTTTAGGACATTTGTTAGCTAAGTGCCCATACCTTTGACAGTTGTAACATTGACTATCTTTCAAAGATTTTTGAGTTCTAGGTTTAGATCGTCTCTTATCATTTGACTTTTGAAAATAAACTTTTTTCTTGCTTTTGAAAATTTTGTAAAACTTTTTTACTAAAAGCGCCATATCATCTTTGGAATTTTCTAAATCCGAAGTGCTCTCTTGTGAAACATTTTTAAATGATTTGAGAGTAATTGATTTTCCTTTAGGAGCTTTAAAGGATAACTCATAAGTGTGAAGTGAACCAACTAGTTCCTCAACCCTCATGGTATTCGTATCACGAAGTTCCTGAATCGCGGTCACTTTAGAATTGAACCGTTCAGGAAGTGAGCGTAGTATCTTTGCGCACACTTTACTTTCTGGGATTCTATCACCAAGACCCCACATAGAGTTCACAATGTCATTCAATCTAGTATAGAAGTCCATAAACATCTCATTCTCCTCCATATGAATTTCTTCAAATTTAGTTGTGAGGAGTTGGACTTTAGATTTCTTGACAATAGATGTAGCCTCGTGTGTCATTTCTAATACATCCCATGCTTGTTTTTCATTTTCACAAGAGATGATTCTTTTGAATTCATCTGGTGATAATGTACAAGTGATTGCATTTAGTGCTTTTGCATTGGCACTACTTTCACTTTTCTGAAGTGTGGTCCAAAGAGAATAAGCCATTACTTTCATTGATTTTGAACCATCGTCATTAGTTACTTCAGTGATAAGAGGGTTCCATTCATTCACTGTGGCCAGCCACACACTTTCATCCAAGGATTTGAGGAAGATCCTCATCCTGGCTTTCCAATAAGCATAGTTTGTGCCATTAAAGGGTGGTGGCCTTGTGACTGATAGGCTATCAAAATTTGACATCGTAATATAGCTTAGATCGTTAGCTCAGGAAATAAATCCAATAAATAAACAATAAGCACGAGCTATTAGGCTCTGATACCACTTGAAAGGGCCTAGCTATATGCCTTAGAGGGGGGGTGAATAGGGCAATGCCAAATAAAACTAATAACAGCGGAATAATAAAAGAAATAAATTACAATGTTGAATTTAAAGTAATCTTAATAGCTTAAAATAAAGAGAATGATACTTTATCAGTTCTAAAGACAACCTTACACCAAAAACCAAAGGTTTAAGGTAGGACAACCTTATTTCTAGAACGTCCTTTGTATCACAAACCAATGAGGAATAAAAAGCAAGGAAATCAAAATAACTTGCAGAAATAAATCCAAAGTTATTACAATATTCATCCACACTTGCTTGAAATAAAATGATTACAACATTCATCCACAAACACAAACCACAAAACTGAATGAATAAAGGAATGAAAGAATAAAGCACATCCATAACACAACGATATATAGTGGTTCGCCTGTGTGTACACCAACTGTTATCCAACAGCCACACAGAATGCTACTCCACTCCTAATATCCTCACACAGGGGATATTAGCATGCACAATCAAAATAGGTTTCACACGTTCACCTAAAACCTTCACAATTGTGTCTTTGATCTCGGGCTTACACAATCCAAAAACTCCCACAATCTGAGTTTTCTAGCTCTCCTTAGATAACAAATACAATGAGATTTTTCTGACAAATCTTAAACAAAACCAAAGAAAGTAAATTATAAAAATGTAAAATACCTAAATCACCTTTTGAAGTAGCCTGGTAGAACCAATCGGAGTAGAAGTTCAATTCAATCTTCAAAGTCCAATACTCACTTTAAGAATGGTTCTAAGTCGAATTGATTTTAAATCAAAAGGGCTAGTTCTATTTGATTTTGAATCCAAGAAGAAGGAATATCAGAAATTCCCCTTTTCTAATGAGATTGGAATGTAGATCAAAATCAAATAAAAAAACAAGCTAGCAAAAGGAATATTTAATAAGCACAAAGTAGCTTAAAACAAACACAAACTTATCTCAGAGTATAGCCTAAAGAATGCTTGAATAGATTTAAATTGAATTGCTAAAACTCTGAAGTTCGTGCTCTATTTATATCCTGAAAAATCCCGTCTACGACTGGTCTTAGGATCCTAGGACTGGTCGTAGCTTCAAAGATTTTCACGGGATAAGGATTTACTGTTCCACGACCGGTCCTGGGTAGCCTACGACCGGTCGTGGGCCACATACGACTGGTCCTGGGTCACCTACGACCGGTCGTAGGACCCCCAGTTTAGTTGCTGGAGTTTGAGTCGTAGGGCTAAGACTGGTCAAAGGATAAGTCGTAGAACTCACAGAACTAGTCGTAGGATGTCCAGGACTGGTCGTAGGACAACCAGAAAGATTCGAAAATCTTTAACAACCTAAGACTGGGCCTGAAAAACTTAAGACTAGTCGTAGCAGAGCTAGGACTGGTCTTGAAGTTCCTAAGACTGGTCTTAGAACAACTCAAACAAGCATATTAAAATATATGAATTATGTATCCAGAATGACCCACAGTAAAGCCCATCCTAAGGTCAATCTAAGGTCAAACAAACCTTAAAAGTGAGATGGACATTGAAAGTCTGTACACTCAGATGACCCTTAAGAGAAGCTTGAGAATATATAAATCTTGTAGTAGGCCTTCTTGAGCTTGATCTTGACTTGACACAGTCTTCTACTATACTTGAACTTGATTGTATCTTGAGCATGCATACTTGAAAACTTCTATTCTTGAATTCTTCATCCATGGCTTGAAACGTTCTTCATTTAAGTTCTTGTCTTGCAATGCGATGTCTTGATTGCAATAAATAGTCTCAAACATGAAACACAAGATATAGAAGACATAGATATAGGTTTTGGCACGAAAAAATTTGACAACCAAAGGGATATGAAATCATAGCACTTACAATGTGTATTCTGAAAGCAACTAGAAGTAGAACTAGAAGAAGATGTAAACCTAAATCTGGAAATAAAGGGAGTAATTATGAGGGATTTAATTAGAATATTAAGAATTTAAACGTGGTAACTAGGGTTTTCGAGGATCCGCTTGTAGCAATCAGGGCGATCTATGCTTGATTCAAGGACACAACAGGAATCGAAATTCTATCTTATCTAGTTGGAAGATATCTCAATAAAACCAAATTTAAAATTCCTTTGACATAATTCTCAATGGATGATAGTTGTGAGAACTAGAAGTGATTCCATCACAAAACCATGCCCATGAGACAATGGGTCACGATAGGATATACCAATCTTATAATCAAATATAAGAGAATCATGAAGATTAGAAGGGATTCTATCATCTAAACATGACCAAGGGACAATGGTGAACAACAGGATTTCCTAATTTCACAATCTCAATACATGAAAAGAACATACTCAAAGTTATCGCAAATCTATTGTAATTTGAGTAACAACGAACCATTAAAAATTAAAAGTATTCCTTAAGAATCAAACTAGAATCAAAGAGAGTTCAACATAAATATGAATCAAATTAATAGAAAATATCCCATCACACTACAAGCTTCACCTCTTAGCCCTAGGTAAGAGGTTTTAGCCAACCATAGACATGATTGTATTTAAAACCATAGAAGAAAGCAAGAAAAACTAAGGAAGAAAGAAAAAAAATACTAGGAGACGGCTCTCCACCCTTGTGCTTCACTCCTCCAAATCCTAGATTGAGTAGATATCTACCCAGGGATGCCCTGGGGACTCCTATTTATAGTTGTACAATACCTCCTTTCACATCTCTTTGGAAAAATACAGAAATTGCCTCAAATTTACGCACTCTGCGTAACTTCACGCGATGCGTTTGATGACATCAAGTAGGCTTCGATGTCATCAAAGGTGTCCTTTATACGTGCTTTTTCTGCACTTATGTAACTTCATCCAAACTCTGTAACCTTTTATGTTATCGAACATTGTTTGAGGAATCGATAATATGTCCAGAATAGTTCAGAGAGTTTATTCAATTTCTTCAATAAATTCGATGTCATTGAGCAAGTCTTCAATATCATCGAGGAAGCCTTTAAGTAATTGAAATGGTGCCTAATGTGTCTAGCAAATTTTGCCAAAATTTCATAGAAAATTTGATATCATCGAAGAGGCCTTCAATGTCATCGAGTAAGGCTTCGAGTCATCAAACAAGTTCTCAAGTCATCGAAAAACATCTTCAATTTGTCCAGCGACCAACTCAATTGTCCTTCATAAATTCAATGTCATCAACCTGTGTTCGATGTCATTGAATGTGTACTCGATATCATCGAACGGTGTTCGATGACATAGTCAATGTGTATTCCGTACTTGTTCTTTCAGCTTCGTTCCTTTTCCACTTAGTTTTCTTGAATCTTGGGACCTTGAAATCTTCAATCTTTGTCTCCTAAGATCCATTCTTTTCCTTGGTGATCTTTGAGCATCAAATCCATGCTTTTAACGCCTTTTCTAATCCAAGCTCTTAAATTTACCTTGCAACACAAACATGAGTAAAATAGGATATTAGGCAATATTATGTTCGTAAAACCAAATATAAATGGGTTCAATATGTAATATTTGACCCTCAACACATCTTCTTTGAATTTTTGAAAGTCCAGATATTTGAAATTAACCAAAAATGGTATGTCCTCAACCTCTCTCGAATATGGTGTTTTATAGCAGAATCTTCCTTATGCTTGCGTTCCCTGACTATTTCCTTAACTACTTGTCGCATTTCTTCTTAAGTTACGGCTCTCATAGCAGGCACAGAGTCATGTGATCCCAATTTCAAGGGTTACAATCCTTCAAGCCGTTACTCATTTCTGTATGTTGTATTTATCAATGGCGGGGCCACAACTTGAGCTACATTGTGGGCAAGAGTTGTCAAAGCTTCTCAAAGATTCCAACATTCTTCGATTAGAATCCTTTGAGTTTGTGCCATTTTAGTCATACACTCATCAACATTCGGTAATGGATCCTGATTCATCCCTATCATATTTATGGTAGCTTTTTTGCTCCTTGGCAAAACTGTTGTCGAAGCAGAATATGAGTGCATTGGAGTGGTAGGGCTCGATATGAGGGGAGTCTCGTTAAATTCCCTTATATTTTCACAAGATTCAACTCATTGTGATGTGACTACCAGAGGCGTTATTTACAGAGATACAAAGGATGGTGAATCTTCTACATGTGATTTACCCTTCTCTCTTCTCGTCCATCTGGCATTCATGATGGCAAGGTTGGAAAATCTCGTAATGTTAGGGAATAAGGGGATCTCCCTAGATAAAGTGTAATACCTAAATCAGCCTATAAGTACGACCGATTGGTTAGTAAATGAGACTCACCTTCCAAAATAAAATCTGGTAATGCCTACATGTACAATTCAAATACTCGAAAGAACCTATAATAGTACATAGGAGGTACACCCCTTATAATGTGACCGTAAATAACTGAAACTAATAAATGATGACTATCTCGTCGAGATGAATCCAACGGTAACTTCCGCTCGTGGGCACGTGACCTCAAACGCATGCTATGGTGTGAAGAACTGACACTTTTCATGTGCAAATATCCATGAAATTATATGTGAATGACATCATGAAGTAATTATGAGGTCATATTTGGAACTATTCCATTAATATTAGTTGAAATTAAATATAGACTTAAGTGTAAGCTAACCTATTCCATGCCTCGTAAAAAATAATTTAATGAGGTAAGTTACTTTATTAGCTAAAAGTTAAGGCTCTTCCTTAAATCATGGAGAGCCATGAAACCTAGCATATTTTGATTAAATAAATACACACTATAATACTACATGGAACCTACTTAGGTAAAATAAACCTGGCTTGATTAGCCATTAATAAAGTGAGGACCCTAAAAGTCAAAAGTTTTTCTTAATTCAAGGAGAGCATGCCACCTCACCTATTTCTAGAATTCCCTAACCCCATCTAGAAGGTCATTAAGACCCTCTATTCAAGCCTTAATAAGACATATGTGGGTAATGTAAGACCCGTATCTTAGTCCGTACCGTTCCATAGACTTCCACGGTCTTACCGGTCGAATTTCGACAACCTTCGACCCTTAACCGATATCGACGCGTGACCCTGATTCATATGCTGACAACCCGAATCGACTCAACTTGAGACCAATACCATAGCGACCGCGCCGTCGTTGCGGTTCCAATACCGTGACTCGCGCGCCGAGGCGATACCCTGGTCAAGAGATATGGGCCAACGTTTGGTGTGAGAAAACGCTGCGCGTTGCGAAACCCAAGAAAATCTCTACGATGTGTCACATCAATCACATCAATCCCATCAATCAATCAAGCCATCAATGTCAAGTACACATCACTTTATTCCATTTTCCCAAGCAACCAAAAAAGTCTCCTAAAACCATACCTCTCTTACACAAAAAGCCACAAAAGTCAAGCTTTTCTTACACCTCCCATACCTCTGTAACACCCTGAAAATCGGGGGTCGTGTATAAACTCAACTCCCGAGTTCCAGACCGTCACTTATGCAACAAATATGGTTATGATTCAATGTTGTCTGATTTAAAGCATTCACATGAGTAAAAGTATACCAAAACTGCAATTCATACTTCAGATCCAGTGATAAAAGCAAGCGGAAGACTAAACAATATATATATCACTGTATGGAAAAACAAAGTAATCTCAACTGTCTCCAAAGTATGACTACATCTCTGAGTCTCATATACATGTAAATAGACAAAAGAATAAGTTCAAAATAGTCCCACTGAAGTCCCCCTCGATCCAGGTCGCCTACGGGAAGCCGTCGTGGTACTGCATATACGAGAACTCATCCTGGTCCTCGTCAATCTCCGGCTCCACCTCCTGGATCTCGTCGTCACCTGCAACTACAACAGGGTCTGGTGGGTGTTGCAAACACCATCCCGTAACGTGGGAATGAGTGATCAACTCAGTGGAATCATAGAGCAAAGATTAGCATGTTCACAATTCAATCACGCGATAATAGTAAAGCAGTAAATCAGACAATTCTAATACTGTTGTTAATGCAAGATGATATGACGTGATGTATGCCCTCACCGACGATCACCCTCATGCGGCAACATCTTACGACCGCGGCATGCCACACTCCCTAGAGTGCTCCACATCTTCCAGGCACATGCAATGCTATGGTGATATGATTACCAAGTTGTTATTAGTCCATTCAAACAGCAGGATTGGGAAACTAAGGCACTTCCCTTGTATCAATCCCAACACGGATCCTGTCTAGGGTCGTCACTCCTAGTAATCTCATACGATGTACATTTCGTAGGTCACTGCAAGGGCTGCCAGGGCTGTTGCTCGCACTCGTTGCACCGCTCCCCCATCACCTTATCAATACAGGCCTACTGTACTCTATTGCACGGAAGGGTCGTCGCCTCCCGTGAACTCAGAATACGCTCGCGGTCACTACAAAGGGCTCGTCGCCTGATCAGTGTAGGCCGACAGCTAGAATATAGTGTCCCATACCACCATAATCTGCTCACGAGTCAAGGTGCTCACTGGTCACTACGGGGAGGTTTGTGGCCCCAGCGTAGGCCGACAGCTCGACCACGGTGTCCCATACCACCATGCCCGGCTCATGAGTCTTCGTGGATCAAGGTACCACGGTAAATAGGGTTTACAATGGTAAGTTCAGTACCCTAGGTTCAAGCAGTTATGATACATACAAGGTGAACAAACATCGGCTAGTCGGGTTACTTGACGGGCTCGACTAGCGCGATCGCATCTCGAATTGAACGACATGAAGTGCGTAAAATACTTCGCGTGGCCTAACCACTGCCGCCAACTCTCAACACGAATCACATTCATCGACGCGTCGTTCGTGGCTATGACCAGTCAGCCACGAATTCGCTCGGTTACCGACTGCCTGGACTAAGTCAAGTCCCACACATCTATGGAATTACATTAACACTATACAAAGGTATTGGAATTGAAATACATCATGTGAGCATGTGAGCACATGTTATAACATCCAACTTAAGCAAATCTTCAAGGCATACTTCCCAAGCATATTCAACTTAAGCAAATCCTCAAGGCATACTTTTTATGCATGTAATGCGATCATGCATAAGGTCAACATGTAGGAAATCATTTAGGTCAGCATATTAATCATGAAATCAATCACAAACTACTACATAACATCATTCAATACAATACATACTAATACAAGCATTTATACAAACACATACACTACACACTTAAGTCCACATATAGTATGTCGACCCAAAGTGCGCAACTTGGCGAATCTCTTCGCCAAACTGATTATGCAAGCATTCCTAACTCACTAATGCGGCGACAATCCATGTCAATCACGTCAGCAAAATATGCATGTAGACCGTACTTCCTACAAATGACTAAAATGCCCTAAATCTCATATTCTTCGTTAATTTGCGAAACAGGAAACGGAGAGCATGTTGTACATGTCAAACGGCGATGCCGTCGATAATCTACTATTAAACGACATTGAAAGCGTTGTAAACCGTCAATCAAAGCGTCTAAAATCCTCACCTAATCTCTTACGGTCGCGAGAATTTGAACGGAGCGTGTACGCTTCGTCTACGGCAGTAGGAGAACCTGATTTGTGGATTTAGTTAGCTAACATATTCAGAATCTACATAAACCCTAAATCAGCAAGTTTTTGGGGTTTTTCTATACCTCAAAAAGTGGAAAAATCACCAGCCAGGTGATTGGAATGAAGTGTTGAAGCAGCAACCGTTGGTGGCCCGGAAGCGGAAAAAATCTCCTCTTCCCTTTCTCTCAAACTCTCTCTCTCTTATGCTAGGGTTTGTGAAATTCGTATGCAAGGAAGGAATGAGGGTTTCAACCTCTTTTATAAGCTTGGAAACGCCGAAAATAGGCTCCGGGACGAAGTTCACTTATTGCCTATCCATTTCGGGGCTGTTTCGGTCCAAAAATTGATTTCTGGTGGTCCCCTGGTCGATTGCGATCAGACTTAAGCTCATGGGTACCAGATGTACCTCGTATTAAGTTTTCAGTCTGGCAGGGTTCGCAGATCGCACGTGGCGGACCAGTTTCAGTTCAGCGGTCACCGCACATAGATCAGGACTGAAAGTTCCGTGATAATAAATAGATATTTTTCCTGATCCGAGGGTGTAATCTGGATGAATTCTGACGGTCAGAACGCTTAATACTGACGCGTCAAGTCGTGTGCCAGATCTAAATTTGAAATTCCCAATTCGTCCCTATTTGCGGTCGCTTCAGTCCGGGTTCAACGAAATACTCTGTGATTATCGGTTTGACTTGATCTTTGAGATGATTGTCAAGTCCAGCTGGGCGGTTCTAACGGTCTAAGATAGGAGGTATCAGACCTTCGACGCGCGGTCTAAATCCAATACAAAAGTTCAATATGGTCCAGAGGACAAACCTGCTTAGAGTTGGATCCAAGGTTATAGAGTATTGTAGAGTTGTCTGTTCTACTCGATTTGGGTCTTGTAGAACGTATTTAAAGTGATCAGGGACTATTTCCCAGCTACTCTGGCGTTGCGCTAGCTAACTTACGTTTAATTTCCATGGAAATTATTTATACGCGATTTCGGGTCAAATCGGTACTCGATTCCAAGTACGGATTTTTCACGGGCGTTACAATCTATCCCCCTTAACAAATAATTTCGTCCTCGAAATTTATACCTGTTCGTACTCCTCGAGAAGCTGTGGGTAGTTCTTTCTGATCTCGGCTTCTGTCTCCCAAGTAGCCTCCTCCTCAAAGTGATGCGTCCATAGTACCTTCACAAGGGGAATCACCTTGCTACGCAGTACCTGCTCCTTCCGGTCTAAGATGCGTGTCGGTCGCAGGATATAAGTAACATCCTCTCCTAACTGCACCTGCTCCCACCTGATGATATGGGAAGGATCAGCAACGTACTTCTTCAGCATAGAAACATGAAATACGTTGTGGACGCTCGCGAGGGGCGTGGGTAAAGCCAATCGGTAAGCCACTGCTCCCACACGATCGAGGATCTGAAATGGACCAATGAATCGCGGTGCCAGCTTCCCCTTCTTCCCGAACCGAAGGACTCCCTTCATAGGGAAAACTCGCAAAAACACATGATCCCCGACTGTGAACTCTAGTAGTCTCCGTCTCGTATCGGCGTAGCTCTTCTGTCTGCTCTGCGCTGTAAGAAGCCGACGTCGAATAATATCAATCTTCTCTGACGTCGCCTGCACCAACTCTGGGCCAATCAAGCTGCGCTCACCGACCTCTAACCAGCAATGCGGTGCGCGACAAGGTCGCCCATACTGCGCCTCATAAGGTGCCATGCCGATACTCGTCTGGAAGCTATTGTTGTACGCAAACTCCGCATATGCAAGACAGTCATCCCAACTGTCCTTGAAGTCCAATGCGCAAGCCTGCAACATGTCCTCCAGGATCTGGTTCACTCGCTCCGTCTGTCCGTCCGTCTGTGGGTGGAAGGCAGTACTGAACTTCAACTTCACACCCATAGCCTCCTGAATGCGAGTCCAGAAAATAGAAGTGAACCGCGTGTCTCTGTCCGACACGATCTCCAACGGAACTCCATGCAGACGCACAATCTCTCGGATATACAATCTAGCCAGCTCGTCTGCAGAGTTCGTAACTCTGATCGGTAGGAAGTGCGCCGACTTCGTCAATCGGTCGACGATCACCCAAATGGAATCATGCCCCTTTCTCGTCCTCGGCAACCCAGAAATGAAGTCCATGGAAATGAAATCCCATTTCCACTCTGCAATCGGCATAGGCTGCAAAAGTCCAGGTGGTCGGCGATGCTCTGCCTTCACCTGCTGACAAGTGAGACAATGGGACACGAACTCAGCTATGTGGGTCTTCATACCTTCCCACCAATACGTCCTCTTCACGTCACGATACATCTTCGTGCTGCCTGGATGCATCGTGAGTCTAGTAGAATGCGCAGCCTCGAGAATCTCTCGTCTCAAGTCAGGGACATCTGGGACGCATAGGCGGCCACGGTAACGTAAGCCTCCATCCATACCAACTCGCCAGTCGGCGTCAGCATCATCACTGGCCTGCTCTCGAAGCTCAGTAAGATGCGCGTCGTCCCTCTGCGCCTCGATGACACGGTCATCGATCTGGGATCGCACCTGTACATGTGCGATGAACTCAAATGGCTCCTCTACGGTGAGTTTCTGCTCAAAGTCTCGTAAAAACTCCACCATATCCCACTCGGCAACCATCAGCGGAGCCGCAAACTCTATCGCCTTCTTGCGGCTCAACGCATCAGCCACAAGGTTCGCCTTCCCAAGATGGTAAGAGACTTCAAACTTGAAGTCCTTCAGCGTCTCCATCCATCGCCGCTGCCTCATATTCAAGTCTCGCTGCGTGAATATGTACTTGAGGCTCTTGTGGTCGCAAAAGAGCTCGAACTCCTCTCCGTAGAGGTAATGTCTCCAGAGTCTCAGTGCGAATATAACGGCTGCCAACTCCAAGTCGTGTGTAGGGTAATTCTCCTCGTGCTTCCTTAATTGTCTCGAGGCATACGAAATTACCCTGTCCCTCTGCATAAGGACACAACCCAAACCAACGCTAGACGCGTCAGTGTATATAGTGTATCTAACCCCCTGCTCTGGCAATACTAGCACAGGGGCGGACGTAAGTCTGTCCTTCAGCTCCTGAAAAGCTGACTCCGCCCTATCGTTCCAGGCGAACCTCACGTCCTTCCGTGTCAACTGAGATAAGGGTCTCGCGATCTTCGAGAAATCCTGAATGAAGCGCCGATAGTAGCCAGCGAGACCCAAGAAACTCCTCACCTCAGTGACAGAACCAGGCTGCTCCCAGTCCTGCACCGCAGCTACCTTAGACAGGTCAACTGCCATGCCGTCCTTGGACACCACGTGTCCCAGAAACTTCACCTCCTGCTTCCAGAAGTCGCACTTCTTGTACTGTGCGAACAACTGATGTCGTCTGAGCGTATCCAGGACCAAACGCAAATGCTCCTCATGCTCCTCTCGACTCCTAGAGTATACCAAAATGTCGTCGATGAAGACAACGACGAATCGATAGAGGAAAGGCCGAAAAACCCGGTTCATCAGATCCATGAACACGGCCGGTGCGTTCGTGAGACCGAACGACATCACGAGGAACTCGTAGTGACCAAAACTGGTCCTGAATGCTGTCTTCTGCACGTCCTCATCTCTGACGCGCAGCTGATGATATCCTGACTGAAGATCAATCTTCGAGAAGTACTGCGCTCCTCTCAATTGATCAAACAAGTCATCAATCCTGGGTAAAGGGTACTTGTTCTTCACTGTGAGCTGGTTCAGCCTACGATAATCAATACACAATCGCAGCGAACCGTCCTTCTTCTTCACGAACAAGACCGGTGCTCCCCAAGGAGATACGCTAGGCCGTATAAAGCCAAGCTCTAGCAAACCATCAATCTGCGTCCGCAACTCCTCCATCTCACAAGGTGCCATGCGATACGTCGGCAGTGAGACGGGTGTAGAACCAGGAATCAGATCGATAGTGAAATCGATCTCACGTCGGGGCGGCAAACCAGGGATCTTCCTGAACAGATCCCCGAACTCAGACACAACTGGCGTCTGCTCAAGTACCTGGGCACCAGCGTCGCGCAATAGAGTGGCGTAGCTAAGAATGCGGAAAGGAAGACTTACCCGCACTGAAAATGTGAAAGGTGTGCCCTCAGGCTCGTACACCGTCACCACACGAGCCTCGCAGTCAATCTCGGCTCTCGCTGCAGTCAACTAGTCCATGCCAAGAATGACGTCGAGATATACGAGCGAGGGATCGACGACCAGATCAAGAGTCATCGTCCTGCCTCCCAGATCAACTAAACAACCCTCACACATCTGGGTGACATCCGAATAATCTCCATGAGCTGCAAGGACTCGCACGCTATCCATAGTGATAGTCTGCAACCCAAGACGTCTGACTACGGCACGCGATATCAAAGAAATCGTGGAACCAGTGTCCACCATGATAAGAACGGGAGTACCTCCGATATGGCCCGTGACCTCGAAGGCTGAGTGCTGGAAAGTCGGGGTCGTAGCTGCCTCAGCGGTCAGTGCATGAACTCGTGCCTGCTGTGGCCGGTTCGGCCGCTGTGTCAAGGGCCGTGGGGGCTGTCAAATCTGCGATACTGTGGGTCTGAAAGAGGGATGCGCAGGAGCTGACCGTATAGGCGGTGCTGATATCGCCTGTGGACGTACACGATCAATCTTCTGCGGCGGCGAGAACCCACTGTCCCGCATCCTGGAGAAGCAACTCTGCGATAAATGGCCCGTCCTCCCACAGTACGTGCATGATAAATCAGGGCGCCAAAACGGTCGTACAGGCGCCGTGGTCCTGGTAGGAGGATCAATGCGAGGCCTCTTGCCCGCGAAGGGCCTATCTGGCAACTCCGGTCGCGGCCTGGAAGTAGTCGGGCCTCGAGATCGCGCCAGTCGATCCACGTCCTGCTCTGCCCACATGGACATATGAACCAACTCCGCATAGGAAGGGAAACTGACGCAGCACATCTTCGACCGAATATCCGGTCGCAAGCCCTCCAAAAAGCGCCGTATGCGCATCTGCTCATCAGCCAGAATCGTCGGGACGTACCTGCCCAACTCTATGAACCGATGCTCATACTCGGTAACCGTCATCGCTGCCTGTCTGAGACGGAGAAACTCATTCTCCCTCTCGTGCCTGTAGGTCTGGGGATAATACTTCTCATGGAAGCGGAACTCGAATGCTGCCCACGTCCATACGAAATCTGCGGCAACAGTCCGCAATATACTATCCCACCACATACTGGCCTCTCTCTCAATAGGAAGGTAGCCAGCTCTACCTGCTCTGCCTCGGTACAGTGTAACATGCGTAGAATCTTCGACACTCGGTCGAGCCAGAACTCTGCCTCCTCAGGTCTGTGAGAACCTGAAAAAGTAGGAGGCCGCAAGCGCTGAAATCGCTCCAGAAGGCCCCGTGTGTCGGCAGGATTCCCCGCAGGGAAAGCAGGCTGCGCAGGATGTGCTATGCCCTCATCCTGGGCGTAAGTATAGACATCCTCAGCTGGATGCGCAGGTGGTACAGGTGGAGTAGAGGTAGTCGCACCCCCACCCTGGGCTAAAGTCCCAACTATAATGGTCAATAGCTGCTGCTGCTGTAGCATCATAGCCATCATCTGCTCGAATCTATCAGGGGGTGGAGCAGGCTGTGGCGGATGAGGTGCGGAAGTAGATGCGCGCTGTGGCTCTCGAACTGATGGTGTAAATGGCGGTGGTCCATCTGTAGGACCAACAGCAGGCTGAGATGATCGAACAGTCTCAGGAATCGGGCCCACAGCAGGGTCCGGACGAGTGCCAGACTGAGAAGGAGTCTGATCCATCTGCTCAGACAATGAAAGCCGAACCGCGCTCCTCGTAGTCTTAGGTGGCATTCCCTATATTCAAAATAGGGCGCAACCTTGTCAGTCTCAATTGCACAAATACACCACAATCATTCACTTAAAGAGTCAAAGGCATTCCATGCATTTCAATTAATCAAAATTGTCACAATACAAGGGATATATCCTTACAAGCATCATGACTAGAATGACATGAAAATTAAGACAGTTAAGCAACAGCAACATAAGCAAAGCACTAGCCCTAATAGGCTTTACACACATAAAACAGGAAATAGCTAACTACTAATAATCAACATCGAAGATCGCATCGCTAGTCAGAATCTGGTGACGGAGGAGGAGCACCCTTATCCTGTAAACAACACAGGATTGCCTTCAAGGTGCGAGTCACCTTGCCAAATTTCTTCTTCGTAACGGCCTTGGCATCAGCGACCTCTGCTCGAAGTTCTTGGACTTCCCTTCGCAAAGCGGTCTGACTCTCCTCCATCCGAGCAATGCGATCGTCAATAGTAGTCTGCGCAGAAGGAGGAGGGCTCTCATCGGTATCCTGAGCCTCCTCTTCTGCTTCTTCCTGAACCTCTTCCTGAACCTCTGCTCTAGGTTCTTCTTCGCTTTGATCTTCCTCTTCATCAAAGTCGTCCCCACTATCCCTTTCGAGTTAATTTTTCACGGTATTGCGACCCAATCTTCATCTTGAGCATTGTCGACTCATCGATGGTGTGAATCGATACCGGCAATTCGGGTCCAAGTCTATAGGCAAACTCAAGCACAATCTTGCAAATGAGTCGGCCAAAGGGAAGGGATTCGGATGTTCTCCTCGACCTGGCTATGAGAACTATCTGCCGTAAGATGAAAGTGGCCATACATACGTTCTCTCCCTGGGCCACCAGAAATAAGAAATCGACCATAAGACGTGTACATTCAATGCGGTTCGTCGACCTAGGATAAACATTGAACGTGCAGATATGGTGCAGCAGGCGCAGATCCTCAGACATGTACGTCGCTTTGAGGCTATTATTAGGCTGCCATGGAACCAACTTACCGCACAGAAACCTGGTGCGGCCATCTCGTTCACGTCTAGTCCTCAAATTCTTCTCACTTGGATGTACATCACCTAGAGGCACGTTGAGAAGTCGCGCAACCAACCGGACGTCGATCGTAGCCATCCGATCTCTACCAAAAGGGATTTTGAACTGTAAGGGCTCCAAGGTAGGACTCTGGATGTTAGCATAGAAGGCACGAACAGTGCTCACATTAGCACGAGCGCGAGCTTCAAAGATCGGCCCCCAGTGCGCAGCTTCAATGCGTTCGAACAACAGATATTCGCCGAACAATCGCCCATCTACGTCCGCCTCAAATAACACTCTACGATCAGTGTATTCACCATGAGGCATCTCTAATAGGATGGTTCGTCCAAGATGTGCATGGGGATCCAAATCCCGCTTTGTACGGCACTCCAGGACTGCAGCTGGACCTGCGGCGGCGCTTGAACTTGCGGCACCACCCCGCGGTCTTCTCGATCGAGCAGGGCGGCTCGGCCCAGCCTTGTCTGTCGCAGTTTTCCTCTTACCCATCAAAGATATGATGGATGAGAGCGACAAAAGGTCCAAAATGGCTTCCACAAAAGCCATGGAAAACGCCGAAAATGCGGAGAAATTGATGCCCAATCTGACAAAAGGAAATCTAGGCATCGTAGAGGGACACTTCAAGCTTCCCAAGGCTGTACTTTCAGGGAAAAATTCAAACAAAAAGATGGAATGGAGCTGCTCACGATTTCAGCACTATTTGGGGGATTTTGGAGCTCCAAATGGAGAAATCTTCAAGGAAAGGGGCTGCCAACACCCAATAATTGATGGGTGGTGGTCGGTTTTGGCCAAGGAAGGGTTTAGGAGGGGTTTGGGTCGCCGGGGTTTGGACTGGAGTGCTGAAAATCGAATCTAGGGTATGCAAGGGGGCTGTTTGTGAAGGAGAGGTGGGTTTTGGGGGTTTTCGTGCTATGGGAGTTACATAGGGGTGATGTGGAGGGCATTTAAGTGGGTGCGCCCGAAGGGCAGCACCAACGGAGGTCGCCGGCCGGCGATGCATCGCCCGGCCGGCGATGCATCGCCCGGCCGGCGATGGCATCGCCGGTCAACTCGAAAGTTGACCGGTGGGACCCCATGGGTCTGGTCCCCCGTGGTCCCAGGGCCCCAAAAAATCAGGTCCCACCCCTTGGTTCATAGCATTTTGGTCTCTATGAGCCCAAACATATGTTCAGGGCTTTCCGAGTCCACATCGCAATCCTGAATACCAAACCATATGATGCAGCATATGAATTTGGGGTAGAAGGAGCCAGTACATCTTTCTAGCTCCTTAGTTGCTAAATAAAGTGAAGTTAGAATGGCCTTATGTCCATTTTTCATGAAATTTTACTATTCACTATAAAATTTGGTGAATGTGCTAATTTGTATTATTTTCACATTATGTTTGATTCCTAATATGAAATGGATAAGAAATAACTGAAGGTTGAAGTGTTTAGAGAAGGAATTTTGAAGATTTTTGGTGAAACGGGGTTTTTAAGCCCTGGCGATTGATTACTGGAGTCGTGGTCATCCCACGGCCCAAAGATTCACTTTTGTGGTTTAAAACCGCTCATAGGACGTCTCCACCCGACTTCCTACAGCTTAGAAGTGATTCGGGTCGCTTTACGCGACCCGAGATACGTTACAGACTCGATCTTGCGATCGATCCTTATAGACTTCGCCTATCGGCAAATCTGTGATCCTAGAAGTGTTTCTAGACCCTTCTCGCACCCACCTAAGTCAAAAGAAATGACATCGTACGTCGCAAGACCATAACCCAGGCCCAGTATACTCTCATTCATGCTCTGATACCAACTTGTAACACCCTGAAAATCGGGGGTCGTGTATAAACTCAACTCCCGAGTTCCAGACCGTCACTTATGCAACAAATATGGTTATGATTCCATGTTGTCTGATTTAAAGCATTCACATGAGTAAAAGTATACCAAAACTGCAATTCATACTTCAGATCCAGTGATAAAAGCAAGCGAAAGACTAAACAATATATATATCACTGTATGGAAAAACAAAGTAATCTCAACTGTCTCCAAAGTATGACTACATCTCTGATCTCATATACATGTAAATAGACAAAAGAATAAGTTCAAAATAGTCCCACTGAAGTCCCCCTCGATCCAGGTCGCCTACGGGAAGCCGTCGTGGTACTGCATATACGAGAACTCATCCTGGTCCTCGTCAATCTCCGGCTCCACCTCCTGGATCTCGTCGTCACCTGCAACTACAACAGGGTCTGGTGGGTGTTGCAAACACCATCCCGTAACGTGGGAATGAGTGATCAACTCAGTGGAATCATAGAGCAAAGATTAGCATGTTCACAATTCAATCACGCGATAATAGTAAAGCAGTAAATCAGACAATTCTAATACTGTTGTTAATGAAAGATGATATGACGTGATGTATGCCCTCACCGACGATCACCCTCATGCGGCAACATCTTACGACCGCGGCATGCCACACTCCCTAGAGTGCTCCACATCTTCCAGGCACATGCAATGCTATGGTGATATGATTACCAAGTTGTTATTAGTCCATTCAAACAGCAGGATTGGGAAACTAAGGCACTTCCCTTGTATCAATCCCAACACGGATCCTGTCTAGGGTCATCACTCCTAGTAATCTCATACGATGTACATTTCGTAGGTCACTGCAAGGGCTGCCAGGGCTGTTGCTCGCACTCGTTGCACCGCTCCCCCATCACCTTATCAATACAGGCCTACTGTACTCTACTGCACGGAAGGGTCGTCGCCTCCCGTGAACTCAGAATACGCTCGCGGTCACTACAAAGGGCTCGTCGCCTGATCAGTGTAGGCCGACAGCTAGAATATAGTGTCCCATACCACCATAATCTGCTCACGAGTCAAGGTACTCACTGGTCACTACGGGGAGGTTTGTGGCCCCAGCGTAGGCCGACAGCTCGACCACGGTGTCCCATACCACCATGCCCGGCTCATGAGTCTTCGTGGATCAAGGTACCACGGTTAATAGGGTTTACAATGGTAAGTTCAGTACCCTAGGTTCAAGCAGTTATGATACATACAAGGTGAACAAACATCGGCTAGTCGGGTTACTTGAAGGGCTCGACTAGCGCGATCGCATCTCGAATTGAACGACATGAAGTGCGTAAAACACTTCGCGTGGCCTAACCACTTCCGCCAACTCTCAACACGAATCACATTCATCGACGCGTCGTTCGTGGCTATGACCAGTCAGCCACGAATTCGTTCGGTTACCGACTGCCTGGACTAAGTCAAGTCCCACACATCTATGGAATTACATTAACACTATACAAAGGTATTGGAATTGAAATACATCATGTGAGCATGTGAGCACATGTTATAACATCCAACTTAAGCAAATCTTCAAGGCATACTTCCCAAGCATATTCAACTTAAGCAAATCCTCAAGGCATACTTTTTATGCATGTAATGCGATCATGCATAAGGTCAACATGTAGGAAATCATTTAGGTCAGCATATTAATCATGAAATCAATCACAAACTACTACATAACATCATTCAATACAATACATACTAATACAAGCATTTATACAAACACATACACTACACACTTAAGTCCACATATAGTATGTCGACCCAAAGTGCGCAACTTGGCGAATCTCTTCGCCAAACTGATTATGCAAGAATTCCTAACTCACTAATGCAGCGACAATCCATGTCAATCACGTCAGCAAAATATGCATGTAGACCGTACTTCCTACAAATGACTAAAATGCCCTAAATCTCATATTCTTCGTTAATTTGCGAAACAGGAAACGGAGAGCATGTTGTACATGTCAAACGGCGATGCCGTCGATAATCTACTATTAAACGACATTGAAAGCGTTGTAAACCGTCAATCAAAGCGTCTAAAATCCTCACCTAATCTCTTACGGTCGCGAGAATTTGAACGGAGCGTGTACGCTTCGTCTACGGCAGTAGGAGAACCTGATTTGTGGATTTAGTTAGCTAACATATTCAGAATCTACATAAACCCTAAATCAGTAAGTTTTTGGGGTTTTTCTATACTTGAAAAAGTGGAAAAATCACCAGCCAGGTGATTGGAATGAAGTGTTGAAGCAGCAACCGTTGGTGGCTCGGAAGCGGGAAAAATCTCCTCTTCCCTTTCTCTCAAACTCTCTCTCTCTTATGCTAGGGTTTGTGAAATTCGTATGCAAGGAAGGAATGAGGGTTTCAACCCCTTTTATAAGCTTGGAAACGTCGAAAATAGGCTCCGGGACGAAGTTCACTTATTGCCTATCCATTTCGGGGCTGTTTCGGTCCAAAAACTGATTTCTGGTGGTCCCCTGGTCGATTGCGATCAGACTTAAGCTCATGGGTACCAGATGTACCTCGTATTAAGTTTTCAGTCTGGCAGGGTTCGCAGATCGCACGTGGCGGACCAGTTTCAGTTCAGCGGTCACCGCACATAGATCAGGACTGAAAGTTCCGTGATAATAAATAGATATTTTTCCTGATCCGAGGGTGTAATCTGGATGAATTCTGACGGACAGAACGCTTAATACTGACGCGTCAAGTCGTGTGCCAGATCTAAATTTGAAATTCCCAATTCGTCCCTATTTGCGGTCGCTTCAGTCCGGGTTCAACGAAATACTCTGTGATTATCGGTTTGACTTGATCTTTGAGATGATTGTCAAGTCCAGCTGGGCGGTTCTAACGGTCTAAGATAGGAGGTATCAGACCTTCGACGCGCGGTCTAAATCCAATACAAAAGTTCAATATGGTCCAGAGGACAAACCTGCTTAGAGTTGGATCCAAGGTTATAGAGTATTGTAGAGTTGTCTGTTCTACTCGATTTGGGTCTTGTAGAACGTATTTAAAGTGATCAGGGACTATTTCCCAGCTACTCTGGCGTTGCGCTAGCTAACTTACGTTTAATTTCCATGGAAATTATTTATACGCGATTTCGGGTCAAATCGGTACTCGATTCCAAGTACGGATTTTTCACGGGCGTTACAACCTCTCTTACACAAAAGCCTCAAAAGTCAAGCTTTTCTTACATAACCATCACTCACCACATCCATCCATCACTCTCTCTCTCTCTCCCTTTACAACTCTCTCTCTCTTTCTCTCTTTCTCATTTCAAAATTCCAAAGCCAAAGAGATCCCACGTATGGAATTTTGCAAGAAATCCTAAGCTTCAAGTGGCCCACCTTCCTACCCCATCATCTCTCATCTCAACCCTCCATTCTTCATCACATCCATTAAAGTTGAAGCCAAGGTGCCAAGGAATCCCTAGGAGTAAGAAGATCGGAAGGTGGGTGCCTCTATAGGGTAGTTTTTTCTTATTTTTATGGTGGACCAAGTCAGGCCCACAGATCAATGGTGTGAATCTCACTTGGGACCCTAAGATAAGCCCGATGGCCTACTTGGATCATCATGATCATTCCATGATGGGGCCATTCTCCACGGACCCCATCATGATGTTTATTTTCTTTAGAAAGGTCATCTAGACCATCCATATTGGTGGGGAAAGGATCCCCACCGTTGATCTTTAGTTTTGATGGTCACATGTGCAAAATGACCCACTTGACGTATGATTTCATGTAAGGGAGGGCTCATAATGTCAGGATCCCTCCATCACAAGGCATGTCCCACTCTCTAACTCTCTCTCTCTCTTTTATTTCTTTTATTTTATTTTATTTTATTTTATTTTATTTTTATGCTATATGATTGTGTGGCCCACTTGAATGGATCCCACCTTCACATTATTTTTTTAAGATGTATTCAAGTGGGGCCCACCATATACATTGTACCCATATCACTCATCCGTGGTGGCCCACTTCATCAGGGCCCACCATTATCAAAAAAAAAATACTAAAACCGTCCAGCGTCTGGGACGCTGGACGTTTCAAAGGAAAGAAGAAAAAGGAAAGAAGTAAAGGGGCTTTGGTGGTCCGCTTGTTTAGGCCCCACCATGATGTACTTAGACAATCCAAATCGTCTACCCTCTTGCTTGCAGTGTTTTAACCGTTGGGTAGAAGTTTGGGGTTGATTGGAAGACCTGGTGGGCCATAGCATCAAAGAATGCACCTCTACCATTGAAGGATCCTTTTCTGTTTTTATTTCATTTTCTAATCCCAAAAAAATTCAAACTTTGGACTCATTTCGACTGTTGCGGGCCACTGAACGCAATTGCAGGAGCGGATTTCATTTTAGCGGGCCCCACACGTAAAAAACCCCGGGAAAACTATATTTTCCCAAAATCAGAAATTCAAGAGGCAGAGCCTTTGCCTCTGCCTCCTGTGTCAGCGAGCAGCACTGCACGCTACTGCGTGCAGCCGTGAAGACGGCGGGCGGGCGTCCAGCATGGGACCCATGGCTTCAGCCGTGGGCCCCACCGTAATGTTTATTCGTCATCCAACCTGTTCACGAGGAGGGTCCCCTCCTCAGGTGGCCCCCCTCCAAAAATGAAACAGATCCAAAACTCAGGTGGCCCACACCACGTGAAACAGTGTGAATTGAATTCTACCATTGAAAGATTTTTGGGGCCCACAGAAGTTTTGGATCAAGATGAAATTTATGTGGTCCCTTCATCCAGGTCCGAGCGACCTTATGAACGGGTCGGATGGTACTTAAATATTACTGGGTGGGCCCCACATGGGACCCACAATGATGTATGTGTTGAGTCTACCGTCCGGACGGACGGTGGCAGCCACCTTCTGTATGTGGGGTCTCCACCGTCCAGCGGACGTTGGGGCCCTTATGATGTATGTGTTCTATTCGCGCCGTCCATCCCTGGATGGTGGGCCTCACCATGTTTTATGTGTTACATCCGCACCATTCATTTGGAATGGTGGGACTTACCCCTGACCGTGGGCCCTATGAACAGTTTGGATTGTAAATAAATATTGCAGTGGGCCCATGGTCCACGTGACCTTATGAAAAGATTGGGTTGCAAATAAATATTGTTGTGGGCCCTATGAACAGTTTGTATTGCAAATGAACATCATGTTGGGCCTAGTTTTGATGGAAAATAAACATTTTGTTAGGACCATGGTATTGGACCCATTTAATGTATTTTAAAGCCCATAGAAGTAAGCCCATTTGATATGTTTCAAGTCCATGGGACTAAGCCCATTTGATGTACTTCAAGGCCCATGAAATTGGACCCATTTGTTGTATTGTAAGGCCCATGGGACTAAACCCATTTGACTATAAAAAGGGTCCATGGGATTAGGCCCATTGGATTTATTTGAGACCCATGAGTTAGGCCCATTTTATTTGATTAAGGCCTAGGGGTTTAGGCCCATTGAACTCGTATTAGGTCTATGGGTTGAGGCCCACTTGATCTACATGTAAGACCCAATTGGTGTGGCCCATTGGTCACATATTAGACGCATGAGACTAAGCTCATTTGATGCAACCTAAGGCCCACGGATTTTGACCCATTGCAATGCACATAAGACCCATTGGTATGACCCAATTATGTGGCCCATCTGATGAATAGAAGGCCTATAAGATATGGCCCATTTGATATATATGTAAGGTCCAATGGGAAGAACCTACGGTCCATTGCAATGTGTAAATCCATTATAGACTAAGTACTGAGGTTTACAAAGATCGTGCCTTGGGAGCAATGTTGGTTTGACGTCTACATTGCGAGTGTAATGTTGGTTAGATGTCCACATTACGACTCTCCTAAGGGCCCATTACTGGGTCGTACTTATCGTATATAGGTCGTCCAGGTCCATCTGCATTGTAAGATAGTTCATTTTATTATAACATGTTTAGTACAGTTTCATGACTCATGATCATACGCATCATATGTATGCTTGGTGTGAGAATTGTCTGATCATAACATTTACCTTCGGGCAGGTTGTTTATGGGCTCCCGGTTAGGCGGTGTTGCCCTACATGAGTGCACGATATGCGCAGGATTTGATGCATGACTGGATAGCGTGAATCATGCATATCGCATTTGTATGATATGGATATTGTACGCCCTAGCGACATCGGGGTCGTAACTTCCACAGATGTATCGTGGTTGGCAGGTTTGGATATCGAAAATTTTATTCTACATGGGGTACTATAAATATCCCTGGGTGAAAGTCCCTAAACCCTTATGGTACCAAGAGGTTGTTCCAATGTCTAGACCGAGTGGGTAGATGAGCGTTGAATGCCGATTACCAGATGGTTGCGCTCTCCACTGTGTCGTGGTCGGTTGGAAGGGGGTGCGGCCTTACCCGCCTGAGTGTAGGGAGAAATGCTAGGCTGAGTCTGACCAGCTCGAGGAATGGGTCCGCTATCGACGAGTCGCGCCCGATATTGGCAGACGGATAGTGAGGTCTTTTTCACTTACCTTATTACGCGCGATGTGGCAGCAATCTGGTTTAGAGTGTACTAGACCTCGGTGATATTCCATATTTTGAGCTGTATTGATGTGTGGACATAGATGAGGACCTGTATGCTTGAGTTGCATTACACATCGCATGGCCTTGGGATGACCGATACCATTCATGTCTTGTATCACATAAGCCTTGGTACGGCTCATGATATTATAGATCCATCTGCATATTTCGCTTTACTCAGACATTGCATGTTCATATTACCACCTTGCGCACACACTTTCACCACCCTCTAAGCTTTCTGTAAGCTTATGCATGACCGTTGCGTGCAGGTGACGTTGGATCGTAGCAGCGCTGAGGCAGGAGCACGTTGCTGATCGTTTTGGATTTTTTTTCTTCTTTACCATTGTATTTCCCTTTATGCTCATTGTACTTGTAAAGTTTTTGATCATAGTAGAAATGTAATGGAGTTCTTGATTGTTGTTTGTGGGTTATGCCTTTGTTTATGCTTATTACGAATCAAACTGATATTTAAAATCCTCCTCGTAGCATCCCAGGATCGGAACCTAGCGAATGGGAGCTAGGAGCCGAGAATGGGGTTCTACGGAGGCTGTCGGCGCCGGATTCGGTGATCAAAAATTTTATGAGCCCGGTTTCCGAGTTTGGGGCGTGACAGGTAATAATTGAATTAATAAATCACATATGTAGAAAGTCAGCAACACAATTCCTTAAATTAAGGAGATGTGGCCACGTGCCTAGGATATTTCTAGAAAAGGTATGGAGGTCATTTATGGTGAGCTAAAAAGTCCTTAATTATAAGATTATCATAGGACAATCTTCCATGAATCAAGGAGGGCCATACACCTCATAGATGATAAGATTAAGTAAAATGATTAAGCTCTTGTCTATATAAAGTGGGCATGGATGAAACTTTGAGTACCTAGTGCCCAAAATTCCTACATCCCTTAGCTATTTTCCAGCCCTCATCAAGTCTTTAAACCACTCTCTGAATAACCCCAATTAACCCCCTTAAGTCTAAGATAAAACATCCCTTACAATCAAGGCCATCCAACCATTGAAGGAAGATCATCCCTATATCAAAGTGAGTGCTCTTCCATTTATCTCTCTTTCTATCCTCATTTTATGTTAAGTCCATGCTCTTATTGATATAAGTGTGGGACCCATTGATGAAGGACCCACTTTGACGTTCACACAGCATCCTAACAGCCCAATGGTTCAGTAGATACAACAAATAGCCTCAATTTAATGGTTGGGTGGGACCCATTAATCATGGCCCCACCATGATGTTTATTAGCCATCCATCATACTCAGGAGGTCATAGGGACATGGATGAAGGGAACACACAAATATCATATTGATCTGAGATATGTAGCCCACTTAGATGTAAGTGAAGAACCCATGACATTAAATCATTAGGCCCACTGAGATGGCCAATCCCTCATACTCACACAAGCACTCCCATGCACGCACATATACACATAAAAAAAAAATGGAAGAAGCTGGACACTGTTATTGCCAACGTCCAAAGGACAATGTAGCAAGCAACATACTTGCTTCTTTTTTTAAAAGGCATGAAGTGTGGGACCCACAACAGGCTCGACCATGATGTACATGTATAATCCGCATGTCCATCAGATTTTTCAGATCATTTTAGGCCTTGGGCCGAAAAATGAAGCCAATCTAGATATCGGGCCGGCCACACCATAGAAAACAGTGGTAATGTTGACATTTACCATTGAAAACTTTTAGGGCCCATCGTGATGTTTCTATCACCTAAACCCATTAAATATTGGGCTCATTTAGCCCGTCATAACTTGGAGAATCCAATGAACGGAATGGATTGTCCTCATGTGGGCCTCACTTATGAAAAGTAACAAAAAAATTATAAAAAATATATATAAACACGGATGATGCTTACTGCAGCATCAGCTAC
The DNA here is from genome assembly GCA_037074715.1 of Magnolia kwangsiensis. NCBI lineage: Eukaryota > Viridiplantae > Streptophyta > Magnoliopsida > Magnoliales > Magnoliaceae > Magnolia > Magnolia kwangsiensis. The sequence goes on along the minus strand of CM073575.1, from coordinate 72,827,361 downwards.
CAGCGTCCTGAAATCTAAATAAGGCTAGGACCTGCTATAGGCCCCACCATGATGTATGTTGAACATCAACACCATGCATTTGATGGGTCCCCTTTGAATAATTGAATATCCTAAAAATTAGCCGTATACAGAATTTAGGTGGCCCATACCATCTAAAATCATGTGAAGACATGGCTAATACATATAAAAGCACTTGGTGGGGCCCACTTGAAATTTGGATGCATCTGAAACTTAGTCTGACCCCTCATCCAAGTGAGACACACATAATAGATGGGCTGAATTTGGGAACCCATTCTCAGTGGACTCAATAAATGATTATGAATGTTTTAATGGAGGGTGACCCCTCTCAACTTTGGTATGTGGTGTGGCCGATAGAAGTCACTCATTGACTTGATCTTTAAGCCCTAGGCCCACAATGGAATGGTGCATCAGACTGATAGGGTAGATGTTCAACACTCATCACGGTGGGCCCACATAACTCGACCTCATGGGCCGGACCACATAGAACCTTTTCCCATATATAATGGAAATAAATTTTGGGTTTCTCAATAATTATATGTTCTCCTCATCAAAGCCCAAACCAAAACCCAAATAAGCCCACCATGAGTACTTCGGTGTGTATTAGACTTAAGGCCACCCTATATGACAGGAATTTGTGGCCCAATTTCATGGATATCTTAAATAGTCATATTAGGCATCTAAATCGCCCAATACCATGTCAGATCAAATCGTGCAGTGTACAATTAGATTATTAGTAGGGCATTCATAATAAGAAGGGATGTTGATTGATATAAAGGAGTAATAACTAAAATTACAATCAAGTACCCTAGTTTAGAAATTACAAGGACTACAATTTGATTAGTCATGATCAACCAAGAAGAGATAAGTATTTCGTAGTCGAATGTGCCAAGCTATGAGGCCACAAGTTGACAGCATCAAATAGGGATTGGTTACCCAGGTACACGGCTCTTTAATAATCTTGCATATTAGCATACCTTGAGTTCTAATTATCCTTAATTCGCTTGTCATTAGCATCACCATGCATTTTATGGATGATATATGATGAGAAATAGTATCTGAATTCTTTATAACACCATGGATTCACTGTATTATGACAAGGATGATGATATCGAATCATGGACACTAGAAATATGAAAATAGTAGGGGATGATGTGCCCTTAGGTTAAGAGACCCTAAACCCCAATGGTACCTAGGGATGCCTCACCATTGGGTTGGGTGGACACATAGGCCAAGGATTTGACTCCCACTGATGAGGCCCGTAACGCCCTAAAAATTGGGGGTCGAACATAAACTCCACTCCCGAGTTTCAATGCATCACTTATGCAACATAGATAATGATGATTGAATGTTATTCATATTAGTACATTAAACATGAGTGGGATTAGAACAAAACAACATATCATACTCCAGAGACAGTTTAATTTCACAAGCAGAAGACTGTGATAGATATATAAAATATATAAACTGTTGTAGGTCTCCAGAGTGTGAACATGTTACCAAGTTAAATATATACATGTATACTCAAAAATGAACAAAATGAATATACATGGGTGTTCCCAATAGTGCAAAATAACAAGTGTAATGGCGTCTAATCAACATCCCTATGACCCCGTCGATCAAAACATGGTCTACATAGACCCGCCTGATAGCGACATATAGGAGAAACCCTCCTCTTCATCATAAAAGTCCGGCTCCACTTATGCCCTGGCCTGCACTCCCTTTACGATCTCCATCTCACGGTCACGCATGTCAGTCACTTCTTCAGTGTACTACCCAATGCCAAATGGCACATGCAGTGTGGTGCACGAACATGATTACCAAGTTCTTATTAATCCTTTTCATACAACAGGATTGGGAAGCTAAGGTACCTCCCTTATATCATTCCCAAATAATGATCCATTCTAGGGTCGTCAGTCCTAGTAAATCTCATACGATGTTACAGTTCTTGGTCATTACAAAGGGCCCGTCACCTAATTAGTGTAGGCCTAGTTTATACTCTAGTTACTACGGAAAGGCTCGTCGCCTCAACGTAGTCTCCGAGTATGCTCGAGGTCACTACAAAAGGCTCGTTAGCTTATCAGTGTAGGCCGACAGCTCGAATACAGTGTCCTATACTACCGTATTCAGGTCACGTGTCTGAGTTGCTCACTGGTCACTATGGGGAGGCTCGTCACCCCAGCATAGGCCAACAACTCGACCACAGTGTCCCATACCACCATGTCTGGCTCATGAGTCTTAGCAGATCGAGGTATCAATGTTAAAGGAGCTTTTCCACTAGTAAGTTTGGTACCTTAGGTTCAAGCAGTAGCGTCCATACATGGTGAACATACATTGGGCCAATCAGTTTATTAGACGAGTCTGAATAGTATGAGCGCACGTTGAGTTGATCGACATGAAGTGCATAAGCACTCAGTGTGGCCTAACCACTACCGACATCCCAAGTACAGTTCAAATCCATCGAACACATCCTGTATGGTGAAAATAACCTCAACCACCAGTTCGAGGCATGTTACCAATCGCCTAGACTATAATATAGTCCCAACCACGTGCAATTATAAAAAGTAAGCATATGAGATTGTCAAAGCAGTAATGAATAAATAAGTCCATCCTACAATCATTTGAGCATACTATGGAAACATGAATACACATTACATGGAGGAAATCATACACACAGCTAAACATGAATCATATACAGTACATGGATGAAATCATACACACAGCTAAGGTATTTGAGATTCATATCTTAACTCCCTTATAAATCATAATTTACTAACTACTAACTCATTCAGACATTTTTATAAACATTTAGACTACACCTTCTAACATGCATCACGTATATTGGTTATATTACGTATTAGGGCAAATCCTCTTACCAAGGAGTTGTCTCATATATAACAAGCATGTACCTATGACAGTTAATCATGGAAATCACAAATCCAGATTCCAAATGCATATAAACATTTCAACTTAAACATGTTATCATACATAGGTAATTCGCCCATAAATCACATAGTAGTAAGATAGGTTACATAGAGAAAATTGTAACTATGCATGAGGGGATTGAGGATCGCATCTCAACATCCTCATTAAATACATTACAACATGCATTTTCTCATTCAGACATTTTATCAAACGCTTAGGCTACACATATTCACATACATGTAATAGCTTAGTTAAACACATATTCCAACAATTCCTTCCATATAGGAGTTGCCACACATACACTAATCATGTATTTCTAAGCATCAATCCTAACAAGTGCAAACCATAAATCTATATTCATTCTGACAATTCAACAAACACATGGAATGCATTTAAAAATCAACAGAGTATATATATTTATATAATATATGGAAGACATCGTATCTAGCATGTGTGATAACAATCAAGTCAGACATAAATCATTCCTAACATTGAAAGCCTTGAAAACCATAACCTAAACATTTATAGTCCACACCTTTCGCTGATAGATTCGTAATGACTCGGTTCGAACACTATTTCTTCATCTACAGCATAACAACCACCTATAACATGGAATTGGTTAGTTATTCCAGCACTTAAACTATTTAAAACCCTAAAACAGATTAGGGTTAGGTTTTCTTACCCAATTTTGAAATTGGAATCGCCGAAATAGTGATGCAGAAGTGGTAATTTAGCCCGTGGAGCGATGGGATCAAATCCTAGGAACTCTCTCCCACTCTCTTTCTCACTTTCTCTCTCTTTCCTTCTCTTTTTGTTCTCGTCTCTCTCCTAGGGTTGCAAAATTGTATGGAATAGAAATGGGGTGGGTTTAGGCCTTTCTATAGGCCTAGGACTGATGGAAATGGCCCAAGGGCCAAGGTATACTTAGGTTATAGCCAAAATTCATCTATTTCGACTCAACGGAGCATTTCTGGAGGCCCCTTTGCTGAATGCGGTCGGACTTAAGCTCCCTGACCATGGATCTAGGTCAGGCTAAGTTTTTAGTCCGATCGGATTTATAGATTAGACGTGGTGGACCAGTTTCAATTCAACGGTCATCGGAACTCGATCAAGGCCATAAGTGTATTGACATGTGTAGGACATTTTTCCTAATCTGAGGGTGTAATTGGGTCAGATTCTGAGGGTCTGAATCATCATATTTGGCCCATAAGCGACACGACTCAGATTACTTAAATTTGAATTTAATTCTAAAGAAATTCACGCCTCTCACTCACTTTGCTCTGGGCTCAAGGAAATAGTTCTAGGATACCATCTGGACTTGATTTTCAAGGTGTTCATTAAGTCCAACAAGACGGTCATAACCATATAGTTTCGAGGTAATCGGACTTTCGACGTGCAGTCCAGGTCCAAAACGAAGTTTCATGATGCTCCCAAGAACAACTGGGCTTAGAAATTGATCCTAAGTTTCTAGGTAACGTAGCATTAGCGGTCTTACTTATTTTGAATCTTTTAGTTCATATTTAAAGTGTTTCAAACTAATTCTACTAAGTATTCAGTTTAGTACTTAACTAAATTCTACCTCTATTATGGAAGAATACGGTCTTATGGCCATTCTATGCCTCATTTTTGGCACTTCTAGTTAGTATATCATTTTAATTATTTTTCTAGTAGTTCATAATCAATTTTACCCCATCTCCACCAAATTTCATGAGATTTTGTGCCATAGAAAAATTCTAAACATTCCCGAAGCAGCAACTATTCAACGAATGATTTTCGGATAATTGTCACAACGACCTACTTTAAACTATATTAAATATTTTATTGTATTTTTTTACTTATTTTTATATAAAACTAGACTTATTTATCTTTAATATGGTTATTGAATCACCTAAATCGAAATTATAACGAGGGACATATGATTTTTCAAAGTTGGACAAATGTGCAGAAAAAATGTAAAAAATGTGCCGCCCGACTGCTGTATGGACGAGGCCTCGCCAAACCCGCGAGCCCCTTGTCACACCCCAAATTTGGAAACCGGGCTCACAAAATTTTTGATCCCTGAATCCGGCACCGACAGCCTCCATAAAACCCCATTCTCGGCTCCTAGCTCCCATTCGTCAGGTTCCGATCCTAGGATGCTACGAGGAGGATTTTCAACGTCAGTTTGATTCGTAATAAGCATAACCAATGGCATAACCCACAAACAACAACCAAGAACTCCATTACATTTCCACTATGATCAAAAAATTTACAAGTACAATGAGTATAAAGGGAAATACAATGGTAAAGAACAAAAACTCCAAAACGATCTTCAACGTGCTCCTGCCTCAGCGCTGCTGCGAACCAACGCCACCTGCATGCAACAGTCATGCATAAGCTTATAGAAAGCTTAGAGGGTGGTGAAAGTGTATGCGCAAGGTAGTAATATGATCATGCAATATCAGAGTAATGCGGAATATGCAGATGGATCCATAATATCATGAGCCGTACTAAGGCTATGCGATGTAAGACATGAATGGTATCGGCCACCCCAAGGCCATGCGATGTGCAATGCAACTCAAGCATATAGATTCTCATCTATGCCCACACATCAATACAGCTCAAATATGGGATATCACCGGGGTCTAGTACACTCTAAACCAGATTGCCGCCACATCGCGCGCATTAAGGTAAGTGGAAGAGACCTCACTATCCGTCTGCCAATATCGGGCGTGACTCGTCGATAGCGGACCCATTCCTCGAGCTGGTCAGACTCAGCCTAGCATTGCCCCCTACACTTGGGTGGGTAAGGCTGCACCCCCTTCCAACCGACCACGACACGGTGGAGAGCGCAACCGTCTGGTAATCGGCACTCAACGCTCATCTACTCACTCGGTCTAGACGTTAGAGCAACCTCTTGGTACCATAAGGGTTTAGAGACTTTCACCCAGGGATATCTATAGCACCCCATGTAGAACGAGATTTTCGGTATCCAATCCTGCCAACCACGATCTGCCTGTGGAGGCTATGGCCCCGATGTAGCTAGGGCATACAACAACCATGTCACACAATGCGAAAATGCATGAGTCACAGTATCCAATCATGCAGCAAATCCTGCGCGTATCGTGCGCTCATGCAGGGCAACACCGCCTAATCGGGAGCCCATAAACAACCTGCCCGAAGGCATATGCTATGATCAGACAATTCTCACGTCAAGCATACATATGATGCGTATGATCATGAGTCATGGAACTGTACTAAACATGTTATAATGAAATAAACTATTTACAATGCAGATGGACGTGGATGGCCTATACACAATAAGTACGGGCCTAACAATGGGCCCTAAGGAGAGTCGTAATGTGGACATCCAACCAGCATTACACTCGCAATGTGGACGTCAAAGCCACATTGCTCCCAAGGCACGATCGTCGTGAACATTGTTACATACTCTGTGTTGTGGTCACGCATTGTAATGGACCTTAGGTACATCCCATTAGGCCTTAAATATATCAAATGGGTACATTCAATGGGCCTTATATGCATCAAGTGAGCCTTACGTTTATCAAATGGGCCGCATTACTGGGCTTCACCAATGGGCCATGGGTACATTGCAATGAATCACAATCCAGGGGGCCTCAGAGTATATCAATATGGGCCTATTCACATGGGCCCGATGCATATCAGATGGACCTAAACTCAGAGGCCTTATTTAAGTCAGATGGGCCTAAACCCATAGGCCTTAAAATACATCAAATGGGCCTGATCCCATGGGCTTTAAATTACATCAAATGGGCCTAATCCCATGGGCTTTGGAACACATCAAATGGGTCCAATCCCATGGGCCTTGGGATATATCAAATGGGTCCAATCCCATGGTCTTGAAACATATCAAGTGTGCCTAAACCCATAGGCCTTAGATATCAAGTGGGCCTAAGCCCATAGGCTTTACATATCAAGTGGGCCCAAGTCCATAGGCCTTATATGAATCAAATGGGCCTAACCCATAGGCCTTTAATAAATCAAATGGGCCTAACCCTTAGGCCTTTTATAATTCAAATGGGCCTAGCCCATAGGCCTGTTATCAATCAAATGGGCCTAACCCATACATGAGTGGCCCACCCAATCAGCAACTCATGCCTTAAAATGATCTCACCAAGTGGATGGACCGTCTGGATGCATCACATGCATCATGGTGGGTCCCACTGCCGCTGGACAGTAGGGATGACACATGCATCAAGGAGGGCTCCACCGTCCGCTGGACGGTGGAGACAATCTACATCAAGGTGGGCGCCACCGTCCACTGGACGGTGGACTTAAAACATATACATCATTGTGGGTCCCATGTGGGGCCCACTGTAATGTTCAGATGTCATCCAACCCGCTCATAAGGTCACTTAGACCTGAATGGAGTGAAGACACAAATTTCAGATTGATCTGAAACTTCTATGGGCCCCAAAAGGATTCCAATGGTAGAGTTTAGTTCACACTATTTCGTGTGGTGTGGGCCACCTGAGTTCCAGATCGAGCTGAAATTTGGAGGGGGCCCACTTGAGGAGGGGACCCACCTCATGAACGGCGTGGATCTTTACATACATCATGGTGGGGCCCACCTGAGGAGGGGACCCACCTCATGAACGGCGTGGATCTTTACATACATCGTGGTGGGGCCCACGGCAGCAGATGTGGGTGGCTAGCTGGCCTCCTGCCCGCTGATGCTGCACGCTGCTGCGTGCAGCTGCTCCTTATCAGAGAGGCAGAGGCAGTGCCTCTTGCAAAAATGGGAAAAAACACGATTTTCTGGGGTTTTCGTCGTGTGGGGTCCGCATCATGAGAATCCACTCCGCCCATTAGTTTCCCTGGCCCAAGACGAGCCCAAAGAGTCTAGAGTTTGAATTTTTTTGATGATTGGAAAGTAAAATAAAATAAGATAATGATCTTGAATAGTAAGGGTGCAACTCTCTAATGCTATGGCCCACCAGACCTTCCAACCAGCCCCATCACTTGGCTCAACGCCTAAAACGGGATGGGTAAGAGGATGGATGGCTTGGATTGTTTATATTCATCACGGTGGGGCCTAAGCAAGTGGACCACCCAAAGGTCTCCTTCTTTTCTTCTTTCCCTTTTCTTTTTTTTTTTTTTTTTTTTTTTCTGAAACGTCCAGCGTCCTAGACGCTGGACGGTTTGGTTCTTTTAAATACATTGTGGTGGGCCCTGATGAAGTGGGTCACCACTGATGGGTGACGTGGGTACAACGTATAAGGTGGGCCCCACTTGAATAAAACTTGAACAAAATAAATATCTCAAGGTGGGGTCCATTCAAGTGGGCAACACAACCCTATTACATAAAATAAAATAAAATAAAACAAAATAAAAAGAAATAAAGAGGGAGAGAGACATGGAGAGTGGGACACGCTTTGTGATGGAGGGCTCCGCCACTATGAGCCCTCCCTTGAAGAAATTATACAATCGGAGGGGTCCCTTAACACATGGGACCACCAAAATTTAAAATCAATAGTGGGGATCCTTTTCCCACAAATATGGATGGTCTAGATGACCTTTCTAAAGAAATAAACATCATGATGGGGTCCATGGAGAATGGCCCCATTATGGAATGATCATGATGATACAAGTGGTCCATCGACCACAACTTAGGGTCCCAAGTGAGATCCAAACCATTGATCGGTTGGCCTCACTTGGCCCATCTCAAAAACAGAAAAAAATATTATGATCTAGCACCCACCGTCCGATCTTCTTGCTCCTAGGGATTCCTTAACACCTTAGCTTCAACTTCAATGGATGAGATCAGGAATGGAGGGTTGAGATGGGAGACGGTGGGGTAGGAAAGTGGGCCACATTTGGAGCTTAGGAAGCTTGGAGAAATTCCATACGTATGGAGCTTGGGGTTTTTTTTTACAAATGAGAAAGAGAGGACTTGTAAAGGGAGAGAGAGAGAGATAGAGAAAGTGATGGATGGAGGGATGTGGTGATGGGGTTGTAAGACACCTTTTGACTTTTGTAGCCTTTTGTGTAAGAAAAGGCATGGGCATGGAAGACTTTTGTGGCCTTTGTGTAAGAAAGGTATGGGTTTGGAAGACTTTTGTGGTTGCTTGGGAAAAGGGGTGAAAGTGATGTATACTTGACATGTACTTGACATGTGATGGATTGATGTGACACATCGTAGAGATTCTCTTGGGTTTTGCAACGCGCAGCGTTTCCTCGCACCGGACGTCGGCCCACAACTCTTGACCAGGGAATCGCCTCGGCGCGTGAGTCGCGGCATCGGAACCATAACGACGGCGCGGTCGCTATGGTATTGGTCTTGGGTTGAGTCGACTCGGGTTGTCGGCATATGAATCAGGGTCGCGTGTCGATATCGGTTAAGGGTCGAAGGTTGCCGGAATTCGACCGGTAAGACCGCGGAAGTCTACGGAAAGGTATGGACCAAGATACGGGTCTTACACCCCTCACCGGTCATTGATCATTTTGGCGAGCGCTCGCCCCAGGGGCGATGTACTCCCCTCCCCCTCCTGAGGGGGTACTGAAAACATGCGGGACCCACCTCGAGTCCCCCCGAATTGAGTCGTTTGGGCCCACGAGTCCATCGAGGCATTATCGGGTGTCATTTGCAAACTAGAATGAGTTACATGATATACAATATATGATTTTGGGATAGAAGAAGCTAATTTATTTAAATTTTTTATCTATATCATGAAATTCTAAAAGTCAATAGTCGAAATCCCATTTTATTCATGTGTCTACCATTTACAATTAGTTTTAGTTTAAGTATAGTTCTTCACCATTTAAACTTTAGGATTTGTGTCTAATATGAAAGTACTTGGAGAAATTTGAAGAATGAGGTGGTGAAAGGTGAGATTTTGAAGGAAATGGGTTGAAAAGCGATTTTTAGACTTTGAGATTAAGCTCTAAGAGTGTTATGGTTGACCCATTGCCTAAGGACGTCTAACTCTAGGTTGGCAAAAAATCTGGAGTGTTACAAGACCAGGTTAAGAAGGGGTATGTTCGACCAGCCTTAGGGCTAAGGTGGTAAAAGGGGACCGATTTAACCCACCAGTGAGGAGAAGTGCGAACGAGGTCCACTACTAGTATACATAATGAAGGTTGTAACCCCATTGGTAGGTAGCATGGTCAATTTTTGGTGTTTGGTGCATGGGCATCGACCCCAATGTTCATTACCCCAAGTGTAGGGTCGTGATGTAGTAATAATCTCAATAAGACCGAGGTCGAATCCACAAGGACTGAACTTGTGTGTCTTCTAAAAGCAACTAGAACTACAACTAGAAAAAGATGAAAACCTAATGTGGACTACTTGAGAGAGTAATTATTATAAAAGTAATTAAAAATAATGAAATTAATGGTGGTAACTAAGGTGCCAAGGATCCACTTGTAACAATTGGGAAGCTACTTTGCAATGATTCAAGGACACAACTGGAATCAGAGTCCTATCCTATCCAATTGGTAAGAAGAGATTTGTCATATCTCTGAACTTCTCATAGATCTATTCATCAATGAATGAGAGTGGTGAAGATTTGAAAGTGATCCTGTCACCTAACCATGACCAGGAGACAAGGCAAACAATGACAATTTACCAAACCCACAACCAGTCATAAGAGAATTGTGAAAGTTAGGAGGATTCCATCACCCAACCATGCTCATGAGAAGTTGGTGAATAATGAGATTGCCTAATTTCACAGTCTCAATACATGAAAACAAGATATCTCAAGCTATCGCAGATCTATTATAATTTTAGTCACAGCAAACCATTAAAAACTAAAAATATTCCTTCATAATCAAACTAGAATCCAAGAGAGTTCAATAAACATGAATCAAAGTATAGAAAAATACCCCATCACGCTACAAGCTTCACCTCTTAGCCCTAGCTAAGAGGTTTAGTCGATCATAATCATGATGGCTAAAACTCTTTAAAAAATAACATAAACAGAATTAAAACAAAAAAGGAAAGAACTCCTTGAACCAGCTGTGCTCTCTCTCTCTTTACACATTCTCCTCTTCATATAAAATCTCACGCTCTCTCTTCTCTCCTTTTATAGACACAAGAAGAGTCAGTGTTGGAGTCGTGGAGTCGGTGGAAATTTATGAGAAACATCCCTGTTTCCACACTCCAAATCGCAACAGAACTGGGGTGCACACGTTCTTGCGCTTGAGCTGCGTTCGGAGTGGATCGCTGATCAATATGACCACATGGATGTGGTCGAGACCTCTCTCTCCACCATTTGGACAGCCCGGATCGTTGATCCAACCGTAATCAAGATCATCAAATGGCCCATAGTGGCCGACTTTCTCGGACGCACAACCTGCGCACTTGCTTGCGCTGAGATGTTTGATTAGCCCACAATCATCTTCAACAGAGAAATCCACTGTCCATTGGATTCCTCTCAGAATCTTGGCCCAAGAAATCATGTTTTGATCCATATATGGTGCAACCCAGAGAATTAATCACATCGCACTGTTTTTAATGCTACAAAATAGCCTTCTTGTGGCCTCCGTAGCGGGCACATGCGCATGCATGGTTACATATGCTCAACATGGGTTTGATTAGTTTGATCCCCTCTATATGATGGACAGCTTGGATCATCTGCATGGGCCATGATGGTGGCCCACAAGGATTCTTCTGCAACCCCTATTTCACAACAGGATTGCAAAATCCATTTTTTTGAATTGACCGGGTCAGCAGTTGCTGACCAATTTGACTGGATTTTGTGCATCGCGCGTGCTGCTCTTGTGTTGTGTGCGTGCACTGCAGGATGTGGTCCACCGTGATAAATTTTTGAAATCCGTTACGTCCATCCACTTGCCCATCTAATTTAAATGGTTAAGTCCAAAATTGAGGCATATCCAGAGATCAGGTGGGCCCCAAATTGGTGATTTTATAGCTGATCTTCCCGTTGGGCTACTTCCACAAAGATCCAATGGCTGAAATTTTACGTGTATGGTTACTTTATGATCCTCAGGCCAGATATAAAGTTTCGTGCTCAACGGATGATCGAAACTCTGTGATTTTGAATTCAGGAGGATTCTCAGGCTTCTTTTTCTTCAATCACTTGATTTTCTCGGATCTTTGGTATGTGAGTTCTTCAATATCGGCCCCTAGTATCTGTCCCTTGCCTTTGTAATTCTAAAGTATCAAATCCATGCTTTTAGCATCCTTTTTCAATCCAAGCTCTTAAATTCACCTTGCAACAAAAACATGATTAAAATGAAATATTTAAGCATTATCATGTTCATAAAACCAAGCAATAAATGGGGTCTAATATGTAATATTTGACCCTCAACATAATCCCAAACCAACAATTTGCTAGTCTTGAGCAAAGTATGCAAACAAATATTTGAAAAATTACGAGACAATTTCTATAAACCTGAGTGATTTTTGAAAAATAATCTAGTCAATAGAATTCTAAGATTCATGAATGTTGGGCATTACTTTCTCCTAAACTCAAGTGCACGGTAAACTTCATACTCAAGTTCAAAGTATTAATCCATTAATTAGAACAATTCTAAACATTGAGTTCCATGGGTGCATAGTGTAACCACGACTTGTCACAATTAAAGGTCTAATTGTTAATTTTTCATAATAACATTGATAATTAAAAAGAACATTCTAGATAACTCAACCTAAACTGAAACTCACTTTACAGTTCAGCCTTTTTATTCTTCCAGCTTTTGATTTTTCTATCTATGGCTTTCACGCTATGTCAACCTTTTTAAAGATCTTTAACAGGTAGCCATTTTTTACGACAACTGTTTTTTTTTTTAAGCTAGGTATTCCCTTTTTTTTTAACATGATGGACAAATTCCTCGAGTTGATTCCTTCCATGCTTAATGATTACTAGGTTAACAATTCAATATCGAACTGAAGCTTTAATTTGTTAGCTAGGTGTGACATGTGAAATCATGACTCAAACAATGTTTAAAACTTCTACTCATGGATTAATAGTTCGAACTTAATTGTGAAATCCAATGGGTAACTGAATCCAGGAGTCATAAATAACCAACATTAAGTATCCTATACTTCTTAAATTAAGAATATCCTTCAAAATCACTCGAATTAACCAAAAGATAAATAAAATTTATCACAGATTTTTACTCAAGACTGAGAAAATACTGATTAGGTAACCTAATCTCCCATCCCTAACCTAAAATCTATATTATCCTCAATGTAAAAGATATAAGCATGTAATGCACTTAAAGCAATGAAATTGAAGGGGACGTGATGGAAGGATACTACCTGATGAAGGAGTTAAGAGGCATTTAATTGGGTCAACACAAGAGTGAAACCAACAAAAAATAAACTATCCTAGAACAACTAGAAGGTAAAATATCCTTATGGCATAAAGCCAACTATCCTAAAATGATAAAAAGAAAACTACCTTAGTCATATGAAAGCTAGGAAAAAACTGCTCAGTTATGCTACAAGGTTCCTCATCCGGATAATATCATGATAAATTTCTTAGTAGTTTTCTCAACAAGATCATCCAAAAGCCCTTTTTGCAATAAGCTTAGATGCTCTGGAGCATGAATTTCTAGAGAAATTTATGGATCTCAGCATAAGGTTTCTTTTTATCCCATAGTGAACTAAAGACTTCAAGTAGATAATATTCAGAAAAAATTTTAGGAAGTGATGTAGTCTCGACACATTCCGAGGTTTTAGACTCTGGCTCAATTTTTAGCTCCTCCTTTTTAATAGTAGAGATTCAAGATCTAGGAAAGGAGGGGATTCAGAATAAGGGTTCGCTCGTCAGTGACAACTTTTGAGGTATTATCTTGCAAGGCATCCACTATTTCTTTTATCATAAGATCGTTTGAATCTGCGCAGTGTACCAAGTAATCATCTAAAGAGTTGAGAAATTCAGCTGAGAGTGACTCATTTTCCACATTGAAGTTTGTGATGATCTGCCTAAGGATTCCATTGTCTCTGAAAGTGGATGGATGCATTCTCTCGTGCTCTTACCCTGCACAAACAGATTGAAAATCATCGGGCGAAGAATTGATGTGAACACTCTATTCATTGGTACTACTCAATAAAAGCATCATATTTTTAAAAGTGTACAACTTAAATGGTAGCCTCGACTGTGTGGTTTCAACTTCTAGAGTCATATTGAGCAACTCGTCCACCTCTTGAATCATATCATCATTCCATTTACGGAAGTGGTCTAAAAATGTCTCACAAGAGTTAGAAGGATCAGTTGAAAGGACCTCATCCTCCATATTTAAATCAGACATGTCAGATGAGTGGAGTAGATCCTTATGACCGATCACTTTGTGTACTTCTTGATCACTGACTTGGACCAAAATTGAGATTGATTTTAGGGGAATTTGGGCTGAACATTCATCATTATCATCCCAATAGTCATCATCTTCTAATTCAGTACAGTACACACGTGGAATGGGATCGCTTTCCTCACATTCTGTTTCTAAATTGGGTTAAGGTTTGAATAAACTAATCTTTCCCTCATCATTGGAACCAAGTGTGTCATGTGAGTGAAGTGTGTCATTATCATTACATTTAAAAGACACCCACGTCTCTTGATCATCCTTTTAAACCGTCATCGAGATTGGCTCCTTAGGGAATTAAACCATATGCTTATTTACATAATCCAACTCTTCATTCTAAATTCTGAAGTTCTTCAAAAGTGAGTTAGGATCACTTTCCTAGCATTGCATTTCTAGATAGAGTTGTAGCTGGGTGAACTAGCCTCCGCTATCTTATCAATGTGCAAATTAAGTGCTTCTAACATTTTTCTAATTTCTGTAAGATAGTTTATGTGACTCTGATATGAATTCTCTTGAATTGTTTTAGGTTGGATCTCAAAGGTAGGAGATCCAAGAGAATAATCATTATAACATGTTGTTAGTTTATCTTTCCAATGTTGATGTTTCCACTAATCATAGTCATACAGATCATAGGTGGGAGAATATGATGGTTGTTGATACATATTATCACCCATAATATAATCTCTCATTGTCTTTTTCTTGTTTGATGGTTGATTATAATTCTTACTCCCATAAGTCTGACAACCCCAACATTCACATATTGTTTCCTTAATCCGTGGAGTGTAATTATTCTCCCACATATGATCATGTAAGGACTTCTTAACAGATGGAGCATTATATTTAGGTCGGTTCTCGATGATGGTTTCAGAAAAAGTTTGAGACATAGGTTGATTTCTATCATAATCATACATCTCTCCCCAATATCTCTTATCCATCTCAGCATATTGATGTACCCACTCTTCCATGGTGAAACCCTAATACTAAATCTACTCCTAAAATTTAAAAAATAAAAAATCCTACAGCAATATAGAAAGTAAATAGAAAAGTTAGAAGAAAGTTACCAAATTGGAGAGTTCTATGTTAGGATCCTACAAAACATAAAACAATGTTAATTTCTAAAAACAGAAATTCTAAAATTAGAAAGTTTCTAAAAATAAAATTAGAAATATGAGTTAGTTTTTAAAACAGAAAAAAAAGTTAGTTTCTAAAAATAATTAGCAAAGTTTATAGAAATAAAAAGCAAATTTAGTTTCTAAAATAATTCACAAAACCCTAGTCCTAAAAATAGTAACTAGAAAAATCCTAAACTTAAACTAATTCCAAGACCAGTTAATCTTAGAAAAGTGCAACCATCAATCCCTGACAACGACACCAAAAACTTATTCACCACCCCAAGTATAGGGTCGCGATGTAGTAATAATCTCAGTAAGATCGAGGTCGAATCCACGGGGACTGAAATTGTATGTCTTCTAAAAGCAACTAGAAGTAGAACTAGAAAAAGATGAAAACCTAATCTGGACTACTTGAGAGAGTAATTGTGATAAAAGTAATTAAAACTAATGAAATTAAAGGTGGTAACTAGGGTGCCAAGGATCCACTTGTAATAATTGTAAAGCTAGCTTGCAATGATTCCAGTCCTATCCTATCCAATTGGTAAGAAAAAATTTGTCATAAATTTAAATTTCTCATGGATCTATTCATCAATGGATGAGAGTGGTGAAGATTTGGAAGTGATCCCGTCACCTAACCATGCCCAGGAGACAAGGCAAACAATGATAATTTACCAAACCCACAACCAGTCATCAGAGAATTGTGAAAGTTAGGAGAATTCCATCACCCAACCATGCCCATGAGATGATGGTGAACAACGAGATTGCCTAATTTCATAGTTTCAATACATGAAAAGAAGATATCTCAAGCTATCGCAGATCTATTGTAATTTAAGTCACAACAAACCATTAAAAACTAAAAATATTCCTTCATAATCAAACTACAAAACAAGAGAGTTCAATAAACATGAATCAAAGCATAGAAAAATGCCCCATCACGTTACAAGCTTCACCTCTTAGCCCTAGCTAAGAGGTTTAGCGGATCATAATCATGATGGCTAAAACTCTTTAGAAAATAACATAAAGAGAATTAAAACAAGGAAAGGAAAGAACTCATTAAACCAGCTATGCACTCTCTCTTCACACGTTAACCTCTTCACGTCAGATCTCATGCTCTCTCTCTTTCTCTCCTTTTATAGACACAAGGAGAGTTGGTGCTAGAGTGGTGAAGTTGGTGGAAAATTATGAGAAACGTCCCTATTTCCGCACTCCAAATCACAATAGAATCAGGCTGCGTGCATTCTTGCGCTTGAGCTGCGTTTGGTGTGAATTACTGACCAATCCGACCAATCTGACCACATGGATGCGATCGAGACCTCTCTCTCCATCATTGGGACGGCCTAGATCATTGATCCAACCGTGATCAAGATCATCAAACAGCCCACAGTGGCTAGCTTTCTCGGATGCATGGCCTGTGCACTTGCTTGCACTGAGATGTTCAATGGGCCCACAATCATTGTCAACAGAGTAATCCACTCCGTCCATTGGATTCCTCTTGGAATCTTGGCCTAAGAAACCATGTTTTGATCCATATATGGTGCAACTTAGAGAATTAATCATGTTGCACTATTTTGAACGTTGCAGAATAGCCTTCTTGTGACCTCTATAGCAGGCACGTTTACATGCATGGTTGCATACGGTCAACATGGGTTTGACCAATTCGATCCCTTCTATATGATGGATAACTTGAATCATCCGCATGGGCCATGATGGTGGACCACAAGGATTCGTCCATAACCCCTATTTCATAGCGGGATTGTGAAATCCATTTTTTTCGAATTTGAGCGAGTCAGCGGTTGCTGATCGATTTGACCAGATTTGGTGCACTGCGCATGCTGCTCTTGTGGTGTGCGCATGCACTACAAGATGGCGTCCACTGCGATGAATCTTGGAAATCCGTTCCGTCCATCCACTTTGCCATCTAATTTAAATGGCTAAGTCCAAAATTGAGGCATATCAAGAGATCAGGTGGGCCCTAAATTGGCGATTTGGTGGCTGATCTTCCCATCAGGCCACTTCCACAAATATCTAATGGTTGAAATTTTACATGTATGGTTACTTTATGATCCTCAGACCAGATATAAAGTTTCATGCCAAATGGATGGTGGGAACCCTATGATCTTGCATTCAGGACGATTCTCAAGCTTCTTTTTCTTCAATCACTTGATTTTCTAGGATCTTTAGTGTGTGAATTCTTTAATCTTGGTCCCCTAAGATCCGTCCCTTGCCTTGGTGATTCTTGAGCATCAAATTCATACTTTTAACACCCTTTTTCAGTCAAGCTCTTAAATTCACCTTGCAACAAAAACATGATTAAAATGAAACATTTAAGCATTATCATGTTCATGAAACCAAGCAATAATTGGGGTCTAATATGCAATATTTGACCCTCAACACCTGATGGATCCTAAGTTCCAAAAGTATATTTATCATAATCGAGATGGTGATGTTCAGGAGTAATGCAGTCAAGTCCATGGTAAGAGGACTATTGGTAGATGTTTCTATGACTAGCATATAGTTATTTTATGCATCTCACATATGATCACCCTCCATCATTGATTAAGACATCGCTTTGCATAGATTATCACTTTTGGCAGTTCTTTCATTATGTCTTTCATGTTAATTTATCTTGCATACTTATCATAAGGATTTGCACTCATTAAGTTATAAAACTTGTCTTCTAACCACTCAAGTAAAGGATATAAAGAAGAAAAACAAATAGCAGCCACGAGTTAGGCATCACGTTGGGGGACTGATTTGACTTTTGGAATTTTGAATTGTATATGATATATATATGAATCGTGCAAACAGATGATGTACTTTTAGAATTCTGTAGTACCCGTTTACTTGTATATAGATATTACTTATCTTGTCTCTGATGTTCCTCTTTTGTGAAGAATGAATGGTGAGACTTATCCTTTACATTACCATGTCAGACACCGAGCTTGGGACATAATTTGTGGGCATTAGGTACCAATCCCAGAGTTCGGTTTGTCGGATCTTGTAGATATAGCAGTCATATAAGACTATCGGATCTAGGGTGTGACATGAAGCCTGTAGGAGCAAGCGTAGGATTCTTTCTCACCACATTTCTCATCATTTGGCCTCTGGTCATCTGTAGGAGAATCGACTTAGCAACTACACAATTTTGAACCTTCGACCTCCGACTGGAAACAACAATCCATTCATCTCCTTTATCTTGCGAGAGCGGTGATACAGACATCACTCTGGCAATAGCTCGTGAAGTACTATTTTTAGTCAACATTGACGTACTTGGGATAAACTAATTCTTCGAACTCGGAGAATGATTATAAGCATATTCCACTACGAATCTAGTGGGGATGAAGTAAAAAATTGTTTTGCTGGAAGCGATTGCCATTGGTTGAAATTGGAACCTGTCTGTTGTAGAGTAGTTCTGGTAGAGGACAAAATGACATTAATTAGTATTTATTTACAAATTCACTTTATCTGGGAGATGAAAGGAAGGATATTCCCATTGAGAATTTCCATTTTGGTGTCTATATAATGCCAAACCAAGATGAAATTCTCTAAATAGTTCTCCAAGTTAATATTAAGTAAGATAATAAAAATCCCCAGTGGAGTCACCATTTTCTTTCTACCAAAAACGAAAAGTATTTGATTTAGGAATTATCTTACTTAATAATAATAAAGAAAGAATGAAGAGAATAATCATCGTATTTTATTTATTCTGAGTTCAATTACATCCTTCTTATCCTTTGATTCCAAGATAAAGTATTCATAAAAGAAATATAAATATTAAATGATCTTGATGTTCGCTTCGGCAACATTTGGGATCGTAGCATGATCTTCTGATTGGAAATATCATTGTGCTAGAATGGTATTCATCTTAATTAATTTAATTTCTTCTGTAATTCTTTGGTTCTTCATCCTGAATCAGGTCCCTTTTAGTGTCTTTAAGATGAATAACTTTTATTCCAACTCACTGTCCGTGCAATGGACCCCATGCGTGACAGTAGGTTCCCTGATTCCACCATTGTGCATAACATCTCGTTGCACGAGCCGCCCATTGCACGCTGCGTAATAGATACTTTGAATACCTTGATTCTACTACAGTCCAAAATCTTCTCTGCTGCTCTAAAATCTTTCAAATGAATCAAATGAAGAAGATGGTGGGGTATTTATAGCCTCCCGCATGTGGAAACCCTTGCATTCGAACAACCAGCATCCACAAAGACTCATCGCGCGTTGACTTCCATTGCACGCTAACCCTATTGCATGCTAACTTCCACTGCGCGCCACGCAACACAACTACAAAAACTTATATTGTGCATTACGCAACCAGAAACTATAAAAAACTTATTTTTAAAAAATTTTTCTTCTTTTTCAATCAATTTTTATGCCTTAACATTCTAGTGTACAAGTTTGTCTTCCTTCTCTTATTTGCTATCTCATTATCCAATTTCGTCTTCATCCTCATCATGGTTCTATTCCATTTGACTATCTCATGACGTGTATTGCATTACACTATAATGTCCAAGTTCCAACGTCTAAGGCCCTGGAATTTGTTTTGCCTTTTAACAATACCAATCTAAATAAGATGAATCTGGAATATCTTCCTGGTCAATGTGACGACGAAGAAGAGGAAGAAGCACCTGCACCACTAGAAGACACGTCCATGAATGATATCTTTGCTGAACTCGATGAGTCAAATGATCCAGTTAATCCATATTTTTAGCATTCTTAGGTGGATGATCGACTTAAATCACTGAAAGAGAAGGTCACGGCATTACAGGTTTCTCAAGAAAACCTAGCGCAAACTCATAAATCCTCTATGAAGTACATGAGATGTACTTCCACCGTATTGTAAGGAGTTTGCATCAATGGGTCCTTCCATGTTAGCTCCATCTTCCTCAGGATTTGACTGAGTTCTTTTTACTTATTTTATATCTATGGAGTTGTATAACTAATATTTTACTTGGTTTGTTGGATAACTGCTCTTAACTCTGCTTGAATGATTGTTCCCTACCATTGACATTTTAATATGCTATTTCATGTGCTTTCCTACATATTCCTGTGACTAAACAATATATATATCACTGTATGGAAAAACAAAGTAAATCTCATTTGTCTCCAAAGTATGACTACATCTCTGAGTCTCATATACATATACATAAACAAAAAAAAAAAAATATTCAAAATAGTCCTACTGAAGTCCCCTCGATCCAGGTCGCCTACGGGAAGCCGTCGTGATACTGCATATACGAGAACTCATCCTGGTCCTCGTCGATCTCTGGCTCCACCTCCTGGATCTCGGCCTCACCTGCATCTACAACAGGGTCTGGTGGGTGTTGCAAACACCATCTCGTAACGTGGGAATGAGTGATCAACTCAGTGGAATCATAGAGCAAGGATTAGCATATTCACAATTCAATCATGCGATAATAGTAAAGCAGTAAATCAGACAATCCTAATACTGTTGTTAATGCAAGATGACATGACGTGATGTATGCCCTCACCGACGATCACCCTCATGCGGCAACATCTTACGACCGCGGCATGCCACACTCCCTAGAGTGCTCCACATCTTCCAGGCACATGCAATGCTATGGTGATATGATTTCCAAGTTGTTATTAGTCCATTCAAACAGCAGGATTGGGAAACTAAGGTACTTCCCTTGTATCAATCCCAACACAGATCCTGTCTAGGGTCGTCACTCCTAGTAATCTCATACGATGTATATTTCGTAGGTCACTGCAAGGGCTGTCAGGGCTGTTGCTCGCACTCGTTGCACCGCTCCCCCATCACCTTATCAATACAGGCCTACCGTACTCTACTGCAACGGAAGGGTCGTCGCCTCCCGTGGACTCAGAAAATGCTCGCGGTCACTACAAAGGGCTCGTCGCCTGATCAATGTAGGCCGACAGCTAGAATATAGTGTCCCATACCACCATAATCTGCTCACGAGTCTAGGTGCTCACTGGTCACTACGGGGAGGTTTGTGGCCCCAGCGTAGGCCGACAGCTCGACCACGGTGTCCCATACCACCATGCCCGGCCCATGAGTCTTCGTGGATCAAGGTACCATGGTTAACAGGGTTTACAATGGTAAGTTCAGTACCCTAGGTTCAAGCAGTTATGACTCATACAAGGTGAACATACATCGGCCAGTCGGGTTGCTTGACGGGCTCGACTAGCGCGATCGCATCTCAAGTCGAATGACATGAAGTGCGTATAACACTTCGAATGGCCTAACCACTGTCGCCAACTCTAAACACGAATCACGTTCATCGATGCGTCGTTCGTGGCTATGACCAGTCAGCCACGAATTCGCTCGGTTACCGACTGCCTGGACTAAGTCTAGTCCCAAACATTTATGGAATCACATTAGCAATATATGTAAAGGTATTGGAATTTAGATACAATCATGTGAGCATGTTAACACATGTTATAACATTCAACTTAAACAAATCTTCAAACACATACATTCCACGCATGTAATGGAATCATGCATATGGTCAACATGTAGGAAATCATTTAGGTCAGCATATTAACTAAGAAATCAATCTCAAACTACCACATAACATCATTTAATTCAATACATACAAATACAAGCATTTAAACAAACACATACACTACACACTTAAGTCTACATATAGTATGTCGACCCAAAGTGCGCAACTAGGAGAATCTCTTCACCAAACTAATTATATACGCATTCCTAACTTCCTAATGCGACAACAAACCATGTCATTCACGTCAGAAAAATATGGATGTAGACCGTACTTCCTACAAATGACTAAAATGCCCTAAATCTCATATTCTTCGTTAATTTATGAAACAGGAAACAGAGAGCATGTTGTACATGTCAAACGGCGGTGCCGTCGATAATCTACTATTAAACGACATTGAAAGCGTTGTAAATCGTCAATCAAAGCGTCTAAAATCCTCACCTAGTCTCTTACGGATGCGGGATTTTGAACGGAGCGTGTACGCTTCGTCTACGGCAGTAGGAGAACCTGTTTTACGAAATACGTTAGCTAACACGCTACGAATCCAAGTAATCCCTAAATCAGCAACTTTTAGGGTCGTTTCATACTTGAAAAAGTGGAGAAATCACCGTCCAGGTGATTGGGAAGAGTTGCTGAAACAGCAGCTATCGGTGGCTCGGAAGCGGGAAAAATCCCTTCCAATCTCTCTCTCAAACTCTCTCTCCTTTTCTCTAGGGTTTGCAATTTTCGGATGGGAGAGAGAAATGAGGGTTTTAATCCCTTTTATAAGATTAAAAACGCCAGAAACAGGCTCCGGAACGAAGTTTACTTGGTGCCTATCCATTTCGGGGCTGTTTCGGCCCAAAAGTTACTTTCTGGTGGTCCCCTGGTCGATTGCGATCCGACTTAAGCTCATGCATACCAGATGTAGCACGTATTAAGTTTTCAGTCTGGCAGGGTTCGCATATCGCACGTGGCGGACCAGTTTCAGTTCAGCGGTCAACGCATGTAGATCAGGGCTGAAAGTCTCATGATAATAAATAGAAATTTTTCCTGATCCGAGGGTGTAATCTGGATGAATTCTGATGGTCAGAACGCTTAATTTGAATTTAAATTTCCAATTCTGTCCCTATTCGCGGTCGCTTCAGTCCGGGTTCAACGGAATAGTCTGTGATTATCGGTTTGACTTGATTTTTGAAATGATTGTCAAGTCCAGCTGGGCGGTTCTAATGGTCTAAGATAGGAAGTATCGAACCTTCGACGCGCGGTCTAAATCCAATACAAGAATTCAATGTGGTCCAGAGAACAGACCTGCTTAGAGTTTGATCCGAGGTTATAGAGTATTGTAGAGTTGTTTGTTCTACTCGATTTGGGTCTTGCAGAACGTATTTAAAGTGATCAGGGACTATTTCCCAGCTACTCTAGCGTTGCGCTAGCTAACTTACGCTTAATTTTCATGGAAATTAATTTTACGCGATTTCGGGTCGAGTTGGTACTCGAGCCCAAGTACGGATTTTTCATGGGCGTTACACTAAGTGTTTGTCATGAAATTGACAAAGGGGGAGATTATAAGTGTTATTATGTTTAAAGCACAAGTTACACCTAGTTTGTCAAATTTCATCTTGTCAAAACAACTTAGCAAGTCATGTTTTAGTCAAGCTCAAGTTCAAGTTCAAGCTCAAGTTCAAGCTCAAGCTTAAGTTGAAAACCAAGCTAAATCTACTAAAAGTGCTAGTAGAAGATCAAGCTCCTTTGTAAAGTTCTACTCCTATGAAATTCAGTCCTTACAGGTATTATAAACCCTAGAAAGACCTTATGTTTAGGTGCTTTCAATACCAATTTAAATTTGGGTTTTTATACTTATTGTAGGTTAAATTTTGACTAGCATGAGTTCTTCCTTGACTAGTCTAAGAAATTTCTAGACTAGTCCAAGCAACAGTCGAAGTATAGCAAAATTTCTGTTGAATCTTCGACTAATCGAGTGGTATCTTCGACCAGTTGAAGGTTCCCGACTCGAACTCCAACAACTAAAATTAGTTCGAATTCAGCTTGCTCGACCAGTCGAAGACCTCCTTCAACCAGTCAAGTAGGTCCTTCGACCAGTCAAAGATCTGTTAGATCTTATCCCGCTCGAAATTGAAAATTTTTTGGAACTGAATCTAGTGCTTATACCAGCCAAAGGCTGCCTTAGACCATTTAACGGAACAAACTTTCTGCCTATAAATAAAGGTTCTTTCTCAATCCAAAAAGAGAATTCAAACCTATCAAAGCCCTTATTCAAGAGAGAGAGAGGCTTCATTTATCGTCAAGCTATCCAGTGGTATTTATAATTTTTTTATAACTTTTTCATTAATTCCTTTATCTCAAAACTTTGCCATTCTGATTTTATAAATAGTGTTTACTCATATTGAGATTTAAGGAAATTAATGCAAGTAGCCTTTGGTTTAATCTTAATTAAAATCAAATAGAACCTTGGACCTTTTCTATTGGACTGAACAATGAACATTCGTCATTCAAGAAAAGCATTCTACAGCTACTTCTTCTACGGTGAAGATAAGTATTATTTTTACTTTGTATTTAGTTTTTTTGAGATAGCCAGAAAATCTCAGAGTTAGTTTTTTTGAGATAGCCAGAAAATTTCAGAGATTAGTTTTCCCTGGGATAAGTCAAAAAATCTTAATGAGAGGTTTCTTTATTTTTGATAGCCCTTTAAAATCACAATTGTATCAGGTTTTAAGGTGACCATGTGAAAACCTTATTCATAGTCAAAGTCGAGATTACGTGGTTAGTAATCTTAAGAGTGGAGTAGGTGTGGCTATTTGAGAATAGTTGTTGACACATTGAACCACTATAATTCGTAGTGTTGTGGTGAATGTTTTTGATACTTTTGTAGTGAATGGTTATAATTTCTTTTATACAAAAGTGGTAAATGTTTGTAATAGATAGTTTTATTTACTCTTGCTTAGTTTGAGATTTTGATTCTTATCCTATTCATGAAATAAGGTTGTCCTGTCTAACTGGTTTGGGTGAAGGTTGTCCTACGAATCAGTTTAAATTAACTTTTCAGTACTAGTGCGATTGAGATCTCTGATTTATTTATTTATTCAACATTTTATTTGATTATTTGGCATAGTCCTATTCACCCCCCTCTAGGACTTCTTATGCTTTCATTTTCAAGTGGTATCAGAGCTAAGTTGCCATTTTTTTGCATTAAGTTTCTTGAGTTAAAGATCTAGAGCTTTAATATATCAAATTTCAATAGTTTATCTATTACTGGGCCACCACTTTTGAATGACTCTAACTATTCATACTGAAAGACTAGAATGAGAATTTTTCTAAAATCCATAGATGAAAGTGTGTGGCAAGCCACTGTGATTTGAATGGAAACTTCCCATGACTGAAGTATTAAGCAATGATGAAACTAAATCTATGAGAGAAACTGCATTCTATTTATGGATTGTAGCTCAGAAAGTGAAATAAGTGCTAATGTTAAAACCTTAAATGCCATAACTTACACTCTATCGCTTGATGAATTCAAAAGAATTATTTTATATGATACAACTAAGCAAGCATGGGACATCCTTGAAATGACACATGAGGGAACTTCTATAGTCAAGAAATCAAAAGTTCAAATCCTCACTTCCAAATTTGAGGAAATATGTATGAAAGAAAATGAAACTTTTATGGACTTCTATATGAGACTAAATGACATGGTAAATTTCATGTGGGGCCTAGGAGATAGAAACCCATAAAGTAAGGTTTGTGCAAAAATACTACGATATCTTCTTGAGATATTCAATTCTAAAGTTACTGTCATTCAGTAATTGAGAGATATTGATCTTATGAGGGTTGAGGAGCTAGTTGGATCTTTACAAACATTTGAGTTGAATTTTAAAGTTCCTAAAAGTAAGTCTATTGCTTTTAAAACTTCTAAATCTACTTCAAAAGAAAGTAGTTCTAATTCTGATTTTGAAGAAAAAGAAGATGATATGGCAATGTTAGCTAAAACGTTTTATAGAATTTTTAAAAACAAGAATAGATCAGATTGCAAAAATGAACTAATAAAAGAAAATGAAAATATAATTCTTGGAAATCTAAAACCAAGGACAATCAATGTTTCAATGTTGAGGGTCAAATATTACATATTGGACCCCATTTATTACTTGGTTTTATAAATATGATAATGTTTAATGTTTTATTTTAATCATGTTTGTGTTGCAAGGTGAATTTAATAGCTTGGATTGAAAAGGATGATAAAAGCATGGATTTAACGCTCAAGAATCACCAAAGTCAAGGATGGATCTTATGGGACCAAGAATACAGAATTCACATGCCATAGATCTAAGAAAACCAAGTGAGGAATGAAGAGCATTGATGACTTGAAGTGAAGAAAAGGAACCCTAAGAATCAACATCCTTCAACTAGTCTAAGCCCATCCTTAACCAGTCGAAGGATCCGGCTCGACCAGTCGAAGATTTCTAGACTCGAACTCTAGTGACAAAATTTTCAAACATCTCGTCATCCTCGACCAGTCAAAGGAAACCCTCGACCAGTCAAAGGTTGTCCTTGACCAGTCTAAGGTTAAGCAGATGACACGCGAATTGTAAAAATTTGAGACAATTTTTGAATTTTTCCAACTCGATGCGAAAGTTGGAGTTGCAAAACTATAAATACGGGACCATAAGATGTTCCTAAGCATCTTCTAAGGTTTGAGGAGTAGAGCAAAAGTATGGATAAGCCATCGCCAAGAATTTTTCTTCCTTTTCATTAGTTGTTGTTGTGCTTTTCTTAAGAGATTTTAGTTCAATCATGTCTATGGTTGGCTAAACCTCTTAGCTATGGCTAAGAGGTGAAGTTTGTAGCATGATTGAGATGTTTGCTTTGTTTTGATTCATATTTTGTTGAACTCTCTTGGATTATAGTTTGATTTTAAAGGAATATTTTTAGTTTTTAATGGTTTGTTGTGACAAATTACAATAGATCTACGATAGCTTGAAATATCTTCTTTTCCTGAAATGACATTGTGAAATTAGAAAATCGTATTGTTTACCATCATCCCTTAGGCATGGTAAGATGATGGAATCCTTCCTAACTTTCACAATTCTCTTATGATTGGTTGTGGGATTGGTAAATCCTGTTGTTTACCTTGTCTCTTGGGCATGGTTAGGTGATGGAATCACTTCCAAATCCTTACAACTCTCATCCATCGATGATTAGATCCATGAGAAGTTTAGGGATTTAAAAAATCTCTTCTTACAAATTGGATAGGATAGGACTCTGATTCTATTTGTGTCCTTGAATCAAGTAAGGTAATAACTGAGAACCTACAAGTGGATCCTTAGAAACCCTAGTTACCATCTTTGAATTTATTTGTTTTAATCACTTTAATCACAATTACTCTCTCAATTAATTCAGATTTAGATTCATATCTTCTTCTAGTTCTAATTCTTGTTACTCTCATAATACACATGAGATCAGTCCTTGTGGATTCGACCTCGGTCTCACTGAGATTATTACTACATCGCGACCCTACACTTGGGGTTATGAACATTCAACTATCATGAATATGGGCATTTCGCTAATAAATGTCCTAAAAAGGATAGGTCAAAAGGAAAGGACATGATTGCTACTTGGGATGAATCATCTGACTCTAAAAGCATTTCTAAGTCTGATGAATTAAAACAAGAGAATGCAAATACAAATGATGTGAAAGCATTTATAACCATATCCAAAGTCACTTCTTCAAATAGCTGTAATATATCTGACTATGAAAATCTCAAGAGTGATCCTGAAAATGAAAATGAAGACGACCTTCAAGATGCCTATAATGCCCTATACAGAGAAAGTTGTCAAATTGTTATCAAATTGAAAATTTAAAAAGGGAAATATGATAAACTAAAAGAAGAACTTGAAAATATAGTTTTAGAAAAATCTCATTTTTCAGATTGTCTTGGAAAAATAAAATTAGATTTAAGTTTTAAATGTTCTGAATTGAAAAATATCAAAACTGAAAATAAAAAAATAAAACTTAAAGTTTCTTCCCTTTTGAGTTTAAAGGACACTTAGAAATATACCCATGGTGACCAAAATCTTGAAAAATTCTTAACCTCATCTAGAAAATGTAGTGACAAATCTGGTCTGGGTTATATTAAAGGTAACTCTTCAAAATCCAAAGACTCTACTCTTATTTTTGTAAGAGGAGAATCTTCTAACTCTAAAGGTAAGACTTTAAGAGATTTTAATCATAATGATTTCAAAAACTTAAAACCCTTTCAAGTTCATAAAAATAATAAAACCATCAGCTATGAATATCAAAAGAATAATAGATCTCACTTAAATGAAAAAATAGTTGACCTACTTAAAGCGCTTCCGAAATCCAACTCGAATGTTTGTGGAGTTTATAGAGAAAGGAAAAATCCTAACTCTCAAATGTAGCGAAACTCAAAAGTCACTCTTAAACCTAGAATCGTTATGAAATGGGTTCCAAAGGTTAAGTGTCTTATAGTCCACGCAGCTTTCAAAGCCATTTGCCATTCAAAATGGTACCTGAATAATGAATGCTTAAGACTTATGACAGGTCACAAGGTGATATTCATGAATATCAAAGAAGTTAATGGCCGTTCAGTTACTTTCGGTGAGGCTAAGGTACTGTACAACTTCCTAACCTTCCTCCCTCTAAAAATGTGATTTATGTTGAAGGTTTAAAATATAACGTATCTCAAATTTGTGATAACAAACACAGTGTGAAATTTGTTTATCATAGATGTGAGATAATAAATGAGAAAGGTAATATAATATTAAATGGTCGTAGGACCTTCGAAAATTGCTATATTATCGATAACTCTTGCTCATTTAACCATTCATGTTACATGGTCCAAACAGACAAGATTGAACTTTGGCATAATCGTCTTGGACATATTAACTATAGAGATTTGTATAAGCTGAGCAAAAGAGATCACTTTACGTAGCTTACCCAAGCTAAAAAAGATTTTAAAAAAAAGTATGTGGCGCATGTCAAATTAGTAAACAAACCAGGAGTAGTCACAAGAAAGTGAACTCCTTAGCCACAACCAAACCACTAGAACTACTCCATATGGATCTAATAGGACCAACTAGAACTGAGAGTAGAGGTGAAAAGAAGTATTTTCTAGTCAATGTTGATGATTACACCAGATATACTTGGGTATCCTTTTTAAGAGAGTTATCAGATACTCTTGACGAAATTAGAAGAATTTTAAAACATATTCAGACTGAAAAAAAGATATTTGTGATAAAAATTAGAAGTGATCATGGCACAAAATTTGAAAATAGAAATTTTGAGAAGTATGATGATCATGGTATATCAAATGAGTTCTATACTCCCAAAACACCTTAATAAAATGGAATTGTTGAAAGAAAAAATAGAGTTCTATAGGAAATGACTACTATAATGTTAAATAGCACGAAACTACTAAAAAATTTATGCGCTGAAACTGTCAATACGACATATTATATTATAAATCGAGTTTATATTTAAAAATTAAACATTAGAACAGCTTATGAACTATGGTTTAATAAAAAGTCTATTATTAAATATTTCAGGACTTTTGGATGTAAATGCTTCATTTTAAGAGGCTGAGAAATTTTGGAAAATTTTAATGCCAAGAGTGATGAGGGAATTTTTCTAGGTTATGCCTTAAATAGTCGTGCTTACCAAATTCTTATAAAATAACTAGGGTGATTCAGGAATCCATAAATGTGGTAATTGATAATCAACAAATCACACCCACTCTAAGTCAAGATGATGATGAAGTTAGTATAATTGATATACCTGACTCTTCATCCAAATTAGTTGATATTGAAATAAGATCAGTCAAAGACCATCCAACTAATTAAATACTTGGTAACCATAGTACTGGTGTACAGATAAGAAGACAATTGGAAAATATCTATAATCGTGTTTGTTTCATTTCCCAAATTGAATCAACCAATGTAAACGAAGCACTTACCAATAAAAGTTAGATAGTAGTCATGCAAGAAGAACTAAATCAATTTATCAGAAATGATGTGTGGTACTTGGTTTCTAGACCTTCTGGTAAACATATAATTAGAACCAAATAAATTTTTAAGAATAAAAATGATGAAATGGATAATATTATTAGAAATAAGGCTAGACTAGTTGTACAAGGGTACACTCAGATAGAAGGTACTGATTATGATGAAACCTTTACACCGGTTACACGCCTTGAATCCATAAGATTATTTATTTCAATTGCATGTCATAAGAAATTTAAAATATATCAAATAGATGTCAAAGATACATTTTTAAACATGAGGAAGTTTATGTTGAACAACATAAGGGTTTTGAGGACCCAAAATCTCCAAATCATGTATATCGTCTTAAAAAGAAAGTTTATGGGTTGAAACAAGCTCCCAGGGCATGGTACGAAAAATTAACTAAATTTTTACTTAGTCATAACTTCATTATAGGTAGTGTTGATAAAAATTTATTTGTAAAAAAATGTAATGGTCATATTCTAATAGTTTAGATTTACGTTGACAATATAATTTATGGATCTACAAACACTAACTTATCCATTGAGTTTGTAGATCTAATGAAATCCAAATTTGAAATGAGAATGGTTGGTGAACTAAACTACTTTCTTGGATTACAAGTTAAGTAATACGAATATGGTATATTCATATCACAAACTAAATATGCCTTCAACCTTGTAAAAAGATTTGGGTTTAAGAATGAAAAAAAGTTTGATACTCCAATGAGTACAACTCTTGAACTCTCAAAAGATGAATCAGGTAAAAGTATAGACTCCCATTTATATAGAAGCATAATTGATAGTCTCTTTTACTTAACTGCTAGTACACCTGATATTACTTTTAGTGTTGGAATATGTGCCTAATATCAATCCAATCCTAAAGAATCACATGTAATTATTGTTAAACGGATAATCAAATATGTTGCAAGTTCTGCTAATTTAGGACTTTTGGTATCCGCATGATACATTCTTACAAATTACTAGATATACTGATGCAAACTTGGCTA
This sequence comes from Magnolia kwangsiensis, assembly GCA_037074715.1. Taxonomy (NCBI): domain Eukaryota; kingdom Viridiplantae; phylum Streptophyta; class Magnoliopsida; order Magnoliales; family Magnoliaceae; genus Magnolia; species Magnolia kwangsiensis. Next base: position 72,796,507 of record CM073575.1, on the reverse strand, counting down.
AAAATATTGACGATAGAAAATCTACCAGTGGTGAATGTTTCTACGTGGGGAACTGTTTAGTTTCATGCCTCAATAAGAAATAAAACTCTATATCACTCTCAACTATTGAAGTTGAATATATTGCAGCTGATAGTGCCTGCACTCAACTCATTTGGATGAAAAGAATGTTAGCTGATTATAGCATTGCACAAGATACAATGACATTATATTGCAATAATTTGAGCACAATTAATATTATAAAAAATCCAATCCAACATTCTCGTACAAAACATATCAATATTCGTTACCATTATATTTAAGAACTAATTGAAGATAAGAGTGTTATGCTAGAATATATTTACAAGGCCTGTATCCTAGTCCATATCGTTCCTTAGACTCCGGCAATCCTTCCCGTCGAACTCCGGCAACCCGTGACCCTAAGTCACATCCTATAAATCTGAGTCGACTCGACCCGAAACTTATACCATTGCGACCGTGTCGTCACCACGGTTCTAATGTCACATCTTACGCATCGATGCAATACCCAAGCTAGGAGTTGTGGGTTTACATTTATTTCAAGGAAAACACCACGTATTTTGAATCCCGAGGGAATCTCTACCCAATCCATCACATCAATCAATCAATATTAGTCAAGTACACATCCCATCACAACCCATCCCTCTCTTACACAAGCCATCCCCAAAGTCAACCCTCATGTCGCTCACACCCATCACTCATCCCACCACAACCTCTCTCCCTCTCATTCTCTTCACCATTTTCAAGAAACCAAGAGAGGACCATCCAAGCTTCCCAAGGAGAGTCAAGTGTGGCTCACTTCCTACCCCCTCATCTCTTATCCTAGCCCTTCAATCTTCATCATCCTCCATTAAAATTGAAGTAGAGGAGCTTAACATTCCAAGGAGCCTAGAAGATTAGCAATCGATGGGTGTTTTGTAGGATTAGATTGTGTTTTGATGATGAGCCAAGTGAGGCCTACCGATTGATGGTATGAATCTCACTTTGGACTCTATGTGTGGTCGATGGCCCACCATGATTCTTATGATCATCCCATGATGGGGCCATCCTCCATGGACCCTATCATGATGTTTATTTTTCCCTTTATGGAAAGAGAATCTCCATTGTTGATTTTTATGATTTAGGGCTCACATGATTTGGGACCCATTTTGATGTATGTATTGTATTTATAGGGCTCATAGTGGCGTAGCCTGTAATGCCCTGAAAATCGAGGGTCAAGCAAAGCTCAACTCTCGAATTCCAAAGCATCACTTATACAACATAAATAATGATGTTTAAATATTGTCCATATTAGTGCATTAAACATGAGTGAGATTATACTAAATCAGCATATCATACTCCAAAGTTAATGTAATTAAGTAAGCGGAAGACTGAGATAAATATATGTAAAGTAAATATGTGTTTCATAACCTCCAGAGTATAAAAGTGCTACCGGGATAAATATATACATAATAAATTTCAAAATATACCATATATCAAAAGGTAAATGTTCTACTAATCCAATATCCCTATAATCTCGATGACGTAACTCTAGGTTTATACTGACCCGCCTGAGAGCTGAACGTAGGAGAACTCCTCTTCCTTGTCAAAGAAGTCTGGCTCCGTCGCGTAAGCCTCGTCGTAACCTGCATCTAAATCAAAATTTGGTTAGTGTTTTAAAACACCATTCCAGAGTGGGAGTGAGTGATCAACTCAGTGGTACTATAAGGCAAAGGTTAACATGTTATCAATTCAGTCAAGTAGTAATGATAAAGCAGTACAACAATCATATCTTAAGTACTCTTGTTAATGCAGGGATAGTATGCTGTAATGATGCATGCCCTCGCCTGCACTCCCTCGGCGACTTCATCTTACGATCGCGCATGACAAACTCTCGAAAAGTGCGCTTCCTTGCCAAAGCACATGTAATGTTGTGCATGATTGTGTTAGCCAAGTAATTTATTAGGCTTATTCATACAACAAATTTGGGAAGCAAAGGTACCTCCCTTTTATATCATTTACCCAAACAAGGATTCATCTAGGGTTGTCAATCCTAGTTAATCATATACGATAGGCAAGTTATAGTGCATCACCCCTGATTAAAGCAGTGGATAGGTAAGTTCATGAGTTTACACACGAGGTCGCTACAAGGAGGCTCGTCACCTGAACGTAGGCCTAATTTATATTTGAAGTCATTATAGGAGGCTCGTCACCTGAACATAGGCCTAATTTATACTTGAAGTCATTATAGGAGGCTCGTCACCTGAACGTAGGCCGACATCTTGAATATGGTGTCCCATAAACCACCATGTTCTGCTCACGATTTTGAATTGCTCACTGGTCACTACGGAGAGGATCATCACCCTAACATAGGCTGACAGCTCGACCACGATGTCCCACACACCACCATGTCTAGCCCATGAGTCTTAGCAGATCTTTGTACCATGGTTGAAATGGGCTTTACATTGGTAAGAAATACCTTCCTTAGATTCAAATAATAGTCTCCATACATGGTAAACACACAATAGGCCAATCGGGTTATTTAACAAGTGCGATTGGTACGAGCATACGTTGAATTGATCAACATAAAGCGCATAAGTACTCTGCGTGGCCTAACCATTGTCGACAATCACCGTACAACTCGGATTCCTCGAACATATCCAATGTGGCAAAACTAGTTCGGCCATTCAATCAAGAGTCATTACCGATTGCCTAGACTATGTGGTAGTCCCAAACATACTTAAATGCAGTAGGGAATCACATATGTTACTCATGAAAGCATTTAACAAACAATTCAAACATAATCCTCATTTGAGTATTTTATCAAACACATTGAACATGTTGACATAAATATGCATTTAATCATAAATTATATAGTGGCAATTTACATTACATGAAGGAAATTATAGATATGGATAAGGTAGTTGCGAATCCTATCTTAACGCCCTTATTAAATATGATTCATCAAACAATTTCTTATTCTGTCATTTTATCAAACATTTAGACTACACATTACTACTTGTGTGAACTAAATTAGTCATAGCATATATTATGGTAAATCCTTTCGCAAAGGAGTTGTCATACATACAACAAACATGTATTCTAGATTAATAGTCAAGGAAATCATAAATCAGAATTGCACTTTCATTCAAACATTTTAACAAACACATGTAATGCATTATATAGTCACATAGTTCACACACATGTATAGTTTATCGAGTACATCGTAACTAAAATCATATAACAACAATCAAGATAGACATAAATCATTACTGACATTAAAATTCTTGAAAACCATAACCTAAACATTTATAGTTCGCACCTTTCGTTGGATTTCTAAATTCAAACTCGGTTCGAAACCTAGGTCTCCATCTACAAAACAATGGTTACCTGAATCACGAAATAGGTTAGTTATTTCATCAATTCCTCCATTTAGATTCCTAAATTAAGATTAGGGTTAGGATTTCTTACCCAAATCGAAGCTAGAATCGATGGTGTAGCGATGATGGGGTGGTGATTCGGTATGTGGAGTAGTGGGAGTGAATCCCAGTAACAATCTGCTGATCTGTCTCTCTGCTCCTCACTCTTTTCTCCTTTTTACTCTCTTCTCTCTCCTAGGGTTAGATAAATTCATATAGAATGAGAGAGAGGTGGTTTAAGAGTCTTATATAAGCTTAAAATTGATGTCAATGGCACCAGGGACATGGTATACTTAGGTTATAGCCAAAGGGTGTTTATTTTTGACAAACAGGGCCCTTAGGAAGGTCCATTTCTCACTTAAGTCTTGCAGCAAGTTCTCTGACAATGGATCTATGCTAGGACTATATTTATGGTGCAATCTGACAAACAGATCGGTCTTGAAGCACCTGCATCAGATCAACGGTCGTCGTTACTCGATCAGGGCCATAAGTACACCAATAGGTGTAGGGAAATTTTCCTGATCCATAGGTGTAGTTGGGTCAGAAACTAATGGTTTGAAGTCCTCAGTTTTGCCCGCAAGTGAATGTCTAATTCACTTAAGTTTGAGTTTATTTTCTAAAGATATTCGCGTTTCTCACACACTTCACTCCAGGCTCAAGTTGTACGTTTCTGGATACCATTTGGGCTCGATTCCCATGGCGGCTATCAACTCTAATAATGCGGTCATAAAGTCATAGTTTCGTAGTAATCAGACTTTCGACATGCGGTCATAGTCCAATACAGAGTTTCAATATGCTCCCGAGATCAACTGGGTTTTGGGATTTCTCCTAAGTTTTCAAGTAATGTTGAGCTAGTGATTTTAATGGTTTTGGGTCTTGCAGTCTGTATAAATAGTGGTTCAAGAAAATCCATCGAGTAATATATTTTAGTACTTAATTAATTTTTGTCTAATTTCCACAGTATATAGTCTTTAAGGATTTCTGCCTGAGGTGGTATTCGGGTCCTTATACGGATTTTTTCAATACGTTACAATCTACCCCCCCTTAAAGAAAATTTCATCCCTAAAATTAGTACCTTTTCATACTCCTCGAGGATCTGAAGGTAGTTCTTACGGACTTTAGCTTCCGTTTCCTAGGTCTCCTCTTCTTCAGTGTGGTGAGTCCACAATATTTTCACAAGAGGGATAACTTCACTGCGCAAACTTGTTCCTTCCTATCTAGGATATGTGTTGGTCGAAGTACAAATGTAATATCTTCACTTAGCTGCACCTGCTCCCACTTAATAATGTGAGTGGGATCAAGAATGTATTTCTTCATCATTGATACGTGAAATACATTGTACATGCTGGCGAGTGGTGTGGGCAAGGCGAGATGGTTTGCTACCACACCCACTCAATCCAAAATTCAGATGAGCCTGTGAATCTCAGCGCGGGGAAACCTTAAGAAACACATGGTCCCCAACCTCAAATTCCAATTGTCACTGTCATGTATTGGCATAACTCTTCTGTCTGCTCTATGCTGCAAAGAGTTAGCATCTAATAATATCAATCTTCTCTGAGGTCTCCTGAACCAAATCTGGGTTAATCAGGCTCTTCTCGCCAACTACTGCCCAACAATGGGGTACTTGACATGGGCTCCCATACAATGCTTCGTAGGGAGCCATGTCAATGCTCACTTAGAAGCTGTTATTATAAGCGAACTCAGCATAGGGAAGACAGTCATCTCAACTATCCTTGAAATCAAACACACATGCCCACAACATGTCTTCTAATATCTGGTTTATCCATTCCATCTACCCATCTGTCTATGGGTGGAACGTGGTACTAAACTTCAGCTGCACTCCCATTGCTTCCTGAATCCAAGTCCAGAATATAGACATGAATTAAATGTCCCGATCCAACACAATCTCCATAGGAACTCCTTGTAGCTATACAATCTCCTTGATGTACAGCTTGACTAAATCATCTGTGGAGTTCAAAACTTTAATCGAGAGCAAATGAGCCAATTTCATCAATCGATCCATAATCATCCAAATGGAGACATGTCCCTTCCTTGTCTTTGGTAACTTAAAAATGAAATCCATATATATGAAATCCCACTTCCATTTAGCTATGGGCATGGGCTGAAGTAAACCGGGAGGTCAGCGATGATCAGCCTTAACCTACTAGCATGTGAGATAACAAGATACAAAATCTGTTATCTAGGCCTTTATGTTGTCTAACAAGAACGCTTCAAATCTCGATACATCTTTGTACTACCGGGATGCATTGCCAATCTTGAATTATGTGCGACTTCCAGAACCTCTCTCCTCAAGTCTTGGAGATTTTGGACACATAGGTGGCCGTAATATCTCAAATCTCCATCTAAGCCAACTATCCATTCGAAGTCTTCACTGTCACTTGCTCGCCTTCTCATCTTCACCAATAGCTCATCTTCTCTTTGTGCCGCAATGATTCGGTCATCTATAAGCGGCTGCACATGGATGTGTGCCATGCTCTCGAATAACTCCTCTACTGTAAGCCTCTATTCGAAGTCTCACACAAACTCTACCATATTCCATTCTTCTCTCATCATTGGAGATGAAAATTCTATTGTCTTCTTGTGGCTCAACGCATCAGCCACAAGGTTAACCTTACCAGGATGGTAGGAAACCTCAAACTTGAAGTCTTTCAAGGTTTTCATCCATTGTTGCTGCCTCATATTCAGGTCCCTCTTCATGAATATGTACTTAAGACTCTTGTGATCGTAAAAGAGCTCGAACTCCTCTCAGTAGAGGTAATGTCTCCAGAGCTTTAATGTGAAAATGATCGCTACCAATTCCAGGCCATGCGTGGGGTAGTTTTCCTCATGTTTTCTCAACTGTCGTGAGGTATAGGCGATCACTCTGTCCTTCTGCATAAGCACACATCCCAAAATAACACGAGAGGCATCGGTATAGATAATGTACTTGACCCCCTACTCTAGTAATACTAGCACGAATGTGGATGTCAGCTTGTCCTTTAATTCTTCAGAGGCTGCTTCTGCTTTCTCGTTCCAGGCGAACCTAAGATCCTTTCAAGTGAGTTGCAATAATGGTCTGACTATCTTGGAAAAGTCTTTAATGAAGCGGCGATAGTATCCAGCAAGTTCGAGGAAACTCCTCGCTTCTGTAATTGAACCGGGTTGCTCTCAGTCCTGAACTGCAGCCACTTTGGCAAGGTCCATGAAAATACCTTCCTTGGACACCACGTGCCCCAAAAACTTGACTTCTTCCTTCCAAAAGTTACAATTTTGGTATTGAGCAAACAACTGATTCTTTCTGAGAGTCTCGAAGACTGCTCACAGGTGTTCTTCGTGATACTTTTAGCTCCTAGAGTATATCAAAATGTCATCTATAAATACAATGATGAACCGGTACAGATACGTCCAAAACACTGGTTCATGAGGTCCATGAACACTATCGGTGCGTTCGTAAGTCCGAACAGCATCACGAGAAATTCTTAGTGCCCAAAGTTGGTCTTGAATGTTATTTTCTGCACGTCCTCATCCTTGACGCATAGCTGATGATATCTAAACTGTAAGTCAATCTTTGAGAAATACCGTGCCCCTTTCAATTGGTCGAATAGATCATCTATCCTCGGCAAGGGATATTTGTTCTTCACTATCACTTGATTCAATCTTTGATAATCAGTATATAACCGTAGTGACCCATCTTTATTCTTTACAAATAATACTAGTGCTCTCCAAGGGGATACACTAGGCCATATAAAACCTGCATCCAACAGATCATCTATCTATCTCCTTAACTCTTCCATTTCACATGGAGGAATGCGATACGTCAGTAGAGAAATGGGTGTCGCACCTAGCACAAGGTCGATAGTAAAGTCGATCTCGCATTGAGGAGGTAGTCCAGGTATCATTCTGAACACGTCTGTGAAATCTTGGACTATAGGTGTGTCCCATGTGTTGGACCATCAACATTCTCACATAAGTAAGCATAACAACTTATACGGCAGGGCCAACTGACCTACACTGGAAAAGTAAAGGTCGTGCCCTCAGGTGCTTATCACTAATTTGGTATTGCAATCAATCTCTACCTTCATCTCAGTGAGCCAGTCCATACCAAGAATGACATCATAATTGTAAGTGCTATGATTTCATATCCATTTGGTTGTCAAATTTTGTATTGCCAAAACCTATATCTATGTCTTGTATATCTTGTGTTTCATGACTATTCATTGCTTCAAGACATCATATTTTAAGACAAGAACTTAAATGAAGAAAGTTTCAAGTCATGGATGAAGAATTCAAGAATAGAAGTCTCCAAGTATGCATATTCAAGATTCAAACAATTATAAGTATAGAAGAAGACTTTGTCAACTCAAGAAAGGATCAAGCTCGAGAACGCCTACAACAAGATTCATAAATTCTCAAGCTTCTCTTAAGGGTCATTTGAGTGTACAGACTATCAATGTCCATCTCACTTTTAAGGTTTGGTTGACCTTAGATTGACCTTAAGATGGGCTTTACTGTAGGTCATTCTGGATACATAATTCGTATATTTTAATATGCTTATTCGGGCTGTTTTAAGACAAGTCGTAGGGACTTCAAGACCAGTCCTAGCTCTGCTACGACCAGTCTTAATTTTTAGAACCAGTCCTATGTTTTTGAAGATTTTTAGATTTTTCTGGTTATCCTATGACTAGTCCTGGAATCCTTCGACCAGTCCTATGAGCTGTACGACTTGTCCTATGACCATTCTTAGCCCTACGACTCAAACTCTAGCAACTAAACTGGGGGTCCTACGATCGGTTGTAGGTAACCCATGACCAGTCGTAGGTGTCCCACGACCGGTTGTAGGATACTCAAGACCAGTCGTGGAACAGCTAATACTTATCCCGTGAAAATCTTTAAAAATCTTTGAAGCTACGACCAGTCCTAGGATCCTAAGACCAGTCGTAGATGAGATTTTTTAGGCTATAAATAGACCACTAACTTCAGATTTTTTGAATTCAATTCAACTCAATTCAAGCAATCTTTAGGTTATACTCTGAGATAAGTTCGTGTTTGTTTTTAGGCTACTTTGGGCTCATTTAATATTCCTTTTTCTAGCTTGTTTATTATTTGATTTTGATCTACATTCCAATCTTATTTGAAAAGGGGAATTTCTGATATTCCTTCTTCTTGGATTCAAAATCAAATAGAACTAGCCCTTTTGATTTAAAATCAATTAGACTTAGAACCATTCTTAAAGTGAGTATTGAACTTTGAACGTTGAATCGAACTTCTACTCCGATTGGTTCTACCGGGCTACTTCAAAAGGAGATTCAGGTATTTTACATTTGTGTAATTTACATTCTTTAGTTTTGTTTGAGATTTGCTAGAAAAATCTCATTATTTTGGTTATCTGAGGAGAGTCAGAAAACTCAGATTGTGTAGATTTTTGAATTTTGTAAGCCCGAGATAAAAGACACAATTGTGAAGGTTTTAGGTAAACCTATGAAACCTATTTTGATAGTGCATCTAATATCCCTTGTGTGAGGATATTAGGAGTGGAGTAGCATTCTGTGTGGCTATTGGATAACAGTTGGTGTACACACAGGCGAACCACTATATATCGTTGTGTTGTGGATGTGCTTTATTCTTTCATTCCTTTATTCATTCATTTTTATGGATTGTATTTGTGTATGAATGTTGTAATCATTTTATTTCAAGCAAGTGTGGGAATGTTGTAATAAATTAGGATTTATTTCTGCAAGTTATTTTAGTTTCCTTACTTTTTATTTGTTATTGGTTTGTGATACATAGGACATTCTAGAAATAGGTTATCCTACCTTAAACCTTTGGTTTTTGGTGTAAGGTTGTCCTTAGAACTGATATAGTATCATTCTCTTAATTCTAGGTTATTGAGATTACTTTTAATTCAACATTGTACTTTATTTCTTTTATTATTCCGCTGTTTTAAGTTTTATTTGGCATTGCCCTATTCACCCCCCCCCCCTCTAGGGCATATAGCTAGGCCCTTTCAAGTGGTATCAGAGCCTAATAGCTCGTGCTTATTGTTTATTTATTGGATTTATTTTCTGAGCTAACGATCTAAGCTATATTAAGATGTCAAATTTTGATAGCCTATCAGTCACTAGGCCACCACCCTTTAATGGAACAAACTATGCCTATTGGAAAGTCAGGATGAGGATCTTCCTCAAATCCTTGGATGAAAGTGTGTGGCTGGCCACAGTGAATGAAAGGAACCCTCCTATCACTGCAGTAACTAATGACGATGGTTCAAAATCAATGAAAGTAACGGCTTATTCTCTTTGGACCACACTTCAGAAAAGTGAGAGTAGTGCCAATGCAAAAGCACTAAATGTAATTACTTGTGCATTATCACCAGATGAATTCAAAGGAATCATCTCTTGTGAAAATGCAAAACAAGCATGGGATATATTAGAAATGACACACGAGGGTACATCAATTATCAAGAAATCTAAAGTCCAACTCCTCACAACTAAATTTGAAGAAATTCATATGGAGGAGAATGAGATGTTTATGGACTTCTACACTAGATTGAATGACATTGTGAACTCTATGTGGGGTCTTGGTGATAGAAACCCAGAAAGTAAAGTGTGCACAAAGATACTACACTCACTTCCTGAACGGTTCAATTCTAAAGTGACCGCGATTCAGGAACGTGATACGGATACCATGAGGGTTGAGGAACTAGTTGGTTCATTACAAACCTACGAGTTATCCTTTAAAGCTCCTAAAGGAAAATTAATTTCTCTCAAATCATCAAATGTTTCACAAGAAAGAACTTCAGACTTAGAAAATTCTGAAGATGATATGGTGCTTTTAATAAAAAAGTTTTACAAAATTTTCAAAAGCAAGAAAAAAGTTGATTTTTAAAAGTCAAATGATAAGAGACGATCTAAACCTAGAGCTCGAAAATCTTTGAAAGATAGTCAATGTTACAACTGTCAAGAGTATGGGCACTTAGCTAACAAATGTCCTAAAAAGGACAAATCAAAAAGGAAAAGCATGATGGCTACTTAGGATGAATCGTTTGATTCTGAATCCTCTTCTAAATCTGAAGATTCTGAAACTGAGTCGAGCGATGATGTTAAAGCCCTTATGACTCTAGCCAAGATCATTTTTTCAGATAATGATGATATATCTAGTGAAGGAAATCTGAATAGTGATTGCGATAATGAAGATGATCTTCAGGATGCTTATAATTCCCTTTATAAGGAGAGTTGTAAAATTGCCGTCAAGCTTAAATTATAAAAAGAAAAATTTTCTAAGCTTAAGGAAGATTATGAGTCTGTTGTTTTAGAAAAGTCTCATATTACTGATTCTTTTGAAAAGACCAAATGTGATTTAGATTTCAAAACCTCTAAAATTGAAGATTTGAGATCCAAAAATGAGAAACTCAAAAATGAGATAGCTTCTCTTCTAAGTTTGAAAGACACATGGAGATATGCCCAAGGTGATCCTAAATTGAAAAAATTTTTATCCGGATCAAGAAAATGTGGCGATCGATCCGGGTTGGGCTATGATAAGAATACATCTCCTAAACAAAATAACATTGCTCCTAAATTTATAAAAGGAGAATCTTCAATCTCAAAAGAAAAGAATACTTATCAAGATTTTTTCAAAAATTCAACGAATTTTCAAAAACCTAAAGGTAGCCATGTCAACTTTGATTTTCAAAACCGAAATCCATTGGCTGAAAAAATAATTGATATACTCAAGGAGCTATTAAAGTCTAACTCTATAGGTATCTCCTATAACAATAAACAAAAAAAGACCATCTATACTCCTAAACCCAAAACAGTTCTGAAATGGGTTCCTAAAGGTGCCTGCTTGGTTGCCCACACTGCTTTCAAAGCTACAAGCCATTCAGAGTAGTACCTAAATAGTGGCTGCTCCAGGTATATGACAGGCGACAAGGCTTTATTCACTGATCTAAAATATATGACTGACGGGTCAGTCACATTTGGTGATGGAAGCAATTGCAAGATTATTGGCTAAGGTACGGTTCAGCTTTATAACCTTCCCTTATTTAAGAATGTTTTATATGTTGAGGGCTTGAAACATAACTTACTAAGCATTTCTCAGATATGCGATAACAACCATAGTGTGAAGTTTTCTAATCAAGGTTGTGAGATAGTTAATAAAAAGGGTTCTGTTATATTAACTGGTCACAGAACTTCTGAAAACTGCTACATCGTTAGTGATGCAAGCTCATCTACTCAATCATGTTACATGGTCCATACCGATGAGACTGAATTATGGCATAAATGCCTTGGACATGTACACTACCGAAACTTATTTAGATTGAGCAAAAGAGAACTAATTAGAGGTTTACCCAAATTGCAAAGAGTAGACAAAATATGTGGTGAATGCCAGTTGGGCAAACAGACTAGGAGCTCTCACAAGAAAGTGAACTCCAATACCACATCTAGACCACTCGAGCTTCTCCACATGGATCTTATTGGATCAACCAGATCAGAGAGTCGAGGAGGCAAAAAATACATATTGGTTATCGTAGATGACTATACCAGATTCACTTGGGTATCTTTCTTAAAAGATAAAACTGAAACCCAGGATGAGGTGAAAAAGGTCATTAAACGAATCCAAAAATGAAAAAGGTTCTCATGTTAGTAAAATCCGTAGTGATCATGGATTCGAATTTGAAAATAGTAGTTTTGAGAAATTTTGTAGCGATCAGGGAATATCGCATGAATTCTCTACACACCGCAACAAAATGGTATAGTTGAAAGAAAAAATAGTGCTTCAGGATATGGCTAATGTTATGTTGAATAGCAAGAAGCTCTCTAGAAATCTTTGGGCAGAAGTAGTTAATACCGCATGTTATATTTTTAATCGGGTTTATACCTGTAAATCTGATAATAAGACTGATTATGAATTATGGTTTGAAAAGAAACCTACTGTCAAATACTTTTAGGTTTTTGGCAGCAAGTGTTATATTTTACGTGATCGTGAAAATTTGGGAAAGTTTGAAACAAAGAGTGATGAAGGTATTTTTCTTGGTTATTCTTTGAACAGTCGAGCTTATAGGGTTCTAAATAAGAGAACTGGTGTGATTCAAGAGTCCATCAAAGTAGTCATTGATGATCATTTGAATACACCAACTCTGAGTTCAGATGATGATGAAGCTCTTATTATCGACAATCAAGATACCTCATCAAGTCAACAAGAGTCTGAACGAAGGACTGTCAAAGATCATCCAACCAATCAAATTCTTGAAAACCCTCTCACTAGAGTTCATACTCACAAACAACTTGAGAACATATGTAATTATGTTTGTTTTATATCCCGCATAGAACCGGTCAATGGGAAAGAAGCACTTTCTAACGAAAATTGGATAATTGCTATGCGGGATGAACTTAATCAATTTGTTCGTAATGATGTCTGGTATCTTATTCCTAGACCTAAAGATAAACATATTATTGAAAAAAAAATGGATCTTTAAAAATAAGTCTGATGAACTTGGAAATATAATACGAAATAAGGCTAGATTAGTTGTACAAGGGTACACTCAGATTGAAGGCATCGATCATGATGAAACCTTTGCTCCAGTCGCTCACCTTGAATCAATCAGACTTTTTATTTCCATCGCATGCTTTAGAAAATTTAAGATTTATCAGATGGATGTAAAGAGTGCCTTCTTGAATGGTGATTTACATGAAGAGGTGTATGTTGAACAACCTTCAGGGTTTGAAGACCCCAAGTTAGCTAACCATGTATTTCGTCTCAAAATGGCTCTCTATGGTATAAAACAAGCGCCCAGGGCATGGTATGAGAAATTGACTAAATTCTTACTTAGTCATAGCTTTCAAGTAGGAAGTGTTGATAAGATGCTCTTTGTTAAGAAACATAACAATGATATTTTGATGGTTCAAATTTATGTTGATGATATTATTTATGGATCAACTTGCTCTAACATTTCTATTGAGTTTGCAGAGTTAATGAAATCAAGGTTCGAAATGACCATGGTTGGAGAACTAAACTATTTCCTAGGGTTGCAAGTAAAATAACAACTTGATGGAATTTTCATTTCCCAGACCAAATATGCTTCAAACTTGGTTAAAAGGTTTGGATTTGAGAATGGTAAGAACTTTTATACTCTTATGAGTATAACATTAAGACTCTCAAAAGACTCTACAGGTAAAGATATAAATCATAAACTATATCGTAGTATGATTGGTAGTTTGTTGTATCTAACTGCTAGTAGACCTGATATCGCGTTAAGTGTTGGTATTTGTGCAAGATATCAGTCTAATCCTAAGGAATTACATCTTACTGCTGTTAAATGGATTATTAGATATGTTACAAGTACTATAAATCTGTGTCTTTGGTATCCTTTTGATACTAGTGTTCAATTAGCCGGGTACTCAGATGCTGATTGGGCCGATAATATTGATGATAGAAAATCAACCAGTGGTGGTTGTTTTTACATTAGAAATTGCTTAGTTTCTAGGTTCAGCAAGAAGTAAAGCTCAATATCGCTCTCCACTACTGAGGCTGAGTATATTGCAGCTGGATATACATGTACTCAACTAGTTTGGATGAAACGCATGCTAAGCGATTATGAAATTAATCAAAATTCAATGACCTTACATTGTGATAATTCCAGTGCTATAAATATTTTCAAAAATCTAATCCAGCATTCATGTACTAAGCACATTGACATTAGGTATCATTACATTCGTGAGTTGGTTGAAGAAAAAGTTATTTTCTTGGAATATATACCAACCGAAACTCAACTTGCTGATATATTTACTAAATCGCTCGACAAAAGCAGGTTTAATAAATTGAAATTTGATCTTGGTATGTGCATTTTGCATTGAGTATTCTTACTTGCATGTATCATAGTGTATTATATTTGGTATTATATATGCTGAAATTTAAATTTTTTACATTAAAAATGTATTTTTGGTCGATACTCGACCGGTCGTAGCTGTACACGACCAGTCGTGGTACGACCGGTCGTGCACCGCACTCGACCGGTCGTGGAGCTCGTGAACATGATATAATTTGGAGAAAATCTCCTTTTTCTTCATTTTCACTCCAACCTACGACGAGTCGTGGCTCGACTAGTCATAAGATTTCTTATATTTTTTCAAGGGTTTCTTCTCAAATTGTTGATCTAGAGAAAACCCATACTTCTTTTTGTGCATTTCTCTTGCTCTTAGTATATCTTGTTGAAGATAGATGCTAGAGGGGAGAAGAAAATATCCCGTGGTCCATCCTCATCTAGATCTACACCGATAACAAAACGGCACCTTCGGTCACCCGAAGATGATCCTCAAGATGTACAAGATTTACGTGTCCGTAATGTTATCATTGAGCATACCACTGATCTCAATCACATTGCTCCATATGGTATTGTCCCTCTCCTTGAATCTGTTGGCTGGACTAACATTTTACTTTGGGGTGGGCCTGCATACCAGTCTATTGCACAATCAATGGTTGCATGTATCTTAGAATTCTTTCTTGACAACTTAACTTTTTCAATTGATACTAGATAAGGGAAGTAGACCGTCATTTAATATCAGGTATTATGGATATACCCGTTAATGATGAAGGTATACCGATTCATACTCTATACGACAAACCATCTGAATCGAAAAAATGCATGTTAACAAGAGACTTATTGTAACGCCCGTGAAAAATCCATACTTGGGCTCGAGTACCAACTCGACTCGAAATTGCGTAGAATTCATTCCTTTAGAAAATATGACTAGGTTAGCTAGTGCAACGTTAGAATAGCTGGGAAATGGTCCCTGATCACTTTAAATACGTTCTACGAGGCCCGAAGCGAGTGGAACCAAGGGTGCTATAATGCTCTAAAGCCTCGGATCAAACTCTAAACCGGTTTGTTCTCTGGACCACTTTAAATCTTTGTATTGGATCTAGACTGCACGTCGAAAGTCCGATACCTCCTATCTTAGACCGTTATGACCACTTAGCTGGGCTTGGCAATCGTTTCGAATATCAAGTCCAACTGACGATCACAGGCTATTTCATTGAGCCCGGACCGAAGAGAGTGTGAATAGGGACATAGTTGGAATTTCAAATTCAAATCTGGCACACAAGTTTGACGCATCAGTATTAAGCATTCTGACCGTCAGAATACAGCCAAATTACACCCTTGGATCAGGAAAAATATCTATCATATATCACGAGACTTATAGGCCTGATCTTGGTGCGGTGACCGTTAAACTGAAACTGGGCCGCCACGTGCGATCTGGGAACCCAACCGGTCTGAAAACTGGATGTGTGCTAGATCCAGTATACACGAGCTTAAGTCCGACCGCATTTGGCCAGGGGACCTCCAGAAATGCTCTTTTGGACCGAAACGGCCCCGATTTGGTTAGGCACCAAGTAAACATTGTTCCCAAGCCTATTTTGGGAATGTTTTACGCTATAAAAGGGGTTGAAACCCTCACTCCTCTCTCCCATCCGAATTTGAGAGAAGCCCTAGCTTGGAAGAGAGAAAAAGAGTGAGAGATTGTGAGAGAGTGAGAGAGTTCTTCCCGCCGCTTGTGCTACGTGTTGCACATGCTTAAGCAACACTCCTCTACCGCTTTCCCGGCGATTCCACCGCAATCCTAGGTAAGTAAAAACCCTAAATAGTTGGTGATTTGAGTTTTCCTTGTTTCCATAGCGATGTAGCTTATGGATCTTATGTATTAGGCTCCTTACTCGCCGTAGACGAAGCATATACACTCCGCTTCAATTCCCGAGTCTACAAGACACTAGGTGAGGATTTTAGACGCTTTGATTGACGGTTCCCAATGCTTTCAATGTCGTTTAATAGTAGATTCTTGACGGCATCGCCGTTTGACATGTACAAAATGCTCTCCGTTTCCCGTTTCGTAAGCTAACGAAGAATATGAGATTTAGGGCATTTTAGTCATTTGTAGGAAGTACTGTTTACATTCATATTTTGCTGATGTGATTGACATGGTTTGTTGTCGCATTAGGAAGTTAGGAATGCGTGCATAATTAGTTTGGCGAAGAGATTCGCCTAGTTGCACACTTTGGGTCGACATACTATATGTAGACTTAAGTGTGTAGTGTATGTGTTTGTATAAATGCTTGTATTAGTATGTATTGAATTAAATGATGTTATTTGATAGTTTGTGATTGATTTTTCAATTATTATGCCAACCTAAATGATTTTCTACATGTTGACAAAATGCATGATTTCATTACATGCATGGAATGTATGTGCTTGAGGATTTGCTTAAGTTGAATATGCATGGGAAGTATGCCTTGAAGATTTCCTTAAGTTGAATGTTATAACATGTGCTAACATGCTCACATGATGTATTTCAATTCCAATACCTATTTATAGTAATTCCATAGATGTGTGGGACTTGACTTAGTCCAGGCAGTCGGTAACCGAGCGAATTCGTGGCTGACTGGTCATAGCCACGAACGACGCGTCGATGAATGTGATTCGTGTTGAGAGTTGGCGGCAGTGGTTAGGCCACGCGAAGTGTTTTACGCACTTCATGTCGCTCAATTCGAGATGCGATCGCGCTAGTCGAGCCCGTCAAGTAACCCGACTAGCCGATGTTTGTTCACCTTGTATGTATCATAACTGCTTGAACCTAGGGTACTGAACTTACCATTGTAAACCCTATTAACCGTGGTACCTTGATCCACGAAGACTCATGAGCCGGGCATGGTGGTATGGGACACCGTGGTCGAGCTGTCGGCCTACGCTGGGGTCACAAACCTCCCCGTAGTGACCAGTGAGCACCTAGACTCGTGAGCAGATTATGGTGGTATGGGACACTATATTCTAGCTGTCGGCCTACACTGATCAGGCGACGAGCCCTTTGTAGTGACCGCGAGCGTATTCTGAGTTCACGGGAGGCGACGACCCTTCCGTGCAGTAGAGTACAGTAGGCCTGTATTGATAAGGTGATGGGGGAGCGGTGCAACGAGAGCGAGCAACAGCCCTGGCAGCCCTTGCAGTGACCTACGAAATGTACATCGTATGAGATTACTAGGAGTGACGACCCTAGACAGGATCCGTATTGGGATTGATACAAGGGAGGTACCTTAGTTTCCCAATCCTGCTGTTTGAATGGACTAATAACAACTTGGTAATCATATCACCATAGCATTGCATGTGCCTGGAAGATGTGGAGCACTCTAGGGAGTGTGGCATGCCGCGGTCGTAAGATGTTGCCGTATGAGGGTGATCGTCGGTGAGGGCATACATCATGTCATATCATCTTGCATTAACAACAGTATTAGAATTGTCTGATTTACTGCTTTACTATTATCGCGTGATTGAATTGTGAACATGCTAACCTTTGCTCTATGATTCCACTGAGTTGATCACTCATTCCCACGTTACGGGATGGTGTTTGCAACACCCACCAGACCCTGTTGTAGTTGCAGGTGACGACGAGATCCAGGAGGTGGAGCCGGAGATTGACGAGGACCAGGATGAGTTCTCGTATATGCAGTATCACGACGGCTTCCCGTAGGTGACCTGGATCGAGGGGGACTTCAGTGGGACTATTTTGAACTCATTCTTTTGTCTATTTACATGTATATGAGACTCAGAGATGTAGTCATACTTTGGAGACAGTTGAGATTACTTTGTTTTTTCCATACAGTGATATATATATTGTTTAGTCTTCCGCTTGCTTTTATCACTGGATCTGAAGTATGAATTGCAGTTTTGGTATACTTTTACTCATGTGAATGCTTTAAATCAGACAACATTGAATCATAACCATTTTTGTTGCATAAGTGACGGTCTGGAACTCGGGAGTTGAGTTAATACACGACCCCCGATTTTCAGGGTGTTACAAGTTGGTATCAGAGCATGAATGAGAGTATACTGGGCCTGGGTTATGGTCTTGCGACGTACGCTGTCACTTCTTTTGACTTAGGTGGGTGCGAGAAGGGTCTAGAAACACTTCTAGGATCACAGATTCGCCGATTGGCGAAGTCTATAAGGATCGATCGCAAGATCGAGTCTGTAACGTATCTCGGGTTGCGTAAAGCGACCCGAATCACTTCTAAGCTGTAGGAAGTCGGGTGGAGACGTCCTATGAGCGGTTTTAAACCGTAAAAGTGAATCCATGTGCCGTGGAATGACCACGACTCTAGTAATCAATCGCCAGGGCTTAAAAACCCCGTTTCACCAAAAATCTTCAAAATTCCTTCTCTAAACACTTCAACCTTCAGTTCTTTCTTATCCATTTCATGTTAGGCATCAAACCTAATGTGAAAATAACACAAATTAATATATTCACCAAATTTTACAGTGAATAGTAAAATTTCATGAAAAATGGCCATAAGGCCATTCTAACTTCACTTTCTTTAGCAAATAAGGATCTAGAAAGATGTACTGGCTCCTTCTACCCCAAATTCATATGCTGCATCATATGGTTTGGTATTCGGGATTGCGATGTGGATCCGGAAAGCCCCAAACATAAGTTTGGGCTCATAGAGACCAAAATGCTATGAACCAAGGGGTGGGACCAACTTTTTTGGGACCCTGGGACTATGGGGGACCAGACCCATGGGGTCCCACCGGTCAACTTTCGAGTTGACCGGCGATGCCATCGCCGGCCGGGCGATGCATCGCCGGCCGGCCACCTCCGATGGTGCTGCCCTTTGGGCGCACCCACTTAAATACACCCACCATCACTCCTAGCTACCTCCCATCCCACGAAAACCCCTAAAACCCCCCTCTCCTTCACAAACAGCCCCCTTGCATACCCTAGATTCGATTTTCAGCACTCCATTCCAAACCCCGGCGACCCAAATCACCTCTACAACCTTCCTTGGCCAAAACCGACCACCACCCATCAATTATTGGGTGTTGGCAGCCCCTTTCCTTGAAGATTTCCCCATTTGGAGCTCCAAAATCCCCCAAATAGTGCTGAAATCGTGAGCAGCTCCATTCCATCTTTTTGTTTGAATTTTTCCCTGAAAGTACAGCCTTGGGAAGCTTGAAGCATCCCTCTACGACGCCTAGATTTTCTTTTGTCAGATTGGGCAGCCATTTCTCCGCATTTTCGGCGTTTTCCATGGCTTTCGTGGAAGCTATTTTGGGTCTTTTGTCACTCTCATCCATCCTGTCTTTGATGGGTAAGAGGAAAACTGCAACAGACGAGGCTGGGCCGAGCCGCCCTGCTCGATTGAGAAGACCGCGGGGTGGTGCCGCAAGTTCAAGCGCCGCCGCAGGTCCAGCTGCAGTCCTGGAATGCCGTACAAAGCGGGATTTGGATCCCCATGCACATCTTGGACGAACCATCCTATCAGAGATGCCTCATGGTGAATACACTGATCGTAGAGTGTTATTTGAGGCGGACGTAGATGGACGGTTATTCGGCGAATATCTGTTGTTCGAACGCATTGAAGCTGCGCACTGGGGACCGATCTTTGAAGCTCGCGCTCGTGCTAATGTGAGCACTGTTCGTGCCTTCTATGCTAGCATCCAGAGTCCTACCTTGGAGCCCTTGCAGTTCAAAATCCCTTTTGGTAGAGATCGGATGGCTACGATCGACGTCCGGTTGGTTGCGCGACTTCTCAATGTGCCTCTAGGTGATGTACATCCAAGTGAGAAGAATTTGAGGACTAGACGTGAACGAGATCGCCGCACCAGGTTTCTGTGCGGTAAGTTGGTTCCATGGCAGCCTAATAATAGCCTCAAGGCGACGTACATGTCTGAGGATTTGCGTCTGCTGCATCACATCTGCACGTTCAATGTTTATCCTAGGTCGACGAACCGCATTGAATGTACACGTCTTATGGTCGATTTCTTATTTCTGGTGGCCCAGGGAGAGAACGTATGTATGGCCACTTTCATCTTACGGCAGATAGTTCTCATAGCCAGGTCGAGAAGAACATCCGAATCCCTTCCCTTTGGCCGACTCATTTGCAAGATTGCGCTTGAGTTTGCCTATAGACTTGGACCCGAATTGCCGGTATCGATTCACACCATCGATGAGTCGACGATGGTTAAGATGAAGATTGGGTCGCAATATCGTGAAAATCAACTTGAAAGGGATAGTGGGGACGACTTTGATGAAGAGGAAGATCAAAGCGAAGGAGAACCTAGTGCAGAGGTTCAGGAAGAGACTCAGGAAGAAGCAGAAGAGGAGGCTCAGGATACTGATGAGAGCCCTCCTCCTTCTGCGCAGGCTACTATCGACGATCGCATTGCTCGGATGGAGGAGAGCCAGACCGCTTTGCGAAGGGAAGTCCAAGAACTTCGAGCAGAGGTCGCTGATGCCAAGGCCGTTACGAAGAAGAAGTTTGGCAAGGTGACTCGCACCTTGAAGGCAATCCTGTGTTGCTTACAGGATAAGGGTGCTCCTCCTCCGTCGCCAGACTCCGACTAGCGACGCGATCTTTGATGTTGTTATGAGTAGTTAGCCATTTCTGTTTTATGTGTGTAAAGCCTATTAGGGCTAGCGCTTTGCTTATGTTGCTGTTGCTTAACTGTCTTAATTTCCATGTCATTCTAGTCATGATGCTTGTAAGGATATATCCCTTGTATTGTGACAATTTTGATTAATTGAAATGCATGGAATGCCTTTGACTCTTTAGTGAATGATTGTGGTGTATTTGTGCAATTGAGACTGACAAGGTTGCGCCCTATTTTGAATATAGGGAATGCCACCTAAGACCACGAGGAGCGCGGTTCGGCTTTCATTGTCAGAGCAGATGGATCAGGCTCCCTCTCAGTCTGGCACTCGTCCGGACCCTGCTGTGGGCCCGATTCCTGAGACTGTTCGATCATCTCAGCCTGCTACTGGTCCTACAGATGGACCACCGCCATTTACACCATCAGTTAGAGAGCCACAGCGCGCATCTACTTCCGCACCTCATCCGCCACAGCCTGCTCCACCACCTGATAGATTCGAGCAGATGATGGCTATGATGCTACAGCAGCAGCAATTATTGACTACCATAGTCGGGACGTTAGCCCAGGGTGGGGGTGCGACTGCATCTACTCCGCCTGCACCACCTGCGCATCCAGCTGAGGATGCCTACACTTACGCCCAGGATGAGGGCATAGCACATCCTGCGCAGCCTGCTTTCCCTGCGGGGAACCCTGCCGACACACGGGGCCTCCTGGAGCGATTTCAGCGCTTGCGGCCTCCTACTTTCACGGGTTCTCACAGACCCGAGGAGGCTGAGTTTTGGCTCGACCGAGTGTCGAAGATTCTACGCATGTTGCACTGTACTGAGGCAGAACAGGTAGAGCTGGCTACCTTCCAGTTTGAGAGAGAGGCCAGTATGTGGTGGGATAGTGTATTGCGGACTGTTACCGCAGACTTCGTATGGACATGGGCAGCATTCGAGTTTCGCTTCCATGAGAAGTATTATCCCCAGACCTACAGGCACGAGAGGGAGAATGAGTTTCTCCGTCTCAGGCAGGCAGCGATGACGGTTACCGAGTATGAGCATCGGTTCACAGAGTTGGGCAGGTACATCCCGACGATTCTAGCTGATGAGCAGATGCGCATACGGCGCTTTTTGGAGGGCTTGCGACCGGATATTCGGTCGAAGATGTGCTGTATCAGTTTCCCCTCCTATGCGGAGTTGGTTCACATGTCCATGCGGGCAGAGCAGGACGTGGATCGACTTGCGCGATCACGAGGCCCGACTACTTCCAGGCCGCGACCGGAGTTGCCAGATAGGCCCTTCGCGGGCAAGAGGCCTCGCGTTGATCCTCCTACCAGGACCACGGCGCCAGTAGGACCGTTTCGGCGCCCTGATTTATCATGCACATACTGTGGGAGGACGGGCCACCTAGCGCCGAGTTACTTTTCGAGGATGCGGGACAGTGGGTTCTCGCCGCCGCAGAAGATTGATCGTGTACGTCCACAGGCGATATCAGCACCGCCTATACGGTCAGCTCCTGCGCAGTCCTCTTTCAGACCCACAGTATCGCAGATTCGACAGCCCCCACGGCCCTTGACACAGCGGCCGAACCGGCCACAGCAGGCTCGAGTTCATGCACTGACCGCTGAGGCAGCTACGACGCCGACTTTCCAGCATTCAGCCTTCGAGGTCACGGGCCATATCGGAGGTACTCCCGTTCTTGTCATGGTGGACACTGGTTCCACGATTTCTTTGATATCGCGTGCCGTAGTCAGACGTCTTGGGTTGCAGACTATCACTATGGATAGCGTGCGAGTCCTTGCAGCTCACGGAGATTATTCGGATGTCACCCAGTTGTGTGAGGGTTGTTTAGTTGATCTGGGAGGCAGGACGATGACTCTTGATCTGGTCGTCGATCCCTCGCTCGTATATCTCGACGTCATTCTTGGCATGGACTGGTTGACTGCAGCGAGAGCCGAGATTGACTGCGAGGCTCGTGTGGTGACGGTGTACGAGCCTGAGGGCACGCCTTTCACATTTTCAGTGCGGGTAAATCTTCCTTTCCGCATTCTTAGCTACGCCACTTTATTGCGCGACGCTGGTGCCCAGGTACTTGAGCAGACCCCAGTTGTTTCTGAGTTCGGGGATCTGTTCAGGAAGATCCCTGGTTTGCCGCCCCGACGTGAGATCGATTTCACCATCGATCTGATTCCTGGTTCTACACCCGTCTCACTGCCGACGTATCGCATGGCACCATGTGAGATGGAGGAGTTGAGGACGCAGATTGACGGTCTGCTAGAGCTTGGCTTTATACGGCCTAGCGTATCTCCTTGGGGAGCACCGGTCTTGTTCGTGAAGAAGAAGGATGGTTCGCTGCGATTGTGTATTGATTATCGCAGGCTGAACCAACTCACAGTGAAGAACAAGTACCCTTTGCCCAGGATCGATGACTTGTTTGATCAGTTGAGAGGAGCGCAGTACTTCTCGAAGATTGATCTTCAGTCAGGATATCATCAGCTGCGCGTCAGAGATGAGGACGTGCAGAAGACAGCGTTCAGGACCAGTTTTGGTCACTACGAGTTCCTCGTGATGTCGTTCGGTCTCACGAACGCACCGGCCGTGTTCATGGATCTGACGAACCGGGTGTTGCGGCCTTTCCTCTATCGATTCGTCGTTGTCTTCATCGACGACATTTTGGTATACTCTAGGAGTCGAGAGGAGCATGAGGAGCACTTGCGTTTGGTCCTTGATACGCTCAGACAGCATCAGTTGTTCGCACAGTATAAGAAGTGCGACTTCTGGAAGCAGGAGGTGAAGTTTCTGGGACACGTGGTGTCCAAGGATGGCATGGCAGTTGACCTGTCTAAGGTAGCTGCGGTGCAGGACTGGGAGCAGCCTGGTTCTGTCACTGAGGTGAGGAGTTTCTTGGGTCTCGCTGGCTACTATCGGCGCTTCATTCAGGATTTCTCGAAGATCGCGAGACCCTTATCTCAGTTGACACGGAAGGACGTGAAGTTCGCCTGGAATGATAAGGCGGAGTCAGCTTTTCAGGAGCTGAAGGACAGACTTACGTCCGCCCCTGTGCTAGTATTGCCAGAGCAAGGGGTTAAATACACTATATACACTGACGCGTCTAGCGTTGGTTTGGGTTGTGTCCTTATGCAGAGGGACAGGGTAATTTCGTATGCCTCGAGACAATTAAGGAAGCACGAGGAGAATTACCCTACACACGACCTGGAGTTGGCAGCCGTGATATTCGCACTGAGACTCTGGAGACATTACCTCTATGGAGAGGAGTTCGAGCTCTTTTGCGACCACAAGAGCCTCAAGTACATATTCACACAGCGGGACTTGAATATGAGGCAGCGGCGATGGATGGAGACGCTGAAGGACTTCAAGTTTGAAGTCTCTTACCATCCTGGGAAGGCGAACCTTGTGGCTGATGCGTTGAGTCGCAAGAAGGCGATAGAGTTTGCGGCTCCGCTGATGGTTGCCGAGTGGGATATGGTTGAGTTTTTGCGAGACTTTGAGCAGAAACTCACCGTAGAGGAGCCATTTGAGTTCATCGCACATGTACAGGTGCGATCTCAGATCGATGACCGTGTCATCGAGGCGCAGAGGGACGACGCGCATCTTACTGAGCTTCGAGAGCAGGCCAGTGATGATGCTGACGCCGACTGGCGAGTTGGTATGGATGGGGGCTTACGTTACCGTGGCCGCCTATGCGTTCCTGATGTCCCTGACTTGAGACGAGAGATTCTCGAGGCTGCGCATTCTACTAGACTCGCGATGCATCCAGGCAATACGAAGATGTATCGTGACGTGAAGAGGACGTATTGGTGGGAAGGTATGAAGACCCACATTGCTGAGTTCGTGTCCCGTTGTCTCACTTGTCAGCAGGTGAAGGCAGAGCATCGCCGACCACCTGGACTTTTGCAGCCTATGCCTATTGCAGAGTGGAAGTGGGATTTCATTTCCATGGACTTCATTTCTGGGTTGCCGAAGACGAGGAAGGGGCATGATTCTATTTGGGTGATCGTCGACCGATTGACAAAGTCGGCGCACTTCCTACCGATCAGAGTTACGAACTCTGCAGACGAGCTGGCTAGATTGTATATTAGAGAGATCGTGCGTCTGCATGGAGTTCCGTTGGAGATCGTGTCGGACAGAGACACGCGGTTCACTTCTATTTTCTGGACTCGCATTCAGGAGGCTATGGGTGTGAAGTTGAAGTTCAGTACTGCCTTCCACCCACAGACGGACGGACAGACGGAGCGAGTGAACCAGATCCTGGAGGACATGTTGCGAGCTTGCGCATTGGACTTCAAGGACAGTTGGGATGACTGTCTTGCGTATGCGGAGTTTGCGTACAACAATAGCTTCCAGGCGAGTATCGGCATGGTACCTTATGAGGCGCTATATGGGCGACCTTGTCGCGCACCGCATTGCTGGTTAGAGGTCGGTGAGCGCAGCTTGATTGGCCCAGAGTTGGTGCAGGCGACGTCAGAGAAGATTGATATTATTCGACGTCGGCTTCTTACAGCGCAGAGCAGACAGAAGAGCTACGCCGATACGAGACGGAGACCACTAGAGTTCACAGTCGGGGATCATGTGTTTTTGCGGGTTTCCCCTATGAAGGGAGTCCTTCGGTTCGGGAAGAAGGGGAAGCTGGCACCGCGATTCATTGGTCCATTTCAGATCCTCGATCGTGTGGGAGCAGTGGCTTACCGATTGGCTTTACCCACGCCCCTCGCGAGCGTCCACAACGTATTTCATGTTTCTATGCTGAAGAAGTACGTTGCTGATCCTTCTCATATCATCAGATGGGAGCAGGTGCAGTTAGGAGAGGATGTTACTTATATCCTGCGACCGACACGCATCTTAGACCGGAAGGAGCAGGTACTGCGTAGCAAGGTGATTCCCCTTGTGAAGGTACTATGGACGCATCATACTGAGGAGGAGGCTACTTGGGAGACAGAAGCCGAGATCAGAAAGAACTACCCACAGCTTCTCGAGGAGTACGAAAAGGTACAAAATTTCGAGGACGAAATTATTTGTTAAGGGGGGTAGATTGTAACGCCCGTGAAAAATCCATACTTGGGCTCGAGTACCAACTCGACCCGAAATTGCGTAGAATTCATTCCTTTAGAAAATATGACTAGGTTAGCTAGTGCAACGTTAGAATAGCTGGGAAATGGTCCCTGATCACTTTAAATACGTTCTACGAGGCCCGAAGCGAGTGGAACCAAGGGTGCTATAATGCTCTAAAGCCTCGGATCAAACTCTAAACCGGTTTGTTCTCTGGACCACTTTAAATCTTTGTATTGGATCTAGACCGCACGTCGAAAGTCCGATACCTCCTATCTTAGACCGTTATGACCACTTAGCTGGGCTTGGCAATCGTTTCGAATATCAAGTCCAACTGACGATCACAGGCTATTTCATTGAGCCCGGACCGAAGAGAGTGTGAATAGGGACATAGTTGGAATTTCAAATTCAAATCTGGCACATAAGTTTGACGCATCAGTATTAAGCATTCTGACCGTCAGAATACAGCCAAATTACACCCTTAGATCAGGAAAAATATCTATTATATATCACGAGACTTATAGGCCTGATCTTGGTGCGGTGACCGTTAAACTGAAACTGGGCCGCCACGTGCGATCTGGGAACCCAACCGGTCTGAAAACTGGATGTGTGCTAGATCCAGTATACACGAGCTTAAGTCCGACCGCATTTGGCCAGGGGACCTCCAGAAATGCTCTTTTGGACCGAAACGGCCCCGATTTGGTTAGGCACCAAGTAAACATTGTTCCCAAGCCTATTTTGGGAATGTTTTAGGCTATAAAAGGGGTTGAAACCCTCACTCCTCTCTCCCATCCGAATTTGAGAGAAGCCCTAGCTTGGGAGAGAGAAAAAGAGTGAGAGATTGTGAGAGAGTGAGAGAGTTCTTCCCGCCGCTTGTGCTACGTGTTGCACATGCTTAAGCAACACTCCTCTACCGCTTTCCCGGCGATTCCACCGCAATCCTAGGTAAGTAAAAACCCTAAATAGTTGGTGATTTGAGTTTTCCTTGTTTCCATAGCGATGTAGCTTATGGATCTTATGTATTAGGCTCCTTACTCGCCGTAGACGAAGCATATACACTCCGCTTCAATTCCCGAGTCTACAAGACACTAGGTGAGGATTTTAGACGCTTTGATTGACGGTTCCCAATGCTTTCAATGTCGTTTAATAGTAGATTCTTGACGGCATCGCCGTTTGACATGTACAAAATGCTCTCCGTTTCCCGTTTCGTAAGCTAACGAAGAATATGAGATTTAGGGCATTTTAGTCATTTGTAGGAAGTACTGTTTACATTCATATTTTGCTGATGTGATTGACATGGTTTGTTGTCGCATTAGGAAGTTAGGAATGCGTGCATAATTAGTTTGGCGAAGAGATTCGCCTAGTTGCACACTTTGGGTCGACATACTATATGTAGACTTAAGTGTGTAGTGTATGTGTTTGTATAAATGCTTGTATTAGTATGTATTGAATTAAATGATGTTATTTGATAGTTTGTGATTGATTTTTCAGTTATTATGCCAACCTAAATGATTTTCTACATGTTGACAAAATGCATGATTTCATTACATGCATGGAATGTATGTGCTTGAGGATTTGCTTAAGTTGAATATGCATGGGAAGTATGCCTTGAAGATTTCCTTAAGTTGAATGTTATAACATGTGCTAACATGCTCACATGATGTATTTCAATTCCAATACCTATTTATAGTAATTCCATAGATGTGTGGGACTTGACTTAGTCCAGGCAGTCGGTAACCGAGCGAATTCGTGGCTGACTGGTCATAGCCACGAACGACGCGTCGATGAATGTGATTCGTGTTGAGAGTTGGCGGCAGTGGTTAGGCCACGCGAAGTGTTTTACGCACTTCATGTCGCTCAATTCGAGATGCGATCGCGCTAGTCGAGCCCGTCAAGTAACCCGACTAGCCGATGTTTGTTCACCTTGTATGTATCATAACTGCTTGAACCTAGGGTACTGAACTTACCATTGTAAACCCTATTAACCGTGGTACCTTGATCCACGAAGACTCATGAGCCGGGCATGGTGGTATGGGACACCGTGGTCGAGCTGTCGGCCTACGCTGGGGTCACAAACCTCCCCGTAGTGACCAGTGAGCACCTAGACTCGTGAGCAGATTATGGTGGTATGGGACACTATATTCTAGCTGTCGGCCTACACTGATCAGGCGACGAGCCCTTTGTAGTGACCGCGAGCGTATTCTGAGTTCACGGGAGGCGACGACCCTTCCGTGCAGTAGAGTACAGTAGGCCTGTATTGATAAGGTGATGGGGGAGCGGTGCAACGAGAGCGAGCAACAGCCCTGGCAGCCCTTGCAGTGACCTACGAAATGTACATCGTATGAGATTACTAGGAGTGACGACCCTAGACAGGATCCGTGTTGGGATTGATACAAGGGAGGTACCTTAGTTTCCCAATCCTGCTGTTTGAATGGACTAATAACAACTTGGTAATCATATCACCATAGCATTGCATGTGCCTGGAAGATGTGGAGCACTCTAGGGAGTGTGGCATGCCGCGGTCGTAAGATGTTGCCGTATGAGGGTGATCGTCGGTGAGGGCATACATCATGTCATATCATCTTGCATTAACAACAGTATTAGAATTGTCTGATTTACTGCTTTACTATTATCGCGTGATTGAATTGTGAACATGCTAACCTTTGCTCTATGATTCCACTGAGTTGATCACTCATTCCCACGTTACGGGATGGTGTTTGCAACACCCACCAGACCCTGTTGTAGTTGCAGGTGACGACGAGATCCAGGAGGTGGAGCCGGAGATTGACGAGGACCAGGATGAGTTCTCGTATATGCAGTATCACGACGGCTTCCCGTAGGTGACCTGGATCGAGGGGGACTTCAGTGGGACTATTTTGAACTCATTCTTTTGTCTATTTACATGTATATGAGACTCAGAGATGTAGTCATACTTTGGAGACAGTTGAGATTACTTTGTTTTTTCCATACAGTGATATATATATTGTTTAGTCTTCCGCTTGCTTTTATCACTGGATCTGAAGTATGAATTGCAGTTTTGGTATACTTTTACTCATGTGAATGCTTTAAATCAGACAACATTGAATCATAACCATTTTTGTTGCATAAGTGACGGTCTGGAACTCGGGAGTTGAGTTAATACACGACCCCCGATTTTCAGGGTGTTACAAGTTGGTATCAGAGCATGAATGAGAGTATACTGGGCCTGGGTTATGGTCTTGCGACGTACGCTGTCACTTCTTTTGACTTAGGTGGGTGCGAGAAGGGTCTAGAAACACTTCTAGGATCACAGATTCGCCGATTGGCGAAGTCTATAAGGATCGATCGCAAGATCGAGTCTGTAACGTATCTCGGGTTGCGTAAAGCGACCCGAATCACTTCTAAGCTGTAGGAAGTCGGGTGGAGACGTCCTATGAGCGGTTTTAAACCGCAAAAGTGAATCCATGTGCCGTGGAATGACCACGACTCTAGTAATCAATCGTCAGGGCTTAAAAACCCCGTTTCACCAAAAATCTTCAAAATTCCTTCTCTAAACACTTCAACCTTCAGTTCTTTCTTATCCATTTCATGTTAGGCATCAAAACTAATGTGAAAATAACACAAATTAATATATTCACCAAATTTTACAGTGAATAGTAAAATTTCATGAAAAATGGCCATAAGGCCATTCTAACTTCACTTTCTTTAGCAACTAAGGATCTAGAAAGATGTACTGGCTCCTTCTACCCCAAATTCATATGTTGTATCATATGGTTTGGTATTCGGGATTGCGATGTGGATCCGGAAAGCCCCAAACATAAGTTTGGGCTCATAGAGACCAAAATGCTATGAACCAAGGGGTGGGACCAACTTTTTTGGGACCCTGGGACTATGGGGGACTAGACCCATGGGGTCCCACCGGTCAACTTTCGAGTTGACCGGCGATGCCATCGCCGGCCGGGCGATGCATCGCCGGCCGGCCACCTCCGATGGTGCTGCCCTTTGGGCGCACCCACTTAAATACACCCCCCATCACTCCTAGCTACCTCCCATCCCACGAAAACCCCTAAAACCCCCCTCTCCTTCACAAACAGCCCCCTTGCATACCCTAGATTCGATTTTCAGCACTCCATTCCAAACCCCGGCGACCCAAATCACCTCTACAACCTTCCTTGGCCAAAACCGACCACCACCCATCAATTATTGGATGTTGGCAGCCCCTTTCCTTGAAGATTTCCCCATTTGGAGCTCCAAAATCCCCCAAATAGTGCTGAAATCGTGAGCAGCTCCATTCCATCTTTTTGTTTGAATTTTTCCCTGAAAGTACAGCCTTGGGAAGCTTGAAGCATCCCTCTACGACGCCTAGATTTTCTTTTGTCAGATTGGGCAGCCATTTCTCCGCATTTTTGGCGTTTTCCATGGCTTTCGTGGAAGCTATTTTGGGTCTTTTGTCACTCTCATCCATCCTGTCTTTGATGGGTAAGAGGAAAACTGCAACAGATGAGGCTGGGCCGAGCCGCCCTGCTCGATTGAGAAGACCGCGGGGTGGTGCCGCAAGTTCAAGCGCCGCCGCAGGTCCAGCTGCAGTCCTGGAATGCCGTACAAAGCGGGATTTGGATCCCCATGCACATCTTGGACGAACCATCCTATCAGAGATGCCTCATGGTGAATACACTGATCGTAGAGTGTTATTTGAGGCGGACGTAGATGGACGGTTATTCGGCGAATATCTGTTGTTCGAACGCATTGAAGCTGCGCACTGGGGACCGATCTTTGAAGCTCGCGCTCGTGCTAATGTGAGCACTGTTCGTGCCTTCTATGCTAGCATCCAGAGTCCTACCTTGGAGCCCTTGCAGTTCAAAATCCCTTTTGGTAGAGATCGGATGGCTACGATCGACGTCCGGTTGGTTGCGCGACTTCTCAATGTGCCTCTAGGTGATGTACATCCAAGTGAGAAGAATTTGAGGACTAGACGTGAACAAGATCGCCGCACCAGGTTTCTGTGCGGTAAGTTGGTTCCATGGCAGCCTAATAATAGCCTCAAGGCGACGTACATGTCTGAGGATTTGCGTCTGCTGCATCACATCTGCACGTTCAATGTTTATCCTAGGTCGACGAACCGCATTGAATGTACACGTCTTATGGTCGATTTCTTATTTCTGGTGGCCCAGGGAGAGAACGTATGTATGGCCACTTTCATCTTACGGCAGATAGTTCTCATAGCCAGGTCGAGAAGAACATCCGAATCCCTTCCCTTTGGCCGACTCATTTGCAAGATTGCGCTTGAGTTTGCCTATAGACTTGGACCCGAATTGCCGGTATCGATTCACACCATCGATGAGTCGACGATGGTTAAGATGAAGATTGGGTCGCAATATCGTGAAAATCAACTTGAAAGGGATAGTGGGGACGACTTTGATGAAGAGGAAGATCAAAGCGAAGGAGAACCTAGTGCAGAGGTTCAGGAAGAGACTCAGGAAGAAGCAGAAGAGGAGGCTCAGGATACTGATGAGAGCCCTCCTCCTTCTGCGCAGGCTACTATCGACGATCGCATTGCTCGGATGGAGGAGAGCCAGACCGCTTTGCGAAGGGAAGTCCAAGAACTTCGAGCAGAGGTCGCTGATGCCAAGGCCGTTACGAAGAAGAAGTTTGGCAAGGTGACTCGCACCTTGAAGGCAATCCTGTGTTGCTTACAGGATAAGGGTGCTCCTCCTCCGTCGCCAGACTCCGACTAGCGACGCGATCTTTGATGTTGTTATGAGTAGTTAGCCATTTTCTGTTTTATGTGTGTAAAGCCTATTAGGGCTAGCGCTTTGCTTATGTTGCTGTTGCTTAACTGTCTTAATTTCCATGTCATTCTAGTCATGATGCTTGTAAGGATATATCCCTTGTATTGTGACAATTTTGATTAATTGAAATGCATGGAATGCCTTTGACTCTTTAGTGAATGATTGTGGTGTATTTGTGCAATTGAGACTGACAAGGTTGCGCCCTATTTTGAATATAGGGAATGCCACCTAAGACCACGAGGAGCGCGGTTCGGCTTTCATTGTCAGAGCAGATGGATCAGGCTCCCTCTCAGTCTGGCACTCGTCCGGACCCTGCTGTGGGCCCGATTCCTGAGACTGTTCGATCGTCTCAGCCTGCTACTGGTCCTACAGATGGACCACCGCCATTTACACCATCAGTTAGAGAGCCACAGCGCGCATCTACTTCCGCACCTCATCCGCCACAGCCTGCTCCGCCACCTGATAGATTCGAGCAGATGATGGCTATGATGCTACAGCAGCAGCAGTTATTGACTACCATAGTCGGGACGTTAGCCCAGGGTGGGGGTGCGACTGCATCTACTCCGCCTGCACCACCTGCGCATCCAGCTGAGGATGCCTACACTTACGCCCAGGATGAGGGCATAGCACATCCTGCGCAGCCTGCTTTCCCTGCGGGGAACCCTGCCGACACACGGGGCCTCCTGGAGCGATTTCAGCGCTTGCGGCCTCCTACTTTCACGGGTTCTCACAGACCCGAGGAGGCTGAGTTTTGGCTCGACCGAGTGTCGAAGATTCTACGCATGTTGCACTGTACTGAGGCAGAACAGGTAGAGCTGGCTACCTTCCAGTTTGAGAGAGAGGCCAGTATGTGGTGGGATAGTGTATTGCGGACTGTTACCGCAGACTTCGTATGGACATGGGCAGCATTCGAGTTTCGCTTCCATGAGAAGTATTATCCCCAGACCTACAGGCACGAGAGGGAGAATGAGTTTCTCCGTCTCAGGCAGGCAGCGATGACGGTTACCGAGTATGAGCATCGGTTCACAGAGTTGGGCAGGTACATCCCGACGATTCTAGCTGATGAGCAGATGCGCATACGGCGCTTTTTGGAGGGCTTGCGACCGGATATTCGGTCGAAGATGTGCTGTATCAGTTTCCCCTCCTATGCGGAGTTGGTTCACATGTCCATGCGGGCAGAGCAGGACGTGGATCGACTTGCGCGATCACGAGGCCCGACTACTTCCAGGCCGCGACCGGAGTTGCCAGATAGGCCCTTCGCGGGCAAGAGGCCTCGCGTTGATCCTCCTACCAGGACCACGGCGCCAGTAGGACCGTTTCGGCGCCCTGATTTATCATGCACATACTGTGGGAGGACGGGCCACCTAGCGCCGAGTTACTTTTCGAGGATGCGGGACAGTGGGTTCTCGCCGCCGCAGAAGATTGATCGTGTACGTCCACAGGCGATATCAGCACCGCCTATACGGTCAGCTCCTGCGCAGTCCTCTTTCAGACCCACAGTATCGCAGATTCGACAGCCCCCACGGCCCTTGACACAGCGGCCGAACCGGCCACAGCAGGCTCGAGTTCATGCACTGACCGCTGAGGCAGCTACGACGCCGACTTTCCAGCATTCAGCCTTCGAGGTCACGGGCCATATCGGAGGTACTCCCGTTCTTGTCATGGTGGACACTGGTTCCACGATTTCTTTGATATCGCGTGCCGTAGTCAGACGTCTTGGGTTGCAGACTATCACTATGGATAGCGTGCGAGTCCTTGCAGCTCACGGAGATTATTCGGATGTCACCCAGTTGTGTGAGGGTTGTTTAGTTGATCTGGGAGGCAGGACGATGACTCTTGATCTGGTCGTCGATCCCTCGCTCGTATATCTCGACGTCATTCTTGGCATGGACTGGTTGACTGCAGCGAGAGCCGAGATTGACTGCGAGGCTCGTGTGGTGACGGTGTACGAGCCTGAGGGCACGCCTTTCACATTTTCAGTGCGGGTAAATCTTCCTTTCCGCATTCTTAGCTACGCCACTTTATTGCGCGACGCTGGTGCCCAGGTACTTGAGCAGACCCCAGTTGTTTCTGAGTTCGGGGATCTGTTCAGGAAGATCCCTGGTTTGCCGCCCCGACGTGAGATCGATTTCACCATCGATCTGATTCCTGGTTCTACACCCGTCTCACTGCCGACGTATCGCATGGCACCATGTGAGATGGAGGAGTTGAGGACGCAGATTGACGGTCTGCTAGAGCTTGGCTTTATACGGCCTAGCGTATCTCCTTGGGGAGCACCGGTCTTGTTCGTGAAGAAGAAGGATGGTTCGCTGCGATTGTGTATTGATTATCGCAGGCTGAACCAACTCACAGTGAAGAACAAGTACCCTTTGCCCAGGATCGATGACTTGTTTGATCAGTTGAGAGGAGCGCAGTACTTCTCGAAGATTGATCTTCAGTCAGGATATCATCAGCTGCGCGTCAGAGATGAGGACGTGCAGAAGACAGCGTTCAGGACCAGTTTTGGTCACTACGAGTTCCTCGTGATGTCGTTCGGTCTCACGAACGCACCGGCCGTGTTCATGGATCTGACGAACCGGGTGTTGCGGCCTTTCCTCTATCGATTCGTCGTTGTCTTCATCGACGACATTTTGGTATACTCTAGGAGTCGAGAGGAGCATGAGGAGCACTTGCGTTTGGTCCTTGATACGCTCAGACAGCATCAGTTGTTCGCACAGTATAAGAAGTGCGACTTCTGGAAGCAGGAGGTGAAGTTTCTGGGACACGTGGTGTCCAAGGATGGCATGGCAGTTGACCTGTCTAAGGTAGCTGCGGTGCAGGACTGGGAGCAGCCTGGTTCTGTCACTGAGGTGAGGAGTTTCTTGGGTCTCGCTGGCTACTATCGGCGCTTCATTCAGGATTTCTCGAAGATCGTGAGACCCTTATCTCAGTTGACACGGAAGGACGTGAAGTTCGCCTGGAATGATAAGGCGGAGTCAGCTTTTCAGGAGCTGAAGGACAGACTTACGTCCGCCCCTGTGCTAGTATTGCCAGAGCAAGGGGTTAAATACACTATATACACTGACGCGTCTAGCGTTGGTTTGGGTTGTGTCCTTATGCAGAGGGACAGGGTAATTTCGTATGCCTCGAGACAATTAAGAAAGCACGAGGAGAATTACCCTACACACGACCTGGAGTTGGCAGCCGTGATATTCGCACTGAGACTCTGGAGACATTACCTCTATGGAGAGGAGTTCGAGCTCTTTTGCGACCACAAGAGCCTCAAGTACATATTCACACAGCGGGACTTGAATATGAGGCAGCGGCGATGGATGGAGACGCTGAAGGACTTCAAGTTTGAAGTCTCTTACCATCCTGGGAAGGCGAACCTTGTGGCTGATGCGTTGAGCCGCAAGAAGGCGATAGAGTTTGCGGCTCCGCTGATGGTTGCCGAGTGGGATATGGTTGAGGTTTTGCGAGACTTTGAGCAGAAACTCACCGTAGAGGAGCCATTTGAGTTCATCGCACATGTATAGGTGCGATCTCAGATCGATGACCGTGTCATCGAGGCGCAGAGGGACGACGCGCATCTTACTGAGCTTCGAGAGCAGGCCAGTGATGATGCTGACGCCGACTGGCGAGTTGGTATGGATGGGGGCTTACGTTACCGTGGCCGCCTATGCGTTCCTGATGTCCCTGACTTGAGACGAGAGATTCTCGAGGCTGCGCATTCTACTAGACTCGCGATGCATCCAGACAGTACGAAGATGTATCGTGACGTGAAGAGGACGTATTGGTGGGAAGGTATGAAGACCCACATTGCTGAGTTCGTGTCCCGTTGTCTCACTTGTCAGCAGGTGAAGGCAGAGCATCGCCGACCACCTGGACTTTTGCAGCCTATGCCTATTGCAGAGTGGAAGTGGGATTTCATTTCCATGGACTTCATTTCTGGGTTGCCGAAGACGAGGAAGGGGCATGATTCTATTTGGGTGATCGTCGACCGATTGACAAAGTCGGCGCACTTCCTACCGATCAGAGTTACGAACTCTGCAGACGAGCTGGCTAGATTGTATATTAGAGAGATCGTGCGTCTGCATGGAGTTCCGTTGGAGATCGTGTCGGACAGAGACACGCGGTTCACTTCTATTTTCTGGACTCGCATTCAGGAGGCTATGGGTGTGAAGTTGAAGTTCAGTACTGCCTTCCACCCACAGACGGACGGACAGACGGAGCGAGTGAACCAGATCCTGGAGGACATGTTGCGAGCTTGCGCATTGGACTTCAAGGACAGTTGGGATGACTGTCTTGCGTATGCGGAGTTTGCGTACAACAATAGCTTCCAGGCGAGTATCGGCATGGTACCTTATGAGGCGCTATATGGGCGACCTTGTCGCGCACCGCATTGCTGGTTAGAGGTCGGTGAGCGCAGCTTGATTGGCCCAGAGTTGGTGCAGGCGACGTCAGAGAAGATTGATATTATTCGACGTCGGCTTCTTACAGCGCAGAGCAGACAGAAGAGCTACGCCGATACGAGACGGAGACCACTAGAGTTCACAGTCGGGGATCATGTGTTTTTGCGGGTTTCCCCTATGAAGGGAGTCCTTCGGTTCGGGAAGAAGGGGAAGCTGGCACCGCGATTCATTGGTCCATTTCAGATCCTCGATCGTGTGGGAGCAGTGGCTTACCGATTGGCTTTACCCACGCCCCTCGCGAGCGTCCACAACGTATTTCATGTTTCTATGCTGAAGAAGTACGTTGCTGATCCTTCTCATATCATCAGATGGGAGCAGGTGCAGTTAGGAGAGGATGTTACTTATATCCTGCGACCGACACGCATCTTAGACCGGAAGGAGCAGGTACTGCGTAGCAAGGTGATTCCCCTTGTGAAGGTACTATGGACGCATCATACTGAGGAGGAGGCTACTTGGGAGACAGAAGCCGAGATCAGAAAGAACTACCCACAGCTTCTCGAGGAGTACGAAAAGGTACAAAATTTCGAGGACGAAATTATTTGTTAAGGGGGGTAGATTGTAACGCCCGTGAAAAATCCATACTTGGGCTCGAGTACCAACTCGACCCGAAATTGCGTAGAATTCATTCCTTTAGAAAATATGACTAGGTTAGCTAGTGCAACGTTAGAATAGCTGGGAAATGGTCCCTGATCACTTTAAATACGTTCTACGAGGCCCGAAGCGAGTGGAACCAAGGGTGCTATAATGCTCTAAAGCCTCGGATCAAACTCTAAACCGGTTTGTTCTCTGGACCACTTTAAATCTTTGTATTGGATCTAGACCGCACGTCGAAAGTCCGATACCTCCTATCTTAGACCGTTATGACCACTTAGCTGGGCTTGGCAATCGTTTCGAATATCAAGTCCAACTGACGATCACAGGCTATTTCATTGAGCCCGGACCGAAGAGAGTGTGAATAGGGACAGTTGGAATTTCAAATTCAAATCTGGCACACAAGTTTGACGCATCAGTATTAAGCATTCTGACCGTCAGAATACAGCCAAATTACACCCTTGGATCAGGAAAAATATCTATTATATATCACGAGACTTATAGGCCTGATCTTGGTGCGGTGACCGTTAAACTGAAACTGGGCCGCCACGTGCGATCTGGGAACCCAACCGGTCTGAAAACTGGATGTGTGCTAGATCCAGTATACACGAGCTTAAGTCCGACCGCATTTGGCCAGGGGACCTCCAGAAATGCTCTTTTGGACCGAAACGGCCCCGATTTGGTTAGGCACCAAGTAAACATTGTTCCCAAGCCTATTTTGGGAATGTTTTAGGCTATAAAAGGGGTTGAAACCCTCACTCCTCTCTCCCATCCGAATTTGAGAGAAGCCTTAGCTTGGGAGAGAGAAAAAGAGTGAGAGATTGTGAGAGAGTGAGAGAGTTC
Organism: Magnolia kwangsiensis; assembly: GCA_037074715.1. Lineage (NCBI taxonomy): Eukaryota > Viridiplantae > Streptophyta > Magnoliopsida > Magnoliales > Magnoliaceae > Magnolia > Magnolia kwangsiensis. The sequence continues at coordinate 72,758,974 of CM073575.1, read as the reverse complement.
TTCCCGCCGCTTGTGCTACGTGTTGCACATGCTTAAGCAACACTCCTCTACCGCTTTCCCGGCGATTCCACCGCAATCCTAGGTAAGTAAAAACCCTAAATAGTTGGTGATTTGAGTTTTCCTTGTTTCCATAGCGATGTAGCTTATGGATCTTATGTATTAGGCTCCTTACTCGCCGTAGACGAAGCATATACACTCCGCTTCAATTCCCGAGTCTACAAGACACTAGGTGAGGATTTTAGACGCTTTGATTGACGGTTCCCAATGCTTTCAATGTCGTTTAATAGTAGATTCTTGACGGCATCGCCGTTTGACATGTACAAAATGCTCTCCGTTTCCCGTTTCGTAAGCTAACGAAGAATATGAGATGTAGGGCATTTTAGTCATTTGTAGGAAGTACTGTTTACATTCATATTTTGCTGATGTGATTGACATGGTTTGTTGTCGCATTAGGAAGTTAGGAATGCGTGCATAATTAGTTTGGCGAAGAGATTCGCCTAGTTGCACACTTTGGGTCGACATACTATATGTAGACTTAAGTGTGTAGTGTATGTGTTTGTATAAATGCTTGTATTAGTATGTATTGAATTAAATGATGTTATTTGATAGTTTGTGATTGATTTTTCAATTATTATGCCAACCTAAATGATTTTCTACATGTTGACAAAATGCATGATTTCATTACATGCATGGAATGTATGTGCTTGAGGATTTGCTTAAGTTGAATATGCATGGGAAGTATGCCTTGAAGATTTCCTTAAGTTGAATGTTATAACATGTGCTAACATGCTCACATGATGTATTTCAATTCCAATACCTATTTATAGTAATTCCATAGATGTGTGGGACTTGACTTAGTCCAGGCAGTCGGTAACCGAGCGAATTCGTGGCTGACTGGTCATAGCCACGAACGACGCGTCGATGAATGTGATTCGTGTTGAGAGTTGGCGGCAGTGGTTAGGCCACGCGAAGTGTTTTACGCACTTCATGTCGCTCAATTCGAGATGCGATCGCGCTAGTCGAGCCCGTCAAGTAACCCGACTAGCCGATGTTTGTTCACCTTGTATGTATCATAACTGCTTGAACCTAGGGTACTGAACTTACCATTGTAAACTCTATTAACCGTGGTACCTTGATCCACGAAGACTCATGAGCCGGGCATGGTGGTATGGGACACCGTGGTCGAGCTGTCGGCCTACGCTGGGGTCACAAACCTCCCCGTAGTGACCAGTGAGCACCTAGACTCGTGAGCAGATTATGGTGGTATGGGACACTATATTCTAGCTGTCGGCCTACACTGATCAGGCGACGAGCCCTTTGTATGACCGCGAGCGTATTCTGAGTTCACGGGAGGCGACGACCCTTCCGTGCAGTAGAGTACAGTAGGCCTGTATTGATAAGGTGATGGGGGAACGGTGCAACGAGAGCGAGCAACAGCCCTGGCAGCCCTTGCAGTGACCTACGAAATGTACATCGTATGAGATTACTAGGAGTGACGACCCTAGACAGGATCCGTGTTGGGATTGATACAAGGGAGGTACCTTAGTTTCCCAATCCTGCTGTTTGAATGGACTAATAACAACTTGGTAATCATATCACCATAGCATTGCATGTGCCTGGAAGATGTGGAGCACTCTAGGGAGTGTGGCATGCCGCGGTCGTAAGATGTTGCCGTATGAGGGTGATCGTCGGTGAGGGCATACATCATGTCATATCATCTTGCATTAACAACAGTATTAGAATTGTCTGATTTACTGCTTTACTATTATCGCGTGATTGAATTGTGAACATGCTAACCTTTGCTCTATGATTCCACTGAGTTGATCACTCATTCCCACGTTACGGGATGGTGTTTGCAACACCCACCAGACCCTGTTGTAGTTGCAGGTGACGACGAGATCCAGGAGGTGGAGCCGGAGATTGACGAGGACCAGGATGAGTTCTCGTATATGCAGTATCACGACGGCTTCCCGTAGGTGACCTGGATCGAGGGGGACTTCAGTGGGACTATTTTGAACTCATTCTTTTGTCTATTTACATGTATATGAGACTCAGAGATGTAGTCATACTTTGGAGACAGTTGAGATTACTTTGTTTTTTCCATACAGTGATATATATATTGTTTAGTCTTCCGCTTGCTTTTATCACTGGATCTGAAGTATGAATTGCAGTTTTGGTATACTTTTACTCATGTGAATGCTTTAAATCAGACAACATTGAATCATAACCATTTTTGTTGCATAAGTGACGGTCTGGAACTCGGGAGTTGAGTTAATACACGACCCCCGATTTTCAGGGTGTTACACTTATGCAAAATTGATGCACAATGGACACACAAAGGGAATGCGCTCCCTTCAAAGTATCTGTTACCTAGATACAAAGCGTTACATCATTTTTTCATTTCAAATCTGTATCCTCAGTCCGATAATAAAACTGAGTTAACTTCTTTCATGGTTCGTGTGTTACATTTTATTGCTTCTGGTACTATGGTCTACCTTCTTTCATTGATCTGTCATTTTATCATACAGTTTCATCTCCATCCGGGTCATAGTGATATTCCATTTTTTTATCTTATGACTGTGTTGGCCACTCACATGCTTGTCGATAAACCTATTAATGAGGCACCAATTCATCATCTTATTTTCAACAATACCAACTTAATAAGATGAAGTTGGATTTGCTTCCTAGCTAAGTAGATGAAGGTGGTGTTGGTGGTGTTGGTGGTGAAGCCGAAAATGAAGGGGAAGCTGGCGATCTTCCTCAACAGGATGTTAATATGGATGAGTTATTTAATGAGATAGAAACTGATTCACCAAATGATCCTGATTACGATCCATCTAGTTATGATGCACGCCTTCGTGCATTGGAGGAGAAGGTTGATAACATGAGTGTAGCCTACGATATGCAGTTTAAATATATACGAAAATATCTTCATCGCATCAATAGAGGCTTACACCAAATTGATCCTACTCCCTCCTCTGGATCTGATTAAGCGAATTATCTTTTGGATTGTATAACATTATCTTATCTTTTATTTTGGATATTGTATTAACTTGGTTATGGCTTGATGATTCTGGTTTATATTTTGAAATATGCTATGTCATTCCATATTTCTTTCTCATTATCTACTTTTTATTATTCTCTATGTTGTTGTGACTTTCCCTTGTCATTTTGTGACAAAAAGAGGGAGTAGTATGGTAAAGGGGAGTAGTATGGAAAGGGGGAGTAATTTGTTAGGATTGATTGATTGAGAAGGATATGTGGATTGAGAATATGGAGTTTTGATGTTTACATGTTGCTTATTGTTTACATGAGCAGTACTCGTATCTCTCAGGGGGAATAGAGTAATTTGTATGATGTTACTCTTGTCTGTATGATATGTGTTTTGTCACTAATTTGACAAAGGGGGAGATTGTAAGTGTTATGATTTCATATCCCTTTGGTTGTCAAATTTTGTGCTGCCAAAACCTATATTTATGTCTTGTATATCTTGTGTTTCATGACTATTCATTGCTTCAAGACATCGTATTTCAAGACAAGAACTTACATGAAGAAAGTTTCAAGTCATGGATGAAGAATTCAAGAATAGAAGTCTCCAAGTATGCATGTTCAAGATTCAAACAATTACAAGTATAGAAGAAGACTTTATCAACTCAAGAAAGGATCAAGCTCGAGAAGGCCTACAACAAAATTCGTAAATTCTCAAGCTTCTCTTAAGGGTCATCTGAGTGTACAGACTATCAATGTCCATCTCACTTTTAAGGTTTGTTTGACCTTAGATTGACCTTAGGATGGGCTTTACTGTAGGTCATTCTGGATACATAATTTGTATATTTTAATATGCTTGTTCGGGCTGTTCTAAGACAAGTCCTAGGGACTTCAAGACTAGTCCTAGCTCTGCTGCGACTAGTCTTAAGTATTTCAGGACCAGTCCTAGGTTGTCGAAGATTTTTAGATTTTTCTGGTTGTCCTACGACTAGTCCTGGACATCCTTCGACCAGTCCTGTGAGCTGTACGACTTGTCCTACTACTATTCTTAGCCCTACGACTCAAACTCCAGCAACTAAATTGGGGGTCCTACGACCGGTCGTAGGTGTCCCACGACCGGTCGTAGGATACCTAGGACCAGTTGTGGAACAACTAATCCTTATTCTGTAGAAATTTTTAAAAATCTTTGAAGCTACGACCAGTCCTAGGATTCTAAGACCAGTCGTAGATGGGATTTTTCAGGCTATAAATAGAGCACTAACTTCATAGTTTTTGAATTCAATTCAACTCAATTCAAGCAATCTTTAGGCTATACTCTGAGATAAGTTCGTGTTTGTTTTTAAGCTATTTTTTGCACATTTAATATTCCTTTTGCTAGCTTGTTTATTATTTGATTTTGATCTACATTCCAATCTTATTTGAAAAGGAGAATTTCTGATATTCCTTCTTCTTGGATTCAAAATCAAATAGAACTAGCCCTTTTGATTTTAAGTCAATTAGACTTAGAACCATTCTTAAAGTGAGTATTGGACTTTGAACGTTGAATCGAACTTCTACTCCGATTGGTTCTACCGGGCAACTTTAAAAGGAGATTCAGGTATTTTACATTTGTGTAATTTACATTCTTTAGTTTTGTTTAAGATTTTCCAGAAAAATCTCATTGTTTTGGTTATCTGAGGAGAGTTAGAAAACTCAGATTGTGTGGGTTTTTGAATTGTGTAAGCCTGAGATTAAAGACACAATTGTGAAGGTTTTAGGTAAACCTGTGAAACCTATTTTGATAATGCATGCTAATATCCCCTGTGTGAGGATATTAGGAGTGGAGTAGCGTTCTGTGTGGCTGTTGGATAATAGTTGGTGTACACACAGGTGAACCACTATATATCGTTGTGTTGTGGATGTGCTTTATTCTTTCATTCCTTTATTCATTCAGTTTTTTTGGATCGTATTTGTGGATGAATGTTGTAATCATTTTATTTCAAGCAAGTGTGGGAATGTTGTAATAACTTAGGATTTATTTCTGTAAGTTATTTTGGTTTCCTTGCTTTTTATTTGTTATTGGTTTGTGATAAAAAGGATGTTCTAGAAATAAGGTTATCCTACCTTAAACCTTTGGTTTTTGTTGTAAGGTTGTCCTTAGAACTAATATAATATCATTCTCTTAATTCTAGGTTATTGAGATTACTTTTAATTTAGCATTGTGCTTTATTTCTTTTATTATTCCGTTGTTTTAAGTTTTATTTGGCATTGCCCTATTCACCCCCTCCCCCCCCCCCCCCCCCCCCCCCCCCTCTAGGGGATATAGCTAGGCCCTTTCAATAATGACAAAGTGGGGCCACAATCAGGTCAACGAGCACTGTTTTGCTTCCTAAGTTTATCGAGCGACCCTTACAAATCTTTGTAGAGTTTGAGAAGGTCCCTATGGCCATAAGGCTTCTCACCCCAATCATAGGAGTAGTTTTCAACACTAGTCACTTGACTGTTGCGCATGATACTATTGAAATAGTGGACCCAGTGTCCACGAATAGAAATACAAGTGTACTTGAATGTGGGCAGTGACTTCAAAGGCTAAAGGCACTGCAGTTGCTGTCTCAGATTGTAACGCCCGTGAAAAATCCGTACTTGGGCTCGAGTACCAACTCGACCCGAAATCGCGTAGAAATAATTTCCATGGAAATTAAGCGTAAGTTAGCTAGCGCGACGCTAGAGTAGCTGGGAAATAGTCCCTGATCACTTTAAATACGTTCTGCAAGACCCAAATCGAGTAGAACAAACTCTACAACACTCTATAACCTCGGATCAAACTCTAAGCAGGTTTGTTCTCTGGACCACATTGAATTCTTGAATTGGATCTAGACCGCGCGTCGAAGGTCCGATACCTCCTATCTTAGACCGTTAGAACCGCCCAGCTGGACTTGACAATCATCTCGAAAATCAAGTCAAACCGATAATCACAGACTATTTCGTTGAACCCGGACTGAAGCGACCGCGAATAGGGACGGATTTGGAATTTCAAATTCAAATCTGGCACATGACTTGACGCGTCAGTATTAAGCGTTCTGACCGTCAGAATTCATCCAAATTACACCCTCGGATCAGGAAAAAGTTTTATTTATTATCATGAGACTTTCAGCCCTGATCTACGTGCGGTGACCGCTGAACTGAAACTGGTCCGCCACGTGCGATCTGCGAACCCTTCCAGACTGAAAACTTAATACGAGCTACATCTGGTACACATGAGCTTAAGTCCGATCGCAATCGACCAGGGGACCACCAGAAAGCAGTTTTTGGACCGAAACAGCCCCGAAATGGATAGGCACCAAGTAAACTTCGTCCCGAAGCCTATTTCCGGTGTTTTTAAGCTTATAAAAGGGGTTGAAACCCTCATTTCTCCCTTCCATCCGAAAATCCCAAACCCTAGAGAAAAGGAGAGAGAGTTTGAGAGAAAGAGAGGAAGGGAATTTTCCCGCTTCCGAGCCGCCGACTGCTAGTGCTTCAGCACTCCTTCCCAATCACCTGGCTGGTGATTTCTTCCCTTTTTCAGGTATAAAATAACCCTAGAACTTGCTGATTTAGGGTTTACTTAGATTCATGGCATGTTAGCTAACGTATTCCATAAATCAGGTTCTCCTACTGCCGTAGACGAAGCGTACACGCTCTGTTCAAAATCCCGCAACCGTAAGAGACTAGGTGAGGATTTTAGACGCTTTGATTGACGGTTTACAACGCTTTCAATGTCGTTTAATAGTAGATTATCGATGGCATCGCCGTTTGACATGTACAACATGCTCTCCGTTTCCTGTTTCGTAAATTAACGAAGAATATGAGATTTAGGGCATTTTAGTCATTTGTAGGAAGTACGGTCTACATGCATATTTTGCTGTCGTGATTGACATGGTTTGTCGCCGCATTAGGGAGTTAGGAATGCTTGCATAATCAGTTTGGCGAAGAGATTCGCCTAGTTGCGCACTTTGGGTCGACATACTATATGCAGACTTAAGTGTGTAGTGTATGTGTTCATATAAATGCTTGTATTAGTATGTATTGAATTAAATGATGTTATGTAGTAGTTTGAGATTGATTTCTTGATTAATATGCTGACCTAAATAATTTCCTACATGTTTACCTTATGCATGATTGCATTACATGCATGGAAAGTATGCCTTGAAGATTTGCTTAAGTTGAATGTTATAACATGTGTTAACATGCTCACATGATGTATTTCAATTCCAATACCTTTGCATAAAGTGTTAATGTAATTCCATAGATGTGTGGGACTTGACTTAGTCCAGGCAGTCGGTAACCGAGCGAATTCGTGGCTGACTGGTCATAGCCACGAACGATGCGTCGATGAACGTGATTCGTGTTTAGAGTTGGCGGCAGTGGTTAGGCCACGCGAAGTGTTTTACGCACTTCATGTCGTTCGACTTGAGATGCGATCGCGCTAGTCGAGCCCGTCAAGTAACCCGACTGGCCGATGTATGTTCACCTTGTATGTGTCATAATTGCTTGAACCTAGGGTACTGAACTTACCACTGTAAACCCTGTTAACCATGGTACCTTGATCCACGAAGACTCATGAGCCGGACATGGTGGTATGGGACACCGTGGTCGAGCTGTCGGCCTACGCTGGGGCCACAAACCTCCCCGTAGTGACCAGTGAGCACCTAAACTCGTGAGCAGATTATGGTGGTATGGGACACTATATTCTAGCTGTCGGCCTACACTGATCAGGCGACGAGCCCTTTGTAGTGACCGCGAGCGTATTCTGAGTCCAGGGGAGGCGAGGACCCTTCCGTTGCAGTAGAGTACGGTAGGCCTGTATTGATAAGGTGATGGGGGAGCGGTGCAACGAGTGCGAGCAACAGCCCTGGCAGCCCTTGTAGTGACCTACGAAATACACATCGTATGAGATTACTAGGAGTGACGACCCTAGACAGGATCTGTGTTGGGATTGATACAAGGAAAGTACCTTAGTTTCCCAATCCTGCTGTTTGAATGGACTAATAACAACTTGGAAATCATATCACCATAGCATTGCATGTGCCTGGAAGATGTGGAGCACTCTAGGGAGTGTGGCATGCCGTGGTCGTAAGATGTTGCCGCATGAGGGTGATCGTCGGTGAGGGCATACATCACGTCATATCATCTTGCATTAATAACAGTATTAGGATTGTCTGATTCACTGCTTTACTATTATCGCGTGATTGAATTGTGAACATGCTAATCTTTGCTCTATGATTCCACTGAGTTGATCACTCATTCCCACGTTACGGGATGTGTTTGCAACACCCACCAGACCCTGTTGTAGCTGCAGGTGAGGACGAGATCCAGGAGGTGGAGCCAGAGATCGACGAGGACCAGGATGAGTTCTCGTATATGCAGTATCACGACGGCTTCCCGTAGGCGACCTGGATCGAGGGGACATCAGTGGGACTTTCTTTTTTTGAACATTATTCTTTTGTTATGTATATGTATATGAGACTCAGAGATGTAGTCATACTTTGGAGACAGATGAGATTACTTTGTTTTTCCATACAGTGATATATATATTGTTTAGTCTTCCGCTTGCTTTTATCACTGGATCTGAAGTATGAATTGCAGTTTTGGTATACTTTTACTCATGTGAATGCTTTAAATCAGACAACATTGAATCATAACCATTTTTGTTGCATAAGTGACGGTCTGGAACTCGGGAGTTGAGTTTATACACGACCCCCGATTTTCAGGGTGTTACACAGATGCACCAACTGCAAGTGCATGTACATGTGCCTGTTGAGGACAATTCGATTGCACTACCATAGGTCATTGAGGCAGCCTATTTCGAGGTACAGGTGGTAGGTAAAATGGCTGTGTTGGTGGTGCTGATCGTAGAGGTGGAGCTGATATAGCTTACGGTTACTGATGACTGATCTTCTGAGGCGGCGTAAAACTATTGTCCCTCATCTTAGTAAAATAATATGTATCCGAATGGCCCATCCTCTTATAGTAGGTGCACCACATATATAATCACCTAGGCTGTGTCGGTGGAGACATAAGTCTGGGAGGCGAATCTGCACATGGCCTCTTGTCGAAGAACAGTCAGTTCGTCAAATCAGGTCAAGGCCTCTGGTCCACTAGCAAAAGTGTGCGAGACAGTCTATCTCCGTCCTACTCAACTTGCATGGACATGTTCTCTAGCTCAGCATAGTTGGGAATGCTTGTGCAACACATCTTCATATGAATATTGGGTCACAGACCATCTGAGAAACACTGCATCTTCATCGGCTCATTCAATAGGATCAAAGGAGCGTATCAGGCTAGCTCCGTAAATTTATTCTCATATTCTGACACAATCATTCCTCCCTGTCAGATGTGAAAAAACTCACCCTCCTTTTCATTACAATATGTGACGGGGAAGTACTTCCCATAAAAATAAGTCTCAAATGCCTCCCATGTCCACACGTGTCCTGTAGTAAATGTTCATAGGACACTATCCCACCATAGACTAGCCTCTTTCTCAAACATATATATGACCAGCTCAACCTGCTTTGTCTCAGTGTAGTGCAGCGTCTTCAGTATCTTAGAGATGCGATCTATCCAGTATTCGGCTTCCTTGGGCCTGTGGGTGCCTGCAAAGGTGGGAGTGCTGGAAGCATTCAAATAGACCGCTAGTATTTATGTTTCTAGCAGGCTGCACAGGTGATGCAGGCGGGACCATATTCATGTTTTGAGCAATGGCCCCCGCAATAGTGGCCAAGAACTGCTACTGCTACTGCATAAAAAAATATCATCTGCTCTAACTTATCAAGAAGAGGAGCCGACTGTGGTACATGTGGCATCGATGAAGGCGCATGGTTCTGTTCTGGAACCGGTGGTGCAAAAGGTGTTCGCCCATTTGTAGGGCCAGTGGCCGGCTAAGAATCCGGCATAGTCTCGTGATTTGGGCACAAACTGGGGTCCGTCTGGCTATCGCTTAGGGGAGGTGCCCTGTCAATCGATCCACCAGGTGCAAGACGTGTCATATTCTGAGTGTATTTTGGAGGCATTCCCTATATATAACATAGGGTGCAACATATGTAAGGTTTTGAATAATAACTCTCAATTTTCCAAGCATTCTACACATTCTAAGTCAAAAGAAGCTTCATGCATTTCATTTAACCAAAATTGTCACAACACATGAGATGTAGTCTTACATGGATCATGACAGAAGATGCATGTGAGCTAATCTAACAAAAACTTTAAACACTAAGGAAACCAACACACAACTAAGCCTACCAAGGCATTACCAAAAAAATAAGGAAAAACCAAAGACGACTATAATATATGACTATTCGTCTGACTTTGGTGATGGTGGAGGAGCACCCTTGTCCTGCATATAGTACAAGAGGGTCTTCAGAGTGCGAGGAATCCTCTTAAATTTCTGTTTCATATAGGCCTGATTCTCTTCAAGCTTTTGCTTCAATTTGGCCTAGGTCTCCTTAACCTCATGTCTCAAGGTAGCCTGGTTCTCTTCAACCTGAGCCATGCGGGCTTTTAAGGCAGCCCGATCACGGTAGTGCTATGTGAAGCAGTAGGAGGTCCCCCAACAGAGTCTTGGGCTTCCTCTTCTTTCTCACCTTCTTCTTCCTCACTTCCTTCTTCTATTTCATTTTCTTCCTCTTCTTCAATACATTCTTCCTCTTCACTTTCTGTCTCACCCCCATACTCATCGAGTCGGGCTTGACGTAGTCAAGGGCTAATTCCTATGTTGTTGCGCGTAGTGTCATTAATGAAATGGATCGGCACAAGCTCATCCATGTTAAGTCTGTATCCAAAATTATTAACAATCTTACATATAAGTTGGCCGAACGGGAGTGAAGAATCTCCCCTAACAAAGTATGCAGTTTGGATTATCTGTAGCAGGGTAAACGTAAGGCAGACACAGCTTTTTTCCCTACCCAGCTCTATACAGGAAGTCCACCATCAGACGAGTGCATTTGGTACTGTTGCTCCACCTAGGATACACATTGTACGTAAATATGTGGTGGAGTAAGCGGAAGTCTGCTGTCATTGTAATGCCCTAAAAATCGGGGGTCGAGTAAATCTCAACTCCCAAGTTCAAACGCATCACTTATGCAACATAGATAATGATGTTTAAATGTTGTCCATATGAGTGCATTAAACATGAGTGGGATTATAATAAAACAGCATATCATGCTCTGGATATAATTGGATTAAGCAAGCAGAAGACTATAACATATATATTTAAATATGTGGGTGTTTTACCAACTCCAGAGTATGAGTATGTAACTAGGCTGAACATATACAAGTATTGTTTCAAAATATATAAAAATCAAGGTGTAACTGTCCAACTAATCCATGCAACCCTATAATCCCTTCGAGAACAAGGTCTACGAAGACCCACCTGATAGTTGAATATAGGAGAATTCCTACTTCTCGTCCTTGAAGTCCATTTCAGCTGCATACACTCTGTCATTACCTGCATCTACAATATAGTTTGGTTGGTATTTTTAAAACATCATCCCAGGTAGGAATGAGTGACTAATTTAGTGAAACTATAAAGCAAAGGTTAACATGTTATCAATTCAGTCAAGCAGTAATGATAAAACATAAAGGCACATGCAATGCGGTGCATGGTCGTGTTCGAAAAGTTCTTAATTAGGCTTATTAGTATAGCAAATTCGGAAAGCTAAGGTGTCTCCCTTTATATCATTTACCCAAACAATGATCCATCTAGGGTCGTCAATCCTAATTAATCACATACGATAGACACGTTATAGGGCAACATCACCCCTGATTTGAATAGTGGATAGGCAAGTTCATGAGTTTATACTCGAGGTTACTCCACCAACGCCCTACCAACTGGAGCACTATTTTTGAAGGGGGTCTGGATTCGACGGTTCACCCTAGCCTAAGCTGGGACCATAGCGAGGCTACATGGGGGTAGGCCGACAGCTCAAATATAGTATCCCATACCACCATATTCGGTACACGAGTTTGGGTTGCTCACTGGTCACTATGGGGAGGCTCTTCACCCTAGCATAGGCCAACAGCTCGACCACGGTGTCCCATACCACCATGCCCGACTCATGAGTCTTAACCAATCATGGTACCAAGGTTAAAACAGGTTTTACATTGGTAAGTGGTACCTTAGATTCAAATAGTAGTGTCTATACATGACAAACACACAATAGGCCAATTGGGTTATTTGACAAGTTTGATTGGTATGAGCGTACACTGAATAAGTCGACAAGGAGCGTATAAGCACTCCACATGGCTTAACCACTGTCGACAATCACCGTACGGCTCGAATTCGTCGAACGTATCCAATGTGACAAAACTAGTTCGACCACTCAAACGGGAACTGTTACCGATTGCTTGGACTACATTGTAGTCCCAAGCATACTCAAATTCAGCATGTGGATACATGTGATATTCATAACAACATTTAACAATCAATTCAAAAATAAATCTCATTTGAGCTTTTTATCAAACTCACTGAACATGTTATACATATGCATTTCACCCATGAATCACATAGTAGTAATTTACACTATGCGAAGAAAACTACTCATATAACCAAGGAGACTAAGAATCCTGTCTTAATATACTTAATAAGTATAATCCATCAACAAAATCTCATTCAAATAATTTAACAAACACTTAAACTACACATTACTTTATACATAGACTAAATTAGTTACGACATATATTATATCAAATCCTTTCACAAAGGAGTTGTCATACATACAATAATCATATATTCTAGGTTAATAGTCATGGCAAGTACAAATCATGATAGCAATTTTATTCAAACATTTCAACAAATACATGGAATGCGTTATATATTCACATAGTTCACACACATATATTATTTATCGAATACATTGTAACTAAGATCATATGGTGGCAACCAAATTAGACATAAATTATTTGTTGATATTGAAAGCCTTAAAAACCATAACCTAAACATTTATAGTCCGTACATTTCATCGGTTAACTCGGTTCGAATCCTATGCTCCTGTATACAGAATAATGGGTACCTAAATCATGAAACAGGTTAGCTATTATGTCGATTACTCTATTTAGATTCCTAAATCAAGATTAGGTTTAGGATTTCTTACCCAAATCAAAGTTGGAATCAACGGTGTAGCGATGGTGGGGTGGCGATTTGGCGTATGGAGTAGTGGGAGTGAATCCCAACAACGACCTCCCAATCTCACTCTCTTCCCCTCACTCTTTCCTCCTCTTTTCCCTCTTCTCTCACCTAGGGTTTGAGAAAATCGTATGGAATGAGAGATGGGTGGTTTAAGGGCATTATATATGCTTAAAACTGATGCAAATGGCCCAAGGGTCGTGGTATACTTAGTTTGTATCCAAAGGGCACCTATTTCGAGTAAACAGGGCTTGTTCGGAAGTCCATTACTCACCTACAGTGCAAGGTAAGTTCCTTGACCATGGATCTAAGCCAAGTTAAGATTTTGGTCCGATCGGATTAGTGGACCGATCGTGGAGGACCTGTTTTAGTTCAATGGTCATCGTTACTTAATCAGGGCCACAAGTATACCAATGGGTCCAGAAAAATTTTTCTAATCCAAGGGTATAGTTGGCTCAGAATATGATGGTCTGAAACCTTAAATTTATCCTACAAGCGAATGGCCCAATTCACTTAAGTTTGAGTTCATTTTCTAAAGATATTCGTGTTTCTCACACACTTCGCTCTAGGCTCAAGTTGTACATTTTTGGATCCTACTTAGACTTGATTCCTGTGATGGTTATCAATCCCAATAACATAGTCATAACACTATAGTTTCACAGTAATAGGACTTTCAACGCATGGTCCAGGTCTGATACGGAGTTTCAATGTGCTCCCGAGAGCAACTGGGTTTTGGGATTTCTCTTAAGTTTTTAAGTAGTTTTGAGTTAGTGATTTTAATGGTTTTGATTCTTGTAGTTTGTATAGAAAGTGGTTTAAGGTAAATCCATCAATTGTTTAGTTTAGTACTTAACTAAATTCTACCCCAATTACAACAGAATAAGGTCCTAGGGTAGTTCTATGCCAATTTTTAGCACTTTTAGTTAGTATATTATTTTAATTATTTTTTTAATAATTCATTATCAAGCCTACTTTATCTCTACCAAATTTCATTAGATTTCATGTTGTAAAAAAATCTAAAAATTCTAGAAGTAGCAGCTTTCTAGACTAATAATTTTTGTACAGTTGTCACATCAACCTAATTTCAATTATATTAAAATTTTTATTATATTTTTTAATTATTTTTATATAAAACTAGACTTATCAAACTTCAATCTGACTTTTGAATCGCTTAAATTAGAGTTATAATAGGAAGATATGACTTTTTTGAAATCAGTCGAAAACTGTAAAAAACTGCAACAGGGTCCACCAAAATTTGGTGCACCCACGATGCCTCGCAGTCGGTGCGATGGCATTGCAGTCCGCTAGAGAGCTGACCGCGAGGCCTCGCAGTAGGCATGATGGTATTGCATTCGCCTGGTGGTGGTCCTGCCACTCATTTTCTTGAAACGGGCGTATCTTCCACTCCGGAATGAGTTACGCGACGTGACATATATGAATTTGGGGTAGGAGAAGTTGATATATCCAAATAACTTATTTATTTTGTGATATTTTATAATATTATGGTCAAAAATATATTTTATTTATATATTTACTATTTATAGTAAATTTTAGTTTAAGTATTGTTCTTCATCATTTAAACTTTAGGATTAGTGTCTAATATAAAAGTACTTAGAAAAATTTGAAGAACAAGGTGGTAAAAGGTGAGATTTTGAAGGAAATGGGTTGAAAGAGGTTTTGAGGATTTAGAATTTGAGTTCTAAGAAGTCGATTAGGTATTATGATAGACCCATTACCTAAGGACATCTAACTCCAAGTTGGCAAAAAATTCGGGACGTTACAATCTACCCCCCTTAAAAATAATTTTATCCTCGAAATTGGCTAAGGGTAATAAGTAAAGATTTTATTATTCATTTTACTTAAGTTTTATTAACTTCAAGTTTATATGCGTGGTAGGGTGTATACTATCTGTGCTAGTCTAGCTCACTCTAGTCTACCCTCCTTAAAACTGTTTCGCCTTGAAATTGGCTAAGGCTCCTATTAAGTTTGTATTTAACAAGCACATTTAAGGATACACTGACCTCTGCTCGTTCCCATTGTTAGGCCTATTATTCTTTAGTGATTCGATCCACTTACATGACTTTATCTAGTTATAGAGTCCTGATTGTTCTCCTTTGATGAGTCTATTACTAACATTTCAAGGACAAATATGATCTTACTTAGTAATCTTACCATATGTGTTACCTGAACTGAAGATCCTGGGACAGTGGGGCATAGGCCCACCACGCTTCCGCTGCACTCATGAGCGGGTAAATGTGTATACCTACTTAACTCGACTGGGTTCATAACTTTTCTACCCCCCTTAAAATTGTTTCTACTCTCACGGTTCAAGAATTTATGTCCTGATCCGTATGTCAGAACAAGGTGTAATTTAGGACCTATCCTTGACATGAAATGGGAAACGATCTCTTAATACATTAGTCTCCCTTTTCATCGATGATGTGTATCATGACATTGGTACCTATGGTTATAGAAAGGAGCTAAAAATGATGGGTGTTGTGGTTAATTTCAGGGATGGGTGTAAGTTTGTGGCAAGATGCCTAATTCTACCAAAGAGGAACTTTTTCTATGGTCCCGACTTACCCTCTTTAATCATGTCCAGTTTAATACCATAAGATAATCTATACATTATTAGTAATAAGGAATTTGGACAAAATAGGTTAACGGGTAGACTATCTTTCTAAGTTCATATGTGCAATATGTATGCCAGAATGGTCTGTGATTCGAGACCTAATTCCTAACTGTCTATTACCCATTTGAGAAATTTCTTGGGCCAAAATAAAATTATCCCTATTGGCTATATATTCTTAACACTTCTCAGAGGCAAAGTAATAAACTTTAGTTGTAAGTGGTCAAGCTAATACAGAAGGAAAGTTGTGTAGTGGGTATGAGCAGGATATATATACTTTCTACCTAGCTATGAAAGAAAATTTATCGTATCAGTTCTTAATCCTAGTTGATCCCGATCTTCTGCTTGATCAGAGCATTGAGTTCATTGGTAACTACCAGGATTGATAATTTGATTTAAACTGTGAATACTTCGTTTATATATAGTTTCTCTACTCCGTGTTCCCGATTATAATAAGTCCTTGAGAAGGTAATTTTAAGGGGTATATTGATTTGACCTAACGTTAAATTAAAGGGATATATAAGTTTTCTCTAAGTGTGAATATTTTCTAAGTTAAAACAACTTTTCTAAGAGTTATTAAAGAAGCGTATAAGTATTAGGGGGATTCAACGAAGGAATAAGGTCTCACTCTAACCTAATCAAGCCAACTAAGTTTATCTTTCAATTATCTTAGAGTAATCAGTCTTTTATATTCTTTAGTATAACCAGTAGCCTAGTCTTAACTTATGAGTAGCGGTAATCTACTAGTTGTAATCCAAAGTCTATGTTTATATATGCTAGGTGATTTCATACATTTCTAATACAAGAAATTATTTTATCGCTTAGGGTCAAAAGTTTTCTGATTGGAATCAAGTTTCTTAAACTTGAATTTAGCTGCACTCGAGCACTTTACATTTGCCCATACCAGCTAAGGAGGCCCTAAGGCTCACATTATTAATTTATTGGATATCCCATACTATCAATCTTTCAAAATCTAAGAGTACCAACTCTAGGTCCTAAAACTCTAAGTGTCCCAACATTTTATGGTCATTGTTGTTTATATAATCTTCATTCCCAAGGTCCTAGTTATCTCATTACTTCACTCAAAATTTCTTGGTTTGGGTCCTTAGGCCCATAAGGTCCATTTTTATGCTCCAACGCGCTTGTATTTGTGCAATTTGGATTTATTTTAAGTTTGGAATTCATTAACTAATGACTTAAACCCGTCGACTGACGGCCTAGAGGTGACCTCCGTCGATTCATGTGATCGAAGATATGTTATGGACTAAATTATATTATTCAATCTCGCTTGTTGGTGAAACTTTGTGACCCTAATTTGTCTTTAAATTCCATTCCCCCTTCCTAAATCAGAGTACGTCAGTGTGCGTCGTGTTACCATAACTCAGGTCCAATTTAATCCAAATTATGCTTTGATACCATCTTGTAACGCCCAGAAAATCAGGGGTCGAGCAAAGCTCAATTCCTGAGTTCCAACGCATAACTTATGCAAGATAGATAATGATGTTTAAATGTTGTCCATATGAGTGCATTAAACATGAGTGAGATTATACTAAAATAATATATCATACTCTGGATATAATTGGATTAAGAAAGAGGAAGACTATAACATATATATTTAAATATGTGGGTGTTTTACCAACTTCAACGTATGAGTATGTAACCAGGTTGAACATATTCAAGTATTGTTTCAAAATATACAAAAATCAAAGTGTAACTGTCCAACTAATCCATACAACCCTATAATCCCATCAAATTATAACAAGGTCTATGAAGACCTGCCTGATAGCTTAACATAAGAGAATTCCTCCTCCTCGTTTACGAAGTCCATTTTAGCTGCATAGACTCCGCCATTACCTGCATCTACAGCAGAGTCTGGTTAGTGATTCAAAAACACCATCCCAACTGGGGAATGAGTAGCTAATTTAGTGGAACTATAAAGTAAAGGTTAATATGTTATCAATTCAATCAAGTAGTAATGATAAAGCAGTACAACAATCATGTCCTAAGTACTCTTGTTAATGCAGGAATGATATGCTATAATGATGCATACCCTCGCCTGCATCCCTTAGTGACACCATCTCACGGTTGCACATGCTACTCCCACTGCGCTCTTCCTCGGCAAAGGAACATGCAATGCGATGCATGGTCGTGTCAGCCAAGTTCTTAATTAGGCTTATTCGTACAACAGATTCAGAAGGCTAAGTTACTTCCCTTTATTTCATTTACCCAAACAATGATCCATCTAGGGTCGTCAATCCTAGTTAATCACAGATGATAGGCAAGTTATAGGGCAACATCACCCCTGATTTGAAAAGCAATGGATAGCCAAGTTCATGAGTTTAGACTCAAGGTTACTCCACCAATGCCCTACCAACTGGAGCACTATTTTTGAAGGGGGTCTGGATTAGATGGTTCACCCCAACCCATGTCGAGACCTCAACCCGACTGCGTCAAGGTATGCCAACAGCTCAAATACAGTTTCCCATACCACTGTATTCGGCCCACGAGTTTGGGTTGCTCACTGGTCACTACGGGAAGTCTCGTCACCCAGTGTAGGCTGACAGCTCGACCACGGTATCCCATACCACCAATGCTGACTCATGAGTCTTAGCGGATCGTGGTACCTAGGTTGAAATGGGTTTTACATTGGTAAGTGGTACCTTAGATTCAAGCAATAGTGTCCATACATGATAAACACACAATAGGCTAATTGAGTTATTTGACAAGTTCGATTGGTACGAGCATATGCTGAATTAGTCGACACAGAGCACATAAGCACTCTAAGTGGCCTAACCACTTCCGATAATCACCGTACAGGTCGGATTCGTCGAACGTATCTAATGTAACAAAACTAGTTCGGCCACTTAAACGGGAACTGTTACCGATTGCCTGGACCACATTATAGTCCCAATCATACTCAAATGCAACATGTCGATACATGTGATAGTCATAACAACATTTAATAATCAATTCAAAAATAAATCTCATTTGAACATTTTATCAAACTCACTGAACATGTTGTTATACATATACATTTCACCCATGAATCACATAGTAGTAATTTACACTATACGAAGAAAACTACTTATATAACCAAGGAAACTAAGAATCCTATCTTGATACACTTAATAAGTACAATCCATCAACAAAATCTCAATCAGACAATTTAATAAACACTTAGACTACACATTACTTTATACATAGACTAAATTAGAATATATTATGGAAAATTCTTTCATAAAGGAGTTGTCATACATACAACAATCATATATTCTAAGTTAATAGTCATGGTAAGCACAAATAATGATAACAATTTCACTCAAACATTTCAACAAACACATGGAATGCATTATATATTCACATAGTTCACACACATATTATTTATCGAATACATCGTAACTAAGATCATATGGTGGTAAACAAGTTAGACATAAATCATTAGTTGATATTGAAAGTCTTGAAAACCATAACTTGAATGTTAATAGTCCACACCTTTCATTGGTTAACTCGGTTCGAATCCTACGCTCCCGTATACGGAACAACGGGTACCTAAATCATGAAACATGTTAGCTATTATGTCAATTACTCTATTTGGATTCCTAAATTAAGATTAGGGTTAGGATTTCTTACCCGAATCAAAGTTGAAATCGACGGTGTAGCACTGGTGAGGTGGCGCTTCGGCGTTTGGAATCGTGGGAGTGAATCCCAGTAACGACCTCCCAATCTCACTCTCTTCTCCTCACTCTTTCCTCCTCTTTTCTCTCTTCTCTCACCTAGGGTTTGAGAAATTTGTATGGAATGAGAGAGGGGTGGTTTAAGGGCATTATATAGGCCCAGACTTATGCAAATGGCCCCAGGGACATGATATACCTGGTTTGTATCCAAAGGGCACCTGTTTCAGGTAAACGGGGATCGTCTGGAGGTCCATTACTCACCTATTGTGTAGGGTAAGTTCCTTGACCATGGATCTAAGCCAGGTTAAGGTTTTGGTCCAATCAGATTAGTGGACCAATCGAGGAGGACCCGTTTCAATTCAACGGTCATCGTTACTCGATTAGGGCCACAAGTATACGAATGGGTGCAGGAAAATTTTCATGATCTAAGGGTGTATTTGGGTCAAAATCTGATGGTCTAAAATCTTAAATTTAGCCTGCAAGTGAACGGCCCAATTCAATTAAGTTTGAGTTCATTTTCTAAAGATATTTGTGTTTCTCACACACTTCGCTCTAGGCTCAAGTTGTGCATTTTTGGATACTATTTAGACTTGATTCCCGTGATAGTTGTCAAACCCAATAACACGGTCATAATCCTATAGTTTCGCGGTAATCAGACTTTCGACGCGCGGTCTAGGTCAGATACAGAGTTTCAATGTGCTCCCAAGAGCAACTGGGTTTTAAAATTTCTCCTAGGTTTTTAAGTAATGTTGAGTTAGTGATTTTAATAGTTTTTGATCTTGTATTTTGTATAGAAAGTGGTTTAAGATAAATCCATCGATTGTTTAGTTTAGTACTTAACTAAATTCTACCCCTAGTACAACAAAATAATCTCATAGGGTAGTTCTATATCCTTTTTTGATACTTTTAGTTATTATATTATTTTAATTATTTTTTTAGTAATTCATTATCAAGTCTACTTTATCTTTACCAGATTTTATTATATTTTATATTGTGTAAAAATTCTAAAAATTCTAGTAGTAGTTGTGCAGACTAATAATTTTTGAAAAATTGTCACATAAAGATAGATTCAATTATTTTAAAATTTTTATTATATTTTTTTAATTATTTTTATATGAAACTAGACTTATCAAACTTCAATATAGATTTTGAATCACCTAAATCAGAGTTATAACGAGGGAGATATGACTTTTTGAAGTTGGTTGAAAACTGTAGGGAAGGTCCACCAAAATTTGGTACACCCGCGATGCCTCAAGGTCGGCGCGATGGCATCGTGGTCTGCTGGAGAGCCGACTGTGAGGCCTCATGGTAGGTGTGATGGCATGGTGCTCACTTGGTGGTGGTCCTGCCACTCATTTTCTTGAAACGGGAGTATCTTCCACTTCGGAATGAGTTACGTGACGTGCCATATATGAATTTGGGGTAGGAGAAGCTGATCTATTCAAATAGCCTATTTATTTTATGAATTACATAATATTAATGGTAAAAAATATATTTTATTTATATATTTACTATTTATAATAAATTTTAGTTTAAGTATTGTTCTTCATCATTTAAACTTTAGGATTAGTGTCTAATACAAAAGTACCTAGAAAAATTTGAAGAACGAGGTGGTGAAAGGTGAGATTTTGAAGGAAATGGGTTGAAAGGTTATTTGAGGCTTTAAGATTTAAGTTCTTAAAATTCGATAAGGTGTTATGATAGACCCATTGCCCAAGGACATCTAACTCCAAGTTGGAAAAAAATCTAGGACATTACAGTCATCTTGGTCGATGGGAGGCAATTGCCTCGCTTCCAGTGAACTAGTGAGCCACAAAGAAACCACGTGCAACAATCTCTTTCTATCACACTAGTGAGGCGAGATTCGCTAGCATGTACCTCACCACGTTTCATTCCCATAATTCGGGCCATCACACCAACATTGACTATGTCTTCTCGCCTTTCCACAGTAATAGTCAACTGTAGAGGCTCTAATAGTGGATCCCGTATGTGGGCATAGAAGGCTCGGACAGTGCTTTCACATGCATGAGACTTGCCTTCAAATGTGGGACCCCACCTGGATTCCAACAGGAGGTCCCTCACCGAGTATAACCTAAATATCCTTTCATCAACATGTGCTTCAAACACAACTTTACGACCACGAAACTTACCAAGTCCGTGCCCGGCGGTAGAGATCTTTTGTGCGGAATTTGGAGATTGAGATCCCGCTTCGTCCTTCTCTCTCGCTTGACGCTAGCGCTAGCCTTGGCATTTGCATGCTTCATTGAATGGGTAGGGTGGCTAGGCCCGGCTTCATCCGAGGCCTCCCTTCTCCTTCTCATAAGGGAAAGAAGCGTTGAAATGGAAAAGATGTGGTGACAAGCTCATAAAGAGACATGGAGTTGGAAAAGCTTGAGAATAGGGTGGATTTGGGATGTTTAATAGTTATGAGACATAAAGATGTAGGCTTTGTGCTCAAATAGGTGGGAAAAAGGGAAGATGGGGAGTTGTATGAGATGAGTTTGTGGAAAATGGTGGAGGTAATGGAAGATATGGAAGAAGATGAAGTTTAGTGTATATGAGAGGGAGATTTGGAAGAGAAAATCAGATTTTTAAGGGGTTTGGAGGGTTTGGGGGTTTGGAATGGGAAGAAATGAAGCAAAGGGGAGGAAATAGGGTGGTCCCACACGTGGGGGGGCACATACATGTGTGGAGGGCAGCGGGCCTCTAGACCGGCAGGCCCACCGCGGCCCGCTGGAGAGGGGCATGGTGCGCAGCGATTTGCTGGGATATGGGTGATGCCGCCACCCTGGAGTGGTGGTCACCCCCCTCCTGGGGTTCCGAAAACACACAGGCGACCCCTTAGGTCCCTCCATATTTTGTGGTTTGGGCTCCTATGCTTGCGAGATGTGTTTTCTCACCCCATTTTGCACGTATTCATGCTTTTTGGCATGTTTCAAGTTTGGGATTCGCCAACTAATAGCTTAAACTCATCGTTTTACAGCCTTGGAAGTTGTTGAGATCATTTTACATGGTCTCGGTCGCGTGCGAGCTATATTCAACGGTCACTTTTATCCATTAGTGAAACTTGGGATCCTACGATCGTTTCTACATTTTATCGCTCCCTCCTAAGTCAAAATATGTTAGCTTGCATCGTGTTACCATAACCTAGGTCCAGTCTAACCCAAATCATTCTCTGATACTAACTTGTAATATAAATAATGATGTTTAAATAGAGGGTCGAGCAAAGTTCAACTCTCAAGTTCCAACGATCACTTATGCAACATAAATAATGATGTTTAAATGTTGTCCATATTAGTGCATTAAACATGAGTGGGATTACACTAAATCAGCATATCATACTCCAAAGTTAATGTAATTAAGCAAGCGGAAGACTGAGATAAATATATATAAAGTATATTAACCTCCAGAGTATGAATGTGCTACCGAGCTGAACATATACATAATCTGTTTCAAAATATACCATATATCAAAATATAAATGTTCCACTAATCCAATATCCCTGTAATCCTGACGACGCAGCTCTAAGTCTACACTGACTCGCCTGAGAGCTGAACGTAGGAGAACTCCTCATCAAAGAAGTCTGGCTCCGTCGTGTAAGCCTCGTCGTAACCTGCATATAAATCAGAGTCTAGTTGGTGTTTTAAAACACCGTCCCAGAGTGGGAGTTAGTGATCAACTCAGTAGTACTATAAGCCAAAGGTTAATATGTTATCAATTCAGTCAAGCAGTAATGATAAAGCCGTATAACAATCATATCCTAAGTACTCTTGTTAATGCAGGGATGGTATGCTGTAATGATGCATGCCCTCGCCTTCACTCCCTCAGTAACTTCATCTTATGATCGTGTAAGACCTGTATCTCAGTCTGTACCATTCCATAGACTTCCGCGGTCTTACAGGTCGAATTCCGGCAACCTTCGACCCTTAACCGATAGTCACGCGCAACCCTGATTCTTTTATCGTCAACCCGAGTCGACTCAACCCAAGACCAATACCATAGCGACCGCGCCGTCGCAGCGGTTCCAATGCCATGACTCGCGCGCCGAGGCGATACCCTAGTCGAGAGTTGTAGGCCGACGTTCGGTGCGAAGAAACACCGCGCGTTGTGAAACCCAAGAAAATCTCTACGATGTGTCACATCAATCACATCAATCCCATCAATCAATCATCCATCAATCCATCACATGTCAAGTACATGTCAAGTACACATCACTTTCACCCCTTTTCCCAAGCAAGCTACAAAAGTCTTCCATGCCCATACCTCTCTTACACAAAAGGCCTCAAAAGTCAAAAAGGTCTTACACACCCATCACCACCACATCTATCACTCCATCCATCCATCACTGTCTCTCTCTCTCTCTCTCCCTTTACAACTCTCTCTTTCTCTTTCTCATTTCAAACTCAAAATATCCCAAGCTTCATACGTATGAGAGCTCTCCCAAGCACTCCCAAAATTCTAAGTGTGGCCCACCTTTCCTACCCCATGATCTCCCCATCCTAACCTTCCATTCCCCATCTCCTCCATTGAAATCCAAGCTAAGGAGCTAAGGAGCCCATAGGAGCAAGAAGATCGGACGGTGGGTGCTTGATCATACTAGATTTTTATGTTTTTGAGATGGGCCAAGTGAGGCCAACCGATCAATGGTTTAGATCTCACTTAGGACCCTAAGATGTGGCCGATGGCCCACTAGGATCATCATGATCATTCCATGATGGGGCCATTCTCCATGGACCCATCATGATGTTTATTTTCTTTTCAAAGGTCATTTAGACAGTCCATGTTGGTGAGGAAAGGATCTTCACCGTTGATATTAGATTTCGGTGGTCCCACATGCTTTAAGGCCCACTTGATGTATGATTCATTGTAAGGGAGGGCCCATAATGTCGGGGTCCCTCCATCACAAGCGTGTCCCACTCTCTATCTCACTTTCTCTACTTTATTTTCTTTTTTTTTATATATTGTGTTTGTGTGGCCCACTTGAATGGACCCCACCTTGAGGTATTTATTTTGTCCAAGTGTCCTTCAAGTGGGGCCCACCTTGCATGTTGTACCCCCATCATCCATCAGTGGTGGCCCACTTCAATAGGCCCACCACAATGTATTTTTTTAAACGGGCCAAACCGTCCAGCGTCTGGGACGCTGGACGTCCCTGTACAAAAAAAAAGGGGACTTTTGGGGTGGTCCACTTGCTTACGCCTCACCTTGATGTATAGTTCTAATCCAAGCCGTCCATCTTCTTAATCATCCCGTTTTAGGGGTTGAGCCAAGTGATGGGGCTGGTTGGAAGATCTGGTGGGCCGTAACATCGAAGAATGCATCATTACCTTTCAAGGATACTTTTCTTATTTTATTTCATTTTCTAATCATCAAAAAAATTCAAACTCTAGACTCTTTGGGCTCGTCTTGAGCCAGGGAAACTAATGGATGGAGTGGATTCTCATGATGCGGACCCCACATGATGAAAACCCTGGAAAAACGATTTTCCCTGATTTTTGCAAGAGGCGCTGCCTCCTCTCTGACAGCAGAGCAGCAGTTGCACGCTGCTGCGTACAGCGTCAGTGGGCAGGCGGTCATCCAGCCACCCACGGCTGATGCCGTGGGCCCCACCATGATGTATATGTTAGATCCACGCCGTTCATGAGGTGGGTCCCCTCCTTAGGTGGGCCCCCTCCAAAGATCAGCTTGATCCAACGCTCCAGTGATCCACATCACAGGAAAGAGTGTGAATGAACATCTACCATTGAAACAAATTCTGGGGCCCACAGAAGTTTTGAATCAAGCTGAAATTTGTATTTTTCTTTCAACCAGGTCTGTTTGGCCTTATCAACGGGTTGGATGCCAAATAAATATTACAGTGGGCCCCACATGGGACCCACAATGATGTATGTGTTTTAAGTCCACCATCCAGTGGATGGTGGCGCCCACCTTAACATTGTATTATCTCCACCGTCCAGCGAACGGTGGAGCCCTCCGGGATGCATATGTTATCCCCACTATCCAGCGGCAGTGGGACCCGCCATGATGCATGTGACGCATCCAGACCGTCCATCCACTTGATTTGTAAAAAGGGCTATGGGTTAGGCCCATTTGATTTGTAAAAGGCCTATGGGTTAGGCCCATTTGATTTACAAAAGGCCTATGGGTTTAGGCCCATTTGAATTATAAAAAGCCCATGAGTTAGGCCCCCTTTGATTTATAAATGGGCCATGGGATTGGGCCCATTTTGAAGCATTCTAAGGCCCATGAGATTAGGCCCATTTAGAAGTATTCTAAGGCCCTCGGGATTAGGCCCATTTGATTTAGTTAAGGCCTATGGGTTTAGGTCCACTTGATCTATATAAGGCCTATGATTTAGGCCCGATTGATGTAGTCTAAGGCCCATGAGTCGAGAGCCAATTGATGTAGTTTAAGGCCCACGGGTTATAACCCATTGCAATGCACATAAGGCCCATTGGTGTGGCCCATTCATGTGGCTCAATTGAACAATAAAAGGCCCATATGACAAGGCCTATTTGATTTATTTAAGGTCCAATGGAGTGTACCTAAGGTTCATTGCAATGTGTGATCCCAACACGGGTTATGTAGCGATGTTTATAAAGATCGTGCCTTGGGAGCAATGTTGGTTTGACGTCCACATTGTGAGTGTAATGTTGGTTGGATGTCCACATTATGACTCTCCTTAGGGTCCATTGTTAGACTCGTACTTATTGTATATAGGCCGTCCAGGCCCATCTGCATTGTAAGGATAGTTCATATCATTATTATATGTTTAGTATAGTTCCATGACTCATGATCATACGCATCATATGTATGCTTGATATGAGAGTGACTGATCATAGCATATGCCTTCGGCAGATTGTTTATGGGACCCCGATTAGGCGGTGTTGTCCTACATGAGAGCATGAGACGTGCAAGGATTTGTTGCATGATTGGATAGTGTGATTCATGCATCTCGCATCGTGTGATATGGATACTATACGCCCTAGCAACATCAGGGTCGTAGCCACCACATACGCATCGTGGTTGGCAGGATTGGATATCGAAAATCTTGATCTACATGGGGTGCTATAGATATCCCTGGGTGAAAGTTCCTAAACCCTTATGGTACCAAGAGGTTGCTCCAACGTTTAGACCGAATGGGTAGATGAGCGTTGAGTGCTGATTACCAGACAGTTGCGCTCTCCACTGTGTCGTAGTCGGTTGGAAGGGGGTGCGGCCTTACCCGCCCGAGAGTAGGGGACAATGCTAGGCTGAGTCTGACCAGCTCGAGGAATGGGTCCGCTATTGATGAGTCGCGCCCGATATTGGTAGACGGATAATGAGGTCTTTTCCACTTACCTTATTGTGCGTGATGTGGCGGCGATCTGGTTTAGAGTGTACTAGACCCCAGTGATATCCCATATTTGAGCTGTATTGATGTGTGGACATAGATGAGGATCTGTATGCTTGAGTTGCATTGTACATCGCATGGCCTTGGGATGCTGATACCATTCATGTCTTGCATCGCATAGCCTTGGTACGGCTCATGATATTATGGATTTATCTGCATATTTCATATTACTCTGACATTACATGTTCATATTACTACCTTGCGCACACACTTTCACCACCCTCTAAGCTTTCTATAAGCTTATGCACGACTGGTGCGTGCAGGTGACGTTGGCTCGCAGCAGCGCTGAGGCAGGAGCACGTTGCAGATTATTTTGGAGTTTTTATTCTTTACCATTATATTTTGCTTTATGCTCATTATACTTGTAAAGTTTTTGATCATAGTGGAAATGTAATGGAGTTCTTGGTTGTTGTTTGTAGGTTATGCCTTTGGTTATGCTAATTACGAATCAAACTGACGTTAAAAATCCTCCTCGTAGCATCTCAGGATCGGAACTTGGTGAATGGGCGCTAGGAGCCAAGAATGGGGTTCTACGGAGGCTGCCAGCGCCAGATTCAGTGATCAGAAATTTTGTGAGCCCAGTTTTTGAGTTTGGGGCATGACAGATCGCGCATGGCAAACTCATGAAAAGTACGTTTCCTCGCCAAAGTATATGCAATGCGATGCATGATCGTGTTAGCCAAGTAATTTATTAGGCTTATTCATACAACAGATTCAGGAAGCTGAGATACCTCCATTTTATATCATTTACCCAAACAAGGATCCATTTAGGGTCATCAATCCTAGTTAATCGCATACGATAGGCAAGTTATAGGCATCACCCCTGATAAAAGCAATGGATAGGTAAGTTCCTGAGTTTACACTCAAGGTCGCTATGGGGAGGCTCGTTGCCTCAGCATAGGCCTATTTTATACTCGAGGTCACTACAGGAGGCTCGTCACCTGAACGTAGGCTGACAGCTCAAATAGAGTGTCCCATACACCACCATATTCGGCTCACGAGTTTAGGTTGCTCACTGGTCACTACGAGGAGGCTCGTCACCCGAGCGTAAGCCTACAGTTTGACCATGGTGTCCCATACACCACCATGCCCTGCTCATGAGTCTTAGTGGATCCTGGTGTCATGGTTGAAACGGACTTTACATTGGTAAGTGGTACCTTAGATTCAAACAGTAGTGTTCATACATGGTAAACACACAATAGGCCAATCGGGTTATTTGACAAGTTTGATTGGTACGAGCGTATGATGAATTGATCGACATAGAACCCGTAAGCACTCCACGTGGCCTAACCACTGTCGACAATCACCGTATGACTCGGATTCCTCGAACGTATCCAATGCGGCAAAACTAGTTCGACCACTCAATCAGTAGTCATTACCGATTGCCTGGACTAGGTGGTAGTCCCAAACATACTTAAATGTAGTAGGGAATCACATATGTTACTCATGACAGCATTTAATAAACAATTCAAACATAATCCTCATTTGAGCATTTTATCAAACACATTGAACATGTTGACATACATATGCATTTCATCATAAATCATATAGTGGCAATTTACATTACATGAAGGAAATTATAGATATGGATAAGGTAGCTGAGAATCCTATCTCAACACCCTTATTAAATATGATTCATCAAACAATTTCTCATTCAGTCATTTTATCAAACATTTAGACTACACATTACTACCTATGTGAACTAAATTAGTTATAGCATTTATTATGGCAAATCCTTTCACAAAGGAGTTGTCATACATATAACACACAGGTGTTCTAAATTAATAGTCATGGCAATTATAAATCTAAATTGTACTTTCATTCAAACATTTCAACAAACACATGGAATGCATTATATATTTACATAGTTCACACACATGTATAGTTTATCGAATACATCATAACTAAAATCATATGGCAACAATCAAGTTAGACATAAATCATTACTGACATTAAAATCCTTGAAAATCATAACCTAAACGTTTACAGTCCGCACCTTTCGTTAGATTTCTCATTTCGAACTCGGTTCGAATCTTACGTCTTCGTCTACAAAATAATGGTTACCTGAATCATAAAATAGGTTAGCCATTTCATCAATTCCTCTAATTAGATTCCTAAAGTAAGATTAGGGTTGGGATTTCTTAACCAAATCGAAGCTAGAATCGGCATTGTAGCGAGGGTAAGGTGGTGATTTGATACGTGGAGCAGTGGGAGTGAATCCCGATAACGATCTACTGATATCTCTCTCTGCTCCTCACTGTTTTCTCCTCTTTTCTCTCTTCTCTCTCCTAGGGTTAGAGAAATTCGTATGGAATGAGAGAGGGGTGGTTTAAGGGTCGTATATAGGCTCAAAACTGATCTCAATGGCCCCATGGTCATGGTATACTAAAGTTATAGCCAAAAGGTGTCTGTTTTTGACAAATAGGGACCTTCTTAAGGGAGCTCCATTTCTCACCTAAGTCATGAAGTAAGTTCCTTGACAATGGATCTATGTCAGGACTGTGTTTATGATGCAATCGATAAACCGATCGGTCATGAAGGACCAGCATCAGATCAATGGCCATCATTACTCGATCTGGGACACAAGTACACCAATAGGTGCAGGGAAATTTCTCTGATCCATGGGTTTAGTTAGGTTAAAAACTGACGGTCTGAAGTCCTCAATTTTTCCCGCAAATGAATGGTCCAATTCACTTAAGTTTGAGTGCATTTTCTAGAGATATTCGCGTTTCTCACACACTTCTCTCCAGGCTCAAGTTGTGCATTTCTGGATACTATTTGGGCTCGATTCCCGTGATGGTTGTCAAGCCCAATAAGGCGGTGATAACCTTATAGTTTCATGATAATCGGACTTTCGACGTACAATCCAGGTCCGATACAGAGTTTCAATATACTCCCGAGAGCAACTGGGTTTTGGGTTTTCTCCTAGGTTTTTAAGTACTATTGAGTCATTGATTTTAATGGTTTTGGATCTTTTCGTATGTATTAATAGTGGTTCAAACTAAATCCATCGATTATTTAGTTCAAAACTTAATTAATTTTTGCCTAGTCTCCAGTCTTTAAGGATTTTTGCCTGAGGTCATACTTGGGTCTTTGTATGGATTTTTTTAAGATGTTAAAGAGCCCCTCCCCTCCATCGCATGTCTCTATGTGTGTGTGTGTGTGAGGCTCGCATCTAGTATCCATTCTATTCTGATAAGTCCCGTGGTCCCCCGTTCGAATTTCGGTGACCCGCGACCTATAGATTGTATTTGTAATCATCCTTAAGTTCCATCATATAAACCCGATTCAATCCAACCCAAAACTTACACCATTGCGACCGCATCATCGTCGCGGTTTCAATGTCGCGTCCCATCCGACAATCGATGTGTAGATCAAAAGATGTACCATTTGTAATATTTTAGCCCTCGATTTGATGTGGGACCCACTTTAGGCATGTGTACATTTTCCTAGGTAGCAAGGCCCACCCTAGGTTTCATCATTTCCTAGATACCTAGCCTACACCTAACCTCCACCCTACATAGCTAGCTATCATGGGATTTCTCTAAACTAGGTAATCATGAGCCTCCTTCTCTAGAAAGTCATCATGACTGTAAGACCCATATCATAATCCGTACTGTTCCGTTGCTTCCCACGATCCTTCTCGTCAGATTCCGGCAATCCGTGACCTGTAGTTGACGTTGCGCACGACCGTAAGTCGTATCCTATTCATTTGAGCCGGCTTAATCCGAGACTTGTATCATTGCGACCACACTGTCACCGCAGTTCCAACGCCCAACTCACGCACTGATCCGATACCCAGACGATGAGATGCGGACCCGCGTTCAGTTTGAGAAAAAATACCGCGCGTTGCAAATCCCAAGGAAATCTCTACAATATGTCCCATCAATCCCATCAATCACCTCTCATGTCAAGTACACCCACCCATGCTTTCTTTCTCCACAAGTTAAGCAACCACCAAAAGTCAACCAAGCTCTCACCTCACCCATCACTCACATCACACATCACTCACCTCACCCTTTCACCCATCACACATCCCTCTTTCCTTACAACTCTCTCTCTCTCCTTCTCATTTTCTCATTTCAAAATCTGAAGCAAGAAAGCTCTCCCACGTCCAAGCCTTCCCATGGAAAAAAAATGTGTGCATTTTGGTGGCCCACTTCCCATCTCCAAATCCCATCATCCTAGCCATCTATTTCCCATCTCCAGCATCAAAGTGAAGCTCTAGAAGATAGGTGTTCCAACGGACCGAGTAGATCATAAGGTGGGTGCTCTAATAGGGTAGCTTTTCATGTTTTTAAGATGGGCCAAGTGAGGCCTACCGATCAATGGTATGGATCTCACTTTGGACCCCAAGATGTGGCCGATGGCCCACCTTAATTATCACTTGATGTATGATTGAATGCAAGGAGGGCCCATAGTATCGGGGTCCCTCCATCACACGTGTGTCCCACCTTTCTCTCTCTCTCTTTCTTTCTTCCTTTTCCTTTGTTAATAGCCCTATGATGTATGCAACATCCGCCTTCGTGGGACCCACTTGATAGACGTGTTAGGGCTACACCATCCAAACCATGTGGGCCCTATCATATGGCAATGGGAAGACACAAATATTAAACTGATGCAATCCAGTGGGCCACGCCTATGTGGAACCCACCTTAATAAATGGTATGTACACGTCACCCATCCAGCGTCCAGGGACGCTGGACGTGGTTGCTGGAACGTCAACAGGCAGTAGTGTATAGGCAAAATAAAAATATCAGTTTCATTTTAACTTTTAAGTGGGTCACTTGTATAGGCCCCACCTAGATGTATGTTTCTAATCCATGCCGTCCACCTTCCTTTCCGACCCATTTTAGGCGTTGAGCCGAAAAATGGTGTCGATCCAATATTCAGGCGGGCCATAGCATAGCAAACATCATCTTCACCGTTAAAAATTGGCTAGGGCCCACCTTGAGTAAAAAAAAATACCATTTATTGGACTTGTTTGAATTATATTGAGCCATGGAATCCAATGGCTGGACTGGATTCATCAGCTGTGGACTCCACACGATAAAAACCCCAGGAAAATAGGTTTTAATTATTTTTTTAAAATAATCACACAGTAGCAACGGCTGCTGTGTCAGATGCTGGCAGAGCCAGCAGCGTTGGCGGGCGAACCAACGAGCAGGGACCCACGGTCCAAGCTGTGGGCCCCACCATGATGTAGGTTGTATATCCACTCCGTCCATTCTGTGGGCCACATAGAGTTGTGAGCCATCTCCAAAAAAAATGGCCTGATGTGAAACTCAGATGGCCCACATCAAAGGAAACAGTGGTGACTCAAAACCTACCATTAAAACCGTTTTTGGGGCCCACAGAAGTTTTGAATCAAGCTGAAATTCATATTTTCCCTTTTCAGGTCCTATGACCTTATTAACCGTTGGATGACAAATAAATGTTATGGTGGGCCCCACGTGGGACCCACCTTTACCATTTAAAGCAGTTGATGCTGCATCGTACAGCAGCTCCATAGCTATTGTACTCACGTCAGCAGGGCAGTGGGAATGGGTTGGCTGGCCCCACAATGATGTATATGTTTAATATATGTTGTCCATCATTTGGATGGTGGGGCCGCCATGATGCATATGTGGCATCCAAGCCGTTCAACCATTTTGGAAGTTCGTCTTTAAGGCTTGAGACTAAAAATAAGTGAGATCCATGGTTCAAAGAGGACCCCCACCATGATGCATGTGTTGCATCTAAACCATCCATTTATTTTTTTTGTAAATTTATTTTTATGGCTTGAGCTAGAAATGAGCCAGATCTATGGTTCAAATGGCCCCACCATGGCCTGTGTATAGGGCCCTTTATTGATTTAACTTTGGCCATTCATTGAGGCCTACCTTGGTATATATCTGAGGCCCAAATGATCAGGCCCATTTGATACATATAAGGGCTATGGGATTAAGCTCATCTGGCATGTAAAATGCCCATGGGTTTGGGCCCATTTGACATATGCGATGCCCATGGGATCCAGCCCACTTATTCTATATAAGGCCCACGGGATTCAAGCCCATTTGATACATATTAAAGCCCATGGGAACAAGCCCATTTGATGTGCATGGGGCACAAATGGAGTGGCCTAGTTGATATATTTATGTGTATGGGCCCATCTAACATATTTAAGGCCCAAGTAGGGAGGCCACTTTGATGTATTTCAAGGCCCATGGATCATGGACCATTGCAATGTACATAAGGCTCATTGGTGAGGCCCATTAATGCAACCCATTTGGTGAATGTGAGGCCCATGTAATATGACCCATTTGATATATCTAAGGCCCAGGGATCGAGGCCCAACGGATGTCCTTAGGGTCCATTGCAATGTACGTTTCTCATGGTTCGTGAAATGATATTTATGGCAAGCTGTGCCTAGGAAACAATGTTGGTTTGACGTCCACATTGTATGTACAATGTTGGTTAAATGTCCGCATTGTAACTCTCTTTAGGGCCCATTGATAAGTCCATACCCGTTGCTATTCATTACCTTATAACATGCTTAGAATAATCTCATGACTCATGCCCATACGCATCATATGTATGCTTGATATGAGTAATGACTGATCATAGCATACGCCATTGGGCAGACCATTTACGGAGCTCGTTATGTGACTGAGTGCCCCACATGATCGCGCAGTACATGCTGGATTGCTGCATGTTTTGACAGCGTGATTCATGCATCTCGCATACATGTGACTTGATCACTGCATGCCCTAGCGACATCAGGGCCGTGGCTCCACAGGTACATCGTGGATGGCCGTATTGAATACCGAAAATACTTATTCTAGCACTATGGGCACTTAGGATGTCCTTGGGTGAAAGTCCCAGAACTTTTTTGGTACCAGGAGATGCTCCAACGTCTAGACCGAGTGGATACATGAGCGCCCGAGTGCCGAATACCAGTAGGCCGCGTCTCCCACTGTGTCGCGGTCGGTTGGAAGGGGGTGTGGCCTTATCCGCCTGAGTGAGAGGGCTATAAGCTAGGCTGAGTTTGACTAGCTCACAAATGAGTCCGCTATCGACGAGCCGGGTAGGTATTGACATACTACTGGTCAGGTAGATAGTGAGGTTTTATCCGCTTGCTTGACTGTGCAGCTAGGGAGGTGGCAGTCTCTTCGAAGTGTATTAGACCCCGGTGATATCCAGAGAGGAACTGTACTGATATACGTACTTGAGGAGTACCGACTTTCTTGGATTGCATTTCGCATATGACATTCGGCTATATGGGCCTTGCATTGTATCGGTGTGGCCGATGACATTCATATCTCATCGCATAGTTTTGGCATGGTTAATTCTATGGACTTGCCACATACTTCCACATTGTTCTGATACTGTACACTTGGCGTTTGCCTTACGCATACACTTACACTACCCTCTAAGCTTTTGTAAGCTTATGCACGATAGTTGCGTGCAGGTAGCGTTGGACGGTAGCAGCGCTGAGACAGGAGTGCATATCAGGACCTTTTAGAGCTTTTGATCACCTTGTATTTCCCTTTCCGCATTGTACTTAAAATTTTTGATATAGTGGATATGTGGTAATGTTGTTTTGTGACTTGGTTATGCTTGTGGTTATGCTCCATTACAAAAAAAAATTCATTCTGAAAATCCTCCTTGTAGGAACCCAGGATCGGAATCTGGCATTGGATTGTCAGGAGCCGAGAATGGGGCATTACGGAGGCTGTCGGCACCGGATTCGGCAATCGGGATTCATGTGAATCCGATTTTCGGATTTGGGGTGTGACAATGACTTACTCTAACCAAGGACACCTTTCTCTAGAAATTTCAGCTTTTCATTTCTACATCTCCCCATTCCTTAGCAAATCTCATCATTTCCTTGCTACATCTCTCTTTTTCTCCTCTTTCTCCCTCATTTTCTCCATCTTCTCTCCCTTGAAAGAGACCCAACGTCCAACCTTTCTCCTCCATTTTCAACTACATTTCATCCTAATCTCTCATCATCTATCCCTTAGAACATCATCTCAAAATAGGTCTTCATCCCTTGGTGCCTAAGGAGCTTGGTATTGAAGTTTGGTGGAGATCCATTAGGTGGGTGAGCATTTAGGATAGGTTTCATTATTTTTCCTTCATAGATAAATCTTTTGCTTCATGTAGAGAGTGTAGGACCCACCAATTAGTGGTGGAGGTCCTACACAACTCCTTGGGTGTGGCCATTGGCCCACCATTTGCATGCATGATGTCTTGATGGTGCCATCCTCAATGGACCCCATCTTGATGATTCTTCTCTTTGATCTATAATCTTTGGGTCATCTAAACCCTAGATCCTTGGTGGGGATGGAATCCCCACCTTAGATGAATGTACATGTTGATTCCTTGATGTGGTGGGCTCATAGTGGTGGAGCCCTCCCTATAGTCGAATTATGTCCTTTCTCTGTCTTTTCTTCCTTTTCTCTGATGTGGATCTGATGTATGTGTGGCCCACCTGATGTGTCATGCAACCAGACCTCTAAGTTGTTAGGACGTCCAGGCCCAAGTTGCTGAACGTCCGGGCCAAACCTTGTTGTCCCATTTTGTTAGCATGATTTGGACGGCCTTTGGGCCTGATTTTATGGTTGATCTCGAAAGGGGCTTGGATCTGAGAGTTGTGTGACCCGTCTAGGTGCACCCCACCTTAAGGAATCTATGATTTATTTCCCTATTATTCATCTCTTGGGCTGATCTGGATAGTAACATGTTGCTATCCAGATTGCTGGAATTTTTATGTTGTTGAAATGTTTAGAATGTAGGCCCTGTTTATGGATCTTTTCTAATTAATTTCTTAGACATTTCTTTGAGGTGTGGACCCCACCTTGATGTATG
Organism: Magnolia kwangsiensis; assembly: GCA_037074715.1. Lineage (NCBI taxonomy): Eukaryota > Viridiplantae > Streptophyta > Magnoliopsida > Magnoliales > Magnoliaceae > Magnolia > Magnolia kwangsiensis. The sequence goes on along the minus strand of CM073575.1, from coordinate 72,723,299 downwards.
TTAAATCCCACCTCATCTGGCCCTTGATTGGAGTTCATGAGGTAGGCCCAAGAGGGATAGATGGTCTAAGTTTCTGGACTGTCCAGCAGGCCCATATATTATGGAAAACATAAATTTTTATATGTACCTTGTGGATGGTGGGCCAATTTTGTGGACCTCATTTGATGTACGTTTATGAGAGCATGTATTCCACCCTTTTTCTCCTTGATTGGAAGGCCTGGGCCACCCCATTTGGGGGTTGTCATTGCTGGGCCAGCAGCCCTGCTAGATGTTCTAGCTGGGCTGACTGTCCCCAACTTTTAGGCCCACCACGATGATGTGCTTCAACCTGCCGTCCTTCCATCTCGGTGTGGGCCACGTCCACGTGGCCCACCCCTAATGGGATGTCCTTAGTGGGGCCCACCTTGAGCACTCTTTAGGGGCCAACTGTCTAGGCCCAGGAGACGCCCCGAGTGATTTTGGGTGTTGTCCACCTTGTATTTTTTGTTGTATCTCCACATTCCATCTAGTGGGACCCACTTTCACATGTATGGGCCACCTTGAGAATTCTATTTTACTCAAATTTATGATTTACTAGACTCCAACAGGCCCAGGAAGCTGGGTGGGCTGAATGTCCAGCAATGCCTTAGAAAATTTTGCTTGTAATTGGGTATTTTGAAGTTGGGTGGCCCACCAGATGGAATGTGCTTTCTATGCCCACCTTGTTAATGATTTCCTCAGATTATCAGACTCCTTGTATTCCTTGTAAGGCTCACCTTTGGTTGATTATTGAGGACCGAATAGTTCATATTTTTGGGATGTCCAAATAGGCCTTGATGATGCCCAACCTTGAGCCCAGATTGATGTATGGGCTGCCCATCTTGTATAATGAACACTATGGGTTGGCTGTAAGCCCAGATTAATGTAAGGGAATGGATCCTTGTTGCCCATCCATATTAACCAGTTTTTAGGTTGACTTGCAAGGCCCACAGTGATGCATGTTAGGAAGGCCTTTGTTAAGTCTTGGGCTGATTTGTAAGCCCCATGTTGATGAATATTGGATTGACCATTGGCTATGTACTTTGGGCATATGGGCTGGCTATTAAGGCTATCCTAATGCATGGATTCAATGGCCATTGAGACTTCGGCAATGATTTGTCCCTTTTAGCCCATGTGGATATATGTAGGCCTTGGGCCATTTCTTAAGGCCCATCCTATGGTACGACAAGATATGTATTGCTACCCATTTAATTTTCATAGTTTTATCCAGGCCTTGGGCCTCGTATTAGCTAGATCTCTTATTGTACCGCCTTCTAGGGAGCAATGGTGGTTAAATGTCCACATTGTGATCCTCTATGGGCCCCTTTGTTAGGTCCATTCTCATCTATTATGCCCATAGTGTTGTTTACCTAGTCATAGTGGGCTAACCCAAATAGTTGGGCCCCCACTAGTGGTTGTGCATTTACATTGAATTGTAGAATAGTCTAAGTACCTAGACCCAACCTTTCTTAGAGGAGAGCACATCATCACCGCATGTTATACGGGTTCATCTTCATGATTCATTCCCATGTGCATCATATATATGCTTAGATTGAGGAGTGATAGATCATGATATATGCCATTGGGCATACTGTTTTATGTCGTTGGGCAGACTATTTTATGGGACTCCCAGAGTAATGGAGTTTCCCCACATGAGCACTGGATGCACAGGACTGATGCATGGTTAATTGGTATGATTCATGCATCTCATATTTGCATGGCACAAATATTATACGCCCTAGCGACATCAGGGTCGTAGCCTCTACAGTCACATTGTGGATGGCCAGCTTTGGATACTGAAAATGTTTGGTTCTAGTACTGTGGGTACGTAGGATGTCCTTGGGTGAAAGTCTTAGAACCTTTTTGGTACCAAGAGATGCTCCAATGTCGAAACTGAGTGAAAAACATGAGCGTCGGTGCCGATACTATTAAACCAGGTCTCCCACTGTGTCGTGGTCAGTTGGAAGGGGATGTGGCATTATCCGCCCGAGTGATGGGGCTATAAGTTAGGTTGAGTTTGACCAGCTCGTAAATCGGTCAGCTACCGATATGCCGAGTAGGTGTTGGCTCACCACAGGTGGGTAATGAGGTCTCTTATGTGGGCTACGCGGCTAGGGAGGCGGCAGTCAATGTAGAGTGTATTTGACCTCGGTGATTTCCCAGAGAGAAACTATACTGATATGCGGATTGGATATGAGCACTGGCATGACTGCATTACACCTTGTATGTGGCATTTGGCTATATAGGCCTCTCATTTGCCTTAGTATGGCAGTTTAGCATTCATGCTTGGTATAGCATATCCTTGGTATGGTTGATGGCACTCCTGCCTTATATTGCATAGCCTTGTTACGGCTGATAATTTTCATGGTCCTGCCAGTGTATTCTGCATACTCTAATATTACATACTTGACACCTATCCTGCGCACACTTACACCACCTTCTAAGCTTTTTATAAATTATGCACGATTGATGCGTGCAGGTGACGTTAGGAAATTGCAGTGTAGGAGCAGGAGCGTGTAGTGGAGCTTTCTTTTGGAGTTCTGATTACTAGCCATTGTATCTTTCTTATGCGCCTTGTATTGTAAAAGTTTTTTTTTAAATTTATTCTTAGTGGATTTTGTGATGATGCTCCTGTGGTTATTGCCTGTGGGTTATGATCTTGGTTATGTTGATTGGGAAATAAACTTATGTTATAGAAATCCTCCTTGTAGGATCTCAGGATCGGAACCTAGTATATGGGTGCCAGGAGCTGAGAATGGGGTACTACGGAGGCTATCGGTGTCAGATTCGACGATCAGGAATTTTGTGAGCCCGGTTTTCAAGTTTGGGGTGTGACATTCTCTATCTCTCTTTCCCATCTTATGGCCCACCATATTCGATCCACGCTGTCCACGGGTTAGGCCCCACCTCGCTGCCTGTCCGTTGGGATAGGCTTGGATGAAGGAAATCACAAATATCAGCTTGATACAATATGTGGGGCCCACCTCGATGGCACGTGTGGCCCACACCCACGTGGGACTCACCTTGCTGTGGAAGCGAATTGGTCGGTGTACCATACAGTAGCTATATAGCTGCTGTATTTACGTCAACAAGTTCTGTGGGTCTGATCTTGAGGTATGTGTATATCCTCATCGTCCAATTTTCTAGACAGTGGGACCCACCTTTGATGTATATGTTTTATATCCAACCGTCCATGCATAGCACGTGGGGCCCACCTTGATGGTGTGCTTTATCCAGCACGTGAGGCCACCATGATTCATGTGTTGCATCCGCACAGTCCATCCTGTTGGATGGTGGGAACCAACCTCAATGCATATGTTCTATTCCACACTGCCCGTTCATTTTTTGGACGTGGGACCCACTCACACGTGTTGCCCGTGTGGGGGTGGGACCAACCGTGAGGTATGTGTTGTAACTACACCGTCCAACTTGCTAGACAGTGGGACCCTCCTTGATATATGTCTTTTATCTACACCGTCCACCTGGATGGTGTAACCCACCAGGATGTATGTGTTTCATGTCCACATTTTTTGCTCGGTGGGGCCCGTTTGCCACATGCAGGGCCCACCTACTGTGTGGCCCATTCTAATGTATTTGAGGCCTATGAGTGAGGCCCATTATGATGTCTACGGCCCAAGGTATGAGGCTTATTGTGATGTATTTGAGGCCCATGGATGTGGCCCATCGTGATGTATTTGACGCCTATGGATGTGGCCCATTAAGATGTATTTAAGGCCCATGGGATGTGGCCCATTGTGATGTATTCGAGGCCCAGATGGTGAGGCCCAATGTGATGTATTTGAGGCCCATGAGTGAGGTCCATTTTGATGTGTATGAGACCTAGGTATAAGGACCATTGTGATGTATTTGGGGCCCATGTATGTGGCCCATTATGATGTATTCGAGGCCTAAATGGTGAGGCCCAATGTGATGTATTTAAAGCCTATGAGTGAGGCCCATTGTGATGTGTATGAGGCCCAGGTATGAGGCCCGTTATGACGTATTTGAGGCCCATGGATGTGGCCCATTGTGATGTATTTGAGGCCCATGGGATGTGGCCCATTGTGATGTATTTGAGGCCCAGATGGTGAGGCCCAATGCGATGTATTTGAAGTCCAGGAGCGAGGCCCAATGTGATGTGTACGAGGCCCAGGTATGAGGACTGTTGTGATGTATTTGAGGCCCATGGATATGGCCCATTGTGATGTATTCAAGGACCAGATGGTGAGGCCCAATGTGATGTATTTGAGCCCATGAGTGAGGCCCTTTATGATGTGTACGAGGCTCAGGTATGAGGCCCATGGATGTGGCCCAGTGATGTATTTGGGGCCCATGGGATGTGGTCCATTGTGATGTATTTGAAGCCCATGGGATGTAGCTCATTATGATGTATTTGAGGCCCATGAGATATGGCCCAATGTGATGTACATGTGAGGCCTATTGTGATGTGTATGAGGCCCATGAGCGAGGCCCAATGTGATGTATGTGATACACATGCGGACCATCCGTCTTTCTAGATATTTAGAGAGCCGAGGGCCCCGTAATGATTTCCGACTTCCAATCCCAAATGGACCACACCATAGGGCAATAGTGGTTAAACGTCCACCATTGTAAACTATCCTAGTGCTTGTTGCCAAGCCCACTTCCACCTTACTGTCATGCCCCAAACCTTGAAATCGGGCTTATAAAATTCTTGATTTTCAAATTCGGTGCCGACAGCCTCCTTAGTATCCCATTCTCGGCACCTAGCGCCCATATGCCAAATTCCAATCCTGGGATCCTACAAGGAGGATTTTCCAACGTACATTTGTCTCATAAGAAGTATAACTACAAGTTTACCCAAATCACAAAGGCATCATCATCATCATCATCATCATCACATATCCACTAATATAAACATTTAAATATAGTGCTGAAAGGGAAAATATACATATGTCAAAAATCAAAGCTTTAGAAGTCCGCTGCACGCTCCAAGCTCAATGCTGCTACAACTTAACATCACCTGCATACATCTATTGTGCATAAGCTTATAGAAAGCTTTGAAGGTGGTGTAAGTGTGTGCACAAGGTAAGTGTCAAGTATTCAATACAAAGACATAATCATACAATATCGAAAATATTGGCAAGATCATGAATTAAACGATATCAGAGTAAGCGAAAATACTGACAAGTCCATGAGTCATGCAATATCAGAGTACGGAATGCAGATCATAATGAGTCAAATATTAGATGCCAAGGATGTAATATAATATGCAAATCCTGATGAGCTACGAATACCATCAACCTTATCTAAATCATATAAATGTAGAAACATAGTAATCCAAAATGTTAAATGACTAAGCTGGAGTGAAGTCAAGATGATAATACGCAGTATCGCAGGCTATGGGGTCCATCACAAGGGACTTCTATCCAAACCAGTCTCATACCTAAATTTGGATAGCTAGACTCAATGTGGTAAACCCCTAACCTCAGGTTAGTCACACATCCCAAAAGAAATCCTTGTCATTGTAAAGGTACACAACAATTAGTTGCACACCACTAGCCTGAGTTAATAGTGAATGAATGAATGAATGAGTATGAAACTCCTGCTCAATAAGTCCACGTATCAGTACCGTACATCTCTGGGATCATCACCGGGGTCTAGTACACTCCAAGCTGGCTACCGCCTCGGTCTGTCGCACAGCTCAGCGAGTGAAAAAGACCTCACTACCCACCTGTCAGTAGTATACCAATGCTCAACTAACTTGTTGATAGTGGACCCATTTGGGAGCTGGTCAAACTTAGCCTAGGTTATAGCCCCCTCACTCAGGCAGATAAAGCCACACCCCCTCCAAACCAACCACGACACAGTAGGATATGCGGTCTACTAGTATCCAGCACTCGGGCGCTCATGTATCCACTTGGTCTAGACGTTGGGGCGTCTCCTGGCCACGGAGGTTTAGGAACTTTCACCCATGGACATCTAAAGTGCCCAGATACTCAAACCAAACATTTTTGGTGTCCCATTTAACCATCCACGACATGCTTGTGGAGCCTACAACCCTGATGTCGTTAGGGCACTCAGTAATCACAACACACAATGTAAGATGCATGAGTCATACAATCCAACCATGCATCAATCCTGTGCATATTCTCTGCCTATCAAGGAGTCTCATAACAACGTGCCCAGTGACTTATGAAATGGTCAACCACATCTCATAATAAACATGCATATGATGCATATGGGCATGTATCATGATGTTATGTTGTCACATACTCATAATCGATATCGACAATCGACACCAATAATTGATATCCATAATTGATCTCGATAATCGGCTTCGACAATTAGAATCGGTCTTGATAATTGGAATTGGCCTCAACAATCGGAATTAACCTCGACAATAGGAATTAGCCTCAACCTCGATAATCGAAATCAGCCTTGACAATCGAAATCGGCCTCGGCAATCGAAATCAGGCTCGATAATCGAAATTGGCCTCGATAATCGGAATCAGCTTCGATAATCAAAACCATCCTCGATAATCAGAATCAACTTTAACAATCAAAATCGGTCTCGATAATCGAAATCAGCCTCGACAATAGAAATTAGCCTTGATAATCTAAATTAGCCTTGACAATCAAAATCGGCCTCAATAATCAGAATCAGCCTTAACAATCAGCCTCAACAATTAGAATCGGCCTCAATAATCAGAATCGGCCTCAACAATCAGAATTGGCCTTGACAATCAGAATCAACCTCGATAATCAGAATCAACCTCAATAATCGAAATCGGCCTCAATAATTAAAATTAGCCTCGATAATCAAAACCGACCTATACCATTGGAATCAGCCTTGATAATCGACTTTGTAATAGAAATTAGCCTCAATAATCAGAATCAACCTTGATAATCAGCTTATGTTATCAAAATCATCCTCGACATTCAGCTTATACAATTGGAATCGGCCTTGATAATCGGCTTATACAATCGGAATCGACCTCGATTCAAGGTGGGGTCCATAGATGAGTGGCCGATGATTGACCAAGAAATATCAATGGGGCCTAATCGTTTGGGTTAACCCACTAGAGAATGATGAGAATGGGCCTAATTAGGCCTAAGGAAAGGTCACAATGAGAATTGACCTATTTAACCATCATCGCCAATCAATGTGGACATTTAATCATCATTGCCCATCAATGTGGATATTTAACCATCATTACTCCCAAGGAGTGGCCCAAATAGAGCTAAACATATCATGGGCCCATAACCTCACACAAGGACCTAATACACATCACTATGGGCCTCACTCATGGGCCGCACATACATCACAATGGGCCTCTTATGCAAAAAATGGGCTGCATCGATGGGTCGCACTATTGGGCCTCATATACATCAAGTGGGCTACATAAATGGGCTGCAATAATGGGCCACATATACATCAAGTGGGCTGCATCAACGAGTGGCACCAATGGGCCTCATATACATTAAATGGGCCACAACAACGGACCACACCAATGGGCCTCATATACATCAATGGGCCGCATCAATGGGCCGCCCCAAGGGCCTTAACGGATGGGCCATAAATACATCAAGGTGGGCCCTATGGATGGGCCATAAATACATCAAGGTGGGCCCCATGGATGAGCCATAAATACATCAAGTTGGGCCCACCATTCTAAGTGAACTATCTACACCATTCATCTATTTTTAGAGATCATTTTAGAACATTACCCAAAAAGGAAAACATGAATCATATTAGAAGATCATCTAGACCACATCCTAAATAGCAGCGGAGATGATGATTGTAAAATCATCTGGACCATACAAGAAATAGTAGTGGTGATAATGTTTCTTGTCGTTTAAAATTCCTACGGCCACCATAACATTTATTTTCTATCCAATCTGTTCATAAGGTCACAAAGGCCTGAACTAAGGGGAAAAATAAATTTCATACTGATCCAAAACTTCTGCACTCCCAAAAGGGGTTTCAATGGTAGATGTTCAACTCACCACTGTTTATTGTAGTGTGGTTCACTTGATAAACAACATGGATAAGATATATATATATATATAATGTGTAGACCACACAGAACTTACTGACTCCAAACTAGTAGCTGCTGCTGCTGCATAGGACCCACACAGATGGACGACGGGTATAAATCACACACACCAAGGTGGGGTCCACATCACAGTATAGATGAAACACATACATTACATGGGACCCAAAGAACTTGTTAACATCCTTAGTATCAATGATGGGCGGCTGGATGTAACACATGAATCATGTGGGGTCCACACGTGTGGCCCACCAACTAAATGGATAGACGGTCTGAATATCAGACCGTCTGATCAGATGTACTGGCTGATGCCAGTATATCAGAGATATAGCTGGTGAGGTGGGAGACCGGCCAATCCTCTTTCCAGATAGGTGGGTCCCACGTGGGGCCCACCACCTAAAGAAATATAAATATATCATATATATACATATAGTATATGATATATTATTATTATTATTATTATTTTATACATATTCAATGGTCCCCACACGTCCAGTGTCTAGACAATGTGGAAATACAAAATATACATCATTATGGGGCCCTGATCTAGACGGTTAGGATTGAACACATATCACGTTGATCCCACGTTCAGATGGACGGTGAGGATATAACATTTACATCATGCGGGTCACACCATCCTCAGCTGGACGGTGTCAATGAAATATACACATCATGGTGGTCCCATGTATTGGACAAAGCACGGTGTGCTTCCACCTGAATTTGCATTAACCTCATTCCAAGCCCATGGTCTGGGGTCCTGGATGAACGGTGTGAATGAAACATGTACGTCATGTGGGCCCCTCGTCCAATCCATGAACGGTGTGGATTAAAGCTCATACATCATAGTATGGTGGATCTCCACCGTCCAAATCTGTTGGACGGTACATATATAATAAATACATCATGGTGTGATGAATCTCCACCATCCAGTATCATGATGGGCCACACATCAAAAGAAGAGAGAGAGAGAGAGAGAGAGAGAGAGAGAGAGAGAGAGAAATATAGAAAAAAGGAGAGAAATCAATGAAGGAGAGGGACCCCGCCACTATGGACCCTCCCTATACAATGCATACATCAAATGGGTCCCAAATCATGTGGACCCTATATCAAAATAAAATACTCTGAACACCCACCATTGGATCTCCTCTTCCTTCTTTCGCCAATGCATGCTAGAGCTCCAAAGGAACAATTTCAACGATTGAAATGGACTTAGGATGGTGGGATTGGATGGTAGGAAGGTAGGCCACATTAGCTCTCTCCCATGGAGCTTGGACGTGGGTTGCTTGAGAGAATGAGAGAGAGAGAGAGATGAGAGAGAGGGGTTGTAAGAGAGACAGAGATGGGTGAGGGATGAGTGTACTTGACATGTATGGGTGGAGAGAGAGAGTTAACTTTAGGGGTTACTTTTAGGGATGGGACATGTACTTGATTGATGGGATTGATGGGACATGCTCTCTTGGTTTTGCAACGTGCGGTGTTTTACTCGAACTGAACACGGGTTAACATCTCCTGGCCCGGGTATCGACTCAGCGCGCAAGATGCGCGGTCGGAATCGCGGTGACGGCACGGTCGTAAGGATACAAGTCTCGAGTCAAGCCGACTCAGGAATACAGGATACGACTCAGGATCGTGCGTAAACACCGGTTACAGCTCGTAAGTCACCGAAATTCAACAAGAATGCCGTAAAAGCCTATGGAAATATACGAGCTAGGATACAGGTCTCACATTACCCTAGTGGGCTAAACCAAACCATTGGGTCCCTACTTATATTAGTAATACCCATTGGGCTAACCCAAACCATTGGGCCCCCATGTGTCAATAGTGTTTCCACCATGCCCAACAGTGTTACCCAAACCTTGAAGCCTACCTTGTGTTCACACCAGGCCTTCCATAGGAAGTGTGGACCATTTAAATACTTATACTTACCCATTTTAGTGACCATACCCAAGGCCCACTTAGGTGTTGAGCAGGCTACCCAATCTGCTTGGAAGAACATATAGTCCTAAATGTATGGACCCCACCAAACCACCTTATGTACATTTTAGGCTCCCCGTAGGAAAGCCCAACTTATTACATGATAAAGAGGGTGAGGAAGCCCACTTATTATACATAGATTCACCCTCTTAACTCACCTTGTGGTACACCTACTTGACTCACCTCATGAGATATATATTATCCTTGTATCCAGTCGCTAGGACCTCTGTGTCATGTATATATCATCCACACTGTCCATTTACTTCTTTGGGACAAGTGTGAGGCCTATCCTTGACGTTAGTACACCATCACCTCTTACTGTAAATGGAAGAATATGTGGTACCAGATTTAGTATATCCACTGTGTAGAGCCTACCTCGATGTATGGGTTAGTACCGCAATCCTTCCAGTGGACCCCGTCTTGGGATATATGAAATATTAGTGCCTTGAGAGGCTAGTGTTAGTCTAACATAGGTCATACCACACGAACTCCTATAGTTGTAGAAGGGGCATGTCATTTACCTCCTACTCTTTTTATGTGATATACTGATTAAGGTCGATTATTATTTATATTTGATAATCATGCTAGTGTACATAGTCTAGTAGGACACTCTGAGATCATGCCTAGTATTACATCATAATACAGGCCCATATGCATCATTTATATACCTATTGTGAGGAATGATTGATCATAGAATTTCTATTGGGCTGAGTTATTTAGGGGACTCCTTAAGAGACGGAGTTGCCCCACATGATCGTGCGGTATGCGCAAGTTTGATGCATGACTGGATAGTATGATTCATGCATCTCGCATTTGTGTGACATGATCATTTGGCGCTCTAGCAACATTAGGGCTGCGGCCTCCACAGGCATATCGTGGATGGCCAGATGGGACACCAAAAATGTTGGCTCATGACATAGGGCATGTTAAATATCCTTGGGTGAAATTCCCTAAACCCCCACGGCTAGAGGACGCTTCAACGTTTAGACCGAGTGGATGCATGAGCGTTGAGTGTCGTGCTTCCCAGCTTGAGGTCGTGCTTCCTACTGTGTCGTGATCGGTTGGAAGGGGATGTGGCCTTACCCACCCGAGGGAGTAGGCAATGACTAGGTTTAGTTTGACCCAGCATGAGGAATAGGTCCGCTATCGACAAGTCAGGCTAATATTGGCAGGCAGATAGTGAGGTCTCTTCCACTTACCTAGTTGTGCGCTTAATGGGGTGGCAAGTTGATGTAGAGTGTACTAGACCCCAATGATGATCCCAGAGATGTAGGGTACTAATATGCGGACTTACCGAGCAGGAGTTACGTACTCAATATTTGATTGATTCATTCATTCACTATCCACTCAAGGGTGGTGCGCAACTAATTCGTTATGTGTACCTTGTCAATGGCCAAGATTTCAGTTGGGGTGCGCAATCAACCTGAGATCATGAGTTTACCATATTGAGTCTATCTATCCAAATTTAGGTATGGGACTAGTTTGGATAGAAATCCTTTGTGATGAACCCCACACCTTGCGATACTTAAGTGATATATTTTCTAACTCTTATGATTGTCAAATTTCTAGTGTTAAAACCTCTTAGAATCTGTCTTGTGTAGCGCATCTACATATTCAAGACTGTGCATCTCATGTACAAGAACAAAGGTCTTTACCTCAAGAACTTCAAATACAAGATCAAAAGATGTACATGCTCAAGTATAATACCATGGGATAGTTCACTCCTTCAAGCTTCAAATTTCAAGGTTTCAAAGCTTCATCTAAGGCAAGACAATAGTCTTTACTTTAGTACTCAAAGCTTAAGATAAAATACAAGTCAAGTACTTCAAATTCAAGCTTCAAAAAGTCTCAAGTTCAAGCTTCATCATATGTCAAGATATCAATCTTCGTGAACTTCAAAGAACAACCATCACCTGAAGCAAAAGAAGATTCAATGTTCATATATCACTTATAAGGCATAAATGACCCTAGATTGACCATAGGATAGGTCATTTTGAATATATAATTTAATTGGGTCACTTTATAAGTGCATAGACTATTTTTTGACTAGTCTTAGACTATGTTCAACTAGTCCTAGTACTAGCTCAACCAGTCCAAGAAATCCTCGACCAGTCCTAAGTTTGTTACTAATTTTCAGGATTTTTTGTTATTGCCTCGTCCAGTCTTGGAGACTGCTCGACTGGTCGATTAAATAGTGCTCACCCAATCCAGCAGGCTCCACTCAAAGTCCAACAACTAAATTAGGTCCCACACGATCAGTCGTGGACAGGACTCGACCGATCATGAAGGCCACTCGACTGGTCAAGCTGGCCCTTCGACCATTCGTAGAATGGCCTGATCTTATCGCGCCTAAATTTTCAAAAGTTTGTTGGTCCTTCTACCAGTCGAGCTAACCTCTAGGCCAGTCAAAGGAACAATTTCTGCACTTATAAATAGAGCACAATTTTCAGTGTTTGATATCCAATTCAAGAAAAATCAAGACACCGCTCTGAGAGATAAGTTAGTGATATTCTTAAGCTATTTAGTACTCATTTTATATTCTCTTTAATTAGCTTTTTGTATTTGATTTTATATTCTACATTTCAATTTTATTTGAAAAATGGATTGAAGTTTTTCCATTTCTTGGAATCAAAATCAAATCATGCTAGCCCAAGGTGATTTAATCTAAAATCCATTTAGAAATTAGAACCTTTTCATAAGTGAGTGTGAACATTGAACATCTATATTGAACTTCTACTCCGAATTGGTTCTACCAAGCTGCAACAAAGGTGAATATCCAGATAAGTATTTTATAATTTTGTAAATCAATTATTCCTTTGGTTTCTTTGAGATTGTTTGGTTTGTCTGAGGTGAACCAAAAAACTCAAAGTGTGGGATTTTTAAATTGTGTAAGCCTACTTGAAAGACACAATTGTGAAGGTTTTAGGTGAACCTTGAAAAACCTATTTCATAGTGAACGCTAATATCCACTGTGTGAGGATATTAGGAGTGGAGTAGTTTTGTGACTATTTTTCTAAACAATTGGTGTACACACAAGCGAACCACTATAACTTCTGGTCTTGTGGTGATTATTTGATTGTGGCATTATGTGGATGTTATAATTTCCCATTATACATTTGTGGTGAATGTTGTAATTCTTTTTGTGTAAGTGTGGGAATGTTGTAATAGCTTAGTTTGTTTCTTTGCTATTTTATTCTTTATTCGTCTGTATCGGTTTGAGATTTTGATACATAAATCATTCTATGAATCAGGTTGTCTTACCATAAGCTATTGGTTTTTGGTGTAAGGTTTTCCTTAGAACAACATCTATATCAACATCTCAATACTTGTACACTTGAGGTTGTTATTCATTTCTGCATTATGGAATTATTTAATTGCTATCGTTATTTATATTTGTTTAAATTTTACATTTAATTTTTAATTTAGCATAGTCCTATTCACCCCCCCACCCCCCCCCCCCCCCCCCCCCCCCCCTCCTCTAGGACTCTTAGCTCAGCCTTTTCAAGTGGTATCAGAGCCTAATAGCTCACTTTAATTTATTTTTTTAGATTTATTTTCTAACCTAATTGATCTGAGCTTTTTACGTTGTTAACTTTTGATAGCCTTTCAGTCACTAGGCCTCCACCATTTGATGGCTCCAATTATCCTTATTGGAAAGCCAGAATTAGAATTTTCTTAAAATTCATGGATGAGAGTGTGTGGCAAGCCACAATGACCAATTGGACCCCTCCTACCACTGAAGTAACTGGTACAGACAGATCTAAAACTATGAAAGTAACACCTTATTTCTCTTGGACCACTCTTCAGAAAAGTGAGAGTAGTGCCAATGCAAAGGATCTAAATGCAATCACTTGCGCACTATCACTGGATGAATTCAAGAGAATTATATCCTGTGATACTATAAAGCAAGCCTGGGATATTTTAGAAATGACACACGAGAGAACAACAATTGTCAAGAAATTTGAAGTCCAAATCCTCACAACCAAATTTGAGGAAATACATATGAAAGAAAGTGAAACTTTCATGGACTTCTATACAAGATTGAATGACATTGTCAACTTTATGTGGGGTCTCAGTGATAAAATCCCATAAAGTAAAGTCTGTGCAAAGATACTACGCTCACTGCTTAAACTGTTTAATTCAAAGGTGACTATGATTCAGGAACTTCATGATACAGATAATATGAGGGTAGAAGAATTAGTTAGCTCATTACAAACCTATAAGTTAAACTTTAAGGCTCCTAAAGGTAAATCCATCGCCCATAAATCTTCTAAATGTATTTTTCAAAAAAATAGCAATTCTAATTTAAAAAATTTCTGAAGATGATATGGCCCTTTTAGCTAAAAAGTTTTATAAGATTTTCAAAAGTAAAAAGAGAGTTGATTTGCAAAAACCTAATGAAAATAAAAAATATAAATCTAAAACCTAATGTTACAACTGCCATGAATATGGGCATTTAGTAAAAAAGTGTCTTAAAAAGGACAAACCTAAAAAGAAAGGTATGTTGGCTACTTCGGATAAAGCTTTCTACTTTTAAGCCTCTTCTGAGTCAGAAGATTCTGAAACTTAGCCGGGTAGTGAAATTAAAGCCCTTATGACTCTAGCCAAGTTCACTTTTTCAGATAATGATGATTCAACTAGTGAAGAAAATCTGAATAGTGATCATGAAAATGAAGAAGATCTTCAAGATGCTTATAATGCCTTATACAAGGAAAGTTACAACATTGATGTAAAACTAAAACTTCACAAAGAAAAGTTTTCAAAACTTAAAGAAAATTTTGATAATCTTGTTTTAGAAAAATCTCATATTTCAGATTATTTTGAAAAACTAAGTGCGACTTAGATTTCAAAACCTCCCAAGTTGAAAATTTAAAATCTGAAAATGAAAAGCTAAAACTTGAAGTCTCTTCACTTTTGAGTTTAAAAGACACATGGAGGTATGCCCAAGGTGATCCTAAGTTAGAAAAATTCTTATCCAGATCCAGAAAATGTGGTGATCAATCTGAATTGGGCTACGATAAAAGTATCCTCCTAAACATAAGAATACTCCACCTAAATTTGTGAAAGAGGAGTCTTCAAACTCAAAAGGAATAAGTTTGAATCAAAACTATTCTAAAAATACTAAGATATTTCAAACCTTAAAACCTAAAAGCAACCATATCAACTATAAAAATCAGAATCGTAATCCTTTAGTTGAGAAAATTGTTAACTTACTTAAGGAGCTCTTAAAATCTAACTCGGCAGGTTGGTCTTATAATAACTACAAACATAAGAAGACAAACTATATTCCTAAATCCAAGATTGTAATGAAATGGATCCCTAAGGTTACTTGGTTGCCCACCCCACTTTCAAAGCTTCAAGCCATTCAAAGTAGTACCTAGACAGTGGTTGCTCCAGACATATGACAGGCAACAAGGGTCTATTCACCATTCTCATATACATGACTGATGGCTCAATCACATTTATATGGTAGCAACTGCAGAATTGTTGACCAAGGTACGGTTCAACTCTTTAACCTCCCTCTATTTGAGAATGTTCTATATGTAGAAGGGTTAAAACACAATTTATTAAGCATCTCTCAAATATGCGATAATAATCATAGTGTAAAATTTACTAACCCAGGTTATGAAATCCTAAATAAAAATGGTTTTATAATATTAACTGGTCATAAAACTTCTGAAAATTGCTACATTGTGAGTGATTCAAGATCATCTAATCTATCATGTAACATGGTCCATACCGATGAGACTGAATTATGGCATAAACACCTCAGACATGTACACTATCATAACTTATATAAATTGAGCAAAAGAGAGTTGGTAATAAGTCTACCTAAATTACAAAAAGTAGATAAAATATGTGGCGAATGCTAGATTGGTAAACAAACCAGTACTCACAAAAAGGTGAACTTCAATGCCACATCTAAACCACTTGAAATCCTCTATATGGATCTCATTGGACCAACTAGAACGGAGAGTCAAGGTGGCAAGAAGTACATTCTAGTAATTGTTGATGACTTTACCAGATATACATGGGTAGTCTTCTTAAGGGACAAATCAAAAAACTCTTGATGAAGTAAAAAGGGTACTTAAACGTATCCAAATGAAAAAAAGATCTCAAGTTTGTAAGATTCATAGTGATCATGGATTATAATTTGAGAATAGTTGTTTCGATAAATTTTATAGTGATTAAGAAATATCACTTGAATTCTCTGTGCCCAAAACACCACATTAAAATGGTATAGTAAAAATAAAAAATAGAGTGCTTTAAGAAATGACAAATGTAATGCTAAATAGCATGAAGCTCCCTAAAAATCTTTGGGCCGAAGTTGTAAATACTAGTTATATAATTAACTGTGTTTATACTAGAAAATTAAATGGTAAAATGGCTTATGAAATGTAGTTTGATAAGAAGCCTACTATCAAATACTTTCATATTTTTAGTAGCAAGTGTTATATTTTACGTGATCGAGAAAATCTGGGTAAGTTTGACACCAAAAGTGATGAAGGGATATTTTTAGGGTATGCTCTGAATAGTCGAGCGTATCGGGTTCTTAATAAGAGGACTAGTGTAATCTAAGAGTCCATTAATGTGGCTATTGACGATCACTTAAATACACCTATCTCAAGTTCATAGAATGATGAATTTCTTCTAATTGATAAACCAGATACTTCATCAAGTCAAAATAACTCTGAACTAAGGACTATTAAAGACCATCTAACTAATCAAATTCTTAGAAACCCTCTCACTGGTGTGCGCACTCATAAATAACTAGAAGATATGTATAATTACATGTGCTTTACATATCAAATAGAGCCGGCTAACATAAAAGAAGCTCTTTCTGACAAAAGCTAGATTATTGTAATACAAGAAGAGCTCAATCAATTTGTTAGAAATGAAGTTTAGTACTTGGTTCTAAGATCGAAAGATAAACATATTACTGGAATAAAATGGATTTTTAAAAATAAGTCTGATAAATTTGGTAATATTATTAGAAACAAGGCAAGGCTGCTTGTCCAAGGGTACACTCAAATTGAAGGCATCGATTATGATGAAACCTTTTACCCCAGTAGCTCAACTTGAATTAATCAGACTATTTATATCCATTGCATGCTTTAAAAAGTTCAAAATTTACCAAATGGATGTAAAGAATACGTTCTTAAATAGCGATTTGCATGAAGAAGTGTATGTTGAACAACCAACGGGTTTTGAAGACCCTAAGAATGTTAATCATGTCTACCACCTAAAAAAGACACTCTACGGTTTGAAACACTCTCTCATGGCATGGTACGAAAAGTTGACTAAGTTTCTACTAAGTTATAACTTTATAATGGGAAGTGTTGATAAGACATTATTTATAAAGAAACATGATCACATTTTAATAGTGTAAATTTATGTTAATGATATTATCTATGGATCTACCTATGCTAACATGACTATTGAGTTTGCAGATCTCATGAAGTCTAAGTTCGAATTGAACATGGTTGGAGAATTGAATTATTTCCTAGGGTTGCAAGTAAAACAGCTACCTGATGGTTTATTTACCTTTCAAACTAAATATGCTCTAAACTTAGTAAAAAAGTTCAGATTTGAGAGTGGAAAAAATTTTGATACTCATATGAGTACTACTTTAAAAATCTCAAAGGATTCTACAAGTAAGTGTGTGGATCCTAAGTTATATCGCAGTATGATGGAAGTTTACTTTATTTAACTATGAGCCATATTGCATTTAGCATAGGAATATGCGCTAGATATCAATCTGACCTTAAAGGTCACATTTAATTATTGTTAAGTGGATTATGCGATATGTCACTAGTTCAGCAAATCTTGGTCTCAGATATCCGCATGATATTAGTGTGCAATTAGCTGGTTACACGAATGCTAATTGGGCTGGTAACATTGATGACAGAAAATCAACCAGTGGTGGATGTTTTTATGTAGGGAACTGTTTAGTTTCTTGGCATAGTAAGAAATAAAGTTCTGTATCGCTCTCAACTTCTAAGGCTGAATACATTGCAGTAGGTAATGCATGTACTCAACTTATGTGGATGAAAAGAATGTTAAGCGATTACGAAATTACGCAAGATAATATGGGTTTATATTATGCTAATCGAGCGCAATTAATATCTCCAAAAATTCAATCCAGCATTCGTGAACTAAGCATATTGACATTAAATATCACTACATTCATGAATTAGTGGAAGATAAGAAAATTTCCTTGGATTATATTCCAACCGAGAATCAACTAGCTGACATATTCACAAAACTGCTAGAAAAAAGCAGGTTTGCTAAATTGAAATTTGATCTTGGTATGTGCAATATGAATTGTTAATTCATGTATATATGTATCATAATGTATATATTTTATATTTTAAATGTTTAAATTTCAAATTTTGTGTAAAATTATACATTTTAGGTTGTACACGACCAGTCAAGTACATACTTGACTAGTCGTGGCATGACCGGTTGAGCATGTACTCGACCAGCTACGAACTATGGGTTTGGGGCTTTATTTAGGGGAAAAATCACTTTTTCCTCATTTAGGTTGTCTTCTCCAATGAGCCCAACGTCGACCGGTCGAACCCATCTTCGATTTCTCCAAGGTTAGTGTATCGTTTTCATTTCTCTTGTAGATTCAAGTCCTTTGTACTCCCTTTCATCATTTTATAGTTTATTTCTTGATTTATAGTAGTTTTTGGGGTTTTCTTTTAAAAAATATGATCTATTGGAAACCCACTCTACCTCTTTTGTAATCTTTTTATTCCTTACTTTCTTTATTACAAATGGAAGGTAGAACTAGAAAGAAAGGATCTCGTGGTCCCTCTACTTCTAGGACAACTCCTATCATAGTGTGCCACCTTCGGTCATACAAAGATGATCCCACTTATGTGTGGGATATTCGGTTGCGTAATGTTATAGTAGAACGACACATTAATGTTGATCATTTGGCTCCATTTGATATCCTTCCTCTCCTTCAGTCTGTAGGATGGGATAATATACTACATTGGGGTGGGCTGGCATACCACTCCATTGCGCAGGCTATGTATGCTTACATTACTGATTTTTCTATTGAAAATCTGATATTTACTATTATGACTAGAGAAGGTCCAATTAATGTGGACCACCATATTATCTCTGGTTTAATGGATATACTTGTCAATGACCAAGGTATTCCCATTAGCACTCTAGTGGAAAAACCATCTGAAACTGAGAAGCGAATGCTTACTAGAGATTTATGCAATATAGATGCGAAATGGAATACTATTGGAAATGGGCTTGCCTCCAAGTTTTTGTTACCTAGATACAGAATCCTTCACAGGATTTTCATTTCAAATATTTATCCTCGTTCTAGTAACAAAACTGAACTTACTACGTTCATAGTTCGTATTCTTTATTCCATCATTTCTGAAACCTCTGTATGTCTTCCTTCTCTAATTCGTCATTGCATCGTTCAATTCCATCTCCATCATGGACACAGTGACATTCCCTTCGTTTATCTTATGACTATGTTGCACACCCATAGTTTAGTGGCTATGCCTATTGGAGAAGCTCTCATTCACCACTTAACCTTCAACAACTCCAATATTAACAAGATGAATTTGAAGTTCTCCCCAGGCTAAGTTAATGTGGGTGTCGGTGGAGCTGATGCCACAAATGAAGAGGAGGGTAATTTACCTCTAGATGACATCAATATGGATGATATTTTTGATGAAATCGAATCTAATTCAGCAGATGATCTTGATTATCAGCCATCTGACTTTGATGCGCGTTTGTGCTCACTTAAGGTGAAAGTTGAAAATATGAATGTGTCTCATGACTTACAATTTAAATGCATGTGCAAGTATCTAAAGCGCATTAACAGGGGACTTCATTAAATTGATCCTACCATACATGCTCCTTCATTAGGTTCAGACTAGTATTTGAATATGTGGTTTGTAATAACTTTTAAGATACTTGACTTTTTCTTCTTTTATGGGCTTGGACATGCTTGAACATGCTTTCTTATGGTTCTAGTTACTTAGTAATCTTGATCTTATGTGAATTTCTTTTTCATTACTCTTCTATTTACTTCCTTATTTATCTACTTCCCTTCTCATTTATTGGTTCCTTCGTTTGTCATGTTGTGACAAAAGGGGAGAGAATTTTATCATGCTTGTGAAATGTGGAATTGTGGATAGGTAGCCATTTATTTCTTCACATTTTTTGTGATAGTAAGGGGGAGTAAGTAAGAGGGAGAGTATTGATGTGGAGTATTGATGCTGATGGTTATTGGTTTAATCCGGTTGTTGTGACCGGTGCATAATTCTTTATTCTGCATATATGGTGCATGATTCTTTATTGTGCATGTTATGCTTATCTTATTTTAATGAAGTGTGTTTTGTCACAAATTTGACAAAGGTGGAGATTGTAAGTGCTATGTTTTCTAGTTCCTATGATTGTCAAATTTTGTAGTGCCAAAACCTCTCGGAATCTGTGCCTTGTGTAGCGCATCTACATATTCAAGACTGTGCATCTCATATACAAGAACAAAGGTCTTTACCTCAAGAACTTCAAATGCAAGATCAAGAGATATATACATGCTCAAGTATAATACCATGGCATAGTTCACTCCTTCAAGCTTTAAAGTTTAAGGTTTCAAAGCTTCATCTAAGGTAAGACAATAGTCTTTACTTTAGTACTCAAAGCTCAAGATAAAATACAAGTCAAGTACTTCAAATTCAAGCTTCAAAAAGTCTCAAGTTCAAGCTTCATCATATGTCAAGATATCAAGCTTCGTAAATTTTAAAGAATAACTATCAACTGAAGCAAAAGAAGATTCAATGTTCATATATCGTTTATAAGGTATGAATGACCCTAGATTGACCATAGGATAGGTCATTTTGAATACATAATTTAATTGGGTCACTTTATAAGTGTATAAACTATTTTTCAACTAGTCTTAGACTATGTTCGACTAGTCTTAGTACTTGCTCGACCAGTCCAAGAAATCCTCGACCCATCCTAAGTTTGTTACTAATTTTCAGAATTTTTTTTATTGCCTCGACCAGTCCTGGAGAGTGCTCGACCGGTCGATTGAACAGTGCTCGACCGGTCCAGCAAGCTTGATACAAAGTCCAACAACTAAATTGGGTCCCACATGACCAGTCGTTGATAGGACTCCACCAGTCGTGGAAGCCACTCGACCAGTCGAGTAGGCCCTTCAACTAGTGGTGGAACGACCTGATCTTATCATGCCCAAATTTTTAAAATTTTGTTAGTACTTTGACCACTCGAGCTGTCCTCTAGGCCAGTCAAAGGAACGATTTCTGCACTTATAAATAGAGCACTATTTTTAAAGTTCGATATCCTATTCAAGAAAAATCAAGACACCGCTCTTAGAGATAAGTTAGTGATATTCTTAAGCTATTTAGTTCTCATTTTATATTCTCTTTAATTAGTTTTTTACGTTTAATTTAGTATTCTACATTCCAATTTTATTTGAAAAAAGGATTGAAGTTTTTCCATTTCTTTGAATCAAAATCAAATTAAGCTAGCCCAAGATGATTTAATCTAGAATCTATTTAAAACTTAGAACCTTTTCATAAGTGAGTGTGAACATTGAACATCTACATTGAACTTCTACTCCGAATTGGTTCTACCGGGTTACAACAAAGGAGAATATCTAGATAAGTATTTTACATTTTTGTAAATCAATTATTCTTTTGGTTTCTTTGAGATTGTGTCAGACAAATCTCTTTCTTTTGGTTTGTTTGAGGTGATCCCAAAAACTCAGAGTGTGGGGTTTTTAAATTGTGCAAGCCTACTTGAAAGATACAATTGCGAAGGTTTTAGGTGAACCTTAAAAAACCTATTTCATAGTGAACGCTAATCCACTGTGTGAGGATATTAGGAGTGGAGTAGTTGTGTGGTTGTTTTTCTAAAAGTTGGTATACACACAAGCGAACCACTATAACTTCTGGTCTTGTGGCAATTATTTGATTATGGCATTGTGTGGATGCTGTAATTTCCCTTTATGCATTTGTGGTGAATGTTGTAATTCTTTTTGTGTAAGTGTGGGAATGTTGTAATAACTTAGTTTCTTTCTTTGCTATTTTATTCTTTATTCCTCCATATCGGTTTGAGATTTCGATAGACAGACTGTTATAAGAATCAGGTTATTCCTACCATAAGCCATTGGTTTTTGGTGTAAGGTTGTCCTTAGAACCACATCTGTATCAACCTCTCAATACTTGTACACTTGAGGATGTTATTCATTTCTGCATTGTGGGATTGTTAATTGCTATTGTTGTTTATATTTATTTAAATTTTACATTTAACTTTTAATTTGGCATAGTCCTATTCACCCACCTCTAGGACTCTTAGCTTGGCCTTTTCAGATACCGCACACTATCATCCCGACTACATACTCCAGTTTTGTCATCTCTTTTTCATTGCTTCCTCTGCATATGACATTTAGTTTATGATGTTTTGGCATTGCATAGCATAGATATGGCTGATGGTATTCATGGACTCGTCAGGATTTATATAATGCATTGCTTCTTCAGTATATGATATTGTCTTATTATGTCTTTGCATCGCATAGCCTAGATAAGGTTGATGGTATTTATATACTTTTTAATATTTCTGCTTACTCTGATATTAAAATGCTTGGCACATGAAATGAACACACATACACCACCCTTTAAGCTTCTTGTAAGCTTATGCACAACCGTTGTGTGCAAGTGACGTTAGGTCACAGTAGCATTAAAGTAGGAGTGTGGAGGCCGAGCTTTGTGGAGATTTCATTATATATGTGTATTTCCTTCCAACATTGTAATTAACTGTTTATATTAGTAGATATGGAATGATGATGTTGCTCTTGTGATTTGAGTACACTTGTGGTTATGTTCATTTACAAAAATTTCACACTGAAAATCCTCCTTGTAGGATCTCAAGATTAGAATCTAATGTATGGGCGTTAGGAGACGAGAATGAGGTACTAAGGAGGATTTCAGCGTTGGATTCGACGATCGAGAATTTTGTGAGCCTGGTTTCTGAGTTTGGAGCGTGACAATATTCAAACTAAGAAGCAGCTTGTAGACATACTGACCAAACCGCTTAATAGAAATAGATTTTCAAATTTAAAGCGTGATATTAGTTTATGTGTTTTAAATTAATTATTTATACATTTTTTTTTATTTCTTGTTTATATTTAATTAAATGCATAAAATAATAATAAAATGAACACCCAAATCCCTAGCTTAACTAGGAAACTAAGTGGAGATACCTCATTTCAACACATGAGGTCTTGGTATCGATCCTTAGTGGGGGTCGCTAACATGGAGTGTGTGTACTGACATGTGTGTGTATTAATAAGCTAACCCAAAAAAATAATAATAATAAAATGATGATAAAATTAAAATTTAAAAATATATAAAAACTCTTTTAAAAAAAATAAAATAAATTTCGACGTGTTAAGGATGTGCTTGACTGGTTGAGGACCTCACGGATTCACCCCTAAAAGTGAAAAATCACTATTTTCTTCTCATTTTCACCTTCTTCTTCGACTAGCTGGAAGCCCTCTCAATGAACCCAACTTCAAAACTTTCTTGTAAGTAGTCATTTTTCAATTTCTTTGTAGATTTGAGTTCTTCCTTGCTATTCTTATTTTCAAACCCTTTTTGGTGTGAGATTTGTGCAAAATCTGATCTATCCACAATCATATTACTCTCTTTATTTATTTCTTGAGCAATCATTAAATAGAGCATCGTACAAAGAAAATGGCTTCATGCAAAGCTCGTGGTAGTACGTCATCGTACGAAGAAAAGGATTTTCGCTCAAGGGACATAATTATTGAGCGTAGTGTTAATATAGCTCACATTGCTCGATTCGAACTTGTCTTTATTCTTACAAATATCGGATGGGAAGACATATTTGGTTGGGGCAGAGCTTACCGTTCCATAGCGCAGGTAATGTATTTATAGATTTGTGATGTGTCGCTCGAAAACCTTACTTTTACAACTAAATTTGTAGAAGACACATTCATAGTCAATTGCTATCTTATCTCAACACTAACTGAGATTGTCGTTGTACAGGATGGAATTCCTCTTGAAAATTTAACTGATAAAATGACTCATACTAAATGGCTAGTGATTTCGCACAAACTATGTAAGTTTAATGTAGAATGACATTCCAAAAATGCGCTTCGTTCTAACCACCCCAAATATCGAGTCCTGCATTACATCTTTACATCAAATGTCTATCATAGGTCTAGGAATAAGTCGGAACTTACTCCCTTCATGACCCATGTCCTCCATTCGGTTGTGTCTGGTGTACAAGTTTATCTTCATTCTCATATTTGTTATCTCATTATCCAGTTTCATCTTCATCCTGGCCATAGTTCTATTCCATTTGCCTATCTCATGACTTGTATGGCATTACACTTAATGTCCAAATTTCAACATCTATGACTTCGAAATCTGTTTTACCTTTTAACAATACCAACCTAAATAATATGAATCTGGAATATCTTCCTGGTCAATGTGACGACGAAGAAGAGGAAGTAGCACATGCACCACCAGAAGACACTTCTATGGACGATATCTTTGCTAAACTCAATGAGTCAAATGATCCAGTTGATCATGATTTTCATCCTTCTCAGATTGATGATCGACTCAAATCACTGGAAGAAAAGGTCACGACATTACAGGTTTTTTAGGATAACCTAGCACAAACTCAAAAATCCTCTATGAAGTACATGAAGAAGTACTTCCACCGTATTGTGAGGAGTTTGCATCAGATGGATCTTCCATGTCAGTTCATTCTTCCTTAGGATCTGTAAGACTGCATCCATTCCGTAACATTTTCTATGTCTATGTGCACGATGATCAACACCCTTGGCAAGACCTGAACTAGTCGTGCATGGTGCACACCCAACTGACTGGAAACCTATAACTTCAAAACCCTCGCCATATTGACTATCCCGTCGCCGCGGTCATGGAGGTACCACTTGTACATTTGTACGATGCTCCATTAGTGAGATACGCCGCGAAGAACCGTTGGTATATCATGTGCGCATGGCGCCATAAATTCCATTCCACACATATGCACAATACATGCTATGCACACATGCACCATGCTACACATGGGCGAGAGAATCTCTACCCATGTGTGTGATGTCACACACCCATACCACCCTTCTCTCATGTGTAACCAAAGTTAACCTGTAACACCCTGAAAATCGAGGGTCGAGCATAAACTCCACTCCCGAGTTCCAGAACATCACTTATGCAACATTTTCAATGATGGATGAATGTCGGCTGTAATAGTGCATAAAACATGAAGTGGATTAAGCCAAAACAGCATATCATACTCCAGAGACAGTTAAATTATCAAGTGGAAGAATGTGATAGATATATAAAATATATAAATGATTGTAAGTCTCCAGAGTGTGAACATGTGACCAGGTTAACTAAATACATGTATACTCCAAAATAGAAAGAAAAGAATATACATGGGTGTGGAAATAAAAGGTAAAATATCAAGTGTATTGGCATCTAATCAGTAACCCTGTAAACCCATCGATCAAAACCTGCATGTAGGAGGGATCCTCCTCATCATCATCAAGTCCGGCTCTGCTTCGCAAGCATCGTCATCATCTGAAAATAAAATACGGACTGGTTGGTGTACGCAACACCGTCCAGTAACGTGGGAGTGAGTAGCTAACTTAGTGGAATCATAGAGCAAAGGTTAACATGTTATTAAATCAATCACGCGGTAACGGTAAAGCAAGCAATCAAACATTTCTAAACACTGTGATTAATGCAAGAATGAAATGACATGATGGATGCTCTCACCGACATACTCTCTCATGCGACACCATCTTACGTCCGCGGCATGCTTTCTTCCCTCAGTACTCCATTTCTTTCAGGCACATGCAGTGCGATATGAATATGATCACCGAATTGTTATTAGTCCTTTTCATATAGTAGGATTGAGAAACTAGGGTACTTCCCTTATATCATTCCCAACAAGGATCCTGTCTAGGTCGTCACTCCTAGTAGTCTAATATGATGATATATTTCTAGGTTGTTACAAGGGCTGCCAGGACTATTGCACACACTCGTTGCTCTGCTCCCCCATCACCTTATCAATACAGGCCTAGTTGTACTCTTGTTGCTAACTCAGGGTACGCTAGAGGTCACTACAAAGGGCTGTCAGGGCTGTTGCTCGCACTCGTTACACCGATCCCCCATCACCTTATCAGTGTAGGCCGACAGTAAGAATATAGTGTCCCATACCACTATAATCTGCTCACGAGTCTAAGTTGATCACTGGTCACTACGGGGAGGTTTGTGGCCCCAGCGTAGGCCGACAGCTCGACCACGGTGTCCCATACCACCATACTCGGTTCATGAGTCTTAGTGGATCAAGGTACCACAGTTATCAGGGTTATCACTGGTAAGTTCAGTACCTTAGGTTTAAGAGTTATGACGAATACAAGGTGAACATACAATGGTCAGTCGGGTTACTTGATGAGTCCGACTAGCACGAGCGCACGTTGAATCGACTGACATGAAGTGCACAAGCACTTCGTGTGGCCTAACTACTGCCGATGACTCTAGTACGACTCGAGTCCATCATACACATCCTTCGTGGCGAATAGAATCCAACCACGAATTCTAAACTGTTACCGACTGCGTGGGCTAGAGTATAGGCCCAAGCACATGTAATTTAAATCAATGATCATATGTGATTGACAGAAATGAAATACAATTAATCCAAGCATGTTAACAACAAGTTATAACATACAACATAAGCAATTCAACCAAACACAAGCATTTCAAATATATAAGGAAATCAATTCAATATAACTAACATGGAGGAAATCATGTACATCGTCATATTAGTTGAGAATCCAATCTCAATGCTAAACTACAACAACATTTACTCGATACTTATACAAAAATTTATACAAATAGTTAATCTACACACATTAGCCTACATAGTGTATGTTGGCCGAAACATGTATTAGGGTGAATCTCTTCACCGAACAGATAATACATGCATAACTAGCATAGGTACACGACAAATACACATGGCAATCTTATTAGAAAAATACGTACGTATACAGTATTTTCTACAAATAACTAAAATATCTTAAATCTCATATTCTTCATACATATTCAAAATGAAAAATAGACAACTTGTTCTACATGTCAAACAACATCCTTATCAGCAATCTACCATTAAACGACATTGAAAGCTTTGAAAACAGGTAATCTAAGCGTCTAAAATCCTCACCTTACGTCGTAGGAGCGTAATGAATCGAACAGGAACTCTACGTCGTCGTCAACGACTGATTGGCAACCTAATACACAAGGTAAGTCAGATACTTCGCTACTTGGATCGATAGAATCCCTAAAACAGGTTAAGGTTAGGGTTTACTTACCTAGAATGAAGTCAGAATCACCGAAAGAGTGATTAGATCGCGATGGTTAAGTACATAGATCAGCAGGAAAGAATAGCAGGAAGATTCTCCCACTTCTCTCACACTTTCTCTCTCTTTTCTCTCTTCTCTTTCCTAGGATTTTTACAAATTTTTATGGGAGGGATGTGAGAGGGTTTAAGGTCTTTAAATAGGTTAGAAACTCACCTATTTATACTCTAACCCAAGGTATACTTGGGTTATAGCCAAATCGGGTCTTTCCCGATCCAAAAGAACGTTTCTGGAGGTCCCCTGACTGAATGCAGTCGGACTTAAGCTTATGGATGTTGGATCCTGATCACATTAAGTTTTCAGTTCGATAGGGTTTCCAGATCGCACGTGGTGGACCAATTTCAGTTTAGCGGTCACTGAGACTCGATCAGGGATTCCATGTACACTGACATGAGTGGAAAATGTTCCCTGATCCGAGGATGTATTTGGGTCAGATTCCAACGGTCTGAATGCTTATAAAATGTCACACAAGCGACACGTGGCAGATTTATTTAAATTGAATTAATTTCTAAATATTTTACTTTTCTCACTCTCTTCACTCCGGACTCAGTAAAATGGTCTCAGGATATCGGTTGGGACCACATTTGGTCTTTTCAAAAGAATCGAAAATATAAGACTTTTCTAAAACAAGAGACTCATAATCTTCCTTAAGCTTAGAAATTTTTTTCTTTTGTAATTTAAGCTTAACGGCAATTTTACAACTCTCTTTATAAAGGGCATTATAAGCATCCTGAAGATCATCTTCATTATCGCAATCACTATTAAGATTTTCTTCGCTAGATATATCATCATTATCTGAATAGATGATCTTGGCTAGAGTCATAAGGGCTTTAACATCATCGCCCAACTCGATTTCAGAATCTTCTGATTTAGAAGAGGATTCGGAATCAGAAGATTCATCCCAAATAGCCATCCTGCTTTTCTTTTTTGATTTGTCCTTTTTAGGACATTTGTTAGCTAAGTGCCCATACTCTTGACAGTTGTAACATTAACTATCTTTCAAAGATTTTTGAGTTCTAGGTTTAGATCTTCTCTTATCATTTGACTTTTAAAAATCAACTTTTTTCTTGCTTTTGAAAATTTTATAAAACTTTTTTGCTAAAAGGGCCATATCATCTTCTGAATTTTCTAAATCCGAAGTGCTCTCTTGTGAAACATTTTTAGATGATTTGGGAGTAATTAATTTTCCTTTAAGAGCTTTAAAGGATAACTCATAGGTTTGAAGTAAACCAACTAGTTCCTCAACCCTCATGGTATCTGTATCACGAAGTTCCTGAATCGCGGTCACTTTAGAATTGAACCGTTCAGGAAGTGAGCGTAGTATCTTTGCGCATACTTTACTTTCTTGGATTCTATCACCAAGACCCCACATAGAGTTTACAATGTCATTCAATCTAGTATAGAAGTCCATAAACATCTCATTCTCCTCCATATGAATTTCTTCAAATTTAGTTGTGAGGAGTTGGACTTTAGATTTCTTGACAATAGATGTACCCTCGTGTGTCATTTCTAATACATCCCATGCTTGTTTTGCATTTTCACAAGAGATGATTCTTTTGAATTCATCTGGTGATAATGCACAAGTGATTGCATTTATTGCTTTTGCATTGGCACTACTTTCACTTTTCTAAAGTGTGGTCCAAAGAGAATAAGTTGTTACTTTCATTGATTTTTAACCATCGTCATTAGTTACTTCAGTGATAGGAGGGTTCCATTCATTCACTATGGCCAGCCACACACTTTCATCCAAGGATTTGAGGAAGATCCTCATCCTGGCTTTCCAATAAGCATAGTTTGTGCCATTAAAGGGTGGTGGCCTAGTGACTGATATGCTATCAAAATTTGACATCTTAATATAGCTTAGATCGTTAGCTCAGGAAATAAATCTAATAAATAAACAATAAGCACGAGTTGTTAGGCTTTGATACCACTTGAAAGGGCCTACCTATATGCCCTAGAGGGGGGGTGAATAGGGCAATGCCAAATAAAACTAATAACAACGGAATAATAAAAGAAATAAAGCACAATGCTGAATTTAAAGTAATCTCAATAGCCTAAAATAAAGAGAATGATACTTTATCAGTTCTAAGGACAACCTTACACCATAACCAAAGGTTTAAGGTAGGACAACCTTATTTCTAGAACGTCCTTTGTATCACAAACCAATGAGGAATAAAAAGCAAGGAAATCAAAATAACTTGCAGAAATAAATCCTAAGTTATTACAACATTCATCCACACTTGCTTGAAATAAAATAATTACAACATTCACCCACAAACACAAACCACAAAACTGAATGAATAAAGAAATGAAAGAATAAAGCACATCCACAACACAACAATATATAGTGGTTCGCCTATGTGTACACCAACTGTTATTCAATAGCCACACAGAATGCTACTCCACTCCTAATATCCTCACACAGGGGATATTAGCATGCACTATCAAAATAGGTTTCACAGGTTCACCTAAAACCTTCACAATTGTGTCTTTGATCTCGGGTTTACACAATCCAAAAACCCCCACAATCTGAGTTTTCTGGCTCTCCTCAGATAACCAATACAATGAGATTTTTCTGGCAAATCTCAAACAAAACCAAAGAAAGTAAATTACAAAAATGTAAAATACCTGAATCACCTTTTGAAGTAGGCCGGTAGAACCAATTGGAGTAGAAGTTCGATTCAACGTTCAAAGTCCAATACTCACTTTAAGAATGGTTCTAAGTTTAATTGATTTTAAATTAAAAGGGCTAGTTCTATTTGATTTTAAATCCAAGAAGAAGGAATAACAGAAATTCCCCTTTTCTAATGAGATTGGAATGTAGATCAAAATCAAATAAAAAACAAGCTAGAAAAAGGAATATTAAATAAGCACAAAGTAGCTTAAAACAAACACAAACTTATCTCAGAGTATAGCCTAAAGAATGCTTAAATAGAGTTGAATTGAATTGCTAAAACTCTGAAGTTCGTGCTCTATTTATAGTCTGAAAAATCCCGTCTACGACTGGTCTTAGGATCCTAGGATTGGTCGTTGCTTCAAAGATTTTCAAAGATTTCCGCGGGATAGGGATTTGTTGTTCCACGACCGGTCCTGGGTAACCTACTACCGGTTGTGGGCCACCTACGACCAGCCGTAGGATCCCCAGTTTAGTTGCTGGAGTTTGAGTCGTAGGGCTAAGATTAGTCAAAGCATGAGTCGTAGAACTCACAGGACTGGTCGTAAGATGTCCAGGACTGGTCGTAGGACAACCAGAAAGATCCGAAAATCTTCAACAACCTAGGACTGGTCCTGAAAAACTTAAGACTGGTCGTAACAGAGCTAGGACTGGTCTTGAAGTCCCTAGGACTGGTCTTAGAACAGCCCAAACAAGCATATTAAAATATATGAATTATGTATCCAGAATGACCTACAGTAAAGCCCATCCTAAGGTCAATCTAAGGTCAAACAAACCTTAAAAGTGAGATGGACATTGAAAGTCTGTACACTCAAATGACCCTTAAGAGAAGCTTGAGAATATACAAATCTTGTAGTAGGCCTTTTTGAGCTTGATCTTGACTTGACACCGTCTTCTACTATACTTGAACTTGATTATATCTTGAGCATGCATACTTGAAAACTTTTATTCTTGAATTCTTCATCCATGGCTTGAAACGTTCTTCATTTAAGTTCTTGTCTTGCAATGTGTGTCTTGATTGCAATAAATAGTCTCAAACATGAAACACAAGATATACAAGACATAGATATAGGTTTTGGCACAACAAAATTTGACAACCAAGGGATATGAAATCATAACACTTACAAAAGGAAGAAATGTGATGAGTTGAAAGCTCACACGATTTTGAGCCTCAAATGGAGGATGTAATAGCTCAAATGTGAGAGAATGGAGAGAGGGGAATGTGTACCATTGCAAACTATGGAGGGGCGTGGGTTGTGGCAGAAAACAGCGATGGGAGCGATTGGGAGTGGGGTTTGAGAGAGAAATCAGCAAATAAGAGAGAAAGGGAGAGCTTGGGGGTGTGTTTTGTGAAGGAGGTGGTTGATCAGGGGTGTTCTAATCAAGGAACCATGGACCAGTGGGGTCCAAAAGTCCCCAAACTCGGTCGGCCCGACCGAGCCCGCTGATCGGTGAGGTCTCACCGACTCGGCGAGGTCCTCGCCGGTCTCTGGACTGTCCGGCGAGGGCTCGCCATTCCGGCGAGGTCCTCCCCCCCCCCCCCCCCCCCCCTTGGGTCCAAAATGATGTGGGTCCCACCCTGGGTCCCCCTATAAGTACTCCGTTTGGCCCCCGACTCCATTTGAGGCATTTTTGAGTCCAAAGTATAAACTAGAATGAGTTTATACAATGTGTAACATATGATTTTGGGGTAGGAGACGTTAATCTATCCAAATAATCCATTTATTCCATGATATTCCATAATTGGAATGGTCAAAAGTCCAATTCATACATATATTTACTATTTATAGTAAATTTTTGTTTAAGTATGATTCTCCATCATTTACACATTAGGATTTATATCTAGTATGAAATGACTTAGAAAAAGTTAAAGAATGAGGTGGTGAAAGGATAGATTTTGAAAGAATTGGATAAAAAGAGGTTTTAGGCCTTGAGATTGAGTGTAAGGGTTGTGATTGACCCACAATCCAAGGACATTCATTTTTAAGTTTGGAATTCTTCAGTGAACGATCAAACCAGTCGATTGATGACCTAGAGGCGACTTAGATCGCTTCACGCGACTGAAGATATGTTATGGCCTAAATTACCATATAGTCTCATCTGTCGGCGAAACTTAAGATTCTAATGTGGTTTCTAAGTTCCATTGCCCCCTTTCAAAGTCAGAGTGCGTCAGTGTATATTGTGTTACCATAACCCAGGTCCAATTTAATCCAAATCATGCTCTGATACCATCTGTAACACCCTGAAAATCGAGGGTCGAGCATAAACTCCACTCCTAAGTTCCAAAACATCACTTATGCAACATTTTCAATGATGGATGAATGTCGGCTGTAATAGTGCATAAAACATGAAGTGAATTAAGCCAAAACAGCATATCATACTCCAGAGACAGTTAAATTATCAAGCAAAAGAATGTGATAGATATATAAAATATATAAATGATTATAAGTCTCCAGAGTGTGAACATGTTACCAGGCTAACTATATACATGTATACTTCAAAATAGAAAGAAAAGAATATACATGGGTGTGGAAATAAAAGGAAAAATACCAAGTGCATTGGAATCTAATCAGTAACTCTTTAAACCCATCAATCAAAACCTGCATATAGGAGGGATCCTCCTCATCATCATCAAGTCCGGATCTGCTTCGCAAGCATCGCCATCATCTAAAACTAAAATAGGGACTGGTTGGTGTGCGCAACACCGTCTCATAATGTGGGAGTGAGTAGCTAACTCAGTGAAATCATATAGCAAAGGTTAACATGTTATCAAATCAATCACGTAGTAATGGTAAAGCAAGCAATCAAACATTTCTAAACACTGTAATTAATGCAAGAATGAAATGACATGATGGATGCCCTCACCGACATACTCCCTCATGCGACACCATCTTACGTCCGCGACATGCTTTCTTCCCTCATTGCTCCATATCTTCCAGGTACATGCAGTGCGATATGAATATGATTACCGAGTTATTATTAGTCCTTTTCATATAGCAGGATTGGGAAACTAGGGTACTTCCCTTATATCATTCCCAACAAGGATCCTGTCTAGGGTCGCCACTCCTAGTAGTCTCATACGATGATATATTTCTAGGTCGCTACAAGGGCTGTCAGGGCTATTGTATGCACTCGTTGCTCCGCTCCCCCATCACCTTATCAATACAGGCCTAGTTGTACTCTTATTGCTACGAAAGGGCCGTCGCCTCACGTAGACTCAGAGTACGCTCGAGGTCACTACAAAGGGCTGTCAAGGCTGTTGCTCGCACTCGTTGCACCGCTCCCCCATCACCTTATCAGTGTAGGCCGACAGTAAGAATATAGTGTCCCATACCACCATAATCTTCTCACGAGCCTAAGCTGCTCACTGGTCACTACGGGGAGGTTTGTGGCCCTAAAGTAGGCCGACAGCTCGACCACGGTGTCCGATATCACCATGCCCAGCTCATGAGTCTTAGTGGATCAAGGTACCACGGTTATCAGGGTTATCACTGGTAAGTTCAGTACCCTAGGTTCAAGCAGTTATGACGAATACAAGGTGAACATACAATGGTCAGTCGAGTTACTTGATGAGTCCGATTAGCACGAGCGCACGTTGAATCGACCAACATGAAGTGCACAAGAACTTCGTGTGGCCTAAGCATTACCGACGACTCTAGTACAACTTGGGTTCGTCATACGCATCCTTCGTGGCGAATAGAATCCAACCATGAATTCTAAATTGTTACCGACTGCATGGACTAGAGTATAGCCCCAAGAACATGTAATCTAAATCAATGATCATATGTGACTGACAGAAATGAAACACAATTAATCCAAGCATGTTAACAATAAGTTATAACATACAACATAAGCAATTCAACCAAACACAAGCATTTCATATATATAAGGAAATCAATTCAATATAATAAACATGGAGTAAATCATGTACATCGTCATATTAGTTGAGAATCCAATCTCAACACTAAACTACAGCAACATTTACTCGATACTTATACAAAACTTTATACAAACAGTTAATCTACACGCATTAGCCTACATAGCGTATATTGGCTGAAACATGTATTAGGGCGAATCTCTTCACCGAACAGATCATACACTCATAACTAGCATAGGTACATGACAAATACACATGGCAATCATATTAGCAAAATACGTACATATACAGTATTTCCTACAAATACCTAAAATATCCTAAATCTCATATTCTTCATACGTATTCAAAATGAAAAATAGACAGCTTGTTCTACATGTCAAACAACATCCTTATCAGTAATCTACCATTAAACGACATTGAAAGCTTTGAAAACAGGTAATCTAAGCGTCTAAAATCCTCACCTTACGTCGTAGGAGCGTAATGAATCGAACAGGAACTCTACGTCGTCGTCAACGACTGATTGGCAACCTAATACACAAGGTAAGTTAGATACTTCGCTACTTGGATCGATAGAATCCCTAAAACAGGTTAAGGTTAGGGTTTACTTACCTAGAATGAAGTCAGAATCACCGAAAGAGTGATTAGATCGCGATGGTTAAGTACATAGATCGGCAGGGAAGAATAGCAGGAAGATTCTCCCACTTCTCTCACACTTTCTCTCTCTTTTCTCTCTTCTCTTTCCTAGGGTTTTTACAAATTTGTATGGGAGGGATGTGAGAGGGTTTAAGGTCTTTAAATAGGTTAGAAACTCACCTATTTATACTCTAACCCAAGGTATACTTGGGTTATAGCCAAATCGGGTCTTTCCCGATCCAAAAGAACGTTTCTGGAGGTCCCCTGAATGAATGCGGTCGGACTTAAGCTTATGGATGTTGGATCCTGATCACATTAAGTTTTCTGTTCGATAGGGTTTTCAGATCGCACGTGGTGGACCAATTTCAGTTCAGAGGTCACTGAGACTCGATCAGGGATTCCAAGTACACTGACATGAGTGGAAAATGTTCCCTGATCCGAGGGTGTATTTGGCTCAGATTCCAATGGTTTGAATGCTTATAAAATGTAGCGCAAGAGACACGTGCCAGATTTATTTAAATTGAATTAATTTTCTAAATATTTTCCTTTTCTCACTCTCTTCACTCCGGACTCAGTAAAATGGTCTCAGGATACCGGTTGGGCTTCATTTTTGAAATGATTGTCAAGTTCAATAAGGCTGTCGTAATTGTCTAGGATTATCGCTATCAGACTTTCGACACGCTGTCTAGATCCAATACAAAGTTTCAAAGGGTTCCTGAGAACAAACAGGTTTAGAGTTTGATCCTGGATTTTAGGGTAAGATAACGTCAATGATTCTATATGTTTTAGGTCTTACAGATCATATTTAAAGTGGTTCGTGCTAATTTTATAGAAAATCTAGTGTAGCGCTGGCTAATTCACATTAAATTTCTAAAGAATTAGGTTCTAAATGATTTATTTGGCTTTGGAATTGGGTTTTGAGAGGTTACCAAGGTGTTATGGTTGACCCATTGCCTAAGGACGTCTAATTCCAGGTAGGCAAAAATTCAGGGTGTTACATAACCCTTTTACATACAACACCTTATGCATGATGTCATCATGCTATGCCACTCCATGTCTCATTTTATCCACCATTAAGTGTCACAGCCCAAACTCAGAAATCGGGCTCACAAAATTCCCGACGACAGCCTCCGTAGTACCCCATTCTCGGCTCCCGACACCTATATACCAGGTTTTGATCCCGGGATCCTACATGGAAGATTTTGAACATGAATTTGATTCATAATAAGCATAACCCATGAAAAACAACCAACAACATCATTACAAATCCACTATGATTAAAAACTTTGAGTACAATGTGCATAAAGGGAAATATAATGATAATAATAACGAACACTCTTGAAACTCAATTGCACACTCCTGCTCCTACTAAGCTACGGTTGTGTCCTGGCATCACCTGCATGCATCAGTCGTGCATAAGCTTATAGAAATCTTAGAGGGTGGTGAGAGTGTGTGCGCAATATAAGCGTGCTCAGAATGCAATATCAGAGTAATGCAGAATATAATGGTAAGTCCATGAAAGCTATCAGCCGTACCAAGGCTATGCAATGTAAGGCATGAATGCTATCGGTTGCATCAAAGTCATACGATGTAAGGCATGAATACTATCAGCCACATCAAGGCCATGCAATGCAAGGCGTGAATGATGTCGACCATACTAAGGCCATGAAATGCGAGATGCAACTCAAGCACATTAGTCCTCATTTGAATCCACATATCAATGTAGCTCATTACTAGAGCATCAAATATCAGTACAGTTTTCACTCTAGATAATCACTGATATTTAGTACATTCCAAATGGGACTGCCCCTTCCTTTGGAATGCATCCAAGTGAGCGTAAGAAACTTCACTATCTGCCTAGCCAATAGCTTACCAATACCTATTTGACAGATCGATAGTGGACCCATTTACGAGCTGGTCATACTCAGCCAAACAATTTCCCCCTACCCTCAGGCGAGTAAGGCCACTCCCCATTTCAACAGACCACGACAGAGTGGGAGACACGACCTTTTAGTATTCATCTCTCATGTGCTCATGTATCCACTTGGTCTTGACGTTGGAATCATCCTCTAGTACCATCAGGTTTAGGGATTTTCACCTAGGGACATTTATGGTGCCCCGATGCTAATAACAATATTTATAGTACTAAATCTTGTCATCCATGATATGCCTGTGGAGGTTATGACCCTAATGTCGCTAGGGCGTACAAAAATCATATCACACAAATGCGAGATGCATGATTCATACTATCCAGTCATGCAGTAATCCTGAGCATACCGCGCTTTCATGTGGGAAACTCCTCCTATCAGGGAGTCTCATAATAATTTTCCCAATGGTATGTACGATGATCAATCACTCCTCATATCAAGCATACATATGATGCACATGGGCATGGATTGTGAAGCTATACTAATCATGTTATATGATGATGATGTACTCTCCTCATATTAAGGATGGGCCTAAACAGCCTACTCATGTCAAGAATGGGCCTAACGATCATGGGGGGCCCAACAGTTTTGGTTAGCCCACTAAGGGGAGGTGAGAATGGGCCTAACAATGGGCCATAGGGAGAGTTACAATATAGACATTTAACCATCATTACTCTTACAATGTGGACATCAAACCATCATTTCTCCCAAGGCATAGCCCATTATAAACATCATTACATACATCATGGTGGAATCACACATCACATGGGTCCTCATATACATCAGTTTAGGCCTCACATATATCGCATTGGGGCTCACTCATGAGCTTCACATGTATCACATTGGGCCTCATACAAGGGTCTCATATACATCACATTAGGCCACATCCCATGGGCCTCAGATATATCATAATGGGCCATGTCTCATAAGCCTTGAAAGTAGAACCCATACCCTGAACCCATTTTATAGACTTCTGCGGTCCTCCAGGTCAAATTCTGATGACCCCCGATGCGTAAATAGTGTTTTCACATGACCCTGAGTCATACCCTGTCAACCCTAGTCGACTCGACTAGAGACTTGTACTCTAGCGACCGCGCCCTCCCCGCGATTCCAACACGGCGTCTCGCGCGTCGATGCGATACCCAGGCTAGGAGTTATGGGCGCGTGTATATTCT
This sequence comes from Magnolia kwangsiensis, assembly GCA_037074715.1. Lineage (NCBI taxonomy): Eukaryota > Viridiplantae > Streptophyta > Magnoliopsida > Magnoliales > Magnoliaceae > Magnolia > Magnolia kwangsiensis. The sequence continues at coordinate 72,685,505 of CM073575.1, read as the reverse complement.
AAAGAAACACTGCACGTTGCATATCCTAAGAGAATCTCTACTCTAATCATCACATCAATCAATCAAGTACAAGCAAGTACACAACCCATCTCTCTCTTACCAACAAAGTATGGTACTCATCTCTCTCCCATTCCTAAAGTCAACTCTCACCCATCCCTTCCTTACAATAACCATCCCTCTCTCCTTACATCCCCCTCTCTCTCATTTTCTCTATCATTTCAAAAAAAAAAAACCATGAGAGAGTGGATGTCTAAGCTTTTAAAGAGAGCCTAATGTGTTGCCCACTTCCTACCCCAAGATCCTTACCATCCAACCCTTCAACTCTCATCATCCTCCATCAAAGAGGAAGCTTAGGAGCTCGGGAGATCAAGGAGCCTAGAAGATTTGCAATCAGTGGGTGATCCACTATTGATTTTCATTTGAGGGCCCCCACTTGTGATGGGACCTATTTTGATGTATGTGTTTTGAAATAAGAGGGGCCCATAGTGGCGGGGTCCCTCCACTATGTCATCTCTCTCTCTCATGATGGGTGTGGCCCACTTGATCCACGCCGTACAAGCTGTGTGGGCCCACCTGATATATGCTTTTCATCCATGCCATCTAACCGTCTAGATGCTTTAGACAGTAGGGCCTTACCCTGTGTTCTATTTGTGTTGTCCATATTGGACGTTGGATGAGGGGGAAACATAAATAACAATTTGATCCAAATAGGTGGGCCACACTGGCGTGGACCCACCTAGATATAATGTAACACCCCGAATTTTGGCCAATCTGGGATTTGACATCCTTAGGCAATGGGTCAACTAAAACACCTGGAAAATCGCTCAGAACCCAATTCCATAGCCAAAGAAACCACTTAGGGTTAATTCCTTTAGAAACTAAGCACAAGTTAGCTAGCGCGACGCTGGAGTGGCTGGGAAATAGTCCCTGATCACTTTAAATACGTTCTACAAGACCCAAATCGAGTAGAACCAATGACTCTATAATACTCTATAACCTGGGATCAAACTCTAAACCGGTTTGTTCTCTGGACCGCTTTGAAATTTTGTATTGGATCTAGACCGCGCGTCGAAAGTCCGATACCTCCTATCTTAGACCGTTAGAACCGCCTAGCTGGACTTGACACTCATTTCAAAAATCAAGTCAAACCGATAATCACAGGCTATTTCATTGAGCCCGGACCGAAGAGAGTGCGAATAGGGACAGAATTGGAATTTTAAATTCAAATCTGGCACACGACTTGACGCGTCAGTATTGAGCGTTCTGACCATCAGAATTCATCCAGATTACACCCTCGGATCAGGAGAAATTTCTATTTTTTTTCATGAGACTTTCAGCCCTGATCTACGTGCGGTAACCGTTGAACTGAAACTGGTCTGCCACGTGCGATCTGCGAACCCTGCCGGACTGAAAACTTAATATGTGCTAGATCTGGTACGCATGAGCTTAAGTCCAGGGGACCATTAGAAAGCATCTTTTGGATCGAAATAGCCCCGAATTGGATATGCACTAAGTAAACTTTGTACCGGAGCCTGTTTTCGGCGTTTTTAAGCTTATAAAAAGGGTTGAAACCCTCACTCCTCTCTCCCATCCGAATTTGCAAAAATCCCTAGATTGGGAGAGAGAAAAGGTGAGAGTTTGTGAGAGAAGGTGGGAGAGAATTCCCTGCCACTTGTGCTACGCGTTGCACGTGCTTAAGCAACTCACCTCTATCGCTTTCCCAACGATTCCTCCACTTTTTCAGGTATGAAATAACCCTAGAAAGTTGCTGATTTGAGGTTTACTAGGATTCATAGCTTGTTAGCTGACGTAACTCGTGAATTAGGTTCTCTTATCGCTGTAGACGAAGCGTATACGCTCCGTTCGAATTTACACATCCATAAGAGACAAGGTGCGGATTTTAGACGCTTTGATTGACTATTTCCAAAGCTTTCAATGTCGTTTAATAGTAGATTCTTGACGGCAACGCCGTTTGACATGCACAACATGCTTTCCGTTTCCTGTTTCGTAAACCAACGAAGAATATGAGATTTAGGGCATTTTAGTCATTTGTAGGAAGTACTGTTTTCATTCATATTTTGCTGATGCGATTGAGATGGCTTCTCGTCGCATCTAGATATTAGGAATACATGCATAATTAGTTTGGCGAAGAGATTCTCCTAAATGAGCACTTCGGGTCGACTTACTGTATGTAGACTTAAGTGTGAAGTGTAAGTGTTTGTATAAATGCTTGTATTAGTATGTATTGAATTAAATGGTGTTATGGATTAGTTTGAGATTGATTTCTCAATTAATATGCTGATGTGAATGATTTCCTACATGTTGACTATATGCATGATTTTATAATATGCATGAAATGTATGTGCTTGGAAGATTTGCTTAAGTTGTATGTTATAACATGTGTTAACATGCTCACATGGTTGTATTTCATTTCCATTACCCTTACACAATTGCTGATGTGGATTCATGAATGATTGTTTGGGACTATACCTAGTCCAGGCAGTCGGTAACCGAGTGACTTCGTGGTTGGTTTATCTTTGCCACGAACGACGCGTCGATGAACGCGAGCCGTGTTTTGGAGTTGGCGGCAGTGGTTAGGCCACGCGAAGTGTTTTACGCACTTCATGTCGTTCAACTTGAGATGCGATCGTGCTAGTCGAGCCCGTCAAGTAACCCGACTGGCCGTTGTATGTTCACCCTGCATGAGTCATAACTGCTTGAACCTAGGGTACTGAACTTACCATTGTAAACCCTGTTAACCATGGTACCTTGATCCACGAAGACTCATGAGCCGGGCATGGTGGTATGGGACACCGTGGTCGAGCTGTCGGCCTACGCTGGGGCCACAAACCTCCCCGTAGTGACCAGTGAGAACCTGTCTCGTGAGCAGATTATGGTGGTATGGGACACTATATTCTTACTGTCGGCCTACACTGATCAGGCGACGAGTCCTTTGTAGTGACCGCGAGCGTATTCTGAGTCTATGGGAGGCGACGACCCTTCCGTAGCAGTAGAGTACAGTAGGCCTGTATTGATAAGGTGATGGGGGAGCAGAGCAACGAGTGCGTGCAATAGCCCTGACAGCCCTTGCAGCGACCTACAAAATATACATCGTATGAGATTACTAGGAGTGACGACCCTAGATAGGATCTGTGTTGGGATTGATATAAGGGAGGTACCTTAATTTCCCAATCCTGCGTTTGAATGGACTAATAATAACTCGAAAATCATATCACCATGCCATTGCATGTGCCTGGAAGATGTGAAGCACTTAAGGGTCGATTGCATGCCGCGGACGAAGATGGTGCCGTATGAGGGAGATCGTCGGTGAGAGCATACATCACGTCATGTCATATTGCATTAACAACAGTATTAGGATTGTTTGATTTACTGCTTTACTATTATTGCATGATTGATTTGATAACATGCTAATCTCTGATCTCTTATCCCACTGAATTGATCACTCACTCCAACGTTACGGGATGGTGTTTTCGGACACCTTGTGATTGCAGATGATGGCGCGGCCTGCGAGGCAGAGCTGGACTTGATGATGATGAGGAGGCTTCCTCTATACGTGATCTGATTGATGGGATTACAGGGATGTTGATTAGATACCTTGACACTTGTCATTTTATATTTTTAGAGCATTCATGTATATTCCTTTTTGTTCACTTTTGGAGCATACATGTATATATATAGCCTGGTAATATGTTCACACTCTGGAGAGATACAACAGTTTACATATGTTATACCTACTATCACAGTCTTCCGCTTGCAAATTTAATAGTCTCTGGAGTATGATATGCTGTTCTGGCTTAATCTCACTCATGTTTAATACATTATCACAGACAACATTCAATCATACATATCTATGTTGCATAAATAGCATTTTGGAACTCGGGAGTGGAGTTTTTACTCGACCCCCCGATTTTCGGGATGTTACAGATGGTATCAGAGCATGATTTGGATTAAACCGGGCCTGGGTTATGGTCACGCGACATACGCTGTCACTTCTTTCGACTTAGGTGGGTGCGAGAAGTGTCTAGAAACACTCATAGGATCGCAGATTCGCCAATAGGCGAATTCTATTTGAACCGATCGCACGATCGAGTCTGTAACGCATATCGGGTCGCGTGAAGCAACCCGAATAGCTCCTAGGTCGTAGGAAGTCGGGTTGAGATGTTCTTTGAATGATTTTAAAGCCGTAAAAGTAAATCCTTGGGCCGTGGGATGACCACGACTCTTGTATTCAATCGCCAGGGCTTAAAAACCCCGTTTCACCAAAAATCCTCAAAATTCTTTCTCTCACCACTCCAATATTCATTTCTTTCTTATCATTTTCATGTTAGGCATCAAACATAATGTGAAAATAATATAAAGTAATACTTTCATAAAAGTTTACAGTGAATAGTAAAATTTCATGAAAAATAGCCATAAGGCCATTCTAACTTCGCTTTCTTTAGAACATAATGGATTAGATGGATGTACTAGATCCTTCTACCCTAAAATCATATGCTGCATGATAGGGTTTTGTATTCGGGATTGCAGATTGGCCCCAAAAATCCCCGAACACATGTTTGGGCCTATATAGGTCAAAATACAATGAACCAAGGTGGGGGCCACACATTTTTGGGGTCCTTGGACCATGGGGGACCAGACCCATGTGGTCCCACCGACCAACTGAGAAGTTGTCCGGCGATGCCATCGCCGGTTCGGCGATGCATCCCCGACCGGTGGGGCCCACTTTGTCTGATTTTTGGGCGCACACCCTATTTTGGGTCGTGTACACCCCCTATATGGTGTTCGTCCATAGAAAACCCCAAATAGGGGTACTTCCTTCACAAACAGCCCCTTCCCTAGCCCCATTTTCGTTTTCAGCTGCCCTATTCCAAAAATCATGATTTCAAACCACTCCCAAATCCCTTCTCTATTGAAAACGACCATACTCCTTCACTCCATTGCTGTTTGCAGCCCTCCCTCTTGAAGATTTCGTCTTTTGGAGCTCTAAAAACCCCCAAATCGAGCTGAAATCGTGAGGTGCTCCATTCCCCTTTTTCATTTTCATTTCTTTCTGAAAATCCATCCTAGGGGAGCTTGAAGCATCCCTCTACAATGCTTAGATCTCCCTTTTCTATTTTGGTTAGCCATTTCCTTGCATTTCTCCCATTTTTCATGGCTATTGTTAAGCTGTTTTAGCCTTTTTCTCCTTTTCCACCATCCTCCTTCTCATGTCCCTTTTATTTGAACCTTTACCCTCTTTTTGGGTCTCAAAAAAATCATGCTAACCTCAAATCCCATTTCTCAACTTTCTTCGTTTGAGAAGTATTGAAAATACCTGGCCGATAGAGCTCTAATGGGCAACAGACAGTACTGAACTAGATTGTATTTAAGAAGGTTAGTTGGGACCATGGTAGAAGTCCTTTGGTAAAATTAGGCATCTATGCCATTGCCCTGTAGATTGTTTGATTTTTGTTTTAAGAATTTCTATGTTTTGTTGTTATTGGGTCTAGTGATGTCACCGGTAGAAAATGTGTTTGTGTTGTGGTTTGGGCTTAATGTAGCCAAAATTTATTGAATGGAATGCATGCCGTTTCATTTTGCTGTAAGGTATTGTCCCTAGATCGGGAGTATTGTAACTCCCGGGATTCAGCCTACAAATTAATTTTTATCCCAACCCACCCTCCTACCAAGCATGCCACTTCCAATCCCGCCATGGGACTAAGAATGCGGTTCTATTTAATACAACTTAATGCTACTGGCCACATAGGCCCTTGGCATTTTGGACCTAGAGATAGCGCTCCTAGGTTTGAAGGATCTGACGATATAGGAAAGTCAATTCCATTTAGACAATCGGGACCCTAAGCAATAGAACAACTCCCTGTAGTAGAAATGGTATGGAACCATTTAACGTATAAACTCAGGCTTTGGATTATAGCTACTGAGTTACAGACTAGCCTACTAGTTACCTTAAGTAGTGTAAAGCCTGTATACGCTAAGGAATTGTAAGTTCGATTTGATTGAAGTAGAACCTTATTCCTTCGATAGATCCCTTTATGACTTATAGACTTCTGTTGTTGCCTATAGGAAGGAACCATTCACTCTCAGGGAACATTTATAACTCCCTCAGATTGAACTTAGAGTGTACTAGCACGCCCCTTAGAATTGCCTTCCCCAAGGACTTATTGCATTCGGGAACGCGGAATAAAGGAACTACATGTAAGCGATGTATTCGTGGTTTGAATCGACTTCCTAATCCTAGTGGTTACCAATGAATCCAATGCTCTGATCAAGCAGAGGATCGGCATCGACTCGGATTAAGAACTGATACAACGCATTTTCTGTCCTGATTAGACAGAAGGTTCAACGTATCCGGCTTAGACCCACTATACAACTTTTCTTCCGTGTTGGCTCGACCACATACAACCAAACGGGATCACATTGTCTTTGGGAAATGGCAAGAACTTAAAGCCAGTAGAAAATTTGACATCTTGCCACCAACTCATACCTGCCCCTGAACTCAACCACAATAGAGATTAGGCTCATCTCTATCGCCGTAGATACCAATGCCATAGAACGTATCATTAGCAGGGAAAACCACTGTAATGAGAGGTTGTTTCCATTTTAGGTTAAGGATAGCTCCTAAGTTGCGCCTCGTTCCGATATACGGAGCGATGCATAGATTCTTGAACTTAAGTAAAACCAAGTTTTAAAGGGGGTAGAACGTATGGAGTCCTATCCAGTTAGGTTAGTCAACGCTACCGTTTGATCAGAGTGGCGCAGCGGAAGCGTGGTTAGGCTCTTCCCCACTGGCCCAACATCGAAACATTTGATTTAGGTTATATGTACAGTTAGGTTATTAAATAGGATTTGAACCTTCCTTAGAAAAAAGTACTCCTTGCCCTTCGCCAATTTCGGGGATGAAATTGTGTTTTAAGGGGGGTAGATTGTAACACCCCAGATTTTGGCCAATCTGGGATTTGACGTCCTTAGGCAATAGGTCAACTAAAACACCTGAAAAATCGCTCAGAACCCAATTCCATAGCCAAAGAAACCACTTAGGGTTAATTCCTTTAGAAACTAAGCACAAGTTAGCTAGCGCGACGCTGGAGTGGCTGGGAAACAGTCCCTGATCACTTTAAATACGTTCTACAAGACCCAAATCGAGTAGAACCAATGACTCTATAATACTCTATAACCTGGGATCAAACTCTAAACCGGTTTGTTCTCTGGACCGCTTTGAAATTTTGTATTGGATCTAGACCGCGCATCGAAAGTCCGATACCTCCTATCTTAGACCGTTAGAACCGCCTATCTGGACTTGACACTCATTTCGAAAATCAAGTCAAACCGATAATCACAGGCTATTTCATTGAGCCCGGACCGAAGAGAGTGCGAATAGGGACAGAATTGGAATTTCAAATTCAAATCTGGCACACGACTTGACGCGTCAGTATTGAGCATTCTGACCGTCAGAATTCATCCAGATCACACCCTCGAATCAGGAGAAATTTCTATTTTTTTCATGAGACTTTCAGCCCTGATCTACGTGCGGTGACCGCTGAACTGAAACTGGTCCGCCACGTGCAATCTGCGAACCCTGCCGGACTGAAAACTTAATACGTGCTAGATCTGGTACGCATGAGCTTAAGTCCGATCGCATTCGGCCAGGGGACCATCAGAAAGCATCTTTTGGATCGAAACAGCCCCGAATTGGATATGCACTAAGTAAACTTTGTACCGGAGCCTGTTTTCGGCGTTTTTAAGCTTATAAAAAGGGTTGAAACCCTCACTCCTCTCTCCCATCCGAATTTGCAAAAATCCCTAGATTGGGAGAGAGAAAAGGTGAGAGTTTGTGAGAGAAGGTGGGAGAGAATTCCCTGCCACTTGTGCTACGCGTTGCACGTGCTTAAGCAATGCACCTCTATCGCTTTCCCGGTGATTCCTCCACTTTTTCAGGTATGAAATAAACCTAGAAAGTTGCTGATTTGAGGTTTACTAGGATTCATAGCTTGTTAGCTGACGTAACTCGTGAATTAGGTTCTCTTATCGCTGTAGACGAAGCGTATACGCTCCGTTCGAATTTACACATCCATAAGAGACAAGGTGCGGATTTTAGACGCTTTGATTGACTGTTTCTAAAGCTTTCAATGTCGTTTAATAGTGGATTCTTGACGGCAACGCCGTTTGACATGCACAACATGCTGTCCGTTTCCTGTTTCGTAAACCAACGAAGAATATGAGATTTAGGGCATTTTAGTCATTTGTAGGAAGTACTGTTTTCATTCATATTTTGCTGATGCGATTGAGATGGCTTCTCGTCACATCAGGATATTAGGAATACGTGCATAATTAGTTTGGCGAAGAGATTCGCCTAAATGCGCACTTCGGGTCGACTTACTGTATGTAGACTTAAGTGTGAAGTGTAAGTGTTTGTATAAATGCTTGTATTAGTATGTATTGAATTAAATGGTGTTATGGATTAGTTTGAGATTGATTTCTCAATTAATATGCTGATGTGAATGATTTCCTACATGTTGACTATATGCATGATTTCATAATATGCATGAAATGTATGTGCTTGGAAGATTTGCTTAAGTTGTATGTTATAACATGTGTTAACATGCTCATATGGTTGTATTCCATTTCCATTACCCTTACACAATTGCTGATGTGGATTCATGAATGATTGTTTGGGACTATACCTAGTCCAGGCAGTCGGTAACCGAGTGACTTCGTGGTTGGTTTATCTTTGCCACGAACGACGCGTCGATGAACGCGAGCCGTGTTTTGGAGTTGGCGGCAGTGGTTAGGCCACGCGAAGTGTTTTACGCACTTCATGTCGTTCAACTTGAGATGCGATCGTGCTAGTCGAGCCCGTCAAGTAACCCGACTGGCCGTTGTATGTTCACCCTGCATGAGTCATAACTGATTGAACCTAGGGTACTGAACTTACCATTGTAAACCCTGTTAACCATGGTACCTTGATCCACGAAAACTCATGAGCCGGGCATGGTGGTATGGGACACCGTGGTCGAGCTGTCGGCCTACGCTGGGGCCACAAACCTCCCCGTAGTGACCAGTGAGAACCTATCTCGTGAGCAGATTATGGTGGTATGGGACACTATATTCTTACTGTCAGCCTACACTGATCAGGCGACGAGTCCTTTGTAGTGACCGCGAGCGTATTCTGAGTCTACGGGAGGCGACGACCCTTCCGTAGCAGTAGAGTATAGTAGGCCTGTATTGATAAGGTGATGGGGGAACGGAGCAACGAGTGCGTTCAACAGCCCTGGCAGCCCTTGCAGCGACCTACAAAATATACATCGTATGAGATTACTAGGAGTGACGACCCTAGATAGGATCTGTGTTGGGATTGATATAAGGGAGGTACCTTAGTTTCCCAATCCTGCTGTTTGAATGGACTAATAATAACTCGGAAATCATATCACCATGCCATTGCATGTGCCTGGAAGATGTGGAGCACTTGAGGGTCGATTGCATGCCGCGGACGAAGATGGTGCCGTATGAGGGAGATCGTCGGTGAGGGCATACATCACGTCATGTCATATTGCATTAACAACAGTATTAGGATTGTTTGATTTACTGCTTTACTATTATCGCATGATTGATTTGATAACATGCTAATCTCTGCTCTCTTATCCCACTGAGTTGATCACTCACTCCCACGTTACGGGATGGTATTTCCGGACACCCACCAGTCCCTATTGTGATTGCAGATGATGGCGCGGCCTGCGGGCGGAGCTGGACTTGATGATGATGAGGAGGCTTCCTCTATGCGTGATCTGATTGACGGGATTACAGGGATGTTGATTAGATACCTTGACACTTGTCATTTTATATTTTTAGAGCACTCATGTATATTCCTTTTTGTTCACTTTTGGAGCATACATGTATGTATATAACCTGGTAATATGTTCACACCCTGGAGACATACAACAGTTTACATATGTTATACCTACTATCACAGTCTTCCGCTTGCAAACTTAATAGTCTCTGGAGTATGATATGCTGTTCTGGCTTAATCTCACTCATGTTTAATACATTATCACAGACAACATTCAATCATACATATCTATGTTGCATAAATAGCATTTTGGAACTCGGGAGTGGAGTTTTTACTCGACCCCCCGATTTTCGGGATGTTACATATAAGTTGTTCATCTACTGGACGCTGGGCCAGCTGCTGAAAGCCACCGTATTTACGTCTGTAAGTTCTGTGAGCCCCACCATAAGGTGTATTGTATCCAAACCATCTGCCATCTAGGGATCTGACGTGGACCCCACTCACTGCACCTATGCAGCATCCTCACTATCCATTCGTGTGGGGCCTACCATGATGTATGAGTCTTACATCTAGGTCATCCGTCCAGTGTACCTAGACGCTGTTTCGACAAGGAAACAAATGCATTTCATTTGGGGGATTTATTCAATGATAACAAAGAATGAATGAGAGAACATTCATCACATTTATTTGAGTTCACTTACATCCTCTGATTCCCTTGATTCTGAAAATAAAGTACAATTAATACAATGTACTGAATGAAAGAAAAGATAGCCCGATGGAAAATTTGGCAGCATAACGGCGCTATTTCGGTCATCTCCTAGATACTTAGGAGGAATTGCTGATTCGATCAGCCAGTCTTCCAATGAGATAGAAATTTCAACAGCATAATGGTGTTATTTCGGTCATCTCCTAGATACTTAGGAGGAATTATTGATTTGATCAGCCAGTCTTCAATGAGATGGAGCATCCTTCCAGTCATTCCTCCTTAACATATGAAGTAGCCCGTTAAAGTATGGCCAGGCCCTGGGGAAATCAACCCGATCATGCTAAACAGGCCTGAAAAGTCTCCCAGAATGTAAGATCAGGGGGTTGCTACCGTCCGTTCGGACCGAAACTTTATGTGCAACCTTAGAACCACAAATTAGTAGTACACGTCAAACTTCAGCTTCTGGATCATTGTAGAAATGGCCAAACTGATAAATCAGCCCTTGAAATGATGATTTGGGGCCCGCCTGATATTTGGACATGCTTTAGATTTGGTCCTAACGCGCTAAATACAGTGGGCGAGTGAATGGACAGAGTGGATTTCCCACGAACATCAAGGTGGAGCCTACATGTACACTGCATGTGTATGCAGTGTACGTGCACAAGCCGTGCACCATTATAGCCAAAGTCGGTCAGCAAGCGCTGACCAACATTTTCTTCTCAAATCCACGAAAATGGGCAGCGTCCTCAAAGCCGCTGCCGTTTTTGTGTAGTGGGGCCCACTCATTACTCCGTTGAATGATCTGAGCCGTCCATTCTCTTCAGAGGATGGGCCTTACCCTCGCCTAGCTCTCCTTTTGTCACCATGTAGGCTCTTGTGAAATCTTAACTGTTAATCATAAGCTGAACGGTTAAGTAGAAAACCTAGTGGACCGCACTGCTTTCACTTCAAAAGTAGTCTTTCCTTGGTGGTTTTTCGTGCTGAACACAATGGACGGCATGGATTTCTTACACAACTCCAATAGATGGGTCGCCGAAATTCACAGAGTCGATGTACGTCAACTCTGTTGTAAAACAGAGCATCTGTCTGTGCGTTGTGGGCCACCATGACATAGTGAGGGGCTAATTTGATTCGTCCATCAGACAGAGAGGGAAAGAACAATCAAGGTGATGTTGAGCTTTGGTGACCATGTCCAGTCATATACAGCGATTGAAAAAGGACCGTTCAGCGGCTTTCAAGGCTTAATTATCCAGGTGGACCATGTCAACAGACAATGAAAACTCTACTTTCACGGTCGAAATATCGAGAGGAAGGCATTGGGCGGTGTGGATCTTTCAAGAGATGACCGTACTGGGCATTAATAGTGCCCCAGTAAAAGGAAGAATCTTCCTTCCTTTTTTACACGTCTGCATCTTCACCCGGTTGCGCGGGTACGCGCAGCAGCAACCTTCCTTGCGCGTGTACATGCAACAGCTCTCCCTTATGCGACCACGCGCAGCAGCCTTCGTCTGTTGCGCGGGCTGGCGCAACAGCCAATATCTCTCTCTCTCTCTCCTGACTTCTTTTCCTCATTTCTTTGGCCCACCATCTGATCTAGCTAACCCCTCAAATGGAGTGGGAGTGGGGTATTTGTAGGCCCCACCACTCTTACAGAGCAGTGATCACCACCACCTATCTCTTCACATATGGACTTTCTCTTTCCTTAAAACCATGGTGACCACCAAGCTCCCTCTTAAATGTTGGTGTACCACCTTTCTCCTTTCAAATGACACCTTTGCACCCTTCTTTACCAAACTATCCCTTCCAATGCTTTTTTACCAAAATGCTTAAACTACCCTCGGAGCTGGAATTTTACCAAAATACCTAACTATCCTTGGACTTGAATTTTACCAAAATACCTAAACTACCCCTGGACTTGGAATTTTACCAAAACACCTAAAATACCCCTGAACTGGAATTTTACCAAAATACCTAAAATACCCCTGGAACTGAAATTTTACCAAAATACCTAAAATACCCCTGGAACTGGATTTTTACCAAAATACCTAAACTACCCCTGGAACTGGAATTTTACCAAATACCTAAAATACCCCTGGTCGTAGAATATTTTTTATGCCTCAACAGATGCTCCCTCAATCCTTCTTTGATTGATTCCTGAAATCAAATAGAGGATCGATCTTCCTCCACCTGAAGAACTTAAATGAACTGCAACTGAAGGATGACCAGATGATTATGCTTGCATGGAAGACTGGATGATCATTCTTGTATAGCAGACTGGATGATCATGCTTGACCAAAGGATTGAATGATCGCGTTCGAACGGAAGACTAGAATGCTCGCATTCAGACGGAAGACTGGGTGATCGCATTTGAATGGAATGCTTGCATGATTGCGTTCGACCAGAAGACTTGAATGATTGCGCTCGAACAGAAGACTTGAATGCTCGCATTCAGACGGAAGACTGGGTGATTGCATTTGAATGGAAGGCTTGCATGATTGCGTTCGACCAGAAGACTTGAATGATTGCGGTCGAACAGAAGACTTGAATGATGGCACTTGAGCGGAAAACTGAAATGCTCGTGCTTGAATGAAGGGTTTGAATGATTCTGTTCGACCGGAAGACTAGAACGATGGCGCTTGAACAAAAGACTTGAATGATGGCACTCGAGCGAAAAACTGGAATGCCCCCAGCTAGCAGTGTCGAGCAGATGTTTCACTAAAGAGGATAAAATTCTCTTTTCATTGAAGCACGCCTCCGCAACAGCTATGACGACTTCATCTTTGAGCGATTTGATCAGAGAACTTTTTTTCAACACTGTTGCTGCTGTAACGGTCTCTTTGATCAACTTCAACGATTCTGTCCTTTTGATCAACTCCAGCGATTCTTTCTTCTAACTCTGTATCTTTCTTTAATGCTGCTCCTACCGCAACACCTTCTTCGATTGTTTCCTTTATTCATGATCTACATAGCCCAAGCTTTCAAATGATGATTTTTCCTGCTTAATTAATCAGAATAAGTATCTCAATTCATTTTAATAATATATTTTTTTTCAATTTAGCTTTATGCAGTATTGATATATATATATATATATATATGTATATTTTGAAATAGATTGAGAGTTTCTTCTCTTTTTAGGCTAAGTGTGATATTTGCAATATGATTTAATCAATCTTTGTGCTTTGTCATCGTGCTTCGCATTGTATTCTTCATCTTTAGCTCCAAAGGTTCAATCGTTGAGTCTTTTTATTGAGTCTTTTCTAGTTTGTGCTCCTTAGCATTTCTTCATGGACTTTTTCTTGGATCTTTGTTGATTTTGAAAAATTGAATAATAGACAAGACTTTTTTTTTTTAATTTTCATTTAATAAATTTTCAAAGGTCATAGAAGTTACTGATGATGATGATTTCGTTTGTTCTTTGTCTCCATCCGATCCGATACTTGGAGTCTTGCGATACCATTACTAGAATAGCGAGAAATTATGAATCGGCATATGAATTCCTTCGTCACGCATAAGAGATTATAAGAAAGACCAAGGCATAGATTATTTTGAAGACATTAAATCCTGCCCCCTTTCTGAAGTGAAGCTTTCTGATACTCCTGAAGAATGAATAATCTTTACCGCTCTTTTCATGACTCTAAAGAATATTTTAGAGTCCTTATAAGCTCTTGTCAATATAGTAATTGACCTTGGAGACTTGAGCTTTTGACTAGATAATCACCAATATCTTGAAGGCATTACTGTTGATATAATTTGAACCTGATTCAAGAGAAACGTATTTTTGCATATTTTCTAATCAATGTTTAAAATTCTCATCAGGCAATTGCATATTTGAGCATATCTAAATTGAAATATACATCTATAGCATTTTGAATGCTTCACATTGCATATGCTTTTTAGGTAGTGGAGATAGTGTACTTTTGACTAACCATCCTTTGGCTGGACAAAATTGACCTTGACTTGACACTACCAGACTCGACTGAACTGGACTGACATTACTGGACTGACATCACTAGACCGACACACTAGACCGACACTACTGGACAGACACTTACACACACAGTTTAGGCTCTTGAGTAGTGGAGCAACACACAGTTTAAGCTCTTAAGTAGTGGAGCAAGCAGTTTCTTAGACTCATGCAGGAGTCGAGTCTCACGTGATGGTCTCTGTTGAAAGTGCATCTACTAGTGCCTTGGTTTGTCAATTACGGTATAAATTGAGTCAGTCGGACAACCGCGCCTAACAGGAAGATCAAGTCAAGTGTCTGCCTCAACTGGATGTGTGGAAGCTCTCCATAGGTAAATCATAGCCTCACATCCCATGTCCCAAAACACCAGGTGATTAAAACCCATAAAACTAAGTAAAATATCTTAGGGTTTTAGTGTAAGAAAATATTTTACCAAACAGGAAAATCTTAAAGTTTTCTTACCCTATCGATTATATCGAATCACATTTTGATATGATCGACCTGCTCTGTCGATGTCCTCGGCATCTCAATCAATACAATCGAGTGAGGACAAAAAGCGTCCAGCAATCAAACATTTATCTGGATGATTTATCGATATATCGACGAATCAGTCGATATTCGAATATCGATCCTATCGAAAGTGGATCGATAATATCGAGAGGCAGTTTTCCAGCGCCCCTATTTTTCTAAAGAAAACTACTATGAGCTTCAATATATCGATGGTTGTCCGATTCAATCTGAACTTAAATATCGATCATATCGCAAGTCAGTCGATCATATCGATAGTGGGCGCATGTTTCTTCCAACATAAATTTCAGGATGTTTTAATCGTTGATCGAGGTGCCAATCGAGAAATCGATATTCATATATCGATCATATCGAGACCTGATCGATTGGATCGAGACCGGACACAAACCTCCAGCAAGCTTATAGGTAAATCTATATGATTTATCGATCCAATCGACAAGTTCTCGATATCATCGACATTCAAATTCCGATGACATCGGCTGTTCTCCAATCATATCTTTAAAACCTAAAATTCTTCAAGGCTTGTCTCTCCTATTTTCACCTGTCGATAGATCGATCCATATATCGATGAATCGGAGTTCGAAATCCGATAACATCGATGCGTGTCTCGATCCCATCGACCAGCCGGCTAAAGGTTTCAAAAGCGAATGACATGTAGTTTGTACCATCGAGTAGATCATCGATACAATCGAGAGTATACGCTCGATCATATCGACTCTTGCTCGATGATATCGAACTCTGTCATAAATGTGACCGCTTTATATCCGTTGGAACCTTTTGCCTATATATAGATAGGTTAGTCTTTATTGCTAGTAGAGAAAGAAGAGAGTGCTTTTGAGTGTTTTAAACTCCATATCATTTACCTTAACCCCTTTCTCTCAGGGAGTTCATCTTCCAAGCCACCCTCATCATTGATATTCAATAAAGTGGATTGGGGAATGAACTTCCGCATTCAAGGATCCTTTAGTTACTACCTTAATAGAAAATCATTAAGTTGGGATGCCTTGAATGCATAGATGATCGGAACCACTTTATCTTCCTAATAAGAAAATCCTTAGAGAGTGAAATTCCATCACAACCTTGACCTAACCTAAAGCCTAGTATAGGTATATCTTTTGTGTTGTAGATCAAGGGAGCTGAAGACCCTTCAACATCGAGGAGATCTTCGACATTGCGCTGAATGAGACTCATCAACTTATCTGTAAGTACTTAAAGTCCAGAAGACACTTGTGATCATTCCTTTCTAGGATGGGTCTTAAGTGTTGCTCACCCTTTGAAGTCCTCAAAGGAGGCCTCTGACGGGAGTGTACTTACGGGGTGCGTTGTGTGGACCCTTGCTCTGTGGAGAGCATAAACATCTGGGTGCATTGTGTGGAACCTTACTCTATGTGGGCATAAACATCTGGTTAGGAGTGCGCCAGCAAAACTCCAGGGTTAGAGGTCAACCGAGTAGAAACCTCCATGCAAAGGTTGAAGGTGAACCTGATTTAAAACCTTAGGTTTGAGGTGAACCATGGGAAACCTCCTTAGTGAAATTCGGTTACTCAAGGGTTGAGTGTGGAAGCCGGGAGTGGAGTAGACAAGTAGTCGGACTATTATAAAATGACTGTGTTTGAGATTGGAATTGTCTTTTATTTATGTGATTCCCTTATATGCCTTTATATCTGATCATCTGAAATCACATCTTATACACACACACAGTCATATCCATCACAATCTTATCTATAAATTGTTTGTCTTTTAAATAGTATGTGATTGGATCCTCTACCAAGCTTGGAAGCCAGTAGAGTTAATTTTGAGTAATCCTAATTTGTACTCTGTGATAGGATTAGTGTGATAAGGATTTTTAATAATTCATAAAAACTTTAAAAAGTCTTATTCACCTCCCTCTAGGACATATTGGCATATTCCCACTTCAACTTAAGTGGTCTTCACCACTATTTCATCTGTAACTCTTAGGAGTTCACTGGACTTCTCACTGCCTAGGGAGTTCACAAACCGTGATCCATCAGAGGGGCCCAGTGAAGCTACTGAGGTGGTGAACTCGGTTGGTTTTACGCACAGGGTTGGCCGCGGTAACTCTCTAGAGTTCATAGAGCTCGCAAGGCTATCTTTGGGTACCAAATCCATGGTTGTCAGTCCATCGATGAGTAAGTTTAAGCCCTTCCTCATGAGTTACTACCGGAATCGAACCATAAATCTAGGGGGTCTTATGCATGGTTAACTTGTCTAAAGCTCGCACTGCGGCCCTTATTTTCTTCGTCTACAAGGTCGAGCCCATTCACAGGAGAGCACTTTCCTCCATTCCTCGTGACGCTGTCGAAAAGCTGTACAGACGGCATGGGGGTTACGCATGACTGGTCGTTGAGGACTTTTCGCATGACTGGTCGTTGAGGACTTGTAGTCACTGACTCCGTCAGCTGCCCGCATGGGATGCGTACGATGGCCTTCACGAGATTTTTAAGGCCACTGGCTTCTCGCCGCTGCCCGAATGGTGATCTTGATAGGTCTTATGCGGAGCTAGTCCCTTTTATGACTGGATCCTTTTAGGACTTGGCCTTTTTAGGTCTTGAAGACTTGGTCCTTTTAGGACTTGGCCTTTTTAGGTCTTGAAGACTTGGTCCTTTTAGGACTTGGCCTTTTTAGGTCTTGAAGACTTAGTCTTTTTAGGACTTAGCCTTTTTCTGGGACTTGGCTAGACTGCCTTAAATGATTATAGGTCTTATACGTAGTTGGCCATATAGGCTTGGCTAGGCTTCCTTGAATGATAAGCAACCATCACTGTCGTCAACTTTATATGTGGTTGGCTATATAGTTTATTCCATTGCCAAAAGATGGCGATCAATAATTGATACTTCTGATCAATAATTGACATCTCAAATCAATAATTGATATTTCATCACTGCTGATAATGTTCTAAGAACATTCATATTATGTTTGAAATCGTGTATCAACTTGGCGATGATAGCAATTTTGATAAACAATTGGTGACGATAGTGATAGTTGTCAATCTAGGTGATAGTCATCGATACTTACTAATGAAAATCTTTGGCGGCCAATGCTTGACAGCTATCATCAGTCTTTGGTGGCTTGACAACAATCATTAACACTTGGTAGCGATCATCAACGCTAGGTAGCGATCGTCATTAGCGCTTCGCGTTTGACAATGACTTGATATGCTTGAAAGCCTGTCTTTCATTCAAATGCACAAAAGAAATGCATTGTATGGTGAGAAACATATTTCATAGCTTTTACTCACCTGTTTTGCCCCCTTTTGATTAGGAAGCATTACTTTAGGAATCTTCGTAATCAAAATCATGATGTTGCAACCTGACAACGCATCCCCTCATACTTTTTGCCCAAAATTAGCTCTGCCCCCAGTCTCGAACTAGTCAAGCCTGTGTATTCTTATTTCTCTCTCTTTTTTTTTCTTTTCTTTTTTTTTTTATATTGTACACCTTAACAATTTCTCCTTTATCAACCGTCTTCTGTAACTTGTTCTTTAAGCCATTCACTTTTCTTTCTTCTTCGATTGTATCTCCTTGTCATTCTCCTGAAATTCAAAGTCATTTGAAAATTTGTGCTTTAATTCATTCGTATAAGGAAGAAAACATGACCTTGTCTTTTGTAATCCTTTCGCTCCTATAATTATCGGTGACAATCGTTAATGCTTGATAGCATTAGTGCTTGCTTTTTTGCCTCAACTTTATCCTGCAAAAATTGATATAAACAATTATCATTTCGAGGAGTCAACAATTACCTTATTTAGAATTCTGGGATTTTGTCATTCTGAGACTTTGCTGATCTTGCTCTTTTGTTTTTCTTTTTCTTTTTTTTTTGAGAGAACATGAAAACTGTAACTCTTTATTTATTTTGTATATCTTTGTCTACTCCCTGAATAATTGTGTCGTGAATCTTTTGAGTCAACACGCTGTCTTGCTTTCTTCTTGCTTGTTCTTCTTTCTTCTTTGTTTTATTTCCTTTAATACTTTAACTATGGTAATTTGATTACCTCTGCAGCTAGCGATTGATTCCTCATAAGAAATATATTGCCTTCTTCGGCTTTGAGAATCCTTTGTTTTGCCTTCTTTCTTCGACAGTCTGTTGTTGTTCCCCTAGGACTCTTAAAATAACCAATTCATATGAGAATGGAGCAGCTTTACTTTGACCCCTGCTCTTTTAATCTGGAAAGTTGTGACGATGCTCCCAGGGCTCTCTATTGACCGATGAATTCATTAATTCATTAATTGATCCGTTTACTTGTTGGCGAGCAACGCTTGACTTAGTTGAACTAACTTTTCCTTTGAGGGTTTTCCTTCAAACTTTACTGTTGTTCACAGTAGTCATTGTTGGAAGAGTAAGGTCTTTAGTAACACATTGATTTGGTGAAGATGATTAATATTTGCTAGCAAATTGTCCATTTTCTGTACACTTCGAATGTACTATTATCCGTACTCGGCAGGATGATATTTCTTTCACCAAGTCTCAACCATCTCTGTCAACTTAATCTAAACACCATTGTCCTTGTACGCGCAATACCCTATAACTTTTTTGCAAGTCTTATTCTTCTTTACATATCCTTTTTTCTAATCTTCTTTCTTCTTTCTTTCTTGTCTCCAATATCCTCTCATTTCTCAAAGGCAACGTACGATGGAAACTTCGTATACTTTTGTACGTTAACACACTATCATTCGTCCTTCATTATTTTGCCACGCTACTGATGAAGTAAAAACTGCTTTTAAAGTTACTTATCTCAAAGTCAGATTAATCATTATATACCCTCAAGTACACATTACCAACATGAAGTTCTTTAGAAAATGTTTCATATGCAAAAGCATGTGACTTCTTTCAAGTCATATGAACCATCAGGGCCTTGGCTTGCACGCTATCGATCCACAAGTTTCAGTAGTTATGCTCGTGTTGATGAATTCCAAATGATCACAAGACACCAGCCTTCAGCAAAGCATCTTGAAATTTGGATGACACAGAAGCATGTGCGTAATTTGAAGAGCAGCATCAACAGCTGCAGGTACAAGCTCTAGTTCTGTGCAGTGCACGATATCTTCATCTAATCCTTCAAACTTAAGCATCTCAACTCTGGCACTACCAAACTGACTCAAGACTGAAAATGTGCGCATCACAGTAGTAACTACACTTCAGCCGGTTCGTTTACAGGAGTAGTTGGCTGAACTACAAACAAAATGAGAAAGAAGTGATGCTAAAAGTGGTATTCCACTATCTCTGACAAGCTCTTCCCCATTCAATGAAGAAGAAGCACACACAAGCCAGATGAGTTCTGAGGCTGCAACAAGGAGAGGTACTCTATCAAATGAAAGAAAATTGTTGTCATCTTTATCCACAGTGACTGCATTGAGTAACATTGGAGAGCCAGCATATTTAAAAGGCTCCTGGACATCTCCATATCGTCAGTATAAAATGCATTGTCCCTTCAATAGAAGCAGCAGCCTCCTAAGTTGAGGACCCTGCAATCCTTGCATGGTTGCCTGCAAGCGCTCATAAGCCTTCTGTATAGCAACGATTTTTTTTTTCTTCCTTCAGGATTTTTATCAGGATGGTATTTCATTGCAAGTTTCCTGTACTGCCATTTAAGCTTTTCTTCATCAATGTTCTCGATCTGCTTGGAAGTGTTACAAGTGTCTTCATCCATATCAATGGGTGGCTTACTATCACCATCCTTAACCGATATAACATCTTCAAGGGATATCTCCAAATTTTGCAAGCTTCTTCTTCGGAAAGATCCATAGGCCTTCTGGTTAACTCTTCCCGCCACATCACCAACACCGACTTATGTGTCCAGATGATCTCTAGTGTATCAGAATCAAAAACCATTGTTGCAGAAAATGCAGCTAGCCAACTATGCTCCAGCACATATAACAAGGACTCAGGCAAAAGCCCACCCAACACACTACGCTTTGCCATAGGCAGTGATGAAGATACTACTGCATCCTCACCACCACGGAATGCTTGATGCACATGTGTCATAGAGAAGAGATGTGCACTTGAATGAAGATTAGATCCAGGATAAGCCAAGGCAAAATAAAATGCACCTATCTGGGTTGGAGTGAGAACAGGAACACAAATCGTCAGTGCCCAACAGAGCTCACGGATGTCAAGTAATCTCTTCCAGTCAAGCATCCCAGAAGCCCAGCACCTGGTTGTCCAATCAATGGCTTTCTTTGACCAGAACCTTCTTATGGCATCCTTCTCTAGTGGTCCAACTTGGGCACCATCCTTAGCAATGAATTGTAACCTGAGACAGATCAAAGCAGCCTGTTCCTCTTCCTTAAACATGTACTGACTAGCTTTCTCCAGTAACTACCATTGTTCTAACATCATTTATCTTTGATCGAAACTGATTTGATCATTTAGAACAGAATGTTAGTTAATTTATTAAATAAAACCATACCGTATTTTCAGAGATGAAGGGGAGGATGTCCCCAGTGGAGTCGCCATTTTGGCGTCTTTGCAGAAGCTAAAAAGTGATCAATATTCTCAGAATATTTTCTAAGTTACCATCGAATAATAAAATCCCCAGCAGAGTCGCCATTTTGTTTCGACAAGGAAATAAATGCATTTCATTTGGGGGATTTATTCAATGATAATAAAGAATGAATGAGAGAACATTCATCACATTTATCTGAGTTCATTTACATCCTCTGATTCCCTTCATTTTGAAAATAGAGTACAATTAATACAATGTACTGAATGAAAGAAAAGATAGCTTGATGAAAATTTCAGCAGCATAACGGTGCTATTTCGGTCATCTCCTAGATACTTAGGAGGAATTGTTGATTTGATCAGCCAGTCTTCCAATGAGATAGAAATTTTGGCAGCATAACAACGTTATTTCGGTCATCTCCTAGATATTTAGGAGGAATTTTTGATTTGATCAGCCAGTCTTCAATGAGATGGAGCATCCTTCTGGTCATTCTTCCTTAAAATATGAATCAGCCAGTTGAAGTATGGCCAGGCCCTAGGGAAATCAGGCCAATCATGCTAAACAGGCCTGAAAAGTCTCCCAGAATGTAAGATCGGGGGGTTGCCACCTCCGTTCAGATCGAAACTTTATGTGCAGCCTTAGAACTACAAATTAGCTGTACACGTCAAATTTCAGCTTATGGATCATTGTAGAATGGCCAAACTGACAAATCAGCCCCTGAAATCATGATTTGGGGCCCGCCTGATATCGAGACATGCTTTAGATTTGGTCCCAACGCGCTAAATACGGTGGGCGAGTGAATGGACGGAGTGGATTTCCCACGAACATCAAGGTGGAGCCTACATGTACACTGCATGTGTATGCAGTGTACATGCACAAGCTGTGCACCGTTATAGCCAAAGTTGGTCAGCAGGCGGTGACCGACATTTTCTTCTCAAATCCACGAAAATGGGCAGCGTCCTCACAGTGGCTGCCATTTTTGTGTAGTGGGGTCCACTCATTACTCCGTTGAATGATTTGAGCCGTCCATTCTCTTCAGTGGATGGGCCTTACCCTCGCCTAGCTCTCCTTTTGTCACCATGAAGGCTCTTGTGAAATTTTAATCGTTAATCATAGGCTGAACGATTGAGCAAAAAACCTGGTGAACCGCACTGCTTTCACTTCAAAAGCAGTCCTTCCTTGGTGGTTTTTCGTGCTGAACACAGTGGACAACATGGATTCTTACACAGCTCCAATAGATGGGTCGCCGAAATTCACAGAGTCGACGTATGTCGACTTTGTTGTAAAATAGAGCATCTGTCCGTGCGTTGTGAGCCACCTTGACACGGTGAGGGGCTGATCCGAGCTGTCCATTAGACAGAGGGGGAAAGAACAATCAAGGTGATGCTGAGCTTTGGTGACCATGTCCAGTCATATGATCTCTACAGCGATTGAAAAAGGACTGTTCAGCGGCTTTTAAGGCTTGATTATCTAGGTGGGCCATGTCAACAGACAATGAAAACTCTACTTTCATGGTCAAAATCTCAAGAGGAAGACATTGGGCGGTGTGGATCTTTCAAGAGATGACCATACTGGGCATTAACAGTGCCCCAGTAAAAGGAAAAATCTTCCTTCCTTTTTTACACATCTGCAGCTTCATCCGGTTGCACGGGTACACGCAGCAGCAACCTTCCTTGCACGTGTATGCGCAGCAGCTCTCCCTTGTGAGACCACGCGCAACAGCCTTCGTCTGTTGCGCGGGCTAGCGTAACATCCAATCTCTCTCTTTCTCCTGACTTCTTTTCCTCATTTCTTTGGCCCACCATCTGATCTAGCTAATCCAACCCCTCAAATGGAGTGGGAGTGGGGTATTTATAGGCCCCACCACTCTTATAGAGTGGTGATCACCACCACCTATCTCTTCACATATGGACTTTCTCTTTCCTTAAACCATGGTGACCACTAAGCTCCCTCTTAAATGGTGGTGTTCCACCTTTCTCCTTTCAAATGACACCTTTGCACCCTTCTTTACCAAACTATCCCTTCCAATGCTTTTTTACCAAATACCTAAACTACCCCTGGAGCTGGAATTTTACCAAAATACCTAACTATCCTTAGACTTGAATTTTACCAAAATACCTAAAATACCCTGGACGTAAAATATTTTTTATGCCTCAACAGACGCTGGACGCTGATTTTTTATAATATAATATAATATATAGACTATATATATATCTAGTGGGCCACACGTGTGGACCCACCTTGCTTGTGCAGGATCCACACCATCCAGAACTTGGATGATGGGTCCCACGCAGCTGGATTGTTGCTATGCAGTGTCAACAAGTCCCGTGGGCACTGTGACGTGTGTGTTTCTCATCCATCCATTTGATATGAGGTGTGGGCCCACCCTACACGTGTGACATGTGTGGGATGGGACCCACCTTAATGTCTGTATTTTGTATCTCCACCATCCAGAGATCTCTGGACGGTGCTGTGGGGACCCATTATGATATATGTGGTTATATCCACGCCGTCCATTATTTTTTTTTTTGTTTGGATGTGGGATCCACCCACACATGCAACATATGTGGTGTGGGCCCTATCATGATGATGTGTTGTATACCTCATCGTCCAATTGTTTTCTATGTTGAGTGGGACGCACCATGATGTATGTTTTCCTCCATGTCATTCAGCTATTTTTCATCCACACCGTCCATTATCTGGGATGGTGGGAACCACCTCTTATGCTGTATGTGGGGCTATGCATGATGTATGTGAGCCTCCCACACTGTCCACACATGGACGTAGGGCCCACACTCGACGTATATATTATATATCTACACCATCTAGCGGTCTGGATGGTGGGGATCACCCTCCTAAGGCTACTGTCTAATGTCAGCAAGTAGTGGGTTTGATCATAAAGTCTGTGTTATGTCCAGACTGTCTGTCCATTTGTATAGACGCTAGCAAGTCTGGGTCTGATCATGAGGTATGTAGTATATCCTAACCATTCATTTATTTTGGCAGGAGATGGGAACCCTCCTTGATGCATGTATATCCATGTTGTTCATCTGCATGGCCCACTTGCTATATGCAAGGCCCACTTAATGTATGTGAGGCCATTGTGGCCATATGCGAAAGCCCATTATGGCTGTATGCGGGGCCCGTTATGGCCCAAGTAATGGGGCCCATTGTGATGTGTATGAAGATCATGAGATGTGGCCCACTTGATGTACACGAGGCCCATGTGATGTGACCCACTTGATGTGTTTGAGGCCCATTGGTGCGGCCATGTGATGCAACCCATTGTGATGTATTTATGACCCATGTGATGTAGCACATTGTAATGCATTTATGGCCCATTTGACACCACCCACTGTGATAAATTTATGACCCATTTGGTGTGGCCCATTGTGATGTATTTATGGCCCATTTAGCGTGGCCCATATGGTGTGGCCCATTATGATGTATTTATGGCCCATTTGGCGTGGCCCATTGTGATGTATTTATGGCCCATTTGGCAGGGCCCATTGTAATGTATTTATAGCCCATTTGGGAGGGCCCATTGTGATGTATTTATGGGCCATTTGGTGTGGCCTATTGTTATGTATTTATGGCCAATTTGGTGAGGCCCATTGTTGTGTATTCATAGCTCATTTGGTGAGGCTTATTGTGGTGTATTTGTGGCCCATTTGAAATACGAAGTGCCCACCCCAATGTGATGTATTTACGACCCATATGTGCGGCCCAATTGATGATATGAGACCCATACGATGTGGTCCACTTGATGTATATGTGGCCCATGAGTGAGGCCTAATGTGATGCACATGTGTCCCATATGTGAGGCCCATCATGATGTGTATTAGGCCCTTGAGTGAGGCCCATGGTGATGTATATTAGGCCCTTATGTTAGGCCATGGGCCTACTATACGTTTGACTCTATGTGGGCCACTCTTTGGGAGAAATGTTGGTTAAATGTCCACATTGATGGGCGATGATGGTTAAAATGTCCACATTGTGACCTTCCCTTAGGCCTTTGTTAGGCCCATTCTCATTATTCTGGTTTAACCCAAATCATTGGACCCCATTGATGTTGCATGGTTCATCATCACCGTAGTCGAATGTCTCTGTGCTATTAAATTGGGCAAATCCATGGCCAAAGGCCGATCTTTATGTTTTGGTTTAGATCAGCTGTTCATCTACGGACCACGCCATCTATGGACCACGTCTTCCATATAGGTCGATTATTAATGCTGATTATTAAGGTCAATTATCGAGACCGATTGTCGAGGCCGATTGTCGAGGCCAATTACTAAGGCCAATTATCAAGATCGATTGTCGAGGCCAATTACCGAGGCTGATTATCAAGACCGATTGTCGAGGCCAATTATCGAGGCCGATTAACAATGCTTATTATCGAGGTCGATTATCTAGGCCGATTATCGATGCTGATTATTGAAGCCGATTATTGATGCAGATTATCAGTGCCAGATATCAATACCAATTATGAGTATGTGACAACATAGCATCATAATATATACCCGTACGCATCATCTGCATGTTTGTTATTAGATGTGATTGACCCTTACATATGTCATAGGGAAAGTTGTTTATGGGAGTCCCTAATAGGCGAAGTCATCCCACATGAGGGCACGATATGCATAGGATTAATGCATGATAGGACTATGTGACTCATGCATCTTACATTTATGATATGACTACTGTATGCCATAGTGATATTAGGGTCGTAACCTCCACAGGCATATCGTAGATGGCCAGATGGGACACCAAAAATATTTGGTTCAAGCATCTGGGCACGTTGGATGTCCCTGGGTGAAAGTCCTTAAACCTCCATGGTCAAGAGACGCTCCAACATCTAGACGAAGTGGATATATATGAGCGCCCAAGTATCAAATACCAGTAGGTTGCGTCTCCCACTGTGTCGTGGTTGGTTAGAAGGGGGTGTGGCCTTATCTGCCTGAGTGAAAGGGGTTGTAAGCTAGGCTGAGTTTAACCAGCTCCTAAATGGGTCTGCTATCGATGAGACAGGTAGGCATGAGGATACTGTTGGCAGGTGGGTAGTGAGATCTTTTCCACTCACTGGGCTGCGCGGCCAGTAGGGGCGGTAGCCAACTTGGAGTGTACTAGACCCTAGTGATAATCCTAGAGATGTACAATACTAATATGTGGACTTACTAAGTAGTAGTTGCGTACTAGCATTTGATTGATTCATTCATACACTATTCACTCGGGCTAGTGGTGCGTAACTATTTGTTGTGTACCTTCACAATGGCCAAGATTTCGATTGGGGCACACGACTAACCTGAGATCAGGAGTTTACCACATGGAGTTTGGCTATCCAAATTTAGGTATGGGACTAATTTGGATAGAATTCCTTTGTGATAAACCCCATAGCCTATGATACTACATACTATCATCCCGACTTCACACTCTAGCTTGGTCATTTCATTCGCACCATATATTGCATTACATCCGCGGTATATGACATTTTGGGTTGCTATGTATCTGCATTTATATGGCTAGATGAGGTTGACGGCATTCGTGGACTCATTAGGATTAACATATTGCATTGCTTCTTCAATATGTAATATTTAGTTTAATATGTCTCTGCATTGCATAGTTGTTCTACAATACTTGCTTATTATAAATATTGGCTTATTATGTTTTTGTATCGATTTTATTTTTGCATGGCATAGCCTGGATACGACTGATCATATTTATGAACTTACCAGCATGTTTCCTCGTTACTTTGATATTTCTTACTTGGCACTTACCTTGAGTACACACTTTCACCACCCTCTAAGCTTTCTATAAGCTTATGCACAATAGATGTGTGCATGTGGCGTTCAGTCACAATAACATTTATCTTGGAGTGTGTAGGTGTCTTCTGGATTTTTGATTATTGATATATGTATTTCCATTTCAGCACTGTATTCAACTGTTTATATTAGTGGATATGTGATGATGATGTTGCCTTTGAGATTTGGGTAAACTTGTGGTTATACTTCTTACGAGATAAATGTATGTTAAAAAATCTTCATTATAGGATCCCATGATCAAAATCTGGCGTATGGGTGCTAAGAGCCTATAATGGGGTACTACAGAGGCTGTCGGCACTAGATTTAGTGATTGAGGATTTTGTGAGCCCAGTTTCCAAGTATGGGGCGTGACATTGAATACGTCATAATGGGCCACATCCATGGGCCTCACCATTTGGGCATCACATAATCACACTGGGCCTCACTCATGGGCCTCATATACATCACATCTTGCTTCATCATATGGTCCTTATATACATGACATCAGGCCTCACTCATAGGTACATATACATCACATCGGGCCTCACATAGGGGCCTTATATACGTCACATTGGGCCACACAAATACCATATCGAAATATCATCTGGACTGCAGCATAAATAGTAGTGAAGATAATGATTTCACCGTTAAACAATTCACAGGGCCCATCATAAGGTTTATTTTCCATCCAATCTGCTCATAAGGTCACAAAGACCTAAATTAAGAGGAAAATAAATTTCATATTAATCTAGAGCTTCTGTGACCCCAAACGGTTTCAATGGTGGACGATCATCCTCCACTATTTTTTACAATGTGGTCCACCTGAGAGACTGATCTGTCTTATTTGTCGTCTCAAGACTTAAGACGAGCTCGCAAAGAGGATGGATGGTTGGGATATAACATATACCTCGCAATCTGTCCACAAAACTTGCTGACATCATATAACAACTATATGGCTAGATGGTGTGGATGTAACTCATACCTCATGATCAAATCCACTAGTGACGTCAATATAGTAGGTGGTCCCCACCGTCCATCTGGATGGTGGGATGAAATACATAAATCATGGTGGTCCTGACAGATGAACGATCATGATATAAAACATATACATTAAGGTGGGGCATCCACATCCCAGCTAGATAGTGGAGGTCCCACACGTGTAGAGTGGGTCCCACCATTAGAAAATGGATGAACGAATGGGATATAACACATATCATGGTGGACTCCCACTTGTTTAAAAAAAGGATGGTGTGGATATAAGACATATGCACCACATGTGGGTCCCACATGGATGAATGGTTTGGATATAAAACATACCTCTTTATCAGGGCCCACAGAACTTGTTAATGTCACTATTGCAGCTATCCAGCTGCTGGACTGTTGTCCCAACGTCTAGCAGATGGATGGCCCAGATATAACACATATCTCATGGTTCGACCCACAACTTTCTAACGCCAAGTACAATAGCTGAATAGCTATGTGGGACCCACCTTCCAGGATCTGGACGGTGTGGGTACACCACATACATCAAAGGTGGGTCCACATGGTGGCCCACCAAAGATTTGGATTGGTTGATATTTGTGTTTTCCTTCATCCGGGCCTATCCAGATGGACAGGCAGCGATCCCATCTCCTGGATAGTCCAGTAAAGTGGGCCCAATGCATGGACGGCATGGATATGATACATACTTCATAAGTGGGCCATCAGGAAAAAAAAGAGAGAGGCAAAGAGAGAGGGAAGAGAGAGAGAGAGAGACGGTGTAGTGTAGGGACCCCGCCACTATGGGCCCCACTTTGTTTACAACACATACATCAAAATGGGTCCCATCACAAGTGGGCCCTCAAATAAAAATCAGTGGTGGATATCCTACAATCACCCACATATATCACTCTTTCTTGGTCCCTTGGCTTCCTTAGCTCCTTAGCTTTGATTTTGATGGAGGATGATGAAGGTTAGATGGCTAAGATGGGAGATGGGGTGGTAGAAAGTGGGCCACACCTAGGTTCTTCTCTCCTTAGGAATTGCTTGAACGGTTACTCTCATGGTTGCTTGGGAGTGAAGAGAGAAATGAGAGAGGAGAGAGAGGTGACGGGATGAAAAGGGATGGAATGGGTGTAAGGAAGGGATGGGTGATGTAAGAAAGGGATGGGTGGAGAGAGAGAGAGAGAGAGAGTTGACTTTGGGAATGGGAGAGAGATGAGTAGGGTATGGGTTTATACTTGACTTGTGATGGAATGTGTACTTGATTGATTGATGTGATGAGTTATAGAGATTTCCTTGAGATTTGTAACGCACGGCATTTTCCTCGAAATAAATGCGGGCCCACAACTCCTTTCCTGGGTATGACATCGGCAAGCAAGACACGACATTGGAACTGCGGCGACGATACGGTCGCTAGGGTACAAGTCTCAGATCGAGTCAACTTAGATATACGGGATGCGACTTAGGGTCGTGCGTAAATTCTATCTACGCGTCGCGGGTTGCCGAAAATCACTCGAGAGGACCGCGGGATCCTAAGGAACGGTACGAACTATGATACGGGCATTACATTAAGTCCTAATCATGCATTACTTACCATAATCCTTGCCTAACCCAATCATAACTACATCAATAACCTAACCACAATTTTAGCAAATTCACTACAAAAACCCCTTCAATCCTTAACATTTTTATCATTTTCCCTACCATTAGTATGATAGAGAGAGAGGAGTAATCTTGGTGGGCCATCAAT
Source organism: Magnolia kwangsiensis (assembly GCA_037074715.1). NCBI lineage: Eukaryota > Viridiplantae > Streptophyta > Magnoliopsida > Magnoliales > Magnoliaceae > Magnolia > Magnolia kwangsiensis. The sequence continues at coordinate 72,655,513 of CM073575.1, read as the reverse complement.
CCCATCCCTTCCATCCATCTCAACCATCCATTTAATCCATCAAAGTGAGTACACCCTCCTCACTCATTCTTATTTTGTTTCCCTTGTGTTTATGTATGGTGGAGAAGTGTTGATGATAATGATGTAATTAATGGTGTGGGTGCATAAAGAAGACATATAAAAATAATTTGTTATAGACCTCATGTGGACCCATTAATAGTGGGTCGCACCAGAATATTTATATGCCATCCAAACCGTCCAAGTATGGCCCATTGGGCTGGCCAAACACACACACACACACACACACCCATGCACACATGTGCATACATCAAATTATATATATATATATATATATATATATATATATATATATATATATATATATATATATATATATATATATATATATATATACATATATAGTGGACGCTGCCTCTTCTGCGACAAGCAACGTCCCAACATGTTTGAAGTAAGGAGGGGTTGTGGGACCACAACCCCCCCCACCCCCCAATGATGTATGTATTTGATCCACACCGTCCGTCCAATTTCCCAGCTTATTTTAGGCCTTGAGCCAAAAAATGAAGCCAATCCAAATCTCTGGTAGGCCACACTACCAAAAAAAAAATATCATTTTAATAGTGATATTTACTATCAAAACTAGTAGGGATCACTGTGATGTTTTTGTACGCCTAAACATATTGAATATTGGGCTCATTGGACCCGTCACGAGCCAGAGAACTCGAGACGAAGTGGATCGTCCTGATGTGGGCCATACCTATGAAAAACCTCATAAACAAAAAAATAAGAATAATAAGAATAATAAAGGGCTGGATGCCCCTTGTTGTCAGTGTCCTGCTGCTTGTTATAGGTAGGGATGCCCCATCGTGATGTATGTCGAGCATCGACACCGTGCATTTGATGGGTCCCCCTTTAAAAATGAGATATCCCCAAAAATCAGTAGTACATGGAACTCAGGTGGCCCACACCATCTAAAATCATGTGGAGATGTGGCTAAAACATATAAAGGCACTCACTAGGGCCCACCTGAAATTTGGATGTGGACTGACCCCTCAACCAAGTGGGACACACATAATGGATGGGCTAGATTCGTGAACCACATCTCGGTGGGCCCAACAAATGATTATAAATGTTTAATGGAGGGTAATCCTCTCAACTTTTGTGTGTTGTGGCCCACAAAAGCCACAGATTGACTTGATTTTAAGCCCTAGGCCCACCATGGATTGGTGCATGTGTAGCCCACTTAGGTGTACATGTTGCATATCGACACCAATCATCCATTTTATAATCACTTGGGAAGTGGACCCCACCATTTCAGAGCACCCATCCCTTCATGTTAACTCAAAATAAATTAGATGCAAATCTCAGTATACTATGTCCATGGGATAATAGCATTTACCTTTAAAAGACATTATCGGGTCCACTGTACTGCTTATGTGTCGTTAAAACTGTCTAGATCATGGGTTCACTATAGATTCCATGTGAGGCATTTTCTTCATATCAACATCGTTCATCCACATGTCCACTTGTTTTAGAATATGGTACAAAACTTAGAGCAGGCCCAAAGCTAGTAGTCTACACTGTCAAGCGAGTGGGGCTGCAGTGATGGTTATTTGTCTTTCGACTTGTTCCTAAGGTGACGTAACCTAGATGGACAGGATATCAAGACTTTTGTGGCCCTGAATTATGGGATTTGGTAATTTGATGTGGTCCACCTTGAAAGGGTGTAACACCCTGGATTTTTGTCAACCTAGGATTAGACGTCCTTAGGCAATGGGTCAACTAAAACACCAGGAAAATCGCTGAAAACCCAATTCCATGGCCAAAGAAATCACTTAGGATTAATTCCTTTAGAAATTAAGCGTAAGTTAACTAGCGCTACGCTGGAGTAGCTGTGAAATTGTCCCTGATTGCTTTAAATACATTCTGCAAGATCCAAAACTTGTAGAATCGTTGATGCTACATTGCCCTAAAATCCAGGATCAAACTCTAAACCCGTTTGCTCTCAGGAACTCTTTGAAACTTTGTATTGGATCTAGACCGCACGTCGAAAGTCCGATACCTACAATCTTAGACCGTTATGACCGCTTGGCTGGACTTGACAATCGTTTCGAAAATTAAGCCCAACCGACGTTCAGACGCTATTTCATTGAGCCTGGAATGAAGAGAGTGAGAATAGGGTTAGATTTGAAAATTTTAATTCAAATCTGGCATGTGACTTGACGCGTTATTATTAAGCATTCTGACCGTCAGAATTAAGCCAAATTACACCCTCGGATCAGGAAAAATTTCTCTTTCATATCATGAGACTTGTACACCTGATCTAGGCACGATGACCGCTGAACTGAAATTGGACCACCACGTGCGATCTGCGAACTCTTCCGGTCTGAAAACTTGATGTATGCTAGATCCAGTATGCATGGGCTTAAGTCCTACCGCGTTTGGCCAGGGGACCTCCAGAAATGCTCTTTTGGACCAGAACAGCCCCGAATTGGTTAGACCTCAAGTAAATATTGTTCCCAAGCCTAATTTGGGAAGAAATTAGGTTATATAAGGGCTTTAAACCCTCACTCCTCTCACCCATCCGAATTTGCTAGAAAGCCTAGCAAGAGTGAGAGAGAAAGTGAGAGATTGTGAGAGAAGGTGAGAGAGATTTTCCTGCCACCTGCTGCTGCTGCTGGACGTGCTTAAGTGACGCACTCCAATCACTTTTTCGGTGATTCCAACGCACTTCTAGGTAAGGAAAACCCTAACCACTTGCTGATTTGGGGATTTTTTCGATTCAAATAGCAAAGTAGCTGATGTACGTGTGTATCAGGTTGTCTAATCGCTGTAGACGAAGCGTATACACTCCGTTCGAAACGATTCATATATAAAGTGAAAGGTGCAGATTTTAGACACTTTGATTGGCTTTTTTTAACACTTTCAATGTCGTTTAATAGTAGATTATCAACGGCAACGCCGTTTGACATGTACAACATGCTGTCCGTTTCATGTTTCGTAAGCAGACGAAAAATATGAGATTTAGGGCATTTTAGTCATTCGTAGGAAATACTGTAAACATCCATATTTTTCTAAAATAATTGACATGGCTTTTTGTCGCGTTAGGATACTAGGAATGCATGCATAATCTGTTTGGCGAAGAGATTCGCCCAAATGCGCACTTTGAGTCGACATACACTATGTAGACTTAAGTGTGTAGACTAAGTGTTTGTATAAATGTTTGTATTAGTATGTATTGAGTTAAATGGTGTTGTGAATTAGCTTGAGATTGAATTCTCAAATAATACGCTGATGTAAATGATTTCCTTCGTGTTAGCTATATGTATGATTTCATTATATGTATGAAATGCATGTGTTAGATGATTTACTTAAGTTGTATGTTATAACATGTGTTAACATGCTCATATTATTATATTTCATTTCCATTAGTCTTATATGATTGATGAAGTGGATTCACAAATGATTGGGGCTATACTTAGTCCAGGCATTCGGTAACTGAATAAATTCGTGGTTGGCTTATCTTTGCCACGAACGACGCGTCGATGAACGTGAGTCGTGTTTTGGAGTTGGCGCAGTGGTTAGGCCACGCGAAGTGTTTTATGCACTTCATGTCGCTCAGCTTGAGATGCCCTCGTGCTAGTCGAGCCCGTCATGTAACCCGACTGGCCATTGTATGTTCACCATGTATGTGTCATAACTGCTTGAACCTAGGGTACTGAACTTACCATTGAAAATCCTGTCAACCATGGTACCTTGATCCACAAAGACTCATGAGCCGGGCATGGTGGTATGGGACACCGTGGTCGAATTGTCGGCCTACGCTAGGGCCACAAACCTCCCCGTAGTGACCAGTGAGTACCTATGACTCGTGAGCAGATTATGGTGGTATGGGACACTATATTCTTGCTGTCGGCCTACACTGATCAGGCGACGAGCCCATTGTAGTGACCGCGAGCGTATTCTGAGTCTACGGGAGGCGATGACCCTTCCGTAGCAATGAGAGTACAGTAGGCCTGTATTGATAAGGTGATGGGGGAACGGTGCAACGAGTGCGAGCAACAGCCCAGGCAGCCCTTGCAGCGACATATAAAATATACATCGTATGAGATTACTAGGAGTGACGACCCTAGACAGGATCTGTGTTGGGATTGATATAAGGGAAGTGCCTTAGTTTTCCAATCCTGTTGTATGAATGGATTAATAATAACTCGATAATTATATCACCATCACATTGCATGTGCCTGGAAGATGTGGAGCACTGTGGGAAGAAAGCATGCCGCGAGCGTAAGATGGTGCCTTATGAGGGAGATCGTCGGTGAGGGCATCCATCATGTCACGTCATATTGCATTAACAACAGTATTAGGAATGTTTGATTTATTGCTTTACTATTATCGCGTGATTGATTTGAGAACATGCTAATCTTTGCTCTATTATTCCACTGAGTTAACTACTCACTCCCACGTTACGGGATGGTATTTCTGGACACCCACCAGTCCTTATTTTAGTTGCAGATGATGGCGCTGCTTGAGAAGCGGAGCTGGACTTGATAATGATGAGGAGGATCCCTCCTTTATGCGTGATCTGATTGACGGGATTACAGGGAGGTTGATTTGATGCCTTGACACTTGTCATTTTATATTTTTAGAGAACTCATGTATATTCTTTTTGTTTAGTTTTGGAGTATACATGTATGTATATAACCTGGTAACATGTTCACACTCTGGAGACATACAACAGTTTGTATATGTTATACATACTATCACATTCTTCTGCTTGTAAATTTAACTATCTCTGGAGTATGATATGTTGTTTTGGCCTAATCCCAATCTTGTTTAATGCCTGTTTACTGATAACATGCATCTAATATTATCTATGTTGCATAAATAACTTTTTAGAACTTGGGAGTTGGGTTTTTTACTCGACGACCGATTTTCGGGATGTTACAGATGGTATCAGAGCATGATTTGGATTAAACCGGGCCTGGTTTATGGTCACGCGACATACGTTATCGATCTTTCAACTTAGGTGAGTACGAAAGGAACCTAGAAACACTTATAGGATTTCAGTTTCGCCAATAGGCGAAGTCTACTCAAGTCGATCATTCGATCGAGTCCATAACGCATCTCGGGTCCCATGAAGCGACCTAAGTAGCTCCTAAGTTGTAAGTAGGTGGGTTGAGACGTTCTCTGGAAGGTTCTAAACTCAAAAATGTGAATCCTTGGGCTTTGGGGCAACCACAACCCTTACATTCAATCGCTAGGGCTTAAAAACCCCGTTTCACCTAATTCTTTCAAAATTCTTCCTCTCACCACTCCATTCTTCAATTCTTTCTTAGTATTTTTATGTTAGGCATTAATCCTAATGTGAAAATGATATAAAATCATACTTAGGAAAAATTTTACAATGAATAGTAAAAATACGTGAAAATTAGCCTTTTGGCCATTCTAAATTTAAAATATTTTGTAAATAATAAGTTAGTTGGGTGGATTAGCTCCTCCTATCCCAAAATCATATGCTACATGATGGGTAAACATATTCTGGTTTACATATTAGCCCCAAAATTCTCCATAGGAAAGTTTGGGCTTCCCTAGGTCAAAATACAATGATCTGGGGTGGGGCCCATACCTATTTAGAGTCCCTAGGGTAGGGGGACCCAACCTATATGGTCCTACCGGCCGGATTGGTGGCCGGCAGGCGATGCATCACCGTACAATGGGGCCCACTTGCTGTAAAAATCGGGTGCACGCCCTTATGTGGTTAGTACACCCCTCCCACATAGCGCCCGTCCGTCGAAAACTCCTAAAAAGGGTACTTCCTTCACAAACAGCCCCTCCCAAGCCTCCATTTTCATTTTTCCTGCTGCCACCCTTTCAACTTCGGTGTCAAATCACTTTCAATCCTTCTTTCTGCCAAAAACGACACCTGTCCATCCTTCCATTGTGATTAGCAACCCTCTCCCTCTCCGATCTTATCATTTGAAGCTCCCACAACCTTCATGCAAGGCTGAAATCATGTGGAGCTCCATTCCCCTTTATAGTTCTCTTTTTCCTTTAAAAATCTAGCCTTTGGGAGCTTGATGCATCCCTCTACAGGGCTTAGATTCATTTCAGTCCATTTGGGCAACCATTTCTCTGCATTTCTTCCGCTTTCCATGGCTATTGTTAAGGCTATTTTAGCCTTTTTCTCCCTTTCCATCGTCCTCTCTCTCATGTCCCTTTTATTTGATCCTCAGACTTATGGAAACCTGCTTACCCATCCCATTTCTCCACGTTCTTCGCTTGTTTGATTACCGTTTTAAGGATTTCTGTGTTTTATTGTTGTTGGGTCTAGTAAAGTCATAGGTAGAAATGTGTTTGCGTAATGTTTTGGGCTTAATATAGCCGAATGCGTTCCTGTCATAAGCCATGTAGAAATTTATTCCATGTACTGTGATAAATTTTGTTAAATGGAGTGCATGCCGTTCCGTTCGCTGTAAGGTATTGTCCCTAGATTGGGTGTATCCTGTGGTTTCCACTGCCATGTTGTAAATCTCGGGATTAAGCTTACAAAATTAGTTTTTATCTCACCCCACCCTCCTACCAAGTATGCCACTTCCAATGCCTCCATGGGACTAAGAATACAGTTCCATTTAATACAACTTAATACTACTGGCCACATATGCCCTTGGAGTTTTGAACCTAGAGTTAACACTCATAGATTTGAAGGATCTGACGACATAGGAAATCCAATTCCATTTACACAATTGTGACCCTAAGCGAGAGCGATTCCCTGTACTAGTAATGGTATGAAACCATTTAGCATATAAGCTTAGGCTGTAGATTACAGACTAGTCTACTAGTTACCTTGAGTAGAGTAAAGCCTGTAGATGCTAAGGAATAGTAGGTTAGATTTGGTTGGAATGGGACTCCCTTCCTTGGATAGATCCTCATAACATCCATAGACTCCTTTAGTAACTCTCAGGAAGCTTATGTAACTTAGAACCATTCACTCTCAAGGAAGACTTATAAATCCCTCAGGTCGAACTTAGAATAAACCAACACATGCCTTAGAATTACCTTCCCCAAGGGCTTATTGCATTCGGGAACGCGGAGTAAAGGAACTGCATGTAAGCGATGTATTCACGGTTTGAATTGACTTCTTAATCCTAGTGGTTACCAATAAATCTAATGCTCTGATCAAGTAAAAGATCGGCATCGATTCGGATTAAGAATTGATATAATAAATCTTCTGTCTTGGCTAGACAGAAAGTCTATGTATCTGGTTCAGACCTACTACACAACTTTTCTTCCGTGTTAGCCCGACCACCCACAACCAAAAGTTATTGCTTTACCTTTGGGAAATGTTGAGGACATCTAGCCAATAGAGAGTAGGCCTATTTCTACAACCATAGGTACCAATGCCATAGAACGCATCGCTAATAAAGGAAGACCAATGTAGTGAGAGGTTGTTTCCATTTTATGTCAAGGATAGCCCTTAAGTTGCGCCTCGTTCTGATATACGGATCGATGCATAGATTCTTGAACCTTAAGTAGAACTAAGTTTTAAGGGGGGTAGAACGTATTGAGTCCAATACAGTTAGGTCAGCTAATGCAACCGTTCAGTCAGAGTGGCGCAGCAGAAGTGTGGTTGGCCTCTTCCCTACTAGCCCAGGATCGAAACATTTGACTTAGGTTATACGTACGGTTAGGTCATTAAATAGGATTGACCCTTCCTTAGAATGTCAAGACTGAAGTCTTGCTAGATACTCCTTACCCTTCGTCAATTTCGGAGACGAAATTATATTTTAAGGGGGGTAGATTGTAACACCCTAGATTTTTTCCAACCTGGGATTAAACGTCCTTAGGCAATGGGTCAACTAAAACACCTAAAAAATCGCTCAGAACCCAATTCCATAGCCAAAGAAATCACTTAGGATTAATTCCTTTAGAAATTAAACGTAAGTTAACTAGCGCTACGCTGGAGTAGCTGTGAAATTGTCCCTGATTGCTTTAAATACATTCTGCAAGACCTAAAACTTGTAGAATCGTTGATGCTACGTTACCCTAAAATTTAGGATCAAACTCTAAACCCGTTTGCTCTCAGAAACTCTTTGAAACTTTGTATTGGATCTAGACCGCACATCGAAAGTCCGATACCTACAATCTTAGACCATTATGACCGCTTGGCTGGACTTGACAATCATTTCGAAAATCAAGCCCAACCGACATTCAGAGGCTATTTCATTGAGCCTGGAGTGAAGAGAGTGAGAATAGGGTTAGATTTGAAAATTTTAATTCAAATCTGGCACGTGACTTGACCCGTTATTATTAAGCGTTCTGACCGTCAGAATTAAGCCAAATTACACCCTCGGATTAGGAAAAATTTCTCTTTCATATCAAGAGACTTGTACACCTGATCTAGGCGCGATGACTGTTGAACTGAAATTGGACCGCCACGTGCGATCTGCGAACTCTTCCGGTCTGAAAACTTGATGTGTGCTAGATCCAGTATGCATGGGCTTAAGTCCGACCGCATTTGGCTAGGGGACCTCCCGAAATGCTCTTTTGGACCAGAAAAGCCCCGAATTGGTTAGACCTCAAGTAAATATTGTTCCCAAGCCTAATTTGGGAAGAAATTAGGTTATATAAGGGCTTTAAACCCTCACTCCTCTCACCCATCTGAATTTGCTAGAAAGCCTAGCAAGAGTGAGAGAGAAAGTGAGAGTTTGTGAGAGAAGGTGGGAGAGATTTTCCTGCCACCTGTTGCTGCTGCTGCACGTGCTTAAGCGACGCACTCCAATCACTTTCCCAGCAATTCCAACGCACTTCTAGGTAAGGAAAACCCTAAACACTTGCTGATTTGGGGATTTCTTCGATTCAAATAGAAAAGTATCTGATATACGTGTGTATCAGGTTGTCTGATCGCCGTAGACGAAGCGTATACGCTCCGTTCGAAATGATACATATATAATGTGAAAGGTGCGGATTTTAGACGCTTTGATTGGCTGTTTTTAACGCTTTCAATGTCGTTTAATAGTAGATTATCGACGGCAACGCCGTTTGACATGTACTACATGCTGTCCGTTTCATGTTTCGTAAGCAGACAAAAAATATGAGATTTAGGGCATTTTAGTCATTTGTAGAAATACTGTAAACATCCATATTTTTCTAAAATGATTGACATAATTTTTTGTCACCTTAGGATACTAGGAATGCGTGCATAATCTGTTTGGTGAAGAGATTCGCCCAAATGCGTACTTTGAGTCAACATACACTATGTAGACTTAAGTGTGTAGACTAAGTGTTTGTATAAATGTTTGTATTAGTATGTATTGAATTAAATGGTGTTGTGAATTAGCTTGAGATTGAATTCTTAAATAATACGCTGATGTAAATTATTTTGTTCGTGTCGGCTATATGTATGATTTCATTATATGTATGAAATGCATGTGTTAGATGATTTATTTAAGTTGTATGTTATAACATGTGTTAACATGCTCATATTATTGTATTTCATTTCCATTACTCTTATATGATTGATGAAGTGGATTCACAAATGATTGGGGCTATACTTAGTCCAGGCAGTCGGTAACTAAATAAATTCGTGGTTGGCTTATCTTTGCCACGAACCACACGTCGATGAACGCAAGTCGTGTGTTGGAGTTGGCGGCAGTGGTTAGGCCACGCGAAGTGTTTTATGCACTTCATGTCGCTCAGCTTGAGATGCGTTCGTGCTAGTCGTGCCCGTCAAGTAACCCAACTGGCCATTATATGTTCACCATGTATGTGTCATAACTGCTTGAACCTAGGGTACTGAACTTACCATTGAAAACCCTGTCAACCATGGTACCTTGATCCATAAAGACTCATGAGCCGGGCATGGTGGTATGGGACACCATGGTCGAGCTGTCGGCCTACGCTGGGGCCACAAACCTCCCCGTAGTGACCAGTGAGCACTTATGACTCGTGAGCAGATTATGGTGGTATGAGACACTATATTCTTACTGTCGACCTACATTGATCAGGCGACGAGCCCTTTGTAGTAACTACGAGCGTATTCTGAGTCTACGGGAGGCGACGACCCTTCCGTAGGAATGAGAGTACAGTAGGCCTGTATTGATAAGGTGATGGGGGAGCGGTGCAACGAGTGCGAGCAACAGCCATGGCAGCCCTTGCTGCGACCTACAAAATATACATCGTATGAGATTACAAGGAGTGACGACCCTAGACAGGATCTGTGTTGGGATTGATATAAGGGAAGTACCTTAGATTCCCAATCCTAATCGTATCGATCGTTCGATCGAGTTCGTAACGCATCTAGGGTCGCGTGAAGCGACCTAAGAAGCTCCTAGGTTGTAAGTAGGTGGGTTAAGACATTCTCTGAAAGGTTCTAAACCCAAAAATTGGAATCCTTGGGCTGTGGGGCAACCACAACCCTTACTTTCAATCGCTAGGGCTTAAAAACCCCATTTCACCTAATTCCTTCAAAATCCTTCCCCTCACCACTCCATTCTTCAATTATTTCTCAATATTTTCATGTTATGCATTGATCCTAATGTAAAAATGATATAAAATCATACTTAGGAAAAATTTTCCAATGAATAGTAAAAATACACGAAAACTGGCCATTTGGCCATTCTAACTTTACAATATTTAGCAAATAATGGGCTAGATGGATGGATTAGCTCCTCCTACCCCAAAATCATATGATATATGATGGGTAAATATATTCTGGTTTACAGACTGACCTCAGAAAGCCCTGAATGGAAGTTTGGGCCTCCCTAGGTCAAAATATAATGATTTGGGGTGAGGCCCATACTTATTTGGAGTCCCTAGGGCATGGGGGACCTAACCCATGTGGTCCCACTGGCCGGATCCAGAGATGGCCGGCGATGCCATCGCCGATCCGACGATCGATCGCTGACCAATGGGCCCCATGTGGTCCAAATTTCTGGTGCATGGTGTTTTTAGGGTAGGGCACCCCTCCCATACAACGCCCGTTCGTCGAAATCCCTTAGAAAGGGTACCTCCTTCACAAACAGCCCCCTCCCAAGCTCCTTTCACGTTTTTCTTGCTGCCCCATCTCAAATCGCTGGCCCAAACCTCTCCCAATCCCATTTCCTACTGAAACTGAACCCATTCCATCCCTCCATTACTACTTGCAACTCCTCCTTTTTCAAAACTCGTTGTTTGGAGCTCCTATAACCCCCAAAATGAGCTGAAATCATGTGGAGTTCTAAACCCCTCTAGCTTTCTCTTTTTTCTTTTAAATTTCAGCCCTTGGAAGCTTGATTTATCCCTCAACAATGCCAAGATTTCCTTCTGTCCGTTTGGGCAGCCATTTCTCCCCATTTCCCTCATTTTCCATGGTTATTGTTGAAGCCATTTTGGGTTTTTTCTCTTTCTCCACCATCCTCTCTTTGATGGGAAAGAGAAAGACCGCAGCGGATGAGGCTGGGCCTAGTCGCCCTGCACAATCAAGAAGACCGAGGGGTGGCGCCCCTAGCTCAAGCGCCGCCACAAGTCCAAGCACAGCCCGGGAGTTTCATACAAAGCAGGATTTGGATCCCCATACTCAAATTGGGCGAGTGCTGTTAGCAGAGATGTCTCACGGTGATTATACTGACCGTAAGGTGTTGTTTGAGGTGGATGTGGATGGGCGACTCTTTGGCGAATTCCTATTGTTTGAGTGCATAGAACTGCACATTGGGGTCTGCCCTTTGAAGCTCGTTCTCGTGCTAATGTGAGCACCGTTCGTGCCTTCTACGCTCGTATCTGGAATCCTACATTGGAGCCATTGCAGTTCAAGATTCCCTTTGATAGAGACCGGATGGCTACGATCGATGTTCGGTTGATAGCGCGACTTCTGAACGTGCCCCTTGGTGATGTTCATCCCAGTGCAAAGAATTTAATGAGTAGGCATGAGCAAGATCACCGTACCAGGTTCCTATGCGGTAGTCTAATTTCATGGCAGCCTAACAATAGCCTCAAGGCATCTCGTATGTCTGATGATTTTTTCCTGCTACACCACATTTGCACGTTCAACGTGTATCCCAGGTCGACAAATCGCGTTGAATGTATGCGCCTTATGGTCGATTTCTTGTATCAGGTGGCCCAGGGAGAAAATGTGTATATGGCCACTTTCATGTTGCGACAGATTATCCTCATAGCGAAATCAAGAACAACGTCTGAGTCGCTTCCTTTTGGCCGGCTTATATGCAAGATCGTGCTTGAGTTTGCTTACAGACTTGGGCCAGAGTTGCCAGTTCCGATTCACTGCATTGATGAGTCTACCATGGTCAAGATGAAGATCAAGTCTCAATACCGTGAGACTCAGCTTGATGAGGATAGCGAGGGGGATTTTGATGGCGAAGAGTATCCAAGTGAAGGAGAACCTGGGGCGGAAGTAGAGAAAGAAGCCCAGGAAGAGGAAGAAGAGGAGGCTCATGATACTGATGAGAGCCCTCCTTTTACTCAGGCTACTAGTGATGCTCACATTGCCTAAATTGAGGAGAGCCAGGTTGCCTTGCGAAGGAAAGTTTAGAAACTTCGGGCTGAGGTCGAAGATACCAAGGCCGTTATGAAGAGGAAATTCGGCAAGGTGACTCACACCTTGAAGGCGATCCTGTGTTGCTTGCAGGATAAGGGTGCTCCTCCTCCATTACCCGACTCAGACTAGCGATGAAATTTTAGATGTTGTTGGTAGTAGTTAGTCGTTTCCTGCTTTATGTTGTGTAAGCCTGTTAAGGCTAGTAGTTTACTTATGTTGCTGTTGTAGCTTTAATTATCTTAGTTCCCATGTACTTCTTGTCATGATGCCTGTAAGGAGATATCCCTCGTATTGTGACAATTTTGATTAAATGAAATGCATGGAATGCCTTTGACTATTTATGTGAATGATTGTGGTGTGTTTGTGCTATTGAGACTAACAAGGTTGCGCCCTATTTTGAATATAGGGAATGTTGCCTAAGGCTACACGGAGCACAGCTCGGCTTGCATTGGGTGAGCCTATAGATCAGGTTCCCCTCCAGTCTGATGCTCATACGGACCCTGCTGTGGGCCCAATTCCTGAGACAGCACGTGAGTCTCAGCCTCCTACTGGTCCTGCAGTTGGACCACCGCCTTTCACACCGCCCGTCAGAGAGCAGTACCATGCGTCTTCTTCGACGCAGTACATGCCACAACCTGCTCTACCTGCAGATAGATTTGAGCAATGATGGCCATGATGCAGCAGCAGCAGCAGCTCCTGACTACTATAGTGGGGGCTCTAGCCCAGGGTGGGAGTATGACTCCACATGCACCACCTGTGCATCCAGCTAAGGATGCCGATACTTATGCTCAAGATGAGGGCATTGCTCATCCTGCACCGCCTGCTTATCCTATGGGGACTGCTGCAGATACATGGGGCCTACTCGAGCGATTCCAGCGCTTGTGGCCTCTTACTTTTACGGGTTCTCACAGACCCGGGGAGGTCGAGTATTAGATCGACCGTGTGTCGAAGATACTACGGATGCTGCATTGCTTAGAGACTGAGTAGGTTGAGTTGGCTACGTTCTTATTCTAGCGAGAGGCCAGCTTGTGGTGGGATAGTGTGTTGTGGACCGTTGCTGCTGATTACATCTGGACCTGGGCAGCGTTCGAGTTCCGCTTCCACAAGAAATACTATCCCCAGACGTACAGGCATGAGCGGGAGAATGAGTTTCTACGCCTCAGACAAGGCGGCATGACTGTCAAGGAGTATGAGCATCGATTCACTGAGTTGGAAAAATATGTCCCGACTATACTTGCTGATGAGCAGAAGCGCATACGGCGTTTTTCTGAGGGTTTGCGACCGGATGTTCGGTCGAAGATGTGTTACGTGAGCATTCCCCCCTACGCTGAGTTGATTCACATGTCCATGAGGGCGGAGAAGGATGTGGATCGACTTGCGCAATCTCATGGCCCTATTGTTCCTAGGCCACCACCAGAGTTGCAGGACAGGCCCTTTGCGGGCAAGAGGCCTAGCGTCGACCCTCCTCCTAGGGCTACAACGACAGTACCCCCAACGCGGTGCCCCGATTTATCATGACTTATTGTGGGAGATCGGGCCATTTAACACGGAGTTGTTTCGCTCAGATGTGGGACAGTGAGTTCTCGCAGCCGCAGAAGATTGACCGTACATGTCCACAGGCTATATCAGCACCACCTTTACGGTTGGCTCCTACGCACCCTTCCTTCAGACCTTCCGTATCTCAGTTCAGGCCACCTTTAAGGCCCATGGTACAGCGGCCGAACCAACCACAGTAGGCGCGGGTGCATGCCTTGACAGCTGAGGCAGCCGAGACAGAGAGTTCTCAGCATTCGGCCTTTAAGGTCACTGCCCACATCGGAGGTACTCCTATACTTGTGATGGTGGATACTGGATCCACACTTTCTTTGATATCGCATTCCATAGTCAGGTGTCTTGGACTACCGACCATTCGTATGGATGGAGTGCGAGTCCTTTCAACTCATGGGGATTTTTCTGATGCCACCCTAATGTGTGAGGGTTGCTTGGTGGATCTAGGAGGCAGGACGATGACTCTTGATCTTATCTTCAACCCCTCTCTTGTTTATCTCGACGTCATTCTTGGTATGGACTGGTTGACTGCTGGGAGGGCCGAGATTGACTGTGAGACTCGTATGGTGACGGTGTACGAGCCAGAGGGCACGCCTTTTACATTTTCAGTTCGGGTAAATCTCCCCTTCCGCATACTTAGCTACGCTTCTTTACTTTGGGACGCTGATACCCCGACGCTTGAGCATACGCCAGTCGTTTGTGATTTTGGTGATCTGTTCAGGAAGATCCCTGGTTTACCGCCTCGACGAGAGATTGATTTCATTATCGATCTGGTGCCTGGTTCCACGCCCGTCTCACTGCCGACGTATCGCATGGCACAGTGTGAGATGGAGGAGTCGAGCATGCAGATTGATGGTCTGTTGGAGCTTGGCCTTATTCGACCCAGTGTGTCTCCTTGGGGAGCACTAGTCCTGTTTGTAAGGAAGAAGGATGGTTCGATGCGATTGTGTATTGATTATCACAGGCTGAACCAGATCACGGTGAAGAACAAGTACCCTTTACCCAATATCAATGACTTGTTTGATCAGTTGAGAGGAGCACAGTACTTCTAGAAGATTGATCATCAGTTGCGCGCCAGGAATGAGGACGTGCAGAAGACATCATTTAGGACCAACTTTGGCCACTACGAGTTGTGATGTCGTTCGGTCTCATGAACGCACCATCCGTGTTCATGGATCTGATGAACCAGGTATTTCAGCCTTTCCACTATCGATTCGTCGTTGTGTTCATTGACGACATTTTGGTATACTCCAGGAGTCGAGAGGAGCATGAGGAGCACTTGCGCTTGGTCCTGGATACACTCAGACAGCATCAGTTATTCGCACAGTACAAGAAGTGCGACTTCTGGAAGCAGGAAGTGAAGTCCTGGGACACGTGGTGTCCAAGGATGGGATGGCAGTTGACCTGGCGAAGGTAGCTGCAGTTCAGGACTAGGAGCAGCCTGGTTCTGTCACTGAGGTGAGGAGTTTCTTAGGTCTCGCTGGCTATTATCGACGCTTCATTTGGGATTTCTCGAAGATCGCAAGACCTTTATCTCAGTTGACACGGAAGGACGTGAAGTTCGCCTGGAATGACCAGGCAGAGTCAGCTTTTCAGGAGCTGAAGGACAGACTTACGTCCGCCCCTATGCTAATATTGCCAGAGCAAGGGGTTAGATATACTATATACACTGACACGTCTAGCGTTGGTCTGGGTTGCGTCCTTATACAGAAGGACAGGGTAATTTTGTATGCCTCGAGACAATTAAGGAAGCAAGAGGAGAATTACCCTACACACGACCTGGAGTTGGCAGCCGTCATATTTGCACTGAGGCTCTGGAGACATTACCTCTGTGGAGAGGAGTTTGAGCCTTTTTGTGACAACAAGAGCTTCAAGTACATATTCACTCAGCGAGACTTGAATATGAGGCAGCGGCGATGGATGGAGACTTTGAAGGACTTCAAGTTCGAAGTCTCTTACCATCCTGGGAAGGTGAACCTTGTGGCTAACGCGTTGAGCCGCAAGAAGGCGATAGAGTTTGCGGCTCCGCTGATGGTTGCTGAGTGGGATATGGTTGAGTTTTTGCGAGACTTTGAGCAGAAACTCACAGTAGAGGAGCCTTTTGAGTTCATCGCACATGTGCAGGTGCGATCTCAGATTGATGACCGGGTCATCGAGGCGCAGCGGGATGATACGCGTCTTACTGAGCTTCGAGAGCAGACCAGTGATGATGCAGACGCCGAGTGGAGAGTTGGCACGGATGGAGGCTTACGTTACTCTGGCCGCCTATGCGTCCCAGATATCCCTGACTTGAGACGAGAGATTCTCGAGGCTGCGTACTGTACCAGGCTTGGGATGCATCCAGGCAGCACGAAGATGTATCGTGACCTGAGGAGGACCTATTGGTGGGAAGGTATGAAGACCCACATTGCAGAGTTCATGTCCCGTTGTCTCACTTGCCAACAGGTGAAGGTAGAGCATCACCGACCACCTGGACTTCTTCAGCCTATGCCAATCGCCGAGTGGAAATGGGACTTCATTTCCATGGATTTTATCTTAGGGCTGCCGAAGATGAGGAAGAGACATGATTCCATATGGGTGATCGTCGACCGTCTGACGAAGTCGGTGCACTTCCTACCGATCAGAGTTGCGAACTCTGCAGACGAGCTGGCTGAACTATATATTAGAGAGATCGTGCGTCTTCATGGAGTTCCATTGGAGATCGTGTCGGACAGAGACACGCGGTTCACTTCTATTTTCTGGACTCGCATTCAGGATGCTATGGGTGTGAAGTTGAAGTTCAGTACTGCCTTCCACCCACAGATAGACGGACAGACAGAGCGGGTGAACTAGATCTTAGAGGACATGTTGCGAGCTTACGCATTAGACTTCAAGGACAGTTGGGATGACTGTCTTGCATATGCGGAGTTTGCGTACAACAACAGTTTTCAGGCGAGTATCGGTATGGAATCTTACGAGGCATTGTATGGGCGACCTTGTCGAGCACCGCATTGCTGGGCAGAGGTCGGTAAGCGCAGATTGATTGGTCCAGAGTTAGTGCAGGCAACGTCGGAGAAGATTGATATTATTAGACGTCGGCTTCTAACAGCACAGAGCAGACAGCAGATTTATGCCGATACGAGACGGCAGCCGCTAAAGTTCATGGTTGGGGATCATGTATTTTTACGAGTTTCCCCTATGAAGGGAGTCCTTCGGTTTGGGAAGAAGGGGAAGCTGGCACCGCGATTCATTGGTCCATTTCAGATCCTCGATCGTGTGGGAGCAGTGGCATACCGTTTGGCTTTACCCACGCCTCTCGCGAGCGTTCACAACGTATTTCATGTTTTTATGCTGAAGAAATACGTTTCTGATCCTTCCCATATCATCAGATGGGAGCAGGTGCAGTTAGGAGAGGATGTTACATATATCCTGCGACCGACGCGTATCCTAGACATGAATGAGTAGGTACTGCGTAGTAAGGTGATTCCCCTTGTGAAGGTGTTGTGGACGCATCACTCTGAGGAAGAGGCTACCTGGGAGACAGAAGCCGAGATCAGAAAGAACTACCCACGGCTTCTCGAGGAGTACGAAAAGGTACAAATTTTGAGGATGAAATTTTTTTATTAAAGGGGGTAGATTGTAATGCCCTGAAAAAATTCGTACTTAGACTCGAGTACCAACTCGGCCAGAAATCGCGTAGGATTAATTCTTTTAGGAAATAAGCGTAAGTTAGCTAGCGCAACGCTAGAGTAGCTGTGAAATCATCCCTGATCGCTATAAATACGTTCTACAAGACCCAAAACGAGTAGAACCAATGACGCTATAATACTCTGAAACCTCGGATCAAACTCTAAACCGGTTTGTTCTCAGGACCCCTTTGAAACTTTGTATTGGATCTAGACCGCGCGTCGAAAGTTTGATACCTACAATCTTAGACCGTTATAACCGCCTAGCTGGACTTGACAATCATTTCGAAAATCAAGTCCAACCGACATTCAGAGGCTATTTCATTGAGCATGGAGTGAAGAGAGTGAGAATAGGGTTAGATTTGGAATTTTGAAATTCAAATCTGGCACACGACTTGGCACGTTATTATTAAGCGTTCTGACCGTCAGAATTCAGCCAAATTACACCCTCGGATTAGGAAAAAATTCTCTTTCATATCATGAGACTTGTAGACCTGATCTACGTGCGATGACCGCTGAACTGAAACTGAACCGCCACGTACGATCTACGAACACTACTGGTCTGAAAATGGGATGTGAGCGACATCCGACGTACATGAGCTTAAGTCCGATCGCATTCGGCCAGGGGACCTCCCGAAATGTCTTTTTGGATCAGAACAGCCCCGATTTGGTTAGACCTCAAGTAAACATTATTCCCAAGCCTAATTTGAGAGGAAATTAGCTTATAAAAGGACCTTAAACCCTCACTTCTCTCACCCATCCGAATTTGCTAGAAACCCTAGCTGGTGAGAGAGAAAAAGTGAGAGATTGTGAGAGAGAGTGGGAGAGATCTTCCTGCTGCTTGCACTACCTATTGCACGTGCTTAAGCAACGCACCTCAATCACTTTTTTGGTGATTTCACCGCATTTCTAGGTAAGGAAACACCCTAAATACTTGTTGATTTGAGGTTCCGTCAATTTCTTAGCAAAGTAACTTATACATCTTGTGAAATAGGTAGCCTGTTCACCGTAGACGAAGCGTATACGCTCCGTTCGAATCGGTTCACCTCTAGGGAAAAGGTGCGGATTCTAGACACTTTGATTGGCTGTTTTCAACGCTTTCAATGTCGTTTAATAGTAGATTATCGATGGCAACGCCGTTTGACATGTACAACATGCCGTCCGTTTCCTGTTTCGTAAGCAGACGAAAAATATGAGATTTAGGGCATTTTAGTCATTTGTAGGAAATACTGTTTTCATCCATATTTTGCTGATATGATTGACATGGTTCTTTGTCACATTAGGATATTAGGAATGCGTGCATAATCAGTTTGGTGAAGAGATTCGCCCAAATGTGCACTTTGAGTCCACATACTATATGTAGACTTAATTGTGTAGACTGTGTTTGTATAAATGTTTGTATTAGTATGTATTGAATTAAATGGTGTTATGAATTAGTTTGAGATTGAATTCTCAAATAATATGCTGATGTAAATGATTTCCTACATGTTGGCTATATGCATGATTTCATTATATGTATGAAATGCATGTGTTAGATGATTTACTTAAGTTGTATGTTATAACATGTGTTAACATGCTCACATTGTTGTATTTCATTTCCATTACTCTTATTTGATTGCTGATGTGGATTCATAAATTTTTGGGACTATACCTAGTCCAGGTAGTCGGTAACCGAGTAAATTTGTGGTTGGCTTATCTTTGCCACGAACGACGCGTCGATGAACGCGAGTCATGTTCTGAGTTGGCGGCAGTGGTTAGGCCACACGAAGTGTTTTATGCACTTCATGTCGTTCGACTTGAGATATGCTCGTGCTAGTCGAGCCCGTCAAGTAACCCGACTGGCCATTGTATGTTCACCCTGTATAAATCATAACTGCTTGAACCTAGGGTACTGAACTTACCATTGTAAATCCTATTAACCATGGTACCTTGATCCATAAAGACTCATGAGTCGGGCGTGGTGGTATGGGACACTGTGGTCAAGCTGTCGGCATACGCTGGGGCCACAAACCTCCCCGTAGTGACCAGTGAGCATTTATGACTCGTGTGCAGACTATGGTGGTATGGGACACTATATTCTTACTATCGGCCTACACTGATCAGGTGACGAGCCCTTTATAGTGACCGCGAGCGTATTCTGAGTCTATGGGAGGCGACGACCCTTCCGTAGCAATGAGAGTAAAGTAGGCCTATATTGATAAGGTGATGGGGGAGCGGTGCAAAGAGTGCGAGCAACAGCCCTGACAGCCCTTGCACGACCTACAAAATATACATCGTATGAGGTTACTAGGAGTGACGACCCTAGGCAGGATCTGTATTGGGATTGACATAAGGGAAGTACCTTAGTTTTCCAATCCTGCTGTATGAATGGACTAATAATAACTCGGTAATCATATCACCATCACATTGCATGTGCCTGGAAGATGTGGAGCACTATGGGAAGAAAGCATGCCGCGGGCATAAGATGGTGCCGTATGAAGGAGATCATCGGTGAGTGCATCCATCATGTCACGTCATATTGCATTAACAATAGTATTAGGAATATTTGATTTACTGCTTTACTATTATCGCATGATTGATTTGAGAACATGTTAATCTTTGCTCTATTATTCCACTAAGTTAGCTACTCACTCCCACGTTACGGGATGGTGTTTGCAACACCCACCAGACCCTATCTTAGATGCAGGTGAGGCAGCGATTCAGGAGGCAGAGCCGGATTATGATGAGGACCAGGACGAGTTCTCATATATGCAGTACCACGACGGCTTTGCTTAGGTGGCCTGGATTGGCAGGACTTCTCAGTGGGACTATTTTTGACATTTTGATTCTGTTTATTTACATGTATATGAGACTCGGAGATGTATTCATACTTTGGAGAGAGTTGAGATCTATTTTGTTTTCCATACAGTGATATGTATATCCTTTAGTCTTCCACTTGCTTTTATCACCGAATCTGGAGTATGAATTGCAGTTTTGGTATAATTTTACTCATGTGAATGCTTTAACTCAGACAACATTGAATCATAAACATTTTTGTTGCATAAGTGACGGTCTGGAACTCGGGAGTCGGGTTTATACACGACCCCCGATTTTCAGGGTGTTACAATTTATAAGTAAGTTCTTTTATAAGAATTACTTGAAAGCATGCCTACAACCATCTAGAACCATTACATTTTCCAAAACTCTTAGATCAACAATAATTATGAAAATGCCACTAACCTAAACCTCAAATTCCAAATCACATGTTTCCCACGATCCGGTTAATGTGAAATTTAACAGATCCGGTTAATATGAAATTTAACACTAGGCCTATACATCATAAATTAACCATAAATGTCAGTTTTCAGCCGTTAGATCCTCATAGCAGTGAGCCAATTGGGAAATCAACCCCTAACTGTCGATTATGATCCACTTGATCATAGGATATGCCTCAAATTTGGATTCAACCCCTTAAATTTATATGGAAAAAGGAATAGACATTGTGGATTCACTCGCAGACATCACAGTGGGCCCCACTTGTGGCATAGGTGCACTTCAGGAGTGCACCAGCGGTGCACCAAACTAAGCATCGGGTCAAACGAGTTTGACCTGATAAAAAAAACCCGCTCGTTCGTAGTAGCTGTGGACGTACGTCCACTGTGATGATAGTGGGCCACCATCATCGTCCGAATGTATGATCTGAACCGTCCATCGCAATCAAGGGATCGATCTGATCAAAACCTCGCCGACCAAATACACCCATGCAAGCACACGTCCACAGGAACTCAAATAGACAACGTCTACGGTGTGATCATTGTGGCCCACCCTAATCATCTAAAATTATGATCTAAGTCATGCACTGGGTCCATAGGTCAAAACTGACTGGGCCCTAGCTCTTTTCTTGTTCTTCTAAGTGGTCACCCGTGTGCAAGATGGATCAAGACCACGCATTACGAACCGTAACACATGAACTGTCGTCTGATGGGATGAGGCGTGGGCCACCAACAGGGTTCAAATGTAAGATTTGAGCCATTCATCTTGATCCTGGGTTAAATGCTGACCAAACCTCTGCTTTCCCACACTTGACCCAACCCTGTGGCCAAGCAACAACCACATGCGAATTCTCAGTTTCACAAGAAACTTCTTAAAACCAGAGGGTGTTGCAGCCGGTTCTCTTACTACGTGAGATGAGATATGTAGAGAAGATCTTACTGTGAGAGCAACCTAAAAAGGGCTCTCCACTCCACTATTTAAAGGAGAGAGAGAGAGAGAGAGAAAGAAATTAGTTGTCGCCGTGAGAGACGTTATCCAGCAAGGAAGCAATGGTCAATCGATACCATGAAAGAGAAGAAGGAAGAAAAGGAGAAGAAAGAAAGAAAAGAGAAAGAAAGAAAAGAAAGAAAGAAAATGGAAAGGGAAAGAGAGAGAGAGAGAGAGAGAGAGAGAGAGAGAGAGAGAGAGAGAGAGATGGTGTGACCAGTTGACTCATCGAGTATAAGGACTGAGTCAGGGTCAGGTTCAGGTAAAGTGTGTAATATCTAATGTCTTGATTCAAGTTTTTCTAAAATAGGAATTAGTTAATCCTTATACCTAGGCTATAACATAACCCTAAATTTAATCCTAACCTTGTTTAACGCCTCAAAAATCAAGGGTCGAGCAAAGGCTCAACTCCTGAGATCCGGTGCATCACTTATGTAACATAGATAATGATG
Organism: Magnolia kwangsiensis; assembly: GCA_037074715.1. Taxonomy (NCBI): domain Eukaryota; kingdom Viridiplantae; phylum Streptophyta; class Magnoliopsida; order Magnoliales; family Magnoliaceae; genus Magnolia; species Magnolia kwangsiensis. The sequence continues at coordinate 72,633,080 of CM073575.1, read as the reverse complement.
ATTAAATGTTGTCCGTATTAGTGCATTAAACATGAGTGGGATTAATCTAAAATAATATATCATACTCCATGTGCAATTAAATTAAGTAAGCATAAGGCTTAATTACTTGAATTATAACATAAAAGTGTTTCACCATCCAGAATATGAATCTATTTCAAGCTGAATATATGCAAGTGTTTGTTCCAAAATTTACAAAATATCAAAATATAATCATCCAACTAATCCAAGTAACCCTATAATCCCGTCGAATTAGAATAAGGTCTACAGAGACCTTCCTGATAGCTGAATATAGGATAATTTCTCCTCCTCATCCATGAAGTCCATTTTAGTTGCATAGGCTCCATCCTCACCTGTATCTGCAACATAGTCTAGTTGGTGTTTTAAAAAACTGTCCTAGAGTGGGAGTGAGTGATTAACTTAGTGGTATTATAAGGCAAAGGTTAACATGTTACTAATTCAGTCAAGTAATAATGATAAAGCAATACAACAATCATATCCTAAGTACTCTTGTTAATGCAGGAATGATATGTGCAATGATGCATGCCCTCGCCTGCACTCCCTCAATGACATCATCTCACAATCGCGCATGGAAAACTCCCTAAATGTGCGCTTCCTCGCCAAAGTACATGTAATGTGATGCATGGTCGTGTTAGTCAAGTAATTTATTAGACTCATTCACACAACATATTCAGGAAGCTAAGGTACCTCCCTTTATATCACTTATCCAAACAATGATCCATCTAGGGTCATCAATCCTAGTTAATCACATACGATAGGTAAGTTGTAGGGCATCATCCCTGATGAAAAGCAGTGGATAGGTAACTTCATGAGTTCACACTCGAGGTCACTACAGAGAGGCTCGTCAACTCACCGTGGACCTGATATATACTTGAAGTCACTTCGGGAGGCTCATCACATGAACGTAGGCTAATAATTCGAATACGGTGTCCCATGCACCACCATATTCAGCTCACGAGTTTGGGTTGCTCATAGGTCACTACGGGGAGGCTCGTCCCCCTAGCGTAGGCCGACAGCTCGACCACGGTGTCCCATACACCACCATGTCTGGCTCATGAGCCTTAGCGGATCTTGGTACCATGGTTAAACGGGCTTTACATTGGTAAGTGGTACCTTAGATTCAAGCAATAGTGTTCATACATGGTAAAAACATAATAGGCTAATCAGGTTATTTGACATGTACGATTGGTATGAGGGCACGTTGAGTTAATCGACATGAAGTGCATAAGCACTCCACGTGGCCTAACCACTTTCGACAGCCACCGTACAACTCGGATTCATCGAACATATCTCATGTGACAAAACTAGTCGGCCACTCCATCGGAAACCGCTACCGATTGCCTGGACTACATAGTAGTCCCAATCATATTCAATTATAATAGGGAATCACATATGTCACTCATATCAGTATTTACCAAACAATACAAACATAAATCTCCTTTGAGCATTTTATCAAACACATTCGACAAGTTGACATACATATGCATTTCATCCATAAATTATATAGTGACATATTTACAATACATGAAGACAACTATTCATATGATTAAGGAAACTAAGAATCATGTCTTAATACACTTAATGAGTACAATCCATTAACAAAATCCCATTCAGACATTTTAACAAACACTTTGATTATACATTTCTAAATATATAGGCTAGACTTGTTACAACCTGAATCATAACAATTCATTTCACAACATTAGTTATAAAGTATATAACATAGAAGCATTTAAGATTAGAACTTACTATAAACACAAAATAGGGTTTCACATTCATTCATACATTTCAACAAATACATATAATGCATTTTATATTCACATATTTTACGCATGTATAGTTTATCAGAAATGACGTAGCTAATATCATATGGCAGTAATCAAGTTAAGCATGAATCATTACTGACATTGAAAGCCTTGAAAACCATAACCTAAACATTTATAGTCTGCACCTTTCATCGGTACACCCGTTACGAACTCAGTTCGTATACTACGTTCCCGTCTACAGCACAACGGCTACCTAAATCACGAAATAGGTTATCTATTTCGTTGATTCCTCTATTTGGATTCCTAAAGAGAAATTAGGGTTAGGATTTCTTACCCAAGTTAAAGCTAGAATCGATGGTGTAGTGATGGTCGGGAGGTGATTCAGTATGTGGAGTGGTGGGAGAGAATCCCAGCAATGATCTCTCTATCTCACTCTCTTCTCCTCAATCTTTCCTCCTCTTTTCTCTCTTCTCTCTCCTAGGGTTAGATAAAGTCGTATGGAATGAGAGAGGTGTGGTTTAAGGTCCTTAAATAGGCCCAGAACTGGTCCAAATGGCCCTAGGGCCATGGTATACTTAAGGCATAGCCAAAAGGTGTCCGTTTCGGGCAAACAGGACTCATCCGGTGGCCCATTACTCACCTGCTTCATGGAGTAAGTTTCTTGACCATGGATCTAAGCTAGGTTATGGTTTCAGTCCAATCGGATTTGTGGATCGACCGTGGAGGACCCGTATCAGTTTAATGGTCATCGACACTCGATCAGGGCCACCAGTGTACTAACATGTGCAGGGAAATTTCCTTGATCCAAGGGGTAGTTTGGTCAAAATCTGACAGTCCAAAGTCTTCAATTTTTCCCTTAAGCGAATGGTCAAATTTACTTTAGTTTAAGTTCATTTTCCAAAGATATTCGCGTTTCTCACACACTTTGCTCCAGGCTCAAGTTATGTGTTTCTGGATACCATTTGGGCTCAATTCCCGTGATGGTTGTCCAAACCAATAAGGCAGTCATAACCTTATAGTTTCATGATAATCGGACTTCTGACGTGTGGTCTAGGTCTGATATGGAGTTTTGATGTGTTCCCGAGAGCAATTAGGTCTTAAGATTTCTCCTAAGTTCTAGAGTAATGTTGAGTTATCAATTCTAATGGTTTTGGGTCATGCAGTTCATATGGATAGTGATTTAAGATAATTCACCGATTAATTTAGTTAATTACTTAATTTAATTTTCATCTAATTTCTAAAGGATTCGATCATTAAGGATTTTTGCCTGAGGTGGTATTCGGGTCTTTGTACGGATTTTTTCGAGACGTTACAATCTACCCTCTTAAAGAAAAATTTCATCCTCGAAATTAGTACCGTTTCATACTCCTTGAGAATCTGAGGGTAGTTCTTGTGGATCTCGACTTTTGTTTCCTAAGTAGCCTCTTCCTCAGTGTGGTGTGTCCATAATACTTTCACAAGCAAGATAACTCTGCTGCGAAGCACCTGTTCCTTCCTATCCAAGATACGTGTTGGTCAAAGTACGTATGTAACATCTTCACTCAACTGCACCTGCTCCCACTTAATAATGTGAGTGAGATCAAGAACGTATTTCTTCAACATCGATATGTGAAATACGTTGTTCACGCTGGCGAGTGGTGTGTGTAAAGCGAGATGGTATGCCACCACACCCACTCGGTTTAGAATTTGGAATGGGCCAATGAACCTCGGCATGAGTTTCCTTTTCTTACCGAAGCGAAGGACTCCCTTCATGGGGCAAACCTTTAGAAACATATGGTTCCCAACCTCAAATTCTAGCTGCCATCGTCTAGTATCGGCATAGTTCTTTTATCTTCTCTGTGCTATAAGAAGTCGATACCTGATAATGTCGATCTTCTCTGAGGTCGCCTATACTAAATTTGCGCCAATCAGACTCTTCTCACCAACTTTTGTCCAATAATGTGGTGCTCGACATGGATGCCCATATAGGGACATGTTCACTAGCTCAACATAATTGGGAATGCTAGTGCAACACATCTTTATACGGATCTCAGGCCGCAGACCCTCTGAAAATCGTCGCATCTTCATCGGCTCGTCTGTTAGTATCAAGAGAGCATATCTAGCTGGCTCTGTGAATCTGTTCTCGTATTCTGATACAGACATTCCTCCCTGTCAGAGGTAAAGGAACTCACCCTCCTTTTCAATACGGTGAGGGGAAGTATTTCCCATGGAAGTGGGTCTCAAACGCGTCCCACGTCCATACGTATCCAAGGGCAAATGTTCATAGGACGCTGTTGAAAAAGCGGTGAAGACCGCTTAAGTTGAAGTAGGAATATGTCAATATGTCCTAGAGGGGGGTGAATAGGACTTTTTAAAGATTTATAAGTTATTTTTCTGTCCTATCTCACTAATCCTATCACAGAGTATAAATTAGGATTACTCAAGAATTAACTCTATTGGCTTCCAAGCCTAATAGAGGATCCAATCACAAACTATTTAAAGGACAAACAATGTGCAGATGAGATTATGATGGATATGACTGTGTGTGCATAGAATGTGATCATATATAAAGACATGCAAGACAATCATATAAATGAAAGACAATATCAATCTCAAACACAGTCATTTTATAGTGGTTCGACGACTTGTCTACTCCACTCCCATCTTCCACACTCAACCCTTGAGTGACCGAATTTCACTAAGGAGGTTTCCCATGGTTCACCTCAAACTTAAGGTTTTAAATCAGGTTCACCTTCAACCTTTACAGAGGTTTCTACTCGGTTCACCTCAAACCCTCGAGTTTTACTGGCACACTCCTAACCAGATGTTTATGTCCGCACAGGACAAGGGTCCACAGAACGCACCCTGAGATTTCTACTCGGTTCACCTCTAACCCTGGAGTTTTGCTGGCGTACTCCTAACCGGATGTTTATGCTCTCCACAGAGCAAGGGTCCACACAACGCACCTCGCACGTACACTCCCATCGGAGGCCTCCTTTGAGGACTTCAAATGGTGAGCAACACTTAAAACCCAATCTTAAAAAGGAATGATTGCAAGTGTCCTCTAGACTCTCAGTACTTACAGATAAGTTGATGAGTCCCTTTCAGCGTAATGATGAAGATCTCCTTCTTGTTGATGAAGAATCTTCAGCTCCCTTGATCCGCAACACAAAGATGTATATATGCTAGGCGTAGGTTGGGTCAAGGCTATGATAGAATACCACTCTCTGAAGATTTTCCTATAAGGAAGATAGAGAAGTTTCCATCATCTATGCATTCAAGGCATCCCAGCTTAATGATATGTCATTAAGGTAGTAGCTGAAGGATCCTTGAATGCGGAAGTTCATTCTTCAATCTACTCTATGAGATATCAATGATGAGGGTGGATTGGAGGATGAACTTCCTGAGAGAAAGGGCTTAGGTAAATGATAGGAAGGTTAAAACACTCTAAAGCACTCTCTACTTTCTCTACCAGCAATAAAGACTATACCCTTTATTTATAGGCAAAAGGTTCCAACGGATATAAACGGTCATATTTATGACAGAGTTCGATATCATCGAGCAGTCGTCGATATGATCGAGCGTATACTCTCGATTGTATAGGCCGACCTGTTGATGCTACAAACTCAATTGATTTTGCTTTTGGAAACCTTCCACCAACTGGTTGTTGAGATCGAGACACACATCGATGTTATCGGATTTTGAACTCCTATTCCATCGAGTGATGGTTCGATCGATCGACAGGTGAAAAATAAGAGAGAAGCCTTGAAGAATTTCAGGATCACAGATATGATCGGGGAAACAATCGATATCATCGGAATTTGTACATCGATCATATCGGAGACCTTGTCGATGGGATCGATAAATCGTATAGATTTACATGTAAGCTTGTTGGATGATTTAAGTCCTGACTCGATCCAATCGACTTGGTCTCAATATGATAAATATATGAATATCGATTTATCGACAGGCACCCCGATCAATATTAAAAGCAACCTGAAATTCATGCTGGTGAGAACATGTGCCCCACAGTCGATATGATCGACTGACTCCCAATATGATCGTTATTTGAGTTCAGATTGAATCGGACAGTCATCGATATATCAAAGCATATGTTAGTTTTCTTTAGAAAAATAGGGGCGTCGAAAAGTAGTCTGTCAATTATATCGATCCACTTTAGATATGATCGATATTCGAATATCGATGATATCGACACTTAAGTCGATATATCGATAAATCGTCCAGATGACTGTTTTGATTGCTGGACGCATTCTGTCCTCACTCGATTGTATCGATTGAGATGCCGAGGACATCGATAGAGCTGGCCGATCATATCGAAGGGGTAATCGATATAATCGACAGTGTAAGAAAAACTTCACTGATTTTTCTTTTTGATAAAAAGCTTTCTTACACAGAAACCCTAAGATGTTCTAGTTCTTTTTAAGGGTTTAATCACCTGGTGTTTTGGGACATGGGATGTGAGGCTATGATTTACCTTTTGACGAGCTTCCACACATCCAGATGAGGTAGACGCTTGACTTGATCTTCTTATTAAGTGCTATCATCCGACTGACTCAACTTACAACGTAATTGACAAACCAGGGCACATAATAGGTGCACTTTCAATCTCCCCCTTTGTCAATTACGTGATAAAATCCCCAAAACACCCTAGGAACATATCTAGACAAATATATCCTAAATTGTGTGTACATGTATTAACATAATTTTATAAATTCTAAATACTCATGTACACAACAAACAAATTCTCCCCCTTAATTCAAAAATTCCCCCTTTCTTGTTGCGGCTGCTCCCCCTAACACCTGCAACAAAGATATACAATTTTCGCTCGGGGTGTTTTGAATTGTTCTCCCCCTTTTTGTCAGTCATTGGCAAAGGTATAAGACGTGATATTGACTGAAGATTAAAGTATATGGGAGAACCCCAAAGATAGATGCATATGAATGAGAACAGTGTAAAGCATGCGTAAAGCATGCATCAATGAAGACCAAAAGATAAATCAATGAAGCAGTCAGCACAGGCATTGTATAACTAAATAGGAATCTCAGTAAAATGAGAATTAAGTTCAGCCATATCAATAAAAAGATTTCATTGTCCAGAAATGTAGGGATACCCAAAACAAGTAAGCAAGGATGGATGCAAGATCAACTATTTTTGGCTAGACACATGGCTCTACCAAAACTCTCTTTCTAACACATAGAAGGCCCGCCAGTCGTTAGTAACTCAAGAATCTGCTGCACAGAGTGTTGGAGAGCTTCCATCCAATTTTCTATTCCTGATAGTCGTTGTTCGCAGTGTTGGAGTCGCTCATCAATTCTAGTAAGATTGTTTAAAAGTTGGCGCTCAAGCACATGATGTTGATGATTTGTGACAGAAGCAGGACTTTAATCAGGAGTTCGATTGGATCCCCAAAGAATTTCTTTATTAAGCATGGGACCACTATCTTTAATAGGTGAAGGGGTATGCGTTTGTACTAAAGATATTGTGAAGGAGTTGGAACACAATTCCTAGAAATTTTACTGAAAGAATATTGCTATCATTCCTAGGAGTTGTCATACCCTGGCACAGTGCTTGTGTAATTTTCACCCTTCTATCCAAATCGTTTAGATTTCTGCTAGTGATAGGAATTTGTGTCACTCCAATGTTTAGAACATGACCAAGAACTGGTGGAGTGATGTGCTTGGTGTGTTGCATGAATTTCAGACATATGTAAGGTGGGTAATCTTGGGTAACATGACAACAGTTGAAGAACTGCTGGATCATTTCAAACTGATATGGCCCGCCCATGTCAAACATATTCTTCCATCCAATGGTTTTCATCATGAGATCCACCTCATTGAGTTTGACAGTATTCATGAGAATAGTATGATCGACTATTGTGACTTGTTCCCAGTCCGACTAGTTTTGAGGGGGTCTAGAATATTTCTCTTTCTTATTCTTGGAAGATTTTGCAGATGAGAGAGCCTTACCTTTTCCTTTAATCATCTTCCTTGTGTCACTCGGGTGCCAAGATTTCATTTGGACTTCGAGCAGATCAATCACAGGAACTGATCAGGGAAGAGAATTAGGACTAGCCTTTGAATAAAGAAGAAAGGAAAAAAAAATCTTTTCGATTAGCCTTTTATTTGTGATCTGTCGATCATATCGTCCAACATATCGATTGTATCGATAGGTTGTTGATCGATGCTATCGAGACCACCCTCGATGTTATCCATGATCACACGACTTTTCACATTCTAAAGATCTGTCGATTGTATCGACCGTAAGTCGATGAGATCGAAAAAGAGGCCAACACTAGTATCAAAATTAGATAATATTCAGAATTTTCAAAAATTTGACACACTATTAGGTATTTCTTGGCTTGAAAAAACAAAATTTCACCCGTACTGTACATACATAGATATGATAATATTCATTATACAAAAATTCAAGGTCTCCAACCTTAGCTGTTATATTGATGCTCAATAAAATTGCATCATTTCAACAATTATCCAGGTTTTGATGCATAACCTAGTCTAATTTCTTCACTCTCAGTGTTTCTCAATATCACTCCTTCCTATTCCTACAATAATGTAGTAGTGGTTATTTGTGCGAAGACCTTTCATAATTGATTTTCCTGATTGTTCTAGAATCTCGCATTTTTCTTTATTGAATTTTACCACATGCCCATTATCACAGATTTGAGAGATGCTTAGTAAGTTATGTGTCAATCCTTTCATGCAAAATGCATTCTCATTCTTAAACAGATTAATTCCTTCTATAATTTCCTGTCCAATTACTTCAGCAGTGGTTCCATCTCCGTAGGTGACTATCCCTTTGTGAAGATCTTTATAGTTTGAAAGGAGAGACTTTTTACCTGTGACGTGTCTTGAGCAACCACTGTCTAGGTACCATTTAGCCATATTGTCTGATAAATGATCTGATTGAGTAACAAGGCAATTTGTCTTTTCTTTAATCACCCACTTTGTGACAGGAGTTTTACTTATGGTAGATTTATTCTTCTTATTTGATTTGTCCACATGACTTAACTACTCCTTCATCCTGTCAACTATCTCAAGTGGTGATGATTGCACACTTACTTTATTTAGCTCATAAACTGACTCCTTATTTTTGCAATGAGCTGGGATATGTTTGGTGTTACTACTGGATGCAACGGATTTTTCAAATGGTTGTACATCAGTTTTTGTTCTAGCCTTTCCATAACCTAATCCCTTTTTGTCTTCTCCATATTTTCCCATCCTAATAGTTTTTCTAATTTCTCACCACTCTGGGAAAATTTACAGTTTATTTTGGCAATTTTTCTAGATTCTTCTAGATCATTTTGAAGTGTATAATTTTTATCTTGAAGAATCAGGTTTTCCTCATTTAGTTTTTTGACTTGTTCCTCTAATTTCTTTGACTCAGATTTCAATGAGTTTTAGTTCTTTTAAGTCTATCATTATCTGAGTGGCATTGCTACAAATCAGTGATTAGATGAGTATTAATGTTTGAAGCTTTATCCAAATCTATTTACAGCATTTCCTTTTTGTTTTCAACTATTCCAAGTCTTTTGACAATATTAACGCTATGGATGTAAAGTTGATTGTAAGCGTTTTGTAATTCATTTTGCTCTTTATCTTCTTCTTCCTTAATTTCCTCATTGTCAGATGAAAATGATTCAGTAGCTTGTTGTTCTTCTTCAAATTCCATGGGAATAATTGGAGTGGTGCAGACTATAAGAATTTTCAAAAGTTTCTGATCTCCGTCACTTCCTGAGTCACTGTTTTCTGAATTTGACTCCTTCGTATCATCCCATGTGGCAGCCATTGCCTTGCCCTTAGTTTTTTTGTTTGGGCATTTGGTAGATAGATGTCCATACTCATGACAGGCATAATATTGTGGTTTTCTATTTCTTTTCCCAAATTTTCCTGCTAAAGGTTTGTCATCCACCTTTCTACCTTTAGAGGGGCGGCTGCGATTCCTTTGAAAGAATCTTCTGAATCTTTGTGCCAGCAGAGCCACTTCCTCATCTTCATCTTCCTTTTTACTCTCACTGTCCTCATGTTTTGGTTTCTTGGAGGTTTTTAGGACAGCATTTTTAGATTTTGAGGTTGTGTGAAGTGTAGTTCAAAGGTTTGTAGGGAACCTACTAGTTCTTCTACTTTCATTTCATCAATATTCCTATACTCCTCAATTGTTGTTACCTTGGGATTGAAGCGTTCCGGTAAGGATCTTAAGATTTTTCTACATATTTTAGGTGCCGGAACCTTCTCTCCCAAATCACCCATAGAGTTACAAATAATGTTTAATTTGGTGTAAAACTCCATAAATGTCTCATGCTCTTCCATCCTGAGATTTTCAAACTGTGAAGTTAAGAGTTGTAGTTTAGATCTCTTCACAGTGCTTGTACCTTCATGGGTTGTTTCCAGTAAATCCTATGCTTCCTTGGATGTCCCACACATACTTATTTGATTGAAAATATCTTGGGACACGACACAGTAGATGGCGTTCATTTCTTTTGCTTCAGAATTTCACTGTTCTTTGTCGAACGTCGTCCACTTCTCATTAGGTTTGGGTTTAGTGATTGTGGTTTCATCTTCAAGTGTAATTTGTTCGGATGGTACCACGTATCCTTTTTCAACTGCATCTCAAACTTCATGATCCAAAGATCTCAGGAAGTAGTGCATTCTAGCCTTCCAGTATGCATAATTTGATCCATCAAATACTGGAGGTCTAGTGACAGATGAGCCCTCTCCTTTGGCCATATTTATACTTCAGTCAAGATCACTCTCTAGGTGGTGAAGCCCTTAAAGAGAGACCCACTCTGATACTAATTGAAAAAGCTGTGAAGACCGCTTAAGTTGAAGTAGGAATATGTCAATATGTCCTAGAGGGGGGTGAATAGGACTTTTTAAAGATTTATAAGTTATTTTTCAGTCCTATCTCACTAATCCTATCACAGAGTATAAATTAGGATTACTCAAGAATTAACTCTATTAGCTTCCAAGCCTAATAGAGGATCCAATCACAAACTATTTAAAGGACAAACACCGTGTAGATGAGATTGTGATGGATATGACTGTGTGTGCATATAATGTGATCATATATAAAGACATGCAAGGCAATCACATAAATGAAAGACAATAACAATCTCAAACACAGTCATTTTATAGTGGTTCGATGACTTGTCTACTCCACTCCCGGCTTCCACACTCAACCCTTAAGTGACCGAATTTCACTAAGGAGGTTTCCCATGGTTCACCTCAAATCAAAGGTTTTAAATCAGGTTCATCTTCAACCTTTACAGAGGTTTCTACTCGGTTCACCTCAAACCCTGGAGTTTTGTTGGCGTACTACGAACCAGATGTTTATGTCCACACCGGACAAGGGTCCACACAACACACCTTGAGGTTTCTACTCGGTTCATGTAACATCCCGAAAATCGGGGGGTCGAGCAAAAACCCAACTCCCGAGTTCCAAAATGTTATTTATGCAACATAGATATGTATGATTGAATGTTGTCTATGATAACGCATTAAACATGAGTGAGATTAAGCTAGAACAACATATCATACTCCAGAGACAGTTAAATTAACAAGCGGAAGACTGTAATAGTATGTATAATATATATAAACTGTTGTATGTCTCCAGAGTGTGAATATATTACCAGGTTATACACATACATGTATACTTCAGAAGTAAACAAAATAAATGTACATGAGGGCGCTAAAAATATAAAATGACAAGTGTCAATGTATCTAATCAACCTCCCTGTAATCCCGTAAATCAGAACACGCATAAAGGAGGAATCCTCCTCCTCATCATCAAGTCCAGCTCTGCCTCCCAGGCCGCGCCATCATCTGCAATCACAAAAGGGACTGGTGGGTGTCCGGAAACACCATCCCGTAACGTGGGAGTGAGTAGCTAACTCAGTGGAATAATAGAGCAAGGATTAACATGTTCTCAAATCAATCATGCGATAATAGTAAAGCAATAAATCAAACAATCCTAATACTGTTGTTAATGCAATATGACATGACGTGATGTATGCCCTCACCGACGATCTCCCTCATACGGCAACATCTTACGACCGCGGCATGCCACACTCCCTAGAGTAATCTACATCTTCCAGGCACATGCAATGTTATGGTGATATGATTTCCAAGTTGTTATTAGTCCATTCAAACAGCAGGATTGAGAAACTAAGGTACCTCCCTTATATCAATCCCAACACAGATCCTGTCTAGGGTCGTCACTCCTAGTAATCTCATACGATGTATATTTTGTAGGTCGCTGCAAGGGCTGCCAGGGCTGTTGCTCGCACTCGTTGGACCGCTCCCCCATCACCTTATCAATACAGTCCTACTGTACTCTACTGCTACTGAAGGGTCGTCGCCTCCCGTAAACTCAGAATACGCTCGCGGTCACTACAAAGGACTCGTCGCCTGATCAGTGTAGGCCGACAGCTAGAATATAGTGTCCCATACCACCATAATCTGCTCACGAGACTAGGTGCTCACTGGTCACTAAAGGAGGTTTGTGGCCCCAGCGTAGGCCGACAGCTCGACCACGGTGTCCCATACCACCATACCCGGCTCATGAGTCTTCGTGGATCAAGGTACCATGGTTAACAGGATTTACAATGGTAAGTTCAGTACCCTAGGTTCAAGCAGATATGACTCATGCAGGGTGAACATACAACGGCCAGTCGGGTTACTTGACGGGCTCGACTAGCACGAGCGCATCGCAAGTCGAACGACATGAAGTGCGTAAAACACTTCGCGTGGCCTAACCACTGCCGCCAACTCCAACACGACTCGCGTTCATCGACACGTCCTTCGTGGCCAAGATAAGATAACCACGAATTCTTTCGGTTACCGACCGCCTGGACTAGGCATAGTCCCAAACAATCATAGAATCACATCAGCAGTTGTGTAAGGGTAATGGAAATGAAATGCAACCATGTGAGCATGTTAACACATGTTATTATATACAACTTAAGCGAGTCTTCAAACACATGCCTTTCATACATATAATGAAATTATACATATCGCCAACATATAGGAAATCATCACCATCAGCGTATTAATTGAGAATTCAATGTCCAACTAAGTCATAAGAAAATCATCAAGCACATGTTATAACATACCACTTAAATGAATCATTAAGCACATGTATTTCATACATATAATGAAATCGTACATATGGCTAACATGTAGGAAATCATTCACATCAACATATTAATTGAGAAATCAATCTCAAACTAATCCATAACACCATTTAAGCCAATACATACTAATACAAGCATTTATACAAATACTTACACTACACACTTAAGTCTACATATAGTATGTCGATCCGACGTGCGCATTTAGGCGAATATCTTCGCCAAACTAATTATGCACGCATTCCTAACTTCCTAATGCGACAACAAACCATGTCAATCACATCAGCAAAATAAGAATGTAAACTGTACTTCCTACAAATGACTAAAATGCCCTAAATCTCATATTCTTCGTTAATTTATGAAATAGGAAACGGAGAGCATGTTATACATGTCAAACGGCGTTGCCGTCAAGAATCTACTATTAAACAACATTGAAGGCTTTGGAAACAGTCAATCAAAGCGTCTAAAATCCGCACCTTGTTCTTATGGATGAGTAAATTCGAACGGAGCGTATACGCTTCGTCTACGGCGAATAGAGAACCTGATTTATGAGATTTATCAACTAACAAGCTATGGAACTAAGGAAGCATCAAATCAGCAACTTTCTAGGGTTATTTCTTACCTAGAAACGCGGAGAAATCACCGGCAAAGTGATTGGAATACGCCGCTTAAGCATGTGCAGCAGCAGCAGGAAAAGCTCTCTCACCTTCTCTCACAAACTCTCACTTTCTCTCTCACTCTAGCTAGGGTTTCTAGCAAATTCGGATGGGTGAGAGAAGTGAAGGTTTCAACCCCTTTTATAAGCTCAAATGTGCCCAAAACAGGCTTGGGAAAAAAGTATACTTGAGGTATATCCAAATCGGGGCTGTTTCGGTCCAAAAGGGAATTTCTGGTGGTCCCCTGGTCGAATGCGATCGGACTTAAGCTCATGCATACTGGATCTAGCATACATCAAGTTTTCAGTCCGGCAGGGTTCGCAGATCGCACGTGGCGGACCAGTTTCAGTTCAGCGGTCACCGCACGTAGATCAGGGCTGGAAGTCTCATAATAATAAATAGAAATTTTTCCTGATCCGAGGGTGTAATCTGGATGAATTCTGACGGTCAGAACGCTTAATACTGACGTGTCAAGTCCTGTGCCAGATTTGAATTTAAAATTCTAATTCTGTCCCTATTCGCGGTCTCTTCAGTCCGGGCTCAATGAAATAGTCTGTGATTATCGGTTTGACTTGATTTTCGAAATGATTGTCAAGTCCAGCTGGGCGGTTCTAACGGTCTAAGATAAGAAGTAACGGACTTTCGACACGCGGTCTAAATCCAATACAAGAATTCAAAGTGGTCCAGAGAACAAACCCGCTTAGAGTTTGATCCGAGGTTATAGAGTATTATGGAGTCATACGTTCTACTCGATTTGGGTCTTGTAGAACGTATTTAAAGTGATCAGGGACTGTTTCCCAGCTACTCCAGCGTTGTGCTAGCTAACTTACTCTAAATTTCCATAGGAATTAATCCTAAGTGGTTTCTTTGGCTATGAAATTGGGTTCTGAGCGATTTTTCAGGTGTTTTAGTTGACCCATTGCCTAAGGACGTCAAATCCCAGGTTGGCCAAAATCCGGGGTGTTACAATCTACCCCCCTTAAAACACAATGTCGTCCCCGACATTGGCAAAGGACAAGGAGTACTTTCTCTAAAGAAGGTTCAAATCCTATTTAATAACCTAATCGTATGTATATCCGAACTCAAAGGTTTCGATCTTGGGCCAGTGGGAAAGAGGCCAACCACTCTTCCGCTGCGCCACACTGATCGAACGGTAGTGTTGACTAATCCTAACTGGATTGGACTTTATACGTTCTATCCCCCTTAAAACTTGGTTCTAATTAAGGCCCAAGAATCTTTGCATCGATCCGTATATCGGAACGAGGCGCAACTTAGGGGCTATCCTTAACCTAAAATGGAAACAACCTTTCTCTACATGGTTTTCCTTGCTAATGATGCGTTCTATGGCATTGGTATCTATGGTGATAGAGACGAGCCTAAGCTCTATAGTGGTTGAGTTCAGGGGTAGGTATGAGTTGGTGGCAAGATGTCTAATTCTCTACTAGCTTTAAGTCCTCGCCATTTCCCAAAGACAATGTGATCCTGTTTGGTTGTAGGTGGTTGGGCCATCACAGAAGAAAGGTTGTGTAGTGGGTCTAAGCCGGATACGTTGAACCTTCTGTCTAATCAGGACAGAAAATGCGTTGTATCAGTTCTTAATCCGAGTCGACGCCGATCCTCTGCTTGATCAGAGCATTGGATTTATTGGTAACCACTAGGATTAAGAAGTCGATTCAAACCGCGAATACATCGCTTACATGTAGTTCCTTTATTCCGCATTCCCAAATGCAATAAGTCCTTAGGGAAGGCAATTCTAAGGGGTGTGCTAGTACATTCTAAGTTCAATCTGAGGGAGTTATAAATGTTCCCTGAGAGCGTATGGTTCCTTCCTGTGGGTAACAACAGAAGTCTATAAGTCATAAGGGGATTTATCGAAGGAAGGAAGTCCCATTCCAACCAAATCTAACCTACTATCCCGTAGCATATATAGGCCTTACACTGCCTAAGACAACTAGTAGCCTAGTCTGTAACTCTGTAGCTATAATCCAAAGCCTAAGATTATACGGTAAATGGCTTTCCATTCCATTTCTGTTACAGGAAATTCTTCTATTGCTTAGGGTCAAGATTTGTCTAACTGGAATTGGATTTCTTATGTCGTCAGATCCTTCAAATCTAGGAGTGCTAACACTAGGTCCAAAACGCCAAGGGTCTATGAAACGAAACTACATTCCTAATCCCATGTTGGGATCGGGAGTGGCATGCTTTGTAGGAGGGTGGGTTGGGATAAAAATTAATTTGTAGGCTGAATCTCGGGAGTTACAATACTCCCAATCTAGGGACAATACCTAACAAAAAAATGAATGGCATGCACTCCATTCAACAATTTTTAGCTATGTTAAGCTCAAACCACAACACAAACACATTTTCTACCTAACAACACAAAACACAGAAATTTCAAAACAGTAATCAAACAAGCGAATAACGTGGAGAAATGGGATGGGTAAGCAGGTTTCCACGAGTCTGAGGGTCAAATAAAAGGGACATGAGAGAGAGGACGATGGAAAGTGAGGAAAAGGCTGAAACAGCCTTAACAATAACCATGGAAGGAGGAGGAAATGCAGGGAAATGGTTGCCCAAATGGACAGAACGAAATCTAGGCATTGTAGAGGGATGCTTCAAGCTCCCCTAGGATGTATTTTTAGAAAGAAATGAAAATGAAAAAGGGGAATGGAGCACCTCACGAATTCAGCTCGATTTGGGGATTTTAGGAGCTCCAACGGACGAAACCTTCAAGAGGGAGGGCTGCCAACTTCAAAGGAATGATGGAGGGTTGTCATTTTTGGCAGGTAATGGATCTAGGGGTGGTTTGGAACCACGGTTTTGGGTTAGGGCAGCAAGAAAACGAAAATGGGGCTAGGGAAGGGGACTTTTGTGAAGGAAGTACATCTTTTAGGGAGTTTCAAGGTACGGACCGCATACCAGGGGACTAACCTAGCCCCCAAACTCCTCCAGCCCAAAGATCAGACCCATTCGAAGAGTTCGACCGGCGATGCATCGCCGAATCGGCGATGGCATCACCGGTGAAGTTATAAACTGGCCACTAAGGCCATATTGGATGGGTTCCCCTTGCCCTATGGATTCCAAAAAGGTATGGTTCACACTCTGGTTCATTGTAGATTGCCCTAGGGAGGCCAAAACATTTGTAACATCCATTCGAGGCTTTTCAGGGCCAAGCTTCAATCCCGAATACAAAAACATATCATGCAGCATATGATTTTGGGGTAGAAGGATCTAGTACATCCATCTAGCCCATTATTTGCTAAAGAAAGTGAATTTAGAATGGCATTATGGCCATTTTTTATAAAATTTTACTATTCACTATAAAATTTTGTGAAAGTAGGATTTTATGTTATTTTCACATTATTATTTATGCCTAACATGAAATGGATAAGAAATAATTGAAGATTGGGGTGGTGAGAGGAAGAATTTTGAAGATTTTCGGTGAAACGGGGTTTTTAAGCCCTGACGATTGAATACAAGGGTCGTGGTTGTCCCACGGCCCAAGGATTCACATTTACGAGTTTAGAATTGTTCAAAGAACGTCTCACCCCACTCACCTACAACCTAGGAGCTATTCGGGTTGCTTTACGCGACCCTAGATCCGCTACGGACTCGATCCCGCGATCGAAATGAATAGACTTCGCCTATTGGCGAATCTGGGATCCTAGAAGTATTTCTAGACCCTTCTCGCACCCACCTAAGTCAAAGAAAGCGACAGCGTGCGTCGCGTGACCATAACCCAATCCCGGTTTAATTCAAATCATGCTCTGATACCATCTGTAACATCCCGAAAATCGGGGGGTCGAGCAAAAACCCAACTCCCGAGTTCCAAAATGTTATTTATGCAACATAGATATGTATGATTGAATGTTGTCTATGATAACGCATTAAACATGAGTGAGATTAAGCTAGAACAACATATCATACTCCAGAGACAGTTAAATTAACAAGCGGAAGACTGTAATAGTATGTATAATATATATAAACTGTTGTATGTCTCCAGAGTGTGAATATATTACCAGGTTATACACATACATGTATACTTCAGAAGTAAATAAAATAAATATACATGAGGGCGCTAAAAATATAAAATGACAAGTGTCAATGTATCTAATCAACCTCCCTCTAATCCCGTCAATCAGAACACGCATAAAGGAGGAATCCTCCTCCTCATTATTAAGTCCAGCTCCGTCTCCCAGGCCGCGCCATCATCTGCAATCACAAAAGGGACTGGTGGGTGTCCGGAAACATCATCCCGTAACGTGGGAGTGAGTAGCTAACTCAGTGGAATAATAGAGCAAGGATTAACATGTTCTCAAATCAATCATGCGATAATAGTAAAGCAATAAATCAAACAATCCTAATACTGTTGTTAATGCAATATGACATGACGTGATGTATGCCCTCACCGACGATCTCCCTCATACGGCAACATCTTACGACCGCGGCATGCCACACTCCCTAAAGTGCTCCACATCTTCCAGGCACATGCAATGTTATGGTGATATGATTTCCAAGTTGTTATTAGTCCATTCAAACAGCAGGATTGGGAAACTAAGGTACCTCCCTTATATCAATCCCAACACAGATCCTGTCTAGGGTCGTCACTCCTAGTAATCTCATACGATGTATATTTTGTAGGTCGCTGCAAGGGCTGCCAGGGCTGTTGCTCGCACTCGTTGCACCGCTCCCCCATCACCTTATCAATACAGGCCTACTGTACTCTACTGCTACTGAAGGGTCGTCGCCTCCCGTAGACTCAGAATACGCTCGCGGTCACTACAAAGGACTCGTCGCCTGATCAGTGTAGGCCGACAGCTAGAATATAGTGTCCCATACCACCATAATCTGCTCACGAGACTAGGTGCTCACTGGTCACTACGGGGAGGTTTGTGGCCCCAGCGTAGGCCGACAGCTCGACCACGGTGTCCCATACCACCATACCCGGCTCATGAGTCTTCGTGGATCAAGGTACCATGGTTAACAGGGTTTACAATAGTAAGTTCAGTACCCTAGGTTCAAGCAGATATGACTCATGCAGGGTGAACATACAACGGCCAGTCGGGTTACTTGACGGGCTCGACTAGCACGAGTGCATCGCAAGTCGAACGACATGAAGTGCGTAAAACACTTCGCGTGGCCTAACCACTGCCGCCAACTCCAACACGACTCGCGTTCATCGACACGTCCTTCGTGGCCAAGATAAGATAACCACGAATTCTTTCGGTTACCGACTGCCTGGACTAGGCATAGTCCCAAACAATCATAGAATCACATCAGCAGTTGTGTAAGGGTAATGGAAATGAAATGCAACCATGTGAGCATGTTAACACATGTTATTATATACAACTTAAGCGAGTCTTCAAACACATGCCTTTCATACATATAATGAAATTATACATATCGCCAACATATAGGAAATCATCACCATCAGCGTATTAATTGAGAATTCAATCTTCAACTAAGTCATAAGAAAATCATCAAGCACATGTTATAACATACCACTTAAATGAATCATTAAGCACATGTATTTCATACATATAATGAAATCGTACATATGGCTAACATGTAGGAAATCATTCACATCAACATATTAATTGAGAAATCAATCTCAAACTAATCCATAACACCATTTAAGCCAATACATACTAATACAAGCATTTATACAAATACTTACACTACACACTTAAGTCTACATATAGTATGTCGATCCGACGTGCGCATTTAGGCGAATATCTTCGCCAAACTAATTATGCACGCATTCCTAACTTCCTAATGCGACAACAAACCATGTCAATCACATCAGCAAAATAAGAATGTAAACTGTACTTCCTACAAATGACTAAAATGCCCTAAATCTCATATTCTTCATTAATTTACGAAACAGGAAATGGAGAGCATGTTATACATGTCAAACGGCGTTGCCGTCAAGAATCTACTATTAAACGACATTGAAGGCTTTGGAAACAGTCAATCAAAGCGTCTAAAATCCGCACCTTGTCTCTTATGGATGAGTAAATTCGAACGGAGCGTATACGCTTCGTCTACGGCGAATAGAGAACCTGATTTATGAGATTTATCAACTAACAAGCTATGGAACTAAGGAAGCATCAAATCAGCAACTTTCTAGGGTTATTTCTTACCTCGAAATGCGGAGAAATCATCGGCAAAGTGATTGGAATACGCCGCTTAAGCATGTGCAGCAGCAGCAGGAAAAGCTCTCCCACCTTCTCTCGCAAACTCTCACTTTCTCTCTCACTCTAGCTAGAGTTTCTAACAAATTCGGATGGGTGAGAGAAGTGAGGGTTTCAACCCCTTTTATAAGCTTAAATGTGCCTAAAACAGGCTTGGGAACAAAGTATACTTGAGGTATATCCAAATCGGGGCTGTTTCGGTCCAAAAGGGCATTTCTGGTGGTCCCCTGGTCGAATGCGATCGGACTTAAGCTCATGCATACTGGATCTAGCATACATCAAGTTTTCAGTCCGGCAGGGTTCGCAGATCGCACGTGGCGGACCAGTTTCATTTCAGCGGTCACCGCACGTAGATCAGGGCTGGAAGTCTCATAATAATAAATAGAAATTTTTCCTGATCCGAGAGTGTAATCTGGATGAATTCTGATGGTCAGAACGCTTAATACTGACGTGTCAAGTCGTGTGCCAGATTTGAATTGAAATTCCAATTCTGTCCCTATTCGCGGTCTCTTCAGTCCGGGCTCAATGAAATAGTCTGTGATTATCGGTTTGACTTGATTTTTGAAATGATTGTCAAGTCCAGCTGGGCGGTTCTAACGGTCTAAGATAGGAAGTAACGGACTTTCGACACGCGGTCTAAATTCAATACAAGAATTCAAAGTGGTCCAGAGAACAAACCCGCTTAGAGTTTGATCCGAGGTTATAGAGTATTATGGAGTCATACGTTCTACTCGATTTGGGTCTTGTAGAACGTATTTAAAGTGATCAGGGACTGTTTCCGAGCTACTCCAGCGTTGCGCTAGCTAACTTACTCTAAATTTCCATAGGAATTAATCCTAAGTGGTTTCTTTGGCTATGAAATTGGGTTCTGAGCGATTTTTCAGGTGTTTTAGTTGACCCATTGCCTAAGGACGTCAAATCCCAGATTGGCCAAAATTCGGGGTGTTACAGTTCACCTCTAACCCTGGAGATTTACTGGCGTACTCCTAACCAGATGTTTATGCTCTCCACAGAGCAAGGGTCCACACAACGCACCTCGCACGTACACTCCCATCGGAGGCCTCCTTCGAGGACTTCAAATGGTAAGCAACACTTAAAACCCAATCTTAAAAAGGAATGATTGCAAGTGTCCTCTGGACTCTTAGTACTTACAGATAAGTTGATGAGTCCCTTTCAGCGTAATGATGAAGATCTCCTTCTTGTTGATGAAGAATCTTCAGCTCCGTTGATCCGCAACACAAAGATGTATATATGCTAGGCGTAGGTTGGGTCAAGGCTATGATGGAATACCACTCTCTGAAGATTTTCCTATAAGGAAGATAGAGAGGTTCCCATCATCTATGCATTCAAGGCATCCCAGCTTAATTATATGTCATTAAGGTAGTAGCTGAAGGATCCTTGAATGCGGAAGTTCATTCTTCAATCTACTCTATGAGATATCAATGATGAGGGTGGATTGGAGGACGAACTTCCTGAGAGAAAGGGCTTAGGTAAATGATAGGAAGGTTAAAACACTCTAAAGCACTCTCTACTTTCTCTACTAGCAATAAAGACTATACTCTCTATTTATAGGCAAAAGGTTCCAACGGATATAAACGGTCATATTTATGATAGAGTTCGATATCATCGAGCAGTCATCGATATGATCGAGTGCATACTCTCGATTGTATCGGCCGACCTGTCGATGATACAAACTCAATTGTCATTTCACTTTTGGAAACCTTCCGCCAACTGGTCGATGAGATCGAGACACACATCGATGTTATCAGATTTTGAACTCCTATTCCATCGAGTGATGGTTTGATCTATCGATAGGTGAAAAATAAGAGAGAAGCCTTGAAGAATTTTAGGATCACAGATATGATCGGGGAAACAGTCAATGTCATCAGAATTTGTACATCGATCATATCGGAGACCTTGTTGATGGGATCGATAAATCGTATAGATTTACATGTAAGCTTGTTGGACGATTTAAGTCCTGACTCGATCTAATCGACTTGGTCTCGATATGATTGATATATGAATATCGATTTATCGACAGGCACCCCGATCAACATTAAAAGCAACCTGAAATTCATGCTGGTGAGAACATGTGCCCCACAGTCGATATGATCGACTGACTCCCGATATGATCAATATTTGAGTTCGGATTGAATCAGACAGTCATCGATATATCGAAGCATATGTTAGTTTTCTTTAGAAAAAAAGGGGCGTCGAAAAGCAGTCTGTCGATTATATCGATCCACTTCAGATATGATCGATATTCGAATATCGATGATATCGACACTTAAGTCGATATATCGATAAATCGTCCAGATGATTGTTTTGATTGCTGGAAGCATTCTGTCCTGACTCGATTGTATCGATTGAGATACCGAGGACATCGATAGAGCTGGCCAATCATATCGAAGGGGTAATCGATATAATCGACAATGTAAGAAAAACTTCATTGATTTTCTTTTTCGATAAAAAGCTTTCTTACACAGAAACCCTAAGATGTTCTAGTTCTTTTTAAGGGTTTAATCACCTGGTGTTTTGGGACATGGGATGTGAGGCTATAATTTACCTTTTGGCGAGCTTCCACACGTCCAGATGAGGCAGACACTTGACTTGATCTTCTTATTAAGTGCTGTCGTCCGACTGACTCAACTTACAACGTAATTGACAAACCAGGGCACATAATAGGTGCACTTTCAGCTGTCCCACCAGAGACTAGCCTCCTTCTCAAACATATAAGTGACCAACTCCACCTGTTTTGCCTTAGTGTAGTGCAGCGGCTTCAACATCTTAGGGATGCGATCAAGCTAGTATTCGGCCTCCTCGGGCCTGTGAGTGCCTGCAAAAGTGGGAGGTCAGAAACGCTAGAAGTGTTTGAACAGACTACTAGCATTCATATTTCCAACAAGCTGCATAGATGGTGTAGGCGGGACCATATTCATGTTTTGTGTAGGGGCCCCTACAATTGTGGTCCAAAACTGCTACTGTTGTTGCATTAGGAGCATCATTTGCTCCAACCTATTAGGACGAGGAACCGCATGAGGTATGTGTGGCATCAAGGTAGATGCACAGTTCTATTCTGGAACCGATGGTGCACTAGGTGTTAGCCCATTGGTGAGGCCAGTGGCTGACTAAGAATCCGACATGGTGTCACTATCAGGGCCTAAACTAGGGTCCGTGTGGTTATCACTTAGGGGAGGTGCCCCGTCAAATGATCCACCAAGTGCGAGATGTGTAGTGCCCCAAGTGCTCTTAGGTGGCATTCCCTATATATAACATAGGGTGCAACACGTGTAAGGTTTCAAATGTCAACATTCAAATTTCCCAAGCATTTTACACATTCCAAATCAAAAGAAGCTTCATACATATCATTTAACCAAAATTGTCATAATACATGAGATGTAGCCTTACATGGATCATGACAGAAGATGCATGTGAGTTAACCTAATCAAAGCCTTAAAACTAACTACTAATATCCAACCAAGCCAACAAGGGCTATTACATAGAAAGCAAGGAACAAAACAACCCAAAAGACGACCACAACATATGACTAGTCGTCCGACTCTGGTGAAGGCGGAGGCGCTCCCTTGTCCTGCATATAGCACAAGAGAGCTTTCAAGGTGTGAGACATCTTCTTAAATTTCTATTTCATATAAGCCTGATTCTCTTCAAGCTTTTGCTTCAGTTAGGCATAGGTCTCCTTGACCTCATGTCTCAGGGCAGCCCAGTTCTCTTCAATTTGAACCATGCGGGCTTCTAAGGTAGCCCGATCATGGCGGTGCTTAGGTGCAGTAGTAGGAGATCCCTCATTAGAATCTCGGGCTTCCTCCTCTTCTTCCTCACTTCCTTCTTCTATTTCATTTTCTTCCTCTTCTTCATCATTTTCTTCCTCTTCACTTTCTGTCTCACCCCCATACTTATCGAGCCGGGCTTGACGTTGTCGAGGGACAATTCTCATATTGTTAAGCATAGCGTCATTAATAAAGTGAATCGGCGCAAGCTCATCCATGTTAAGTCTATAGCCGAACTCTCGAGCAATCTTATATATAAGTCGGCCAAATGGGAGTGAGACATCCTTCCTAACAGAGTCTGTGGTCTGGATTATCTGTAGTAGGGCGAACCTAGGCAGCCACAACTTGTCTTCCTACCCAGCTCTCTATAGGAAGTCCACCATCAAACGAGTGCATTCGATACGGCTGCCCCACCTAGGATACATATTGTATGTGAATATGTGGTGGAGTAGGCGTAAGTCTATCATCAACTTAGTCGATGGGAGGTAATTGCCTCGCTTCCATTGAACCAGTTAGCCACAAAGAAACTATGTGCATCGATCTCTTTCTCGCATACTCTTGAGACAAGATTCACTAGCATATACCTCGCCATGTGCATTTCTCATAATCTGGGCCATCACATTTATAGTGATTATTGCTTCCCGCCTTCCCACTGGAATAGTGAACTGTAGAGGCTCTAGTAGTGGATCCCGTATGTGGGCATAGAAGGCTCAGACAGTGCTCTCACATGCATGAGACTTACCTTCAAATATGGGACCCCACCCGAATTCCAATAGGTGGTCCATCATTGGGTATAGCCCAAATAACCTTTCGTTAGCATGTGCTTCAAACAAAACTTTACGGCCACGAAACTTACCTTGTCCAATGTCTGGACATAGAGCCCTCTTAAATGGAATCTAAGGATTGAGGACCCGCTTCGTCCTTCACTCACATTCGGCACTTGTACTTGTTTTGCACCCACTTTCTTCCTTGGACGGGTTGGGCAGCTAGGCCCAGCTTCATCTATAGACGCCCTTCTCTTTCCCATGAGAGAAAGGAGCATAGAGAGAGAGAGAGAGAGAATATGGTGGCCATTATGTCAAAGAGAGCCATATGGTTGGAAAGCTTACAAGGTGAGATAGGTTGGTGGGTTTTACGGTTTATGAGACACAAAGAGGGATTTGTGTGCTCAAATGAGAAGAAATAGGGAAATAGAAAGTGGTAGGTGATGGGTTTTGAGGAAAGTGGTGGAGATGGGTATATATTGCAGAAGAAGAAAAAGATATGAGAATGGAAGGGAGATTTGAGAAGAAAAATCATATTTTAGAGGGCTTGGAAGGGTTTAGAAGCTAGGGGGAGTGGTGAAATGAAGCATAGGAGGGCAAATAAGGTGGTCTCACACATGGGGGGACCCAAATGAGTGTGTGAGGGGCGGTGGTCTCCCCCTCCCGGGGTGTCAAAAATGTGTGGGGGACCCCCTGTGTCCCACCGTTTCCACTGGTTTGGGCCCCCGTGTCTGTTTAAAGTCTTTTCGGGTTCCATCTTGCACATTTCACACTTTCTGAGTCATTTGAGTGTGGTATTCACCGAATCATCATACAAACACGCCAATTGGTGGTCGAAAAAGGAATTGGGATGATTTCACATGGTCATAGATGCATACGGGTCACATTTCAATGGTCAGTTTCGCTCATTGGTGAAACTTGGGATACTACGATCATTTCTACATTTTTTACCCCCTCCTAAGTGAAAGTATACTAGTGTGCATCGTGTTACCATAACCTAGCTCTAGATTAATCCAAATCATGCTTTGATACCAACTTGTAACGCCCTAAAAATCGAGGGTCGATCAAAGGCTCAACTCCTAAGATTCGGTGCATCACTTATGCAACATAGATAATGATGACTAAATGTTGTCCATATTAGTGCATTAAACATGAGTGAGATTAATTTAAAATAACATATCATAATCCAGGTGTAATTAAATTAAGCAAGCAGAAGACTTAAGTACTTGAATTATAACATAAAAGTGTTTCATCATCCGGAGTATGAATCTGTTCCAGGCTGAATATATGCAAGTGTTTGTCCAAAATTTACAAAATATCAAAATGTAGCTATCCAACTAATCCTAGTAACCCAATAATCCCATTGAATCAGAATAAGGTCTGCAAAGACCCACCTGATAGCTGAATATAGGAGAATTACTCCTCTTCATCCATGAAGTCCATTTCAGCTACATAGGCTCCATCCTCACCTGTATCTATAACAGACTCTGGTTGGTGTTTTAAAACACCATCCCAAAATGGGAGTGAGTGATGAACTCAATGGTATTATAAGGCAAAGGTTAACATGTTATCAATTCAATCAAGTAGTATTGATAAAGCAATACAACAATCATATCCTTAGTACTCTTGTTAATGCAGGAATGATATGTGTAATAATACATGCCCTTGCCTACACTCCCTCAGTGACATCATCTTACGATCGCACATGACAAACTCCCTAAACGTGTGCTTCCTCGCCAAAGCACATGCAATGCTGTACATGGTCGTGTTAGCCAAGTAATTTATTAAACTCATTCTCACAGCATATTCAGGAAGCTAAAGTACCTCCCTTTATATCACTTACCCAAACAATGATCCATCTAGGGTCATCAATCCTAGTTAATCACATACGGTAGGTAAGTTATAGGGCATCGCCCCTGATGAAAAGTAGTGGATAGGTAAGTTCACGAGTTCACACTCGAGGTCACTATGAAGAGACTCGTCACCTCAGTGTAGGCTTGATTTATACTCTAGGTCACTATGGGAGGCTCGTCACCTGAACATAGGTCGATAGCTCGAATACAGTGTCCCTTACACCATCATATTCAGCTCACGAGTTTGGATTACTCACCGATCATTACAAGAGGCTCATTACCCTAACTTAGGTCGACAGCTCGACCATGGTGTCCCATATAAAACCATGTCCGGCTCATGAGTTTTAGCGGATCTTGGTATCATGGTTAAATGGGCTTTACATTGGTAAGTGATACCTTAGATTCAAGCAGTAGTGTCCATACATGATAAACACATAAATAGGCCAATCAAGTTTTTTGACAAGTGCGATTGGTACGAGCGCACGCTGAGTTAATCAATATGGAGAGCATAAGCACTTTACGTGGCCTAACCACTGTCGAGAACCACCATACGACTCGGATTCATCGAACATATCTCATGTGACAAAACTAGTTCGGCCACCTCATCGAGAATCGCTGCCGATTGCTTGGACTACATAGTAGTCCCAATCATATTCAATTACAATAGGGAATCACGTATGTCACTCATATCAGCATCTAGCAAACAATACAAACATAAATCTCATTTAAGCATTTTATCAAACACATTCGACAAGTTGACATACATATGCATTTCATCCATAAATTATATAGTGACAAATTTACAATACATGAAGATAACTATTCATATGATTAAGGAAACTAAGAATCATGTCTTAATACACTTAATGAGTACAATCCATCAATAAAATCCCATTCAGACATTTTAACAAACACTTAGATTATACATTTCCAAATATATAGGCTAGACTTGTTACGACCTGAATCATAGCAATTCATTTCACAACATCAGTTATAAAGTATATAATACAGATGTATCTAAGATTAGAACTTACTATAAACATAAATTAGGGTTTCACATTCATTCAAACATTTCAACAAACACATATAATGCATTTTTATATTCACATATTTCACACATGTATAGTAAAAAATGACGTAGCTAATATCATATGGCAACAATCAAGTCAAGCATAAATCATTGTTGACATTGAAAGCCTTGAAAACCATATCCTAAATGTTTATAGTCTGCACCTTTCATTGGTACGCCCATTACGAACTTGGTTTGTACACTACGTTCTCGTCTATAGCACAACAACTACCTAAATTATGAAATAGGTTAGCTATTTCATCGATTTCTCTATTTGAATTCCTAAAATAAAATTAGGGTTAGGATTTCTTATCCAAGTCGAAGCTAGAATTGATGGTGTAACGATGGTGAGGAGATGATTCAGTACGTGGAGTGGTGGGAGTGAATCCCAGCAACGATCTCTCTATCTCACTCTCTTCTCCTCACTCTTTTCTCCTCTTGTCTCCTCTCTCCCCTAGGGTTAGAGAAATTCTTATGGAATGAGAGAGGGGTGGTTTAAGATCCTTAAATTGGCCCAGAACTAGTCCAAATGGCCCCAGGGCCATGGTATACTTAGGGCATAGCCAAAAGGTGTCCATTTCAGGCAAATAGGACTCATCCGGAGGCCCATTACTCACCTATGTCATGGAGTAAGTTCCCTGACCATGGATCTAAGCCAGGTTATGATTTCGGTCTGATCAGATTTGTGGATCACCCGTGGAGGACCTGTATCAGTTCAACAATCATCGACACTTGATCATGGCCACCAGTGTACTGACATGTGCAAGGAAATTTCCCTGATCTAAGGGTTTAGTTTAGTCAGAATCTAACGGTCTAAAATCTTCAATTTCTCCCATAAGTGAATGGTCCAATTTACTTAAGTTTGATTTCATTTCCCAAAGATATTCGCGCTTCTCAGACACTTCGTTCCAGGCTCAAGTTGTGCATTTCTGGATACTACTTGGGCTCGATTCCCGTGATGGTTGTTAAGCCCAATAAGGTAGTCATAACTTTATAGTTTCACGGTAATTATACTTCTGACACGTGGTCCAGGTCCAATATGGGGTTGCGATGTGCTCCCGAGAGCAATTGGGTTTTGAGATTACTCCTAGGTTCTAGAGTAATGTTGAGTTAACGATTCTAATAGTTTTAGGTCTTGCAGTTCGTATAGATAGTGATTTAAGATAATTCACTGATTAATTTAGTTAATTACTTAATTTAATTTTTGTCTAATTTCTAAAGGATTCGCTCATTAAGGATTTCCACATGAGGTAGTACTCGGATCTTTGTACGGATTTTTTCGAGCCGTTACATTTGTAAACCTTATAGATTTTATGATATAGGATAAGATTGAATGTGAAAGAGTATGCAGGAACACCTAGTCTTGGATGAGGACAATTTGACTTTAAAGGTGAGGGATTTTCCTTTAACTTCCCATAATTCGAGATCGTTCCCTCCCATATTTTAAGACCTTCCTACAAATAACTAATAATCCCACCATCCATAGCGTGACCTTTAAAGATAGCGACATAAGAAAGATTTACATGGCCTTTCAGAAATTACGTGATGATTTTATCCTTTATGCTTTCTTTAATTGAGTTGATGCATTTTATTTACAATATATCCTGCCTTTACCTGCTCTCAAAATTCCATTACTGTCCTTTTGTTTTCATTTTAAATTGATATCATCAATTGTTGGTGTAAATGCAATTGTATAAATCAGCACCCGTAGTATTGTTAAATTTTGTTGTGCCAAAAAATTTAGTATGTGTATCATGTTTTGCATTGAAGTGATCAGGTTCATACTTTTTAAAGTTTTCTGCATCTTCGTCGAACTTGCCTACATCTTCAAGTGAAGAGTGTTGAAGATCATGGTTTCAAGCATAAGTTTAAGAACTAAGACTCATGAACTCAAGTTTGAACTAAGAGTGTTGAAGATCATGGTTTCAACCCGCTCGAGTATGGGGCTTTTTATTATGCAAAAAACACTTTTTCTTCATTTGTTTCATCTTCCCCAACCAGCCCAACCACGACCGATCAAACCCACCTTCGATTCCATCATGGTTAGTGCATCTTTTTCGATTTCCTTGTAGATTTAAGTTCTTTGCACTTCCATTTCCTTATTTTTGTAGTTTATTTCAAGGTTTATGGTAGTTTATTGGGTTTTCTTGCTAAAAATCTAATTTACTAGAAACCTATCTTTCCTTTCTTGCATTACTTATATTCCTTGTCTTTCTTGTGCAATAGATAGTAGAAATAAGAAGCGAGCCTCTCGTGGTCCCTCTTCTTCTTGTTCTGCTTCAATCATGGTGTGTCATCTTCAGTCACCCGAAGAGGATCCCGAGTATGTGTGGGATATTCGTCTATGCAATTTGATTGTTTAATGGACGGTCAACTCTAATCATTTGGAACCGCTTGGTATTGTTCCCCTCCTTCAATATGTAGGTTGGGCTAACATTTTAAATTAGGGCGGTCCGACATACTATTCCATTGCGCAGGCCATGTTTGCTTGCAATAGTGACTTCTCTGCAAAGAATCTGACTTTTACTATTACAATCAGATAAGGTCCTATTAATGTGGACCATCACTTAATATCTGGATTGATGGATCTTCTAGTTAATGATGATCGTATTCCTATTTCTTCTCTTGTGGCAAGACCATCTGAGTTTGAAAAATGGATATTAACTAGAGTATTATACAACATGGATGTTGATTGGAACTTAGGTGTGGCGCTCAGTTCCAAATATATGTTACCCAAATATAGGATTCTCCATCAAATTTACATCTCTAATGTTTATCCCAGGTCTAGTAACAAGACTGAGCTTACTTCTTTCATGGCTCGCATCCTTCACTCTATTGTTACCAGTCTTCCTGTATGTCTTCCATCACTTATCTGTTACATCATTATTCAGTTTCGTCTCCATCCGGGTCATAGTGATATTCTTTTTACCTATCTTATGATTGCTCTAGCCACCCATAGTCTTGTGGTTATGCCTAATGTAGAAGTTCACATTAACCATCTTCCCTTCAACAACTTGAACATAAATAAGAAGAATCTGAGGTTTGCTCCTAGCGAAGTTGAGGTGGGTGCAAGAGGAGCTACTGAAGTAACTGAAGATGAGGATGTTTTGCCTCCTGATAATGTTAATATGGATGACTTATTTGATGAGATTGATGAGTTAGACAATGCGCCTGATCTAGATTTCCAGCCTTCTGACTTTGATGAGTATTTGCAATCCCTTGAGGAGAAGGTAGAAGGTCTGGATGTGTCCCAGGAAAATTAATTTAAATACATGCACAAATATCTGGTTCTGATTAGTTTTTATTTTATTCTGGATATGTATTAATACTTTCTACTTTTGGATTTATGTTAGGATCATGTGTGTTGAGATATTTATTAGATATACTTTTACTTTTTAGTATGTAGACATAATATTGTGCATTAAGTTTATATTTTTCTTATCATGGCGATATTTCCTATCATATTTCATTTACTTCTCTTTATATATCTTTCCTTTGTCTTATTGTGACAAAAGGAGGGAGAAATTGTAGAGATGTGTGATTGTGGAAGTGTAATATGTAGATTTATTTTTTTTTACGGGTTCTTCAAATCACCTCTTGTCACATCTCAAACTCGAAAACCGGGCTCACAAAATTTTTGATCACCGAATCCGGCACCGACAGCCTCCGTAGTACCCCATTCTTAGCTCCCGACACCCATATACCAGGTTCCGATCCTAGGATGCTATAAGGAGGATTTCTAATATCCATTTGATTCGTAATGAGCATAACATAAGCATAACCCACGAACAATAACCACAAGAACACCATCACAAAATTCATTATGATCAAAAACTTTTAAGTACAATGCGTCTGAAGATAAATACAAGATAATGCAAATAACGGAAACTCCAAAAGCTCAACTGTATGCTCCTGCTGCTACTATGCTACCGCTGCGTCCTGGCATCACCTGCACGCATCAATCGTGCATAAGCTTATAGAAAGCTTAGAGGGTGGTGTAAGTGTGTGCATAATATAAGCGTGCTCAGAATGTAAGGTCAGAAAAATGTGAAATCATGCTGATGAATACATGAATCCAATCAGCCATACCAAGGCTACGCGGTGCAAGATATGAATGCGAGATACAACTCAAGCATGTCAATCCTCATTATATATCAGTACAGTTCTCATTTTGGATAATCACCGGGGTTTAGTACACTCTACGCCAACTTACCGTTCTTATTCGAATGCACAACTGGGAGAGCGGAAGAGACCTCACTATCCGCCTGCCAATATCGGGCCCGGCTCGTCAATAGCGGACTGATTCCTCAAGCTGGTCAAATTCAACCTAGAAGTTGCCCCCTCACTTAGGCGGGTAAGGTCACACCCCTTTCCAACTGATCGTGACATAGTGGGAGACGCGGCGTACTGGTATCGACCATCGCGCACTCATGTATCCACTCGGTCTCGATGTTGGAGTCATCCTCTGGTACCATCGGGTTTAGGGATTTTCACCAAGGGACATCTATGGTGCCCGTATGCTAGAACCAAACATTTTTGGTATCCATTCCAGCCACCCATGATGCGTCAGTGGAGGCTTTGGCCCTGATGTCGTTAGGGCATACAATAACTATAATCATACAAATGTGTGCATGAGTCACACTACCATTCATGCAACAGTCCTACGTGTACCATGCGCTCATGTAGGGTAACTCCGCCTATCAGGGAGCCCACAAACAGTCTGTCGAAGGCATATGCAATGATCAATCACTCCCCATATCAGTCATACATATGATGCGTATGATCATGAATCATGGATCTATACTAAACATGTATATAAAGATGGGCTTTATGTATAACGAAGATGGGCCTAGTCGGCTACTCACTATAAGTACGGACCTACCAATGGGCCTTAAGGAGAGTGACAATGCGGACATTTAACCAACATTATCCCTACAATGTGGGCGTCAAACCATCATTGCTCCCAAGGCTCGGCTCGCCTTAAATATCATTAAATAAATCATGGCGGAATCACACATTACAATGTGCCTTAGGTACATCCCATTGGGCCTCAAATACATCAAATGGGTCGTATCTCATGGGCCTTATATTCATCAAGTGAGCCATCTCAATGAGCCTCACTAATGGGCCTTAGGTACTTTGTAATGGGCCATCACCCATGGGGCTTAGAATGCATTAAAATGAGCCCAATCACATAAGCTTTATGTGTATCAAATGGCCTAATCACATAGGCCTTATATATATCAAAGTGGGCCTCAACAATGGGCCACAAATACATCAAATGGGCCTCATAACGTGGGCCTAATATATCAAGATAGGCCCCAACAACGGGCCTATAAACACATCAAGATGGCCTACATACATGGAACCATATATACCAAAGTGAGTCTCATGTGAGGCTCGCCATAATGTTTATTTTCCTATTCAATCTGTTGATACGGTCTTATAAATACGGGGCCCGCCAAAATGTCTATTTTCCAGCCAACCTATTGATATAGTCACATGGACCAAGGGGCTCGCTGTAACGTTTATTTGCAATCCAACTGTTCATAAGGTGACGTGGACCAGGGCAGAGACCACTGTAATATTTATTTGAATCCAATCTGTTGGTAAGACCATGTGTACACGGGGCCAATTGTGATATTTATCTACTATCCACCCTATTCATAGGGCCACACGGTCAGGGAGGGGGTCCAATGTAATATTTATTTGCCAAACAACCTGTTCATAAGGTTACAAGGGCCAGGGGCCCACGGAGATGTTTATTTCCACCCAACCTGTTAATATGGTCACGTGGACTAGGGAGCCCATCGTGATATGGTTCACAAATCCAGACCACCCATTAGGTGTGTCCCGCTTGGCTGAGGGGTCAAACCAAGTTTCAGCTGCATCCAAATTTTAGGTAGGCCCCACCAAGTGATTTTATATGTTTGAGGCATGTCTACACACCATTTTAGATGGTATGGCCCACCTGAGCTCCGTATACGGCTGATTTTTGGGATTCCCATAATTTAAAGGGGACGCTTCAAATGCATGGTGTTGATGTTTGAAACGCAGCATGGTGGGACCCATAGGTGGGCCGTGAGGGCCAGCCTTACCCGTTCGCCCGTCGCACTCAGCAAGCAGGCGCCGCTGCTATTTTTTTATTATTCTTTTTTTTTCCTAGGTGGGAACCACATTAACCAGATCTACCCTGTCCATTGTATGTGTCCCATAAAATTATAGGTCCAAATCAAGTTTCAGGTAGATCCAAGCATCTTATGGACCCCAGCAATCATTTTCCCAAGTTTTAACAGAAAATACTAGCATTCTTAATGCCACGACCTACCAGATAATTGGATCGGTCTCATTTTTCGGATCAACGCCTAAAATGATCTGAGGAAGAGGGTGGATGGCTTGGATTAATTACATGCATCAAGGTGGTGCCTGCATGAGTGGTGCACCCCATGCTTAGTACACCTACGTCACTTAACACTTCACTGTGAGTACACACCCCATGTCTGTGCATGCACTCCATGTTAGCCAACCACGCCCATGGTTGCACATCCAGCGTCCCTGGACGCTGGACAATGTTGATATAACACATGCACCATGGTGGGTCCCACATGTACGTGGCCCACCACCATGCATATATACATATATTAATATAATATTAATATAAAATAAATATAATATATTATATAGCATGTAAGACTTCCCACCATCCTAAAAATGGACGATGGATTTTGCCTAAAATGTGGTGGGCCACACCATTGATGAATGGAGTGGATTAAACATGATTTGGTGGGGCCCACTTCATTTTAGGAAGAGGAAAGAGAGAGAGAAAGAGAGAAAGAGAGGTATGGTGATAGAGAGGAGGGACCTCGCCACTATGGGCCCTCCATTAATACAACACAAACATTAAGTGGGTCCCACAACAAGTGGGCCCTTAAAGATAAGATTTCAACGGTGGATCACCCACCTCTAAGCCTTCTCCTTGCTCCCTTAGGCTTGTATGCACCTATGCTCGATGTTTAACGGTGGATGATGAAGTCTTGATGGTGTAGATGAGAGATGAGAGGGTGGGCCACACTTGTGATTTGGGAGAGAGTTGGGGAGGCTTGGACATATGAAGTTTTTGGTTGCTTGGGAGAGTGTTTTGAGAAATTAGGGAGAGAGAGAAATGATGGGATTAAAGGGATGGATGGAATGGTGAGTGTAAGGAAAAGAGATGAGAGGTATGGGGGAGTTTGAATTTTTTTGTAAAAAGAGGATGGGTTTGTTTGAAAAATTATAAAAGAGGGATGGTGAGGGTAGAGAGAGTTGACTTTTGAGAAAAGGGAGGGATGGGTTGCATGTACTTGGGTAAGGCTTGTACTTGACATTGATTAATGGGACATCTCATAGAGATTCCCTCGTAATTCGCAATGCACGGTATTTTCTTTGAATTGAACGCTGGCCTGCATCTTCTACCTTAGGTATCAGGTCGGTGCGTGAGTCACGGTGTTAAAACTGCGGTGACGATGCGGTCACTAAGGTATAAGTTTCGATTTTAACCGACTTTGGCATACAGTTCTCGGTTTAGGATTGCGCATAAATGTCACAAACGGGTTGAGGATTGCCGAATTTCGATCGGAAGGACCGCGGAGGCTAAGGGAATGGTACGGACTAGGATACGGATCTTACAACTCTCCCCTCCAAATAAAAATTTCATTCTCAAAATTTTCATAGTCATCGTAAGAAAACATAACTCATAATAAAAGGGAAAATAAAGCATCATCATATAAAATCGGAGATAGTATACAAGATACCATATATGATCAATTATCAAAGAGATGGAGATAGCGCTCTTGAATCTCAGCCTCGCGCTCCCAAGATGCCTCATCAATAGAATGGTGACCCCACTGAACCTTCACCAAGGGGATGACCTTAGTCCGAAGGACCTGCTCCATGCGATCAAGGATACGAATTGGCTGCTCAATGTAAGAAGCGTCCTCACAAACCTCTAGTGATTGCCAATCAATAACAGGAACTACGTTTGACCCACACTTCCTCAACATAGAGACGTGGAAAATGTTGTGGTCGCCAGACAACTGAGATGGTAAGGCAAACCGATAGGACTTAGCGCTAACACGCCCAGTGATCTTAAAAGGTCCTATAAATCTCGGGATAAGCTTGTCATTTGCTTCAAATCAAACCACGCCGTTCATGGGCGAGACCTTGAGATACACATGGTACCCTACATCAAACTCCAAAGGACAACGCCGGTGATCAGCAAAACTCTTCTGCCTGCTCTGAGCTGTGCGTATCCTCTGCCTGATGATATCAATAGCTTCTGATGTCTCCTGCACAAGCTCGGGACCTAGGAGATGCCGCTCTCTAACCTCGGTCCAACAACTCAGAGATCTGCACGGTCTTCCATACAATGCCTCAAAAGGAGACATGTCAATGGTCGCCTGATAATTGTTGTTGTATGCGAAATCAGCCAATCGTAGATGCTCATCCCAGCTACCCCCGAAATCAATTGCGCAGGCCTAAAGCATATCTTCAAGTATCTGATTAACCCTCTCAGTCTGGCCATCGGTCTGCGGGTGATACGCGGTACTAAGCTGCAAATCAGTGCCCATTGTTCTCTAAAAGATCCTCTAAAATTGAGACGTGAACCTTGGGTCTTGGTCAGAAACTATCGAGACTGGAACGCCGTGCAGTCTTACTATCTCCTCAACAAATAGCCTGGCAAGCCGGTCCGTATGTTAAATCTCACGGATCTTAAGAAAATGTACCGACTTCGTCAGATGGTCCACGATAACTGAGATAACATCATGACTGCGCTGAGTCCTCAGAAGACCCATGATAAAATTGGTAGATACATGCTCTCACTTCCACATCAAGACGCTCAACGGCTGCAACAGACCAGGAGGTCTCTGATGATCGGCCTTGACACGCTGGATGTGTCACACTCGGCCATAAAACTGGCTATCTGGCGTTTCATCCCTGTCCAAAAATATTATCTCCTCATTTCATGATACATCTTCGTCGAGCCAGGGTGGATAGAAAACCATAATCGATGTGCCTCGGTCAGAAGATCTCTACGCAACTCAGGAATATCCGGGACACATAATCAGTCTCTAAAGCGAAGTCCACCATCAAAACCAATCTGCCAATCTTTTTGACTCTCAGATGCTACTCTGCTCGGTAATCCTGCAACAACTCATCTGTCTGCTGAGCCTTAATCACCCTTGCTACAAGAGAGGGTTGAATCAACAGGCTCGATAGCTGAACGATAGAAGACTGTAGACCAAAATTAAAGTCGTACTCTGCTATATCCTCGAGCATCCTCCACTCCTGAATCATCATATGTGCCACTAGGCCTCGTGGCTGATGGCTAAGGGCATCCGCCACCACGTTCGCCTTGCCTGGGTGGTACTGGAGGTTAAAATTATAGTCTTACTCTGCTATATCCTCGAGCAGAGTAAGATACTTCAAGCTCTTGTGATCGGAGAAGAGCTCGAACCTAACCCCATAAAGATAATGTCTCAACACCTTCAGTGCGAAGACGACTGTTGTCATCTCCAAATTGTGTGTGGGGTAGTTCAGCTCATGGACCTTGAGCTAATGAGACGCGAAGGCTACTGGCCTGTCGTGCTGCATCAGGACAGTACCTAAACCAATACAGGAGGCATCAGTAAATACAACGAATCCATCACTCCAAGAGGGAAGAGTGAGGATAAGAGTGGATGTCAGACGGTCCTTTAGCTCCATGAATTCCTGCACACATGCGTCAGTCCAAACAAAATCTACGCCCTTCCGAGTCAGCCTGGTCAACGAGACTGCAATATGAGAGAAGCCCTCAATGAAACGTCGTTAGTATCCCGCTGAACTAAGGAAATTGTGGATCTCAGACGTAGTCGTGGGCTGGCCCCACAGACGTACTACCTCAACCTTCGAGGGGTCCACTGTGACACCCTCCCTCGTCACCACCTGTCCTAGAAATCTCACCTCCTCCTGCCAGAACTCACACTTCTCCAGCTTCGCATACAGCTAGAGGGCATTGAGGGTCTGCAATGCAATCTCCAGATGCTACATATGGTCCTCATGGGTCCTCAAATATATTAGAATGTCGTCGATGAAGACCACCACAAAATGATTGAGATATGGATGGAAGACCTCGTTCATCAACTGCTGGAAGACTGCAGGTGCATTGGTCAGTCCGAAGGACATGACCTGAAACTCAAAATGACCATAACGAGTCCTGAAAGCCGTCTTCGGAATGTCCTCCTCTCGGACTCGAATCTGATTATAACCGGAACGCAGGTTAATCTTCAAAAAGAACTATGCACCCTGCAGCTAGTCAAACAAATCATCTATTCTCAGGAGCGGGTACTTGTTCTTGATCGTGACCCGGTTGAGCTCTCAGTAATCTACGCAGAGCCTCAACGAGCCATCCTTCTTCCTGACGAAGAGTACCGGTGCTCCCCAAGGAAAACTGCTTGGACAAATGAATCTAAACTCACGCAACTCGTCCAACTGTCACTGCAGCTCACGCAACTCCATTGGTGTCATACAGTATGGGGCCTTCGAGATAGGAGCGGTACCAGGCACGAGGTCAATCTAGAACTCAATATGTCGATGAGGCGGCAACCCTGGAATCTCCTGAAACACGTCGGAGAAATTATAAACAACTGGAAACTGACCAATACAAGCGACGACAGGCTCCTCAACAGTGCAGGACATCAAGCATGACAACAGCTCTCCTCTGGGCTCGGAGGCGAACTGGAACTATGGTAAGCCTGGTATGTAGAACGTGACTGTCCTCAAGGAACAATCCAAGATGACGTAGTACTCAACAAGCCAATCCATGCCCAAAATAACGTTGAAGTCTGACATCGGCAGCACGTACAAGTCAGCGGGAAAAAAGATATCACCGACCAGAACAGGGCAAGATGAACAAAAATGGCCCAATACTGTGGTCTTTCCTAAGGGTGTCGATACGGTCAATCCCTCACTAGAAGACTCTGTCGGTAATTCAGTCGATCAGAAAAAATCCTCAGACATGAATGAGTGTGAAGCACCGAAATCAAACAGTACATGTACGATGCATGAAGAGACTGGAAGCATACCCTCTACGACTCCTTTAGAAGTTTGTGGGTCCTTCTGAGCCGCATAGAATCTAGCCTGAGCCGACTGGGGAGGTTCCTGTCCCCTCGGAGGGTGCTGCTGCTACTGATGTCGCTTAGGCGCTCGAAACTGCTGTCTCTGCTGCTGTGGCCTCGAAAGCTGGTGCTGCTGCTGAGGGGGCCTCAGTGGTGAATCTGCTGTCGCTGCTGCTGCGGAGCTTACTGCGGTACTCTTGGCTATTGCTGTGGAGGCTGTTGTGGTGCTCTCGGCTGCTGCTACCAAGGTCGGGGACACTCCCACCTACGGTGTCCTATCCCATCGCATCCATAGCAAGTGTCAGAAAGCTGTCTCTGAGGTGGTGCCACTGGGGGTGCCGATAGTGCTACTCGTGCTTTGGCGGATGGATGACTCCTATATCTCTGTGGTCGTCGATGCTGCTTTGAGCTACTGGAGGGGGCCTACCTCTTCTGACCCCTCCTCTTATCTCGGTCGACCTGCGTGCTGGCCCACTTAGTCTCATACATCTGAGCTCTCCGCACTACTGCCTAAAAAGTCGGGAGCTCATGCCAAATGACACGGCCTCGAAGACCGTAACATAAGTCGTTCTCAAAACGGTGAGCCTTTCACCCCTCATCATTAACCATATATGGCGCAAATCTCGATAGCAGTACAAAACAGGCTGCGTACTGTGCCACAATCATGTCCCCCTGCACCAGAGTCTCGAACTCCAATGCTCTCTTACATCGAATGTGGTCAGGAAAGTACTGCTCCTCAAATCGATCTACAAAATCATCCCATGTCCAGACGAAATTAGGCCCTACAACTCGTGTAACGGAGGTCCACCAATGCTCGGCCTCACCCTGGAAAAGAAATACTGCTAACCGGACTCACTGTTGGGTCGTGCAAGCCATAGTATCGAAGATCTTCTCCACATTGAAGTGCCATCTCTCGGCTACAGTCGGGTCTGACTCGCCCTGGAAATGCGAAGGATCGAGCAGTCTAAACTCACGAAGAAGAGCACTCGTGCGCTCCTACTCTGCCTGCTCAGGCGAAACAACTGGGCGCCTGCCCTGCCCCTGAAGCACAGTAGTCACAGCCTACAACATCTGCTGTAACTGTGAGGCACTCACAGGCATAGTCGGATCCACGCCGACATCAGGTGGAGGAATGTCATCCTCAGGCAAGGGAGCAGGGATCTCTGGCAGTGGAACGGGAGGCACAGGTGGTAAAGATGGAGCCTCATGAGGTGGTGTGGGGTGCGCTTGGGTTGCTCTTCTGGGCGGCATGTCCTATAGGAAAGAATAATGACGCCAATCAATCTTAAGAATTGCGCGTTAGGGAATTCAATCAGAAGGTTTCGCACTCGAAACCTAATCGTCCTAAACTCATAGCAAACATGTGATGTTGTTCTCGGTTATTCCCAAGTTATACTCTGATACCAACTTCTGTCACTCCCCAAACTTGAAAACTGAGCTCACTAAATTCTCGATCACCAAATCCGGTGCCAACAACTTCCGTAATACCCCATTCTCGACTCCCGGCACCCATATACCAAGTTCTAATCCTGGGATGCTATAAGGAGGATTTCTAATATTCATTTGATCCGTAATGAGTATAACATAAGCATAACCCACCAACAATAACCACAAGAACACCATCACAAAATTCACTATGATAAAAAACTTTTGAGTACAATGCGTCTGAAGAGAAATACAAGATAATGCAAATAACGGAAACTCCAAAAGCTCGACTGTATGCTCCTACTGCTACGGCGGTATCTTGGCGTCACCTGCACACATCAATCATGCATAAGCTTATAGAAAGCTTAGAGGGCGGTGTAAGTGTGTGCACAATATAAGCGTGCTCAGAATGTAAGGTCAGAGAAATGTGGAATCATGCTGATGAATACATGAATGCAATCAGCCGTACTAAGGCTATGCGGTGTAATATGAATGCTATCGGCCATATCCAGACCATGTGATGCGAGATACAACTCAAGCATGTCAATTCTCATCATATATCAGTACAATTCTCATTCTGGATAATCATCGGAGTCTAGTACACTCCACGCCAGCTTGTCGTCCCCATCCGAACATACAATTGGGAGAGAAGAAGAGACCTCACTATTCGCCTGCCAATATCGGGCTCGGCTCGTCGATAGCGGACCAATTCCTCAAGCTGGTCAAACTCAACCTAGAAGTTTCCCCCTCACTTAGGCGGCTAAGGTCACACCCCTTTCCAACTAACCATGACACAGTGGGAGACGCAGCCTACTAGTATACGGCCATCGCACACTCATTTATCCACTCGGTTTCAACGTTGGAGTCATCCTCTGGTACCATCGGGTTTAGGGATTTTCACCTAGGGACATCTATGGGGCCCGTATACTAGAACCAAACATTTTTGGTATCCAATCCAGCCACCCACGATGCGTCAGTGGAGGCTTTAACCCTGATGTCGCTAAGCCATATAATAATTATAATCATACAAATGCAAGTGCATGAGTCACACTACCAGACATGTAACAGTCCTAGTGTACTATTCGCTCATGTAGGGCAACTCTGCTTATCAAGGAGCCCATAAACAGTCCACTGAAGGCATATGCTATGATCAATCACTCCCTACATCAGTCATACACATGATGCGTAAAATCATGAATCATGGATCTATACTAAACATGTATATAAAGATGGGCTTTGTGTATAACGAAGATGGGCCTAGTCGGCCTACTTAGTACAAGTACGGACCTACTATAGGCCTCAGGGAGAGTGACAATGCGGACATTTAACCAACATTATCCCTACAATGTGGGCGTCAAACCATCATTGCTCCCAAGTCTCGGCTCACCTTAAATATCATTAAATAAATCATGGCATGCGTTCATTGCTCCCTAGGCTCGGCTCGCCTTAGAATGCATCACACGAACCATGAAAGAAGTCAACTTAGTTTTATTACCGGACCGAGGATGCAGATTTGAAATGAAAAAAAATGATGTAACACTCTATATCTAGGTAACAAATACTTTGAAGGGAGAGTATTCCCTTTGTATGTCCATTGCACATTAATTTTGCATAAGTCTCTTGTTAACATGCGTTTTTCTGATTCAGATGGTTTGACTATAGAGAATGAATCGGAATACCTTCATCATTAATGGGTATATCCATAATACCCGATATCAAATGACGGTCTACTTTAAATTTCCCTTCTCTAGTATCAATTGAAAAAGTTAAGTTGTCAAGGGAGAATTCTGAGATACATGCAACAATTATCAAAGACTGGTATGTAGGCCCACCCTAAAGAAAAATGTTAGCCCAGACAACAGATTCAAGGAGAGGGACAATACCATATGGAGTAATGTGATTGAGATCAGCGATATGCTCAACGATAACATTACGGACATGCAAATCCCGTACACCTTGAGGATCATCTTCGGGTGACCGAAGGTGCCGTTTTGTTATCAGTGTAGATCTAGATGAGGATGGACCACGAAAAGTTTTCTTCTTCCCTCTAGCATCCATCTTCAACAAGATAAACTAAGAGCAATAGAAATGCATAAAAAAAAGGATGGGTTTTCTCTAGATCAACAATTTGAGAAGAAACCCTTGAAAAATCCAACAAAAAGATGAAACCAAGCTGCACAATGATCAAATCAAAGCATAGAGAACATCAAACTTTAAGAAAAATGAAGAAATAGAACTAACCTTGAAGAAATACAAGAAATCTTATGACTGGTCGAGCCACGACTCGTCGTAGGTCAGAGTTGTAAGTGCTATGATTTCATATACTCTTGGTTGTCAAATTTTGTGGTGCCAAAACCTATATCTATGTCTTGTATATCTTGTGTTTCATGTTTGAGACTATTCATTGCTTCAAGACATCGCATTTCAAGATAAGAACTTAAATGAAGAAAGTTTCAAGTCATGAATGAAGAATTCAAGAATAGAAGTCTTCAAGTATGCATGTTCAAGATACAATCAAGTTCAAGTATAGTAGAAGACTTTGTTCAAGTCAAGATCGCTCAAGAAGGCCTACAACAAGATTCATAAATTCTCAAGCTTCTCTTAAGGGTCATCTGAGTGTACAGACTTTCAATGTCCATCTCACTTTTAAGGTTTGTTTGAGCTTAGATTGACCTTAGGATGGGCTTTACTGTAGGTCATTCTGGATACGTAATTCGTATATTTTAATATGCTTGTTCGGGATGTTCTAAGACCAGTCCCAACTTTGCTTCGACCAGTCTTAAGTTTTTCAGGACCAGTCCTAAGTTGTTGAAGATTTTCAAATCTTTCCGGTTGTCCTACGACCAGTCTTGGACATCCTACGACCAGTCCTGTGAGTTGTACGACTCATCCTTCGACCAGTCTTAGTCCTACGACTCAAACTCCAGTAACTAAATTGGGGGTCCTATGACCGGTCGTAGGTGGCCCACGACCGGTCATAGGCTACCTAAGAGCAGTCGTGGAACAAAAAATCCTTATCCCGCAGAAATCTTTAAAAATCTTTGAAGCTACGATCAATCCTAGGATCCTAAGACCAGTCGTAGATGGGATTTTTTAGACTATAAATAGAGTACGAACTTCAGAGTTTTAGGAATGAAAATCAATTCTATTCAAGCATTCTTTAGGCTATACTCTGAGATAAGTTTGTGCTGTTTTTAAGCTACTTTGTGCTCATTTAATATTCCTTTTGCTAGCTTCTTTTTTTTTTTGATTTTGATCTACATTCCAATCTTATTTGAAAAGGAGAATTTCTGATATTCCTTCTTCTTGGATTCAAAATCAAATAGAACTAGCCCTTTTGATTTAAAATCAATTAGACTTAGAACCGTTCTTAAAGTGAGTATTAAACTTTGAACGTTGAATCGAACTTCTACTCCAATTGGTTCTACCGGGCTACTTCAAAAGGAGATTCAGGTATTTTACATTTGTGTAATTTACTTTCTTTGGTTTTGTTTGAGATTTGCCAAAAAAATCTCATTGTATTGGTTATCTGAGGAGAGCCAGAAAACTCAGATTGTGTGGGTTTTTGGATTGTGTAAGCCCGAGATCAAAGACACAATTGTGAAGGTTTTAGGTGAACCTGTGAAACCTATTTTGATAGTGCATGCTAATATCCCCTCTGTGAGGATATTAGGAGTGGAGTAGCATTCTGTGTGGCTGTTGGATAACACTTGGTGTACACACAGGCGAACCACTATATATCGTTGTGTTGTGGATGTGCTTTATTCTTTCATTTCTTTATTCATTCAGTTTTGTGGTTTGTATTCATGGATGAATGTTGTAATCTTTTTATTCCAAGCAAGTGTGGGGAATGTTGTAATAACTTAAGATTTATTTCTGTAAGTTATTTTGATTGCTTTGCCTTTTCATTCCTCATTGGTTTGTGATACAAGGACGTTCTAGAAATAAGGTTGTCCTACCTTAAACCTTTGGTTTTTGGTGTAAGGTTGTCCTTAGAACTGATATAGTATCATTCTCTTTATTTTAGGCTATTGAGATTTATTTCAATTCAGCATTGTGCTTTATTTCTTTTATTATTCTGTTGTTTTAGTTTTATTTGGCATTGCCCTATTCACCCCCCCCCCCCCCCCCCAGGGTATACAGCTAGGCCCCTTTCAGGAGTGGAAATGAAGAAGAAGGAAGTTTTTTCCAAATTATATCATGTTCGCGAGCTCCACGACCGGTCGAGTGATGTGTACGAACGGTCGTACCACGACTGGTCGTGTACAGATACGACCGGTCGAGCATCGACCAAAAATACATATATAATGTAAAAAATTAAAATTTAAACATAAATAATACTAAATATAATACACTATGATACATGTAAGAAAGAATACTTAATGTAAAATGAACATACCAAGATCAAATTTCAATTTATTAAACCTGCTTTTATCGAGCGGTTTAGTAAATATATCAGCAAGTTGAGTTTCGGTTGGTATATATTCCAAGGAAATAATATTTTCTTCTACCAACTCATGAATGTAATGATACCTAATGTCAATGTGCTTAGTACGTGAATGATGGATTGGATTTTTAGAAATATTATATCACTAGAATTATCACAATGTAAGATCATTGAATTTTGATTAATTCCATAATCACTTAGCTTGCGTTTCATCCAAACTAGTTGAGTACATGCATATCCAGCTGCAATATACTCAGCCTCAGCAGTGGAGAGAGATATTGAGCTTTGTTTCTTGTTGAACCAAGAAACTAAGCAATTTCCAATGTAAAAACAACCACCACTGGTTGATTTTCTATCATCGATATTACCGACCCAATCAGCATCTGAGTACCCAGCTAATTGAACACTAGTATCAAAAGGATACTAAAGACCCAGATTTATAGTACTTGCAACATATCTAATAATCCATTTAACAACAGTAAGATGTGATTCCTTAGGATTAGACTGATATCTTGCACAAATACTAACACTTAACGCGATATCAGGTCTACTAGCAGTTAGATACAACAAACTACCAATCATACTACAATATAGTTTAGGATCTATATCTTTACCTATAGAGTCTTTTGAGAGTCTTAACGTTGTACTCATAGGAGTATCAAAGTTCTTACCATTCTCAAATCCAAACCTTTTAACCAAGTTTGAAG
Organism: Magnolia kwangsiensis; assembly: GCA_037074715.1. NCBI lineage: Eukaryota > Viridiplantae > Streptophyta > Magnoliopsida > Magnoliales > Magnoliaceae > Magnolia > Magnolia kwangsiensis. The sequence continues at coordinate 72,588,118 of CM073575.1, read as the reverse complement.
CATATTTGGTCTGAAAAATGAAAATTCCATCAGGTTATTATTTTACTTGCAACCCTAGGAAATAGTTTAGTTCACCAACCGTGCTCATTACTTAACTCTACAAACTCAATAGACGTGTTAGAGCAAGTTGATCCATAAATAATATCATCAACATAAATTTGAACCATCAAAATATCATTGTTATGTTTCTTAACAAAGAGCGTCTTATCAACACTTCCTACTTGAAAGCTATGACTAAGTAAGAATTTAGTCAATTTCTCATACCATGCCCTGGGTGCTTGTTTTAGACCATAGAGAGCCTTTTTGAGATGAAATACGTGGTTAGATAACTTGGGGTCTTCAAACCCTGAAGGTTGTTCAACATACACCTCTTCATGTAAATCACCATTCAAGAAGGCACTCTTTACATTCATCTGACAAATCTTAAATTTTTTAAAGCATGCAATGGAAATAAAAAGTCTGATTGATTTAAGGCGAGTGACTGGAGCAAAGGTTTCATCATAATCGATGCCTTCAATCAGAGTGTACCCTTGTACAATCAGTCTAGCCTTGTTTCATATTATATTTCCAAGTTCATCAGACTTATTTTTAAAGATCCATTTTGTTCCTATAATGTGTTTATCTTTAGGTCTAGGAACAAGATACCAGACATCATTACGAACAAATTGATTAAATTCATCCTGCATAATAATTATCCAATTTTCGTCAGGAAGTGCTTCTTTCACATTGACCGGTTCTATTTGGGATGTAAAATAAACATAATTACATATGTTCTCAAGTTGTTTGCGAGTACAAACTCTAGTGAGAGGGTTTCTAAGAATTTGATTGGTTGGATGATCTTTGACAGTCCTTGGTTCAGACTCTTTTTAACTTGATGAGGTATCTTGATTGTCAATAATAAGACCTTCATCATCATCTGAACTCAGAGCTAGTGTATTCAAATGATCATCAATGACCACATTGATGGACTCTTGAATCACACCAGTTCTCTTATTTAGAACCCTATAAGCTTGACTGTTCAAAGAATAACCAAGAAAAATACCTTCATCACTCTTCATATCAAAATTTTCCAAATTTTCACGATCACGTAAAATATAACACTTGCTGCCAAAAAGCCAAAAGTATTTGAAAGTAGGTTTCTTTTCAAATCATAATTCATAAGCAGTCTTATTATCAGATTTACTGGTATAAACCCGATTAATAATATAACATGCAGTATTAACTGCTTCAGCCTAAAGATTTCTAGAGAGCTTCATGCTATTCAACATAACATTAGCCATATCCTGAAGCACTCTATTTTTTCTTTCAACTATACCATTTTGTTGCGTTGTTTTGGGCGTAGAGAATTCATGCGATATTCCTTGATCGCTTCAGAATTTCTCAAAACTATTATTTTTGAATTCATATCCATGATCACTACGGATCTTACTAACTTGAGAACCTTTCTCATTTTGGATTCGTTTAATGACCTTTTTTACTTCATCCAGGGTTTCACTTTTATCTTTTAAGAAAGATACCCAAGTGAATCTGGTATAGTCATCTACGATAACCAAGATGTATTTTTTGCCTCCTCGACAATCTGATCTGGTTGGTCCAATAAGATCCATGTGGAGAAGCTCGAGTGGTCTAGATGTGGTATTGGAGTTCACTTTCTTGTGAGAGCTCCTAGTCTGTTTGCCCAACTGGCATTCACCACATATTTTGTCTACTCTTTGCAATTTGGATAGACCTCTAATTAGTACTCCTTTGCTCAATCTAAATAAGTTCCGATAGTGTACATGTCCAAGGCGTTTATGCCATAATTCAGTCTCATCGGTATGGACCATGTAACATGATTGAGTAGATGAGCTTGCATCACTAACAATGTAGCAGTTTTCAGAAGTTCTGCGACCAGTTAATATAACGGAACCCTTTTTATTAAGTATCTCACAACCTTGATTAGAAAACTTCACACTATGGTTATTATCGCATATCTGAGAAATGCTTAGTAGGTTGTGTTTCAAGCCCTCAACATATAAAACATTCTTAAATAAGGGAAGGTTATAAAGCTGAACCGTACCTTGGCCAATGATCTTGCAATTGCTTCCATCACCAAATGTGACTGACCCGTCAGTCATATCTTTTAGATCGGTGAATAAAGCCTTTTCGCCTGTCATATGCCTAGAGCAACCATTATCTAGGTACCACTTTAAATGGCTTGTAGCTTTGAAAACAGTGCGGGCAACCAAGCAGGCAACTTTAAGAACCCATTTCAAAATTGTTTTGGGTGTAGGAGTATAGATGGTCTTTTTCTGTCTGTTGTTATAGGAGAGACCTATAGAGTTAGACTTTAATAGCTCCTTGAGTAGATCAATTATTTTTTCAGCCAATGGATTTCAATTTTGAAAATCAAAGTTGACATGGCTACCTTTAGGTTTTTGAAAAGTCCTTGAATTTTTGGAAAAACCTTGATAAGTATTCTTTTCTTTTGAGCTTGAAGACTCTCCTTTTACAAATTAAGGAGCAATGTTCTTTTGTTTAGGAAATGTATTCTTATCATAGCCCAACCCAATCGATCGCCACATTTTCTTGATTCGGACAATAATTTTTCTAATTTAGGATCACCTTGGGCATATCTCCATGTGTCTTTCAAACTCAGAAGAGAAGCTACCTCATTTTTGAGTTTCTCATTTTCGGATCTCAAATCTTCAATTTTGGAGGTTTTGAAATCTAAATCACATTTGGTCTTTTCAAAAGAATCAGAAATATGAGACTTTTCTAAAACGAGAGACTCATAATCTTCCTTAAGCTTAGAAATTTTTTTTTTTTGTAATTTAAGCTTGACGGTAATTTTACAACTCTCCTTATAAAGGGCATTATAAGCATCCTAAATATCATCTTCATTATCGCAATCACTATTCAGATTTTCTTCACTAGATATATCATCATTATCTGAAAAAGTGATCTTGGCTAGAGTCATAAGGGCTTTAACATCATCGCCCGACTCAGTTTCAAAATCTTCTGATTTAGAAGAGGATTCAGAATCAGACGATTCATCCCAAGTAGCCATCATGCTTTTCCTTTTTGATTTGTCCTTTTTAGGACATTTGTTAGCTAAGTGCCCATACTCTTGACAGTTGTAACATTGACTATCTTTCAAAGATTTTTGAGTTCTTGGTTTAGATCGTCTCTTATCATTTGACTTTTGAACATCAACTTTTTTCTTGCTTTTGAAAATTTTGTAAAACTTTTTTGCTAAAAGCGCCATATCATCTTCAAAAATTTCTAAATCCGAAGTGCTCTTGTGAAACATTTTTAGATAATTTGAGAGTAATTAATTTTCCTTTAGGAGCTTTAAAGGACAACTCGTAGGTTTGTAGTGAACCAACTAGTTCCTCAACCCTCATGGTATCCGTATCACGAAGTTCCTGTATCGCGGTTACTTTAGAATTGAACCGTTCAGGAAGTGAGCGTAGTATCTTTGCGCACACTTTACTTTCTAGGATTCTATCACCAAGACCCCACATAGAGTTTACAATATCATTCAATCTAGTGTAAAATTCCATAAACATCTCATTCTCCTCCATATGAATTTCTTCAAATTTAGTTGTGAGGAGTTGGACTTTAGATTTCTTAACAATAGATGTACCCTTGTGTGTCATTTCTAATACATCCCATGCTTGTTTTGCATTTTCACAAGAGATAATTCTTTTGAATTCATCTGGTGATAATGTACAAGTAATTGCATTTAGTGCTTTTGCATTGGCACTACTCTCATTTTTATGAAGTGTGGTCCAAAGAGAATAAGCGGTTACTTTCATTGATTTTGAACCATCGTCATTAGTTACTTCAGTGATAGGAGGGTTCCATTCATTCACTGTGGCCAGCCACACACTTTCATCCATGGATTTGAGGAAGATCCTCATCCTGGCTTTCCAATAAGCATAGTTTGTGCCATTAAAGGGTGGTGGCCTAGTGACTGATAGGCTATCAAAATTTGACATCTTAATATAGCTTAGATTGTTAGCTCAGGAAATAAATCTAATAAATAAACAATAAGCACGAGTTATTAGCTCTGATACCACTTGAAAGGGGCTAGCTATATGCCCTATAGGGGGGGTGAATAGGGCAATGCCAAATAAAATATAGAACAACGGAATAATAAAAGAAATAAAGCACAATGCTGAATTAAAAATCAATCTCAATAAACTAGATTTAAGAGAATGATATTATATCAGTTATAAGGACAACCTTACACCAAAAACCAAAGGTTTAAGGTAGGAAAACCTTATTTCTAGAACGTCCTTTATATCACAAACCAATGAGGAATAAAAAGCAAAGCAACCAAAATAACTTGTAGAAATAAATCCTAAGTTATTACAACATTCCCCACACTTGCTTGAAATAAAATGATTACAACATTCATCCACAAATACAATCCACAAAGCTGAATGAATAAAGAAATGAAAGAATAAAGCACATTCACAACACAACGATATATAGTGGTTCGCCTGTGTGTACACCAACTGTTATCCAACAGCCACACAGAATGCTACTCCACTCCTAATATCCTCACACAGGGGATATTAGCATGCACTATCAAAATAGGTTTCACAGGTTTTCCTAAAACCTTCACAATTGTTTCTTTTTATCTCGGGCTTACACAATCCAAAAACCCACACAATCTGAGTTTTCTGGCTCTCCTCAGATAACCAAAATAATGAGATTTTTCTGGCAAATCTTAAACAAAACCAAAGAATGTAAATTACACAAATGTAAAATACCTGAATCTCCTTTTGAAGTAGCCCGGTAGAACCAATCGAAGTAGAAGTTCGATTCAACATTCAAAGTCTAATACTCACTTTAAGAATGGTTCTAAGTTTAATTGATTTTAAATTAAAAGGGCTAATTCTATTTGATTTTGAATCCAAGAAGAAGGAATATCAGAAATTTCCCTTTTCAAATAAGATTGGAATGTAGATCAAAATCAAATAATAAACAAGCTAGCAAAAGGAATATTAAATGAGCACAAAGTAGCTTAAAAACAAACACGAACTTATCTCAGAGTATAGCCCAAAGATTGCTTGAATTGAGTTGAATTGAATTGAAAAATTCTGAAGTTCGTGCTCTATTTATAGCCTGAAAAATCTCATCTACGACTGGTCTTAGGATCCTAGGACTGGTCGTAGCTTAAAAGATTTTTAAAGATTTCCACGGGATAAGGGTTAGCTGTTCCACGACTAGTCTTGGGTAGCCTACGACCGGTCGTGGGCCACCTACGACTGGTCGTGGGTCACCTACGACTGGCCGTACGACCCTCAGATTAGTCACTGGAGTTTGAGTCGTAGAGCTAAGACGGGTCGAAGGACAAGTCGTACAGCTCACAGGACTGGTCGAAGGATGTCCAGGACTGATCGTAGGACAACCAGAAAAATCTAAAAATCTTTAACAACCTAGGACTGGTCCTGAAAAACTTAAGACTGGTCGTGGCAGAGCCAGGACTGGTCTTAGAACAGCCCGAACAAACATATTAAAATATACGAATTATGTATCCAGAATGACCTACAGTAAAGCCCATCCTAAGGTCAATCTAAGGTCAAACAAACCTTGAAAGTGAGATGGACATTGATAGTCTGTACACTCAGATGACCATTAAGAGAAGCTTGAGAATTTACGAATCTTGTTGTACGCCTTCTCAAGCTTGATCCTTTCTTGACTTGACAAAGTCTTCTTCTATACTTGTACTTGTTTAAATCTTGAACATGCATACTTGGAGACTTCTATTCTTGAATTCTTCATCCATGACTTGAAACTTTCTTCATTTAAGTTCTTGTCTTAAAATACGATGTCTCGAAGCAATGAATAGTCTCAAACATGAAACACAAGATATACAAGACATAGATATAGGTTTTGGCACCACAAAATTTGATAACCAAAGGGATATGAAATCATAGCACTAACAGTATAGCCCACCTGAGCTCCATATACGGCTGATTTTTGGGATATCCCATAATTTAAAGGGGACACTTCAAATACACAGTGTTGATGTTTGAAACACATCACGGTGGGGCCTACAGCTGGGCCGTGAGGGCCAGCCTTGCCCGCCTGCCCACCTCATGCAGCAAGCAGGCGCCGCTGCTGTTTTTTTTTTTCCTAGGTGGGACCCACAATAACCAGATCTACCCCGTCCATTGTATGTGTCCCACAAAATTATGGGTCCAAACCAAGTTTCAGGTGGATCCAAGCTTCTTGTAGACCCCAACAATCATTTTCCAAAGTTTTAACGGAAAATACTAGCATTCATAATGCCACGGCCTGCCAGATAATTGGATCGGTCTCATTTTTTGGCTCAACGCCTAAGATGATCCGAGGAAGAGGGTGGATGGCTTGGATTAAGTACATACATCAAGGTGGGGCCTGCATGAGTGGCCCACCCCATGCTTACTACACCCACGTCACTTCACACTTCACTGTGAGTACACACCCATGTCTGTACACGCACTCCATGTTAGCCAACCACGCCCATGGTTGCACGTCCAGCGTCCTTGGATGCTGGACAATGTTGATACAACACATGCACCATGGTGGGTCCCACATGTACGTGGCCCACCGCCATGCATATATACATATATTAATATAATATTAATATAAAATAAATATAATATATTATATAGCATGTAAGACTTCCCACCATCCCAAAAATGGACAATGGATTTCGTCTAAAATGTGGTGGGCCACACCATTGATGAATGGAGTGGATTTAACATGATTTGGTGGGGCCCACTTCATTCTAGGAAGAGGAAAGAGAGAGAGATAGAGAGGTACGGTGATAGAGAGGAGGGATCTCACCACTATGGGCCCTCCATTGATACAACACATACATCAAGTGGGTCCCACAACAAGTGGGCCCTTAAAGATAAGATTTCAACGGTGGATCACCCACCTCTAAGCCTTCTCCTTGCTCCCTTAGGCTTGTATGCACCTATGCTTGACATTTAACGGTGGATGATGAAGTCTTGATGGTGTGGATGAGAGATGAGAGGGAGGGCCACACTTGTGATTTGGGAGAGAGTTGGGGAGCCTTGGACATATGAAGTTTTTGGTTGCTTGAGAGAGTGTTTTGAGAAATGAGGGAGAGAGAGAAGTGATGGGATTAAAGGGATGGATGGAATGGTGAGTGTAAGGAAAAGAGATGAGAGGTATGGGGGAGTTTATTTTTTTTTGTAAAAAGGGGATGAATTTGTTTGAAAAATTGTAAAAGAGGGATGGTAAGGGGGGAGAGAGTTGACTTTTGAGAAAAGGGAGGGATGGGTTGCATGTACTTGGGTAAGGCTTGTACATGACATTGATTGATGGGACATCTCGTAGAGATTCCCTCGTAATTCACAATACGTGGTATTTTTTTCAAATTGAACGCCGGCCTGCATCTTCTACCCTGGGTATCGGGTTGGTGCGCGAGTTGGGCGTTAGAACCGCGGTGACGGCGCGGTCGCTAAGGTATAGGTTTCGATTTTAGCCGACTTTGACATACAGGTCTTGACTTAGGATCGCGTGCAAACATCAGAAACAGGTCGAGGATTATCGAATTTTGACCAGAAGGACCATGGAGTCCAACAGAACGGTACAGACTAGGACACGGGTCTTACACCTCTCCTGGATTGAGGGGGAGTAATTGAATGAGGGGGAGATGTGGGGTGATGATTCCTTATTGCATAATTAAACTGATACATGATTACTTTTTAGTGCATGACTGGTGCATGATTCTGTATTTGTTGTTGTCACAAATTTGACAAAGGGGGAAATTGTAAATGTTATTGTGTAAATCAACACCCATAGTATTGTTAAATTTTATTGTGCCAAACCATTTAGTATGTGTATCATGCTTTGCGTTGAAGTGATCAGGTTCATACATTTTAAAGTTGTCCACATCTTTGTTGAACTTGCCTACATCTCCAAGTGAAGAGTGTTAAAGATCATGGTTTCAAGCTCAAGTTCAAGAACTAAGACTCATGAACTCAAGTTCAAGTTTGAAGTTCAACTACTATATACTAAAGACTTAAGAATTTAAGCATAACTCAAGCTCAAGTTCAAGAGATTGAACTCAAGCTTCAAGTATCACAAAGATATCAATACGTTGAAGAAAATGATGTTTCAATTGATCCAACTCACAAACAGGTTAGGATGACCCTAGATTTGTCAAATTCATTGCATATTTAATGTGGGTCATTTCATTTGTTTATAGGTCATTTTCTTAACTAGCCTTAGACCTTGTTCGACTAGTCCAAGTACTAGCTTGACCAGTCTAAGAGTTTTCTCGTCTAGTCCAAGGTTTGTTGTTATTTTTCAAAATTTTCTGTTGGACTCTTGACCAATCCTAGAGACTGATCGACCAGCGAGTGAACAGTGCTCGACTAGTCGTGCAGACTTGACTCAAAGTCCAGTAACATATTCTGGTCTCACTTGACTAGTCAAGTAACGACCTTATCTTATCACGCCAGAAAATTTAAAATTTTGTTGGTCCTTTGACTAGTCGATCCGACCCTTAGACCAGTCGAGTGAGCAGTATTTTCACCTAAAATATAGCATGAATTTTAATGTTTATTCATTCATTAAAGTGAAATCAAGATACCAATCTTAGAGATGAGTTTGTAAATTTATTAAGCTATTATGTGCTCATTTGAGATTCTCTTTAATTAGCTTTTATTATTTGATTTTGTGATCTTTATTCCCGTAATGCCCTGAAAATCGGGAGGTCGAGCAGAAGCTCAACTCCCAAGTTCCAACATATCACTTATGCAACATACATAATGATGTTTAAATGTTGTCCATATTAGTGCATTAACACATGAGTGAGATTATATTAAAATAACATATCATACTCCAAAGATAATTAACTTAAGCAAGCAGAAGACTGAGATAAGTATATAATGTATATGAGTGTTTCTCAATCCTCAGAGTATGAGTATGTTACTAGGCTAAACATATACATGTATTGATCCACAATATAAAAAATATAAAAAATGTAAATGTCCAACTAATTCATATAATCCCGTCGAATCAGAACAATGTCCACGAAGACCCGCCTGATACCTGAACATAGGAGAATTCTTCCTCCTCATCCATGAAGTCCATTTCAATTACATAGACTTTGTCATTACATGCATCTATAATAGAGTTTGGTTAGTGTTTTAAAACATCATCCCAGGTAGGAATGAGTAGCTAATTCAGTGGAACTATAAAGTAAAGGTTAACATGTTATCAATTCAGTCAAGCAATAATAAAGCAGTACAAACTCATGTCCTAACTACTCTTGTTAATGCAGGAATGATATGCTATAATGATGCATGCCCTCACCTACACTCCCTTGGTGACACTATCTCACGGTCACACATGCTACTCCCACTGTGCTTTTTCACTCCAAAGGCACATACAATATGTGCATGCACGTGCTAATCGAGTTCTTAATTTTACTTATTCATATAATAGATTCGGGAAGCTAAGGTACCTCCATTTTTATCATTTACCCCAAACAATGATCCATCTAGGGTCATCAATCCTAGTTAATCACATACGATAGGCAAGTTATAGGGCAATATCACCCTTGATTTAAAAAGCAGTGGATAGGTAAGTTCATGAGTTTATACTCGTGGTTACTCCACCAACGCCCTACTAACTAGAGTGCTATTTTGGAAGGGGGTCCAGATTAGACGGGTCACCCCAACACATGCTGGGACTGCAGCCAGGCTGCGCTGAGGTAGGCCGATAGCTCAAATACAGTGTCCCATACCACCGTATTCAACTCACGAGTTTATGTTACTCACTGGTCACTATGGGGAGGCTTGTCACTCTAGTGTAGGCCGACAGCTCAACCACGATGTCCCATACCACCATGCCCGGCTCATGAGTCTTAGCGGATCGTGGTACCATGGTTAAAATGGGCTTTTACATTGGTAAGTAGTACCATAGATTCAAGCAATAACGTTCATACATGGTAAACACAAAATAGGCCAATCGGTTTATTAGACAAGTTCCACTGGTACTAGCATGTGCTGAATTAAGCGACATGGTACGACTATCCATGATCATCGTACGACTCGCATTCATAGAACGTATCCAATGTGGTGAGACTAATTTGGCCACTCCTATAGGAATTGTTATCGATTGCTTGGACTACATAGTAGTCCCAATCATACTTAAATGCAGCATGTGGGGATGTGATAATCATATAGGCATTTAATAAACAATCCAAGTATAATACTCATTTGAGCATTTTATCAACATATTGAACATGCTATCGAACATTTTAATTCATCCATAAATTGTATAGGTAAAATTAAGATTACGTGAAGGAAATTATACATATAGATAAGGTAATTAATAATTCTATCTCCACACTCTTATTAAATACGATTCACCAAATAATATCTCATTCAGGCATTTTATCAAACACTTAGCCTACACATTACTAAATACATAGACTAGATTAGTTATAACGTGAACTATAGCAATTTTGTACACAACATAGGCTAGATTAGAAATCATGACAAGCACAATGAAACATTTCATGTTCAATCAAACATTTTAACAAACACATGAAATGCATTTTCTATTATACATAGACTAAAGTTATGCATTTTGGATACTAGGTTAATACATTATGGTAAGTCTCATCATAAGGGGATTGTTATACATACAACAAACATGAATCCTACGTTAATAGTCATGGCAAGCTCAAATTCTGATTTCATATTCATTCAAACATTTTAACAAACACATGGAATGCATTTTGTATACAACCTAGTTTACACATATATGATATATCGAAGACGTCATAACTAAGATAATATGGCAGCAATCAAGTTAGACAAATTATTAGCTAACATTAAAAGCCTTGAAAACCATAACCTAAACATTTATAGTCCACACTTTTCATCAGATTGCTCGTTTCGAACTCGGTTCGAATCCTACACTTCTGTCTGCAGAACAACGGCTACGTAAATTACGAAATAGGTTAACTATTTCAAAGATTCCTCTATTTGGATTCCTAAAATGAAATTAGGGTTAGGATTTCTTACCCAAATCAGAAACGAAATAGGTTGAGTAGCATAGTATAAAGGCGAATCAGCGTGTGGAGTTGTGGGAAAAGATCCCAACAACGATCACCAAGAATTCGTCCTTCCTTCTTCTTTTCTCTCCCTTTCTCTCTCTCTCTCTCTCTTTCTCTCTCTCTCTCTCTCTCTCTCTCTCTCTCTCTCTCTCTCTCTCTCTCTCTCTCTCTCTCTCTCTCTCTCCCAGGGTTTTTAGAAAATTCGTATAAGGGAGGGAAAGGATGATTTAAGGGCTTTATATAGGCTCAGAATTGGTGTAAATGGTTCTAGTTGCCCTCACACGCTTCACTCAAGGCTCAAGTTTTGCATTTTTGGATACTATTTGGGTTCGATTCTTGTGATGGTTATCAAGCCCAATAACGTGATCATAACCTTATAGTTTCACGGTAATCGGACTTTCGATGCGCGGTCCAGGTCCGATACGAAGTTTCAATTTCCTCTCAAGAGTAACTGGGTTTTGAGATTTTTCCTAGGTTCCTAAGAAATGCTGAGTTAGTAATTTTAATGTTTTTAAGTCTTTGGTTTATATAGGAAGTGGTTCAAGCCAAATCCATCGATTGTTCAGTTTAGTACTTAACTAAATTCTGCCCTAATTACGACAGAATAAGGTCCTAGGGTAGTTCTATACCCCTTTTTGACACTTTTACTTAATATATTATTTTAATTATTTTTTTTAGTATTTTATCATTAAGTCTAATTTATCTCTATCAAATTTCATTAGATTTTGTTTTGTAAAAAATTTTTAAAAATTCTAGAAGTAGCAGCTGTCCAAAGTAATAATTTTTGGATAGTTGTCACATCAACCTAGATTTATCTATATTAAAATTTTTATTATAATTTTCACTTATTTTTATATAAAACTAGACTTATTAACCTTCAATCTGGCTTTTGAATCACCCAAATCAGAATTATAAGGAGGGATATATGACTTTTTGAAGTTAGTCGCAAACTGTAAAAAACTGTAATGAGGGCAACGATGCCTCGCGGTAGGCGCAATGGCATCGCAGTCTGCTGGACCCTCCGGTGGTGATTCTGACATGTGATTTTTGAAATGATCATATCTTGCAAATCGAGATGGGTTATTCGATGTGCAATATATGATTTTGGGGTAAGAGAAGCTGCTCTATCCAAATAACCTATTTATTTTGTCATATTCCATAAGTTTAATAGTTAAAAACTCATTTATTTATAAATTTACTATTTATAGTAAATTTTAGTTTAAGTATTATTCTTCATTTAAAATTTAGGATTAGTGTCTAATATGAAGGTACTTAGAAAATTTTGAAGAATAAGGTGGTCAAAGGTGAGATTTTGAAGGCAATGGGTTGAAAGGAGATTTGAGACTTTCAAATTGAGTTTTTGAGAAATCAATAAAGTGTTATGATTGACCTATTGCCTAAGGACGTCTAACTCTAGGCTGAAAAAATTCAAGATGTTACAATCTACCCTCTAAAAAATAATTTCATCCTCGAAATTGGTTAAGGGTGATAAGTAAAGATTTTATCATTCCTTTTGCCTATGTTTTATTAATTTCAAGTTTATATGCATTATAGGGTGTATACTGTCTATGCTACTCTGGCTCATTTTAGTCTACCCTCCTTAAAACTGTTTTGCCCTGACATTGGTTAAGGCTTCTATTACGTTCGTATTTAACGAGCAGATTTGGGGATATACTGACCTCAACTATTGTAATTTAGCTCGTACCCATTGTTAGGCCTATTCTTTAATATGAATTGGTTTAACACTTGAACCCTAATTGCTTTCCTTCGATGACTCCATTATTGACATTCTAATGAAGATTCAGATCCTATTTAGTGACCTAGCCTTACGTGTATCTTGGGTCAATCTCCTTCGATCTTGGGCTAGTGGGGCATGGGCCCACCATACTTCCGTTACGCCTATGAGCGGGTAGATGTGTATACCAACTTAACTTAACTGGGTTCATAACTTTTCTACCCCCCTTAAAAGTGTTTCTACTCTCAGGGTTTAAGAATCTATGTCTTTATCCATATGTTGAAACAAGGTGTAATTTAGGACCTATCCTTGACATGAAATGGGAAACGATCTCTCAATACATTGGTCTTCCTTTCATCGATGATGTGTATTATGGCATTGGTACCTATGGTTATAGAAAGGAGCTAAAATTGATTGGTGTTTTGGTTGATTTCAGGGATGGGTGTAAGTTTGTGGCAAGATACCTAATTCTACTAAAGAAGGACTTTTACTACGGTCCTGAATTATCCTTTCTAATCAGGTCCGGTTTAATACTGTAAGATAATCTATAGATTATTAGTACATAAGGAATTTATACAAAATAGGTTAATAGGCAGGCTATCTTTCTAAGTTCATATGCATAATATGTATGCCTGAATGGTCTATGATTCGAGACCTAATTTGTAACTGTCTGTTGGCCATTTGAGACATTTCTTAGGCCAAAAATAAAATTATCCCTATTGGCTATATGTTCTTAACACTTCTTAAAGGTGATGTAATAAACTTTTGGTTGTAAGTGGTCAGGCCAAAATGGAAGGAAAGTTGTGTAGTGGGTCTGAGCCGCATATATATACCTTCTGCCTAGTTATGACTGAAAATTTGTCATATCAGTTCTTAATCCTAGTTGATCCCGATATTCTGCTTGATCAGAGCATTGAGTTCATTGGTAACTACCAGGATTACGAATTCGATTCAAACCGCGAATACTTCGCTTATATATAGTTTCTCTATTCCGTGTTCCCGATTATAATAAGTCCATAGGAAGGTAATTCTGAGGGGTGTATTGATTTGACCTAATGTTAAATCTAAGGGATATATAAGTTTTCTCTAAGCGTGAATAGTTTCTAAGTCAAAATAAATTTCCTAAGAGTTATTAAAGAAGCCTATAAGTATTAGGGGGATTCAACGAAGGAACAAGGTCTCACTCTAACCTAATCAAGCCAACTAATTAAGTCTATCTTTCAATTATCTTAGCATAATCAGTCTTTTACATTCCTTAGTATAACCAATAGCCTAGTCTTAACTTATGAGTAGTGGTAATCCACTAGTTGTAATCCAAAGCCTATGTTTATACGCTAGATGATTTCATGTCATTTCTAATATAAGAAATTCTTTTATCGCTTAGGGTCAAAAGTTATTTGATTGGAATTGGGTTGCCCAAACTTGAATTTAGCTATGCATGAGCACTTCACATATGCCCATACTAGCTAAGGAAGCCCTAGGGTTCACGTTATTAATTTATTGGATTTTCCATACTGTCAGAACTTTCAAAATCTAGGAGTACCAACTCTAAGTCCCAAAAATCTAAGTGTCCCAACATTTAATGGTTATTATTGTTTATATAATCCTCATTTCCAAGGTCCTAGTTATCTCATTACTCTGCTCTAAATTTCTTGGTTTAGGTCCTTAGGCCTGTAGGGTCCATTTTTGTGGTCCAATACGTCCGTATTCGTGCCATTTGGATCCATTTCAGGTTTGGAATTCGTCAACTAACGACTCAAACCTGTCAACTGACAGCATAGAGGCGACCTAGGTCGATTCACGTGATCAAAGATATGTTGTGGACTAAATTACAGTATTTAGTCTCGCCTGTTGGTGAAACCTTGGGATCTTAATGTCGTCTCTAAATTCTATCGACCCCTTTCTAAATCAGAGTACGTCAGTGTGCATCGTGTTACCATAACCCAGGTCCAATTTAATCCAAATCATGCTCTGATACCATCTTATAACGCCCTAAAAATCAGGGAGTCGAGTAGAAGCTCAACTCCCGAGTTCCAACACATCACTTATACAATATCGATAATGACATTTAAATATTGTCCATATTAGTGCATTAAACATGAGTGGGATTATACTAAAACAGCATATCATACTCCAAAGATAATTAAGTTAAGCAAGCCGAAGACTGAGATAAGTATATAATGTGTAGGATTATTTCTCAATCCTTAGAGTATGAGTATGTTGCCAGGCTAAATATATACATGTGTTGATCTATAATATATAATAAAGTATGGTTGGTGTTTTAAAACACTATCCCAGGTGGAAATGATTAGCTAATTTAGTGGAACTATAAAGCAACGGTTAACATGTTATCAATTTAGTCAAGCAGTAATGATAAAGAAGTACAACACTCAAGTCCTAAGTACTCTTGTTAATGTAGGAATGTTATGCTATAATAATGAATGCCCTCGCATGCACTCCCTCAGCGACACCATCTCATGGTTGCACATGCTACTCCCACTATGCTCATCCTCGCCAAAGGCACATGTAATGCGGTGCATGCATGTGTTAACCGAGTTCTTGATTAGGCATACTCATAAAGCAGATTCAGGAAGCTAAGGTACCTCCCTTTTTATCATTTACCCCAAACAATGATCCATCTAGGGTCATCAATCCTAGTTAATCACATACGATAGACAAGTTATAAGGCAACATCATCCCTGATTTGAAAAGTAGTGGATAGGCAAGATAATGAGTTTATACTCGAGGTTACTCCACCAATACCCTATCAACTAGAGCGCTATTTTTGAAGGGAATCCGGATTAGATGGTTCACCCCAACACACGCTTAGACTGCAGCCAGGTTGCATTAGGGAAGGCTGACAGCTCGAATATAGTGTCTCATACCACCATATTCTGCTCACAAGTCTGGATTGCTCACTGGTCACTATGGGGAGGCTCAGCCCAGCATAGGCCGATGGCTCGACCACGGTGTCCCACACCACCATGCCCGGCTCATGATTCTTAGCATATTATGATACCATGGTTGAAACGGGCTTTTACATTGGTAAGTAGTACCTTAGATTCAAGCAGTAGTGTCCATACATGGTAAATACACAATAGGCCAATCAATTTATTAGATAAGTTCTACTGGTACGAGCGTACACTGAATTAATCGACATGGTACCACTGTCCACGATCATCGTACAACTCGGATTCACTAAACCATCAAATGTGGTGAGACTAATTCAGTCACTCAAACAGGAATTGTTATCAATTGCCTTGACTACGTAGTAGTCCCAATGATACTCAAATGCAGCATGTGGGGACATGTGATAATCATATAAGCATTTAACAAACAATCCAACATTTGAGCATTTTATCAATGAACATGCTACCGAACATTTCAATTCATCCATAAATTGGATAGTTAAAATCATGATTACGTGAAGAAAATTATACATATAGATAAGGTAATTGAGAATTCTATCTCAACACCCTTTATTAAATACAATTCATCAAATAATATCTCATTCAGGCATTTTATCAAACACTTAGCCTACAAATTACCAAATACATAGACTAGATTAGTTATGATGTGAACTATAGTAATTTCCTACACAACATAGGCTATAACATAAAACATGGATCTTAGATTAGAAATCATGACAAACACAATTCAACATTTCATGTTCAGTCAAAATTTTTAACAAACACATGGAATGCATTTTGTATTATACATAGACTAAATTAGTTATGACATACATTATGACAAGTCCTGTCACAAGGGGATTATCATACATACAACAAACATGAATCATAGGCTAATAGTCATGACAAGCTCAAATCGTGATTTCATATTCATTCAAACATTTCAATGAAAACATGGAATGCGTTTTGTATACAACCTAGTTTACACATATATGATATATCAAAAATGTCATAACTAAGATCATATGGTAGTAATCAAGTCAGATATAAATCATTAGTTTTCATTAAAAGCCTTTAAAACCATAATCTAAGCGTTTATAGTCCGTACCTTTCGTCGGATTGCTCGTTTCGAACTCGGTTCGAATTCTACGCTTCGGTCTGCAGAATAAATTCTACCTAAATTATGAAATAGGTTAGCTATTTCATCGATTCCTCTATTTGGATTCCTAAAATAAAATTAGGGTTAGGATTTCTTATCCAAATCAGAATTGAAACAGGTTGAGTAGCGTAGTAGAAAGGCGAATCGGCGTGTGGAGCTGTGGAAAAAGATCCCAACAACGATCCCCAAGAATCCCTCCTTCCTTCTTCTTTTCTCTCCCTTTCTCTCTCTCTCTCTCTCCTAGGGTTTTTAAGAAATTCTTTCAGGGAGACAAGGGGTGATTTAAGGGCTTTATATAGGCTCAGAATTGGTGTAAATGGCCCCAGAGCCATGGTATAACTGGTTTGTATCCAAAAGGTGCCTGTTTTGGGTAAATGGGGCTTGTCCGGAGGTCCATTACTCACCTATGGCATGAGGTAAGTTCCTTGACCATGAATTTAAGTCAGGTTACGATTTCAGTGCGATTAGATTAGCGGATCGACCATGGAGGACCTGTATCAGTTCAATGGTCATACATACTCGATCAAGGCCACAAGTATATGGATAAGAGCAGAGAAATTTTCCTGATCCATGGGTGAATTTTGGTTAGAATCTGATGGTCTAAAGTCTTCAATTTTGATTGTAAATGAATGGTCCAATTCACTTAAGTTCTGATTCACTTTCTTAAGATATTCGCGTTTCTCACATGTTACGCTCAAGGCTCAAGTTGTACGTTTCTGGATACTATTTGGGCTCAATTCTCATGATGGTTATCAAGCCTAATAATGTGGTCATAATCTTATAGTTTCGCTGTAACAAGATTTTTGATGCGCGGTCCAGGTCTGATATAGAGTTTCAATGTGCTCCCGAGAGCAACTGGGTTTTGAGATTGTTCCTAAGTTCTTAAGAAATGTTGAGTTAGTGATTTTAATGATTTTGAGTCTTTTAGTTTGTATAAAAAGTAGTTCAAGCCAAATCCATTGATTGTTTTGTTTAGTACTTAACTAAATTCTGCCCTAATTACGACAGAATAAGGTCTTAGGGTAGTTCTATGCCCCTTTTTGGTACTTTTAGTAAGTATATTATTTTAATTATTTTTTAGTAGTTTTTCATCAAGTTTACTTTATCTCTATCAAATTTTATTACATTTCATTTTGTAAAAAAATTCTAAAAATTTTGGAAGTAGCAGCTGTCTAAACTAATAATTTTTAAATAATTGTCACATCAACCTAGATTTAACTATATTAAAATTTTTATTATATTTTTTACTTATTTTTATATGAAACTAGACTTATCATGCTTCAATCTAGCTTTTGAATCACCTAAATTAGAATTATAAAGAGGAAGATATGACTTTTTGAAGTTGATTAAAAACTATAGAAAATTGCAATAATGGTGCATCGACTTTTCAGTGCAACAGCGATGCCTCGCGGTGGGCGCGATGGCATCGCGATCCGCTGGACCGTCCGGTGGTGATTCTGCCATGTGATTTTTGAAATGATCATATCTTGCAAATAGGGATGAGTTATTCGACACGCAATATATGATTTTGGGGTAGGAGAAGCTGTTCTATCCAAATAACTTATTTATTTTGTCATATTATATAAGGTTAATGGTCAAAATATTATTTTTTTTCTAAATTTACTATTTATAGTAAATTTTAGTTTAAGTATTATTTTTCATTATTTAAACTTTAGGATTAGTGTCTAATATGAAAGTACTTAGAAAAATTTGAAGAATAAGGTAGTAAAAGGTGAGTTTTGAAGGAAATGGGTTGGAAGAGGATTTGAGACTTTAAGATTGAGTTTTTAAGACGTTAATAAGGTGTTATGATCAATCCATTGCCTAAGGACATCTAAATCCAAGTTGAAAAAAATCTGAGACGTTACAATTCCAATCTTATATTAAGAAGGGATTTGTGATTTCCCCTTTCTTGAGATCAAAATCAAATCAAGCTAGCCCAGGTTGATTTAATTAAAAATCATTTAGAACTAAAACCTTTTCATCTATGGGACTGGACATTAAACATCTTCATCTTCATCAGATTGATTCTACAGAGCTTTTTCAAAGGAGAATTTTCAGATAAGTATCATTTATATTTTGTAAATCCTTTTTATGGTTTTTGAGGTTATGCTAGAAAAATCCCTTTTTGGTTTGTCTGGGGTTTTTGGAATTGTGTAAGCCTAATCAAAGACACAATTGTGAAGGTTTTAAGGTGTCTCTTGGAAAAACTTTTTTTTTTTATAGTGAACACTAATATCCTGAGGGAGTTGATATTAAGAGTGGAGTAGTTGTGTAGTTATTTTCTAACAATTGGTGTACACACAAGCGAACCACTATAATTCTTGGTGTTGTGGTGGATGATTGAATGTGCCTATATGTGTGAATGTTGTAATTTTCTTTAAACATTTGTGGTGAATGGTGTAATTTATTTCAAGCACTTGTGGGAATGTTGTAATAACTTAGTTTATTTTATTTGTCATTTCCTTTGCCTCTTTATTGGTTTGGGTTTTTGATACTTAGAAGTGTCCTAGTAAGGTTGTCCTTCCATAAGCCTTTGGTTTTTGGTGTTAGGATGTCCTTAGAACTAAGTTTGTGTCAACTTCTCAATACCAATACTTTAGAGGTTGCTATTTACTAGTGCTTAATTATTATTTGATTATGCTATCTTTCTTTCAATTCCCCATTTATTTTTTTAATTTGGTATAGTCCTATTCACACCCCCCCCCCCCCCCCCCCCCCCTTTAGGACGTATAGCTCAGCCTTTTCAAGTGGTATCAGAGCCTAAAAGCTTCTTTTTATTTGGATTCATTTCCTAAGCTAATCGATCTAAGCTTATAAGATGTCAAAGTTTGATAGCCTCTCAATCACCAGGCCTCCACCTTTTGATGACTCAAATTATTCCTATTGAAAAGTCTAAATGAGGATCTTTTTAAGGTCCATAGATGAGAGCCTGTGGCAAGCCACAGTGACTAGTTGGACCCCTCCTACCACAGAAGTGATTGTCACTGATGGAACCAAATCTATGAAAGTTGTACCTTATTTTTCTCTGACCACACTTCAGAAAAATGATAGTGCTAATGTAAAGGCTTTAGATACAATTACTTGCGCACTATCACTAGATGAGTTTAAAAGAATTATATCTTGTGATACTTCAAAGAAAGCCTGAGACATTCTACAAATGATACACGAGGGTATGACTATTGGCAAGAAATATAAACTTCAAATCCTCACCACTTGGTTTGAGGAAATTCACTACAAGAAAAGACACTTTTACCTACGAAAATTTTTGTTGGTAAAAGCCTATTTTTCGTAGGCAAACACTTTTGCCGACGAAAATTTTCATTGGCATTTTCGTTGCTAAAAGACCGATGGAGAAAACTTTTACCAATGAAAAAAAAAATTCGTTGACAAAATTAAGACTTTTGCCGATGATTTGAGTTCGTAGGTAAAATCTTTTACCAACATTTTTTTTCGAAGGCAAAAATATTGACAAATATTTTTGCCTTATTTCCGTAGCTAAAAAAGATTTACAAAACTTTTACCTATGATTATTTTCGTAGCTAAAAATATTTACAAAACGTTTACCTACCAATTTTTTCATACGTAAAATTATAACAAAACTTTTACCTAAAAATAATTTCGTAGCTAAAAATATTTACAAAAGTTTTACCTGCGAATTTTTTCCGTAGGTAACAATTAGGACAAAACTTTTACCTATAAATAATTTTGTAGCTAAAAATATGACAAAAGTTTTACCTAGGGATTGTTTTCTTAGGTAAAAAATATGAAAAAACTTTTACTTACGAATTCTTTCGTATGTAAAAAATGTTGCAAAAGTTTTACCTACAAATGTTTTTCGTAGGTAAAAATTGTTACAAAAGTTTTACCTACGAACACTATCGTAGCTAAAAATATTTACAAAACCTTTACCTATGAATAGTTTTGTAGGCAAAAATATTTACAGAACTTTTACCTACGAATTTTCTCTAAAAACTTTTACGAAAATTTTACCTAGGAATTGTTTGGTAGGTAAAACCATTTTGAAAACATATACCAATGAATATTGTTGTAGGTAAAAATATTTTCAAAACTTTTACTTACGAATATTTTCATAGCTAAAAATTTTACTGAACTTTTACCTACAAAAGTTTTCTTAGGTAAAAACGTGAATGAGACTTTTACCTACGAAAAGTTTCGTAGGTAAAAACCCGGATGATACTTTTACATACGAAAATTTATGTTGGTAAAAGTGTCCTTGTTTTTTTCAATATTCTTGCAAAATTTTCCTGATATACACCTATTACAATATTCCTGATATACGCCTGTTATAATATTCCTGATATATGCCTTTTATATATAAATATTTCATCATATTCCTGATATATACCTGTTACAATATTCCTGATATACACCTGTTATAATATTCCTGATATACACCTGTTATATATAAATATTTCATCATATTCACATTCACATTCATTTAAACTCGAAGTACGAGATCCATCCAAATATAAACTACATCCATCAACATGACATTCATTCACACATAAATACATATAAGTTTAACATCATAAATAAAATACAAAAAATCACAAAGATGAAGGCGGAGGAAGTTGAGCATTAGTGAGTAAGCGTGCAGTGTGAGTCTGAAACATCTCCATCATCTGTCGCTCATGCTCCACCCGCATCTCCTCCATCCTCCTCTGCTGCTCTTTTCTCTCCCTCGCCTGCTCCTCCATCCTCCTCCTCTCCTGCTCCTCCCTCTGCCTCGTCAGATTCTCCATCCTCCTCTGCTGCTCCTCTCTCTGCCTCGTCAGATCCTCCATCCTCCTCTCCTACTCCTCCATCTGCCTCTCCAGCTGCTCACTCTTCTTCTCCAGTTGCTCTCTGATGTCATGGACGTTGACCCATAGCTGCTGAACCTCTTTCTCTGTAATATCAGCTCAGCGGGTGGCGCTCTTGCTAACGACGATGGATCGAGTGGAAGCAGCTCTAGAGGGTTCCATGAGCTTGGCACCATGGCCAAGCCCACGCACATATCCAGAACGGGTGTCAAGCACCTCACTTAGGATCTTTGGCTCACTCCGCTGAGTACCATCGAGAGTGGGCTGACTGCGTAAGGTGTCCATCGTCGCCTGTAATGAAAACATATGAATTTTCTCTAAAAAATGACATTATTATAATTCAATGCAATTAAATTTTATAATGTTAAGATTTTTATCCAAATCTCGTCAGCTCTAAGATGTACCTAAGATCTCGGTGCCTATCAACAATGAGTCCCTCTGTATAGGTCTACTGGTCCGGGCTCCTGGCCAGTGACAGAATCTCGCTACGCAATCGAAAGGATAATAGAGTTAATATAAATGCATGGAAAGAATATATGTAATTATTTGAAATTCGGGGGTCGAGCATAACTCAGCTCCTGAGTTCCAAAACATCACTTATGTAACATTTTTTATGATGGATGAATGTTGTTTGTATTAGTACATTAAACATGAAATAGATTAAGCCAAATCAGCAAATATAATTTAAGGACAGTTAGAATACGAAAGCGGAAGTCTAAAATAAATATATAAACCAATACAATCCCCAAAATATGAGTGCTCTACCTGGTTAATAAGTACAAGTCATGTCTCAAAATACATATATCAAAATGTGATAAACCACTAAAAACATAGCGCTGAATCCCCATCAATTAGGACATGGCTCACATGAACCCACCTGAGAACTGCATGAACGAGAATGCCTCCTTGTCCTCATCAAAATACGGCTCCTCCTTATAGGCATCACTATCACCTGTAGCTAAGTCAGAGTCTGGTTGGTGTTTAAGCTCCATCCTAGAACGTGGGAGTAAGTGATCAACTCAGTGGAACTATACAGTAAAGGTTAACATGTTATCAATTCAATCAAGCAGTAATGATAAAGAAGTATAATCAACCATGTCCTAGATACTCTTGTTAATGTAAGAATGATATGAGGAAATGATGTATGACCTCACGCAAACTCTCTCTTGCGACAATATCTAACGATTGTGGCATGAATCACTACCACTGTGCTCTACACCAACGCCAACGACACATGCAGTGCGATGTTATGAACATGATTACCAAATTCTTATTAGTCCTTTTCATACAGCAGGATTGAGAAGTGAAGGCACCTCCATTATATCAATTCCCAAATAATGATCTATTTTAGGGTCGTCATTCCTAGTAAATCTCATACGATATTACTGTTCTAGGTCGATGTAAAGGGCTCATCACTAATCAATACAGGCCTAGTATACCTTAGTTACTATAAAAAGGCTCGTTGCCTATCTGCAGTGTCAAGGTATGCTCAAGGTCACTACAGAGGGCTCGTCACCAATCAATGTAGGCCGACAGCACGAATATAGTGTCCCATACCACCATAATCGGTTCACGAGTCTAGGTTGCTCACTGGTCACTAAGGGAGGCTTGTCACCCCAGCGTAGGCTGACAGCTCGAACACGGTGTCCTGTACCACCATGTCTAGCTCATGAGTCTTAGGGGATTATGGTACCAAGGTTAACGGGATTTCACTGGTGAGTTCGGTACCTTAGATTCAAACAGTAGTGTCCAAACATGGTGAACATACATCTGTCAATTGGGTTAATTGACGAGCTCAACTAGGACAAGCACACATTGAGTTGATCGACATGGAATGCATAAGCACTCCGTGTGGCCTAATCACTGTCGAACATCCCAAGTACGAGTCGGATACATCAAGCACATCCTGCGTGGCGTAAATAACTCTAACCACCAATTCAAAAATAATTACCGATTACCTGGACTATAATACAGTCCCAACTACTTACAATCTCAATAATGGACATTTAAATCAAATCCTACATTCATACAAACATGTTATGAAATATAACTTAAACATAGACATAGTACATGGAGGAAATCATACACATAGTTAAATAGTTCATGGAGGAAATCATACACATAGTTAAACAGTTCATGTAGGAAATCATACACATAAGTAAGGTAATTGAGATTTATATCTCAACACTCTTATAAATCACACTTTACTTAATACTAACTCATTCAAACATTTATACAAACACTTAGATTACACTATTCAACATACATCATGTATGTCAGCCATATTACATATTAGGGCAAATCCTTTTGCCAAGGAGTTGTCGCATACATAACAACCATGTAACTATGACAATTAATCATGCCAATCATAATATCGAATTCCTCACGCATACAAACATTTCAACAAACACATGAAATACTTTATTTACAACATAAGTTATACATATAAGTAAAACAAAATAGATAGCGCATTTAGCATGTGTAATAGTGTCCATGTCAATAATAAATCATTATTTGACATTGAAAGTCTTGAAAACCATAACCTAAACGTATATAGTCCACACCTTAAATCAAAAAATGCGTAACAGATATGATTTAGACGATAAGTCTTCGTCAATGGTGGATAGGAAACCTAAAGTATGAAATATGTTAGCTACAACAATACTTAGACTATTCTAAGCTCCAAAACAGGTTAGGGTTTGATCGTCTTACCCAAAAATAAAAATAGAATCGCCGGAATAACGATTCAGATGCGATGGATTTGGTGCATAGAGAAACCGAG
This sequence comes from Magnolia kwangsiensis, assembly GCA_037074715.1. Classification (NCBI taxonomy): domain Eukaryota; kingdom Viridiplantae; phylum Streptophyta; class Magnoliopsida; order Magnoliales; family Magnoliaceae; genus Magnolia; species Magnolia kwangsiensis. The sequence goes on along the minus strand of CM073575.1, from coordinate 72,563,621 downwards.
AAAATTCCAAGACGAAACACCAACTTCTCACTCACTTTCTCTCTCTTTACTCTCTCTTATCTTAGCTAGGGTTTAGAATTCGTATGAGATATGTGAGAGAGGGTTTAAGGCCCTTATATAGGCTCAGGACTGATGAAAATAGTCCCAGGGCCAAGGTATACTTAGGTTATAACCAAATCAGGCTTATTTTGATCCAACATAGCATTTCTGGAGGTCCTTTTACTGAATGCGGTTGGACTTAAGCTCAGTAATATTGGATCTGAAGAAAATTAAGTTTTCAGTCCGATCGGGTTTCTAGATCGACCGTGGCAGACCAGTTTCAGTTCAATGGTCACCGAAACTCGATCAGGGCCACAAGTATTTTGACATGTGTGGGCCATCTTCCCTGATCCAAGGGTGAATTTGGGTCAGAAACCAATGGTCAGAATGCTTATAATTGGCGCGCAAGCGACACGACTCAGATTACTTAAATTCATATTTAATTTTATAAAAAACTTCACTTTCTCACACTCTTCACTCCGAACTCAAGAAAATATCTCAGGACGTCATCTGGACTTGATTTTTGAGGTGATTGTTAAGTCGAACTAGGCGGTCATAATTGTCTAAGCTCATCGCTATTGAACTTTCGATGTGCAGTACAGGTCCGATACGAAGTTTCCGAATGCTCCCGAGAGCAACTGGGTTTAGAGTTTACTCCTAGATTTCAGGGTAATGTAGCGTTAACAATTCTATTGATTTTGGGTCTTGTAGATCATATTTAAAGTGGTTGGTGATAATTTCATAGGTAATCTAGTTTAGCGCTAGTTAATTCACGTTAAATTTCTAAAGGATTTGGTTTTAAATGATTTCTACTAGAGGTGGTACTCGGGTCTATGTATGATTTTTTCAGGACATTACAATATATCAACTTAATAATTATAAGTAATTTCTTATCATGTTGTGATGAATTTCTACAAATGACTTTGAACCAGCTATGTGGTTCACTTCTAACTTTCCCCTGTTATCAGAATTTATTTTGCTCCTCTTTTGAACACATTACTCATAATACATTATTATTAATAGTGAATTTAATTGTTACCTTAAGATATCATAAATATGTAAATATTATCTAAAAAGAATCAGATGAAAATCTATCGCAGAGTATTCGCTAGTCGTCATCGATCACATGCGGCGGTGTGGATAGTGCGGTAATTTGAGAATAGGTTTAGGTTAAGGTTACAAGTCTAAGTTTAGGCTAGAGGTTAAGGTTTAGGTTTAGGTTATAGGTATAGGTTTAGCTTATAGATTAAGGTTTAGGTTTAGGAAATCGTGTTCGGGTTCAAGTTCAGGTTTAGGTTTGGGTTATAGGTATAGGTTTTAGGATTTGAGAATAGATTTAGGTTAACATTGTAAGTATAGGTTATAGGTTATAGGTTAAGGTTAATGTTTAGGTTTCGGCTATAAGTAAAGTTTTTGGGATTTGAGAATAGGTTTAGGTTAAGGTTATAAGTCGTGGTTTAGGTTAGAGGCTAAGGTTTAGTTTTAGGTTATAGGTATAGGTTTAGGTTTTAGGTTAAGGTTTAGGTTTAGGAAATTAGGTTCGGGTTCAGGATTGGGTTTAGGTTTGAGTTATAGGTATAGGTTTTGGGATTCGAGAATAGGTTTTAGGTATAGGTTTAGGTTATAGATTAAGGTTTAGATTTAGGAAATCGGGTTCGGTTTGGAATCAAGTTTAGGTTTGGGTTATAGGTATATGTTTTGGGATTTGAGAATAGGTTTAGGTTAAGGTTGTAAGTATAGGTTATAAGTTAAGGTTAAGGTTTAGGTTTCAGCTATAGTATAGGTTTTGGGATTTGAAAATAGGTTTAGGTTAAGGTTATAAGTCTAGGTTTATGGTAGAGGTTAAGATTTAGGTATAGGTTATAGGTATAGGTTTAGGTTATAGGTTAAGGTTTACCTTTAAGAAATCGGGTTCAGGTTCGGGATCGGGTCTAGGTTTGGGTATTAGGTATAGGTTTAGGGATTTGAGAATAAGTTTAAGTTAATGTTATGAGTCTAAGTTTAGGTTATAGGTTAAGGTTTAGGTTTAGGCTATAGGTATAGATTTAGGTTATAGGTTAAGGTTTAGGTTTAGGAAATCGGGTTTGGGTTTAGGTTTGGGTTATAGATAAAGGTTTTAGGATTTGAGAATAGGTTTTGGTTAAGGTTGTAATTATAGGTTATAGGTTAAGGTTAAGGTTTAGGTTTCGGCTATAAGTATAGGTTTTGGGATTTGAGAATAAGTTTAGGTTAAGGTTATAAGTCTAGGTTTAGGTTAGAGGTTAAGGTTCAGGTTTAGGTTATAAGTTAAGGTTTAGGTTTAGGAAATCGGGTTCGAGTTCGAGATCGGGTTTAGGTTTGGGCTATCGGTATAGGTTTTGAGATTTGAGAATAGGCTTTAGGTATAGGTTTAGGTTATAGATTAAGGTTTAGGATTAAGAAATCGAGTTAGCGATCGAATTTAGGTTTGGGTTATAGGTATAGGTTTTGGGATTTAAGAATAGGTTTAGGTTAAGGTTGTAAGTATAGGTTATTGGTTAAGGTTAAGGTTTAGGTTTCGGCCATAAGTATAGGTTTTGAGATTTGAGAATAGGTTTAGGTTAAGGTTATAAGTCTAGGTTTAGGTTAGAGGTTAAGGTTTGGGTTTAGGTTATAGGTATAGGTTTAGGTTATCAGTTAAGGTTTAGGTTTAGGAAATTGGGTTCGGGTTTGGGATCGGGTCTAGGTTTGGGTTATAAGTATAGGTTTAGGGATTTGAAAATAGGTTTAAGTTAAGGTTATGAGTCTAGGTCTAGGTTATAGGTTAAGGTTTAGGTTTAGGCTATAGGTATAGGTTTAGGTTATAGGTTAAGGTTTAGGTTTAGGTTTAGGAAATCGGGTTCGGGTTTGGGATCGGGTTTAGGTTTGGGTTATAGGTATAGGTTTTAGGATTTGAGAATAGCTTTAGGTTCAGGTTGTAAGTATAGGTTATAGGTTAAGGTTAAGGTTTAGGTTTCAGCTATAAGTATAGGTTTTGGGATTTGAGAATAGGTTTAGGTTAAGGTTATAAGTCTATGTTTAGGTTAGAGGTTAAGGTTTAGCTTTAGGTTATAGGTTAAGGTTTAGGTTTTGAAAATTGGGTTCGGGTTCGGGAGCGGGTTTAGGTTTAGGTTATAGGTATAGATTTTGGGATTCGAGAATAGGTTTAGGTTAAGGTTGTAAGTGTAGGTTATAGGTTAAGGTTAAGGTTTACGTTTTGGCTAATAGTATAGGCTTGGGATTTGAGAATAGGTTTAGGTTAGGGTTACAAGTCTAAGTTTAGGTTATAGGTTAAGGCTTAGGTTTAGGTTTTAAGTTTAGTTTTTGAGATTTGAGTATTGGTTTAGGTTAAGGTTATAGGTATATGTTTAGGTTATAGGTTAAGGCTTAGGTTTAAGTTAAGGTCATAAGTATAGGTTATAGGTTAAGGTTAAGGTTTTTAGGTTTCAGCTATAAGTACAGGTTTTGGAATTTGAAAATAGGTTTAGGTTAAGGTTATAAGTCTTGGTTAAGGTTATAAGTATATGTTTAGGTTATAGGTTAAGGCTTAGCTTTAGGTTAAGGTTGTAAGTATAGGTTATAGGTTAAGGTTAAGGTTTAGGTTTCGGCTATAAGTATAGGTTTCGGAATTTGAAAATAGGTTTAGGTTAATGTTATGAATCTAAGTTTAGGTTATAGTTTAAGGTTTAGGTTTAGGTTATAGGTTAAGGTTTAGGTTATAGGTATAGGTTTTCAGATTTGAGAATAGGTTTAGGTTAAGGTTATTAGTCTAGGTTTAAGTTATAGGTTAAGGTTATAGGTATATGTTAAGGTTATAGGTTAAGGCTTAGGTTTAGGTTAAGGTTGAAAGTATAGGTTATAGGTTAAGGTTAAGGTTTAGGTTTTAGCTATAAGCATAGGTTTTGGGATTTGAGAATAGGTTTAGGTTAAGGTTATGAGTCTAGGTTTAGGTTATATGTATATATTTAGGTTATAGGTTAAGGCTTAGGTTTAGGTTAAGTTTGTAAGTATAGGTTATAGGTTAAGGTTAAGGTTTAGGTTTCGATTATAAATATAGGTTTTGGGATTTGAAAATAGATTTAAGTTAAGGTTACGAGTCTAGGTTTACATTATAGGTTAAGGTTTAGGTTTAGGCTATAGGTATAGGTTTAGGTTTAGGAAATCGGGTTCGGGTTTTGGTTTGGGTTATAGGTATAGGTGTTGGGATTTGAGAATAGGTTTATGTTAAGGTTTTAAGTATCAGTAATAGGTTAAGGTTAAGGTTTAGGTTTCAGATATAAGTATAAGTTTTGGGATTTGAGAATAGGTTTCAATTAAGGTTATAAGTCTAGGTTTAGGTTATAGGTTAAGGTTTAGGTTTAGGTTATAGGTATAGGTTTTGAGATTTGAGAATAGGTTTAGGTTAAGGTTATAAGTCTAGGTTTAGGTTATAAGTTAAGGTTATAGGTATATGTTTAGGTTATAGGTTAAGGCTTAGGTTTAAGTTAAGGTTGTAAGTATAGGTTATAGATTAAGGTTAAGGTTTAGCTTTCGGCTATAAGTATAGGTTTTGGGATTTGAGAATAATTTTTTGTTAAGGTTATGAGTCTAGGTTTAGGTTATAGGTTAAGGTTTTGGTTTAGGTTATAGGTATAGGTTTAGGTTATAGGTTAACGCTTAGGCTTAGGTTAAGGTTGTAAGTATAGGTTATAGGTTAAGGTTAAGGTTTTTAGGTTTTGGCTATAAGTACAGGTTTTGGAATTTGAAAATAGGTTTAGGTTAATGTTATAAGTCATGGTTAAGGTTATAAGTATATGTGTAACACCCCGGATTTTTGCCAATCTGGGGTTAGACGTCCTTAGGCAATGAGTCAACCATAACACCTTGGTAACCTCTCAGAACCCAATTCTAAAGCCAAAGAAATCATTTAGAACCAAATTCTTTAGAAATTTAATGTGTTTTAGCTAGCGCTAAACTAGATTACCTATAAAAGTAGTACCAACCACTTTAAATATGATCTGTAAGACCCAAAACCTCTAGAATTGTTAACGCTACATTACCTTAAAATTCAGGATCAATCTCTAAACTCGGTTGCTCTCGGGAGCACTTTGAAACTTTGTATTGGATATAGACTGCACGTCGAAAGTTCTATATCTATAATCTTAGACCATTATGACCACCTAGTTGGACTTGAAAATTATTTCCAAAATCAAGCCTAACCGATATCCTGAGACCATTTTATTGATTCCGGAGTGAAGAGAGTGAGAAAAGGAAAATATTTAGAAAATTAATTCAATTTTTAATAAATCTAGCACGTGTCGCTTGCACGACATTTTTAAGCATTCTAACAATTAGAATTCGACCAAATTTCACCCTCGGATCAGGAAAGTTGGCCCTTACATGTCATAATACTTATGGCCTTGATCGAGTTTCGGTGACCGCTAAACTAAAACTGGTCCGCCACGGACGATCTGGAAATCCGATCGGACTGAAAACTTAACTTACTAAAGATCCGTTGCTAGTGAGCTTAAGTCTGACTACATTTGATAACAGGACCTCCAGAAATGCTCCGTTGGATCAGAACAGACCCGATTTGGTTATAACTTAAGTATACCTTGAATTCAAGTCTGTTTTCGTTATGTTTGGGCTTATAAAAAGGCCTTAAACCCTCTCTCACAAATCTCATACGAATTTCAAACCCTACCCAAATCAAGAGAGAGAAAAGAGAGAGAAAGTAGGAGAGAAGTTGGTGTTCTTCCTAGGATTCTTCCCAGCTTTGCTACGTGCCTAATCCACCCCTTTGTGTCGCTTTTTCAGCGACTCCGGCTCCATTCTTAGGTAAGAAACCCTAACCCTAACCTATTTTAAGGTTCTTATGGGTACAAGTAGCTAAGTAGCTGACTCACCTTGTGTTATAGGTCGTCATATCAACATTGACAGAAGCATAGAGTACCTATTCAATTCATTATGCTTCTACGGCATAAGGTGCGGATTTTAGACGCTTAGGTTACCATTTTTCAAAGCTTTCAATGCCGTTTAATGGTAGATTGTTGACAAGAATGTCGTTTGACATATAGAAAATGCTGTCCATTTTTCATTTCGAATACATACGAAGAATATGAGATTTATGGTATTTTAGGTATTTTTAAGAAATATTGTATACGTATGAATTTACTGATATGATTGCCATGAGTATTTACCGTCTACCTATGTTAGATATGTGTGTATGATCTGTTTGGCGAAGAGATTCACCCTAATATACGTTTTCGCCAACATATGCTATGTAGGCTAATGTGTGTAGACTAAGTGTTTGTATAAATGTTTGTATAAGTAAGTATTGAGTAAATGGAATTGTAGATTAGCGTTGAGATGGGATTCTCAACTGTTTTGATGATGTATATGATTTCTTCCATGGTTGTTATATTTGAATTGATTATCTTATATATATGAAATGCTTGTGTATGGTTAAATTGCTTATATTGTATCTTATAACATGTTGTTAACATGCTTGAATTACTTGTTATTTTAATTTTGTTTATCTCATATGATTACTGATTCACATTACATGTGCTTGGGGCTATACTCTAGCCCAAGCAGTCGGTAACAGATTAGGATTCGTGGTTAGATTCTATTCGCCACAAAGGATGTTTATGACAAACCCGAGTCATACTAGAGTTGTCAGCAGTGGTTAGGCCACACGAAGTGCTTGTGCACTTCATGTCGGTCGATTCAACGTGCGCTCGTACTAGTCGGACTCATCAAGTAACCCGACTGACCATTGTATGTTCACCTTGTATTGGTCATAACTACTTGAACCTAGGGTACTGAACTTACCAGTGATAACCCTGATAACCGTGGTACCTTGATCCACTAAGACTCATGAGCCGGGCATGGTGGTATGGGACACCGTGGTCGATCTGTTGGCCTACGCTGGGGCCACGAGCCTCCTCGTAGTGACCAGTGATCAACCTAGACTCTTGAGCCGATTATGGTGGTATGGGACACTATATTCGAGCTGTCGGCCTACACTGATAAGGTGATGGGGGAGCGGTGCAACGAGTGCGTGCAACAGCCCTGGCAGCCCTTTATAGTGACCTCGAGCGTACTCTGAGTCTACGTGAGGTGACGACCCTTCCGTAGCAACAAGAGTTCAACTAGGTCGGTATTGATAACGTGATGGGGGAGCAGAGCAATGAGTGCGTGCAACAGCCCTGACAGCCCTTGCAGTGACCTAAAAATATATCATCGTATGAGACTACTAGGAGTGACGACCCTAGATAGGATCCTTGTGAGGAATGATATAAGGGAAGTACCCTAGTTTCCCAATCCTGCTGTATGAAAAGGACTAATAACAACTCGGTAATCATATTCATATCGCACTGCATGTGCCTGAAAGATGTGGAGCACTGAGGGAAGAAAGCGTGCCGCGGATGTAAGATGGTGTCGCATGAGGGAGTATGTTGGTGAGGGCATCTATCATGTCATTTCATTCTTGCATTAATTACAGTATTTAAGAATGTTTGATTTTCTTGCTTTATCATTATCGCTTGATTGATTTGATAACATGTTAACCTTTGCTCTATGATTCCACTGAGTTGGCCACTCACTCCCACGTTACGGGACGGTGTTGTACACACTAACCAGTCCGTGTTTTAGTTTCAGATGATGGCGCTGCTTGTGAAGAGGAGCCAAACTTATTTGATGATGAGGAGGATTTCTCCTATAGGCGGTTATCAGGCGGGTCTAGGTAGACCGTGTTCTGATCGATGGAATTGCAGAGAGGTTGATTAGACGCCATGACACTTGTCATTTTATATTTTTTGGAGCACTCATGTATATTCTTTTTGACCATTTTTGGAGTATCCATGTATATGTTTAACCTGGTAACATGTTCACACCTTGGAGACTTACAATAGATCATATATTCTATATATCTATCACATTCTTTCGCTTGCTAATTTAACTATCTCTGGAGTATGATATATTATTTTGGATTAATCCACTTCATGTTTTATGCACCATTACATCCAACATTCATTCATCATTGAAAATATTACATAAGTGATGTTCTGGAACTCGGGAGTGGAGTTTATCCTCAACCCTCAATTTTAAGGATGTTACAGATGGTATCAGAGCATGATTTGGATTAAACCGGGCCTGAGTTATGGTAAAAAAATGCACACTGACGCACTCTGACTTAGGAAGGGGGCGATGGAAACTTAGAAACTATATTAGAATCCCGAGTTTCACCGACAGGTGAGACTATACGGTAATTTAAGCCATAACATATCTTTGGTGACGTGAAGCGACCTAAGTCGCCTCTAGGTCATCAGTCGACTAGTTTGAGTCGTTTCTTGAAGAATTGCAAACCTAGAAATGAATTTCCTTGGGTTGTGGGTCAACCACAACCCTTACACTCAATCTCAAGGCCTAAAACCCCTTTTTATCCAATTCGTTCAAAACCTCTCCTTTCACCACCTCATTTTTTAACTTTTTCTAAGTCCTTTCATACTAGACATAAATACTAATGTATAAATGATGAAGAATAATACTTAAACAAAAATTTACTATAAATAGTAATTATAGGTATAAATTAGACTTTTGACCATTCAAATTATGAAATCTTATGAAATAAATGGGTTAGTTGGATAGATTAGTGTCTCCTATCCCAAAATCATATGTTACACATCATATAAACTCATTCCAATTTGCAATTTGGCCCCGAAAACACCTCAAATGGAGTCAGGGGCTAAACGGAGCACTTACAAGGGGACCCAGGGTGGGACCAACATCATTTTGGATCCAAGGGGGGAGGGGGGGGGGGGGAGGACCTCGCCGGAATGGTGAGGCCTCGCCGAATAGGTCAGAGGTCGGCGAGGCCTCGCCGGTCAACGGGCCAGGCTAGGTCCGGGCTTCGGGCCGACCAATTTGGGGCCTAGTGGGACCCTTTGGTCCAGGGTTCGACCCCTAGTTCATTCCAAATCTCAAACTTCCTTCACAAATTGGCCCTCCAAGCTCTCCCTTCCCTCTAAACTTGTTATTTTCTCTCTCCAATCTCCCTTTCAATCGTTCTTTCCTTCATTTTCTATTATTACTCTCATCCCTCTACTGTTCTCACCCCTACCCAACACCTACACTCTCCATTTTTTACGGTTGGAGCTCTCAAGCTCTTCTTTGAGGATCAAAATCGTGTGAGCTTTCAACTCATCACATTCTTCCTTTCCCCTTCTTTGATCCCTGCCTTTTGGACCTATTTCCCTCCTCTCTTAGACCTAGATCCATGGGAAGCCATTAGGTTAGCCTTTTCTTCCATTTCATCAATTTTTCATGGCTCTTTTTGAGTTCGTCTTAGCCATTTTCTCGATCTCTTCGCTTTTACCCACAGATGAGACCGAACGCAGTAACTTAGTCCATAAACAATGACCATCTAGTGCTAGGACATCTAGAGTTTTGGACCTAGAGTTAGTACTCCTAGATTTGAAAGATCTGATGATATAGGAAATCCAATTTCAATTAGATAATCTTGACTCTAAGCGATAGAACAATCTCTTGTAGTAGAAACGGTATGAAACCATTTAGCGTATAAGCTTAGGCTTTGGATTACAGCTAGTGAGTTACAGACTAGTCTACTAGTTATATTAAGTAGTGTAAAGCCTGTATATGCTAAGGAATAGTAGGTTAGATTATGTTGGAGTAGAACCTCATTCCTTCGATAGATCCCCTTAATACTTATAGACTTCTGTTATAACCCTTAGAAAAGTTATTTTAACTTAGAACCATTCACTCTCAGGGAAAACTTATAAATCCCTTAGATTGAACTTAGAATAAACCAGCACGCCCCTTTGAATTCCATTTAGAATTGCCTTCCAAAGGACTTCTTATAATTAGGAACGCAGAGTAAGGGAACTGTATGTAAGCGATGTATTCTTGGTTTGAATCGACTTCTTAATCCTAGCAGTTACCAATGAATCCAATGCTCTGAGCAAGTAGAAGATCAGCATCGAATAGGATTAAGAACCGATATGGTAAATTTTTTATCTTGCTAGACAGAAAGTCTATATATCCGGCTTAGACCCACTACACAACTTTTCTTTCATGTTGGCCCAACCACCTACAACCAAAAGTTATCGCTTTATCTTTGGGAAATGGTGAGGACTTATAGCCAGTAGAGAATTAGACATCTTGCCATCAACGCACACCCGTCCCTAGAATCACAATAGAGATTAGGCTCCATAGGTACCAATGCCATAGAACGCATCATTAGCAAAGGAAGACCAATGTAGCGAGAGGTTGTTTTCCATTTCATGTCAAGGATAGGTCCTAAGTTACACCTCGTTCCGATATACGGATCGAGACATAGATTCTTGAGCCTTAAGTAGAACTATGTTTTTAAGGGGGGTAGAACGTATTGAGCCCAATCTACTTAGGATTATCTAATACAACCGTTGGATCAGAGTAGCACAGCGGAAGCGTGGTTAGCCCTTTTCCCACTGGCCCAGGATCGAAGGAAATTCAAGAAAATAATTAAGGCTTAAGTGTTGAACCCATTCATATTAAATCATATGCCTAGCAGTGTGAGCAGGCAAAGGTCAGTGTATCCATAAACCTACTCGTTAAATACGAGTATAATAGAAGCCTTGGCTGATTCTGTATGATTAGGAATCCTTTAGGATGATCTATTAAAGTGTTTATTAACCCCTACTTTGGACATAGATTCAGACGAGGACTCCCTTAGACCAAGACCCAAAGAGCAACATTATAAATAGGAAATTGAAACCTTTCAATGATGGGCATTCCCTAAGTTTTGGAGTAATCGGATTATACGGAGTTACTGCAATATACAATAGCGAAGCATTCGCGGCTTGACCCATTTCTCAATCCTAGAAGACTACCAATAGACTCACTGCTTTGACCAGGCAGAAGACCAGGATCTACTAGGACTAGGAAGGGATACGATGTTGTCTACCCTGGTCAGGAAAACATTCGACGTATCAGGATCGAGCCCACTACAACCATCTTTCTGTACTGGTCAAACACTGAAAATATATATCTTACTCTAAGTAGATGGGAATTATCATCAAGATGCCAAATAGGTAAAGAAATAAATTGTAACAAACTGTCTGGGTGTAAGAAATGCATAAAGAAGAAGTAAGTTTTTAAGGGGGGAAGAACAAAAGGAACCAGACTTATATAGATCATATACACCCTACCACGTATAGAAACTTGAAATCAATAAAACTTAGGTAAAGGAAATGATTAATTTTTCCTTATTACCCTTAGGCAATTTCGGGGACGAAATTTTATTTTAAGGGGGGTAGATTGTAACGCCCCGAATTTTTTCCAACTTGGGGTTAGACGTCCTTAGGCAATGGGTCAACCATAACACCTTCGTAACCTCTCAGAACCCAATTCCAAAGCCAAAGAAATCATTTAGAACTAAATTCTTTAGAAATCTAATGTGTTTTAGCTAGCGCTAAACTAGATTATCTGTAAAAGTAGCACCAACCACTTTAAATACGATCTGTAAGACCCAAAACCTCGAGAATTGTTAACGCTACGTTATCCTGAAATCTAGGATCAATCTCTAAACCCGATTGCTCTCGGAGCACTTTGAAACTTTGTATTGGATCTAGACAGCACGTCAAAAGTCCGATATCTATAATCTTAGACCATTATGACCGCCTAGTTGGACTTGACAATCATTTCAAAAATCAAGCCCAACAGATATCTTAAGACCATTTTACTGAGTCCGGAGTGAAGAGAGTGAGAAAAGGAAAATATTTAGAAAATTAATTCATTTTTTAATAAATCTGGCACGTGTTGCTTGTGTGACATTTTTAAGCATTCTGAAAGTTAGAATTTGACCAAATTTCACCCTCGGATCAGGAAAGTTGGCCCTTACATGTCATAACACTTATGACCCTGATCGAGTTTCGGTGATCGCTGAACTGAAACTGGTCCGCCACGGACGATCTGGAAATTCGATCAGACTGAAAACTTAACTTACTAAAGATCCGTTGCTAGTGAGTTTAAGTCCGACTGTATTTGATAACAGGACCTCCAGAAATGCTCCGTTGCATTGGAACAAACCCGATTTGGTTATAACTTAAGTATACCTTGACTTCAAGTCTGTTTTCATTATGTTTGGGCTTATAAAAAGGCCTTAAACCCTCTCTCACAAATCTCATACGAATTTCAAACCTTACCCAAATCAAGAGAGAGAAAAGAAAGAGAAAGTAGGAGAGAAGTTGGTGATTCTTCCTAGGATTCTTCCCAGCTTTTCTACGTGCCTAATCTATCCCTGCGTGACGCTTTTCCAGCGACTCCGGATTCGTTCTTAGGTAAGAAACCCTAATCCTAATGTGTTTTAAGGTTCCTATGGGTACAAGTAGCTAAGTAGCTGACTCACCTTGTGTTATAGGTCATCATATCGACGTTGACAGAAGCGTAGAGTATTTATTCAATTCATTACGCTTCTACGGCATAAGGTGCGGATTTTATACGCTTAGGTTACCATTTTTCAAAGCTTTCAATGCCTTTTAATGGTAGATTATTGATAAGAATGTTGTTTGACATGTAGAACATGCTGTCTATTTTTCATTTCGAATACGTACGAAGAATATGAGATTTAGGGTATTTTAGGTATTTGTAAGAAATATTGTATACGTTTGAATTTTGCTGATATGATTACCATGAGTATTTACCGTGTACCTATGTTAGATATGTGTGTATGATCTGTTTGGTGAAGAGATTCGCCCTAATACACGTTTTCACCAACATATGCTATGTAGGCTAATGTGTGTAGACTAAGTGTTTGTTAAATGTTTATATAAGTAAGTATTGAGTAAATGGAATTATAGATTAGCATTGAGATGGGATTCTCAACTGTTTTGATGATGTATATGATTTCTTCCATGGTTGTTATATTTGAATTGATTATCTTATATATATGAAATGCTTGTGTATGGTTAAATTGCTTATATTGTATCTTATAACATGTTGTTAACATGCTTGAATTACTTGTTATTTCAATTTTTTTTTATCTCATATGATTACTGATTCACATTACATGTGCTTGGGGCTATACTCTAGTTTGGGCAGTCGGTAACAGATTAGGATTCGTGGTTGGATTCTATTCGCCACAAAGAATGTGTATGACGAACCCGAGTCATACTAGAGTTATTGACAGTGGTTAGGCCACACGAAGTGCTTGTGCACTTCATGTCGGTCGATTCAATGTGCGCTTATGCTAGTCGGACTCATCAAGTAACCCGACTGACCATTGTATGTTCACCTTGTATTGGTCATAACTGCTTGAACCTAGTGTACTGAACTTACCAGTGATAACCCTAATAACCCTGGTACCTTGATCCACTAAGACTCATGAGCCAGGCATGGTGGTATGGGACACCCTGGTCGATCTGTCAGCCTACACTGGGGCCACGAGCCTCCCCGTAGTGACCAGTGAGCAACCCAGACTCGTGAGCCGATTATGGTGGTATGGGACGCTATATTCGAGCTGTTGGCTTACATTGATAAGGTGATGGGGGAGCGGTGCAACGAGTGCATGCAACAGCCCTGGCAGCCCTTTGTAGTGACCTCGAGCGTACTCTGAGTCTACGTGAGGTGACGACCCTTTCGTAGCAAGAAGAGTACAACTAGGCCTGTATTGATAAGGTGATGGGGGAGCAGAGTAACGAGTGCGTGCAACAGCCCTGACAGCCCTTGCAGCGACCTAGAAATATATCATCATATGAGACTACTAGGAGTGATGACCCTAGACAGGATCCTTGTGGGGAATGATATAAGGGAAGTACCCTAGTTTCTCAATCTTGCTGTATGAAAAGGACTAATAACAACTCGGTAATCATATTCATATCGCATTGCATGTGCCTGGAAGATGTGGAGTACTGAGGGAAGAAAGCATGCCACGGATGTAGGATGGTGTCGCATGAGGGAGTATGTTTGTGAGGGCATCCATCATGTCATTTCATTCTTGCATTAATTACAGTATTTAGGAATGTTTGATTTTCTTGCTTTATCATTATCGTTTGATTGATTTGATAACATGTTAACCTTTGCTCTATGATTCCACTGAGTTGGACACTCACTCCCACGTTATGGGATGGTGTTGTATACACCAAACAGTCCCTGTTTTAGTTTCAGATGATGGCGCTGCTGTGAAGTGGAGCTGTACTTATTTGATGATGAGGAGGATTTCTCCTATAGGCAATTATCAGGCGGGTCTAGGTAGACCGTGTTCTGATAGACAGGATTGCAGGGAGGTTGATTAGACGCCATGACACTTGTCATTTTATATTTTTTAGAGTACTCATATATATTCTTTTTGACCATTTTTGGAGTATCCATGTATATGTTTAACCTGGTAACATGTTCACACCCTGGAGACTTACAACAGTTCATATATTCTATATATCTATCACATTCTTCCACTTGCTAATTTAACTGTCTCTGGAGTATGATATGCTATTTTGGATTAATCCACTTCATGTTTTGTGCACTATTACAGCCGACATTCATTCATCATTGAAAATGTTGCATAAGTGATGTTTTGGAACTCGGGAGTGGAGTTTATCCTTGGCCCCCGATTTTCAGGATGTTACAATATGTTTAGGTTATTTGTTAAGGCTTAGCTTTAAGTTAAGGTTGTAAGTATAGGTTATAGTTTAAGGTTATGGTTTAGGTTTTGGCTATAATTATAGGGTTCAGGATTTGAAAATAGGTTTAGGTTAAGGTTATGAGTCTACGTTTAGGTTATAGGTTAAGGTTTATGTTTAGGTTATAGGTTAAGGTTTAGGTTTATGTTATAAGTATATGTTTTGAGATTTGAGAATAGGTTTAGGTTAAGGTTATTAGTCTAGGTTTAGGTTATAGGTATATGTTAAGGTTATAGGTTAAGGCTTAGGTTTAGGTTAAGGTTGTAAGTATAAGTCATAGGTTAAGGTTAAGGTTTAGGTTTCGGCTATAAGTATAGGTTTTGGGATTTGAGAATAGGTTTATGTTAAGGTTATGAGTCTAGGTTTAGGTTATAGGTTGAGGTTATATGTATATGTTTAGGCTATAGGTTAAGGCTTAGGTTTAGGTTAAGGTTGTAAGTATAGGTTATAGGTTAAGGTTAAGGTTTAGGTTTCGGCTATAAGTATAGGTTTTGGGATTTGAAAATAGGTTTAAGTTATGGTTATGAGTCTAGGTTTACGTTATAGGTTAAGGTTTAGGTTTAGGTTTAGGAAATCTGGTTCAGGTTTAGGTTTGGCTTATAGGTATAGGTGTTTGGATTTGAGAATTGGTTTAGGTTAAGGTTGTAAGTATCGGTAATAGGTTATGGTTAAGGTTTAGGTTTCGGCTATAAGTATTGGTTTTGGGATTTGATAATAGGTTTCAATTAAGGTTATAAGTCTAGGTTTAGGTTGTAGGTTAAGGTTTAGGTTAGGTTTTGAGATTTGAGAATAGGTTTAGGTTAAGGTTATAAGTCTAGGTTTAGGTTATAGGTTAAGGTTATAGGTTAAGGCTTAGGTTTAGGTTAAGGTTGTAAGTATAGGTTATAGATTAAGGTTAAGGTTTAGGTTTCGACTATAAGTAAGGGTTTTGGGATTTGAGAATAAGTTTATGTTAAGGTTATGAGTCTAGGTTTAGGTTATACGTTAAGGTTTAGGTTTAGGCTATAGCTATAGGTTTAGGTTATAGGTTAAGGTTTAGGTTTAGGAAATCGGATTCGGGTTCAGGATTGGGTTTAGGTTTGGGTTATAGGTATAGGTTTTGGGATTTGAGAATAGTTTTAGGTTAAGGTTATAAGTACAGGTTATAGGTTATGGTTAAGGTCACGGTTTAAGTTATAAGTATAAGTTTTGGGATTTGAGAATAGGTTTAGGTTAATGTTATAAGTATAAGTTATAGGTTAAGGTTTAGGTTTAGGTTTTGGTTATAAGTATAGGTTTTGAGATTTGAGAATAGGTTTAGGTTAAGGTTAGAGGTATAGGTTTTGGGATTTGAGAATAGGTTTAGGTTATAGGCTAAGGTTTAGGTTTAGGAAATTGGGTTCGGGTTCGGGATCGGGTTTAGGTTTGGGTTATAGGTATAGGTTTTGGGATTTGAGAATAGGTTTAGGTTATAAGTCAATGCTTTCCTTCCATCAAACATGGCACCTGTGCAGAACATCTGAGCCATGGAAAAGGTGGGCCTCACCATAAACAACACTTGGGGAGAAAACCAGATGAATCCACTCATCAGGGGGGCCAAACCCGTACATTGAGTCAGACCATCCTTTGTCCATTAATTTTGCCAGGTATCTCACCTGATAAGTGGACCATGCCCTAGGTAATCTCTTCTAATGGCATGTACGGCTATGAAATTCTACACATATGACACATTAGTGGGAAACAAAGAGATAGCACGCCATTTCATTAAACAGTCAGCCTATATCAAATATGAAAGACATGAAAAGAGATACAAATAGAAGAAGATATCAAACCTATGGAGAGGAGCTACACGGCGTGTGTTTCTTCAGGTAGGAGATTCATGGCTACTGCAATGGAGAGAGAAAGAGAGAGAGAAGAGGGCGTTCACGGCCGGTGTTTCTTCACGGCTAGTGCATTGGAGAGAGAGGGAGGAGAAAGAGAGATGGAGCAGAGATCGGGAGGGAGAGAGAGGATTAGGGAAAGAAGAGTTTAGGTGGTGCTCTGATTAAGGAACAGAGAGAGATAGAGAAGAGAGAGAGAGTATGAAATCCCTAAACTTTGGGCGCGGCTCTATTTTGAGCGCATGCCCAAATTTGGGAGGCGGATTGGCTACTAGTGGTGGGTGCTCCGTAGGCCCCACCATGATGTATGTGTTTCATCCATTCCGTTCATCTATTGTTAGAGATCATTTTAGGGCTTTATACAAAAAATGATAGGTATATAAATCTTAGGTGGACCACACCACAGGAAATCAATAATGGTTGGACTTTCACTATTAAAATCCTCCTAAGGCTCACTGTACTGTTTATTTGAAATTTAATATGTTGATTAGGTCATAAAGACCCTGATGAAGGGAAACAATAAATATCATCTTGATCCAAAACTTTTATGGCCCCCAAAACATTTTTAATGGTCAACGTTCATCCAGCACTTTTTCCTATAATGTGGTCCACTTGAGACTTAGATATGCCTCATTTTTTCTCTCATAACGTAAAATGATCTATAAAAATAGATGGGCAGCATGGATGAAACACATACATCATAGTGGGGCCTACATAGCACTGACCACCAGCCATTGCTTGGTATATAAATATCAGGCCGACCACACTACATAAAAAACAATAATAATTGATTATCCATCATTAAAACCCTCCTAAGGCCTAGTCTACTTTTTATTTGACATCCAATCTATTGATTAGGTCATACAAGCCTAGATGAAAGGGAAAAACAAAAATCATCTCGATTCAAGACTTTTATGGTCCCCAAAATGTTTTAAATGGTTGACGCTCATTCAACATTGTTTCCTGTTAATGTGGTCCATTTCATATTGGGATATGCCTTATTTTTTGTCTCATGCTGTAGGATGATTTTTAAAAATAAATGGACGGCATGGATTAAACACATACATCATGGTGGGGCCCACAGAGCACCAACCACGAGCCACTGGATGGTGTCAGGGGGAGCAGCCAATTTGTTCCCCTTATTTGTGGTGTGGTTCATTTAATTAATCATTGGATATGAATAATTTTTTAGATTTTTCTCTAAAATGATGTCGAAAAATGGATAAACAAGCCAATGATCCCGAAATTTCGGTAAATCCAAAACTCAAGTGGACCATGCCACACGAAACAGTGTGGAATAATGATTTCCATCGTTGATACCTTCCTTAGGCGCATAGTAATGTTTATTTGACATCCAACATGTTCATAATATCAAAAAAATATGAATGAAGAGAAAACACAAGAAGATATGAATTAATGTGGGCCAACTACGGTGACAGTGTAAAATATACTCTGTTCATCATTTTCTCCGAACCATGATAGAATGAGATCTAAAAAATGAGATAGATCCATTGTCAAAGTCAGCCATACTACAGGGAAACGGTGAGAACGGAAACAGTGAGACCCAAACTTGAACCCGAATAGACCGGAGTAGCCAAGACCGTAGGTCGCAGTGGGTAGCTTCATGCAGTTTAATTGTAATTCAGTTGGGCTCGATCAACCAGAACTGACCTGCACAACCACACAAAGATTCGCAGTGGGTAGCTTCATGCAGGTTGATGTTTTCATTATTCCCAATCTGACTTAACTTAACCTGAATAGGCTCAACCCAAATGCAAATTAGGTTGGTATTTTCCAATCCTAACCCAAACCGAGGACCTTGAAAAACTGATCCGGTTATAAGTTTGGGTCAATTGGGTTTGGTTCGATCAAACACAAGTTGTAGCCCTAAGTTTAAGAATGGAACATTGGGCCATATGGTCCGGGCTGGATTGGTTCATCTAGACCATCCCATTGGTTATTAATATAGCTGGGTTGGGTTAGGTTGGATATGGTTCATCCCTACTCAGACCCGTACCCATTTGGCTTGCTCTAACCTTCATTAGGAACAGCTCGAGTCTGTTAACCTGTTAACTGACCCAATACATTGTCACCTGTAGTTCAAAACCTGATAACAAACTGATCGAGCCAGAGCCCTTGGACAGCCCTAATTGATGGTTATGCTTGAAGCCATCTAGGTCCATTGCCAATTATGGATAGGGGCACCATGTGAATTATGGCTCATAAACAATGGATGATTGTTAGCAAATTGGGTCCATTCAAAGGGTTATGATCATTCGACCAGTGTGATTATTACACCATGGCTTATTCCTAATTATATGAATGATTGAATGGTTAAGGTAGTGGCATCTATCAAAAAATGTTGTAACTTGCAAGGTCGTTGTTCTGGTGCTAAATGTGCATGTGATGATCCAGTCTGTCCATGTAATGGGCCATACCAATTGGCAAAAATGTACGTAGTCATCTCATCATGAGATATTGGAAATTTCAGGAGATAACAACTAGGAAGATATTATCATTTCCCAACTTCGGTGGGCCCTAGAGGTGGGTGGCTGTCTGTATCACTACTTTTAAATTATTATAATTGTACCATTGTTTTTGTACCTAGACAGTAAGGGAGTTTTCAAAAAAATTTTTTAAAAAATATTTTTAATATCCTTTCATGCAAAAGTTTGCAAGTCAAGCGAAGAACATGTCCTTTCAACCAGCCATACTACAAGAAAATCATCAGCAACTTCCTCAAAGAAAATGATGCACAGAGAATGGACACAGATTAGGTGGATCCCTGACTATGGGGCCCACCACGCCCCATAGTCAAGGATCCACCAAAGCCCCGTTCACATAGAATGAGATTTCGTAAAGATGATCAGGTCAAGTCAGTCCTTGAGCAAATCACCAGCAGCTTCCTTAAGTAAAAAAAAAAAATACACATATCAGGCAATTAGGGCATCTATGGCCCACCATACCAAAAATTCTAATAATTTTATATGTGCTACATTTAAGACAATTAACCGTTTATGTTTAAGAGAGTTGGGCCATGGCCTAGCACCTGAGATGAACCATACATGTCTATGATGGTACCTCAAATTGTGTCCCTCACCAAACTCATGGCAAGAAAGCATAACCAGATGGCCCCATGGACTAATTAGTTGTGATCAAGATCGCACACATGTCTATGGTGGAGATTGGATTGAACACAATTTGTAAAAGAGCTTCCTTCAAACGTAAACCTGATTAATGGAGTTGAATAAATATATACCACACAGTGGCCCACGATGATATTTTTAAAAATAGATGACCATAATGGATGAAATACATACATCATGGTGGGGCCCACAAAGCACCAACCATTAGCCACGGGGCTGGTGTCAGGGGGAGTAGCGAGACTGGCTACTGAAGTGATGCCAGCAAGTTTCGTGGGTCCCACCATGATGTATGTTTTATATCCACAACTTCCTTCCATTTGAAGAGATCATTTTAGGACAATATCCAAAGAGTCCAAAGCTCAAGTGGACCCCAACACAAAAAATAGTGGGACAGTGACGCCCACCATTAAAAACTTCTAAAATCCACAAAAGTTTTAGATCAAGCTGATATTTGTGTTTTTTTTCCCTTATTTCATGTCTTTTTTTTTAAACTTTTGGATAGGTTGGATTTCTAATAAACATTATGAGGAGCCTTAGGATCGTTTCAATGGTGGGAATCACTCTCCCCATTGTTTTCTTTGGTGGGGTCACTACATATTTTCATTTTGCCTCATTTTTTGGTTCATATCCTAAAATGATATCTAAAAAGGGATGGATGTTGTAGATATAACATATACATCATAGAGGGGCCCACGAAACTTGGTGGCATCATTATCTAAGCCGCGTCCAGAGACACTCTAGGCCGTCTCTCTCACCCTCTCTCTCTTGCACCCAAATCCGACTGCCTCTCTCGCACCCTTTCTTCTCTCTCTCTATCTCTATCTCTCTCGCACCCTCTCCCTCCTCTCTCTGTGTGTTTTCTCTTCTTCCTCTCTCTCTTTCTCTCTCCACTATTGTTGTCGAATGCCCTACCCACGCATGCCCTCTCTCTCTCTCTCTCTCTCTCTGAAGCTCTGTTGAAGGCTAGATCATTCATGACCGTGAGGTATCTCTCTCTCTCTCTCAATCTCTCTCAATCTCAATACTGATTTAGAGATTTGGCGATTTAGCAATTTGTGGATTCCTGATTCGATGTGGATCCTCATTTAGGGATTTGGGATTTTAGGGCTTATAGATTTGAATGTGGACCCCGAATCGGGGATTTTCTAATATTACAAATTAAGGATTTTCTGATATTACAAGTTGGTAGCTTGAAGCTGGCTAAATGGGCTGATTCCTTCATCACCCGAGGTGCAATTGATCTCAAACAAGCTTACCCAAGTACATGCAACTAGACAAATTTCAAGCAAACATATGGTGAAGAATCATTCTTGGTTGGAGTCTCAAAATTGAGGGAATTATTGAATTACTCATTGAAGATACCTTGCAACTTCGTCTTTGAAAATCTTCATAGGCTGTTTGTCAAGCAAAGCAAATAGCTCCCACCTGGGCAAAAATTTGTTATTAAACAGACATGTGTTGAAGTCTGTGGAGTAAAATAAATCTGTTAGTATAACATGAAACAGCATGCAGACACGAAATATGTCTAACAACTACAGTCAATTGTAAAATGGGGACTCTGTAGATTTTCATTCTGAAAACTCAAGGCACGTCGCTATTCCTAATATAGAATACGATAGCAAGATTCTAATAATGATAACAAGCTGCAAGACAAAGTGCGATATGAATCAGTTTATTTATTGTTTGTAATGTAACCTCGATCTGTGTCATAGTGCCACAATGATGACACAAGAAGGGGAAAAAAAAGTAAACATGAAGAATCAGATTTTCATGAATATACTTGTTCTGAACTTTTGTAATGGACGTATTTTATATGGTAATTAAACATATTTTGCAGATGCAAGCCTCCAGAAAACTAAATAGTTAAATGCATACTGTATTTTACCCTCAGTGATGCTAGCTGAGAAAGTATATAAGAAAGATAATGACTAGACCTGAAAGGAAGTATACAGTGTTGGAAGAAAAGGATGATCCAGTAGGGAAATGATCTCCCTTTCTATGCAAGCTCGATGAACCTGCACATCCTCCATGAATATAGTAAAGTATCAAGTCAATAAACTACATGACAAGAAGTCACTAGTCATTAAGCAACACAAAATCTTTTCCCCAACTACCTCGGGAGAATTATCAAGAGTAAAAAAATGTAAACTTAGATGCAGAGATTTCCCAATACATGAAACAGAGGCGAGAACCCATTTTGTTAAAACATCAGTAGCATTCACCTCAAGATCAACTAGTGAAGCAAGATCACTAATTTTGCCTATATTGCACACAAGTCACTATCTTTAGACATCTCACTAAAATCTCCAGTAACATATGGCCAACCTCATGATAACATACAACTTAAATCTTACAATGTGGTAACATGGAGAGAGCATTGCAGTTGTTTAAGAAAATGTCGAAGAGAGATATGATTTCTTATTGTTTAGAGATACAAGGCTTACTAATCCATGGATGTGGAGCTGAGGTAGTCAAGCTCTTCCAACGGATGCTAGGTGAAGGACTGCTACCTGACAATGTGGCCTTCACATTCATCTTAGCATGAATGTTGGAACTGCGAAGAGGAACAATGAGTGTTGTAACTTATGCGGGCTGGATTTTGATACTCCAGAATGTCATTTTTAAGTCACGAGTTTTGATTTTCCACCTAAAATAAATAAATTATGGATTTGGCGATTCTAGAATTTTAGGGATTTCAGATGTTCCAAGAATTGTTGTTTTATGATGAATAGGTGGGAGTTTGTTTTGCATGTACCCATCTCAGGACCACCAACTTATGTGTTTCCCTCTGATTGATACAGAAAATGTATTAAAAAATAATTAAGAATGAACTATTTGACAAAAAAGAAAAATCAGGAAAAATTAGGAAAATGGAAAATATATTCCACAAACTAAACCTATTTCCCCATGAATTTAAAAACACATTGACCTATATGCCTTTAAACCCTATTAACATGGAGATTATCTCAATGCCTTTAAAAACACATTAGCATGGTTGGAGAGATGTGCTTACAACCTTAAGGAAAAAATGTTGATGGTTGAGACTTGTCTGGAAAAAATGCACCATAAATACATATTGTTAAAGACATATCTGTAAAGCCTACAAATGTTGTAGTATTTGTTTATTCATTTGGGTGTTTTTCCTTATTTTGAATGATGGAATAGGATCCCAAGGAATGGCCTATTAGAGCCATTGCCTTCGTGTGGGCATGAGAGGGAGAGATTAGGAGGCCGGCATATTAGCCTAATACATGGAGATTATCTCAATGATGTTGTTGTTACAGGTAATCCAACTTATCTATTTGTTCTTATTTGTTTTGGAAATTAATGTATACAATCTACATTGGTTGACGTTCATACACCCTTTTTTAAATATTTTGGGAATTGAAATAGTTCGTTATAATATGGTTGTTTTATATGCAAATCAATCAGGTGGTTTGGACGTTGGTTCCATTTCTTTATAGGCCTGAGCATTTTATGAAGAAGTCAACATCTTTTAATATTCATATATTTCTTTTGTTAACGATTTAAATAATCCCTTCCCTTCTCTAATACAATGTTATCAATTGGGTTGCTTTATTTATTCTACCAATCTGCCCGAAAATGGGCTAGCTGGCCTTGGCTCAGGCTTGTGCTGGAGCTGGGCTAGTGGACCCACACCATCAAACCCATCTGACAAATGAGTTCGAAAATTAGAATTTTGAAAAAATTCAAAATCTGGGCCAAGACCTACACCAGGTCTGGTCCATTGACAGCCATAGGTACTAATGCCATGTAAGTGCACTATATATATATATATATATATATATATATATATATATATATATCTGTGTGTGTATGTATCTTTCAATGTACATATATATGTATGGACACACACACACTTGCACATGCACACAGACATATATGTTGAGGTGCACATGAAATAGACACACACAGCCAGGCATATATGTTGAGGTGAGCATGAAACATACACACACACAAACAGGCATATATATTGAGGTGAAACAGATACGTCAACCCAACTCTTGTATTAATCCTACCCCTATCAAGCATTAACCCTGTTCATCACCGGTCCATTTCTTGATGGGCTTTTGACAAATCAAAATGTTTTTGCTTTCAAATATGCACCTCAAGTGCTGGTAAGTATTGAAAGAATGTTCTATTGTTATTTATCTTCCCTCAAGTTCTATGTTTGAAATTTCTCATAGTCATATTATTTTTATTATAGGTTTTCATTGTCCTCTCTTGCTTGATCTCTGTTTTCGTCAACTTCAGTACATTTCTTGTAATTAGAAAGACATCACCTGTCACCTATCAAGTCCTGGGGCATCTAAAAACATGCCTGGGTTTAGCTTTTGGATATGTTTTACTTCACGATCCATTTAGCTGACGAAACATTTTTGGTATCCTTGTTGCCTTAGTTGGAATGATCCTTTATTCATACATCTGCTCTCTTGAGAACTAGAAAAAGGCTAGTGAAGCATTTGTGTCATTGTCCCAGGTACAACCTGCTCCCATTTTTGTCTCAAATATGGCACTTATATTTCTAAGGTTGATTATAATCTTTATATGTCATTCTACCCATTCATAAGTGACTCCAACATCCATGTTGTAATTACAGTTATCCATAATAATAATAATTTATTCATTACAGTGCATTCACAATAGTTATCATTATGGTTACAATTATTCATTATGTGACAAGTTTTCGGGGAAGATGAACGAGTTTAAAAAAAAAAACAGTCTGCGGTTTTGAGAAGTGATTCCCAGGATGTATGTGTGTTTCAATGACCATCTGCACCTTGGAAGCATACAATGGAAGGTAAGGAAAGCCTAAACAATTGGAGTGGCCTAGCCATTTGGACAGGCCATGTTTATGTTTTTACACAAAATTAATGCAGCAGACCCAGATGTGCGTCGGAGCTATCCAAATAAGCGGGGGTCCCTGGAAGGTGGGAACCACTATTATGACCATGATGAAGTTGTCCATTTCCTATGGACAGCATTAGAGGGGCCTGACCATTTGGACAGGCCATGTTTTTATATTTGCTTGAAATTAATGGAGCAGACCCAAATGTGCATCGGAGCTATCCGAATGAGAGGGGGTCCCTGGAAGGTGGAAACCGCTATTATGACCATGATGAAGTTGTCCATTTCCTATGGACAGCATTGGAGGGGCCTGGCCATTTGGACAGGTCCTGTTTTTATATTTGCTTGAAATTAATGGAGCAGACCCGGATGTGCGTTAGAGCTATTTCGATGAGCAGGGGTACCTGAAAGGTGGGAACCACTATTATAACTATGATGAAGTAGTCCATTTCCTATGGACAACATTAAGGGCATGGCCATTTGGACAAGCCGTATTTATATCTTATTTATATCTGTACTTGCAGGGACCACACCCTTAACCTAAACTACACCCTAAACCTATAACCTATAACCTTAACCTAAACCTATTCTCAAATCCTAAAACCTATACTTATAGCCGAAACCTAAACCTATACCTTAACCTATAACCTATACTTATAACCTTAACCTAAACCACAGCCTTAACCTATAACCTAAACCTATACCTATAACCTTAAACTATAACCTAAACCTATACTTAACCTAAACCTATACTTATAAACTTAACCTAAACCTATTCTCAAATCCCCAAACCCTAACCTATAACCTAAACCTAGACCTTAACCTTAACTTATAACCTATACTTATAACCTACAACATAAAACCTAAACCTATACCTAAACTTATAACCTTAACCTAAACCTATTCTTAAATCCCAAAACCTACACTTATAACCCAAACCCAAACCTAAACCTTAACCTAAACTCAAATCCCTAAACCTTAAGCTATAAACCAACCTAAACTTAAAACCTAAACCTATTCAAAAATCCCAAAACCTAAACTTATAACATAAACCTTAACCTATACCTAAAACCTAAACCTAGACCTGAACCTTAACCTATAACCAATACCTATAACCTTAACCTAAACCTATACTTACAACCTAAAACTATTCTCAAATCCCAAACCTATCCTTAAATCCCAAAACCTATACCCATAACCCATACCTAAACGCGATCCTGAACCCGAACCTGATTTCCTAAACCTAAACCTTAACCTATAACCTAAACCTAGACTTATAAGCTTAACCTAAACCTTTTCTCAAATCCCAAAACCTATACTTATAGCCGAAACCTAAACCTTAACTTTAACCTATAACCTATACTTACAACCTTAACCTAAACCTATTCTCAAATCCCAAAAACCATACATATAACCAAAACCTAAACTCGATCCCGAACCCAAACCTAATTTTCTAAACCTAAACCTTAACCTATAACCTAAACTTATACCTATAGCCTAAACCTAAACCTTAACCTACAACCTAAACATAAACTCATAACCTTAACCTAAACCTATTCAAAAATCCCAAAACTTATACCTATAACCCAAACCAAAACCCGATCCCGAACCTGAACCCGTTTTCCTAAACCTAAACCTTAACCTATAACCTAAACCTAGACTCATAACCTTAACCTAAACCAATTCTCAAATCTCAAAACCTATACTTATAGCCGAAACCTAAACCTTAACCCTTACCTATATCGTATACTTACAACCTTAACCAAAACTAATTCTCAAATCCCAAAACCTATACATATAACCCAAACCTAAACCTAATCTCGAACCTGAACCTAATTTCCTAAACATAAACCCTAACCTATAACCTAAACCTAAACCTATAGCCTAAACCTAAACCTTAACCTATAACCTAAACCTAGACTCATAACCTTAACCTAAACCTATTCTCAAATCCCAATACCTATACCTATAACCCAAACCTAAACCCGAACCCGATTTCTTAAACCTAAACCTTAACCTATAATATAAATCTATACCTTAACCTATAACCTAAACCTAGACTTATAACCTTAACCTAAACCTATTCTCAAATACCAAAGCCTATACTATAAGCCGAAACCTAAACCTTAGCATTAACCGATAACCTATACTTATAACCTTAACCAAAACCTATTCTCAAATCACAAAACCTATACCTATAACCCAAACCAAAACCCAATCCCAAATAAGAACCCAATTTCCTAAACCTTAAACCTATAACCTAAACCTATACCTATAGCATAAACCTAAACCTTAACCTATAACCTAAACCTAGACTCAAAACCTTAACCTAAACCTATTCTCAAATCCCAAAACCTATTCTCAAATCTCAAAACCTATACTTAAAGCTGAAACCTAAACCATAACCTTTACCTATAACCTATACTCAAAACCTTAACCTAACATTATTCTTAAATCCTAAAACCTATACCTATAACCCAAACCTAAACAAGACCCTGAACCTGAACCCTATTTCTTAAACATAAACCTCAACCTATAACCAAAACTTATACCTATAGCTTAAACCTAAACCTTAACCTATAACCTAAACGTAAACTCATAACCTTAACCTAAACCTATTCTCAAATCCCAATACCTATACCTACAACCAAAACCTAAACCCGATCCCAAACCCGAACCCGATTTTCTAAACCTAAACCTTAACCTATAACCTATACCTAAACCTTAACCTATAACCTAAACCTAGACTTATGGCCTTAACCTAAACCTATTCTCAAATCCCAAAACCTATACTTATAGTCGAAACCTAAACCTTGACCTTAATCTATAACCTATACTTACAACCTTAACCTAAACCTATTCTCAAATCCTAAAACCCATACCTATAACCCAAACCTAAACCCGATCCCGAACCCAAACCCAATTTCCTAAACCTAAACTTTAACCTATAACCTAAACCTATACCTATAGCATAAACCTAAACCTTAACCTATAACCAAAACATAATCTCATAACCTTAACCTAAACCTATTCTCAAATCCCAATACCTATACCTATAACCCGAACCTAAACCCGATCCCGAACCTGAACTCGATTTCCTAAACCTAAACCTTAACCTATAACCTACACCTTTACCTATAATTTAAACCTAAACCTTAAACTATAACCTAAACCTAGACTTATAACCTTAACCTAAACCGATTTTAAAATCCCAAAACCTATACTTATAGCCAAAACCTAACCCTTAACCTTAACCTATAACCTATACGTACAACCATAACCGAAGCCTATTCTCAAATCCTAAAACCTTATACCTATAACCTAAACATAAAACCAATCCCGAACCCGAACCCGATTTCTTAAACCTAAACCTTAACTTATAACGTAAACGTATACCAAAAGCCTAAACCTAAACCTTAACGTATAACCTAAACCTAGACTGTTAACTTTAACCTAAACCTATTCTCAAATCCCAAAACCTATACTTATAGCCGAAACCTAAACCATAACATTTACCTATAACCTAAACTTAAAACCTTAACCTAAACCTTTTCTTAAATCCCAAAATGGATACCTATAACCCAAACATAAACCCGATCTCGAACCCAAACCCTATTTCCTAAACCTAAACCTTAACCTATAACTAAAATTTATACCCATAGCCTAAACCTAAACCTTAATCTATAACCTAAACGTAGACTCATAACCTTAACTTAAACCAATTCTCAAATCCCAATACCTATACCTATAACCCAAACCTATACCCGATCCCAAACCCGAAACCGATTTTCTATACCTAAACCTTAACCTATAACCTAAACTTATACCTATAACCTATAGTTACACCTTAACCTATAACCTAAACTTATACCTATAACCTATAGTTACACCTTAACCTATAACCTAAACCTAGACTTATATAACCTTAACCTAAACCTATTCTCAAATCCCAAAAGCTAAACCTATAACCCAAATCTAAGCCCAATCCCAAACCCGAACCCAAACCCGATTTCCTAAACCTTAACCTTAACTATAACCTAAACCTATACCTCTAACTGAAACCTAAACCTTAACCTATAAGATAAACCTAGTCTTATAACCTTAACCTAAACCTATTCTCAAATCCCAAAACCTATACTTATAGCTGAAACCATATCCTTAACCTTAACCTAAACCTATTCCCAAATCCCAAAACCTATACCTATAACCCAAACCTAAGATCGATCCCGAACCCGAAACCGATTTCCTAAACCTAAACCTTAACCTATAACCTAAACATATACCTATAGCCTAAACCTAAACCTTAACCTATAACTTAAACCTATTCTCAAATCTCAAAACCTATACCTATAACCCAAACCTAAAACCGATCCCGAACCCGAACCCGATTTCCTAAATCTAAACCTTAACCTATAACCTAAACCTTTACCTATAACCTAAACCTAAACCTTAACCTATAACCTAAACCTAGACTAATAAACTTAACCTAAACCTATTCTCAAATCCTAAAACCTAAACCTAACCTTAACCTATAACCTATACTTACAACCTTAACCTAAACCTATTCTCAAATCCCAAAACCCATACCTATAACCCAAACCTAAACCCGATCCCGAACCCGAACTAGATTTTCTACACCTAAACCTTAACCTATAACCTAAACCTATACATAGAGCCTAAACCTAAAACTTAACCTATAACCTAAACCTAGACTCATAACCTAATCTTAAATACCAATACATATACCTGTAACCCAAACCTAAACCCGATCCCGAAGCCGAACCTGATTTCCTAAACCTAAACCTTAACCTACAACCTAAACCTATACGTATAACCTAAACCTATACCTTAACCTGTAACCTAAACCTAGACTTATAACCTTAACCTAAACCTATTCTGAAATCCTAAAACCTATACTATAAGCCGAAACCTAAACTTTAACATTAACCTATAACCTATACTTACAACCTTAACACAAAACCTATTCTCAAATCCGAAAAGCTATACCTATAACCCAAACCTAAACTCGATCCCGAACCCGAACCCGATTTCAAAAACCTAAACCTTAACCTATAACCTAAGCCTATACCTAAACCTTAACCTATATCATAAACCTAAACTCAAAACCTTAACCTAAAGCTATTCTCAAATCCCAAATCCTTCACTTATAGCTGAAACCTAAACCATAACCTTTACCTACAACCTATACATAAAACCTTAACCTAAAACTATTCTTAAATCCTAAAACCTATACCTATAACCCAAACCTAAACCCAATCCCGAACCCGAATCATATTTCCTAAATCTAAACCTTAACCTATAATCAAAACTTATACCAATAGCTTAAACCTAAACCTTAACCTATAACCTAAACCTAGACTCATAACCTTAACCTACAACTGTTCTCAAATCCCAATACCTATACCGATAACCCAAACCTAAACTCGATCCCAAACCCGAACCCGATTTCCTAAACATGAACTTTAACCTAGAACCTGAACTTATACCTATAACCTATACCTAAACCTTAACCTATAACCTAAACCTAGACTTATAACCTTAACCTAAACCTATTCTCAAATCCCAAAACCTATACTTATAGTCGAAACCTAAACCTTAACCTTAACCTATAACCTATACTTACAACCTTAACCTAAACCTATTCTTAAATCCCAAAACCCATACCTACAATCCAAACCTAAACCCGAACCCGAACCCGATTTCCTAAACCTAAACCTTAACCTATAACATAAACCTATACCTATAACCAAAACCTATACTTTTACACTTAACCTAAACCTATTCTCAAATCCCAAAACCTATACTTATAGCTGAAACCTGAACCTTAACCTTAACCTATAACCTATACCAACAACCTTAACCTAAACCTATTCTCGAATCCTAAAACCTATACCTATAACCCAAACATAAACCGGATCCTGAACCCAAACCCGATTTCCTAAACCTATACCTATAGCCTAAACCTAAACCTTAACCTATAACTTAAACCTAGACTCATAACTTTTACCTAAACCTATTCTCAAATCCAAAAACCTAAACTTATAGCCGAAACCTAAACCATAACCTTTACCTATAATATAAGCTTAAAACCTTAACCAAAACCTTTTCCTAAATAAGAAAACTTATACCTATAATCCAAACCAAAACTTGATCCTGAACCCAAACCCTATTTCCTAAATCGAAACCTTAACCTATAACCAAAACTTATTCCTATAGCCTAAACCTAAACCTTAACATATAACCTAAATGTAGACTCATAACCTTAACCTAAACCTATTCTCAAATCCCAATACCTATGCCTATAACCCAAACCTAAACCCGATCCCAAACCCAAACCTGATTTCCTAAAGCTAAACCTTAACTTATAACATAAACTTATACTTATACCTAAACCTTAACCCATAACCTAAACCTAGACATATAAACTTAACCTTAATCTATTCTCAAATCTCAAAACCTATACCTATAACCCAAACCTAAACTCGATCCCGAACCCGACTTCCTAAATCTAAACCATAACCTATAACCTAAATCTATACATATAACCTAAACCTGAACCTTAACCAATAACCTAAACCTAGACTTTTAACCTTAACCTAAACCTATTCTCAATTCCCAAAACCTATACTTATAGCTGAAACCATATCCTTAACCTTAACCTATAACCTATACTTACAACCTTAACCTAAACCTATTCTCAAATACCAAAACCTATAACTATAACTCAAACCTAAACCCGATCCTGAATCCAAACCCGATCCTGAATCCAAACCCGATTTCCTAAACCTAAACCTTAACCTATAACCTAAACCTATACCTATAGCCTAAACTTAAACCTTAACCTATAACCTAAACCTAGACTCATAACCTTAACCTAAATCTATTCTCAAATCCTAAAACCTATACCTATAACCCAAACCTAAAACCGATCCTGATTTCCTAAACCTAAACCTTAACCTATAACCTAAACCTAAACCTTAACCTATAACCTAAACCTAGACTTATAACCTTAACCCAAACCTATTCTCAAATCTCAAAACCTATACTTATAGCCGAAACCTAATCCTTAACCTTAAACTATAAACTATATTGACAACCTTAACCTAAACCTATTATCAAATCCCAAAACCTATACCTATAACCCAAACCTAAACCTGATCCCGAACCCGAACCCGATTTCCTAAACCTAAAACTTAACCTATAACCTAAACCTATACCTATACCTATAGCCTAAACCTAAACCTTAACCTATAACCTAAACCTATTCTCAAATCACAAAACCTATACCTATAACAAAAACCTAAACATGATCTCGAACCCGAACCCGATTTCCAAAACCTAAACCTTAACCTATAACCTAAACCAATGCCTATAACCTAAAACTAAACCTAGACTTATAAACTTAACCTAAACCTATTCTTAAATCCCAAAACCTATACTTATAGCCGAAACCTAAACATAACCTTAACCTATAACCTATACTTACAACCTTAACCTAAACCTATTCTCAAATCCCAAAACCCATACCTATAACCCAAACCTAAACCTGATCCCGAACCCGAACCCGATTTTCTAAACCTAAACCTTAACCTATAGCCTAAACCTATACCTATAGCCTAAACCTAAACCTTAACCTATAACCTAAACCTAGACTCATAACCTTAACATAAACTTATTCTTAAATCCCAATAACTATACCTATAACCCAAACCTAAACCCGATCCCGAACCCGAACCCGATTTCCTAAAGCTAAACCTTAACCTATAACTTAAACCTATACCTATAACCAAAACCTAAACCTTAACCTATAACCTAAACCTAGGCTTATATCCTTAACCTAAACCTATTCTCAAATCCCAAAACCCATACTTATAGCCGAAATCTAAACGTTAACCTTAACCAATAACCTATACTTACAACCTTAACCAAAACCTATTCTCAAATCCGAAAACCCTTACCTATAACCGAAACCTATGCCCGATCCCGAACCCGAACTCAATTTCCTAAACCTAAACCTTAACCTATAACCTAAACCTATACCTATAGCCTAAACCTAAACCTTAACCTATAGCCTAAACCTAGACTCATAACCTTAACCTAAACCTATTATCAAATCCCAATACTTATGCCTATAACCCAAACCTAAACCCGATCCCAAACCTGAACCCGATTTCCTAAACCTAAACCTTAACCTCTAACCTAAACCTATACCTACAACCTAAACCTAAACTTTAACCTACAACCTAAACCTAAACTTTAACCTACAACAAAAACCTAGATTTATAACCTTAACCTAATTATATTCTCAAATCGCAAAACCTGAACTTATAGCTGAAACAAAAACCTTAACCTTAACCTATAACATATACTTACAACCTTAACTTAAATCCATTCTCAAATTCTAAAACCCATACCTATAACCCAAACCTAAACCCGATCCGGAACCCGAACCTACTTTTCTAAACCTAAACCTAAACCTATACCTATACCCTAAACCTAAACCTTAACCTCTAATCTAAACCTAGACTCATAACCCTAACCTAAACCTATTCTCAAATCCCAAAACCTATACCTATAACCCAAACCTAAACCTGATCCCGAATCTGAACCCGATTTTCTAAACCTAAACCTTAACCTATAACCTAAACCTAAACCTAGACTTATAACCTTAACCTAAAGCTATTCTCAAATCCTAAAACCTATACTTATAGCTGAAACCTAAACCATAACCTTACCCCATAACCTATACTTGCAACCTTAATCTAAACCTATTCTCAAATCCCAAAACCGATACCTATAACCCAAACCTAAACCCGAACGCGATTTCCTAAACTTAAACCTTATCCTATAACCTAAACCTATACCTATATCCTAATCCTAAACCTTAACCTATAACCTAAACCTAAACTCATAACGTTAACCTAAACCTATTCTCAAATCCCAAAACCTATACTTATAGCCGAAACCCAAACCATAAACTTTACCTATAACCTATACTTACAACCTTAACCTAAACATTTTCTCAAATCCAAAAAACATATACTTATAACCCAAACCTAAACCCGATCCCGAACCTGAACCCAATTTTCTAAACCTAAACCTTAACGTTTAACTTAAACCTATAACTATAGCTTAAACCTAAACCTTAACCTATAACCTAAACCTAGACTCATAACCTTAACCTAAACCTATTCTCAAATCCCAATACCTATACCTATAACCCAAACCTAAACCTGATCCCGAACCTGAACCCAATTTCCTAAACCTAAACCTTAACCTATAACCTAAATCTATACCTATAACCTAAACCTAAACCTTAAGCTATAACCTAAGCCTAGACTTATAACCTTAACCTTAACCTATTCTCAATTCCTCAAAGCTATAACCTAAAACCTAAATGTATTCTCATGTCGCTAACCTAAACCCAAACCTAAACTTGAAAACCCAAACCTAAACCTGATCCCGAACCCGAACCCGAACCTGATTTCCTAAACTTAAACCTTAACCTATTCTCAATTCCCTAAAGCTATAACTTATAACCTAAACCTATAACCTTAACCTAAACCAAAACCTATGAGCTAAACCTTAACCTAAACTTATATCCTATAACTTAAACCTTAACTTATAACCTGAAACCTAAACCTAAAATTAAAATCCAAATGTATTCTCAAATCCCTAAACCTAAACCTACACTTAATCCTAACCTCAACTCCCTAACTTAAACCTAAACCTAAACTTGAAAACCCAAACCTAAACCCAATCCTGAACCCGAACCTAATTTCCTAAACCTAAACCTTAACTTATTCTCAATTCCCTAATGCTATGAATATTTTTTATATTTTATTTATGATGTTAAACTTATATGTATTTATGTGTGGATGAATGTCATGTGGATAAGATTGTTTGTGTTTGGATGGATGTAGTTTATGTTTGGATGGATTTACGTAGTTTGGGTTTAGATGGATGTGAATGTGAATATGATAAAATATATTATATAACAGGTGTATATCAGGAAGAATATGATGAATTATATTGTAACGGGTGTATATTAGGAATTTTGAGTTGAAAAATTTGAAAAAAGAAAAGGCTTTTACCTATGAAATATTTCGTAGGTAAAATTCTCAGAACCATTTTTCACCTATGACAGTTTTCGTAAGAAAAAATCTAAATGGTTGAAATTTAAGTTAAATATTATATTTTTACCTACGAACCATCTCGTAGGTAAAAGTCTTATACACGTTTTTTACCTACACACATTTTCGTAGGGATTATATTTTTGCCTATGAACCATTTCGCTGGTAAGAGTGTGATACACGTTTTTTACCAACGAACATTTCATAGGTAAAGGTCTGATAAACGTTTTTTACCTACAAAAATTTTTGTAGGTAAAGGTCTCAACTACGTTTGAAATTTATGTTAGAGATTATATTTTACCTACGAACCATTGTGTAAGTAAAAGTCTCCTACACATTTTAAGCTACGAAATAGTTTGTAGGTAAATGTCTCTTAAATATGTTTTTACCTATGAAAATAATGGTAGGTAAAAAGCCTCATACACATTTTTTTTCCAACAAAATCGTTGGTAGGTAAAAGTAAACTTTTCGGTTTTTGATTTTTTCAAAAATTCAAAACACCTTTACCTACGAAAATCTTCATAGGTAAAGATCACTTTTACCTAGGAAATTATATGTTGTCGGTAAAAGTAAACTTTTCAACTTTAAATTCAAAACACCCTCTATCTACAAACATTTTCGTAGGTAAAGACAGCTTTTACCTACAAAATTATATTGCGTAGGTGAAACTAAACATTTCGTTTATTTTGAATTGAAAACAACCTTTACCTACAAAAAGTTTCATAGGTGAAGATAGCTTTTACTACGAAATTAAATTTTGTTGGTAAAAGTAAACTTTTTAATTTTTAATTTATTTTAAAAATTCAAAACACCCTTTACCTATGAACATTTTTGTAGGTAAAGATGGCTTTTAGCTATGAAATTATATTTCATAGGTAAAAATAAACTTTTCATTTATTTTGAATTGAAAACACCCTTTACCTACAAAAAGTTTCATAGGTGAAGATAGCTTTTACATACAAAATTAAATTTTATTGGTAAAAGTAAGCTTTTTGATTTTTAATACATTTTAAAAATTCAAAACATCCTTTACCTACAAAAATTTGTGTAGGTAAAGATGTCTTTTACCTACGAAATTATGTTTCATAGGCAAAAGTAAACTTTTTGTTTATCCATTAGTTGGAAAAGGGAAAACACCCTTTACCTATGAACATTTTCATAGGCAAAGATGACTTTTACCTATGAAATTTAATTTCGTCGGTAAAAGTTTCGTCGATAAAAACCATATTTCTTATTGTTAATGTAGGAATGATTTGCTATAATGATGCATGCCCTCGCATGCACTCCCTCAGCAACACCATCTCATTGTTGCATATGCTACTCCCACTATGCTCATCCTCGCCAAAGGCACATGTAATGCGGTACATGCACGTGTTAATCGAGTTCTTGATTAGGCATATTCATACAGCAGATTCGGGAAGCTAAGGTACCTCCCTTTTTATCATTTACCCTAAACAATGATCCATCTAGGGTCATTAATCCTAGTTAATCACATACGATAGGCAAGTTATAAGGCAACATCACCCCTGATTTAAAAAGAAGTGGATAGGAAAGTTAATGAGTTTATACTCGAGGTTACTCCACCAACGCCCTACCAACTGGAGCGATATTTTTGAAGGGGATCCGGATTAGATGGTTCACCCCTACACACACTTAGACTGCAGCCAGGCTACGTCAGGGTAGGCTGACAGCTCAAATACAGTGTCTCATACTACCGTATTCAGCTCACAAGTCTGGATTGCTCACTGGTCAATATGGGGAGGCTCGTCACCCCAGCATAGACCGATGGCTCAACCACGGTGTCCCATACCACCATGTCCGGCTCATGAGTCTTAGCAGATTGTGGTACCATGATTGAAACGGGCTTTTACATTGGAAAGTAGTACCTTAGATTCAAGCAGTAGCATCCATACATGGTAAACACACAACAGGCCAATCGATTTATTAGATAAGTTCGACTGGTATGAGCGTATGCTGAATTAATCGACATGGTACCACTATCCACGATCATCGTACGACTCAGATTCACCAAACGCATCAAATGTGATGAGACTAATTCGGCCACTCAAACAGGAATTGTTATCGATTGCCTTGACTACGTAGTAGTTCCAATCATACTCAAATACAGCATGTGGGGACATGTGATAATCATATAAGCATTTAACAAATAATCTAACATTTGAGCATTTTATCAATGAACATGCTTCCGAACATTTCAATTCATTCATAAATTGCATAGTGGAAATCAAGATTACGTGAAGAAAATTATACATATAGATAAGGTAATTGAGAATTCTATCTCAACACCCTTATTAAATATAATTCATCAAATAATATCTCATTCAGGCATTTTATCAAACACTTAGCCTACACATTACCAAATACATAGACTAAATTAGTTATGAAATGAACTATAATAATTTCCTACACAACATAGGCTATAACATATATAAAAAATATGGATCTTAGATTAGAAATCATGAGAAGCACAATTCAACATTTCATATTCAGTCAAACATTTCAACAAACACATAGAATACATTTTGTATTATACATAGACTAAATTAGTTATAGCATACATTATGACAAGTCCTGTCACAAGGGGATTGTCATACATACAACAAACATGAATCCTAGGTTAATAGTCATGACAAGCTCAAATCATGATTTTGTATTCATTCAAACATTTCAATAAACACATGGAATGCATTTTATATACAACCTAGTTTACACATATATGATATATTAAAAACTTTATAACTAAGATCATATGGCTGCAATCAAGTCAGATATAAATCATTAGTTAACATTAAAAGCCTTGAAAACCATAACCTAAACGTTTATAGTCTGCACCTTTCGTCGGATTGCTCGTTTCGAACTCGGTTCGAATCCTACGCTTCTGTCTGCAGAACAACTTCTACCTAAATTACGAAATAGGTTAGCTATTTTATCGATTCCTCAATTTAGATTCCTAAAACAAAATTAGGGTTAGGATTTCTTACCCGAATCAGAATCGAAACAGGTAGCATAATAGAGAGGCGAATCGGCATGTGGAGTTATGGGAAAAGATCCCAATAACAATCCCCAAGAATCCCTCCTCCTTCCTTCTTTTCTCTCCCTTTCTCTCTCTCTCTCTCCTAAGATTTTTAGGAAATTCATTTGAGGGAGATAAGGGGTGATTTAACGGCTTTATATAGGCTCAGAATTGGTGTAAATGGCCCCAGGGCCATGGTAAAACTGGTTTGTATCCAAAGGGTGCCTATTTTGGGTAAACGGGGCTCGTTCAGAGGTCCATTACTCACCTATGGCATGGGGTAAGTTCCCTGACCATGGATCTAAGTTAAGTTACAATTTTGGTATGATTAGATTAGCGGATCGACCTTGGAGGACTTGTATCAGTTCAATGGTCATTGTAAGTGCTATGATTTCATATCCCTTTGGTTGTCAAATTTTATCATGCCAAAACCTATATCTATGTCTTGTATATCTTGTGTTTCATGTTTGAGACTATCCATTGCTTCAAGACATCGCATTTCAAGACAATATCTTAAATGAAGAAAGATTCAAGTCATGGATGAAGAATTCAAGAATAGAAGTTTTCAAGTATGCATGCTCAAGATACAATCAAGTTCAAGTATAGTAGAAGACTGTGTCAAGTCAAGATCAAGCTCAAGAAGGCTTACTACAAGATTTGTATATTCTCAAGCTTCTCTTAAGGGTCATCTGAGTGTACAGACTTTCAATGTCCATCTCACTTTTAAGGTTTGTTTGACCTTAGATTGACCTTAGGATGGGCTTTACTGTAGGTCATTCTTAATACATACTTCATATATTGTAATATACTGGTTTGGGCTATTTTAAGACCAGTCCTAGGGACTTCAAGACCAGTCCTAACCCTGCTACGACCAGTCTTAAGTTTTTCAGGACCAGTCCTAGGTTGTTGAAGATTTTCTGATCTTTCTGGTTATCCTACGACTAGTCCTGTGAGTTCCACGACTCATCCTTCGACCAGTCTTAGCCCTACGACTCAAACTCCAACAACTAAACAGGGGGTCCTACGACCTGTCGTAGGTGACCCACGACCGGTCGTAGGTGGCCCATGACCGGTCGTAGGCTACCCAGGACCGGTCGTGGAACAGCAATCCTTATCCCGTAGAAATCTTTGAAAATCTTTGAAGCTACGACCAGTCCTAGGATCCTAAGACCAGTCGTAGACGGGATTTTTTGGGCTATAAATAGAGCATGAACTTCAGAGTTTTAGCAATTCAATTCAACTCTATTCAAGCATTCTTTAGGATACACTCTGAGATAAGTTTGTGT
This sequence comes from Magnolia kwangsiensis, assembly GCA_037074715.1. Classification (NCBI taxonomy): domain Eukaryota; kingdom Viridiplantae; phylum Streptophyta; class Magnoliopsida; order Magnoliales; family Magnoliaceae; genus Magnolia; species Magnolia kwangsiensis. The sequence goes on along the minus strand of CM073575.1, from coordinate 72,524,580 downwards.
TTATTTTAAGCTACTTTGTGCTTATTTAATATTCCTTTTGCTAGCTTATTTTTTATTTGATTTTGATCTACATTCCAATCTCATTAGAAAAGGGGAATTTCTGATATTCCTTCTTCTTGGATTCAAAATCAAATAGAGCTAGCCCTTTTGATTTAAAATTAATTAGACTTAGAACCATTCTTAAAGTAAGTATTGGACTTTGAACATTGAATCGAACTTCTACTCTGATTGGTTCTACCGGGCTACTTCAAAGGTGATTCAGGTATTTTACATTTTTATAATTTACTTTCTTTAGTTTTGTTTAAGATTTGCCAAAAAAATCTCATTGTAGTGGTTATCTGAGGAGAGCCAGAAAACTCAGATTTTGGGAGTTTTTGGATTATGTAAGCCCGAGATCAAAGGCACAATTGTGAAGGTTTTAGGTGAACCTGTGAAACCTATTTTGATAGTTGTAAGACCCGTATCTTGGTCCGTACCTTTCCGTAGACTTCCGCGGTTTACCGGTCGAATTTCGGCAACCTTCGACCCTTAACTGATATCGACGCGCGACCTTGATTCATGTGCCGACAACCTGAGTCGACTCAACCAGAGACCAATACCATAGCGACCGCGCCGTCGTTGCAGTTCCGATGCCGCGACTCGCGCGTCGAGGCGATACCCTGGTCAAGAGATGTGGGCCAACGTTCGGTACGAGAAAACGTCGCGCGTTGCGAAAACTAAGGGAATCTCTACGATGTGTCACATCAATCACATCAATCCCATCAATCAATCAACCCATCAAGCCATCACATGTTAAGTACACATCACTTTATTTCCTTTTCCCAAGCAACCACAAAAGTCTCCCAAACTATACCTCTCTTACACAAAAAGACACAAAAGTCTTCACCACCCATACCTCTCTTACACAAAAGCTACAAAAGTCAATATTTTCTTACACCCCATCACCACATCCATCCATCACTCTCTCTCTCTCCCTTTACAACTCCTCTCTTTCTCATTTCAAACCTCCAAACAACAAGCTTCCAAGCTCCATACGTATGAGGTTTCTCCAAAATTCCTAAGCTCCAAGTGGCCCACCTTCCTACCCCACCATCTCTCATCTCAACCCTCCATTCTTCATCTCATCCATTGAAGTTGAAGCTAAGGTGCCAAGGAACCCCTAGGAGCAAGAAGATCGGACGGTGGGTGCCTCTATAGGGTAGTTCTTTTTTGTTTTTATGACGGACTAAGTGAGACCCACCGATCAATGGTGTGGATCTCACTTGGGACCCTAAGATAAGGCCGATGGCCTACTTGGATCATCATGATCATTCCATGATGGGGCCATTCTCCATGGACCCCATCATGATGTTTATTTCATTTTTAAAGGTCATCTAGACCGTCCATATCGGTGGGGATTGGATCTCCACCGTTGATTTACATTTTCAATGGTCCCATGTGCAAGGGATACGTTTATTGTACGATTTTCTTTTAAGGGAGGGCCCATAATGTCGGGGTCCCTCCATCACAAGGCGTGTCCCACTCTCCATGTCTCTCTCTCTCCTTTATTTCTTTTATTTTATTTTTTTTATTTTTTTTTAATGTAATAGGATGGTGTGGCCCACTTGAATGGATCCCACTTTGAGGTATTTTTTTTTTATTCAAGTGGGGCCCATCTTAGACGTTGTACCCACACCAAACATCCGTGGTGGCCCACTTCATCAGGGCCCACCACCATCCATTTGAAAGAACAAAATCGTCCAGCGTCTGGGACGCTGGACGTTCCAAAGGAAAGAAGAAAAAGGAAAGAAGAAAAGAAGTTTTTGGGGTGGTCCCCTCGTATAGGCCCACCCTGATGTTTATGTTCAATCCACACCATCCACCACTTTTCCTGGGATATTTTAGGCGTTGAGCCAAAGAATGAGCTCAATCCAATGATCAGGAGGGCCGTACCAGAGAAAATGGTACTTTTACTCTTCCAAGCCTAGTAATGCCCATTTTGTTGTTTCTACACTCCAAATCAGTGCCAGAGATGAGGTTGGTGTGGCCTGTTTGGGCCTTAGAATCAAGTGGGCGGAGTGGATTTCACAGCAGTGGGCCCCATGTATGATTAAAAATATATATATATATATATATATATATATATATATATATATATATATATATATATATATATATATAAAAGAAAGAAGAAAAGGTGGTAGCGCTGCTGCCATCGTCAGAAGCAGCAGGCGCTGCCTGCGTGGGAGGGACGGACCGGTGGGGGGTCCCACGGCTGCTGCCGTGGGCCCCACCATGATTTTTATTTGTCATCCAACCCGTTAATGAGGCGGGTCCCCTCCTCAGGTGGGCCCCCTCCAAAGATCGACTTGATTCAACACTCAGGTGGCCCACACCACGTGAAACTGTGTGAATTGAATTCTACCATTGAAAAATTCTTGGGGCCCACAGAAGTATTGGATCAAGCTGAAATTTATGTTGTCCCTTCATCCAGGTCCGAGTGACCTTATGAATGGGTTGGATGGCAAATAAATATTACAGAGTGGGCCCCACATGGGACCCAGAATGATGCATGTGTTAAGTCCACCGTCCAGCGGACGGTGGCACCCACCTTACGTATTGTGTGGCTAGACGGTGGGGCCATTTGTAATGTATGTGCTCCATCCGCACTATCCACTGGACAGTGGGACCCACCATGATGCATGTGGTGCATCTAGACCGTCCATCCACTTGGTGAGATCATTTCAAAGCATGGGTTATTAGTTGGGTGGACCACTCACATATGAGTTAGGCCCATTTGATTTGTAACAGGCCTATGGGCTAGGCCCATTTGAATTATAAAAGGCCTATGGGCTAGGCCTATTTGATTTATGAAATGCTTATGGGCTAGGCCCATTTGATTCATTTAAGGCCTAAGAATTTGGGCCCACTTGATATGTAAAGCCTATGGGCTTAGACTCACTTGGTATTTAAGGCTTATGGGCTAGGCCCATTTGAATTATAAAAGGGCATGGGCTAGGCCCATTTGATTTATAAAATGCTTATGGGCTAGGCCTTTTTGATTCATTTAAGGCCTAAGAACTTAGGCCCATTTGATGTGTTGCAAGTCCATGGGACTAGGCCCATTTGATATACTTCAAGGTCCATGAAATTGGACCCATTTGTTGCATTCTTAAAACCCAAGGAAGTGGACCCATTTGATATATTATAAGGCCCATGGGACTAAACCCATTTGATGATAAAAAGGGGTCCATTGAATTAGGCCCATTGGATTTATTTGAGACCCATGAGTTAGGCCCATTCTATTTGATTAAGGCCTAGGGGTTTAGACCCATTTGACTCATGTTAGGCTTATGGGTTGAGGCCCACTCGATCTACATGTGGGACCCAATTGGTGTGGCCCATTGGTCACATACTAGACTCATGAGACTATGCTCATTTGATGCAATCTAAGACCCACGGGTTATAACCCATTGCAATGCACACAAGACCCATTGGTGTGGCCCATTTATATGGCCCATCTGATTAATAAAAGGCTCATAAGATATTGCCCATTTGATATATATGAAAAGCCCAATGGGATAAACCTAAGGTCCATTGCAATGTGTAATCCCAATACAGGTTATGTAGCGACGTTTAAGAAGAACGTGCCTGGGGAACAATGTTGGTTTGATGTCCACATTGCGAGTGTAATGTTGGTTGGATGTCCACATTACAACTCTCCTTAGGGCCTATTCCTAGACCGTACTTATTGTGTATAGGCCATCCAGGCCCATCTGCGTTGTAAGAATGGTTCATCACTCATGTACATGTTTAGTATAGTTTCATGACTCATGATCATATGCATCATATGCATGCTTGATATGAGGATTGACTGATCATAGCATATGTCTTCGGACAGGTTGTTTATGGGCTCCTGGTTAAGCAGCGTTGCCCTACATGAGCGCACGATATGCATAGGATTTGTTGCATGACTGGATAGCGTGAATCATGCATTTCACATTTGTGTGTCATGGGTATTGTATGCCCTAGCGACATCAGGGTCGTAGCCTCCACAGACACATCGTGGTTGGCAGGATTGGATACCGAAAATCTTATTCTACATGGGGTACTATAGATATCCCTGGGTGAAAGTCCCTAAACCCTTATGGTACCAAGAGGTTGCTCCAACGTCTACACCGAGTGGGTAGATGAGCGTTGAGTGCCGATTACCAGACGGTTACGCTCTCCACTGTGTCGTGGTCTGTTGGAAGGGGGTGCGGCCTTACCCTCCCAAGAGTAGGGGGCAATGCTAGGCTGAGTTTGACCAGCTCAAGGAATGGGTCCGCTATCGACGAGTCGCCCCTGATATTGGCAGACAGATAGTGAGGTCTCTTCCACTTACCTTATTGCGCGTGATGTGGCGGCAATCTGGTTTAGAGTGTACTAGACCCTGGTGATATTCCATATTTGAGCTGTACTGATGTGTGGACATAGATGAGGACCTGTATGCTTGAGTTGCATTGCACATAGCATGGCCTTTGGATGGTCGATACCATTCATGTCTTGCATCGCATAAGCCTTGGTACGGCTCATGATATTATGGTTCCATCTGCATATTTCGCATTACTCTGACATTGCATGTTCATATTACTACCTTGCGCACACACTTTCACCACCCTCTAAGCTTTCTATAAGCTAATGCACGACCGTTGCGTGCAGGTAACGTTGGTTCGCAGCAGTGCTGAGGCAGGAGCACGTTGCGGAGCATTTTGGAGTTTTTTTTTGTTCTTGCCATTGTATTTCCCTTTATGATCATTGTACTTGTAAAGTTTTTTATCATAGTAGAAATGTAATGGAGTGTTTGGTTGTTGTTTGTGGGTTATGCCTTTGGTTATGCTTATTACGAATCAAACTGACATTGAAAATCCTCCTCGTAGCATCCAAGAATCGGAACCTGGCGAATGGGAGCTAGGAGCCCAGAATGGGGTTCTACGGAGGCTATCAGCGCCGGATTTGGCAATCGAAAATTTTGTGAGCCCGGTTTCCGAGTTTGGAGCGTGACAATAGTGCATGCTAATATTCCCTGTGTGAGGATATTAGGAGTGGAGTAGCATTCTGTGTGGCTATTGGATAATAGTTGGTGTACACACAGGCGAACCACTATATATTATTGTGTTGTGGATGTACTTTATTCTTTCATTCCTTTATTCATTCAGTTTTGTGGTTTGTGTTTGTGGATGAATGTTGTAATCATTTTATTTCAAGCAAGTGTGGATGAATGTTGTAATAAATTAGGATTTATTTCTGCAAGTTATTTTTATTTCCTTGCTTTTTATTCCTCATTGGTTTGTGATACAAAGGACATTCTAGTAATTAGGTTGTCCTACCTTAAACCTTTGGTTTTTGGTGTAAGGTTGTCCTTAGAACTGATAAAGTATCATTCTCTTTATTTTAGGCTATTGAGATTACTTTAAATTCAGCATTGTGTTTTATTTCTTTTATTATTCCGCTGTTATTAGTTTTATTTGGTATTTCCCTATTCACCTCCCCTCTAAGGCATATAGCTAGGCCCTTTCAGTCATACATACTCGATCAGGGCCATAAGTATATGTATAAGAGCAGAGAAAATTTTCCTGATCCATAGGTGAAGTTTGGTCAGAATCTGATGGTCTAAAGTCTTCAATTTCGCTCGTAAATGAATGGTCCAATTCACTTAAGTTCTGGTTCACTTTCTAAAGATATTCGTGTTTCTCACATTCTTCGCTCAAGACTCAAGTTGTGCATTTTTGGATACTATTTGGGCTCGATTATCATGATGGTTATCAAGCCCAATAATGCGGTCATAACCTTATAGTTTCGCTGTAATCGATTTTTGATGCGCGGTCTAGGTCTGATGTGGAGTTTCAATGTGCTCCCGAGAGCAACTAGGTTTTGAGATTGATCCTAAGTTCTTAAGAAATATTGAGTTAGTGATTTTTATATTTTTTAGTTTGTATAAAAAGTAGTTCAAGCCAAATCCATTGATTGTTTAGTTTAATACTTAACTAAATTTTGCCCTAATTACGACAGAATAAGGTCTTAGGGTAGTTCTATGCCCATTTTTAGTACTTTTAGTTAGTATATTATTTTAATTATTTTTTTAATAGTTTTTCATCAAGTCTACTTTATCTCTACTAAATTTTATTACATTTCATGTTTTAGAAAAATTTTAAAAATTTTGGAAGTAGTAGCTGTCCAAACTAGTATTTTTTGAATAATTGTCACATCAACCTAGATTTAACTATATTAAAATTTTTATTATATTTTTTACTTATTTTTATATGAAACTAGACTTATCATGCTTCAATCTAGCTTTTAAATCACCTAAATCAGAGTTACAAAGAGGGAGACATGACTTTTTGAAGTCGATCGAAAATTACAAAAAACTGCAACGACGGTGCATCGACTTTTCAATGCACCAACAATGCCTCGCGGTAGGCACGATGGCATCGCGGTCCGCTGGACCGTCCGGTGGTGATTGTACCACGTGAGTTTTGAAATGATCATATCTTATAAACAGGGATGAGTTATTCAACGTGCAATATATGATTTTCAGGTAGGAGAAGCTGTTCTATCCAAATAACTTATTTATTTTATCATATTCTATAAGGTTAATAGTAAAAATCTCAATTATTTCTAAATTTACTATTTATAGTAAATTTTAGTTTAAGTATTATTTTTGATTATTTAAACTTTAGGATTAGTGTCTAATATGAAAGTAATTAGAAAAATTTGAAGAATAAGGTGGTGAAAGGTAAGTTTTGAAAGAAATGGGTTGAAAGAGGATTTGAGACTTTGAGATTGAGTTTTTGAGAAGTTAATAAGGTGTTATGATCAAATTATTACCTAAGGACATCTAAATCTAGGTTGAAAAAAATTCGAGACGTTACAATTCCAATCTTATCTTAAGAAGGGATTTGTGATTTCCCCTTTCTTGAGATCAACATTAAATCAAGCTAGCCCGGGTTGATTTAATTAAAAATTATTTAGAACTACAACCTTTTCATCTGTGGGACTAGACATTAAACATCTTCATCTTCATCGGATTAATTCTACAGGGGTTTTTCAAAAGAGAATTTTCAGATAAGTATCATTTACATTTTGTAAATCCTTTTTATGGTTTTTGAGGTTGTGCTAGAAAAATCCCTTTTTGGTTTGTTTGAGGTGATCCAGTAAATCTCAAAGTTTGGGGTTTTTGGAATTGTGTAAGCCTAATTAAAGACACAATTGTGAAGGTTTTAAGGTATCTCTTGAAAAACCATTTTTTATAGTGAACACTAATATCCTGAGGGAGTGGATATTAGGAGTAGTTGTGTGGCTGTTTTCTAACAGTTGGTGTATAGACAAGTGAACCACTATAATTCTTGGTGTTATGGTGGATGATTGAATGTTTCTATGTGTGTGAATGTTGTAATTTTCTTTAAACATTTGTGGTGAATGGTGTAATTTATTTCAAGCACTTGTGGGAATGTTGTGTTAACTTAGTTTATTTTATTTGTCATTTCCTTTGCCTCTTTATTGGTTTGAGTTTTTGATACTTAGAAGCGTTCTAGTAAGGTTGTCCTGCCATAAGCCTTTGGTTTTTAGTGTTAGGTTGTCCTTAGAATTAAGTTGGTATCAATTTCTCAAGACTAGTACTTTCGAGGTTGCTATTTACTAGTGCTTAATTATTATTTGATTGTGTTATCTTTCTTTCAATCCCACATTTATTTTTTTAATTTGGTATAGTCCTATTCCCCCCGCCCCCCCCCCCCCCCCCCCCCCCCCCCCCCCCCCCTCTAGGATGTATAGCTCAGCTTTTTCAAGTGGTATCAGAGCCTAAAAGCTTCTTTTTATTTGGATTCATTTCCTAAGTTAATCGATCTAAGCTTATAAGATGTCAAATTTTGATAACCTCTCAATCACAAGGCTTCCACCTTTTGATGGCTCAAATTATTCCTATTGAAAAGTCAGAATGAGGATCTTTTTAAGGTCCATAGATGAGAGCGTGTGGCAAGCCACAGTGACTAGTTGGACCCCTCCTACCACTGAAGTGATTGGCACTGATGGAACCAAATCTATAAAAGTTGCACCTTATTTTTCTTTGACCACACTTCAGAAAAATGATAGTGCCAATGTAAAGGCTTTAGATGCAATTACTTATATATTATCACTAGATGAGTTCAAAAGAATTATATCTTGTGATACTGTAAAGTAAGCCTGAGACATTCTAGAAATGACACTCAAGGGTACGACTATTGGCAAGAAATCTAAACTTCAAATCCTCACTACTTAGTTTGAGGAAATTCATATGGAAGAAAGTGAAACCTTCATGGACTTATATACTAAGTTAAATGACATAGTCAACTCTATGTGGGGCCTTAATGATAACATCCCAGAAAGTAAAGTCTGTGCAAAGATACTACGCTCATTGCCTGAAAGGTTTAATTCAAAGGTCACTGCCATTTAGGAACTTTATGATACGAATAATATGAGGATTAAAGAACTGGTTGGTTCTTTACAAACCTATGAGTTCAATTTTAAGGCTCCTAAAGGTAAGTCAATAGCCCTTAGGTCTTCTAAAAATATTTCTCATGAAAATGCTACTAATTTTGATCCTGAAAACTCTGAAGATGATATGACTCTATTGGCCAAAAAGTTTTATAAGATTTTTAAAAGTGAAAAGAGGGTAGATTTTTTAAAAAAAAAACCTTTAGAAAAGAAAAGAAATAGATCTAAAAATTGAAAATCTATTAAAGACAGCTAATGTTTCAACTACCATGAATATGGGCACCTAGCAAACAAATGTCCAAAGATGGACAAATCTAAAAAGAAAGGCATGTTAGCCAAACGGGATGAATCATCTTACTCTGAAGCCTCTTTTGAGTTAGTTAATTCTGAACCTGAATCTACTAATGAGGTTAAGGCCTTAATGACTCTAGCCAAATTCACTTTCTCAGAGAGTTGTGATTCAACTAGTGAAGAAAATTTGAGAAGTGATCTTGAAAATGATGAAGATTTACAAGATGCCTATAATGCCCTATACAGGGAAAGTTGTAAGATTGTTGTAAAATTAAAACTTCAAAAAGAAAAATTTTTAAAATTAAAAGAAAATTTTGATAATCTAGTCTTAGAAAAATCACATTTTTCAGATTTTTTTGAAAAAGCTAAGTGTGATTTAGATTTCAAAACTTCCCAAAATGAGAACTTAAAATCTGAAAATGAAAAACTAAAACTAGAAGTATCTTCTCTCTTGAGTATGAAGGATACTTGGAGGTATGCCCATGGTGATCATAAACTAGAAAGACTACTAACCAGATCAAGGAAATGTGGTGATAAATCTGGTTTGGGCTACGATAAGAATACACATCCTAAAAGTAAGTCCACTCCTAAGTTTGTTAAAGGGGAGACCTTTAACTTAAAAGGGAAAAGTCTTAATCAAAACAGTTTCAAAAATTCAAAAACTTTTTAGGTTATGAAACCTAAAAGCAACCATATCAATTATAGAAGTCAGAATCATAACCTCTTAGCTAAGAAAATTATGGATCTACTTAAGGAGCTTCTAAAATGTAACTCGAATGGTAGAGTATACAACAACTACAAGCATAGAAAGACCAATTATACTTCAAAACCCAAAACTGTAATGAAATGGGTTCCTAAGGTTTCTTGTTTGGTTGCCCACACCGCCTTTTAAGGCTTCGAGTCAATCAAAGTGGTACCTAGATAGTGGTTGCTCTAGACACATGACAAGTGATAAAGGCTTGTTCACCAATCTTAAAGATATGACTGATGGCTCAGTCACATTTGGTGATGGTAGCAACTGCAGGATTATTGGCCAAGGTACGATATAACTCTTTAATCTTCCTCCTTTGAGAATGTGTTGTTTGTAGAAGGTCTTAAGCATAATCTTTTAAGCATTTCTCAAATTTGTGATAACAAACATAGCGTCAAATTCACCAATCACGATCAAGCGTGTGAGATTTCTAATGAGAATAACTCTATGATATTAATTGGTCACAGAACATCTAAGAACTGTTATATAGTCAATGATTCAAGCTCGTCTAAGTTATCTTGTTACATGGTCCAGACCGATGAGACCGAACTATGGCATTAATGCCTAGGACATGTATACTATCTTAATCTTTATAGACTAAGCAAAAGTGAATTAATAAGAGGTCTACCCAAGTTAAAAAAATTAGATAAAATTTGTGATGAATGTCAGATTGGGAAAAAAACTAGGAGTGCTCATAAGAAAGTGAACTCTAGTGCCACATCCAAACCCCTTGAACTCCTCCATATGGATCTCGTTGGACCAACTAGAATGAAGAGTCGAGGCGATAAGAAATATATTATGGTAATTGTATATGACTTTACCAGATATACATGGATAGTTTTCATGAGAGAGAAATCTGAGACTCTCGAGGAAGTAAAAAGGGTAGTCAAGCGTATCCAAACTGAGAAGGAATCACATGTCACCAAAATCTGCAATGATCATGGTTCCGAATTTGATAATAACAGCTTTGAGAAGTTCTGTAGCAATCATAGAATATTGTATGAGTATTCTGCACCCAAAACACCTCAACAGAATGGGATTGTTGAAAGGAAAAATAGAGTACTTCAAAAAATGGCCAATGTGATGTTAAATAGTAGGAGACTTCCTAAAAATCTCTTAGCTGAAGTAGTGAAGAAAACTTGTTATATCACTAACCGTGTTTATACTACAAAGTCTAATAATAAAACTACATATGAACTACGGTTCAATAAGAAGCCTACTGTTAAATACTTTCGAGTTTTTGGCAGCAAGTGATACATTTTACATGACGAGGGTATTTTCCTAGGATATGCGCTAAATAGTCGAGCGTATCGTGTACCCAACAAGAGGACCAGTGTTATTCAAGAATCCATTAATGTGGTTATAGATGATCACTTGAATAGACTTGTCTGAAGTTCAAATGATGATGAAGTCTCTTTATTTGATAAACCAAACTCTTCATCTAATAAAAAAGATCCTGAACTGTGGTTAGTTAAAGACCGTCCAACTTATCAAATTCTTGAAAATCCTCTCACTGGTGTACACACTCGTAGACAATTAGAAAGCATTTGTAATTATGTGTGCTTGAGCCGGCCAATGTAGAAGAAGCTCTTGCTGATGAAAGCTAGATTGTAGCTATACAAGATGAACTTAATCAATTCGTAAGGAATGATGTATGGTACTTAGTTCCTAGACCTAATGATAAATACATTATTGGAACTAGATGGATCTTTAAAAATAAGTTCGATGAACTTGGTAATATTATAAAAAATAAGGCTAGGCTGGTTGTACAATGGTACACTCAGATAGAAGGCATCAATTATGATGAAACCTTTGCCTCAGTAGCTCGTCTTGAATCTATCAGACTATTTATATCTATTACTTGTTACAAAAAGTTTAAAATTTACCAAATGGATGTTCAGAGTGCTTTCTTGAACGGTGATTTGCATGAGGAAGTATATGTTGAGGGTTTTGAAGACCCTAAATATACTAACATGTTTATCACTTGGAAAAGACACTCTATGGGTTTTGAAGACCCTAAACATACTAATCATGCTACGAGGCATGGTACGAGAAATTGACTAAGTTTTTACTAAGTTATAACTTTACAATGGGAAGTGTTGATAAGACACTATTTGTAAAGAAATACAATGATCACATACTGATAGTACAGATTTATGTTGATGACATTATCTATAGATCTACCTATTCTGACATGACTATTGAGTTTGCAGATTTAATGAACTCCAAATTTGAAATGAGCATGGTTGGAGAACTAAACTATTTCGTAGGTTTGTAAGTAAAACAACTTCCTGATGGGTTCTTTATCTCTCAAACCAAATACGCTCTAAATTTGGTTAAGAAGTTTAGTTTTGAGAGCAGTAAAATTTTTGATACTCCTATGAGTTTGACTCTTAAACTCTCTAAGGATTCAATAGGTAAAAGTGTAGATCCTAAGTTGTCTTGTAGTATGATAGGCAGTTTGTTATATTTAACTGCGAACCGACCCAATATTGCATTCAATGTAGGAATCTGTGCTAGATATCAATCGGACCCTAAAGAGTCTCACCTAATTGCTGAAAAGAGCATTTTGAGATGTGTCACAAGTATCCTTTGGTATCCTCATGATACTAATGTTCAATTACCCGGTTATTCGGATGTTGATTAGGCTGGTAATATTGATGACTGCAGGTCTACCAGTGGTGGATATTTTTATGTTGGGAACTTTCTAGTTTCTTGGCATAGTTAGAAACAGAGTTCTATATCACTTTCCACAGGTGAGGATGAGTATATCACAGCCGGTAAAACATGCACCCAGCTTGTGGATGAAGAGGATGTTAAGTGATTATGGATTTTCGTAAGATTTTATGATATTGTATTGTGACAATTCTAGTGCAATTAACATTTCTAAAAATATAATTAAGTATTCATGAACTAAGCATATTGACATTAGATATCATTATATTCATGAATTGGTAGAAGATAAGATTATTTTTGTAGATTATATTCAGACTGAAAATCAACTTACAAATACATTTACAAAATCGCTTAACAGAAACAGGTTGGCTAAGTTGAAATTGGATATGGGTATGTGCAATATGATCTAAATTGCATGTGTTATTTGTAACATATTGTAGATTTTTATCTTATTTATTTTTATAAACTTTTAAATTTTAAAAATATGAAAAATATAGAATTTTTATGGTGCACGACCAGTCGAGTACATACTTGACTAGTCGTGGCATGACCGGTCAAGTATGTACTCGACCAGTCGACTCGCTCGGGTTTGGGGCTTTTTATTGTGTAAAAAATACTTTTTCTTCATTTGTTTCATCTTCCCCAACCAGCCCTACCATGACCAGTCGAACCCACCTTCGATTCCTTCATGGTTAGTGTATTTTTTTTTATTTCCTTATAGATTTAAGTTCTTTGCACTTTCATTTCCTTATTTTTATAGTTTATTTCAAGGTTTATAGTGGTTTATTGGGTTTTCTTGCTAAAAATATAATTTACTTGAAACACATCTTTCCTTTCTTGCATTGTTTGTATTCCTTGTCTTTCTTTGCAATGGATAATAGAAATAAGAAGAGAGCATCCCGTGGTCCCTTTTCTTCTTGTTCCGCTTCAATCACAGTGTGCCATCTTCCATCACCTGAAGAATATCCCTAGTTTGTGCAGGATATTCATCCACGCAACGTGATTGTTGAATGGACGGTCAACTCTAATCATTTGGAACTGTTTGGTATTGTTCCCCTCCTTCAATCTGTAGGTTGGGCTAACATTGTAAATTGGAGTGGTTCGGCATACCGTTCCATTGCACAGGCCATGTTTGCTTGCATTAGTGACTTCTCTGCTGAGAATCTGACTTTTACTATTACAACCAGAGAAGGTCCTATTGATGTGGACTGTCACTTAATATATGGATTGATGGATCTTCCAATTAATGATGACTGTATTCCTATGTCTTCTCTAGTGGCAAGACCATCTGAGTCTTAAAAATGGATATTAACTAGAGTATTATGCAATATGGATGCTGATTGGAACTCAGGTGTGGCGCTCAGTTCCAAATATATGTTACCTAGATATAGGATTCTCCATCAAATTTTCATCTCTAACGTTTATGCTAGGTCTGGTAACAATACTGAGCTTACTTCTTTCATGGCTCACATCCTTCACTCTATTGTTACTGGTATTCCTATATGTCTTCCATCTCTTATATGTTACGCTATTATTTAGTTTCATCTCCATCTGGGTCATAGTGATTTCTTTTTGCCTATCTTATGACTGCTCTAACCACCCATAGTCTTGTGGCTATGCCTGTTGGAGAAGCTCACATTAACCATCTTCCCTTCAACAACTCGAACATAAATGAGATGAATCAGAGGTTGGCTCCTGGCTAAGTTAATGTGGGTGCTAGAGGAGCTGCTGAAGCAACTGAAGAGAAGGATGCTTTGCCTCCTGATGATGTTAATATGGATGACTTATTTGATGAGATTAATGAGTTAGACTCTGCACCTGATCCAGACTTCCAGCCTTCTGACTTTAATGAGCATTTACAATCCCTTGAGGAGAATGTAGAGGGTCTACATGTGTCCTAGGAAAATCAATTTAAATACATGCGCAAATATCTTAAGCGCATTAACAAGGGGCTACATCAGATATATCCTTCTATTCTTGCTCCTTCATCTGGATCTGATTATTTTTTATTTTATTTTGGATATGTATTAATACTTTTTACTTTTGGATTTATGTTGGGATCATGTGTATTGAGATATTTCTTGGATATACTTTTACTTTTTAGAATGTAAACATGATATTGTGCATTAAGTTGATATTTTTCTTATCATGGTGATATTTCCTATCTTATTTCATTTACTTCTCTTTATATATCTTTCCTTTGTCGTATTGTAACAAAAAGGGAGAGAAATTATAGAGATGTGTGATTATGGAAGTGTGGTATGTAGATTTTTTTCTTTTTTATAGGTTCTGCAAATCACCTCTCCTAGATTGAGGGGGAGCAATGGAATGAGGGGGAGATGTGGGGTGATGATTCCTTATTTCTTATATAAATTGATGCATGATTACTTTTTAGTACATGACTAGTGCATGATTCTTTATTTGGTTTTGTTACAAATTTGACAAATGGGGAGATTGTAAATACTATTATGTAAATCAGCACCCATAGTATTGTCAAATTTTTCTGTGCCAAACCATTTAATATGTGTATCATGCTTTTTATTGAAGTGATCAGGTTTGTATATTTTAAAGTTGTCTGTATCTTCATCGAACTTGCCTACATCTTCAAGTGAAGAGTGTTGAAGATCATGATTTCAAGCTCAAGTTCAAGAACTAAGACTCATGAACTCAAGTTCAAGTTTGAAGTTCAACTGCTATATACTAAAGACTCAAGAACTCAAGTGTAACTCAAGCTCAAGTTCAAGAGATCGAACTCAAGCTTCAAGTATCACAAAGATATCAATACTTTGAAGATAATGATGTTTCAATTGATCCAACTCAAAATAGGTTTGGATGACCTTAGATTGACCCTAGATTATGTCAAAGTCATTGCATATTTAATGTGGGTCATTTCATTTGTTTATAGGTCATTTTCTTGACTAGTCTTAGAACTCATTCGACTAGTCCAAGTATTGGCTCGACCAGTCTAAGAGTTTCTCCACCAATCTAAGGTTTGTTGTTATTTTTCAGAATTTTCTATTAGACTCTCGATCAGTCAAGTGAATAGTGCTCGTGTCATGCCCCAAACCCAGAAAATGGATTTATAAAAATCCTGATCATCGACAGCCTCCGTAGTACCCCATTCTCGACTTCCAGTGCCCATATGCCAGGTTCCGATCCTGGGATCCTACAAGGAGGATTTTCCAACATACATTTATATCGTAAGAAGCATAATCACAAGTTTACCCAAATCAATTAAGTAACATCATCATCACATATCCACCAATATAAACTTTAAATACAATGCTGAAATGGAAATATATATGTCAAAATAAAATTAAAGCTCTAGAAGACAGCTACATGCTCCAAGCTCAACACTGCTGCAACCAATGCCACTTGCACGCATTTATCATTCATAAGCTTATATAAAGCTTAGAGGGTAGTGAAAGTGTGTGCGCAAGATAAGTGTCAAGCACACAAATACAACATCACAATCATAAAATGTCAGAAATACTAGCGAGATCATGAATCATACGATATCAGAGTAAGCAGAAATACTGACAAGTCCATGAGTCATATGATATTAGAATACGCAATACAAATCAGATATGCAAATGAGTAGTCATAAAGAGTTAAGTATCAAATATCGAGGATGCAATGCAATATACGATGTGAATGACCATGTAGGAGTATGAAGTCGAGATGATGGTACGTAGTATAGCAAGCTATGGGCTCCAACATAAGGGACTTCTATCCAAACCAGTCCCATACCTAAATTTGGATAGTCAGAATCAATGTGGTAAACTCCTGATCTTAGGTTAGTCGCGCGCCCCAATTGAAATCCTAGCCATTACAAAGGTACGCGTAACAAATAGTTATGCACTACTAGCCCGAGTTGATAGTGAATGAATGAATGAATAAGTATGCAACTCTTGCTCAATAAGTCCACATATCAGTATAGTTCATCTCTGGGATCATTACCAGGGTCTATTACACTCTACACCAAGTTTTCGCCCCTATCTGAGCGCACAACTGGGTAAGTGAAAGAGACCTCACTATCCGTTTGCCAATATTGGACCCGACTCATGGATAGCAAACCCATTCCTCAAGCTGGTCAAACTTATCCTAAATATGGTCCCCTCACTCAGGCAGGTAAGGTCATACCCTTTCCCAAATGACCATGACATAGTGAGAGATGCGGCCTACTAGGATACAATCCTCATGTGCTCATATATATCCACTTATTCTAGAAGTTGGGGTATCCTCTAGTACTAAGAGGGTTTATGGATTTTAACCTAGGGCCATCTATGGTGGCTCGATGCTAGAACCAAACATTTTTTGTGTCCCATTTGGCCATCCATGATATGTCTGTGGAGGCCACTACCCTGATGTCACTAGGGCGTATGATGGTAATATCACAAAATGCAAGATGCATAAATCACATAGTCTAATCATGCATCAATCCTGCGAATACCGTGCGCGGGTGTGGGGCAACTCCATCTCTTAGGGAGCCCCATAAACAACCTGCCCAATGACATATTTAATGGTTAACCACATCTCAGAACAAACATGCAGATGATGTGTATGGGCATGTATCATGATGCTATGCTGTCACATATTCATAATCGGTATCGACAATTGGCATCGATAATCGACCTACACAATCGGCCTTAACAATTAGAATTGGCCTTGATAATCGAAATCGGCTTCAACAATCGGAATCGGTAATTGGCCTTGATAATCGAAATTGAGAATCGGCTTCCACAATCAGAATCAGCCTTGACAATTAAAATCGGTCTCGACAATTGGAATCAGCCTCGATAATTGAATTCGGTTCGATACTCGGCCTCGACAATCGAAATTGGCCTCGATGATCGGAATCGGCCTTGACAATCAAATTAGCCTCGATAATCAACCTCAACAATCAAAGTCGGCCTATACAGAGGGCCTAAGGGAAGGTCACAATGTGGACATTTAACCATCATCGCCCATCAATGTGGACATTTAACCATCAATCATCCTAAGGAGTGGCCCACATAGGGCCTAACATAATAGCTAGTGGGCCCATGGCCTCACACACTAGCCCAATATACATCACCATGGGCCTCTCTCAAGGGCCTAATACACATCATGATGGGCATCACTCATGGGCTACATATGCATCACATTAGGCCTCACTCATGAACCTCATATGCATCACAATGGGCCATAATACATAGGCCTCATATATATCAAATGGGTCGTGATATATGGGCCTCGAATATATCATAGTGGGTCGCATCACATGGGTTGCATATCATCATATTGGGCCTTATCAAATGGGTCATAAACGCATCACATTAGGCCTCATATATGGGTTGCAAATACACCATAATGGGCCTCTCACACGGGCCCAATATACATCACAATGGGTCACATCTCATGGGCTTCATGTCTGTCAAAATACGCCGCAACAATGGGCCTCATAAATACATCACAATGGGCAGCAAAAGTGGACAACATAGATGAAGCACGTACATCATGGTGGGCCCTGTTATTTTATTTGCCATTTCCTTGGCTCTTTATTAGTTTGGGTTTTTGATACTTACAAATGTTCTAGTAAGGTTGTCCTGCCATAAGCCTTTAGTTTTTTGGTGTTAGGTTTTAGAACTAAGTTTGTATCAACCTCTCAATACTAGTACTTTAGAGGTTGCTATTTAATAATGCTTAATTATTATTTGATTGTGCTACCTTTCTTTTAATTCTGTATTTATTTGTTAAAATTTGGCATAGTCTTATTCACCCCCCTCTAGAATGTATAGCTTAACCTTTTCATTTGGCCCTTTAAGATTTTACGAAACATCCATGGCATGGAGCCTTCCAAAGTTTATGTGAGGCCATGGATACAAGTTTTACTCTTACCTTTAATCATCATGAGTTGGCCTTAACCACTCTCCTTACGTTCGAGTTAACCTTCGTCACTCACCTCTTATTTGAGCTGGTTATTGTCACTTGCCTCTTTTACCTTAAGGGCTCAGCAGGTGTTTTAATTTCTTAACCTTTCATGGATTAAGGATTACTCCTTGATACAAATACTATGTTGGGAATCCCTCTAGTGATCGATTAAATATCGTAGACATAATGCGTTTTCAGTAATGGCCCTGGGGCGACATGTAATTCCATGTTTCTCAGGTTGATGGTGCCCTAGTTGGCGTACATGAGTCGTTCTGTATATGCAGTACATCAGTTCCTTTTTATGGGGGGTGGGGGGTTGGTTGTCGTAAATAGTCGCTCTAATCTCTTGGGGCGTATTCACTCGGTCATGTGTTGTTGTCGTCTTGGGATAACCATGTAAAACCATGTTAAGTGTAGGATACACCGGCGAATCTCCATAGTATGGGATGTGAGGCGAGTTGGATAGCTAAAATCGTATTCCACATTGTGGTGATCGTTAAGTGTGATACACCACATATGCTTTGCTAGGCATGCATCTCATATAGATTTCTTGTGCATTGATACCTCTTGTAATGTGGAGTATCTGACGTATCAGAACATTTAGATCGCTTTTATGAATCTCTTGAATTATTGTTAATCTTAAATGATAACCATTACTATGAGTAGGGGTTGACCCTCTCCCAACCGTATAGATGATATAGGTGATGTACAGATTGAAGACTTAGAGGACCATCTCCCTATAGAAGACTACACCGAAAGGATATGAAGATAGTTTATTTACTTAGTTTTGTACTTCCACTACAAACTCGACAAATGTAATAAGCTCCCATTGAGAGGGCATTTGATTATTCTTTTACTCTGATGAAATATAATCAATAGAGTTCATTTTGTTCTCATGAATAGGTACCTTCGTGAATGTATCTGGATGTACTCCAAAAAAAAGTGTGATTTCATTCATCCACTTTATACATTATTAACACCCCGTTTTCTCTGGCACGAGTATAAACTTTGGCCATGAAATTTCAAGTTATAACATGTAGCGTAAGTATGGCCACCTAATCATGTATGAAGGTGGTGTGTATGTATCCATCTAATCGTACGATTGTAAAATATGCACAAGGCCACCTAACCGTATGAAATCAAGTGACATTGGTGGCCATTCAACGTAGAGTTATGCCTATCTTCGTAGACACCGCCACTTGAATCATGTATGACCAAGTTGTACATTAGACCGAGTGTGATGTAGGGTTATGTTACCCAAGCTAATGCTATTAAGATCCTAGATTCTATGCAATGTGATCTCTAAATTGTAAATGGTATGATGAAATGTAGCTCTTGACCCTTAACCATGTGACACCGAATATGAGTCATTAACTATGTGACGTGTGAAGTGATTGTAGTATAAGACTTAGTGTAACGTAGTGTAGCCATGAATGGTGGGTACGATTGTGATTGTTCAATTATGTTTGGATATCTTGAAATATGCATGGATACTAGATCATGATAGTAATCATATATATGCTAAACTATGTGAAACTGTGGTACTTACCGCCTGACCATGTGAAAGTTTAGTAAAGCGGTTGCCTCATTATGTGAGTTATGATGTAATGAAAGTACAAAACCATCTAACCTTAAGTCTTTTATTATGACAAGTAGAGTGATATTTGTATGGCCTCTCAACCATATGGACTTCTGATAATGGAGTGGCCATAAGACCATGTGGGCATATGAGAATTGTGTGGTTACTCAGACTTGTGAACTATGCTGATAGTGTAACCTCTTGGGTATGTGAACTTAGGACAAGTGTCAAATTGATTGTTGGACCCATTTTATTAATAGTATTGGGCTTGATTTTTGGACTCCACTAATATGTTCATAATGGCATTAGAGTGGTGGGCCTATTAGCCTTAAAGCCCACCTTGAGTGGATACCTTGTGGGCCCATTAGCGGTAAACCTATCGGGCCCATAGGTTACTTCCTCTTACTAAGAACGTAAGACTCCATGAGAAGTGCATATTGGGCCTGTGTTTAGGCTTCTTGGTAAGTGCATGAAACTCCTTGTGATGTATGTATGCCAAGTCCCATTTGGGCCTTATGAATGAGTTATGATTGAGTCCTCGAATGAACCGTTTGTGGTAATCAAATGGACCACCCAATAAGTTAAAAGATTAGGATGTGGCGACCCACTAACCAATCCATTCAAGTGTAGGAATGAACTGGGCCTTAGTCCACTCAAAATGATAGATAAACATATTAAGGTGTTGGATTAAAATCTAATTATGCATGTGGTGATGGCACATGTGCGGTGATTTTGTAATGTGATACTTATGGTGTAACGCCCGTGAAAAATCCGTACTTGGGTTCGAGTACCGATTTGACCCGAAAACGCGTAGAAATAATTTCCATGGAAATTAAGCGTAAGTTAGCTAGCGCAACGCTAGAGTAGCTGGGAAATAGTCCCTGATCACTTTAAATACGTTCTACAAGACCCAAATCGAGTAGAACAGACAACTCTACAATACTCTATAACCTTGGATCAAACTCTAAGCAGGTTTGTCCTCTGGACCACATTGAACTTTTGTATTGGATTTAGACCGCGCGTCGAAGGTCAGATACCTCCTATCTTAGACCGTTAGAACCGCCCAGCTGGACTTGACAATCATCTCGAAAATCAAGTCAAACCGATAATCACAGACTATTTCGTTGAACCCGGACTGAAGCGACCACGAATAGGGACGAATTTGGAATTTCAAATTCAAATCTGGCACACGACTTGACGCGTCAGTATTAAGCGTTCTGACCGTCAGAATTCATCCAGATTACACCCTCGGATCAGGAAAAATTTCTATTTATTATCATGAGACTCTCAGCCCTGATCTATGTGCGGTGACCGCTGAACTGAAACTGGTCCGCCACGTGCGATCTGCGAACCCTGCCAGACTGAAAACTTAATACGAGCTACATCTGGTACACATGAGCTTAAGTCTGATCGCAATCGACCAGGGGACCACCAGAAAGCAGTTTTTGGACCGAAACAGCCCCGAAATGGATAGGCACTAAGTAAACTTCGTCCCGGAGCCTATTTTCGGCGATTTCAAGCTTATAAAAGGGGTTGAAACCCTCATTTCTCCCTTCCATCCGAAAATCACAAACCCTAGAAAAAGGAGAGAGAGTTTGAGAGAAAGAGAAGAAGAGATTCTTCCCGCTTCCGAGCCCCTGACAGTTGCTGCTTCAGCACTTCTTTCCAATCACCTGACTGGTGATTTCTCCACTTTTTCAGGTATAAAATAACCCCAAAAACTTGCTGATTTAGGGTTTACATAGATGCATAACATGTTAGCTAACGTATTCCATAAATCAGACTCTCCTACTGCCGTAGACGAAGCGTACATGCTCCGTTCAAAATCCTGCAACCGTAAGAGACTAGGTGAGGATTTTAGACGCTTTGATTGACGGTTTACAACGCTTTCAATGTCGTTTAATAGTAGATTATCGACGGCATCGCCGTTTGACATGTACAACATGCTCTCCGTTTCCTGTTTCGTAAATTAACGAAGAATATGAGATTTAGGGCATTTTAGTCATTTGTAGGAAGTACGGTCTACATGCATATTTTGCTGACGTGATTGACATGGTTTGTCGCCACATTAGGGAGTTAGGAATGCTTGCATAACCAGTTTGGCGAAGAGATTCGCCAAGTTGCGCACTTTGGGTCGACATACTATATGTGGACTTAAGTGTGTAGTGTATGTGTTTGTATAAATGCTTGTATTAGTATGTATTGAATTAAATGATGTTATGTAGTAGTTTGAGATTGATTTCATGATTAATATGCTGACCTAAATGATTTCCTACATGTTTACCTTATGCATGATTGTATTACATGCATGGAAAGTATGCCTTGAAGACTTGCTTAAGTTGAATGTTATAACTTGTGTTAACGTGCTCACATGATGTATTTCAATTCCAATACTTTAACATGTAATGCTAATATGATTCCATAGATGTGTGGGACTTGACTTAGTCCAGGCAGTCGGTAACCGAGCGAATTCGTGGCTGACTGGTCATAGCCACGAATGACGCGTCGATGAACGTGATTCGCGTTTAGAGTTGGCGGCAGTGGTTAGGCCACGCGAAGTGTTTTACGCACTTCATGTCGTTCGACTTGAGATGCGATCGCACTAGTCGAGCCCGTCAAGTAACCCGACTGGCCGATGTATGTTCACCTTGTATGTGACATAACTGCTTGAACCTAGGGTACTGAACTTACCACTGTAAACCCTGTTAACCATGGTACCTTGATCCACGAAGACTCATGAGCCGGGCATGGTGGTATGGGACACCGTGGTCGAGCTGTCGGCCTACGCTGGGGCCACAAACCTCCCCGTAGTGACCAGTGAGCACCTTGACTCGTGAGCAGATTATGGTGGTATGGGACACTATATTCTAGCTGTCGGCCTACACTGATCAGGCGACGAGCCCTTTGTAGTGACCGCGAGCGTATTCTGAGTCCACAGGAGGCGACGACCCTTCCGTTGCAGTAGAGTACGGTAGGCCTGTATTGATAAGGTGATGGGGAAGCGGTGCAACGAGTGCGAGCAACAGCCCTGGCAGCCCTTGCAGTGACCTACGAAATACACATTGTATGAGATTACTAGGAGTGACGACCCTAGACAGGATCTGTGTTGGGATTGATACAAGGGAAGTACCTTAGTTTCCCAATCCTGCTGTTTGAATGGACTAATAACAACTTGGAAAGCATATCACCATAGCATTGCATGTGCCTGGAAGATGTGGAGCACTCTAGGGAGTGTGGCATGCCGCGGTCGTAAGATGTTGCCGCATGAGGGTGATCGTCAGTGAGGGCATACATCATGTCATATCATCTTGCATTAATAACAGTATTAGGATTGTCTGATTTACTGCTTTACTATTATCGCGTGATTGAATTGTGAACATGCTAATCTTTGCTCTATGATTCCACTGAGTTGATCACTCATTCCCACGTTACAGGATGGTGTTTGCAACACCCACCAGACCCTGTTGTAGCTGCAGGTGAGGACGAGATCCAGGAGGTGGAGCCAGAGATCGACGAGGACCAGGATGAGTTCTCGTATATGCAGTATCATGACGGCTTCCCGTAGGCGACCTGGATCGAGGGGACATCAGTGGGACTTTCTTTTTTTGAACATTATTCTTTTGTTATGTATATGTACATGAGACTCAGAGATGTAGTCATACTTTGGAGACAGATGAGATTACTTTATTATTATTATTATTTTTTTATACAGTGATATATACATTGTTTAGTCTTCCGCTTGCTTTTATCACTGGATCTGAAGTATGAATTGCAGTTTTGGTATACTTTTACTCATGTGAATGCTTTAAATCAGACAACATTGAATCATAACCATTTTTGTTGCATAAGTGACGGTCTGAAACTCGGGAGTTGAGTTTATACACGACCCTCGATTTTCAGGGTGTTACATATGGTGATGATGATGTGTGTATGGTTAGATGCGATGATTGTATTGTACGGTAATGCTAATTTATGTTTATATGCTTGGATGGTGTTCAATTGGATGTAAGGACTAAGTGGACCACCGTATGTATTACCTAGAGTCATAGATAGTGCACCTAGCATCGTATAATGACATGGCACTTATGCACCCACTTTTGTAAATCCTATATTATAAATCTAGCACCCAAGTTTGTCAAATTTTGTTGTGCCAGATCATTTAGAATCTATATCATGTTTTGATGAGATGATTAGATCAACTTCGTGCATTTTAAAGTTGTCTAAGTCCTCGTCGAACTTCTCTATGTATTCTAGTTGAAGAAGCATTGTTGAAGTTCAAGATTTCAAGCTTAAGTACAAGTACAAGTTTAAGACTTAAGTTCGAGTATAATATCCAAGTTTAGTACTTTAAAGACTCAGGAACTCAAGTCTTTATTCAAGCTCAAGTTTGAGATTTGAAGACAAGCTTTAAGTATTTCAAGTGTGTAAATTTGTAGAGCAAATGATGTTTTAATTGTTCAAACGCACAAACAAGGTATGGATGACCCTAGATTGACCATAGGTTAAGTCACATTCATTATATATTCTATATGGGTCATTTCATAAGTTTATAAGTCATTTCCTCAACCAACCCTAGTCTTTGTTCAACTAGTCCAAGATTTTTTCAACCAATCCAAGGTTTGTTATGAATTTTCAGAAATTTCTGTTGGACCCTCAACCAGTCCTAGAGACTACTCGACCAGTCGAGTGAATAGTGCTTGACTAGTCGAGCAGATTCGACTCAAAGTCTAACAATATATTCTAGTCCCACTCGACCAGTCGAACAGGCCACTCAACCAGTCGAGTAATGACCTTATCTTATCGTGCAAAAAATTTTAAAATTTGGTTAGTCCTTCGACCAATCTAACCGACCCAAAGACCAGTCGAGAGAACAGTATTTTCACCTATAAATAGTGGACGAATCTCAGAGTTTTTCATTCTAGGACCCGTATCTTAGCCCGTACTTTTCCGAATGCCTCCGCGGTCCTCCCGGTTAAATTTCGGCAACCTTCGACCTTTTCTGACATTTGCACGCGATCTCGAGTCATATCCCGTATTTCAGAGTCGGCTCAACTCGAGAGTTGTACCTTGACGACCGCACCGTCGCCGCTGTTCCGATGCCGCGTCTCACGCGCCGAGGCGATACCCAGGCCAGGAGATGTGGGCCCGCGTTCAGTTCGAGAAAATGTCGCGCGTTGCAAGTATCGAGGGAATCTCAACGAAATGTCACATCAATCAATCTCATCCATCAGTCAATGTCAACTACACCTCCCATCACAACCCATACTCCTCTCTCACCCAAGTCAACACAACCCATACTCCTCTCTCACCCAAGTCAACACAACCCATACCTAGTCAAGTACATACATCACTCTCACCCATCACACCCATCCCTCTCCATACATCACTCTAGCTCTCTCTCATTCTCTAATCCATTCTAAGAAATTTCAAGAGAGATCCAACGTCCCCACCTCCATGAGAAGAGCCATGTGTGGCCCACTCTCTACCACCCTATCTCCCATCTCCACCCTTGGAACGTTATCTCCACTGTTGAAAGAGCACCTTTGGAGCATTGGAAGGCTAAGGAGGATGAAGAAGGATATGTGGGTGAATATTCATTGTTTATGGGTGATCTTAGATTTTTAATTTTTTTCATTTTATGCTTGTGATGTGGGACCCGCATTGATGTAGGCTTGTATCAAGAGGGGCCCATAGTGGCGGGGCCCCTCCGCCATCACCGATCTCTCGATCTCTCTCAATCTCTCTCATTCTCTCTCTCTCTCTCTCTCTCTCTCTCTCTCTCTCTCTCCCTTATATGATGGCCTACCTATGATGTGTGTAGTTTATCCATGACGTCCAATATGTGGGCCATCTTGACCCGATTTGGGGCTTGCATGACCGGTTGGTTACACAGGTCCAAATGAAGGGAAAAACACAAGTATCAACTTGATTTACGGGGTGGTCCACTGTTGTGGACCCCACTATGTATATGTCCCATGTATGCTGTCCAGCGCTGCTGAATGTGGGCAAACCACAACATCAGCTTCGGGTGGGTTGTGGGTTCCACACGTGTGGACCCACCTCACATACGTGGCCTATCTGGACTGTCTGCGTGTCCATCAGTATACAACCGCTGGCCTAGTGACAGCTGGTTCTGTGGACCTTATCACAGGGTGGGTAGTATATCCATACCAGCCTTCCATTTTACTTGGTGCGTGGGACTCACCCACACGTGTTGCACGTGTGGGGTGGGACCTACCTTGGATGCATATATTCTATATCATCGTCGTCCATTCAGTTCAACGCCAGGATGTGGAACCCCAGCAGCAGGCAGTTGCTGAATTGATGTCAGCAAGTTTTGAGGGCCCACCTTGGTTGCGTGTATTGTATATCCACCACCCATCCATTTCACGTGGCCCATCCCACACGTGTGGACTCATTTTCCACGTGAGACCTACACAAGTATGTGATTCGTCCAACCGCCCGTCCAGGTGGGACACACCGTGATGCACTGTCCACACCGTCTAATCCACTGGACGGTGGTTGTTGGACGATGCCTTCTTAAATATAATAATAATATATTATATTATTCTATATATAAATAAAATAATTCAAATATTATATTATACAATAATATAATATACTATGTGAGATATATGATGGTGGCCCACCCACGTGGGACCACCTTAATTGGAACGGATGGTGTAAGCTTACACCAACCATTTAGCTGCTGTATTAAACCTCAGCAAGTCCTGTGATCCCTATCACCGTGATGTGTACGTTCACTCCATCCTTCCATTTTCATATGGTGTGGCCCACCCACACGTGTGCCATGTGTGGGGTGGGACCTACCTTGATGTATGTAGTTAGTCCCCACACCGCCCATCTGGACAGTGTAGGTGTGGGATGCACCACGATGCATGGGTTTAATCCCCACTGTCCATCCGTTTGAGGACATGGGCCACACCACAAGGTATGTGTTTCTCCATCCGCCCATCTGTCTTGCGATGTGGGGTCCATCCCACACGTGTGGGAGGGACCCACCTTGATGTATTTTTTTATATATTCACTGTCCAGTTCTCCTAGGACAGTGGCCCCACCTTGACATTAATGTCTTATATCCACGTCGTCCATCTACCTTTCCAGCATGGGACCACCATGGTGCATTTATTTCATCCACACCGTCCAGATTATGTCGGACGGTGCTGGACAATGATTAGATGATGTTGATTTGCATAGACGATGTTTGGACAGTGTTGCTCATCATTAGTGTACTTTGTGGGACCCACCATCGATGTGTTTATTCTATATCCACGCTGTCCATCAGGTAGACCACTATAGAAAAATAGTAGAGATTGAACACCTACCATTGAAACTCCTTTTGGGATTACAGAAGTTTTGGATCTATATGAAATTTGTTTTCCCTCTTAATCCAGGTCTCTGTGACCTTATGCCCGGATTATATGGAGAATATGGTGGGCCCTACCTTAATGTACCACCTATGGGGCCCACCCGGATGTATTTGTGGCCCATCAATGCAGCCCACGTGTAGATGGGTTGAGGCCCATTGGTGCGACCCGTTATACGGCTCACTTGATGCATGTTGGCCCATTGGAGCGGCCCACATGATGCGACCCACTTGATGTATATGCCGCCTATTAGTAAAGACCATTGTGGTGTAGTTATGGCCCATGTGTGGAGGCCTATTATGATGTATATGCAACCATGAGTGAGGCCCATAGTGATGTGTATTAGGCCCTTGCATGAGGCTATAGGCCCCTATATGTCTGGCTCTATTAAGTCCCTCCTTGGGATCAATGATGGTTAAATGTCCACATTGATGTGCGATGTTGGTTAAACGTCCACATTATGACTTAAACATCCACATTTTGACCCTCTCTTAGGTCCTTTGTTAGGCCGAGTATCGAAGCCGATTCTAAGTGTCGATTATCGATTCTGATTATCAGAGTCGAGGCCGACTCCGATTGACTGATTACCGATCGTGGCCGATTATCGATTGACGTGGCCAATTGCCGATTCTGCTTACCGTCGCCAATTGCCAATTGACCGATTATCAATTGTTGTGACTGATTGACTGATTACCGATTGTGGCCGATTATCGATTGATGTGGCCAATTGCCGATTTCGCTTACCGTGGCCAATTGACTGATTACCGATTGTCTTGGCCGATTGACCGATTACCGATCGTGGCCGATTATCGATTGACGTGACCGATTGCCGACTCTTCTTGTCGTGGCCGATTAATCGATTACCGATTATCGTGGTCGATTGACCGATTACCGATCATGGTCGATTATCGATTGACGTGGTCGATTGCTAATTCTACTTGTTATGGCCAATTGACTGATCCTGATTATTGAGGCCGATTATCGATCGAGGCCAATTATCGTGGCCGGTTGTCGATTCTGATCGTTGTGGCTAATCGTCGATTCCGATTGTCGAGACCTATATGATGTACATGTGACCTGTAGTTGAGGCTCATTATGACTCGTATTAGGCCCATGATACATGGCCTAGACAGACTTAGCAGGATTTGTATACTGCATTGCATCCTCGGCATTTGATAATTGACTCTTGATGACTCCTCATCCATAGTTGTTCTATATTTCGTATTTTGATATTAATTGACTTATGGACTTGTCCATACTTCTACTTACTCTGATAATTCATGATTTCATCAGTGTTTCTGCTTATTCAGATGTTGTATGGTGTGTGGATTACTAGTTTTCTGATATTGTATGATTATGACATTATACTGAATACTTGACACTTACCTTGTGCACACACTTACACCACCCTCTAAGCTTTCTATAAGCTTATGCACGATAGATGCGTGCAGGTGATGTTAGGTTGCTACAGTGTTGAGCTTGGAGCATGTAGTGGCCTTCTGGAGCTTGAGTTTCTATTTATGTATTTCCCTTTCAATGTTGTACTTCAATGATTATAATAGTGGAAATGCGATGATGATGTTGCCTTTGTGAATTGGGTAATCTTGTGGTTATGCTTATTACTAGTTAAATATAAAAAACAAATCCTCCTTATAGGATCCCAGGATCAGAATCTGGCATATGAATGATAGGAGCCGAGAATGGGGTACTACGGAGGCTGTCTGCACCGGATTCGGCGATCCGGATTCCTGTGAATCCAATTTCTGGATTTTGAGGCATGACATTCATCTATTCCAAGCGATATCAAACCATCACTCTGAGAGATAAGTTCCTGCATTTCTTAAGTTATATTGTGCTCATTTTAAATTCTCTTTAATATCTTTATGCATTTGAAATTGTGATCTCCATCTGTAACGCCTCGAAAAAATACGTTCTGCAAGACCCAAAACTTGTAGAATCAATGACGCTATAATACCCTGAAACCTAGGATCAAACTCTAAACCTGTTTGCTCTCAGGAACCCTTTGAAACTTCATATTGGATTTAGACCGCATGTCGGAAGTCTGATATCTACAATCTTAGACCGTTATGACCGCTTAGCTGGACTTGACAATCATTTTGAAAATCAAGCCCAACCGATGCTCTGAGGCTATTTCATTGAGACTAGAGTAAAGAGAGTGAGAAATGGGTAAAGATTTGAAATTTTAATTCAAATCTGGCACGAGTCTTTGCGCGTTATTATTAAGCGTTCTGACCGTCAGAATTCAGCCAAATTTCACCATCGGATCAGGAAAAATTTCTCTTTCATATCATGAGACATGTAGACCTGATTTAGGTACGATGACTGCTAAACTGAAACCGGACTACCACGTGCGATCTGGGAACTCTACCGAACTAAAAACTTGGTGTGAGCAACATCCAGTGATCATGAGCTTAAGTCTGACCGCGTTCGGCCACGGGACCTCCCAAAACGCTGTTTTGGATCGAAACAGTCCCGATTTGGTTATAACTCAAGTAAACTTTGTTCCCAAGTCTATTTAGGTTAGTTTTTAGCCTATATAAGGGCCTTAAACCCTCTCATATCTCTCCCATCCAAATTTTCTAGAAACCTTAGATAGAGAGAGAGAGAAAGTGAGAGAAAGTGAGAGAGTTGTGGGAGAGATTTCCCGCCACTTGCTATAGTTGCTACCCGTGCTCATTCACCGCGTTCAAATCACTTTTTCGGTGATTCCAACGCACTTCTAGGTAAGAAAAACCCTAACCACTTGCTGTTTTAGGATTCCTTCGATTCAAATAGCGAAGTAGCTTATATATCCTGTGCATTAGGTCGCCTTTACGCCGTTGACGAAGCGTATACGTTCAAATCAAATCGATACACGTCTAGGGCAAAAGGTGAGGATTTTAGATGCTTTGATTGACTGATTTCAAAGCTTTCAATGTCATTTAATAGTAGATTATCGACGGCAACGCCGTTTGACATGTACAACATGCTGTCCGTTTTTCGTTTCGTAAACGTACGGTAAATATGAGATTTAGGGTATTTTAGGCATTTATAGGAAATACCGCATACGTCTGTATTTTTCTGAATTGCTTGACATGTAAATTCATTGTGTTATGATATTATGTATGCGTGTAGACATACGCTATGTAGACTAAGGTGTGTAGACTAAGTGTTTGTATAAATGTTTGTATTAGTATGTATTGAGTAAATGGTATTGTAGATTAGTTTTGAGAATGAATTCTCAATCCATATGATGTTGTACATGATTTCCTACATGTTTGCTATATGAATTGATTTCTTTATATGTATGGAATGCATGTGTTGGATGATTTGCTTAAGTTGTATGTTATAACATGTGATAACATACTTGCATTGTTGTATTACATTTCTATTACCCTCATATGACACTGATATTGATTTATAAATGCTTGGGGCTATGACCTAGTACAGGCAGTCGGTAATGGATCTAATTCGTGGTTGGCTTCTATTTGCCACAAAGGACGCATCGATGAACGCGAGTCGTGTTTTGAGCAGGCGGTAGTGGTTAGGTCACACAAAGTGTTTTATGCACTTCACGTCGCTCATCTTGAGATGCGCTCGTACTAGTCGAGCCTGTCAAGTAACCCGACTGGCCATTGTATGTTCACCTTGCATGAGTCATAACTGCTTGAACCTAAGGTACTGAACTTACCATTGGAAACCCTGTTAACCATGGTACCTTGATCCATAAAGACTCATGAGCTGGGCATGGTGGTATGGGACACCGTGGTTGAGCTGTCAGCCTACGCTGGGGCCACAAACCTCCTCGTAATGACCAGTGAGCAACCCAGACTCGTGAGCAGATTATGGTGGTATGGGACACTATATTATTGCTGTCGGCCTACACTGATCAGGTGACGAGCCCTTTGTAGTGACCGCGAGCGTATTCTGAGTCTACGGGAGGCGACGAACCTTCCGTAGCGACGAGAGTACATTAGGCCTGTATTGATAAAGTGATGGGGGAGTGGTGCAACGAGTGCGAGAAACAGCCCTGGCAACCCTTGCACCGACCTACAAATATAACGTCGTATGTGATTACTAGGAGTGACGACCTAGACAGGATCTGTGTTGGGATTGATATAAGGGAAGTACCTTAGTTTCCCAATACTGCTAAATGAAAGGACTAATAACCACTCGGTAATCATTATCCATATTGCATTGCATGTGCCTGGAAGATGTGGAGTACTGAGGAATGTAAGCATGCCGCAGGCGTAAGATGGTGCCGTATGAGGGAGTATGTCGGTGAGGGCATCCATCATGTTATTTCGTGCATGCATTAATAACAGTATCTAGGAATGTTTGATTGCTTGCATTACTATTATCGCGTGATTGATTTGATAACATGCTAATCTTTGCTCTATGATTCCACTGAGTTGATCACTCACTCCCACGTTACAGGACAGTGTTTGCAACACCACCAGACCCTGTTTTAGATGCAGGTGATGAGGCGATTCAGGACGCTGAGCTGGATTACTACGAGGATCAGGATGAGTTCTCGTATATGCAGTTCGCAGATGGATTTGCGTAGGTGGCCTGGATCGGTGGGACTGACTAGTTGGACTATTTTACTACATTTTCTTTTTGTTTATGACATGTATATGAGACTCAGAGATGTATTCATACTTTGGAGATAGTTTGAGATTATTTTGTTTTCATACAGTGATATATATATTCTTCAGTCTTCCGCTTACTTTTTACCACTGGATCTGGAGTATGAATTGCAGTTTTAGTATAATCTTACTCATGTGAATGCTCTAACTCAGTCAACATTGAGTCATAATCATATTTGTTGCATAAGTGATGGTCTGGAACTCGGGAGTCGGGTTTATACACGACCCCCGATTTTCAGGGTGTTACACCATCCAACTCTAATTCTTTAAAAAAGGAAATTGTGATTTTACCCTCTTTGAGATCAAAATCAATCAAGCTAGCCCAAGCTGAATTAATCTAAAAATCATTTATATTAGAACTTTTTCATTTGTGAGACTGGACATTGAACATCCTTATCTACATCGGATTGGTTCTATCGGGCTTCATCACAAGAGAATTTTCAGATAAATATCATGTACATTTTGTATATCTTTTGTGGTTTGTGAGGTTGTGCCAGGAAAATCTCATTATTGGTTTTGTCTGAGGTAATCCAGAAAATCTCAGAGTGTAGAGTTTTTATAATTGTGTCAGCCCATCTAAAGACACAATTGTGAAGGTTTTAATGTGAATCTTGGAAAATCTTTTTCATAGTGAAAGCCAATATCCCATGGGTGTGGATATTGGGAGTGGAGTAGTTGTGTGGCTATTTTCTGACAATTGGTGTACACACAAATGAACCACTATAATTCTTAGAGTTATGGTGGATGATTGAATATGCTTATGTGTATGAATGTTGTAATTTACTTTGAGCATTTGTGTTGAATGGTGTAATTTATTTTATGCACTTGTGGTGAATATTGTAATAACTTAGTTTATTTCCTTTGCCTCTTTATTTGTTTGGGTTTTGATACTTACAAACATTCTAGTAAGGTTTTCCTATCATAAGCCTTTGGTTTTTAGTGTTAGGTTGTCTTAGAACTAAGTTTGTATCAACCTCTCAAGACTAGTACATTTGAGGTTACTATTTTCTTATGCTTCTTTATTATTTGATTGTACTATCTATCTTTCAATTCCGTATTTATTTTTTATTTGGCATAGTCCTATTCACCCCCCCCCCCCCCCCCCCCCCCCCCCTCGAGGATGTTAAGCTCAGCCTTTTCAACTTTCTATGGAACTGATAGGGTGAACCACTTAACTCTTAACCGTGAATGAGTATATTAGTGATAGGAACTAGCTTTTGAATAGCTATGGATCTTTAAATGCGAAATTGAGACATGTTATGGTATGTGTGCATCACTTGCATGTGTTTGATATACAACTTGTTCTGGTGCCACCATATGAGCTTTCAGCCATGTGATTGGTGCCAAGCGATGGATTGATCCTAGTTGTGTTTTTATGTGGTTGGTGCACACTTGTGACATGGAAGATGTGGACACTCGCACAGCCCCATGATCATGGGGGAGGGTGCACATTAGAATACTACTTTGCCATGTTGGTACCGTGATCATTTTGATTGGTCTGATGATAATGGTGCATATTGCATCTGCACGCACGCATACATGTACATGCATCATAGATGAGGAGTGCATGGTGTGTATAGTTTGATCATGCGGAGATCATGTACATGTGGTAGAGGATGTTGGTGTGGGGTGCACATGATAGAGTACGTGGTAGAGGATGTTGGTGCGGGGTGTATGTGATGGAGTATTGTGGTAGAGAATGTTAGTGTGGGGTGCACATAATGGAGTATGTGCGGATGTTATCTGGTCCAAGAGACCGCAGACTTGGTCCCTAGGTTGAACTCCCTAAGCGAATATATCGGGTACGGTCCCTAGGTTGAAGTCCCTAAAGCTCACTTGATGCTACATTATGATTTATGTTTATGTCGATGCTGATATTACATGTATATCATTTCCACGATGAGCGTAGATTGCAGATCGGATATGGTTGGCAGAGGAGCCCGATTGGTATTAGGGTTGCCTCATATGCATATATGGCTTACATGCATAGCATTGCTTGAGTGCAATTATACTGCATAGCGTGCTTGTGGATTATTGTTGCATTTTGCATAGCAGCCTCATGAGATTGATTGAACACCACAACAACATTGTGGTTATATTGATGAGACCACCACAGTGGCATCGTGGCTGGTATTTGTGAACACTGGAAATTTAGGTTTCTTATACTGGGTCCCAGACCCCTGGGTGAAACTCCCTAAAACTCGAGTGGTACCCTTAAGCCTCATCGTCAAGACCGGGTGAATGTTATGGGTCACTTGGTGCCAAAGACCATAATAGGCCTAACTCCCGTCGACGTGGTCGGGTGAGAAGAGGTTCGACCATGCTTAGTTGAAGAGTTGGAGCGAATGTGGTTTGGTTTGACCAACACCTGAAATGGGTCCACTACCCGTGTGTCGGGTGGGTATTAGCATGGCTATAGGCTCCCCACTGACAAGGTGGGTATGCGAGGCCTCTATTCAACAAGTTTCGGACTTGCTTTAGATACTAGGCCCCAGTGATTCCCAATGATGATAACTATATTGTGATGTGGATTTTTAGAGGAGGACCTGCATGTCTACATGTATCCAGCATATCTTTGCATATCATCACTTGCACTGCATCCTATCCACTTAGCTTTATGTAGCATTACATATCACTATGTTTCAGTTCATTTACTCTGATATTTGATTGTTACTGTATGCTTGTACACTACGCATACATGAGTGTACTCACTAGGCCTTTGACCTAAGCTTCTTATTTCCCATTATTTCAGGGCAAGAGTAACTTGGAGGACATAGCTTTCTCGATGCATTGCATCTATTTTGTGATTTGACAATATTGACATTGTGTACCTTTTAGAAAAGCATTGTACTTGTAACCATCAGGATTTATAATGGAGACTATTGCTTAGTATTATGATTACAGATCATCATGCTCAGGTATTATTATTATTAAAAAAATAGTCAAAAATATTACTTGTGGTGCTCCGGACTCGGGACTTGGTGTATGAAAGTCGAGTGCCAAATTTGGGGCATTATGGAAGCTGTCCGTCCCCGGACTTGGGGCGTGACGGGATCTTACTAAGTTCTTTTTACTTATTTTATATCTGTGGGGATGTATAACTAATATTCTACTTACTTTATTGGATAACTGTTCTTAACTCTGCTTGAATGATTGTTCCCTATCATTGACATTTTAATATGCTACTTCATATGCTTTCCTACATATTACTGTGATTATTCATATGCTTTTCTTAATGGTTATCATCCTTCTTCCCTTGTCAACTTGTGCCAAAAAGGGAGAGAAATGGGTATATTATGATGAATGTGATTGAGTGAACTGCTTTGAATATATGCTATGATGTACGAGAATGGGAATGTTATATTTGCTTAAAGAATGCTTATGGTTATGTGAATAGGGAGAATACAACTTGAGGGGGAGTACTAATTTTTTTAGGTTAAGTTTTGGTGCTTTCAATACTGATTTAAATTTGGGTTTTTATACTTATTATAGGTTAATTTTTGTCTAGCCTAAGTTCTACTTCGACCAGTCTAAGAAATTTCTCAACTAGTCCAAGAAACAACCGAAGTATAACAAAATTTATGTTGAATCTTCGACCATTCGAACGTTTCTCGACTCAAACTCTAGCAACTAAAATTAGTTTAAATTCTGCTTACTCGACCAATCGAATAGCTTGTTCGACCAGTTGAAGACGTCCTTCGACCATCAACTAGTCAAAGATCTGTTAGATCTTATCCCTCTTGAAATTGAAAATTTGTTCGAAATGAATTCGATGCTTATGTTAGTCGAAGAATGCCTTAGACCATTCGAAGGAACAAACTTTCTGCCTATAAATGGAGGTTCTTTCTCAATTCGAAAAGATAATTCAAGCCTATCAAAGCCTTTATTCAAGAGAGAGATAATCATCATTTATTGTCAAGCTATCAAGCAGTATTTATAATCTTTTTTTATATCTTTTTCATTAATTCCTTTATCTCAAAACTCTGCTATTCTAATTCTATAAATAGTGTTTACTCATATTGAGATTTAAGGGAATTAATGCAAGTAGCTTTTAGTTTAATCTTAATTAAAATCAAATAGAACCCTGGACCTTTTCTATTGGACTGAACATTAAACATTCGTCATTCAAGAAAAGTGTTCCATGACTACAGCTTCTTCTACGGCGAAGATACGTATTATTTTTTATTTTTTATTTGGTTTTTCTGAGATAGCTAGAAAATCTCAGAATTGGTTTTTTTGAGACAGCCAAAAAATCTTAGAGATTCGTTTTTCTGAGATAAGCCAGAAAATCTTTGTGAGAGGTTTCTTTGTTTGTGATGGCCCTTTAAAATCACAATTATATCAGGTTTTAAGGTGACCCTATGAAAACCTTATTCATAGTGAAAGTCAGGATTATGTGGTTAGTAATCTTGGGAGTGGAATAGGCGTGGTTGTTTGAGAACAGTTGTTGACACACCAAACCACTATAATTCTTGGTGTTATGGTGAATTATTGTAACGTCCTGGAAAAATTCGTATGAAAACCCGAGTACCACCTCAAGTAGAGATCACTTAGGACTAAATACTTTAGAAATTAACAAGAATTAACTAGTGCTAAACTAGATTACCTGTGAAATTATCACCAATCACTTTAAATACGATCTGCAAGACCCAAAACTTATAGAATTGTTAATGCTGCATTACCATGAAACCTAGGATTCATCTCTAAACCCGGTTGCTCTCGGGAGAACATTGAAACTCCGTATCAGACCTAGACCGCTCATCGAAAGTCCAATATCGATGAACTTGGACAATACGACCGTCTTCTTGGACTTGACAACCACATCAGAAATTAAGTCCAGATGGTATCCCATGACGATTTACTTAAGTCCGGAACGAAGTGTGTGAGAAAGTAAATATTTTTAGAAATTAAATCCGAATTTAAGTAATCTGAGTCGTGTTGCTTACAGGCTAATTATAAGTATTCAGATCGTCAGAATGTGACCCAAATACACCCTCAGATCAGGAGAGTTGTCCCACATGTGCCAATATACTTATGGCCCTGATCGAGTATCGGTGACCGTTAAAATGAAACTGGTCCGCCACGGTTGATCTGTAAACCCGATCGGACTAAAAACTTAGCTTGATCAAGATCCAATTTTTGTGAGCTTAAGTCTGACCGCATTCAGTAAAGGGACCTCCAGAAATGCCCTATTGGATTGAAACAAGCTCGATTTGGCTATAACCTAAGTATACCATGGCCCTGAGACTGCTGTCAGTTCTAGGCCTATATAAGGGTCTTAAACCCTCTCCCATATTCCATACGAATTCCAAAACCCTAGCTAATAAAAGAGAGAGTAAAGAGAGAGAAAGAGAGAGAGAAGTTGGTGATCCATCCTGGGATTCGTCCCAGCTACACTACGTGCCTAATCCACCTATTCGTATCGCTAGACGGGCGATACCGATTCTATACTTGAGTAAGAAAACCTAACCCTAATCCATTTTAGGGCTTTCAAATAGTTTAAGCGACGATGTAGCTAACCTACTTCATGCTCTAGGTTGCTAATCTACCGTTGACGAAGACTTAGCGTCTAAATCATATCCATTACGCATTTATCAGTTTAAGGTGTGGACTATATACGTTTAGGTTATGATTTTCAAGACTTTCAATGTCAGATAATGATTTATTACTGATGTGGGTGCCATTACACATGCCAAATGCGCTATCTGTTTCATTTTACGTATATGTATAAACTATGTTGTGAATAGAGTATTTCATGTATTTGTTGGAATGTTTTTATGCACTTGGAATTTGATGTTGTGATTGTCATGATTAATTTTCGTAGGTACATGGTCGTTATGTATGCGACAACTCCTTGGCAAAAGGATTTGTCCTAATACGTAATATGGCCAACATACATGATGTATGTTGAAAAGTGTAGTCTAAGTGTTTGTGAAAATATTTGAATGAGTTAGTAGTTAGTAAAGTATGATTTATAAGGGAGTTGAGATATGAATCCCAACTACCTTAACTGTGTGTATGATTTCCTCCATGAACTGTATAACCTACTTATTCATGTTAACTATGTGTATGATTTCCTCCATGTATTGCGTATTCATGTTTAAGTTATATTCTATAACATGTTCATATGATTGTAGGATTGATTTAAATATTCATCATTGTGATTATACGTGGTTGGGACTATATCATAGTCCAGGTAATTGACAACAATCCTCGAACTGGTGGTTGAGGTTGTTTTCGCTATGCAAGATGTGTTCGAGGAATTCGAGCCATACTTAGAATGTCGACAGTGGTTAGGCCACATGGATTACTTATGCATTTCATGTCGATTAACTCAACGTGTGCTCATCCTAGTCGAGCTCGTCAATTAACCCGATTGACCGATATATGTTCACCATGTTTGAACGCTACTGCTTGAATTTAAGGTACCAATGTAACACCCTGGATTTTTGCTAACCTGGGGTTAGATGTCCTTAGGCAATGGGCCAACCATGACGCCTCGGTAACCTCTCAGAACCCAATTCCAAAGCCAAAGAAATCACTTAGAACCAAATTCTTTAGAATTTAACGTGAATTAGCAGTGATCACTTTAAATACGTTCTGCAAGACCCAAAACTTGTAGAACCAATGACGCTACAATACGCTGAAATCTAGGATTAAACTCTAAACCTATTTGCTCTCAAGAACCCTTTGAAACTTCGTATTGAATTTAGACCGCGCGTCGGAAGTCCGATATCTATAATCTCAGACCGTTAGGACCGCTTAGCTGGACTTGACAATCATTTCGAAAATCAAGCCCAACCGATGTTCTGAGGCTATTTCATTAAGCCTGGAGCGAGAAGTGTGAGAAAGAGTGAAATTCATTTAAAATTAAATGAGATTTAAATAAATCTGGCATGTTTCGCTTGCGGGATCAGTATAAGCATTCAGACCATCGAAATCTGACCCAAATACACCCTCGGATTAGGGAACATTTCTCACTCAAGTTAGTGTACTTGGAATCCTCGATCGAGACTCCGTGACCGCTGAACTGAAACTGGACCGCCACGTGCGATCTGGGAACTCTACCGGTCTGAAAACTTCGTGTGAGCAAGATCCAGTGACTATGAGCTTAAGTCCGACCGCATTCGGCCAAGGGACCTCCCGAAATGCTCTTTTGGATCGAAAAAGTACCGATTTGGTTATAACTTAAGTATACATTTGTCCTAAGTCTATTTAGGTTAGATTTTAGGCTATATAAGGGCCTTAAACCCTCACATATCTCTCCCATTTAAATTTGCTTAAAACCCTAGATAGAGAGAGAGAGAGAGAGAAAGTGAGAGATTGTGAGTGAGGTGTGGGAGAGTTTTCCCGCCACTTGCTACAGCTGCTACCTGTGATTAATCACCGCATTCAAATCATTTTTCTGGTGATTCTAACGCACTCCTAGGTAAGGAAACCCTAACCACTTTCTGTTTTAGGGATTCCCTTGATACAATAGCGAAGTAGCTTATGTATCTTGTGCATTAGGTCGCATCTTCGCCGTTGACGAAGCATAGACGTTCTATTCGAATCGATACATGTCTAAGGCGAAAGGTGAGGATTTTAGACGCTTAGATTGACTGATTTCAAAGATTTCAATGTCGTTTAATAGTAGATTATCGACGAGAACGCTGTTTGACATGTAGAACATGCTGTCCGTTTTCCGTTTCATAAACGTATGGAAAATATGAGATTTAGGGCATTTTAGTCATTTGTAGAAAATACTGTTTATATCCACATTTTGCTGAAATATTTTCCATGGTTAATTGTCGTGTTAGGATATTAGGAATGCGTGCATGATCTGTTTGGCGAAGAGATTCTTCCAAATGCGCACTTTGAGTCGACATACGCTATGTAGACTAAAGTGTGTAGGCTAAGTGTTTGTATAAATGTTTGTATTAGTATGTATTGAGTAGATGGTGTTGTGAACGAGTTTTCAGATTGAATTCTTAAGTAATATGCTGATGTAAACGATTTCCATCATGTTGGCTATATGTATTGATTTCATTATATACATGAAATGCATGTGTTGGATGATTTGCTTAAGTTGTATGTTATAACATGTGTCAACATGCTTACATTGTTGTATTTCATTTCTATTACTCTCATATGATTACTGATGTTGATATTCAAGTGTTTGGGGCTATACGTTAGTCCAGGCAGTCGATAATGGATTGAATTCGTGGTTGGCTTCTATTTGCCACGAAGGACGCGTCGATGAACGCGAGCCATGTTTTGAGTTGGCGGCAGTGGTTAGGCCACACGAAGTGTTTCATGCACTTCATGTCGTTCGACTTGAGATGCGCTCGTACTAGTTGAGCCTGTCAAGTAACCCAACGGGCCATTGTATGTTCACCTTGTATGAGTCATAACTGCTCAAACCTAGGGTACTGAACTCACCAGTGGAACCCCTGATAACCATGGTACCTTGATCCATAAAGACTCATGAGTCGGGCATGGTGGTATGAGACACCGTGGTCGAACTGTCGGCTTATGCTGGGGCCACAAACCTCCCCGTAGTGACCAGTGAGCACTCTACTCTGAGCAGATTATGGTGGTATGGAACACTATATTCTTGCTGTCGGCCTACACTGATTGGTGACGAGCCCTCTGTAGTGACCTTAAGTTTATCCTGACACCGCATGGGGGCGACGAGTCCTGATGCAGTCTTAAGAATATAAATAGGCCTGTATTGATAAGGTGATGGGGGAGCGGTGCAACGAGTATGAGAAACAGCCCTTGCAGCGACCTATAAATATAACATCGTATGAGATTACTAAGAGTGATGACCCTAGACAGGATCTGTGTTGGGATTGATATAAGGAAGGTACCCTAGTTTCCCAATCCTGTTGTATGAAAAGGACTAATAACAACTCGGTAATCATATTCATATCGCACTGCATGTGCCTGGAAGATGTGGAGCACTGAGGAATGTAAGCATGCCACGGGCGTAAGATGGTGTCATATGAGGGAGTATGTCGGTGAGGGCATCCATCATGTCATTTCATGCTTGCATTAACAACAGTATCTAGGAATGTTTGATTGCCTGCTTTACTATTATCGCGTGATTGATTTGATAACATGCTAATCTTTGCTCTATGATTCCACTGAGTTGATCACTCACTCCCACGTTACGGGACGGTGTCGCGCACACCAACCAGTCCCTGTTTTAGTTGCAGATGATGGCGCTGCTTGTGAAGTGGATCCGGGCTTGATGATGATGAGGAGGATTTCTCCTATATGCGTGTTTTGACCGATGGGATTACAGGGAGGTTGATTAGACGCCATGACACTTGTCATTTTATATTTTTAGAGCACTCATGTATATCCTCTTTATCATTTTTGGAGTATACATGTGTATGTCTAACCTGGTAACATGCTCACACTCTGGAGACTTACAATCAATTATACATTGTTAAATATTTATCAGTCTTCCGCTTGTAAAATTTAACTATCTCTGGAGTATAATATGTTATTTTGGCTTAATCCCAATCTTGTTTAATGCCATTCTACAGACGACATGCATTTATTATTATCTATGTTGCATAAATGACATTTTGGAACTCGGGAGTTGGGATTCTACCCGACCCCTGATTTTTGGGATGTTACAACCAAACTCACCAGTGAAACCCTGATAACCTTGGTACCTTGATTCGCTAAGACTCATGAGCCAGACATGGTGGTATGGGACACCGTGGTTAAGCTGTCGGCCTATGTTGGGGCGACGAGCCTCCCTTTAGTGACCAGTGAGCAACCCAGACTCGTGAGTCGAATACCGTGGTATGGGACACTGTATTCGTGCTGTCGGTCTACATTGATTGGTGACGAGCCCTTTGTAGTGACCTCGAGCATACATTGACACTGCATTGAGGTGACAAGCCTTTTTGTAGTAACTAGGGTGTAACTAGGGTATAACTAGGCATGCATTGATTGGTGACGAGCCCTTTGCAGTGACCTAGAACCGTAACATCATCTGAGATTTACTAAGACTGACGAACCTAGAATGGATCATTGCTTGGGTATTGACATAAGGGAGGTACCTTAGTTTCCCAATCTTGCCGTATGAAAAGGACTAATAAGAACTCGATAATCATGTACATGCACCACACTACATCTGCCGTTTGGCGTTGGGCAGAGCACTGAGGAAGTGACTGACATGCACGACCGCAAGATGAAGATTGCAGAGTGAGTGTAGGCGAGGGCATGCATCATTCCTTTATACATTCCTGCATTAATCATAGTACTTAAGGATGTTTAATTCTATTGCCTTATCATTACTACTTTATTGAATTGATAACATGTTAACCTTTGCTGTATAGTTCCACTGAGTTGATCACTCACTCCCACATTTTGGGACGGTGCTTAAACACCAACCAGACTCTATCTTAGATGCAGATGCTGATGCGACACATGAGGCAGAGTCGGAGTTCGAGAATGACGAGGAGGCATTCTCGTGCATGCAGTATTCAAGCAGTTTCACTTACACTGTTCTGAATCATCGAGGCTTCAGGGTTTATGCTTTATAGAGGACTATCACATTTTTACATTTGTATTTTGGAAATACTTATAATTATGACCTGGAAAACTATACATATTTTGGGGACTCATACTGGTTTATATATTTATTTCAGTCTTCTGCTTATGTATTACAACTGTCCCTAGATTATGTTTTGCTGATTTGGCTTAATTTACTTCATGTTTTGTGCACTAATACAGACAACATACATCCATCATTTAAAATGTTGCATAAGTAATGTTTTGGAACTCGGGAGCTGAGTTATACTCGACCCCTGATTTTTAGGGCGTTACAATTGTTTTATTACTTTTGCGATGAATGGTTGTAATTTCTTTTATGCAAAAGCAGTGAATGTTTATAATAGATAGTTTTATTTAATCTTGCTTACTTTGAGATTTTGATTCTTATCATATTCGCGAAATAAGGTTGTCCTGCCTAACTTATTTAGGTGAAGGTTGTCCTACGAATCAGTTTAAATCAACGTTTCAATACTAGTGTGATTGGAATCTCTAACTTATTTATTTACTCAACACTTTATTTGATTATTTGGCATAGTCCTATTCCAACCCCCCCCCCCCCCCCCCCCCCCCCCCCCTCCCTTGTGACTTCTTAAGCTTGCCTTTTCACCACTTATCTTTATTGGATCAATCTATGCACATTGGAGAGATAGAATGAACATCTTTTTTACATTCTTCAGACCATGATGTTTGGGAAATTGTTGAAAATGGATATGAGCCACTGACTGAACAAGTGGTACTTGATAATGGCACTACCATCTCTAAACCTAAACCAAAAGCCATGTGGAACAACCATGAAAAATAAATAAAAACATGCGAAGATAAAGCTATAAATGTTATTTACCATGTAGTTTCACAGGAAGATTTTAATCAAATCTATATGTAGAGAACTTCAAAAGAAGCATGGGATTTTTTGAAAACTACCCATGAAGGAACAATCAAAATAAAGAGGTCAAAGCTGCAGCTCTTGACAACCCAATTTAAAGATATAAAAATGCAAGAACATGAGACATTTATGGGGTTTTTTACAAAGTTAAATGATATATGTAACTCCAAGTGGGGACTTGGAAAGAAAATACTGATACTTAAAGTTTATAGAAAAATATTGAGATCTTTAATGAAACGCTTCAA
Organism: Magnolia kwangsiensis; assembly: GCA_037074715.1. NCBI lineage: Eukaryota > Viridiplantae > Streptophyta > Magnoliopsida > Magnoliales > Magnoliaceae > Magnolia > Magnolia kwangsiensis. Next base: position 72,481,158 of record CM073575.1, on the reverse strand, counting down.
CTCCAAAGTCGCCACCATTGAAGAATGTAGAAATATTGATGGAATAAAGGTAGAGGAACTAGTGGGTTCTTTATAAACCTTTGAGCTACACTTTAAAACACCCACAAAATCCAAAAATAATGTTCTCATGACCTTTAAAACCATATCTAAAGTAAAGGAAGAAGAAAGTGAGAATAAAGATGTTGATAAGGAGGTCGCTCTTTTGGCCAAACAGTTCAAAAGATTCTTCAACAAGAACCATGAAAAAACATAGAATAACAAGGGGAAACAATTGAACAACAAGTGCCAAATAGGCAAATCCTTCAGAAAGTCCAAAGAATTTCAATGTTACAATTGTCATAAGTATGTGTTCATAACCCCAAGTGTAGGGTCGTGATGTAGTAATAATCTCGGTGAGACCGAGGTTAAATCCACAAGGACTAATCTTGTATGTATTCTAAAAATAACTAGAACTAGAACTAGAAAAAAATTTAAATCAGAAATCTGGAAATAAAAGAGTAATTGTGAATAGAGTAGTCAAAATTGGTGAATTTAAAGGTGGGAACTAGGGTTCCAAGGATCCACTTACAACTATCAGAATATTTCCTTATTTAATTCAAGGAACACAATTGGAATTAGAGTCCTATCCTATCCAATTAAAAGATAAATCAATAGAATCAAATCCAAACTTTCATTGACCTAATTCTCAATGAAAGTTGGATAGGATTCCATCACAAAACTATGCCATAGAGACAATGGCTAACAATAGAATTTACCAATCCTACAATCTCAAAATAAGAAAAGAAGATACTCAAAGTTATTGCAAATCTATTGTAATTTGAGTCATAACAAGCCATTAAAACTAAAAGTATTCCTTAGATATCAAATTAGAATCAAAGAAGTTTAACAAGAATAATAATAAAACATGAAAACATCCTAAAAATACTACAAGCTTCACCTCTTAGCCCTAACTAAGAGGTTTAGCCAACCATAGAGATGATTGGAATTAAAACACTAAAAGAAAGCATTAAAAACTAGAAAGAAGGGAAGAAGAAACTCTTGGAAAACGGTTCCACCCCTTTACACTGATCCTCAAAACCCTAAATATCCCAAAAAGTGTTTAAGAAACCCATATTTTTAGGTTTGCCCATCCAAATTCGCAAAACTGACTCAATTTATGCAGTCCACGTAACTCGTTCTATGACATCAAACAACCTTCGATGTCATCGTGCATTTTCACCTTTCGCACTGCATAAGTTCTTGTGTCATCGAACCCTCCTTCGATGTCATCGAACTGCCTTCGACGTCATCGAATGATCTTCGAGTAATCGAGAAAGTGTCCAAAACAGTCTAATGAGTTGCTTCAAAATTCTTCAATAAATTCGATGCCATCGAACAGGCTTTGATGTCATTGAGCATCTCTTCAAGTCATTGAACATAACTTCGATTCATTGACATTTCGATGACATCGAAGCCATCATTTGATGACATCGAACGCAGGTCGATGACATCAAATTTTTACATGAAAATCAAGTTGGTTGCAGGACATATTGGATGCAATTCTCAATGAATCGAAGTCCTATTCGATGAGTCGAAGAGATGCTCAATGACATCGAAGTCTGTTCAATGGCACCGAATTTATTGAAGAATTTTGACGAAACTTGATAGACTGTTTTGACACTTTCTCGTTTACTCGAAGATCATTTGATGACATCGAAGGTAGTTCGATGACATCGAAGGAAGGTTTGATGACACAAGAACTTATGCAGTGTGAAAGGTGAAAAGGCACACTTTTAGAATTCAACTTTGTTGTTCGATGTCATCGAATGAGTTACGTAGAGTTACGTGGACTACGTAAATTGATTCAATTATGCAAATCCGAACAGGCAAAGCTATAAATATGGGTTTCCTAAATACTTTTTGGGATATATAGGGTTTTGAGGAGCAGAGTAAAGGGGTGGAGCCACCATCCTTTCTTCCTAGTTTTTAATGCTTTCTTTTAGGGTTTTGATTCCAATAATGTTTATGGTTGGCTAAACCTCTTAGATAGGGCTAAGAAGTGAAGCTTGTAGTATTTTTGGAATGCTTTCTTATTTGATTCTTGTTCTTGTTGAACTTCTTTGTTTCAAATTTGATATTTAAGGAATAATTTTAGTTTTTAATGGTTTGTTGTGACTCAAATTACAATAGATCTGTAATAACTTTAAGTATCTTCTTTTCTTATTTTGAGATTATGGGATTGGTAAATCCTATTGTTAGCCATTGTCTCTAGGGCATGGTCTCCTTCATTGAGAATTAGGTCAATGAAAGTTTAGATTTATTTCTATTGATATATCTTCCAATTGGATAGGATAGGACTCCAATTCCAATTGTGTTCCTTAAATCAAATAAGGAACCATCTTGATAGTTGTAAGTGGATCATTGGAACCCTAGTTTCCACATTTAAATTCACCAGTTTCAACTACTTTATTCACAATTACTCCTTTATATCCATATTTCTAATTTAGATTTTTTTTAGTTCTAGTTATTTTTAAAATACACACAAGATTAGTCCCTGTGGATTCAACCTAGGTCTCACTAAGATTATTACTACATCACAACCATACACTTGGGGTTGTAAACAACTTTTTGGCACCATTGCCGGGGACTAATTGTCATGCGCTAAACTCAGAAACTGGGCTCACAAAATTTTTGATCACTGAATCTAACGCTTACAACCTTCATAGTACCCTATTCTCTGCTCCCGGCACCTAAATACTAAGTTCCAATCCTAGGATTCTACAATGAGGATTTTTAACATGAATTTGTTTCATAATAATCATAACCATAAGCATAATCCACATGTCATAACCAAAAACATCACCACATATCCACTATGATAAAAAAAAACTTTTGAGTACAAGGAGCAAAAGGAAATACAATATAAAGATATCAAAAGGAAACTCTAGAAGCTTAGCTGCATGCTCCTGCCTCTGCTCAGCTACGACTACGTCCTGGCATCACCTGCGTGCATCTATCATGCATAAGCTTATAGAAAGCTTAGAGGGTGGTGTAAGTGTGAGCACAATATAAGCTTGCTAAGAATGCAATATCAGAGTAATGTAGAAAATGCTGGCGAATCCATAAATACTATCAGTCGTGTCAAGGTTATGCGATGCAAAGCATGAATGTTATCGGCCACATCAAGGCTATGATGTGATGCAAGGCCTACATAGCTAATGTATTAGTACAGTTCTCACTCTAGACAATCACCGGGGTCTAGTACACTTTACGCCTGCTTGTCGCCCCTATCTGAGGGCACAACTGGGTAAGTGGAAGAGACCTGACTATCCACCTGCCAATATCAGGCCCGACTCATCAATAGCGGACCTATTCCTCAAGCTAGTCAAATTCAACCTAGACATTTCCCTCTCAATTAGGCGGGTAAGGTCACACCCCCTTCCAACTGACCATGACACAGTGGGAGACGCAACCTACTGGTATATGACCCTCGTACGACCATACATCCACTCGATCTCATTGTTGGATCATCCTCCTGATACCATAAGGGTTCGGAGACTTTCACCCAAGGACATCATTGTACCCTAGTGCTTAGAACCAAGTATTTTCAGTATACAATCCTGCCATCCACGATATGCTTGTGGAGGCCTTTACCCTGATGTCGCTAGGGTACACAGAAATCATATCACACAATACAAGATGCATGAGTCATATAATCTAATCATGCATCAATCTTACGCGTACCGTGCGCTCATGTGGGACAACTCTGTTTATCAGGGAGTCCCGTAAATAACCTACCCAATGGCATAATGATATGATCAATCACTCATAAAAAGCATGTAGATGATGCGTGTGGGCATGTATCATGATGTTATGCTGTCACATACTCATAATCCATATTGATAATTAGCCTATATACAAGGCGTGGTCCATAGAAGGCCAATAGATCTAAACCATAACATAAAGATCGACCCTCAATAGTGGATATACCAAGCCTAGTATCACATATTCTTCCGTCTATGACAAGAGGTGATGATGAGTCCTTCTCATAATAAGGATGGGCCTAAATGGCCTACTCAAGGAGTGGGCTTCCAGGTTTGGGTACCCTACTAGCATCAATGGGGGCCCAATAATTTGGGATAGCCCAAAAAGGTGAGGTGGATCATACACTAGCGGGGTGTAACATCTGAAAAATTGGGGGTCGAGGATAAACTCCACTCCCGAGTTCCAGAACATTACTTTGCAACATTTTCAATGATGAATGAATTTCGGCTGTAATAGTGCATAAAACATGAAGTGGATTAAGCCAAAACAGCATGTCATACTCCAGAGACAGTTAAATTAGCAAGCGGAAGAATGTGGTAGATATATAAAATATATGAACTATTATAAGTCTCCAGAGTGTGAACATGTTACCAGGTTAAACATATACATGTATACTCCAAAACAAATGAACAGAAAGAATATACATGAGTGCTCCAAAAATATAAAATGACAAGTGTCATGGCGTCTAATCAACCTCCCTGTAATCCCATCGATCAGAACACGGAGGAGAAATCCTTCTCATCATCAAACAAGTCCAGCTCCACTTCACAAGCAGCGCCATCATCTGAAACTAAAACAGGGACTGGTTGGTGTGTACAACACCATCCCGTAACGTGGGAGTGAGTGGCCAACTCAGTGGAATCATAGAGTAAAGGTTAACATGTTATCAAATCAATCAAGCGATAATGATAAAGCAAGCAAATCAAACATTCCTAAATACTGTAATTAATGCAAGAATGAAATGACATGATGGATGCCCTCGCCAACATACTCCCTCATGCGACAACATCTTACGTCCGCAGCATGCTTTCTTCCCTCAGCGTTCCACATCTTCCAGGCACATACGGTACGATATGAATATGATTACCGAGTTGTTATTAGTCCTTTTCATATAGCAGGATTGGGAAACTAGGGTACTTCCCTTATATCATTCCCAACAAGGATCCAGTAGTCTCATACGATGATATGGTTTTAGGTCACTGCAAGGGCCGTCAGGGCTGTTGCACGCACTCGTTGCTCCGCTCCCCCATCACCTTATCAATACAAGCCTAGTTGTACTCTTGTTGCTACGGAAGGGTCGTCGCCTCTCGTAGACTCAGAGAACGCTCGAGGTCACTACAAAGGGCTACCAAGGTTGCTGCACGCACTCGTTGCACCGCTCCCCCATCACCTTATCATTGTAGGCCGACAGCTCGAATATAGTGTCCCATACCACCATAATTGGTTCACAAGTCTGGGTTGCTCACTGGTCACTACGGGGAGGCTCGTGGCCCCAGCGTAGGCCGACAGCTCGACCACGGTGTCCCATACCACCATGCCTGGCTCATGAGTCTTAAGGGATCAAGGTACCAGGTTATCAGGGTTATCACTAGTAAGTTTAATACCCTAGGTTCAAGCAGTTATGACCAATACAAGGTGAACATATAGTGGTCAGTCAGGTTATGTCACGCTCCAAACCCAGAAATCGGATTCATAGGAATCCCGATCGCCGAATCTGGTGCCGACAGCCTCCGTAGAACCCCAACCTCATTCTCGGCTCCTAACATTTATATGCCAGATTCTGATCCTGGGATCCTACAAGGAGGATTTTTTTTGTACATTTAATTTATAACAAGCATAACCACAAGATTACCCAATTCACAAAGGTAACATTATCATCACATATCCACTAATATAATCGTTTGATTACAACACTGAAAGGGAAATACATAAATAAAAAAAATCAAGCTGCAGAAGACCACTGTACGCTCCAAGCTCAACACTGCTGCAACCTAACATTACCTGCACGCATCTATCATGCATAAGCTTATAAAAAGCTTAGAGGGTGGCGTAAGTGTGTGCACAAGATAAGTGCCAAATATTCAATATAATTCCACAATCATACAATACCGAAAAACTGGTAACCCATAAACCATACAATGTCTGAATAAAAAGAAACACTAATAAGATCAGGAATTATCAGAGTAAACGAATACTGACAAGATCATAAATCATACGACAACAGAGTAAGCGAAAGTATAGACAAGTCCATAAGTCAATCAATTTCAGAATACGCAATATAGAACAGTTATACGATAAGGAGTCATAAAGAGCCAAATATCAGATGCCGAGGATGCAATGCAATATACAAATCCTGCTAAGTCTGTCTAGGCCATAAAAGTGCAGAAACATAGCAACCCAAGTTGTCATATGCCTGCGGATGTAATGAAATATGCGATGCGAATGAAATGACCATACTGGAGTGTGAAGTCGGGATGATAGTACGTAGTATCGCAGGCTCTGGGGTCCACCACAAGGGACTTCTATCCAAACCAGTCTCATACCTAAATTTGGATAGTCAGACTCATCATGGTAAACTCCTGATCTCAGGTTAGTCGCGCGCCCAACTGAAATCTTTGCCATAATAAAGGTACACAACAATTAGTTGCACACCACCAGCCTGAGTGGATAGTGAATGAATGAATGAATGAGCATGCAACTCCTACTCAATAAGTCCACATATCAGTACGGTTCCTCTCTGGGAAATCACCGGGGTCTATTACACTTTAAACTAGATTGCCGCCCCATCGCACGCAACAAGGTGAGTGAAAGAGACCGCACTATCCGCCTACCAATATCTGGCTCGGCTCGTCGATAGCGGACCCATTCCTCGAGCTGGTCAAACTCAGCCTAGCATTACCCCCTCCTCTCGGGCAGGTAAGGCCGTACCCCCTTCCAACTGACTACGACACAGTGGGAGATGCGGCCTAACAGTATGCAGCCCTCATGCGCTCATGCATCCACTCGGTCTAGACGTTGGAGCAACCTCTGGAACCAAGAGGGTTTAGGGACTTTCACCCAGGGATATCTATAGCACCCCATGTAGAATAGATTTTCGGTGTCCTATCTGGCCATCCATGAAATTCCTGTAGAGGCTACGACCCTGATGTCGCTAGGGCGTACAGTACAACACCATGCAATGTAAGATGCATGAGTCATGCAATCCAGTCATACGTCAATCCTGCGCATGCCGTGCTCTCATGTGGGGCAACTCCGCCTATCAGGGAGCCCTATGAACATTCTGTCATATGGCATATGCAATGGTCAATCACGTCTCATAACAAACATGCAGATGATGCGTATTAGGATGAATCATGATGTAATACTATCGCATACTCAAAATCGGTATCAACGATCGGCCTCGACAATGTAGATATTTAACCAACATCGCCCCCAAGGAATGGCCCACATAGAGCCAAACATATAATGGGCCCGCGGCCTCACACAAAGGTCTAATACTCAACACAATGGGCCTTACTCAAGGGCCACATATACACAACTCAACAGGTGGGCCCTGCTCATGGGCCTAATACATATCACAATGGGCCTTGCCCATAGGCCACGAATACATCACAATGGGCCTTAACCCATGGGCCACAAATACATCAAATGAGTCATATCAAGTGGTCTTAAAACACGCCATGGTGGGCCTGATACATCCCCAAAAGAATCATATGGAAGGATCATTTGGACCATACCCCAAGTAATGGTGGAGATAATAATTTTTCCCACTGTCCAAACCTCAATTGCCCCACCATAGCATTTATTTCCCATCCAGTCTATTCATAAAGTCACAAGGACCTGAACTAGGAGGAAAAAAAAATATCATATTGGTACAAAACTTCTACAACCAAAGGGATTTCAATAGTAGACGTTTAATCTCACTGTTTCGGCAGTATGGTCCACTTGGTAATTAGACCCGTATTATTTTAATCTCAAGCCCTAAATTATCTCTTAAAATGTTTGGAGAGTGTAGATGCAGCGCCTATATCATGGTGGGGCCGCACATGGCACCGTCCAAATAGACGGTGCAGATGAAACACTTATGTCAAGATGGGGTCATCGGTCTGGACGACATAGATGAGGCACGTACCTCATGGGGACCACAGTACTTGGTGACGTCAATTCGCCAGCCATATAGCAGGCGTGAAGCACACAGTCCAATCCTTCTAGCAAGTGGGTCCCACATGGGGCCCACCACAAATGTGTGAGTATATATATAATAGTATAAAGTAATGTTATAATATAATATTATATTATGAAGATCCCAGCGTCCAGACCCTCTGGACGCTGGAAGGACGTTGTGTATTAGGGTGGGTCCCACAACATCATGCAGATGTCACTACGACTGCTATGAATATGGTGAGACCCACAGATAAACGGTCTAGATGGCACCATCTCAGCTGGACAGTGTAGATATAGCACATACATCAAGGTGTGCTCCACACGGCTGGATGAAACACATTTCAGTGGGGTCCCACCACACGTGTAACATGTGCATGGTTGGCCTTAACGTGAAATTTGCATCTATCTCATTCTCTTACACCACCATAAAACGGTCTTTACGAGAGGTTGGACGGTATGGATACAACACATGCATCATGAGGGCCACACTGTCCACGTGTGGACAGCATGGACAAAACATACATCAGTGGGCTCTAAGGGCTGGATGGACGGTACTGATAAATCCATACATCATGGTGGGGTCCACACGTCCCACGTGTAGACGGTGGACTTACAACACATCCACAAGGTGGCCACCCACTTCCATTCCAGGGATGGGCAGTTTGGATGTAATAAATACATTAAGGTGTGGCCCACCGTCCAGAAAATCTAGACCGTACAAATACACCACGTAGATCAAGGTGTGGTCCACCAAAACTTGCTGACATCAATCACACCAGCCGCCTGCTAGTGTGTGGTACGCCAACCAATCCACTTCTAATCAACAGGTGGGTCCAACGTGGGGCCACCATAACATTGATTTTCCATCTAATCTGTTGGTAAGGTCACATAGACCCGGATGAATAAAAAAAAAACCAATTTCATGATGATCCAAAACTTCAGTGACCCCAAACAGGGTCTCTACAACAGATGTTTAATCAACACTTTTTCTTCTAGTGTGAACCACCTGAGTCGCTTAAATGGCTGATTTTTGGGAGATCCTAGTTCCTAAAGGGGACCTATCAAATGCATGGTGTAGATGTACAAACCACATCATGGTGGGGCCCACGGCTGGGACTGTGGGTCCTTGCCTGACCGTCTGTCCGTCAGCGCAGGACGTTGGAGAGTCCTTTGGTTGTCAGCAACAACAGCACCTGCCGGTGTTGTTTGGTTTTATTTTTTTTTTTAAATAAATATTTTTCTATGGTTTTTTTTTATAGGTGGGGCCCACATCAGTGGAATCCAACCGAGCCATTGGATTCTGGGGCTCAAGGCAGACCTATCAAGCCCAATATTCAGTATATTTTGGGCATACAGAAACACCAGGGTGTATTTTAACAGTGAACACCACTGTTTCCTAAGTTATGGCCCACCAGATACTTGGATCAGATTTATTTTTTGGCTCAACGCCTAAAATGATCGGGAAAATGGAATGGACGACGTGGATTAAACCCATATGTCAAGGTGGGGCCTACATGAATAGCCCTTCCCAAAAACTTTAAACCAAAGCCAATATTTGTGGTTTTATTTCACGTCCAGCGTCCAAACGCTGGACGGTTTGGCTATAACAAATGCATTCAAGGTGGGCCTTCCTCAGGTGGGCCACTAAACGCATGGATAATACATACACCAAGGTGGGGTCCATCTGAGTGGGCCACTCGACTACATTATCATAAAAAGGGAAAGAGAGAGAGAAGCACCCACTTTTTCATCTTTTCGAACTTCTTCTTCCATCAGCATATCCTAGAGCTCCAAGGGATACATTTGAACGGTGGAGATGGTCTTTGCATGGGGGGATTGAGTGATATGGAGGTGGGCCACACCAAAATTCTCCATGGAAGCCATGGATGATTGCTCCATGGGAGTTGCTTGAAAAAAAATGAGAGAGAAATGAGAGAGAGAGAGAGAGACAGAGAGTGAGTGATGGGAGAGAAGTAATGGTGAGTGATGTAAGTATGTACTTTTTTGTAAGAAAATGTTAACTTTCGGGGAGGGGTGGTTGTACTTGGCATTAATTGGTGAGGTGTACTTTGATTGATAGGATTGATGGGATGTTTCATAGAGATTCCCTTGATACTTGCAACGCACGACGTTTTCCTCGCACTGAACGCGGGCCCACATCTCCTGGCCTGGGTATCGCCTCGGCGCCCGAGACGCGGCATCGGAACCGCGGCGATGGCGCGATCGCACTGGTACAAGTCTCAGGTCGAGTCGATTCTAATATACGAAACACAACTCAGGATCCTGTGCAAACACCGATAATAGATCACGGGTCACCAAAATTTAACTAAGAGGACCGCGAAGGCATACAGAACGGTACGGGTTAGGTTGCGGGTCTTACAGGTTACTTGATGAGTTCGACTAGCATGACCGCATATTGAATCGACTGACATGAAGTGCACAAGCACTTCACGTGGCCTAATCACTGTCGACAACTCTAGTACGACTCGTGTTCGTCATACACATCCTTCGTGGCGAATAGAATTCAACCACGAATTCAAATCTGTTACCGACTTCTTGGACTAGAGTATAGCCCCAAACACTTATAATATAAATCAATAATCATATGAGAGAGAAAAAATTGAAATATAAGTAATTCCAGCATGTTATCAGCATGTTGTAACATACATCATAAGCAGTTAACCATACACGAGTATTTCAAACATAAGGTAATCAATTCAAATACAACAAGCATAGAGGTAATCATGTACATCATCAAATTAGTTGAGAATACAATCTCAACGCTAATCTACAACCTCATTTACTCAATACATACTTATACAAACATTTATACAAACACTTAGTCTACACACATTAGTCTACATAACATATGTCGGCCAAAATGTACATTACGGCGAATCTCTTCGCCAAACAGATCATACACGCATAACTAGTATAGGTACACGGCAAATACTCATGGAAATCATATCAGCAAGATACGTACGTATACAGTATTTCCTATAAATACCTAAAATACCCTAAATCTCATATTGTTCTACATGTGAAACAACATTCTTGTCAATAATCTACCATTAAACGACATTGAAAGCTTTGAAAAATGGTAACCTAAGCGTCTAAAATCTGCACCTTACACCGTAGAAGCGTAATGAATTGAATAGGTACTCTACGCTTCCGTCAACGTCGATATGACGACCTATAACACAAGGTGAGTCAGCTACTTAGCTACTTATACCCATAGGAACCTTAAAACAGGTTAGGGTCAGGGTTTTCTTACCTAGAACGAAACCAGAATCACCAGAAAAGCTATACGAAGGGGTGGATTATGCACGTAGCAAAGCTGGGAAGAATCCCAGGAAGAATCACCAACTTCTCTCCCACTTTCTCTCTCTTTTCTCTCTCTTGATTTGGGTAGGGTTTGAAATTCATATGGGATTTGTGAGAGAGGGTTTAAGGCCTTTTTATAAGCTAAAAACTCACCTATATAGACTTAGGACCAAGGTATACTTAGGTTATAACCAAATCGGGTCTGTTCCGATCCAACGGAGCACTTCTCGAGGTCTTGTGACTAAATGCGGTCGGACTTAAGCTCACTAACATTGGATCTTTGGTTAGTTAGGTTTTCAGTCCAATTAGATTTTCAGATCGTCCGTGGTGGACCAGTTTCAGTTTAGCAGTCACCAAAACTCAATCAGGGCCATAAGTGCTATGACATGTAAGGGCCAACTTTCCTGATCCGAGGGTGAAATTTGGTCAAATTCTAACGGTCAGAATGCTTAAAAATATCGCGCAAGCGACACGTGCCAGATTTATTAAAAATTGAATTAATTTTCTAAATATTTTCCTTTTCCCACTCTCTTCACTCCGAACTCAGTAAAATGGTCTCAGGATATCGGTTGGGCTTGATTTTCGAAATGATTGTCAAGTCCAACTAGGCGGTCATAAAAGATTATAAATATCAGACTTTCAACATGCGGTCTAGATCTAATACAAAGTTTCAAAGGGTTCCTGAGATCAAACAGGTTTAGAGTTTGATCCTAGGTTTTAGGGTAACATAGCGTCAACGATTATATAGGTTTTAGATCTTACAGATCGTATTTAAAGCTATCGGTGCTAATTTTACAGGTAATCTAGTTTGGCGCTAGCTAAAACATATTAAATTTCTAAAGAATTTGGTTCTAAATGATTTCTTTGGCTTTGGAATTGAGTTCTGAGAAATTACCAAGGTGTTATGGTTGACTCATTGCCTAAGGACGTCTAACCCCAGGTAGGCAAAAATTCGGGGTGTTACATGGGGTCCATTAATTTGGGTTAGCCCACAACAAGGGGAGATGAGAATGGGCCTAATAATGGGCCCTAGGGAGGATTACAAGGTGGGCATTTAACCACCATTACTTTTTATAATGTGGACATTTAACCATCATTGCTTCCAAGGTATGGCCCATAAAATCTATCTCATGATGGGGGCTTAAGGCCTTATACTTGGTAGGACAATAGTTGGGCATCATTAACATTATCGTATACATCATGGTGGGTTTACACATCATGATGGCCTCATCACATAGGCCTCTCATATATCACATTGGGCCTCACCATATGGGCCTCTCATACACTACATTGGGCCTCATCATATGGGCCTCTCATACATCATAATGAGCGTACCAAATGGGCCACATATACATCACAATGGGCCTCACTCAAGGGCCTCATACACATCCCATTGGGCCTCACACAAAGGCCTCATATTCATCATAATGGGCCTCACTAAATGGGTCACATATACATCACAATGGGCCTCACCAAGTGGGCCACAAATTCAACATATTGGACCTCACACAAGGGCTCATGTGTTAGACATAAGGGATGGGTAGTGTGTGTATCACATAGAACATAGTAGGCCTGATGGGGCAGCCCATATAGTCTGAAAAATGAGTGGAAAGCATGCACGATATACACATCAAGGTGGGGTTCACATGTCATCCCAAAGGTCCAGAAAAATAGATGGACAGAGTGCTTGCAACACATGCATTAAGGTGGGCTTGTTGCAACACAAAATGGGCAGCATGAATATAGAACACATACAACATTGTGGGCCCTAGTGGGACAGCCTGGAAAATATACACATCATGGTGGGCCTACACATGCAGCTGGTGGGCCTACACAGTCTAAATCGGCCCCACCAAATGGACAGCTTGGACAAAACACATACATCCTATGGGATCCATGAAGGACAGTGTGAATATAATGCATACATCGAGGTGGGGTCCATGTCCCACGGATGGCCAGATGGTGCTGATAAAACATGTATAGTAAGGTGGTCCCACGTCCAACCTATTTGGATGGTGTGGATGAAACACATATCATGGTGGTCCCATGGATGGACGGTGTGTATACAACACATACATCATACAGGTCTCACCGTCCACGGGTTTGGATGGTGCAAATGAAACACTTACATTATGGTGGGTCGCACCGTCCTACCCATGTGGACGGTGCAGATATACAACACATACCTTAAGGTGGGCCCCACCCCTACACATACAGCACGTGTAGGGTGGGTCCCATGTCCAGAAAACGGATGGACAGCGTGGCTACATAATATATACATCAATGTAGGCCCCACCTCCACACGTACAACAAGTGTGGGGTGGGTCCCATGTCCTAAAAATGGACGAACGGCGTGGATACTCATTAGGTGGGTCCACTCATGTGGCCCATTGGCTTTAGATAAAGCTGATATTTATGTTCTCTTGTCCAAGGGCGTTAGATGGTACCAGCATGCTGGACCATCTATGCATGCCATTAGACGTCAGCAAGGTGGGCCCCATAGCCTGTTGGTCTAGATAAAATACAAACCTCATAGAGGGTGTCAATGAGGGTGGGCCATACATCCAAAAAATCAAATTGATCTATGTGTTTTCCCTCATTTAGATTGGCCTGAAAGTGGGCAGCAAGGTGTCCCAAAAATATGGATGTGTGATCATCCCTTGTTTGGACAGCAACATGCATCATTAGATGGGGCATCATATAAGGAGAGAGAGAGAGAGAGAGAGAGAGAGAGAGAGAGAGAGAGAGAGAGAGAGAGAGAGAGAGAGAGAGAGACGGGTGATGGAGGGGCCCCACCACTATGGGTCCCTCAATGCATGCATTATACATCATTACATTTATCAAGATGGGTCTCATGCGTTGCATGGCCCTAATAAAAAAAAATTGAGGTAGGGATGTCATTCCCACCATGAATCAAGGGTCTAGATGACCCATTAATAGCATGAATTCAATAAAAACATCATGATGGGGTCCATGGAGAATGGCCCCATCATGGATCATGCATGCAACAAGGATGGGCCATTGGCCACATCCAAAGTGAAATAAGATCTCCACCATTGATTGGTGGGTCTTACATGATCCTATGCAATAAAAGACAAAGATCTAAGAAAGACAAGAAAGATCTAGTCCTAAACAAGCACCTACCTTAGATCTTAACCTTCTTCTTCCACCACTAGGTTCTAGAGCTCCATGGGAAGAGAAATCAATGGTTGAGATAGGGTTTAGATGGTTGGATTGGGAGGAAAGGAGCTAGCAAAGGGCTAGAAAATGGGGATGGGTTGGGACATCTATGGCTTCTCTTGCTAGGGAGAAATGAAAACAAAAGAAAGAGGGAGAGAGATAAGAGAGAGAAGGGATAGTTTCTAGGAAATGATTAGATTGTAAAGAGGCATGGCTAGTTGTCATAATGGGTGTAAGGTAATCATTTCATGTGTAAGAGCATGGGGAAGAGCTTGCCATCATTACTTAGTAAGCATGAGGTGATAACATCACCCTCATGATTGCCTAGGAAATGGTGCCATATGGGATAGGGGGTCCCGCAACATGTGGTCCACGACCATTATAATGTGCGCACCACATCTTATGATCTAAGCGTTGCATTGATGCACGAGACACGGCGTCAAAACTGCAGCGACGATGCGGTCGTAATGACATAGGTCTCAGGTTGAGTCGACTCAGTTTTACAGGCTGTGACTTAAGGTTGCGAACAAATTATATCTATAGGCGGGTCACCAAAATTTGACCGGGAGGACCTGGGATCCTACAGAATGGCAAGATACTAGGACACAGGTCTAACACTAACTGCTATACTTTTTTGAAATTGATTAGTTTTGAAATTAGGTTAAGATTAGGGTTTATTTACTTTCTATTTTTATATTAAAATTTTCCTGATTTATTTTTAGAAACTAATTTATTTTTCTGTTTTATAGGATCCTAACATAGAAATTTCTAATCTGGTAACCTCTTTCTATTTCTCTCTCTTTCTTTTTTAAATTTCTTATTTATCTTAAGGTTCTTTCTTTTTTAGGTTAGGTTAGATTCTGAAATTGAGGGCTAAGAGAGTTTCATGCCCAAGTGGGTCCATGATAACACTCGACGTCTCTTAAGTGAAGAAGGATTAATCGAAGGGTTATCTATCCATCACTGGATTAGACACCACTCGAGATCGTTAGAGTTAACTGAAGTTATGGATGCTAACCAACTGGTCAATCAAACTGCAATTTAACCTTAACCTCCGATTGAGGAAATTCAAGATGAAAACGAGGTGCATCAAGCACCCCCGCGTCGTACTTTATGAGATTATTTACAAGCAGTAGGGATGAGCACTCCTTCATTAATGGTTTTTTCAAAAAAAACATAGAAAATATGGATATCAAGCCAGGGGTGATCCAACTCCCTCCAAAGTTTCATGGACTTAAATCTAAAAGTCTATATTTACACATGAAAGAGTTTGATGAGATCAAAGCCACTTTATATTTTTTTCAATGTGTCTAAGGACATAGCTAAGCTAAAACTCTCTCCCTTCTCCTTAAAAGAAAAAGCTAAGATTTGGTTGCACTCACTACATCCACGATCCATTGGTAGATGGAATGACATGACAAGGGAGTTCATAAAGAAATTCTTCCTATATCATAAAACAAACACCCTTAGAAAGTTGATTATGAACTTCGCCCAAAAGGAAGATGAAATATTCTTCCAATGTTGGGAGTGATTCAAGGATCATGTCAATTCATGTCCACGACATGATTTGGAAACATGGCGCATAACAAGTTTCTTCTATGATGGACTGACATCTTCCATAGCCAAATTATCGAGACAATGTGCAATGGGGAATTCATGAGCAAAGATGTCAATAATGTGTGGGATTATTTTAACAAGCTTGCTAAAAACTCACAATCATGGGACATCTACCCTAGACCCAATACCACTTCTAAGACAATTTAAATAAAGGAGAGGGGTGGAATGTATGCTCTGAGAGAAGAGGATGATATAAGCACTAAAGTGGCCAATCTCACAAGGAAACTTGAGGCCATTGAACTTAAGAAGGACAAAGCTAAGGAAGTAGTTTGCGGTATTTGTGCCTATACCTGCCTTTCAAGAAATATTGAATGAACATTCAAATGCCATAAACAACTACCAGAGGCCTTTCAAGCGAACCACCTCAAACACATACAACTTTAGATGGAGAAATCATCCAAACTTTAGTTGAAAGAAAGGACAAACTGCTACGCCTCAGGGGATCCTTAACCAATTTTTGGATCGAAAAAATCCTTAAGAGGATCTAGTTTTAAAACACATTCAAAATCAAAAGCTTTTTAATCAAGGCACACTACAAGCTTTTTAAGATCTTACCAAGGTTGTGTAACGAATTGAGTCACACTTGATGATTGGAGAGAAAGGGGTACTTTCAGCCCAACCTCTCCCCAATCCTAAACCATAATATGAAGTTAGTGACCCAAGCTCTTCAAATCAAAAGGAATAAGCCAAGTCTATCACCACTCCTAGCAGTTGGAAGACCATTGACAAAACCATTGTAGTTAGGGCTGAAAAGCCTAAGGACCTGGAAGAGGACAACCATGATAGATCTAGTACTGCTTCACAAGATTTAGAACCGGAACCTCAAGGTAAGCTAATTGCTCCATTCCCCCAATGGTTGGTTACACCAAAACCTCTGTCTAACTCTCAGGACATTCTAGAGGTGCTAAAATAAGTGAAGGTCAACATTCCCCTACTGAATTTCGTTAAACAAATTTCTAAAAGATTTATGCACTACCGAAAGACGGCAAAATATACAAAAGATCTTTTTTTATTAAAAAAAAGTGAGCGCCATCCTAAAGCAAGATGTGCCACAAAAATACAAGGATCTTGGTAGCCCAACCATTGCTTGCGTAATTGGGAACTACCGGATTGAGCATACACTTCTTGATTTGGGAGTAAACGTAAACCTGATTCCTTATTCAGTCTACAAGCAACTAGGCCTTAGTGAATTAAAACCCACCAAAAAACATCGCAACTCACTGATCACTCAGTTTGTGTACTGAGAGGGATAATAGAAGATATGTTATTCTAGGTTGATAAATTCTAATACCCAGTAGATTTTATCGTCCCGGACACTCAATCGATCATGGATGTGAGCACTCAAATCCCTGTCAAATTGGGATGTCCACTCCTTTCTACATCAAATGCAATTATTAATTATAGGAATGCGGTCATGAGCTTATCTTTCAGGAATATGACATTGGAACTGAATATATTTTTCAATATGGGCAAACAATCAAAGGATGAAGATGATTCCCACAATATTAACATGATCAATTCTTTCTTGGAAGATAGAGTACTCCTAACTCTATACTCTGACCCTCTAAAGAGGTGTTTGACCCACTCCCTTGATTTAGATGATGATATGATTAGGAAAATTAATGTCTTACTTAATGCTATGCCGATACTTGAAGTTAACAGGTGGATGCCACAATTTGAGAACTTGCCGCAAACTGATATAGTGCCTATACCGTCTATCTTCAAAGTGCCGAAGCTTGACCGAAAAGCTTTGCCCATTGATCTGAAATATGTCTATTTAGGTCAAGATGAGACATACCCGGTGGTGATTTCTTCCCACCTTGAGCAAGAACAAGAGAGTATGCTCATCGCTATTCTCATTGAACATAAAAGAGCCCTTGGATGGTCGATTACAAATCTTGAGGGAATCGATCATTTGATTTGTACTCACCGCATTCATCTTGAGGATAATGTGAATACCTTCAAGCAACAATTAGTATGGCCATCTATCCACTGAATGTCCCATAAAGAAATCAAAAGGAAAGGTAATGGCAGCCATGTGGGATGACACCGATGACACCAGCTTAGTAACTAGTGAGTCTGAAAGTGATGGAGACTAAAAGTCATTGGAAATACTTATGGCCTCCACCACTACAGTCATCCCCCAATCTAAAGGACAATGAGGGAATAAATGAGCAACAAATCGAAAAGGCACCCTCCTCGGATGAAGAAGAGGAGAAGAAAGAGAAATTATACATGATGCATATGATCAACTCTACACTCATAGTATTAATGTCCTCAAAAAGCTCAGCATTGCTGATAATAAAAACAAGCAACAACAAAAAGATCTGAATGAAGCATTAACTACAAATACTCATTTATTTAATGATCTTCAATAATACCATGTTGACAATGACAAATTGAAAGGAAAACAACATCTCGTATCTTTAAAATAAAAGAGTTGAATAAACATATTAAATATTTAAAATCTAAAAATAAAAGTTGAAATCTAAAAATGTACATCTAAATTATGAAAACCATAAACTAAAACTAGATGTAGAAAAATCAAAACAATCAACTGAACTTAGTCATAGGTTTTCCCAAAGCAATGAAAAACTTGAAAGATTACTAGGTTTGGTAAAAACTCATAGGGATAAGAGAGGATTTAGTTGTGAAACTTGCAAATCAAGCCCCTCTCTTGCACCTCCTATGGATAAGAAAAACATTTGCCTCTGGAAGCTATAAAAAAGGCTACTCCTATCTACCATGCATGTGGAGACTTGGGATATTACAAATTTAAATGTTTGGCATTTGAACAGCCCCACTCCACTTCCAGATTGAGCCTTATAGGAAAATTCAGACCAACCGGAAAGATGGTGTAGAAATCAATGAGCCCTCCAAAGAAAATACCAAATGAAAGGAGGAAATATCCCACTCCTCCTAAAATGACTAAGAGAATGGAGGAATTGCTAAATAAAGTAGCTTAACTGAATCAAAAACCCAAAGAACTTATGAAACAAGGGAATCTGAATCTGTTACCCAAAAAATCCAAAGCACCCATGAACAACCCGTCTCAAGGAGAAAACAAAAAGAAAGCATCATTTCCAAAGAGGATGGTCACCAAATGGGTGGTAAAAATTAAGAACAACTGCCTTGTGATTCATATCGCACTCAAAGCAGACAATAGTTCAAAATGGTATCTTAATAGTGGTTGTTCCAGTCACATGATAGGTGACCGGACCCATTTTTGTGATTACTCAGAATTTAATGGTAGGTCGATTACATTAGGAGATGGAATATCTGCCAAGATAGTAGGACGTGGGATAATATTTGGGCCTGGTTTGCCCAAGATTGAAGATGTTCTTTACGTAAAGGGACTAAAACACAATCTTCTAAGTATTTTCCAAATTTGTGACAAAGAACACATAGTCACCTTCTCCAAAGACATGTGCGAGATTTTAAAACTCATAGGTAAATTGGTTATGAAAGGTCTCTGCACAAGTGACAACTACTATGTGATTGAAAGTAGTAGAGAAAATGTCCCATCCACTAGATACCACATGGTCTTAGATAATAAGTCTAAATTATGGCACCAAAGACTAGGGCATGTGTAATACCGAAACTTGGCTAAACTAAGCTCAAAAAATTTGGTAAGAGGACTCCCTAAGATTAGGAAGGAAGAAAAAGTTGTGTGAAATGATTGTCTCAAAGGAAAATAGATAAAAGTGGAACATAAAAAGATAACCACCATACCAACTTCCAAACCACTTGACTTATTGCATATGGATCTAGTGGGTCCTACCAAAGTTGAGACCCATGGTAAAAAGAGATATTTTTTGATAGTGGTAGATGATTACTCCAGATTCACTTGGGTCGTGTTTCTTTAGGAAAAATCTGATGCATTTGAATAATTCTAGAAACTTGTAAAACGACTCCAAATTGAAAAGGGGATATTGTATAAAACGTATTCAAAGTGATCATGGAGGAGAATTTGAGAATGACTGATTCTAAAAATATTGTTATGAAAATGGAATCAGGCATGAATTCTCAGCTCCAAAAACACGACAACAAAATGAAGTAGTTGAAAGAAAAAAATAGGGTGTTGCAAGAAATGGGATCGGTTATGCTTGATAGTAAAAACATGACAAACATTTTTTTTGGGCCGAAGCCGTCAATACCACCTGCTACTTAATTAATAGAGTATACCTTAGAGCAGGATTGAACAAAACTCCATATGAACTGTGGTGTGGAAGACATCCTAATGTTAAATATTTTCATTTCTTTCGTAATAAATGCTATATTCTTAAAGATAAGGAACATCTAGCAAATTTAACTCTAAAAGTGACGATGGTATTTTTATAGGATATTCTATGAATAATCATGCTTATAGAGTTTACAATTTGAGGACCCTTACAATTCAAGAAACTGTCAATGTGGTTGTTGATGACCAACCTCATGACAAAAATGGTCCTCCAATTGATGTGGAGGATGATGTGGATCCATACATAATAGGTAAATTTGATAGCAAATCCACCTCTCCTCCTGATCCTCAACCTTCAGGAAACACACCATTTATCAAGGATCATCCCCTCAATCAAATCATTAGAGATCCTAGTGTTGGTGTGAAAACTCAGCGACAGGTTGAGGCCATTAATAGTCATCTTTGCTTCACCTTAAAAATTAACCCAAAAAAATGTTATAGAAGGGCTCAAAGACAAATACTGGATTATTGCTACACAAGATGAGCTGCATCAGTTTGAAAGAAACGAGGTATGACAGCTAGTTCTCAGGCCACAAGAAACAAATATCATTGGAACAAAATAGATCTTTAAGAACAAGTCTGATGAATCTGGGAATGTAGTGAGAAATAAGGCTAGAATCGTAGCAAAAGGCTACTCCCAAATTGAGGGCATTGATTTTGATGAAACTTTTGCCCCCGTAGCACGCCTTGAGTTTATAAGAATTCTCATGTCCATTGCATGTGCATTATAATTCAAATTATTTCAAATGGACGTGAAGAGCGCCTTCCTAAATGGTGTACTTGAGGAAGAAGTATACGTTGAGCAACAAAAGGGATTTCTTAATCCAAAACATCCTCAACACATATACCAATTGAGTAAAGCACTTTATGGTCTTAAGAAAGCACCCTGAGAATGGTATGAGCGCTTGACGCAATTTCTATTAGACCATCCATTTTGTTGGGGGATTGTTGATAAAACACTATTTACACAAGATCAGGAATTGTAAGGCCCGTATCTTAATCAATACCATTCCTTAGACCCCCGCGATCCTCTTCGTCGAATTTTGGTAACCTGTGACTTATAGTAGGCATTTGCGTGTGACCCTGAGTCACACCCTATTAACCTATAACGTCTTAGAAAAATTCGTACTTAGACCCGAGTACCACCTCCAGCAGGAATCATTTAGAACTAAATCCCTTGGAAGTTTAATGTGTATTAGCTAGCGCTAAACTAGATTGCATGTGAAATTAGTACCAATAACTTTTAATACGATCTGTAAGACCCAAAGCCTATAGAATCATTGACGCTATATTGCCCTGAAATCTATGATCCAACTCTAAACCCAGTTGCTCTCGGGAATAATTTGTAACTTCGTATTGGATCTAGACCGCACGTCGAAAGTCTGATATCGATGAACTTAGACCATTATGACCACCTAGTTGGACTTGACTATCACCTCGAAAATTAAACCCAAACAATTTCTGAGACCATTTCCTTGAGTCCAGAGTGAAGAGAGTGAGAAAAAGAAGATTTTTAGAAAATTAAACATGATTTTAAGTAATCTGGGACGTGTCGCTTCTGCGATATTTCTAAGCATTCTGACCGTTAGATTTCGACCCAAATTCACCCTCGGATCAGGATAGGTGGCCCATACATGTCAAAGTACTTATGGCCCTGATCAAATTTCGGTAACCGTTGAATTGAAACTGGTCCACCACGGACGATCTGGAAACCCGATTCGACTGAAAACTTAACTTGCTTAAGATCCAATACTAGTGAGCTTAAGTCCGACCGCATTTGATAAGAGGACCTCTAGAAGTGCTCCATTGGATCAGAAAGAGCCCGATTTGGTTATAAACTAAGTATACATTGGCCCTAAGGCTGTTTTCGTTGACTTTAGGCTTATAAAAGGACCTTAAACCCCGATTCCAAAATTCCATATGAATTTCCTAAACCCTAGCTATTCAAGAGAGAGAAAAGAGAGAGAAGGTGAGAGAGAACCCGTTGATTCTCTATGGGATTCTTCCCAGTTCATCTATATATCGAATCTGCGTATATATTCTGATTCTGTTCTTGGGTAAGTGAATCCAAACCTAACCTATTTTGAATCTTAGAATAGTTGTAGTGAAGTTATAGCTAACCTATTTCATGCCATAGGTAGCGTATCCGCCGTTGACGAAGACTTATCGTCTGTATCACATCTAATACGCATTTTCTGGTTTAAGGTGCGGACTATATATGCTTAGGTTATGGTTTTCAAGACTTTCAATGTTAGATAATGATTTATTCATGACATGAATGCTATTCCACATGCCAAAGGTGCTATCTGTTTCAATTTACGAATATGTATAATCTATGTTATAAATAGCGTACTTCATGTATATGTTAGAATACCCGTATACATATGAAAATTGTTATCATGATTTTCATGATTATTTGTCATTGATACATGCTTGATATGTATGCGACAACTCCTTGATAAAAGGACTCACCCTAATATGTAATGGAGTCGACATACGTGATGTATGTTAAATAACGTAGTTTAAGTATTTGTTTAAATGCTTGAATGAGTGAGTAGTTAGTAAAGGGTGACTTTTTAGGTTGTTGAGATATGAATCTCAATCACCTTAACTATGTGTATGATTTCCTCCATAAATTGTGTAACTTAGATTATTCATGTTAACTACGTGTATGATTTCCTCCATGTACTATATTTATATTCAAGTTATGTTTTATAAATATCCATATGATGGTAGGATATGAATCAAATTCCTGTTATTGAGCTTGTACATGATTAGGGCTGTACTACAGTCTAGGTAATTGGTAATCATACTTCAAATGGTGGTTGAGGTCATTTTCACCACGTAGGATGAGTTTAACGAATTTGAGTCATGCTTGGGATGTTTGACAGTGGTTAGACCACACGGAGTGCTTATGCATTCCATGTCGTTTAACTCAACGTGCGCTTGGCCTAGTTGGGCTTATCAACTAACTCGATTGACTGATGTATGTTCACTATGTTTGGTCGCTACTGTTTGAATTTAAGACACCGAACTCATTAGAGAAACTCCCGTTAACCTTGGTACCGTGATCCCCTAAGACTCATGAGCTGGGCATGGTGGTATGGGACACCGTGGTCAAGCTGTCGGCTTATGCTGGGGCGACGAGCCTCCCTATAGTGACTAGTTGTAACATCCTGAAAATTGGGGGTTGGGTAGAATCCCAACTCCCGAGTTCCAAAATGTCACTTATGCAACATAGATAATAATAAATGCATATCGTCTGTAGAATGGCATTAAACAAGATTAGGATTAAGCTAAAACAACATATCATACACCAGAGACAGTTAACTTTTACAAGCGAAAGACTGTGATAAATATTTAACAATGTATAATTGATTGTAAGTCTCCAGAGTGTGAGCATGTTACCAGGTTAGACATATACATATATACTCCAAAAATGATAAAGAGGATATACATGAGTGCTCTAAAAATATAAAATGACAAGTGTCATGGTGTCTAATCAACCTCCCTATAATCCCGTCGGTCAAAACACGTATATAGGAGAAATCCTCCTTATCATTATCAAGTCCGGCTCTACTTCACAAGCAGCGCCATCATCTGCAACTAAAACAGGGACTGGTTGGTGTGCGCGATACCTTCCTGTAACGTGGGAGTGAGTGATCAACTCAGTGGAATCATAGAGCAAAGATTAGCATGTTATCAAATCAATCACCCAATAATAGTAACGCAGGCAATCAAACATTCCTTGATACTGTTGTTAATGTAAGCATGAAATAACATGATGGATGCCCTCACCGACATACTCCCTCATGCGACACCATCTTACGCTCGCGGCATGCTTGCGTTCCTCAGTGCTCCACATCTTCCAAGCACATGCAGTGCGATATGGATAATGATTACCGAGTTGTTATTAGTCCATTCATACAGCAGTATTGGTAAACTAAGGTACCTTCCTTATATCAATCCCAACATAGATCCTGTCTAGGGTCGTCACTCCTAGTAATCTTATACGATATTATATTTATAGGTCGCTGCAAGGGATGTCAGGGCTATTACTTGCACTCGTTGCACCGCTCCCCCATCACCTTATCAATACAGGCCTAACATACTCTTATCGATACGAAAGGGTTGTCGCCTCCCGTAGACTCAGAATACGCTCGAGGTCACTACAAAGGGCTCGTCACCAATCAAAGTAGGCCGACAGCTCGAATGTAGTGTCCCATACCACCACAATCGGCTCACGAGTCAAAGGTGCTCACTAGTCACTACGGGGAGGTTTGTGGCCCCAGCGTAAGCCGACAGCTCGATCACGGTGTCCCATACCACCATGCCCGGCTCATGAGTATTTATGGATCAAGGTACCATGGTTAACAGGATTTTCAATGGTAAGTTTAGTACCCTAGGTTCAAGTAGTTATGACTCATGCAAGGTGAATATACAATGGCCAGTCGGGTAACTTGACGGGCTCGACTAGTACGAACGCATCTCAAGCTGAGCGACATGAAGTGCATGAAACACTTCGTATGGCCTAACCACTGCCGCCTGCCCAAAACACGACTTGCGTTCATCGACGCGCCCTTCATGGCAAATAGAAGCCAACAACGAATTCAAACCATTACCGACTGCCTAGACTAGGTTATAGCCCCAAGAATTTGTAAATCAACATCAGTAAGCATATGAGAGTAACAGAAATGAATATAAACAATACAATCATGTGGTCACATGTTATAACATACAACGTAAGCAAATCAACCAACACATGCATTCCATATATATAATGAAAACAATTCATATAGCCAACATGGTGAAAATCATATACATTAGCATATTAATTGAGAATTCAATCTCAAAACTAATTCACAACACCATTTACTCAATACATACTAATACAAACATTTATACAAACACTTAGTCTACACACTTTAGTCTACATAGCGTATGTTGACCCAAAGTGTGCATTAGGGTGAATCTCTTCGCCAAACAGATCATGCATGCATTTCTAATATCCTAACACGAAAAATACCCATGGAAATTATTTCAGCAAAATATGGACGTAAACAGTATTTCCTACAAATGCCTAAAATACCCTAAATCTCATATTTCCCGTACGCAGTCGAAATGAAAAACGGACAGTATGTTCTACATGTCAAACGGAATTCTTGTTGATAATCTATTGTTAAACGACATTGAAAGCTTTGAAATCAATCAATTTAAGCGTCTAAAATCCTCACCTTTCGCCGTAGATGCGTATCGATTCGAATAGAACGTCTACGCTTCATCAACGGTGTTATGGCGACCTAATGCACAAGATACATAAGCTATTTCGATATTTGAATCGAAAGAATCCTTAAACAGCTATAGGTTAGGTTTTGATTACCTAGAAATGAGTTGGAATCACTAAGAAGGTGATTTGAATGCGGTGCTTTAGTACGTGCAAAAGCTGGAGCAGGTGGCAGGAATTCTCTCCCACAACTCACTCACAATCTCTCTCTTTCTCTCTCTCTCTCTCTTTCTAGGGTTTAATGTAAATTCGGATGGGAGAGATATGAGAGGGTTTAAAGCCCTTATATAGGCTAAAACCTCACCTAAATAGACTTGGGACAAGGGTATACTTGGGTTATAACCAAATCGGGTCTTTTTCGATCCAAAAGAGTGTTTCGGGAGGTCCCCTGGCCGAACGTGGTTAGACTTAAGCTCATGAATACCGGATGTTGATCACAATAAGTTTTCAATCCAGTAGAGTTCCCAGATCGCACATGGCGGACCAGTTTCAGTTCAGCGGTCACGGAGACTCGATCGAGGATTCCAAGTACACTGACCTGAGTGAGAAATGTTCCCTGATCCGAGGGTGTATTTGGGTCTGATTCCGACGGTCTGAATGCTTATACTTAACCCGCAAACGAAACGTGCCAGATTCATTTAAATCCCATTTAAATTTTAATGAATTTCACTCTTTCTCACACTCCCTGCTCCGGCTCAATGAAATAGTCTCAGAGCATCGGTTGGGCTAGATTTTTGAAATGATTGTCAAGTCCAGCTAAGCGGTCATAACTGTCTAAGATTATGGATATCGGACTTTCAACACGCGGTCTAGATCCAATACAAAGTTTCAAAGGGTTCCTGAGAACAAATAGGTTTAGAGTTTGATCCTAGGTCTTAGGATAACGTAGCGGTAACAATTCTAGAGGTTTTAGGTCTTACAGATCGTATTTAAAGTGATTGGTGCTAATTTTACAGGTAATCTAGCGTAGCGCTAGTTAATTCACGTTAAATTTCTAAAGAATTTGGTTCTAAATGATTTCTTTGGCTTTGGAATTGGGTTTTGAGAGGTTACCAAGGCATTATGGTTGGCCCATTGCCTAAGGACGTCTAACCCCAGGTTGGCAAAAAATCTGGGGTGTTATACCAGTGAGCACCTTACTCTCGTGAGCCGATTATGGTGGTATGGGACACTATATTCGTGCTGTTGGCCTACATTGATTGGTGACGAGCCCTCTGTAATGACCTCGAGTATATCCTGATACTGCATAAGGGCGACGAGTCTTGTTGCAGTATTTGGGATATAATTAGACCTGTATTGATTGGTGACGAGCCTTTACAGCGATCTAGAACCGTACATCGTATGAGATTTCCTAAGACTGACGACCTTAGAATGGATCAATGTTTGGGAATTGGTATAAGGGAGGTGTCTTAGCTTTCCAATCCTGTTGTATGAAAAGGATTAATAAGAACTTGGTAATCATACTCATATCATCGCACTGCATGTGCTATCGGTGTTGGTGTAAGAGCACTGAGGAAGTGACTGACATGCGCGACCGTAAGATGAAGATCGCAGAGGGAGTTTGTGGTGAGGGCATGCATCATTAACTCATTCATTCTCACATTAACAAGAGTATCTAGGACATGCTTGATTGTACTGCTTTACCATTATTACTTGATTGAATTGATAACATGTTAACCTTTGTTGTATAGCTCCACTGAGTTGATCACTCACTCCCACATTCTTGGATGGTGCTTAAACACCAACAAGACTCTGACTTAGCTGCAGGTGATGGTGATGATTACGAGGTGGAGACGAAGTTCGACGAGGACGAGGAGGCTTTCTCGTTCATGCAGTTCTCAGGCGGGTTCATGTGAGCCTTGTCCTGACTGGTGGGAATTCTGGGATATGTATATGTTGATTTTGCACAGTTTGATACATGTATTTTGATACACAGTAGTATTTATTGCCCTGGACAGAGCACACATCTTTTGGGCATTATTTTTGGATTATATATGTACTTAAGTCTTCCGCTTGCATTTTCTATCTATCCCTGAATTATGTCTGTTGATCTGCCTTAATCTACTTCATGTTTTATGCGCTAATACAGACAACATACATCCATTATTATTTATGCTGTATAAGTGATGTTCTGGAACTCGGGAGCTGAGTTATGCTCGACCTCTGAATTTTAGGACATTACACAACCCAAGTCGACTCGACCCTAGACTTATACCTTTGCGATCGTGCCGTTGCCGCGGTTCCAACATCATGACTTGTTATAACATCTCAAAAAAATCTGTACAAAGACCCAAGTACCACCTCAGGCAAAAATCACTAAGGATCGAATTCGATGGAAATTAGGCAAAGATTAACTAAGTACTAAACTGAATTAATCAGGTGATTAGCTTAAACCACTTATTATACAAACCACCAAACCCAAAAATAATAGAATCGCCAACCCAACATTACCTAAAAACCTAGGATCAATCTTAAAACCTAGGATCCTTACTCTTGCTCAGGTGGTAGACTCTTAGGAGTTTCAATAGTCGGTCAAGGGTTCAAGTATCCGTAAGTGGTGAAATTTCACAAGTGTGAGTGTGTGGAGTGTGTGTGTGCGTGTTTTAAAAAAATCTCAAAACCTAGTTACTCTCAGGAGTACATTGAAATTCATATAGACAGCAGAGTATTTGTGTCATTATTTTTTATAAGAAAATCATATGGACCTTTGATATATCGACGCACCCCTCGATATCCTTGGAATTCAAAAACTAATGATATCGGAAGGCGATAGATGATATTGGTCTTAGACACAGTTTTTTCAGCAACATTTTTTACGTGGTTTTTATCTTGGATCGAGGGTCACTTGATAGAATCGATATTCAAATATCGATGATATCGAGGCCGGATCAATTGCATCAATAAAGGACATAAACTGTCCAGCAAGTTCACTAATAAAATCTTTGGATTTATCGATGCATCGATACGACCTTCGATATCATCGACATTCAAATTCTGATGATATCAAGTGTACCTCGATCATATCTTTTGACCTTAAAATATTCAAAGCAAGTCTCTCTCATTTTTAAATGTCGAGGAATCGATCCTCGTATTGATAATATCGGAGTTTGAAATTCGATGACATCGACGTGTGTTTCAATTCCCTCGACCAGCTGACAAAAAGTTTTAAAAGCGTATGACATTTGAGTTTGTGTCATCGAGCAGATAGTGGATACAATCGAGAGTATACACTTAATGATATTGACCTTGCTCGATGATATCGAACTCTATCATAAATGTGACCATTTTATATCTGTTAGAACTTTTTACCTATGTATAGAGAGCTTGTCTTTAGTTGCTGGTAGAGAAAGAAGAGAGTGCTTTTGAGTGTTTAACCTTAGATCATGTACCCAAATCCATTTCTCTCAAGGGATTTCATCCTCCAATCCACCCTCATC
Organism: Magnolia kwangsiensis; assembly: GCA_037074715.1. Taxonomy (NCBI): domain Eukaryota; kingdom Viridiplantae; phylum Streptophyta; class Magnoliopsida; order Magnoliales; family Magnoliaceae; genus Magnolia; species Magnolia kwangsiensis. The sequence goes on along the minus strand of CM073575.1, from coordinate 72,452,108 downwards.
ATTGATATTCAATAGAGTGGATTGGGGAATGAACTTCCACATTCAAAGATCCTTCAGCTACCACCTTAATGGCAAATCATTAGGCTGGGATGCCTTGAATGCATAGATAATTGGAATCACTCTATCTCCTTTAAAGAAAAATATTTTTAGAGTAAGATTCCATCATAACCTTGACCCAACCTGTCGCCATGCATTGGTATATCTTCTCAGTTGCGGTTCAAGGAAGCAGAAGACTCTTCACTAACAAAAGAGGAGATCTTCATCAACGAGATAAAGGGGACTCATCAGCTTATCTATAAGTTATCAAAGTCTAGAGGACCCTTGTGATCATTCCTTTGTAGGATTGGGTCTAAATGTTTCTCACCCCTTGCGAGTCCTCTAGGAGGCCTTCGGTAGGAGTGTACGTGGTGAGTGTGTTGTGTTGACCCTTGCTCTGTGGAGAGCATAAACGGTTAGGGTCATATGCAAGATCCTTTGCCAGTGTGCCTAAAAGTGGGTACGTTGTGTTGACCCTTGCTCGTGAGAGCATAAATAGTCAGCCTGAATGTAGGTTATAAAGGTTAAAGGTGAACCTGATTTAAAACCTTAGGTTTAGGATGAACCGTGGGAAACCTCTTTAGTGAAATCCGGTACACTCAAGGGTTGCGTGCGGTCACTGGGAGTGGAGTAGACAAGTAGTCGAACCACTATAAAAATGATTGTGTTTGAGATTGGTATTGTCTTTCATTTGTTTGTGTGATTTTCTTTAATATTTTCATATCTGATTATCTGATATCACACCTTACACACATATAGTCATACTATCATAAACTAGTTTGCATATTGTTCATCTCTCAAATAGTTTGTGATGGGATCCTCTAACAGGCTTGGAAGCTAGTAGAGTTACTCTTGCGTAATCTTAATAAATGCTTGTTGTTAGGATTAGAGTGATAGGATTCTAAATTGTCATAAAATTATTAAAAAGTCCTATTCACCCCCTCTAGGACATATTGGTAAATTCTTACTTCAACTAAAGCGGTCTTTACCACAATTTCACTACACCCTAGGGTCAGGGTAATTTCCCTGCACCCATTGGTATACTTGTGGCCCTGATCGAGTGACGATGACCTTTGAATTGAAACGGGTCCTCCACGATCGATTCAATAATCCGATCGAACCAAAATCTTAACCTGGCATAGATCCATTGTCAGGAAACTTTTTTCAGACCGTATGCGAGCAATGAGCCTCCAGATGAGCTCCATTGGCCCAAAACAGCCACCTTTTGGCTATAACCTAAGTATACCATGCCCTGGGGCCATTGACATCAATTCTAGGCCTATATAAGGACCTTAACCCACCCCTCTCTCATTCCGTACGAATTTTCTAACCCTAGGAGAGAGAAGAGAGAAAAGAGAAGAGAAAAGAGAAGAGAAGAGTGAGAGATCTGTAGATTGTTGTTGGGATTCACTACCATTACTCCACGTACCAAATCACCTCTTCCGTGTCGCTACACCGAAAATTTCGGCTCTGATTTGGGTAACCCTAATCTCGTTTTAGGAATCCAAATAAAGGAATCGATGGAATATTTAACCTATTTCGTGATCTAAGTAGCCGTTGTGCTGTACACGAAAATGTAGTGTACGAACCGAGTCCGTAACGAGCAAACCGACGAAAGGTGCAGACTATAAACATTTAAGTTATGGTTTTCAAGGCTTTTAATCTCAGCAATGATTTATGCTTGACTTGATTGCTGCCATATGATATTAGCTACGACGTTTTGTTTGATAAACTATACATGTGTGAAATATGTGAGTATAAAATGCATTTTACGTGTTTGTTGAAATGTTCGAATGAAAGTGAAATTATGATTTATGTTGGCCATGCCTATTAACCTAGGATACATGTTCGTTGTAAGTGAGATAACTCCTTTGTGAAAGGATTTGTCACAATATATGTTATAACTAGATTGGTTCTTGTATGTCGAATTATGTAGTCTAAGTGTTTGTAAAAATGTCTAAATGAGATCTTATTGATGAATTGTACTTATTAAGTATATTAAGATAGGATTCTTAGTCTCTTTAGTCATATGAATAGTTTCCTTCATGTGTTGTAAATTGTCACTATATGATTTATGGGTGGAATACATATGTCAATTTGTTAAATGTGTTTGATAACATGCTCAAATGAGACATATGTTTGTATTATTCATTAAATGCTGATATGAGTAACATATGTGATTCCCTATTGCATTTAGGTATGTTTGGGACTACCACCTAATCCAGGCAATCGGTAATGGCTTCTAATCGAGTGGTCAAACTAGTTTCACCACATTAGATGCATTCGATGAATCTGAGTTGTACAGTGATTATCGATAGTGGTTAGGCCACTAGGAGTGCGTGTGCACTCCATGTCGACTAATTTAGCATACGCTCATATCAATCAAACTTGTCAAGTAACCCGATTGCCCTAGTAAGTGTTTACCATGTATGGACACTATTTCTTGAAACTAAGGTACCACTTACCAATGTAAAGCCCATTTTAACCTTGGTACCATGATCCGCTAAGACTTATGAGCCGGACATGGTGGTATGGGACACCGTGGGTGATCTTTAGGCCTATGCTGGGGTGACGAGCCTCCTCGTAGTGACCAGTGAGTAACCCAAACTCGTGAACCAAATATGGTGGTGTATGGGACATTTTATTCGAGCTGTCAGCCTATGTTAAGGTGACGAGCCTTCCCATAGTGACCTCGAGTATAAACTAGGCCTACGCTAAGGTGACGAGCCTCCTGGAGTGACCTGAACTTTTCTATCCATTTCTTTTCAAATCAAGTGTGATGTTGCCCTATAAGTTTCCTATCGTATGTGATTGACTAGGATTGACAACCCTAGATGGCTCATTGTTTGGGATAAATGATAAAAAGGGAGGTACCTTAGCTTTTTGAATCTATTGTATGAATAAGCCTAATCAAAAACTCGGTTAACATGTGCATGCATTGCATTGCATGTGCCTTTGGTGAGGAAGAGCATAGTGGGAGTAGCATGTGTGACCATGAGATGGTGTCACTGAAGGAGTGTAGGCGAGGGCATGCATCATTATAACATACCATTCCTGCATTAACAAGAGTACTTAGAACATGATTTTAATATTTCTTTATCATTACTTCTTGACTGAATTGATAACATGTTAAACTTTGCCTTATAGCTCCACTGAGTTTATCACTCCTACTCTAAGACGGTGTTTTAAAACACAAACCAAACTCTGTTGTAGATGTAGGTGGTAATGATGTCTATAAGACCCGTATCTTTGTCCGTACCTTTCCGTAAACTTCCGCGGTCTTACCGGTCGAATTCCGGCAACCTTCAACCCTTAACCGATATCGACGCGCGACCCTGATTCATATGCCGACAACCCGAGTCGACTCAGCCCAAGACCACTACCATAGAGACCGCACCGTCGCTGCGGTTCTGATGCCGCGATTTGGGCGCCGAGGCGATACCCTGGTCAAGAGTTGTAGACCGACGTTCGGTGCGAGAAAAATGCCACACGTTGCTAAACCCAAGAGAATCTCTACGATGTGTCACATCAATCACATCAATTTCATCAATCAATCAATCCATCAATCCATCACATGTCAAGTACATGTCAAGTACACATCACTTTCACCCCTTTTCCCAAGAAACCACAAAATTCTTCCTAACCCATACCTTTCTTACACAAATGCTACAAAAGTCTTCCATGCCCATGCCTTTTCTTACACAAAAGGGCCTCAAAAGTCAAAAAGCTCTTACACACCCATCACCACCACATCCATCCATCACTCTCTCTCTCTCTCTCTCCCTTTACAACTCTCTCTCTTTTTCTCTTTCTCATTTCAAATCTCCAAGCAACCAAAATTCCAAGCGCCATACGTATGGAATTCTCCAAGCATTCCTAAGCTCTAAGTGGCCCACTTTCCTACCCCACCATCTCCTATCTCAACCCTCCATTCCTCATCTCATCCATTGAAGTTGAAGCTAAGGTGTCAAGGAACCCCTAGGAGCAAGAAGATCAGACGGTGGGTGCCTCTATAGGGTAGTTTCTTTCTTATTTTTATGATGGGCCAAGTGAGGCCCACCGATCAATGGTGTGGATCTCACTTGGGACCCTAAGATGAGGCCAATGGCCCACTTAGATCATCATGATCATTCCATGATGGGGCCATTCTCCATGGACCCCATCATGATGTTTATTTCATTGCAAAAGGTCATCTAGACCGTCCATTTTGGTGGAGAGAGGATCTCCACCGTTGATTCTCGATCTTGGTGGTCCCATGTGTTCAGGGACCCTTTTGATTGTATGATTTGCTTTTAAGGGAGGGCGCATAATGTCGGGGTCCCTCCATCACAAGCGTGTCCCACTCTCCATGTCTCTCTCCCTTTTTATTTCTTTTTATTTTATTTTTATTTTATTTTATGTAATAGGTTTGTGTGGCCCACTTGAATGGACCCCACCTTGAGGTATTGTGTCCAAGTGTTCTTCAAGTGGGGCCCACCTTAAATGTTGTAACTACATCATCCATCTGTGGTGGCCCACTTCAACAGGGCCCACCATAATGTATTGTGAGGACTAAACCGTCCAGCATCTGGGACGCTGGACGTCCCTGCATGAAAAAAAAAAAGAAGGAAAAAGAGACTTTTGGGGTGGTCCACTTGCTTAGGCCCCATCTTGATGTAAGTATGAAATCCACACCGTCCATCGCATTCTCCATCTAATTTTAGGCGTTGAGCCAAGAGTTGGGGTTAATTGGGAGATCTGGTGGGCCATAGCGTTGTGGGTTGAATCCCTACCTTTCAAAAGATCATTTTTCAATTTATTTTATTCTCTAAACATAGAAAATACTCTGTATTAGACCCGTTGGATTGGTTGCGAGCTGAAGAACGCAATGGCCGGGGCAAATTTTTTTTAAGTGGGCCCCACGTGTGAAATACCCTGAAAAATTGAGTTTTTCTCAAAAATTGCAAGAGGCATTGCCTCTCTGTTTCTAACAGGTGCTGCAGCAGCAGCAGCTACGTGCGGGAAGGCGTCCAGCAAGGGACCCACGACTCCAGCCGTGGACCCCACCATGATGTATATGTTTAATCCACACCGTTCATGAGGTGGGTCCCCTCCAAATTTCAGCGCGATTTAGGACTCAGGTGGCCCACACCACATGAAACCGTGTGAACTAAACTCTACCATTGAAATCCTTTAGGGGCCCACAGAAGTTTCAGATCAATCTGAAATTTGTATCTTCACTCCATCCAGGTCTAAGTGACCTTATGAACGGGTTGGATGGCATCCTAACATTTACAGTGGGCCCCACATGGGACCCACATTGATGTACATATTCTAAGTCCACCGACCAGGCGGACGGTGGCACCCACCTTAATGTATTTGTACTCCCATCGTCTAGCAGACGGTGGGGCCCTTGGTGAGATTTGTGTTCGGTCCTCACTGTCCAGCGACAGTGGGACCCGCCATGATGCATGTGATGCATCCAGACCGTCCATCCACTTGGTGAGATCATTTTAAGTCATGAGTTGTTGGTTGGGTGGGCCACTCATGAATGGGTTAGGCCCATTTGATTTATAACAGGCCTATGGGCTAGGCCCATTTGAATTACAAAAGGCCTATGGGTTAGGCCCATGTGATTTATGAAAGGCCTATGGGTTGAGGCCCACTTGATATGTTTCAAGTCCATGGGACTAGGCTCATTTGATGTATTCCAAGGCCCATGAAATTGGACCCATTTGATGCATTTTTAAAGCCCATAGAAGTAGGCCCATTTGATTCGTATAAGGCCTATGGGTTAGGCCCATTTGATATATGTAAGGCCTAGGGGTTTAGGTCCACTTTGATATGTGTGCAAGGCCTAAGGGTTAAGGCCCATTTGGCATACATATGGGGTTCCATTGGTGTGGCCCATTCGTTACCTTTAAGACCCATGAGTTAAGCTCATTTGATATAATCCAAGGCCCACGGGTTTTGACCCATTGCAATGTACATAAGACCCATTGGTGTGACCCATTTATGTGGCCCATCTGATGAATAAAAGGGCCATAAGATATGGCCCATTTGATATATATGTAAGGCCCAATGGGATGAACCTACGGTTCATGCAATGTGTAATTCCAATACAGACTAAGTAGCGATGTTTACAAAGATCGTGCCTTGGGAGCAATGTTGGTTTGACGTCCACATTGCGAGTGTAATGGTGGTTGGATGTCCACATTACGACTCTCCTTAGGGCCCATTACTGGACCGTACTTGCTGTGTATAGGCCGTCTAAGCCCATCTGCATTGTAAGAATGGTTCATCACTCATTTACATGTTTAGTATAGTTTCATGACTCATGATCATACGCATCATATGTATGCTTGATATGAGGATTGACTGATCATAGCATATGCCTTCAGGCAGGTTATTTATGGGCTCTTAGTTAGGCGGTGTAGTCCTACATGAGCGCACGATATGCACAGGATTTGTTGCATGACTGGATAGCGTGAATCATGCATTTCGCATTTGTGTGACATGGTTATTGTATGCCCTAGCGACATCAGGGCCGTAGCCTCCACAGACACATCGTGGTTGGCTGGATTGGATATCAGAAATTTTATTCTACATGGGGTGCTATAGATATCCCTAGGTGAAAGTCCCTAAACCCTTATGGTACCAAGAGGTTGCTCCAACGTATAGACCGAGTGGGTAGATGAGCGTTGAGTGCCGATTATCAGACGGTTACGCTCTCCACTGTGTCACGGTCGGTTGGAAAGAGGTGCGGCCTTATCCGCCCGAGTGTAGGGGGCAATGCTAGGCTGAGTCTGACCGGCTCGAGGAATGGGTCCGCTATCGATGAGTCACGCCTGATATTGGCAGACGGATAGTGAGGTCTTTTTCACTTACCTTATTGCGCGCGATGTGGCAAAAATCTGGTTTAGGGTGTACTAGACCCCGGTGATATCCCATATTTGAGCTGTATTGATGTGTGGACATAGATGAGGATCTGTACGCTTGAGTTGTATTGCACATCGCATGGCCTCGGGATGGCCGATACCATTCATGTCTTGCATCGCATAGCCTTGGTACGACTCATGATATTATGGATCCATCTGCATATTTCGCATTACTCTGACATTGCATGTTCATATTACTACCTTGTGCACACACTTTCACCTCCCTCGAAGCTTTCTATAAGCTTATGCATGACTGTTGCGTGCAGGTGACGTTAGTTCGCTGTAGCGCTGAGGCAGGAGCACGTTGCAGATCGTTTTGGAGTTTTTGTCCTTTACCATTATATTTTCCTTTATGCTCATTGTACTTATAAAGTTTTTGATCATAATGGAAATGTAATAGAGTTCTTGGTTGTTGTTTGTGGGTTATACCATTGGTTATGCTTATTACGAATCAAACTGACGTTGAAAATCCTCCTCATAGCATGCCAGGATCGGAACCTGGCGAATGGGAGCTAGGTGCCGAGAATGGGGTTCTATGGAGCTATCGGTGCCGGATTCGGCTATTGGGAATTTTGTGAGCCCAGTTTCTGAGTTTGGGGCATGACAGAAGTTGGTATCATAGCATAACTTGAGAATAACCGAGAACAACATTACATGTCTGCTATGAGTATGGAATGACTAAGTCCCAAAGTTCGGATAGCTTCGCGACCTTCCAATACAGACCCTTAACGTGCGTGCCTTCGAGAGTTTTGAAGTTGATAGGCGCCTTCGCGCTTTCCTGTAGGATATGGCGTATGGGAGAGTTACCCGATCGACTCTCGCACTACTACCTGAGGATCCCGCTCCACCACTTGAGGCTCCAGTTTTACCACCTGCGCCTCCCGTTCCACCCCCAGAGATCCCTGCTCCCTTCTCTGGGGATGACATTCCTCCACCTGAGGCTGATGCGGAGCCGACTGTACCTGTGAGTGCCTCTCAGTTACAGCAGATGTTACAGGCTGTGACAGCCACACTCCAGGGACAGGGCAAGAGCCCAGTTGTTTCACCAGCTCAGGCAGAGCAGGAGCACGCGAGCGCCTTACTTCGTGAGTTCAGACAGCTTGATCCCCCACATTTCTAGGACGAGCCAGATCCGACTGCAGCAGAGAGATGGCGCTCCGATGTGGAGAAGATTTTCGATACCATGTCATGTATGACCGAGCAGCGAGTCCGGTTAGCAGTATTTCTCTTCCAGGGTGAGGCCGAGCATTGGTGGACCTCTGTTACCCGTGTTGCCAGACCTGAGTATGTCTAGACATGGGAGGACTTTATTGACCGATTCGACGAGCAGTACTTCCCCGACCATATCCGTCGTCAGCGAGCTTTAGAGTTCGAGACTCTGGTGCAGGGAGACATGACTGTGGCGCAGTACGCGGCCCGTTTTGTGGCACTATCTAGATTTGCACCGTATATGATTGATGACGAGGGACGGAAGGCCCGCCATTTCGAGCACGGCTTACATTACGGCCTTCGAGGTCGTGTTATTGGGCATAAGCTCCCTACTTTCCAGGCAGTGGTGCGGAGAGCTAAGATTTATGAGACTGAGTGGGATGGTTCTCAGTCTGATCGTGGTCAGAGGAGAGACCAGAAGAGGTAAGCTTCTTCCAGTGATTCCCAGCAGCGTCGACCACAGCAGCAGAGGCGTACAGGTCGCCCAGCCTTCAGTGCACCATCAGCACCAGCAGCACCTCCACCACCACCTCAGAGGCAGTTCACCAGCACTTGCTTCAGGTGCGGTGCGACGGGACACCATTCATGGGAGTGTTCCAGCCCCCAACAGTAGCAGAGAGGTCCACAGCAGCAGAGGGCTCCCCAGCAGCCTTCACCGCAGCAGCAGAGACCCCCACAGCAGCAGCGACAACAGCCTCCACCACCGAGGCCACCTCAGCAGTAGCATCAGTATCAGCACCAGCTTCAGAGGCCACTGCAGCAGAGGCAGCAGTTTCGACCGCCTCAGCGCCCCCAACAGCAGCAACAGCATGTTCAGAGGGGACAGGCACCTCCCCAGCCAGCTCAGGTTAGATTTATGCGGTTCAGCAGGATCCGCAGTCATCCGGAGGAGTCGTTGAGGGTATACTTCCAGTTCTGCATGCTTTGCACGAGTGTTGTTTGATTCCGGTGCATCGCACTCTTTTGTGGCTGAGAGCTTCTGTCGATCGACAAGCTTACCGTTGGAGTCTGTTGGTGAGAGCCTATCAGTATCAACTCCCTTAGGGAGGACTGCAGTGTTGGGCCGATTTTGCTCGTCTTGCCCCATTCTAGTTGGGGATACCTTTCTACCTGCCGATTTGTTTGTATTACCGATGTCTGAGTTCGACGTCATCCTGGGCATGGATTGGCTCACCGAGTATTATGCCATATTGGACTATGCCGCGAGGACAGTCACGTTCTGTATACCCGGTGTGCCACAGTTTCAGTTCGTTACAGAGGCCAGAGGAGAGCGGTTGTCTTGTTTGATGTCCTGCACCATAGAGGAGCCTGTTGCCGCCTGCATCGACCATTTGCCCGTGGTTTGTAATTTTTTTGATGTGTTTCAGGAGATTCTGAGATTACCACCTCGCCGACTCACCGAGTTCCAGATTGATCTCGTTCCTGGTACCGTACTTATTTCGAAGGCCCCGTATCATATGGCACCATTGGAGTTACGGGAACTGCAGAAGCAGTTGGACGAGTTAAGTGAGTTAGGCTTTATCCGTCCGAGCAGTTTACCGTGGGGAGCGCCAGTACTCTTCGTGAAGAAGAAGGATGGCTCGTTGAGGCTCTGCGTTGACTATCGCGAGCTCAACAAAGTCACGATCAAGAACAAGTACCCGCTCCCTAGGATTGATGGTTTATTCGATCAGCTGCAGGATGCACAGTTCTTTTCAAAGATTGACCTGCGTTCCGGTTATCATCAGATTCGGGTCCGAGATGAGGACATTCCGAAGACGGCATTCAGGACGCGTTACGGTCATTTTGAGTTTCAGGTCATGTCCTTCAGACTGACCAATGCACCTGCGGTCTTCATGCAGCTGATGAACGAGGTCTTCCGCCCTTATCTGGATCAGTTTGTTATAGTCTTCATTGAAGACATTCTGATCTACTCGAGGATCCGTGAGGAGCATGAGCAGCACTTGGAGATTACCTTGCAGACCCTCCGTGCACACTAGCTTTATGCGAAGCTGGAGAAGTGCGAGTTTTGGCAAGAGGAGGTGAAGTTCCTCGGTCACGTGGTGATGAGGGAGGGTGTCGCAGTGGACCCCTCGAAGGTCGAGGCAGTACGTCAGTGGGGCCAGCCCATGACTGCGACATAGATCCGTAGTTTCCTTGGCTTGACTGGCTATTACCAACGTTTCATTGAGGATTTTTCTCGTATTGCAGCCCCGCTGATTAGGTTGACTCGGAAGGGCGCAGAGTTTATTTAGAGTGACGCCTACGAGCGAGAATTTATGGAGTTGAAGGACCGTCTGAAGTCCACTCCTGTCCTCACTCTTCCCTCTAGGAGTGACGGATTTATTGTATTCACTGATGCCTCGCATATCAGTTTGGGTGTTGTCCTGATGCAGCACGGGAGACCAGTGGTCTTTGCGTCTCGTCAGCTCAAGGTCCATGAGCTGAACTATCCTATGCATGACTTAGAGCTGGCTGCAGTTGTCTTTGCAGTGAAGGTGTGGAGGCACTATCTTTATGGGGTCAGGTTCGAGCTCTTCTCTGATCATAAGAGCTTGAAGTACCTCTTCTCACAGTCTGATTTGAATATGAGACAGGTGCTGGATGGAGCTCCTGAAAGACTATGATTTTGATCTCCAGTACCACCCGGGTAAGGCGAACGTGGTGGCAGATGCCCTCAGCCATCAGCCACGAGGCCTAGTGGCGCATATGATGATCCAGGAGTGGCGGATGCTTGAGGATATTGCAGCGTATGACTTTGAGTTCATCCTGCAGTCTTCCATCGTATAGTTATCGAGCTTGTTGATTCAACCCTCTCTTATCGCTAGGGTGATCAAGGCTCAGCAGGCTGATGAGTCATTGCAGAGCTATATGGCTGAGGTGGCATCTGAGGGTCAGGCAGATTGGCAGATTGGTATAGACAGTGGACTTCGTTTCAGAGGCCGATTATGTGTCCTGGATATTCCGGAGTTACGCAGAGATCTTATGATCGAGGCACATCGATCGCGGTTTTCTATCCACCCGGGCTCGACGAAGATGTACCATGACATGAGGCGACAGTATTTTTAGGTAGGGATCAAGCGCCAGATCGCCAGTTTTGTGGCCGAGTTGACACGTGCCAGCGTGTCAAGGCCGATCATCAGAGACCTCCTGGTCTATTACAGCCGTTGAGCGTCCCGATGTGGAAGTGGGAGCACGTGTCGACTGATTTCATTATGGGTTTTCCGAGGACTCAGCGCGGTCATGACGCCATTTGGGTTGTTGTGGATCGTCTGACGAAGTCGGCACATTTCCTTGCGATGCGTGCGACTTGGTCTATGGACCGGCTCGCGAGATTATTCATCGAGGAGATTGTGAGACTGCATGGCGTTCCAATCTCGATCGTTTCTGACCGAGACTCGAGGTTCATGTCTCAGTTTTGGGGGAGCTTCCAGCGTGCGATGGGGACTGATTTGTAGCTCAGCACCGCGTCCCATCCGCAGATCGATGGCCAGACCGAGAGGGTCAAACAGATCCTTGAGGATATGCTTCGGGCTTGTGCGATTGATTTCAGGGGTAGCTGGGATGAGCATCTGCGATTGGCTGAGTTCGCGTACAATAATAGCTATCAGGAGACCATCGGTATGGCTCCTTTTGAGGCACTATATGGCAAACCATGCAGATCACCGAGTTGCTGGACCGAGATTGGAGAGCGCCGTCTCCTAGGTCCCGAGCTTGTGTAGGAGACATCAGAGGCTATTGACATCATCAGGCAGAGGATGCGCACAGCTCAGAGCCGACAGAAGAGTTTTGCTGATCGTCGGAGTTGTCCCTTGGAGTTTAATGTAGGGGACCATGTGTATCTCAAGGTCTCGCCCATGAAGGGCGTAGTTCGATTTGGAGCGAAGGGCAAGCTTTCTCCGAGATTCATAGGACCTTTTGAGATCACTAGGTGCGTTGGCGTCGTGGCCTATCGGCTTGCCTTGCCATCACAGTTGTCTGGCGTCCACGACGTTTTTTACGTCTCCATGTTGAGGAAGTGTGGGTAAGACATAGTTCCCATTATTGATTGGAAGCCATTGGAGGTTCGTGAGGACGCTTCTTACATTGAGCAGCCAGTCCGTATCCTTGATCGGAAGGAGCAGGTCCTCAGAACCAAGTTCATTCCGTTGGTGAAGGTACAGTGGGTTCATCATACTGTAGAGGAGGCTTCTTGGGAGTGTGAGGCTGAGATTCGAGAGCGTTATCCTCATCTCTTTGATGATTGATCATGTATTGTATTTTGTATGCTGTCCCTGATCCTATATGATCATGTTATGTCGTTTCTTTTTCATGAGTAATGCTTAGTTGCGATGCTTGTGTAAATTTTGAGGATGAAATTTTTATGAGGGGAGAGCTGTAAGACTCGTATCTTGGTCCATACCTTTCCTTAGACTTCCACGATCTTACCGGTCGAATTCCGGCAACCTTCGACCCTTAACCGATATCGACGCGCGACCCTGATTCATATGCCGACAACCCGAGTCGACTCAGCCCAAGACCACTACCATAGCGACTGCGCCGTCACTGCGGTTCTGATGCCGCGATTTATGTGCCGAGGCGATACCCTGGTCAAGAGTTGTAGACCGACGTTCAATGCGAGGAAAACGCCACGCGTTGCGAAACCCAAGAGAATCTCTACAATGTGTCACATCAATCCCATCAATCAATCAATCCATTAATCCATCACATGTCAAGTACATGTCAAGTACACATCACTTTCATCCCTTTTCCCAAGCAACCACAAAAGTCTTCCTAACCCATACCTTTCTTACACAAATGCTACAAAAGTCTTCCATGCCCATGCCTTTTCTTACACAAAAGGGCCTCAAAAGTCAAAAAGCTCTTACACACCCATCACCACCACATCCATCCATCACTCTCTCTCTCTCCCTTTACAACTCTCTCTCTTTCTCTCTTTCTCATTTCAAATCTCCAAGCAACTAAAATCCCAAGCTCCATACGTATGGAATTCTCCAAGCATTCCTAAGCTCCAAGTGGCCCACTTTCCTACCCCACCATCTCCCATCTCAACCCTCCATTCCTCATCTCATCCATTGAAGTTGAAGCTAAGGTATCAAGGAACCCCTAGGAGCAAGAAGATCGGATGGTGGGTGCCTCTATAGGGTAGTTTCTTTCTTATTTTTATGATGGGCCAAGTGAGGCCCACCGATCAATGGTGTGGATCTCACTTGGGACCCTAAGATGAGGCCGATGGCCCACTTGGATCATCATGATCATTCCATGATGAGGTCATTCTCCATGGACCCCATCATGATGTTTATTTCATTGCAAAAGGTCATCTAGACCATCCATTTTGGTGGAGAGAGGATCTCCACCATTGATTCTCGATCTTGGTGGTCCCATGTGTTCAGGGACCCTTTTGATTGTATGATTTTCTTTTAAGGGAGGGCCCATAATGTCGGGGTCCCTCCATCACAAGCGTGTCCCACTCTCCATGTCTCTCTCCCTTTTTATTTCTTTTTATTTTATTTTTATTTTATTTTATGTAATAGGTTTGTGTGGCCCACTTGAATGGACCCCACCTTGAGGTATTGTGTCCAAGTGTTCTTCAAGTGGGGCCCACCTTAAATGTTGTAACTACATCATCCATCTGTGGTGGCCCACTTCAACAGGGCCCACCATAATGTATTGTGAGGACTAAACCGTCCAGCGTCTGGGACGCTAGACTTCCCTGCATGAAAAAAAAAAAAAAAAGAAGGAAAAAGAGACTTTTGGGGTGGTCCACTTGCTTAGGCCCCATCTTGATGTAAGTATGAAATCCACACCGTCCATCCCATTCTCCATCTAATTTTAGGCGTTGAGCCAAGAGTTGGGGTTGATTGGGAGATCTGGTGGGCCATAGCATTGTGGGTTGAATCCCTACCTTTCAAAAGATCATTTTTCAATTTATTTTATTCTCTAAACATAGAAAATACTCTGTATTAGACCCGTTGGATTGGTTGCGAGCTGAAGAACGCAATGGCCCCACTTGTGAAATACCCTGAAAAATTGGGTTTTTCTCAAAAATTGTAAGAGGCATTGCCTCTCTGTTTCTAACAGGTGCTGCAGTAGCAACAGCTACGTGCGGGCGGGCGTCCAGCAGGGGACCCACGCCTCCAGCCGTGGGCCCCACCATGATGTATATGTTTGATCCACACCGTTCATGAGGTGGGTCCCCTCCAAATTTCAGCGCGATTTAGGACTCAGGTGGCCCACACCACATGAAACCGTGTGAACTAAACTCTACCATTGAAATCCTTTAGGGGCCCACAGAAGTTTCAGATCAATCTGAAATTTGTATCTTCACTCCATCCAGGTCTAAGTGACCTTATGAACGGGTTGGATGGCATCCTAACATTTGCAGTGGGCCCCACATGGGACCCACATTGATGTACATATTCTAAGTCCACCGTCCAGGCGGACGGTGGCACCCACCTTAATGTATTTGTACTCCCACCGTCCAGCAGACGGTGGGGCCCTTGGTGAGATTTGTGTTCGGTCCTCACTGTCCAGCGATAGTGGGACCCGCCATGATGCATGTGATGCATCCAGACTGTCCATCCACTTGGTGAGATCATTTTAAGTCATGAGTTGTTGGTTGGGTGGGCCACTCATGAATGGGTTAGGCCCATTTGATTTATAACAGGCCTATGGGCTAGGCCCATTTGAATTACAAAAGGCCTATGGGTTAGGCCCATGTGATTTATGAAAGGCCTATGGGTTTAGGCCCACTTGATATGTTTCAAGTCCATGGGACTAGGCCCATTTAATGTATTCCAAGGCCCATGAAATTGGACCCATTTGATACATTTTTAAATCCCATGGAAGTAGGCCCATTTGATTCGTATAAGGCCTATGGGTTAGGCCCATTTGATATATGTAAGGCCCAGGGGTTTAGGCCCACTTTGATATGCGTGCAAGGCCTGAGGGTTAAGGCCCATTTGGCGTACATATGGGGTTCCATGGGTGTGGCCCATTCGTTACCTTTAAGACCCATGAGTTAAGCTCATTTGATGCAATCCAAGGCCCACGGGTTTTGACCCATTGCAATGCACATAAGACCCATTGGTGTGACCCATTTATGTGGCCCATCTGATGAATAAAAGGGCCATAAGATATGGCCCGCCCATTTGATATATATGTAAGGCCCAATGGGATGAACCTACGGTCCATTTAATGTGTAATTCCAATACAGACTAAGTAGCGATGTTTATAAAGATCGTGCCTTGGGAGCAATGTTGGTTTGACATCCACATTGCGAGTATAATGGTGGTTGGATGTCCACATTACGACTCTCCTTAGGGCCCATTACTGGACCGTACTTGCTGTGTATAGGCCAACTAGGCCCATCTGCATTGTAAGAATGGTTCATCACTCATTTACATGTTTAGTATAGTTTCATGACTCATGATCATACGCATCATATGTATGCTTGATATGAGGATTGACTGATCATAGCATATGCCTTCGGGCAAGTTGTTTATGGGCTCCTGGTTAGTTGGTATTGCCCTACATGAGCGCACGATATGCGCAGGATTTGTTGCATGACTGGATAGCGTGAATCATGCATTGCGCATTTGTGTGACATGGTTATTGTACGCCCTAGCAACATCAGGGCCATAGCCTCCACAAACGCATCGTGGTTGGCAGAATTGGATACCGAAAATTTTATTCTACATGGGGTGCTATAGATATCCCTGGGTGAACGTCCCTAAACCCTTATGGTACTAAGAAGTTGCTCCAACGTCTAGACCGAGTGGGTAGATGAGCGTTGAGTGCCGATTATCAGACGGTTACGCTTTCCACTGTGTCGTGATCGGTTGGAAAGGGGTGCGGCCTTACCCGCCCGAGTGTAGGGGGCAATGCTAGGCTGAGTCTGACCAGCTCGAGGAATGGGTCCGCTATCGACGAATCGCACCCGATATTGGCAGACGGATAGTGAGGTCTTTTTCACTTACCTTATTGCGCGCGATGTGGCGGCAATCTGGTTTAGAGTGTACTAGACCCCGGTGATATCCCATATTTGAGCTGTATTGATGTGTGGACATAGATGAGGATCTGTATGCTTGAGTTGCATTGCACATCGCATGGCCTTGGGATGGCCGATACCGTTCATGTATTGCATCGCATAGCCTTGGTACGGCTCATGATATTATGGATCCATCTGTATATTTCGCATTACTCTGACATTGCATGTTCATATTACTACCTTGTGCACACACTTTCACCACCCTCTAAGCTTTCTATAAGCTTATGCACGACTGTTACGTGCAGGTGACATTGGTTCGCAGTAGCGCTGAGGCAGGAGCACGTTGCAGATCGTTTTGGAGTTTTTGTCCTTTACCATTGTATTTCCCTTTATGCTCATTGTACTTATAAAGTTTTTGATCATAGTGGAAATGTAATGGAGTTCTTGGTTGTTGTTTGTGGGTTATGCCATTGGTTATGCTTATTACGAATCAAACTGACGTTGAAAATCCTCCTCGTAGCATCCCAGGATCGGAACCTGGCGAATGGGATCTAGGAGCTAAGAATGGTGTTCTACGGAGGCTGTCGGTGCCGAATTCGGTGATCAAAAAATTTGTGAGCCCGGTTTCTGAGTTTGGGACGTGACAATGTCTATGCTGCTGATTGAGATTTCATAGACAATAAGGAGTTCTCCCATATGCAACTATCAGGTGGGTCTATGTAGACCATTGTAACACCCCGGATTTTGGCCAACCTGGGATTAGACGTCCTTAGGCAATGGTTCGACTAAAACACCTGGAAAATCGCTCAGAATCCAATTCCATAGCCAATGAAATCACGTAGGATTAATTCCTTTAGAAAATAAGCATAAGTTAGCTAGCGCAACGCTAGAGTAGCTGGGAAATAGTCCCTGATCACTTTAAATACGTTCTACAAGACCCAAAGCGAGTAGAATCAATGGTGCAATAATACTCTAAAACCTCGGATCAAACTCTAAACCGGTTTGTTCTCTGGACCTCTTTGAAACTTTGTATTGGATCTAGACCGCCCGTCGAAAATCCGATACCTACAATCTTAGACCGTTAGAACTGCCTAGCTGGACTTGACAATCATTTCGAAAATCAAGTCCAACCGACATTCACAGGCTGTTTCATTGAGCCTGGAGTGAGGAGAGTGAGAATAGGGTTAAAATTAAAATTTGAAATTCAAATCTGGCACACGACTTGACACGTTATTATTAAGCATTCTGACCATCAGAATTCAGCAAAATTACACCCTCGGATCAGGAAAATTTTTTATTTCATATCATGAGACTTGTAGACCTGATCTACGTGCAGTGACCACTGAACTGAAACTGGACCGCCATGGGCAATCTACGAATACTGATGGTCTGAAAACGGGATGTGAGCGACATCTGACATGTACGAACTTAAGTCCGATCGCGTTCGGCCAGGGGACCACCAGAAATGTCCTTTTGGACCGAAACAGCCCCGATTTGGATATAACTTAAGTAAACATTATTTCTGAGCCTATTTCGGGCATGTTTGGGCTTATAAAAGGGGTTGAAACCCTCATTCCTCTCTCCCATCCAAAATTGAAAAAAGCCCTAGATTGAGAGAGAGAGAAAAGGTGAGAGATTGTGAGAGAGAGTAGGAGAGAATTTTCCTGCTGCTGCCCTACCTGTTGCACGTGCTTTAGCAACACGCTCCAATCACTTGACCGGTGATTTTTCCGCATTTCTAGGTAAGAAAATACCCTAATAAGTTGCTGATTTGAGGTTCCCTTGGTTTCATAGTGAAGTAGCTGATAGATCTTGTGTATTAGGTTCACAGTTCGCCATAGACGAAGCATATACGCTCCGTTCGAATTCACACACCTATAAGAGAAAAGGTGTGGATTTTAGACACTTTGATTGACTGTTTTCAATGCTTTCAATGTCGTTTAATAGTAGATTATCGACGATAACGCCGTTTGACATGTACAACATGTTGTCCGTTTCCTGTTTCGTAAATAGACAAAGAATATGAGATTTAGGGCATTTTAGTCATTTGTAGGAAGTACTGTTTTCATCCATAATTTGCTGATGTAATTGACATGGCTTCTTGTCACATTAGAATGTTAGGAATAAGTGCATAATTAGTTTGGCGAAGAGATTCGCCTAAATGCGCACTTTGAGTCGACATACTATATGTAGACTTAAGTGTGTAGTTTAAGTGTTTGTATAATTGCTTGTATTAGTATGTATTGAATTAAATGGTGTTATGAATTAGTTTGAGATTGAATTCTCAAATGATATGCTGATGTAAATGATTTCCTACATGTTGGCTATATGCATAATTTCATTATATGTATGAAAGGCATGTGTTAGATGATTCACTTAAGTTGTATGTTATAACATGTGTTAACATGCTCACATTATTATATTTCATTTTCATTACTCCTATATGATTGCTGATGTGAATTCATAAATGTTTGGGACTATACCTAGTCTAGGCAGTCGGCAACTGAGTAAATTCGTGGTTGGCTTATCTTTGCCACGAACGACGCATCAATGAACACAAGCCGTGTTTTGGAGTTGGCGGTAGTGGTTAGGCCACACGAGGTGTTTTACGCACTTCATGTCGTTCAACTTGAGATGCGATCGGGCTAGTCGAGCCCGTCAAGTAACCCGACTGGCCGTTGTATGTTCACCCTGTATGAGTCATAACTGCTTGAACCTAGGGTACTGAACTTACCATTGTAAACCCTGTCAATTATGGTACCTTGATCCACAAAGACTCATGAGCTGGGCATGGTGGTATGGGACACCGTGGTCGAGCTGTCGGCCTACGCTGGGGCCACAAACCTCCCCGTAGTGACCAGTGAGCACCTATGACTCGTGAGCAGATTATGGTGGTATGGGATACTATATTCTTGTTGTCGGCCTACACTGATCAGGCGACGAGTCCTTTGTGACCGCGAGCGTATTCTGAGTCTACGGGAGGCGACGACCCTTCTGTAGCAGTGAGAGTATAGTAGGCCTGTATTGATAAGGTGATGGGGGAGCGGTGCAACGAGTACGAGCAACAGCCCTGACAGCCCTTGCAACGACCTACAAAATATACATCGTATGAGATTACTAGGAGTGACGACCCTAGACAGGATCTGTGTTGGGATTGATATATGGAAAGTACCTTAGTTTCCCAATCTTGCTGTATGAATGGACTAATAATAACTCGGCAATCATATCACCATCACATTGCATGTGCCTGGAAGATGTGGAGCACTGAGCAGTACGCAAGCATGCTGCGGACGAAGATGGTGCTGTATTAGGGAGACCGTCGGTGAGGGCATCCATCACGTCATATCATATTGCATTAACAACAGTATTAGGGTTGTTTGATTTACTGCTTTACTATTATCGTATGATTGATTTGATAACATGCTAATCTCTGCTCTCTTATCCCACTGAGTTGATCACTCACTCCCACATTATGGGATGGTATTTTCGGACACCCACTAGTCCCTATTGTGATTGCAGATGATGGTGCGGCCTGCGAGGTGAAGCTGGATTTGATGATGAGGAGGAGGATTCCTCCTTTATGCGTGATCTGATTGACAGGATTACAGGGAGGTTGATTAGATGCCTTAACACTTGTCATTTTATATTTTTAGAGCACTCATGTATATTCTTTTTATTTACTTTTAGAGTATACATGTATGTATATAACTTGGTAACATGTTCACACTCTGGAGATATACAACAGTTTATGTATGATATACATACTATCACAGTCTTCCGCTTGTAAATTTAACTGTCTCTGGCGTATGATATGCTGTTCTGGCTTAATCTCACTCATGTTTAATACATTAACACTGACAACATTCAATCATACACATTTATGTTGCATTAGTGATGTTCTGGAACTCGGGAGTGGAGTTTTTACTCGACCCCTAATTTTCGGGATGTTACAACCATGTACTGATCGATGGGTCACAAGGATACAAATTAGTTGGACATTACACCTTGTCATTTTGTATATTTTGGAGTAAACATGTATATATTTAGCCTGGTGATGTGATCATACTCTGGGGGTTCATAACCACTTATATACTTTATATATCTATGACAGTCTTCTGCTTGCTTAATTTAGCCATCTCTGGAGTATGATATGGTGATTTAGTGTAATCCCATTGTTTCGAACAAGAAACAAATGCATCTGATGTGGGGAGATTTCTTTATTTAAACATAACAAAGAGAATACATAGAACAATCATTGTATTATTAATTCTGAGTTCATATACAACCCTTTAATGTTCCTTGATTCTAAGATAAATCATTTAACACAGATGAATTGTAATTATAAAAGCCTATATGTTAAATCTTAAATTCGACAGCCTTTCGACAGCTATTTTGATCATCTCCTAGTACTTAGGAGGAATATCGATTTGATCGACTAATCTCTCTTCTGAACTTGTCCAAAGGAGAGAACTTGAAGCGGTGAAGCTTTAAACTTGAATGCATGAAATGATTTCAATAGCATTACAGTTTCCATAAAAACCTGATTGCGCGACCTGCGCAACTTTTTTGTTTGTTGCATGGTCAACACAACTGGCTGAAGAGATTGTGCGATCCGTGTAACACCATATGGGGGCTGCATGATCCATGTAACTAATCCTTGGTTTCGCTCCTCACCTTCGGTCTTCTTCTAGAATTCTCTATCTGTCCGAATGAAAGGGGATGCGGGGTATTTATAGACTTCCCACATGAGCTAACCCTCGATCTTCGTGCCATTTAGAATATTTTCTACTCTTGCTTGTGCTATCAGTAAAACAGAGAATCTCATTACACGACCCGTGTAAGGATTACGTCTGCTTCTGTCTTCAATAAATTGTTTGTGCCACCTGCACAACTACTATAACTTGTTGCGCAATCCGCATAACTACCTGTTGTTATGCAACCCACGCAACCACTAAATAAATCTAATCCTTTCTTTCTCCCTCACTTCTTGTTTGATTTCTGATCTTCGTTCTTCCTTCATGATGATAATTTTTTATGCTTCAACAGATGCCCCCTTGATCCGTTCTTTGTTCCCTTGAATCAAAGAATTAGAATCAATCGCCATAGATTTCTACATTCTCTGAATTCGTTGCGCCACCCGCGCCACATGCGCCCGAGTACCACACTCGTTGTTTTCTCTATAAATACTCGAACTTGGCTTATCTCCTTAACTTCTTATTTCCTATAGCGGTGTAACACCCCGGATTTTTTCCAACTTAGAATTAGACGTCCTTAGGCAATGGGTCAACCATATCACTCTCAAAGATCAATCCCAAAGTCAAAAAATCACTTTTCAACCCATTTCCTTCAAAATCTCACCTTTCACCACCTCATTCTTCAAATTTCTCCAAGTATTTTTATATTAGGCACAAATACTAAAGTTTAAAAGGTGAAGAACTATACTTAAACTAAAACTTACTGTAAATGGTACGTACATGAATAAAATGGGATTTTGACTATCTAATCTTTAGAATTTAATGATGTAGATAGTTTATTTGGATGGATTAGCTTATTATACCCAAAAATCATATATTGTACATTACGTAACTCATTCCGGTTTGCAAATGAGACTCGATAAATGCCTCGACGGACTCGGGGGCCCAAACGGCTCAATTCGGGAGGACCCAAGATAGGTCCCACATGTTTTCGGCATCCCGGGAGGGGGGGGGGGGGGGGGGGGGGGGGGGGGGGGAGGTGGGGGATAAATCGTCCATGGGGAAATCCCTCACCAAATTGATCAGTGACCGGCGAGGGCGTCACCGGTTTGGCAAGGCCTCGTCCGTATAGAGGTCAGGCAGCCCATTTTTTACATTTTTTTTGCACATTTCGTCCAACTTTGAAAAATCATATCTCCTTCCTTATAACTCTAATTTAGGTGATTCAAAAATTAGATTGAAAATAAATGAGTCTAGTTTTATATAAAAATATGTAAATAAATATAATAAAATATTTAATATAGTTTAAAGTAGGACGTTGTGGCAACTGTCTGAAAATCACTTGTTGGACAGCTGCTGCTTCTGAAATTTTTAAAATTTTTCTTCAACCCAAAATCTTATGAAATTTGGTGTAGATAGGGTAAACTTGATGATGAACCACTAAAAAAATAATTAAAATAATATGATAACTAGAAGTTCCCAAAATAGGGCATAGAATGGCCCTAAGACCGTATTCTGCCATAATTAGGGTAAATTTTGGTTAAGTACCAAACTGAATACTCAGTAGAATTAACTTGAACCACTTTAAATACAAACTACAAGACCTAAAATGAGTATGACTGCTAACTCTATGTTACCTAGAAACCTAGGATCAATCTCTAAACCCAGTTTCTCTCGAGAGCATTCAGAAACTTCGTATTGGACCTAGATCGCACATCGAAAGTCCGATAGTGATAAACTTAGACAATTATGACTGCTTAGTTGGACTTGACTATGACCTCAAAAATCAAGAACAAACGATGTCCTGGGACTGTTTCCTTGAGTCCGGAGTGAAGAGAGTGAGAAAGCAAAGATTTTTAAGAAATTAAATAAAAATTTAAGTAATTTGAGTCGTGTCGCTTGCGTGTTATTTCTAAGAATTCTGACCGTTATATTTCAACTCAAATTCACCCTTGGATCAGGAAAGGTAGTCCATACATGTCAAAGTACTTGTAGCTCTGATCGAGTTCTCTTGACTGTTGAATTGAAACTGGTCTACCACGGTCAATCTGGAAACCCAACTGGACTGAAAACTTAGCTTGACTTAGATCTAATATTAGAGAGCTTAAGTTCTACCGCATTTAGTAACAGGACCTCCAGAAGTGCTCCGTTGGATCGGAACAGATCCGATTTAGTTATAATCTAAGTATACCTTGGCCCTAGGGTTATTTTCGTCACTTTTGGGCTTATAAAAAGGCCTTAAATCCTCTCTCACAAATCTCATATGAATTTTAAATCCTAGCTAAGAAAGAGAGAGAGAGAGAGAGAGAGAGAGAGAGAGAGAGAGAGAGTTAGAGATTCACCAAGGGATTCTACCCTGCCACTTCACGTGCTTCAACACCACTACCGTATCGCTATTACGGCATTTCTGATTCCATTCTTGGGTAAGAAATCCTAACCCTAACCTGTTTTGGAGCTTAGAATAGTTAAGTGTTGTTGTAGCTAACATATATTCATACCTTAGGTTGCCTATCCACCGATGACGAAGACTTGTTGTCTAAATCATATCCGTTATGCATTTTCTGGTTTAAGGTACGGACTATATACGTTTAGGTTATGGTTTCAAGACTTTCAATGTCATTTAATGATATATTACTAATGTGGATGCTATTTCACATGTATAAAGTGTTGTCCGTTTCATTTTTCAGTTATAGGTTAATTATGTTAAATATACTGTATTCCTCATATTTGTAGAAAATACCGTATACGTATGAAATTCGGATTTGTGCTTGCCATGATAAATTGCTGTCTATGTATGCTAGATGCATGTTCATCATCTTCTGAGTAAACAGATTAGCCTAATACATGTTTTATCAACATACGTTGTGTATATTATATTGTGTAGTCTAAGTGTTTGTGAAAATGACTGAATGAGTATAGAATTCACTTTCATATTTTTCATGACTAACTGTCATGGTTATATGATTGTTGTATAGGCGATAACCCTTTGACGAGAGGATTGGCCCTAATACGTATGATAAACTAGTATATATCACATATGATGAAATGTGTAGGCTAAGTGTTTGTAAAAATGTTTGAATGAGTTAATAGTTAGTAAGGTGTACCTGTATGTGTGTTGAGATATGCTTCTCAACTACCCTGTCTATGTGTATGATTTTCTACATATATTTTATATTGCATATGTGTAGATTCATGTTTAAGTTGTATTCCATTACATGCAGAAACAAAGTCGTGAAGGGTGATGGGGGAGTGGTGTAGCGAATCCGTGTAACAGCCCTGACAGCCCTAAAGAGGACAATATCTGACCTTTGATTATATAATTTGAAATATGATCCATTTACTGCCTTGACTATATCATTGGATAACATGTCATAATTGAATGCGATTGGGGTTATTGTATAGTCCAGGTAATCGGTAACAGTCTTTAAACTAGTGGTTGAGGTTGTTTTTACCATGCAAGATGTGTTCGATGAACCTGAGTCATACTTGGGATGTTCAATAGTGGTTAGGCCATACGGAGTTCTTATGCATTCCATGTCGCTCATTTCGACATGTGCTTGGCCTAGTTGAGCTTATCAACTAACCCGATTGATCGATGTATGTTCACCATGTTTGGACGCTACTGTTTGAACCTAAGGTACCAAACTCACCATTGGAATGCCGCTCTAACCTTGGTACCTCAATCTGCTAAGACTCATGAACCGATTATGGTGGTATGGGACACTATATTTGTGCTGTCGGCCTACATTGATTGGTGATGAGCCCTCTGTAGTAACCTCGAGTATATCATAACACTGCATAAGGGCGACAAGTCTTGTTATAGTATTTAGAATATAACTAGACCTGTATTGATTGGTGATGAGCCGTTTACAACGATGTAGAACTATACTATCGTATGAGATTGTGTAACGCCCCGAAAATCAGGGGTCGGGTAGAAACCCAACTCCTGAGTTCCAGAACATCACTTATGCAACATAGATAATTAAAAATGCATGTTGCCTGTAGAATGGCATTAAACAAGATTGAGACTAAGCCAAAACAGCATATCATACTCAAGAGACAGTTAAATCAGCAAGCAGAAGAATGTGATAGATATATAAAATATATAAATGATTGTAAGTCTCCAGAGTGTGAACATGTTACCAGGTTAACTAAATACATGTATACTCCAAAATAGAAAGAAAAGAGTATACATGAGTGCTCCAAAAATATAAAATGACAAGTGTCATGGCATCTAATCAACCTCCCTGTAATCCCGTCGATCAAAACACGGAGGAGAAGTCCTCATCAGCATCATACAAGTCTAGCTCCGCTCCACAAGCAGCGCCCTCATCTGAAACTAAAATAGGGACTGGTGGGTGTCCGGAACACCATCCCATAACGTGGGAGTGAGTAGCTAACTCAGTGGAATCATAGAACAAAGATTAACATGTTATCAAATCCATTACATGATAAAGATAAAGCAAACAGAACAAACATTCATAAATACTGTGATTAATGCGTGGATGAAATGACATGATGGATGCCCTCACCGACATACTCCCTCATGCGGCACCATCTGTGTCTGCGGCATGCTTGCGTTACTCAGTGCTCCACATCTTCCAGGCACATGCAGTGCGATATGGATAATGATTACCGAGTTGTTATTAGTCCTTTTCACACAGCAGGATTGGGAAACTAAGGTATTTCCCTTATATCAATACCCAAACAATGATCCTGTCTAGGGTCGTCACTCCTAGTAATCTCATACGATGATATATTTCTAGGTCACTGTCAGGGCTGTCAGGGCTATTGCACGCACTCGTTGCACCGCTCCCCCATCACCTTATCAATATATGCCTAATTTATATCCTTAAGACTGCATCAGGACTCGTCGCCCCCATGCGGTGTCAGGATAAACTCAAGGTCACTACAAAGGGCTGTCAGGGCTGTTACTCGCACTCGTTGCTCCACTCCCCCATCACCTTATCAATGTAGGCCGACAGCAAGAATATAGTGTCCCATACCACCATAATCTACTCAGAGTAGGGTGCTCACTGGTCACTATGGGAAGGTTTTTGGCCCCAACGTAGGCCGACAGCTGGACCACGGTGTCCCATACTACCATGCCCGGCTCATGAGTCTTTATGGATCAAGGTACCATGGTTAACAGGGTTTTCAATGGTAAGCTCAGTACCCTATGTTCAAGCAGTTATGACTCATATAAGGTGAACATACAATGGTCAGTCGGGTTACTTGATGAGTCCGACTAGCGCGAGCGCACGTCAAATCGACCGACATGAAGTGCACAAGCACTTCGTGTGGCCTAATCACTGTCGACGACTCTAGTACGACTTGAGTTCGTCATACACATCATTCGTGGCAAATAGAATCCAACTACGAATTCTAAACTGTTACCGACTGCCTAGACTAGAGTATAGCCCCAAGCACAAAGATGTGAACCAGTAATCATATGTGATAAACAAAATTGAAATAACAAGTAATCCAAGCATATTATCAGCATGTTATAACATACATCAGAAGCAGTTAACCATACATGAGTATTTCACACATGAGGTAATCAATTCAATACAACAAACATGGAGGAATTCATGTGCATCATCAAATTAGTTGAGAATCCAATCTCAACTCTAATCTACAACACCATTTACTCAATACTTAGTAATACATACATTTATACAAACTCTTAGACTACACAACACCAACGTACTTGACGTATGTTGATTTCAACATATAATATGACAAATCCTTATATCAAGGAGATGTCTAATACACAACAATCATGTTCTTGCATTTGATACATATGGCAGGCATAAATCATATTGATTTAGGCATTTCAACAAATACTTAGTCTACACACATTAGTCTACATAGCATATGTTGGCCAATATGTGCATTAGGGCGAATCTCTTCACCAAACAGTTCATACATGCATAACTAGTATAGGTACACAACAAATACTCATGGCAATCATATCGCCAAAATATGTACGTATACAGTATTTCCTACAAATACCTAAAATACCCTAAATCTCATATTCTTCGTACGTATTCGAAATGAAAAACGGACAGCATGTTGTACATGTCAAACAGCATCCTCATCAGCAATCTACCATTAAACGGCATTGAAAGCTTTGAAAAATGATAATCTAAGCGTCTAAAATCCGTACCTTAAACTAGAAATTGTGAAACGGAGTTGATTCAGACGATAAGTCTTCGTCAACGGCGGGTACGCTACCTATGGCATGAAACAGGTTAGCTATACCAACACTACAACTATTCTAAGCTTCAAATCAGGTTAGGGTTAGGATTTCTTACATAAGAATGGAGCTGAAAATACCGGAATGGCGGTGCAGAAGCGGCGGCTATGGAACATGGAGCAGCAGGGAAGAATCCCAGGAGAGAGCTCCAAATCTCCCTCCCTTTCTCTCTCTTTCTCCCTCTCTTTTCTCTCTTCTCTCTCCAAATTCGTATGGAATGAAAGAGTAAGGGTTTAAGCCCTTTTTATAAGTCCAAAAGTGATGGAAATAGACTTAAGGCCAAAGTATACTTATTTTATGTCCAAATACGGACTGTTCCGTCTCAATGGAGCATTTCTGGAGGTCCTGTTACTAAGTGCGGTCAGACTTAAGCTCTTTGACATTGGATCCAGGTCAGGAAAAGTTTTCGGTCCGGTCGAATTTCCATATCGACCGTGACAGACCAGTTTCAGTTCGACAGCTACCGGTACTAGATCAGGGCCACAAGTGCGTTGACATGTAAGGGCCACCTAACCTAATCCAAGGATAAAATTTGATCGAATTCTGACGGTTAGAACCCTTAGAAAATGTCGCGCAAGAGACACATGCTAGATTTCATAAATTATATTAATTTCTAACATTTCTCACACTCTTCACTCTGGACTCAAGGAAATCGTCGTGGGACATCATCTGGACTTAATTTTTGAGGTGATTGTCAAGTCCAACTAGGCGGTCAGGATTGTCTAAGTTCGGAGTAATCGGACTTCCGATGTGCGGTCCAGAGCTGATACAAAGTTTCAAGGTGCTCCCGAGAGCAATCGGGAATAGAGTTTGATCCTAAGTTTTACGGTATTGTAGCGTCACCTATCCTATAGTTTTGACTCTAGCAGATCATATTGAAAGTGATTGATGAGAATTTCATAGGTCATCTAGTGTAGCGCTAGTTGATTCTCGTTAGATTTCTAAAGGAAGTATCCTTTATTGATTTTTGTTTGAGATGAGATTTGAAGGGTGGAGTGAGGGTGCTTGGAAACGGAAGAAGGAAGAGTTTGGAGGGGTGGTTTTTGCCAAAAATCGGATGTTTGGGAGAGAAAGGAGAGCTTGGGGGGTCACTTTGTGAAGGAAGTACTAGATTGGAGGGGTTTTAATGGACGACCCACATACCAGGGGGCTACCCTAGTCCCCAAACACCTCCGGCCCGAAGCTCGGCCCGAGTGGGGCCCACTGTACGGTGAGGCCTCGCCGAACTGGCGAGGCCCTCGTCTGCCAAATTCAATTCCGGCTATGGCCGGCCATTCAGGCGTGGTCCCCCTATCCCCTAGGTCCCAAATATATGTGGGGCCCACCTTAGATCATTGTGGATTAGCGTGGGTAGGCCCACGACTCTGTTTCGTCCTATTTCGGGTCATTTTACAAATCAAAATTAGTTTATGCATCATGTAGCATATGATTTTAGGGTAGGAGAGGCTAATCCATCCAACTAAACCATTTATTCCATGAGATTCCATGATTGAAATGATCGGAAGTCCAATTTATACATATATTTACTATTTGTAGTAAATTTCATGATTCTCCATCATTTACACACTAAGATTTATGTCTAGTGTGAAAGGACTTAGAAAAAGTTGAAGAATGGGATGGTGAAAGGAGAGATTCTGAAGGAATTGGATGAAAAGGGGTTTCAGGCCTTAAGACTAAGTGTAAGGGTTGTGGTTGACCTACCACCAAAGGACATTTATTTCTAGGTTTGGAATGGAATGAAACATGGCATAAACCCTTTGATTGACAGTCTAGAGGTGATTTGGGGTCGTTGGGTGTGATCAGGAATGTGCACGAACTCGATCTCGGTGACCGTTTACAGTGAGTTTTAGTTTAAGTATAGTTCTTCACTATTTAAACTTGAGGATTCATGTCTATTATGAAAGTACTTAGAGAAGTTGAAGAATGAGGTGGTGAAAGGTGAGAGTTTGAAGGAAATGGGTTGAAAAGTGATTTCTTTGGCTTTGGGATTGAGCTTTGAGAGTGTTATGGTTGACCCATTGCCTAAGGATGTCTAACTCCAGGTTGGAAAAAATCCGGGGTGTTACAGATTATCTTGGACTGACGACCCGAGAATGGATCATCATTTGGGTAATGATATAAGGGAGGTACCTTAGCTTCTCAACCCTGCTGTATGAAAAGGACTAATAAGAAATCGGTAATCATGTTCATATCATCGCATTGCATGTGCTATCGGTGTTGGTGTAAGAGCACTGAGGAAGTGACTGACATGTAAGACCGTAAGATGAAGATTATAAAAGGAGATTGTGGTGAGGACATGAATCATCCCCTCATATCATTCTTGCATTAACAAGTGTAATTAGGACATGTTTGATTATACTTCTTTGTCATTACTGCTTGATTGAATTGATAACATGTTAACCTTTACTGTATAGTTTCACTGAGTTGATCACTCACTCCCACGTTACGGGACAGTGTTTGTGTAACATCTTAAAAATCGAGGGTCGAGCATAAACTCCACTCCCGAGTTCCAGAACATCACTTATGCAACATTTTCAATGATGGATGAATGTCGGCTGTATTAGTGCATAAAACATGAAGTGGATTAAGCCAAAACAACATATCATACTCCAAAGACAGTTAAATTTTGCAAGCGAAAGACTGTGATAAATATATAAAATGTGTAATTTATTGTATGTCTCCGGAGTGTGAACATGTTATCAGGTTAACTATATACATGTATACTCCAAAAATGAACAAAAAGAATATACATGGGTATTTTAAAAGTGAAAGATAACAAGTGTAATGACATCTAATCAGTAACCCTGTAACCTTGTCAATCAAAACCTGCATATAGGAAAAATCCTCATCATCATCATAAAGTCCAGCTTTGCTTCGCAAACAACGCCATTATCTGAAACTAAAATAGGGACTGGTTGGTGTTGTAAACACCGTCCCGTAACATGGGAGTGAGTAGCTAACTCGGTGGAATAATAGAGTAAAGATTAACATATTATCAAATCAGTCAAACGGTAATGATAAAGCAGTATAATCAAGCATTCCTAGCTACTCTTATTAATGCAAGGATGAAATGCAATAATGATGCATGCCCTTGCCTACATACTCCCTCATGCGACACCATCTCACGTTCGCGGCATGCTTTCATCCCTAAGTGCTCCACATCTTCCAGGCACATGTAGTGCGATATGAACATGATTACTGAGTTATTATTAGTCCTTTTCATACAGAAGAATTGGGAAGCTAAAGTACCTCCCTTGTATCATTTCTCAACAATGATCCAGTCTAGGGTCATCAGTCCTAGCATATCTCATACGACGTGCAGTTCTAGGTCACTGCAAGGGCTTTCAGGGCTGTTACACGCACTCGTTACACCACTCCTTCATCACCTTATCAATACAGGCCTAGTTTGTACTCTTGTTGCTACGGAAGGGTCGTCACCTCCACGTAGACTCAGAGTACGCTTGAGATCACTACAAAGGGCTGTCAGGGCTGTTACACGCACTTGTTGTACCACTCCCCCATCACCTTATCAGTGTAGGCCGACAGCTTGAATACAGTGTCCCATACCACCATATTCGGCTCACGAGTCTTCGTTGCTCACTGATCACTACGGGGAGGCTCGTGGCCCCAGCGTAGGCCGACAGCTCGACTATGGTGTCCCATACCACCATGCCTGACTCATGATTCTTAGCGGATCAAGGTACCAAGGTTAACGAGATTTTCACTGGTAAGTTTGGTACTTTAGATTCAAGCAGTAGCGTCCATACATGGTTAACATACATCGGGTTAGTCAGGTTACTTGACGAGTTCGACTAGTACGAGCGCCCGTTGAGTTGATTGACATGAAGTGCATAAGCAACTCAGGTGGCCTAACCACTGTCAATAAGCAACGCATGGCTCGGATTCGTCAAACACGTCCCACGTGGTGAATAGGTCTCAGCCACGAACTCAAGGCATATTACCGATTGCCTGGACTATTCTGTAACATCCCGAAAATCGGGGGTCGAGTAGAAACTCCACTCCCGAGTTCCAGAACATCACTTATGCAACATAAATGTGTATGATTGAGTGTTGTCCATGTTAATGTATTAAACATGAGTGGGATTAAGCCAGAACAGTATATCATACTCCAGATACAGTTAAATTAGCAAGCGGAAGAATGCGATAGATATAGAAAATATATGAACTATTGTAAGTCTCCAGAGTGTGAACATGTTACCAGGTTAACTAAATACATGTATACTCCAAAAATGATCAAAAGAATATACATGAGTGCTCCAAAAATATAAAAAAAAATGACAAGAGTCATAGCATTTAATCAACCTCCCTGTAATCCCGTCGATCAGAACATGCATAAAGGAGGGATCCTCCTCATCATCATCAAGTCCGGCTCCACTTCACAAGCAGCGCCATTATCTGAAACTAAAATAGAGACTGGTGGGTGTGCGCAACACCGTCCCATAATGTGGGAGTGAGTGATCAACTCAATGGAATAATAGAGCAAAGATTAGCATGTTATCAAATCAATCAAGCATTAATAGTAAAGCAAACAATCAAACATTCCTAGATACTATTGTTAATGCATGCATGAGATGACATGATGGATGCCCTCACCGACATACTCCCGCATACGGTATCATCTGCGTCCACGGCATGCTTTCTTCCCGCAGTGCTCCACATCTTTCAGGCACATGCAATGCGATATGGATAATGATTACCTGGTTGTTATTAGTCCTTTTCATACAGCAGGATTGGGAAACTAGGGTACCTTCCTTATATCAATCCCAACACGGATCCTATCTAGGGTCGTCACTCCTAGTAATCTCAGACGATGGTATATTTCTAGGTCGCTGCAAGGGCTTCCTGGGTTGTTGCATGCACTCGTTGCTCCTCTCCCCCATCACCTTATCAATATAGGCCTAGTTGTACTCTTGTCGCTACGTAAGGGTCGCCCCTCACGTAGACTCAGAATACGCTCGCGGTCACTACAAAGGGCTCGTCACCTGATCAGTATAGGCCGACTGCAAGAATATAGTGTCCCATACCACCATAATCTGCTCACGAGTCAAGGTGCTCACTGGTCACTACGGAAAGGTTTGTGGTCCCCGCGTAGGCCGACAGCTCGACCATGGTGTCCCATACCACTATGCCCGGCTCATGAGTCTTTATGGATCAAGGTACCATGGTTGACAGGGTTTTCAATGGTAAGTTCAGTACCCTAGGTTCAAGCAGTTATGATTCATACAGGGTGAACATATAATGGCCAGTCGGGTTACTTGACGGGCTCGACTAGTACAAGCGCATCTCAAGCTAAGCGACATGAAGTGCATTAAACACTTCGTGTGGCCTAACCACTGCCATCAACTCCAAACACGACTCGCGTTCATCGACGCGTCCTCCGTGGTAGATAGAAGCCAACCACGAATTCAATCCATTACCGACTGCCTGGACTAAAGCATAGCCCCAAAAATTTATAATCCATACCATTGATCATATGAGAGTAATGGAATTGAAGTTCAACAACACAAGCATGTTAACACATGTTATAGCATACAAAGTAAGCAAATCACCCAACACATGTATTCCATACATATAAGGAAATCAATTCATATAGCAAAAATGTAGGAAATCGTGTACAACATCATATGGATTGAGAATTCATTCCCAAAACTAATTTATAACACCATTTACTCAATACATACTAATACAAACATTTATACAAACACTTAGTCTACACACTTTAGTCTACATAGCGTATGTCGACCCAAAGTGCGCATTAGGTCGAATCTCTTCACCAAACAGATTATACACGCATATATAATATCATAACATGATAAATTTACATGTCAAGCATGTCAGCAAAATACGGACATATACAGTATTTTCTATAAATGCCTAAAATATCCTAAATCTCATATTTACCGTACGTTTATGAAATGGAAAACGGACAGCATGTTCTACATGTCAAACGACATGCTCGTCGATAATCTACTATTAAACGACATTGAAAGCTTTGAAATCAGTCAATCAAAGCGTCTAAAATCCTCACCTTAAACTAAAAATTGTGAATGGAGTTGATTCAGATGATAAGTCTTCGTCAACGGCAGATACACTACCTATGGCAAGGAATAGGTTAGCTAGAACTCTTCTACAGCTAGTCTAAACTTCAAAACAGGTTAGGGTTAGGGTTTCTTACCTAAGAACGGCGTTGGAAGCGCCGAGAGAGCAACACAGATGGATGGCTTGGCACATGGAGCAGCAGGGACGAATCTATGGAGGAAGAGCTCCAAATCTCTTCCTCTTTCTCTCTCTTTCTCCCTCTGTTCTCTCTTCTCTCCCCAAAATTCGTATGGAATGAAAGAGCAAGGGTTTAAGCCCTTTTTATAAGTTCAAAAGCAATGAAAATAGACTTGGGGCCAAGGTATACTTATTTTATAACCAAAGTGGGCTTGTTCTGATCCAACGGAGCACTTTTGGAGGTCCTGTGACTGAATGCGGTCGGACTTAACCTCCCTAACATTGGATCTAGGTCAGGTAGAGTTTTTAGTCCGATCGGATTTCCAGATCGCCCGTGGCGGAGCAGTTTTAGTTCAACGGTTACGGGAACTCAATCAGGGATTCCAAGTACACTGACTTGAGTGGAAAATATTCCCTGATCCGAGGGTAAATTTTGATTGAATTTCGACAGTCAGAACACTTAAAAATAACTCGCAAGCGAACGTGCCAGATTTCATAAATTATATTTATTTCTCACACTCTTCACTCCGAACCCAGTAAAATAGCGTCAGGACATCAGTTGGACTTGATTTTCGAGATGATTGTCAAGTCCAACTAGGCGGTCAGGATTGTCTAAGTTCGGGGTAATCGGACTTCCGATGTACAGTCCAGAGACGATACAAAGTTTTCAAGGTGCTCAAGAGAGCAATCAGGAATAGAGTTTGATCCTAAGTTTTACAGTATTGTAGTGTCACCTATCCTATACGTTTTGACTCTAGCAGATCGTATTGAAAGTGATTGGTGAGAATTTCATAGGCCATCTAGTGCAGCGCTAGTTAATTCTCGTTGGATTTCTAAAGGAAGTAGCCTTTATTGATTTTTATTTGAGATGAGATTTGAAGGGTGGAGCGAGGGTGTTTGGAAACGGAAGGGGAAGAGTTTAGAGGGGTGGTTTTTGTCAAAAATCAGGCGTTTTGGTGAGAAAAGAGAGCTTGGAGGGTCACTTTGTGAAGGAAGTATATGATCGGAGAGGTTTTAAGGGACAGCCCGCACCTAGGGGGGCTACCCTAACCCCCAAACACCTCCAGCCCGAAGCCCGGACCCAACCGAGCAGTTTGACCGACGATGCATCGCGGAATCGGCGATGCCATCGCCGATGAACTTGCAAACCGGCGATGCCGGCCATATGGGCTGGGTCCCCCCTGCCCTAGGGGCCCCAAAAAAGTATGGTTCCCTCCTTGGTTCATTGTGGATTAGCGTGTGTAGGCCCACGACTCCGTTTGAGAAGTTTCGGGGCCAATTTATAAACCGGAATGATTTTATACATCATGTAGCATATGATTTTGGGCTAGGAGACACTAATCTATCTAACTAACCCATTTATTTCACAAGATTCCATAATTAGAAGGGTCAAAGGTCTAATTTATACATATATTTACTATTCATGATAAGTTTTAGCTTTGGTATTAGTCTTCATTATTAATACCTTATGATTGGTGTTCTTTACTATTTAAACTTGAGGGTTCATGTCTAATATGAAAGTACTTAGAGAAATTGGAAGAATGAGGCAGGGAAAGGTTCGATTTCGAAGGAAATGGGTTGAAAAGCAATTTCTAGGCTTTAGAATTGATTTGTGAGAGTGATATGGTTGACCCATTGCCTAAGGACGTCTAACTCTAAGTTGGAAAAAATTCGGGGTGTTACATATTCAATAGCCCCAAACACATTCAACTATAACATGATATCCTATGAGATAGTCAAAGCAGTAATGGATCAAGATTACAAATCATTCAATCATATGAACATATTCTGAAGTGCATTGTAAACATGAATTCACACACATTCAATTCATAATCAAGCAGACATCAAAATAAGTCATACATGGAGGAAATCATACAGATCAATGATGTGGTTGAGAATCATATCTCAACCCACATACAGGTACATCTTGCTAACTACTAACTCATTTAAACACTTTTACAAACACTTAGCCTACACATTACATCATACATATTATGTGTTAATTTGCATACGTATTAG
The DNA here is from genome assembly GCA_037074715.1 of Magnolia kwangsiensis. Classification (NCBI taxonomy): domain Eukaryota; kingdom Viridiplantae; phylum Streptophyta; class Magnoliopsida; order Magnoliales; family Magnoliaceae; genus Magnolia; species Magnolia kwangsiensis. Next base: position 72,416,768 of record CM073575.1, on the reverse strand, counting down.
GGCAAATCCTTTCGTCAAAGGGTTTTCGCCCATACAATAATCATATATCCACGACACTTTGTCATGGCGAGCACGAATACAAAGTCTATACTCATTCAGTCATTTTCACAAACACTTAGGCTACACATAGTAAATACATATCGTATGTTGGTATATCATGTATTTGGACTAAACCTTTAACCCAGGAGTTGTTACACATACATCTAGCATACATAGACGGCAGTTAATCATGACAAACACACTTTCATATTTTTTACGTATACGGTATTTTCTATGAATACAGAGAATACACAAAATTCCATATTCTTCGTATTTAATCGAAACGGAAAACGGATAGCATGTTCTACATGTGAAATAGCATCCACGTCAGGAATCTATCATTATCCGACATTGAAACCTTTGAAAAATGACAACCTAAACGTCTAAAGTTCGCACCTTATGCCGTAGAAGCGTAAAGAAGTCGATGGAATCTCTAAGTCTTCGTCAACATTGATATGACGACCTATAACACGAGGTAAGTCAGCTATTTCGTTACTTGCAACTATCGAAACCCTAAAATAGATTTGGGGGTTTCCTTACCTAGAAATAAAGTCAGAATCGCCTGAATAGCGATTAGATCGTGATGGTTAAGCACGTGCAGCAGTAGGATAGAGTATCAGGGAGATCTTCCTACTTCTCCCACACTTTCTCTCTCTTTACTCTCTCCTCTCTCCTAGGGTTTTCTCAAATTCATATGGGAGGAAAGAGAGAGGGTTTAAGGTCCTTATATAGGCCCATAACTCACGAAAATAGACCCCAGGCCATGGTATACTTAGGTTATGTCCAAAGGGAGGTTGTTCCGATCAACGGAGCACTTCTGGAGCTCCCTTTACTGAATGCGGTCGAACTTAAGCTCACAAATATTGGATCTTGATCAAGTTAAGTTTTCAGTCTGATCGGGTATCCAGATCGACCGTGGCAGACCAGTTTCAGTTCAGCGGTCACCGAAAGTCGATCAGAGCCACAAGTACTATAACATGTAAGGGCCACCTATCCTAATCCGAGGGTAAATTTAGGTCAAAATCCAACTGTCAGAATTCTTAGAAATAACGCGCAAGTGACACATCTCAGATTTCTTAAAATTATATTTAATTTCTTAAAAATCTTCATTTTTCACACTCTTCACTCCAGACTCAAGGAAATCATCCCAGAGCATCGTTTGGATGTGATTTTTACGGTGCTTGTCAAGTCCAACTACGCGGTCAATATCTTCTAAGTTTATCGCTATCGGACTTTCGACGTGCGGTCCAGGTCCGATACGGAGTTTCAAAGTGCTCCGAGAGCAACTGGGTTTAGAGATTGATCCTAGATTTTAGGGTAACATAGCGTTAACAATTCTATAGGTTTTGGGTCTTACAGATCATATTTAAAGTGGTTGGTGCTAATTTCATGGGTAATCTAGTTTAGCGCTAGTTAATACTCGCCTAATTTCTAAAGGATTTGATTCTAAGAGATTTCTGCTTGAGGTGTTACTTGGGCCTTTGTAGTTTGTATAGGAAGTGATCCAAGCTATTAATACTTAACTAAATTATGCCCTAATTACAACAGAATAAGGTCCTAGGGCAGTTTTATGTCTAAGGACGTCCATTACCAAGTTGGGAAAAATTCAGGATGTTACAGTTTGTAACACCAACCAATCCCTGTTGTAGTTTCAGATGGTGACGATGCTTGCAAGGCAGAGCCGGTCTTTTATGACAATGAGGGGGATTTCTCCTGTATGCAGTTCTCAGGCGGGTTCATGTGAACAATGCCCTAATTGACGGGGATTCAGGGCTATGTTGGTAGTGATTTATCACTTTTTGATATATGTATTTTGAGACACGACTTGTAATTATGACCTGGCAGAGCATACATAGCTTGAGAACTTATGTTGATTTATATATGTATTTCAGTCTTCCGCTCATGTTTTCAGACTGTCCCTGAATTATGTTTACTATTTTAGCTTAATCTACCTCATATTTTATGCCCTAATACAGATAACATTCATACATCATTAAAAATGCTGCATAAGTGATGTTCTGGAACTCGGGAGCTGAGCTTCTGCTCGATCCCCGATTTTCAGGGCGTTACAAGCGAAGCTCTTTCAAAATTTTTTCTATTCGGGCAACGATTCATTCGTTGCGCAAGGCTTCAAACCGTTGCGTTACCCGCGCAATAACCATCCCTTTGCGTGATCCGTGCAACTGCCATTTCAGCAGCTTTCTCAAACTTGAATCTTCAAATTTTAACAAGGCCCATACTCAAGGTTCCTCTTCTAGAAGAAAGGACCAACCACCTTCTTTTAGGTCAAAGCAACCTATTCTTCATTCCTGGAATCATGTGGAGATAAACGAAGAATACTTAGATTTCCATCACCCTTTCACCCATCCCTAAATCATTATCCCTATCAATTTACGGCATCACTGGTCAATTTTACATTGTGAACCCTTTGACCGAGAAAATACCTTCACCTCAACAAATGACTGGGTCACGAGAGAACCAAGGATACTGATAGGATATCTAGGAGAAAATGGGCTTTGCCAAAGAGCTAGTAGAATTCACAAGATGAGACTTTTGAAGCCCCATCGTGATCCTGATCAACCCTCTCCTTTTCATTACTTCGAAATAGCTCAGTATCTCTTTTTTCTTGAGAAATTACCTTGGAGTACAGGAATATTTACGGCCATAGGTCTACTATCTGTTCGTGAATTTTACAGTGCTTGGGCTCGTGTTGTCGTTTGGAGGCATGTCACCATACTAGAGCAAATTACACTTTCTGACACAATTATATCTACATTCGAACACTTCCGCATGGATACTATTGTCCTCAGATGCTTTCTTGATCATTAGTCTCCAATCACCAACTCATTTCATCTTCCCTTAGGCAAAATGAGTATCACTTTATGGGATCTATTTCGTATAGCTGGTCTCCCCATCATGGATGATATCTTTGATGCTTATATACCTTCTAATGAAGAACTTGCTCTTGCCTCTGAAGGGAGCATATCCAAAATTTCTAGAACTACTCTTGAACTTTTCAGTGCATTGACCACCTTTTCTCATCCTGATCGTATCTCTTACCTTGAATGGTTGGCTCACTTTTCTTAAAAATTGCAGTACACTACTTTTCTTTCAACTTACCTTTTTATGATCCCCTTCTTTTCATAATTTCTTGTTGAAGTATTGCGTCTTCATCTTGACAACTTTGTAAGCCACAACCATTTAAAAATCAAGGATATTCGTGATAAAATAGAACATTCTGCAGAATACAGTTCTTCCTACGAATTGGTTGCCTTCCTTGCTTACTGGCTAAGCTTAGTGATATTCCCTGATTCTAATCAAGCAAACATTATTAGGGCATCATTCTTTGTTGTTGCGGGAGCAATGGTAGAAGGCCGAAGATATTCACTAGCTCCTCCAGTTCTATGTTTTCTTTATCACGCCTTTGGAGATGTTATTTCTGGTTCAAAAGATCATCTTCCTAGAGCTTTTCCTGTTTGTGCTCCTTGGCATTTCTTCGTAGGTTGGCTAGAAGTGTATTTTCCTTAGATATTTGCTAATTCTAGAAGGGCATACTCAAACTCAGATCATCTTCTTCTTCAACATTTTCAGCTGAGAGATATGATTAAGGAATCAGATGGATGGATTTCTAGGACATTAAAAAGCAATGATCCCATTGATTTTCACCAATTTCCATTGACCGGTTATCTTAAAGATGTGGACGTCTTTGATGATGATTCCCTTACATGATTTACAATTATCATCCAGTAAATCATGTAACGTGGATTCCTCCTCCTTGCCTTAAGAATTATCAAGTAATGTTGATGATCCCACCATTGCATCCAGCAGTAAGAAGCGTTAACTGGATAATTGTAGCTGGGAATTATAAAATGTGATCCAGTCTAAATAATCAAGAGTTGCTTCCATATCAAGGCCCAATTATATGGCCCGATGTTGTAACTTCTCATTACTCCTGTGACAATGTTGCGAGTCTCAAGTACGGGTTGGGTAAAGCCAAATTGGCGAGCAAACCTACTAGGGTTATACGGTTCATGCCAAAATACGCTGCCTTCTCTCCATGGAAATAATTGGGCCTTGATATGGAAGCAACTCTTGATTATTTAGACTGGATCACATTTTATAATTCCCAGCTACAATTATCCAGTTAATGCTTCTTACTGCTGGATGCAATGGTGGGCTCATCAGCATTACTTGGTAGACAATTATCATCCAGTAAATCATGTAACGTAGATTCCTCCTCCTTGCCTTAAGAATTATCAAAAAGATTTGGGCATTGGCTTTTTTGAGGAAGCAAGCCCTCCCCCTTTTCCAGATCAGCTTAGTACAAGGATCTCTCTAAAATATGCTATTTATGAAGCAAAACCTCCTGATGTTCTTGAAGGATGGATAGCCTTCGACACTCCTCCAACAAATACCCATAAATTCTTTGTAAAGAATGACGATCCCTTACAATTCCACCCTCTTCCACCTTTACAGATATTACGTGATAATTATTGTTCATCAGAAAAGCAGGAAATGTCAGGACATCATTATCCGCCTCAGAAGCATAAACATGTTATCATTGAGGACTTGTCTTCCTCGGAAGAATGAATATATTTTGAAATACTTGACGTTAGATTAGAAGATACCAAACATTGAATATTTTTCTTTAACTTAATACAATTGTGGTTCTATTTACTATAGCAGAAACATATCTTGCATATGAAGCTCTACAATTATTGTCATTTGCATCAAATGATTAACAAATCTTATCATACTTCAACTATAAGAATATATGGCTATATATCTTTACACAACCTCAGTATTATATATATGTTTATTTTCATTATTGACAATACTGGAGTATTCATGAATCTCCATTTTATGATAAATTTCAAGCATGTTTATCTATACTAACATAATATTTAATGAAAAGCTAATTATAAAGTATCAGCACTGTATGCTTGTTAATTTTTTTTATGATTTGTTAATAAGGGATTTCCTAGATGATCTTTACCTTAGTTGGCGGTACTAAATTTCAATTTAGTCAGTCACACACAATTTAAGCTCTTGAGTAGTGGAGCAAGCAATTTCTTAGACTCATGTAAGAGTCAGGTCTCATGTGATGGTCTCTAAACTCTTAAGAGTTCACTAGACTTCTCACTGCCTAGGGATTTCACAAACTGCGATCCATCAAAGGGGCCCAGTGAAGCTACCGGGGCTATGAACTCGATTGGATTTACGCACAGAGTTGGCTGCAGTAACTCTCTAAAGTTCACGGGGCTCACAAGGCTACCTTTGGGGTACTAAATCCAGGGTTGTCAGTCCTTCAATGAGTAGGTTTAAGCACTTCCTCATGAGTTAGTATTGAAATCGAGCCGTAGATCTCGGGGGTCTTATGCATGGTTGGCCTATCTATGGACATGGTTTAAAGAGCTCACATTGAGGCCCACTTTTTCTTCGCCTGTAGGGTCGGGCCCATTCACAGGAGGGCATTTTCCTCCATTCCCCGTGACATTACTGGAAAGCTATACAGGTGGCATGGGGGTTACGCGTGACTAGTTGTTCAGGACTTTTTGGCCTTTCAAGCTTTTGGTCGCTAGCTTCATTCACAGCCTGCATGGGTATGATACAATGGCCTTCACGGGCTTTTTGGGGCCATTAGCTTCTCGCCGCTGCCCGGATGGCGATCTTGAAAGGTCTTATGCGTAGTTGGCCGTATAAGCTTGGCTAGGCTACCTTTGAATGATAAAAGTAGGGGGTCATCGATAGTACATATCTCCTTGAGATTGATAGTATGTCACTACTCCTGCTGATATCTTCAACTATAGTCGTACGGGTTGTTTATAGTATATCAGCTTGGCGATGATATCAATTTCAACAGAATTTTGTAAAGCTCCCTTGACGATGACAATGATCACTTTCCCTTTGCAATACTTGTTGGCACGTAATTTTGATATGCTTGCAAATTTCTTCTTTATTCATTTGCCTTATCATACATAGTCGTGGCCTTGGTCATTCTTGCCCGCTTTTGATACAGGAGTATTATTCTGGTAATATGATGGATCAAAATTAGTAATGTCTTTAGGGACGATATCTTTTAATGAAGTGAGCATTAATCGATTTACTGATTCCTTGTCCATCTTGATCCATGACTCTGTATGCGTCATTGGAGTATACCTCCTTAATTATGTATGGCCCATCCCACTTAGGATCGAATGTAATACCCATATCCTAGACCGTACCATTCCGTTGGCTTCTGCGGTCCTTCCGATCAAATTTCGACAACCCTCGACCCGTATCCGACATTTACGCGTGATCTTAAGACGGGTCTTGCACACCGAAGTCGGCTCGAACTGAAACCTATATCATAGCGACCGTGTCGTCGCCGCGACTCGCACACCGATCCGATACCCAGGGTAAAAGATGTCGGCCTGCGTTTGTTCCGAAGAAATGTTGCGCATTATAAATCTCAAGGAAATCTCTACAACAAGTCCCAACAATCAACCATAAATGCATCCCTTACCTAAGTACAACCACCCCACTCCTCCTTTTCCCACAAGTCAAACCTCTCTCTCCCTCACCATCCCTTTCTTTAAAAATTTCAAACTAAACCATCCCTCCTTTACCCATTTTTCAAACCACACCGTACCATCCATTCTTTTTCTTATTTTATTCCTTTATTCCATTTTCTTAAAGCTCTCTCCTAAGCAGCCCAAGACACTTCATACGTCCAAGCTTCCCTCTCTCTCCCAAGTGTGGTCCACCTTCTCATCTTCCATCTACACCTTCTCATCTCCCATCTCAACCATCCAAACCCCATCATCCACTGTCCAAGGAGAAGGCAAGGAGCATTGGAGGCCAAGGGAGCAAGGAGGAGGCTTAGAGGTGGGTGATCCACCATTAAAATTTTTTTTATGGCCCACATGTTGGTGGGACCCGTTGTTATGTATGTGATGTATCAATGAGGGCCCATAGTGGCGGGGTCCCTCTATTGCACCATGGATTTCTCTTTCTTTCTCTTTTTCTCATCCTAGAATATAGTGGGCCCCACCAAATTACCTATTTCATCCATTAGATGGGATGGCCCACCACATTTAGGAGATCCCATATTCCATACATATATATAATATATTATATATTATATATATAACATGGTGGGCCACGTCCACGTGGGACCCACCATGATGTCTGTGAGCATCCACGTCGTCCAGCGTCTCTGGACGCTGGAGCTGCAAGTAGCTAACGTGAAGTGTGAACTGACATGGATGTACTAACAAGCTACCCATAATGGGTTTGGAAATGGGAGTTCAAGTAGGCCCCACCTTGATGTTTATGCATGATCTAAGCCATCCATACCAACCCTTACATCATTTTAGGCATTGAGCTGAAAAATGAGTCCGATCCAATTATCTAGTGGGCCGTGGCATTAAGAATGCTAGTATTTTCTGTTCAAACTTGAGAAAATGATTGCTAGGGTCCACAAGAAGCTTAGACCCACCTAAAACTTGGTTTGGACCCCTAATTTTGTGGGACACATACAATGGACAGGGTAGATCTGGTTAATGTGGGTCCGACCTAAGAAAAATAAAAATAAATATATATATATATATATATATATATATATATATATATAGCATGTATTTGCTGCCTTGACATCCCAAGGAGTCTGGAGGTCCAACGTTAAAAAGGGTGGGCCCCATTGCTCCAGTTGTGGACCCTACTATGATGTATGTTCTACATCCATGCCGTTCATTTAATAGGTCCCCTTTAATGATGTGTTGGCTCCAAAATCAGCCATAAACAGTTCTCGGATGGCCCACACCATCACCATTCATGCGATGGTATGCCAAACAACATGGAATCAAATGCTGGGGTCCACATGCAGCTTGGACCCACTTGAAACTCGGTTTGGACCCTTAAATTAGTGGGACACACACAATGAATGGGTTGGATTTGTGAACTACATCACGGTGGACCCCAGGACCACGTAACCGTACCAGAAGTTTGGTTGGCAAATAAACATTGCAGTGGCTCTGTCCAAGTGAGCCTTTAACAGGGTGGATGGAAAATGAATGTTACAGTGGGCCCTTGCTCACGTGACCCTATCAACAAGTTGGGTGGCAGACAAACATTATGGTAGGCCCCATGTACATGTGGCTTTATGTAACATCCCAGAAAATCGGGGGTCGAGCATAAACTCCACTCCCGAGTTCCAAAACATCACTTATGCAACATTTTCAATGATGGATGAACGTTGTTCATATTAGTGAAGAAAACATGAGTGGGATTAGACCAAAACAGCATATCATACTCCAGAGACAGTTAAATTTCTCAAGCGGAAGACAATAATAAATATATAAAATGTATAAATGATTGTAAGTCTCTAGAGTGTGAACAGGTTACCAGGTTAACTAAATACATGTATACTCCAAAATAGAAAGAAAAGAATATACATGGGCTTATAAATAAAAGGCAAAATACCAAGTGTATTGGCATCTAATCAGTAACCCTGTAACCCCGTCGATCAGAACCTGCATATAGGAGGAATCCTCCTCATCATCATCAAGGTCGGCTCTGCTTCGCAAGCATTGCCATCATCTGTAACTAAAATAGGGACCGGTTGGTGTGTACAACACCGTTCCGTAACATGGGAGTGAGTAGCTAACTCAGTGGGATCTATACGTCAAAGGTTAACATGTTATCAATTCAATCAAGCAGTAATGATAAGGCAGTACAATCAAACAAATCGTAGATACTCTTGTTAATGCAAGGATGGTATGAAGAATGATGCATGCCCTCACCACAATCCCCTCTGTGACATCATCTAACGATCGCAGCATGACTCACTTCCTCAGTACTCTATCACCAACGCCGTTAGCACATGCAATGCGGTGTTATGAATATGCTTACCAAGTTCTTATTAGTCCTTTTTATACAGCAGGATTGGGAAGCTAAGACACCTCCCTTGTATCATTTCCCAACATTGATCCATTCTAAGGTCGTCAGTCCTAGGAATCTCATACGATGTTATGGTTCTAGGTCGCTGTAAGGGCTGTCAGGGTTGTTGCGCGCAATCGTTGCTCCTCTCCCCCATCACCTTATCAATACAGGCCTACTTATATCATCAAGACTGCAACAGGACTCGTCGCCCTTATGCAGTGTCAGGATAAACTTAAGGTCACTACAAAGGGCTATCAGGGATATTATGCGCAATCGTTGCTCCACTCCCCCATCACCAAACAGTGTAGGCCGACAGCCAGAATATAGTGTCTCATACCATCATAATTTGCTCAAAGTACGGTGCTCACTGGTCACTACGGGGAGGTTTGTGGCCCCAGCGTAGGCCGACAGCTCGACCACGGTGTCCCATACCACCATGCCCGGCTCATGAGTCTTAGGGGATCTTGGTACCATGGTTAACGAGAGTTTCACTGGTAAGCTCAGTGCCTTAGATTCAAACAGTGGCGACCAAGCATAGTGAACAAACATCGGTCAATCGGGTTAGTTGATAAGATCAACTAGGCCAAGTGTACGTTGAGTTGAACGACATGGAATGCATAAGCACTCCATGTGGCCTAACCACTGTCGAACATCCCAAGCACGACTCAGATTCGCTAAACTCATCCTACATGGCGAACAACCTCAACCACCATTTACAGAACGATTACCGATTACCTGGACTGTAGCACAGCCCCAATCACATACACATACAATAACTAGCATATGATTCATATCCTTCATCCATATGGACAATCATGAAGTATAACTTAAATGTAAACAGTACATACAGGAAATCATACACACATGTAACATGATTCAATTAAACACATAAGCCATGGAGGAAATCATACACTTATTTAGCATGGATAACCTATGTTACATGATTCATGAAGGGAATCATACACATCATTGATGTAGTTGAGAATCATATCTCAACCCGCATATAGGTACATCTTACTAACTCCTAACTCATTCAGACACTTTTACATACACTTAGTCTACACATTACATCATACATATTATGTATCCATTAGCATACGTATTAGGGCAAATCCTTTCGTCAAAGGGGTATCGCCCATACAACAATAATATATCCATGACAATTAGTCATGGTGAGCATGAAAGCAAATTCCATACTCATTCAATCATTTTCACTAACACTTAGGCTACGCATACTAACTACATATCGTATGTTGATATATCATGTATTTGACTAAATCCTTTCACTAGGGAGTTGCCCCATATATCACTTGCATATACTCACGACGGATAATCATAGCATACATGAATCCGGGTTTCGTATTCATTTAAACATTTTCACAAACACGTGAGCTATACACTTTAACATATACGGCGTATATTGGCCGTGGCGTGATTTAGGACAAGTCCTTTCGCTAAGGAGTTGTCACACATGCAACAAGCATATATACACGGCAAATAATCATGTTGAACACAAATCTAAATTTTGTACATATACGATATTTTCCACAAATACGAGGAATATAGTATATTCAACATAATCAACGTATAACTGAAAAATGAAACGGACGGCACTTTATACATGTGAAATAGCATCCTAAGAAAGAATAAATCATTACTTAACATTGAAAGTCTTGGAAACCGTAACCTAAACGCATATAGTCCGCACCTTAAACCAGAAAATGCGAAACGGAGTTGATTTAGACGATAAGTCTTCGTCAATGGAGGATTGACAACCTATGGCAAGAAATAGATTAGCTATAGCTTCACTACAGCTATTCTAAGCTCCAAAACAGGTTAGGGTTAGGATTTCTTACCTAAGAACAGAGTTGGAGTCATCGGAGGAACGATACGGTAGTGGTATTGAAGCACGTGGAGCAGCAAGGAAGAATCTCAGGAGAAAAGCCCAACTTCTCTCCCACTTTCTCTCTCTTTTCTCTGCTAGGGTTTTCCCCAAATTCGTATGGGAGGAGACAGTGAGGGCTAAAGGCCTTTTTATAAGCCCAAAAATGATAGAAATAGACTTAGGGCCAAGGTATACTTAAGTTATAACCAAATCGGGTTTGTTCCAATCCAACGGAGCATTTCTGGAGGTCCTGTTATCAAATGCGGTCGGACTTAAGCTCACTAATATCAGATCTTTAGTCAGTTAAGTTTTTAGTTCGATCGGATTTCCAGATCGTCCGTGGCGGACCAATTTCAATTCAACGGTTACCAAACTCCGATCAAGGCCACAAGTCCTTGGACATGTAAGGGCAAATTTTCCTGATCCGAGGGTGAAATTTGGTCGACTTCTGACGGTTAGAACGCTTAAAAATAATGTGCAAGTGAAACGATCCTGATTCTAATTTATTTTCTCAAAATCTTCCTTTTCTCACTCTCTTTACTCCGGATGCAAAGAAATGGTCTCAGGACATCGGTTGGGTTTGATTTTTGAAACGATAGCCAAGTCCAACTAGGCGGTCATAATGGTCTAAGTTCATCGCTATCGGACTTTCGACGTGCGGTCCAGGTCCGATACGGAGTTTTCGAATGCTCCCGTGAGCAATTGGGTTTAAAGATTGATCCTAGATTTCAGGGTAACGTAGTATTAGCAATTCTAGAGGTTTTGGGTCTTACAGATCGTATTTAAAGTGGTTGGTGCTAATTTTTAGGAAAGCTAGTGTAGCGCTAGTTAATACACGTTAAATTTCTAAGGAATTAGGTTCTAAATGATTTCTCTGGCTTTGGAATCGAGTTTTAAGAGGTTACCAAGGTGTTATGGTTGACCCATTGTCTAAGGACGCCTAACTCCAGATTGGCAAAAATTTGGGGTGTTACACTTTATTAATAGATTAGATGTAAAATAAGCATTTTGGTGGACCATGTGCTTGGGACCCACCACTGATGTATGTTGTATCCACGATGTCCATTCACCACCTGGACGGATGGAGTCCCCACGCCGTCATTTCATGAGGCCCATCATGATACTTAGGTTACATCCAAAGTCGTCCAACCATTTTTTATTTTTTTATTTTTGATCATTTTGAGGCTTGAGACTAGACATAAGGCAAATCTAGTTGTTTAGTGGCCCATTTATATTCATAGGGCCCATTGTTGTAGCTCATTTAATGTACATATGGCCCATGTGATTAGGCCCATCTTGATTTATTGGTAGTCGTCAATTAAGACCCACCACGGTATGTGTAAGGCCCAATCTAACTCGGCCCATTCGGTCGGCCCATATGACTCAACCCATTTGATTAGCCCATTTGACTAGGTCCGATTGATTACATGAGGCCCATATGACTTGACCCATTTGAATCGGCCCACCTGATTGGCCCACTGGATTGGCCCATTTAACATATATGAGGCCCATTCCTATGCGATATCCCGCCATGATTTATATTATGATATTCAAGGTAAGTCGTGCCTTGAGAGCAATGATGGTTTGATGTCCACATTGTAAGGATGATGTTGGTTCAAAGTCTGCATTGTTACTCTCCCTAAGGTCCACTAATAGGCCCATATTTGTAGTCGATAGGCATTTTAGGCCCATCTTCATTTTCAGCAGAGCCCATTATCATATTATAAGTTTAGTGTCGCCCCATGATTCATGATCATATGCATCATATGTATGCTTGAGATGAGGAGTGACTGATCATAGCATATGCCTTTGGGTAGACTGTTTATGGGCTCCCTAATAAGCGGAGTTACCCTACATGAGCGCGTGCTTCACGCAGGATGGTTGCATGACTGATAGTGTGATACATGCACTTGCATTTATGTGATTGTGATATGCCCTAGCGACATCAGGGCCATAACCCCACAGACACACCGTGGGTGGCTAGTTGAATACTGAAAACTTTGTTCTGAGCAATTGGGGCACCATAGATGTCCCTAGTTGAAAGTCCCTGAACCCGATAGTACTAGAGGATGACTCAAATGTCGAGATCGAGTGGATATATGAACGCATGAGGGCCGAATACCAGGAGGCTGCGTCTCCCACTATGTCATGGTCGGTTAGATAGAGGTGTGGCCTTACTTGCCCTAAAGAAGGGGGCAATATTAGGCTAAATTTGATCAGCTCGTGAATGGGTCCGCTATTGACGTGCCGGATAGGTATTGACAGACTATTGGCTAGGCGGATAGTGAGGTTTCTTACGCTTACTTAGACTGTGCGGCTAGGAGAGCGGCAATGCCATTTGGAGTTTACTAAACCCCGGTGATTATCCAGAATGAGAACTGTATTGATATTGATGAGCTATATGTGAATTTAGAATGCTTGAGCTGCATCTCGCATTGCATGGTCTTGATATGCCCGATAACATTCATATCTTACACAGCATAGCCTTAGTACGACTGATTGCATTCATGTATGCATCAGCATGATTCTGTATTACTCTGACCTTGCATTCTGAGCACAAATCTTATGGCTTTCTTGTGGTTATTGTTCATGAGTTATGCTTATGGCTATGCTCATTACAAATTAAATCGATGATTAGAAATCCTCCTTATAGCATCTCAGGATCGGAACCTGGTTTATGATGCTGGGAGCCGAGAATGGAGTATTATGGAGGCTGTCGGAGCTGGATTCGGCGATAGAAAATTTTGTGAGCCTAGTTTCTGAGTTTGGGGCATGACATTGAATTTTCCCCCTGTTCAGCAAGTAACCACTATAGGTATTTTTAACATCAACACCAGATCCCCCTTTTTGAAAGAGCAATATTTAACTCGTCCATCAAAGGCGGCCGATACCCTTGCCTGATACGATTGCAATCGTTGCCGGGCTGCAAGGCATTCTTCGTCAAGTAAATCCAACTCTTTTAGCCTTATTTTTGCATTTTCCTCATCTGTAATAGATTGATGTACCGCTATTCTCAATGATGTCACTTGCATTTCAATTGGGATCACTGCTTCCACGCCATAAAGTAGTGAATACGGTGTTGCTCCCGTCACTGTTCGGTGAGTAGTCCTGTATGCCCATAATGCTTCTTGTAATCTTTTGTCCCAATCACGTTTGTTCCCCGTAACTATTTTCTTCAGTATTTTGATTATAGTTTTATTGAACTCCTTTGTTAATCCATTAGCAGGTGGATAGTAAGGTGTTGAAAATACATTATGAATACTGAATTTCTGGCATAACTTTTCCATGCCTCTATTTTTTAAGGGAGTGCTGTTATCTGTAACAATCTTCTTTGAAATACCATGGCAGTATATTATCGCATGTTGGATGAAATTAACCACATCCTTCTCTTTGACACCATGTAATGCCACTGCTTCTATCCATTTGGTGAAATAGTCTGTCGCTGCCAATATATATTGTTTTCCTCTGGACGAAAGCGGATTTAAAGGACCGATGACATTAAGTCCCCAAGCCGAGAAGGGCCAAGAAGTAATCGACTGATGAAGATCCTCTAGAGAAACGTGTATAACGTCTCCGTGAATTTGACATTCATGACACCGCTTCACATGATCTATTACATCTCGGAACATTGTAGGCCAATAATACCTCATTCAATATATTCTATGGAATAGATTTCGGCCAGCCTGATGTGCCCTGCATTCTCCTGAGTGTGCTTCACGCAATTTCTGTCCTGCCTCTTGTTTATCTAAGCAACGTAGCAGCATTCCGTTGTAGAATTTTTTATATAATGCCTCGCCACATATGATGAATTTGCTTGACCTCTGTCGAATTTGCTTCTTTTGCATTAGATCTTCTGGTGAAATATCATATTTGAGATAGTCGATGAAAGGTTAGTGCCAATCATCTGTTGTCACTTCTAAACATGACACAGGAAGCGTTTCCATGGTTTCGTTGATGACCTCTGGAGATGGTAAAAAAATTCTTTCTTATATAGTTACTTGGAGACAACTTCAATTTGGGCAAGATAAAGCCGCTGCCAAGCAGGCCAAAGCGTCCGTTCTTACATTTTCAGATCACGGTACATGCTTAATTTTAACATAATAGAATTGCTCTAGCAACTGTTGAGCTTTCAGTCAATATGGCAAAAGCTCGTGCTTTCTTACTTCAATGTCAGCCGTTAATTGATTTATAATCGATTTAGAATCCCTGAAGATATGCAATATTTTTATCTCTATTTCTTGAGCCATTTCCATTCCAATAATGAGGGCCCTGTACTCAGCCTCATTATTTGTATACATAGTACCCAACGTAAAGGAGTAAGGTAACAAATCGCCTTGAGGGGTAGTGAATATAACTCCTACCCCCACTCCTAATGCTTGAGCAGCACCGTCAAAATACATTTGCCACAAGTTTTGTGACTCAACCACCATAACTTGTTCATCTGGAAAGTCATCAGTGATGGCTTCACATTCGGCTACAGGGTGCGCTGCAAGGAAGTCCGCTACTACTTGTCCTTTTACCACTCTCACTAGCTCATACTTAATAGTATATTCTGAAAGTAACAACATCCATTTGGCCAATCTTCTCGAAAATATCGACCTCGTCATCATAAATTTTATTGGGTCTGTTCTCAAGATCAGTGTTATGTCATGTGAGAGACAATAATGTCTCAACTTCTGAATTGTAAATATTAACGCTAAGCATTCCTTCTCGATTGGAAAGTAATTATACTCTGTTCCCATTAGGGTTCAGCTTAAATAATAATGGGCAGTCTCTTTCCCAAAATCATGTACTTATGCCAACAAGGCGCCCAAAGAATTCTCAGATGCAGATATATACAAAATTAATGGCTTCCCTTTTATTGGGGCTGTCAGTACCGATGGCCTTTTCAACAATTCCTTTATTGAGTTAAATGCCTTCTGGAAAGCTTGATCCCAAACAAATTCTATTCCTTTCTTCATCAAATGGGAAAATGGCTAGCATCTCCCTACCAAATTTGAAATAAAACGAGGGATATATGCCAATTTTCCTTATAAAATTTTTAATTCTTTTAGCATCTTCGATGGCGACATATTTTAAATAGCTCAGACTTTCCCTGGATCAATCTCAATACCCCTGTCCCAGACAACAAAACTGAGAAATTTACCCAAGGATACTCCAAACGCACATTTAGTAGGGTTCATCTTTAGCTACTTCTTTCTGAGTTGAGGGAAAACCAACGCTAGATGCTCTCGATGTTCCTGATGACTTTCTGACTGGACTACTAAATCATCAACATAACACTCAACATGCTTGTGCATCATGTCCTACAAAATATTTTGCATCGCTAGCTGATATGTTACCCCGACATTTTAAAGACCAAACGGCATGACTTTATAATAATAAATCCCCAATGATGTTCTGAATGCAGTTGCTTCTTCATCCTCAGGCGCCATCCTTAATTGATTATACCCTGCATAGCTGTCCATAAAAGACATGATAGCGTACTGAGTTGTACTATCAATTAATAGTTCAGTAATCGGGAGAGGAAAATTATCTTTCAAACATGCTTCATTTAGATCCCCGAAGTCAATGCATACTCTGACTTATCCATTCTTCTTCTTCATAGGAACGATGTTCGATATCCACTTGGGATATTTGACCTCTCTGATAAATCCAACCTTTATCAACTTGTTAACTTCCTCTTCTATTAGAGGGACTAGATCTGGATGAAATCGCCTTTGTGCTTGTTAAACTAGCTTCTTCTCCTTAGAAATATTTAATCGGTGCAACGCTATTGAAGGTTCCAAAACTGACATCTCTGCATATGTCCAAGCGAAGACGTCTTTATTTTTTTTAAGAAGGCAAATATATTTTTCAGCCCCTTGTTCAGGAATTCTGGCACTGATGAATGTATTCCTTGGCTCTTCCTTTGTCCCCAAATTTATTTCTCACAAACTATCTATTGTTGGCTGCCCCCCATCTTCTAACTACTTTGGAACCGTTTTAGGATGCTCAATTGTTTCAGGATTTTCTTCCAATAGTTATGCAGTTGTTACCACATTCACTGATAACCCTGCCCCTAGAGTCGTTAAAGCCTCATGGAGACTCCTAAACTCCTCCATCAGTGCTCCTTGTGTTTTTGTCATCGCATTCATGCGATCCTCTATATTCAGCATACTTTCCTGATTTGTCCCAGCCATGTGTATTGTAGCCTCATCTCTTCTTGAAAAAGCTATAGTTGGGGTGGGAGAAGAGAGTGTTGATGTAATAGGATTTACAAAGATAGGAGAAGATGGGGTTTCACTTGGCCTCCCTTTCTGCTCTTTCGTCCATTTGACCCTTGGGGCGACTAAAGCCGAAAAGTCGCGTGATGCCAACTGAGGAATTGTTCACTCAGGGTATATCTCAGGAGGAGCGAGTTCAGGATGTTTCCTAGCTGCGTTGCGAGTTATAGGCCCTTTGACTCTTGGTGAAGGCCAATTCACTCAGGAGTTTTTTTTGTTCTACACCCTTATCCTGCGAGATGTTACGACAGTCTAGCCCTTATCTCCTTCCAATGGTTGGGGCGAAGCAGATACAACCCCAGCAGTCACTTGAATCATATTATTTCTGCTTGTAGGAATCTGAGTCACAGATTCAAGAGGTTGGTCCGGCATGTATTCTATCATAAATCCTTCCGAGGTGAAACAAAAGTTCATTGTTCTTTGAGGGATTTCCATTAGCTATAACTTGTGGTTGAATTTAGAAACCTTTAATTACAACACGCAATTATAATTAGTATTGGGAAAGGAAACAATATATCTTAGAGATGAAGGGGGAAGTGCCCACTGAGAGTCGCCATTTTGGCAACGGACGAAGCCAAACTACAATGAGAATTCTATCATACTCTCGATGTTGTTATCAAAATAAAATAAAATCCCCAGTAGAGTCGCCATTTTGTTTCGAACAAGAAACAAATGCATCTGATGTGGGGAGATTGCTTTATTCAAATATAATAAAGAGAATACATAGAACAATCATTGTATTATTAATTCTGAGTTCATATACATCCCTTCAATGTCCCTTGATTCTAAGATAAATCATTTGACACAGATGAATTGTAATTATAAAAGATTATATGTTAAATCTTAAATCTGATAGCCTTTCAGCAACTATTTTGATCATCTCCTAGTACTTAGGAGGAATATCGATTTGATTGACTAATCTCTCTTCTGAACTTGTCCAAAGGAGAGAACTTGAAGTGGTGAAGCTTTAAACTTGAATGCTTGCAACGATTTCAATAGCATTACAGTTTCCATATCACGCAACCGTTTTGCTTCTTGTGCGGTCAGCGCAACTGGCTGAAGAGATTGTGCGATCCGCACAACACCATACGAAGGCTACGAGATCCGTGCAACCAATCCTTAGTTCCGCTCCTCACCTTCAGTCTTCTTCCAGAATTCTCTATCTGTCCGAATGAGAGGGGAAACGGGGTATTTGTAGACTTCCCACATGTGCCAACCCTTGATCTTCATGCCATTTAAAATGTTTTCTGCTCTCGATTGCGCTATCGATGGAATGAAGAATCTCGTTGCACGACCCGCACAAGGATTATGTCTACTTCTGTCTTCAATAAACTGTTTGCGCTACCCGCGCAACTACTATAACTTGTTGTGCGATCTGCGCAACTACCTGTTGTTACGCAACCCATGCAACCACTAAATAAATTTAATCCTTTCTTTCTCTCTCACTCCTTATTTGATTTTTGATCTCCATTCTTTCTTGATGATGATGATTTTTTATGCTACAACACCCATTCATGTTTCGTGTGATAATATGAACAACATTTAATCATCATTATTTATGTTGCATAAGTGATGTGTTGAAACTCGGAAGTTGAGCTTCTGCTCAACTCCCGATTTTTGAGGCGTTATGCTTGCGCACCGATGCAATACCCAGGTCAGGAGTTGTGGGCACGGGTATATTTTGAGAAAATACCACGTGTTGCGAATCCTGAGAGAATCTTTACCCAATCTTTCACATCAATCAATTAAGTACAAGCAAGTACTCAACCCATACCTAGCCCATCCCCCTCTTACACAAGCCATCCACAAAGTGAACCCTCTCTCTCCACCCATCCCTTTCTTAGACCACACCATCCCTCTCTCCCATCCATCTCATCCCTTTCATCCCATCACCTTCTCTCTCCCTCTCATTCTCTCTACCATTCTAAGCAACTAAAAGAGAAAATCCTAAGGAGAGAAAAGATCAAGGCCCACTTCCTACCCTCACATCTCACCATCCAACCCTTCAATTTTCATCATCCTACATTAAAGAGAGAGCTTAGGAGACAAGGATTCCAATGAGCTAAAGAAAAGAAACATCGGTTGGTGTTTATAGGATTATTTGTGATGTTTGATGATGGGCCAAGTGGGGCCTACCGATTGATGATATGGATCTCACTTTGGACCTTAGGTGTGGTCGATGGCCCGCCATGATCTATATATTCATCCCATGATGGGGCCATTCTCCATGGATCCATCATGATGTTTATTTTCCTATTGCTTAAAGGTCATCTAAACCATGCATTTTTGGTGGAAAAGGGATCTCCACCGTTGATTTTGATTGGTGGGCCCACATGTAATGGGACCCACTTAATATATGTTTTGTAATGCATGGAAGTGAGGGCTCATAGTGGCGGAGCCCTCCATCGCACGTCTTTCTCTTTCTCTCTCTCTCTCTCTCTCTCTCTCTCTCTCTCTCTCTCTCCCCTATTTGTGGCCCACCATGATATGTGTTATATCCTAAGCATCCATCTGCTAGACCACCAGCTATATAGCTGTTTTATTGACATCAGTAAGTTCTGAGGGTCTAATCATGGGATATGTGTTATATCCACACCGTCCATCCCTAGACGGGATTTGGGTGGCTACCTTGATGATATGTTGTATGTCCACCATCCACACGTGGACGTGTGGACCCCACCATGATGTATAGTAGTATCTGCACTGTCCATCCAACTCCCATGCCATGGGCCTAGGAATAAAGCAGATTCATATCTCTGGTGGGCCACGCACATGGACCCACCCATGATGTATACATTGTGTCCTCACCATCCAGTACTTTGGACAGTGGGACCACCTACCACATGTGTGGGGGACCACCATGATATATGTGATTTTCCACGCCGTCCAATCCCCTGGACACGGTACGTGGACCCTACAATGAGGTATATGTTATGTCCATACTACCTATCCTTTGGCAGTCGTGTGGGGCCCACCTCACACGTACTACACATGTGGGATGGGACCCACCTTAATGTATGTATTGCATATCAGCACCATCCATCTGGACGGGCTATGTGGGGCTCACCTAGATGTATGTATGTTGTATCTATACCATCCATAATATGGACAGTGGACACCCACCTGCTAACAGACTGTCCAGATCAGTGGGACCCACATGACATATGTGTTGTATACACACCGTCCATCCTAGTGGCCCACATGATGCATCTATTTTATCCCTGCCATCTAAGGGCCCCACATAATGTAAGGGTTTTATTCCAACCGTCCGTCAATGGCCCCACATGATGTACATGTTATATATCACACCGTCCGTCCATGACCCACCATGGTGTACGTGTTATATTCATCACCATCCACACGTACGGACGGTGGGATCACCTAATGTGTTTATTCTATCCACACCATCCACGTGGGACAGTGGGCTATGCGGTATGTGTTGTATATCCACACCGTCTAACAGGGATGGTGGAACATACCACGATGTTCATGTTTCATCCATGTTACCGTCTATTTGTTGTACGTACGGGGTCCACCTGTTGTACATGCAAGGCCCAACTATTATACGTGTAGGATGCACCGTGATGTTTATTATTATCTAGACCATCCATCAGTTGGAAGCCCAGTTGGCCCCAGTGATGGGGCCCATTGCGATGTATATGAGGCCCAAGTGATGGGGCCTATTGTGAAGTATATGAGGCCCATGGGATGTGGCCCAATACAATGTATATGGAGCCTTTGAATGAGGCCCATAGTGATATATTTGTGGCCCATCTAGAGAAGCCTAATGAGATGTATATATGACCCATATGATGAGGCCCAATGTAATGTACGAGAGGCCCATGTGATGAGGCCTGATGCGATGTATATGTGGCCCATATGATGAGGCCCAATATGATGTATATTATCCCCTTGAGTGAGTCCATGGGCCCAACTATATGTTCGGCTCAATGTGGGCCACTCCTTGAGAGTAATGTTAGTTAAACATCCACATTGATGGGCAATGATGGTTAAATGTCCACATCGTGTGACCTTCCCTTAGCCTTTGTTAGGCCCATTCTCATCCTTCTCTAAGTGGGTTGACCTTGATCATTGGGCCCCATTGATAATTGCATGATTCATCTATTCTTATTAGGCTAACCCAAAATATTAAGCCCCCATTGGTTTCTAGTAGGGTTATTTTTAATCTTGGAGTTATCTAAGACTTATTTGGCCCCCCTAAGGCATCTAGCAGGCCATATGATAGTATAATGAAGGAAGCCCGTTCAGGATCCTTAGGACCATAGGTAGGCCACCTAGGCCTAACCTTGATATAAGGAGAGTTCATCATCTTCATAAATGGAAGGATCCATGCTATTAGATTTGGTATATCCACAGTTGAGGATCAACTCTCATGTTATGGGTCTGTTGTCCATCTATGGACCCCGCCTTGTGTATAGTCCGATTATCGATGCTGACTATGAATACGTGTTAGTATAACATTATGATACAAGCCATTAAGATGGTATGAGGCCCATTGTGATTGTATTAGGCTCATTCTCATTTCCCTTAGTGGGCTAACCCAAATTGACGAGCCCTTATTATTGTTAGTATGATCCATCTCACCTTATTGGGTTATCCCAATTCTTTGGGTCCCCATTTATGCTAGTAGAAGTACCCAAACCTAAACGCTCACTCTTAGGCCCGTGAGTAGGCCATCTAGACCCATCCTTGTTATAAGGAGGATACATCATCACCTCTAGCTATAAGTAGAAGAATCTGTAGTATTAGATTTGGTATTTCCATTGTTGAGGACTGATCCTCATGTTATGGATTCGATCTGTTGTCCTTCTATGGACCCCGCCATATATGGGCTGATTATTAATTATGACTATGTTAGTATACGCACCAAGTATGTGTTAGTATAACATTATGATTGTATAAGGTCATTGCAAGGTTAATTGTTATCTGAGGCCCATTGTGAGACCCGTTATGATTATATGAGGCCTATTATGATTATATGAGACCCATTATGATTGTATGAGACTCATTATGATAGTATGAGATTCATTGTGATGATACGAGGCCCGTTGTGATTGTATGCGGCTCATTGTGATTGTATGAGGCTCATTGTGATTGTATGAGCCCCAATTGTGTTATAAGAGGCACATCATACGTGTAAGGACCATTATATGTGTGAGGCCCATTGTATGTGTGAGGCCCACAATGTGTAGGTGATTATTGCACACCACCCATTCACCTATATGGGTCATGGGCCATCTTATACAGGCCCACTATGATATATGTGATTATAATCATGCTTGGTATACTTCATGATATATGCCCATATGCATTATCTGCATGCTTATTATAAGGAGTGATTGAGCACAACATGCGCCATTGAGCTGATTGTTTATAACACTCCCTGAGAGACAGAGTTGCCCCACGTGAGCACATGGTACGTGCAGGTTTAATGCATGACTAGATGGTACGACTCATGCATCTTACATTTTTATATGACCACCATATGCCCTAGCGACATAAGAGTCATGACCTCCACAGGCATGTCATGGATGGTCAGATGGGATACCAAAAATGTTTAGTTCTAGTAAACGGGCACGATAGATGTCCTTGGGTGAAAATCATTAAACCTCTAAGGCCAGGGGACGCCCCAACATCTAGATCGAGTAGATATATATGAGTGCATAAGGGTCGTATACCAGTAGGCCGCGTCTCCCACTATGTTGTGGTCAGTTGGGAGGGAGTGTGGCCTTACCCACCTGAGGGAGTAGGCAATGTTAGGCTGAGTCTGACCAGCTCATGAATGGGTCCGCTATCGATGAGTCAGGCTGATATTGGTAGGCAGATAGTGAGGTCTCTTCCACTTACCTAGTTGTGAGCCTAATGGGGAGACAAGCTGGTGTAGAGTGAACTAAACCCTGATGATGATCCCAGAGATGTAAGGTACTGATATGTGGACTTATTGAGCAGGAGTTGCATACTCAACATCTTACTCATTCATTCATTTATTCATTCACCATCCACTCAGACTGGTGGTGCGCAACTAATTTATTGTGTGTACCTTCGTAATGTCTAGGATTTCGGTTAAGGTGTGCAACCAACCTTAGATCAGGAGTTTACCACATTGAGTCTGGCTAGCTAAATTTAGGTATGGGACTAGTTTGGATAGAAGTCCCTTATAATGGACCTCATAGCATGCAATAACACGTACTATTAACCTGACTTTACACTCCAGTTTGGTCATTTCTTTCGCTCCGTATATTGCATTGCATCCTCAACACATAACATTTTGTTTACTATACTTCTGTATTACATAACCTGAATAAGGTTGATCGTATTATGGGCTCATCAAGATCTGCATATTGCATTACATCCACGGCATTTGACATTTGGGTTGCTATGTTTCTGCATTATATGGCCTAGATGAGGTTAATGATATTCGTGGCTCTTTAGAATTACATATTGTATTGCATCCTCGATATCTGATATTTGGCTTATTATGACTCCACATTGCATAGTCGATCTGCATTGCATACTATGATAATGGATGACTTATAGCCTTATAAGCATGTTTCTGCATCGCTCTGATATTACATACTTAGCACTTACCTTGCGCACACACTTACATCACCCTCTAAGATTTCTATAAGCTTATGCATGATAGATGCATGCAGGTGGCATTAAGTCGTAGTAACGTCAATCTTGGACCGTGTAGCTATCTTCTAAAGCTTTAATTCTTGATATATGTATTTGCCCTTCAGCATTGTAATTAACTGTTTATATTAGTGGATATATGATGATGATGTTACCTTTGTGATTTGGGTAAACTTTTGTTTATGCTCATTTATACAAAAAATACACTAAAATCCTCCTTGTAGTATCTCAGGATTAGACTCTGGCATATCGGCACCGGATTCGGCGATCGAGAATTTTGTGAGCCCAATTTTTAAGTTTAGAGCGTGACAGGAATGCCTTAATCATAGCTCATATTTATGTGGATGACAGTCTTTGGATCCACTTATGAAGATGTTGCTCATGAATTTGCTGAATTAATGAAATCAGAATTTGAAATGAGCATGGTTGGTGAGCTCTACTTCTTTCTGGGGCTACATGTGAAACAAATGCAAAATGAGATTTTTGTATGCCAGTCCAAGCATACAAATGAATTGGTAAAAAGATTTGGACTTGAATCTAGTCGTACCCATCATACTCCCATGGGCACCACTCTCAAACTCTCCAAAGATACAAATGGTAAGAGTGTGGATCAACACTTGTACTGCAATGTGAAAGGGAGCTTGCTATACTTAACATAGGTGCATGCGCGAAATTTTAGGCCGATCCTAAGGAATCACACTTATCTTGATTAAAAGAATTATTAAATATGTGGCTAGGACTACCGATTTTGGCTTAAGGTACCGGTTTAACACATCTACCATCATTGTCGAGTATTCATATGCCAATTAGGTTGGAAATATTGATGACCGCAAATCAACTAGTGGTGGTTGGTTTTTCATTAGCAATTGTCTTGTATCTTGGCACAGTTAGAAATAAAATTCAATATCTTTGTCTACCATTAAGGCTGAATACATTGCAGCCTAGAGTTGTTGCATACAACTTCTTTGGATGAAGCAAATGTTGCTGGATTATGGCATTAAACAAACCACAATGACATTATTTTATGAAAGTGCCCTTGTTTGTTAATATACATGAGTGTTGAGTCTGTCAGTCAAGTGAGCCCTATGATGAAGACATCAAGACCAAGACTCTTCAAAGATGAAGGCTCATGATAATGCTTAATAGGTAATCTATAGCATCATCAACCCACAACAAACCCTGACAGGTTTATGTCCCCATTAAAAACCCGACTTACCCTAAAACTTTTATTTCAAAATCATCTTCTGGTTAAGTTGGAGTTAAATTGCACCTTGAGTATTGTTGGATGAAAGAAACTAAATAAAAAAATCACGTGTTCCTGTCGAGTGCATGGAACTGCAATCGAGGACATCTTCGATGCCATAGAACACCGTTCGATTACATCAAATATACATCCATACTATCCAACAACAAAATGAAGGAAACGCTAGAATTCTCGATTGCTTGAATGTTGTTTAATAGCATCAAAACCTATGTTTTCATGACATCGAATGCTATTCAATTGCATCGACCTTGGACTTGCTTCTTCTAAAATCCAAAATACTCTAAGTGCACCTTGATGCAACCAAACCCTTTTCGATGGCATCGAGAGTAAGTTATCAATGACATCGAAGTCTAATCGATGGCATCAAAAATAACTTAGTTTTGTCCAGCAAGTTTTTTGAAGAAAAATCTATTTTCCTCGAGTCCATCGAAATTCAAAATTTGATGGCTCGAAGGTATGATCGATGAAATCAAACAAAGGATAAAACTATCTAGCAACCTTTGTGTATTTTGCAAAGAAATCTTGATGGCATCGAGTGGTCCCTCGAGGGCATCGAAGTGCATGTCGATGACCTCAAAGGATTCTCGATGAGAATGATTAGATTCTGACCTACACCTATTTAAAAATCAAGTGTAAGAAGTTGATGCAATCAAAGAAGGATCAAAGGAATCAAAATTTAAATTTCATGACATTGAATACCCTTCGATGGCATTAACAATGTCATATTTCTACCCATTTTTTTATCGTTGGGATTTAACTTTATAAATATACTAGTGTTACTTCTTATAAAATGAGCTAAATTTTAAGTGAGTTTGAGAGAATTGTTCCTAAGAGATTATACCCTCTTCCTCATTCCCTCTTTCCCATTAGAGTTCATCATTCAATCTTGGCATAAGTATTAACTCATCATCTTATATGCTTAGATTGAATTATGAACTATGACATTCATTAAGTTTCCAACTAACCTTTTTGTAGGATAATCATAGTATTAGAACTCTTGAATACATAACCCATGGGAACCTTCTCTTATGTGTATTTAAGATCACATCATATAAATAGAGAAGAACAAAACGCTAAACCTCATAACCTTATAGCATTCATCAAAGCATCAAAAATGATTGCGGTTCAAGGGAGTTGAAGACTCTTTGTCATCATTGAAGATCTTCACATCGTGCAAAAAAGGGGCTCACTCACTTATTTGTAAGTATATAAAGTTCGTCGAGTCTGAAGCCCTATCCTTGTGTAGGATTGGGATTCAGAGTTTGAGTGACAAACTTGCCAAGACCTCTTTGTAGGCCTTCGATAGGAGAATATGTGGTCCTTGTGTAGGACCAGTTACCTTGTATAGACTTGAGTTGCCTTGTGTAGGCTTGGATAGCCTTGGGTAGGCTTCCAATTGTGTCTTTGGGTAGGACTTGTCGCCTTGAGTAGGCCCTTAAGGGAACCTTGTGTAGGTCCCTTAGTTAACCTTGTATAGGTTGTGAAGGTTCATGGTTAACCTAATTTAGAACCATTGGATAGTGAAATACAGTACACTCTAGGAGAGAGTACGTCCACCAGGAGTGGAATAGGTAAGTAGCCAAATCACTATATGTGATTATGTTTGGGATTGCTTATTATGCATTATTTTAATTATGCATATGATTATCAAATGTCTTTTATGTTGCATGATTTGGTTAATGTATAAGTACTGATAAAGATCGCATCCCACACACTATCCTTAATAAGTTTGTTCGTCATCTATAAATCTTGTATAAGCATATGTGAATTGGATCCTCTATTGGCTTGGAAGCCATAGAGTTACTTTACCTTACTCTTTTGATTAAAGATAGGCATTGTTTATTCATAGTAGAAAATAATTTTGAAAAAGTCCTATTCACCCCCCTTTAAGACATTTGGACATACTTCATACTTCAATAATAGCAGTTCTACTGCAATTTCAATTGGTATTAGAGTGGGTTCCTCTTGAAAGGTTTAACAACATAGACAGAGATCCTTAAATTGAAGTAAGAATTATGGCCAAAGGATAGGGAACATTAGTCTCTCATCCTCCTATTTTCAATGGCTCAAAATATGCTTTGTAATGTCTCAGAAAAATCAATATAAGGACTCGAGTACCACCTCAGGCAGAACCACCTAAGGACCGTATCATGTCGTAATTTAGGCAGAATTTACTTAAGTACTAAATTAAATAATCGGTGGATTAAAATTGGGCCACCATTTTCACAAATGAGAAAGCCTAAAATTAGTAATACCACTGACTCAACGTCACTTAAAGATCTAGGAGAAATCCTAAGAGCCTGTCGCTCTCGGGTGTACATTGAAACCCCGTATTGGACCTACACCACACGTCAAGGGTCCTATGACCACGAAAATATCAGACTATGTCTGTCCCACTAAGCTTGGCAACCATCATGGGAATTAAGCCCAGATGATCTCCAGAAACATACAATTTGAGCACCGAGTGAAGTGCATGAGAAACGCGAATATCTTTAGAAAATGAAATGAAACTTAATTGAATTGGACCGTTCACTCTCATGCAAAATTGAGGATTTCAGACCGTCAGTTTTTTACCAAACTTTGCCCATGGGAAAAGGAAATTTCCCTGCACATATTCATATAATTATGGCTCTGATTGAGTAAGTATGACCATTGATCTGATACAGACTCTTTATGGTCGATCTCCTCATCCGATCGTGCCGAAATTGTGTCTTGACATAGATCCATTATCAGAGAACAAACCCTATGACGTAGGTAGGTAGTGGGCCTCCCTATTAGCCCCATTTGTCAAAAATAGTCAACCAAAGGGTATAAACCATGTACATGGTGGCCATGAGGCCATTTGCATCACTTTTGAGCTTATAAATAGCCCTTATTTCACCCCACCTCTCTCATATACGAATTTCACCAAACCTTAAGGGAGAGAGGAGAGAAAAGAAGGGAAAAGAGGAAAGACAGAAGAAGGTTTTTAGGAGATTGCTGCAGTAATCCTCTCCCACTATTCCATGCACCAAATTGCCTCTCCATTGCACTACTGAATCTCTTTCAGTTACAATTTTGGGTAAGAAAACCTAACCCTAATGTCGTTGTAGAGATCCAGGTTGATTGTTCATCAAACTAGCTACCTATTTCATCATTTAGGTGCCCGACGTTCTTTTTTGGCAACGTAGAGTTTGAACTAAGTCCGAATCAAGTATTCTGACAAAAGGTATGGACTATAAACGCTTAAGTTATGGTTATCAATGCTTTCAATGTCAGCTAATGATTTATGTCTGACTTAATTGTTGTTGTGTTGTCTTAGATACGCTGATTTTTATATGAAATGTACATATGGACTGTGATAAGTAAAAGATGTACTCCATGTGTTTATTGAAATGTTTGAATGAGCATTTGAATATGAATTATGCTTGCCATAATTATTGATCTAGGATTAATCATTGTCATATGCATATTAATCTCTCTGTATAAGGAATTACTAAAATATATGCTGTAACTAACCTATTTATGTATTTGGGGAAGTGTAGTCCAAGTGTTTGATGAATTGTCTGAATGAGAAATTGTTGATGATTTGTATTTATTACAAGTATTAAGATAGGATTCTTAATTACCTTATACATATGTGTAGTTTCTTTCATGTAACCATATTTTCCCCTACGTAATTTATGAATAAAATGCAAGTGTTTAGTAACATGATAAATGTGTTTGATGAAATGCTCAAATGAGGAATTTAGTTAGATTATTTGTTAAATGCTGAAATAATTATCACATGTGTTTATTTACTGCATCTGAGTAAGAATGGAACTACAACGTAGCCTAGGCAATCGGTAACAGTCCTTGTTCGGGTGACCGAATTAGTCTTACCACATTAGGTGTACTCGATGAATCCGAGTCACACGACGATTGTCGACAGTGTTTAGGCCATAAGGAGCACTTATGCGCTCCATGTCGAGTAAGTCAACGTGTGCCCGTACCAATCGAGCTTTCCTAATAACCCAATTGGCCTATTGTGTGTTTACCATGTATGGACACTACTGCTTATATATAAGGTACCCCTCACCAATGTAAAAGCCCACTTTAATCATGGTACCACGATCCGCTAAAATTCATGAGCTGGGCATGGTGGTATGCGACATCGTGTTCGAGTTGTCGGCCTATCCCGGAGTGACGAGCCTCCCCGTAGTGACTAGTGAGCAAGCTAGACTTGTGAGTCGGACATTGTGGTATGGGACATCGTGTTGGTGTTGTCGGCCTATGCTGAGGGGATGACCCTCCCGTAGTGACTGTGAGTATAAATTCTTTAATTTTTCTATCGATTGCTTTTTATTAGGAGTGATGTCATACAACTTGCCTATCGTATGTGCTTAACTAGGAGTAACGAACCTAGATGGATCCTTCGGTTTAGGTCAATGATATAAAGGGAGGTATCCTAGCTTTCCAAATCTGTTGTATGAATAATCTTAACTAAGTATTCAGCTAACACGACCATGCATTGCATTGCATTAGTCAGGATGTGCTTTAAGGGCGATGAAGTTGCACAGGAGGCAGTGATGTCATATGCGAAATAGGTTGTTGGAGTCGCTTGTGAGGGAGCTTTGATGCAAGGGCATACATCATTACTTGCACTTCATTCCTGCATTAACAAGAGTAGTTAGGAAGTGATTGTTATGTTACTTTATCATTACTGCTTGATTGCTTGATAACATGTTAACTTTTGCCTTACAATACCACTGAGTTGGCCACTCATTCCCACTCTGGGATGGTGTTTTAAAACACTAACCAGACTCTGGTTTAGATGCAGATGCTGATGAAGTCTCTGCGATAGAGCTGGACTTTATGGATGAGGAGGAGGAGTTCTCCTACTTTCAGCTATTGAGAAGGTCTACGTAGACCTCGTGTCGATGCGCAAGGACCATAGCGATACTTTGCTTAGTTAGACACATTTACTTTTCTACATTTTATTTACTTTGAAACAATACACGTATATATTGAGTCCGATTACATACTCATACTCTAGAGGTTGTGAAACACTTACATGCTTAAACATACATGCTTTAGACTTTCGCTTGCTTAATTTAATTATATCTGAAGTATGATATATTGTTTTAGTATAATTCTACTCATGCTTAACTCATTAATATGGACGAAATCTAAACATCATCACCCATATTGCATAAGTGATGTTCTGGATCTCAGGAGTAGAGCTTTGCTCGACCCTCAAAATGATTTATTTTCTACAATCCTTGGATCATGAAGTTTTAGAAATAGTTAAGAATGCATATGTGCCACCAACTAAACATGTTGTATTAGAAAATAGCACAACCATCACTCAACCTAAACAAAAAGAAAAAAATGGATGACCTTTGATAAAGAAGACTTAAAAAATGAAGTAAGAGCTATGAATGCCATTTACTATATAATTCTAAAGAGGTATTCAATCAGATCAGTATGAGTAAAACCTTAAAAGAAGCATGGGATTTATTGAAAACCACCCATGAACGAACCAACATAGTAAAGAGATCAAGCTTGCAATTCTTGACTACTCAATTTGAGCAATTGGAAATGGAAGAAGATGAGTCCTTTATGGAGTTCTTTGTAAAATTAAATATCATATGCAACTCCATGGGTGGACTTGGAGAGATACCTCCTATACCTAAAACATGTAGGAAAATTTTAAGATCACTACCAGAACAGTTTAACTCCAAGGCCACCACTATTGAAGAATGTAGGAATATTGATGAGATGAAAGTAAAAGAACTAGCAGGTTCCCTACAAACATTTGAACTACATCTTAGAACACCCACAAAATCCAAAAACATTATTCTCAAAGCCTCTAAAAGCACAACCACCATAGAGGAAGAAGAAAGTGAGAACGAAGATGGGGATGGAGAGGTTGCCCTTCTAGCTAAAAGATTCAAGAGATTCTTTAACAAGAACCTTGGAAAATCATACAACAACATAGGGATTCATTTGGACCACCAATGCCAAATAGGAACAATGTTTAACAAGTCTAAAAAACTCCAATGCTACAACTGTAGAAAATATGGTCACATTTCTATGGAATGTCCCATAAAGAGATCTAAAGGAAAAGCTATGACAACCATTTAGGATGACACTGATGACTCAAATTTAAAATCAAGTGAGTCAGAAAGTGATGAAAACCAAAAGTCATTGAAAATATTCATGGCCTCCACCACTATAGTCATTCCCCAGGAACTAAAAGAGGAAGATGAGCTTGATCTTGAGAGAATTAAAAACGGAAGAGGAATTTCTGTTAGAAGTATTACTTTTGATAATCTAATCAAGAAAATAGAGCTTCTAGAATTAAGAGTTGAGAAACTAAAAAGAGAAAAAAAAAGTATGAAACTAGAAGTTAAATCTTCTAATCATACAACAGAATTAACTTGTAAATTCACTCAAAGCAATGTAAAGCTTGAAAAACTTCTAGGCATGGGTAGAAACTCCAAAAGCATGAAAGGCCTAGGATATGAATCTGATAAATCTGATTCCTCCTCTACTTCATCCATGATGAAAAATTCAACTGTGTCCAACAAGAAAATTTTTATTTATTCATCTTGCCATCATTGTGGAGAAATATGACACTACAAATGTGAATGTCCTATACATAGACATTCTCACCTCACTTCCAGGACAAGCAACAAATTCAAATTCAAATCATCTGGAAGTCACTCTGAGAAAGAATCTTCCTACTTAAAGAAAGTGGTTACGAAGTGGGTAACATAAAACAAACACAATTGCCCTGAGAATAATGTAAAAATGAACTCGGGCTCTTATAATGATTGATCAAATTAAACCAATTAGTGACCATGACCCATCCTTTTAATATATCGTATAATGGGACAGGTACTTCATAAGGGAGCTATAACAAGAAAGAGTGAGCAAAAGAAGAAGTTTCTATTAATAAAAATATTTTGGTCTAAGTGTAAAACACAATCTATCATAATTGATTCAAGGACATTGGAAAGCTTAGATAAATGAATATAAGAATTTTTGAAAGAATCAATTCATAATCAATCACTTGACTAATAGTTTCTTCAGACATATGGAGCCTGTTAAGATTTATGTTATACAAGAAAGTTTGATAAACACTCTTCCTCTCCATATTATATAGGTATCATGCATGATTTTGGAATCATTACTGAAAACATACTAAGTGTTTTGATACCTATATTGGACCAAAGAAGGTTGATCTCCATGAAGAAAATAAAAGATCAACAATCACCAAATGGAGATTATAAATTCTATGGTACATTCATCCTAAATGATAATATCAGAGCATATATAGTGTAAGGCCCGTATTTTAGACTGTACCGTTCCATAAGCTTCCGCAGTCCTACTGGTCGAATTCTAGCAACCCGTGATCTGTTATTGATATTTGCATGCGATCCTAAGTCGTGTATCGTATATCAGAGTCAGCTCGACCAGAGACTTATACCCTCGTAACCGCGTCATCACCACGGTTCCAACGGGGCGTCTCACGCACCAAGGCGATATCTGAGCCAGGCAATGTGGGCCTGCGTTTAGTTCAAGAAAAATGCCGCACTTTGCAAATCGAAGAGAATTCATCACATCAATCACATCACTTGCCAAAAGTACACCCATCACTTAACCCATTACTCTTCTCATTCCCAAGTACAAAAGCAACCCCAAAAAAAAAGTCAACTTTCCCATCACCTCACCATATCTCTCCCATCACTTCTCTTACATCACTTTCTCTCTCATCTGTTTTTCTCCAAGTAATCCCTCCATGGAGCAACCCATGTCCATAGCTCCCATGAGAGAGCTAGTGTGGCCCACCTCCCTATCTCCCATCTCCACCATCCAATGATTATCTCAACTGTTGAAATTGTCTCTTTCGGACTCTATCACTCATTGGCGGAAGAAGGAAGAAGAGATCTCGAGGTGGGTGATTTCTTTTGGATTTGATGATTTGATGGCCCACTTGTTGTGGGACCCACTTGATGTATGCATTGTATGGGGAGGGCCCATAGTGGCGGGGTCCCTCCCCTTCACACGTTCCTCTTCCTTCATTTCTCTCTCTCTCTCTCTATCTCTCTCCCTCTCTCTCCTTTTATTGGATTGTGGCCAACTTGATCTAGACCATGCATCTGTTGGGCCCCTTCCCGCTACCATAGATGAAGTAAAAGTACAAATATCAGTTGATCCAAGTGGTGGTGGGCCACCACATGGACCCACCTTGATGTATGTCTTTCTCCACGCCATCCAAAATGTCTGGACGGTGTTGGACTGTTTAGACAGTGCGTGGGCCACCCTGATGTATGTGTTTTATACCCACACTATTCATTTGTGTGGGCCCCACTATGATATATGTATTTTATACAAGCTGTTCATCAAGCAAGGCCCACACTGCTAACTGTCTAGCAACACCCAGTTGTTGTGTTGAGGCAGCAAGTTCGGTGGCCCCATCCTGAGGTATGTGTTATATTCAAATCGTCCTTTCATTTAGCACGTTTGGAGCACACCCCGCACGTGTTGCACGTGTGGGATAGATCCACATGTAATATGTGTGTTTTATCCCTACTGTGGGACCTATGTGACATAAGGGTTTTATCCAGCCGTTCGTCCATCTAGACGTGGCCCACTGTAGTATGGGCTTCATCCATGTCATGCATCTCCTTGCATCAGCAGTAGTCGCTGCTGCTGACATTAGTGGACTAGGTGTCGACCCCACACACGATGTATGTATTCTACTCTGTCCATCTGCTTTCCATCTGTACCGTCCGTTTACCCCACCTTGATATAGGTGTTATACTCGCACCCTCCTATAGTACGTGGGGCCCACCCAGATACATGTTTTATTTATACTGTCTATATGATGGTGAGTCCCACTGTATGATGCCAACTAGTTAAATCTAGACCATCCATCAATGGATGTCCAGGGCTGCACGCTGGCAGTTCTTGTTAAAATAAAATAATATAATATATATTATACACGTACATAATATATGTATATAGGTTATATATTTATCTGGTGGGCCCCACGTGGGACCCACCTGCCTAGAACCTGATTGGCTGGAGTACGTACACAACTATATAGCTGTTGTATTTACGTCACAAGTTATGGGGGTCCTACGTGAGGTACGTGTTATACCATACCGTCCATTCTTTTTTTTTTGGGTATGGGCCCACCTCACACGTGTGGCACGTGTGAGGGTGGGACCCAGCTTGATGTATGTGTGGTATCTTCCACACCATCCATTAGCCAGGACAGTGGAACCCACCTCAATGAGTAAGAGGTATTCACCCCGTCCAGATACGTGGATGATGGAAATCCACCGCGTGCACATGTCTCATCCATGCTGTCCGATTGGCGGACGTGGGACCCACACCATGATGTTTATGTTATGTCATGAATGTCCATCTGATGGTTGAGCAACATAATGTGTTGCTGTTCATGGGCGTTATCAGCCTGTGGGACCCACCCTTTGCACGTGTGTCCTGATGGTGGGACCACTATGAAATATGTTTTGATCCACACCATTCAGTCCAGCGTGGACAGTGGGCCTCATCATAATGCATGCATTATATATTCAAGCCAGCTGGGGCCCTGGTGTATGTATTCTAGCCACGTTGTCCATCTGTATGTGGGACTGGCCATGATGTAAGTGTTTCATCCATGCCGTCCCATCCATGTATTGGACATGGACCCTATACACATGGTCCAACTTGATGCATGATTTAATCTACACCGTCCATCAGGTTGGGACGGCGGGGACTCCACCATGATATGTGTTATATCCTAACCGTCTAGATTATATAAGGCCTGCCTCAATGTATGTTTTATCCACACTGACCGTGGGGCGTGTGACCCACCCGATGTATGCATTCTATATCCACGCCAACCATCTGGTGGGGCCCATTTGCTACATGTGTGGGGCTCACCTATTGCCCATTAGTGCAACCCATTGATATGGTCCACTTAATGTATATGAGGCCCATTGGTGCAACCCATTGATATGGCCCACTTGATGTATATGAGGCCCGTTAGTGTGGCTCACTTGATGTATATGAGGCCCATTGGTGCAACCCATTGATATGGCCCACTTGTGTATATGAGGCCCCATTGGTGCAACCCATTGATATGGCCCACTTGATGTATATGAGGCCCATTAATGCAACCCATTGATATAGCCCACTTGATGTATATGAGGCCCATTGGTGCAATCCATTAATATGGCTCACTTGATATATTTGAGGCCCATTGGTGCAGCCCATTGATATGACCCACTTGATGTATATGAGGGCCATTGGTGCAACCCATTGATATGGCCCACTTGATGTATATGAGGCCTATTGGTGCAACCCATTGATATGGCCCACTTGATGTATATGAAGCCATTGGTACAACCCATTGATATGGCCTATTTGATGTATATGAGGCCCATTGGTACAACCCATTGATATGGCCCACTTGTGTATATGAGGCCCATTGGTATAACCCATTGATATGGCCCACTTGATGTATAAGAGGCCCGTTGGTGTGGTCCATTGATGTGACCCACTTAATATGTAACGCTTAGTATTAAGGCCCATCCTGATGTATATTTGATGCCCATGTGATAGGGCCCACCTGTTTGAATTTGAGGGCCATGGGCGAGGCCCAATGAGATGTATTTGAGGCCGATGGGCGAGGCCCAATGTGATGTATTTGAGGCCTAATGTGATGTATTTGAGGCCCATTATGATGTATTCAAGGTCCATGTGATGCGGCCCATTGTGATGTGTATGTAGCTCTTGTATAAGGCCCATTGCGATGTGTATTAGGCCTTTGTGTGAGGCCATGGGCCCACTATATGTTTAACCCTATATAGGCCACTCCTTGGGAGTAATGTTGGTTGAATGTCCACATTGATTGGCAATGATGATTAGATGTCCACATTGTGACCTTCCCTTATACCTTGTTAGGTTCATTCTCATTGATTGCTAATTCTAATTGCCGATTATCGATTTCAATTATTGGGGTCGAGGCTGATTTTGATTGTCGATTATCGATATCGACTATCGGGGTCGAGGCTGATTCCGATTGTCGATTACCAATTTTGACTATCGAGGCCGACTCCGATTGTCGAGGCCAGTATCAAAGCCAATTGTCGAGGCCTATTATAATGTATATGCAGCCCGTATTTTAGGCACATTCTGATGAGCATTCGACCTCGACTTGATACATTTGAGGCCTATGTAAGGTATGTGAGGCCTATGTGATGAGGCCCATTGTGGTGCATTTGAGAGCTAAGTGATGGAGCCCATTATGAGTTATGTTAGGCCCATGTGAGAGGCCCATCGTAATGTGTATTATGCCCTTGAGTGAGGCCCATTGTATTATATATTTGGCCCTTTTATAAGGTCATGGGTGCACTGTCTGCTAGGCTCTATATGGGTCATTCCTTGGGGGCAACGTTGGTTAAATGTCCACATTTCCGAGGTTAATTGTCGATGATGGTCATTGATACCGATTATGAGTATGTGACAGCATAGCATCATGATACATGCCCATACGCATCATCTACACATTTGATATGAGATATGATTGACCATTGAATATGTCATAGTGCCGGTTGTCATGAGACGCCCTAATAGGCAGAGATTGTCTCACATGAGCACACGGTATGCGCAGGATTGATGCATGACTGGATTGTATGACTTATACATCTTGCATTGTGTGTTGTGATTATTGCACGCCCTAGCGACATCAGGGTCGTAGCCTCCATGGGCATATTGCGGATGGCCAGATGGACACCAAAAATCTGTTACTAGCTTTGGGCTACCATAGATGGCCATGGGTGAAAATCTCTAAACCATTTTAGTACCAGAGGATGCCCCAACGTCGAGACCGAGTGGATACATGAGCGCCCGAGTGCCGAATACCAGGAGGCCGCGTCTCCCACTGTGTCATGGTTGGTTGAGAGGGGGCATAGTTAGGCTAAGTTTGACCAGCTCATGAATGGGTCCCCTATCGACATGCCGGATAGGTATTGACAGACTATTGGTTAGGCCGATAGTGAGGTTTCTTACGCTCACTTGAACTGTGCCGCTAGGAGAGGGGCAGTGCCATTAAGAGTGTACTAAACCTCGGTGATGATCCTAAAGATGAAATATACTGATATATGGACTTATTGAGCAAGAGTTGCATACTCATTCATTCATTCATTCACTATCCACTTGGGCTGGTGGTGTGCAATTATTTATTTTATGTACCTTTGCAATAGCCAGGATTTTAATTAGGGCGCACAACTAACTTGAGATCAGGAGTTGACCACATTGAGTTTGACTATCCAAATTTAGTATGAGACTGGTTTGGATAGAATTTCCTTGTGATGGATCCCATAGCCTGCGATACTAATACTATCATCCCAACTTCACACTCCAGCATGGTCATTCCATTCGTACCGCATATTGCATGACATCCGTAGCATATGACATTTTGGGTTACTGTGTTTCTACATTTATATGGTCTAGATACAGCTGGCGTATTTGTGAACACATAAGAAATTGTATATTCCATTACATTCTCGACATTTGATATTTAGCTCTTTATAACTTATCATTTACATAGCTGATCTGTATTGTGTACTCTGATATTGTATGACTCATGGACTTGTCAGTATTTCTGTTTAATCTATTATCGTATGATTTATGATCTTATCAGTATTTCTGCTTACTCTGATAATTCATGATCTTGTCAGTATTTCTACTTAATCTGTTATTATATGATTTATGATCTTGTCAGTATTTCTACTTATTCCAATATTGTACAATTTATGGATTACCAGTATTTTCGGTATTGTAGGCTTATGGTATTGTATTGAATACTTGACACTTATCTTGTGCACACACTTACACCAACCTCTAAGCTTTCTATAAGCTTATGCATATAGATGCGTGCAGGTGATATTAGGTTGCAACAGTGTGGAGCTTAGAGCATGTAGCTGACTTTTAGAGCTTTAATTTTATTTGACCTATGTATTTTCCCTTTCAGTATTGTCTTTAAAATTTATATTAGTGGATATGTGATGATGATGTCGCTCTTGTGATTTGGGTAAACTTGTAGTTATGCTTCTTACAAGATAAATGTAGTTAAAAAAATATCCTCCTTGTAGGATCTCAGGATTGGAGCCTAGCATATGAGCGCTGGGAGCTGAGAATGGGGTACTACGGAGGCTGTCGGCACCGGATTCGACGATCAAGATTCCTGTGAATCCGATTTCCAGGTTTGGGACGTGACATATAGCCTCGTCATTCTTTTTGAAGATACGTACTTTTTTTCTTATGATGTACAAAACACTAATGAATTGACAATGATATGTGTACATCAGTTGAAATAGGTTGGTGCAAGCTGAAATGGTATAAATTGTGTCTGGGTTGTTTTGATGCAATTGAACGATACTTGATATCATCGAATACACTTCCATGATATCGACTACTACTCAATTGTATCGAAAATCTTGTGAAACTCACTGATGTTGAAAACCCCAAGTGTAGGGTCGTGATATAGTAATAATCTCGGTGAGATCGAGGTCGAATCCACAAGGACTAATCTTGTACGTTTCTGGAAGTAACTAAAAGTAAAACTAGAAGAAAATCTAAATCTAAATCTGAATTGATAGAGAGAGAGAGAGAGTAATTATGATTATTATAATTGAAACTTGTAAATTTAAAGGTGAGAACTACGGTGCCAAGGATCCACTTGTAGCAATTAAGATGCTACCTTACTTGATTCAAGAGATCCAACTGGAATCAAAGTCCTATCTTATCCAATTGGAAAGAGAGATGATCAAATCTCTGAACTTCTCATTGATCTAGCCTCAATGGAAGAGGATTGTGAAGATTTTGTGTAAGACCCCATACATTCCGTACCATTGATCAACGCCCTTAGCTAGACCTAGATTGGCTATTCATAGTACACAACAAACTAATTGGGACCCTAAGACCTCGAAACCTATCTCATATTGACCTCCCCGTCGCTGCGATCACGTAGGTACTGCCCATGCGTCTGTATGACACTCTGTTAGTGAGATACACCGTGAAGAATCATTAGTGTATCATGTGCGCAAGGTGCCATGTACTCCATTCCACACATGTGCATAACACATGTGATGCACACATGTATATGCCACACATGGGTGAGAGAATCTCTACCCATGTGTGTGATGTCACCCTCCCATGCCTCTCTGTCATGTGCTGTCCAAAGTTAACTCTTTTCCATGCCACAACTTAAGCATGACATCATCACACCATGCCATCCCATGCTCCTTTAATCCACCATTAATTCTTAATCATGCACCATTTCCCATAATTCTATCCTAAGCTAACATTAATCACATTAGCCTAACATAACCAAAAATTTTATCCATTCTCTACAAATACCCCTTAATCCCTTAGCATTTCCCCATTTTCTACACATGGAGAGAGAGAGAGAGAGAGAGGAATGATCTTGGTGGTCCATCAACTCCATCAACCCCATCCCTTCTATCCATCTCAACCGTCCATCTAATCCATCAAGGTGAGTACACCCACCCTACCTATTCTTATTTTATTTTTGTTGTGTACTTATGTATGGTGGAGATGATGTTGATGATAATGATGTGATCAACAGTGTGGATGTATAGGAGAATACGTATAAAAAGATGATTTAATAGTTGTGATGATATGATGATAATGATGTTATCAATGGTGTGGATGCATAGGAAATATATGTATATAAAATTAAATTGTTCTAGACTTCTTGTGGGACCCATTGATAGTGGACCCCACCAAAATATTTCCATGTTATCTAAACTATCCAAGAATGGCCCTTTTGGGCTGGCCCAACTCTCACACACACATACATCCATATGCATATGTACGCAGCACACCCAAATAAATAAATAAATAAAATAAAAAATAAAAATAAAATGAGGAGTGGACGCTGTTGCTGCCAGCGTCCAGAGGATGCTGCAGCAAGCAACGTCCTTGCTGCTACTTGAAAGAGAAGAGGGAAGGGGCTCTTGGTCCCCAATGGGCCCCACCCATGATGTATATCTTTAATCCATGTCGTCCATCCGATTCCCTAGCTCAATTTAGGCGTTGAGTTAAAAAAATGGAGCTAATCCAAATCTCTAATAGGCCACACCATCAAAAATACTATTTTAATAGTGTTAAATTGTTAGGGCTCGCTATGAGGTTTCTGTGCGTCAAAACGTGCTGCATACTAACTTGTTGGATGTGTCACGAGCCAACAAACACAGCAGATGGACTAGATCGTCCCAATGTAGGCCCCACCACTGAAAAACCTTAAGAAAATAAAAAAATGCAAACAACATTGACGCTATTGCTGCCAGCGTCTGACGCTGCAGTAAGCAACGTCTACTACCGACGCTGGAGGGAGGTGGGCCCCACCACAGGCCTCACCTTGATGTGTGTCGAACATCAGCACCGTGCATTTGATGGGTCTCATTTAAAAATGGGTCACCCTAGAAATTCAACCGTACACGGAACTCAGGTGGCCCACACCAAAATAAATAAATAAAAATAAAATACAAAAAAATACGAATCTAATCATGAGGTATGTGTTATATCCAAACCGTCCATTCATTTGGCGAGTTTGTCTCAAGGCTTTAATAATAATAATAATAATAAGAAGAAGATAGTCTAAGTATCAAGTGGGCCACACTACAAGAACAGTAGGGGATTAAACATCTACCATTGGAACCCTTTTTGGGTCAGAAGTTTTGGACCAATATGAAATTTTTTCCCCTTAATTCAGGTCTTTGTGACCTTATGAACAGACGGATGGAAAATAAACATTAAGGTGGGCCCTGTAAATTTTTTAACAGTGAAATCATCATCTCCACTACTGTTTGTGGTAAGGTCCAGATAATCTTTAGAGATGATTCATTTTTGGATAATGCTATAAAATGATCTCTAAAATAAATAAATATAAAAATAAAAATAGATGAACTCTGTATATGTAATAAATATATCACTTTGGGACCCATGTAATTTGATATCCTTGAACCTTTCGTACAACTCGAAACTCGAGTATATAGAATTACCTGTTGGGGTCCACCTAAAATTTTGATGCATCTAAAACTTGGTCTGACCCCTCAACCAAGTGGGACACACATAATGGATGGACTGGATTCATGAACCACATCTCTGTGAGCCCAATAAATAATCAGGAATGTTTTAATGGAGGGTAATCCTCTGAATTTTTGTGTGGTCCACATGTGCCACAGATTGACTTGATTTTAACCCCCAGGCCCACCATGGATTGGTGGCCCATTAATTATGCAAATTGGATTGATATGTGAATGGTCCGGATCTTTGATGGTGTACAATCATGTGACCATGTAGTGCATGGACTGGATAGCCTACAATTGATGTAAGTATGATGAATTCATAATCCCATGAGCTCCACTGCATAGAACTCATGTGAATTCCATTGATGTGTGGGCTGGAGAACATTAACACCCATTTTGAGTGAATGTCATGTGGGCCCATCAGTAGTAACCTTGTTTAGGCCAACCATTGACCGTCTTCGGCAAGAGTTTGTGATATGCGTGTATAGTCCTTCACCACTTGGTATGTGATATGTGTTGTATTATGTTGCTGCCTTATATTACCTAATTATATAAGGAGTGCATAACCTTTCACCATTTGGCACTTTGGTTAGAGTGCGGCCCTAAGTAGTAGGATCATATGGTATGTGTTTAAACCCATAAACATGTTCAATTATAACAAATATGTAGAATTTAGTGGTGTGAGGATGTGATGTACGTGTTTGACCCCTTAATCATGTGGACATGTGATGTATGTAAGGTCACCTAATCATATGCAATTGTGGAGTATATGTAGTCGTTTAACGGTAAGATTTCGAAATTCACATAAGACCAAGCAACTACATGAAGTTAGGTGGCATTGGTGACCACCCAATGTTATGACCACGTGCTTATAAGCAAAGACATAGTCACCCAAACCATGAACAATCGGGCTGTACGTGCATATTTTCTTAGTCATGAGAATTATGGTAAGGGTTGGATTATACAACTTGATAATGGAGTGGCCCTCAATTTGGTGTCATGCGACATAAATACAACCTTTACATTATGTTCATAAGTGAGACTGATGTGGGGACCACAAAACTATATCTGATGTGATGGAAGCTAGTTCTTGGCCTCTTAATTATGTGACACCAAATCTGAGTCATTCTCCATATAAAGTATAAGGCGATCATAGTTTAAGAGTTGGTGGAACATAGTGTAGCCTAGTATGGTGGGTATGCTTGTGATTGTGTCTTGGATGCTTTGAGATACGGTTACTAGACCATGATACTAATTATATGTCCACTCAACTAAGTGAAATTATGACATCGACAACCTGCCCATGTGGGAGCTTAATAAAGTGGTTACCCATAGATGTATAAGTTGTAATATAATAAAAATAAGTGACCATGTGACCTTAAATCCTTTATTATGGCAAGTAGAGTGACATTTGTGTGGCCACTCAACCATATGGACTTCTAATAATGAAGTGGCCATGAGACCATGTGGGCATATGAAACTTGTGTGATTACTTAGACTTGTGGACTAGGCTGATGGTGTAACTTCTTTTGTATGTGAACTTAGGGCATGTGTCAAATTGATTATGGACCCTACCTTGATGTATGTATTGCATATTTTACCATCTATCCATTAGCCTAGCTAATTCTAAAACATGATTCTAAAATGACCTAGATTTAATTACTAAATAAGTCAAACAATATGAACGTATAACTTTTAAACACTTGTGGAACCACTCAATATACGTATTTTATCTGCACTGTTCAATTGTTTTGACAACCAAACAGATTGATGATGGAGCTCGCTAACGTGTGGCTCGTGCATCTGAACTGTTCTTCCTTGTACTACCTTAATGTATGTGAGTTACCATACTATCTACTTATTGAGAACCACCGTAATGTTTTGTGTGTGGACCTATTTGCTTATAGTACCACTTGGAAGTAGGACCCACTACATTGTATGAGATAAACCCGCATTATCCAACTGTGACTAACTCTTATGTATATGTTATGTACCTAAGTCGTTTAATTTAGAGCTCACTGTATCTTATAAGGTTTACCTATGCCATTCAAAATATTATAGAACAACTATGATAATTATTTGCAAATCCAACCCACTAACAACCCACTTGAAAGTGAAGCCCGCTACATTATATGAGTTTTACCATCACCATCTATCATGTGGCTCATTTACTATATGTTATAATTATGCCTTTTATCTCATAACCACTTGGTGAATATACTTTGCTTCATCACCACTTATTAACCATAAGGACCAGTTAGAGTATAACCATGTGGTCCTAATAGAAGAAAATCATGTTGGGCTAAAACCGTTAATGGAATATCTATCTTATGAAGGATATGGTGTAATTCTGAATACAATTAATGCTCGTGACTATGATAGTTATGGATGATATTAGTGATGCTAGTGATTAAACGTATGTGATTTAATA
Organism: Magnolia kwangsiensis; assembly: GCA_037074715.1. Taxonomy (NCBI): domain Eukaryota; kingdom Viridiplantae; phylum Streptophyta; class Magnoliopsida; order Magnoliales; family Magnoliaceae; genus Magnolia; species Magnolia kwangsiensis. The sequence continues at coordinate 72,373,210 of CM073575.1, read as the reverse complement.
TCTTGATTAATGTTGTTCCATTTCCTAACATACTAAATTCATTTACTTGATCATGTTGTTATTGATCATACTCATGCACCATGGAATGATGGTATGTGCAAGTGTACTTCAATACATTTGTTCATATGTAAGATATGTCCTCTTCAGTTTAGTCACATGACTATGGATTTATATAGTCGAATTGGCACATGATGATTGTATGTCATTTTTGGCTTAAAGGTTAAGTAGACCTTAAACTCATGACATTATATGCATACCACATGCACTTGAACATATGTCTTATCATGATTACTTGAATTCATCTATAATCAAGACATATATGATGATCGAAATACCACAGTCATGCCATATAACATGAGTTGGATCTTGATGATGAAATGTGCATCTATGATGATGATTTGGGTTATCTCTAAAAATGAACGGGACACCGGAAGTTTGGAAATAGTAGGGGATGATGTGCCCCTTGGGTTGAAAGTCCCTAAACCCCTATGCTAGTTAGGGTTGCTTCACCATCGGGCCGAGTAGATACATGGGTCATGGATTTGACTCCTACTGAAGAGGTTGGGATGAGAAGAGGTGGGTCTAATCTGCTTAAGGGTTGAGGTGCAAACCAGGACTGGTCTGACTCGCCGGCGAGGAGAAGCGCGAATGAAGTTCGCTACTGGCATGCCGAATGGAAGTCCACCGAAGGGCGGGTGTGTGAGATCGATTACTGGTGTCTGGTGCATAGGTGTCTACCATGGTGTTTTCAATGATATACAGTTGGTGAAAGTCCACCACAGGGCGGGTATGCAAGGTCGATTACTAATGTCTGATATATGGTATCGACCACAGTGCTTTCCGAGATATACAGTTATGATATGGTATGACAATATGATGATGATGATGTGATTATGGATGCGTGTAATACGGTTATGGTTATGGTATAGGAGAAATGAAAAGATGACTTGGTGATGCTAGTAGTATTGACTCGGTGTATTACTATGATGCATATGCATTGCATTGGCATTGGCATCATACCTTACGTGTTACACACCTTTCACCATACATGATTTCCTTGTGGCATATTTGTCTTACTTGCATGTAGGACACAATGTATACACATGTGTACTCATTAAGATTTTTGCTAAGCTTCCTATTTTTCATTTTTTTAAGGCAAGAGTAGCTTGGAAGAATTAGCTTTCTCGATTCATTGTATCTATTTTTTGATTTGGCAATGTTGACATCGTGTGCCTTTTGGAAACCATTGTACTTGTAACCATCAGGATTTATAATGGAGGGTGTTCCTTGGTATTTTGATCATGGATCTTCATGCTCAGGTATTATTGTATGTATATACAACAAAAAAAAAATTAATCAAAAATCTTCCTTGTGGTGCGCCGAACTCGGGACTTAGTGTATGGAAGTCGAGTGCCAGATTTGGGGCATCACGGAAGCTGTCCATCCCCGGATTTAGGGCGTGACATTCTGAAGGGATTCCATCACCAAAGCATGCCCAAGAGATAATGACAAACAATAAGATTTACCAATCCCACAATCTCAAATAAGAAAAGAAGATTCAAAACTATCACAACGTCTACTATAATTTAAGTCATAATAAACCATTAAAAACAGAAAGTATTCCTTAAAATTAACTAAAAATCAAGGAAGTTTAACATAAACATGAATCAAAGTACAAGAAACATCCCAATCATGCTACAAGCTTCACCTCTTAGCCCTAACTAAGAGATTTAGTCAACCATAAACATGATTGAACTAAAAACTCTTAAATAAAGCATAAAAATAAAGGAAGAAGAAGAAAACTCTTGGCGGCGGCTCTCCACCCTTTTGCTCCACTCCTCAAAACCTAGAAGATGTTTTGTAGCATCCTAGGAACTCCTATTTATAGTTAAGGAACTCGAACTTTCGCACCAAGTTGGAATGGTCTAGAAACCGCCTCAAATTTACGCAATCTGCGTAAAATCTATGTAACCTTCGACTAGTCGAGAGAAATCTTCGATTGGTCAAAAGTCTTCTTTGATTAGTCGAGTAAAATCTTCAACTAGTCAAAATTCATGCGAATTTGAAAGGTAATGTTGCTGGAGTTCGAGCCAAAGTTTCTCGGGCTAGTCAAACTAGAACTCATGCCAGTCGAACTAGAACTCAGGCTAGTTGAATTTCATTCAAATTTTAAGGATTCCTTTTCTTCACTTCAAATCTTTGATTCTCTTCATTCCTCACTTGATTTCCTTTTTTTTTTGGCATGTGAATTCTTCAATCTTTGTCTTGTAAGATCCATCCCTTGCCTTGATGATTCTTGAGCATCAAATTCATACTTTTAAATTCTTTTTAATCCAAGCTTTCAGATTCACCTTGCAACACAAACATGTATAAAATATACCATTAAGCATTATCATATTCATAAAACCAAGATATAAATAGAGAAAAATATGCAATATTTGACACTCAACACACTCCCCAACCAGCATTTTGCTAGTCCCGAGCAAAACATACGTGAAGTAATTCTCAATTATCAATGTTCAATCCTTTGTTCAATCAAGTATGGATGAGTAGAATTAAAACGAGAAAGTTAAATTTTAAAAACCTAGAGCCAAATCATATAAGCAATCCATCAAATAGGTTCTTTATTCATTAAATCAAAGCATAAGTTCATATATCAATTTTTTCAATGTGCTCAGTGAAAATCAATTTACTTCTCATAAGAATACTATCATTTCATAATGTTATCCATGCTCACCATATCAAGAGTAGTTGAAAACTCAAGTACTGATTCCAAACTTATCCCATTTTTCTTTTTTTCTTGTTTTTAATTTTATATCGATGGTCTCTTTCATTCTTTTTCAGACTGTACATTTTTTCATTTTCATTCTTTTTAGTGTAGTTTTTTCATTATTCATGACCTTTTTTGTCGATCTTCTATTTCTTAACTGGTTCTTTTCAACTTTTTAAGGTAGATAAAATTCTTTAGACTCAATTCTTAATGTCTATCAATGATTCTCATGCTAACAATTAGAAATTCTTAGACAACTCACAGATAGTGGCTTGAACATGTCTTGTGAATTAGATTAACATGATAAATAAACTTCCTCTTAACCAATTTAGTGCAAGAACTGTAAGTGATAAACTACTTAGTTGTTCAAACTCCAACAATTCAAAATTCAATCTTTATCTTATTATTATACTCAAAACATTCATAAGAGCATAAACGATCGATTTTGTTTTGAAAAATTAAAAATTTTTAAACTCTTTTTATTTTTTACTCAATGACTAAGAAAACAATAATTAGTTTACCTAATCCACACCCCCCAACCTAAAATCTACATTGTCTCCAATGTGAAAGAAATAAGCATGCAATGCATATGAGGTAACAAAAAGAAATGTAGTGATGGAAAGATAGTACCCAGAGAAGAACATTTGAGGCTTTGATAAGGATCTCAACATGAAGATGGGTAAGAAAAAAAAACTAGATAAACTAAAAGCAAACTATCATAATCCTAAATCCTATGAAAGCAATAAATCTAAGTACACCTCCATCAAACTAGGAGGTCAATCCTGATATAGAGGATCAAACAGAGATATGAACATATGCTCTAAATCAAATTTCTCATTAAACGGCTTTAAAGGATGTCCATTCACTTTGAAAACATTGTCATTCATTGGATTCTTTATCTCGACGGCCCATGTGGCTAGACATTACTAATAGTGAAAGGGCCAGTCCAATGAGATCTGATTTTACCCAAAAAAAGGTGTAACTGAGAATTATATATGAGGACTTTTTGACCGGTTAAGAATAATTTTTGAAGGATGTTCTTGTCATGGAACACCTTCATTTTGTCCTTGTAAATTCTTAAGTTCCCATATGCATCATTCCGAATTTCCTCGAGTGCGTTTAATTGAAGTTTGCGTAGTGGACTAGCGTTGTCCAGGTTAAAATTCATATTTTTTATGGCCCAGTAGGCTTTATGTTTCAATTCTACAAGTAACTGGCAGGATTTCCCATAGGCAATTCTAAAGGGAGACATTCCGATGGGGGTCTTAAAAGTTGTACGGTAAACCCATAAAGCATCGGTTAAGCGGATTGACCAATCATTATGATCAGGGTTTACCATTTTCTCCAAAATGTGTTTAATTTTCCTATTGGAAATTTTAGCTTGCCCACTTATCTACGGGTGATATGGAGTGCTCGCCTTATGAGAGATGTCATATTTCTTCATTAAGTTCACGAATGGCCTATTATAGAAGTGTGAACCTCCATCACTAATAATGGCTCAAGGCGTTTCGAATAGGGAAAGGATATTTTCTTTTAAAAATTAAATGATTGCACAATGGTCATTGTTCCGGCACGGGATTGGTTTAACCCACTTAGTGACATAGTCCACTGCTAACAAAATGTACAAATTCCCAAAGGATTGGGGGAATGGTCCCATGAAATCGATGCCCCAACAATTAAATGCTTCAATGATCAGTATAGGATTGAGAGGCATCATAATTCGATGGGACAATGCTCCTAATTTCTGATAACGCTGACAAGCTTTGCAGAACTCATGAGTGTCCTTGAACATAGTGGGCCAATAGAAGCCGTACTACAGAATTTTGACTGTGGACTTTTTAGCAGAGAGGTGACTACCACATCCCTAAGAGTGACAAAAGGAGATGAAACTTTGGTGTTCATTGTCTAGCACACATATCCTTAGAATTTGGCCTGGAGAATATTTAAATAAATATAGGTCATCCCAGAAGAACTTACAAACCTCGGCGAACATGTTTTTTCTTATCTTGCACAGTCCAATGTGTTGGCGTGAAACCTATGGAAAGATAATTAATAATATCAGTAAACCAAGATAAGTAGGAGAGTTTAAACAGTTATTCATCAAGGAATATGTCATTTATAGGTGTCATCTCAAGGGAATCAGGGAAGTCGAGTCTTGAAAGATGGTCACCACTATGTTCTCTACTCCATTTTTATCTCATATTTTCAAATCAAATTCCAAAAGTGTCAGGCCCGTATCCTAGATCGTACTGTTCCGTAGATTCTCGCGATCCTCCCAGTCGAATTCCGACGACCCACGAACTGTTATCGACGTTTGCACGTGATCCTGAGACGTGTCCTATATATCAGAGTCACCTCGACCCGAGACTTGTACTAGTGCGACCGCGCCATCTCCATGGTTCCGACACCGCGTATTATGGGCCGAGGAGATACATAGGCCAGGAGATGTAGGCCTACATTCAGTTCAAGGAAAGACGTCGCGCATTGCAAATCCCGAGAAAAGAATCTCTACCCAACATCACATCAATCAAATCACTCACCCATACCTCTCCCACCAACTAATTAAAGCAACCCATGCTTAGCATATTCCTCTTATCCCAAAAGTCAAAGAGACCCATACTTCCCATGCCTTGTCTCTTACACACCACTCCTCCCTCTCTCCCATCACTCCTCTCCCATCATCTCTCTCTCTCTTTCATTCTCTTTCTCATTTTCCTTCTAAGCAAACTACGTCCAAGCTCCTCATGAGAGAGAGATAGTGTGGCCCACCTTCCTATCTCCCATCCTCACCCTTCAAAACTGATCTCGACCGTTGAATCATATCACATTGGAGCCATGATGAGGAGGAGCCCAAGAAGAAACAAAAGGTGGGTGTTTATAGCATTAATTTATTTTATTTTGTGTATGATGGCCCACCATTAAAGTATGATCCACACCTTCCAACCAAGTGGACCAAACCGGGCCCACATTGCAGCCATCTTGCTGCTCGTTTTGGGTAGCCCCATTTTAAAGGAAAACACCAATATCGGCTTGATCTAATAGCTAGTGGGCTGCATTAATGTAGACTTCCACCTCATTGTATACGTGTGATGCATCCACACTGTCGGGGCTGATGACCAGATGGGCCAGGAGCTACTAGACGGCTGCTGTCCAGACCATCCAGTAGGCCTGGACGCTAGCTTTTTACAACATCAATAATAAATAATTTAATATTTATATATATATATATATAATATTATATGAAATGAGTGGCTGGTGGCCTCACGTGGGACCCACACGTATCTGAAATCCAGGTCATCCTGTCTATGTGGGGCCCACCGTGATGTAGTGTCGTATCCATGATCGTCTAGTGGACGGTGGAGTAGATCCCACCCTGATGTAACGAGTGTCCAGACCATCCAGACACTGGGTCTAGACGGAGAGAAATAAAAATATCAACTTCATATTAATGAGGGTGGATTTCATACGTGTGCACGCACTTTGACGTGGGAGCAGATTGGCTTATATTCCACACACAGCTATATGTGGTTACAAGTTCTGAAAGGTCTGATCATATGGGTCCCACCTTGATGCATGTATCTAATCCACACTGTCCATCACATTTCTTGGCTCATTTTAGGCGTTGAGCCGAAACTTGAAGTCAATATGAATCTCTAGCAGGCCACACCAGTGAAAATAGTGAATTTACTGCCAAAACTATTACGGATCGCTATGATGTTTCTATGACTCAAATATATTGAAATTGGTCTCGTTGGGCCTGTCACGAGCCTGGGAATTGAACTGACGGACTAGATCGTCCGGATGTGGACCCCACCTATGAAAACTACCGATTTTAAATTTAAAAAGAGAGAGAGAGAGAGAGAGAGAGAGAGAGAGAGAGAGAGAGAGAGAGAGAGAGAGAGAGAGAGAAGAAGTTGACGCTGATAGTAGCAGCGTCCTGCTGTTTGAAGTAGCAGGTAGGGAGAATGGCCCCACCTCAGGTCCCCACTTTGATGTGTGTCGAGCATCTGCACCGTCCATTTGATGGGTCCCCTTCATTTATGGGGTGCCTTCAAAAATCAGCAGTAAAAAGAACTCATGTGGCCCTCACCATCTACAATTTTGTGAAAACATGCTAAGCCATATAAAAGAACTTCCCGGGGCCCATATGAGATCTGGATGTATGTGAACCTTGGTCTGACCCCTTAATCTAGTGGGACACACATAATGGATGGGTTGGATTTATGAAATATGGATTTGTGGGCCCCACATGGGACTCACCTTTTTGAAATGAATTGGTTTGTGTATAGTAGCTATATAGCTGCTGTATTGACGTTCAATAGGGTCTGATCATGTGGCCTGTGTTATGTACAGACCGTCCACCCATACGGCCACCCTGCACGTGCTGAACGTGCAGGGCATGGGCCATGTTTAATGTATATGACTTGTATCATCGTAGTCCACGTGGGACCCACCCTCATCATGATGTATAGACCGTCCAGATCCATCTGGACGGTGAGTCTGGGCAGTCAGCTGCCACGGTGAAGATATTCATATAATATATAATATTATATTATATATTATATAATATATTATAACAATATATTGGTGGGCCACTGCACGGGCCGCACCATGCTGTATGGTTACATTTGCACCGTCCAGTTGCTGGACGGTGCAACAAGCAAGATATCCCACCGCCTATTCATTTGGTGAGCGGCCCTATCATGATGCATGTGCTGCATCCTTACCATCCGTTCATTTGGTGACCTGCCTCACCATGATGTATGTGCTGTATTCCATCCAGGCCGTCCATCTGTTTGGCGTACCAGGTATGGCGCAAGCATGATGCATGAGTTGTGTCCATACCATCATTCATTTATGCAGGGCCACTGTGATGTACGGATGGGACCCACTGCTGTTGTATGTGTTGCATCCTAAACCGTCCATCCCTTCGGCGAGCTGTCTTAGGTGGGCCACGTTCGTGGACCCCACCCTGATGGATGTGGTTCATCTAAACCGTCCATCCATTTGGTGAGCCACTCCTAAGGCTTAAGACTAAAAATAAGATAGATCCAGCATCAAGTGGAACACCTTACAGATAACAGTGATGTTGAACGCCCACCATTGAAATCCTTTGGGTTATAGAAGCTTTGATTCAATATAATGATTGTTTGCCTTCCCTGTTCAGGTCCTTGTGACCTTATGAATAGTATGGATGGAATATAAGTACTGTGGTGGGGCCCACTGGAATTCAACAGTTGGAATCATTATCACCACTGTTATTTATGGTATGGTCCAAATGATCTATCGATATGAATTATTTTCTTGGAAATGCTCTAAAATGATCCTTAAAAATATAGATGGATAGTGTAATTGATGTGGTCCATCTTGATGTATTGGAGCCCATGGGTAGAGGTCCATTATGATGCATTTGAGGACATGGGATGTGGGCCCTTTGTGACGTATATTGGGTCCGCGTCAGGCCCACTGTGATGTATATTAGGCCCATGTGCAGGGCCCACCCATTATGTATTAAGGCCCACATGATAGGGCCCATTATGATGGAATTGCGGGCCCAGAGGGAGAGGCACAATGTGATGAATACAAGGCCCATATGATGGGGCCCACCTGCTTGAATCTAAGGCCCATGGGCAAGGCCCATTGAGATGTATTCGAAGCCCATGGGCAAGGCCCATTATGATACATATTAGGCCCATGGCAAGGCCCATTGTGATATGTATTAGGTCCATAGGCAAAGCCCATTGTGCTATGTATAAGGCCCATCAGTGTGGCCTGTGGTGATGCATTTACGGCCTATGGGATGAGGCTTGTTGTGATGTATTCGAGGCCCACGGATGTGGCCCAATATGATGCATATGTGGCCCATGAGTGAGGCCCACGACGATGTACGTTAGGCCCTTATGTGGGGCCATTGGCCACTATATGTTCGGCCCTATGTGGGCCACTCCTTGGGAGCAATGTTGGTTAAATGACCACATTGATGGGCAATGATGGTTGAATGTCCACATTGTGACCTTCCCTCAGGCCTTAATAATCTCATTTTCATCATTCTCTTGTGGGTTAACCCTAATCAGTGGGTCCCATTCACCATAGACGGATGGTTTTGCACTATCGAATTTGATATAATCACGGCCGAGGATCGATCTTTAGTTGATCGGCTGTTCATCTATGGACCTCACCTTATTTTTATACTGATTGTCGATGCCGATTGTCGAAACGGATCATTGGTGCTGATCAATGATGTCGATTGACCGATTAGCGATCGAGGCCGATTATCGTGACCGATTTGTCGACTTTGATTATCGATCGATCCCGATTGTCATGGCAGATTGCAGATTCCGATTGACATGACTGATTGACGATTCTGATTATCGATCATTCCCGATTGTCAAGGCCAAGAATCGAGGTCAACTCTGATTGTAGAGGCCGAGTCAAAGTGTCGATTTCAATTATCAAGGCCGATTGTCAAGACCTATATGGTGTATATGCAACTCGTAGTTGAGGCCCATTGTGATGTATGTTAGGCCCATGGGAAAAGCCCATCATGATGTGTATTAAGATCTTGAGTGAGGCCCATGGTGTTGTATAATTGGCCCTTGTGTGAGGCTATGGGTCCATTATATGTTTGGCTCTATGTGGTCATTCCTTAGGAGAAATGTTGGTTAAATGTCCACATTGTCAAGGTCGATTGTCGATGCCAGTTATTGATACCGATTATAAGTATGTGACAGCATAGCATTATGATACATGCCCATACGCATCATCTGCATGTTTGTTATGAGATGTGGTTGACCATTACATACGCATTGGGCATGTTGTTATGAGATTCCCTGATAGGCGGAGATTTTCTCACATGAGCACACGATATGCTTAGGATTGATGCATGATTGGATTGTATGACTCATGCATCTTGTATTGTGTGTTGTGATTACTATATGCCCTAGAGACATCAGGGCCATAGCCTGTGGAGGCATATCGTGGATGGCTAGATGGAACACCAAAAATCTGTTCTACATGGGGTGCTATAGATTACCCTGGGTGAAAGTCCCTAAACCCTCTTGGTTCCAGAGGTTGCTCCAATGTCTGGACCGAGTGGATGCATGAGCGCATGAGGGTCGTACACCGTTAGGCTGTGTCTCCCACTATGTTGTGGTCCGTTGGAAGGGGGTGCAGCCTTACCTGCCCGAGAGGAGGGGGCAATGCTAGGCTGAGTTTGACCAGCTCGAGGAATGGGTCCTCTATTGACGAGCAGGGCCCGATATTGGCAGGCGGATAGTGAGGTCTCTTCCACTCACCTTGTTGCGCGTGATGAGGCGGCAATCTGGTTTGGAGTGTAATAGACCCCGGTGATTTTCTAGAGAGGAACCATACTGATATGTGGTTTTATTGAGTAGGAGTTACATGCTCATTCATTCCTTCATTCACTATCCACTCGGGCTGATGGTGCACAACTAATTGTTGTGTACCTTTGTTATAACAAGGATTTCGGTTGGCCGCGCGACTAACCTGAGATCAAGAGTTTACCACGTTGATTCTGACTATCCAAATTTAGGTATGGGATTGGTTTGGATAGAAGTCTCTTGTGGTGGACCCCGTAGCCTGCGATACTACGTATTATCATCCTGACTTCACACTTAGCATGGTCATTCCATTCGCACCGCATATTGCATTACATTCGAGGCATATGACATTTTAGGTTATCTGTGTTCTGCATTCATAGATAGGGTTTAGATACGGCATCTGACATTTGACTTTTTATGATTCCCTCATTTGTATAGTTGATCCGTATTGCGTATTTTGATATTGATTGACTTATAGACTTGTCCATACTTTTGCTTACTCTGTTATCGTATGATTTATATCTTGTCAGTATTTCTGCATACTCTGATAATTCCTGCTCTTGTCAGTGTTTCTGCTTATTCAGTCATAGTATGATTTATGGATTATCAGTTTTCCCATATTGTATGATTATGGCATTGTATTGAACACTTAACACTTATCTTGTGCACACACTTACACCACCCTCTAAGCTTTCTATAAGCTTATGCACGATAGATGCGTGCAGGTGATGTTAGGTTGCAGCAGTGCTGAGCTTGAAGCGTGCAATGGTCTTCTGGAGCTTGATTTTCTATTTATGTATTTCCCTTTCAGTGTTGTAATCAAATGATTATATTAGTGGATATGTGATGATGATGTTGCCTTTGTGAATTGGGTAATCTTGTGGTTATGCTTATTACTAGTTAAATATATATATAAAAAAAAATCCTCCTTGTAGGATCCCAGGATCGGAAATCTAGCATATGAATGCTGGAGCCGAGAATAGGGTACTACGGAGGTTGTCGGCACCGAATTCGGCAATCGAGATTCCTATGAATCCGATTTCTTAGTTTGGGGCGTGACATAAAGTAAGAGGATCCATCTTATTAGGCGATGCTTAGCATCATTCTTAGAAAGAAGGTACTTGAGCACCGCATGATTAGTGCAAATGTTGATCTTGGATCTAATCAAGTAGGACCTAAATTTTTCCAAAGCGAATACTACGGCTAGGAGTTCCTTCTTCATAGTAGAGTAATTCACTTGGGCAAGATTTAAATTTCTACTTGCATAGTGAATAACATAGGGGTTATTTTCTTTTCTCTGGCCTAACATCACCCTAATAGCATAGCCAGACACATCTCAAATAATCTCAAAAGGAATGCTCTAGTCGGGTGGCTGCATGATAGGAGCGGTGGCCAATATGCCCTTGAGCTTAGTAAAAGGTTCCTAACATTGCTTAGTCCACTCATATGGTACATCCTTTTGAAGTATATTACATAAAGTATGAGAGAGGTGATTGAAGTCCTTTATGAATCATCTATAAAATCTGTCGTGTCCTAAGAAGGATCGCACATCTCGTATGTTCTTGGGTGGAGGTAGGTTAGAGATAAGGTCAATTTTAGCCTTATCCACCTCAATTCCTTTGGATGGAAATATATGTCCAAGAACTATTCCCTTAGAAATCATGAAATGCACTTCTCCCAATTTAGTACCAAATTCTTTTCCTCACATCGATTCAACACATTTTTTAGATTTTCCAAACACTCACTGAAGGATGGACTAAAGACATATAAGTCATCCATGAAGACCTCTAAATATTACCCCACTATGTCAGAGAAAATACTCATTATGCACCATTGAAAAGTGGCAAGGGAATTACACAGTCTAAATGGCATCCTTGGGTAAGCAAAGGTGTCATAAGGACATGTGAACGTTGTTTTTTCCTAATCTTCATGGGCTATCTTTATCTGATTATAACCCGAATATTCATCAAGGAAGCAATAGTAAGAGTGACTAGCTAGCCTTTCCAAAATTTGATCAATGAAGGGCAAAGGAAAGTGGTCCTTCCTCGTGACGATATTCAATTTCATGTAGTTAATGCATACTCTCTAACTAGTAGTAACTCTAGTCGGCACAAGTTCATTATTGGCATTAGGTATGATGGTGATTCCAGACTTGTTAGGAACCACCTGAGTTAGACTCACCCATTTCCTCGGCCTTAACCACTTTCTTCATTTTTGGATTTAATCTACGTTATGGTTGTTAAGAGGTCTTCTCATTATCCTCAAGATGAATGCGGTGAGTACAAATCAAAGGGTCAATTCCCTTAAGATCTACAATCGATCATCTAAGGGCTCCTTTGTGCTTAATGAAAGTAAAGATAAGCATACTCTCCTATTCTTGCTCTAGGTGGGAAGAAATCACCAACGGGTATGTCTTAACTTGACCTCGATAGACATATTTGAGATCAGAGGGCAAAGGTTTTAGGTTAAGCTTTGGTGCTTTGAGGCTAGACGGTAGAGGCGCAACATCAGTTTGAGATAATTTTTCAAATTGTGGCCTCCATCGGTTAACTTCAAGTACCGATGCAACATCAAGCAAGACATTCATCTCCTTAATCATGTCATCATCTAAATCAGGGGAGTGGGCCAAATACGTCACTAGAGGGTCAGAGGATAAGGTCATCAGAGTTCTATCTTTCATGAAAGAGTTTATCACATTAATGTAGTGGACCTCGTCATCATCCTCTGTTTCAAGCCCCAAACTTGGAAACCAGGCTCACGAAATTCCCGATCACCGAATCTGCTACCGATAGCTTCCATAGTACCCCATTCTTAGCTCCTGGCACCTATATGCCAGATTTCGATCTTGGGATCCTAAAAGGAGGATTTTCACCACGATTTTTTTTGTAAAGGAGCATAACCAAAAGCATAACCAAGTCATAAAAACATCATCACCACATATCCACTAATACAATCATTCGAGTACAATGCTGCAAGGAAAATACATATATGAAACAAAAACTCTAAAGCTCTTGTCTCAATGTTGTTGCGACCTAATGTCACCTGCACACAACTGTCGTGCATAAGCTTACAAGAAGCTTAGAGGGCGGTGTATCTGTGTGCAATTCATGTGCCAAGCACATAAATATCAGAGTAAGTGAAAATACTAGCAAGTCTATAAATAATAAGCCAATGTCATATACTGAGGATGCAATATAGATCGGCTTTGCAACGCGAAGACATAGTAAGCCAAATGTCATTTACTGAGGAAGCAATATAGATCAACTATACAATGCGGAGACAAAGTAAGCCAAGTGTCATATACTAAGGATGCAATGAAATATGCAAATCTTGACGAGTCCACGAATATGTGGGACATGGTTCTGCCTTCACTATGTTCATAGTAGCCTCCAACACTGTAACCTGCCAACACTGGTAGCTCGCCCAGGCTCGCTAGGCCCCGCCCACATGTGACCACAATGACGGGGTGTCATAATATGTCATATGCAGAGGATGTAATGCAGCATGCAATGAAAAAGAAAAGACAAAGCTGAAGTGTGTAGTCGGGATGATAGTGCATGGTATCACAAGCTATGAGGTTCATCACAAGGGACTTCTATCTAAGCCAGTCCTATACCTAAATTTAGATAGTAAGACTTAATGTGGTAAACTCCTGATCTCTGGTTGATCGCGCGCCCAACTGAAATCTTGAAAATTGTGAAGGTACACATAATGTTTTGTTTGCACACCACCAGCCCGAGTGGATAGTGAATGAATGAATGAGTCAAATACTGAGTATGCAAATCCTGCTCAGTTAAGTCCACATATTAGTATCGTACATCTTTAGGATCATCACCAGGGTCTAGTACACTCTAAACTGTCTACCGTCCCTCCTAGCCGCGCATCCCAACGAGTTGAAAAGACCTCACTACCAGCCTGGCTAGTATTCTACCAATATCTACCCAGCTCGTCAATAGTGGACCCATTCTCCGATTTGGTCAAACTCAGCCTAACTTTGCCCCTTACCCTCAGGCAGATAAGGCCACATTCACTTCCAACCGACCCGGACACAGTGGGAGACACAGCCTATTGGTATTCGACACTCAGGCACTCATGTATTCAGTCGGTCTAGACGTTGGAGCATCCCCTAGCCACGGAGGTTTATGGACTTTCACCCAAGGACATTAAACATGCCCAAGTGTTAGAACCAAATATTTCCAATTTCTCATCTAGCCATTCATGATATACTTGTGGAGGACACAACTGAAATGGCTAAGTTATATGTCCTAGAGGGGGGATGGGGTGAACAGGACTATTCCAAATTAAAAAATAACAGCGAAATATAAGAAATAAGATAGCCAATAAAAGAAAGGAAACAAACCACAATAAATTAATGTAAAGAAACCTCAAATTCAAGTCTTGAGAGGCTGAAATGAATGTAGTTCTAAGGACAACCTTGCACCATAAAAACCAAGGGTTTATGGCAGGACAACCTTACTAGAACGATAAGTATCAATATCCCAAACTGAAGAGGAATAATAAAGGAAAATAGCAGAAAGTAAATTCTAAACTATTACAACATTCCCCACTATGCTTGAAATGAAAATATTACAACATTCACATCCACACATACATCCCACAATCTTGAATAATAAAAGATAGGAAATAAAAATCACATAACCACAAAACATAAAAAATTATAGTAGTTCGCCTGTATGTACACCAACTGTTATAAAACAGCCACACAGATTGCTACTCCACTCCTAATATCCTCACACAGGAGATATTAGCGTTCACTATCAAAATAGGTTTTCACAGGTTTACCCAAAACCTTCACAATTGTGTCTTTTTAACTTGGGCTTACACAATCCAAAAACCCACTTTCTGAGTTTTCTGGCTCTCCTCAGATAACCACCAAAATGAGATTTTTCTGGCGAATCTCAAAGAAAACCAAAAACAATAGAAGATTTACACAAATGTAAAATACCTAGATTTCTCCTTCTGTAACAACCTGATAGAACCAATCAAGTAGATGATTGAATGTAGAAGTTCAAAAGTCCAATACTCACTTTAAAATTATTCTAAGTTCTAATTGATTTTAAATTAAACCAGTTAGGCTTAACTCTATTTGATTTTGATTCCAAGAAGAAGGAATATCATAATTCCTCTTTTTAATTATGATTGGAATGTAGGAACAAAATCAAATTAATAAAGCTAACAAAAGAGAATATTAAATGAGCACAATATAGCTTAAAATAAACACAAACTTATCTCAGAGTGATCCCTTGATTTTACTTAAATTTCTATATCAAACTTTAAAATTCATCATCTATTTATAGTTGTAGAAATCGCACCTTTGACTGGTCTAGTGAACACTACGACTAGTCGTAGGAGAACGAATTTTTAAAATTTTTAGCGCGATCGGATAAAACTAACTCACGACTGGTCATAGGCTTCTCACAACTGGTCGTAGGACCTCCAATTTAGTTGTTAGACTTTGAGTTGTAGAAACAAGACTGGTCGTAGGACTAGTCGACATTGTTCACATGACCGGTCGAATAGAGTCCAGGATTGGTCATGGATGAACAAAAATTTTTAAAAAATTGCAACAAACTTAGGACTGGTTGTGGAATCTCTTAGACTGGTCGTGACAGTGCTAGGACTAGTCAAACAAGGTTCAGGACTAGTCTTAAAACAGTCCAATTCCATGTAAAATGATTCAATTGAATTATATATTCAAAATGACCTATCCTAAGGACAATCTAAGGTCACTCTTACCTTAAAAGTGAGATATAAACTTCAAAACTTCTTAACTTCAGATGGTAGATGACCTTTGTGAATGAAGCTTAAGATCTTTGAACATAATGTAGTACTTGAAACATAAGATCTTCTAAAGCTTGAATAACCATTCTTCTTTATGTTGTATACTAGCTTGAGTCTTGAACAAGATCACTTCTACTATTGTAGCTAGTACTTGCATTTCTCGAAGCAGTTTGTACTCGCATTCTTCTATAGTAGCTGAAGTAGTTCTTCTTTCTTGACTTGAAGCAAAGTGCTTAAAGCCATGAAGCAATGTCTTGAACATTTATAATAATGAACTACACAAGACATAAATTAAGGTTTTGGCACCACAAAATTTGACCACCAAAGGAGCATAAAACCATAGCACTTATAATAACCCTAATGTCGCTAGGGTGCAAAGTGATCATGTCACACAAAACATGAGTCATACCATCCAGTCATGTATTAATCTTGCACGTATCGCGTGATCATGTGGGGTAATTCTTTCTAACAAGGAGTCCCATAAACATCTCAGCCTAATGATATATGTTATAATCAATCATCCCCATAATAGGCATACAAATGATGTTTATGAGCATGTATCATGATGTTATACTAAGGATGTTCTGCATTAATCATGTCACACAAAATGTGAGATGCATGAGTCATACATCCAGTCATGCGTCAAACCTACACGTATTGCGCAATCATGTGGGGCAACTCCATCTCACAAGGAGTCCCATAAACATTTCAGCCTAATGGCATATGCTATAATCAATCATCCCTCATAATAGGCATACCAATGATGCATATAAGCATGTATCATGATGTTATACTAAGCATGTTCTCAGTGTGTCGATCATGTCACACAAAATGCGAGATGCATGAGTCATACCATTCATTAAATCATATGCATCATTTCAATCAATAACTCTTAATCATCATTATCATGTTACCATACATGTATCATCATCTCACCTATCACTAGGTGCATCTTACCTAGTGTGACTTCCACATTGGACTTGAACTACATTCAAAGCATGGGATCGTATAGGTTAAGTGTGAGTCCTACTTGATGAATTAATAGGTCAACTCAAAGGCATAAATGCCCAATTGCAAAGCTTTCAATGGTGTGGATCTAATTTCACAATTAAGTGGGCTTCACACATTCCACCAACTAAAAATTATGCACAATCTTAAATGTAAAGGATAACATGCTAATATCTTTCTTGTCATACTTCATATTGGGCCCACTAGCCACATAGACAAGAAACTAAGAAAAAGCTCAATTATTTAGTTTATGCATTATAAAATAGGCTCGCTAAGTGTGGCCTACTTGACTAGAGGTAATGTTCAAGGCACGTTGCCTAATAGGCAATGAGCCTGCCCAACAGGCTTAAGGAAATTTATCATTATGGGTTTCTCAGTCCCCAACGATTTCTCTTAGTGTTGGGCCCGCTTAGGTCTTAGGTTTTCATCATTTACATGGGCCCAAGGCCACCTATATCTTAAGAGAACATTTGGACAGCAAGATCTGTCCACTAAATATTTTACAAGTTATACAACACCCATTTACAAAACATGTCAGGTGGACCTCAATACATGAAAGGTAAGGCCCATACAAGATTGCCCATACTAGATGGCCTACTTAAGGTTTTTAAGCCCAACAATATCTAAGAGTTATTTTTTAGAGTTTAAATGCTGCATTAAATGCCTTGTGAAGGTGGTGGAGCCTACCGATGTGGCCCCACATAAATTCTATGTAAAATAAACTTTTGGTGCAGGGTTGGTTCTGAGTCATTTTAAAGTCAGATTCATAATCATGTGGGACCTACATATAGTAAAAGAAAATAACCATTTGGTAGCTCTATGTATGGGCTTTACAAATTATAAGGCAAGCCTCATTAGTTAGGTGAGTACAATTTACGGTGATGACCTAAGCATAGGTACTTGGAGAAACTGTGCAGGAAATATAGTGTAGATTAGTTTTGGCCCAATTTTAAGTATGTCCCATGATCACAAGGGATCACATTTCAGTATGTTGTTAGATGCCTTTGGTTGTACTATATATGCACTTCAAAATTTATAAGTTAGGACCAACTGGTTGTGCACACATAATATTTGATATAGGGCCAAACATAGGCACTTTAATTTTCTACACAATTTTCTGCATAACCATACCTAGCCCCATTTTGGGATCCACTCCCTGATCATGTGCGGTCTAATTTGGCCCAATTAAAATATTATTTATCTATTCATTAGTATAGGTTAAAGGTTCCAAGGGGTGGCCTACACAAACCTCCAGCGTGTGGTCTACTACAAAGGCCCAAAGTTGGTACAAAACACAAATAATCAGACAGATTTCAGAAATGGGGTCTGTCACAAATTAGGGCCTAATTTCCAAACGCTTAGGGAATCATTCCTAATAAAAAGGTGGGACATCCCAAATTACTTATATAATGATTAAACATCCCGAAAGTGGGACACTTAACTAAAGAGTGTGGGGTCCACTACAAGGTGTCAAAGAGGCCTACATGCAATACAGTTACGTACTTAGAAAATTTTCAGCAAACAGAAAGTATAAAGGGAATGAAATAGATTCAATGGCAAGTAGGGCCCACACGCTAGTGAAGCATAGATTAAGAACACAAAATAATGTACATGGGTGTCCATTTTAAAATATATAAATCACAAGTGATTCCACACACAAGTGGGTCAATGAGAGGATAATTGTTATGTATAACATAGATCCCACATATTCATCAAGTAGCACATGAAATATAGTAATGAAATTTCTATAATCAGATTCTTTGTTGGAAGATCTAATCCAATGGATGGTTTGGGAACAAGTCATTCAGGCCGTTTATAGGTTTCCAACCATAAAGAGCCTTGGATCCATCTGGACCACACATAAAAATTTAAGATTTATCCTTACAGAAGTATCTATCAGTCCGAAATTTTTTAAATTTTTTCATGAAAGAATCTGACCATACGGACCATACATATGATTATTAACTATCTTAAGTAAGTTAAGAGCAAATATCAAATACATTTGACTATTGGAATCACGGATATGGCTTAAACAAGAATGGTCATAATAAGCTCCCAAATACATCTTTCATATAAGGCCAAGATCTCAGCCATCCGAACTCCGATTGAGGCTTATTATATACCATTGCAAAGCTAGTTCGATTTTCTACGAATCCGACGGAACATATAATATAATACATTCATTAAAGGAGTTAAAAATGGGTCCATTTTAGGCAAATTCAGAATCCTGCATGTGTTACTGGACAACAGCCAAGTAAACTTGATGTTACAGATGATTGGACAGTTGGATAGCTATGAAATTTGGTCCAGAGTTAGTTCATATTGTGGTTCATATCATTCCCAAGTTTCAACTCTGATCTTTGCATGATTAATTTTATATGATTATTAGAAGTTGTTGTCCAGGTTTTTTTTTTTTTAAAAAAATAAGATTACTTATGAAGGTTGTGGGTGTAATGTTCATCAGGGTAGGGTCCACGTGTGTGACCACTAGCTTAGAATCAAGCTGAAATTTGTGCTTATCCCAAGGGAGCAAGGTGGGCCACACAAAAAAAAATGGAAAGAGAGGGAGAGGGAGAGAGAATGGTTAGTGGTGGGAGGAGCTCCACCACTATGAGCTCCTCTCATGGATCTACCACATATACAACAAATGGGTACCAAATAGGTGGGCCATACATCAGGAAATCAGGTGGGAAAACCCTATCCCCACCACAAAAATTCAGGCCTAGATGGCCATAACAAGTTGCACAATAAAGAACATCATGGTGGGATCCATGGAGAATGGCCCCATCATGGATACATGCATGAAAACCATGGTTGGCCATTGGCCACACCTAGGGTCCAAGATGGGATCCCTACCATTAATTGGTAGGTCCCACTTGTCCCATGCTTGAAATGAAGAAAAGCTAGCCTAAGAAGCACCCACCTCTTCTTCTTCAAGCTTCCTAGCAATCCCAAGCTCCTAAGCTTCACTTTTAATGGAGGAAGATGAGGTTCTAATGGTTGGATTGGGAGATCAAGGGTGAAATATGGGCTAGGATGTTGGGTTCTCTCCTTCCCTATCTTGGACGTTGGGTTGTAATGGAGGAGAATGGTAGAGAATGGGAGAGAGAGAGGGGTAGTGTAAGGAGGTAATGATGGGTTGTAAATGGTAATTATGGCTTGTAAAAGGCATGGGAAGAGAGGGCATTAAAGCAATGATTACTTGTAAGGCATGAGTGGGCTAGGGATGATGTCATCCTAGGCTAAGGTAGGCTAGGTTAGGTAGGGTGATGTCATGGTAATAATGCCTTGTAGAGTTCTTTTTCTACCTGGAATCCTATGAAATAGCGGTGAAGACCGCTTCAGTTGAAGTAGGAATATGTCAATATGTCCTAGAGGGGGGTGAATAGGACTTTTTGAAGTTTTATAATGTATTTAAAAATCCTATTGCACTAATCCTATCAGATATACAATTAACAGAATTACTCAAATGTAACTCTACTGGCTTCCAAGCCTTGTTGAGGATCCAATCACAAACTGTTTGAAAGATAAACACGTTGCATACAAGATTGTAATGGATAAGACTGTGTGTGTATATGAGGTGTGATCTTTAACAATCAAATATAAAAGTATGTAAGGAATATCACACAATGAAAGACAATAACAGACTCAAACACAGTATTTTTATAGTGGTTCGACCACTTGTCTACTATACTCTCGGCTGTCGCACTCAACCCTTGAGTGTACCGAATTTCACTAAGGAGGTTTCCCAGGGTTCACCTCAAACCTAAGGTTTTAAATCAGGTTCAC
This sequence comes from Magnolia kwangsiensis, assembly GCA_037074715.1. Lineage (NCBI taxonomy): Eukaryota > Viridiplantae > Streptophyta > Magnoliopsida > Magnoliales > Magnoliaceae > Magnolia > Magnolia kwangsiensis. The sequence continues at coordinate 72,352,501 of CM073575.1, read as the reverse complement.
CTTCAACCTTTACATAGAGGTTTCTACTCGGTTCACCTCTAACCCTGGAGTTTTGCTGGTGCACTCCTAACCAGATGTTTATACCAACGTAGAGCAAGGGTCCACACAACGCACCCGGATGTTTATGCTCTCCACAGAACAAGAGTCCACACAACGCACCCATAGCGTACACTCCCGCCAGAGGCCTCCTATGAGTACTTTAAAGGGTGAGCAACACTTAAGATCCAATCCTAGAAAGGAATAATCATAAGTGTCCTCTAGACTCTAGGTACTTACAGATAAGTTGATGAGCCTATTTAGCACTGTGATGAAGATATCCTTCTTGTTGTTGAAGAGACTTCAGCTCCCTTGATCTGCAACACAAAAGATATACCAGTACTTGGCTTCGGGTTGGGTCAAGGTTAGGATGAAAATCCACTCTCTTAGAATTTTCCTATAAGGAAGATAGAGTGATTCCTGTCATCTATTCATTCAAGGCATCCCAGCTTAATGATATGCTATTAAGATAGTTGCTAAAGGATCCTTGAATGCAGAAGTTCACTTCTCAATCCACTCTATTGAATGTCAATGAATGATAGTGGATTGGAAGATGAACTCCCGTGAGAGAAAGGGCTTTGGGTATATGATCTAGAGATAAAACACACAAAAGCACTCTCTTCTTTCTCTGCCAGCAATATGGACAAGTCTCTCTTTATATAGGCAAAAGGTTCCAACGGATATAAAATGGTCATATTTATGACAGAATTCGATATCATTAAGCAAGGTCGATATCATTGAGCGTATACTCTCGATGGGATCGACTGTCCGCTCGATAACACAAACTCAAATGTCATATGCTTTTGAAATCTATTGCCAACTAGTCGATGGGATCGATACTGGTGTCGATGTCATCAGATTTTGAACTTCATTCCATCGATACTGGGATCGATCTATCGACATTTGAAAAAAAAAATGAGAGAGACTAGCCGAAATATTTTCAGGTTTTATAGGATATGATCGAGGGTCAACCGATGTCTTCAGAATTTGAATATCGATAATATCGAGACAGTGTCGATGGGATCGATAAATTGTATAGATTTACCTATAATCACGCTGGTCAGTTTATGGCCAGTCTCGATCCAATCGACCAGGGCTCGATAGCATCGACATAAGAATTTTGATTTCCTCGAGTGGCCCCCGATCAAAGTTAAAAACATCCTAAAATATTTACTGGAAGAAATGCGCGCCCACTGTTGATATGATCGATGGACTTCCGATATGATCGATATTTGAATTCAGATTGAATCAGAACAGTCATCGATATATCGAAGCTCATAGTAGTTTTCTTTAGAAAAACAGAGTCATCGAAAATTTACTTGTTGATATTATCGACCCACTTCCGATGGGCTCGATTTTTGAATATCGATGATATCGATGGTTGTATCGATATATCGATAAATCCGTCCAGATAAGTATGCGGTTGCTGGACACTTTTAGTCCTCTTATCGATAGTATCGATTCAAGAGTCGAGGACATCGACAGAGTTAGTCGATCATATCGGAAGGTGTATCGATACAATCAACATGGCAAACAAACTTAGAGATTTTCTGCTATTTGAAAAAGTTCACTTACTCAAAAATCCTCATGTGTTCTAAGTTAATTTTAAGGGTTTTAATCACCTGGTGTTTTGGGACATGGGATGTGAGGCTATGATTTACCTATGACGAGCTTTCACACATCCGGTTGAGGCAGACGCTTGAATTGTTCTTCCTGTTAGGCTCTGTAGTTCGACTGACTCAACTCACATGGTAATTGACAAACCAGGGCACTAGTAGGTGCACTTTCAATCTCCCCCTTTGTCAATTACATGACAAAATACCCAAAACACCCTAGAAAAATATCTAGATAGATACATCCTAAATTGTGTGTACATGTGTTTACACAATTTTACAAATTCTATCACATTCATGTACACAACCAGAATTTGCTCCCCCTTACAGTAAATACCCCTTTCTTGGTGCAGCTGCTCCCCCTTACACCTGCAACATATGAGAGCACAAATATCCAATTTTCCACACGGGTTGTTTTTAACTTTTCTCCCCTTTTTTATCAGTCATTGGCAAAGGTATAACACGTGATATTGACTTAAGATTTTAAGCATATGGGAGAACTATAGACAGATAGATGTATACAGATTTTCAACAATGAGAAGCATACATCAATTAAGGTAGGAAGTAAATAGATGAAGCAATCAGCACAGTCATTTCATAAGCAAGAAGATACGAGAAGAATAGAACCTTGCATATTAGAATGACAATGAAATAAGAATTGAATTCAGCCATATCATCAAAAAGTTTCATCATCTAGAAACATTTAACCTTAAAAAATATATATACTACCCCAGACAGCAGTATTTAATCCATTATCCAAAAAAAATAAAATAAAGCCCACTTGAGGGCATCCAAATATTATAACCAGTATTTTAGCCCATCCGTAGGCATAAAAAAAACTTTCAGCCTATGCAGAATAGAGAGCTATCACATGCACTCAAAGAAGCGTAGAACTTTTAAAAAGATACTGCAGTTCGTACGTTGAGTTAAAGAGTGAGTGTGTGTGACAACATTCAGAAATCAGTGCTAGGGAGCAGAGTGAGATGGAGCTGTGTCATCTCGGCGATAAGTCATCAGGTCGACCAACTGTTGCACAGACTGTTGTACCTTGTGGGCAACTCGTTCCAAGACTGTAAGTCATTTTTACACTGATTGAATGTCCCGCTGAATCGCCCCGATCCTGTCCAGCTTGTATCATTTGGTATGTTCAGGGATTAACACAGATGGGGCTGGATCGATTTTTGCGGATTCACCACCTTCCATCTCCAGTTCCTCCGTATGAGTGTCACCAACACCTTCGCCTCCTTCTTCTTAAATGCGTCCTTCTTTGTACTCGTGGTCGATCAGATCCATTTTTTGAATGTTTTTGAAATTAAAAACTTGAAGTGGAAGTACAGGATCAGTTGTAGAAGGAAGACCAATGCTTTGACATATTCTGCTTATGAACCAGGGATACGGTAAATGCAGATCTCTGGATGTATGTATAACATTTACTAACTAATTGATAATCAGTGTTGGAAGGCAAACCTTTGTCCCATTCGCAATAGAGTATACTATCATGACCACAAGACTCGTGAGATCTGTTCGATTTGTACTCCTTTGATACAAATTTGTAGTGAAGATCCCATGCATAACCCGAAAGTGGGGTTCTATGTACCTGGCTTTTAAGGCATTCCCTTGATGCCAGGGAATATCTCTATTATAGCATAGGTACTTGGTTATCATGGATCGGACATCAGGCAGATCGAGATCCAAATTTGGAAGGCCTTCCAGTCCCAACTGTAGTTAAGAATGTGAACTATTGTGGCTAGAGTGATAAACACATCATCACCATCCAGAGAAACCATGAATGAAGGAGGGTCAGATACCGGAGAATTACATGCTGCAAGGAAGTTATGTGTTTGTTCGAGTTGACAAGGCCCTCCAAAATCTAGGATGGGTAGCCAGCCGATTGCAGCGAACAGAGGTTCCAGATTGTACGGTGTTAAACAACCCCTGTCAACTTTTCTCTCATGGATTAGCTTCCTGCCGGTGTATTTTGTTGGGTGTTGGATAGCCGGAGGAGGTGGTACTAGTTGAGGAGGTACAGGAACTTCGATCTGGGACCCACCATGTGAGGTCTGTTGTGATCTTTGCCTTGTGAGGGTCCCACAGTCCGGGATCCTCACCCTTTCTCTTAAGGCAAGGACTTTTTGTCAAGTAGTTCTCAAAGACTCCCCCGAACCGGATGCTACACCTTTGTCTTTTCCCATGTGGACCAATAAGCTTTTTGAAGAATTTTAGGAAAAAGAAAAAAAATGACAAAACACCTGACAAACCGAAAATATCCAAAAAAAGCTCTGACATTTTTAGATGGATAGTACCTGATTTGCGGAAGGATTTGGGTAGTCTGACGTGGCTCCTAGTGATGGCCGAGAGGATCGAGCAGAGAAGACGACCGAGAAGCCCTTGAAGAATAAACCCTCTTTTCGCCCTGCTGACTTTTATCGGGTGCCATCTGTCGATCATATCGACCATTGTCTTGATGATATCAAGAAGTTGTCAATCGATTCTATCAAGCATGTCCACGATGTCATCCATGATCATACGACTTTTCATATTCTGAAGAGCTGTCGATTGTATTGACCCTTAGTCGATAAAATTGAAAAGATCGACAGATGTATCGAAAGTAGGTATTTTTCAGATTTTTCATAATTTCGACACACTATTATGTATATCCTGATTTGATTAGTATATATCACAAAATTTTGTACAAGTTCTGTACAATAAAAAAAATATAAACATGATAATGTTTATATATAAAAAGTTCGAGGTGTCCAACCTCAGATGTAACATTGAAGGCTCAACAAAATTGCATCATTTCAGCAAATATCTAGATCTAGATGCATGACCTGGACTTGTTCCTTTTTCTGCTTGTTATATCAGGGTATATGAAAGTTAATCATCAGACATTTCATTTTTTCTTTAACTACCCATTGTAAGACAGGTTTCTTTATTTTGTCCTTTTCTTTAGGTAGTGATGAATGGGTGTCTTTTCTTGAAAGACTTTTATCATTCAACGTTTCTCTGATTAGTTTAAATTTTTCAATGTGATTTCGATCAAACTTATGTGAGGTCTGTTTTGGTGCCAAGCATTCAAACTTATAATGACCCACATCACCACATAAATGACAGACTGGAGAGATTCCCATATTGCTACCTGAAGTAGCCAGTTTTGTTGGGGCTTTATTTCCAATTTTCTTTTTACTTTTCTCATATCCTAGTCCACTCTTGTCTCTTCCTAGTCTTCCCATTCCTAACAATTTTTTTAATTTTTCACCACTCTGAGAAAATTTGTAGTTTATCTGAAAAAATTTTCTAAAATTTTCTAAGTCAATACAAAGTGAGTGGTTCTCATTTTTGAGTTCTGCATTATCATCTCGTAGCAATTCAGCCTGGTTCATAAGTTTTGATAATTTTGTTTTTAAGGATAGGTTCTCTTTCTAACTTATCATTGTCTAAATGATATTGTTGCAAATCATTGGCTAAATGTGTGTTAATCTCTAAGGTTTTGTCCAAGTCTTTCTACAGCAATTCCTTTTTGTTTTCAGACATACCGAGTCTTTTAAGGATATAGATGCTATGAATGTATAGTTGATTATAAGCATCTTGTAGTTTATCCTTTTCAATTTCTTCTTCTTCTCTAGTCTTTTCATCATCAGACGAAAATGATTCAGTAGCTTACTATTCAACCTCAGATTCAGTTGGAATGATCGAAGCTGTGGAGATCATAAGTATTTTCAAAGATTTTTGGTCCCCATCACTCCCTAAGTCGCTTGATTCTGAATTTGACTCTTCCGTATCATCCCATGTGGCAGCCATTGCCTTGCCCCTGATTTTTCTATTTGGGCATTCAATAGATAGGTGTCTATACTCCCGACAGGCATAGCATTGTGGTTCTTTAGTTCTTTTCCCACATTTTCCTGTAGAAGGTTTGTCATCCACCTTTCTACCTCTAGAGGAGCGGCCGCGATTCTTTTGAAAGAATCTTTTGAATCTTTGTGCCTGCCAAGCCACTTCCTCATCTTCATCTTCTTTTTCACTCTCACTGTCCTCATGTTTTGTTTTCTTAGAAGTTTTTAGGACTGTGTTTTTAGATTTTTAGGATTGAGTAAAGTGTAGTTCAAAAGTTTGTAGGGAACCTACTAGTTCTTCTACTTTCATTTCATCAATATTTCTACACTCCTTAATTGTTATTACTTTGGGATTAAACCATTCCAGTAGGGATCTTAAGATTTTCCTACATATTTTAGGTACCAAAACTTTTTCTCCCAATCCACCCATGGAGTTACAAATAATATTCAGTTTAGTGAAAAACTCCATAAATGTCTCATGCCCTTCCATCATGAGATTTTTAAACTGTGAAGTCAGAAGTTGTAGTTTAGACCTCTTAATAGTGCTTGTGCCTTCATAGGTTGTTTCCAATAGATCCCATGCTTTCTTAGATGTCTCACACATACTTATCTGACTGAATATATCCTAAGACACGGCACAGTAGATGGCGTTCGTTGCTTTTACTTCAACAGTTCGTTGTTCTTTGTCGAACGTCGTTCACTTTTCTTTAGGTTTAGGCTTAGTGATGGTAGTTTCATCTTTAAGCACAATTTGTTTAGATGGTACCACATATCCCTTCTCAATTACATCCCAAACATCATGATCCAAAGATCTCAAGAAGTAATGCATTCTAGCCTTCTAGTATGCATAATTTGAACCATCAAATACTGGAGGTCTAGTGAGTGATGAGCCCTCTCCTTTGGCCATACTTCTCAACTTCAGTCAAGATCACTCTCTAGGCGCTAAAGCCCTTAAAGAGAGACCCGCTCTGATACCAATTGAAATAGCGGTGAAGACCGCTTGAGTTGAAGTAGGAATATGTCAATATGGACGAGAGCAGAGTGAATAAGAACTTTTAAAGTTTTATGATGTATTTAAAAATCCTATTATACTAATCCTACCAGATATACAATTAACAGGATTACTTAAATATAACTCTACTGGCTTCCAAGCCTCGTAGAGGATCCAATCACAAACTATTTGAAAGAAAAACATGTCGCATATAAGATTGTGATGGATAAGACTGTGTGTGTATATGAGGTGTGATCTTTAACAATCAAATGTAAAAGCATGTAAGGAATATCACACAATGAAAGACAATAACAGACTCAAACACAGTCATTTTTATAGTGGTTCGACCACTTGTCTACTCCACTCCCGGCTGTCGCACTCAACCCTTGATTGTATTGGATTTCACTAAGGAGGTTTTCTAGGGTTCACCTTAAACCTAAGTTTTTAAATCAGGTTCACCTTCAACCTTTACACGGAGGTTTCTACTCCGTTCACCTCTAACCCTAGAGTTTTGCTGGTGCACTCCTAACCGGATATTTATGCCAACACAGAAAAAGGGTCCACACAACGCACTCGAATGTTTATGCTCTCCACAGAGCAAGGGTCTACACAATGCACCCATAGCATACACTCCTTCCGGAGGCCTCCTACGAGGACTTCAAAGGGTGAGCAACACTTAAGACCCAATCCTAGAAAGGAATGATCACAAGTATCCTCTGGACTCTAGGTACTTACAGATAAGTTGATGAGTCCCATTTAGCACAGTGATGAAGATCTCTTTCTTGTTGTTGAATAGTCTCCAGCTCCCTTAATCTGCAACACAAAAGATATACCAGTACTTGGCTTCAGGTTGGGTCAAGGTTAGGACAGAAATCCACTCTCTTAGAATTTTCCCATAAGGAAGATAGAGTGATTCCCTTCATCTATTCATTCAAGGCATCCCAGCTTAATGATATGCTATTAAGATAGTTGTTGAAGGATCCTTGAATGTAGAAGTTCACTTCTCAATCCACTCTATTGAATGTCAATGAATGATAGTGGATTGGAAGATGAACTCCCGTGAGAGAAAGGGCTTTGGGTATATGATCTAGAGATAAAACACACAAAAGCACTCTCTTCTTTCTCTGCCAGCAATATGGACAAGTCTCTCTTTATATAGGCAAAAGGTTCCAACGGATATAAAATGGTCATATTTATGACAGAATTCGATATCATTAAGCAAGGTCGATATCATTGAGCGTATACTCTCGATGGGATCGACTGTCCGCTCGATAACACAAACTCAAATGTCATATGCTTTTGAAATCTATTGCCAACTAGTCGATGGGATCGATACTGGTGTCGATGTCATCAGATTTTGAACTTCATTCCATCGATACTGGGATCGATCTATCGACATTTGAAAAAAAAAATGAGAGAGACTAGCCGAAATATTTTCAGGTTTTATAGGATATGATCGAGGGTCAACCGATGTCTTCAGAATTTGAATATCGATAATATCGAGACAGTGTCGATGGGATCGATAAATTGTATAGATTTACCTATAATCACGCTGGTCAGTTTATGGCCAGTCTCGATCCAATCGACCAGGGCTCGATAGCATCGACATAAGAATTTTGATTTCCTCGAGTGGCCCCCGATCAAAGTTAAAAACATCCTAAAATATTTACTGGAAGAAATGCGCGCCCACTGTTGATATGATCGATGGACTTCCGATATGATCGATATTTGAATTCAGATTGAATCAGAACAGTCATCGATATATCGAAGCTCATAGTAGTTTTCTTTAGAAAAACAGAGTCATCGAAAATTTACTTGTTGATATTATCGACCCACTTCCGATGGGCTCGATTTTTGAATATCGATGATATCGATGGTTGTATCGATATATCGATAAATCCGTCCAGATAAGTATGCGGTTGCTGGACACTTTTAGTCCTCTTATCGATAGTATCGATTCAAGAGTCGAGGACATCGACAGAGTTAGTCGATCATATCGGAAGGTGTATCGATACAATCAACATGGCAAACAAACTTAGAGATTTTCTGCTATTTGAAAAAGTTCACTTACTCAAAAATCCTCATGTGTTCTAAGTTAATTTTAAGGGTTTTAATCACCTGGTGTTTTGGGACATGGGATGTGAGGCTATGATTTACCTATGACGAGCTTTCACACATCCGGTTGAGGTAGACGCTTGAATTGTTCTTTCTGTTAGGCTCTGTAGTTCGACTGACTCAACTCACACGGTAATTGACAAACCAGGGCACTAGTAGGTGCACTTTCATCCTACGATCCACAACACGTGGTGTATGCACGGGTCATAACTCCTAGCTTAGGCATCGCATTGGGGCATGAGATGCAGCTTTGGAACCACGGTGACGACACAATCGCAATGATATAAGTTTCAGGTCGAGTTGACTTAGATCTATAGGATGCGACTTAAGGTCACGCACAAACACAATTTACAGATCGCGGGTCACTAGAATTCATCCGGGAGGATCTCGGGAGTCTAAGGAACGATGCAATACTAGGATACGGGCCTTACACTCTTCCTATCTGCTCATGTTAAAAAATATATTGAGCTCTAATGTCATATTTCCCAAAGATAAATTCATGACCCCATTCCTACAATTGATGATAGCATTGGATGTAGCAAGGAACGGGCGGCCAAGTATGATAGGGATTTGAGTGATCATGTCTGTGATGGGATAAGTATTTTGGATGATAAAGTCCACTATATAGTAGAATTTATGAACTTGGACTAATACATCTTCAATCATCCCTCTTGGTACACGAACTGAGCGATCAGCAACTTGTAATGTAGTCCGGGTTGACCTTCACTTGTTTCAACACCTCTATAATATCTTGTGAGTTAGCTAGAGGTTTTGGTGTAATCAACTACTAGGAGAATGGAGCAATTATCTTGCTTAGAGGTTCTAGTTCTAATCCATGTGGAGTAATGTGAGGTCTATCATTTGTGTCTTCTTATGGGTCCTTAGACTTTTTAGCCCTTAGTGGAATAGATTTGTCAATTGATTTTCCACTCCTCAGAATGGTGATAGACTTGGCTTGCTCCATTGGAGTTGAAGAGCTTGGGTCGCTAACTCCATATTACAGTTTAGGATTGGGGATAGGTTGAGTTGGAAGGATCCCTTTCTCTATAACCATAAAACATGAGTCTATCTTTTGTATAGCCTTATTAAGTTCTTGTAAGGCTTGGAGAGTACTTTACTGGATAAGCTCTTAAGTTTGTGTGGGATTTTGAACCAATTCCTCTTGAGGTTTCCCTTGATTTAAGAATTGGTTAGGAATTCCTTGAGTAGTGGTTTGTCCATTCCTCCAGCTGAAGTTTGGATGATTTCTCTAACTTGAATTGTATGTGTTTGAAGTGAGTCCTTTGAAAGGCCTTTGGTAGTTATTTACGACATTTGATTGCTTGTTCAGTATTTCTTGAAAAGTAGGTATTATTAGACAATTCTCAATTGTAAGAACGTTACACGCACAAATACTGCAGACAACTTCCTTACCCTTGTCCTTATTAAGTTTTATGGCCTCAAGTTTCCTTGTAAGACTGGTCACTTTAGCATTTATATCATCTTCTTCTTTCAAAGATATATTCCACCCTTCTCCTTTGATTAAATAGGCTTAGAAGTGGTGCTAGGTCTTGGGGTGATGTCCCATGATTGTGTGGTTTCAGTGAGTTTGTCAAAGTAATCCCACATATCATCGACATTTTTTTTCATGAATTCCCCATTACACATTATCTCAACGAATTGGCGCATGGAAGATGTCAGTCCTTCATGGAAGAAATTTGTTATGCACCATGTTTCAAAACTGTGTTGTAGGCGTGAACTAACAAGATCCTTAAACCTCTCTCAACATTGGAAGAATGTTTCATCTTCCTTTTGGGCGAAGTTCATGATCGACTTTCTGATGGTGTTTGTCTTAGGATATGAAAAGAATTTCTTTATGGACTCCCTTGTCATGTCATTCCATTTGTCAATAGTTCATGGACGTAGTGAATGCAACTATGTCTTAGCTTTTTCTTTTAAGGATAAGGGAAAGAGTTTCAGTCTGATCGTGTCCTCAGACACATTAGGAAAGTATAAAGTGGCATTATCTCATCAAACTCTTTTAAGTGTAGATATGGACTTTCAGATTCAAGCCCATGGAACTTTGGAAGGAGTTGGATTACTCTTGGCTTGATATCCATATTTCCTGCATTTTCTGGAAGAATCATATAGGAATGTGAGCTCACCCCTGCCGGTTGTAAATAGTCTCATAAAGTACAAGGCGGGGGTGCATGATGCACCTCATTCTCATCCTGGGCCTCCTCAACTAAAGATTGAGGTTGAATCACATTGTGAATGTTGCAAACACAAATACCACAAATAATTTCCATATCTTTATCCTTCTTTATTTCTATAATACCCTATCCAGCCTATAAGTACGACCGATTGTTTAGGAGATGAGACTCACCTTCCGAAATAAAACCCGGTAATGCCTGTGTACAATTCAAATACGCGAAAGAACCCCTTATAGTACACCCCTCATAATGCGACCATAAATAACTGAAACTGAAACCAGGATGACCACCCCATCCATTCCATATCATTTTTATGCCTATGTGTACAATGATCGACGCCCTTGGCTAGACCTAGACTAGTCATGCATAGTACACACCCAACTGACCGGAACTCCAACACTTTGAAACCTATTTCATATCGACCGCCCCATCGCAGCGATCGTGAAGGTGCCACCCATGCATCTAAACAACGCTCTGTTAGAGGGATATGCCGTAAAGAATCATTAGTGTATCATGTGCACATAACGCCATATATCTCATTCCATACATGTGCATAACACATGCTCCTACATATGCACCATACCACACATGGATGAGAGAATCTCTACCCATGTGTGTGATGTCACACACCTATACCCCTCCCTCTCTCATGTACACCCCAAAATTAACTCTTCTTCATACTATATCATATGCATGACATCATCACACCTTGCCATCACATGCCTCTTTAATCCACCATTACTTCTTAATCATGCATAAATTCCCATAATCCTAGCCTAAGCTAACCATAATCACATTAACCTAACCTAACCACATTTTTATCCATTTCTCTACATATACTCCTCCATCTCTTAACATTTTCACCATTTCCTACCATAAGAGAGAGGGAGAGGGAGAGGGAGGGAGGAGTGATCTTAGTGGGCCATCAATCCCATCCCTTCTATCCATCTCAACCATCAACTTCATCCCTTCCATTCATCTCAACCATCCATTTAGTTCATCAAGGTGAGTACACCCACCCCACTCATTCTTATTTTGTTTTCATTTTTTTTATGTATAGTGGTGATGATATGATGATGATGATGATGATGATGTGATCAATGGTGTGGATGCATAAGTGAATACAAAAAAATAATAATAATGATAATAATAACAATAATAATTTGTTATAGACTACATGTGGGACCTATTGATAACGGGCCCCACCATAATTTTTGTATGCCATCAAAACTGTCCAAGTGTGGCCCATTGGGTTGGCCAAACTCTCTCTCACACACACACACGTGTACACACATCGCATTTTTTAAAAAATAGTGAGAGTGGACGTTATTGCTACCAGCATCCCAGCTGCCTCAAAATAGGGGCTGGGGACCACAATACCCCCACCCATGATGTATGTGTTTAATCCACTTGGTCCATTTAATTTTCTAGCTCATTTTAGGCCTTGAGCCGAAAAATGAAGCCAATCTAAATCTCTGGTAGGCCGCACCATCAAAAAGATTATTTTAATAGTGATAATCTGTTAGGGCCCACTGTAATGTTTTTATACGTCAACACATATTGAATATTGGGCTATTGGGCTTGCCATAAGCCAGAGAATCCAATAAATGTACTGGATTGTCCTGATGCGGGCCCCACCTATGAAAAACCTTGGAATCAAATATGTGTGTGTGTGTGTCTAGACGTTGTTGCTATCAGCGTCCTGCTGCTTGGAACGAGCAAGGAAGGTGAGCCCCAACACAAGCCCCACCATGATGTATGTTGAACATCTACACCATACATTTGATGGGTCCCCTTTAGAAAGTGAGGTACACCAAAAATCAGTCGTACACGGAACTCAAGTGGCCCACACCATCTAAAAACATGTGAAGAGATCCTCTTAAAGCTCGAGAAGAAAAATTAGATAGATCTAACTACCAGGGTCCACGCTACAAAAAGCAACGGGGGATTAAACGTCTACCATTGAACCCCTTTTTGGGTCACAGAAGTTTTGGACTAATATGAAATTTGTTTTTTCCTTTTAATTCAGGTCTTTGTGACCTTATGAACAGATTGGATGGAAAATAAATGTTATGGTGGGGCCTGTGAATTGTTTAACGGTGAAATCATTATCTCCATTGCTATTTGTTGTATGGTTCAGATAATCTTTGGATATGATTCTTTTTTGGGGGGGATAATGCTCTAAAATGATCTCTAGAAAATAGATGAACGGTGTAGATATAATAAATACATCACTTTGGGACCCATGTAACTTTGATCTCCTTAAACCGTTCGTACAACTCAGAGCTCGAACATTTGCTAGGGTCCACTTGAAATTTTGATGTATATGAAACTTGGACTGACCTCTCAACCAAGTGGAAAAATGGATGGGCTGGATTTATGAACCACGTCTTGGTGGGCCTAACAAATGATTTTAAATGTTTTAATGGAGGGTAAACCCCTCAACTGTTGTGCATAGTGTCGCCCACACATGTCACTGATTGACTTAATTTTAAGCCTTAGGCCCACCATGAAATGGTGCATCTAACTGATGGGGTAGATGTTCAACACGCACCACAGTGGGCCCACACAACTCAACCTCATGGGGAGTTCCCATGAGCTGAACCGCATAGAACCTTTTCCCATATATATATATATATATATATATATATATATTGATGGAAAAAATTTTTGGGCCTCTCAATAATTATATGTTTTCCTCATCAAAGCGCAAATCAAAACCCATATAAGCCCACCATGAATACTTCGATGTGTATTAGATTTAAGGCCACCCTATATGACAGGAATTTGTGGCCCAATTTCATGGATATCTTAAATAGTCATACTAGGCATCTAAATCGCCCAATACAATGCAATGATCAAATCGTGCAGTACACAATTAGATTGTTAGTAGGGCATTCATATATAAGAAGGGATGTTAATTTATAGAAAGGAGTAAGAACTAAAATTACAATCAAGTACCCTAGTTTAGAAATTACAAGGACTACAATTTAATTAGCCATGATTAAGAAAGAAGAAAAAAGTATTTTATAATTGAAAGTACCAAGCTACGAGGCCACAAGTTGACAGCATCACATAGGGATTGGTTATCTAGGTACGCAGCTCTTTAATTATCTTGCGCCCTACATATCAGCATACCTTGATTTCTAGTTATCCTTGAGTCACTCGTCATTAACATCACTATGCATTCTAGGGCATGATAAATGATTAGAAATAGTATTTGAATTCTTTACAAACATCAAGGATTGACTGTATTATGATAAGGATGATGATATTGAATCATGGACACTGGAAGTATGAAAATAGTAAGGGATGATGTGTCCCTTGGGTTGAGAGACCCTAAACCCCAATGGTACCTAAGGATGCCTCACCGTTGGGTCGGGTGGACACATGAGCCATGGATTTGACTCTCACTGACGAGGCCAAGTTGAGAAGGGGTATGTCCAACCCGCCTTAGGGATGAGGTGGCAAATGGGGACCGATTTGACCCACTGGCAAGGAGTAGCACAAATGAGGTTCGCTATTAGTATACAAATGAAGGTCCGCTACTAGTATACAAATGGAGGTTATAACCCCATTGGTGGGTAGCGAGGTTGATTACTGGTGTCTAATCATGGGCATCTACCCCAGTGGATCATAACTTCCAACAGTATATTGATCATAATCGAGATAATGATGTTCAGAGTAGTGCGATCAATTTCGTGGTGAGAGGACTATTGGCAGGTGTTTCTACAGTTAGCATACAATTATTTTATGCATCTCACACATGATCACCCTCCATCATTCATTAAGACATCACTTTGCATAGTTTATCACTTTTGACGGTTCTTTCATTATATCTTTTATGTTAATTTATCATGCATACTTATCATGAGAACTTTGCACTTGTTAAATTATAAGACTTGTCTTTTAACCACTCAAGTAAAGGATCTAAAGAAGAAAAATAAGTAGCGACCACGAGTTAGGTGTCACGTCGAGGGGACTGATTTGACTTTTAAAATTTTTGAATTGTATATGATGTATATATGTATCGCCCAGAAAAATGTAGTTTTGAAATTTTGTAGTGCCCAGTTTACTTGTATGTAGATGTTACTTATCTTGTGTCTAATGTTCCTTTTTTAATAAAGAATGAATGGTGACATTTATCCTTTACATTACCTTACCGAACGTCGAGCTTGGGACTTAGTGTGTGGGCATTGGATACTAATCCTGGAGTTCGCCTTGTCATGTGCCTGATCTGGTAGATATAGTGGCAGTATAAGACTAATGTGTCTGGGGTGTGACAAGTTCCATGGCCTCGAGTTTTCTTGTGAGATTAGTCACTTTAGCATTTATATCATCATATTCTTTCAGAAGCTAAATTCTGCACCTTTCCTTGATTGAGTAGGCCTAGAAGTGGTGCTAGATTTTGGGGAGATGTCCCATGATTGTGTATTTTCAGCAAGCTTGTCAAAATAATCCCATACTTCATTGACCTCTTTATTCATGAATTCTTCATTACACATTGTCTTGACCATTTGGTGCACTAAAGAAGTCAGCTTATCGTATAAAAAAAAAAAAGAAAAAAAAATACTTGTTATTCACCAAGTTTCAAAACCATGTTGTGGGCATGAATTGACAAGATCCTTGAACCACTCCAAACATTAGAAGAATATTTCGTCTTCCTTTTGAGTGAAGTTCATGATTGATTTTCTAAAGGTGTTTGTTTTATGATATAGGAAAATTTTCTTAATGAACTCCCTTGTCATGTCATTCCATCTGCCAATAGATCATGGACATAGTGAATGCAACGACATCTTACCTTTCTCTTTCAAGGAGAGACGTTTAGAAAATATAAGGTGGTTATGATCTCATCAAACTCTTTCATGTGTAAATATGAATTCTGAGATTCAAGTCCATGGAATTTTGGAAGGAGTTGGATCACACCAGGCTTGATATCCATGTCTTATTGTTTCTGAAAAAACCATGCATGAAGGTGCTCAGCCCCGTCGGTTGTAAATAGTCTCGCAAAGTACGAGGCGGGGTTACTTGATGCACCTCATTCTCATCCTGAATTTCCTCAAACATAGGTTGGGTGGATTTGGAGGTTGATTGGTCGGTTGATTGACAGTCATAACTTCAATTAACTCTATGGATCTCGAGTGGTGTCTAATCCGGTTCATCGGCCATGGTCTTTTTAGTAGAAAAGTGACCATCATAGGCCTAAGAGTGACAAAAGGAGATAATACTCTAATGTTAATTGTCTGGAACACATCTCCTTAGAATTTGGTTTGGGAAATATTTAAATAGATAAGGATCATCCCAGAAGAACTTATGCACCTCGGCGAAGAATTTTTTTCTTATCTTGCACAATCTAATATGTCGGCGTGAAACTTGTGGTAAGATAATTCGCAATGTCAACAAACTAAGGTAATTGGAAGAGTTTAAACAATTATTCGTCAGGGAATATATCATTTATTAGTGTCAGCTTAAGGGAATCGGGGAGTTCGAGTCTCAAAAGATGGTCAACCACTACGTTCTCTACTCCCTTTTTGTCTGGTATTTCCATATTGAATTCTTGAAGTAGAAGGATCCATCTTATTAAATGAGGCTTGCCATCCTTCTTAGAAAGAAGGTACTTCAGCACCACATTATCAGTGTAAATGATGATCTTGGATCCGATCAAGTAGAACCTAAATTTGTCCAAAGCGAACACTACGACTAAGAGTTCTTTCTCTGTAGTAGAGTAGTTCACATGAACTGAATTTAGAGTTTTACTTGCATAATGAATCACATAATGCTTCTTTTCTTTTCTTTAGCCTGACACCACCCCAAATGCATCGCACATAATCTCAAAAGGTATGCTCCAATCAGGTGGTGTTCATAACCCCAAGTATATGGTCGCGATATAGTAATAATCTTGATAAGGCCGAGGTCGAATCTGTCATGCCCCAAACTCAGAAACTGGGGTCTAGTACAGTCACCTCTGGAATATCACCGGGGTCTAGTACATTATACACTAGATTGCCACCCTACTCAAAGCGCACAACTAGGTATGTGGAAGACATCTTACAACCTTCCTGGCCAGTAGTATGCCAATATCTACCTAGCTTGTCAGTAGGGGACCCATTTCTAAGCTGGTCAAACTCAACTTAGCTGTGCCCCCTTCACCAAGGCGAGTAAGGTCACACCCCCTTCCAATTAACCACGACACGGTGGGAGACGTGACCTACTGGTATTTGACACTTGGGTGCTCATGTATCAACTCGGTCTCGACATTGGAGTAACCTCCTGGTACCATAAGGGTTTAGGGACTTTCACCCAGGGACATCCTAAGTGCGCCAGTGCTAGAACTAAAATATTTTCGGTATCCAATCCTTTCATCCATGATATGCTTGTGGAGGCCACGACCCTAATGTCACTAGGGCATACAGTGATCATATCACATAGAATGCGAGATGCATGAGTCACACCATCCAGTCATGCATCAAACCTGCGCGTACTGCACGGTCATGTGAGGCAACTCCATCTCTCAAGGAGTCCCATAAACATCTCAACCCAACGACGTATGCTATGATCAATAAATCCTCATAACAGGCATACAAATGATGCATATGGGCATGTATCATGATGTATAATAAGCATGATTATCAGACATAAACAATAATCAACCTGTATTTATGGTGGGGTCCACAGAAGGATGGGTATCTAATCTAAACATCAAGATATGCTCTAAACAATGGATATATCAACCTGATGCCACATACACAAAGGGAGTCAAGAGGATGAGCCTAAGTACAATAAGAGGGCTTCCTCACCCACCCTATCATATAGTAAGCTAGGCTTTCTTATGGAGCCCGCTAAGCACACAAGGTTAGCTTCAAGGTTTGGATAATCCCACTAGCATCAATAGGGGCCCAACGGTTTGGGGTTAGCCCAATAATGTGAGATGGATCAAGCTAATATCAATGGGAGCCCAATGAATTGGGATAGCCCAATAAGGATAGACGGGGAATGGGCTTACCAATGGGTCCTAGGGAGTTCACAATGTGGACATTTAACCACCATTGCTCCTAAAGTGTGGTCCACCATAAAATCTAACTTACAATGGGGCTCATGGCCTTGATACAATCTAGACAACGGATGAACAACATGAATATAATCACATACATCATGGTGGGCCTCTTGGGATAGCCCATATGATCCACCAAAATAGATGGGCAGCGTGTGCAACACATACATCATAATGGGTCTCATGGAGCAGCCCATGGCCTAGAAAATAGATGGGCAGTGTACATATAACACATACATCATAGTGGGCCTTACAAGTCAGCCCATGATCCAGCAAAACGGATAGGCAACGTTTATATACAACAAGGTGGGCTCAATGGCTAGATGTCCAGTCCATCTGGGCCTACTAGGCATCTAGAAATTTGGACGGTCCGGTCCTCATTCATATAGATGGAAGGTGGGCCTTACAAGGTTCTGATGGGGTCCATAATCTTAGAAAAATGGAGGTATAATGTGTATACATTACACTTTCAACATGGTGGACCTCACAACTTTACAAAGGGCAATACAAATAACAAGTTGGGCCCTTATTAGAGGTCCAGCCCTCCCAACTTTCTAGACATGCTCAATGTCCAGGAGATGGACTATCTGGATGAAATACATAATTCATGGTGGCCCATACATGTCTCAATGGACCCCACAAAATGAATAACATGGATACAACACATACATCAGGGTGGACCTGCTGTTGAACGACCACTCCAGCATCATCCCAACCCTGCTGGATGTCCAAAGGGGATGGAAGGCAGGGGTAAAACATAAACATAACGAGCCCCACCTTTAAACGTCACACCAGAGGGTGGGCCCTGTCCAGGTGGGCCATAAAAATAGGGAATGACATGGATATAATACAAACATCAAGGTGGCCCAGCACCTTGGACGGTCAGCCCCGTTGGACTACTAGCCTAGCTTGGGGTGTCCTATAAATAGGTGGCCTAGATATCACATATTTACATTAGGTGGGTTCCAGTTAGGTGGGCCACAACATAGATGGATGAAGAAGATAAAACATATACATCATGGCCGATCCAGCAGATGGCTGGACGGCTAGGTTGCTAGCCCAGATTGGGCGTTGGATATGACTTCAGGTTGGGCCCAGGGCCTACTGAATATGGAAGAAATAGATGGACGGTGTCCATCTCTCACATGCACAGCAAGGTGGGGTCCATGTGAGCGGCCCACTGGTCCCACAATCAAGCTGACATTTGCATTTTCCCTTCGTCCAGACTTGCTGGATGGTACCAGTAATTGGACCGTCCAGGCTTGTTGGGCCCACACCAAGGGTGGTTTCCCATGGCTAGGCAACGTGTATTTAAACATATAACAAGGTGGGGTCCACACGTCAATGGGCCACCCCACTTCAACCAAAGAGTCAAGCTAATAATGTGCTTTCCATTCACCCATCCCTACATGACCAACCAGTCATGCAGGCAGGAAAAATGGATAGCATGCTATCCAGATTGCTAGACAACAAGGATTTAAAACACATGCATTAAGGTAAGGTCCACCTAGATGGGCCACACACATCCAGATCAAACCGATATTTATATTTTTTTTCTATTGCATTTGAATCATGTAAACCAGGCCAGCAAGGTGGAGATGTCATCCCTACCACAAATCAAGGGTCTAAATGACCCTTACATGCTGAGCAACAAGGAACAATCATGGTGGGGTCCATGGAGAATGGCCCCACCATGGATACACGCATGCAATCATAGTGGGCCATTGGCTACACCTAGGGACCAAGATGGGATCCCCACCATTGATTGGACGGTCCCACTTGCCCCATGCATGAAAATGGAGGGATCTACCCTAAGGACGGACCCACCTCTTCTCCTTCAAGCTTCTTAACAATCTCAAGCTCCTAAGCTTCACTTTTAATGGAGGAAGATGAGGTTTCAATGGTTGGATGATAGGATCAAAGGTGGAAGATGGATTGGGGTGTTGGGTTCTCTCCTTCGCTTGCTTGGACATTGGGTTGCAATGGAGGAGAATGGTAGAGAATGGGAGAGAGAGGGGTAGTGTAGGGAGTGGAGATAATGATGGGGTGTCATGATGACTTGTAAGAAGGCATGGGAAGGGAGATGCATGCTAGAAATTATTACTTGTAAGGCATGAGTGGGCTAGGGATGATGTCATCCCAGGCTAGGGTAGGTAGGGTGATGTCATGGTAATGATGGCTTATAGAGATTCTTTTTCAACCTGGAATCCTACTGTCCTGCAATGCGCGATGTATGCCCAGGATTATACGTGGGCATATCTCCTAGCCTAAGCATCACATTGGCGCGTGAGACGTGGTGTTGGAATAGTGATGATAACACAGTCGCGATGGTACAGGTTTCAGGTTAAGTCGACTCGGATCTACAAGATGTGACTTAAAGTTGTGCGCAAATATTGTCTAGAGGTTGCAGGTTGTCGAAATTCAACCGGGAGGATCACGCGAGTCTAAGAAATGGCATGGTACTAGGACACGGGCCATACAGAATCCACAGGGACTAATCTCATATGTATTATGAAAGTAACTAGAATCAAAACTAGGAGAAGTTCTAAATTTAAATCTGAAATTAAATGGAGTAATTGTGAAGTGTTTAATTAGAAACTTAAGAATTCAAAGGTGGGAACTAGGGGGTTCCAAGGATCCACTTGTAGCAATCAAGGTGATACTATGCTTGATTCATAGACACAACTGGAAATGGAGTCCTACCCTATCTAATTGGATGATATAGAAATTAAGATCAAATCTGAACTTCCTTTGACTTAATTCTCAATGGATAAAAGTTGTGAGGATTGGAAGTTATTCCATCATCTAGCCATGCCCAGGAGACAATGGCAAACAATAAGATATACCGATCCCACAACCAAACATAGGGGAATTATGAAGGTTAGAAGGGATTCCATCACCCAACCATACCTAAGGGACGATGGTAAACAACATAATTTACTAACTTCATAATTCCAATTCAGAAAAAGAAGATACTTAAAGCTATTGCAGATCTATTGTAATTTGAGTCACAATAAACCCTTAAAAACTAAAAGTATTCATTTAAAATCATATTAGAATTAAAGAGAGTTCAACGTAAACATAAATCAAAGTAATAAAAACATCTCATCATGCTACAAGCTTCACCTCATAGCCCTAGCTAAGAGGTTTAGCCAACCATAGACATGATTGGATTTAAAACCCTGGAAGAAAGCAAGAAAAACTAAGGAAGAAAGGAAAAAAAATGATTAGCGATGGCTCTTCACCCTTGTGCTTCACTCCTCCAAACCCTAGATGAATGCCTAGGGATGCCCTGGAGTCTCCCATTTATAATTGGGGTGCTCCAAGCTTCAAACCGACTTAAGAAATTTGGAAACTGCCTCAATTTTACACACTCCACGTAACTCTGTGTAAGTCTTCGCAAATCGTTCGATGACATCGAACTGCTTTCGATGTCATCAAAGGTGCCTTAACTCATGCTTTTTCCACGTCATTGTAACTTCATCCTGACTGTGCAACCTTCTATGTCATCTAACATACTTTTGATGTCATCAAGGATGTCTTCAATGTCATCGAAAAGGTGTTTGACGAATCAATAATGAGTCCAAAATAGTTCAAAGAGTTAATTCAATTTCTTTGATAAATTTGATGTCATTGAAGGGGCCTTCGATGTCATCGAGCAGGTCTCCAATATCATCAAGGAGGCCTTCGAGTAATTGAACATTGTGCCTAGCATGTTGTCACGCCCCAAACCTGAAAATCGGATTCACAGGAATCCCGATCACCGAATCCGGTGCCGACAGCCTCCATAATACCCCATTCCCAGCTCCTAGCATTTATATGCCAAATTCTGATCCTAGGATCTCACAAGGAGGATTTTTTATTTTTTTTGTACATTTAACTCGTAAAAAGCATAACCACAAGATTACCCAATTCACAAAGGCAACATCATCATCACATATCCACTAATATAACATTTGAGTACAACACTGAAAGGGAAATACATAAATAGAAAATCGAGCTCCAGAAGACCACTGCGCGCTCCAAGCTCAACACTGTTGCAACCTAACATCACCTACACGCATCTATCGTGCATAAGCTTATAGAAAGCTTAGAGGGTAGTGTAAGTGTGTGTACAAGGTAACTGCCACGTATTCAATATAATGTCATAATCCTACAATACCAAAAAACTAGTAATCCATAAATCATACAATGTCTAAATAAGCAGAAATACTGATAAGATCATGAATTATCAGAGTAAACAGAAATACTGACAAAGTCATAAATCACACGATAACAGAATAAGCGAAAATACTGCCAAGTGCATGAGATATACAATATCAAGGTACACAATGCAAGTCAGTTATGCAAATGAGGAGTCAAAGCAAGCCAAATATTAGATGTCAAGGATACAATGCCATAAATCATACAATATCGAAATGAGCGGAAATATACTGACAAGTCTATGAATCCCATTAGCTGTACCAAGGTTATGCGATGCAAGGCATGAGTACTAATGATCATATTAATGTAGAAACATGGTAACCCAAAATACTAAGTACTGCAGATGCAATGTAATATGCTGTGCGAATGAAATGACCAAGCTGGAGTGAAGTTGGGATGATAGTACATAGTATCGCAGACTATGGGGTCCATTACAAGGGACTTCTATCCAAACCAGTCTCATACCTAAATTTGGATAGTCAGACTCAAGTGGTAAACTCCTGATCTCAGGTAAGTCTCGCGCCCAACCGAAATCCTGGCCATGCGAAGGTACACAACAATTTGTTGCGCACCACCAGCCTGAGTGGATAATGAATGAAATAAATGCATGAGTATGCAACTCCTACTCAATTAGTCCACATATCAGTATGGTTCCTCTCTGAGAAATTATCGGGGTCTATTACACTCCAAACCAGATTGTCGAGCTGGTCAGACTCAGCCTGCCAATATCGAGCCCGGCTCATCGATAGCGGACCCATTCCTCGAGCTGGTCAGACTCAACCTAGCATTGTCCCCTCCTCTCGGGCAAGTAAGGCCGCACCCCCTTCCAATCGACCACGACACAGTGGGAGACACAGCCTAACGGTATACGGCCCTCATGCGCTCATGCATCCACTCGGTCTAGACATTGGAGCAACCTCTAGAACCAAGAGGGCTTAGGAACTTTCACCCAGGGATATCTATAACACCCCATGTGAACAGATTTTTAGTGTCCCATCTGGCCATCCATGAATACCTGTGGAGGCTACGACCCTGATGTCACTAGGGCGTACAGTAATCACAACACACAATGTAAGATGCATGAGTCATACAATCCAGTCATGCATCAATTCTGCGCATACCGTGCCCTCATGTGAGATAACCTCCACCTATCAGGGAGTCTCATAACAACTTGTCCAATGACATATGCAACGGTCAACCACATCTCATAACAAACATACAGATGACGCGTATGGACAGGTATTATGATGTTATGCTGTCACATACTCATAATCGGTATCAATAACCGGCATCAACAATCGACCTCGACAACGTGGAAATCTAACCAACATTGTCCCAAGGAATGACCCTCATCGGACCAAACACATAATGAGCCGGCAGCCTCACACAAAAGCCTAATATACAACACAGTGGGCCTTGCTTAAGGACCACAGATACATCATGGTGGGCCTCAACTATGAGTCGCATATATATCATATAGGTCTCAGCAATCAGCCTTGGCAATTAAAATCAGCCTCAACAATTGAAATCAAAATCGAAGTAGGCCTCAGTAATCGAAATCAGTCACGACAATCAAGATCATCAATCGGCCATGACAATCGAAATTGATCGATAATCGGCCTCAATACTCGGAATCGGCAATCAGTCATGATAATCGGCCTTGATCACTGATTAATCAATCGGCCTCGATCACTGATCGATCAATCGGCTTCGATAATCAAAATTGGCAATCGGTCACGATAATCGGCCTCGATAATCAGAATCGGCAATCGGTCACGATAATCGGCCTCGATCACTGATCGATCAATCGACCTCGATAATCAAAATCGGCAATCGGCCACGACATTCAGAATCGATCGATAATCGACCTCAATAATCGGAATCAAAAATCGGTCACGATGATCGGAATCAATCGGTAATAAGAATCAGTAAATCGGTCACGTCAATCGAAATCGATAATTAGTCATGACAATCGAAATCGATTGATAATTAGAATCGATAAATCGGTCAAGTCAATCGCACCAATAATCAGCAGATAAATAAAACAGGGTCCATAGATGATCAACCGATCAACTATAGTATAAAGATCAACACTCGGTCGTGGTTATATCAAATCTGATAACACGGAGCCATCCGTCTACGACGAATGAGGCCCACTTATTTGGATTAACCCACTAAGAGAATGATGAGAATGGGCCTAACAAGGCCTAAGGGAAGGTCATAATGTGGATATCCAACCATCATTGCCCATCAATGTGGACATCTAACCAACATTGCTCCCAAGGAGTGGCCTACATAAGGCTAAACATATAGTGGACCTATGACCTCATGTACAATCATGATGAGCCTCATTTACGTCACATAGGCTTCATCATATGGGCCAACATACATCACATCGGGCCTCGAATACATAACGGGTGGGCCCTGCCCATGGGCCTCAAATACATGACATGTGGGCCCTACGCATGGGTCTCATATGCATCAAATGGGCCACGTATTTAGGCCTCGAATACATCAAATAGGCCCTGCATCATGGGCCTATTACATATCAGAATGGGCCTTGCCCATAGGCCATGAATACATCATAATGGGCCACAACCCATGGGCTTCAAATACACGATAGGTGAGCCCTACACATGGGCCTAATACAATCAAGTGGGCATCATACCTGGGCCTCCAATATATCTCAATGGGTCTCAACCCATGAGCCCCAAATACATCTCAATGGGCCTCGACCCATGGACCCCAAATATATCACAATGGACCATATCAAATGGGCTACAACGACTACACATTCATCCATCTATAGAGATTATTTCAGAGCATTATCCAACAATGAGTCATATCAAAAGATCACCTGGGTCATACCACAAATAACAGTGGTGATGATAATTTTCATAGTTAAATTCTTAGTGGGCCCACCATAGTATTTATTTTCCATCCATACCGTTCATAAGGTCACAAGGACCTAAACAGGGAAGGAAAATAACTATTATATTGAACCAAAACTTTTGTAACCCAAAGGGGTTTCAAGGGTGGGCGTTCAACAACACTGTTTTATGTAGGGTGGTCCACTTGATATTAGATCTGCCTTATTTGTAGACTCAAGTTTAAAGACAAGCTCACCAAATGTATAGGCGGTTTGAATAAAACACACGCGGCATGGTGGGCCCACGTCCAATCTGATGGACGGCTTGGATATAGAATACATACATCAAAAGAGGTAAGACCCACACATCACGTGTGACCCCTCAAATTGGATGGACAGTGTGGGTGCAGCACATGCATCATGGTGGGACTGAACGCACGTCAAATGGATAGACGGCAAGGATACATCACGGTGGGCCCCACCAGTAAGATGGATGGATGGCTTGGACGTCATGGCTGCTGCACCATCCAGCAAATGGATGGTGCAAATGCAACATACATCATTGTGTGGTCCACGTAGTGGCCCACCTTAACATATATAATATATTATCATATAATATACTATAATATAATATATTACATTATATTATAATATAACATGACATGGAGAAAGCCACTGTCCAGGGAGTCTGATTATCTGGATGGTGAAGATCTTATACAAATGAGGTGGTGGGTCCACATGTGTGGCCCACCAATATCATATTATTAATATATTATATATTATCTACATTATATATATATGCAGATTTAAATATAAACGTGTGTGTGTGAGAGAAAGTGCAAGGGCTAGCGTTGAATGCAAAACACGCATCACGGTGCGATCATCCAGATGAAATGAATGGACGGTTGGATGAAATACATCCATAAGTGGTGAGGCTGCTGGCCGTCCAACAGATGCACGGCCATTATGTAACACATACCATAGTGGGGCCCACCATTTGCTAATGTCACCACAGCAGCTATAAAGCTGTGACCAGCCAATCCGCTTCTTACATCAGCATCAGGTGGGTCCGACGTGGGACCACCACGACATTTATATATATTAAAATATTATCATTATTATTATTTTAAAAAATATATATATTATTAAAATATTAAAATTGTTATTGTTTAAAACATCCAAGCCTAGAGACGTACGAGCCTAGGTAACTCACACCTCACGGGTCCCACTGTCTCGTGATAGACGGTGAGGATTCGTGTGCATACATCTCAGTAGTCCCCACCGTCCAAAAAATTGGACGGTGTGGATTGAAGACACATACATCGTGGTGGGGTCCACAGGTCCGCTGAATGGTGAAGATCTATAGTACATACATCAGGGTGTAGTCCCACCGTCCAGTAGCTGTTGGACGGTGCAGGATAAGGCCATACATCAATGTAGGCTCCACACGTGTGAATGCAAAGTATCACCAAGGTGGGTCCCACCCCATGCATGGACGGCTGGATAACACATGATCAGACCCACACAACTTTAGGCGTCAAATACAGTAGCTTGAGCTGCATGGGACCAACACCAGATTGACGACCCAGATGTAGCAGATATGTATGAGGTGGGTCCACACGTGTGAGACCCACCAGCTTTAGGGAAAAAGCTGACATTTATGGTTTCTCTTCAAACAGTCCAGCAACAACTGCTATTGGACGTCCCGTACCTGGACGGTCAGGATCAGGTACATCATGGTGGGTCTGATGGACATGGACGATGGGCCCCAAGGTGGGCCGGTCCCACTGGACGGATGGCATGGATGCTACACATACTACATGTGGGGTCCACGTCAATAGGTCCACTCATAAAAAAATTCAGATGGTATTTGTGGTTTCCCTTAAAACAGGGCATGCCCAAAATGGGCAGTAATGAGCTGTTGGGTTGTATGTAGCATCCCACAGTCAGTGCTGGACGTGTGGATGAAACACTTGCATCAGGGTGGCCACATCATCAGGGAAAAAGGGGAAAGGGAGAGAGAAGATGGTTGTGGGAGGGGCCCCACCACTATGGGCCCCTCTCAGATTACATTACATACATGCGATCAAGGTGGGCCATTGGCCACTCCTAGGGACCAAGATGGGATCCTCACCATTGATTGGTGGGCCCCACTCTTCCTATGTAAGGAAATGAAAAGATCTATTTAAAGAGCACCCACCTTTAGATCTCTTCTTCATTCTTCCGCCAATGCAGGCTAGAGCTCAAATGGATGGACTTCAACGGTTGAAATCGGACTTGGATGGTGGAGATGGAAGGTAGAAAAGGTGGTCCATACTAGTTTCTCTCTCATGGAAGCCATGGATGGTTGCTTGGAGAGAATGAGGGAGAGGGAGATTAGAGAGAGAGATTGAAAGAGAGAGATGGGTGAGTGATGTGGTGGGTGTACTTTGTGTAAGAGAGAGTTTGACTTTGGGGTTGCTTGGGGATGGGGTTGTACTTTGACATGTGAGTTGATGTGTAATTGATTGATGAGATTGATGGGAATTGATGTGACGCTCTCTTGGGTTTTGCAACGCGCGGTGTTTTTCTCAAACTAAACACTGGCCCACATCTCCTAACCTGGGTATCGCCTCGGTGTGCATGACGCAGCATCGGAACCGCGGCGAGGGCGCGGTCATTAGGGTACAAGTTTCCAGTTGAGCCGACTCGGATCGACAGGACTCAGCTTAGGATTGCGCATAAATGTTGGATAACGGTCGAAGGTTGCCGAAATTCGACCGGAAAGATCGTGGAAGCCTACGAAACGGTACGGTTTAGGATACGGGGCTTACACATGTCCAGCGAGTTTTGTTGAAAATCCACAAAAATTCGATGTCATCGAATTGGCTTCGTTGCCATCGAGAAAAGCTTCGAGTCATCGATTAGGCCATCGAGCTATCGAAATATATCTTCAATTTGTCTAGCGACTAAGTCGATTTTCATTCATAAATTTGATCTCATTGACCCATGTTTGATGTCATTGAATGATAACTTCAATGTCATAGAATGGTGATCGATGACACATTCAATGTGAATTCTATACTTTGTTCTTTCGAGTTCTTTCCTTCTCCACTTAGTTTTCTTGAATCTTGGGACCTTGAAATCTTTAATCTTTATCTCCCAAGATCCATTCTTTACCTTGGTGATCTTTGAGTGTCAAATCTATGCTTTTGGCACCTTTTTCAATACAAGCTCTTAAATTTACCTTGCAACACAAACATGAGTAAAATAAGACATTAAACAGTATCATATTTATAAAACCAAGATATAACTGGGGGATAATATGCAATATTTGACCCTTAATAGGTGGCTGCACGATAGGTGCGGTAGTCAACATGCCTTTGAGCTTAGTGAAGGCTTCATGGCATTGCTCAATCCACTCGCATGGTGCATCCTTTTGAAGTAGATTACATACAGGATGAGATAGGTCGTTAAAGTCCTTTATGAATCATTTATAGAATTCGACGTATCCTAGGAAGGATCGTACGTAATGTACACTCTTGAGTGAAGGTAAGTTAGAGATAAGATCAATTTTTACCTTGTCTACCTCAATTCCCTTAGACGAAATCATGTGTCCAAGCACAATTCCCTTGGGAACCATGAAATAGCATTTCTCCCTATTCAAAACCAAAGTCTTTTCCTCGCATCAATTTAACACATTTTTAAGATTTTATAAACACTCACTGAAGGATGGACCAAATACAAAGAAGTCGTCCATGAAGATCTCTAAATATTGCCCCATCATGTTAGAAAATATACTCAACGTGCATCGCTAAAAGGTGGCGGGGCATTATACAGCCCTAATGGCATCCTTCAGTAAGCAAAAGTGTCATAGGGGCATGTTAATTTTGTCTTCTCCTAATCTTCAAGGGCTATCTCTATTTTAATATAGCCCGAATACCCATCAAGGAAGTAGTAGTAAACAGAACTAGATAGCCTTTCTAAAATTTGATCAATGAAGGGCAAAGAAAAGTGGTCCTTCTGTGTGATGGTATTTAATTTTCTATAGTTAATGCACATTTTCCAACGAGCAGTGACTCTAGTTGGCACAATTTCATTATCCGCATTGACTATGATGGTGATTCCAGACTTCTTAGGAACCACCTGAGTTGGACTCACCCATTGACTATTGGATATAAGGTAAATGATACCCACATCTAACAACTTAAGTACATCTCCTTTAACCACTTCGTTCATGTTTAGATTTAATCGACATTGTGGTTGTCAGGAGGTTTTTACATTATTCTTTAGATGAATGTGTTGAGTACAAATCAAAGGATTAACTCCCTTGAGGTCCGCAATCGATCATTCAAGGGCTCCTTTATCATGCCCTAAACTCGAAAACCGGGCTCATAAATTCTCGATCGCCGAATCCGACGCCAACAGCCTCTTTAGTACCCCATTCTCGTCTCTCGACACCCATGTGCCAGATTCCGATCCTAGGATCCTACAAGGAGGATTTTTAAAATAAATTTTTTCTGTTAGAAGGAGAATAACCATGTGTATAACCTACAAATAATAAAAAAGCAACATCACTACATATCCATTATATCAAAAACTTTGACTATAATGCACAAAATGAAATACAAGGTTGATATCAAAGAAACTCCAGAAGCTCTGTTGCATGCTCCTACCTCAGCTCAACTGCATCCTAGCATCACCTACATGCATCTAGCATGCATAAGCTTATAGAAAACTCAGAGGGTGGTGTAAGTGTGTGCGTAAGATAAGTACCAAGTATGCAATATCAGAGTAATGTGGAAAAATGCTTGTAAATCCATGAATATTATCAGCTGTACCAAGGATTTACGATACAAGGCATAAATGCTATCGGCCATACCAAGGCTATGCGATGCGAGGCCTACGTACCTATATGTCATATGCAAGATGCATCGTAAGCACACTAGTCCTCATCTGGATCTACATAATACTACAATTCATCTCTGGAATATCACCTGGGTCTGGTACACTCCAAACTGACTATCGCCTACCTAGTCGTGCAAGTAAGTGAGTGAAAGATACTTCACTACCCGCCTGCCAATTCGGTATGACTCATCCATAGTGGAACCACTCATGAGCTGGTCAAAATCAGCCTAGCTATAGGCCCCTCACTCAGGTCGATAAGGCCACACCCCTTTCCAACCGACCACGATACAGTAGGAGATGTGGCCTTCTGGTATTTGACACTCCTACGATCATATATATCCACTCGGTCTAGATGTTAAAGGATCCTCCTGGTACCAAAGGGTTTAGGGATTTTCACCCAGGGACATCTATCACGCCCCATGTGTAGAACCAAAATATTTTCAGTCTCCAATCCTGCCATCCATGATAAGCCTAAGGAGGCCACAGCCCTAACATCATTTTGACATACAATAATCATATCACACAAATGTAAGGTACATAAGTTACATTATCCAGTAATATTGCAATCCTGTGCATCTCACACTCATGTGGGGCAACTTCGTCCCTCAGGGAGTCTCATAACAATCTGCCCACTGGCATATGCCATGACCAATTACTCCTCATATCAAGCACACATATGACATGAGAATGACTCATGAAGTTATACTAAGAAAGTTATACAGCGATGATGTACTCTCCTCATACCTATAACAAGAATGGGCCTAAGAACAAGGGATGGGCTTCCTTGCTCATTCCATCATATAGCGATCTGGGCTTCCTAAGGGCCCAATAAGAACAAAGTAGGCCCTACAAGGCATGATGGAAGCTTAATCTATAATGGGGGCCCAACAGTTTGGGTTAGCCCAAAGAGAAGATGAGAATGGGCCTAACAACGGGCCCTAGGGAAAACTACAATGTGGACATTTAACCACCATTGCTCTTACAATGTGGACATTTAACCATCATTACTCCTAAGGTATGACCCATTTAGAACCTATCCTATAATAGGGGCCCATAGTCCTTTTGCTAACTAGGAAAATGGATGGGCGTCATAATCATCATCACAATTGGGATCACAATTGGGCCTCATCACATAGTCCTTATATGTACCACAATGAGCCTCATCACAAGGGCCTCATACATAGCATAATGAGCCTCACACAAGGGCCTCATGTACATCACATTGGGCCTCACACAAGGGCCTCACATTCATCACCATGGGCCTCATACAAGGGCCTCACATACATCACATTGGGTCTCATCATATGGGCCTCATACACACAATGGGCCTCTCATACATCATAGTGGGCCATATACACACAATGGGCCTCTCATACATCATAGTGGGCCTCATACACACAATGAGCCTCTCATACATCATAGTGGGCCTCATACACAACAGGTGAGCCTCACAAACAACAGTGGGCCTTACACATACTTACTAGGCCTGATGGGGCAGCCCATGGTCCCACCAAAACAGATGGGTAACAACATATATATACATCAAGGTGGCCCTGCACAATGAACCTAGCTAGATGGGCTAGATACAATATACACATCATGGTGGGCCTGTTCAATGCAGGTGCGCCCCACCAAACCGACAGTGTAGATGAAATACATACAACAGGGTGGGCACTGCAAATACAACAGGTGGGCCTTGCGTGTACAGCAGGTGGACCCTGCACGTCCAGCAAAATGGATGGTCAACGTGTATTTAAAACACATATGTTATGGTGGGGTCCATGTCCAATGGACTGGATAGCATGGATGAAACACGTACAACATGATGGGCCCACGTCCAGTGGACTGGACAACATGGACAAACATATACAATCTGGTGGGTCCCACCGTTCCAAACAGCTGGACGGTGTGGACACCACATATCCATCAAAGTAGGCCCCACATGATCTGGACAGGGTAGATAAAACACTTACATCAATGGGACCCACTGTCCAGAGTCTGGACGGTGTGGGCATACATCACATACATTAAGGTGGGTCCACACGTGTGGCCCACCAGCTTTGGATAAAGCTGATATTTATCTTTTCACTCACCCATCCAGCGTCCTGGACATCCAGCGGACAACCAGCCTAAATGGAATACATCAAGGTGGCCTCACGTCCCTAGTCTGGATGGACGGCCTAGATTAAAACACTACAAGGTGGGTCCCATGTGAGTGGCCCACCATAGATTAGGATTAAACTGATATTTGTGTTCTCTCTTCACCTAGGTTGGGCCTATCCAGACGGATAGGCAACAAGCCCGCCCGCTGAATAGTGCAGTAAGGTGGGCCCACAAATGGACAACGTGGATATAGAATACATACATCAGAGTGGGGTCCATTAGGGTGGGCCACACGGCACTAGGACCAGGCCAACACTTATGTTTTCCCTCATTTAGGCTTGCCCAAAATGGACAGCAAAGTGGGCTCCTCCCACTGGACGTCCAGACCATCTGGGAATTTATGGACGTCTAGAAAATTCTGAACAGTGGTTGTCCCATACTTGCAACATCAGGTTGGGCCACACACATCATCACAAAAAATAAGAGAGAGAGAGAGAGAGAGAGAGAGAGAGAGAGAGAGAGAACGATGGTGGTGGGAGGAGCTCTGCCACTATGAGCTCCCCTCATGCATGCACATGTACATTAAATGGGCCTTACATAGATGGCCATACATCAGAAATTCTAGTGGAGAAATCCGATTTCCACCACATAAATCAGGGCCTATGTAGCCATACCAAGTGCATAACATAGAAACCTCATGGTGGGATCCATGGAGAATGGTCCCACCATGGATACATACGTGCAAGGTGTGATGGGCCTTTGGCCACATCTAGGGACCAAGATGGGATCCCCGCCATTGATTGGTGGGTCCCACTTTCCCCATGCTAAAAAAAGTAAAGATCTATACAAGAATAAATCCTAGGAAACACCCACGTAAACTTTTTCTTCTTCCTTATGCTCCAATCCTCCTATGAAGCTCTTTTAATGGTGGAGATAAGCTCTTGATGGTTGGATTGGTGGGGAAATAGGTGGTAGAGGGCTGGACAATGGGAGCTTGCTTGGACGTCCAAAGCTCTCTCTTGCAATGGAGGATGAGAAAATGAGGAGGAGGGAGGGAGAGAGATAAGAGAGAAAGAGGGGTAATGATGACTTGAAATGATGATTGTAAGGTGATTATGACTTGTAAAGTAATTAGGAGGGCATGAGGAAGAGAGGCCATCATTACCTAGCATGGGGTGATGACATCACCCTTATGATTACCTAGGAAATGGTGTCATATGGGATAGGTGGGTTCCGCAACGTGTGGTCCACGACCATTATAATACCTAGGCCACATTTTATGATCTAAGCATCGCATTGATGCATGAGATGCAGCATTGGAACCCCGATGACAATGCGGTCATGATGGCGTAGGTCTCGGGTTAAGTTAGCTCGGGTTGACAAGGTGCGACTCAGGGACATTCATAAATGCTATTTATAGGTCGTGGGTCGCCAAAATTCAACCGGGAGGACGGGATCCTACGGAACGGAACGGTCACTAGGACACAGGCCTGATATCCTTTATGCTCAATGAGAGTAAAAATAAGCACTCTCTTGTTCTTTCTCCAAGTGGGAAGAAATCACGATCGAGTGTGTCACGCCCCAAACCCAGAAATCGGATTCACAGGAATCCCGATCGCCGAATCTGGCACCGACAGCCTCCGTAGTGCCTCATTCTCGGATCCTGGCACTCGCATGCCAGATTCCGATCCTGGGATCCTATAAGGAGGATTTTCAGTATGATTTTTTTTTTGTAATGGAGCATAACCGCAAGTATACCCAATTCACAAAGGCAACATCATCATCACATATCCACTAATATAATCATTTGAATACAATGCTGAAAGAGAAATACATATATCGAAATCAAAGCTCCAGAAGACAGCTGCACACTCCAAGCTCAACACTGTTGCAACCTAACGCTACCTGCACGCATCTATCGTGCATAAGCTTATAGAAAGCTTAGAGGGTGGTGAAAGTGTGTGCACAAGATAAGTGCCAAGTAAACCATAAAGCTGATAAATTATACAAAATCAGAATAAGCAGAAATACTGGCCAGATCATGACTTATACGATATCAGAGTGATGCAGAAATATACGGTGAGTCTATGAATACAATCAGCTGTACCAAAGCTATGTGATGCAAGGCATGAATGCTATCGGCCATACCAAGGCCATGCAATGCAAAACTTATAAGACAATAACAGATGCTGAGGATGAAATGCAATATGCAAATCCAGGCGAGCCATAAATATCATCAATCTCATCTAGGCTATATAAGTGCAAAACATCATAACCCATAATACTAATTACTGCGAATACATTGTAATATGCGATGCGAATGAAATGACTATGCTGAAATGTGAAGTCGGGATGATAGTACGAAGTATCGCAAGCTACAGGGTCTATCATAAGGGACTTCTATCCAAACCAGTCCCATACCTAAT
Source organism: Magnolia kwangsiensis (assembly GCA_037074715.1). NCBI lineage: Eukaryota > Viridiplantae > Streptophyta > Magnoliopsida > Magnoliales > Magnoliaceae > Magnolia > Magnolia kwangsiensis. The sequence goes on along the minus strand of CM073575.1, from coordinate 72,318,182 downwards.
TTTGGATAGTCAGACACAATATGATAAACTCCTGATCTCAGTTTAGTCACGTGCCCAACCAAAATTCTAGCTATGCGAAGGTACACATAACAAATAGTTACGCACCACCAGCCCGAGTGGATAGTGAATGGATGAATGAATGAGTGCGCAACTCCTGCTCAGTATCCTATCAGCACAGTAGCCTGCCAACCGCTAGTAGCTCGCCCAGTGTGGTAGTTTGCCCAGGCCTCAGCCCTGCCCACATCAGCGTCCGCCCACGTGCGCCTGCCCACATGTGCAACAGTGATGGGGTATCATACTATCATGTCAATCCTCATATTAAGTCTACATATCAGTACGGTTACTGTAACATCCTGAAAATCGGGGGTCGAGCAAAAACTCCACTCCCGAGTTCCAGAACATCATTTATGCAACATTTTTCAATGATGGATGAATGTTGTTTATATTAGTGAAGAAAACATGAGTGGGATTAGACCAAAACAGCATATCATACTCCAGAGAGTTAAATTAGCAAGCGAAAGAATGTAATAGATATATAAAGTATATGAACTGTTGTGGGTCTCCAGAGTGTGAACATGTTACCAGGTTAAACATATACATGTATACTCCAAAAATGATAAAAAGAATATACATGGGTATGTAAGAAAAAGGTAAAATACCAAGTATATTGGCATCTAATCAGTAACCCTGTAACCCCATCAATCAGAACCTGCATATAGGAGGGATCCTCCTCATCATCATCAAGTCCGGCTTTACTTCGCAAGCATCGCCATCATCTGTAATTAAAATATGAACTGTTTGGTGTGCGTAACACCGTCCCGTAACGTGGGAGTGAGTAATTAACTCAGTGGAATCATAGAGCAAAGATTATCATGTTCTCAAATCAATCATGCGATAATAGTAAAGCAATTAATCAAACATTCCTAGATACTGTTGTTAATGTAATATGACATGACATGATGGATGCCCTCACTGACATTCTCCCTCATACGGCACCATCTGCGTCCGCGACATGCTTGCATACCGCTTAGTGCTCCACATCTTCCAGGCACATGCAATGTGATATGGATATGATTACCAAGTTGTTATTATTCCTTTTCATACAGTAGTATTGGGAAACTAAGGTACTTTGCTTATATCAATCCCAACACAGATCCTGTCTAGGGTCGTCACCCCTAGAAATCACATACGATGTTACATTTGTAGGTCGCTGCAAGGGCTGTCGGGCTGTTGCTCGCACTCGTTGCACCGCTCCCCCATCACCTTATCAATACACGCTTAATTATCCTTAAGACTGCATCAAGACTCGTCGTCCCCATGCGGTGTCAGGATAAACTCAAGGTCACTACAAAGGGCTCGTCACCAATCAGTGTAGGCCGACAGCAAGAATATAGTGTCCCATACCACCATAATCTGCTCAGAGTAGGGTGTTCACTGGTCACTACGGGGAAGTTTGTGGCCCCAGCGTAGGCCGACAGCTAGACCACGGTGTCCCATACCACCATGCCCGACTCATGAGTCTTTATGGATCAAGGTACCATGGTTAACAGGGTTTTCAATGGTAAGTTCAGTACCCTAGGTTCAAGCAGTTATGACTCATATATGGTGAACATACAATACCTAGTCGGGTTACTTGACGGGCTCGACTAGTACGAGCACATCTCAAGCTAAACGACATGAAGTGCATGAAACACTTCGTGTGGCCTAACCACTGCCGCCAACCCAAAACACGACTCGTGTTCATCGACGCGTCCTTTGTGGTACATAGAAACCAACCACGAATTCGATCCATTACCGACTTCCTGGACTAGGTCATATCCCCAAGCATTTGTGCATCAACATCAGTAAGCATATGTGAGTAACAGAAATGAAATACAACATTATAATCATGTCGATACATGTTATAACATACAACTTAAGCAAATCATCCCACACATGCATTTCATGTATATAATGAAATCAATACATATAGCCAACATGATGGAAATCGTTTACATCAGTATATTACTTGAGAATTCAATCTCAAAACTCCTACACAACACCATTTACTCAATACATACCTATACAAACATTTATACAAACACTTAGACTACACACTTTAGTCTACATAGTGTATGTCGACTCAAAGTGCGCATTTGGGCGAATCTCTTCGCCAAACCAATTATACACGTATTCCTAATATCCTAATGTGACAAATAGCCATGGAAACTATTTCAGCAAAATATGCATGTATACAGTATTTCCTACAAATGACTAAAATGCCCTAAATCTCATATTTTCCATACATTTACGAAACAGAAAACGGACAGCATCTTGTACATGTCAAACGGCGTTTCCGTCGATAATCTACTATTAAATGACATTGAAAGCTTTGAAATCAGTCAATCAAAGCGTCTAAAATCCACACCTTTTTACCCTAGATGTGTATCGTTCCAAACGGAGTGTATACGCTTCGTCTACGGCGAACAGGCGACCTAATACACAAGATGTATAAGCTACTTCGCTATTGGAATCGATGGAACCTTAAATTAGCAAGTGGTTAGGGTTTTCCTTACCTAGAAGTGCGTTGAATCGTCGGGAAAGTGATTGGAGTATGGTGCTTCGGCACGTACAGCAGCAACAGTAAGTGGCGGGAAGATCTCTCCCACATTCTCTCACAAACTCTCACTTTTTCTCTCTCTCTCTAGCTAGGGTTTCTAGCAAATTCGGATGGGTGAGATATGTGAGGGTTTAAAGCCCTTTTATAGCCTAAAACCTTCCCAAATTAGGCTTGGGAACAAGGTCTACTTGAGGTATAACCAAATCAGGACTGTTCTGGTCCAAAGAAGCACTTCTGGAGGTCCCCTGGCCGAATGCGGTCGGACTTAAGCTCATGGATACTGGATCCTGCTCACGCCCAGTTTTCAGTCCGGCAGAGTTCGTAGATCGCACGTGGCGGTCCAGTTTCAGTTCAGCGGTCATCGCACTTAGATCAGGTCTACAAGTCTCGTGATATGAAAGAGAAATTTTTCCTGATCTGAGGATGTAATTTGGCAGAATTCTGATGGTCAGAACGCTTAATAATAACGCGCCAAGTCACGTGCTAGATTTGAATTAAAATTTCTAAATCTAACCCTTTTCTCACTCTCTTCACTCCAGGCTCAATGAAATAGCCTCTGAACGTCGGTTGGCCTTGATTTTTGAAACGATTGTCAAGTCCAGCCAAGCGGTCATAACGGTCTAAGATGGTAGATATCAGACTTTCGACGCGCGGTCTAGATCCAATACAAAGTTTCAAAGGGTTCCCGAGAATAAACCGGTTTAGAGTTTGATCGTAGGTTTCAGGGTATTATAGCACCATTGATTCTACAAGTTTTGGATCTTGTAGAACGTATTTAAAGCGATCAGGGAGAATTTCACAGCTACTCCAGTGTAGCTCTAGCTAACTTACGCTTAGTTTCTAAAGGAATTAATCCTAAGTGATTTCTTTGGCTATGGAATTGGGTTCTGAGCGGTTGTCAAGGTGTTTTGGTTGACCCATTGCCTAAGGACGTCTAATCTCAGGTTGGAAAAAATTTGGAGTGTTACAGTTACTCTCTAGGATCATCACTGGGGTCTATTACACTCCACACTAATTGCCTCCTCCCTGGCTGCATAGCCCTGCTAGTGGAAGAGACCTCACTATCCGCCTAGCCAGTAGTCTGCCAATACCTACCCAGCTCGTCGATAGCGGACCCATTTACGAGCTGGTCATACTCAGCCTAGCTTATAGCCTCCTCCTTCGGGGGGGTAAGGCCACACCCCCTCCCAACCGATCACAACACAGTGGGAGACGTGGCCTACTGGTATTCGACACTCGGGCACTCATGTTCCACTCAGTCTAGACATTGGGGCTACTTCTCGCCTCGGAGGTTCTGGGATTTTCACCCAAGGACATCCTACGTGCCCCATAGTGCTAGAACCAAATATTTTCGGTGTCCCATCTAGCCATCCACGATGTGCCTGTGGAGGTTATAGCCCTGATGTCGCTAGGGCATGCAGTGATCATGATATACAAATGCGAGATGCATAAATCACACCGTCAAATCATGCAGCAATCCAGTGCATACAGCGCGATGATGTCGGGCACTCCGTCTCATAACGAGTCCCGTAAATGGTCTGCCCAATGGCATATGCTATGATCAGTCACTATTCATATCAAGCATACATATGATGCGTATGTTGATGAATCATGGAGTTATACTAGGCATGTTATAAAGTAATGAACTATCTTTACAATGCAGATGGGCTTGGACGATCTACACGCAACTAGTATGGGCCTATCAATGGGCCCTAGGGAGAGTTATAATGCGGACATTTAACCAACATTATTCTTATAATGTGGACATCAAACCAACATTGCTCCCAAGGCATGGCCCGCCATAAATGTCATTACATAACCCATGGTGGAATCATACTACAATAGGCTTCAACTCATGGGTTCCAAATACATCACACTGGGCCTCAACCCATAGGTTCCAAATACATCACACTGGGCATCAACCCATGGGCCCTATAGCCTTTATACATCACAATGGATTTCAACCCATGGGCCCTAGAATACATCACAATGGGCCTTAACCCATGGGCCCTAGAATACATCACAATGGGCCTTAACCCATGGGCCCTAGAATACATCACAATGGGCCTTAACCCATGACCCCAAATTCATTACAATGGGCCTCAACCCATGGGTCATCAATACACCAAAGGTGGGCCTCAACAACGGGCCTTAAACATGGTAAGTGGGTCACATCACATGGGCCATATGCATATCAAATGGGCCACACCAATAGATAAGTAGTGGTAATGATTTCCACCATTAAAATTCCTAAGGCGTCTTATTAAACGGGCCTAAAAACCCATCCAGAGTGTAAGATTATGGGGTTGCCACCATCCAATCAGCTCAAAACTTTATATACAACCTTGGGACCATAAATTAGCCGTACACGTCAAATTTCAGCTCACGGATCCTTCTGAAAATGACTAAACTAATAGATCAGCCCCTGAAATCATGATTTGGGGCCCGCCTGATATCTGGATAAGCTTCAAATTTGGTCTCAATGCTTTAAATGAGCTGACAATGTGGATGGATGGAGCAGATTTCTCACGATCATCACCATGGACCTATATGTACATTGCATCCACATCACGTACATACATTCATGACATTTTCTCATTTACGTAAAATGTACGCTGTGCATTTAAAATTTTCTTAGTACGGACTACTCCACATTTAAATCATCGATCTGTACCATCCATTGTGTTTAGAAGGAAGATTTAACCCTTGCCAAAGTGGCATTCTGAAACCATGCAGGCTGTTGCAACATCCTAGCCATTAAATATAAGATGGATGGCGAAGTAGACAAACCCGTGGACTGCACAGATTTCACTCCAAAAACAGTCCTTTCCGGATGATTTTTCATCCTAAAATCAATGGATGGAGTGGATAAAACACATATATATCGTGGTGGGTTCCACCTCATGATGGACGACATGAATGAAACACATAGCATGGTGGGTTCCACCTGAACCTTAGATCTGACTCATTTTTACTCTCAAGCCCTAAAATGGGCTTTCCAAATGGTTGGTTGGTTTGGATGCAACACATGTATCATGGTGGGTCCCATAAATGGACAGCGTTGATAAAATACATAAATCATGGTGGGTCCACGCAGCACTTGCTGACGCTAAGCAACAACAGCTGTTGGGCCCCCACAGATAGACGGTTTGATATAACATATATCTTATGTGGGGTCTGCACAGATGGACGGTCAGGAGAAAGCCCATACACCACAAATGGTGTAAATAAAACATATACATCATGGTGTAACCCACTGTCTAGACGGACGGACGGCTGGGCAGCGTGAATATACAACACATACACCATCTTGGGCCTCACGATACACTTCATGGTGGGACACCCAAGTGAATAATCTAATTCGTTCACTGTCTTGGCCACCTCGAATGAGGTCAAATAGACTCTGACTAGGACTGATTTGGATGACAAGGGACTCCAAAGAGGGCCCTAGAGTGTTTCAACAGATGGGTATTTATACCCTTAGTACGGCCCGCTCGAGATTCATATTTGCCTCAAATTTTGGCACATAGCCTAAAATTATACAGAGAAGATGGTGGACGGTGTGGATAAAACAAATTCGTCATGATGGGGTCCATGTGTGGTGGCAGCCCAGTAACGCTTCCACCCTCACCGTCCCTGGACAAAAAGATCCAGGGACGTACTTTTTTTTTTCTTCTCTTTCTTCCTTTATTTTTTAAATTTTTTTCTATTATATGGGGCCCACTAGTGGGTAATCCATTCCGTCTATTATATCAACTAGCTTTCTACATAGCAAAAGAGCCTAATGATGAATAGGTCCACCACTTATACACACAACAGTAGGTATTATAAGGTTCCAACAGTGGGACTTTGTTTCCCTCGGTGCGGTCCACTAAGAACTAAGATTTGTCTCATTTTTTGACTAATAGACTAAAATTATATGAGGAAGGTGGTGGATGGCATGGATTAAACAATTACATCAAGGTGGGGTCCATGGCTGGGACGCCCCCACCCACACCCGCATGGTTAACGTGAGGGAGTGCTCCCACAACTACCATCGGTTGTGGTGTGGTCCGACTGATGGTTGGATCTAGTAGAGTTTTGGGCTCCACGGTTAAACTATTCTAAAGAATGAACGTATAGTGTGGATGTAAAAAAATACATTGACATGGGTCCCATGAGTGAAAACTCACTTCAAACCTCCCATGCAAAAAGGTAAGAAATGACGTGGGTAGCCCAATCCCTTAGCATTTGTGGTATGGCCCACCTGGGATTCGGATTAGCTTCATTTTTTGGCTCAAAGCCTAAAATGAGCTGGGAAATTGGATGAATGGCGTGGATTTAATTTATACATCAAGGTGGGGCCTACACATGTGGCCCTTCCCAAAAGCCTTGAACCAAGCCAAAATTTATTTTTTCAATTGACGTCCAGGGTCCAGGGACCCTGGACGGTTTGGCCATTCCAAGTATGAAAGGTGGGCCCCGCTCAGGTGGGCCACCAAATGATGAATGGTGTAGAAATAATACATATATAAAGTGGGCCCCACCTATAGATAACTTGGATAAAATACATGCTTCATAGTGAGGTCCATCCAAGTGGACCACACGACCATATCATCATATACGGAATAAATAAATAAATAAATAAAATAGAGAGAGAGAGAGAGATTAAGAGGGACACGTGTGATGGAAGGACCCTGGCACTATGGGCCCTCCGTTGCATGGTCTACAACATACATTAAGTGGGTCCCATTTCATATGGGCCCACCTGTCAAAATCAACGGTGGAGATCCTTTCTCCACCGAAATGGACGGTCTAAATGACCATTTATGTAAGGAAATTAAACATCATGATGGGGTCCATGGAGAATGGCCCCATCATGGATTGATCTTGAAATCAAAGTGGACCATTGGCCACATTTAGGGTCCAAAATGAGATCCATACCATTGATTAGTTGGCCTCACTTGGTCCATCATCAAAATAAGAAATCTACACCTATAGAAGCACCCACCATTTGTTCTTCTCAATCCGTTGGAACGCCTATCTCCTTACGCTTCACTTTTATGGTGGAAGATGAAGAATGGATGGCTAGGATAAGAGATTTGGGATGGGAAGGTGGGTCACACAAACTTTTTTCTCCCTTGAGAAGGGCTTGGACGTGAGCTCTCTTGTTGCTTAGGGGATGGTTGGGAAATGTGAAGGGAAAGAGAGAGATGTGGTGGTTGTAAGAGAGATGTGAGTGATGGATGTGAGGTGAGTAATGGGTGAGGTGATGGATTGGTTGACTTTGGATTTTCTCGACTTGTGGAGAAAGAAAGCATGGGTGCTTGGTACTTGACATGAGAGGTGATTGATGGGATTGATGGGACATGTTGTAGAGATTCTCTTGGGATTGCAAACGCGCGGCATTTTCTTGAAATAAACGTCAGCTCACATCTCTTAGTCAGGGTATCGGATCGGTACATGAGTCGCTGCGTTAGAACCGCGTCGACTGTACGATCGTAATGGTACAAGTCTCGGATTAAGCCGACTCAATTCTATAGGATACAGCTAAGGTTCACGCGCAAACATCGATTATCGATCGCAGGTTGCCAGAATTCGACAGGAAGGATCGCGGGAGTTGAAGGAACAGTACGAATTAAGATACGGTTCTTACAGAGTGTGTCTCATCTTGACCTAAGTAGACATATTTAAGGTCAAAGGGAAAAGGTTCTAGGTTAAGCTTCGGCGCTTTGAGGCTAGACGGTAGAGGCACTACATCGATTTGGGTAAGGTTTTAAATTATGGCATCCACCGGTTAACTTCAAGTACAAGCGCAACATCTAGTAAGGTATTCATTTCCCTAATCGTGTCATCATCCAAATTAGGGGAGTGGGCCAAACACATCTCTAAAGGGTTAGAGAATAGAGTCATCAGTGCTCTATCTTCCATGAAAGAATCTATTAAGTTAATGTCATGGATATCATCAACATCCTATGACTGTTTTCCCATGTTCAAAAACATATTGAGCTCCAACGTCATATTCCAAAAAGAAAAATTCATAACTTCATTCTTACAATTAATGATAGCATTAGATGTAGCAAGGAATGGGCGACCAAGGATGACAAGGATCTGAGTACTCACATCTATGATGGGTTAAGTATCTAAAATAATAAAATCTACTGGATAGTAGAGTTTATCAACCTGGACCAACACATCTTCAATCATCCCTCTTGGTACATAAGCTAAACGGTTAACAGGTTGTAATGTGGTCCGGGTGGGTTTTAATTCACCTAGACCCAATTGTTCATATGATGAGAAAGGAATCAAATTAATGCTTGCTACCAATTCAAAAAGTGTGTGCTCAATCCGGTGATTCCCAATTATATGGGTAATAGTTGGGTTACCAAGGTCTTTATATTTTTGTGGCGCATCTTGCTTGAGGATGGCACTCACCTTTTCTGTCAAAATTTTTTTCTTTTAAATACCCTGTCGTCTCTTGGTTATACATAGATATTTCAGAAATTTGGCGTAAGAGGGGATTTGTTTCACAGCGTTCAACAGAGGGATGATGATTTTCACTTGTTTTGGCACGTCTAGAATATCCTATGAGTTAGCTAGAGGTTTTGTGGAATCAACCATTGGGGGAATAGCGCAATCGGTTTACTCACTTTTTTCGATTCTTTCTCATGTGGGCATTGCTAGGTCTATCATTCTCAGTTTCTTCCGGGTCCTTAGGCTTTTCTACCCTCGCTGGAATATTTTTGTCAAAGATCCTCCCACTCCTAAGAGTGGTGATAGACTTAGCCTGATCCATCTAATTTGAAGAGCTTGGGTCACTTATTTCATATTGCAGTTTTGGGTTGGTGAGAGGCTGGGCTAAAAGGATCCTTTCTCCCCAATCTAATTTTTTATCTCAAACTCTTGTATGGTCTTGTAAGGTCTTGAAAGTCTTGCAATATGCCCTAATTAAAAAGCTCTTAGTTTTACATATGTTTTAAGACTGGATCCTCTTAAGGTTTCCTTTAATCCAGAAATTAGTTAAGGATCCCTTGAGGAGTAGCAGTTTATCCGTTCCTCCAATTGAAATTTAGATGATTCATTCAACTTAAGTTATATGTATTTGAGGTGGGTTCATTGAAAGGTCTGTGGTAGTTGTTTACGATTTTTATTACTCATTCAATACCTCTTAAAAAGCAAGAATTATTGGGAAATTTTCAGTTGTATGTATGTTACAAGCACAAATACCACAAACAACTTTCACAACCTTGTAAGATTTGATAGGTACTGCCTTCTTAAGTTCCATGGCCTCGATTTTCCTTGTGAGATTGGCCACTTTAGCATTGATATCATCTTCCTCTTTCAAAATATATATTTCACCTCTCTCCTTTAATTGAGTGGGCTTAGAAGTGGTGTTAGGTCTTAGGGACATGTCTCATGATTGTGCGTTTTCAGCAAGTTTGTCAAAATAATCCTACATATCATCGACATTCTCGTTCATGAATTCTCCATTACACATCATCTCAACCAATTGGTGCCACATTTCAAATCCATGTTATGGGCATGAACTAATAAGATCCTTGAACCTTTCCCAACATTGGAAGGTCTCATCTTCCTTTTGGGCGAAGTTCATGATTAACTTCCTTATGGTGTTCATCTTATAGTATGGGAAGAATTTCTTTATAAACTCCCTTGTCATATCGTTCCATACACTAATGGATCATGGACGTAGTGAGTGCAACCATGTCTTAGCTTTCTCTTTTAAGGAGAAGGGAAAAAGTTTCAGCCTGATCATGTCCTTAGACATGTTAGTGAAGGGTAAAGTGGCTATTATCTCATCAAACTCTTTCATGTGTAGGTATAGACTTTCAAATTCAAGTTGATAGAACTTCAAAAGTTGTACCAGTCTTGCCTTAATATCCATATTTCCTGCATTGTCTGAAAAAATCATGCAGGAAGGTGTGCTCACCCCAACCCCCACCCCCGATTGTAAATAATCTTGTATAGCACGAGGACGGGGTGCATGGTGCACCTCATTCTCATCTTGGGCTTCCTCAACAAGGTGTTGAGGTTGATATGCAGCCATCACTTCTATTGACTCAGACGGTCTCAAGTGGTGTCTAATCTTATGATGGATAGGCAACCCTTCGACTAATCCTCCTTCACTCAAAAGACGTAGAGTGTTATCACAGACACACATGGGCATGAAACACTCGCAGCCTTCCAACAACTAAACAACTAAAACCTTAAAAAAATTAAAGAAAAAAAATAAAGCAAATAAGAAATCTAGAAAAGATAAGAGAGAGTTGGAACAAAATTATCAGATAAGAGTTGCTATGTTAGGATCCTACCAAACAGAAAACAATGTTAGTTTCCAAAAACAATCTCAAAAAATCCTAACCTAAAAATAAAAACTAAACCCTAATTCTAATACTAATTAATCTCAGAAAAACACAGACGTAGTCCTCGTCAACTATTCATAACCCCACGTATAGGGTTGCGATGTATTAATAATCTCGGGGAGACTGAGGTCGAATCCACGGGGACTGAACTTGTGTGTCTTCTGAAAGTAACTAGAAATATAACCAAAAAAAGATAAAAATCTAAATTTGGAAGTATAGATAGTAATTGTGAATATATTAATTAAAAACTAATAAATTTAAAAGTGGTAACTAGGGTTTTCAAGGATCCACTTGTAGAGATTAGGGAGATCGATGCTTGATTCAAGTCACACTATTGGAATCAGAGTCCCATCCTATCCAATTGGAAGATATCTCAGTAAAGTCAAATCTGAACTTCCTTTGACCTAGTTCTCAATGGATGAGAGGAGTGAGAACCGAAAGTGATTCCATCACAAAACCATGCCCAGGAGACTATGGCCACCAATATGATTTACCAACCCCACAACCAATGAAAGAATTATGAAAGTTAGGGAGGATTCCATCACCCAAACATGCCCAAGGGACAGTGGTGAACAACAGGATTTCTTAAATTCACAATCTCAATTCATTAATAAAACATACTCAAAGTTATCACAAATCTATTGTAATTTGAGTCACAACAAACTATTAAAAACTGAAAGAATTCCTTCTAATTAAACTAGAATTAAAGAGAGTTCAATATAAACATGATTCGAAGCAATAGAAACATCCCATCATGCTACAAGCTTACCTCTTAGCGCTAGCTAAGAGGTTTATCCAACCATAGACATGATTGAACTAAAGACTCTTAAATAAAATAAAAAACCAACTAAAGAGGAAGAAGAAGAACTCTTGGATGGCAGCTCCATCTTTTGCTCCACTCCTCAAACCCTAGAAGATGCCTAGGGTTTCCATAGGGACCCCTATTTATAGTTTTAGGCCTTAGACTTTCGCATTGACTGAAAAATTTTAGAAACCGTCTCAAATTTATGCAGGCTGTGAAAAAATTGTGTAACCCTTGACTGGTCGTGGGACGTCCCCAACCGATCGTGGGCCATACTTGATCGGTCGTGGGACACCCTCGACTGATCGAGTGGGATAAAAATTTAGTTATTTTACATGCTGGAGTTCGAGTCAAGGAACTTCGACTGGTCGAGCAGTGTCCAGGACTAGTTGTGCATAGCCTGGACTGGTCGAGCAGAGGCTAGGACTGGTCGAGGATTACACAATTTCACTTCAAAACTCTGATTTTCTTCATTCTTGACTTGATTTTCTTAGATCTTTAGTGTGTGCTTTCTTCATTCTTGATTTCATCAGATCCAATCTTGGCTTTGGTGATTCTTGAGTGTTAAATTCATGCTTTTAACATCGTTTTTCGTCTAAGATCTTGAATTAACCTTGCGACACAAACATGATTAAAATAAAACATTAAACATTATCATGTTCATAAAAATAAGTATAAATAGGGTCCAATATTGTAACACAATCCCCAACCAGCATTTTGCTAGTCTCGAACAAAGTATGCGAAAAAAATTTCAAGAACACAAGATAATTTCTATAAACTCAAGTGGTTTATAAAAATAATCCAAATAATAGAATTCTAAGATACATCAATGTTGAGCATCAACTTCTCCTTAGCTCTAGCACTCAGTAAATTTCAAAATCTAGTTCAATGTATTAATCCACAAATTAGAACAATTCTAAACATTGAGTTCCATAGGTGCATAGTGGAACCTAAACTTATCACAATCAAAGGTTTAATTCTCTATTTCCATGATAATCATTGATAATCAAAAGAGCATTCAGGATAACCATCACCTAAACCAAAACTTTCCTTGCAGTTCAACTTTTATGCTTCTAGCTTTTAATTTTTTCCATCGATGGCTTTAACACTATATTCAATCTTTTCAATGATCTTCCATAGGTAGCCCTTTTCGACGACAACTATTTTTTATCTGGGTGTGTATATATATATATATATATATATATAATTCTTCTCATTGAACATGATGGACAAATTCCCTAGGTTGGATCCTTCCACGGTTAATAATCACCAAGTTATCAATTCAATATCAAACTAAAACCTTAATGTGTAAGCTAGATGTGACATGTGAAATCATGACTCAATCAATACTTAAAACTTCTAATCAAGAATTAATAATTTAAACTTAACTGTGAAATCTAACAAGTAACTGAATCCAAAAGTCATAAATCACAAACATGAAGTATCTTATATTTCTAAATCATGGATGAACTTCAAAATCACTCAAATTTACAAAATTTTTAGAAAAAATTTTCACAATTTTTGCTCAAAGACTAAGAAAACACTCATTAGCATGCCTAATCAACACACCCCAACCAAAAATCTACATTTTCCTAATCAATGTGAAAGATATAAGCATGCAATGCACATGAGATAACAAAAGTAAAGGAGAAGTGATGGAAAAGTAGTACCTAAAGACGGAATCTAGAGGCTTTTCCAAGGGTCTTAGAGTGAAGATAGGTTAGCAGGAGGACTCAATAGACGATAAGCAAACTATCATAAAACAATGGAAAGAAAACTATCCTAAAACAATTAAAAGCAATAAACTAATCCTAAACTAGAAAAGTAAGGGAAAAGCTACTCAGTCATGCTGCACGGTTCCTCCTCCGGCCAATATCTTGATAAATTTCTCAGTAGGTTTCTCAACAAGATAATCTAAAAGCCCTTTTTACAATAAGCTTAGATGCCCTTGAGTATGAATTTCTAAAAAAATTTATAGACCTCAGCATAAGATTTCCTTTTAATCTCCTAAGGTGTCTAAAGTATATATAATTCACCTATGATAGAGAAAGTTTCAGAGTTCGTACCCCATAGCGAATAAGAGACTACAACTAGATAGAATTCAAAAAAAATCTCAGCAGATGATGTAGTCTCAACACATTTCGAAGTTACAGACTTCGATTCAATTATAAGCTCTTCCTCTTGTGATAGTAAACATTTAGGATTTGTGGAGGGAAGGATTTCAAAATAAGTGTTCTCTCAGTCAATAACAACTACCGAGGTATTATCTTGTGAGGAATCCACTATTTCTTTTATCATAAGATTGTTTGAATCTGTAAGGTGTGCCAAGCAATCGTCCAAAGAATTGGAAAATTCCGCTGAGAGTGACTCATTTTTCACATTGAAGTTTGTGATGATCTGCCCAAGGATTCCATCATCTCTAGAAGTGGATGGATGCATACTCTCTTGCTCTTACCCTACACAGATAGATTGAAAATCAATAGGCGAAGAATTGATGTAAAGACTCTGTTCATTAGTACTACTCAGTAAAGGCATTGTATTGTCAAGGGTTTGACAACTTAGATGGTAGCCTTAATTGGATGGTTTCAAATTCCAGAGTCATATCGAGTTACTCATCTATCTCCTAAATCATATTGTAAGACCCGTATCCTAGTCCATACTGTTACGTCAATTCCCGCGATCCTCCCGGTCGAATTTTGGCAACCTTCGACTGATGATCGATGTTCGTGCTCGATCCTAAGTCGTATCCTGTATATCTGAGTCAGTTCAATCCGAGACTTGTACCATTGCGACTGCACCGTCGCCACGGTTCCAACGTCATGACTCGATCACCTATCCGATACCATGGCAGGGAGATGCAGACCTGCGTTCAGTTTGAGAAAAACACCGTGCGTTGTAAATCCCAAGAGAATCTCTACAACATGTCAAATCTATCCCATCAATCACCTCATGTCAAGTACAAAGCAACCCATGCTTTCTCTCTCCAAAGTCAACTCTTTCTCACCCTCTCTCTTACACCACCATACATTTCAAGTACCACATCCATCACTCACCTCACCCTTTCACCCATCACACCCATCCCTCATCTCTCTTACAACTCTCTTTCTCTCTCACATTTTTCCAAGCAACATTCCAACGGAGAGAGTAGTGGACATCCAACATTTCTAAGGGGGAGAAGTGGGTTGTGTGGCCCACTTTCCCATCCCAAAAGCTCTTATCCTAGCCATCCATTTCTCATCTCCACCATCAAAGTGAAGCATAAGGAGACCGGCATTCCAACGGACCGAGAAGATCATAAGGTGGGTGCTTCCATAGCCTAGTTTTTCATATTTTTAAGATGGGCCAAGTGAGGCCTACCGATCAATGGTATGGATCTCACTTTGGACCCTAAGATGTGGCCGATGGCGCACCTTGATTATCAATATCATTTCATGTGGGGCCATTCTCCATGGACCCCATCAGGATGTTTACTTTCCTAGCTTAAATAGAGGTCATCTAGACCGTCCATTTTAGTGGAGAACGGATCTCCACCGTTGAATTGTGATTTTTTGGGCCTACAAGCAATGGGACCCGCTTGATGCATGATTAGATGAATGGAAGGGAGGGCTCATAGTGTCGGAGCCCTCCATGCACGTGTGTCCCTCAATCTCTCTTTCTCTCTCTTTCTCTCCCTCTCTTTTTCATGTTTTGTATGATGGAATGACCATGTGGCCCACCCGAATGGACCCCACTATGAAGTAAGTATTTTACCCAAACCATCTATAAGTGGGGCCCATCTTATATGTATTGTACTCACACCATTCATCATGTGGTGGCCCAACTAAATAGGGCTCACCTTGAATATGTTGTTAAGCCCAACAATGTCTAGCGTCTGGACGTTGCTGGAAAGAAAACACAAATATGAGCTTTTTCCAAGCATTGGAGAAGGGCCACTCACATAGGCCCCACCTTGATGTATGTATTCAATCCACACCGTCCATCCTATTTACCAGCTCATTTTAGGCGTTGAGCCAAAAAGTGAAGCTGATCTAACTTTCTGGTGGGCCATACCTTAGCAAACAATGATCTTCACCATTTAAATTCACTTGGTTTCTTCTTACACGCTGAAATACATTAGATATGGGGCTCGTTTGATCCGTCTTGAACAGAGGGATGCAATGGATGGCTTGAATTTTTCGAATGCGGGCCCTACCTAGGAAAAACTGCGAGAAAACTTGGTTTAAAAAAAAAAAACAACAAACAACAGCAGCATTACTGCTGCTGCTGACAGGAGAGGACGCGCAGGCGTCCTGCGCTCGGATGGCGGGCGTGAGGTAGAGACCCATGACTCCATCCGTGGGCCCCACCTTGATGTTTATTTGCCATCTTACCCATCCATGAGGTGGCCCACCCCCTGAGGTGGGCCCTCTCCAAAAATGAGATGCATCCAATGCTCAGGTGGCCCACATCATTGAAAGTCTACTCTTGAAACCTTTTTGGGGCCCACATAAGTTTCAGATCAAGGTGAATTTTATTTTTCCTCTTCATTCAGGTCCAAGTGACCTTGTCAACGTGTTGGATGGAAAATAAACGTTATGGTGGGCCCCACATGGGACCCACAGTGATGTATGGGTTTTATTTCCACCATCCAGGCGGACGGTGGAGCCCACAATAATGTATGTGTCATACACCACACCGTCCACTGGACGGTGGGTCGTCCTCCCCCACGTGTGGGACCGTGTGTGTGTGTATATATATATATAATACTATGTTATATATAATACACAATGTATAGATTATATATTATATTATATCTAATATATTTGATGGTGGGCCTTCGTGTGGACCCCACCATGATGCGTGTGTTGCATCCAATCAGTCCAGCCATTTTAAAAGCCCATTTTTATGGCATGAGTTCAAGTGGACCTCACCATTTAGGGTAGTGGTCAAGGATGCCCAAAAATCTCTAAGGGCCATTGTAGCTTCCGACAAGTGGATATTTGTTTCCCACTTCATCTACCACTATGGTAGTTTATGAATAGGTTGGATAAGAAACATATATAATAGTGGACCTTAGGAATTTTAATGGCAGAAATCATTATCACCACTTTTATTTGGTGTGGCCCATTTGATATATTTAAAGCCCATGTGAGTAGGCCCATTTGATATACTTAAGGCTTCTATGAGTAGGCCCATTTAATATATGATTAGGTTCACCTTGATGTATTTGTGGCCTATTGTTGAGGCCCACCTTCATATTTATGAGGCTCATAGTGATGTATTAGGGCCTATGGGGTGAGACCCATTGTGATGTATTAGGGCCCGTGGGTTGAGGCCCATTATAATGTACTTAGAGCTTATTGGTAAGGGCCCATTGTGATATATTTTCAGCCATTTAGCAAGGCCAATATGATGTACTCTATGGCCCATGAGTTATGGCCCATTACAATGAATATAAGGCCCATTGGTGTGGCCCATTGATGTGGCTCACCTTAGTATATGTATGAGGCCCATCTTGATTTATTTGTGGTCGTTCATTGAGGCCCACTTAGTATATATAAGGCCCACGTGATTATGCGTAGTTTGTTATATTTATGGGCCATTGTTGAGGCTCACCTTGATGTGTATGAGGCCGTGTTGAGGCCCATTTTTAATATGAATGTACGGCCCATGTTACGAGGCCCATTGTGATGTATTCAAAGCCCCATGGGTTATGGCCCATTGCATTGAACATAAGGCCCATTGGTGTGGCCCATTGATGTGGCTCACCTTAGTATATGTATGAGGCCCATCTTAATTTATTTGTAGCCATCCATTGAGGCTCACCTTGGTATATATATGAGGCCTACCTCGATTCATTTGTGGCCGTCCGTTGAGACCCATTTGATATATATAAGGCCCATGTGATTAGGCCTATTTTGATGGATTCTAAGGCCTATGGGTTAAGGCCCATTTTGATATATTTGGAGCCTATGGGTTAAGGCCCATTGTGACGTATCAGGGCTCATGGGTTAAGGCCCATTATGATGTGTTTCTGGCTCATGCGTTGTGACCCATTTGATATATTTTCAACCCATGTGATGAGGTCCATCTTGAGGTATTTGTGGCCTGTATGGCTAGGCCCGATGTGGTGTACATGGGGCTTAAGGTGAGGAATGTGCACCCGATGTAATGTGTGATTTCACTATAATGCAGGCAATGATGTTTATGGCAGGCCATGCCTTGGGAGCAATGTTAGTTTGACATCCACATTGTGAGAATAATGTTGGTTAAATGTCCACATTATAACTCTCCCTAGGGCCCATTGATAGGCCCATACTTGTTGTGTGTAGGCCATCAAGGCCCGTCTTCGTTGTGAGGATAGTTTATCACCATATAAAATACTTAGTATAACTCCATGATTCATGCCCATACGTATCATATGTATGACTGATATGAGAAATGTTTGATCATAGCATATGTCATTGGGCAGACCATTTATAGGACTCCTTATGAGACGGAGGGCCCCACATTTCGCGCAATATGTGCAGGATTGTTGCATGACTGGTTAGTGTGACTCATGCATCTCGCATATATGTGACTTGATCATTGTACGCCCTAGTGACATCAGAGCCGTGACCTCCACAGGTACATCATGGATGGCCAGATGGGACACCAAAAATGCTTGGTTCTAGCACTATGGGCATGTAGGATGTCCTTGGGTAAAAATCTCAGAACCTCCTTGGTACAAGGAGATGCTCCAACGTCTAGACCGAATGGAATATGAGCGTCGGTGCCTATACCATGAGGTCGTGTCTCCCACTGTCATGGTCGGTTGGAAGGGGGTGTGGCCTTATCCGCCCAAGTGAGGGGGGCTATAAGCTAGGCTGAGTATGACCAGCTCATAAATGGGTCCTCTATCGACGTACCGGATAGGTATTCGCAGACTGTTGGCCAGGCGGATAGTGAGGTCTCTTACGCTCGCTGGGTTGTGCAGCTAAGGAGGAGGCAGTCGATTTCTTAGTGAGGAACTGTATTGATATGTGGACTTAATATGAGGATTGACATGATATTATGACACCCCGTCACTGTTGTACATGTAGGCTGGCGCATGTGGTCAGACGCTGATGTGGGTAGGTGTGATGTGGGAGGGGCTGAGGCCTAGGCGAGCTACCAATGGTTGGCAGGCTACTGTGCTGACAGGCTACTGAGTAGGAGTTGCATACTCATTCATTCATCCATTCACTATCCACTTGGGCTGGCGGTGCATAACTATTTGTTACGTGTACCTTCATAATGGCTAGGATTTCGGTTGGGGCGCGCGACTAACTTAAGATCAGGAGTTTACCATGTTGTGTTTGACTATCCAAATTTAGGTATGAGACTGGTTTGGATAGAATTCCCTTGTGATGGACCCCGTAGCCTGTGATACTACGTACTATCATCCCGACTTCACATTCCAACATAGTCATTTCATTCACACCGCATATGACATTACATTCGCAGTACTTAGCATTTTGGATTACTACGTTTCTGTACTTATATGGCTTAGAAGGACTTGACAGGATCTGCATATTGCATCGCATCTGCAGTATATAATATTTGGCTCATTATGATCTGCATTGCGTACTCTGATATTATGTGACTCATGGACTTACCAGTGTATTTCTGCTTACTCTAATATCGTATGATTCAAGACCTTATCATTTTTCCTACTTATCTCGATGATGTATGATTTACGAACTCTATTGTATACCAGCACTTACCTTACACAAACTTACACCACCCTCTAAGCTTTTGTAAGCTTATGCACGATAGATGCATGCAGGTGGCGTTAGGTTGCAGCAGTGTTGAGCTTGGAGCGTACAGTGGTTTTCAGGAGGTCTGATTTTGATATATGTATTTTCCTTTCAGCACTGTATTCAAGTGATTATATTAGTGGATATGTGATGATGATGTTGCCTTTATAATTTGGGTAAACTTGTGGTTATGCTTATTATAAGACAAACGTGCATTGGAAAATCCTCCTTGTAGGATCCCAGGATCAAAATCTGGTGTATGCTGCGTTGGGAGCCGAGAATGGGGTACTACGGAGGCTGTTGGCACCAGATTTGGCAATCGGGATTCCTGAGAATCCGATTTCTGGGTTTTAGGGCATGACATATATCATCATTCAATTTAGAGGAGTGGTCTAAACATGTCTCATAAGATTTGGAAGGGTTACTTGAAAGTGTTTCATCCTCCATATTTAAATCAGACTTGTCATATGGGTGGAGTAGATCATTATAGTCAACTACTTCCTTTACCCATTGATCATTGACCTAGACCAAACTTCAAATCGATTCCAAGGGAATTTGAGCTATAAACTCATGATTCTCATCCCAATAATTATCATTGTCCAATTCAGTATAGTTCACAAGTGGGATGAGATCACATACCTCACACTATTTTTCTAGGTTGGGTTGAGGCTCGAATGAACTAAACTCTTCCTCCTTATTGAAGTCAAGTATGTCAATGTTATTATATTTTAAAAACACCTACGTCTCTTGATCATTCCTTTGGATCATCATCGAGATCGACACTTCGAGAAATTGAACTATATGATCATTAACAAAATCTAACTCCTTATTCCAGATTCTAGAGTTCTTCACAAGCAAGTTAGGATCACTTTCCACGCATTATGTTTCTAGGTTAATTGTGACCGGGATGAACGAGCCTCCATTATCTTGTCAATGCGCAAATCAAGTGCTTCTAAAATTTTTCTAATTTTTACAAGACAGTCCATGTAAGTATGATATGAATCCTCTTAGATCATTTCTGGTTGGATCTCAAAGGTAGGGTGTAACAGCCCGAATTTTTGCCAACCTGGGGTTAGATGTCCTTAGGTAATGGGTCAACCATAGCACCTTAGTAGCTTTTCAAAATTCGATTCTAAAGCCAGAGAAATCATTTAGAACCTAATTCTTTAGAAATTTAACGTGAATTAGCCAACGCTACACTAGATTTCCTACAAAATTAGCACCAACCACTTTAAATATGATCTGTAAGACCCAAAACCTATAGAATCATTGACGCTACCTTACCCTGAAATCCAGGATCAAAATCTAAACCTTTTTGTTCTTAAGAACCCTTTGAAACTTTGTATTGGATCTAGACCACGCGTCGAAAGTCCGATAGCAATGAACTTAGACCATTATGACCGCGTAGTTGGACTTGACTATCACCCCAGAAATCAAGCCCAACTGATGTTCTGAGGCTATTTCATTGGGCCTGGAGCAAGGAGTGTGAGAAAGAGTGAAATTCTTTATAAATTAAATGTGATTTAAATAAATCTGGCACCTTGTATCGAACCCTATCGAACTGGGAACCCTATCGAACTGAAAACTTAATGTGATCAGGATCCGACATCCATGAGCTTAAGTCCGACTGCATTCAGTCAGGGGACCTCCAAAAACGTCCTTTTGGATCGGAAAGGACCCGATTTGGTTATAACCCAAGTATACCTTAACTTGGAGTCTGTTTTGGTTATGTTTGGGCTTATAAAAGGGCCTTAAACCCTTAGCTTTCTAACCCATACGAATTTGGAGAAAACCCTAGGAGAGAGAAGAGAGAAAAGAGAGAGAAAGTGAGGGAGAAGTTGGGGCACTCCTGGGATTCTTCCCTTCTGCTCCACGTGCCAAATCCATCCACCTGCATCCCTATTCTGGCGATTCCAACTCCATTCTACGTAAGTAAACCCTAACCTTAACCTGTGTATTAGGTTGTCAATCAGTCGTTGACGACGACGTAGAGTTCCTGTTCGATTCATTACGCTCCTACGGCATAAGGTGTGGATTTTAGACGCTTAGATTACCTGTTTTCAAAGATTTCAATGCCGTTTAATGGTAGATTGCTAATAAGGATGCTGTTTGACATGTAGAACATGCTGTCCGTTTTTCATTTCAAATACGTACGAAGAATATGAGATTTAGGGCATTTTAGGTATTTGTAGGAAATATGTATGCGTACGTATTTTGCTGATATGATTGCCATGAGTATTTAACGTGTACCTATACTAGTTATACGTGTATGATCTGTTTGGCGAAGAGATTCGCCCTAATGCACATATTGGCCGACATATGCTATGTAGACTAATGTGTGTAGACTGTGTTTGTTGAAATGCCTAAATCAATATGATTTATGCCTGCCATATGTTTTGAATGTGAGAACATGATTATTGTGTATTAGACATCTCCTTGATATAAGGATCTGTCATATTATATGCTGAAATCAACATACGTCAAGTACATTGGAGTTGTGTAGTCTAAGTGTTTGTGTAAATGTATGTATTAGTAACTATTGAGTAAATGGTATCGTAGATTAGCGTTGAGACTAGATTCTCAACTAATTTGATGATATACATGCTTTCCTCCATGCTTGTTGTATTTCAATTGATTACCTTATGTGTAAAGTACTCGTGTATGGTTAACTGCTTATGATCTATGTTATAACATGCTAATAACATGCTGGAATTTCTTGTATTTCAATTCTGTCTCTCTCATATGATTATTAATTTAGATTACATATGCTTGGGGCTATACTCTAGTCCAGGCAGTCGGTAACAGATTAGAATTCGTGGTTGGATTCTATTCTCCACGAAGGATGTGTATGACGAATCCGAGTCGTACTAGAGTCGTTGGCAGTGGTTAGGCCACACGGAGTGCTTGTGCACTTCATGTCAGTCGGTTCAATGTGCGCTCATGCTAGTCGGACTCATCAAGTAATCCGATTGACCGTTGTATGTTCACCTTGTATTCGTCATAACTGCTAGAACCTATGGTACTGAACTTACCAGTGATAACCCTGATAACCGTGGTACCTTGATCCACTAAGACTCATGAGCCGGGCATGGTGGTATGAGACACCATGGTCGAGCTGTCGGCCTATGCTAGGGCCACAAACCTCCCCATAGTGACCATTGAGCAACCCAGACTCGTGAGCAGATTATGGTGGTATGGGACACTATATTCTTACTGTCGGCCTACACTGATAAGGTGATGGGGGAGCGGTGCAACGAGTGCGACCAACAGCCCTGACAGCCCTTTATAGTGACCTCGAGCGTACTCTGAGTCTACATGAGGCGACGACCCTTCCGTAGCAACAAGAGTACAACTAGGCCTGTATTAATAAGGTGATGGGGGAGCAGAGCAACGAGTGCGTGCAACAGCCCTGACAGTCCTTGCAGCGACCTATAAATATATCATCATATGAGATTACTAGGAGTGATGACCCTAGACAGGATCCTTGTTGGGAATGATATAAGGGAAGTACCCTAGTTTCCCAATCCTACTATATGAAAAGGACTAATAACAACTCGGTAATCATATTCATATCGTACTGCCCTGACAGTCCTTGTGCCTGGAAGATGTGGAGCACTAAGGGAAGAAAGGATGCGGCGGATGTAAGATGGTGTCGCATGAGGGAGTATGTCGGTGAGGGCATCCATCATGTCATTTCATGCTTGCATTAATCACAGTGTTTAGGAATGTTTGATTGCTTGCTTTACCATTATCGCGTGAGGGATTTAATAACATGTTAACCTTTGCTCTATGATTCCACTGAGTTAGCTACTCACTCCCACGTTACAGGACAGTGTTACGTACACCAACCAGTCCTTATTTTAGTTTCAGATGATGGAGACGCTTGCGAAGCAGAGCCAGACTTGATGATGATGAGGAGGATCCCTCCTATATGCAGGTTCTGATCGACGGGTTTACAGGGTTACTGATTAGATGCCAATACACTTGGTATTTTGCCTTTTATTTACACACCCATGCATATTCTTTTATTTCTATTTTGGAGTATACACGTATTTTTTTAACCTGGTAACATGTTCACACTCTGGAGACTTACAATCATTTATATATTTTATATACCTATCACATTCTTCCGCTTAATAATTTAACTGTCTCTGGAGTATGATATGTTATTTTGGCTTAATCTACTTCATGTTTTATGCACTATTACAGCCGACATTCATTCATCATTGAAAATGTTACATAGGTGATGTTCTGGAACTCGGGAGTGGAGTTTATCCTCGACCCCCGATTTTCGGGATGTCACAGATGGTATCAGAGCATGATTTGGATTAAATTGGACCTGGGTTATGTTCACACACTGCACGTAGATGCCAATTTAATGTAGGAGGGTCTGAGAACAATCTAGAAATGAGTTTAGGACCCCCAGTTTGTTTGTCGGTGAAAGTTTACTGAAAATGATCGCCGAGATCGAGTCCGTACACACTCCTGATCACACACAAGAACCCCAAATCACTCCTAGACCATCTATCGACGGGTCTAGACCTCTATTGACCCTATCCCAGTTGTTAAAAATTGACAAATGCGAATATACATCAGTTAGTACCCGAAATGACCCGAAATAGTGCGAAACGGAGTCGTGGGCCCACCCACGCTAATTCAGAATGATCCAGGGTGGGAACCACATGTTTCTGGGGTCCTTAGGGCAAGAGGACCTCACCGAAATGGTGAGCCCTCGTCGAACAGTCCAGAGACCGGCGAGGGCCTCGCCGATCAGTGGGCCCCTTTCGATTGGGCCTTCGGGCCAATGATGTTTGGGGGTTAGGGTAACCCCCTAGGTATGGGCCGTCCCTTAAAACCCTCCCAAACCATGACCTCCTTCACAAAAGACACCCTCAAGCTCTCCTTTTCACTCCCATTTGCTGGTTTCTCTCTCAAATCCCATTTCCAATCACTCCCATCGTCGTTTTCTGCCTTAACCCACGCCCCTCCATTGTTTACAGCGATACCTAGCACCTACGCCTTTCATTTTCTTTGATTTGAGCTCTCACATCTCCCATGTGAGTCTCAAATTCGTGTAAGTCCTCTAACCCATCCTCTGTTGCTGCACCTCCTCTTCTTTCCCTTTCATCAGACCCTTTACACTCTCTTTTTGGTCTCAAAATCATGCAAACCTCAAATCTCATTTTCTCCTTCCTAGGAAATAGACTTCCTTCATTTTATGCTTCCAACTGGCCTCCACTATTGCATACATCTCCCATCTCCTTCTTTTCACTTGTCTTGAGTTCACAAACCCCTCTTTGTGGCTCATTACCTCATAACTCAACAACCATCAAACCCCATTCCTTTTATCCCTTTCTTCCACTTCCTATGGCTCTATTTGAGTTCATTACTTAGGAATTCATCATCATGAGATTTAAAAATCCCATCTCACACTTTTCAACACAAGATCCATTTTCCAAAGCCCATGAAATTGATTTGAATCTCAACTCACCCACCTACTAAACATGTCACTCCCAATTCTTAGGTGGGAGTAGGATAGCAGTCCCATTTAACACAACTTGAGACCACTGGCCACATATGCCCTTGGAGTTTTGGACTTAAAGTGGTACTCCTAGATTTTAAAAGATCTGATAATATAAGAAATCCAATTCCATTTAGATAATCTTGACCCTGAGTGATAGAACGATTCCCTGTAGTAGAAATGGTATGAAACCATCAAGCGTATAAGCCTAGACTTTGGATTACAGCTAGTGAGTTACAGACTAGGCTACTAGTTGTATTAGGTAGTGTAAAGCC
Organism: Magnolia kwangsiensis; assembly: GCA_037074715.1. NCBI lineage: Eukaryota > Viridiplantae > Streptophyta > Magnoliopsida > Magnoliales > Magnoliaceae > Magnolia > Magnolia kwangsiensis. Next base: position 72,292,868 of record CM073575.1, on the reverse strand, counting down.
TGTACATGCTAAGGAATAGTAGGTTAGATTTTGTTGGAGTAGAACATCATTCCTTCGATAGATCCTCTTAATACTTATAGACTTTTGTTATAACCCTTAGGAAAGTTGTTTTAACTTAGAACCATTCACCCTCAGGGAAAACTTATAAATCCCTCAGATTGAACTTAGAATAAACTAGCACGCCCCTTTGAATTGCCTTCCCCAAGGGCTTATTGCATTCGAGAATGCGTAGTAAAGGAACTATATATATAAGCGAAGTATTCGCGATTTGAATCGACTTCTTAATCATAATGGTTACCCATAATCCAATGCTCTGATCCAGCGGAAGATCGGCATCGACTCGGATTAAGAATTGATATGATAAATTTTCTATCATCGCGAGGCAGAAAGTTTATGTATCCGGCTCAGACCCACTACACAACTTTTCTCCCGTGTTGGCCCGACCACCCACAACCAAAAGTTATTGCTTTGCCTTTAGAAAATGTTAAGGATATATAGCCAATAGAGATTAGACCTCTTGCCACAAACTCACATCTGTCCTTAAAATCAACCACAACACCCATCATTTCAGCTCTTTTCTATAATTATAGGTACCAATGCCATAGAATGCATCATTAACAAAGGAAGACTAATATAGCGAGAGGTTGTTTCCCATTTCATGTCAAGGATAGGCCCTAAGTTATACCTCATTCCGATATACGGATCGAGACATAGATTCTTGAACCTTAAGTAGAACTAAGTTTTAAGGGGGTAGAACGTATTGAGCCCAATCTAGTTAGGATTAGCTAATACAATTGTTGGATCAGAGTAGCGCAGTGGAAGCGTGGTTGGCATCTTCCCCACTGGCCCAGAATCGAAGAAGTTGATTTAAGTTATATGTTAGGTTAGGTCATTAAATAGGATTTGAACCTTCCTTAGAATGTCGATACTAAAGTCTCTCTAGGGACTCATTACCCTTAGCCAATTTCGGGGATGAAATTTTATTTTAAGGGGGGTAGATTGTAACAGCCCAAATTTTTGCCAACCTGGGGTTAGACGTCCTTAGGCAATGGTCAACCATAGCACCTTGGTAGCTTTTCAAAATTTGATTCCAAAGCCAGAGAAATCATTTAGAACCTAATTCTTTAGAAATTTAACGTGAATTAGCCAGCGCTACACTACATTTCCTATAAAATTAGCACCAACCACTTTAAATACGATCTGTAAGATCCAAAACCTATAGAATCATTGACGCTACCTTACCCTGAAATCCATGATCAAACTCTAAACCTGTTTGTTCTTAGGAACCCTTTGAAACTTTGTATTGGATCTAGACCGCGCGTCGAAAGTCTGATAGCAATGAACTTAGACCATTATGACCGCGTAGTTGGACTTGACTACCACCCAAGAAATCAAGCCCAACTGATGTTCTGAGGCTATTTCATTGGGCCTGGAGCAAGGAGTGTGAGAAAGAGTGAAATTCTTTATAAATTAAATGTGATTTAAATAAATCTGGTACGTTTCACTTGTGGGTTAAGTATAAGCATTCAGACTGTCGAAATCTGACCCAAATACACCCTCGGATCAGGGAACATTTCCTACTCAGGTCAGTGTACTTGGAATCCTCGATCGAGTTTCGGTGACCGCTGAACTGAAACTGGTCCGCCACGTGCGATCTGGGAACCTTATCGAACTGAAAACTTAATATGATCAGGATCCGACATCCATGAGCTTAAGTCCGACCGTATTCAGTCAGGGGACCTCCAGAAACATCCTTTTGGATCGAAAAGGACCCGATTTGGCTATAACCCAAGTATACCATGACTTGGAGTCTGTTTTGGTTATGTTTGGGCTTATAAAAGGGCCTTAAACCCTTAGCTTTCTAACCCATATGAATTTGGGTAAAACCCTAGGAGTGAGAAGAGAGAAAAGAGAGAAAGTGAGGGAGAAGTTAGGGCTTTCTCCTGGGATTCTTCCCTGCTGCTCCACGTGCCAAATCCATCCACCTGCATCGCTTTTCTGGCGATTCCAACTCCGTTCTAGGTAAGTAAACCCTAACTTAACCTGCTTTAGAGATTCTATCAATCCAGAAAGTGAAGTAGCTGACTTACCTTGTGTATTAGGTTTCCAATCAGTCGTTGACGACGACATAGAGTTCATGTTCAATTCATTATGCTCCTACGGTGTAAGGTGCAGATTTTAGACGCTTAGATTACCTATTTTCAAAGCTTTCAATGTCGTTTAATGGTAGATTGCTGATAAGGATGCTATTTGACATGTAGAACATGCTATCTGTTTTTCATTTCGAATACGTACGAAGAATATGAGATTTAGGGCATTTTAGGTATTTTTAGGAAATACGTATGCATACGTATTTTACTGATATGATTGCCATGAGTATTTAACGTGTACCTATACTAGTTATACGTGTATGATCTGTTTGGCGAAGAGATTCGCCCTAATGCACATATTGGCCGACATATGCTATATAGACTAATGTGTGTAGACTGTGTTTGTTGAAATGCCTAAATCAATATGATTTATGCCTGCCATATGTTTTGAATGTGAGAACATGATTATTGTGTATTAGACATCTCCTTGATATAAGGATCTGTCATATTATATGCTGAAATCAACATACGTCAAGTACATTGGAGTTGTGTAGTCTAAGTGTTTGTGTAAATGTATGTATTAGTAACTATTGAGTAAATGGTATCGTAGATTAGAGTTGAGACTGGATTCTCAACTAATTTGATGATGTACATGCTTTCCTCCATGCTTGTTGTATTTCAATTGATTACCTTATGTGTGAAGTACTCGTGTATGGTTAACTGCTTATGATCTATGTTATAACATGCTGATAACATGCTAGAATTTCTTATCTTTCAATTCTGTCTCTCTCATATGATTATCGATTTAGATTACATGTGCTTGGGGCTATACTCTAGTCCAGGCAGTCGGTAATAGATTAGAATTCATGGTTGGATTTTATTCACCACGAAGGATGTGTATGACGAACCCGAGTCGTACTAGAGTCGTCGGTAGTGGTTAAACCACATGGAGTGCTTGTGAACTTCATGTCGGTCGATTTAACGTGCGCTCGCGCTAGTCGGACTCATCAAGTAACCCGATTGACCGTTGTATGTTCACCTTGTATTCGTCATAACTGCTTGAACCTAGGGTACTGAACTTACCAGTGATAACCCTGATAACCGTGGTACCTTTATCCACTAAGACTCATGAGCCGGGCATGGTGGTATGGGACACCGTGGACGAGCTGTCGGCCTACGGTGGGGCCACAAACCTCCCCGTAGTGACCATTGAGCAACCCAAACTCGTGAGCAGATTATGGTGGTATGGGATACTATATTCTTGTTGTCGGCCTACACTGATAAGGTGATGGGGGAGAGGTGCAGCGAGTGTGAGCAACACCACTGTCAGCCCTTTGTAGTGACCTCGAGCGTACTCTGAGTCTACGTGAGGCGACGACCCTTCCGTAGTAATAAGAGTACAACTAGGCCTGTATTGATAAGGTGATGGGGGAGCGGAGCAACGAGTGCATGCAACAGCCCTGTCAGCCCTTACAATGACCTAGAAATATATCATTGTATGAGATTACTAGGAGTGATGACCCTAGACAGGATCCTTGTTGGGAATGATATAAGGGAAGTACCCTAGTTTTCCAATCCTACTGTATGAAAAGGACTAATAACAACTCAGTAATCATATTCATATCGCACTGCATGTGCCTGGAAGATGTAGAGCACTGATGGAAGAAAGCATATCACGGATGTAAGATGGTGTCGCATGAGGGAGTATGTCGGTGAGGGCATCCATCATGTCATTTCATACTTGCATTAATCATAGTGTTTAGGAATGTTTGATTGCTTGCTTTACCATTATTGCGTGATGGATTTGATAACATGTTAACCTTTGCTCTATGATTCCACTGAGTTAGCTACTCACTCCCACATTACATGACGGTGTTGGGCACACTAACCAGTCCCTATTTTAGTTTCAGATGATGATGATGCTTACTAAGCAGAGCCAGACTTGATGATGATGAGGAGGATCCCTCCTATATGCAGGTTCCGATCGACGGGTTTACAGGGTTACTGATTAGATGCCAATACACTTGATATTTTGCCTTTTATTTACATACCCATGTATATTCTTTTATTTCTATTTTGGAGTATACATGTATTTTGTTAACTTGATAACATGTTCACTCTCTGGAGACTTACAATCATTTATATATTTTATATACTTATCACATTATTCCGCTTGATAATTTAACTATCTCTGGAGTATGATATGTTGTTTTGGCTTAATCCACTTCATGTTTTATGCACTATTACAGCTGACATTCATTCATCATTTAAAATGTTGCATAAGTGATGTTCTGGAACTCGGGAGTGGAGTTTATCCTCGACCCCCGATTTTCGGGATGTCACATAAGGGATCTAAGAGAATAATCATTATAACATGTTGTTGGTTCATATTTTCAATTTTGATGTTTTCACTGATCATAGTCATACAGTTCATAGGTGGGAGAATATGATGGTTGTTGATACATATTATCACCCATAATATAGTCTCTCATTATTGTCATCTTGTCTGATAGGTGATAATAATTCTCACTCCCATTGTTATGATAATCCTAAAACTCATGTACTATCTTCTTAATCCGTGGGGTGTAATTATTCTCTTACATATGATCGTGTAAAGACTTTTAACTAGTGGAGCACTATATTCCAGTCGGTTCTCGATGACGGTTTCAGAAAAATTTTGAGATATAGGTTGATTTATATTATAATCATCATACATCCCTTCTCATTATCTCCTATCCATCTCAGCATACTGACGTACCCACTCTTGTATGGTAAAACCCTAACTCTAAATCTAATCCTTATAAAAAAATCCTATAACAAAAAGAAATCTAAAAATAGAAAGAGAGAGAATTAGAATGAATTTACCAAATTAAAAGTTCCTAAATTAAGATCCTACAAAACAAAACAAAACAAGTTAGCTTCTAAAATTAGAAAATTTTTAAAACCAAAAATAAAAAGATGAATTAGTTTCTAAAAAGGAAAGTTTCTAAAAAATTTAGTTTCTAAAAATAAATTAAGAAAGTTTCTAAACTTAGAAATAGAAAGCTAAGTTAGTTTCTAAAATAAAATTAAAAAAACCCTAATCCTAAAACTAAAAAATAGAATAACCCTAACATTAAACTAATTCCAAAACTTGTTAATCTCAGAAAAATGCGACCATTAGTCCCCGGCAACAGTGCCAAAAAATTTGTTCACAACCCCAAGTATAGGGTCGTGATGTAGTAATAATCTTGATGAGACCGAGGTCGAATCCATAGGGACTGAACTTGTGTGTCTTCTGAAAGTAACTAGAAGTAGAACTAGAAGAAGATGAAAATCTAAATCTAAAACTATAGAGAGTAATTATGAATATATTAATTAAAAAATAATAAATTTAAAGGTGGTAACTAGGGTTTTCAAGGATCCACTTGTAGAAATCAGGAAAATTGATGCTTGATTCAAGTCACACGATTGGAATCGGAGTCCCATCCTATCCAATTGGAAGATATCTCAGTAAAATCAAATCTGAACTTCCTTTGACCTAGTTCTCTATAGATGAGAGGTGTGAGAACTGAAAGTGATTCCATCACAAAACCATGCCCAGGAGACTATAGCCACCAACATGATTTACCAACCCCACAACCAATCTGAGAGAATTATGAAAGTTCGGGAGGATTCCATCACCCAACCATACCCAAGGGACAATGGTAAATAATGAGATTTCTTAAATTCACAATCTCAATTCATGAATAGAACATACTCAAAGCTATCGCAGATCTATTGTAATTTGAGTCACAGCAAACCATTAAAAACTAAAATTATTCCTTATAATCAAACTAGAATCAAAGAGAGTTCAATATAAACATGAATCTAAGCAATAGAAACATCTCATCGCTCTACAAGTTTCACCTCTTAGCCCTAACTAAGACGTTTAGCCAAGCATTGACATGATTAAACTAAAGACTCTTAAACAAAATAAAAGACCAACTAAAGAGGAAGAAGAAGAACTCCCGAACGATGGCTCTACCCTTTTGCTCCACTCCTCAAACCCTAGAAGATGACTCGGGATGCCATAAGGACCCCTATTTATAGTTTTAGGCCTTAGACTTTCGCACCGAGTGGAAATTTTTGAAAATAGTCTCAAATTTATGTAGTTCGTGCAAAAATTATGTAACCCTTGACTGGTCGTGGGACGTCCTTGACTGGTCATGGGTCATACTTGATCGGTCATAGGACACCCTCGATTGGTTGAGAAGAATGAAATTTTAGTTATTTTACTCACTGGAGTTCGAGTCGAGGAACCTCGACTGGTCGAGCTTCAACTAGTCGAGCGGTGTCCAGGACTAGTCATTAGCAACAACGGTGCCAAAAAATTATTTACAACCCCAAGTGCAGGGTTGTGATGTAGTAATAACTCAGTAAGAGAACTAGAACTATAAAAAGACCTAAATTAAATTCTAGAATAGTTTAGAGGAATTTTGAATAAAGTATCAATAATCAAAAGGAAACTAGAGTGCTATTGTAACGCTTCAGAAAAACCCGTACAGAGACTCGAGTACCAACTCGATCAGCAATCATTTAGGATTAATCCCTTTAGAAATTAAGCATAAGTTAACTAGCGCTATACTAGAATAGCTGTGAAATTAGTGCTGATCGCTTTAAATACGTTCTACAAGACCCAAAACTTGTAGAAGCAATGACGCTATATTACCCTAAAATCTAGGATTAAACTCTAAACTCGTTTGCTCTCTGGAACCCTTTGAAACTTCGTATTGGATTTAGACCGTACGTCGAAAGTCCGATATCCACAATCGTAGACCGTTATGACCGCTTAGCTGGACTTGACAATCATTTCAAAAATCAAACCCAACCGATGTTCTGAGGCTATTTCATTGAGCCTGGAGTGAAGAGAGTGAGGAAAGGTAAAGATTTAGAAATTTAATTCAAAATCTGGCACGTGTTGTTGCACTAATTATTAAGCGTTCTAACCGTCAGAACTCAGCCAAATTTTACCCTCGGATCAGGAAAAATTTCTCTTTCATGTCATGAAACTTGTAGACTTGATTTAGGTTCGATGACCGCTGAACCGAAACTGGACCACCACGTGCGATCTGGGAACACTACCGGGCTGAAAACTTATGTGGTCAACATCCTACATCCATGAGCTTAAGTCCGACCGCGTTCGGCCAGGGGACCTCCCGAAATGCTCTTTTAGATCGAAAAAGTCCTGATTTGGTTATAACCCAAGTATACCTTGGTCTGGAGTCTATTTAGGTGAGGTTTTAGCCTATATAAGGGCTTTAAACCCTCTCATATCTCTCCCATCCGAATTTGCAAGAAACCATAGAAAGTGGTGAGAGAGAAAGAGAGAGTTAGTGAGAGAATTTTGAGAGAACTTCCTGCCGTTTGCTGCAGCTTCTACACGTGATTTATCACCGCATTCAAATCATTTTTCCGATGATTCCAATTCATTTCTAGGTAAGAAAACCCTACCCTCTAGCTATTTTAGGGATTCCTTTGATACAAGTAGCGATGTAGCTTATGTATCTTATGCATTAGGTCGCCGTAACGCCGTTGACGAAGCGTAGACTTTGTATTCGAATCGATACGCTTCTAAGGTAAAAGGTGAGGATTTTAGACGCTTAGATTGGCTGATTTCAAAGCTTTCAATGTCGTTTAATAGTAGATTATCGACAAGAATGTCGTTTGACATGTAGAACATGTTGTCCGTTTTCCATTTCGACTGTGTACGGAAAATATGAGATTTAAGGTATTTTATGTATTTGTAGGAAATACTGTATACGTCCATATTTTGCTAAAATGATTGTCATGGGTATTTGTCGTGTTATGATATTAGAAATACATGTATGATCTGTTTGGCCAAGAGATTCGCCCTAATGCACACTTTGGGTCGATATATGCTATGTAGACTAAAGTGTGTAGACTAAGTGTTTGTATAAATGTTTGTATTAGTATGTATTGAGTAAATGGTGTTGTGAATTAGTTTTAATATTGAATTCTCAATTAATATGCTGATGTATATGATTTTCACCATGTTGGCTACATGAATTGATTTCATTATATATATGGAATGCATGTGTTGGTTGATTTTCTTACATTGTATGTTATAACATGTGTCAACATGCTTGTATTGTTTATATTCATTTCAGTTACTCTCATATGATTACTGATGTTGTGTACAAATGCTTGGGGCTATACGTTAGTCTAGGCAGTCAGTAACGGATTGAATTTGTAGTTAACTTCTATTTGCCACGAAGGATGCGTCGATGAACATGAGTCATTTTTTGGGTTGGCGGCAGTGGTTAGGCCACACGAAGTGTTTCATGCACTTCATGTCGTTCAGCTTGAGATGCGCTCATACTAGTCGAGCCCATCAAGTAACCCGACTGGCCATTGTATGTTCACCATGTATGGGTCATAACTTCTTGAACCTAGGCTACTGAACTTACCATTAAAAGCCCTGATAACCATGGTACCTTGATCCATAAAGACTCATGAGTCGGGCATGGAGGTAAGGGACACCGTGGTCGAGTTGTCGGCCTATGCTGGGGCCACAAACCTCCCCATAGTGACCAATGAGCACCTTTGACTCGTGAGCCAATTGTGGTGGTATGGGACACTACATTCGAGCTGTCGGCCTACACTGATTGGTGACGAGCCCTTTGTAGTCACCTCGAGCGTATTCTGAGTCTGTAGGAGGCGACGACCCTTCCGTAGCAACGAGAGTACATTAGGCCTGTATTGATAAGGTGCTGGGGGAGCGGTGCAACGAGTACGAGCAACAGCCCTGGCAGCCCTTGTAGCGACTTATAAATATAACATCGTATGAGATTACTATGAGTGACGACCCTAGACAGGATTTGTGTTAGGATTGATATAAGGTACCTTAGTTTCTCAATACTGCTGTATGAAAGGACTAATAACAACTTGGTAATCATATCCATATCGCACTGCATGTGCCTGGAAGATGTGGAGCACTGAGGCAAGAAAGCATGCCACGGACGTAAGATAGTGTCGCATGAGGGAGTATGTCGGTGAGGGCATCCATCATGTCATTTCATACCTACATTAACAACAGTATCTAGGAATGTCTGATTGTCTGCTTTACTATTATCGCGTGATTGATTTGATAACATGCTAATCTTTGCTCTTTGATTCCACTAAGTTGATCACTCACTCCCACGTTTTGGGACGGTGTTTGTAACACCTACCAGACTCTGTCTTAGATGCAGGTGATGAGGTGATTCTGGACGTAGAGCCGGACTTCTATGAGGACCAGGACGAGTTCTTGTATATGCAGTTCGCTGATGGATTTGCGTAGGTGGCCTGGATCGGTGGGACTTGCTAGTTGGACACTTATATGACATTTTATTTTTGGTTTGATTTTTGTTTATGTGACTCAGAGATGTATTCATACTTTAGAGACAGTTCGAGATTATTTTGTTTTCCATACAGTGATATATATATATATATATATATATATATATATATATATATATATATATATATATATATATATATATATATATATATATTCTTCAGTCTTCCGCTTACGTTTTATCACTGGATCTGGAGTATGAATTGCAGTTTTGGTATAATCTTACTCATGTGAATGCTCTAACTCAGACAATATTGAATCATAATCATATTTATTGCATAAGTGATGGTCTGGAACTCGGAAGTCAGGTTTCTACACGACCCCCGATTTTCAGGGTGTTACAAGTTGGTATCAGAGCATGAGTTGGATTAAAACGGACCTGGGTTATGGCCACGTGACGTACGCTGTCATCCCTTTTGACTTGGATGGGTGCGGAAAAAAAAAGAAGCCTAGAAACACTTATAAGATCGCAACTTCGCCAATTGGCGAAGTTCACTCAAATCGATCATTTTAATTGAGTCCGTGTGCATCCGTGGTTGCATGAAATGACCCTGGACCACTTCTAGATCATGTGTAGATGGGTCTAGACCTCTCTAGACCCAATCCCAGTAGTTAGAAGTCGCTAAAAGTGATTATGCAGCCGTTGACACCCGAAATGACCCGAATTGGATCAAAATGGAGTGGAGGACCCACCCATGTTGATCTAGGATGATCTGAGGTGGGACCCATACATTTTTTGGGACCACAGGACAGGGGGACCATGCCCGAATGGCCGGGCCTAGCCGAATTTGAAGTTGGTCGGCGAGGACCTCGCTGTACAGTGGGCCCCACTCGGGCCGGGCATCGGGCCGACGTTGTTTGGTGGCTAATGTAGCCCCTGTGCATAGGGTTCGTCTGTTAAAACACCCCCAAAGGCATACCTCCTTCACAAATATCACTCCCAAGCTCTCATTTCTTCAAGTTTTTGCTGCCTCCTCTCTCAAAACCTGTTTCCAATCACCCCCAATCCCATTTTTTACCTGAACTGATGCCACTCCATCACTGAGAGCCATACAAGCTCCCTTCTCTCTCCATTCTCATCGTTTGGAGCTCTCCCATCCTCCATTGGAGGCTAAAATTTATGTGAGCCTCCATCACAACCTATTTTGCTCTTTTTCCTTTGAAATCCTAGCCTTTAAGGGCCTGATTCACTCCTCTATAGGGCCTAGATTCATGCCAGCCCTTTAGGTTAGCCATATCTCCCCCTTTCCTCCATTTTCCATGGCTTTTGTAGAGGCTATTTTAGCCTTTTTCTCCCTCTCCACCATCCTCTCTCTCATTGGAAAGAGGAATACCGTCGCAGATGAAGCTGGGCCTAGTCGCCCTTCACGATCAAGGAAACCGAGAGGTGGCACCGCTAGCTCAAGCGTCGCCGCTAGTCCAAGTGTTGGCAGAGAGCTACATACGAAGTGGGATTTGGATCCCCATGCTCACATAGGAAGAGCACTATTGGCAAACTTGGCCCACGGTGCGTATACTGATCGTAAGGTTCTGTTTGAGGTGCATGTGGATGAGCGGCTCTTTAGTGAGTTTCTGTTACTTGAGCGCATCGAAGGTGCCAGGTGGGGTCCACTCTTTGAAGCCCAGTCTCGTGCCAACGTGGGCACTGTTCGTGCCTTCTATGCTCATATTCGGGTTCCTACGTTGGAGCCATTGCAGTTCAGGATTCCCTTTGATAGAGACCGAGAAGCCACAATCGATGTTCAATTGATAGCTCACCTTTTGAACGTGCCTCTTGGCGAGGTACATCCAAGTGCTAAGAATCTGAAGAGTGTTCATGAGCGAGATCGCCGCACTAGGTTCCTATGTGGTGGTTTGGTTCCGTGGCAGCATAACAAGAGCCTCTTGGCGTCCCACATGTCTGATGATTTTCGCCTATTGTACCACATTTGCACGTTCAATGTGTATCCCAGGTCGACCAACAGCAGTGAATGTATGCACCTCATGGTCAATTTTCTGTACCAAGTGGGCCAGGGAGAGAATGTGTGCATGCCCACCTTTGTGTTGCGACAGATTATCCTCGTAGCGAAAACGAGAAGGATGTCTGAATCACTTCCCTTTAGCCGGCTCATATGCAGGATCGCGCTTGAGTTTGCTTACAGACTTGGGCCAGAGTTGCCTGTGCCGATTCATTTCATCGATGAGGCTACCATGAACCAGATGAAGATAGGGCCTAGGCAGCATGAGGCTCAGCTTGATGATGACAGTGAGGGCGAATATGATAGTGAAGAGGATGAAAGCGAAGAAGAGGTTGGAGCAGAAATAGAGGAAGAAAACCAGGAAGAAGAAGAGGAGGAGGCTCAGGATACTGATGAGAGTCCTCCTACTGTGACTCGGCCCGCTAAGGATGCTCATATAGCCTGACTTAAGGAGAGTCAAGTTGCTTTGCGATGAAAAGTCCAAGAACTCCGATCCGAGGTGAAACAAGATCTTGAGGATACCAAGGCCGTCATGAAGTAGAAATTTGGCAAGGTGACTCGCACCTTGAAGGCCATCCTTTGTTGTCTGCAAGATAAGGGTGCCCCTCCTCCATCGCCAAACTCGAACAAGTGATTAGATTTCAGACGTTTGTTGGTCGTAGTTAGTTTGTTTCTTGTTTTCTGTGTGTGAGCCTGAGAAGGCTTAGTAGTTGCTTTATGTTGCAATTGTAGCTTTGGCTAACCTAGTTTTTCATGTGTTTCTTGTCATGATGCATGTAAAGATATATCTCTTGTATTGTGATGAATTTTGATTTAATGAAATACATGGAGTTTCTGCGGTTTGTTATGCGAATGATTGTGTGGTGTGTTTGTGCTATTGCAAAAACTGACAAGGTTGCGTCCTATTTTGAATATAGGGAATGCCGCCTAAGAATACTCGGAGCATGGCACAACTTACACTAGGTGAGCCTATGGATTAGGTTCCTCCCCAGATTGATGAGCATATAGACCCTACTGTGGGCCTGGTTCGTGAGACCGCACCTGAGTCTCAGCCTTCTACAGGTCCTACAGTTGGACCACCACCTTTCACACCGCCAGTCAAAGAGCAGTATTGTGCATCTTCCTCGACGCAGTATGTGCCTCAGCATGTTCCACCTCCTGATAGGTTTGAGCAGTTGATGACCATGATGCACCAGCAGCACCAGCAGCTTTTGACTACGATAGAAGGGGCCTTAGCCTAGGGTGGGAGTGCGACTCCACCTGCAACATTTGTGCATCCAGTTGAGGATGTTAGGACTTCGGCTCAGGATGAGGATATGGCTCATCCTGCACCATCTGCTTACCCTACGGAGAATACTGTTGATTCTCGGGGCCTACTTGAGCGATTTCAGTGCTTGCGGCCTCCTACTTTTATGGGTTCTCACAGACTCGAGGAGGCCGAGTATTAGCTCGACCGTGTTTCAAAGATTTTGAGGATGCTGTACTGCTCGGAGTATGAACAGGTTGAGTTGGCCACGTTTATGTTCGAGCGAGAGGCCAGCCTATGGTGGGATAGCGTATTACGGACTGTTGCTGCTGGCTACATCTGGACTTGGGCAGCATTTGAGTTTTGCTTCCAAGTGAAATACTATCCCCAGACCTACAGGCACGAGAGGGAGAATGAGTTTTTACGCCTTAGGCAGGGAGGCATGACAGTTACAGAGTATGAGCATCGATTTACTGAGTTGGGTAGATACGTCCCGACAATACTTGCTGACGAGCATATGCGCATACGACGATTTTCTGAGGGCTTGCAACTAGACATTCGGTCGAAGATGTGTTGTGTCAGCATACCTTCCTATGAAGAGCTGATACACATGTCTATGCGGGCAGAGCAGGATGTGGATTACTTGGCACGATCTCGTGGCCCTATGGTTGCTAAGCCACGACCGGATACGCAGGACAGGACATTTTTTGGCAAGAGGCCTCGCATCGACTCTCCTCCTAGGGCTACAGCGCCAGTACTTCCGATGCAGCGTCCCGGTGTGTCATGTACTTACTGTGAGAGACCGGGTCACACAGTAGAGAGCTTCTTTGCTCGGATGAGAGATAGTGGGTTTTCGCCGCCGCAGAAGATCGACCGTCCTCGCCCACATGCATTATCTGCTCCACCCTTACGGTCGGCTCCTGCGCATCCTTCTTTCAGACCTACAGTGCCTCCGTTTCGGCCACCTCAACGACCCATGGTACCGCAGCCGAACCGTCCACAACAGGCTCGGGTACATGCATTGACAGCAGAGGCATCTGTCCAGCCCTTGGCCTTTGAGGTCACCGCCCACATTGGAGGTACTCCTATATTTGTGATGGTGGATACAGGATCCACGATTTTATTGATATCGCATTCCATAGTCAGGCGCCTTAGGTTACCGACTACTCGGATGGATGGGGTGCGAGTTCTTACAGCGCATGAGACCTTTTCTGATGCCACCATGATGTGTGAGGGTTGTTTGGTGAATCTAGGGAGTAAGACGATAGTTCTTGATCTTGTCATCGACCCCTCTCTTGTTTATCTCGACGTCATTCTTGGCATGGATTGACTGACTTCAGGGAGGGTCGAGATTGACTGCGAGACCCGTATGGTGACAATCTACGAGCCGGAGGGCACGTCCTTTACATTCCCAGTGCGGGTAAATCTCCCCTTCCCAGTACTTAGTTACGCTTCTTTATTGTGGAATGTTGATGCCCCGACACTTGAGCGCATGCCAGTAGTTAGTGACTATGAGGATCTATTCAGGAAGATTCTTGGGTTGCCACCTTAGCGAGAGATTGATTTTATTATCGATCTGGTACCTAGTTCCACGCCCGTCTCACTGCTAACGTATCGCATGGCTCCATGTGAGATGGAGGAGTTGAGGAAACAGATCGATGATCTGTTGGAGCTTGGCTTTATACGACCGAGTGTGTCTCCTTGGGGAGCACCAATGTTGTTTGTGAAGAAGAAGGATGGTTCACTGCGATTATGTATTGATTATCGCAGGCTGAACCAGATTACGGTAAAGAATAGGTACCCTTTACCCAGGATTGATGACCTGTTTGCTCAGCTGAGAGGAGTGCAGTACATCTCAAAGATTGATCTGGAGTCAGGGTATCACCAGTTACGCGTCAGGGATGAGGACGTGCAGAAGACAGCCTTCATGACCAGCTTTGGCCACTACGAGTTCCTCGTGATGTCGTTCGGTCTTACGAAGGCACCAGCCGTGTTCATGGATCTGATGAACAAGGTATTTTAGCCATTCCTCTATCGATTCGTCATTGCGTTCATAGACGACATTTTGGTATACTCCAGAAGTCGAGAGGAGCATGAGGAGCACTTGCGATTGATCCTGGATACACTTAGACAGCACCAGTTGTTCGCATAGTATAAGAAGTGCGACTTCTGGAAGGAGGAAGTCAAATTTCTGGGACATGTGGTGTCTAAGGATGGGATGGCAGTTGACCTGGCTAAGGTAGCTGCGGTGCAGGACTGGGAGCAACCTGGTTCTGTCACTGAGGTGAGGAGTTTCTTAGGTTTGGCAGGCTACTATCGACGTTTCATTCGAGATTTCTCGAAGATCGCCAGACCTCTATCTCAGTTGACATGGAAAGATGTGAAGTTCGCCTGGAATGAAAAGGCGAAGACAGATTTTCTGGAGCTGAAGGACAGATTGACGTCCGCCCCTGTGCTAGTATTACCAGATCAAGGGGTTAAATACACGATATACACTGACGTGTCTAGCGTTGGCCTAAGTTGTGTCTTTATGAAGAAGGACAGGGTGATTTCGTATGCCTCGAGACAAAGCACGAGGAGAATTACCCTACACACAACCTTGAGTTGGTAGCTGTCAATTTCGCATTGAAGCTCTGGAGACATTACCTCTACGGAGAGGAGTTCGAGCTCTTTTGCGACCACAAGAGCCTTAAGTACATATTCACGCAGCGGGACCTGAATATGAGGCAGCGGCGATGGATGGAACCTTGAAAGACTTCAAGTTTGAGGTTTCCTACCATCCTGGCAAGGCGAACCTTGTGGCTGACATGTTGATCCGCAAGAAGGCGATAGAGTTTGCGACTCCGCTGATGGTTGCCGAGTGGGATATGGTTGAGTTTTTACGAGACTTTGAGCAGAAACTCACTGTGGAGGAGCCATTTGAGTTCATCGCACATGTTCAGGTGTGACCTCTTATCGATGACAGGGTCATCGCAGCGCAAAGGGATGATGTGCGTCTAACTGAGCTTCGAGAGCAGGCCAGTGATGATGTAGACGCCGAGTGGGGAGTTGGAACGGATGGGGGCTTACGTTATCATGGCCGCCTATGCTTCCCTGATATCCCTGACTTGAGACGAGAGATTCTCGAGGCTGCCCATAGTTCCAGACTTGCGATGCATCCGGGCAGTATAAAGACGTATTGCGACGTGAAGAGGACGTATTGGTGGGATGGTATGAAGACCCACATCGCAGAGTTCGTGTCCCGTTGTCTCACTTTCCAACAGGTGAAGGCAGAGCATCACCGACCTCCTGGTCTCCTTCAGCCTATGCCTATAGCTGAGTGGAAGTCAGATTTTATCTCTATGGACTTCATTTCGGGACTGCCGAAGACGAGGAAGGGACATGATTCTATTTGGGTGATCGTCGACCGTCTGACGAAGTCGGTGCACTTCCTACCGATCAGAGTTACGAACTCTGCAGATGAGTTAGCCAGGCTGTATATCAGAGAGATAGTGCATCTGCATGGAGTTCCCTTAGAGATCGTGTCAGACAGAGACACGCGCTTTACTTCTATTTTCTGGACTCGCATCCAGGAGGCTATGGGTGTGAAGTTGAAGTTCAGTACTGCTTTTCACCCACAGACAAACGGACAGAAAGAGCGGGTGAACTAGATTCTAGAGGACATGCTGCGGGCTTGCGTGTTGGATTTCAAAGACAGTTGGGATGACTGTCTTACATATGCAGAGTTCGCGTACAATAACAGTTTCCAGGCGAGTATTAGTATGACACCTTATGAAGCCTTGTATGGGCATCCTTACCGAGCATCGCATTGCTGGGCAGAGGTCGGTGAGCACAGATTAATTGGCCCAGAGTTAGTGCAGGAGACCTCGGAGAAGATTGATATCATCAGATGCCGGCTTCTTACAGCGTAGAGCAGACAGAAGAGTTATGCCGATACGAGACGGCGCCCGCTAGAGTTTGCGGTTGGGGATCACGTGTTTTTCAGAGTTTTCCCTATGAAGAGAGTCCTTCGATTCAGGAAGAAGGGGAAGCTAGCACCGCGATTCATTGGCCCATTCCAAATTCTTGACCGTGTGGGTGTAGTGGCTGATCGTTTGGTTTTGCCCACGCCTCTCGCGAGTGTACACAACGTATTTCATGTTTCTATGCTGAAGAAATACGTTCCTAATCCTTCTCATATCATTATATGGGAGCAGGTGCAGTTAGGTGAGGATGTTACATATATACTGCGACCGGCGCGTATACTCGACAGGAAGGAGCAGGTACTGCGTAGCAAGGTCATCCCCCTTGTGAAGGTGTTGTGGACGCATCACTCTGAAGAAGAGGCTACATGGGAGATGGAGGCCAAGATCAGAAAGAACTACCCACAGCTTCTCGAGGAGTATGATAAGGTACAAATTTTGAAGATGAAATTTATTGTTAAGGGGGGTAGATTGTAACACCTCGGAAAAACTCATACAGAGACTCGAGTACCAACTCGATCAGAAATCACTTAGGATTAATCCCTTTAGAAATTAAGCGTAAGTTAACTAGCGCTATACTAGAATAGCTGTGAAATTAGTGCTGATCGCATTAAATACGTTCTACAAGACCCAAAACTTGTAGAAGCAATGACGCTATAGTACCCTGAAATCTAGAATTAAACTCTAAACCCGTTTGCTCTCAGGAACCCTTTGAAACTTTGTATTGGATTTAGACAACGCGTCAAAAGTTCGATATCCACAATCGTAGACCGTTATGACCACTTAGCTGGACTTGACAATCATTTCAAAAATTAAGCCCAACCGATGTTTTGAGGCTATTTTATTGAGCCTGAAGTGAAGAGAGTGAGGAAAGGTAAAGATTTAGAAATTTAATTCAAAATCTAGCACGTGTCGTTGCGCGTTATTATTAAGCGTTCTGAATTCTCAATTAATATGCTGATGTATTAAGTAAATGGTGTTGTGAATTAGTTTTGAGATTGAATTCTCAATTAATATGCTGATGTATATGATTTCCACCATGTTGGCTACATGAATTGATTTCATTATATATATGGAATGCATGAGCTGGTTGATTTACTTACGTTGTATGTTATAACATGTGTCAACATACTTGTATTGTTTATATTCATTTCGGTTACTCTCATATGATTACTGATGTTGTGTACAAATTCTTGGGGCTATACGTTAGTCCAGGCAGTCGGTAACGGATTGAATTCGTGGTTGGCTTCTATTTGCCACGAAGGACGCGTCGATGAACGTGAGTCGTGTTTTGGGTTGGCGGCAATGGTTAGGCCACATGAAGTGTTTCATGCACTTCATGTCGTTCAGCTTGAGATGCGCTCGTACTAGTCGAGCCCGTCAAGTAACCCGACTGGCCATTATATGTTCACCATGTATGTCATAACTGCTTGAACCTAGGGTACTGAACTTACCATTGAAAACCTTGATAACCATGGTACCTTGATCCATAAAGAGTCATGAGTCAGGCATGGTGGTAAGGGACATCGTGGTCGAGATGTCGGCCTATGCTGAGGCCACAAACCTCCCGTAGTGACTAATGAACACCTTTGACTCGTGAGCCGATTGTGGTGGTATGGGACACTATATTCGAGCTGTCAGCCTACACTGATTGGTGATGAGCCCTTTGTAGTGACCTCGAGCGTATTCTGAGTCTTCGAGAGGCGACGACCCTTCCATAGCAACGAGAGTACATTAGGCCTGTATTAATAAGGTGATGGGGGAGCGGTGCAACGAGTTCGAGCAACAGCCCTTGCAGCGACCTATAAATATAACATCGTATGAGATTACTAGGAGTGACGACCCTAGACAAGATCTATGTTGGGATTGATATAAGGAAGGTACCTTAGTTTCCCAATACTGCTGTATGAAAGGACTAATAACAACTTGGTAATCATATCCACATCGGACTGCTTGTACTTGGAAGATGTGGAGCACTGAGGGAAGAAAGCTTGCCACGGACATAAGATGGTGTCACATGAGGGAGTATGTCGGTGAGGGCATCCATCATGTCATTTCATGCCTGCATTAATAACAGTATCTAGGAATGTCTGATTTCCTGCTTTACTATTATCACGTGATTGATTTGATAACATGCTAATCTTTGCTCTATGATTCCACTAAGTTGATCACTCACTCCCACGTTACGGGACGGTGTTTGCAACACCTACCAGACTCTATCTTAGATGCAGGTGATGAGGTGATTCAGGACGTAGAGCTGGACTTCTACGAGGACCAGGACGAGTTCTCGTATATGCAGTTCACTGACGGCTTTGCGTAGGTGGCCTGGATCGGCGGGACTTACTAGTTGGACAGTTTTATGACATTTTATTTTTGGTTTGATTTTTATATATGTGACTCAGAGATGTATTCATACTTTGGAGACAGTTCGAGATTATTTTTTTTTCCATATAGTGATATATATATATATATATATATATATATATATATATATATATATATATATATATATATATATATATTCTTTAGTCTTCCTCTTACGTTTTATCACTGGATCTGGAGTATGAATTGCAGTTTTGGTATAATCTTACTTATGTGAATGCTCTAACTCAGACAATATTGAATCATAATCATATTTGTTGCATAAGTGATGGTCTGGAACTCGGGAGTCGGGTTTCTACACGACCCCCGATTTTCAGGGTGTTACAAGTTGGTATCAGAGCATGAGTTGGATTAAACCGGACCTGGGTTATGGCCACGTGACGTACGCTGTCGCCCCTTTTAACTTAGATGGGTGCAGAAAAAAAGAAGAAGCCTAGAAACACTTATAGGATCGCAGCTTCGCCAATTGGCGAAGTTCACTCAAATCAATCATTTTGATCGAGTCCGTGTGCATCCGTGGTCGCATGAAATGACCCCGGACCACTTCTAGATCGTGTGTGGATGGGTCTAAACCTCTCTAGACCCAATCACAGCAGTTAGAAGTCGCTAAAAGTGATTATGCAGCCGTTGACACCCGAAATGACCCGAATTGGATCGAAATGGAGTGGAGGGCCCACCCATGTTGATCTAGGATGATCTGAGGCGGGACCCATACATTTTTAGGGACCACAGGACAGGGGGACCACGCCCGGATGGCCGGGCCTCGTCAAATTTGAAGTTGGTCAGCGAGGACCTCGCCGTACAGTGGGCCCCACTCGGGCCTGGCATCGGGCCGACGCTGTTTGGTGGCTAATGTAGCCCCTGTGCATAGGGGTCATCCGTTAAAACATCCCCAAAGGCATACCACCTTCCCTAATCGGAAGGGAATTCATCTATCCACCATGCCCAAGAGATGATGGTGAATCATGAGTTTTACCAATCTCACAATCTCAAAACAGAAAAAGAAGATATTCAAAGCTATCACAACATCTATTGTAATTTGAGTTACAATAAATCATAAAAAATTGAAAATATTCTTTAAATTTAAACTAAAAATTAATAAAGTTTAATATAAACAAGAATCAAATTAAGATAAATATCCTAACACGCTACAAGCTTCACCTCTTAGTCTCATCTAAGAGTTTTAGTTCACCATAGACATGATTGAAACCAAATCTCTTAAACAAGGCATGAAAAATAAACTAGGAAAGAAGAAAAACTCTTTGGCAGCTGCTTCACCCTTTTTCTATGCTCTTTATAACCTTTCCAACCCTAGAGATGCTATGAAACATCCTAGGAACTCCTATTTATGGTTATGGAAATCCAACTTTTACACCGAGTTGGAAAAATCCATAAACCACCTCAAATTTACGCACTCTGCGTACGTCCAAAACTGTCTAGTGAGTTTGTCTTGAGAAATCCTGAAATTCTCAATTGTATCGAACTATCTTCGATTGCACTTTCAATGTTATCTAAGTGTCTTTGTTTGCATCGAAGTCTATTCAAGAACTTTTTTAGAGCTATGTTTTTTTGGCCCCAAAATTTCAGAATATCTTTTTTCAGGACGATTTTCAGGATTCCTTTTCTTCACTTCCAATCTTCAATTCTCTTCATTCCTCACTTGTTTTCCTTGGATCTTTGGCATGTGAATTCTTCATTAATAACTTCTAAAATTTCAATTCTTCATTAGCTTCTTTTGATCTCTAAATCCATCCTTTTAAGCGCATATCTATCATAAGCTTTCAAATCACCTCGCATGATAAAAACGTATATAATTAAATCAAATTATCAATTAAATGTCAGGAAAAATAATGTAATTAAAGGGTTAAATATGTGATATTTGAGTCTCAATAGATTCATTGAAGAAATCTATTATCCTAACTGGATAGCCAACATCGTGCTGGTAAAGAAATCCAATGGAAAATGGTGGGTGTGTATCAACTACACAGATCTGAGCAAGACATGCCTTAAGGATAGTTTCCCTCTCTTGAGAATCGACCAGGTGGTCAACAATACAGCAGGGAATGAGCTACTTAGCTTCATGGATGCCTCTTTGGGCTACAATCAGATCTCTATACACTCTCATGACAAGCAAAAGACGACCTTCATCACCGACAAGGGACTCGTATTGCAAGGTCATGCCCTTTAGGCTGAAGAACGATGAAGCCACATATCAACGACTTATCAAAAAAATGTTTTCCCAGCAGATCGAATGCTCCTTGGAAGTATATGTCGACAACATGTTGGTCAAGAGCATCAAAGCCGATGACCATGTGACTGATCTTTAGGAGATGTTTACTACCCTGAGGAGATACCAAATGAAATTGAACCTCGAGCAAATATGTTTCGGAGTGAACTGGGGAAATTTTCTCGATTCTTTGGTCAATTAAAGAGGGATTAAGGCAAACTCCGATAAGATACAAGCATTGATGAACATGAGCTTGCTTAAAACTACAAAAGAAATCTAGTGCCTCATAAGAAGAGTCGTCGCCCTCAACAGGTTTGTCTCTAGAGCTACCAATAAGTGTCTCCCATTCTTTCAACAACTCAAGGGAAAAGTAAAGCTTACATTGAAAAATGATTGTGAGAAAGCTTTTTAGTAGCTCAAATAGTATTTAGGGTCACCCCCTACTTTCCAAGCCTGAACAAGCAGAGTCATTGCTGCTCTACATAGCTATCTCTGTTGTAGCAGTCAACTCAGTACTAATACGAGAAGTCAAAAGCTACACTATAAGGTGACCAGTTATACTCCACCTTGCCCTCACGAGGATTTCTTGGGATTTTACAAAGTTTAGGAGCTCATAGTACCATAAAAGCTGGTATTTAGTACTCTAACCTGATTTGTCACACCCCAAACACAAAAATCGGGCTCACAGAATTCTCGATCACCGAATCTGGTGTCGATAGCTTCCATAGTACCCAATTCTCAGCTCCTGGCACCCATATGCCAGATTCCAATCCTAGGATCCTACAAGGAGGATTTTCAATAGGAATTTTTTTTTATAAAGGAGCATAACCAAGTCACCAAAACGACATCACCACATATCTACTATAATAAATCATTAAGTACAATGCAAAAAGGGGAAATACAAAGATAATCAAGAAGCTCCAAGATGATATGCCACATACTCCTTGCCTCAGAACTGTTGCGATCCGACATAACATACACGCAACGGTCATGCGTAAGCTTACAAAATCTTAGAGGGTGTGTGTGTAATGCATGTACCAAGCATACAATATCAGAGTAAGCGAAAATGCTGGTAAGTCCATGAATGTTATCAGCCACACTAGGGCTATACGATGCAAGGCCTGCATAGATAAATGTCATATGCAAGATGCAATGCAAGCATGTCAGTCCTCATATCAAGTACATATATCAGTACAGTTCCTCTCTAGAATATTATTGGGTTCTATTATACTCTACACTGACTGTTGCCTCCCTAGCTGCATAGCCCAGTGAGTGAAAGAGACCACACTATTTGCCTGACCAGTAGTCTGCCAATACCTACCTGGCTTGTCAATAGCAGATCCATTTGTGAGTCAATCAAACTCAACCTAACTTAAAACCCCCTCACTCAGGCAGATAAGGCCACACCCCCTTCCAACCGGCCACGACACAGTGGGAGATGCAGCCTACTGGTATTTGGCACTCTTGCACTCATGTATCTACTCAGTCTAGACGTTAGAGCATCTCCTGGTACCAAAAAGGTTTTGAAACTTTTACCTCAAGGACATCCTATGTACCCACAGTGATAGAACTAAATATTTTCGGTATCCAAATCTGACCATCCATGATATGCTTGTGGAGGTCACAATCCTGATGTCGCTAGGGCATATAGTGATCATGTCACACAAATGCGAGATGCATGAATCATACCATCTAGTCATGCATCAGACCGGCGCATACCACACAATCATGTGGGGCACTCCGT
The DNA here is from genome assembly GCA_037074715.1 of Magnolia kwangsiensis. Classification (NCBI taxonomy): domain Eukaryota; kingdom Viridiplantae; phylum Streptophyta; class Magnoliopsida; order Magnoliales; family Magnoliaceae; genus Magnolia; species Magnolia kwangsiensis. The sequence goes on along the minus strand of CM073575.1, from coordinate 72,269,881 downwards.
CTCCCACGAAGTCTCATAAGAAACTCAACCCAATGGCATCTACTATGATCAACCATTCCTCATAACAAGTATATAGATGATGTGTATGGGCATGTATCATGATATAATGCTAAGCATGTTCTCAGTGTGTTCTACTAGACTAAGTACACTAGCATGTTATCAAACATAGGAGGCAATAATCGGCCTGAATGCCTAATGGAGTCCACGGAAGGATTGTGGATCTAGTCCATATATTAAGGTAAGGTTCAACAGTGGATATACCAAATCTGATACCACATATTCTTCCATCTATGGTATGGGGTGATGATGTACTCCCATATAAACCATGGATAGCCTAGTTGGCGTACTTACATAAGAGTGGGCCCCATGAGGCGAGTTGAATGGGTATACAACAAGGTGAGGTAAGGGGGCGAAACTATGTATAACAAGTGAGCTTACTCACCCTCTCTCTCATAAAATAAACTGGGCTTTCCTATGGAGGCCCAGTAAGTATGCAAGGTGTGCTTCAAGGTTTGGATATCCCTACAAGGTGTGGTGGATAACACTAGCATCAATGGGAGCCCAACGGTTTGGGTTAGCCCATTTAGAGAAGGATGGGTATTGCTAACATCAGTGGGGGCCCAAATATTTGGGATAGCCCAATAGGGAAGATGGGGAGTAGGCTTATAACGGGCCCTAAGGAGGTTTACAACGGTAGACATTTAACCACTATTGCCCCTAAGGTGCGGTCCATTTGGGATTGGAATGGGAATCATAACGGGGCCATCGGCCCTCTAAATATCTAGGAAATGGATGCACAACAAGTTCCCATCACTCATACATGGTTGGCCTCATTCCTCGCAATGGGCCTCATACAATCACAATGATCCCCACACGATCACAAAGGGCCTCATACATGGGCCTTGTGCATCACAATGGGCCACATACATTCTAATGGGCCTTATGCATCACAATGAGCCACGTGGATAGGAGACATACATCATAGCGGCTCATGGTGGCATGCATAAGACACATACATCATGGCAAGCCTAATGGACTGGACACATAAACCACATACTTCGCAGTGGGTCCTGGTGTCCAATGGACAGAGTGGATAGTCACAAACATCACTAGTGGACCAAGCAGCTGGTCATGTTGTTGGACAAGGTACACCATATCAGGTGGGTCCCACCATCCCAGCTGGATGGTGGATAGAATACATACATCAAGATGGGTCCCACCATCCCAGCTGGATAGTGAGGTACAACACATACATTAGGGTGGGGTTCACATCCAGTGGACTGGACGGCATAGATGAAACACTTACATTATGGTGTGTTTAACACCGTCCCACGCTAGACGATGTGGACAACACATACATCACAGCAAGCCCCACCGTTCATGTCCAGGGACTGGACGACAAGGATAAAATACTTGCATCATGTGGGACCCCCACCATCCCAACTTGATGGAAGATGTGGAGTGCAACACATATATCATGTGGGTCCTACGTGGGTGGGTCACCCCACTACTATTATTTTTTATTATTATTTTAAAAATAAACTGATACTTTTATTTACCTTCACGCCAGGGCCTGCTACTGGACAGCAAGCCATCCAGTGGCCCTAGCCCATCTGGCTCAGGCCTTTCAATGATCTGGAAAGTTGGACGGTGTGGGTACTGCACACGTGCAACAAGTGGGGTCCACTTCATTGTGGCCCACCCATCTTGAGTCAAAGCTGATATTTATTTTTACCTTATGCATCAGGGCCTACTGCTGGACAGCAGACTATCCAATATAAGGTGGCCCACCTGCCCCATTTCCTAGGTAAACAGGGGATGGAGGGTGAGGTTAAAACCCATACATCATAGTGGGGTCCATGAGGGGTCCACACGACTAAAGATTAAGCCGATATTGGTGTTTTCCCATCATCTAAATGGCCTAACCACACCAATAGTCTAGCAGGTTGGACAACAAGGCCGTCCCACCTACTGGATAGCCTAGATCGCCCCTACATGTCCAATGGGTGGTCCAGCAAACCAGGAAGAGAGAGAGAGAGAGAGAGAGAGAGAGAGAGAGAGAGAGAGAGAGAGAGAGAGACGTGCAGTGGAGACGAGATCCGCCACTATGAGCTCCTCTCTATCATATAATGTATACATCAAATGGGTCCCATCACATGTGGGCCCTTAAATCACATGTATCAATGGTGGAAATCCCTTTCCCACTAACAATGCAAGGTCTAGATGACCTTCTTACAATGGAAACAAAATAAACATCATGATGGGATCCATGGAGAATGGCCCCATCATGGAATGATCATATGTATCTTGGTGGGCCATTGGCCACACCTAGGGCCCAAAATGGGGTCCCTACCATCAACCGGTAGGCCCCACTCTTCCTATGAACAAAGTCCTAAGATCACCCACCGATTACACTTCTTCTTGGCTCCTTGGAATGCTAAGCTACTTGGCTTCTTCTTTGATGGAGGATGTCGAAAATTGACGGGTTGGGATGAGAGATTTGGGGTAGGAAGTGGGCCACACACTTGGGGTATTATTTTGTCCTTGGAATGCTTGAACAATATCTCTCCTTGGTTGCTTGGAATGGGTATAGAATGAGAGAAAGGATGGTAGTAAGGGAGATGGGATGGAGTGATGGATGTGAGTGACATGAGAGTTGACTTAGGGGGTACGCTTCTTGTCTTGGGGAGAAAGAAAGCATGGCTAATGATGGGATGTATACATAACTAGTGATGTGGAAGGATGGGTAGAGATTCTTTGAAATTTCTCAGAATTCTCAAAGCACCACATTTCCTCGAGATATAGCAGGCCCACAACTCCTAGCCTGGGTATCGCATCAATGCGCGAGGCATGGTGTTGGAACCGTAGCAACGAAGCAATCACTACGGTACAAGTCTTGGGTTGTGTCGACTCTGATCTTCAGGATACAACTTAAGATTGCATGCATTCATTGTCTATAGGTCACAAGTTATCGAAATTCGATGGGGATGATCGTGGCGGTTTAAGGAACGGTACGGACTAGGATACGGGCCTTACATGATTCAAACTAGATCGGCATTTCTCAGGCTTGACCCAAAAGTGCCAAGATCCAGGGGCCACTCAGCAGAAGCCCAAACTTTTGCCCTCTCTACTGAAGTGGATTCCATAAAAAGCTCACGGTCCAACGACACCGGGGACGGTGGTCCAGAAGGAGCCCTAGTTGGGAGTCTATATTCTCCAGTTCAAAGTCGCCCTGGAAGGCCCTTGGCTCAAGCCATTCATCTGAGATATCGAACATATTATTTAAAAGAGAAACTAAAAATAAAGTGCAGCTAGGAAGAAATGAAAAGAAGAGGACGTCGGAGTAAGATATCCGACTTACCGAAAATTACCCAATCCAATGAGCTTGAGAGAGCAACAATAACAAGAGTAAATGAGAAGGGTTTTTGTGTTTCCCCCCTTTTATAGAATCCTTGGCCATGTTTATTAATTTTCAGCATTTAATGTTGCGGCCGAGGAGGCATTACTGCTCATACTTCTTTCCAAGTGGTGACTGTCCATTCACAAACCGACCCGACTCCAATGTAATGCCACATGCCCACACGTCACTGTCTAAAAACTGAAAGGATGTTGTGCCAGTGCACGCATCCTCGAGCATGCCTTCATGATCATTATGGATCCCCCTTGATCCCTGTGCCAGCCATCTTTCTCTCTCCAATAATGATGACAAACTAATCTGAACTCTCAAGAAAAGTATAAGTATTAGTCCGCACCAACTTCCTTCCTGAGCTTACAAAGTACGCTCAGAAGTAGGGGGCTACTGTTATGGGTAAAAATGGACCGACCAAGAGTGACCGACATAAGAGAACATAGAGCACGACAAAGGAGATAGCAGGGCATTAGTGGGTGTGCACAACCCCTACAATCAACTCAACAAGCCGACTAGTAGCGAAAGTCTGAATATAGTTGACCCCTTGCTATCACTGCCAACATGGAAATGATTTGCTTAGCCTGAACTGCCAAGCACAAACTCCACACTCAATTCAAGTCCCGACCATCACCGGATAACCCCTTACCAACCTTATCTCAGTTGAACATCCCGACAACGACCACTCGAAGATGTCCTCCACGAGATAATCGCCGAAGATCCTAGGAAGATAGGAACGAACAACCCGGAAGGAGAGCCCTTCTATAATAGGCACCTAACAAGTAGGGGGATTTTTCATCTACGTAACTAGCACCAGAGCTATAAATAGAAGCCCGCCTACAGTGAAAGTGCGCACATAAAACCCTGAAAAGGCTGAGCTATTAAGTCCTAAAGGGGGGGCGGTGAATAGGACTATGCCAAATTAAAAATTAACAACGGAATTTAAACAAATATAAATACTGATAACAATAAACAATCTCACAATGCTGAAATTAAATACAACCTCAAATGTACGAATATTGAGAGGTTGATACAAATGTTGTTCTAAGGACAACCTTCCACCAAAAACCAACGGTTTATGGTAGGACAACCTGATTCCTAGAAAGGTCTATGTATCAAAAACTCAAACTGATACAGAGGAATAAAGAAATAAATAGCAAGGAAAAAAATCTAATCTATTACAACATTCCCACACTTGCATAAAAGAAATTACAACATTCTTAAAAGAAATGCAAGAAGGGAAATTACAAACATCTACAAAAAGAAATAAACAATCAATCCACATAACCAGAAATTATAGTGGTTCACTTATGTGTATACTAACTATTTAGAAAAATAGCCACACAACTACTCCACTCCTAATATCCTCACACAGTGGATATTAGCGTTCACTATGAAAATAAGTTTTTCAAGGTTCACCTAAAACCCTCATAATTGTGTCTTTCAATAGGGCTTACATAATTCAAAAAACTCCACACTCTGAGTTTTCTGGATCACCTCAAACAAACCAAAATAGAGAGATTTTTCTGGCACAATCTCAATGAAACTAAAAGATAGAAATTTACAATAATGTAAAATACCTGGATATTCTCCTTTAGATGTAGCCCGGAAGAACCAAATCGGAGTAGAAGTTCAATATAGAAGTTCAATGTCCACACTCACTTATGAAATGGTTCTAAGGTCTTAATCAATTTTAGATTTAAAACACCTTGGGCTAGCTTGATTTGATTTTGATTCCAAGAAATGGGAATATTTCAATCCCTCTTTCAAATATAAGTGGAATACGGAATATAAAATCAAATACAAAGAAAGCTAATTAAAGAAAATATAAATGAGCATTAGATAACTTAAGAATATCACTAATTTATCTCTCAGAGTGGCATATTGATTTAGCTTGAATTAAATATTAAACTCTAAAATTTGAGTGCTATTTATACTTATAGAAATCCTATCTACGGCTGGTCCTAAGGTCTGCACGACTGGTCATAGGACCAAAAGATTTTTAAAATTTTGAGCGCAATAAGATAAAGTCGTTCTACGACTGGTCGTAGGCTCTACTCGACCGGTCGAGTGGCCTCCACGATCGGTTGAGTCCTGTCCACGACTGGTCATGTGGAACCATTTTTAGTTGCTGAACTTTTAGTCGAGGCTGCAGGACTGGTTGAGCACAGGTCAAGCACTGTCAATATGACCGATCGAGCAGTCTCTAGGACTGGTCGAGGATTTAACAAAAATTTTTGAAAATCAGTAGCAACCTTAGGTTGAGGAATTCTTGGATTAGTCGAGCTAGTGCTAGGACTAGTCAAACATTGTTCAAGACTAGTCAAGAAATAGTCTATCCACTTAAAAAATGACTCAATTTAAATTATGTATTCAACATGACCTACCTTATGGTCAATCTAGGGTCATTCATACCTTATACATAATGTATGAACATTGAAACTTCTTTTCCTTTGTTTGAAAGATGTTCTTTGAAGTTCACGACTCTTGAGATCTTCTCATTCGTAGAAGCTTGAACTTAAGACCTATTGAACCTTGAATTTGACAAACATTAAAGCTTGATCTTGAGTTACAAAGTCTTGACTTAAAGCTTGTGCTTAAACATGAACATGTAAACTTGGATATGAAGATTGTGAAGTAAAGACCATTGTTCTTGTACTGTCTTGAATATATCGATGCACTACATAAGACACAGATTCCAAGATGTTTTGGCACTACAAAATTTAACAATCAAAGGAGCTAGAAACCATAACATTTACAATCTCCCCCTTTCTCAAATTTATGACAAAACACACTTCATAATAACATATGTATTTATACGCACAAAGAATCATGCACCAGTTATTAATATAAACCAGTCAACCTGGTTAAAGAATCCTGCACTAGTTATAAACAGGTTAAAACAAAGCATTAATTAATTCACATCAATGCCTTCCAACAACACTCCCCCTTACTCCTCCCCCTTACACAAAGAAGGCTACATGTCCACCATCCACATGCCGTATACTATATATCACAAACACCATATATGCATGATAAAATTCTCCTCCTTTTGGTCATAATATGACAAAGGAAGAAACTAATACATGTAACCAGACATAGATAAAAAGGAAGAACAATGAGGAATAATGGATCAAGATAGTCAAGATATTAATATCATAAGCAAGTAATGCTCAAGAATAATCAACCAACATCAACTAAGTTCAACCAAATTCAATCCCACAAACTGAAAGAAAGCTAAGTATTATAAGAGTTATTATAAGCCATATGAGAAAATACTAATCAGATCCTGAAGAAAGAGCAGGAATGGTAGGATCAAGTTTATGAAGTCCTTTGTTCAAGCGCCTAAGATATGTGCACATATATTTGAACTTCAAATCATGGGACACATTCATATTCTCTACCTTCTCCTCAAGGGAGCACAACCGTGCATCAAAATCAGATGGCTAATAGTCAGGATCATCTACTGAGTCAGATTCGATCTCATCAAAAATATAATCTATGTTGATGTCGTCGGGAGGTAAATCACCTTCTTCTTTATTCACTACAGCAGCTCCTCCAACACTTATATTGACTTGGTCATCGGCCAATCTCAGATTCATTTTGTTTATTTTTGAGTTGTTGAAAATGAGGTGTTGAATGGGAGCCTCTCCAACAGACATAACCACTAACATATGGGTGGCCAACACAATCATAAGAAAAGTGAAAGGGATATCACTGTGTCCAGGATGGAAACGGAATTGAATGATGCATTGATAGATTGAAGAAGGAAGACATACATTGGTTCTAAAAGCAATGGAATGAAGAATCCGAACCATGAATGTAGTGAGTTTGATTTTATTACCAGAATATGGATAAACATTAAAAATGAATATCCCGTGAAGAACTCTATATCTGGGTAATAAATACTTAGAAGCAAGCGTGTTTCCAATAGTACTCCATTGCGTATCTATATTGCATAATTCTCTAGTAAGCATTCATTTTTCAGATTCAGATAGTTTAACTACTAGAGTACTAATGGGAGTACCTTCATCATTGACAGGTATGTCCATTAGACCATAGATCAAATGTTGGTCTACTTCAAATGGACCTTCTCTAGTTGCAATAATAAATGTAAGATTTTCAACAAAAAATCTGAAATACATGCATGCATAGCTTGTGCAATAGACCGGTATGCCGGCCCACCCCAATGTAGAATGTTATCCCATCCTAGAGATTGGAGAAGAGGAAGGATATTAAATGGAGCAAGATTTTCAACATGAACAGGTTGTTCAACTATAACATTGTGCAACCTTATATCCAGCACATAAGGGGGATGATCTTCAGGTGACCGAAGGTGTCGCACTGTGATAGGTGTCGATCTAGAAGATGAAGCACCACGAGAACTTTTCTTTTTACCTCTACCTTCCATTTGTAACTAGGAAATTAAGGAACCAAGGGGTTGTAAAAGAAGTAGAGTGGGTTTTCTCAATATCAGAATTTGTAGAAGAAAACTCCAAAAACCTCAATGAAACAAGAAATAAATCACACCAATGATGAAAAAGGAGTGATAAGAACTTGAATCTACAAGAAAAATGAAAATAACGCACTAACTTTGAAGAACTATGAGATGGGTTCGACCGGTCAACCTAGGACTCGTTGGAGAAGAAGCCCACAATGAAGAAAAAAGGATTTTCCCCCAAATAAAGGTCAAAACCGCTATCCACAACTAGTCATGTACATGCTCGACCGGTCGTGCCACGAGTGGTCGAGTATGTACCTGACTAATCGTGCATAGCCCAAAATGTACAATTTTTATATAATTTTAAAATTTAAACATTTAAATTAACAAATATATATACATTATGACACAGAAATGTATGAATAATCAATTCAAATTGCACATACCAAGATCAAATTTCAATTTAGAAAATATGCTTTTGTCAAGTGATTTTGTGAATATGTCAGCAAGTTGAGTCTCGATTGGTATATACTCTAAAGAAATTATCTTTTCTTCCACTATCAATATGCTTGGTTCATGAATGTTGGATTGAATTTTTAGATATATTAATTGCACTGGAATTATCACAATATAAAATCATAGAATCCTGTGCAATTTCGTAATCACTTAGCATTCTTTTCATACATACAAGTTGAATACATGCATTACCTGCTGCAATGTATTCAGCTTTAGTAGTTGAAAGTGATACGAAACTTTATTTCTTACTTTGCCAAGAAACTAAACAGTTCCCAACATAGAAACAACCACCACTGGTTGATTTCCTATTATCAACGATACCAGCCTAATCAACATTAGTGTAACCAGCTAATTGATCACCAGTATCATGTGGATACCAAAGACCTAGATTAGTTGAACTTGCGACATATCGCATAATCTGTTTAACAGTGGTTAAATGTGACTCTTTAGGGTCAGATTGATATCTAGTGTAAATTCCTATGCTAAATGCAATATCAGGATGACTCACAGTTAAATACAGCAAACTACCTATCATACTGCGATATAATTTAGGATCCACTCTCTTACTTGTAGAGTCCTTTGAGATTTTTAAAGTCGTACTCATAGGAGTATCAAAATTTTTCCCATTCTCAAATTCAAACTTTTTAACTAAGTTCAAAGTATATTTGGTTTGAGAAATAAAGAAACCATCAGGTTACTTTTTAACTTGTAACCCTAGGAAATAGTTCAATTCTCCAACCATGCTCATTTCGAACTTGGAATTCATAAGATCTACAAACTCAACAGTCATGTTAGCAGAGGTAGATCCATAAATAATATCATTAACATAAATTTGTACTATTAATATGTAATCATTATGTTTCTTAACAAACAAAGTCTTATCAACACTTCCCATTAGAAAATTATGACTTAATAAAAACTTAGTCAAATTTTCATATCATGCCCTGAAAGCTTTAAACCGTAGAGAGCCTTTTTAAGATGATGGACATGATCAGTATTCTTAGGGTCTTCAAAACCCGTTGTTTATTCAACATACACTTCTTCATACAAATCGCCATTTAAGAAAGCACTCTTTCCATCCATTTGGTATATTTTGAATTTTCTAAAGCATGTAATGGATATAAATAGTCTGATTGATTCAAGACAAGATACCGTGGTAAAGGTCTCATCATAATAGAAGCCTTCAATTTGAGTATACCCTTGTACAACCAGCCTAGCCTTGTTTCTAATAATATTACCAAGTTCATCAAACTTATTTTTGAAAATCCATTTATTTTTGATAATGTGTTTATCTTTAGGTCTTGAAACTAAGTATCAAACAACATTTCTAACAAATTAATTAAGCTCTCCTTGCATCGCAACTATCCAGTTTTCATCAGTAAGAGTTTCTTTTACGTTAGCCAGTTCTATCTGAGATGTAAAGCACACGTAATTACACATATCTTCTAGTTGTCTATGAGTGCACACACTAGTGAGAGGGTTTTCAAGAATCTGATTAGTAGGGTGATCTTTAACAGTCCTCGATTCAGAGTTATTTTGACTTGATGAAGAATCTGGTTTATCAATTAGAAATACTTCATCATTTTCTGAACATGAGACAGGTGAATTCAAGTGATTGTCAATAACCACATTAATAGACTCTTGAATAACACTAGTACTCTTATTAAGAACCCTACACGCTCAACTATTCAGAGTATATCCTAAAAATATCCCTTCATCACTTTTGGTGTCAAACTTACCTAGATTTTTCCGGTCATGTAAAATGTATCACTTATTGCCAAAAACTCAAAAGTATTTGACAGTAGGCTTCTTATCAAACCACATTTCGTAAGCCGTTTTACTATTTAATTTTCTAGTATAAACATGGTTAATTATATAACACGCAGTATTTATGGCTTCGACCCAAAGATTTTTAAGGAGCTTCATACTGTTTAACATTACATTTGTCATTTCTTGAAGCACTCTATTTTTTTCTTTCTACTATACCATTTTGTTGTGGTGCTTTGGATGTAGAGAATTCATATGATATTCCCTGATTACTGCAAAACTTCTCAAAAAAAAATACTATTCTCAAATTCTGATCCATGATCGCTACGGATCTTACAGACTTGAGACTCTTTTTTAGTTTGGATATGTCTAAGTATCTTTTTTACTTCATCGAGAGTTTCTGATTTGTCTCTTAAGAAAACTACCCAAGTATATTTTGTAAAGTCATCAACAATTACCAGTATGTGCTTTTTATCACCTCAACTCTCCATTCTAGTTGGTACAATAAGATCCATATGGAGGAGTTCGAGTGGTTTAGAAGTGGCATTGGAGTTCACTTTTTTTTGTGAAAACTCCTAGTTTTCTTGCCAATCTGGCATTCGCCACATATTTTATCTATTTTTTGTATTTTAGATAAGCCTCTTACTAACTCTCTTTTGCCATATAAGATGTTTATGCCATAACTCGGTCTCATCGGTATGGACCACGTAATACGATAGATTAAATGAGCTAGAAACACTTTCTATGTAGCAGTTTTCAGAAGTTTTGTGACCAATTAATATTACAGAACCATATTTATTTAAAATTTTGCATCCTAGGTTGGTAAATTTTACGCTATGATTCTTAATGCATATTTGAGAAATGTTTAATAAGTAGTGTTTTAACCCTTCTACATATAAAACATTCTCAAATAAAGGGAGGTTAAAAAGTTGAACTATACCTTGGCCAACAATCTTGCAGTTGCTACCCTCACCGAATGTGACCGAACAATCAGTCATGTCTTTAAGATTGGTAAATAGACCTTTGTCACCTATCATGTGTCTGGAGCAACTACTGTCTAAGTACCACTTTGAATGGCTTGAAGCTTTGAAAGTAGTGTAGGAAACCAAGAAAGTAACCTTAGGAACCCATTTCATTACAGTCTTGGTTTTAGGAGTATAGTTAGTCTTCATATATTTGTAGTTGTTATAAGACCAACCCACTGAGTTAGATTTTAACAGCTCCTTAAGTAAATCAATAATTTTCTCAGCTAAAAGATTACGATTCTGATTTTTATAGTTGATATGGTTGCTTTTAGGTTTTAAGGATTGAAAATTTTTAACATTTTTAGGATACTTTGATTTAGACTTTTCCCTTTTGAGTTTGAAGACTCTCATTTCACAAACTTAGGAGGTGTATTCTTATGTTTGGAAGGAATACTTTTGTTGTAGCCCAAACCAAATCGGTCGCGCCACATTTTCTGGATCCAAGTAAGAGTTTTTCCAACTTAAGATCACCTTAGGCATACCTCCATGTGTCTTTTAAAATTAAAAGTGAAGAGACTTCAAGTTTTAGTTTTTCATTTTCAGATATTAGATTTTCATTAAGAGAGGTTTTGAAATCTAATTTACATTTAGTTTTTTTTAAAAAATCTGAAATATGAGATTTTTCTAAAACAAGAGGATCAAAATTTTCTTTAAGTTTTGAAAACTTTTCTTTGTAAAGTTTTAATTTTACGACAATTTTACTAGTCTCCTTGTAAAGGGCATTATAAGCATCTTGAAGATCTTCTTCATTTTCATGATCACTATTCAAATTTTCTTCACTAGTTGAATTATCGTGATCTGAAAAAGTGAATTTAGCTAGAGTCATAAGGGCTTTGACTTTATTAGCCGATTAGGTTTCAGAATCTTCTCATTCAGAATAGGCTTCAGAGCCAGAAGATTCATCCTAAGTAGTCAACATACCTTTCTTTTTAGGTTTGTCCTTTTTAGGACACTTGTTCGCTAAATGCCTATATTCACGATAGTTGTAACATTGACTGTCTTTTAAATATTTTTAATTTTTAGTTTTAGATCTTTTCTTTTTATTAGGTTTTTGAAAATTAACCATCTTTTTACTTTTGAAAATCTTATAAGAAATTTTAGCTAAAAGGGTCATATCATCTTCAGAACTTTCTAAATTAGAATTATTAATTTTTGAGAAATACATTTAGAAGATTTAAAGGTGATGGATTTACCTTTAGGAGCTTTAAAAGTTAACTCATAAGTATGTAAAGAACTAACTAATTCTTCTACCCTCATATTTTTCGTATCAGGAAATTCCTGGATTGCGATTACCTTTGAATCGAACCGTTCAGGTAGCGAGCGCAGTATCTTTGCACAGACTTTACTTTCTTGAATTTTATCACCAAGACCCCACATAGAGTTGACAATGTCATTCAATCTAGTATAAAATTTCATGAATATTTCACTTTCCTCCATACGTATTTCCTTAAATTTGGTTGTGAGGGTTTGGACTTTAGATTTCTTGACAATTGTTGTTCTCTCGTGTGTCATTTCTAAAATATCCCAGGCTTTCTTTACAGTATCACAGGATATAATTCTTCTGAATTTATCTAGTGATAGTACACAAGTTATGACATTTAAAGCCTTTGCATTGGCACTACTCTCATTTTTTTGAAGTGTGGTCCAAGAAAAATAAGGTGTAACTTTCATAGATTTGGATCCATCGATACCAGTTACTTCAGTTGTAGGAGGGGTCCATTCAGTCACTGTGGCTTGCCACATGCTCTCATCCATGGATTTTAAGAAAATCCTCATTCTAGCTTTCCAATTGGCATAGTTGGAGCCATCAAATAGTCGAGGCCTAGTAACTGTGTAAGGCTCATATCCTAAACCGTACCGTTCTATATGCTTTCACGGTCCTTCCAGTTGATTTCTAGCAACCCTCGACCAGTATTCGACATTTGCTCACGATCCTAAGCCGAGTCCTGCATACCTGAGTTGACTCAACTAGAAACTTATATCCTTGCAACCGCACCATCGCCGCTATTCCAACACTGCGACTCGCGTAACGATCCAATACCCAGGTAAGAAGATGTTGGCCCGTGTTCATTCTAAAGAAACGTCATGCATGCAAATTTTAAGAGAATCTCTACGACATGTCTCATCAATCAATCAATCAATCAATGTCAAGTACAAGTCAAGCACACTCCATACCCCAAGTACAAAATCTCATCCCTTCCCATTCCCAAAGTCAACTCTCTCTCTCTCTCTCTCTCTCTCTCTCTCTCTCTCTCTCTCTCTCCACCCATCCTTTTCTTACAACCCCATCACTCAACCCATCACCCATCACACCTCTTCCCATCCCTTTTCACCCATCACTTCTCTCTCTCTCATTCCCTCTCTTCACTCTCAAGCAACAAAGCATCCCACGTCCAAGCTTCCCCAAGCTCTCCTAAAAACAACAAGTGTGGCACACCCTCTCATCTCTCATCCCCGCCATCAAAACTCCATCATCCACGGTTAAAAGTTGAGCATAAGATCTAAGGAGGCTAAGGGAGTAAGAAGAAGGCCAATAGGTGGGTGATCTAACTGATAATTTTTTTATTTAAGGGCCCACATATGGTGGGACCCATCTTGAAGTATGCTTTGAATTTAGGGAGGGCCCATAGTGGCAGGGTCCCTCTCCTTCTCAACGAACTTTCTCTCTCTCTCTCTCTCTCTCTCTCTCTCTCTCTCTCTCTCTCTCTTTTGTAATAGGCGTAGTGTTGAGGGTCAAATATTGCATATTAGACCCCAATTATTACTTGCATTTACGAACGTGGTACTATTTAACAGGCCGATTTAGTTGCGTTTGTGATGCAAGGTATATTTACAAGCTTGGACTAAAAAAGGGTGCTTAAAGCATAGATTTCACACTCTGATGACACCAAAGGTAAGGGACAGACTCCAGGGGACCAAGATCGATGGAATTATATACCAAAGATCTAAAAAAATTGAGAAATCGAAGCTCAAGTGGCCCGAAAGATGTCCAGAATGCAAGATTACAGGGTTCCCACCATCCGTTCGGCTCGAAACTTCATACATGGCCAAGGGAACACAAATTAACCATAAACATCAAAAATCATCCATTGAATTTTTGTGGAAGTGGCCCAACGGACAGATCATCCCCTTAAATCCTTAAGTGGGGCCCACCTGATCTCTGGATACACTTTGATTTTGGACCCAACGCCTTAACTGAGGTGAAAAAATAGGTGGACAGAGAGGATTTCTCATAAACGTCACGATGGACCCTACATGGAGGGTGTGCGTGTGCATATCACACATGCAAGTGCCATGCACAAAAAAATTAGAAACGGATCAGCGTACGCTGACCCATCTTCTTCTCTCCTCTACGAAAGAACGGACAGTGAATTTATGTCGTCCATCCTTTTTTCATTAGTGGGCCCCACTCATCGCCTGGATCGGTGATCTGGACCGTCTACTGTGCACAGAGGGGGGGGATTAACCTCACTTAGATGACCTTTTGGCCCCATGCACGACATCACACGATTTTCACCATCAAACGCAGGATGAACGGTATCTTGAGTGGGCCATGACAGAACCTAACAAAACCACCCTTTCCCGACTATTTTTTTCTAGGAATCCAATGGACGAGGTGGATTTCATAGGAAACACCATTATGGAGCCGACTGAACACCTCAGCGCAGCCCCTGCGCAGGTTTTACGCACGTTCGTGAAATCCGGCCGTTGTGGGCCATTGTGCGTCCATGGTGGTGGTCAGATGCATGATCTAGACCGTCCAATCTCTTGAAAAGGTGGCCCTAACCCTATCCATGATTTTAGTTTTGAGATATTTCAAAGAATAGCCAAGCAAACTCAATCCAAACGTAAGTCCTTTTGCATTTTCTTTTGTTGCACCGCCTCTTGCTGCATAAGAAGCTTTCTAGGAGCTTCTGCACTCCAGCAGCCACGACATCGCCCCTAGTGCTTATATAAAGGAGAATCAGATCAGACCTCGGTTGGGGCTTGAACGTGAAGAGGGAGAGAAAGAGTTAAGAGTATTTTTTTCTTTTTCTTCTTCTTGTGTTTTCATTGTTTTAGAGAGATATAGTCCATCTATGACGGGCTAAACCTCTTAGCTAGGGCTAAGAGGTGAAGCTTGTAGCATGATGGGATACCTTATTTTGTGCTATTAATTTAATTTTAATTTATGAATTACCTAGATTATAGTTTGATTAATGGGAATGTTTTTAGTTTTTAATGGTCTATTGTGACTGAAATTACAATGCGTCTGCAATAGCTTTGAGCATGTTCCTACTCTTTTTATGTTTATGATGTCAGGAAGGCCGGTTGTTCACCATCGTCTCCTGGGCATGGTCGGATGACGGTACCCTTCCTCACCTTCATAGCATATTGATTGGTTAGTAATTAGTTTAATTCTGTTGCTTACTTTGTCTCCTGGGCATGGTTTGGTGATGGAATCCATTCTAATTCATCTACCTTTCATCTCTTGAAAGCTACAATCAAGTAAGTTTAGTTTGATTTCATGGTTACACCCTTCAACTGGATGAAGATAGGCTCTAAGTCCAGTTGAATTCTTGAAGCAGGCAGAAGATCTCCCTAATCTCTACAAGTGGATCCTCTGAATCCCTAGTGTCCTTTCCCTGATTTTCTCAAGTTTTAGATAATTATTTCACAATTATTCTTCAATTTACATTCGAGTTAGATTTCATCTCATTCTAGTTCTAGTTCTAGTTAATTTCAGATTACGTACAGGTATTAGTCCCTTGGGATTCGACCTCGGTCTTACCGAGTTTATTAATACATCACAACCCTGCACTTGGAGAGTGAACAAGTTTTTGGTGCCGTTATTGGGGATTGACAGTTACGTATTTTTGAAATTAATTGGTTTTAGAATTAGTTTAAGATTACGATTTTACTAATTTTAATTTTCGAATTTCTTTTTGATTTTTAAAACTAACTTTCCTGTTTTGTAAGGTTGTTAATAGATCTCCTAAATTGGTAATCTCTTTCTGATTTTCTAGTTTTTCTAGATTAGGTTTTGTTTTAGGAATTTCTTACTCTCTACTTTAGGTATAGAGCTTTCCTAATTTATTTTAGGATTTTTTCCCTTTGTAGAAACTAGTTTACTTTTTAACTTTAGACTTTCTTAGAAACTAACTTGTTTTGGTTGTTTTGTAGGTTTTTAACTTAGGAACTCCGATCTGGTAACTTTTTTTTTTTCAAATTCTCTCTTTCTTTCTAGATTCTTATTTCATTTATTTCTTTAGGTCTAAGTCTAAAATCTGAATTGAGGTTATGGCAGTAAATCAACCTCAAGCATTACCTCCACCTGGGATTGAGGAAGTCCATGATAAGAATGAGGTGCATCAAGCACCCCCACCTCGTACTTTACGGGACACATGAATATCAAGCCAGGGGTGATCCAACTCCTTCCTAAATTTCATGGGCTTGAATCTAAAGAATCGTATCTACACTTGAAATAGTTTGATGAGATTATAACCACCTTATATTTTCCAAACGTGTCTGAGGACACAGTTAGGCTAAAACCCTTTCCCTTTTCTTTGAAAGAAAAAGCTAAGACATGGTTACATTCACTACATCCTAGATCTATTGGCACATGGAATGATATACAAAGGGAGTTTATAAAGAATTTTTTTTCATATCATAAAACGAACAAGCTTAGAAAATCAATCATGAATTTTGCCCAAAGGGAGGATAAAACATTCTTCTAATGTTGGGAGCGGTTTAAGGAACTTGTCAGCGCTTGCCCACAACACGGTTTTGAAACATGGCTCATTACGCACTTTTTCTATGATGAGCTGACATTCTCCATGTGTCAATTGGTCGAGACAATGTGCAATGGAGAATTTATGAATAAAAATGTCGATGATGTGTGGGATTACTTGGATAGACTCGTTGAAAATGCACAATCATGGTACACATACCCAAAATCAAGTACCACTTCTAGGCCCACTCAATCAAAGGAAAGGGGAAGAGTATACTGGCTGACAGAGGATGATAATATCAATGTTAAAGTGGCTAATCTCATAAAGAAATTCAAGGTCATGAAATCGAGGAAGGATAAGGGTAAGGAAGTTGTTTGCGGTATTTGTGGTTGTAACACCCCAAATTTTTGCCAACCTGGAATTAGACGTCCTTAGGCAATGGGTCAATCCTAACACTTGATTAACTTCTCAAAACTCAATCCAAAAGTCTCAAATCCCTATTTCCTTCGAAAATCTCACCTTTCACTACTTTATCCTTCAAAATTTTCTAGGAGATTTCATATTAGACACAAATCTTAAAGTTTAGGTGATTTTGATCAATACTTAAGCTAAAAAGTACTATGAATAGTAAATAAATAAATAAAAAGGGTTTTTAACCATTAAACTTTTGGAATATCACTAAATAAGTAGACTATTTGGATAGATCAGCTTCTCCTACCCCAAAATCACATATTGCATGTCAAATAACTCATCCCAGGTTCTAAAATACACCCATTTCAAATATCAGACGGAGAAATCACCCCAAATAGGTCAGCGAGCGGCGATGCCATCGCCGGTTTGGCGATGCATCGCCGAACTCGTCCGTACAGTGGGATTCTGCACTTTTTTTCCTACACATTTCTTTAGACTTTGAAAAATCATATCTCCTTCGTTATAACTCCAATTTAGGTGATTCAAAAACCAGATTGAAGGTAAATGAGTCTAGTTTTATATAAATATATGTGAAAAATATAATAAATTACTTAATATAGTTTAAAGTAGGTAATTGTTAGCAACTATCCTATAATCACTTGTTGGACAGCTGCTGCTTCTGGAATTTTTAGAATTTTTTTACAACTCAAAATCTTATGAAATTTGGTGGAGTTAGGGTAAACTTGATGATGAGCCCCCAGAAAAATAATAAAAATAATATGATACCTAAAAGTTCCCAAAATGGGGGATAGAATGGCCCTAGGACCGTATTCTGCCATAATTAGGGTAGAATTTGGTTGAGTACCAAACTGAATACTTAGTAGAATTAACTTGGACCACTTTAAATACGTTCTACAAGACCCAAAACTTAAAGAATCAATGACGCTATAATATCCTGAAACCTAAGATCAAACTCTAAACCCGTTTGCTCTGAGGAACTCTTTGAAACTTTGTATTGGATCTAGACCGCGCGTTGAAAGTTCGATACCTACAATCTTAGACCGTTTGACCGCTTGGCTAGACTTGACAACCGTTTCGAAAATTAAGGTCAACCGACGTTCAGAGGCTATTTCATTGAGCCTGGAGTGAAGAGAGTGAGAATAGGGTTAGATTTAGAAATTTTAATTCAAATCTAGCACGGGACTTGGCGCTTCAGTATTAAGCGTTCTGATCATCAGAATTCAGCCAAATTACACCCTGGAATCAGAAAAAATTTCTATTTCATATCACGAGACTTGTAGACCTGATCTAGGTGCGATGATCGCTGAACTGAAACTGGACCGCCACGTGCGATCTGGGAACTCTACCGGTCTAAAAACTTGATGTGTGCTAGATCCAGTATGCATGAGCTTAAGTCCGACCGCGTTCGGCTGGGAGACCTCCAGAAATGCTCTTTTGGACCAAAACAGCCCCGATTTGGTTACCCCTCAAGTAAACATTGTTTCCAAGCCTAATCTGGAAAGTTTTTAGGTTATAAAAGGGGTTTAAACCCTCACTCCTCTCACCCATCCGAATTTGCTAGAAACCCTAGCAAGAGTGAGAGAGAAAGTGAGAGTTTGTGAGAGAAGGTGGGATAGCTTTTCCTGCTGCTTGCACTACCTGCTGCACATGTTTAAGCCACGTAATCCAATCACTTTGTCGGTGATTTTGCCGCATTTCTAGGTAAGAAAATACCCTAACCACTTGCTGATTTGGAGTTCTATCGATTCCTTAACGATGTAGCTTACGAACCTTGTGTATTAGGTTGTCTGTTCGCCGTAGACGAAGCGTATATGCTCCGTTCGAATCGATTCGCCTCTAGGAAATAGGTGCGCATTTTAGACGCTTTGATTGAAGGTTTTCAACGCTTTCAATGTCGTTTAATAGTAGATTATCGATGGCAACGCCGTTTGACATGTACAACATGTTGTCCGTTTCCTATTTCATAAGCAGACAAAAAATATGAGATTTAGGGCATTTTGGTCATTTGTAGGAAATACTGTTTTCATCCACATTTTGCTGATATGATTGACATGGCTTCTTGTCACATTAGGATATTAGGAATGCATGCATAATCAGTTTGGCAAAGAGATTCGCCTAAATGCGCACTTTGAGTCCACATACTATATGTAGACTTAAGTGTGTAGTCTAAGTGTTTGTATAAATGTTTGTATTAGTATGTATTGAATTAAATGGTGTTGTGAATTAGTTTGAGATTGAATTCTCAAATAATACGCTGATGTAAATGATTTCCTTCATGTTGGCTATAAGTATGATTTCATTATATGTATGAAATACATGTGTTAGATGATTTACTTAAGTTGTATGTTATAACATGTGTTAACATGCTCATGTTGTTGTATTTCATTTCCATTACTCTGATATGGTTGATGAAATGGATTCATAAATGATTGGGGCTATACTTAGTCCAGGCAGTCGGTAACCGAATCAATTCGTGGTTGGCTTATCTTTGCCACGAACGACGCGTCGATGAACCCGATCGTGTTTTGGAGTTGGTGGCAGTGGTTAGGCCACATGAGGTGTTTTATGCACTTCATGTCGTTCGACTTGAGATGCGCTCGTACTAGTCGAGCCCGTCAAGTAACCCGACTGGCCATTGTATGTTCACCATGTATGTGTCATAACTGCTTGAACCTAGGGTACCGAACTTACCATTGAAAACCCTGTCAACCATGGTACCTTGATCCACAAAGACTCATGAGCCAAGCATGGTGGTATGGGACACCGTGGTCGAGCTGTCGGCCTACGCTGGGGCCACAAACCTCCCCGTAGTGACCAGTGAGCACCTATGACTCGTGAGCAGATTATGGTGGTATGTGACACTATATTCTTGCTGTCAGCCTTCATTGATAAGGTGATGGGGGAGCGGTGCAACGAGTGCGAGCAACAACCCTGGCAGCCCTTTGTAGTGACCTTGAACGTATTCTGAGTCTACGGGAGGCGACGACCCTTCCGTAGCGACAAGAGTACAAGTAGGCCTGTATTGATAAGGTGATGGGGGAGCGGTGCAACGAGTGCGAGCAGCAGCCCTGACAGCCCTTGCAGCGACCTACAAAATATACATCGTATGAGATTACTAGGAGTGACGACCCTAGACAGGATCTGTGTTGGGATTGATATAAGGGAAGTACCTTAGTTTCCCAATCCTGCTGTATGAATGGACTAATAATAACTCGGTAATCATATCACCATCACATTGATGTGCCTAGAAGATGTGGAGCACTGAGCGGTACGCAAGCATGCCGCGGACGAAGATGGTGCCGTATGAGGGAGATCGTTGGTGAGGGCATCCATCATGTCACGTCATATTGCATTAACAACAGTATTAGGAATGTTTGATTTACTTCTTTACTATTATCGCATGATTGAATTGAGAATATGCTAATCTTTACTCTATTATTCCACTGAGTTAGCTACTCACTCCCACGTTATGGGATGGTGTTTTCAGACACTCACCAGTCCTTATTTTGGTTGCAGATGATGGCGCTACTTGAGAAGCGGAGCTGGACTTGATGATGAGGAGGAGGATCCCTCCTTTATGTATGTTCTGATTGACGGGATTATAGGGAGGTTGCTTAGGCGCCATGATACTTGTCATTTTATATTTTTAGAGCACTCATGTATATTCGTTCTTTCTATTTTGAGGTATACATGTATATGTTTAACCTGGTAACATGTTCACACTCTGGAGACACAACAGTTTCTATATGTTATACATACTATCACAGTCTTCCGCTTGTTAATTTAACTGTCTCTGGAGTATGATATGCTATTCTGGTGTAATCCCACTCATGTTTAATACATTAACACAGACAACATTCAATCATAAATATCTATGTTGCATAAATAACATTTTGAAACTCGGGAGTTGGGTTTTTACTCGACCCCCGATTTTCGGGATGTTACAGTGGTTGTAGTAGTCACATAACTGAAAATTATCCAAATATATCTGTCTTTCAAGAGGTTCTGACTGAGCAATCCAATGTCGTAAATAATTACCAAAGACCTTCCAATGGACCCACCTCTAATATGTACAATCCTAGTTAGAGAAATCATCCAAACTTCAGTTGAAGGAATGGACAAACTGCTACTCCTCAAGGTTTCTTTAATCAAATTCCAAATCAAGGGAAACCTCAAGAGGATCCAGTTCTAAAACACATTCAAGACCAAGAGCTATTCAACTAAGATATCAAATCAGTAATAGGATCACTTACATCATCCATTCAAAGGATAGAGTCACACATAATGATTGGGGGAAAGGGGATGCTTCCTGCTCAACCTCTCCCCAATCTCAAACCGCAATATGAGATAAGTGATCCAAGCTCTTTGGATCAGATGGAGCAGGCTAAATTTATCACTACTCTTGGGAGTGGGAAGACCATTGACAAAACTATTCCGGTTAGGGCTGAAAAGCCTAAGTATCCATAAGAGAATAACAATGATAGACCTAGCATTGCTCCATAAGAATTAGAACCAGAACTTCAAGAGAAGCCAGTTGCTCCATTTCCCCAACGGTTGGTTGCACCAAAATCTCTCTCTAACTCTCAGGATATTCTAGAGGTGTTGAAACAAGTGAAAGTCAGCATTCCTCTACTTGATACCGTAAAATAAATACCTTCATATGCCAAATTTCTGAAAGACCTATGCACGACCAAAAGACGACAAAGTATTCTAAAGAAGATCTTTTTGACTGAGAAAGTGAGTGCCATCCTGAAGCAAGACGTGCCGCAGAAATTCAAAGATCCCAGTAGCCCAACCATATCACGTGTAATCGGGGATTACTGAATTGATCACGCACTTCTTGACTTATGAGCGAGCGTCAATTTGATTCCCTACTCAGTATATAAATAGATAGGTTTGGGTGAATTAAAATTCACCCTAATCACACTACAACTTGCTGATCACTCTGTTCGTGTACCAAGAGGGATAATTGAGGATAAGTTGGTCCAGGTTGATAGATTTTACTACCCTGTGGACTTTATCATCCTGGACACTAAACCTATCAATAACATGAGCACTCAGATTCCCGTCATTCTTGGTCGTCCATTCCTTGCCACTTCAAACACAATTATTATAACGCCCGAAAAAAATCCATACTTGGATTCGAGTACCAACTCGACCCGAAATTGCGTAGAATTAATTCCTTTAGAAAATAAGTTTAAGTTAGGTAGCGCAACGCTAGAGTAGCTGGAAAATAGTCCCTGATCCCTTTAAATACGTTCTACAAGACCCAAATCGAGTAGAACCAATGACTCTATAATACTCTATAACCTCGGATCAAACTCTAAGCAGGTTTGTTCTCTAGACCACTTTGAAACTTTGTATTGGATCTAGACCGCGCGTCGAAAGTCGGATACCTACTATCTTAGACCCTTAGAACCGCCTACCTGGACTTGACAATCATTTTGAAAATCAAGTCCAACTGATAATCACAGGCTATTTCATTGAGCCCGGACTGAAGAGAGTGCAAATAGGGGCAGATTTGAAATTTAAAATTCAAATCTGGCACACGACTTGACGTGTCAGTATTAAGCATTCTGACTGTCAGAATTCAGCCAAATTACAGCCTCGGATCAGGAAAAATTTCTATATCATATCATGAGACTTGCAGCCCTGATCTACGTGCGGTGACCGCTGAACTGAAACTGGACCGCCACGTGCGATCTACGAACCCTGCCGGACTGAAAACTTGATGCGTGCTAGATCTTATATGCATGAGCTTAAGTCCGATCGCATTCGGCCAGGGGACCACCAGAAATCATCTTTTGGACCGAAACAGCCCCGATTTGGATATGCCCTAAGTGAACTTTGTTCCTGAGCCTATTTTGGACATTTTTAGGCTTATAAAAGGGGTTGAAACCCTCACTCCTCTCTCCCATCCGAATTTGAGAGAAACCCTAGATTGGGAGAGAGAAAAGGTGAGAGTTTGTGAGAGAGATTAAGAGAGAATTTTCCTGCCTTTCCACCGCCTGTTGCACGTACCTTAGCAACATGCTT
The DNA here is from genome assembly GCA_037074715.1 of Magnolia kwangsiensis. Classification (NCBI taxonomy): domain Eukaryota; kingdom Viridiplantae; phylum Streptophyta; class Magnoliopsida; order Magnoliales; family Magnoliaceae; genus Magnolia; species Magnolia kwangsiensis. The sequence continues at coordinate 72,246,547 of CM073575.1, read as the reverse complement.
CCATCACCTGGCCGGTGATTTCTCCACATTTCCAGGTAAGAAATAACCCTAATAAGTTGCTGATTTGGGATTCTTTCCATTCTATAGCATGTAAACTGATAGAACTCGTATTAGGTTCTCTATTCGCCGTAGACGAAGCGTATACGCTCTGTTCGAATTCACACGTTTATAAGAGATAAGGTGCATATTTTAGACGCTTTGATTGACTGTTTACAACGCTTTCAATGTCGTTTAATAGTAGATTATCGACGGCATCGCCGTTTGACATGTACAACATGCTATCCGTTTCCTGTTTCGTAAATCAACGAAGAATATGAGATTTAGGGCATTTTAGTCATTTGTAGGAAGTACTGATTTCATTCATATTTTGCTGATGTGATTGACATGGTTTATTGTCGCATTAGAATGTTAGGAATAAGTGCATAATTAGTTTGGCGAAGAGATTCGCCTAATTGCACACTTCGGGTCGACATACTATATGTAGACTTAAGTGTGTAGTGTATGTGTTTGTATAAATGCTTGTATTAGTATGTATTGAATTAAATGGTGTTATGAATTAGTTTGAGACTGATTTCTCAATTAATATGCTGACATAAATGATTTTCTACATGTTGACTATATGCATGATTTCATTATATGCATGAAATGTATGTGCTTGAAGATTTGCTTAAGTTGTATGTTATAACATGTGTTAACATGCTCACATGGTTGTATTTCATTTCCAATACTCTCCTATGAATGCTGATGTGATTCCATAATTGTTTCGGACTATTCTTAGTCCAGGCAGTCGGTAACCGAGCGAATTCGTGGTTGGCTTATCTTGGCCACGAACGTCGCGTCGATGAACGCGAGTCGTGTTTTGGAGTTGGCGGCAATGGTTAGGCCACACGAAGTGTTTTATGCACTTCATGTCGTTCGACTTGAGATGCGATCGTGCTAGTCGAGACCGTCAAGTAACCCGACTGGCCGTTGTATGTTCACCCTGCATGAGTCATAACTGCTTGAACCTAGGGCACTGAACTTACCATTGTAAACCCTGTTAACCATGGTACCTTGATCCACAAAGACTCATGAGCCGGGCATGGTGGTATGGGACAACGTGGTCGAGCTGTCGGCCTACGCTGGGGCAACAAACCTCCCCGTAGTGACCAGTAAGCATCTAGTCTCGTGAGCAGATTATGGTGGTATGAGACACTATATTCTAGCTGTCGGCCTACACTGATCAGGCGACGAGTCCTTTATAGTGACCGCGAGCGTATTCTGAGTCTACGGGAGGCGACGACCCTTCAGTAGCAGTAGAGTACAGTAGGCCTGTATTGATAAGGTGATGGGGGAACGGTGCAACGAGTGCGTGCAACAGCCCTGACAGCCCTTGCAGTGACCTACAAAATATACCTTGTATGAGATTACTAGGAGTGACGACCCTAGACAGGATCAGTGTTGGGATTGATATAAGGGAAGTACCTTAGTTTTCCAATTCTGCTGTTTGAATGGACTAATAACAACTTGGAAATCATATCACCATACCATTGCATGTGCCTGGAAAATGTGGAGCACTTGAGGGTCGATTGCATGCCGCGGTCGTAAGATGGTGCCGTATGAGGGAGATCGTCGGTGAGGGCATATGTCACGTCATGTCATATTGCATTAACAACAGTATTAGGATTGTCTGATTTACTGCTTTACTATTATCGCATGATTGATTTATGAACATGCTAATCTTTGCTCTATGATTCCACTGAGTTGATCACTCATTCCCACGTTACGGGATGGTGTTTACAACACCCACTAGACCCTGTTTTAGATGCAGGTGATGATGAGATCCAGGAGGTAGATCCGGACTTTGATGAGGACCAGGACGAGTTCTCATACATGCAGTACCATGATGGCTTTGCTTAGGTGACCTGGGTTGACGGGACTTCATAGTGGGACTCTTTTGGACATTTATTTCTGACATTTACATGTATATGAGACTCAGTGATGTATTCATACTTTAGTGACAGTTGAGATCTACTTTATTTTTCCATACAGTGATCTATATATTCTTTAGTCTTTCGCTTGCTTTTATCACTGGATCTGGAGTATGAATTGCAGTTTTAGTATACTTTTACTCATGTGAATGCTTTAACTTAGAAAACATTAAATCATGATCACTTTTGTTGCATAAGTGACGGTCTGGAACTCGGGAGTTGAGTTTAGACACGACCCCCAATTTTCAGTGTGTTACAAGTTGGTATCAAAGCATGAATAAGAGTATATTGGGCCTGGGTTATGGTCACACGACGTACGCTGTCACTTCCTTTTACTTAGGTGGGTGCGAGAAGGGTCTAGAAACACTTATAAGATCGCAGATTCGCCAATAGGCGAAGTCTATTCGAATCGATCGCGCGATCGAGTCCGTAGCGCGTCTAGGGTCGCATGAAGCAACCCAAATAGCTCCTAGGTTGTAGGTAGTTGGGCCGAGGCATTCTTTGAATGATTCTAAACCCATAAATGTGAATCCTTGGGCCGCAGGACAACCACGACCCCTGTATTCAATCGTCAGGGCTTAAAAACCCCTTTTCACCTAAAATCTTCAAAATTCTTCCTCTCACCACTCCAATCTTCAATTATTTCTTATAATTTTCATGTTAGGCATCAATCCTAATGTGAAAATAATATAAAATCATACTTTCACAAAATTTTACACTGAATAGTAAAATTTCATGAAAAATGGCTATAAGGCCATTCTAACTTCACTTTCTTTAGTAAATAATGGGCTAGATGGATGTACTAGCTCCTTCTACCCCAAAATCATATGGTGTATGATAGAGTTTTGTATTTAGGATTGCAGAATGGCCCTGGAAAGCTTCGAGTGCATGTTTGGGCCTATATAGGGCAATCTACAATGAATCAAGGTGGGGCCCATAGTTATTTGGGATCCTTAGACCATGGGGGACCAAACCCATGTGGTCCCACCACCTGACCAGAGAGATGGTCGGCGATGCCATCGCCGATCCGGCGATGCATCGCCGGCCACTTTGGCCCACTCGATGTTTACTTTGGCACGTGTGGTCGGTTTGGGTCATGTACACCCCCCACGTACTGCCCGACCGTAGAAAACCCCAAATAGGGGCACTTCCTTCACAAACAGCCCCATCCCTAGCTCTATTTGCATTTTTCAGCTGCCCTACCTCCAAACCGTGGTTCAAAACCACCTCCAAATCCATCCTTAGCCAAAAACGACCACACCCCTCCACTCCATTGAAGTTTGCAGCCTTCCCTCGTGAATATTTCATCGTTTGGAGCTCTAAAAATCCCCAAATCGAGCTAAAATCGTGAGGTGCTCCATTCTCCCTTTTTATTCTTTTTTCTTCCTGAAAATCCATCCTTAGGGAGCTTGAAGCATCCCTCTATAACGCCTAGATCCCCCTTTTCCAGTTTGGACAGCCATCTCTTTGCATTTTCTCCATTTTCTATGGCTTTTGTTGAAGCCATTTTAGGTCTTGTGTCACTCTCCACCATCCTATCTTTGATGGGTAAAAGAAAGACCGCAGTAGATGAGGCTGGGCCAAGTCGCCCTGCTCAATCAAGAAGACCGCGGGGTGGTGCCGCAAGTTCAAGTGCCTCCGCAAGTCCAACCACAGCCCGAGAGTTCCATACAAAGCGAGATTTGGATCCCCATACTCAACTTGGGCGAGTGATATTAGCTGAGATGCCTCACGGTCAATACACTGACCGTAAAGTGTTATTTTAGGCGGACGTGGAAGGATGACTATTCCATGAATTTTTATTGTTCGAGCGCATTGAAGCTGCGTATTGGGGTCCGATCTTTGAAGCTCGTGCTCGTTCTAATGTGAGCACCGTTCGTGCCTTCTACGCTCGTATCCAGAATGCTACACTGGAGCCATTGCAGTTCAATATCTCTTTTGGTAGAGATCGGATAGCTACGATCGATGTTCGGTTAATTGCGTGACTTCTGAACGTGCCCCTTCGTGATGTTCATCCTAGCGCAAAGAATTTGAGGAGTAGGCGTGAGCGAGATCGCCGTACCAGGTTCCTATGTGGTAAATTGGATCCATGGCAGCCTAATAATAGCCTCAAGGTGTCTCACATGTCTGATGATTTACGCCTGCTGCACCATATTTGCACGTTCAACGTGTATCCCAGGTCGACAAATCGCATTAAGTGTACGCGCCTTATGGTTGATTTCTTGTATCTGGTGGTCCAGGGAGAGAATGTGTGTATGGCCACTTTCATCTTTCGATAGATTATCCTCATAGCAAAATCAAGAAAAACGTCTGAATCGCTTCCTTTTGGCCGACTTATATGCAAGATCGCGGTTGAGTTTTCTTACAGACTTGGGCAAGAATTGCCAGTTCCGATTCATACCATTGATGAGTCTACTATGGTCAAGATGAAGATCGGGTCTCAGTACCGTGAGAATCAACTTGAGGAGGATAGCGAGGACGACTTTGATGATGAAGAGGATCCAAGTGAGGGAGAACCTGGAGCAGAAGTTAAGGAAGAAGTCCAGGAAGAGGTAGAAGAGGAGGCTCAGGATACAGATGAGAGCCCTCCTCCTTCTGCTCAGGCTATTGGCGATGATTGCATTGCCCGAATTGAGGAGAGCCAGGTCACCTTGCGAAGGGAAGTTCAGGAGCTTCGAGCTGAGGTCGAGGATGTCAAGGCCGTTACGAAGAGAAAATTTGGTAAGGTGACTCGCACCTTGAAGGCGATCCTATGCTGCTTGCAGGATAAGGGTGCTCCTCCTCCGTCACCCGACTCAGACTAGCGATGAGATCTTTGATGTTGTTGTTAGTAGTTAGTTGTTTCCTACTTTAAGTTGTGTAAGCCTGTTAAGGCTAGTGCTTTGCTTATGTTACTGTTGTAAATTTTAACTATCTTAATTCTCATGTATTTCTCGTCATGATACTTGTAAGGACATATCCCTTGTATTGTGACAATTTTAATTAAATGAAATGCATGGAATGCCTTTGACTCTTTGTATGAATGATTGCAGTGTTTGTGCTATTGAGACTGACAAGGTTGCGCCCTATTTTGAATATAGGGAATGCTGCCGAAGGCTACACGGAGCACGGCTCAGCTTGCATTGAGTGAGCCTATGGATCAGGCTCCTTCGCAGTCTGATACCCATGCGGACCCTACAGTGGGCCCGATTCCTGAGACAGTGTGTGCGTCTCAGCCTACTACTGGTCCTACAGTTGGACCACCGCTGTTCACACCGCCAGTCAGAGAGCCTTACCATGCGTCTACTTCGATGCAGCACACGCCACAGCCTACTCCACCTCCAGACAGATTTGAGCAGATGATGGCCATGATTCAGCAGTAGTAGCAGCAGCAGCAGCAGCTTCTGACTACTATTGTGGGGACACTAGCCCAGGGTGGGGGTGTGACTCCACCTGCACCACCTGCGCATCCACCTGAGGATGCTGATACTTATGCCCAGGATGAGGGCATGGCTCATCCTGTACCATCTGCTTATCCTGCGGGGAATGCCACAGATACACGGGGCTTATTAGAGCGATTCCAGTGCTTACTGCCTCCCACTTTTACAGGTTCTCATAGACCCGAGGAGGCCGAGTATTAGCTCGACAGTGTGTCGAAGATACTGCGGATGCTACATTGTATAGAGGCTGAGCAGGTAGAGTTGGCTACGTTCCTGTTTGAGCGAGAGGCCAGCTTGTAGTGGGACAGCATATTACGGACCGTTGTCGCCGACTTTGTATGGACCTGGGCAGTGTTCAAGTTCCGCTTTCATGAGAAATACTACCCCCAGACGTACAGGCATGACCGGGAGAATGAGTTTCTCCGTCTCGGACAGGGAGCCATGACAGTCACGGAGTATGAGCATCGGTTCAGGGAGTTGGGCAGATACGTCCCGACTATTTTAGCAGATGAGCAGATGCGCATGCGGCGCTTTTCAGAGGGTTTGCGATCGGATATTCGGTCGAAGATGTGCTGTGTGAGCATTCCCTCTTATGTAGAGTTGATTCACATGTTTATGCGGCCAGAGCAGGATGTGGATCGACTTACCCGATCTCATGGCCCTGTTGCTCCTAGGCCACGACCAGAGTTGCCAGACAGGCCCTTCGTTGGCAAGAGGCCTCGCGCCGACCCTCCTACTAGGGCTTTAGCGCCAGCACCATCGTTTCGGCGCCCCGAGTTATCATGTACATACTGTGAAGAATCGGGCCACTTAGCGTAGAGTTGTTTTGCTCGGATGTGGGACAGTGGGTTCTCGCCGCCGCAGAAGATCGACCGTACCCGCTCACAGGAGATATCAGCACCGCCTATACGGTTGGCTCCTGCGCACCCTTCTTTAAGACCTCTGGTATCGCAGATCAGGCAGCCTCCACGGCCCATGACACAGCGGCCGAACAGGCCACAGCAGGCACGGGTGCATGCCTTGACAGCTGAGGCAGCTGCGACACAGACTTCTTAGCATTCAGCCTTCGAGGTCACTGACCACATTGGAGGTATTCCTATTCTCGTGATCGTGGACACAGAATCCACGATTTCTTTGATATCGCGTGCTATAGTCAGACGCATTGGGTTACAGACTATTACTATGGATAGGGTGCGAGTCCTTGTAGCTCATGGGGATTATTCAGATGTCACCTAGATGTGTGAGGGTTGTTTGGTGGATCTGGGAGGCAAGACGATGACTATTGATCTTATCTTCGACCCTTCTCTGGTTTATCTCGATGTCATTCTTGGCATGGATTGGTTGACTGCAGCGAGGGCCGAGATTGACTGCGAGACTCGTATAGTGACAGCCTACGAGCCAGAGGGTGCATCCTTCACGTTTCCAGTGCGGGTAAATCTCCCGTTCCGCATACTTAGTTACGCTACTTTATTGTGAGACGCTGATGCCCAGATACTTGAGCATACGCCAGTCGTTTGCGAGTTCGGGGATCTGTTCAGGAAGATCCCTGGTTTGCCTCCTAAACGAGAGATTAATTTCACTATCGATCTGGTTCCTGGTTCCACGCCTGTCTCACTGCCGATGTATCGCATGGCACCGTGTGAGATGGAGGAGTTGAAGATGCAGATTGATGGTCTGCTAGAGCTTGGCCTTATACGGCCTAGTGTGTCTCCTTGTGGAGCACCGATCCTGTTCGTGAGGAAGAAGGATGGTTCGATGCGATTGTGTATTGATTATCGCAGGCTGAACCAGATCACGGTGAAGAACAAGTACCCTTTACCCAGGATCGATGACTTGTTTGATCAGTTGAGAGGAGTGCAGTACTTCTCGAAGATTGATCTTCAGTCTGGATATCATCAGTTGCGTGTCAGGGATGAGGACGTGCAGAAGACAACATTCAGGACCAGCTTTGGCCACTACGAGTTCCTTGTGATGTCGTTCAGTCTCACGAACGCACCAGCCGTGTTCATGGATCTGATGAACCGGGTATTTCGGCCTTTCCTCTATCGATTCGTCGTTGTTTTCATTGACGACATTTTGGTGTACTCCAGGAGTCGAGAGGAGCATGAGGAGCACTTGCGCTTGGTCCTGGATACGGTCAGACAACATCAGTTGTTCGCACAGTACAAGAAGTGCGACTTCTGGAAGTAGGAAGTGAAGTTCCTGAGACACGTGGTGTCCAAGGATGGCATGGCAGTTGACCTGTCTAAGGTAGCTACGGTGCAGGACTGGGAGCAGCCTAGTTCTGTCACTGAGGTAAGGAGTTTCTTGGGTCTCGCTGGCTACTATCGGCGCTTCATATAGTACTTCTCGAAGATCGCAAGACCTTTATCTCAGTTGAAACGGAAGGACGTGAAGTTCGCCTGGAACGACAAGGCGGAGTCAGCTTTTCAGGAGCTGAAGGACAGACTTACGTCCGCCCCTGTGCTAGTATTGCCAGAGCAAGGGGTTAGGTATACTATTTATACTGACGCGTCTAGCGTTGGTCTGGGTTGTGTCCTTATGCAGAGGGACAGGGTAATTTCGTATGCCTCGAGACAATTAAGGAAGCACGAGGAGAATTACCCTACACACGACCTAGAGTTGGCAGCCGTCATATTCGCACTGAGACTCTGGAGACATTACCTCTATGGAGAGGAGTTCGAGCTCTTTTACATATTCACGCAGCGAGACTTGAATATGAGTCAGCGGCGATGGATGGAGACATTGAAGGACTTCAAGTTTGAAGTCTCTTACCATCCTAGGAAGGCAAACCTTGTGGCTGACGCGTTGAGCCACAAGAAGGCGATAGAGTTTGCGGCTCTGCTGATGGTTGCTAAGTGGGATATGGTTGAGTTTTTGCGAGACTTTGAGCAGAAACTCACCGTAGAGGAGCCGCATGAGTTCATCGCACATGTACAGGTGCGATCTCAGATCGATGACCGGGTCATCGAGGCACAGAGGGATGATGCGCATCTGACTGAGCTTCGAGAGCAGGCCAGTGATGATGCAGACGCCGAGTGGCAAGTTCGTATGGATGGGGGCTTACAACATCGTGGCCGCCTATGCGTCCCAGATATCCCTAACTTGAGAAGAGAGATTCTCGAGGCTGCGCACTGTACTAGACTTGCGATGCATCCAGGCAGTACGAAGATGTATCGCGATGTGAAGAGGACATATTGGTGGGAAGGTATGAAGACCCATATAGCTGAGTTGGTGTCCCGTTGTCTCACTTGTCAGTAGGTGAAGGCAGAGCATCGCCGACCACCTGGACTTTTGCAGCCTATGCCCATCGCAAAGTGGAAGTGGAATTTCATTTCCATGGACTTCGTTTCTGGGCTGCCGAAGATGAGGAAGGGACATGATTCCATTTGGATGATCGTCGATCGTCTGACGAAGTCGGCGCACTTCCTACCGATCGGAGTTACGAACTCTACAGACGAGCTGGCTAGACTCTACATCAGAGAGATTGTGCGTCTGCATGGAGTTTCGTTAGAGATCTTGTCGGACAGAGACACGCGTTTCACTTCTATTTTCTGGACTCGCATTCAGGAGGCTATGGGTGTGAAGTTGAAGTTCAGTACTGTCTTTCACCCATAGATAGATGGAGAGACAGAGCGGGTGAACCAGATCTTAGAGGATATGTTGCGAGCTTGCGCATTGGACTTCAAGGACAGTTGGGATGATTGTCTTGCATATGCGGAGTTTACGTGCAACAACAGTTTTCAGGCGAGTATCGGTATGGCACCTTATGAGACGCTGTATGGGCGACCTTGTCGCGCACCGCATTGCTGGGCAGAGGTCGGTGAGCGTAGCTTGATTGGCCCAGAGTTAGTGCAGGCGACGTTAGAGAAGATTGATATTATTAGACGTCGGCTTCTTACAGTGCAGAGCAGACATAAGAGTTATGCCGATGCGAGACGGAGGCCACTAGAGTTCACAATTGGGGATCATGTGTTTTTGCGAGTTTCTCCTATGAAGGGAGTCCTTCAGTTCGGAAAGAAGGGGAAGCTAGCACCACGATTCATTGGTCCATTACAGATCCTCGATCGGGTGGGAGCAGTAGCTTACCGATTGGCTTTACCCACGCCTCTCGCGAGCGTTCACAACGTATTTCATGTTTCTATGATGAAGAAGTACGTTTCTGATCCTTCCCATATCATCAGATGGGAGCAGGTGCAGTTAGGAGAGGATGTTACATATATCCTGCGACCGACATGTATCTTAGACAGGAAGGAGAAGGTACTGCGTAGTAAGGTGATTCCCCTTGTGAAGGTATTATGGACGCATCACTCTGAGGAAGAGGCTACCTGGGAGATAGAAGCCGAGATCAGAAAGAACAACCCATAGCTTCTCGAGGAGTATGAAAAGGTACAAATTTCGAGGAAAAAATTATTTGTTAAGGGGGGTAGATTGTAACGCCCGGGAAAAATCCATACTTAGATTCGAGACCAACTCGACCCGAAATCACGTAGAATTAATTCCTTTAGAAAATAAGTCTAAGTTAGCTAGCGCAATGCTAGAGTAGCTGGGAAATAGTCCCTAATCCCTTTAAATACGTTCTACAAGACCCAAATCGAGTAGAACCAATGACTCTATAATACTCTATAACCTCGGATCAAACTCTAAGCAGGTTTGTTCTTTGGACCACTTTGAAACTTTGTATTGGATATAGATCGCGCGTCGAAAGTCCGATACCTACTATCTTAGACCGTTAGAACCGCCTACCTGGACTTGACAATCATTTCGAAAATCAAGTCCAACTGATAATCACAGGCTATTTCATTGAGCCCGGACTGAAGAGAGTGCGAATAGGGGCAGATTTGGAATTTGAAATTCAAATTTGGCACACTACTTGACGTGTCAGTATTAAGCGTTCTGACCGTCAGAATTCAGCCAAATTACACCCTCGGATCAGGAAAAATTTCTATTTCATATCATGAGACTTGCAGCCCTGATCTACGTGCGGTGACCGCTGAACTGAAACTGGACCGCCACGTGCGATCTACGAACCCAGCCGGACTGAAAACTTGATGCGTGCTAGATCTTGTATGCATGAGCTTAAGTCCGATCGCATTCGGCCAGGGGACCACCAGAAATCATCTTTTGGACCGAAACAACCCCGATTTGGATATGCCCTAAGTGAACTTTGTTCCTGAGCCTATTTTGGGCATTTTTAGACTTATAAAAGGGGTTGAAACCCTCACTCCTCTCTCCCATCCGAATTTGAGAGAAACCCTAGATTGGAAGAGAGAAAAGGTGAGAGTTTGTGAGAGAGATTAAGAGAGAATTTTCCTGCTTTTCCACCGCCTGTTGCACGTACCTTAGCAACACGCTTCCATCACATGGCCGGTGATTTCTCCACATTTCCAGGTAAGAAATAACCCTAATAAGTTGCTGATTTGAGATTCTTTCCGTTCTATAGCATGTAAACTGATAGAACTCGTAAATTAGGTTCTCTATTCGCCGTAGACGAAACGTATACGCTCCGTTCGAATTCACACGTTTATAAGAGATAAGGTGCAGATTTTAGACGCTTTGATTGACTGTTTACAACACTTTCAATGTCGTTTAATAGTAGATTATCGACGGCATCGCCGTTTGACATGTACAAGATGCTATCCGTTTCCTATTTTGTAAATCAATGAAGAATATGAGATTTAGGGCATTTTAGTCATTTGTAGGAAGCACTGATTTCATTCATATTTTGCTGATGTGATTGACATGGTTTATTGTCGCATTAGAATGTTAGGAATAAGTGCATAATTAGTTTGGCGAAGAGATTCGCCTAATTGTGCACTTCGGGTCGACATACTATATGTAGACTTAAGTGTGTAGTGTATGTGTTTGTATAAATGCTTGAATTAGTATGTGTTGAATTAAATGGTGTTATGAATTAGTTTGAGACTGATTTCTCAATTTATATGCTGACGTAAATGATTTCCTACATGTTGACTATATGCATGATTTCATTATATGCATGAAATGTATGTGCTTGAAGATTTGCTTAAGTTGTATGTTATAACATGTGTTAATATGCTCACATGGTTGTATTTCACTTCCAATACTCTCCTATGAATTCTGATGTGATTCCATAATTGTTTGGGCCTATACTTAGTCCAGGCAGTCGGTAACCGAGCGAATTCGTGGTTGGCTTATCTTGGCCACGAACGACGCGTCGATGAACGCGAGTCATGTTTTGGAGTTGGCGGCAGTGGTTAGGCCACACGAAGTGTTTTACGCACTACATGTCGCTCGACTTGAGATGCGATCGTGCTAGTCGAGCCCGTCAAGTAACCCGACTGGCCGTTATATGTTCACCCTGCATGAGTCATAACTGCTTGAACCTAGGGTACTGAACTTACCATTGTAAACTCTGTTAACCATGGTACCTTGATCCATAAAGACTCATGAGCCGGGCATGGTGGTATGGGACACCGTGGTCGAGCTGTCGGCCTACGCTGGGGCCACAAACCTCCCCATAGCCACCAGTGAGCATCTAGTCTCGTGAGCAGATTATGGTGGTATGGGACACTATATTCTAGCTGTCGGCCTACACTGATCAGGCGACGAGTCCTTTGTAGTGACCGTGAGCGTATTCTGAGTCTATGGGAGGCGACGACCTTCAGTAGCAGTAGAGTACAGTAGGCCTGTATTGATAAGGTGATGGGGGAGCGGTGCAACGAGTGCGTGCAACAGCCCTGGCAGCCCTTGCAGCGACCTACAAAATATACCTCGTATGAGATTACTAGGAGTGACGACCCTAGACAGGATCGGTGTTGGGATTGATATAAGGGAAGTACCTTAGTTTCCCAATCCTGCTGTTTGAATGGACTAATAACAACTTGGAAATCATATCACCATACCATTGCATGTGCCTGGAAGATGTGGAGCACTTGAGGGTCGATTGCATGCCGCGGTCGTAAGATGGTGCCGTATGAGGGAGATCGTCGGTGAGGGCATACATCACGTCATGTCATATTGCATTAACAACAGTATTAGGATTGTCTGATTTACTGCTTTACTATTATCGCATGATTGATTTATGAACATACTAATCTTTGCTCTATGATTCCACTGAGTTGATCACTCATTCCCACGTTACGAGATGGTGTTTACAACACCCACCAGACCCTGTTTTAGATCCAGGTGATGCTGAGATCCAGGAGGTAGATCCGGACTTTGATGAGGACCAGGACGAGTTCTCATACATGCAGTACCATGATGGCTTTGCTTAGGTGACCTGGGTTGACGGGACTTCATAGTGGGACTCTTTTGGACATTTATTTCTGTCATTTACATGTATATGAGACTCAGTGATGTATTCATACTTAAGTGACAGTTGAGATCTGCTTTGTTTTTCCATACAGTGATATATATATTCTTTAGTCTTCCGCTTACTTTTATCACTGGATCTGGAGTATGAATTGCAGTTTTGGTATACTTTTACTCATGTGAATGCTCTAACTCAGACAATATTGAATCATGATCACTTTTGTTGCATAAGTGACGATCTGGAACTCGGGAGTTGAGTTTAGACACGACGCCCGATTTTCAGGGTGTTATAATTATCAATTGCAGTAATGGTGTCATGACTATGTCTTTTGGGAGTATGACATTGGAGTCAAATATCTTTTTCAATAATGGAAGAAATTCAGAGGATGATGATGATTTTCACGACATTAACATGATTGATTCTTTTGCGAAAGATAGAACACCTCTGACCTTATCCTCTAACCCTCTAGAGACGTGCTTGACACACTCCCATGACTTAGATGATGTGATAATTAGGGATAGGTGTGTTTTTCTTAATACGACGCCGGTACTTGAAGTTAACTAGTGGAGGCCACAATTTGAAGAATTGCCCCAAACTAATGTCGTGCCTCTATCGTCTAACCTCAAGCCACCGAAGCTTGACCTAAAATCTTTACCCTCTGATTTCGAATATGCCTATTTAGGTCAGGAAGAGACATGCTCAGTGGTGATTTCATCTCACCTTAAGAACAAACAAGACTGTATGCTCATTTCTACTCTCGAAGAAGATAAATGAGTTATTGGACATATCATCACAGATCTCGATAAGATGAATGAACTCCTTTCAACTGAATGTTTAAACTCTTTGGATGATTTCTGAGCACACTTTATAGATTCAAATGATCTCATGATACAAGAAATAGTGGATGCCTCGCAAGACAATACCTTGGTAGTTGTCACGGATCAAGAGAGCCCTTATTCTGAAGTACCTCCTCCCCCATATCCTGAATGCATACCATTAAAGGAGGAGGAGTTAAAAATTGAACTAAAGAGTGAAACTTTAGCGTGTGTTGAGACTACACCACCTACCAAATTTTTTTTTGAATTTCATCTACTTGTAGTCTCTGATTTATCATGGTTTACTAACTTCAAAATTTTTTCTGCCACAGGTGAATCGTATATACTTTGGACACTTCAGATGATTAAAAGAAAACTTTATGCTGAGGTCCCTCAATTTCTTTGGACATTCACACTCCAGGACATCCAAGCTTACTACAAAATGGGCTTTTGGATGATCTTGTTAAAAAACCTTCTGAGAAATTTACCAAGATACTGGCTGACGGAAGAACTTGGATGCATGATTAAGTAGATTTTTCATGCTTCCACAGTTGAGGATTAGAATTTACTGCTTTCATAGGATTAGGTTAGTTTGTTTCCTGCATTATTTTAGGATAGTTTGCTTTCATATCTTCGCTCACATGCTGACTGGCTTTCATACTGCTATCACTTGAAAAGTATCTCTCTCGATTCGTTATCCAGGTACTATCACCCCATCACTTTTCCTTTACTTTCATTGTCTCATGTACATTGCATGTTTATATCTTTTACATTGAGGACAATGCAGATTTTAGGTTGGGGGTGGGAGATTAGTTACCTAATCAGTGTTTTCTTGGTCTTGAGCAAAAATTGTGAAAATTTTTAAAATTTTCTGAAAATTCTCGTGATTTTGAAGCGTTTTTGACATCCATCTGTGACTTAAAATTTCAAGATACGTGATGTTCGTAATTTATGACTCTTGGATTCAGTATCTGTTAGATTTCATAGTTAAGTTTGAATTGTTAATCTAGAATTAGAAGTTGTAAACATTGATTGAGCCATGATTTCTCACGTCACATCTCGCTTACACATTAAGGTTTCAGTTTGATATCGAAGTGTTAACTTAGTAATCACTAAGCATGTAAGAAACCAGCTTGAAAAAATTTACCATCATGATTAATTGAAAAAAAAAATAGATACCTTTGGAAAGGGTTAGCTGAATAATCTTCATCATAGGTTTGCTCCCTATAGGTGTAGATTTAATTCCACATGAATGATATGTGAAAAGGGTTGGGTGTACAGTCTTTACCATAGGTTTGCCCCCTATAGGTGAGGATTTGATTCCCTTCCTTGGCATTACTTTTAATAAGAAAAATCAATAACCTATGAGGCATGTTTTGGGTTAGGTTTTGGTTGTTATGAATTCTCTTGTTGGTTACCAATGATATCATAAAATTGATGATTGGATATCTTAATGATGAAAGCCAAGATTACACTATACACCCATGGATCTCAATGTTTAAAATTATTCTAATTGATAGACTAATACTTTGAACTTAATTATGAAGTCTACTATGCACTTGAGTCTAGGGGAAATTCATGTCCAACATTCATGAATCTTAAAATTCATGTATCTAGATTGTTTTTCAAAAATCACTCGAGTTTATGGAAATTATCCTATATTTCTCATCTTATTTTTCGCATACCTTACTCGGGACTAGCAAGATGATAATTAGGGGTTTTGTTGAGGGTCAAATATTGCATATTAAACCCCAGTTATTACTTGCTTTTACAAACATGGTACTGTTTAACGGGTCGATTTAGTTATGTTTGTGATGCAAGGTATATTTACAAGCTTGGACTAAAAAAGGGTGCTTAAAGTATAGAATTAACACTCTGATGACACCAAAGGTAAGGGACAGACTCTAGGGGACCAAGATCGATGGAATTACACACCAAAGATTTGAGAAAATAGGGGAAACCGAAGCTCGAGTGGCCCGAAAGACGTCCAAAATGCAAGATTACAGGGTTCCCACCATCCATTCGGCTCGAAACTACATACATGGCCAAGGGACCACAAATTAACTGTACACATCAAAAATCAACCATTGGATCACTATGGAAGTGGCTCAACGAACAGATCAGCCCCTTAAATCCTTAAGTGGGGCCCACCTGATCTCTGAATACACTTTGATTTTGGACTCAACGCCTTATTTGAGGTGAAAAAATAGGTGGACGGAGAGGATTTCTCATAAACGTCACGATGGACCCTACATGGAGGGTGTGCGTGTGCATAGCACACATGCACACGGCGTGCACAAAAAAAAAAATTTGAAAACGGGTCAGCGTACGCTGACCCGTCTTCTTCTCTCCGCTGTGAAAGAACAGACAGCATATTTACGTCGTCCGTCCATTTTTCAGTAGTGGACCCCACTCATCACCTGAATCGGTGATCTGGACCATCTACTATGTACAGAGGGTGGGTATTAACCTCACCTAGATGACCTGTTGGCCCCATGCACGAGATCACATGATTTCCACCGTCAAACACAGGATGAACGGTATCTTGAGTTGGTACAGTGGGTCACGCCAGAACCTACCAAAACCACCCTTTCCTGACTGATTTTTTCTAGGAATCTAATGAACGGGGTGGATTTCACTTAAAACACCATTGTGGAGCCCACTGAACACCTTAGCACAGCCCCTGTGTAGGTTTTACGCACGTTTGTGAAATCCGACCATTGTGGGCCATTGTATGTCCATGGTGGTGGTCGGATACATGATCCAGACCGTCCAATCTCTTGAAAAGGTGGCCCTAACCCTGTCCATGATGTCAGTTTTGAGATATTTCGAAGAATAGACGAGCAAACTCGATCCAAACATAAGTCCTTTTGCATTTTCTTTTGTTGCACCGCCTCTTACTGCATAAGAAGCTTTCTAGGAGCTTCCATGATGGGCTAAACCTCTTAGCTAGGGCTAAGAGGTGAAGCTTGTAGCATGATGGGTGACCTTATTTTGCGCTGTTGATTTAATTTTAATTTATGAATTACCTAGATTATAGTTTGATTAATGGGAATGTTTTTAGTTTTTAATGGTCTTTTGTGACTGAAATTACAATGGGTCTGCGATAGCTTTGAGCATGTTCCTACTCTTTTTATGTTTATGACGTCAGGAAGCCTTGTTATTCACCATCGTCTCCTGGGCATGGTCGGTTGACGGTACCCTTCTTCACCTTCATAGCATGTTGATTGGTTAGTAATTAGTTTAATTCTGTTGTTTACTTTGTCTCCTGGGCATGGTTTGGTGATGGAATCCATTCTAATTCATCTACCTTTCATCTCTTGAAAACTATAATCAAGTAAATTCAGTTTGATTTCATGGTTACACCCTTCAACTGGATGAAGATGGACTCTAAATCCAGTTGAATTCTTGAAGCAGACAGAAGATCTCCCTGATCTCCGCAACTGGATCCTCTGAATCCCTAGTGTCCTTTCCCTGATTTCCTCAAGTTTTAGATAATTATTTCACAATTATGCTTCAACTTACATTCGAGTTAGATTTCATCTCATTCTAGTTCTAGTTCTAGTTAATTTCAGATTACGTACAAGTACCAATCCTGTAACATCCTGAAAATCGAGGTTCGAGTAGAAACCTAACTCCCGAGTTCCAAAACATCACTTATGCAACATAGATAATGATGATTGAATGTTGTCAGTAGAAGGGCATTGAACATGATTGGGATTACACCAAAAACAACATATCATACGCCACAGGCGTTTAAATTATGCAAGCGGAAGACTGTGATAAGTATATAAACTAGATAAGAGTTATAATATGCCCTCAGAGTATGAATGTCACTAGGTTAACAATTACAAGTTTGATTACAAAATGCACAAAATGAGAAAAATGTAATGTCTTCTATCCCAAATACCGAAGCCCCGTCGGTGCAACTCCAGGTCAAATAGACCCGTCAGAGATTTACATGTAGGAGAACTCATCATCAAAGAGCAAAGTCCAGCTCCGCTTCACAAGCATCGCCCTCACCTGAAACTAAGACAGGGTCTGGTTGGTGTGTACAAAACCGTCCCTTAATGTGGGAGTGAGTAGCTAACTCAGTGGAACAATAAAGTTAAGATTAACATGTTATCAAATCAGTCAAGCGGTAATGATAAAGCAGTACAATCAACATTCCTAGATACTCTTGTTAATGTAAGGATGAGATGCAATAATGATGCATATCCTTGCCTGCATACTCCCTCATGCGACACCATCTCACGTTCGCGACATGCTTTCATCCCTCAGTGCTTCACATCTTCCAGGCACATGCAGTGCGATATGAACATGATTACCGAGTTGTTATTAGTCCTTTTCATACAGCAGGATTGAGAAGCTAAAGTACCTCCCTTGTATCATTTCTCAATAATGATCCAGTCTAGGGTCGTCAGTCCTAGCATATCTCATACGAAGTGCAGTTCTAGGTCGCTGCAAGGGCTATCAGGGCTGCTACACGGAATCGTTACACCACTCCCCCATCACCAAATCAATACAGGCCTATTTTGTACTCTTGTTGCTACGGAAGGGTCGTCACCTCCACATAGACTCAGAGTACGCTCGAGGTCACTACAAGGGCTGTCAAGGCTGTTACTCGCAATTGTTATACCACTCCCCCATCACTAAATCAGTGTAGGCCGACAGCTCGAATGTAGTGTCCCAGACCACCACAATCGGCTCACGAGACAAGGTTGCTCACTGATCAATACGGGGAGGCTCGTCGCCCCAACGTAGGCCGATAGCTCGACCACGTTGTCCCATACCATCATGCCCTGCTCATGAGTCTTAGCGGATCGAGGTACCATGGTTGATAGGGATTTCACTGGTAAGTTTGGTACCTTATATTCAAGCAGTAGCGTCCATACATGGTTGACATACATCGGGCTAATCGGGTTACTTGACGAGTTCAACTAGTATGAGCGCCCGTTGAGTTGATCGACATAACGTGCATAAGCACCTCGTGTGGCCTAACCACTATCGACAAGCAACGTACGGTTCGGGTTCGTCAAACACGTTCTGCGTGGTGAATAGGTCTTGGCTACAAACTCAAGGCGTATTACCGATTGCCTGGACTATACAATAGCCCCAACCACATTCCATTACATCAAATATTCATATGAAATACTCAAAGCAATTGCGGAGCAATAATTCAAATTATACTATCATCTAAGCATGTTCTGAAAAGCAATGTAAACATGAATTCTCACATATTCAATTCATAAACAAACAGTCATCAGCATATGACATACATGGAGGAAATCATACACATTATCAAGGAGATTGAGAATCATGACTCAATCCGTATACAGGTACACCTTACTAACTACAACTCATTCAGACATTTTTACCAACACTTAGCCTACATAATTCATCATACAAGTTATATATCAGGTAACATACATATTAGGGCAAATCCTTTCGTCAAAGGGTTGTTGTCTAAACAATAATCATATATCCACTACAGTTAGTCGTGGCGAGCACGAATGCAGTTTCTATACTCATTTGGTCATTATCACAAACACATACATAGCGTATGTTAACTAAGACATGCATTAGGGCGAACCCTTTCACCAAGGAGTCATCACACATATAACTAGCATATACATACGACAGTTAATCATGGTAAACACAATTTCATATTTTATATGTATACTGTATTTTCTACGAATACATAGAATACACAAAATTCCATATTCTTCGTATTTAACCGAAACGGAAAACAGATAGCATGTTCTACATGTGAAATAGAATCCACGTCAGTAATCTACCATTAGCTGATATTGAAAGATTTGAGAAATGATAACCTAAACATTTATAGTCCACATATTATGCCGTAGAATCGTAACGAACTCGACAGAGACTCTAAATCTTCGTCAACGATGAAATGTCAACCTATATCATGTGTGGAGTTAGCTATTTTACTACTTGGATGATTTGGAACCCTAGAACAGATTTGGGTTAGGTCTTCTTACCTAAGAACGAAGTCAGTATCACCGTAGTAGCGACACGGATGTGATGAATAAAAAAGTAGAATAGCAGAAGCGATTCTCAAGAATAACTCCCACACCTTCACTCACCTTCTCTCTCTCTCTTTCCTTCTCTTTCTTTCTTCTCTCTCCCTTAGGTTTAAAAAATTCATATGGGATATGAGAGAGGGGGTTTAAGCCTCTTATATAGGCTCTAAATTGATGAAAATGACCCCAGGGCCCTGGTATACTTCGGTTATAACCAAATCGGGCTTGTTCCGATCCAACAGAGCACTTCTGGAGGTCCTGTTACTAAATGCAGTTAGACTAAAGCTCTCTAATATCAGATCTAGGTCAAGCTAAGTTTTCAGTTCGGTTGGGTTTCCAGATCGACCGTGGCGGACCATCTTTAATTCAACGGTTATCGAAATTTGATTAAGGCTACAAGTACTTTGACATGTATGGGCCACATTTCCTGATCCGAGGGTAAATTTGGGTTGAAATCTAACGGTTAGAATGCTTAGAAACATCGGCCAAGCGACATGTTTTAGATTACTTAAAATTATATTTAATTTCTTAAAAATCTTCATTTTCTCACTCTCATCACTCCGGACTCAAGGAAATGGTCTCAGAACATCGTTTAGCCTTAATTTTCGAGGAGATAGTCAAGTCTAACTAGGCGGTCATACTGGTCTAAGTTCATCGCTATCAGACTTTCGACGTGCGGTCTAGATCCAATACGAAGTTATAAAGTATTCCCGGGAGCAACTGGGTTTAGGGTTTGATCCTAGATTTTAGGGTAACATAGCGTTAACAATTCTATAGGTTTTGGGTCTTACAGATCGTACTTAAAGTGGTTGGTGCTAATTTTGTAGGAAATCTAGTGTAGCGCTAGTTAATTCACGTTGAATTTCGAAAGGATTTAGTCCTAAATGATTTCTTTGGCTTTGGAATTGAGTTATGAGAGGTTACCAAGGTGTTATGGTTGACCCATTGTCTAAGGACGTCTAACTCTAGGTTGGCAAAAATCTGGGGTGTTATAATCCACCCCCCTTAAAAATCATTTCATCCCTGAAATTGGCTAAGGGTAATAAGTAACGATTCTATTATTCTCGTTGCCTAAACTGCACTGATTTCATGTTTATATGCGTGGTAGGATGTATACTATCTATGCTAGTCTGGCGCATTTTGTCTATCCTCCTTAAAAACTTACACTTTATCTCTCGCTTATACCCTGATGGTTTGCTGTATTTTATTTCTTTATCTATTTGGAGTCTTGACGAGGATTCCCAACTACTTAGAGTAAGGTATATATTTTCAATGGTTGACCAATACGGAAAGATGGTTTTAGTGGGCTTGATTCTGATACATTGATCATCTACCTGACCAGGGTAGAAGGCTCATCGTATCCCTTCCTAGTCCTAGTAGATCCTGATCTTCTACTCGGTCAAAGCAGTGAGTCCACTAGTAGTCTGCAAGGATTGAGAATTGGGTCAAGCCGTGAATGCTTCGCCATTGTATATTTTAGTAATTCCGTATAATCCGATTACTCCAAAGCTTAGGGAATGCCCATCACTGAAAGGTTCCAATTTCCTATTTATAAGGTTGCTCTTTGGGTCTTGGTCTCAAGGAGTCCTCGTCTGAATTTATGTCCAAGGTAGGGGTTAATAAGAACCTTAATAAATCATCCTAAGGGATTTCTAATCGCATAAAGTTGGCCAAGGCTTCTATTATGTTCGTATTTAATGAGTAGGTTTATGGATATATTGACTTTCGCTCGTTTTCACTGTTAGGCCTATGATTTAATATGAATGGGTTCAACACTTAAACCCTAATTGTTTCCCTATAAAGACTTCAGTATTGACATTCTAAAGAAGGTTCAAATCCTATTTACTGACCTAACCTTATGTATAACTTAAATCAATTTCCTTTGATCCTAGGCCAATGGGGTAGGGGTTCACCATGCTTCCGCTGCACCATCCTGATCCAAGGGATGCATAAACCGACCTAACTAGATAGGGATCATAATGCTCTACCCCCCTTAAAAACAATTCTACTCTCAAGACTCAAGACTCTATGTCCCGACCCATATGTCGAAACCGAGTATACTGTAGGATCTATGACATTGGTACCCATGGTTACAGAAAGGAGTTAAAAATGATGGGTGTTGTGGTTAAAAGGGACAGGTGTGCGTCTGCAAAAAACTAAAGAAATTTCTTGCGACTAAAAAGAAGAATCTTTATTGGCTATATATTCTCAAAGATGAAGTAATAAACTTGTGGTTGTAAGTGGTTGGGCCAACAGAAAGGAAAGTTATGTAGTGGGTCTGAGTCGGATACATGGACCTTCTGCCTAGTATATGACAGAAAATTTGTCATATCAATTCTTAATCCTAGTTAATCTTGACTTTCTACTTGATCAGAGCCTTGAGTTCAAGGACAACTACCAGGATTGGGAATTCGATTCAAACTGGGAATACTTCGCTTATATATAGTTCCTCCACCCCGTGTTCCCGATTGTAATAAGTCCTTGAGAAGGCCATTTTAGGGTGTGCTTGACCTAACATTCAATCCGAGGGATATATCAATTTCCTCTGAGCGTGAATAGTTTCTAATGAAAACAACTTCCCTAAGAGTCAGTAACGAAGCCTATAAGTATTAGGGGATTCAACAAAGGAGTGAGGTCTCACTCCAACCTAATTAAGCCTACTAATTAAGTTTATCTTTCAATCATCTTAGCATAATCGGTCTCTTACATTACTTAGTAAAACCAATAGGCTAGTCTTAATTTAGGAGTAGTGGTAATCTAATAGTTGTAACCCAAGGTCTACGCTCATACACTATATGATTTCATACCCTTTCTAATACAAGAAATTATTTTATCGCTTAGGGTCAAAAGTTGTCTGATTGAAATTGAGTTGCTCGAACTTGAATTTTGCTGCGCTTGAGCACTTCACCTCTGCCCATACCAACTAAGGAAGTGGGACTACATTGCTAATCCCACCTTGGGATTAGGAATGACATGTTTGGTAGGAGGGTGGGGTGGGATTAAAATCGAGTTCATAGGCTTTGGAAAATGATCCTTGGGTTGGAAAGTGCGAGATGGGATTTGTGGGTTGAAAGGTGATGAGACACAAAAGTTGGGTTTGAATGCTCAATTAAAAGGGAATAAAGGGTTTAGGCAGCAATGGAGGAGGGTTTTGACAGGGGAGTGGAGAGAGTGCACGAAAATGAGAGAGGAAGGACTTGGTGGGGCGATTTATGTGAAAAATCTAAAAATTTTAGAGAAAAGAAAATCTTGGGAGGGTGGTTTATGAAGGAGGGGTGACGTAGGAGAGGTTTTAACCGAAACCCCATGTAGCAGTGGGCCACACAAGACCCCAAATGCCATCAGCCCGCCCGGCGGTGAGGCCTTCACGTGTCTCTGGAGAATCTGACGAGGGCTCACCCTTTGGGTGAGGTCCTCCTACCCCCTGGACCCCAAATGTACGTGGGTCCCACTCTGGGTCCCCCTGCAAGTGCTCCGTTTGGCCCCCGACTCCATTTGAGGCATTTTGGGGGCCAATTTGCAAACCAGAATGAGTTTATGTGACATGTAGCATATGATTTTGGGGTAGGAGATGATAATCTATCCAACTAACCCATTTATTTTGTTAGATTCTAAAATCTTAAGGATAAAAACTCATTTTATCCATTTATTTACTATTTATGATAAGTTTTAGTTTTGGTATTGTTCTTCATCATTTATACCCTAGTATTGGTGTTTATTATGAATGTGCTTTAAAAAAATGAAGAATAAAGTGGTAGAGGGTGAGATTTTGAAGGAATTGGATAAAAATGGGGTTTTAGGCTTTGAAATTGAGTGTGAGGTGTTATGGTTGACCCACAACCTAAAGACATTCATTTCTAGGTTTGAAATTCTTCAAGGAATGACTCAAACTCATTGAATGATGGCTTAGAGGCAACTTAGGTCACTTGACGCGACGAAAGATATGTTATGAACTAAATTACCGTATAGTCTCACCTGTCGGTGAAACTTGAGATTCTAATATAGTTTCTAGGTTCTATCACCACCTTCCTAATTCAGAGTACATCAGAGTGCGTCGTGTTACCATATCCCAGGCCCGGTTTAATCCAAATCATGCTCTGATACCATCTATATCATCCTGAAAATCAGGGGTCAAGTAGAAACCCAACTCCCGAGTTCCAAAACATCACTTATGCAACATAGATAATGATGATTAAATATTGTATTTGGATTACACCAAAAATAGCATATCATACTCCACAGGCATTTAAATTATGCAAGCGGAATACTATGATAAGTATATAAACTAGATAAGAGTGATAGTAAGCCCTCAGAGTATGAATGTCACTAGGTTAACAATTACAATTTTGATTACAAAATGCACAAAATGAGAAAAATGTAATGTCTTCTATCCCAAATACCGAAGCCCCGTCGTTGCAACTCGAGGTCAAATAGACCCGTCAGAGATTTACATGTAGGAGAACTCATCATCAAAGAGCAAAGTCCGGCTCCGCTTCACAAGCATCGCCCTCACCTGAAACTAAGACAGGGTCTGGTTGGTGTGTACAAAACCATCTCGTAACGTGGGAGTGAGTAACTAACTCAGTGGAATAATAGAGTAAAGATTAACATGTTATCAAATCAGTCAAGCGGTAATGATAAAGCAGTACAATCAACATTCCTAGATACTCTTGTTAATGCAAGGATGAGATGCAATAATGATGCATGCCCTTGCCTGCATACTCCCTCATGCGACACCATCTCACGTTCGCGGCATGCTTTCATCCCTTAGTGCTCCACATCTTCCAGGCACATGCAGTGTGATATGAACATGATTACCAAGTTGTTATTAGTCCTTTTCATACAGCAGGATTGGGAAGCTAAAGTACATCCCTTGTATCATTTCCTAACAATGATCCAGTCTATGGTCGTCAGACCTAGCATATCTCATACAAAGTGCAGTTCTAGGTCGGTGTAAGGGCTATCAGGGCTGTTATACAGAATCGTTACACCACTCCCCCATCACCAAATCAATACAGGCTGAGTTTGTACAATAATTGCTACGGAAGGGTCGTCGCCTCCACGTAGACTCATAGTACGCTCGAGGTCACTACAAGGGCTGCAAGGGCTGTTATCGCAATCGTTACACCACTCCCCCATCATCAAATCAGTGTAGGTCGACAGCTCGAATGTAGTGTCCCATACCACCACAATCGGCTCACAAGACAAGGTTGCTCACTGGTCACTATGGGGAGGCTCGTCGCCCCAACTTAGGCCGACAGCTCGACCACTGTGTCCCATACCACCATGGCCGGCTCATGAGTCTTAGCGGATCGAGGTACCATGGTTGATAGGTATTTCATTGGTAAGTTTGGTACTTTATATTCAAGCAGTAGCGTCCATACATGGTTAACATACATCGGGCTAATCGAGTTACTTGATGAGTTCGACTAGTACGAGCGCCCGTTGAGTTGATCGACATGAAGTGCATGAGCACCTCCTGTGGCCTAACCACTGTCGACAAGCAACGCACGACTTGGGTTCGTCAAACACGTTCTGCATGGCGAATAGGTCTCGGCCACGAACTCAAGGCATATTACCGATTGCCTGGACTATACAATAGCCCCAACCACATTCCATTACATCAAATATTCATATGAAATACTCAAAGCAGTTGCGGAGCAATAATTCAAATTTTATTATCATTTGAGCATGTTCTGAAAAGCAATGTAAACATGAATTCTCACATATTCAATTCATAAACAAACAGTCATCAGCATATGACATACATGGAAGAAATCATACACATTACTAAGGAGATTGAGAATCATGTCTCAATTCGCATACACATACACCTTACTAACTACAACTCATTCAGACATTTTTACCAACACTTAGCCTACACAATTCATCATACAAGTTATATATCAGGTAACATACATATTAGGGCAAACCTTTCGTCAAAGGGTTTTTGCCTAAACAATAATCATATATCCACGACAGTTAGTCGTGGCGAGCATGAATGTATTTTCTATACTCATTTGGTCATTATCACAAACACTTAGACTACACATACTAACATGCATAGCGTATGTTGACCAAGACATGCATTAGGGCAAACCCTTTCGCCAAGGAGTCATCACACATATAACTAGCATATACATACGACAGTTAAACATGGCAAACACAATTTTAAATTTTATACATATACAGTATTTTCTACGAATACATATAATACACAAAATTCCATATTCTTCGTATTTAACCGAAACGGAAAACAGATAGCATGTTCTACATGTGAAATAGCATTCACATCAGTAATCTACCATTAGCCGACATTGAAAGCTTTGAGAAATGATAACCTAAACATCTATAGTCAGCACCTTATGCCGTAGAATCGTAACGAACTCGACAGAGACTCTAAATCTTCGTCAACAATGAAATGTCAACCTATAGCATGCATGGAGTTAGCTATTTTACTACTTGGAACATTTGGAACCCTAGAACAAATTAGGGTTATGTCTTCTTACCTAAGAACGAAGTCAGAATTGCCCTAGTAGTGACACGGATGTGATGAATAAACACGTAGAATAGCAAAAGCGATTCTCAAGAATAACTCTCACACCTTCACTCACCTTCTCTCTCTCTCTCTCTCTCTCTCTCTCTCTCTCTCTCTCTCTCTCTCTCTCTTTCCTTCTCTTTCTTTCTTCTCTCTCCCTTAGGTTTAGGAAATTCGTATGGGATATGAGAGTGGGGGTTTAAGTGTAACACCCTGAAAATCAGGGGTCGAGCATAAACTCCACTCCCGAGTTTCAGAACATCACTTATGCAACATTTTTAATGATAGTTGAATGTCAGCTATAATAGTACATAAAACATGAAGTGGATTAAGCCAAAATAGCATATCATACTCCAGAGACGGTTAAATTATCAAGCGGACCAATGTGATAGATATATAAAATATATAAATGATTGTAAGTCTCCAGAGTGTGAAGATGTTACCAGGTTAACTAAATACATGATACTCCAAAATAGAAAGAAAAGAATATACATGGGTGTGGAAGTAAAAGGCAAAATACCAAGTGTATTGGCATCTAATCAGTAACCCTGTAAACCCATCGATCAGAACCTGCATATAGGAGGGATCCTCCTCCTCATCATCAAGTCCGGCTCTGCTTCGCAAGCATCGTCATCATCTGAAACTAAAATAGGGACTGGTTGGTGTGTGTAATACCGTCCCATAACGTGGGAGTGAGTAGCTAACTCGGTGGAATCATAGAGCAAAGATTAGCATGTTGTCAAATCAATCAAGCGATAATGATAAAGCAAGTAATTCAAACATTCTTAAATACTGTGATTAATGCAAGAATGAAATGACATGATGGATGCCCTCGCCAACATACTCCCTCATGCGACACCATCTTACGTCCGTGACATGCTTTCTTCCCTCAGTGCTCCACATCTTCCAAGCACATGCAGTGCGATATGAATATGATTACCGAGTTGTTATTAGTCCTTTTCATACAGCAGGATTGGGAAACTAGGGTACTTCCCTTATATCATTCCCAACAAGGATCCTATCTAGGGTCGTCACTCCTAGTAATCTCATATGATGATATATTTCGAGGTCATTGCAAGGGCTGCTAGGGCTGTTGCACGCACTCATTGCTCCGCTCCCCCATCACCTTACCAATACAGACCTAGTTGTACTCTTGTTGCTACAGAAGGGTCATCGCCTCACGTAGACTTAGAGTACGCTCGAGGTCACTACAAAGGACTGCCAGGGCTGTTGCTCGCACTCGTTACACCGCTCCCCCATCATCTTATCAGTGTAGGCCTACAGCGAGAATATAGTGTCTCATACCACCATAATCTGCTCACGAGTCTGGGTTGCTCAATGGTCACTACGGGGAGGTTTGTGGCCCCAGCGTAGGCCGACAGCTCGACCACAGTGTCTCATACCACCATGCCTCGCTCATGAGTCTTAGTGGATCAAGGTACCATGGTTATCAGGGTTATCACTGGTAAGTTCAGTACCCTAGGTTCAAGTAGTTAGGATGAATATAAGGTGAACATACAATGGTCAGTCGGATTACTTGATGAGTCTTACTAGCACGAGCGCACGTTGAATCGACCGACATGAAGTGCACAAGCACTTTGTGTGGCCTAACCACTGCCGACGACTCTAGTACGACTCGGGTTCGTCATACACATACTTCGTGGTGAATAGAATCCAACCATAAATTCTAAACTGTTACCGACTGCCTAGACTAGAGTATAGCCCCAAGCACATGTAATCTAAATCAATGATCATATGTGAGTGACAGAAATGAAATACAATTAATCCAAGCATGTTAACAACATGTTATAAAATACAACATAAGCAATTCAACCAAACACAAGCATCTCATATATATAAGGAAATCAATTCAATATAACAAATATGGAGGAAATCATGTACATCGTCATATTAGTTGAGAATCCAATCTCAACGCTAAACTACAGCAACATTTACTAGATACTTATACAAAACTTTATACAAACAGTTAATCTACACACATTAGCCTACATAGCGTATGTTGGCCGAAACATGTATTAGGGCGAATCTCTTCGCCGAACAGATCATACACACATAACTAGCATAGGTACATGATAAATACACATGGCAATCATATTAGCAAAATACGTACGTATACAGTATTTCCTACAAATACCTAAAATACCCTAAATCTCATATTCTTCATACATATTCGAAATGAAAAATAGACAGCTTGTTCTACATGTCAAACAGCATCCTTATCAGCAATCTACCATTAAAAGGCATTGAAAGCTTTGAAAACAGGTAATCTAAGCGTCTAAAATCTGCACCTTACGTCGTAGGAGCGTAATGAATCGAACAGGAACTCTATATCGTCGTCAACGACTGATTGGCAACCTAATACACAAGGTAAGTCAGCTACTTCGCTATTTGGATCTATAGAATCCCTAAAACAGGTTAAGGTTAGGGTTTACTTACCTAGAATGAAGTCAAAATCACAGGAAGAGTGATTAGATCGTGATGGTTAAGTACGTAGATCGGCAGGAAAGAATAGTAGGAAGATTCTCCCACTTCTCTCACACTTTCTCTCTCTTTTCTCTCTTCTCTTTCCCAGGGTTTTTGCAAATTCATATGGGAGGGATGTGAGAGAGTTTAAGGTCTTTAAATAGGTTAGAAACTCACCTATTTAGACTCTAACCTAAGGTATACTTGGGTTATAGCCAAATCAGGTCTTTTCTGATCCAAAAGAACGTTTCTGGAGGTCCCCTGACTGAATGCGGTCAGACTTAAGCTTATGGATGTTGGATCCTGATCACATTAAGTTTTCAATTCGATAGGGTTTCCAGATCGCATGTAGCGGACCAATTTCAGTTCAGCGGTCACTGAGACTCGATCAGGTATTCCAAGTACACTGACATGAGTGGGAAATGTTCCCTGATCCGAGGGTGTATTTGGGTCAGATTTCAACAGTCTGAATGCTTATAAAATGTCGTGCAAGCGACACGTGCCAGATTTATTTAAATTGAATTAATTTTCTAAATATTTTCCTTTTCTCACTCTCTTCACTCCGGACTCAGTAAAATGGTCTCAGGATATCGATTGGGCTTGATTTTCGAAATGATTGTCAAGTCCAACAAGGTGGTTGTAATTGTCTAGGATTATCACTATCAGACTTTCGACGCGCGGTCTAAATCCAATACAAAGTTTCAAAGGGTTCCTGAGAACAAACAGGTTTAGAGTTTGATCCTAAGTTTTAGGGTAACGTAGCGTCAATGATTCTATAGGTTTTGGGTCTTACAGATCATATTTAAAGTGATTGGTGCTAATTTTGTAGAAAATGTAATGTAGCGCTGGCTAATTCACGTTAAATTTCTAAAGAATTAAGGTTCTAAATGATTTATTTGGCTTTATAATTGGGTTATGAGAGGTTACTAAGGTGTTATGGTTGACCCATTGCCTAAAGACGTCTAATTCCAGGTAGGCAAAAATTTGAGGTGTTACATTAAGCCTCTTATATAGGCTCTAAATTGATGAAAATGGCCAAGGGCCATGGTATACTTCGGTTATAACCAAATCAGGCTTGTTTCGATCCAACGGAGCACTTCTGGAGGTCCTGTTACTAAATGCGGTTGGACTTAAGCTCTCTAATATCGGATCTAGGTCAAGCTAAGTTTTCAGTCCGTTCGGGTTTCCAGATCGACCGTGGAGGACCAGCTTTAATTGAACGGTTACCGAATTTCGATCAAGGCTACAAGTGCTTTGACATGTATGGGCCACCTTTCCTGATCCGAGGGTGAATTTGGGTTAAAATCTAATGGTCAAAATGCTTAGAAATATCGCGCGAGCGACACGTTTCAGATTAGTTAAAATTATATTTAATTTCTTAAAAATCTTCATTTTCTAACTCTTTTCACTCCGGACTCAAGGAAATGGTCTCAGGACATCATTTGGCCTTGATTTTCGAGGAGATAATCAAGTCCAACTAGGCAGTCATACTAGTTTAAGTTCATCGCTATCAAACTTTTGACGTGCGGTCTAGATCTAATACGAAGTTATAAAGTATTGTCGAGAGCAACCTTGCTTTCCTCGCTTGTTAGGATTGGGGACTTATCCCTGACTTCCGACACTAGAATTGGCCATATGGGCAAAGAAGCCCCTTGAATCAATGGACTCTACTTAGAGTTTGATCCTAGATTTTAGGGTAACATAGCGTTAACAATTCTATAGGTTTTGGGTCTTACAGAATATACTTAAAGTGGTTGGTGCTAATTTTACAGGAAATCTAGTGTAGCGCTAGTTAATGCACGTTAAATTTCTAAAGGATTTAGTCCTAAATGATTTCTTTGGCTTTGGAATTGAGTTATGAGAGGTTACCAAGGTGTTATGGTTGACCCATTGCCTAAGGACGTCTAACTCCAGGTTGGCAAAAATTTGGGGTGTTACAAATCCCTTGGGATTTGACCTCGGCCTTACTGAGTTTATTACTACATCACAAACCTACACTTGGGGAGTGAACACGTAGCCCACTAGAGCCACACCGATCATGGACCCACCATAATGGATGTATTTTATCGACGTTGTCCATTTGTTTTATCCAGGTCATCCAGTGGGCCTGGATGATGAGAAAACACAAATAGCAGACCCACCAGGTCGACCATGTACATGTGTGACCCACCAAGGTGCCTGTGTTGTATCCTCACTATCCAAGGTCTAGGGGCGATGGACGTGACTTCACAGTGAAATGTGAATTGACGTGATGTGTGTGGGTAATAGTGAGGTGTGAAATGACGTGGTGTGTGGCTAACAATGATGTGTGGACTGCTCATGCAGGCCCCACCATGATGTTTGGATTATAATCCACTTCGTCCATCCTATTTCTTATCTCATTTTAGGCATTAAGTTAAAAATGAGGCCAATCCGATAATCAAGCAGGCCATACCATAGAAAACTATGATTTCTACAATTTAAATCCTTTAGGGCCCACTCTGATGTTTCTATGCACCAAAACATAGTACATATTAGGCTCGTTTGTTCTATCCCGAGCCGTAAAATCCAATGGTTGGGGTGGATCTTTCTGATGCACGCCCCACCTATGAAAAAATCTTAGAAAATAAATAAATAAATAAATAAATAAATAAATATATATATATATATATATATATATATATATATATATATAACACAACAGCAGGCACTACTATTGTTAACCATCAGGACACAGCAGCGCCCTACGTTGGGCGTGAAAGGGGCAGGGACGTGGCCTTAGCCGTGTGCGCCACGTGATGTATGTTAAACATCACACAATGCATTTGGTGGGTCCCTTTTTAAATAGTGGGCCCCCCTTTATTTGGCCGTACACACATCTCAGGTGGCCCACGTCATAGGGAACAGTGGGAATGAACGGCTGTCATTAAAAACCTTTTGGGTAATAGAAGTTTTGGATCATTATGAAATTTGTTTCTCCTCTGCATACGAGTTCGTGTGCCCTTATTAATAGATTGGGTGGAAAATAAACATGATGGTGGTCCCTACGTGGGACCCATTGATGTATGTACTGTAGACATCCACACCATCTGTCCATTCTGTTGGAATGGTGGGCCACACGTGTGGACCCACCTTATGAGGCAGATTGGCTGAAGTGCCACACACCAGCTATATAGCTGGTGTACATGGCGTTACCAAGTTCTTTGGGTCCCACCTGTTTCATCTATGCCGTCCATCTATGGGACCCACCATAATGCATGTGTTGCATCCAAACCATCCAACCATTTTGAAAGATAATTTTTAGGTTTGAGACTAAAAGAATAAAAATAAGACAAATCTAGGTTCAGGTGGACCACATTATAGAAAGCAGTGAATTTGAACGTCCACCATTAAACCTTTGGGCTACCAAGTTTAGACCTATAGATATTTGTGTTTCCTCTGAATCCAGGTCTTTGTGACCTTATGAATAGGCTAGATGGGGAAATAAACCCTATGATGGGGCCCACTGGAATTTAACAGCGGAAAATCATTATCTCCACTGCTAGTTATTGCATGGTCCAGTTGATCTTTTGATATGATTCATTATATATATATATATATATATATATATATATATATATATATATATATATATATATATATATATATATATATATATATATATATATATATATATATATATATATATTGATTTTTAAAAATAGATGAGTTGTGTTCGGCCCATTTGAACTCGGGCCATTCAACTCGGCCCATTCGACTTGGCCCAGTTGATTCGACCCATTTGACTAGACCCAATGTTGAGGCCCACATGGATATATATGAGGCCCATGTGATGTGGCCCATTTGATGTATTTGGAGCCCTTAGGTCGAGGCCCAACGGGATGTACATAAGGCCCGTTACAATGTGAGATTCCACCATGATGTATGTAATGATGTTTGGCGGTCATGCCTTGGGAGCAATGATGGTTTGACATCCACATTATAAGAGCAATGATGATTAAATGTCCGCATTGTAACTCTCCCTAGGGCCCATGGATAGACCCATACTTGTAGTGTGTACGTCGTCTAGGCCCATCCTCGTTACGAACAGAACCCATCACCATATAATATGTTTAGTATAAATCTATGATTCATGCTCATACGCATCATATGTATGCTTGATATGAGGAGTGACTGATCATAACATATTCCTTCGAGCAGATTGTTTATGGGCTCCCTGATAGGCGAAGTTGCCCTACATGAGCGCGTGGTATGCACGGGATTGTTACATGTCTTGTAGGGTGATTAATGCACTTGCATTTATGTGATAGTGATTATTGTATGCCCTAGCGACATCAGGGCCATAGCCTCCACAGACACTTCGTGGGTGGCTGGATTCGATACCGAAAATACCGTTTCTAGCATCAGGGCACCATAGATGTCCCTAGATAAAAATCTCTAAACCCGATGGTACCAAAAGGATGACTCCAACATTAAGACCGAGTAGATACATGAGTGCCGAGGGATGTATACCAATAGGTCGCGTCTCCCATTGTATCGTGGTCAGTTGAAAAGGGGTGCGACCTTACCTGCCTGAGTGAGGGGGCAATTTCTAGGTTGAGTTTAACCATCTTAAGGAATGGGTCCACTATCGACGAGCCGGCCTGATATTGGTAGAAAAATAGTGAGATCTCTTCCACTCTCCTAGTTGTACGTTCAGATAGGGGGCAAGCTAGCGTAGAGTGTACTAGACCCCGGTGATTATCTAGAATGAGAACTATACTGATATTTGATGAGTTGTATGAGGATTGGCATGCTTGAGTTGTATCTCACATCGCATGGTCTTGATATGGCCAATAGCAGTCATATCTTGCACCGCATAGCTTTGGTACAACTGATTGTATCCATATACTGATCAGCATGATTCCGCATTACTCAGGCATTGCATTCTGAGCACGTTCATATTACGCATACACTTACACCGCCCTCTAAGCTTTATATAAGCTTATGCACGATTGATACGTGCAGGTGACACCCAGACGTAGCCGTAGCCTCATCACAGTTGGAGTTTACAATCAAGCTTTTGGAGTTTCTGTTATTATCATTATCTTGTATTTTCCTTCATACGCATTTTACTCAAAGTTTTTTATCATAGTGGATTTTGTGATGGTGTTCTTGTAGTTATTGTTCATGGGTTATACTTATACTGAATCAAAATCATGTTTGAAATCCTCCTTATAGGATCCCAGGATCAAAACCTCGTATATGAGTGTCGAGAGTCGAGAATGGGGTACTATGGAGACTGTCGATGCCGGATTCGATGATCGAGAATTTTATGAGCCCGATTTCTGAGTTTGAAGTGTAACAAAAGTTGGTATCAGAGCATAACTTGGGAATAACTTAGAACAACATCACATATCTAGTATGAGTTTAGGTCAATTAGATTCTGAGTGCGTAACTTCTGATTTAGTCCCCTAATGTACCTTCGAGAGTTTTCAAGGATTGATAGGTGCCTTTGTTCTTTTCTATAGGACATGCCGCCCAGGAAAGTGACTCTATCGACTCCTACTCCACCACCTGAGGCTCCAACTTTACCACCTACAACTCTCGTTCCACCTCCAGAGATCCCTGCTTCCCAACCTGAGGATGTTATTCCTCCAAATGAGACCGGTGCGGATCCAACCATGCCTGTGAGTGCCTCCCAGCTACAGCAGATGTTGCAGGTTGTGACAGCTGCACTTCAGGGACAGGTCAGGCACCCAGTTATTTCGCCAGCACAAGTAGAGCAGGAGTGCACGAGCGCCCTACTTCGAGAGTTCCGACAGCTCAATCCTCAACGTTTCTAGGGTGAGCCAAACCTAACTACAGCTGAGAGGTGGCACTCTGATGTGGAGAAGATTCTTGACACTATGGTGTGTACAACCCAGCAACGGGTCCGATTGGTAGTATTTCTTCTACAGGGTGAGGCCAAGCACTGGTGGACCTCTGTTACTCATGTTATAGGGCTAGATTTTGTATTGACATAGGAGGATTTTATGGACCAATTCAACCAGCAATACTTCTCGGACCACCTTTATCGGTAGCGAGCATTAGAGTTTGAGACCTTGATGTAGGGAGACATATCTGTAGCACAGCACGCGGCTTGTTTCATGGTGCTATCGAGGTTTGTGCCATATTTGGTTGATGATGAGGGGTGGAAGGCCTACATTTCGAGAACGGCTTACGTTATGGTCTTCGAGGTAGTGTTATTGGGCATGAGCTCCCGACCTTTCAGGCGGTAGTACAGAGGTTTAACACCTCGGAAAAATCCATACAGAGACTCGAGTACCAACTCGATCAGAAATCACTTAGGATTAATTCCTTTAGAAAATAAGCGTAATTTAACTAGCGCTACGTTTTAGTAGTTGTGAAATTGTCCCTGATCGCTTTAAATACGTTCTGCAAGACCCAAAACTTGTAGAATCGATGACGCTATAATACCCTGAAACCTTGGATCAAACTCTAAACCCGTTTTCTCTCAGGAACCCTCTGAAACTCCGTATTGGATTTAGACCACGCGTTGAAAGTCCGATATCTACAATCTTAGACCGTTATGACCGCTTAACTGGACTTGACAATTGTTTTGAAAATCAAGCCCAACCGATGTTCTGAGGCTATTTCATTGAGCCTGGACTGAAGAGAGTGAGAATAGGGTAAAGGTTTAGGAAATTAATTCTAAATCTGACACGTGTCGTTGGGCGTTATTATTAAGTGTTCTGACCGTCAGAATTCAGCCAAAATTCACCCTCGGATCAGGAAAATTTTCTCTTTCATATCATGAGACCTGTAGACCTGATTTAGGTACGATGACCGCTGAACTGAAATTGGACTGCCACGTGCGATCTAGGAACTCTACCGGTCTGAAAAATTTGTGTAAGCAAGATCCAGTATGCATGAGCTTAAGTCCGACCGCGTTCGGCCACAGGACCTCCGAAATACCCTTTTGGATCGGAAAAGTCCCGATTTGGTTATAACTCAAGTATACCTTGTTCCTAAGTCTAATTAGGTTAGATTTTAGCCTATATAAGGGCCATAAACCCTCTCATATCTCTCCCATCCGAATTTCCTTGAAACCCTAGAAAGAGAGAGAGAGAGAAAGTGAGAGATTGTGAGAGAGTTGTGGGAGACATTTCCCGCCACTTGCACCAGCTATTGCATGTACCGAAGCATCGCATTCAAATCACTTTTTCGGTGATTTCCAACGCACTTCTAGGTAAGTAAACCCTAACCACTCACTGTTTTAGGGATTCCTTTGATACAATAGCAAAGTAGCTTATGTATCTTGTGCATTATGTCGCATTTACGCCGTTGACGAAGCGTATACGTTCTATTCGAATTGATACACATCTAAGGCGAAAGGTGAGGATTTTAGATGCTTTGATTGACTGATTTTAAAGCATTCAATGTCGTTTAATAGTAGATTATCGAAGAGAACGCCGTTTGACATGTAGAACATGCTATCCGTTTTCCATTTCGACTGCGTATGGAAAATATGAGATTTAGAGTATTTTAGTCATGTGTAGAAAATACCGTTTACGTCCATATTTTTCTGAAATGTTTGCCATGGTTATTTATCATGTTAGGATATTAGGAATGCGTGTATGATCTGTTTGGCGAAGAGATTCACCCTAATACGCACTTTGAGTCGACATACGCTATGTAGACTAAAGTGTGTAGACTAAGTGTTTGTATAAATGATTGTATTAGTATGTATTGAGTAATGGTGTTGTGAATTAGTTTTGAGATTGAATTCTCAATTAATATGCAGATGTATATGAATTCCATCATGTTGGCTATATATATTAATTTCATTATATATATGAAATGCGTGTGTTGAATGATTTGCTTAAGTTGTATGTTATAACATGTGTCAACATGCTTGTATTATTGTATTTCATTTCTATTACTCTCATATGACACTGATGTTGATTTACAAATGCTTGGGGCTATGTTCCAGTCCAGGCAGTCTGTAATGGATCAAATTCATGGTTGGCTTCTATTTACCACGAAGGACGCGTCGATGAACGCGAGTCTTGTTTTGGGTTGGTGACTGTGGTTAGGCCACGCGAAGTGTTTTATACACTTCATGTCGTTCAGCTTGAGATGCGCTCGTACTAGTCGAGCCCGTCAAGTAACCCGACTGGTCATTGTATGTTCACCATGTATGAGTCATAACTGTTTGAACCTAGGGTACTAAACTTACCATTGGAAACCCTGATAACCATGGTACCTTGATCCATAAACACTCATAAGCCAGGCATGGTGGTATGGGACACCGTGGTCGAGATGTCGGCCTATGCTGGGGCCACAAACCTCCCCGTAGTGACAGTGAGCACATTTGACTCGTGAGCCGATTGTGGTGGTATGGGACACTACATTCGAGCTGTCGACCTACACTGATTGGTGACGAGTTCTTTTTAGTGACCTCGAGCGTATTCTGAGTCTACGGGAGGCGACGACCCTTCCGTAATAACAAGAGTACAGTAGGCCTGTATTGATAAGGTGATGGGAGAGCGGTGCAACGAGTACGAGCAACAGCCTTGGCAGCCCTTGCAGTGACCTATAAATATAACATCGTATGAGATTACTAGGAGTGACGACCCTAGACAGGATCTATGTTGAGATTGATATAAGGAAGGTACCTTAGTTTCCCAATACTGTAGTATGAACGGACTAATAACAACTTGGTAATCATTATCCATATCGCATTGTATGTGCCTGGAAGATGTGGAGCACTGAGAAATGCAAGCGTGCCGCGGACGTAGATGGTGCCGCATGAGGGAGCATGTCGGTGAGGGCATCCATCATGTCATTTCATGCATACATTAACAATAGTATCTAGAAATGTTTGATTGATTGCTTTACTATTATCGCGTGATTGATTTGATAACATGCTAATCTTTGCTCTATTATTCCACTAAGTTGATCACTCACTCCCATGTTACGGGATGGTGTTTGCAACACCCACCAGACCCTGTCTTAGTGCAGGTGGCGATGCATTTCAGGAGCAGAGCCGGACTACGACGAGGACCAGGACGAGTTCTCGTATATGCAGTTCGCTGACGGCTTTGCGTAGGTGACCTGGATTGGTGGGACATGCTAGTTGGACTATCACCTGATATTTATTTTTACTTTATGGCATGTATATGAGACTCAGAGATGTATTCATACTTTGGAGGCAGTTTGAGATTATTTTATTTTCATACAGTGATATATATATGATAGTCTTCCAGTTGCGTTTTATCACTGGATCTGGAGTATGAATTGTAGTTTTGGTATAATCTTACTCATGTGAATGCTCTAACTCAGACAACATTGAATCATATTCATTTGGTTGCATAAGTGATGGTCTAGAACTTGGGAGTCGGGTTTCTACACGACCCCTAATTTTCAGGGTGTTACAGGAGGGCTAAGATTTATGAGACTGAGTGGGTCGGTGGGCAGAGTGATCGAGACCATAGGAGAGGCTGGAAGAGGTAGTCCCCCCCAGAGTTCCCAGTAGCATCGACGACCGCGGAGATATAGGAACTACCCATCCGCGAGAGCAACAACAGCACCATCGGCACCTCCAGCCACACCACCTTAGAGGCAGCTTTTTGATACTTGTTATGGATGTGGTAGGATAGGACACCCTAGGTGGGAGTGTCCCTGACCTCAGCAGAAGCAGCCAAGAGCACCACAATAGCCTCCATAATAGTAATTGAGAGCACCACAACAGCCTTCACAGC
The DNA here is from genome assembly GCA_037074715.1 of Magnolia kwangsiensis. Classification (NCBI taxonomy): domain Eukaryota; kingdom Viridiplantae; phylum Streptophyta; class Magnoliopsida; order Magnoliales; family Magnoliaceae; genus Magnolia; species Magnolia kwangsiensis. The sequence goes on along the minus strand of CM073575.1, from coordinate 72,208,258 downwards.
ATCAGTGACAGCAATCCCACCACCGAGGCCCCCTCAGCAGCAGCATCAGCACCAGCCTCCGAGATCTCAGTAGCAAAGCAAACAGTTTTGAGCACCTCAGTGACATCAGCAATGGGAGCATCCTCTGAGGGGACAAGCACCTCCCCGGCCAGCTCAGGCTAGGTTCTACGCTGCTCAGCAGGATCCGCCGTCATCTAGAGGAGTCGAGGAGGGTATTCTTCTCGTCTTTACATGCATCACCGAATATTATTTGATTCCGGTGCTTCGCACTCATTCATGTCTGAGGATTTTTACCGATTGACTGGATTGCAGACAAAATATGCTAGTGAGGGATTGACCGTATCGACGCCCTTGGGGAAGACCACAGTATTAGGCTATTTTTATTCATCTTGCCCTGTTCTGGTCGGTGATATCTTCTTACCCGCTGATTTATTTATGCTACCGATGTCATATTTCAACGTTATCCTGGGCATGGATTGGCTTGCCAAGTACCACGTCGTGCTGGACTATTCTGTGAGGACCATCACATTCTGTATACATGGATTATCGTAGTTCCAGTTCATTGTCAAGCCCAGAGGAGAGTCATTGTCTTGTCTCATGTCCTGCGCAGTCGAGGAGCCCATTGCTTTGTGTATCTACCAGTTGTTAGTAGTCTGTGATTTTATTAATGTATTTCAGGAGATTTTGGGATTGCTTCTGCATCGCCATATTGAGTTCCAAATTAAACTCGTGCCTAGTACAACACCTATTTCAAAGGCCCCATATCATATGGCACTGATGGAGCTGAGGCAGCTGAAGCTTCAGTTGGATGAGTTGTGTGAGTTAGGATTCATTCGTCAGAGCAGTTCGCCTTGGGGAGCATCGATACTCTTCGTCAAGAAGAAGGATGGCTCGTTGAGGCTCTGCGTAAATTATCGCGAGCTCAACCAGGTCACGATCAAGAACAAGTACCCACTCTCGAGGATAGATGATTTGTTTAATCAGCTGCAGGGTGCACATTTCTTTTCAAAGATTGACCTGCATTCTGATTATCATCAGATTCGGGTCTGAGAGGAGGACATCCTAAAGACGGCTTTCAGGATGCGTTATGGTCATTTTGAGTTTCAGGTCATGTCCTTCGGACTGACTAATGCACCCACAGTCTTCATGTAGTTGATGAATGAGGTCTTCCGTCTGTATCTTAATCAATTTATTGTGGTATTCATCGACGACATTCTAATCTATTCGAGGACCCATGAGGAGCATGAGCAGCATTTGGAGATTGCATTGTAAACCCTCCGTGCCCACCAGCTATATGCGAAACTGGAGAGGAGTGAGTTCTAGTAGGAAGAGGTGAAGTTCCTTGATTACATGGTGATGAGAGAGGGTGTCGCAGTGGATCCCTCGAAGGTTGAGGTAGTGCATCAGTACGGTCAGCCCACAACTGCTTCTGAGATCTGTAATTTCCTTGGTTTAGTGGGATACTATCAGCGTTTCATTGAGGGCTTCTCCTGTATTACAGCCCCGTTGACAAGGTTCACTCGGAAGGGTGCAGAGTTTATTTGGAGTGAAGCCTGTGAGCGAGTATTTATAGAGCTGAAGGACCGCCTCATGTCTGCACCTGTCCTCACTATTTCCTTTGGGAGTGATGAATTTGTTGTATTTACTGATGCTTCGCGTATTGGCTTGGGTGTTGTCCTGATGCAGCATGAGAGACCAGTGGCTTATGTATCTCGTCAGCTCAAGGTTCATGAGCTGAACTACCCCACGCATGATTTGGAGATGACTATAGTCATCGTCACACTGAAGGTGTGGAGGTAATATCTCTATGGGGTCAGGTTTGAGCTCTTATCCGACCAAAAGAGCTTGAAGTACTTATCTCTTAGTATGAGCTGAATATGAGGCAAAGGTGTTGAAGGAGCTCCTGAAGGACTATGATTTTGATCTCCAGTACCACACATGTAAGGTGAACGTAGTGGTGGATGCCCTCAACCGTCAGCCACGAGGCCTAGTGGCACACATGATGATTCAGGAGTAGAGGATGCTCGAGGATATAGAAGAGTATGACTTCGATTTTGATTTACAGTCTTCTATGGTTCAACTATCGAGCTTGTCGATTCAACCCTTTCTTGTCACAAGGGTGATCAAAGCTCCACAGGCAGACAAGTCATTACAGGATTACCGAGCAGAGGTAGCATCTGAGAGTTAGACTGATCGGAAGATTGGTTCTGATGGTGGACTTCGCTTCAGAGGCCAAATGTATCTCTCGAATATTCCTGAGTTACACAGAGATCTTATGACAGAGGCACATCTATCGCAGTTTTCTATCCACCCTGGCTTGACGAAGATGTATCACGATATGAGGAGACAGTATTTTCAGGCGAGGATGAAGCGTCAAATAGCCCATTTTGTGGCCGAGTGTGACACATGCCAGTGTATCAAGGCTGATCATCAGAGACCCCCTGGTCCATTGTAGCTGTTGAGCATCCTGATGTGGAAGTAGGAGCACATGTCAACAGATTTTATCATGGGCTTGCCGGGGACTCAACGCAGTCATGACGTCATCTTGGTTGTTGTTGATCATCTAAAGAAGTAGGCACATTTTCTTACGATTCGTGCGACTTGGCCTTTAGATCGACTTGTGAGATTATTCATTGAGGAGATTGTGAGATTGCATGGCATTCCAGTCTCGATCATTTCTGACCAAGACCCGAGATTTATGTCTTAGTTTTGGAGGAGCTTTTAGAGAGTGATGGGGTCTGTTTTACAGCTCAGTACCGCGTACCATCCGCAGACCTATGGCAAGACCGAGAGGGTCAATCAGATCCTTGAGGACATGCTTCAGGCTTACGTGATTAATTTCGAGGGCAGTTGGGATGAGCATCTACGATTGGCTGAGTTCACATACAATAACAGCTATCAGGCGACCATTGGTATGGCTCCTTTTGAGGCTTTATATGGTAGACTGTGCAGATCTCCAAGTTATTAGATCGAGGTCGGAGAGCAGCGTCTCCTAGGTCCTGAGCTTATGTAATAGACGTCAAAGGCTATTGATATAATCATAGGATGTACATAGCTCAGAGCCAGCAGAAGAGTTTTGCTGATCACTGGTGTTATCCCTTGGAGTTTGCTACAGGGGACCACGTGTATCTCAAGGTCTCCACCATGAAGGGTGTAGTTTGATTTGGAGCCAAGGACAAGCTTGCCCCAAGATTCATTGGACCTTTCAAGATCACTAAGTGCATTGGCGTCGTGGCCTATCAGCTTGCCTTACCATCTCGGTTTTCAGGCATCCACAATGTTTTCTATGTCTCTATGTTGAGGAAGTGTGGGTCAGACGTAGTTCCTGTTATTGATTGGCAACCCTCGGAGGTTCGTGAGGACACTTCCTATATTGAGCAGTGGGTTCACATCCTTGATCGGAAGGAGCAGGTCCTTCGGACTTAGGTCATTCCATTGGTGAAGGTTCAGTGGGGTAACCATTCTGTTGATGAGGCATCTTGGCAGCACGAGGCTGAAATTCGAAAGCGCTATCCCAATCTCTTTAACGATTGATTATATGTTGTATCATATATGTTGTCTCTGATTTTATATGATGATGTTATGTTTCCTCTTTCCTTATAAGTTATGTCTAGTTGTGTTGATTGTGTAAATTTTGAAGATAAAATTTTTATTAGAGGGGAGAGTTGTAAGGCTCATATCCTAGAACGTATCATTCCGTAGGCTTCAGGGGTCCTTCCGGTCGAATTTCGGCAACCCTCGACCCGTATCAGACATTTGCGTGTGATCCTAGGCTGAGTTCTGCATACCTGAGTTAACTCAACCCAAAACTTAAATCTTTGCGACCACACCATCACCGCAGTTCCAACGCCATGACTCACGCACCGTTCCAATACCTAGGTCAGAAGATGTGAGATTGTGTTCATTCTGAAGAAATGCCACACATGCAAATTCTGAGAGAATCTCTATACATGTCTCATCAATCAATCAATCAATCATTATCAAGTACAAGTCAAGTACACTTCATACCCCAAGTACAACAACCCGTCCCTTCCCATTCCTAAAGTTAACTCTCTCTTTCTCTTCACCCATCCCTTTCTTACAACCTCATCACTCCACCCATCACCCATCACACCTCATGCCATCCCTTTTCACTCATCACTTCTCTCTCTCTCTCTCTCTCTCTCTCTCTCTCTCTCTCATTTCCTCTCTTCACTCCCAAGCAACAAAGCATCCCACGTCCAAGCCTCTCTAAGCTCCCCCAAAAACAACAAGTGTGGCCCACCCTCTCATCTCTTATCCCCATCATCCACCGTAAAAAGTTGAGTATAGGAGCTAAGGAGGCTAAGGGAGCAAGAAGAAGGCCAATAGGTGGGTGATTTAACCGTCAATTTTATTATTTATGGGCCCACATATGGTGGGACCCATAGTCTCTCTCTCCGAAAAATGAGGCCAATCCGATAATCAAGCGGGCCATGCCATAGAAAATTGTGATTTCTACCGTTTAAATCCTTGAGGGCCCACTTTGATGTTTCTATGTACCAAAATATACTACATATTGGGCTCGCTTGGTCTATCCTAAGCTGTAAAATCCAATGGCTGGGGTGAATCTTTCTTACGCAGGCCCCACCTATGAAAAACCCTTAGAAAATAATAAAAAATATAAATAAAAACACAGAAGCAGGCACTGTTACTGCTGACCGTCAGGATGCAGCAGCGTCCTGTGCTGGTCATGAAAGGGGTGGGGACGTGGTCCCAACCATGGGCCCTACGTGATGTATGTTGAACATCACACCGTACATTTGGTGGTCCCTTTTTAAACAATGGGCCCCTTTTATTTGGCCATACACATAGCTCAGGTGGCCCATGTCACAAGGAACAATGGGATTGAACGGCTGCCATTGAAACCCTTTTATGTAACAGAAGTTTTGGATCATTATGAAATTTTTTTTTTCTCTTCATATGGGTCTGTGTGTCATATCAATAGACTAGGTGGAAAATAAACATTATGGTGGTCCCCACATGGGACCCACTAATGTATATACTGTAGACATCCACACCATCTGTCCATTTTATTGGAATGGTGGGCCACACGTGTGGACCCACCTTATGAGGCAGATTGGCTGGAGTGCCACACACCACCTATGTCGCTGGTGTACATGGCATCACCAAGTTCTTTGGGTCCCACTTGTTTCATCCATGCCGTCCAACTATGGGACCCACCATAATGTATGTGTTACATCCAAACCGTCCAACCATTTTGAAAGATAATTTTTAGGTTTTAGACTAAAAGAATAAAAATAAGACAGATCTAGGTTCTAGAGGACCACATTATAGAAAGTAGTGGATTTAAACGTCCACCATTAAACCTTTGGGCTACCAAGTTTGGACCTATATGATATTTTTGTTTCCTCTGAATCCATGTCTTTGTGACCTGATGAATAGGCTGGATGGGAAAATAAACCTTGTGATGGGGCCCACTGGAATTTAACTGTGAAAAATCATTATCTCCACTGCTAATTATTGTATGGTCCAATTGATCTTTTAATACGATTCATTTTATATATATTGATTTCTAAAAATAGATGAGTTGTGTTCGGCCCATTTGAAATCGGCCCATTCGACTTGGGCCAGTTGTTTGGCCCATTGTTTTGACCCATTTGACAAGGCCCGATGTTGAGGCCCACATGGATATATATGAGGCCCATGTGATGCAACCCATTTGATGTATTTGGAGCCCTTGGGTCGAGGCCCAATGTGATGTACATAAGGCCCATTGCAATGTGTGATTCCACCATGGTGTATGTAATGATGTTTGGCGGTCATGCCTTGGGAGCAATGATAGTTTGACGCCCACATTGTAAGAGCAATGATGGTTAAATGTCCACATTGTAACTCTCCCTAGGGCCCATGAATAGACACATACTTGTAACGTGTAGGTCATCTAGGCCCATCCTCGTTATGAACTGAGCTCATCACCATATAATATGTTTAGTATAGATCCATGATTCATACTCATACGCATCATATGTATGCTTAATACGAGGAGTGACTGATCATAGCATATGCCTTTAAGCAGATTGTTTATGGGCTCCCTGATAGGCAGAGTTGTCCTACATGAGCACGCAGTACGCATAAAATTGTTGCATGTCTAGTAGGGTGATTCATGCATTCGTATTTATGTGATTGTGATTATTGTATGCTCTAGCGACATCAGGGCCATAGCCTCCATAGATACTTCGTGGGTGGCTGGATTGGATACCGAAAATACTGTTTATATCATCGGGGCATCATAGATGTCCTTAGGTGAAAATCTCTAAATTCAATGGTACCAAAGGATGACTTGTAAGTGCTATGATTTCATATCCCTTTAGTTGTCAAATTTTATGGTGCCAAAACCTATATCTATGTCTTGTATATCTTGTGTTTCATGTTTGAGACTATTCATTGCTTCAAGACATCGCATTTTAAGACAAGAACTTAAATGAAGAAAGTTTCAAGTCATGAATGAAGAATTCAAGAATAGGAGTCTTCAAGTATGCATGTTCAAGATACAATCAAGTTCAAGTATAGTAGAAGACTTTGTCAAGTCAAGATCAAGTTCGAGAAGGCCTACTATAAGATTTAGATATTCTCAAGTTTCTCTTAAGGGTCATCTGAGTGTACAGACTTTCAATGTCCATCTCACTTTTAAGGTTTGTTTGACCTTAGATTGACCTTAGGATGGGCTTCACTATAGGTCATTCTGGATACATAATTCATATATTTTAATATGCTTGTTTGGGCTGTTTTAAGACCAGTCCTAGGGACTTCAAGACCAATCCTAGCTTTGCTACGACCAGTCTTAAATTTTTCAGGACCGGTCCTAAGTTGTTAAAGATTTTCATATTTTTCTGGTTGTCCTACGACCAATCCTGTCTGTTGTACGACTCGTCCTTCGACCAGTCCTAGCCCTATGACTCAAACTCCAGCAACTAAATTAGGGGTCCTACGACTGGTCATAGGTGACACACGACCAGTCGTAGGTGGCCCACGACCAGTCGTAGACTGCCTACGACCAGTCATGGAACAGCAAATCCTTATCCCGCGGAATCTTTGAAAATCTTTGATGCTATGACCAGTCCTATAATCCTAAGACCAGTCGTAGATGGGATTTTTAGGCTATAAATAGAGCACGAACTTCAGAGTTTTAGTAATTCAAATCAATTCTATTCAAGCATTCTTTAGGCTATACTCTAAGATAAGTTTGTGTTGTCTTTAAGCTACTTTGCGCTCATTTAATATTCTTTTTGTTAACTTGTTTATTATTTGATTTTGATCTACATTCCAATCTTATTTGAAAAGGAGGATTTCTGATATTCCTTCTTCTTAGATTCAAAATCAAATAGAACTAGCCCTTTTGATTTAAAATCAATTAGACATAGAACCATTCTTAAAGTGAGTATTGGACTTTGAACGTTGAATCGAACTTCTAATCCGATTGGTTCTACCGGGCTACTTCAAAAGAAGATTCAGGTATTTTACATTTGTGTAATTTACTTTCTTTGGTTTTGTTTGAGATTTTCCAGAAAAATCTCATTATATTGGTTATCTGAGGAGAGCCAGAAAACTCAGATTGTATGGGTTTTTGGATTGTGTAAGCCCGAGATCAAAGACACAATTGTGAAGGTTTTAGGTGAACCTATGAAACTTATTTTGATAGTGAATGCTAATATCCCCTGTGTGAGGATATTAGGAGTGGAGTAGCATTCTGTGTGGCTGTTGGATAACAGTTGGTGTACACACAGGCGAACCACTATATATCGTTGTGTTGTGGATGTGCTTTATTCTTTCATATCTTTATTCATTCAGTTTTGTGGTTTGTATTCGTGGATGAATGTTGTAATCTTTTTATTCCAAGCAAGTGTGAGGAATGTTGTAATAACTTAGGATTTATTTCTGCAAGTTATTTTAATTGCTTTGCATTTTCATTCCTCATTGGTTTGTGATACAAGGACGTTCTAGAAATAAGGTTGTCCTACCTTAAACCTTTGGTTTTTGGTGTAAGGTTGTCCTTAGAACTGATATAGTATCATTCTCTTTATTTTAGGCTATTAAGATTAATTTCAATTCAGCATTGTGCTTTATTTCTTTTATTGTTCCGCTGTTTTTGTTTTATTTGGCATTATCCTATTCACCCCCCTCTAGGGCATATAGCTAGGCCCCTTTCAAGTGGTATCAGAGCGTAATAGCTCATGCTTATTGTTTATTTATTGGATTTATTTCCTGAGCTAACGATCTAAGCTATATTAAGATGTCAAATTTTGATAGCCTATCAGTCACTAGGCCACCACCTTTTAATGGCACAAACTATGCCTATTGGAAAGCCAGGATGAGGATCTTCCTCAAATCTTTGGATGAAAGTATGTGGCTGGCCACAGTGAATGAATGGAACCCTCCTATCACAGAAGTAACTAATGACGATGGTTCAAAATCAATGAAAGTAACGGCTTATTCTCTTTGGACCACACTTCAGAAAAGTGATAGTGCCAATGCAAAAGCACTAAATGTAATTACTTGTGCATTATCACCAGATGAATTCAAAAGATTCATCTCTTGTGAAAATGCAAAACAAGCATGAGATGTATTAGAAATGACATACGAGGGTACATCAATTGTCAAGAAATCTAAAGTCCAACTCCTCACAACTAAATTTGAAGAAATTCATATGGAGGAGAATGAGATGTTTATGGACTTCTACACTAGATTGAATGACATTGTGAACTCTATTTGGGGTCTTGGTGATAGAATCCCTAAAAGTAAAGTGTGCGCAAAGATACTACGCTCACTTCCTGAACGGTTCAATTCTAAAGTAACCCCGATTCAGGAACTTCGTGATACGGATACCTTGAGGGTTGAGGAATTAGTTGGTTCACTTCAAACCTATGAGTTATCCTTTAAAGCTCCTAAAGGAAAATCAATTGCTCTCAAATCATCTAAAAATGTTTCATAAGAGAGTACTTCGGATTCAGAAAATTCCGAAGATGATATGGCGCTTTTAATAAAAAAGTTTTACAAAATTTTTAAAAGTAAGAAAAAAATTGATTTTTAAAGGATAAATGATAAGAGACGATCTAAACTTAAAGCTTGAAAATCTTTGAAAGATAGTCAATGTTACAACTGTCAAGAGTATGGGCACTAAGCTAACAAATGTCCTAAAAAGGACAAATTAAAAAAGAAAAGCATGATGGCTACTTGGGATGAATCATCTGATTCTGAATCCTCTTCTAAATCAGAAGATTTTGAAACCGAGTCGGGCGATGATGTTAAAGCCCTTATGACTCTAGCCAAGATCACTTTTTCAGATAATCAAGATTGATCTAGTGAAGAAAATCTGAATAGTGATTGCGATAATGATGATGATCTTCAGGATGCTTACAATGCCCTTTATAAGGAGAGTTGTAAAATTGCCGTCAAGCTTAAATTACAAAAAGAAAAATTTTCTAAGTTTAAGGAAGATTATGAGTCTCTCGTTTTAGAAAAGTCTCATATTTCTGATTCTTTTGAAAAGACCAAAGGTGATTTAGATTTCAAAACCTCCAAAATTGAAGATTTGAGATCCGAAAATGAAAAACTCAAAAATGAGGTAGCTTCTCTTCTGAGTTTGAAAGACACATGGAGATATGCCCAAGGTGATCCTAAATTGAAAAAAATATTTTCTGGATCAAGAAAATGTGGCGATCGATCCGGTTTGGGATATGATAAGAATACATCTCTTAAACAAAAGAACATTGCTCCTAAATTTGTAAAAGGAGAGTCTTCAATCTCAAAAGAAAAGAATATTTATTAAGGTTTTTCTAAAAATTCAAGGGCTTTTCAAAAACCTAAAGGTAGCCATGTCAACTTTAATTTTCAAAACTGAAATCCATTGGCTGAAAAAATAATTGATCTACTCAAGGAGCTATTAAAGTCTAACTCTATAGGTCTCTCCTATAACAACAGACAGAAAAGGACCATTTATACTCCTAAACCCAAAACAGTTCTGAAATGGGTTCCTAAAGTTGCCTGCTTGGTTGCCCACACTGCTTTCAAAGCTACAAGCCATTCAAAGTGGTACCTAGATAGTGGTTGCTCCAGGCATATGACAGGCGACAAGGCTTTATTCACCGATCTAAAAGATATGACTAACGGGTCAGTCACATTTGGTGATAGAAGCAATTGCAAGATCATTGGCCAAGGTACAGTTCAGCTTTATAACCTTCCTTTATTTAAGAATGTTTTATATATTGAGGGCTTGAAACACAACCTTCTAAGCATTTCTCAGATATGCGATAACAACCATAGTATAAAGTTTTCTAATCAAGGTTGTGAGATATTTAATAAAAAGGGTTCTGTTATATTAACTGGTTGCAAAACTTCTAAAAACTGCTACATCGTTAGTGATGCAAGCTCATCTACTCAATCGTGTTACATGGTCCATACCGATGAGACTGAATTATGGCATAAACGCCTTGTACATGTACACTACCAGAACTTATTTAGATTGAGCAAAAGAGAACTAATTAGAGGTCTACCCAAATTGCAAAGAGTAGACAAAATAAGTGGTGAATGCCAGTTGGGCAAACAGACTAGGAGCTCTCACAAGAAAGTGAACTCCAATACCACATCTAGACCACTCGAGTTTCTCCATATGGATCTTATTGGACCAACCAGATCGGAGAGTTGAGGAGGTAAAAAATACATCTTGGTTATCGTAGATGACTATACCAGATTCACTTGGGTATCGTTCTTAAAAGATAAAACTGAAACACTGGATGAAGTGAAAAAGGTCATCAAACGAATTCAAAATGAAAAAAGTTCTCATGTTAGTAAGATCCGTAGTGATCATGGATTCGAATTTAAAAACAGTAGTTTTGAGAAATTCTGTAGCAATCAGGGAATATCGCAGGAATTCTCTGCACCCAAAACACCGCAACAAAATGGTATTGTTGAAAGAAAAAATAGAGTGCTTCAGGATATGGATAATGTTATGTTGAATAGCATGAAGCTCTCTAGAAATCTATGGGCTGAAGCAGTTAATACCGCATGCAATATTATTAATCGGGTTTATACCAGTAAATCCGATAATAAGACTGCTTATGAATTATGGTTTGAAAAGAAACCTACTGTCAAATACTTTCAGGTTTTTGGCAGCAAGTGTTATATTTTACGTGATCGTGAAAATTTGGGAAAGTTTGATACGAAGAGTAATGAAGGTATTTTTCTTGGTTATTCTTTAAACAGTCGAGCTTATAGGGTTCTAAATAAGAGAACTAGTGTGATTCAAGAGTCCATCAATGTGGTCATTGATGATCATTTGAATACACCAGCTCGAGTTCAGATGATGATGAAACTCTTATTATTGACAATCAAGATACCTCATCAAGTCAAAAAGAGTCTAAACCAAGGACTGTCAAAGATCATCCAACCAATCAAATTCTTGAAAACCCTCTCACTGGAGTTGGTACTCGCAAACAACTGGAGAACATATGTAATTATGTTTGTTTTACATCCTAAATAGAACTGGTCAACATGAAAGAAGCACTTTCTGACAAAAATTGGATAGTTGCTATGCAGGATGAACTTAATCAATTTGTTCGTAATGATGTCTGGTATCTTGTTCCTAGACCTAAAGATAAACACATTATTGGAACAAAATGGATCTTTAAAAATAAGTCTGATGAGCTTAGAAATATAATACGAAATAAGGCTAGACTGGTTGTACAAGGGTACACTCAGATTAAAGGCATCGATTATGATGAAACTTTTACTCCAGTCGCTCGCCTTGAATCAATTAGACTTTTTATTTCCATCGCATGCTTTAAAAAATTTAAGATTTATCAGATGGATGTAAAGAGCGCCTTCTTGAATGGCCATTTACATGAAGAAGTGTATGTTGAACAACCTTCAGGGTTTGAAGATCCCAAGTTATCTGACCATGTATTTCGTCTCAAAAAGGCTCTTTATGGTCTAAAACAAGCACCCAGGGCATGGTATGAGAAATTGACTAAATTCTTACTTAGTTATAGCTTTCAAGTAGGAAGTGTCGATAAGATGCTCTTTGTTAAGAAGCATAACAATGATATTTTGATGGTTTAAATTTATGTTGATGATATTATTTATGGATCAACCTGCTCTAACATGTCTATTGAGTTTGCAGAGTTAATGAAATCAAGGTTCGAAATGAGCATGGTTGGCGAACTAAATTACTTCCTAGAGTTGCAAGTAAAACAACAACCTGATGGAATTTTTATTTCCCAAACCAAGTATGCTACGAACTTGGTTAAAAGGTTTGGATTTGAGAATGGTAAGAACTTTGATACTCCTATGAGTACAAAGTTAAAACTCTCAAAAGACTCTACAGGTAAAGATATAGATCCTAAACTATATCGTAGCATGATTGGTAGTTTGTTATATCTAACTGCAAGTAGACCTGATATCGCATTTAGTGTTGGTATTTGTGCAAAATATCAGTCTAATCCTAAGGAATCACATCTCACTGCTGTTAAACAAATTATTAGATATGTCGCAAGTACTCTAAATTTGGGTCTTTGGTATCCTTTTGATACTAGTGTTCAATTAGCCGGGTACTCAGATGCTGATTGGGCTGGTAATATCGATGATAAAAAATCAACCAGTGGTGGTTGTTTTTACATTGGAAATTGTTTAGTTTCTTGTTTCAGCAAGAAGCAAAGCTCAATATCGATCTCCACTGTTGAGGCTGAGTATATTGCAGCTAGATATGCATGTACTCAACTAGTTTGGATAAAACGCATGCTAAGAGATTATGGAATTAATCAAGATTCAATGATCTTACATTGTGATAATTCTAGTACTATAAATATTTCCAAAAATTCAATCCAGCATTCACGTACTAAGCACATTGACATTAGGTATCATTACATTCGTGAGTTGGTTGAAGAAAAAGTTATTTCCTTGGAATATATATCAACCGAAAATCAACTTGCTGATATATTTACTAAACCGCTCGACAAAAGCAGGTTTAATAAATTAAAATTTAATCTTGGTATGTACATTTTACATTGAATATTCTTGCTTTCATGTATCATAGTGTACTATATTTAGTATTATTTGTGTTTAAATTTTAATTTTATACATTAAAAATATATTTTTGGTCGATCCTCGACCGGTCGTAGCTGTACACGACCAGTCGTGGTACGACCGGTCGTGAACCGCACTCGACCGGTCTTAGAGCTCGTGAATGTGATATATTTTAGGGAAATCTCCTTCTTCTTCATTTTCACTCCGACCTACGACGAGTCGTGGCTCAACCAGTCATAGGATTTCTTATTTTTCTTCAAGGTGAGTCCTATTTCATCATTTTTCTTGAAGATTCATGCTCTTTATGCTTTGATTTGATCATTGTGTAGCTAGATTTCATCTCTTGTTGGATTTTTCAAGGGTTTCTTCTCAATTTGCTGATCTAGAGAAAACCTATCCTTTCTTTTGTGTATTTCTCTTGCTCTTTGTATATCTTTTTGAATATGGATGCTAGAGGGAAGAAGAAAACATCCCATGGTCCACCTCATCTAGATCTACACCGATAATAAAACGGCACCTTCAGTCACCCGAAGATGATTCTCAAGATGTAAGGGATTTGCGTGTCCGTAATGTTATCATTGAGCATACCGCTGATCTCAATCACATTGCTCCATATGGTATTGTCCCTATCCTTGAATCTGTTGGCTGGACTAACATTTTGCTTTGGGGTGGGCCTGCATACCAGTCTATTGCCCAATCAATGGTTGCACGCATCTCAGAATTTTCTCTTGATAACTTAACTTTTTCAATTGATACTAGAGAAGGAAAATTTGAAGTAGACCATCATTTGATATCAGGTATTATGGATATAACTGTTAATGATGAAGGTATACCAATTCATACTCTATATGACAAACCATCTGAATCAAAAAAATGCATGTTGACAAGAGATTTATGCAAAATTGATGCGCAATGGACACACAAAGGGAATGCGCTCCCTTCAAAGTATTTGTTACCTAGATACAGAGTGTTACATCATTTTTTCATTTCTAATGTGTATCCTCGATCCAGTAATAAAATCGAGTTGACTTCTTTCATAGTTCGTGTGTTCCATTTTATTGCTTCTGGTATCATGGTCTGCCTTCTTTCTTTGATATGTCATTTTATCATTCAGTTTCGTCTCCATCCGGGTCATAGTGATATTCTGTTTGGTTATCTTATGACTATTTTATCCATTCACATGCTTGTCGATAAACCTATTAATGAGGCACAAATTCATCATCTTATTTTCAACAATTTCAATCTTAATAAGATGAAGCTGGATTTGCTTCCCAGCCAAGTAGATGAAGGTAGTGTTGGTGGTGATGGTGGTGAAGCTGGAAATGAAGGGGAAGCTAGTGATCTTCCTTAACAGGATGTTAATATGGATGATTTATTTGATGATATAAAAACTAATTCACCAAATGATCCTAAATACGATCCATCTAGTCATGATGCACGCCTTCGTACATTGGAGGAGAAGGTTGACAACATGAGTATAGCCCATGATATGCAATTTAAATATATGCGAAAATATCTTCGTCGCATCAATAGAGGCTTACACCAGATTGATCCGACTATCCCTGCTCCCTCGTCTGGATCTGATTAGGCGAATTATCATCTGGATAGTATAATATTATCTTTTATTTTGAATATTGTATTGTCTTTTGGATATTGTATTGTGGATTGATAATGGCTTGATGCTTCTGGTTTATATTTTGAAATATGCTATGTCCTTTCATATGTCTTTCTCATTATCTGCTTATTGTTACTCTCTATGTTGTTGTTCTCTTTCCTATTGTGACTTTCCCTTGTCATTTTGTGACAAAAAGGGAGAGTAGTAAGGTAAAATGAAGTAGTGAAAGGGGGAGTAATGTGTTTGGATTGATTGATTGAGAAGGATATGTGGATTGAGAATATGGAGACTTGATGTTTAAATGTTGATTACTGTTTATATGAGCAGTACTCGTATTACTCAGGGGGAGTAGAGTAATTTGTGCTCATGATTCCTTATTATCTTTTATGTGTTTTCTCACAAATTTGACAAAGGGGGAGATTGTAAGTGCGATTTCATATCCCTTTGGTTGTCAAATTTTGTGGTACCAAAACCTATATCTATGTCTTATATATCTTGTGTTTCATGTTTGAGACTATTCATTGCTTCAAGACATCGCATTTCAAGACAAGAACTTAAATGAAGAAAGTTTCAAGTCATGAATGAAGAATTCAAGAATAGGAGTCTTCAAGTATGCATGTTCAAGATACAATCAAGTTCAAGTATAGTAGAAGACTTTGTCAAGTCAAGATTAAGTTTGAGAAGGCCTACTACAAGATTCGGATATTCTCAAGCTTCTCTTAAGAGTCATCTGAGTGTACAGACTTTCAATGTCCATCTCACTTTTAAGGTTTGTTTGACCTTAGATTGACCTTAGGATGGGCTTTACTGTAGGTCATTCTGGATACATAATTCGTATATTTTAATATGCTTGTTTGGGCTGTTCTAAGACCAGTCCTAGGGACTTCAAGACCAGTCCTAGCTTTGCTACGACTAGTCTTAAGTTTTTCAGGACCAGTCGTAGGTTGTTGAAGATTTTCATATTTTTCTGGTTGTCCTACGACCAGTCCTGGACATCCTACGACCAGTCCTGTGTGTTGTACGACTCGTCCTTCGACTAGTCCTAGCCCTACGACTCAAACTCCAGCAACTAAATTGGGGGTCCTACGACCGGTCGTAGGTGACACACGACCAGTCGTAGGTGGCCCACGACCGGTCGTAGACTGCCTACGACCAGTCGTGGAACAACAAATCCTTATCCCGTGGAAATCTTTGAAAATCTTTGATGCTACGACCAGTCCTATGATCCTAAGACCAGTCGTAGATGGGATTTTTAGGCTATAAATAGAGCACAAACTTCAAAGTTTTAATAATTCAAATCAATTCTATTTGAGCATTCTTTAGGCTATACTCTGAGATAAGTTTGTGTTGTTTTTAAGCTACTTTGCGCTCATTTAATATTCCTTTTGTTAACTTGTTTATTATTTGATTTTGATCTACATTCCAATCTTATTTGAAAAGGGGAATTTCTGATATTCCTTCTTCTTAGATTTAAAATCAAATAGAACTAGCCCTTTTGATTTAAAATCAATTAGACATAGAACCATTCTTAAAGTGAGTATTGGACTTTGAACGTTGAATCGAACTTCTACTCCGATTGGTTCTACCAGGCTACTTCAAAAGGAGATTCAGGTATTTTACATTTGTGTAATTTACTTTCTTTAGTTTTGTTTGAGATTTTCCAGAAAAATCTCATTGTATTGGTTATCTGAGGAGAGCCAGAAAACTCAGATTGTGTGGGTTTTTGGATTGTGTAAGCCCGAGATCAAAGACACAATTGTGAAGGTTTTAGGTGAACCTGTGAAACCTATTTTAATAGTGCATGCTAATATCCCCTGTGTGAGGATATTAGGAGTGGAGTAGCATTCTGTGTGGCTGTTGGATAACAGTTGGTGTACACACAGGCGAACCACTATATATTGTTGTGTTGTGGATGTGCTTTATTCTTTCATATCTTTATTCATTCAGTTTTGTGGTTTGTATTCGTGGATGAATGTTGTAATCTTTTTATTCCAAGCAAGTGTGAGAAATGTTGTAATAACTTAGGATTTATTTCTGCAAGTTATTTTAATTGCTTTGCATTTTCATTCCTCATTGGTTTGTGATACAAGGACGTTCTAGAAATAAGGTTGTCCTACCTTAAACCTTTGGTTTTTGGTGTAAGGTTGTCCTTAGAACTGATATAGTATCATTCTCTTTATTTTAGGCTATTGAGATTAATTTCAATTCAGCATGGTGCTTTATTGCTTTTATTATTCTTCTGCTTTAGTTTTATTTGGCATTGCCCTATTCACCGCCCCTCTAGGGCATATAGCTAGGCCCCTTTCATGACTCCAACATCGAGACCGAGTGAATACATGAGCCCGCGAGGGCCGTATATCAGTAGGACACATCTCCCACTGTGTCGTGGTCGGTTGAAAAGTTGTGTAACCTTACCCGCCTGAGTGACGGGGCAATTTCTAGGTTGCGTTTGACCAGATTGAGGAATGGGTCTATTGTCGATGAGCCGAGCCCAATATTGGCAGGTGGATATTGAGGTCTCTTTCACTCTCCCAGTTGTGCATTTAGATAGGGGCTACAAGCTGGCATAGAGTGTACTAGACCTCGGTGATTATCTAGAATGAGAACTGTACTAATATTTGATGAGTTGAATGAGGATTTGGATGAGGATTGGCATGCGTGAGTTTCATCTCGCATTGTATGGTCTTGATATGGTTGATAACATTCATATCTTGCACCTCATAGCCTTGGTACGGCTGATTACATTCATATACCCATCAGCATAATTCCACATTACTCCAGCATTACATTTTGAGCACGTTCATATTACATACACACTTACACCGCCCTCTAAGCTTTCTATAAGCTTATGTACAATTGATGCATGCAAGTGGTGCCCAGACGTAGCTGTAGCCTCATCACAGTTGGAGTGTGCAGTCGAGCTTTTGAAGTTTCTGTTATTATCATTATCTTATATTTCCTTTCATACGCATTGTACTCAAAGTCTTTTATCATAGTGGATTTTGTGATGGTATTCTTGTGGTTATTGTTCGTGGGTTATGCTTATGGTTATGCTTATACTAAATCAAAATCATATTTAAAATCCTCCTTGTAGGATCCTAGGATCGGAACTTGATGTATGGGTGCCGGGAGCCGAGAATGGGTTACTATGAAGGCTGTCGGAGTTAGATTCAGTGATCGAGAATTTTGTAAGCCTGGTTTCTGAGTTCGGGGTGAAAGAAACTGAAAGGCTATCAAAATTTGACATCTCAAATAGCTCAGATTGATTAGGTCAGGAAATAAATCCAAAAAGAATAATTAAAAAGGAGCTATTAGGCTTTGATACCACTTGAAAAGGCCGAACTATTAAGTCCTAGAAGGGGGGTGAATAAGACTATGCCAAATTAAAAATTAATAGGAAATTTAAACAAATATAAATACTGATAATAATAAACAATCTCACAATGCTAAAATTAAATACAACCTCAAATGTACGAGTATTGAGAGATTGATACAGATGTTGTTCTAAGGATAACCTTACCCCAAAAACCAAAGGTTTATGGTAGGACAACCTGAATCCTAGATAGGTCTATTTTTCAAAAACTCAAATTGATATAGAGGAATAAAGAAATAAATAGCAAGGAAAGAAATCTAAGCTATTACAACATTCACACACTTGCATAAAAGTAATTATAACATTCTCCACAAATGCAAAAAGGGAAATTACAAACATCCACAAAAAGAAATAAACAATCAATCCACAAGACTAGAAATTATAGTGGTTTGCTTATGTGTACACCAACTGTTTAGAAAAATAGCCAAAAAACTACTCCACTCCTAATATCCTCACATAATGGATGTTAGCGTTCACTATAAAAATAGGTTTTTTAAGGTTCACCTAAAATCCTCACAATTGTGTCTTTCAATAGGGCTTACACAATTCAAAAAACCCCACACTCTGAGTTTTCTGGATCACATCAAACAAACTAAAATAGAGAGATTTTTCTAACACAATCTCAATGAAACCAAAAGATAGAAATTTACAATAATGTAAAATACCTGGATATTCTCCTTTAGATTTATCTCGGAAGAACCAAATCAGAGTAGAAGTTCAATGTCCACACTCACTTATGAAATGGTTCTAAGGTCTAAATAGATTTTAGATTTAAAGCACCTTGGGGTAGCTTGATTTGATTTTAATTCCAAGAAATGGAAATATTTCAATCCCTATTTCGAATATAATTGGAATACAAAATAAAAAATTAAATACAAAGAAAGCTAATTAAAGAGAATATAAATGAGTAGTAGATAGCTTTAAAATATCACTAACTTATCTCTCAGAGTGGCGTATTGATTTAGCTTGAATTGAATATTAAACTCTAAAATTCGAGTGATATTTATAGTTCTAGAAATCGTATCTACGATTGGTCCTGAGGTCTGCACAACTGGTCGTAGGACCAAAAGATTTTTAAAATTTTGAGAGCAATAAGATAAAGCCGTTCCACGACTGGTCATAGGCTCTACTCGACCAGTCGAGTGGCCTCCACGTCTGGTCAAGTCCTGTCCACGACTGGTCATGTGGAACCATTTCTAGTTGTTGGACTTTACGTTAAGGCTGCAGGACTGATCGAGCACAGGTCAAGCACTGCTCACACGACCGATCAAGTAGTCTCCAGGACTGGTCGAGGATTTAACAAAATTTTCTGAAAATCAGTAACAACCTTAGGACTGGTCGAGCCAGTGCTAGGACTAGCCGAACATAGTCTAACACTAGTTGAGAAACAGTTTATACACTTATAAAATGACTCAATTTAAATTATGTATTCAACATGACCTACCCTATGGTCAATCTTGGGTCATTCATACCTTAT
The DNA here is from genome assembly GCA_037074715.1 of Magnolia kwangsiensis. Taxonomy (NCBI): domain Eukaryota; kingdom Viridiplantae; phylum Streptophyta; class Magnoliopsida; order Magnoliales; family Magnoliaceae; genus Magnolia; species Magnolia kwangsiensis. Next base: position 72,188,734 of record CM073575.1, on the reverse strand, counting down.
ACATAATGTATGAAGATTGAAACTTCTTTTCCTTTGGTTGAAAGATGTTCTTTAAAGTTCACGACGCTTAAGATCTTGTCAATTGTAGAAGCTTGAACTTGAGACCTATTGAACCTTGAATTTGACTAACATTGAAGCTTGAGCTTGAGTTCCAAAGTCTGGACTTGAAGCTTGTTCTTGAGCATGAACATGTAAACTTGCATTTGAAGATTTTGAAGTAAAGACCATTATTCTTGTACTGTCTTGAATATATCGATGCGCTATACATGATGCAGATTCCAAGATGTTTTGACACTACAAAATTTGACAATCAAAGGAGCTAAAAACCATAGCACTTATAAACCCTAATATGACTAGACCCAAATTCTCTGTTTTAACTTAGGCATCGGAGGGTCCCCTACCATAGTTAGGGTCTCCATTATCACTGTCTTTACAGGTATCCGAAAGTTTAACGGTGACTACTAGATTTCATCATCAACAAAACCCACTAGCAGTCTTGATGGATTGAGCTTATTAAGCGAGGGATTATGAGACGAACAAGGCTCTTTTAGTAACTCAATTGTCCACTTATGACAGCCAACACAACAAAACGTGGTCAGCTCGTTAAGATGTGCTAAACTCACCAAACTGGCCCATTTTCAGGAGGACTCACCCAAGTCATGGTATGGAACTAGATCAAAAGTGACCAAATCCAAGTTGACTGACTCAGATGAGTGAGTCTTAAAGCTTGGCCCATGGACATCTCAAATGCAAGCATAGACGATTAAGTGAAAGATACCTCGTTTCAATAATGAGGTCTTGGTATCGATTTCCTAGTGGGGGTGGCTAACAATGAAGTGTGAACTGTCAGTGAGTGTACTAACACAAGCTGTTATGGGGAAATCTAGAAGGGTCAACCCGAGCCATCTAAACCAATTAATAGGGCCTCGAAAAGAGAACATCATGTTAGGCGCAAGCAGACCTCTAGACTACGACCCTAGGACGGGTAAGATGAGCTCTTATCCTCGTCCTTATTCTCAACCTCATCCGAAGAAGGTTGGCTGAGCCAAGATCTTATCCTCGTACTTGTCCTCATCTTCATCCGAAGAAGGTTGGTCGAGCAGAGCTCTCGTCCTCATCCTCGTCTTCATACAAAAAGCTATGGTCCCATATTGACCAACTCATCCTTAACCTAAAGGCCAAGAGCTAAGCCCTAAATAAGCACGCCTAATAGACTTCGACCCCGAGGTGATGTATTTCAAGCCCATTTGGTAAGGCCTATTGTGATGTATTTCTATCCCATTTGGTAAGGCCTATTGTGATGTATTTCTAGCCCATGGTGTATTTCTAGCACACCATGTGATGTATTTCTAGCCCATTTGGTAAGGCCCATTGTGATGCATTTCTTGCCCATTTGGTAAGGCCTATTGTGATGTATTTCTGACCCATTTAGTAAGGCCCATTGTGATGTATGAGGCCCATGTGATATATTTGAGGCTCATGTGTGGGGCCTACCTGTTGTGTATTTGAAGCCCATGTGATACAACCCATTATGATGTATGAGACCCTTGCGTGAGGCCCATCGTGATATGTACTAGGCCCTTGAGTGGGCCCATGGTGATGTATATTAGGCCATTGTGTGAGGACATGGACCCACTATACTTTTGGCTATATGTAAGCCCCTCCTTAGGAGCAATGATGGTTAAATGTCCACATTAATAGATGATGATGGTTAAATCTCCACATTGTGACCTTCCCTTAGGCCCCTTATTAGGCTGATTACCGATTCTGATTGTCGAGGCCAATTGTCAAGGCCGATTCCAATTGTCGAGGCTGATTCTGATTATCGAGACCGATTTCGATTGTCGAGGCCGATTCCTATTGTATAGGTCGATCATCGAGATCAATTCCGATCATCGAGGCCAATTCTGATTGTTGAGGCCAATTCCAATTGTCGAGGCTGATTATCAAGGCCGATTCTGATTGTTGAGGCTGATTGTGAAGGCCAGATATCGACGCCGATTGTGGAGGCCAATCATCGAGGCCGGATATCGAGGCTGATTTTTGAGGCCGGTTATTGATACCGATTATGAGTATGTGATAGCTTAGCATTATGATACATACTCATATGCATCATCTGCATGTTTGTTATAAGATGTGATTTACCACTGCATATGTCATAGTGCAGGTGGTTTACGGGACTCCCTTATATATGGAGATATCTCACATGAGCACACGGTATGCACAGGATTGATGCATGATTAGACTATGTGACTTCTGCATCTTACATTGTGTGATTGTGATTACTGTACGCCCTAGCGACATCAGGGTTATGGCCTCCACAGGCATGTCATGGATGGCCAGATGGGACACCGAAAATATTTAGTTCGAGCATCTAGGCACTTTGGATGTCCGTTGGTGAAAGTCCCTAGATGTCCATTACCAGGAGACGCCCCAATGTCCAAACCAAGTGAATACATGAGCACTCGAGTGTCGAATACAAGTAGACCACGTCTCCCACTATGTCATGGTCGGTTGGGAGGGAGTGTGGCCTTATCCGCCTGAGTGAGGGGGCTGTAAGCTAGGCTGAGTTTAACCATCTCCCAAATGGGTCCACTATCGACGAGCCTGGTAGGCATTGGTATATTACTAATAGGTGTGTAGTGAGGTCTTTTCCACTCGCTAGGCTACGAGGCCGACCAGGGTAGTAGACAGTTTGGAGTGTACTAGACATCAGTGATGATCCGAGAGATGTATAGTACTAATTTATGGAGCAGAAGTTACATAATCAGTATTTTACTCATTCATTCATTCATTCACTGTCCACTCGGGCTGGTGGTGCACAATCAAGTCATTGTGTGTACCTTCATAGTGGTTAAGATTTTCGTTAGGGTGCACTACCAACCTAAAATTAGGAGTTTACCAGATTGAATATATCCAAATTTAGGTATGGGATTGGTTTGGATAGAAGTCTCTTGTGATGGACCCCGTAGCCTGCGATACTACGTACTATCATCCCGACTTCACACTCCAGCTTGGTTATTTCATTCGCACCGTATTATACATTATGCCCGCATCATCTGGCATTTTAGGTTGCATTTATATGACTTAGATGAGGTTGATGGTATTCGTAGCTCTTCAGAGTTGCATATTGTTTTACATCTTTGGTATCTGATATTTGACTCATTATATTTCCACATTACTTTCTTAGTATATGACATTGACTTGTTATGTTTTTGCATCATATATTCTAGATGAGGTTGATGACATTTCTATGGACTTGCTAGTATTTTCACTTATTCTGATATTTATATGCTAGGCACATGCATCGAACACACTTTAACCACCCTCTAAGCTTTCTATAAGCTTATGCACGATGATGCGTACAGGTGACGTTAGGTTACATCAACGTTGAGCTTGAAGTATGCAGCGGTCTCCTAGAGTTTTGATTTTTGACATATGTATTTCCCTTTCAGCATTGTATTCAAATGTTTATATTAGTGGATATGTGATGATAATGTTGCCTTTGTGATTTGGGTAAACTTGTGGTTAAGCTTATTATGAGACAAATATATGTTGGAAAACTCTCCTTGTATGATCCCAGGATTGGAATCTGGCGTATGGGTACTGGAGCCAAGAATGGGGTACTACGGAAGCTATCGGCACTGGATTCGGCGACTAAAATTTTGTGAGCTTGGTTTCCAAGTTTGGGGCATGACAGAAATGGCCATAGGAAAGAAGAAGGTTATAGCAGTGGAGCCCGAACCTAGAGGACAACATCGATCTTCTTTGCTGATACATACTGAATCGGCTCTGATCGGGCCATCCCAGTGGACTCGGAGCCAAGGAGGAAAGTACAAGGTGTTACAAAATAAAGTCCAGATGTTGAGGGATGAAATCAACTGAATGAAAGCACAACAAAACTAGCAACCACCTCTTAGCATGGTGGAAGCCACCCTGGCACCCGAGGAACGATCACAGCAAGTCAATTCCCAGGTCAGGGGGGTCCCAGGGACAGTCCGCATAAGCTCCCAACCTACACAAAATGCATTGTCCCAGAATCAGTGCGCCTGAGTCCCGGAACCTGCTCGGGATGCGGACCCATCTTATGTGTTAGTGACTTTAACTCTAGCCCACACTGACCTCTGCCACCGGCTGGAGAGAAGAAGACAAGACAGAGCGCTCGAGATGGCAGAGGCCTCCCAAGAGGCAGTAGCTGAGAATCAAAACCCTTGGGAGGCTCAGCTTAAGAAACTCTGCCACCAGATCAAGACATTAGAAAAGAACCAACAGCCCATGTCCATCCCGATTACAGTCCATGCGATGATGGAAGAGATTGAGTGTGAGACCCGTATCCTAGCCCATACCATTCCGTAGGCTTCTACGGTCCTCCCGGTCAAATTTCGGTGACCCACAATTTGTAACCGGCGTTTGTGCACGATCCTGAGTCGTATCCCATATTCCAGAGTCATTTCAACCCGAGACTTGTATTCTTGCGACCACGCCATAGCCGCAGTTCCGATGCCGCGTCTCACGCACTGAGACAATACCCAGGCCAGGAGATGTGGGCCCGCGTTCAGTTCAAGGAAAATGCCGCACATTGTAAAACCTAAGAGAGCATGTCCCATCAATCAACTACATGTCCTATCCCCAAAAGTAACCCCTAATATCAACTCTCTCTCTCTCTCCACCCACACATATCAAGTACACCCATCACCTTTCACCTATCCCTCACCCATCTCACTCTCTCTTACAACCTCTCTCTCTCATCTCTCTCTCTCATTCTCCCAAGCAACCCATCGTCTAAGCTAGCTCCATGGGAGAAGGTAGTGTGGCCCACCTTCCTACCACCCAATCCCACCCTCCATGATCAATCTCAACCATTGAATGATGTTCCATTGGAGCTTGGCAGAAGAACGAAGAGGAGATCCAACGGTGGGTGTTCATAGCCTTAAATTGATATTTGATGTAAGGCCCATTTGTGATGGGACCCATTCTCATATATGTGGTTGTAAGTTAAGAGGGGCCCATAGTGGCAGGGTCCCTCTATCTCACCGTCTCTCTCTATCTTATGATGGGTGTGGCCCACTTGATCTCCCCCATACAAAGACGTATGGGCCCACCTGGATGGATGTAGCTGGTGGGCCACATGTATGAGGACCCCACCTTGATGAACATATTGTAACCACTGTCCAGTAGTGGATCATCCAGCAGCTGAGGCTACTGGACTGTGTGAAAGGAAAACCAAATATCAGCTTTATTCATGGCTGAGGTGGGCCATACATGTGGACCCACCTCTGATGCACATGTTTCATCTATGCCATCTGTCTATCCAGATGATGGGTCCCATGCAGCTCTGAGCTGCCATTGACGACACTAAGTTTTGTGGGTCTGTACCAAGTATGTGTAATAATGTCCATCCATTGGCTCATGTGGATCCCTCCCCACACGTGTTGCACGTGTGGGATGGGACCACCTTGATGAACGTACCTTACATCCTAGTCGTCCATCCTTTTTTAAAAATAGTGGACCCCACCGTAATTTATGTATTTTATCTGCAATCCATCCATTTTTGGCTACCGTGGGACCCACTCCACATGCATTGCACTTGTGGAGGTGGGGCCCACATAAACGTATGTATTGTCTATCCCACCGTCCATTCCTGGACCATGATTGGTGGGAGGATGTATTGTACATCCCAGCCATTCGTCGAGCATTCATGGACACTAGAGAAGGTGTTATATAACATGGGACCCACCTATCATGGAAGCAGATTGGCTAGTGTACGCTGGTCAGCAGCCAACTATATAGCTGTTGTACGCAGCAATTTCGATGGGCCCACACGTTATATATGGGTTTCATCCACACCATCCGTCCATCAAGTGGGTCCTAACTCTGATGGAATCTCGGCCGTCCATCTGGATGGTGGGGACCCTACTGATGATGTCAGCAAGTTATGTGGGTCCCTCATGATGCATGGAACTCACCCACGCCATTTCACGCCCCAAACCCAGAAATCGGGCTTCCAAAATTCTGGATTGTCGAATCCGATGCCAATAGCCTCCGTAGTACCCCATTCTCGTCTCTCAACATCCATACGCCAGATTTCAATCCTAGGATCATACAAGGAGGATTTTTCAATGTACATTCATCAATAATTCTAAGAAATTTTCCTATAAGCTTGTTGGACAGTTTGTGTCCATATTCGATGACATTGATCATGCCTCGATATGATCGATATTTGAATATCGATTTTATTGAGTGACCCTCGATCCGAGAAAAAATAACCTGAAAAACTTGTTGAATATTAATGTGTCCCAATCCGATATCATAGAGAATTGAATTCCGAGGATATCGAGGAGCTCTTCGATATATCGAAGATTACATGATTTTCCTTAGCAGAACTTTGGACACAACAGACCTGATGTCGATTTTATCGAGTCTACTCGATGGACTCGAGATTCAAATTTCGATAATATCGAACCCTCTATTGATACATTGATAATTTCGTCCAGATATCTTTGTGGTTGATGGACATCTTATGTCCTCATTTCAATAATATCGAGTGAGCTTCGAGGACATCGACAACAAGGTTTGATTTTATCGAACCACTTGTCAATAAATCGACAAAGGCAGAAAACTTAGAGATTTTTCTGAGTTTGGAAAAAGTTTTCTAACCATAATCCCTTGGGGTGTTCTATCCAATTTTAAGGGTTTTAATTACCTAGTGTTTTGGGACATGGGATGTGAGACTCAATATTTACCTATGACGAATTTAGGCACACATCCAGTTGAGGCAGACGCTTGATCAATCTTCCTATGAGGCTCCTCTGTCTAGCTGACTCAATGCTCATGCTAATTGAAAAACCAGGGCACTTTCATAGCTCCCTTGCTCGGCCCTCATCCACAACCCTCTTCAACTCCTCCCGTTCGGTAGCTGAAGCCTCCAAAAGCCTTCTAAGTTCAGCTTTCTCTACCTTGAGCTTGGCCTTCTTATAACACTCCGAATTTTCACTATTTTGGATTTACCAAAAATTCTTTTAAAAAAATTTTAATAACTTGCCACGTCATCACTTACAGACCATTGATACTCGAGGTGAGCTTATACGCGACTGGTACTAATTAAAAACCATACAAATAAGATTGATCAACCGTAGAAAACTAATGAACCCAACCGATCACTTAAACATCAAGTTTATCCCCATAATTTATTCATATAGAGCCTAAATCTAACTGACCTACCACTGATTAATCAAGACAATTGTAACTAAATTAAAGATCTACCCGAAGTTGAGTCAAATATGGCCCGAATCTTGACTAATAGACCAAATCAACCCAATTACTCTTTTAGCCTAATATCGATGGTTTAGAGTGACCATGACCGAATCACCACTTTCACTAATTTCGAATAAGTCATACTATGAACTTAGTTAATTTATACCTCAACAACTACACCCTAGAAATCCCCCTACCTAATTTATTTTAAAAATATCTTGATTACCCAAACAAGTTGTAGACCACTCGTTAGTAGGCCACTAGTTTCAAAATTATAGAGTAATGCCAATCTCACTGGGCTTGTGGCCTATCGTGAACAACAGACTCAGACGACACCTAAAAATAGAAAATTCACCCTGTCAAGGCAGCATTTGTAAAGTACAACTCGCCCTAGCACAGACTTAAAGTCTAAAATTTAAAAATAAATGGCCCACCACTTAGTATAATAAATTAGGACATTTCAGTTGTCGGATTCGACCAAAATTTTTACCATAGGTTGAAGATATTTTCCTGCACTCATCCGCCAGATCTAACCCCCAATCGAGAAACAGTGACCCTTGATCGCAAATCGGACCATTATGACAAATCCCCACATCTGTTTACCGTCAAACTTTCGACAACCCTTCATCAGGCCATGGGACACCTATCCTATAAATTAGATGGGTCAGGGGGGCATCAGGGTATCCCCAATAACCAGAATGGGCCCCACAGGGCCATTAGAGGCAATTACCAAAGTGTAGGGTCAACTAAAATAAATTTTTGGATATTTATATCCATCCCTCCTCTCACTCCCATAAAATCCAGCAGCTAAGAGAGATAGAGAGAGAGAGAGAGAGAGAGAGAGAGAGAGGGAGGGAGGGAGGGAGGGAGAGAAGGGAGAAGAGAGAAAGGTGATAAGGTGGGTAATTGTGGGTCAGTGGTGCTTAGGATTCGGAAACCCCCACACATACGCCTTCCATTGGCCGAAAAACTCCAACCCAATCACCATTGGAGCAAAACCCCAATCAATCTGAGGTAATATAAAGCTCCAATTCATCTTTATCCAATTTCTAGCAACATGCATGCAACTTACCCCTACTCCATGTAACGCAGGGTTCTGGCACGTCAAGTTACAGACCCGTTGACGCTAGAGCAACTCCAAGGACCCCCAAACGACAATAGGTGTGGACCATTACCTTAAGACGGCCGATTATCGTGCCTAGCATGGGTTTAGTAAATGTGTGTGGTGCATTGCTATTGCATGTTGCTAAAATTTCTTTGGGAGTGCATGAATGGGACTGTAGTCGAGAGATTTCTCCAATCTATGAAAAGGGGTTTGAGCCCCTAACACTTCAATGCATGATTTGTTGATCGCATGTTCTTTTAGGGTATAAGTACTTAAATTTTTCCAAATATTGTTGATTATGGATGAATGGCCACTGCATGTCAATATGATAAGAGAGAAAGCATAAATTGTTGTCAATTTGTTGATTCGCTGAATTACTTATACCTGATTCCCTATGCACAACTGAATTGCGTGATTTATGTTGACCCATGAATGACTGAATTATTATGCATAGTTGCATGGCTATCCTTATGGTTGTTTATGTTAGAACATGTTGAATAGGATTCGTATGGTCTAACTAAATTTGGTGTATTGTTGTCCATGTATTTAAATTATTGATTTATGCTTATTTTTTATGACTTATTCCTAAAATTGATGATACATGTTGTTTACTAGTGCATAGACCCTTATGAATCGACCGGTTAACTGAATCATTTGGGTGACCTTCCTTGGACCTGCCCTCAAGTAAATTTGGCCCGATTAGTTAAGCTATGGATTGGCAGTTGTAGTTGGACTACACGAGACGTCGTTCTGAAGCTGTTTGGTTTGTAGTGTGACGTATGGGGGTATATTGACTACAATCAGCCATCCTCATGTGTTAACCATGATTACACGCCTATGTAGGAACCCGAGATACCCCGAGACCTTTGCGTCGACTGTTAATTATAAGATTCGGCCCATAAGACTCATGAACCGGGACTATGCCCAAGTTATCGGCCTACGCTGGGGTGACGAGTCTCCCCATAGTGACCAATGAGCACCATGATTCGTGAGTCAAGGACGGTGGTATGGGACACTGTGCCCGTGCTGTTGGCCTATGATGGGGTGACAACCTCCCCATAGTGACTACAACCTGGACTTAGAAGTCCTAATTGATTTTGTATGAGCTTAAGGGTCATGGGATTATCGAACTCATGAGGTCTAAGGATCACAAGAGCCAATTGACCACGGCCCTGAGACACGCGATCAAGTTAGGGCAACATTTCTACTAAGGGCATTATGGTTTTCCCAACCTGCTGGATGAACAAACTTAATTAATCAACTCAGATAACATGATTCATAACATTACATTGCTTACTTTGGCAATTAAGGAGTCGAGGTCGCACTGAGGGAGTGTTGGTCATTCGCGATCGTTAGATGTTGTCGCTCGAGGGAGTGTTGGTGGAAAGAGGCATGTATCATATTATGAACAATGCATTTCATTAACAAGAGTATTTAGGAATCCATGATGTATGTTGTTTGCAAAATCAATTGTCTGTGTGATTATTTATGGTGTCTATTGCTAATGGTACTACTGAGTTGTCACTCACTCCCACTCTGGGACGGTGTTCTAAAACACCAACCAGAACCTGTGTAATGCCCCGACTTTTCAGGACCTGAGTATTTGACCCGTTTTCCAAAAACTCGAATGTTAACCTTAAAAGATGGTCAAATTCGAATATGAATTTTTTTTAATTCATTCAGAGTAGGCAGATGAGCGTAGAGTAGACAAATCAACATAAAGGAAAATTTTATTTGCATTTGGAATATACAAGGAGCTGCCCATAATGACTTATACAAACCAATGCCCCCATTCTTACAATTATAAAATAAAATAACATTACATGTAAAATAAAGTAAATTACAACAATCTTGGGATGTGAAATCCTATAGCAACTCTTACCAATTATGATCATGCATCCTTATCAATTATGGCCTGCTCCTCTTCAATATAAACATGAATGTCACCTAGGCCACCTATGTTACCTGTACAGTTATACATTTGATGGATGAGTGGCCAACTCAGTGTAATTCCTCTCAAGATTACGCACCGCCATATTAGGTAAGCATAATTATAAAAAAAAGTATACAAACAATACATGATGCAGGTCTTATTATGTGCATGGATGCGTGAATGCAATCATCGCCCCGGGGATGCTCATCCATGCGGACAGTGGGCTCGTCACTCATGCAATCATCAACCTGAGAAAAGCATCCAATTAGACATCATCGACCTTGGAAAAGCATCCAGTCGAACAAATACGTACATCACGTATGATAGCAATAGATGTTGGTTTGTGCCATGTAAGCATGATTAGCCAACCCGTTATTAGTCCAATTACAACCAACCATTTTAAATAAGCTCAAAGATCACTACGAGGGCTTGTCACCAGTGTAGGCTGACAGCTCGGGCATAGGTCCTATACCACCATCCTCGGCTCATGAGACTACCACCTTAGGATATTTAATGGAACTCGTCGACTAATGATTAATCATATTACAGTATATGGGGCTTACCATCGCATGGTTGTACAGTATAAAACATCGAACCCATATAGGAAAAATATCCAAAGTAAAGCCATATAGGGTGATATCAAAACAAGCCTCATAAAGAAAATATCAAAATAAGCCAAATAAGGCGAGTATCAAAACCATGTGATAAAAGACTATCCTTGAAAACCACTTAGACACAACAACCCTGGATGGTAGGCCCACATTAATGATCCATTTAGACCACCACTCAATAACCACTAGATTGAAGGTCCACTGCAATCACCATCAATCAAATTACATCATAAGTTTGGGTGTACATTTATAAGTGGGGGTTTTCCACTAATGTACCAGTTTAAATCCCAGAAGCAATCCACAAGTAATCCAATAACATGAATTAAATATACAGGATAAACATTAAGCATGTAATATAGCAACTCAATTCCAACAATTTACACATGTGGTTACAGAATGGAGATATCATTTATAAATTAAAATAAAACTATAACTTAAGCTAATGGGAAAATGAAAAGGTCAAGGGGAAGAATCATTACCTGGTTTGTCGACTCGCCTTTTAATGTCATTAAGAAGTGTGTACACCCTTAGACTTTGATCTTACCACATATTATGAACTTGTATGGTTAACTCAAGGTTCTACAAGACTATCTATGGTCTAGATTATAACCTAGGGTTTAGATTACTCATTCTTAGGATTTTAATGTAACATTAGGATTTTCCTTCTAGGGTTTTAGTCTTGAACTTAGATTCTAGGATTTGATTATGGAATTTGAACTCTATTTTGCATGGTCGTCAATGACATTGTTAATGGGAGTTATAAATGAGTAAATTTAATAAATAACTTAGTTATAAATTTTGAGAATCTTACAACTGCTAATATTATATTAAATTACCTAACAACCTAGGAATAATGATAATAATAGTGACTCATAATAGTAATAACAATAGCAAAAGGAACCTATAGTGATACCATAGAGGATAAACTCATTAATTTATAAGATTAGGATCATAACTTATGGTTTAGGTTACTTATATTCAGGGTTTTATCCACTAATCTAATTTTAGACTTTGGTTTAGAGTTTGAAATATAACTCATACAATTAATTCATATTAATTTTAAAATGAAGTGCAAGTAGATGATAATTGCCTATTAATGCTATCAACGCTAATCCTATTGTTAATAACCTACAATGACAAAATAGGTATAGCACGATAAAGGTTAATATCTAATACTCACAATAACTAAAACTAGCAAAATTAACCTATCAATGGTTAGCCATATTTAATAATCAAAATAATTATAGCGACATTAATGATGATATTAAATACTAAGATTTGACAATTACAACCTTTGATTATAACATAAATAACCTACCAATATGCTAATTAAAATTCCAATACAATGTTTTAGAGAAAACGCACCTACAGTTAATTCGACTTGAATCAACTCAGCTCGACGTCTGAGTTAACTCGGCTCAACTCTTCTCTCCTTCTCTCTCTTTCTTCTCTCTTCTTCCTCATCTATTTCCCACATGCTGGAAATCCAGCAAGAGTCTGGACAGTCCAAACCTAACTCGACTCCTCTGGATCCGGTTTCGGCCGAGTCAACTTAGCAAACATGGCTTCCATCTCTCTCTCTCTACTCATCTCTCCATTTTCTTCCTCTTCTTTCTTTCCCTTTTTTTTCCTTCTTTTTTTTTCATCTACTAGAACTCCAGCTGAACATGCACCAACCAGCAGCCAAGTCACACTCAACTCAACTGAGTCGGGTTGGTGCAACAGTCATCGACCCCACTCCCTTATTCTCTTGTTTCTCTCTCTGTCTTCATTTTTTCTTTCTTTCTCCCTCACTTTCCTTCAATCTCTCCCTCCATCTTTACAATACTAGTCCAGCAGCACCTGGTCTCGGACAAGAATCATCTGACTCACCCCAATGGCCAAATCAGCGAGTCAGGCTGTGACTCAGTGCGTCATGAAGCCGGACAGCAGCTTGGTGCAGTCGTTCCTCTCTCTTTGTTTCTTCTTCTATTTCTTTCCTTCTCCCAACTTAGCTACTGCAGAAGGTCCAGTGACGACAACTGATCATCTAGGGATGATCCAGCTCATACAACTCAACTCGGCAGCGAGTTGTGTCATAAGCTGGCATCAGCTCCATTCTACCCTCTCTCATTTTCACTTCTTCCTTCTCCCATTTTATTTTTTCTAGCCACATTCAATAAGGCTTGGACGAGGCCAGACAAGGGTCAAAATGCCAACACTTGGACTATTTCTTAGTGGAGAAGAAGATGACCGTTAATGGTGTCTTTGTCATCACCACTCCTTCCTTCAATCTGAGTTTTGCAGTAGGTCTGGATGAACTCCAGGGAGCTCGTAGAAGGACCGTTTTGAAGCTCCAAGCTCAAAATATGGATGGGTTCGGCATTGGGAGATTTTGGGTAATAACTATTAAGGCCAAGCAAGTTGGGAAGGAGCTACGTGGTTATAACACCCTGGTTCTTAAAACCCAAGGATAGTCACTCCTTATCAAGAACTCGAGTATTACATTACAAAATGGATACATCCAATTAGTAGTAAATTTCAAACTTTACATCTAATCATTAAAAAATTCATGACATGCAACAAGGCAATAGCCATGTAAAACTAGAGATATCAGGAGTAAAAAAAAGGAAGTTTAATACATGTAAATGGGAGAAAAATGAAATCCCACAATAGGGGAAATATTTTATTACAATTCAAACAAAATAAAAAATCTAAAATATGAAAGTAAGTAAATCTTAAATTATCAGTCGAGCTAACGGCTCAACTGCAATGGCATAAAGTACTTCCTCGCCAAAGTCTACCACAAGCATCCGTAGAAACCCATTATAGAGGTCTCTCCTGTTCACATTCTTGCATCTATTTGGTGCAACCGCACGATTGGGTGAGTGAAAACTCAGTGGGAATTTTCTGCAAGGATTCATGCATATCATGTCATTCCAAAACAGTTTATATCAACATATTCAAATTATAAAGAGACTAATCATGAAATTCCAAATGAATGTATGGGTGTATGAATGTATGTTCAAGTCACAGATCTAGGGATACACATCCAACTATCAAAATAAAGGGTCACCCAAGGAGAACTAGCCACCCAGAAAAATACTCAAAGGTAGGCCCAAGGAGAACTAGTCACCCGAAAAAGACCATGCAGACTACCCATGGTAGATTATCTACCAAGAAAATTTCATGTAAGTGAGTGCACCCAAGGATATCTCCTGAAAAAATACACGGGGTACGCCCGAGGAGTGTCTAATCCCGGAAAAGCCTCATGTAAAGAAAGAGCATCCAAAGTAGCACAATGCACATGCTCTATGAGTTTAACTGAAGTGCTAGAGCCTTCAGGAATTCAATCAGAGTGTGACTTACATCGAGCACTTGGAAAATCTCATATGTCATGCGTGAATGTCATGTACCATTATGCTCATGCACATTCCATAGGATTAACAAGATTACTCTCATAAGCATGATCAAGACTTATAGTCCTTTGATAGGATATCTAGCATTCAAATATGAGCTTAATATAAATTCATTTACTTTTCCAAGGTCCAAAGGAAGGCCCACAATTATTACATTTCAACCATATTAAATTGTTAACAAGTCTAATCAACATTTCTCATGAAAGATAGCATTCCATACATAACTTTAGTCTGTAAAATAGGATGAAATGGAATATCGTGACCTTTGTCATTACTGAAATGGCCAAGCTATATGTCCTAAAGGGGCGGTGAATAGGACTATGCCAAATTAAAAAAATAATAGCGGAATATAAGAAATAATATAACCAATAAAAGAAAGGAAACAGACCACAATAAAGGAATGTAAAGTAACCTCAAATTCAAGTCTTGAGAAGCTGATACGAATGTAGTTCTAAGGATAAACTTGCACCATAAAAACCAAGGGTTTATGACAGGACAACCTTACTAGAACGATAAGTATCAATATCCTAAACTGAAGAGGAATAATAAAGGAAAATATCAAAAAGTAAATTCTAAACTATTATAACATTCCCCACTGTGCTTGAAATAAAAATATTACAACATTCATATCCACATATACATCACACAATCTTGAATAATAAACGATAGGAAATATAAATCACAAAACCATAAAACATAAAGAATTATAGTGCTTTGCCTGTGTGTACACTAACTATTATAAAACAACCACACAGAATGCTACTCCACTCCTAATATCCTCACACAAGGGATATTAGCGTTCACTATCAAAATAGGTTTTTATGGGTTCACCCAAAACCTTCACAATTGTGTCTTTCTCTGTGAGCTTACACAATTAAAAAACCCCACTTCTGAGTTTTCCTAGCCCTCCTCAGATAACCAATATAATGAGATTTTTCTGGCAAATCTCAAAAGAAACCAAAACGAATGTAAATTACAATAATGTAAAATACCTAGATTTCTCTTTCTGTAGTAGCCCGATAGAACCAATTGGAGTAGATGATTAAATGTACGAGTTCAAAAGTCCAATACTCACTTTAAAATGGTTTTAGGTTCTAATTGATTTTAAATTAAACCAGTTGGGCTTAGCTCTATTTAATTTTGACTCTAAGAAGAAGGAATATCACAATTCCTCTTTTCAATTATGATTAGAATGTAAAAATAAAATCAAATTAATAAAGCTACCAAAAGAGAATATTAAACGAGCATAATATAGCTTAAAATAAACACAAACTTATCTTAAAGTGATCCCTTGATTTTACTTGAATTTCTATATCAAACTCTAAAATTCGTCATCTATTTATAGCTGCAGAAATTGCACCTTCGACTGGTCTAGTGGACACTACAACTGGTCGAAGAAAAATGAATTTTTAAAATTTATAGCGCGATCGGATAAAACCAACTCACCACTAGTCGTAGGGTGTCTACGACTTGTCGTAGGCCCTCTACGAACTAGTCGTAGGCTTCTCACGACTAGTCATAGTACATCCAGTTTAGTTGTTGGACTTTGAGTGTAGAACCAAGACTAGTCGTAGGACGAGTCGACACTATTCACACGACCGGTCGTGTAGAGTCCAGGACTGGTCGTGGATGAACAGAAATTTTTAAAAAATTGCAACAAACTTAGGACTGGTCTTGGAATCTCTTGGACTGGTCGTGGCAGTGCTAGGACTAGTCGAACAAGGTTCAGGACTAGTTTTAGAACAGTCCAATTCCATATAAAATGATTCAATTGAATTACGTATTCAAAATGACCTATCCTAAGGGCAATCTAAGGTTACTCTTACCTTGAAAGTGAGATATGAACTTCGAAACTTCTTAACTTCAGATGGTAGGTGACCTTTGTGAATAAAGCTTGAGATCTTTGAAAAAAATGTAGCACTTGAAACAAAAGATCTTCTAAAGCTTGAATAATCATTCTTATTTGTGTTGAATGCTGGCTTGAGTCTTGAACAAGAACACTTCTACTGTTGCAGCTAGTACTTACACTTCTCGAAGCAGTTTGTACTCGCATTCTTCTGTGGTATCTGAAGTAGTTCTTCATTCTTGACTTGAAGTAATGTGCTTAGAGCAATGAAGCAATGTCTTGAACATTTATAACAATGAGCTACACAAGACATAGATTAAGTTTTTGGCACCAAAAAATTTGACAACCAAAGGAGCATAAAATCATAACACTTACAATCTCCCCCTTTGTCAAATTTGTGACAAAACACACTCCAATAATCCAATAAAATAAGAGAAGCACAACATGCAAAATAATGAATCATGCACCAGTTATATAAGAGAACTAGTTACAGCCTGGTTAACAAATTTGTGACTCAAATTATATTTTTGTTGATATAAACTAGCACACAACATTCATCTATACTTACTCCCCCTATGTAGCAGCACACATAGATATCAACAAAAATATAATTGCGACTCATATTTATATCACTTTCATTATTTATATCACTTTCATATCCATAAGCAATCAAACCAAAACTTCACCCCCTCCCCCTATTTATATCACTTCCATATCCATAATCAATCATACCAAAAGCTACCAAAAGCTTTCTCCCCCTTTTTGTCACAAAATGACAAAGGAAGAACAAATGGACAAGAACAATAATCAGGAGAGTAAAGTAGGCAAGATATGAAATAAAGTGCACATATCATAAATCATAAACCAGTTAAATCTAAAGACAAGTAAAATATGTCTTACAAACTGAGAGAGAGAGAGAGAGAGAGAGAGAAAAATAGTATTAAAGTTATTACAAACCAACAGATAGAAACTTAATCAGATCCTGAAGAAGGAGCAGGAATAGTAGGATCAAGTTGATAAAGGCCCTTGTTTAAGCGCCTAAGAAACTTGCGCATATATTTAAATTATAAGTCATGGGCAACATTCATGTTTTCTACCTTCTCCTCAAGTGCACGAAGACGAGCATCAAAAATAGATGGCTCATAGTCAGGATCATTTGCAGAGTCTGATTCTAGTTCATCAAAAATATCATCCATATTAATTTGTGGGCAATGTGTCTTCTTATTTAAAAAAATGAAGACAAATATCCATATATGCTTAAGGAAAAGACACAAAGAAGAGCACGAAATCCAAAGAGAGATATACAGTTATTATAGACCCAAAAGAGATGAAATATCTAAGCAATATCAAGTAAGCATGTTAAAATACAAATTATTACAATTTATACAAATAAAGATCAATGGATTTTAGGCTCTTGCTTAGTCAAAGTCCAACTTTCATAAGCTAGTGCATCAATTACGTTGACCGGTTCAATTTGGGAATTGAAGCAAAAGTAATTACAGACATTTTCCAATTGTCTTCTGGTTTCAACACCAAAAAGAGGGTCACCAAGTATTTGATTAGAAGGATGATCTTTACTAACCTTGAATCAGTAGAATATGATGTAGATGATGGTTCACGTTGAAGTTCAGTGTCAATTTAACTGGATGAAGAGTTTATTTATCAAATATAAAGACTTCATCATCTACTAAACTAGAGATAAGTGTATTCAGGTGATCATCTATAACCACATTAATTGATTCTTGAATCACACCAGTCCTCTTATTAAGAACTCGATATGCTCGACTGTTCAAAGCATATCCTAAAAAGATCCCTTCATCACTTTTTATATCAAACTTTTTCAGATTTTCACGGTCACGCAAAATATAGCACTTGCTATCAAAAACTTGAAAGTATTTGACAGTAGGCTTTCTATCAAACCAAATTTCATAAGCCATTTTATTATTTCCTTTACTGGTGTAAACTCGGTTAATAATATAGCAAGTTGTATTAACTGCTTCAGCCCAAAGATTTTTAGAGAGCTTCATGCTATTCAACATGACGTTAGCCATTTCTTGAAGCACTCAGTTTTTCCTTTCAACTATACCATTTTGTTGTGGAGTTTTGGGCGCTGAGAATTCATGTAATATTTCCTGGTCGCTACAGAACTTCTCAAAACTACTATTATCAAATTCGAATCCACGATCACTACGAATCTTACTTATTTGAGAATTTTTTTCAGTTTGAATCCTTTTGAGAACTTTTCTTACTTCTTCAAGGGTTTCTGATTTGTCCCTTAGAAAGACTACCCATGTATATCTGGTAAAATCATCTACAATTATCAAGATATATCTTTTGCCACCTCAACTTTCCATCCTGGTAGGTCCTACAAGATCCATATGGAGAAGTTCGATTGGTCTTGAAGTGGCATTAGAATTCACCTTTTTATATGAGTTCCTTGTTTGTTTGCCAATCTGGCATTCACCACATATTTTATCCATCTTTTAAATTTTGGGTAGACCTCTTATTAGTTCTCGTATGCTCAATCTATATAGGTTTCAGTAGTGTACATGTCCAAGACATTTGTGCCATAAATCAGTCTCGTCTGTATGGACCATGTAGCATGATTGAATAGGTGAGTTAGATTCGCTAACAATATAGTAGTTTTCAAATGTTCTACATCCAGTTAGTATTACTGAACCCTTATTATTTAGAATCTCACAAATTTGATTAGAAAATCTTACACTATGGTTATTGTCGCATATTTGAGATATGCTTAGCAGATTAGTTTCAATCCTTCAATATATAAAACATTTTTAAACAAAGGAAGGTTATAAAGTTGAACCGTACCTTGGCCCATAATCTTGCAGCTGCTGCCATCACCAAATGTGACTAAAGCATTAGTCATGTCTTTGAGATAGGTGAATAAAGCCTAGTCTCCTGTCATATGCCTGGAGCATCCACTATCTAGGTACCACTTTGAATGGCTTGTAGCTTTGAAAGTAGTGTGGGCAACCAAGCAGGTAACCTTAGGAACCCATTTCATAACAGTTTTAGGTTTAGGAGTATAGTGGGTCTTCTTTTTATTATAGTTATAGTTAGAGTGACCCACTGAGTTAGATTTTAAGAGCTCCTTAAGAATATCAACTATTTTCTCAACTAAAGGGTTCTGGTTTTGATATTTATAAATGTTTTTTGGTTTTTGAAAAGTAGTTTTAGAAAAAGCTTGATTCGTACTTTTCTATTTTGAGTTCAAGGTCTCTCCTTTTACAAACTTAGGAGACGTATTCTTATGTTTAAGAGGAACATCTTTCTTGTAGCCCAAATCGAATTGATCGCAACATTTTCTTGATCCAGATAAAAGTTTTTCTAACTTTGGATCTCCTTGGGCATACTTCCATGTATCCTTTAAACTTAAAAGAGAAGAGACTTCAAG
Source organism: Magnolia kwangsiensis (assembly GCA_037074715.1). NCBI lineage: Eukaryota > Viridiplantae > Streptophyta > Magnoliopsida > Magnoliales > Magnoliaceae > Magnolia > Magnolia kwangsiensis. The sequence goes on along the minus strand of CM073575.1, from coordinate 72,169,172 downwards.
TTTAAGATTTTCATTCTTAGATTTCAGACTTTCAATCTGAGAGTTTTTGAAGTCTAAATCACATTTGTATTTTTCAAGACAATCTGAATTATGGGATTTTTCTAAAACAAGAGATTCAAAATTTTCTCTAAGCTTTGAAAATCTTTCTTTTTGAAGTTTAAGTTTAACAGCAATTTTACAACTTTTCTTATATAAGGAATTGTAAGCATCTTGAAGATCATCTTCATTTTCACATTCATTGTTCAGATTTTCTTCACTTGTTGAAACATTATCTGAAAATGTGAATTTAGCTTGAGTCATAAGGGCTTTCACTTTATTACCCGACTCGGTTTCAGAATCTTCTGAATCAGAAGAGGCTTCAAAATCAGAGGATTCATCCCAAGTAGCCGACATACTCTTCCTTTTGGGTTTGTCCTTTTTAGGACACTTGTTTGCTAAATGCCCATATTCTTGGCAATTGTAACACTGACTTTCTTTTAAAGATTTTCAAGGCTTAGATTTAGATTTTCATCTTTTCTTCTCATTAGCTTTTTGAAAATCAACCCTCTTTTTGCTTTTGAAAATTTTATAAAACTTTTTCGCTAAAAGAACCATATCGTCTTCAGATTTTTTTAAATTAGAATGGTTTTCTTGAGAAACATCTTTAGAAGACTTAAGGGCAATAAATTTTCCTTTAGGAACTTTAAAATTTAACTCGTAGGTTTGTAAAGATCCAATTAACTCTTCTACCCTCATAGTATCCGTATCACAAAGTTGCTGGATTGCGGTTACCTTAGAGTTGAACCGTTCAGGAAGTAAGCGTAGTATCTTTGCACACACTTTACTTTTTGGGATTTTATCACCAAGACCCCACATAGAGTTTACAATGTCATTTAATCTTGTACAAAAGTCCATCAACATTTCATTTTCCTCCATATGAATTTCTTCAAATTTGGTTGTGAGGAGTTGGACTTTAGTTTTTTTTTACAATTGATGTACCCTCGTGTGTCATTTCCAAAATATCCCAAGCTTGCTTTGTAAAATCACAGGATATAATTTTTTTGAATTCATCTGGTGATAGTGCACAAGTGATTGCATTTAGTGCTTTAGCATTTGTACTACTCTCACTTTTCTGAAGTGTGGTCCATGAGAAATAAGGAATTACTCTCATTATTTTTGAACCATCGATACTAGTCACTTTAGTGGTAGGACGAGTCCATTCATTCACTGTGGCCAGCCATTGTAACATCCCTAAAATCGGGGGTCGAGCGTAAACTCCACTCCCGAGTTCTAGAACATCACTTATGCAACATTTTCAATGATGGATGAATGTCGGCTGTAATAGTGCATAAAACATGAAGTGGATTAATCCAAAACAGCATATCATACTCTAGAGATAGTTAAATTAGCAAGCGGAAGAATGTGATAGATATATAAAATATATAAATGATTGTAAGTCTCCAGAGTGTGAACATGTTACCAGGTTAACTAAATACATGTATACTCCAAAATAGAAAGAAAAGAATATACATGGGTGTGGAAATAAAAGGCAAAATACCAAGTGTATTAGCATCTAATCAGTAACCCTGTAAACCCGTCGATCAGAACCTGCATATAGGAGGGATCCTCCTCATCATCATCAAGTCCGGATCTGCTTCGCAAGCATCTCCATCATATGAAACTAAAATAGGGACTGGTTGGTGTGCGCAACACCGTCCCGTAACGTGCGAGCGAGTAGATAACTCAGTGGAATCATAGAGCAAAGGTTAACATGTTATCAAATCAATCACGCGATAATGGTAAAGCAAGCAATCAAACATTCCTAAACACTGTGATTAATGCAAGAATGAAATGACATGATGGATGCCCTCGCCAACATACTCCCTCATGCGACACCATCTTACGTCCGCGGCATGCTTTCTTCCCTCAGTGCTCCACATCTTCTAGGCACATGTAGTGCGATATGAATATGATTACCGAGTTATTATTAGTCCTTTTCATATAGCAGGATTGGGAAACTAGGGTACTTCCCTTATATCATTTCCAACAAGGATCCTGTCTAGGGTCGTCACTCCTAGTAATCTCATACGATGATATATTTCTAGGTCACTGCAAAGGCTGTCAGGGCTGTTGCACGCACTCGTTGCTCCACTCCCCCATCACCTTATCAATACAGGCCTAGTTTATATCCTTAAAACTGCATCAGAACTCGTCGCCCCCATGCGGTGTCAGGATAAACTCAAGGTAACTATAAAGGGTTGTCAGGGCTGTTGCTCGCACTCGTTGCTCCACTCCCCCATCACCTTATCAATGTAGGCCGATAACAAGAATATAGTGTCCCATACCACCATAATCTGCTCAGAGTAGGGTGCTCACTGGTCACTACGGGGAGGTTTGTGGCCCCAGCGTAGGCCGATAGCTTGACCACGGTGTCCCATACCACCATGCTCGGCTCATGAGTCTTAGTGGATCAAGGTACCACGGTTATCAGGGTTTTCACTAGTAAGATCAGTACCCTAGGTTCAATCAGTTATGATGAATACAAGGTGAACATACAATGGTCATTCGGGTTACTTGATGAGTCCAACTAGCACAAGCGCACGTTGAATCAACCGACATGAAGTGCACAAGCACTTCGTGTGGCCTAACCACTGTCGACACTCTAGTACGACTCGGGTTCGTAAAACACATCCTTCGTGGCGAATAGAATCCAACCATGAATTCTGAACTATTACCGACTGCCTGGACTAAAGTATAGCCCCAAGCACATGTAATGTGAATCAGTACTCATATGAGAGAGACAGAATTGAAATACAAGTAATTCCAGCATGTTATCAGTATGTTATAACATACATCATAAGCAGTTAACCATACATGAGTATTTCACACCTAAGGTAGTTAATTTAAATACTACAAGCATGGAGGAAATCATGTGCATCATCAAAGTAGTTGAGAATCCAGTCTCAACGCTAATCTACAACACCATTTACTCAATACTTACTAATACATACATTTATACAAACACTTAGACTACGCAACTCTAACGTACTTGACATATGTTGGTTCCAACATATAATATGACTGATCCTTATATCAAGGAGTTGTCTAATACACAACAATCATGTACTTACATTCAAACATATGGCAGGTATAAATCATATTGATTTAGGCATTTCAACAAACACTTAGTCTATACACATTAGTCTACATAGCATATGTCGACCAATACGTGCATTAAGGCAAATCTCTTCGCCAAACATATCATACACGTATAACTAACATAGGTACACGATAAATACTCATGGCAATCATATTGACAAAATACGTACGTATACTGTATTTCCTACAAATACCCTAAATCTCATATTCTTCGTACGTATTCGAAATGAAAAACAGACAGCATGTTCTACATGTTAAACAGCATCCTTATCAGCAATCTACCATTAAACGGCATTGAAAGCTTTGAAAATAGGTAATCTAAGTGTCTAAAATCCGCACCTTTTGCCGTAGAAGTGTATCAATCCGAATCGAAAGTCTACGCTTCGTCAACGCCTGTATGACGACCTAAACCTTAAGATAAATTAGCTACTTTGCTAATTGTATCAATGGAATCCGTAAAACAGCTTGAGGTTATGGTTTTCTTACCTAGAACGATGTTAGAATCGCCAGAATAGCGATGCAGGTGGAAGGATCTGGCACGTAGAGCAGCAGGGAAGAATTCTAAGAGAAATCACCAACTTCTCCTCCACTTCTCTCTTTTCTCTCTCTCTCTAGGATTTGGGAAATTCGTATGAGTTAGAAAGCTAAGGGTTTAAGGCCCTTTTATAAGCTAAAAACTCACGGAAATAGACTTATGGCTAAGGTATACTTATACTATAACCAAATCGGGTCTGTTCCGATCCAATGGAGCATTTCTGAAGGTCTCATGACTGAATGCGGTCGGACTTAAGCTCATGGATGTTGGATCCTGATCTCATTAAGTTTTCAGTTCGATAGGGTTTCCAGATCGCACGTGGCGGACCAGTTTTAATTCAATGGTTACGGGAACTCGATCAGAGCTACAAGTACCTGGACATGTAAGGGCCAACTATCCTGATCTGAGGGTGAAATTTAGTTGAATTCTAATGGTCAGAATGCTTAGAAAATGTCGCGCAAGTGACGCGTGCCAAATTTCATAAATTTTATTTAATTTCTAATATTTCTCACACTCTTCACTCTGGACTCAAGAAAATCGTCGTGGGACATCATCTGGACTTAATTTTTGGGGTGATTGTCAAGTCCAACTAGGCGGTCAGGATTGTCTAAGTTTGGGATAATCGGACTTCCGATGTGCGGTCCAGGTCCGATACAAAGTTTCCGAATGCTCCCGTGAGCAACCGGGTTTAGAGTTTGATCCTAGGTTTTAGGGTATTGTAGCGTCAACTATTCTACACGTTTTGGCTCTAGCAGATCGTATTTAAAGTGATTGGTGACAATTTCAAAGGTCGTCCAGTTTAGCACTAGTTAATTTCATCTAATTTCTAAAGGAAGTAGCCCCTAATGATTTCTGTTTGAGATGAGATTTGAAGGGTGGAGTGAGGGTGCTTGGAAATGAAAAAAAGAAGAGTTTGGAGAGGGACTTTTGGAGAGATTTGAGAGATTTTTCAAGAAAAGGAAGGCTTGGAGGGGTGGTTTGTGAAGGAAGTAGTAGATTGGGACTGTTTTAATGGACGGCCCATGTACCAGGGGGTTTCCCTAACCCCCAAACACCATCGGCCCGAAGTCCCGCCCGAATGGAGCCATTGTACGGCGAGGCCTCGCCGACCATTGGTCAAAATGGCGATGCCTCGCCATTTGGGAGAGGTTCTCCTGTCCCCTAGGCCCCAAAAAAGTATGGGTCCCACCCTGATCCTCCCTGAACATGATCGTTTGGCCCCCCGACTCCATTTGAGGCGTTTTGAGGCCAATTTGTAAATCGAAACGAGTTTATGTGATATATAGCATATGATTTTGGGGTAAAAGACACTAATCTATCTGACTAACCTATTTATTTTGTTAGATTCCAAAAGGTTAAGGGTCAAGACCCATTTTATCCATTTATTTACTATTCAAGGTAAGTTTTAGCTTCGGTATTATTTTTCATCATTAATACCCTAGGATTGGTGTGTATTATGAATGTGTTTAGAAAACAAATGAAGAATAAAGTGGGGAAGAGTGAGATTTCGAAGGAATTGGATAAAAAGAGGTTTTAGGCTTTGAGATTGAGTGTAAGATGTTGGGGTTGACCTACCACATAAGGACATTCATTTCTAGGTTTAGAATGGAATGAAACATGGCCTAAACCCTTCGATTGACGGTCTAGAAGTGATTTGGGGTCGTTGGGTGTGATCAGGAGTGTGCACGGACTCAATCTCGGTGACCGTTTACAGTGAGTTTTAGTTTAAGTATAGTTCTTCACTATTTAAACTTGAGGATTCGTGTCTAATATGAAAGTACTTGGAGAAGTTTGAAGAATGAGGTGGTGAAAGGTGAGTGTTTGAAGGAAATGGGTTGAAAAGTGATTTCCTTAGCTTTGGGATTGAGCTTTGAGAGTGTTATGGTTGACCCATTGCCTAAGGACGCCTAACTCCAGGTTGGCAAAAATCTGGGGTGTTACAGCCATACACTTTCATCCATGGATTTTAAGAAGATTCACATCCTGGCTTTCCAATAAGCATAATTGGAGTCATCAAAGGGTGGAGGCCTAGTGACTAATAGGCTACCAAAATTTGACCTCTTATATATAGCTTAGATCGTTAGCTTAGGAAATAAATCCAAGAATAAAGAATTAAAAGTGAGCTATTAGGCTTTGATACGACTTGAAATGGCCAAACTATATGTCCTAGAGGGGGGGGGGGGGGGGGGGGGGGGATGAATAAGACTATGTCAAATTAAAAAAATAATAACGGAATATAAGAAATAAGATAGTCAATAAAAGAAAGGAAACAAACCATAATAAAGGAATGTAAAGCAACCTCAAATTCAAGTCTTGAGAGGCTGATACGAATGTAGTTCTAAGGACAACCTTGCACCATAAAAACCAAGGGTTTATGGCAGTACAACCTTACTAGAACAATAAGTATCAATATCTCAAACTGAAGAGGAATAATAAAGGGAAATAACATAAAGTAAATTCTAAACTATTACAACATTCCCCACTCTGCTTAAAATGAAAATATTACAACATTCATATCCACATATACATCCCACAATCTTGAATAATAAAAGATAGAAAATTTAAATCACACAACTACAAAACACAAAGAATTATAGTGGTTCGCCTGTGTGTACACCAACTGTTACAAAACAGCCACACGGAATGCTACTCCACTCCTAATATCCTCACACAGGGGATATTATCATTCACTATCAAAATAGGTTTTTACAGGTTCACCCAAAACCGTCACAATTGTGTCTTTCTCTGTGGGCTTACACAATTAAAAAATCCCACTTCTGAGTTTTCCTAGCTCTCCTCGGATAACCAATACAATGAGATTTTTCTGACGAATCTTAAAAGAAACTAAAACGAATGTAAATTATAATAATGTAAAATACCTGGATTTCTCCTTCTGTAGCAGCCTGGTAGAACCAATTGGAGTAGATGATTAAATATAGAAGTTCAAAAGTCCAATACTCACTTTAAAATGGTTCTAGGTTCTAATTGATTTTAAATTAAACCAGTTGGGCTTAGCTCTATTTGATTTTAACCCCAAGAAGAAGGAATATCACAATTCCTCTTTTCAATTATGATTGGAATGTAAAAATAAAATCAAATTAATAAAAAAATTATCTCAGAGTGATCCCTTGATTTTACTTCAATTTCTATATCAAACTCTGAAATTCGTCGTCTATTCATAGCTGCAGAAATCGCACCTTCGACTGGTCTAGTGGACACTACGACTGGTAAATTAAAAATTTCAAATGTGGCATAATGAATATATTATAACTCTCCCACATGATTATTCATGCCAATTAAAAATTAAAGGAACACAACTACTATTTACACAATTAAAATATATCTATACAACTATCTTAGAATTCAACAAAATGATGAAGCCATGTGGGATATCCCTCACCTTAAGTGGATGTTCCTCTAATTTGAATCTTCCTGCAAGGTGTGTTTATAAGTTCCTGGTTTGAGATTGATTGAAGGAGAATGTCTTTTAAGTATATCCATTGCAAACAGCCCCTGAATAATGTATTATAAAATCCCAATGAGTTAGTATAGAGTTGACTTTATTAGTCTTTTAACTAACAACTTGTTGAGTTGGTCCTTATGAAATTTACTATCTACAGGGTTAGATTACTGACCCATTGAATCCAATGCTACTTAAATCATCTCCAGATGATTGGAGTTGGCTTGACTTAGTTGGGAAATGGACCGAGTCAGCATGTTATTGAGCATTGAATTAGCTCGGTTCGGGGAAACCGATTGGGTCAGCCCTCAATCAAGCAAGCTTTTATTACCTCTGACTGGGTTTAACCGGTACGGTCTACACTCCAGGCCCAACTGAGTTAGGACTCGTTCTCTTAAACTGTACCAGAGTCGCCGACTCGGTGGTACCTCGAGTGAAAATGGCATTATTACTCACTAATACTAGTGAACCAGAGCTCGACTCGCAGCAGCTATCACGCTCCAAACTCAGAGATTGGATTCACAGGAATCTCGATCACTAAATCCGGTGCCGACACCCTCTGTAGTATCCCATTCTCGGCTCTCAGCGTCTATACACTAGATTTCGATCTTGAAGTATAAGCAAATCATAAGAACACATCATCACCACATATTTACTAATATAATCATTTGAGTACAATACTGAAAAGGAAATATATATATATATATATGTGTGTGTGTGTGTGTGTGTGTGTGTGTGTGTGTGTGTGTGTCAAAATCAAAGCTCTAAAATTCAGCTATATACTCCAAGCTTCACGCTGCTGCAACCTAACATCACCTGCACGCATCTATCGTGCATAAGCTTATAGAAAGCTTAGACGGTGGCGTAAGTGTGTGCACAAGGTAAGTGTCAAGTATTCAAAATAATGTCATAATCATACAATATCATAAATACTGGTAAGATCATGAATCATACGATATCAGAGTAAGCAAAAATATTAACAAGTCCATAAGTCATAGAATATCAAAGTATGCAATACAGATTGGATATGCAAATGAGGAGTCATAAAGAGTCAAATATCAGATATCGAGGATACAAAGAAATATACAATTCCAGATGAGTTCACGAATACTGTCAGCCATATCTAGGTCATGCAGAAATATAGTAACCCAAAATGTCATATGCCATGAATGTAATGCAATATGTGGTGCAAATGGAATGACTATGTGGGAGTGTGAAGTCGGGATGATAGTACGTAATATCGTAAGCTTCGGGGTCCACCACAAGGATATTTAAACCATTCCCATACCTAAATTTGGATAGTCAGACTCAATGTGGTAAACTCCTGATCCCAGGTTAGTCACGCGCCCCAACCGAAATCCTGGCCATTATGAAGATACATGTAACAAATAGTTGCGCACCACCAACCCAAGTGGATAGTGAATGAATATGCAAGTACTTCTCTACAAATCAGTAATGTACATCTCTGGGCTCATCAACGAGGTCTAGTACACTCTACATGCAAATCGACGCCCACTAACAGGCGACCATGCAACTGAAAGAGACCATACTATCCGCCTGGCCAGTAGTCTGTCAATATCTACCCAGCATGTCGATAGCGGACCCATTCATGAGCTGGTCAAACTTAGCCTCGTTGTGCCCCTTACTCTCAGGCAGGTAAGGCCATACCTCCTCCCAACTGACCATGACACAGTGTGTAACACCCCGAATTTTTGCCTACCTAGGGTTAGACGTCCTTAGGCAATGGGTCAACCATAACACCTTGGTAATTTCTCAGAACTCAATTCCAAAGCTAAAGAAATCATTTAGAACCAAATTCTTTAGAAATTTAATATGTTTAAGCTAGTGCTAAACTAGATTACCTGTGAAATAAGCACCAACCACTTTAAATACGATATGTAAGACTCAAAATCTATAGAATCGTTGACGCTACGTTACCCTAAAACCTAGGATCAAACTCTAAACCTGTTTGATCTCAGGAACCCTTTGAAACTTTGTATTGGATCTAAACCGCATGTCGAAAGTCTGATATTTATAATCTTAGACCATTATGATCGCCTAGTTGGACTTGACAATCATTTCGAAAATCAAACCTAACCGATATCCTGAGACCATTTTACTGAGTCCGGAGTGAAGAGAGTGAGAAAAGAAAAATATTTAGAAAATTAATTCAATTTTTAATAAATCTGGCACGTGTCGCTTGCGCAACATTTTTAAGCATTCTGACCATTAGAATTCGACCAAATTTCACCCTCGGATCAGGAAAGTTGGCCCTTACCTGTCATAGCAGTTATGGCCCTGATCGAGTTTCGGTGATTGCTGAACTGAAACTAGTCTGCCACGGTCGATCTGAAAACCCGACCGGACTGAAAACCTAACTAACTAAAGATCTGATGTTAGTGAGCTTAAGTCCAACTGCATTTAGTCACAGGACCTCGAGAAGTGCTCCGTTGGATCGGAACAGACCCGATTTCGTTATAACCTAAGTATACCTTGGTCCTAAGTCTATATAGGTGCGTTTTTAGCTTATAAAAAGGCCTTAAACCCTCTCTCACAAATCTCATACGAATTTTAAACCCTACTCAAATCAAGAGAGAGAAAAGAGAGAGAAAGTGGGAGAGAAGTTGGTGATTCTTCTTGGGATTCTTCCGACCTTTGCTATGTGCCTAATCCACCCCTCCGTATCACTTTTCTGGTGACTCCGGCTTCGTTCTTAGGTAAGAAAACCTAAACCTAATCAGTTCTAAAGGTTTGAATAGCGTAGGTGATGAAATAGTAAATCTATTTCATGCTACAGGTCACTTTTGTGCCGTAGACAAAGACTTAGAGTCTCTGTCGAGTTCTTTGCGATTCTACGTCGTAAGGTGCGGATTTTAGATGCTTAGATTACCTGTTTTCAAATCTTTTAATGTCGTTTAATGGTAGATTATTGACAAGAATGTTGTTTGACATGTAGAACATACTGTCTGTTTTTCATTTCGAATACATACGAAGAATATGAGATTTAGGATATTTTGGGTATTTGTAGGAAATACTGTATACGTACGTATTTTGCTGATATAATTGCCATGAATATTTTCCATGTACCTATACTAGTTATGCGTGTACGATCTGTTTGGCAAAGAGATTCGCCCTAATGCATACTTTTGGCCGACATATGCTATGTGGGCTAATGCGTGTAGACTAAGTGTTTGTATAAATGCATGTAACAGTAAGCATTGAGTAAATGGTGTTGTAGATTAGCGATGAGATTGGATTCTCAACTATTTTGATGATGTATATGATTTCTTCCATGGTTGTTATATTTGAATTGATTATCTTATATATATGAAATGCTTGTGTATGGTTAAATTGCTTATGTTGTATCTTATAACATGTTGCTAACATGCTTGAATTACTTGTTATTTCAATTTTTTTTATCTCATATGATTACTGATTCACATTACATGTGCTTGGGGCTATACTCTAGTCCAGGCAGTCGATAACAGATTAGAATTCGTGGTTGGATTCTATTCGCCACGAAGGATGTGTATGACAAACCCGAGTCGTACTAAAGTAGTCAGCAGTGGTTATGCCACACGAAGTGCTTGTGCACTTCATATCGGTCGATTTAATATACGCTCGTGCTAGTCGGACTGGTCAAGCAACCCGACTGACCATTGTATGTTCACCTTGTATTGGTCATAACTACTTGAACCTAAGGTATTGAACTTACCAGTGATAACCCTGATAACCGTGGTACCTTGATCCACTAAGACTCATGAGCCAGGCATGGTGGTATGGGACACCGTAGTCGAGCTGTCGGCCTACGCTATGGCCACGAGCCTCCCCGTAGTGACCAGTGAGCAACCCAGACTCGTGAGCCAATTATGGTGGTATGGGACACTATATTCGAGCTGTCGGCCTACACTGATAAGGTGATGGGGGAGCGGTGCAATGAGTGCGTGCAACAGCCCTGGCAGCCCTTTATAGTGACCTCGAGCATACTCTGAGTCGACGTGAGGCGACGACCCTTCTATAGCAACATGAGTACAACTAGGCCTGTATTGATAACGTGATGGAGGAGCGGAGAAATGAGTGCATGCAACAACCTTGACAGCCCTTGCAGCGACCTAGAAATATATCATCGTATGAGACTATTAGGAGTGACGACCCTAGACAGGATCCTTGTTGGGAATGATATAAGGAAAGTACCCTAGTTTTCCAATCCTGCTGTATGAAAAGGACTAATAACAACTCGGTAATCATATTCATATCGCGCTGCATGTGCCTGGAAGATGTGGAACACTGAGGGAAGAAAGCATGCCGCGGACGTAAGATGGTGTCGCATGAGGGAGTATGTTGGCGAGGGCATCCATCATGTCATTTCATTCTTGCATTAATTACAGTATTTAGAAATGTTTGATTTTCTTGCTTTATCATTATCGCTTGATTGATTTGATAACATATTAACCTTTGCTCTATGATTCCACTGAATTGGCCACTCACTCCCACGTTGCAGGATAGTGTTGTACACACCAACTAGTCCCTGTTTTAGTTTCAGATGATGGCGCTGCTTGTGAAGCGGAGCCGGACTTGTATGATGATGAGGAGGATTTCTCCTCCGTGTTCTGATCGACGGGATTACAGGGAGGTTGATTAGACGCCATGATACTTGTTATTTTATATTTTTGGAGCACTCATGTATATTCTTTTTTATCATTTTTGGAGTATACATGTATATGTTTAACCTGGTAACATGTTCACACTCTGGAGACTTATAATAGTTCATATATTTTATATATCTATCACATTCTTTCGCTTGCTAATTTAACTGTCTCTGGAGTATGATATGTTGTTTTGGCTTAATCCACTTCATGTTTTATACACTATTACAGCCGACATTCATTCATCATTGAAAATGTTACATAAGTGATATTCTGGAACTCGGGAGTGGACTTTATCCTCGACCCCCGATTTTCGGGATGTTACACAGTGGGAGACGCAGCCTCTTGGTATTCAGCACTTGGGCACTCATGTATCTACAACAAGGTCTCGTTGTTGGGACGTCTCCTGGCCTTAGAGGTTTCGGGACTTTCACCCATGGACATCTAAAGCGCCCAGTTGCTCAAACCAAACATTTCTTCTACCCATCTAGTCATCCACGACATGCCTGTAGAGGTCACAGCCCTGATGTCACTAGGGCGTATAGTAATCACTATCACACAATAAAAGATGTATGAGTTATGTAGTCCAATCATGTATCAATCCTACGCATACCATGCACTCATGTGGGATAACTCTACCTATCAGGGAGTCCTATAAATCATCTGTACTATGACGTATGCAATGATCAATCACATCTCATAATAAACATGCAAATGATACGTATGGGCATGTATCATGATGTTATTTTGTCACATACTCATAGTCGGTATCAATAACCGGTATTAACAATCAGCCTCAATAATGTGGATATTTAACAAACATTGCCCCCAAGGAATGACCCTTAAAGAGCCTAACATATAGTGGACCCATGGCTTCACACAAGGGCTAAAATATAACACCATGGGCCTCACTCATGAGCTTAATACACATCATGATGGGCCTTTTCTATGGGCCTAACATATACATCACAATGGGCCTCTAATACAGGCCTAATATACATTATAAAGGGTCACATCTCATGGGCCTTATATATATTACATTAGGCCTCGACAAACGAAATCAACCTCGACCAAACAAAATCAGCCTCAATAATCGGAATCGGCCTCAACAAACAGAATCAGTCTCGTCAATCGGACTCGGCCTCAACAATTGGAATCAATTGATAATCGACATCAATAATCAAAATCGGCAATTGGCCATGACAATCGGAATCGGCAATCGGTCACGATAACTAACCTCGACAATCGGGATCGATGAGAATGGGCCTAACAAGGCCTAAGGGAAGGTCACAATATGGACATTCAACCATCATTGCCCATCGATGTAGACATTCAACCAACATTGCTCCCAAGGAGTGGCCCACATAGGGCCGAGCATATAGTGGGCCCATGGCCTCATACAAGGGTCTAATATACATCACGATGGGTCACATCCATGGGCCTCTCATATATCAGATAGGCCGCATCATATGGGCCACATATACATCACATTGGGCTTCATACATCATAGCTGGCCTCACAGGGTAGCTCATATAATCCAACAAAATAGGTGGGTAGCATGTATATCATATACATCAAGGTGGGCCTCACAGGCCAACCCTATTATCCAAAAAGATAGATGGACAGTGTGTTTATGTAACATCCCGAAAATCGGGGGGTCGAGCAAAAACCCAACTCCCGAGTTCCAAAATGTTATTTATGCAACATGGATATGTATGATTGAATGTTGTCTGTGATAATGTATTAAACATGAGTGAGATTAAGCCAGAACAGTATATCATACTTCAGAGACAGTTAAATTTGCAAGCGGAAGACTGTAATAGTATGTATAACGTATATAAACTGTTGTATGTCTCCAGAGTGTGAATACATTACCAGGTTATACACATACATGTATACTTCAAAAGTAAACAAAATGAATATACATGAGGGCACTAAAAATATAAAATGACAAACGTCAAAGTATCTAATCAACCTCCCTGCAATCCCGTCAATCAGAACACGCATAAAGGAGGAATCCTCCTCCTCATCATCAAGTCCAGCTCCGCCTCACAGGCCGCGCCATCATCTGCAATCACAAAAGGGACTGGTGGGTGTCCGGAAACACCATCCCGTAACGTGGGAGTAAGTGATCAACTCAGTGGGATAAGAGAGCAGAGATTAGCATGTTCACAATTCAATCACGCGATAATAGTAAAGCAGTAAATCAGACAATCCTAATACTGTTGTTAATGCAGGATGACATGACGTGATGTATGCCCTCACCGACGATCTCCCTCATGCGGCAACATCTTACGACCGCGGCATGCCACACTCCCTAGAGTGCTCCACATCTTCCAGGCACATGCAATGCTATGGTGATATGATTTCCAAGTTGTTATTAAGTCCATTCAAACAGCAGGATTGGGAAACTAAGGTACTTCCCTTGTATCAATCCCAATACAGATCCTGTCTAGGGTCGTCACTCCTAGTAATCTCATACGATGTATATTTCGTAGGTCACTGCAAGGGCTGCCAGGGCTGTTGCTCGCACTCGTTGCACCGCTCCCCCATCACCTTATCAATACAGGCCTACTGTACTCTACTGCACGGAAGGGTCGTCGCCTCCCGTGGACTCAGAATACGCTCGCGGTCACTACAAAGGGCTCGTCGCCTGATCAGTGTAGGCCGACAGCTAGAATATAGTGTCCCATACCACCATAATCTGCTCACGAGTTTAGGTGCTCACTGGTCACTACGGGGAGGTTTGTGGCCCCAGCGTAGGCCGACAGCTCGACCACGGTGTCCCATACCACCATGCCCGGCTCATGAGTCTTCGTGGATCAAGGTACCACGGTTAATAGGGTTTACAATGGTAAGTTCAGTACCCTAGGTTCAAGCAGTTATGATACATACAAGGTGAACAAACATCGGCCAGTCGGGTTACTTGACGGGCTCGACTAGCGCGATCGCATCTCGAATTGAACGACATGAAGTGCGTAAAACACTTCGCGTGGCCTAACCACTGCCGCCAACTCTCAACACGAATCACATTCATCGACGCGTCGTTCGTGGCTATGACCAGTCAGCCACGAATTCGTTCGGTTACCGACTGCCTGGACTAAGTCAAGTCCCACACATCTATTGAATTACATTACGCTATATACCACGGTATTGGAATTGAAACACATCATGTGAGCATGTTAGCACATGTTTTAACATTCAACTAAGGCAAATCTTCAAGGCATACTTTCCATGCATATTCAACTTAGGCAAATCTTCAAGGCATACTTTCCATGCATATTCAACTTAGGCAAATCTTCAAGGCATCATTTCTATGCATGTGATGCAATCATGCATAAGGTCAACATATAGGAAATCATTTAGGTCAGCATTTTAAATCATGAAATCAATCTCAAACTACTACATAACATCATTCAATACAATACATACTAATACAAGCATTTATACAGACACATACACTACACACTTAAGTCCACATATAGTATGTCGACCCAAAGTGCGCAACTTGGCGAATCTCTTCGCCAAACTGATTATGCAAGCATTCCTAACTCACTAATACGGCGACAAACCATGTCAATCACGTCAGCAAAATATGCATGTAGACCGTACTTCCTACATATGACTAAAATGCCCTAAATCTCATATTCTTCGATAATTTACGAAATAGGAAACAGAGAGCATGTTGTACATGTCAAACGGCGATGCCGTCGATAATCTACTATTAAACGACATTGAAAGCGTTGTAAACCGTCAATCAAAGCGTCTAAAATCCTCACCTAGTCTCTTACGGTCGCGGGATTTTGAACGGAGCGTGTACGCTTCGTCTACGGTAGTAGGAGGACCTGATTTATGGAATACATTAGCTAACATGCCATGAATCTGAGTAAACCCTAAATCAGCAAGTTCTAGGGTTATTTTATACCTGAAAAAGGGGAGAAATCACCAGCCAGGTGATTGGGAAGAGGTGTTGAAGCAGCAGCAATCGGCGGCTCGGATGCGGGGAAAATCTCCTCTTTCCTTTCTCTCAAACTCTCTCTCTCTTTTCTAGGGTTTGTGAATTTCGTATGCAAGGAAGGAATGAGGGTTTCAACCCCTTTTATAAGCTTGGAAACGCCGAATATAGGCTCCGGGACGAAGTTTACTTATTGCCTATCCATTTCGGGGCTGTTTCGGTCCAAAAACTGATTTCTGGTGGTCCCCTGGTCGATTGCGATCAGACTTAAGCTCATGGGTACCAGATGTACCTCGTATTAAGTTTTCAGTCTGGCAGGGTTCGCAGATCGCACGTATCGGACCAGTTTCAGTTCAGCGGTCACCGCACATAGATCAGGGCTGAAAGTCCCATGATAATAAATAGAAATTTTTCCTGATCCGAGGGTGTAATCTGGATGAATTCTGACGGTCAGAACGCTTAATACTGACGCGTCAAGTCGTGTGCCAGATTTGAATTTGAAATTCCAAATTCGTCCCTATTCGCGGTCGCTTCAGTCCGGGTTCAACGAAATACTCTGTGATTATCGGATTGACTTGATTTTCGAGATGATTGTCAAGTCCAGCTGGGCGGTTCTAACGGTCTAAGATAGGAGGTATCGGACCTTCGAAGCGCGGTCTAAATCCAATACAAAAATTCAATGTGGTCCAGAGGACAAACCCGCTTAGAGTTTGATCCGAGGTTATAGAGTATTGTAGAGTTGTTTGTTCTACTCGATTTGGGTCTTGTAGAACGTATTTAAAGTGATCAGGGACTGTTTCCCAACCACTCCAACGTTGCGCTAGCTAACTTATGCTTAGTTTCTAAAGAAATTTATCCTAAGTGGTTTCTTTGGCTATGGAATTGGGTTCTGAACGATTTTTCAGGTGTTTTAATTGACCCATTGCCTAAGGACGTTTAATCCCAGATTAGCCAAAATCCGGGGTGTTACAGTTTACGATACACATATTAAGGTGGGCCTTAAGACAGATGGATGGCAGGGATGAAACATCTATATCATGGTGGGCTAACATGTGTAAGACGTACTTCATAACAGGCCCTCAAAGGGCAGCCCATGGCCCAGAAAATGGATGGACAACCCATTTATACATCATAGTGGGCCTCGCAAGTCAGCCCACGTTTCAGTAAAATGGATGGGTGGCGTGTATATACAACAAGGTGGGCCCTACTCATAGAGTAGGTGAGCCTCAAAGGGTTTCAACGGTGGGTGTCAGCCCACTATTTCTCGTGGTGTGGACCATTGAACTTTGGAGCTACCTCATTTCTAGGCCCATGGTGTAAGTGATATGGAAAATCGGATGGGCGATCTGGGCATAGACATATACAAGATAGGCCCCACACGCCACCCACGGGTCCATAATGGAAAGCCAGCGAGGGTATACAACACACACAGCTGAGGTGGGCCAGTTGCTGGATGGTGAACAGGTGGACTGCATGGATGAAACAGTTACATATGGTGAGCCCCACTTACAGATAGTTCACCAGAAGGGTGGCTACTGCATAACATAAATGGGCTTCATACATCAGCAAATGAAACCTGCATATAGCAGGTGGGCCTGCTTGGTAGGCTGCTTGGCTGGGTGGAGTGGGCCTGCTAGATGTAGGCCACCTATAAACAGCACAGTGGGCCCAAAAAAATTTCAATGGTGGGCATCAACACACTATTGTCCAGCAACGTTTGGGTCTGCTGCTGGATGGTGTGGGTACAGTATACATAATGGTGGATCCCACCGTACAATAGGTGGGCCTGAGATGGTTTCAACGGTGCAGATATAACACTTATAGGTGGGTCCCAGCATCCAGCTACTATGCGGTGTGGATATCATACATACATCACGTGGGCCCTGCATGCAGCTGGACAACGTGAGTATGAAACACATACATCATGGTAAGTCCAGTAGCACCCTCTAATGAACGGTGTGGATTGAAATACATGTCATGTAGGTCCCACATCTACTGGAAGTCAGTCCAGTAGCACCCTATGATGGACGGAGTGGATACTGAATACTTACATGTGGGGTCCACGCAGTCAGCAGGGTGGCCTGGCTGCTGGACACTCCACAGCTGGAAGGTGTTGATTCAACACATTTATCAAGGTAGGCCCCACGTCCAGGGAATGGACAGTGGGGGTAGAACACATACATCATTGGTGGTTCCCACCAAATGGACTGACGGTGAAGGTATTCATGCATACATCAATGGGTCCCACGTGGGGCCCACCATAATGTTTATCTCCATCCAATCTGTTAATCAGGTCACACGGACCCGGATGCAGAGGAAAAATAAATTTCATAATTATCCACAACCTCTTTGACCCAAAAGGGTTTCAATGGAAGACGTTCAATCCTCACTGCTTCTCTATGACGTGGACCACCTGTGCTCCACGTATAATTGATTTTTAGAGGGTACCCATCGCAAGAAGGGGCCCACCAAATGCACGATGTTGATGTTCTTAACACACCACGATGGGGCCTGCATTTGGGACCCACGTCCCTGCCCGTGTACGCAGCAGGACGCAGCCGTCCTCAGGTCGTCCAACAACAGCGTCTGCTGCTATTTTTTTAAAAAAAAAAAAATCACTTTTCTTATGAATTTTCCTAGGTGGGGCCTGCATCAGGTGAATCCACTCCACCCATTGGTTTCTACCACTCAAGACAGTCTAAATGAGCCCAATATAAATATATGTCGGTGCGTAAAAAAATCAAAGTAGGCCATAGTGAATATTAACAATCAAAATACTATTTTCTAAGGTATGACCCGTCAGATATCCGCATAAGCTTCATTTTTTGGCTCAACACCTGAAATCATCTGGGGAATGGGATGGACAGTGTGGATTAGGTTATACATCAAGATGGGGCCTACATCAGTAGCCCACTAAAAATTTTGAATCAAGCTATGTATATATCTTTTTTTTAACGCCCAGCGTCGTCCAGGATGCTAGGACGGTATGGGTGAAAACACATCTCACGGTGGGTCCCACCATCCCAGATGGACGGTGTGGACACCACACGCGTCTCACGTGGGTCCCACTTCTGATGGACGTGTGGGTATAAAACTCCTACGTCATGGTGTAACCCCACACATGGGGTGGGTTTTATACACATACCTCGTGATTTAGACCCACAAAACTTGTTGTTGTTAATACAACATGTGGGTACGGTTGCATCAAGGTGGGTCTACGTAAGTGGGCCACCCACTGCTAGGATGGAGTTAATGTTTGTGTCTTCCTTTAATTAAGTTCATTGGATGGATGGTCAAGATATCACATACACTCATCATGTGGGCCACAAAATAAAGGAAGGAGAGAGAAATAGAGAAAAAGGGAGAGAGATTGGATGAGGTGGGAAGAACTCCGCCACTATGAGCTCTTCCATGATGTAATGCATAGATCAAGATGGGTCCCACCATATGTGAGCCCTCAAATCACAAAAATTAAATCATAAAACACCCACTTTTGATCTTCTTGGACTTCTTCCATCAACGCATCCTAGAGCTCTAGGGAATGCATTTCAATGGTGGAGATGATCTTTGGATGGTGGGATTGGGTGGTAGAGAGGTGGGCCACACTTAGTTTTCTCCTCTCCCTTGGACGTTAGGTTTTCATGGGGTTAGCTTGAAATGAATAAATGAGAGAGAGATGAGAGAGGGTGATGTAGAGAGAGAGAGTGAGGGATGGGGTGTGAGGTATGGTGGTGTAAAGAAGGAATGGGTGGAGAGAGGGAGAGTTGACTTTGGGGAAAGGGAGAGAGATGGATTGCTTGTACTTGACTTGTACTTGTGATAGAATGTGTACTTTGATTGATTGATGAGACATATTGTGGAGATTTCCTCAAAATTCACAACGCGCAGCATTTCTTCGGAATGAACGCGGGCCCACATCTCCTAGCCCAAGTATTGGATTAGTGCACGAGTTGCGACGTTGGAACCACGGTGACGACGCAGTCACTAGGGTATAAGTTTTGGGTCGATCCGACTTTGGTATGTAGGGCTCAGCTTAGGATCACGCGTAAATGTTGGATACAGGTTGAGGGTTGTCAAAATTCAACCGGGAGGACCGCGGAAGCATACGGAATGGTACGGTTTAAGATACGAGTCTTACAGCACCTGTCCTAGTATCAAGAAAAATCGACTCCTGCCATGAAGGCAGATTGGAGTTTTTCGTATTGGGAAGTTGCTGAGTTACTCAACTCGAAATCGAGTTGAGTGAATTGCGAACACAACCAGTCGAATGGGAAGAATCTGACTATAACAGAGGGAGATGAGTATGGATACCTGACAAATAGGGTTTTTGGTCATTTGAAAAGGGTCTAGACACGGCATGTTGCTCCAGGTCCGACGGAACTCGAACCGATGTTTCCCTTACTCGATTTTGTATGTCGATTAGAGGTAGAACAGCTTGATATATCAGAGAATTCGGGTCAGCTTATTGATTAGCTAATGAGAAAGTAAGATAGGGGTGGGTTTTGATTTCTTTACCTAAGTTGAAGATGGGGATTAAAGTAGTGTGAAGCAGATTCTGCAGCGTGACTAAGGGGTCTCAGACGGTCAACTGGAAACTCTTTCCAGTGGCTGTCATGGCCAAACTCTCTTTCTCTCCCTAATTCCACCCACTATATCTTCTCTCTCACTCTTTGTTTTCTCTTAAAAACTGGACAACCCGGCTGAGTCAAGTTGCAACCAGGCCTGCAACTCGCTCCAGCAGCTCTCTCTCTCTCTCTCTCTCTCTCTCTCTCTCTCTCTCTCTCTCTCTCTCTCTCTCTCTCTCTCTCTCTCTCTCTCTCTATTCCTTATCTTCTCTTGGGAATCGCCCTAAAATCCAGCTACTTATAGCCGTTTCTATTTCTAGAGGGTTCCTCTGCTAATAATGAAAGCTAGCGTGGAGATACCGCGAGTTAGTCGAGAGTGGCTTGCCATCAAGGTCTTCTTACGTATTAGATCTTGTGCACGGGCCTATATGATTGTTCCTGATGAACTTTAGGTGGGGTGGGCCATACGATGAACGGCTTGGATGTGTGAAAGAACAACTTTGTTAGAAGGTAGTATTTCTGGTTAGATTAGGGAAGATGATGGGTTCAATCATGGCGAAATGTGATTGGACAGCCCATCGTTTGATCTAAGTCACGTGAAAGTTATGGATTTGATCGTTGATCACTGTGGGACCCACCATTTGAAGTGGCTTAAACAAAAACTCAATCGGTTCTAAGATTTTTTTGGTCGCGGCTTAATAACTCGTGCATCTACAAGTTTTCCACAAGAACTCCCATCTGTACGGGATTGTCTAGCTAGTTACCCTAGGATGGACGCACGAGATGTCCTCTGAAATCTCCAGAAATGGTTGAGTGGTTGGGATTGAGCCAGCTAGAAAAATACGAAAGATTCCTTCTTCGTTTCCTCCAAGCTACGCAAACCCAAAAGGAGGTTGGAACGGAGGGCTGGGATTTTCTGGAATTAAAGGTTGAGATGTGGTGGAAGCACATGGATTTGCCAGCAATGCCACCGACGCAAGGTTTCTGTTTTTGAAAACAGTCCATATGTAGCCTCTGTTAGCTCCTGAGATTGTTCGTATGTTTGGGTACACTTACGTATGGAAGTTCTGGGTTTCATTCGAAATCTCATGATGAATAGGATGGACAGTTCAGATGATCCAAACTGATCGTGATGGTGGGCCACTACAACTCGAAATGGAAGCAGTCCATTTGAATTGTTTTTAAGTGGGAAAAATGAGGAGAAACTCTCCTAAATTCGTAAGTTTTTGGGTCAAATTGGATTTGACCCAGATCCGATTTCGGTGCACTGCCGCAGATATGCGCACGCAGTGGTTGTGGGGTCTAATGTGATTGTCATGCACCAAACTCGAAAACTAGGCTCACAAGATTCTCGATTGCCGAATCCGGCGCTGACAGCCTTCGTAGTGCCCCATTCTCGGATCCCGGCACTCATATACCAGATTCTTATCCTAGGATCCTACAAGGAGGATTTTTTATATGAATGTTTTTTGTAATGGAGCATAACCACAAGCATAACCAAGTCACAAAACAACATCACCACATATTCACTATATCAGAAACTTTAAGTACAATGCGGAAAAGGAAATACATGGTGATCAAAAACTCCAAAATAAGCTGACGTGCTCCTGCCTCAGTACTGCTGCGATCCAATGCCACCTGCACGCAACAGTCGTGCATAAGCTTACAAAAGCTTAGAGGGTGGTGTAAGTGTGTGCGCAAGGCGAGTGCCAAGTATACAATATCAAAGTAATGCAGAAATATGATGGTAAGTCCATGAATACAATCAGCTATACCAAAGCTATATGATGCAAGGAATGAATGCTAACGGCCATACTAAGGCCATGCGATGCGAGGCCTATGTAGCTAAATGTCATATGCAAGATGCAAAGCAAGCACGCCAATACTCATCAAGTATAAATATCAATACAGTTCCTCTCTGGGATATCACCGGGGTCTAGTACACTCCACACTAATTGCCACCTCCCTAGCTGCACGGCCCAGCAAGAAGAATAGACCTCACTATTCGCCTATCTAGTAGTCTGTCAATACCTACCCGGCTCGTCGATAGCGGACTCATTTACGTGCTGATCAAACTCAGCCTAGCTTACAGCCCCCTCACTCGGGTGGATAACGCTATACCCCCTTCCAACCGACCACTACACAGTGGGAGATGCAGCCTATTGGTATTCGGCACTCGGGTGCTCGTGTATCCACTCCGTCTAGACATTGGAGCATCTCCTAGTACCAAAAAGGTTTTGAGATTTTCACCCAAAGACATCCTACGTGCCCACAATGCTAGAGCCAATAATTTTTGATATCCAATACGGTCATACACGATTGCCTGTGGAGCCACGACCCTGATGTCGCTAGGGCATACAATGATCAAGTCACTCATATACGAGATGCATGAATCACACCGTACAGTCATGCAGCAATCTCGCGCGATCATGTGGGGCACCCCGTCTCATAAGGAGTCCAGTGAATGTCTCAGCCCAACGGCTTATGATATGATCAAACATTCCTCATATCAAGCATACATATGATGTGTATGGCATAAGTCATGAAATTATACTAAGCATGTTATAAAGTGATGAACTATCCTCACAATAAAGATGGGCCTAGACGGCCTACATGTAACAAGTATGGGCCTATCAGTGGGCCCTAGGGAGAGTTATAATGTGGACATTTAACCAACATTAATCCTACAATGTGGACGTCAAACCAACATTCCTCCTAAGGCATGACCCGCCATAAAACATCATTATACAAACCATGGAAGAATTACACATTGCAATGGACCCTAAGGACACCCCGTTGGGCCTCGACCTATGGGCCTTAGATATATCAAATGGGTCATATCACATGGGCCTTATATTCATCAAGTGGGCCACATCAATGGGCTGCACCAATGGGCCTTATGTACATTGCAATGGGCCATAACCCATGGGCCTTTGAATACATCACAATGGGCCGCATAACATGGGCCTCATATATATCAAGGTGGCCTCAACAATGGGCCACAATACTTCAAGATGGGCCTAATCACCTGGGCCTTATATGTATACCAAGGTGAGGTCCACTTGAACTATAAATCTGTCTTATTTTTAGTCTCAAGCCTATAAGACAAACTTGTCAAATGGTTGGGACGGTTTAGATGCAACACATGCATCATGGTGATACATCCCATGAAGGCCCACCATTATGTATATATTATATAATATATAATATATACAATAAATATAATATAATATACACACACACATCAGGTGCAGTCCCACACATGGGGTGGGACCCATATAGATGGATGACATGAATGAAACATATACCTCATGGTGGGGTCCCCCTGCCGTCCTGCAGCCAGCTAAAATGGATGGATGGTATAGATAAAACACATACATTTTGGTGGGGTCCACTAGCCGTCCAGCAGCCCCGCCAAATGGCTGGACGGCATAGATAAAACACATACATCTAGGTGGGTTCCACCGTCCACGGCAGTGGACGGTGTGAATAAACTACATATATCATTGTGGGTCCCACGTGTGGCCCACCATAATGTTTATAAGTCATCCAATCCGTTCATAAGGTCACGCAGACCTAGATGAAGAGTAAAAATAAATTTCATATTGATCTAGAGCCTCTGTGACAACCCAAAAGGGTTTCAAGGGCAGACGTTCAATCTCACTATTTCCCATGATGTGGGTCGTCTGAGTTTCAGATCAGGCTAATTTTTGGAGAGGGCCCACTTCAGGAAGTGTCCCACCCAATGAACGGTGTGGATATTAAACATACATCGTGGTGGGGCCCACAGCTGGGGCCGTGGGTCCCTGTCCGCCCGCCTACACGTCAATGGTCTGCTGCTACTGACGTAGCAGCAGGCGCTCCTTATATATTTTTTAAAATATGCTTTCTGGGGGTTTTTCATACGTGGGGCCCGCATCAGGTAGATCCACCCCATCCACTATCTCTCATGGCCCTAAACAAGCCAAACAAGCCCAATATTGGAGGTGTTTTGGGGTATAGAAACCTCAGGTAGTTTTTCAATGGAGAAAACGTAGTTTGCTATACTATGGCCCACCCGAAAGCTGGGTTGACTTCATTTTTCGGCTCAATGCATAAAACGAGCTGAGGAATGGAATAAACAATATGGATTGAATACATACATCAAGGCCTATACAAATAGCCCTTCCCGAAGCTTTGAACCTATGCTAAAATTTTGTGTTTTCATGTTTACTTCCAGAGACGCTGGACCCCTTTTTTTGTTTGGGCATACAATAACATCAAGGTGGACCCTGCTTAAGTGGGCCACCACATGGCTGGGTAGTGTGGAACAATCACACATATAAAGCGGGCCCCACCTACAAATGTATTGGATCCAATACATGCTTCATGGTGGGGTCCATCCAAGTGGGCCACACGGCCACCTCATCACACATAAAATAATAAATAAATAAAAAGAGAGGGAGAGAGAGAGAAAGATAGAGGAACACGCTGAAATAGCGGTGAAAACCACTTGAGTTGAAGTAGGAATATGTCAATATGTCCTAGAGGGGGGGTGAATAGGATTTTTTAAAGTTTTACAATGTATTTAAAAATCCTATTGCACTAATCCTATCAGATATACAATTATCAGGATTACTCAAATGTAACTCTACTGGTTTCCAAGCCTTGTAGAGGATCCAATCACAAACTTTTTAAAAGATAAACAAATTGCAAACAAGATTGTGATGGATATGATTATGTGTGTGTATAAGGTGTGATCTCAAGCAATCAGATATAAAAGCATATAAGGAATATCACACAAATGAAAGATAATAACAATCTCAAACACAGTCATTTTTATAGTGGTTTGACTACTTGTCTACTCCACTCCCGGCTGCCGCACTCAACCCTTGAGTGTACCGGATCTCACTAAGGAGGTTTTCCAGGGTTCACCTCAAACCTAAGGTTTTAAATTAGGTTCACCTTCAACCTTTACAAAGAGGTTTCTACTCGGTTCACCTCTAACCCTGGAGTTTTACTGGTTCACTCCTAACCAGATGTTTATGCTCTCCATAGAGTAAGGGTCCACACAACGCACCTGGATGTTTATGCTCTCCACAGAGCAAAGGTCCACACAATGCACCCCCTATGTATACTCCCGCTGGAGGCCTCCTACGAGGACTTCAAAGGGTGAGCAACACTCAAGACCCAATCCTATAAAGGAATGATCATAAGTGTCCTCTGGACTCTAAATACGTACAGATAACTTGATGAGTCTTATTCAGAGCAATGACGAAGATCTCCTCCTTCTTGTTGAAGAGTCTTCGGCTTCCTTGATCCGCAACACAAAAGATGTACCAGTACTTGGCTTCGGGTTAGGTCAAGGTTAAGATGGAAATCCACTCTCTTAGAATTTTTCTATAAGAAAGATAGAGTGATTCCCGTCATCTATTCATTCAAGGCATCCCAGCTTAATGATATGCTATTAAGATAGTTGTTGGAGGATCCTTGAATGTGGAAGTTCATTTCCCAATCCACTCTATCGAATGTCAATGAATGAGAGTGGATTGGAAGATAAACTCCCATGAGAGAAAGGGCTTTGGGTATATGATCTAAAGGTAAAACACACAAAAGCACTCTCTTCTTTCTCTACTAGCAATATGGACAAGTCTCTCTTTATATAGGCAAAAGGTTCTAATGGATATAAAACGGTCATATTTATGACAGAGTTCGATATCATCAAGTAGGGTCGATATCATCGAGCAAATACTCTCAATGGGATCGACTGTCCACTTAATAACACAAACTCAAATGTCATACGCTTTTGAAACCTTTTACCAGCGGGTCGATGGGATCGATACTGGTGTTGATGTCATTGGATTTCGAACTCCGATTCCATCGATACTGGGATCGATCTATCAACATTTGAAGCATGAGAGAGACTAGTCTTGAAATATTTCAAATTTTTAAGATATTATCGGGGAACAACCGATGTCATCGGAATTTGCATATCGATGATATCAGAGGTCATGTCGATGGGATCGATAAATCGTATAGATTTACCTATAAGCTCGCTGAACAGTTTGTGTTCAGTCTCGATCCAATCGACTAGACCTCGATAGCATCGACATAAGAATATCGATTTCCTCGAGTGGCCCCCGATCAAAGTTAAAAATAACCTGAAATATTTGCTGGAAGAAATGCATGCCCACTATCAATATGATCGAAGGCCTTCCGATATGAACGATATTTGAATTCAGATTGAATCGTGAAAGACATCGATATATCGAAGCACATAGAGATTTTCTTGAAAAAATAAGGGCACCGAAAATCTGCTTGTCGATATTATCATGCCATTTTCGATGGGCTCGATTTTTGAATATTGATGGATGTATCAATATATCGATAAATCTGTCCAAATGAGTATGCGGTTGCTGGACACTTTTAGTCCTCTTATTGATAGTATCAATCAAGAATTGAAGACATCGACAGCGCAGGTCGATCATATCGAAATGTGTATCGATACAATCGACAAGGCAAGCAAAATTAGAGATTTTTTAATGTTTGAAAAAGTTCACGTACCCAAAAATTCTCATATGTTCTAACTTGTTTTTAAGGGTTTTAATCATCTGGTGTTTTGAGACATGGGATGTGAGGCTATGATTTACCTATGGTAAGCTTCCACACATCCGGTTGAGGCAGGCGCTTGAATTGTTCTTCCTATGAGGCTCTGTAGTCCGACTGACTCAACACACACGGTAATTGACAAACCAGGGCACTAGTAGGTGCACTTTCACACGCGTGATGGAGAGACCCCAGTACTATGGGCCCTCTGTTTCATCCATCCAATCATACATCAAGTGGGTCCCATTGCATGTGGACCCACCAAATCAAAGATCAACGGTGGAGATCCCTTCTCCACCAAGATGTAAGGTCTAGATGACCCCTTTTTATACTAGAAAGTAAACATCATGATGGGGTCCATGGAGAATGGCCCCATCATGAAATGATAATAAAATCAAGGTGGGCCATTGGCCACATCTAGGGTCCCAAGTGAGATCCATACTATCAATCTGTAGGCCTCACTTGGCCCATCATTAAAATATGAAAAGATCTAGCCTAATAAGCACCCACCGTTCGATCTTCTTGGTCTGTTGGAAATCCAATCTCCTTGTGTTCCTCTTTAATGGAAGGTGATGAGAGTTGAAGGGTTAGGATGATGGGTTTTGGGAGAGGGAAGTAGGCAAATAACTCACTCTCTTTTCTCACACTTGGGATGTCATGAACGTGGGATGTTTCTTAGGAAAGTGAGTTTGAAAAACGTGAGGGAGAGAGACTAGCTTAGGTAGGCCATGATTGCTTATAAGAGAGGGTGACAAGTAATAAGTGCTTGTAAGAAGGGCTAGGGGTAGGCAGGGTGGCTATAGCTAGGGTAGGGTGACTATAGCTAGGGTGATGTTATCCATCATCCTCATGATTACCTAGGGATTGGTGCCACATGGATGGGTGGGTCTCATAATATGCGGTCCACGTTCATTATAATGTACAGTCCACATCTTATGATCTAAGTGTCGGATTGGAGCACGAGTCACGACGTTGGAACCGAGGCGACGATGCGGTCGCAATAGTATAAGTTTCAAGTTAAGCCAACTCAAATCTACAGGATATGACTTAGGATCACGGGCAAACATCGCTTATAAGTCGCAGGTTGCCGAAATTCAACGGGAATGATCGCGGGGATCGACGGAACAGTACGGGCTAGGATACGGGTCTTACAGTGATGTATTTGATCAATTCACTCTATCTATATGTTTTAGTAAGTCATTTTAAGGTATTAGGCTAAAAGTGAGGCAAATTCGAAGTTTAGATGGGCCATATTATAACATTTTGAATTCATTTCATGATCTCTATTGAACTAACAGTCAGATCGACTCAAAATTCTGAACCTTAAAGGTATAATGATTCTAGGGACCGCTTTCATGGAAATCAATAGTAAACTCAGTGATCAAATGGTCCGATATTGATGATTAAGTGATGGATTGACAGATTGAGGGTTGTAGGTTTAATAAGTTGTGAATTTTGCGATTCTCTCTTAATTATTGAGATATCCTAAGATCAAGCCTTCCAAGGATCTACATCGAACAATTTTAATGGTTCCCAAGGTTGTGTAGTCGCAATCCAATGGTTGATTTTATTGTTCGATAGTTAAACTAGGGGAATCATACGTCAAATCATTCCAATTATGACCCACATGAGCTCTCAGGTCTTTAAGAATTGATGGATTGGAATCCCACCACAGATTTAATGATCAGCTGGTCTCATAGTGATGATCAGGTGGTGGATTGGCAACTCAAGGGTTGTGCACTCAAAAGATGATGGATATGATGTTTTAGGTCCTGATAAACGGCAGACCTGATAATTTGATGGTCCAACTTGAAAATTAACGAATGGATGGATTGGTCCATGAATAGGGAATACTTCTAACTGTCAGATTTAAGCTATAATGCAGATGAGTGGTTTCATAAATTAAATTCTCGGTTAACACTAGAGTACAGAAAAGTACTGGGTGTTATAGCGGTGCTCGATTATCTGGCTCTCTGCAAGCTAAGGTGGGGAGTTTGGATGGTATGGATTCTCTGAGAAGTCATGAACGGCTATGCTACTTTTCGGAGGCCGAACATCTCTTCAACCTTAAGAGAAGGTTTTTCTGTTTTGTTGGCTAGGAAAGCCCTAAATCGAAGGGCTAGGATTTCAGGGAATGGAGAGCTAAGAATTAGGGACCTGGGATCACACAGATTGCCAACTTGGCAAGCTGAAGTCGATTTCCATTTTTGAAAAAACATCCATGCGCAGATCTACTTGTGCAGGGGTTTGTGCGCACACAGATGAGCTCCAACATGTGAAATTTCTTTGAGATTGGACGAACTTGAGGGCTGCAAATGTCAGATGGTTCAGATCAAGCTACCGGGTCGTGATAGCGGGCCACATCTTAACCAAACAGGGAGAGAAAAACACAACTGATCCGTGTTTTGAACGGCAACAGGCGGGAGATTTGCCATTCTTGGACGAGCACGTGTCAGCGCTCATCTAACTGGAGGTCGGGTACACAGCCAGTGCATGTGAAATGTGCACATGCGCAGCCCCAAAGTGGGCCCCACACGGCTACCTTTGGAGATCCACTCTATCCATTAGGTTTTAGGGCTCTAAATGGGTCCCCTGACTAAAGATCAGGCATATCTAAGACTTAGGTGAACCCCACAACTTGGTTGTGTGATAATATGACACTTTCTAACGATCTAAGGGTTAGATGTCCTCTGAACTTAATCCATCCCCTTCCGTAAGGCTCTAGGGTCCTAGTGGGTTGTTCACCTAACATCTAACGACAAATCCTAATTATATATAATTATATTGCTTTATATTAATAAAACTACATTAATACTAAGTAATAATGTAACTTGTTAGATGTAATTCATATTATCTCACATTGTTAGTATATATAAATTATATGGACATTAGAAAAATAAAAGAAGAAACAACGATCAATATATATTATTTATGTACTATTTGTATAGTTATGTATATATTATGTTGAAATGTTAAATTGTTTGAAATATGTTATAAATTTCATAAATCTTTGTAATATAAATTCTATGATTTGTAATTAATATAAACGATTTTATGAATGTATAAATATAATATGGATTATAATTATATATTATTTTAACATGAAATTTTTATCTTTACAAAGTACATAAATAGCATTTCGTAGTGTATATATATTTATGTTGTATTATTTCATTTATTATAAATGATTATCAAGTAGTTATATTACATAGTACATATTCTGAATTGGACAACCAATCTAATGGTCAAATAATTTTACAACTAATCCTAAGTGCACCTAATGTTTCCCGTACTAGTTTAGGGAACTTTTGAATGGGGATTGTTCTCAAAGATTGGATTTAGGCCAGAATGAACGTGGACATTTGCTTAAGCTAAGCTTGTATTTATATTAAATTAAATTACGTGGTACACTCGAGTACTGGAAAGTACGGGGTGTTATAACCTATCATAGATGCAGGGTCGATAGAGCTAGATGTGCTAGAGGATGTGGGCATGGACGATGAGTATCACACCCCAAACTCGAAAATCAGGCTCACAAAATTTTTAATCACCAAATCCAGTGCCGACAACCTCCGTAATACCCCATTCTAGGCTCCCTTCGCGCATGTGCCAGATTCCGATCGTGGGATCTTACAAGGAGAATTTTTCAACGTACATTTATCTCATAAGAAGCATAACCACAAGTTTACCCATATTACAAAAGCAACATCATCATCATATATCTACTAATATAAACTTTACATATAATGCTAAAAGGGAAATACATATGTCAAATAAAATCAAAGCTCCATAAGACAGCTACACGCTTCAAGCTCAACACTGCTTTGACCTAATGCCACCTGCACGTATCTATCGTGCATAAGATTATAGAAAGGTTAGAAGGTGATGAAAGTGTATGCGCAAAATAAGTGTCAAGCACACAAATACAACGTTATAATTATACAATATCGAAAATACTGTCAAGATTAAGAATCATACGATATTAGAGTAAGCGGAGACATACGAGTAAGTACATGAATCATGTAATATCAGAGTACGGAATGCAGATCATAATGAGTCAAATATCAGATGCCGAGGATGTAATACAATATGTAAATCCTTACGAGCTACGAATACCATCAACCTCATCTAAGCCATATAAATACAGAAACATAGTAACACAAAATGTTAAATGTTGCGAATGCGATGCAATATGCTGTGCGAATGAAATGACTAAGCTGGAGTGAAGTCGGGATGATAGTATGTAATATAGCAAGCTATGAGGTCCATCACAAAGGACTTCTTTCCAAACCAGTCTTATACCTAAATTTAGATATCCAGACTCAATGTGGTAAACCCCTAATCTCATGTTAGTCGCACGCCCCAACCGAAATCTTGGTCATTCTGAAGGTACACATAACAAATAGTTGCGCACCACCAGCCTAAGTAGATAGTTAATGAATGAATGAGTATGCAACTCCCGCTCAATAACTTCACATATCAACACTGTACATCACTGGGATCATCACCGGGGTCTAATACACTCTACATGCAATCGCCGCCCACTGGACGTGTAACCACGCAAGTGGAAGAGATCTCACTATCCGTTTGGCCAGTAGTTAGCCAATATCTACCAGGCACGTTGATAGCGGACCCAATCACGAGCTAGTCAAACTCAGCCTATCTATGCCCACTAACCTCAGGTGGATAAGACCACCACCCATTCCCAACAGACCACAACACAGTGAGAGACACGGCCTGCTAGTATTCGGTACTCTGGCGCTCATATATCCACTCAGTCTCAATATTGGGGCGTCTCCTGGCTTCGAAGGTTTAAGGATTTTCAACCAGGGCTATCTATAGCGACTCGATGCTAGTAATAGATTTCTTGTGTCCCATGTGGCCATCCATGACATGCCCGTGGAGGCTATGGCCCTAATGTCACTAGGGCGTACAGTAATCACAACACACAATCCAAGATGCATGAGTCATACAATCTAGACATGCATCAATCCTACGCATATCGTGCGCTCATGTGAGACAATCTTAGCCTATCAAGGAGTCTTATAATAACCTGTACAATGACATATACAATGGTCAACCACATCTCATAACAAACATACAGATGATGCGTATGGGCATGTATCATGATGCTATGCTATCACATACTTATAATCGGTATCAACAATCGGCACCGTAATCAGCCTTGATAATCGGCCTCAATAATTAGTATCGGCCTCAATAATTGGTCTCAACATCGGAATCGGCCTCAATAATCAGAATTAGCCTCGACAATCGACGTTAACAATCAGAATTGGCCTCGATAATCAGAATCAGCCTCAACAATCGGCCTCGACAATCAAAATCGGCCTCAATAATCAGAATCATCCTCAATAATTAAAATCAGTCTAAATTATCAGAATTGACCTCGACAATCGGCAATCGACCTCAACAATCAGAATTAACCTCAATAATCTGTCTCGACAATCGAAATCAGCAATCGACAATCGGCCTCAACAATCAGAATCAGCCTCAATAATCAGCCTCGATAATCGACCTTGATAATCAAAATTAGCCTCAATAATCAGCCTTGACAATCGAAATTGGTCTCAATAATCAGAATCGGCCTTGACAATTAGAATCAGCAAATGGCTTCAATAGTTGGCCTCGACAATTCACATCGATCATCGGCCTCGATAATCGGAATCGGCCATCGGACTAACAAAGGGCCTAAGGGAATGTCACAATATGGACATTTAACCATCATCGCTCATCAATGTGGACATTTAACCATCATTGCTCCCAAGGAGTGGCCCACATAGAGCCAAACGTATCATGGGCCCATGGCCTTACGCAAGGGCCCCATACACAACATAATGGGCCTCACACAAAGGGCCTAATATACATCACGATAGGCCTCGTTCATGAGCCATATAAACATCACTTTGGGCCTAATATCTGGGCCACATATACATCACAATGGGCCTCATACTTGGACCACAAATACATCATAATGAGGCGTGGCATATGGGCCGCAACAATGGGCCATGGCATTTGGGCTTCGAATACATCACATCGGGCCTCATCAATGGCCACAATTACATCATAATGGGCCCTATACAATCTCAATGAGCCACATATAATCATAAAGGACCTTACACAAGGGTCTCATACATCAAGCGGGCCGCATTGCATGGGCCTTATACATCACATCGGGCCTCATCATATAGACCTCATATACAACACATTGGGCCACATCACATGGGCCCCTCACACAGGCTTAATACACATCACTATGGGCCGCATCACATGGGCCTAACACTCATCACTATAGGCCTCGTGTACATCAAGTCAAGCCTCATCATATGGGCTTCAAACGCAAAATAGGTGGGCCCCATCACATGGGTCAAGAATACAAACAAGTGGGCCCCACACATGGGCCAAAAATACATCACGATGGGCCTCTTGGATGGGCCGCACCAATGGGCCTCAAATGGGCTTGGACCACACAAAAAAAAATCATTTCACTAGTTGCAGGTATAACATGTGTATCACTATACACTATCATTCTGTGGAGCACATGGCCATAATGATGATCAGCACTGTCCAACATTGGACGTGTAAATCAGCACCATCTAAACATCGTCCATGTAAATCAATACTGTCCAAACATCATCCACCACCGTCCAACACAATCTGGACGGTCTGGATGAAATAAATACATCACTATAGTCTCATGCTAGCAAAACAGATAGACAGCTTAAATAGATCAATACATCTGAGGTGGGTCCCAGCAAAATAGATGGACGACGTGGATATAAAACATTTGCATCAAGGTGTGCCCACAGTCCAAAAGATCTGGGCGGTGTAAATATAATAAATACATCAATGTGGATCCCACCCACACGTGTGGCATGGGCCACTTCCTAGACGGACAGTGAATAAAATACATACATCATGTTGGCGTCACAACACCTGCTGACGTGGTCAGCAGCTAACTGCTGCTAGGCTGCTGTCCAACAGCCCAATAGATGAACGGTATTAATGTACAACACGTGTACTAAGGTGTGTCCCACCGTCCTGGACAGATGGACGGTGCAGATATAATACACTTACATCAAGGTGGGTCCCACCAAATAAACGGACGGTGAGGATATTTCTCACGTACATCACACACGACCCACAGGACTTAGGAACGTCCATGCATATGGACGGTTGGATGTAACACGTACATCAATGGGGGTCCCATCTGTCCCATGTGGGAAATAGATAGATGGCAAGATACAGAATACATATATAGGGTGGACCCCACCCCCACACATGTGGGGTGGGTCCACGTCCATGTAAAATGGACGGACAGTTAGGATATATAACACATGCATCAAGTAGGGTCCATCATCCAGATCAGATGGACGGATGGTAGATATAGAATATATACACCAAGGTGGGTCCATCCCACACGTGCCACACGTGTGGGATGGCCACGTCCAAATAGATGGACGGTGCATAAAAAACACATATATCATGGCAAGCCCTACCATCCAGGACATCTGGACGGCAGGGATGAAACATATATATCAAGGGGGCCCCACGTGTAGGGTGCACACGTCACCAAGGTGGGCCCTACATGGCATCAAGCTGAATATTTGTGTGGTCTCTACCATCCAGGCGTACTGGACGTCCTATGGACGGACGGCCTGGCCCACCTGAGATTTGAATCTGCCTATTTTGGATGGACGGTGTGGATACACACGTGCCATCAATGTGGGCCCGCCCGTCCAAAGAATGGACAGACGGCTTGCATAAAACACATATGCTATGGTTAGCCCCATAGCAGCACCGTCCAATGAAGGATGGTGTGGATTCAAGATACGCACATCAGGTGGGCTTCACTGTCCCAACTGGACGGATGGATGAAATACATAAATCTGGTGGGCCACGTGGCATCATAAGAGGGAGAGAGAGAGAAAAAAAAAAGTGAGAGAGAGACAGGGATCGGGTGTAACGGAGGGACCCGCCACTATGGGCCCCTCTAGATTACAACATATACATCAAAATGGGTCCCACATACAGGTGGGCCCTCTAATTATCAAAATCACACAAAAAATCACCCACCTCAAGATCTATTCTTCCTTCCTACACCAACGGGTTCTATAACTCCAAAGAATGCATTTCAATGGTTGAGATGAAGCTTGCAGGGTGGGATTGGGTGGTAGGGAGTGGACCACACCTAGCTTCTCTCATGGAAGCTTGAACATCCACCTCTCATGGGGTTGCATGAAAACGGAGAAAGAATGAGAGAGAGAGAGAGAGAGAGAGAGAGAGAGAGAGAGAGAGAGAGGTGATGGGAGAGAAGTGATGGGAGAGAGGGATGGTGAGTAATGGATGGGTGTACTTGACATGGTTGACTTTGGAGTTGGATATTGTACTTGGGGAAGGTTGTGAGTGATGGGAGTGATGGGATGTATACTTGACATTTGATGTGAAGGATTCTCTTCGGATTTGCAACGCGCGACGTTTTCCTCGAACTAAACGCAGGCCCACATCTCCCGTCCCGCTTATCACCTCTGTGCGCGAAATGTGGCGACGGCGCGGTCGCACTGGTACAATTCTCGAGTCGACCCGACTCTAGAATATGGGATACGAGTCAAGATCGCGCACAACTGCTATTTATGCGTCGCGTGTCACCGAAATTCGATCAGGAGGACCGCGGAAGCCTACAGAATTGTACGAGCTACGATATGGGTCTCATAATGAGGAGCGAGCGTACTAGAAGACTTTCAGCGGTTTCTTCTATTTTATGTTTAGATGGTAGCGGGACATGGGTCAAGGCCCTAGTCATTTGGAGATATTAACTAGGTGGGACTAGTTCCTGGTTTGGATTTTCTTGCTACTGTATTTTGGATATCTTATATGTTTAGCGGCCTGTATTTACATTTTATGATTTTCTCATGCTTATAGTTTGCTAAACCCATCATTGCTTATAAACAAACCCAAATGCATTGGAATCTGGAGCCCATTAGGGCATGCGTGGCACCTAGGAATTCGGGAGCCGAGCTCCTACTCGACTCCTGAAAATTGAGGCGTTACACTTTTCTGCCTCAAGTCAGTCCATCTCCTACAACCTTTCCTTAACCTCCACCATCATCGGCAGCGACTGGTAGTAGATCGCTGCATAGTCGTTCATGAACTTGGTGTAGTTGTGGGAGAGGGTATTGACTATGCTTGTCATGCCCCAAACTCGAAAATCAGATTCACAGGAATTGCAATCGCTGAATTCGGTGCCAACAGCCTCCGTAGTACCCCACTCTCGGCTCCTAGCATTCATATGCCAGATTCCGATCTTGGGATCCTAAAAGGAGATTTTTTTTTTTATGTACATTTAACTCATAATAAGCATAACCACAAGATTACTCAATTCACAAAGGCAATATCATCATCACATACCCACTAATATCATCATTTGAGTACAATGCTGAAAAGGAAATACATAAATCGAAGATCAAGCTCCAAAAGACCACTGAACGCTACACGCTCATCACTGCTGCAACCTAACATCACCTGCACGCATCTATCGTGCATAAGCTTATAGAAAGCTTAGAGGGTGGTGTAAGTGTGTGCATGAGGTAAGTGCCAAGTATTCAATGCAATACTATAATCATACAATACTAGAAATACTGGTAATCCATAAATCGTACAATGTCGGAATAAACAGAAATACTAACAAGATCATGAATTATCAGAGTAAACAGAGTAACTGAAAATACTGACAAGTACATGAGTCATACAATATTAGAATATGCAATA
This sequence comes from Magnolia kwangsiensis, assembly GCA_037074715.1. Classification (NCBI taxonomy): domain Eukaryota; kingdom Viridiplantae; phylum Streptophyta; class Magnoliopsida; order Magnoliales; family Magnoliaceae; genus Magnolia; species Magnolia kwangsiensis. Next base: position 72,132,502 of record CM073575.1, on the reverse strand, counting down.
GAAATCAACTATGCAAATGAGGAGTCATAAAGAGACAAATATCAGATGCAGAGGATGCAATGCAATATACATTCCTGATGAGTAACACAAACAGCATCAGTCGTACCCTATACCGTGGATGTAATGCAACATGCAGTGCGAATAGAATGACCATACTGGAGTGTGAAGTCGGGATGATAGTACGTAGTATCGCAGGCTATTGGGTCCATCACAAGGGACTTCTATCCAAACCAGTTTCATACTTAAATTTGGATAGTCAGACTTGATGTGGTAAACTCCTGATCTCAGCTTAGTCAGAACCCAACCGAAATCCTGGCCATTGCGAAGGTACATATAACAATTAGTTGCACACCACCAGCCCGAGTGGATAGTGAATGAATAAATGAATGAGTATGTAACTCCTGCTCCATAAGTCCACATATCAGTACAATTCATCTCTGAGATCATCACCGGAGTTTAGTACACTCCAAATGGCACTGCCACTCTCCCAGCCGCACAGTCCAAGTGAGCGTAAGAAACCTCACTATCAGCCTGGCCAATAGTCTGCCAATACTTATCCGACACGTCGATAGCGGACCCATTGATAAGCTGGTCAAACTCAGCCTAGTATTGCCCCCTACCCTCGAGCGGGTAAGGCCACACCCCCTCCCAACCGACCACGACATAGTGGGAGACGTGGCCTCCTGGTATTCTGCACTCAGGCGCTCATATATCCACTCGGTCTCAATGTTGGGTCATCTCCTGGCCAAGGAGGTTTAGAAATTTTCACTCAGGGACATCTATGGCGCCCGTATGCTAGAACCAAATATTTTCGGTGTCCCATCTGGCCATCCACGATATGCATGTGGAGGCTACGACCCTGATGTCTCTAGGGCATACTGTAATCATAATGCAGGATGCATGAGTCATACAATCCAGTCATGCATCAATCTTGCACATACTGTGCGCTTATGTGAGATAACCTCCGCCTATCAGGGAGTCTCATAACAACATGCTCAATGACATATGCAATGATCAACCACATCTCATAATAAACATGCAGATGATGTGTATGGGCATGTATCATGATGTTATGCTGTCACATACTCATTATCAGTATCAATAACTAACATCGACAATTAGCCTCGACAATGTGGACATTTAACCAACATTGCCCCCAAGGAATGACCCACATAGAGCCTAATATATAGTGGACCCATGGCCTCACACAAGGGCCACATATACGACACCATGAGCCCCACTCAAGAGCTTAATACACACTACGATGGGTCCTTCACATTGGCCTAACATACATCACAATGGGCTTCATCGCTTGGCCCTTAAATGCATCACATGGACCTCATCACATAGGCCTCATATATATCATATTGGGCCTTAAACATGGGCTAAATACACATCACAGCGGGCCTCAAATACGGGCCGCATGTACATCACATTGGGCCCCGACAATCGGCCACGATAATCGGTCATGATAATCAGCCTCGATCGATAATCGGTAATCGGCCACGACAAATCAGAATCGGTAATCGGCCTCGATCGATAATCGGCAATTGGCCATGACAAATCAGAATCGGTAATCGGCAATAGGCCAGGACAAATCAGAATCGATAATCGGCCTCGATCAGTAATCAGCTACGATCGATAATCGACAATCGGCCACAACAAATCAGAATCAGTAATCGGCAATCGGCCACGATAAATAAGAATCGGTAATTGGCCTCAATCAATAATCAGCTACGATCGATAATTGGCAATCAGTCACGATAAATCAGAATCGGTAATCGATCTCGATCGATAATCAGCCTCGATCGATAATCGGCAATCGGCTACGATAAATCAGAATTGGCAACTGGCATTAATGAAAGTGGCCTAACAAGGCCTAAGGGAAGGTCACAATGTGGACATCCAACCATCATTGCCCATCAATGAGGACATTTAACCAACATCGCTCCCAAGGAGTGGCCTTCATAGGGCCAAACAAAAGTTGGCCCATGGCCTTATACAGGGGCCTAATATACAACACCAAGGCCACAAATATACATCACAGGTGGGCCTTGCTAAATGGGTCACAAATATATCGTAATAGGCCGCATCATTTGGGCTGGAATACATCACAATGGGCCACAGCATATGGGCCAGAAATATATCACAATGGCCACAGCATATGGGGCGGAAATACATGACAGGTGGGCCCTGCACATGGGCCTCAATACATACGAGTGGGCCTCAAATATACATCTCAGGTGGGCCTTGCGCATGGGCTGAAAATACGTTACAATGGGTCTCATCATACTGGCCGAAAATACATTATATCAGGCCTTGCCCATGGGCCTCGAATACATCACAATGAGCCACAACCTATGGGCTTCAAATACACAATAGGTGGGCCCTACACATGGGCCTTATATATATCCAAGTGGGCCCCATGGATGTGCCACAAATATATCAAGTGGGCCTCATAGTTACTGCATTAGGCCTCATACAAGGGCCTCGTAGTAGGTGGGCCCTGCACTTTCCAAATAGGCCCACCAGATGAATGACATGGATGTACAACACATCTATCAAGTGGGCCATAAGTTTAATGGACTGGATGGACGGCGTGGCTAAAACACATGAATCAAGGTAGACCCGTCAGATGGACGGTGTGTAAAAGGGACGGAGTGGGTACACAATACATACACCAAAGTGGGTCCCACCTAATCGAACCTTGATGTTGTCCAAACAAGTGGACGGTTTGGATACTGCACACTAAATGAAGTCCACAGAACTCCCTGGCGTCCAAGACAGCAGCAACCGCCTGCTGCATGGGACCCAAACCAGATGGACGGAATAAAACACATACATCATGTTGTGGCTCACCGTCCAGGAAATAGATGGACGGTGAGGCTATATAATACATACAATCTAGGTGGACCATACATAGGTAGACGGTGTTGGATATAATACATCAGCAAGGTTGGCCCCACCCCCACACATGTAACACATGTGGGGTGGTTCCCACAGAACATGCCTATGCTGTAGCAGCAGTAATATAGGTGGTGTGAGAGGGGGTACTCCAACCAATCCGCTTCACGATGGGGCCTACAGACATCACTACAGCAGCTATACCTGCTGGTGTGACCAGTAGATGGACGGTGTAGCAAACACACATCAAGGTGGGTCACTGCAAGAACGGTGCAGGTACAACATGTACCATGGTGGGGCCGTACATGGCAGATGGAGGCCGTGGATACCATATATAAGGTGGGCCCCACCAGAAAATGGATGTGCGGTTGGGATATAACTCGTACCACATAATGGGGTCCACGACCGTGGCCCAGCATGTCAAATGGATGGGCGGTTGGATGTAAGGAAGGTCGGTCGCACGGAACCTGCTGACGTTGCTGCAACAGCAACTACAATCGTTGATCCCAGCAATGAATGGCTTGGATGCAACACATACTTCATGGGATCCACGTCCAGTTGGATTAACAGATGGATGGTGTGGATGGGGTCCGCATAGCAGCTGGGCCCCACATGCTGCTGACGTCACAACAATGGACCCACAGAGCTGACGTCAATTCAGTAGCCGACCGCTGTTGGGGTCCCACGTCCTAGCGTAAAACCGAACAGATGGCTTGATCAGCATACATACATCAGGGCCCCACCGTCCACTGCTGGACGGTGTGACAAGGCACGTACATCAGGGGGGTGCCACATGGTGGCCCACCCGACCAATCTAATCTTTATTTCCCTTCGTCCAGCCCTGTCCAGGAGGGACGACCAGGATATATCACACATACATGATGGTGGGGTCCACGTGGTGGCCCAGGGCCCCACCAACCAAACTGATATTTGTGTTTACTCTTTGTCCAAGGGAGTTAGGCGTGCTGCCTATGGACGGTCTGGATTGACATATCATCAAGGTGGATCCCCCGGATGGACAACGGCATGGATAAAAACATACATCATAGGTGGGGTTCATAGCACTGTCCATCAAAGTGGACCATCACACAAGAAAATGAGAGAGAGAGAGAGAGAGATTGAGAGATCGGTGATGGCGGAGGGGCCCCGTCACTATGTGCCCCTCTTGATACAAGCCTACATCAATGCGGGTCCCACATCACAAAATTAAAATGAAAAGAAATGAAAATCTAAGATCACCCACAAACAATGAAAATTCACCCACCTATTCTTCTTCTTCCTCCTTAGCCTTCCAATGCTCCAAAAGTGCTCTTACAACGGTGGAGATGACGATCCAAGGGTGGAGATGGGAGATAGGGTGGTAGAGAGTAGTGGCCCACACATGGCTCTTCTCATGGAGGTGGGGACATTGGATCTCTCTTGGAAATTTCTTGGAATGAGAGAGAAATGAGAGAGAGATGAGTGATGTAGGGAGAGAGTAATGGGTTGTAAGAAAAGGGATAGGTTGGGTTAAATTTTGTGTAAAGGAGGTATGGGTGGGGAGAGAGAGAGTTGACTTGTGAGAGGGTGAGGTGGCATAGGATATAGGTGATGTACTTGACTTGTGAAATGATGTGTACTTGATTGATTGATGTGACGAATCGTAGAGATTCTCTCTAAATTTGCAACGCGCGGCGTTTTTTTCGAACTGAACACGAGCCCACATCTCCTGGCCAGGGTACCGCATCAGTGTGCAAGATGCAGCATCGGAACCGCGGCGATGGCGCGGTCGCACTGGTATAGGTATCGGGTCAAGATGATTCAGATATATAAGACACATCTCAAGGTTGCGCGTTAACGCCGATAATAAACCGCGGGTCACCGAAATTCGATAGGGAGGACCGCGTAAGCCTACGGAATCGTACGGGCTAGGATACGAGTCTTACAATGCTTGACTCTGGTACATGTTTGGCCGCCCAATCATTCAACAAAGTCATATGGTAACCAAGAGGGAAGATCTTTAGAGGAGTGGGCTCGGCAGCTCGTCCGACTCTACTAGCCTCAGAGGCTTGAGTCGTAGCCTCAAGCATGGTAGTGTATCCGACTAGGGCATCGGTTCTACCGACCAAGAAGTCGACCTCAGCAGTAATGAGGAGGGCTGCGGAATGGGGGGGGGGTCATCAGCATCGGGAGTCTCCCCGACAACTTCTCCCCCTATCTCGGTGGGACCAGTAGGGATTAGGGTGAAACCTCGGAGGCTTGCCCCACTGGAGTCGAAGTCGAGATGGTGATAAGCTCGGTTCTGGCGGGGGCCTCTGGGGCTTGGGTTTTAAGGGCAAGGGTCAGGGCTGGGACGGGCACGGCTTCGGCTGGGGTGAGCGCAGCTTTAGCTGAGGCAGGCTTAGCTTGGAAATCTTCCTCTTCTTCGGCGTCACCTTAGTCCTTCGCTCATTAGCAAGGACCACGTTCAATGGAGGGCGTGGCACCACCGACCTCCTCCTTTTCAAGTCGCCTGCTTCCATTCCTACCCAAAAAGAAATAAAATCAGCCTAAACGAAATCTACAAAAGAACAACGAACAGTCTCCGAGGACCCTTACCCCGCTTACCTAGAGAAAAGGGAGTAGGATGGAGTTTACAGAAACCAGACGACACTAAGTTCTCCCCGTTGATGAGTTTGAACCAAGAGCGTTGTTCCTCGATGAGCATTCTGGCTCTGGCTACTTGGTTCTGCTGGAGAGGATTGAGATCAGTAGCCCCTTTTGGTTGGACTACAGGCAGAAGCAAAGCACCAGTTAAAACATAAAAAGACAAGTCAAACATACAGAGTGCAACAAAATGAAAAGTGCCCGACTTAGGTTGGCGAACTTGGTAGGGACTCGGGCTTGCAGTCTACCCAGCTCAGAGGTCAGGGCCTCCCACTCTCCCGAGGCCCAAAACCACTTCCCCTTCCAATCTTTGTTGGAAGTAGGGAGTCAGGTTACCAAACCCGGGATACATGGGGGTCTGACAGAGAAGTAATACCAGAACGGCTCATTCCTCTCGTACTTAGCCATGTATAAATATAAAAACTCGTCCGGCATCATCCTCTGATTCTTCACCCGGTGCCAAATGATGAATGTGGAGACTAGGATTCACCAGGCATTCGAGATCAGCTAGTTCGGGGCCACTTTCAGTTTTGCAGTATCAAGCCCCAAACTCGAAAATCAGATGCACAGGAATCCCGATCACCAAATCTAATGCCGACAGCCTCCATAGTACCCCATTCTCGGCTCCTAGCATTCATATGCCAGATTCTAATCCTGGGATCCTACAAGGAGGATTTTATTATTTTTTTGTATATTTAACTCGTAATAAGCATAATCACAAGATTACCCAATTCACAAGGGTAACATCATCATCACATATCCACTAATATAATCATTTGAGTACAATACTGAAAGGAAAATACATATATCAAATCAAGCTTCGGAAGACCACTGCATGCTCCAAGCTCGAGGCTGCTGCAACCTAACTTTACCTGCACGCATCTATCGTGCATAAGCTTATAGAAAGCTTAGAGGGTGGTGTAAATGTGTGCATAAGGTAAGTGTCAAGTATTCAATACAGTGCCTTAATCATACAATATCGGAAACACTGGTAATCCATAAATCATATAATGTCTGAATAAGCAGAAATACTGACAAGATCATAAATCATACGATAACAGAGTAAGGGAAAATACGGAGAAGTCCATGAGTCAATCAATATCAGAATATGCAATATAGGACAGCTATGCAAATGATGAGTCATAAATAATCAAATATCGGATGACAAGGATATAATGTAACATACGATTCGAAAGAGCTAACAAATATCATCACTCTCATCTAAGTCACAGGAATAAAGAAACATAACAACCTAAAATGCCATATGCCGAGGATGTAATGCAATATGCAATATGTGGTGCTAATGGAATGACCATGCTGGAATGTGAAGTCGGGATGATAGTACGTAGTATCGCAGGCTACGGGATCCACCACAAGGGACTTCTATCCAAACCAGTCACATACCTAAATTTGGATAGTCAGACTCAATGTGGTAAACTCCTGATCTCAGGTTAGTCGCGCTCCCCAACCGAAATCCTTGCCATAACGAAGGTACATAATAATTAGTTACGCACCACCAGCCCGAGTGGATAATGAATGAATGAATGAGTATGCAACTCCTACTCAATAAGTCCACATATCAGTACAGTTCATCTCTGGGATCATCACCAGGGTTTAATACACTCCAAATGGCACTGCCCCTCTCCCAGCAGCACAGTCCAAGTGAGCGTAAGAAACCTCACTATCCGCCCAGCCAATAGTCTGTCAATACCTATCCGGCATGTTGATAGCGGACCCATTCACGAGATGGTCAAACTCAGCCTAGTATTGCCCCCTACCCTCAGGCGAGTAAGGCCACACCCCTTTCCAACCGACCATGACATAGTGGGAGATGCGGCCTTCTAGTATTCGGCCCACGTGCCATCATATATCCACTCGGTCTCGACGTTGGAGTCATCTCCTGGCCATAGAGGTTTTGAAATTTTCACCCAGGGACATCTATGGCACCCGTATGCTATAACCAAATATTTCTGGTGTCCCATCTAGCCATCCACGATATGCCTGTGAAGGCTACGACCCTGATGTCGCTAGGGCATATAACACACAATACAAGATGCATGAGTCATACAATCCAGTCATGCATCAATCCTACGCATGTCGTGCACTCATGTGAGATAACCTCCATCTATCAGGGAGTCTCATATCATCCTACCCAATGACATATGCAATGGTCAATCACATCTCATAACAAACATGCAGATGATGCGTATGGGCATGTATCATGATGTTATGCTGTTACATACTCATAGTCGGTATCAACAATCGGCTTCAACAATGTGGATATTTAACCAATATTGCCCCATAACCAACATTGCCCCAAGGAATGGCCCACATAGATCTAAACATATAATGGGCCCACGGCCTCACAAAAAGGCCTAATATACGATACATTGGGCATTACTCAAGGGTCATATATACACAATAGGTGGGCCTGGCTCATGGGCCTCAAATCATGACATGTGGGCCCTGCACATGGATCTCGAATATATCAAATAGGCTATGCATCATGGGCCTAATATACATCACAATGGGCCTTGCCCATGGGCCACGAATACATCACAATGGACCTTACCCATGGGTCTTAAATACATTACAGTGGGACTTGCCCATAGGCCTCAAATACATCACAATGGGCCTTGCCCATAGGCCCCCAAATACACCACATGGGCCTCATCAGGTAGGCCTCATACACATCACATTGGGCCTTAGACATGGGCTGGATACACATCACATCGGTCCTCAAATACGAATCGCATGTACATCACATTGGGCCCCGACAATCAGAATCGACCATCGGCCATGACAAATCAAAATCGGTAATCAGCCTTGATGCAAGGCGGGGTCCATAAATGGACGACCAATGATGGACCAAATAATATCAATGGGGCCCATTCATTTAGGTTAACCCACTAGAGAATTATGAGAATGGACCCAACCAGGACTAAGGAAAGGTCACAATGTGGACATTTATCAGTCACTTCCAATCAATGTGGCTATTTAACCAACATTACTCCCAAGCAGTGGCCTATATAGGGTCAAACATATAGTGGGCCCATGACCTTACACAAAGGTCTAATATACAATATCATGGGCCTCATACAAGGGTTACATATACATCACTATGGGCCGCATCACATGAGCCTCGAATAGATCGCGATGGGCCTCAATCACGGGCCTCATAAACAACAGGTGAGCTGCATCAATGATCCGTACTAATGGGCCTCATACACATCAAGTGAGTCGCATCAATGGGCCGCACTAATGGGCCACAAGTATATCAAATTGGACCTTATCACCTAGGCCTCACATGTACCACATTAGTCCTCACACAAGGCCATATGTAGCATTATAATGGTCCCCATATACGGGCCGCATGTACAGTATAATGGACCATATCCATAGGCCCCGAACACATCGTAATGGGCCACATCCCTAGGTCTCTCATACATAACATCAGATCTTATCATCTGGGCTGAAAATACATCACAATCTATGGGCCCCAATACTTAATGGGTGGGCCCTACACATGAGCCTAATATACGTCACAGATGGGCCCTGCACATGTGTAAGACCCGTATCTTAGACCGTATCATTCCATATGCTTCCGCGGTCTTACTAGTCGAATTTTGGCAACCTTTGACCCATAACCGATATTTGCGCATGACCCTGATTCGTATGCTGTCAACCCGTATCGACTCAACCCAAAACCTTTACCATAGCGACAGCGCCGTCGCTGCGGTTCCAATGTCGTGACTCGCACGCCGAGGCGATACCCTGGTCAAGAGATGTGGGTCAGCGTTCGGTGCGAGAAAAATACCACGCATTGTGAAACCCAAGAGAATCTCTATGAGGTGTCACATCAATCCCATTAATCAATCAAATCCCATCACATCTCATGTCAAGTACACATCACCTTTCACCCATACCTAAGCAACCACAAAAGTCAAAAGTTTCTTACAAAGCCCATGCCTTTCTTACATAAAAGGCCACCAAAGTCAACAAAGCCTTACACACTCATCTCTCTCCCATCCATCATTCCATCACCCCATCACCTCACATCTCCTTACAACTCTCTCTCTTTCTCATTTCTCATCTCATTTTCTCAAGCAACCAAAATCCCATACGTATGAGCCTCTCCCTCTCTTCCAAAACTCCAAGTGTGGCCCACCTTTCCATCTCAAGATCTTCCATCCTAGCCATCCATTTCTCATCTCCTCTGTTGGAATCGAAGCTAAGGAGCTAAGGAACCCATAGGAGAATGAAGATCAAGCGGTCGGTGATTTTTATAAAAAAAAATTTCATTCATTTGTTTGATTTTAGGGCCACATGTAGTGGGACCCACCTTGATGTACATTTTGTATCAAAGAGGGGCCCATAGTGGCGGGGCCCCTCTATCACCGTCGTTGTCTCTTTTTCTCTCTTTCTCTCTCTCCTTTCATTTGCTATGATGATGATGAGATGTGTGGCCCACCATGATGTTTGCACCCAAGCCATCTATCGGTGGACCCCATCCATATGGGACACACCATGACATTCCAACCGTCCATCTTCATCTAGGACATGGCCCACCCATGCGCACAAGTGGGCCCTACACCCTGATCTATCACTCAAGTGGTAGACCGAGTGAAGGATGCCCCACTTCAACACTTGGGGTCTTGATACCGATCCCTGTGGTGGTGGCTGACATGAGTGTGTAACTGACGTGAGGTGTACTGCCATGGAGTGTGTGCTGTCCATGGGGTCCATGGGACCCAATCACACCCTCCAACCGTCCAGTGGGCCACACCATGATATATGTGTCCTATCCAAGTCATCCATTGCTCCTGGACAGTGAGACCCTGTCCTAGCGGGGTCCATTTCTAACCAAAACCCATAGCTTAACGGGCAAACTGAGTGATTATGCCTCGTCTCAACTGTGGGCCCCAGCTCACGTGGCAGACGAGTGAAAGATACCTCGTTACAACACAAGGGTCTTGGTTTTCCAGTGGGGTGGCTGACTGTGAAGCGTGAACATGGTGGGGCCCATGGGACCCCATCCACACCGTCCAACCATTTTGGTGGGCCACACCATCACGTGTGGTGTCCACCGTCGTTAGATGGTGGGACCCACCTCATGTGGGCCTCGCTGGACACCAGATCCATAGTTCAACTGGAAGACTGATCGGAGATACCTCGTTTCAACACATGAGGTCTTGTATAGCCTCCTAGAGGGTGGCCTGTACGTGGGACCCACCTATGTTTTGGGTGCGGCTGAAGCTTGGTCTGACCGTCCATTCACGTGGGACACCCATGATGGGTGGGCTGGATTTGTGGACCCCATCTCAGTGGGCCTAATAAATGATTTTGAATGTTTTAATGGAGGGTAGCCCTCCCAACTGTTGTATCTGTTGCGGCCCACACAAGTCACAGGCTAACTTGATTTTTTTGAGACCTAGGCCCACGCTGAAATGATGCATCTGATAGGCGGGTTAGATGTTTGGTAGACATCAGCGGTGGGGCCCACGTAGCTGACATCTGGGAGCTCAAAAGCTCGTTACCCCTGTATGTATGGTGGGCCCTACGTAGGACCCACCTCTGTTGCGTCAGGAAGAAGGAAGAAAAAGAAAAGAAAAGAAAAAGTAAGGGCCACGTGCCCTCCTTCTCTCTCTACATCTATCTCTCTCTACCTTTCTCTCTCTATCTCTCTCTCTATCTCTCTCAAACCTATCTGTCTCTTACCGTCCAGGGACTTATGGGTCCCACCTTGAGGCATGTATGATCGGAGGGTGGGACCTACCCCCACGTGTGGGATAATGTATGTGTGTGTATGTGTGTGTGTGTGTGTGTGTGTGTATATATATATATATATATAATATCATATTATATATAATATTATGTATATATACTATATATAGTTATATATTATATTATATATGATATACATGATAGTGGGCCTTTATGTGGGCCCCCACCATGATGTATGGGTTGTATCCAATCCATCTATCCTTTTGGAAAGCCCATTTTATGGCATGGGCATAAAGAATGAGTCAAATCCATAGTCTAAGTGGACCCCACCTTGGCATGCTATGAGGACCATCTTAATGAATTTGTGGTAGTTCATTGGGGCCCACTTTGATGTGGATGTAAGGCCCATGTCATGGGATCATTTGACATATTTACGGCCCATGTGTAGGGCTCACTTATTGTGTATTTAAAGCCCATGGGTTGAGGCCCATTGTCGCAGCCCACGTGATGCACACGAGGCCCAGGGGTGCGGCCCATGGATGCAGTCCACTTGATGTATATGAGGCCCATTGGTGCGGCCCGTGGCTGCGATCCGCTTGATGTATTTGATGGCCCATGGGTTGATGCTTAATGTGATGTATATAAGGGCCACGAGTGAGGCCCAATGAGATGTATGCGGGACCTTTGAATGGGGCTGAATGTGATGTATATAAGGGCCACGAGTAAGGCCCAAGTTATGCGGCCCATTTGTTACATGTGCGGCCCATCTATTGAGTCCCTTGAGTGAGGCCATGGGTCCACTATATGTTTGAATTTATGTAGGCCACTCCTTGGGAGCAATGTCGGTTAAATGGCCACATTGATGGGCAATGATGGTTTAATGTCCACATTGTGACCTTCCATTAGGCCTTGTTAGGCCTATTCTTACCAATTTTGATTTATCATGACCGATTGCCGATTATCGATCGAGGCCGATTACCAATTCTGATTTGTCGTGGCCGATTACCAATTCTGATTTATTGTGACCGATTGCCGATTATCGATCGAGGTCGATTACCGATTCTCATTTGTCGTGGCCGATTACCGATTATTGATCGAGGTCGATTACCGATTTTGATTTGTCATGGCCGATTGTCGATTATCGATTATCGATCGAGGCCGATTACCGATTCTGATTTGTCGTGACCGATTGCCGATTATCGATCGAGGTCGATTACCAATTCTGATTTGTCGTAGCCGATTATCGATTATCGATCGAGGTCAATTACCAATTCTAATTTTTCGTGATCGATTGCCGATTGTCGATCGAGGTCGATTACTGATTCTAATTTGTCGTGGCCGATTGCCGATTATCGATCGAGGTCGATTACCGATTCTGATTTATCGTGGCCGATTGTCGATTATCGATCGAGGCCGATTACCGATTCTAATTTGTCATGACCGATTGCCGATTATCGATCGAGGCCGATTACCGATTCTGATTTGTCGTGGCCGATTACCGATTCTGATTTGTCGTGACCGATTGCCGATTATCAATCGAGGTCGACTACCGATTCTGATTTGTCGTGACCAATTGCCGATTATCGATCGAGGCCGATTACTGATTCTGATTTGTCGTGACCAATTTTGCCGATTCTGATTATCGATCGATTCCAATCGACATGGCCAATTGCTGATTCCGGTTGACGTGACTGATTTGCTGATTCTTATTACCGATAAATTATGATTATTGTGGCCGATTGATCGATTAGGGATCAAGACCGAGTATTGAGGCCGATTATCTATCAATTCCGATTGTCGTGGCTGATTGACGATTCTGATTATCGTGACCAATTCCGATTACTGAGGCCTACTCCGATTCCGACTTCGATTGCTAAGGTCGATTGCCGAGACCTATATGATGTACTTGCAACCCGTAGTTAAGGCCCATTATGATACGTATTAGGCCGATGATGTATGGCCCATTTGATGTATTTAAGACCCATGTGTAGGGCCCACATGACATGTATTCATGGCCCATGGGCAAGGCCCATTGTGATGTATTCATGGCCTATGGGCAAGGCCCATTATGATATGTATTATGCCCATGAGCAAGGTCCACCGGTTGTGTATACATGGCCTTTAAGTAAAGCCCATTGGATTGTATACTACGCCTTTATGTGAGGCTATGGGTCCATTATATGTTTGGCTCTATGTGACCATTCCTTGGGGGCAATGTTGGTTTAATGTCCACATTGTCGAGGCCTACTGTTGATGCTGGTTATTGATACCGATTATGAGTATGTGACAGCATAGCATCATAATTACATGCCCATACGCATCATCTGCATGTTTGTTATGAGATGTGACCATTGCATATGTCATAGAGCAGGTTATTCATGGGGCTCCCTGATAGGAGAAGTTACCCCACATGAACGCACGGTATGCGCAGGATTAATGCATGATTGCACTGTGTGACTCATGCATCTCGCATTTATGTGACATGACCACCGTACGCCCTAGCGATATCAGGGTTGTAGCCTCCATAGGCATATCGTGGATGGTCAGATGGGATACTGAAAATCTATTCTACATGGGGTGTTATAGATATCCTTGGGTGAAAGTCCCAGAACCCTCTTGGTTCCAGAGGTTGCTCTAACGTCTAGACCGAGTGGGTAAATAAGCGCCGAGTGCCGATTACCAGATGGCTGCGCTCTCTACTGTGTCGTGGTCGGTTAGAAGGGGTGGCGGCCTTACTTGCCTGAGAGGAGGGGGCAATGCTAGGCTGAGTCTGATCAGCTAGAGGAATGGGTCCGCTATTGACGAGCCAGGCCCGATATTGGCAGGCGGATAGTGAGGTCTCTTCCACTCACCTTGTTGCGCGCGATAGGACGGCAATCTGGTATGGAGTGTAATAGACTCCGGTGATTTTTCAGAGAGGAACCGTACTGATATGTGGACTTATTGAGTAAGAGTTGCATGCTCATTCATTCATTCATTCATTATTCACTAGGGCTGGTGGTGCGCAACTAATTGTTGTATACCTTCGTTATGGCAAGAATTTCGGTTGGGCGCACGACTAACCTGAGATCAGGAGTTTACCACGTTGAGTCTGACTATCTAAATTTAGGTATGGGACTGATTTGGATAGAAGTCCCTTGTGGTGGACCCCATAGCCTGTGATACTACGTACTATCATCCTGACTTCACACTCCAGCATGGTTATTTCATTCGCATCGCATATTGCATTACAACCGCAGGCATATGACATCTTGGGTTGCTATTTCTGCACTTATATGGCCTAGACAAATTTAGCAGGATTTGTATATTGCATTATATCCTCGGCATTTGATATTTGGCCCTTTATGACTCCTCATCGCATAACTATTTTATATTGCGTACTCTGATATTGATTGACTCATAGACTTGTTCATACTTCCGCCTACTCTATTATTGTATGATTTATATCTTGTCAGTATTTCTGCTTATTCTGATAATTCCTGCTCTTATTAGTGTTTCTGCTTATTCAGACATTGTATGGTTTATAGATTATCAGTTTTTCGGTATTGTATGATTATAGCATTGTATTGAATACTTGGCACTTACCTTATGCACACACTTACAGCACCCTTTAAGCTTTCAATAAGCTTATGCATGATAGATGCGTGTAGGTGATGTTAGGTTGTAGCAGTGTTAAGCTTGGAGCGTACAATGGTCTTCTAGAGCTTGATTTTCTATTTATGTATTTCCCTTTCAATGTTGTAATCTAATGATTATATTAGTGGATATGTGATGATGATGTTGCCTTTGTAAATTGGGTAATCTTGTGGTTATGCTTATCATTAGTTAAATGTATATTTCAAAAAAAAAATCCTTCTTGTAAGATCCCAGGATTGGAATCTGGCATATGAATGCTAGGAGCCGAGAATGGGGTACACGGAGGCTGTCAGCACCGGATTCGGCGATTGAAAATTTTATAAGCCCGGTTTCTGAGTTTGGGGCCTGACAACATGGGCCTCATACATAAAGAGTTGGGCCTATCAATGGGCCTTAAGGAGAGTGACAATGCGAACATTTAACCAACATTAATCTTACAATGTGGACGTCAAACCAACATTGCTCCCAAGGCTCGGTTCACCTTAAATATCATTAAATAAATCATGGTAGAATCACACATTGCAATGTGCCTTAGGTACATCCCATTGGGCCTCAAATACATCAAATGGGCCATATCTTATGGGCTTTATATTCATCAAGTGGGCCACCTCAATGAGCCTCACCAATGGGCCTTAGGTACTTTGTAATGGGTCATCACCCATGGGCCTTAGAATGCATTAAAATGGGCCCAATCACATAAGCTTTATGTGCATCAAATGGGCCTAATCACATAGGCCTTATATATACCAAAGTGGGCCTCAACAATGGGCCACAAATACATCAAATGGGCCTACACACATGGGCCCATATATAACAAAGTGGGCCACAACATTGGGCCTATATACATGCCAAGATGGGCCTAAATACACGGGTCCATATGCATCCAAGCGGGCCTCAATAATGGGCGTAAAAATACCTCAAGATGGGCCTAAATACATGGGCCCATATTCTCCAAAGTGAGCCTCATGTGAGGCCCACCATAATGTTTATTTTCCTATCCAATCTGTTGATAAGGTCACATGAATAGGGGGCCCACCAAAATGTCTATTTTCCAGCCAATCTATTGATATGGTCGCATGGACCAAGGGGCCCACTGTAATGTTTATTTTCCAACCTATACATAAGGTTACATGGGCTTAGGGCCC
Organism: Magnolia kwangsiensis; assembly: GCA_037074715.1. NCBI lineage: Eukaryota > Viridiplantae > Streptophyta > Magnoliopsida > Magnoliales > Magnoliaceae > Magnolia > Magnolia kwangsiensis. The sequence continues at coordinate 72,116,468 of CM073575.1, read as the reverse complement.
ACTCTAATATTTATTTTCCAACCTATACACAAGGTCACATGGGCTTATGGGCCCACTGTAATATTTATTTATCAACCTACCTGTTGGTGAGGGCACATGAACCAGGGGCCCACCACAATGTTTATTTTCATCCAATCTGTTCATAAGGTTACGTGGGCCAGGGGCCCACGGTGATGCTTATTTTCCATACAACTCGTTCATAGGATCATAGGGCCATGGGGCCCTCTGTAATGTTCGTTTGCCACCCAACCTATTTATGAGGCCACAAGTCAGGGGGTCCACAGTGATGTGGTCTAGAAATCCAGACCGCCCATTATGTGAGTCCCACCTGGCTGAGGGTTCTAACCAAGTATCAACCACATCCAAATTTCAGGTAGGCCCCACCAAGTGATGTTATACATTTTAGGCATGTCTTCACATGATTTTAGATGGTATGGCCCACCTGAGTTCCGTATACGGCTAATTTTTGGAAGGCGGCCCACTGCCCTAAGGGGCCACCTAATGAATGGCATGGATGTTAGAAACGCATCACGTGGGGCCCACAGCTGGGGCCGTGAGCCCCAGCCAGTCCGTCCGCCTGCCCACCTACAGTGGCATCGCCAACTACTGCCCACCTTCTTTCTTTTTTTTGAAAACCATTAATATGGTGGTTTTTGATAGGTGGGGTCCGCCTAGGAAAATCCAACCCATTCATTGTGTGTGTCCCACCAATTTAATGGTCCAAACAGAGTTTCAGGTGGGTCTAACCTGCATGTTGACCCCAGCATTTGATTCCATGTGGTTTGGCATACCATTGCATGAATGGTGATGGTGTGGGCCATCTGAAGACTTTTTATGACTGATTTTTAGAGCCAACTCATCATTCAAGGGGACCTATTAAATGAACAGCATGGATGTAGAACATACATCATGGTAGGGTCCACAAATGAAGTCAATGGGGGCCTCCTTTTTAACGTTGGACGTCTCTAGACGTCATGGCAGCAAAAGCATGCCAATAAAATTATTATTTTTTATCCTAGGTAGGACCCACACTAACCAGATCTACCCCGTCTATTGCATGTGTCCCACAAAATTAGGGGTCCAAAACAAGTTTCAGGTGGGTCCAAGCTCCTTGTGGGCCCCAACAATCATTTTTCAAGGTTTTAACGGAAAATACTAGTATTCTTAACGCCATAGTCCGCCAGAAAATTGGATCGGTCTCATTTTTCGGTTCAACGCCTAAAATGATACAAGGGTTGGGATGGACGGCTTGGATCAACAACATGCATCAAGGTGGGGCTTGTATAAATAGCCCACCCAAAAATAATAAAAAAACCACTGACGTTAGTACACACCTATGCCAGAACACGCACTCCATGTTAGCCAGCTTCCAACGTCCAGTGACGCTGGACTGCATGGGTAAACACAGCATCACGGTGGGTCCCACATGAACGTGGCCCACCTTAATAAAAGGTGAGTCCCACGTGAACGAGGCCTACTTGATGGGGTTAAATATTTGTGTGTTCTCATCATTCATAAGGTAGGGTCCACATGACTTGGACGGTTTGGATAAGGCATACATCAAGGTGGGGTCCATCCAATTGAGCCACACATCACACAAATATATATATATATATATATATATATATATATATATATATAGAGAGAGAGAGAGAGAGAGAGAGAGAGATGTACCCACAATGATCTTCTCCTTCATCTTCTACCCATGGGTTCATAAGCCTTCTAGGACCCCTTCCAATGGTGGAGATGGGCTTCTAAGGGTTAGATTAGGAGGGATTTAAAGGTAAGAGGGCTGGAAATGGAGCTTGCTTGGGACATCCATGGCTAGCAATGGAAGTGAAGAAGAAGAGAGAGAGAAAGAGAGATGAGAGAGAAGGTGAAAGGATGGGTTATAATGGCTTGTAATAATGAGTTTTGAAAAAAAAAGGAAAGCATTTATGGGGTAGGTTAGGTAGGGGGGTAGGTTACGTTGTAGAATAGGGTGATGTCATCCCTAGGATGACATCATCCTCATTATGATTATGGGAAAACATGTACATCATGGCCCACAACGTGCGGTCCACCGTTATGATCATGCACGGATCATATCTTGGGATCTAGACATCGGATTGATGCACGAGACACGACATCAGAATCGTAGCGACGACATGATCGCAATGGCATAGGTCTCGGGTCGAACCGACTTAGGTGTATAGGGTGTGACTCAGGGTCGAGCGCAAATGAAATCTACAGGTCGCGGGTCGCCAGAATTTGACCGGGAGGACCGCGGAGATATACGGAATGGTAGGGGTTGGGATACGGGGCTTACATGCAGTAAGCTCGCGTACAAACGGATGGATGGGAAGTTAGAGCCTGCACTGAAGGGCGCTACTAAATATATCAATCTCCCCCTCAGCAGGAAGACCCGCTTGATCAGTGGGAGAAGGAGCTCGGATGTGCACCAAGTTCGGAATCTGGTAGTCTTCGCGAATTGGGCCATCTCAGACTCGACCAGAACTGAGCCCCCATGGACCAATGGCTTTGGTTTGACTCTCGATGGGCCTGCCTTCGACCGTCCCGCAGGATCTCTAAGTGCCCTCTTCAGTCTTTTGTCTCGGCTTTCAGTCCTCGGACCCGCAGTTCTCTGGATCGAGGGGTTAAGCGGTATGACCTCAAAGGGACCTTCAAAGTCTTCAGGCCCTGAGTCGGTGGTCCTTAGTTCAAAGTTGGCCTTCGCTCCTCGGACCTCCTCAACTTCATCAAAGTTACTTGACATTGTAAAAGAAAAAGTCTGAATGGTGGAAGACTCACTGCGCTGAAGGCGATTTTCTCCGACAGAAAATATCTCTACTTGGCAGCTTCCTCCAAGCAAAATCCTTTTTCTAGCTATCGGAAACCCTTTATATAACCCTCTCATCACTCAACATCGTCATTACTGACAGTTGTCCTTGAAGTCAAGGCGGCTCGGCTGTAACGCCCTGGATTTCGGGGTTCGAGAAAAGCTCAACTCCTGATATCTAACGCATCACTTATGCAACATAAATAATTATGTTTAAACGTTGTCCATAATAGTGCTTTTAACATGAGTGGGATTATACTTAAACAGCATGTCATACTCCAGAGATAATGTAATTTATCAAGTGGAAGACTAAAATATATGTATTGAGATAAGTAAGTGGTTATCTACCTCCAGAGTATGATAATGTAATAGGGTTGAATAAATATATGTTTTCTTTCAAAATATAGAAAATGTCAAAATATAAAGTGTCCGACTAAATCATATATCCATGTGATCCCGTCGAAGCAGCAGGAGGTCTACATCGACCCACCTGATAATTGAAAGTAGGAGAACTCCTCATCCATGTAGTCCTACTCCATAGAATGGAATACCTCAGTACCTGCATCTAAACCAGAGTCTGGTTGGTGTTTTAAAACACCATCCCAAGTGGGAATGAGTAGTTAATTCAGTAGAACTATAAAGCAAAGGTTAACATACTATCAATTCAGTCAAGCAGTAATGATAAAGTAGTACAACAATCATGTCATAAATATTCTTATTAATGTAAGAATGGTATGCTGAAATGATGTATGCCCTCGCATGCACTCCCTTAGTGACTTCATCTAACTATTGTGCATGGAAAACTCCCTACACGTGCGCTTCCTCGCCAAAGCACATGCAATGTGGTGCATGGTTGTGTTAAACAAATAATTAATTAGGCTTATTCATACAGCGAGTTTGGAAAGCTAAGGCACCTCCTTTTTCATCATTAACCCAAATGGGGATCCATCTAGGGTCAACAATCCTAGTTAGTCACATATGATAGGCAAGTTGTAGGGCATCACCTCTAATAAAAAGCAGTCGATAGGCAAATTCAAAAGTTTATACTCGATGTCACTCCACCAACGCCCTACCAACTGGAGCGCTATTTTCAAAGGGGGTCCGGATTAGTCGATTCACTCCAACCCACGCTGGGACCGCAGCCATGCTACGCCGGTGCAGGCCGATAACTCGAACATAGTGTCCCATACCACCATGCCTAGCTCATGAGTTTGGGTTGCTCACTGGTCACTACGGAGAGGCTCGTCACCCCAGTGTAGGCCGACAGCTTTACCACGGTGTCCCATACCACCATGCTTGGCTTGAGTCTTAGCGGATTGTGGTACCATAGTTGAAACAAATTTTACATTGGTAAGTGATACCTTAGATACAAGCAGTAACGTCCATACATGGTAAACACACAATAGGCCAATCGGGTTATTTGACAAGTTCAATTGGTACGAGCACACACTGAATTAATTGACATGGAGTGCGTAAGAACTCCACGTGGCCTAACCATTGTCGACAATCACCGTACGATTCGGATTCATCGAATGTATCCAATGTGGCGAAACTAGTTCGGCCACTTGATCGGAAACCGTTACCAATTGCATGGAGTACGTAGTAGTCTCAATCATAATCAAATGCAATAGGTGGTCACATATCTTAATCATAACAGCATTTAACAAACAATTCAAACATAATTCTTGTTTGAGCATTTTATCAAACACATTGAACATGTTATTATACATATGCTTTTCATTCATAAATCACATAGTAGCAATTTACATTACATGAAGAAAACCATAAATATGGATAAGGTAGTTGAGAATCTTATCCCAATACCCTTATTAAAAGTGATTCATCAAACAATTTCTCATTCAGACATTTTATCAAACACTTAGACTACACATTACTACATACATGAACTAAATTATATATTATGACAAATCCTTTCATAAAGGAGTTGTCATACATACGACAAACATGTATTCTAGATTAATAGTCATCGCAAGCATAAATCATAATTACAATTTCATTCAAATATTTCAACAAACACATGGAATGCATTATATATTCACATAGTTCACACACATGTATAATTTATCGAATACATCGTAACTAAGATTATAGGGCAGCAATTAAGTCAGACATAAATCATTAGCTGAAATTGAAAGAATTGAAAACCATAACCTAAATGTTTATAGTCTGCACCTTTTATCGAATTGCTCATTTCGAACTCAGTTCGAATCCTACGTTCCCGTTTGCAGAACAATGGTTACCTAAATCATAAAATAGGTTAGTTATTTCATCGATTCCTCTATTTGGATTCCTAAAGCAAGATTAGGGTTAGAATTTCATACCCAAATCAAAGTTGGAATAGCTCGTATAGCGATGGTGGAGAGCCAATTCGGTACGTGGAGTAGTAGGAGTGAATCTCAGCAACAATCTCCCGAACTCTCACTCTACTCCTTGCTCTTTTCTCCTCTTTTCTCTCTTCTCTCACCTAGGGTTTGAGAAATTCGTATGACAGAGAGGTGGGGTGGTTTAAGGGCCTTAAATAGGCTCATAAGTGATGTAAATGGCCCCAAGGCCATGGTATACTTGGGTTATAGCCAAAGGGTGATTGTTTCTGATGAATAGGGCTCATCTAGAGGTCCATTACCTGTCTATATTATGGAGTAAGTTCCCTAACAATGGATCTAGGGTAGGTTATGATTTCGATACGATCGGATTAGTGGATCGACCGTGGAGGACCCGTATCAGATTTATGGTCATTGTCACTCGATCAGGGCATCAAATATATGGATAAGAGCAGGAAAATTTTCCTGATCCATGGGTGAAGTTTGGTCATAATCTAACGGTTTAAAGTCTTCAATTTCGCTCACAAGCGAACAGTCCAATTCACTTAAGTTCTAGTTCACTTTCTAAAGATATTCGCGTTTCTCACACACATCGCTTAAGGCTCAAGTTGTGTGTTTCTAGATACTATTTAGGCTCGATTCCCATGATGGTTGTCAAGCCCAATAAGGCGGTCATAACCTTATAGTTTTGCGGTAATCGAACTTTCAACGTGCGGTCTAGGTCCGATACAAGTTTCAATGTGCTCCTAAGTACAACAGGCTTTTAGGATTTCTCCTAGATTTTTAAATAGTGTTGAGTTAGTAATTCTGAAAGTTTTGAGTCTTTTCATTTGTATAGATAGTGGTTCAAGTTAAATCTAGTAATTATTTAGTTTAGTACTTAACTAAATTTCATCATAATTTTGACATAATAAGGTCCTAGGGTAGTTCTATGTGCCTTTTTTATATTTTTAATTAGTATATTATTTTAATTATTTTTTAATAGTTCATCATCAATTTTAATTTATCTTTACCAAATTTCATTAGATTTCATATTCTAAAAAAATTCTAAAAATTCTAGAAGTAACAATTATCTAAACTAGTAATTTTTGGATAGTTTTCACATCAACCTATATTTAACTATATTAAAATTTTTATTATATTTTTTAATTATTTTTATATGAAACTAGACTTAACAAGCTTCAATCTGGCTTTTAAATCACCTAAATCAGAGTTATATTGAAGAAGATATGATGTTTTGAAGTCGGTCAAAAAGTGTAAAAAATTGCAGCAAGGGTCCACCGAAATTCGGTGCACGGCGGTGCGCCGCCGACCGGATGGTGGCGCCACGCCCTGCTGTGCTGTCTGGTGGTGTTTTCACCACAGGACTTTTGAAACAGGTGTATTTTATAAATTGGAATGAGTTATTCAACGTGTAATTTATGATTTTGGGGCAGGAGAAGCTGTTTTATCCAAATAACCTATTTATTTTGTGTGATTCCATAAGGTTAATGGTCAAAAATTCATTTTATTTATATATTTACTATTTGTAGTAAATTTTAGTTTAAGTATTGTCTTTCATCATTTAAACTTTAGGATTAGTGTCTAATGTGAAAGTACTTAGAAAATTTTGAGGAATAAGGTGGTGAAAGGGGAGATTTTGAAAGAAATTGGTTGAAAGGGGATTTGAGACTTTGGGATTGAATTCTGAGAAGTCAATACGGTGTTATGATCGACCCATTGCTTAAGGACGCCCATCATCAAGTTGGGAAAAATCTGGGACGTTACATCGGCATTATCACCAGGGGACACGTGGAGGGAGTTGATAAGCTCGAGTTGTCATGCCCCAAACTCGGAAACCGGGCTCACAAAATTCTTGATCGCCGAATCCGGCACCGACAGCCTCCGTAGAACCCCATTCTCTGATCCTAGCGCCCATTCGCCAGGTTCCGATCCTAAGATGCTACGAGGAGGATTTTCAACGTCAGTTTGATTCGTAATTAGCATAACCAAAGGCATAACCCACAAACAACAATCAAAAACTCCATTACATTTTCACTATGATAAAAAACTTTACAAGTACAATGAGCATAAAGGGAAATACAATGATGATGAACAAAACTCTAAGATAATCTGCAAAGCACTCCTGCCTCAGCGCTACTGCGCCCCAACGTCACCTGCACGCAACGGTCGTGCATAAGCTTATAGAAAGCTTAGAGGGTGGTGAAAGTGTGTGCAAAGGGTAGTAATATGATCATGCAATATCAGAGTAATGCGGAATATGCAGATGGATCCATAAATATCATGAGCCGTACCAAGGCTATGCGATGGAAGATGCAAGTCAAGCATACAATCCTCATCTAAGTCCACATGTCAATACAGCTCAAATCTAGGATATCACAGGGGTCTAGTACACTCTAAACCAGATCACCGCCACATCGCACGCAATAAAGTAAGTGGAAGAGACCTCACTATCCGTCTGCCAATATCGAGCTCGACTCATTGATAGCGGACCCATTCCTCGAGCTGGTCAAACTCAGCCTAGCTTTGCCCCCTATACTCGGGCGGGTAAGGCCGCACCCCCTTCCAACCGACTACGACACAGTGGAGAGCGCAGCCATCTGGTAATCGGCACTCAACACTCATCTACCCACTCGGTCTAAACGTTGGAGCAACCTCTTGGTACCATAAGGGTTTAGAGATTTCACCAAGGGATATTTATAGCACCACATGTAGAACAAGATTTTCGGTATCCAATCCTGCCAACCACGATGCGTCTGTGGAGGCTACGACCCCTATGTCGCTAGGGCGTACAGTAGCCATATTACACGATGCGAGATGCATAAATCACACTATCCAATCATGAAGCAAATCCTTGCACGTATCGTGCACTCATGCAGGGTAACATCACCTAATCGGGGTCCCATAAACAATCTGCCCGAAGGCATATGCTATGATCAGTCACTTCTCATATCAAGCATACATATGATGCGTATGATCATGAGTCATGAAATTATACTAAACACGTTATAATGAGATGAACTATCCTTACAATGCAGATGAGCCTGGACGGCCTATAACAATAAGTATGGGCCTAATAATGGGCCCCAAGGAGAGTCGTAATGTGGACATCCAACCAGCATTACACTCGCAATGTGGATGTCAAACCAACATTGCTCCCAAGGCACGATTGTCGTAAACATCGTTACATAATTCGTATTGGCTCACACATTGCAATGGACCTTAGTTACATCCCATTGGGCCTTAAATACATCAAATGGGATATATCATATGGGCATTTTATTCATCAAATGGGCCACATCAATGGGCCACACCAATGGGCCTTATGTGCATTGCAATGGAACCCATGGGCCTTAGATTGCATCAAATGGGCCTAATCTCATGGGTCTTATATGTAACAAATGGGCTACACCAATTGGGCCCCATACTTATATTAAATGGGCCTCAACCCATAAGCCCTACTACATCTCAATGGGCCTTAATCCATGGGCCCCCAAAATATCAAATGAGCCTAATCCCATGGGCCTTGGAATACATCGATCTGGTCCAATCCCATGGGCCTTTAAATATATCAAATGGGCCCCGACCCATGGGCCTTACAAAATGTTTATTTTCCATCCAAACTGGGGCCTAACATGATGTTTATTTCCATCCAAACTATTCATAAGGACACATGGGCCTAGGGCCCACTGTAATATTTGTTTGCAATCCATCATGTTCAAAAGGTCATATGGACCTTAGGCCCACATATATAATATGTATAGTAATATACATACGTTATAACTACAACAACAACTTATACATTAAGGGCATGTATGTATATAAAATATATATATATATATATATATATATATATATATATATATATATATATATATATATATATATATATATAGCTGTTGTTGCAGCTCTTTAAGCATTTTAAAAGGGAACAGAGGTGGGTCTCACGTAGGGCCCACCACTATATACATATTATAAGATATATAATATAAACTATATAATATATAACATATAATATAATATATATATATATATATATATATATATATATATATATATATATATATATATATATATATATATATATATATATATATAATGGTGGGACCCACAGAACTCACTGTTACTAGGGGACAGTGGGCCCCACCATCAAAAAAGATGGACGGCAAGGACCCAGGGCACGTGCGTCACCGTGGGCTCTACCGTCCGTTTGGACAGTGGAAATAGTACACATACATCACTGTGGGTCTCATGTGGGGCACACCATGGCATATATTTTCCATCCAACCTGTTGAAAAGATCACACGGACCTGAATGAAAGGAAAACACAAATTTCATCTTGATCCAAAACTTCTGTGACCCACCAAAAGAGTTTCACTGACAGAGGTTCAATCTCACTGTTTCGTGTGGTGTGGGCCACCTGAGCATTGGATGGAGCTGAAACTTGGAGGGGGCCCACTACTGGGGATGGCCCACCTCGTGAACAGGTTGGATGACAAATAAACATCACGGTGGGGCTCACATGTAGGGCCGTGGGCCCCTGACATCCGCCCGCCCCAAATGCTGGACGCAGCAGCGTGCTGCTGCTGCTGCTTGTCAGAGAGGCAGAGGCGCTGTCTCTTGCCTTTATATATATATTTTTTTTTCTGTTTTCTTGAGAAAAATCACATGTGGGGCCCACTTTTCGAAGATCTATACCGTCCAATGGATTTAGGGGCTCAAAATACACTGAACAAGTCCAATGTTCAGTATTTTTAGCATGTAGATGCAGCAAGGTGGGTCCAAATAGCTTTAAATGGTAAGGAATACAGTTTTCTATAGTATGGCCCACCTGATCAACAGATCAACCTCATTTTTCGGTTTAACGCCTAAAATGAGTTGGTAAAAGGGATGAACGGCATGGATTGAACACATATATCAAGGTGGGGCCTGCATGAGCCGGCCCACCTAAAACCTTCCCTTTTTCTTTTTCTTTTTCTTGCTACTGACGTGAATACACCCACGTCAGTACACAGACACCATGCTAGCCACCCCTCAGAGATCCATACCAAGACCTCCACTGTCGAAACAGGGTACCATTCACTCGGTCTGCCACTTGAGCTATGGATCAAGGGTGTAGGGCCCCATGTGCACACATGGGTGGGCCACATCCTGGATGAGGATGGACGGTTGGGATGTCATGCAAACATCATGATGTGTCCCATATGGATGGGATCCACCGATAGATGGCTTGGATACAAACATCATGGTGGGCCACACATCTTATCATCATCACAACCATTCAAGAGGAAAAGAGAGAGGAAAAGAAAAGAAAAAAAAAAGAAAGGAGAGATCGGATGGTGGTGGAGGGACCCCGCCACTATGGGCCCTCCATGATCATAATACAAACATAAAAAGGGTCCCATCACAAGTGGACCTTGAAATAGAAAAACAACGGTGGATCACACACCTTAGATCTTTTCTTCTTGGCTCCAATGGCTTCTTTGCTCCTTAGCTTCAATCCTAATGAAGGAGATGAGGTTTGGATGGTTGAGATGAGAGATGATGGGGTAGGAAAGTGGGCCACACTTGGAGCTTGGGAATGCTAGGAGAACTCTCATACGTATGTGATTTTCTTGCTTGGAGATTTGAAAATGAGAAAGAGAGAAAGAGTTGTAAAGGGAGAGAGAGTGATGGGTGATGGAGTGATGGATGGGAGAGAGATGGGTGTGTAAGGCTTTGTTAACTTTGGTGCCCTTTTATGTAAGAAAAGCATGGGCTTGTAAGACCTTTTGGACTTTTGTGGTTGCTTGGGTATGGGTGAAAGGTGATGTGTACTTGACATGTACTTGACATGTGATGTGATAAGATTTGATTGATTGATGGGATTAATGTGACACCTCGTAGAGATTCTCTTGGGTTTCGCAACGCTCGGCATTTTCCTCGCATCGAACGTTGGCCCACATCTCTTGACCAGGGTATCGCCTCGGCGCGTAAGTCGCTGCATCGGAACCGCAGCGATGGCACGGTCGCTATGGTAATGGTCTTGGGTTGAGTCGACTCGGGTTGACAGCATATGAATCAAGGTCACACGTAAATATCGGTTAAGGGTCGAAGGTTGTCGAAATTCGACCGGTAAGACCGCGGAAGTCTACGGAACGGTACGGACTAAGATACGGGTCTTACACGAGTCCACGCTCCTAGGTCTGAGTCTTATCGACATTAAAAGCAATTTATGGCACAGGCAGCCTCTTGCCTCACTATGAGCTCGTGACATTGTTTCCTTTGCTCCTCCGATTACGAATCATAACCATCACCACATGTCCTTTGTTCAAAGGTCGAAATCCAAAGAGTTGTAGCTGTCATACTGCACGCGTAACTCGAAGCACAATCATCGCAGTGATTGAGCTCCAATCATCCCAACCGTCATCATGAGCAGAGGCGTGGAGGCGTCGCCCTGTTTCCCCAAGCATTTACTCTCTAAATCTAAGCTCAAACTAAGAGAGTAGGGGGCTTTTATTGTGGGGAAATCTGGACAGGGTCAGCCCGAGCCATCTGAACCAATTAATAGGGCCTCGGAAAGAGAACATCATGTTGGGCGCGAGCGGACCTCTGGACTACGACCCTAGGTCGGGTAAATGAGCTCTCATCCTCGTCCTCGTCCTCATCCTCATCCGAAAAAGGTTGGCTGAGCCAAGCTCTTGTCCTCGTCCTCGTCCTCATCCAAAGAAGGTTGGTCGAGCTGAGCTCTCATCCTCATCCTCGTCTTCATCCAAAAAGCTACAGTCCCAGATTGACCGACATATCCTCGACCTAGAGGCCGAGAGCTAAGCCCTGAATAAGCATGACTAACAGACTCCGACCCCGATGACTCGACTATGAATTCCAACTAAAGGTATTCAACAGCGAACTTGGATAGGACGTGGTCCGAGCCCGAATGAAGATACTCTGAGTACCGAGCTGGGAAACCAGTCCGAATGTGGGCGCGACCGAAGATCACGCCTGGAGATATGCTTCATTAAGACACGATGTGCTACACTATCCAAAGATTTTGGAGTATCTCCATAATTGCAATATCCACTTGATTAAGTAGATCATGTCGAGATTGACGAACACGATCCGCCTGACCTATAGGTATAAATACTAGGGTACCTCATTAAAAACAGGTATGCAATATCTCGCATCCTCTCTCAATATTACGCAACTTAGACCTATATTCTCTAGCCTGACTTAGGCATTAGAGGGTTCCCCTAGGGTCTCCATTGCTCACTATTTTAATGTAAGATTAGGGTCCGTTTCAAGTTCGTAGCATTGAGTGGAGGGTGGTCCAGATTCTTCCCTCAACACAAGCTAACAACATATATATATATATATATATATATATATATATATATATATATATATATATATATATATATAATTGCAAGCATAGACAAACGAACCCTTAGCATATATAGTTAGTAACATGTACAATGTTTGGAATTTATTTTTATTTTTTTATTTTCCAAAATACAAATTCAACAGGAGAACACAATGAATAGGACCACGTGAGACCACCTCATGCGACCAAGCGTATTTGGTCTACCCCCGGCTATCAAGCTTTAAAATGCCTAAGCTCCATCCATGGGTCTAAACCCAGACCTAAGTGGGTTGGATCTGGACGGCGGTCCGGTTGGCCCTGACCACTTGCAACGCTAGGGCGTATGACTTTGGTCAGAAGGTAATTTTCATATCAAAAAGATCCAAAATTCGATGGGCAGAACAGACGGTTAATATCATCTTATCACTGTAAGAATTGGGCCAGACATCCGGATAGTCAGCAATTGATGTGTGACTTTATCATGATATGTATTATAGACCATTCAGGGTAGCTAACATAATTTGAACGGTTTGGATTGAGAAGAATATATGTGAATGTCTATGTATTCCCTGCTCTGGCACCTTATGGTCGCTTTGGGACGAGAGTACTAGGGTCGGAAGCTGCGTGGGGCCCACAGAGATGCCTGTGACCAATCCACCCCGTCCATCAGTAAATAAAAATAAAATAGATCCTAAAATATAGTGAGCCACACCATATGAAACGATGATATGCCAACGAAACCGTTCATAGGGTTTTGAAAACTATGATAAGCTGTAGGAACAAAATATTATCCTGACCACAAAATTTCCAATCGTGGGCGTTCAATCCCTGCCGTTTCGTGTAGTCTAGCCTTCTTGAGTTAGTATCTGCCTGATTATTTTAATCCAGTCTTATTTTGATGTGTATAAACTAATGGACCGAGTGGATTTGTCACCGGAATCCCCGTGGACCCCAAATAGCTTCCGACCACATTAACTTCGTGTGACTTGGGGGGGCTCAGCTAGTTCTGTTCCTCTGATGCGTGGTCAGTGGTCAGACTGAGAAACTTTCAAACTCTGGGTGTTTCAAACGCATGCACTCATATGTTGTATACACCGCACGCATTTAACTCAATGAAATTAGTGTAAATAGAAAGGCCCACTTGAGATGGGTCATGAAACTACCAAATGGCCTATTAGAGTAAATCTCAGCTACGGTTGGAAGAAAAAAAAAAATTTCAACGGTCCCAGTTCAACTGACAGCTGTCCACATCAGACGATAATACCGTCTTCTCCACCTCATCTTAAAATTGCGACATAGCTACATATACCCGAGTACAATTTCTGAGTGCATGAGTATGAACCATCACACTCCTTCAGTCAGCCGGGCCTGGGGTAGATCTCTGCCAAGATTTTGAACTGTTTCATTCCGGGCTTTCGGGCCATCTCTATTCCAAATTGAAATCGGATTGCGTACTGAGTTACTCAGTCCGATAAGCTCCTATCGTACCGAGTAAACTCAGTTGGGCCCACATTGAATGTACGTGGTTTATCAACACCGTCCATCCATTTTTTCTACTAATTTTAGGGGTTGATCTCAAAATTAAAGTAAATCCAAAGCTCAAGTGGACCATGCCACAGTAAACAGTGTGGAATAATGATTTCCACCGTTGAAACCTTCCTAGGGCCCACAGTAATGTTTTATTTGTCTTCTAACCTGTTCATAAAATCACAAAGACATGGATGAAGAGAAACCACAAACATCAGCTTGATCCAAAACTTCTTTAGCCAAAAAGAATTTTTCAATGGTAGAGGTTCAATCACACTGTTTCATGTGGTGTGGTCCACTTGAGCTTTGGATGTGCTTCCGTTTTGGGCTCAAGCTCTAAAATTATCTATTAACATGTATAAACTGAGTGGATAAAATAAATAAATAAATAACGGTGGATCCCATGGAATTTACTTAGTAGGCTAGACCACACAACAAAGATCAACTAGACCACACAACAAAGAAGAGTAGAAAATTGATTTTCACTGTTGAAACTTTTGTAGGGCCCACCATAACATTTATTTTCCATCCAATCTATTCATAAGGTCACAAAGACCTGGATCAATAGGAAAAACAAATTTTGTAATGATCCAAAACTTCCATGACCCCTGAAAGGGTTTCAATGGAAGACGTTCAAAGTAGAATGACAGTGACATTTACTGCGGTCAGACTTGTAGCTACGGATAATGACCGTAGCCATTGAAACCCTAATCCGTAGCAATAGCGTCCATCCGGGGTGGGCACGCCGACCTGGCGGCCCCCCGCGCCACTTGCTGGCTTGTCTGGCGCGGCCACGCCAATCTGGCGGGGGGGTGGTCCCTATGGCTACGGATAATAACCATAGCTAAAATCCGTACCAATAAGTTCTTTGTTATTTTTTATATTTTTTTTTTGTGGTTTTTTTTTTTAAAAAAAAATTTAATGGGGAGAACTTTTTCTCCCTTACATTTTTCTCAAATACAAAATTACGTAAATATGTATATATAAGTATATAAAAATATTTTTTTATCTCTTAATTCACTTCTTTGTCTATTTATTTAACAAGCATATCTCCTAAACTAGAATGAGTTACATAACGTATTATATGTGATTTTGGGGTAGGAGAAGCTAATTTAGCCAAATAACATAGTAATTTTTCGAGATTCCATTGAGTTAATGGTTAAAAATACACTTCACGGTCAATTCACTTCACTTCACGGCCATTTTCATGCACTTCGTGGTCAATTCACTTCACTTCACCATCATTTCCATGCATTCCACAGTCATTCCTAGCAATTCCGTGTTGATTCACGGTCAATTCACTTCACTTCACAACCATTTCCACGCACTTCGCGGTCATTTCACTTCACTTCACCGTCATTTTCATACATTTCACGGTTATTCCTAGCGATTTTGTGTTCATTCACGATTAATTCGACGCAGTTTACGGTCAATTCACTTCACTTCACGGCCATTTTCATGCACTTCGCGGTCATTTCACTTCACTTCACCATAATTTCCATGCATTTCACGGTCATTCCTAGTGATTCCGTGTTCATTCACGGTCAATTCAACGCACTTCACGGTCAATTCACTTCACTTCACGGCCATTTCCACGTACTTCGCGGTCATTTCACTTCACTTCAGCGTCATTTCCATGCATTTCACGATCATTCCTAGGGATTCCGTGTTCGTTCACAGTCAATTCGACGCACTTCACGGTCAATTCACTTCACGGCCATTTCCACACACTTTGCGGTCATTTCACTTCACTTCACCGTCATTTCCATGCATTTCACGGTCATTCCTAGCGATTCCGTGTTCATTCACGGTCAATTTGACGCACTTCACGGTCAATTCACTTCACTTCACGGCCATTTCCACGCACCTCGTGGTCATTTCACTTCACTTCATCGTCATTTCCATGCATTTCACGATCATTCCTAGCGATTCCATGTTCATTTCATGGTTTAGGTTTTGGGATTTGAGAATGGGTTCAGGTTTAGGTTATAGGTTTTGGTTTCGGTTTAGGTTATAGGTTAACGGTTTAGGTTAAGGTTTAGGTTTAGGTTATAGGTTTTTGGATTTAAGAATGGGTTCTGGTTTAGGCTATAGGTTTTGGTTTTAGTTTAGGTTATAGGTTTTGGGATTTGAGAATGGGTTCGGGTTTCGGTTATAGGTTTTGGTTTTGGTTTAGGTTATAGGTTTTGGTTTAGGTTATAGGTTACAGGTTTAGGTTAAGGTTTAGGCTTAGGTTTTAGGATTTGAGAATGGGTTCGGGTTTAGGTTATAAGTTTTGGTTTCGATTTAGGTTTAGGTTATAGGTTTTTGGATTTGATAATGGGTTCGGGTTTAGGCTATAGGATTTGGTTTTAGTTTAGGTTATAGGTTTTGGTTTAGGTTATAGGTTTTGGGATTTGAGAATGGGTTCAGGTTTTGGTTATAGGTTTTGGATTTGAGAATGGGTTCAGGTTTTGGTTATAGGTTTTGGTTTTGAGAATGGGTTCGGGTTTAGGCTATAGGTTTTGGTTTTAGTTTAGGTTATAGGTTTTGGTTTAGGTTATAGGTTTTGGGATTTGAGAATGGGTTCGGGTTTAGGTTATGGGTTTTAGTTTTGAGAATGGGTTCGGGTTTAGGCTATAGGTTTTAGTTTTAGTTTACGTTATATAGGTTTTGGTTTAGGTTATAGGTTTTGGGATTTGAGAATGGGTTCGGGTTTAGGTTATCGGTTTTGGTTTTAGTTTTGGTTATAGGTTTTGGTTTAGGTTATAGGTTATAGGTTTAGGTTTAGGTTTTAGGATTTGAGAATGGGTTTGGGTTTAGGTTATAAGTTTGGTTTCGGTTTAGGTAATAGGTTAACGGTTTAGGTTAAGGTTTAGGTTTAGGTTATAGATTTTTGGATTTGAGAATGGGTTCAGGTTTAGGCTATAGGTTTTGGTTTTAGTTTAGGTTATAGGTTTTGGTTTAGGTTATAGGTTTTGGGATTTGAGAATGGGTTCAGGTTTAGGTTATA
Source organism: Magnolia kwangsiensis (assembly GCA_037074715.1). NCBI lineage: Eukaryota > Viridiplantae > Streptophyta > Magnoliopsida > Magnoliales > Magnoliaceae > Magnolia > Magnolia kwangsiensis. The sequence goes on along the minus strand of CM073575.1, from coordinate 72,099,450 downwards.
GGTTTTGGTTTTGAGAATGGGTTCGGGTTTAAGTTATTGGTTTTGGTTTTAGTTTAGGTTATAGGTTTTGGTTTAGGTTATAGGTTTTATGATTTGAGAATGAGTTCGGGTTTAGTTTATAAGTTTTGGTTTTGAGAATGGGTTCGGGTTTAGGCTATAGGTTTTGGTTTTATTTTAGGTTATAGGTTTTGGTTTAGGTTATAGGTTTTGAGATTTGAGAATGGGTTCGGGTTTAGGTTATAGGTTTTAGTTTTGAGAATGGGTTCAGGTTTAGGCTATAGGTTTTGGTTTAGGTTATAGGTTTTGGGATTTGAGAGTGGATTCGGGTTTAGGTTATAGGTTATAGGTTTAGGTTAAGGTTTAGGTTTAGGTTTTAGAATTTGAGAATGGGTTCGGGTTTAGGTTATAAGTTTTGATTTTGGTTTAGGTTATCGCTTAATGGTTTAGGTTAAGGTTTAGATTTAGGTTATAGGTTTTTAGATTTGAGAATGGGTTCGGGTTTAGGCTATAGGTTTTGGTTTTTGTTTAGGTTATAGGTTTTGGTTTAGTTTATAGGTTTTGGGATTTGAGAATGGGTTCAGGTTTAGGTTATTGGTTTTGGTTTTGAGAATGGGTTCGGGTTTAAGTTATAGGTTTTGGTTTTGGTTTAGGTTATAGGTTTAGGTTAAGGTTTTGATTTAGGTTTAGGTTATAGGTTTTAGGATTTGAGAATGGGTTCGAGTTCAAGTTATAGGTTTTGGTTTTGGTTTTGGTTATAGGTTATAGGTTTAGGTTAAGGTTTTGGTTTAGGTTTAGGTTATAGGTTTTGAGATTTGAGAATGGGTTCGGGTTTAGGTTATAGGTTTTGGTTTTGGTTTAGATTAAAGGTTTTGGTTTAGGTTAAGGTTTAAGTTTAGGTTACAGGTTTTGGTTTAGGTTATAGGTTATAGGTTTAGGTTAAGGTTTTGGTTTAGGTTTAGGTTATAGGTTTTGGGATTTGAGAATGGGTTCGGGTTTAGGTTATAGGTTTTGGTTTTGGTTTAGGTTATAGGTTATAGGTTTAGGTTAAGGTTTTGGTTTAGGTTTAGGTTATAGGTTTTGAGATTTGAGAATGGGATCGGGTTTGGTTATAGGTTTTGGTTTTAGTTTAGGTTATAGGTTTTGGTTTAGGTTAAGGTTTAGGTTTAGGTTAGAGGTTTTGGGATTTGAGAATGGGTTCAGGTTTAGGTTATAGGTTTTTGTTTTGGTTTAGGTTATAAGTTTTGGGATTTGATAATCGGTTCAGGTTTAGGTTATAGGTTTTGGTTTTAGTTTAAGTTTAGGTTATAGGTTTTTGGATTTAAGAATGTCTAACACCCCGGATTTTTGCCTACCTGGGGTTAGACGTCCTTAGGCAATGGGTCAACCATAACACCTTGGTAACCTCTCAGAACCCAATTCCAAAGCCAAAGAATCATTTAGAACCAAATTCTTTAGAAATTTAATGTGTTTTAGTTAGCGCTAAACTAGATTACCTGTGAAATTAGTACCAACTACTTTAAATACGATCTGTAAGACCCAAAAGCTCTAGAATTGTTAACGCTATCTTACCCTGAAACCTAGGATCAAACTCTAAACCTGTTTGATCTCAGGAACCCTTTGAAACTTTGTATTGGATCTAGACCGCACGTCGAAAGTCCGATATTTATAGTCTTAGACCATTATGAGCGCCTAGTTGGACTTGAAAATCATTTCAAAAATCAAGCTCAACCGATATCCTGAGACCATTTTACTGAGTCCGGAGTGAAGAGAGTGAGAAAAGGAAAATATTTAGAAAATTAATTTAATTTTTAATAAATCTGGCACGTGTCGCTTGTGTGACATTTTTAAGTATTCTGACCATTAGAATTTAACCAAATTTCACCCTCATATCAGGAAAGTTAGCCCTTACATGTTATAGCACTTATGGCCCTGATCGAGTTTCGGTGACCGCTGAACTGAAACTGGTCCGCCACAGTCGATCTGAAAACTTGACCGGACTGAAAACTTGGCTTGACCTAGATCCAATATTAAAAAGCTTAAGTCCGACCGCATTTGATAACAGGACCTCCAGAAGTGCTCCGTTAGATTGGAACAAACCCGATTTGGTTATAACCTAAGTATACCTTGGTCCTAAGTCTATATAGGTAATTTTTTAGCTTATAAAAAGGCCTTAAACCCTCTCTCACAAATCCCATACGAATTTTAAACCTTACCCAATCAAGAGAGAGAAAAGAGAGAGAAAGTGGGAGAGAAGTTGGTGCTGCTTCCTAGGATTCTTCCCAATCTCTCTACGTGCCTAATTCACCCCTCCGTGTCGCTTTTTCGGTGACTCCGGCTTCGTTCTTAGGTAAGAAACCCTAATCCTAAACTTTTTTAAGGTTCCTATGGGTACAAGTAGCTAAGTAGCTGACTCACCTTGTGTTATAGGTTGTCATATCGACGTTGACGGAAGTGTAGAGTACCTATTCAATTCATTACGCTTCTACGACGTAAGGTGTGGATTTTAGACGCTTAGGTTACCATTTTTCAAAGCTTTCAATATCGTTTAATGGTAGATTGTTGATAAGAATGCTGTTTCACATGTAGAACATACTGTTTATTTTTCATTTCGAATACGTACGAAGAATATGAGATTTAGGGTATTTTAGGTATTTGTAGGAAATACTATATACGTACGTATTTTGCTGATATGATTGTCATGAGTATTTATCGTGTACCTATACTAGTTATGCGTGTATGATCTGTTTGGCGAAGAGATTCGCCCTAATGCACATTTTGGCCGACATATGTTGTCTAGATTAATGTGTGTAGACTAAGTGTTTGTATAAATGTTTGTATAAGTATTGAGTAAATGAGGTTGTAGATTAGCGTTGAGATTGGATTCTCAACTAATTTGATGATGTACATGATTACCTCCATGCTTGTTGTATTTGAATTGATTACCTTATGTTTGAAATACTCGTGTATGGTTAACTACTTATGATGTATGTTACAACATGCTGATAACATGCTGGAATTACTTGTATTTCAATTTTGTCTCTCTCATATGCTTATTGATTTAGATTACAAGTGTTTATAGTTATACACTAGTCCAGGCAGTCGGTAACAGATTTGAATTCGTGGTTGAATTCTATTCGCCACGAAGGATGTGTATGACAAACCTGAGTCGTACTAGAGTTGTCGGCAGTGGTTAGGCCACATGAAGTGCTTGTGCACTTCATGTTGGTCGATTCAACGTGTGCTCGTGCAAGTTGGAATCATCAAGTAACCTAATTAACCACTGTATGTTCACCTTGTATTGGTCATAACTTCTTGAACCTAGGGTACTGAACTTACCAGTGATAACCCTGATAACCGTGGTACCTTGATCCACTAAGACTCATGAACCGAGCATGGTGGTATGGGACACCGTGGTCGAGCTGTCGGCCTACGCTGGGCTCACAAACCTCCCCGTAGTGACCAGTGAGCAACTCAGACTCGTGAGCCGATTATGGTGGTATGGGACACTATATTCGAGCTATCGCCCTACACTGATAAGGTGATGGGGGAGCGGAGCAACGAGTGCGTGCAACAGCCCTGGCAGCCCTTCGTAGTGACCTCGAGCGTACTCTGAGTCTACATGAGGCGACGACCCTTTCGTAGCAATAAGAGTACAAATAGGCCTGTATTAATAAGGTGATGGGGGAACGGAGCAACGAGTGCGTGCAACAGCCCTGACAGCCCTTGCAGTGACCTAAAACCATATCATCGTATGAGACTACTAGGAGTGACGACCCTAGACAGGATCCTTGTTGGGAATGATATAAGAGAAGTACCCTAGTTTCTCAATCCTGCTGTATGAAAAGGACTAATAACAACTCGGTAATCATATTCATATCGCACTGCATGTGCCTGGAAGATGTGGAGCACTGAGGGAAGAAAGCATGCTGCGGACGTAAGATGGTGTCACATGAGGGAGTATATTGGTGAGGGCATCCATCATGTCATTTCATGCTTGCATTAATTACAGTATTTAGGAATGTTTGATTTGCTTGCTTTATCATTATCGCTTGATTGATTTGATAACATGTTAACCTTTGCTCTATTATTCCACTGAGTTGGCCACTCACTCCCACGTTACGGGACGATGTTGTACACACCACCAGTTCATGTTTTAGTTTCAGATGATGGCACTGCTTGTGAAGCGAAGCCGGACTTGTATGATGATGAGGAGGATTTTTCCTCCATGTTCTGATCGACAGGATTACAAGGAGGTTGATTAGACGCCATGACACTTATCATTTTATATTTTTAGAGCACTCATGTATATTCTTTTTGATCATTTTTGGAGTATACATGTATATGTTTAACCTGGTAACTTGTTCACACTCTGGAGACTTACAACAGTTCATATATTTTATATATCTATCACATTCTTCCGCTTACTAATTTAACTGTCTCTGGAGTATGATATGCTGTTTTGGCTTAGTCTCAATCTTGTTTATTGTCATTCTATAGACAACATGCATTCATCATTATTTATGTTGCATAAGTGATGTTCTGGAACTCGGGAGTGGAGTTATGCTCGACCCTCGATTTTTGGGATGTTACAGAATGGGTTATGGTTTAGGTTTAGGAAATCAGGTTCAGGTTCGAGATTGGGTTTAAGTTTAAGTTTTAAAGTTTAGGTTTAGGTTTGGGTTTAAGTTTCGGTTTAAGATTGGGCCCCACAGTTATGTATTTATTATATCCACAACGTTCATCCATATTTCGAGATCATTTCGGAGCATTATCCAAAAAAATTAAAAATTAAAAATGGATCATTTCGAATCCTAAACCCAAACCCATTCTCAAATCCAAAAACCTATAACCTAAACCTAAACCATTAACCGATAACCTAAATCAAAACGTATAACCTAAACCAAAACTAAAACCTATAACCTAAACCCGAACCCATTATCAAATCCCAAAACCTATAACCTAAACCGAAACCAAAACCTATAACCTAAACCTAAACCCATTATCAAATCCCAAAACCTATAACCTAGACCGAAATCAAAACCTATAACCTAAACTCGAACCCATTCTCAAATTCCAAAACCTAAACCTAAACGTAAAACCTAAAACCTAAACCTAAGCCTATAACCTAAACTCAAATCCCTAAACCTTAACATATAACCTAACCTAAACTTATACTTATAACCTAAAACTATTCTCAAATCTCAAAACCTATAACTTAAACCTAACCTTTCCCTAAACCTATAACCTAAACTTAATTCCCTAAACCTAAACTTTAGCCTAAACCTAAACTCATATCCTAAACCTTAACCTATAACCTAACCTAAACCTATACTTATAACCTAAACCCGAACCCATTCTCAAATCCCAAAAGCTATAATCTAAACCAAAACCTATAACCTAAACCAAAACCAAAATCTATAGCCTAAACCCGAACCCATTCTCAAATCCCAAAACCTATAACCTACACCAAAACCTATAACCTAAACTAAAAGCAAAACCTATAGCCTAAACCCGAACCCATTCTCAAATCCAAAAACCTATAACCTAAACCTAAACCTTAACCTAAACCATTAACCTATAACCTAAACCGAAACTAAAACTTATAACCTAAACCCGAACCCATTCTCAAATCCCAAAACCTAAACCTAAACCTATAACCTATAACCTAAACCAAAACCTATAACCTTTGGGATTTGAGAATAGGTTTAGGTTATAGATTATAGGTTAAGGTTAGGGTGTAGGTTAAGGTCATTTGCTATAGGTTATAGGTTTACGTTAAGGTTTAGGTTTAGGTTTAAGTTATAGGTTTTGGGATTTGACAATAGGTTTAGGTTATAAGCATAGGTTTAGGTTTGGGTGTAGGTTAAAGTTTAGGGAAATGATCGTGAATCAACACAAAATTTTCAGGAATGACCGTAAAATGCATGGAAATGACCATGAAGTAAAGCGATTGGACCGCAAAATGCACAGAAATTACCATGAAATGCATGCAAATGACAGTGAAGTGAAGGAGTTTGACCGTGAAATGCCTCGAAATGACCGTGAATTAACACGAAAATGTTTGGAATGACTGTGAAATGCATGAAAGTGATCATGAATTGAAGCGAAATGATCATGAAAAGCATGCAAATGACTGTGAAGTGAAGGAAGTGATTCACAGTAATTTTGAGGCATTTCGCGGTCAATTTCCTTTACTTCATGGTCATTTGCATGCATTTTGTGGTCAATTTGCTTCAATTCATGATCACTTTCATGCATTTCTCGGTCATCCGAAATAATTCCGTGTTGATTCACGGTCATTTCGAGGCGTTTCGCGATCAATTCCCTTCACTTCACGGTCATTTGCATGCATTTCGCGGTCAATTCGCTTCAAACCATGATTATTCCCATGCATTTCACGGTCATCCCAAACAATTTCGTGTTGATTCACGATCATTTTGAGGCATTTTACGGTCAATTCCCTTCACTTCACGGTCATTTGCATGCATTTCGCAGTCAATTCGCTTCAAAGAGCAGCAGAAAATTGATTTTCACCGTTGAAACTAGACCACACCACAAAGAGTAGCAAAAAATTGATTTTCATCGTTGAAACTTTTGTAGGGCCCACCATAATATTTATTTTCAATCCAATCTATTCATAAGGTCACAAAGACCTGGATGAAGAGGAAAAACAATTTTCATAATGGGTTCGTGTTTAGGCTATAGGTTTTGGTTTTAGTTTAGGTTATAGGTTTTGGGATTTGAGAATGGGTTCGGGTTTAGGTTATAGGTTTTGGTTTTGGTTTTGGTTATAGGTTTTGGTTTAGGTTATAGGTTATAGGTTTAGGTTTAAGTTTTAGGATTTGAGAATGGGTTTGGGTTTAGGTTTTAAGTTTTGGTTTCGGTTTAGGTTATAGGTTAACGGTTTAGGTTAAGGTTTAGGTTTAGGTTATAGGTTTTTGGATTTAAGAATGGGTTCGGGTTTAGGCTATAGGTTTTGGTTTTAGTTTAGGTTATAGGTTTTGGTTTAGGTTATAGGTTTTGGGATTTGAGAATGGGTTCAGGTTTAGGTTATAGGTTTTGGTTTTGAGAATGGGTTCGGGTTTAGGCTATAGGTTTTCGTTTTAGTTTAGGTTATAAGTTTTGGGATTTGAGAATGGGTTCGGTTTTAGGTTATAGGTTTTGGTTTAGGTTATAGGTTATAGGTTTAGGTTAAGGTTTAAGTTTAGGTTTTGAGATTTGAGAATGGGTTCGGGTTTAAGTTATAGGTTTTGGTTTTGGTTTAGGTTATATGTTATAGGTTTTGAGATTTGAGAATGGGTTCGGGTTAGGTTATAGGTTTTAGTTTTGGTTTAGGTTATAGGTTTTGGTTCAGGTTAAGGTTTAGGTTTAGGTTAGAGGTTTTGGGATTTGAGAATGGGCTCGGGTTTAGGTTATAGGTTTTGGTTTTGGTTTTGGTTATAGGTTTTGGGATTTGATAATGGGTTCGGGTTTAGGTTGTAGGTTTTGGTTTTGGTTTAATATGGGTTCGAAAATGCGTCGAAATGACCATGAATCAACATGGAATAGGAGGGAATGACCGCGAAATGCATGGAAATAACCTAAACCAAAACCAAAACCTATAACATAAACCCGAACCCATTCTCAAATCCCAAAACCTATAACCTAAATCAAAACCAAAACCTATAGCCTAAACCTAAACCCATTCTCAAATCCAAAAACCTATAACTTAAACCAAAACCAAAACCTAAAACCTAAACCTGAACCCATTCTCATATCCTAAAACCCAAACCCAAACCTAAACCTAAACCTAAGCCTATGACCATGAAGTGAAGGAGTTTGACCGTGAAATGCCTCGAAATGACCGTGAATCAACACAGAATTGTTTCGGACGACCGTGAAATGCATGAGAATGATCATGGTTTGAAGCGAATTGACCGCGAAATGCATGCAAATGACCGTGAAGTGAAGGGAATTGACCGCGAAATGCCTCAAAATGACCGTGAATCAACACAAAATTGTTTGGGATGACCGTGAAATGCATGGGAATGATCATGGTTTGAAGCGAATTGACCACGAAATGCATGCAAATGACCGTGAAGTGAAGGGAATTGACCGCGAAATGCCTCGAAATGACCGTGAATCAACACGGAATTGTTTCAGATGACCGTGAAATGCATGGGAATGATCATGGTTTGAAGCAAATTGACCGCGAAATGCATGAAAATGACTGTGAAGTGAGGGGAATTACCTCGAAATGACCGTGAATCAACACGGAATTGTTTCGGATGACCATGAAATGCATGGGAATGATCATGGTTTGAAGTGAATTGACCACGAAGTGCATGCAAATGACCATGAATTGAAGGGAATTGACCGTGAAATGCCTCAAAATGACCGTGACTCAACACGAAATTGTTTGGGATGACCGTGAAATAAATGGAAATGATCATGGTTTGAAGCGAATTGGCCGTAAAATGAGTGCAAATGACCATGAAGTGAGGGAAATTGAACTTGAAATGCATGGAATTGATCGCGAAGTAAATGAAATGTGCGAAATTGACTGCGAACTGATTGAAATTGACCATGAAGTGAATGAAATGGATTTTCGAGCATCGACCTAATGGAATCTAGAAAAATAACTAGGTTGGTTGGCTAAAGTATCTTCTCCTACCCCAAAATCATATAGGGTACGTCTAGTAACTAATTTTGGTTTAGAAGATATTCTTGTTAAATGAAAAAAAAAAAAAAAAACAGAGAGAGAGAAAAAAAAATTTATATGCTTATATATACATATTTATATAAATATGTATTAGAAAAAATTGTAAGTAGAATGAAGTTCTCCATGTAAAAAAAATAATAACAATAATAATAAATAATAATAAAAAAATCATAGAGGGGCACAGTTATGGCTACGGTTATAATCCGTAGCTATAGGAGTCATCAGGTGGGCGTGGCCACGCCAGATCGGCGCGCCCCCGCCTGATATGTCAGCGAGTGGCGCGGGCATGCCAGTTCGGCGAGCCCACCCCAGACAGGCACCTTTGGCTACGGATTTTTCTGGATATAGCTACGGTTATAATCCGTAGCAAATTACCTTGTATCCAATAAAATAAAAATCTATTTTTTTTAATGTCGAATCTTTATTTTTTTTAGGTCCCATCATGAGGTCTATGTTAAATCCAAACCGTACATCGATTTGGTGAGCTCATATTAAGGCTTGAGACAGAAAATAAGACAGATCTAACTATCAAGTGGACCACACTTTAAAAGGCAGTGGGGAATTAAACGTCTACCATTGATACCCTTTTAGGGGTTACAGAAGTTTTGGATCATTATGAAATTTGTTTTTTCCTCTTCATCTAGGACTTTGTGACCTTATGAATAGATTGGATGGAAAATAAATGTCATGGTGGGCCCTACAAAAGTTTCAACGGTGAAAATCAATTTTCTGCTGCTCTTTGTGGTGTGGTCCAGTTGATCTTTAGATAAGATTTTCTTTTGCATAATGCTCCAAAAGGATCTCGAAATATGGATGAACGTTGTGGATATAATAAATACATAACTGTGGAGCCCAATCTTAAACCCAAACTTAAACCCAAACCTAAACCTAAACTTGAAAACCCAAACTTAAACCCAATCCCGAACCTAAACCCGATTTCCTAAACCTAAACCATAACCCATTCTTAAATTCGAAAACCTATAAACCAAACCAAAACCAAAACCAAAACCTATAACCTAAACCCGAACCCATTCTCAAATCCCAAAAGCTATAACCTAAACCAAAACCAAAACCTATAACCTAAATCCAAACCCATTCTCAAATCTCAAAACCTCTAACCTAAACCTAAACCTTAACCTAAACCAAAACCAAAACCTATAACCTAACCCGAACCCATTATCAAATCCCAAGACCTATAACCTAAACCTAAACCAAAACCTATAACCTAAACCCGAACCCATTCTCAAGAAACAAAAACCTCCAACCTAAACCAAAACCAAAACCTATAACCTAACCCGAACCCATTCTCAAATCTCGAAACCTATAACCTAAACCTGACCCTTAACCTAAACCAAAACCTATAACCTATAACCTAAACGAAAACCAAAACCTTAACCTAAACCTATAACCTATAACCTAAACCAAAACCAAAACCTATAACCTAAACCCGAACCTATTCTCAAATCCCAAAACCTATAACCTAAACCTAAACCAAAACCTTAACCTAAACCTATAACCTATAACTTAAACCAACACCTATAACCTAAACTTAAACCTTAACCTAAACCAAAACCTTTAACCTAAACCAGAAACAAAACCTATAATCTAAACCTAAACCCATTCTCAAATCTCAAAACCTATAACCTAAACCAAAACCAAAACCTTAACTTAAACCTATAACCTATAACCTAAACCAAAACTAAAACCTATAACTTAAACCCGAACCCATTCTCAAATCCCAAAACCTAAACCTAAACCTTAACCTAAACCTATAACCTATAACCTAAACCAAAACCTATAACCTAAACCCGAACCCATTCTCAAATCCCAAAACCTATAACCTAAACTAAAACCAAAACTTATAGCCTAAACCTGAACCCATTCTCAAAACGAAAACCTATGACCTAAACCAAAACCTATAACCTAAACCAAAACCTATAACCTAAACTAAAACCAAAACCTATAGCCTAAACCTGAACCCATTCTCAAATCTAAAAACCTATAACCTAAACCTAAACCGTTAACCTATAACCTAAACCGAAACCAAAACTTATAACCTAAACCCGAACCCATTCTCAAATCCTAAAACTTAAACCTAAATCTTAACCTAAACCTATAACCTATAACCTAAACCAAAACCTATAACCAAAACCAAAACCAAAACCTATAACCTAAACCCGAACCCATTCTCAAATCCCAAAACCTATAACCTAAACCAAAACTAAAACCTATAGCCTAAACACGAACCCATTATGAAAATTGTTTTTCCTCTTCATCCAGGTCTTTGTGACCTTATGAAAAGATTGGATTGAAAATAAATATTATGGTGGGCCCTACAAAAGTTTCAACGGTGAAAATCAATTTTCTGCTGTTCTTTGTGGTGTGGTCTAGTTTCAACGGTGAAAATCAATTTTCTGCTGCTCTTTGAAGTGAATTGACTGCGAAATGCATGCAAATGACCGTGAAGTGAAGGGAATTGACTATGAAATGCCTCGAAATGACCGTGAATCAACACGGAATTGTTTCAGATGACCGTGAAATGCATGGGAATGATCATGGTTTGAAGCGAATTGACCGCGAAATGCATGCAAATGACCGTGAAGTGAAGGGTATTGACCAGAAAATGCCCCGAAATGACTGTGAATCAACACGAAATTGTTTCGAGTGACCGTGAAATGCATGAAAGTGATCATGAATTGAAGTAAAATGACCGCGAAATGCATGCAAATGACCGTGAAGTGAAGGGAATTGACCGTGAAATGACTCGAAATGACCGTGAATCAACGCAAAATTGTTTGGGATGACCGTGAAATGCATGGGAATGATCATAGTTTTAAGCGAATTGACCGTAAAATGCTTACAAATGACCGTGAAGTGAAGGGAATTGACCGTGAAATGCCTCAAAATGACCGTGAATTAATACGAAATTGTTTGGGACGACCGTGAAATGCATGGGAATGATCATGGTTTGAAGCGAATTGACCGCGAAATGCATGCAAATGACCGTGAAGTGAAGGGAATTGACCACGAAATGCCTCGAAATGATCGTGAATCAACACAAAATTGTTTGGGATGACCGTGAAATGCATGGGAATGATCATGGTTTGAAGCGAATTATACGTGAAATGCTTGCAAATGACCGTGAAATGAAAGGAATTGACCGCAAAATTCCTCGAAATGACCGTGAATTAACACGGAATTGTTTGGGATGACCGTGAAATACATGGGAATGATCATGGTTTGAAGTGAATTGACCGCGAAATGCATGCGAATGACCGTGAACTGAGGGGAATTGACCGCGAAATGCCTCGAAATCACTGTGAATCAACACGGAATTGTTTGGGATGATGGTGAAATGCATGGGAATGATCATAGTTTGAAGCGAATTGACCGCGAAATGCATTCAAATGACCGTGAAGTAAAGGAAATTGACCGCAAAATGCCTCGAAATGACCATGAATCAACACGAAATTGTTTGGGATGACTTAAACCTATAACTATTCTCAAATCTCAAAACCTATAACTTTAACCTAACCTTTCCCTAAACCTATAACCTAAACTCAATTCCTTAAACCTAAACCTTAGCCTAAACCTAAACTCAAATCCCTAAACCTTAACCTACAACCTAACCTAAACCTATACTTATAACCTAAACCCGAACCCATTCTCAAATCCCAAAAGCTATAACCTAAACCAAAACCTAAACCTATAGCCTAAACCCAAACCCATTCTCAAATCCAAAAACCTATAACCTAAACCTAAACCTAAACTATTAACCTATAACCTAAATCAAAACGTATAACCTAAACCAAAACTAAAACCTATAACCTAAACCCGAACCCATTATCAAATCCCAAAACCTATAACCTAAAACGAAACCAAAACCTATAACCTAAACTCGAACCCATTATCAAATCCCAAAACCTATTACCTAAACCGAAACCAAAACCTATAACCTAAACCCGAATCTATTATCAAATCTTAAAACCTATAACCTAAACCAAAAATAAAACCTATAACTTAAACCCGAACCCATTCTCGAATCCCAAAACCCAAACCTAAACCTAAACGTAAACGTAAAACCTAAAACCTAAACCTTAGCCTATGACCGTGAAGTGAAGGAGTTTGACCGTGAAATGCCTTGAAATGACCGTGAATCAACACGGAATTGTTTCGGACGACTGTGAAATGCATGGGAATGATCATGGTTTGAAGCGAATTGACCATGAAATGCATGCAAATGACCGTGAAGTGATGGGAATTGACCGCGAAATGCCTCAAAATAACCGTGGATCAACACGGAATTGTTTGGGATGACCGTGAAATGCATGGGAATGATCATGGTTTGAAGTGAATTGACCGTAAAATGCATGCAAATGACCGTGAAGTGAAGGGAATTGACTGTGAAATGCCTTGAAATGACCATGAATCAACACAGAAGTGTTTGGGATGACCTGAAATGCATGGGAATGATCATGGTTTGAAGTGAATTGACTGCGAAATGCATACAAATGACCTTGAAGTGAGGAGAATTGACCGTGAAATGCCTCGAAATGATTGTGAATCAACACAAAATTGTTTGGGATGACCGTGAAATGCATGGGAATGATCATGGTTTGAAGCGAATTGACCACGAAATGCATGGAAATGACCGTGAAGTTAAGGGAATTGACCGCGAAATGCCTCAAAATGACAGTGAATCAACAGGGAATTGTTTGGGATGACCGTGAAATGCATGGGAATGATCATGGTTTGAAGCGAATTGACCGCGAAATGCTTGCAAATGATCGTGAAGTGAAGGGAATTGACCATGAAATGCCTCAAAATGACCGTGAATCAATACGAAAATGTTTCGAATGACCGTGAAATGCATGGAAGTGAACATGAATTGAAGAAAAATGACCGTGAAATGCATGCAAATGAAATGAACGAAATTGACCGCTAAGTGAATGAAATGGATTTTCGATCATCAAGCTGATGAAATCTTGAAAAATAACTAGATTGGTTGGTTAAAGTAACTTCTCCTACCCCCAAAATCATATAGGGTACATCAAGTAACTAATTTTAGTTTAGAAGATATTCTTGTTAAATGAATAAAGAAAGAATGGAAAGAAAAAAGAGAAAAAAAATTTATATGCTTATATATACATATTAGATAGATATGTGTTAGAGAAAATTATAGGTAGAATAAAGTTCTCTATGTATAAAAATAAATAAATAAATAAAATAAAATAAAAAATTCTATTGCTACGGATTTTAGCTATAGTTATTATCCGTACCCATAGGGACCACCCTATGGGCATGGTCCCACCAGATTGGCGTGGCCGCGCCGAACAGGCCAGCAAGTGTGCAGGGGGCCACCAATTTGGCGCGCCCACCCCGGGTGGACTCTATTGCTAGGAATTATAGTATCTATGGCTACGGTTTTAACCCGTAGCAATAGGTCTGACCGTAGCAAATGACATTACCATTCTGCTTTGTACGTCTACCATTGAAACCCTTTCAGGGGTCACGAAAGTTTTACATCATTACAAAATTTGTTTTTCTGATTCATCCAGGTCTTTGTGACCTCATGAATAGCAAGGATGGAAAATAAATGTTATGGTGGGCCCTACAAAAGTTTCAACAGTGAAAATTAATTTTTTGCTGCTCTTTGTGGTGTGGTCCAGTTGATCTTTGGATATGATTTTTTTTTTTGGAATAATGCTCTGAAATGATCTCGAAATATAGATGACGTTGTGGATGGAATAAATACATAATTGTGGGGCCCATGTAACGTTGATCTCTTTTGAACCATTCGTATAACTTGGAGTTCGATGAGCGTCAGCACTCGTCTTCGAGCAGCAGCCGATCCACTTGAAGGAAAAAGCAGGGGCATTTTCGACCTTTGGGAAGGCGTCCGTACACCCAGGGAGTATTTTTGGAAAGAAAAATGGGGTGGGCTTCGTCTCGGGAATGGGCCATATAGTGTTCGTACAGTTGGAAATTTCTCCTTCAAAATTCTGATTTTGGATGCCCGAGCCCCACCCATTGATCCCCTACTGGAACCCGGAAGCGGAGCGTACTGAGTAAACTCTGTGGGTCCACTGTGATTTATGTATTTTATCCACTCCATCCATCCATTTTACTAGATAATTTTAGGGCTTGAACTTATGAAGTATATCCAAACCTTACACAGGTGGTAGACTCCAGAGTTTCAACACCCCGGCAAGGGATCGAGTACCCAGAGGTGGTGAAATTCCACTAGGGTGTGAGTGTGTGTGTGTGTGTGTGTGTGTGTGTGGGGGGGGGGGGGGGGGGGGGGGGGGGGGGGGGGGGGGGGGGGGGGGGTGCCTGGGTTTAAAAATAAAAAATAAAAACTTAAAAAAAAAATGTATATCGAAACCTCAAGTGGATTACACCACTTGAAATGGTAAATTAAATGTCTACCGTTGAAAATTTCTCTGTGGGTAGAGAAATTTTAGATCAAGCTTGTATTTTTATTTTCCCTTCATCCAGTGTGATCTTATGAACATGTTTGAGAAATAAACATCACTGTGAGCCCTAGAAAGGTTTCAACTGTGGAAATCATTATTCCTACGGTTTCTTATGATGGTATGTGAAAGTGCTCTGGTTTGTTACTTAGCATGATTGTTGAGTCAGCAAGTCAAGTAAGCCTCATAAGAAGATTGTTCAAGCGTCTGCCTCAACAGAATGTGTGCCCGAACTCGTCAAAGGTAAACCTTAGCCTCACATCCCATGTCCCAAAACACTAGCCTCACATCCCATGTCCCAAAACACCAGGTATATAAAACCCTTACAAAATGCATAGAACATCTTGGGGTTTAAGGTAAGAAAACTACTTTGTAAAATTAGGAAAAACTCTAAGTTTTCTACCTATGTCGATTTATCGATAATTTATTCGATGAAATCGAACTCTGCTATCGATGTCCTCAAAACTCACTCGATATTATCGAATTGAGGACTTCAGATGTCCGGAAACTTCAATGAATTCTGGACTAAATTATCGATGACTCGATGGCATGATCGATATCATCGAATAACGAATCTCAAGTTCATCGAGAAGGCTCGATAACATCGATATCTAGTCAGTCGTGTCCAATATGTTGTTAAGGAAAATCATGTGATTCTCAATATCTCCAAGAGAGCCTCAATATCCTCGAAATTCAAATCTCAATGATATCGACAGACCTTTAATAATATCGGATTGAGACACAAAACTATTCAGCAAACTTTCAGGTAAAATCTTGTAAGTATCGAGGATCACTCAATAAAATCGATATTCAAATATTAATCATATCGAGACCTGATCGATATCATCGAAATAGGGCACAAACTGTCCAAGATTATACGAAAAATTCTTGAAAATATTGATGAATCGACTCTGTTATCGATATCATCGACATTCAAATTTTGATAATATCGAGGGATGCTCATCATATCAAATATCCGTTATGCTTCAAAGGCAAGTATGCTCTCATATTTTCAAATGTCGAGGAATCAAACCTTACATCGATGAAATCGAAGTTCAAAATTCGATGACATCGAAGGGTGTTCAATTTCCTCGACCAGTTGGCAAAAAGGGTTAAAAAGCATTTGATAACTTAAGTTCGCGTCATCGAGTGGTCATTCGATGGTATTGATAGTATACACTCGATGATATTGAATCCTTCTCGATGATATCGAACTCTGTCAAAAATATCACTGTTTTATTTCCATTGAAACTTTTTGCCTATTTAATGAGAGTTTGCCTTTGGTTGTTGGTAGAGAAAAAGAGATAGAGATTTTGAGTGTTTAATCCAGATCATATACCCTAAGCCTTTTTCTCTCATGGGAGTGCATCCTCCAATCTACCCTCATCATTGATATTCAATAGAGTGGATTGAGGAATGAACTTCCGCATTCAAGGATCTTGCAGCTACCACCTTAATGATAAATCATTAAGCTGGGATACCTTAAATGCATAAATGATTGAAATCACTCTGTTTCTCAAATATGAAAACATTTAATAGAGTTAGATTCCAACATAACCTTGACCCTACCATAACCTTGACCCTACCTATCACCTTACATTGGAGCATCATCTGTGTTGCGGTTCTAGGGTGCTGAAGATTCTTCATCATCAAAGGAGAATATCTTCATCAATGTGCTGAATGGGGCTCATGTACTTATCTGTAAGTCATTAGAGTCTAGAGACCCTTTTGATCATTCCTTTTGTAGGATTGGTTCAAAGGTGCTTCTCACCCCTTTCAAGTCCTCATAGGAGGCCTTCGATGAGAGAGTACATGGGAGTGTTGTGTGTTGACCCTTGCTCTGTGGAGAGAATAAACTTAGATCTTTGTGTAGGTCCTTGACCTGTTTGGTCTAAAACCTAGGTATTGTGTGTTGACCTTTGTTCTTGTGTAGGGAATAAACTGGTAGGTTCCTTGTGTGGATCCTTGACCTGTGTGGTCTAAAATCTGGGTGTTATGTGTTAACCCTTGCTCCTTTATGGGGCATAAACTTGTGTCTAGTGGAGACTCGTGGGAGTGAGCCTAATGTAGGTTGTACTGATTTGAGGTGAACCTAATTCGAAACCTCCGTTAGTGAGATCCGGTACACTTAAGGGTTGAGTTTGTCCACCGGAGGTGGAGTAAACATGTAGTCGAACCACTATAAAAATGACTGTGTTTGAATTGCTATTTACTTTTCTGGCTTGTGTGAATTCTCTGAATGTTCTTATATTACATGATTATCTGGGACTAAGTACAATCACACCCCACACGTAGTCACATCCATCATGAACTATGTTATACATCCTGTATATGTTTTGATTAGTTTATGATTGGATCCTCTATTTGGCTTGGAAACCGTTAGAGTTACACTAAAAGAATCCTGCTATTCGTATATTAGTTCAGGATAGGGTTGATAGGTTTTTAATCATCATAAAATACTAAAAAGTCCTATTCACCCCCCTCTAGGACATCTTGGCAGATTCTCACTTCAACTAAAGCGGTCATTACCGTAATTTCAATTAGTATCAAAGAGAGTCTCTCTTAAGGGCTTCACCACCTAGAGAGTGATATTGACTGAAGTTGGTAGTATGGCAAAGGAGAGGGCTCATCTGTAACTAGACCTCCTGTATTTGATGGTTCAAATTATTCATACTGGAAGGCTAGAATGCACTACTTTCTGAGATCATTGGATCATGATGTTTGGGACATTGTTAAAACTGGATATGTGCCGCCAACTGAACAAATAATACTTGAAAATGGCACTACCATATCCAAACCAAAACCCAAAGAAAAATGGACAGCATTCGATAAAGAAAAATAAACTGTTGAAATAAAAGCAATGAATGTGATTTATTGTGATATATCCCAAGGAGTATTTAATCAAATCAGTATGTGTAGTACTTCTGAAGAAGCATGGGATTTGTTAGAAATAACTTATAAGTCCTGTATTCTAATCTGTACTATTCCGTTAACTCCCGTAATCCTTTCGACGAATTTCGGCAACCCACGACCTATAATCTATATTTGCACACGACCTTAAGTCGTATCCCATAGATCTGACTCGGCTTAATCTGAGACTTATAACATTACGACCGCACTGTCGCCGTGATTCCGACGCCATGTATTACACTCCAAGGCAATACCCTGGTCAAGAGATGTGGACCCGCGTTTATTTTGAGAAAAACACCATGTGTTTATAATTCCAAGAGAATCTCTACAATATGTCTCATCAATCAATTAATCAATCAATCACCTCATGTCAAGTACAAGAGCAACCCATGCTTTCTTTCTCCACAAGTCAAGCAATCTACCCTAAAAGTCAACAAGTCTCTCACCTCACCCATCATTCACATCACATCCATCACTCACCTCACATCCATCCCATCACTCTCTCTCCTTACAACCCTCTCTCTCTCTTTCTCTTCACATTTTCTAAGTAATAAAGGAGAAGAAAAGTGGTGGACATCCAAGCTCTTACATGGGAGAAAAAGTGTTATGTGTGGCCCACTTCCCACCCCAAAATCCTTCATCCTAGCTATTCATTTCTCATCATCCTCCATCAGAGAGAAGCACAAGGAGATCGGCGTTCCATCTAACCAAGAAGATCGAACGGTGGGTGTTTCTATAGCCTAGATTTCATGTTTTATGATGGGCTAAGTGTATGACCCGTATCCTAGCTTGTACCATTCTGTATGCTTCTGTGGTCCTTCCAGTCAAATTTTAGCAATCATCGACCTATTTTTGATGTTTGTGCTCTATCCTAGGTCGAGTCCTGCATACCGAAGTCATCGACCCGAAACTTGTACCCTAGCGGCTGCGCTATCGCTGCGATTTCAACACTGCGACTCACGCACTGATCCGATACCCGTGCCAAGAGATGTAGGCCTGCGTTCAGTTTGAGGAAAATGTCGCATGTTACAAATCCATAGAGAATCCATCACATCAATCACTTCACTTGTCAAAGTACACTTATCAAGTTAAGTACCATATCTCATTCCCTAAGTACACAACACCATCCCCAAAGTCAACCATCCCATCTCATCTCTTACACACCCCATCACACCTCTCCCATCATCTCTTTCTCATTCATTCTCTCTCTCATTTTCCTCTTCAAGCAACCCACGTCCATGGCTCTCCATGGGAGGAGCTTTGTGTGGCCCACTCTCTACCATCCAATCCAATCCTTCAAGACCGATCTCAGTCGTTGAATCACACCCGTTCGAGCTCTAGATCGCATTAGCGAGAGAATGAAGAGAAGATCTAGAGGTGGGTGCTTCTCTCTCTCTCTCTGTCTCTCTCTCTCTCTCTCTCTCTCTCTCTCTCTCTCTCTCTCTCTCTCTCTCTCTCTCTCCTTCCCTTGTAAGATGGTCCACCTTGTGGTATGTATTATATCCATGCTATCTAGTGGACCATCCATGCAGTCCATCAAATGGGCCTACGTAGGAGGTGAAACCCCACTACAGCGTGAAGGGTGGTGCAAACCCCCTATTTAAAAAAAAAAGGAACAAAAAAATAAAGAGGCTAAGGACGTTACTGCCAGCGTCCACGGCTGCAGCGCCCCAGCGTGCTCCCAATAGATGGGAGAAGTGTGGGACCCATAGTAGACCCCACTCATGATGCATATAATTAATCCACACCGTCCACCTTATTTTCCAGTTCATTTTAGGCGTTGAGCCGAAGAATGAAGCTGATTTGAAACTTTGGTAGGCCACAACGTCTAGAACATCATTTTAATAGTAAAAAGATTATTAAGATTTGATGTGATGTTCCTGTACGTCAAAAAAAATCCAATATTGGGCTCGTTGGGTGTACCATGAGCTTTAAAATCCAGTATATGGGGTGAATTGTCCTGATATGGGCCCCACCTATGAAAACTATAAGAAAATAATAAAATAAAATAAAATAGAATTTGTATACCCAAGGGGGTTGACGCCCCTGGCTACTAGCGTCCTGCACTGCAGCTCCTACTGGTTGTAAACTGGGCAGGGACCATGGCCCCACTAAAGGCACCACCTTGATGCATGTTGCACATCAAAACCGTGCATTTGATGGGTCCCCTTTATAGGTAAGGTGTCCCCAAAAATCTGCCACTCACGAGACTCAGGTGGACCACACCTCAAAGCAGCAGGGGTTGAACGTCTACTATTGAAACTTTTTTTTTGGGCCATAGAAGTTTTGGACCTATATGAAAATTGTTTTTTCCTCTTAGTCCAGGTCCTTGTACCTTATCTACAGATGGGATGGAAAATAAACGTCATGGTGGGCCCCACATGGACCCACTATTGAAAGTGTTTTACCCACACCATCCACCCATGTATACCCTACCATGATGTATGTTTTGTATGCACACCGTCCAGCAGTGGAAGGTGGTGCCCATGATGCATGTGTTTCGTGTCCACCGTCCTTGGATGGTAGGACCCACCCCACGTTTGGGGCCTCCCTTGATGCACGTGAACTCTAGGCTGTCCAGGGCCTAGACATTGCTCTTTCATTTAATATAATATTAATATATTATATTATATTATATTAATATATGATATAATATATTATATACGATATTATCATATTATATAATACCATATACTAACCTACGAGGGTGGGCCCTACGTGGGACCCACCGCTGCACCCTTTTAATGCAAAGCTGCACAGTGGCAGCTAAATCTATATAATATATATATATATATATTTATTTATTTATTCATGTGCCTCTTTAGTGCAGGAAGCTGACAGCAGCTATATTATATATGTATATATATACTATGTTGTGTATACATATGAGGGTGGGCCCTACGTGGGACCCACCTCTGTCTTGAATGTAAATGAGCTACAGTTAAGTGAGCTCGGCGGGCCCCCCTCAGGGATGTGTGTGTTTTATCTACACGGTCTGTTGTTTGGATGGTGGGACCTACCATGATGCATGTGTTGTATCCATGTCGTTCAACCATTTGTGAGATCACTTTATGGCATGGGAAAAAGAATGATGTCAGATTTAATGTTCAGGTGGACCTCACCATCAACGAGGACAGTGATATCCATCGTTCAAACTTCTAAGGGCCACAGTAGTTTCCAATTAAGCTGATATTTGTTTTCACTTCATTTATCTCCATGTTAACTTATGAATAGGTTGGATCTCAAAAAAATACATAAGGGTGCGTGAGCCCTATTTGATATACAATAAAGCCCATTGATGCGGCCCACTTGATGTGTATGAGGCCCATGTGTAGGGCCCATTGTGATGTATTAGGCCCATTGATGTGGCCCATCAGGATGTATTTTTGGCCCATGTGCGGGGTCCACCTGTTTATATTCTTGGCCCATGTGATGGGGCTCACCTATTGTATATTTATGGCCCATTAGCGAGGTCCATTGTAATGTAATTCCGACCCATATGTCATAGCCCATTGTGATGTATTAGGGCCCATGGGTTGATGCCCATTGTGATGGCCATGGGTTATGGCCCATTGCAATGTATGTAAGGCCCAATTGGTGCGACCTATTCGATATATATATATATATATATATATATATATATATATATATATATATATATATATATATATATATATATATATATATATATGAGGCCCATGTGTAGGGCCCACCTATTGTGTATTTAAATCCTATGGGTTGTGGCCTATAGTGATGTATATTAGGCCCATAAGAAAGGCCCATCGTGATGTGTATTAAGCTCTTAAGTAAGGCCCATGGTGTTGTATATTTTGCCCTTGTGTGAGGCCATGGGTCCACCATATGTTTGGCCCTATGTAGGCCACTCCTTAGGGCAATGTTGGTTAGATGTCCACATTGATAGGTAATGATGGTTGGATGTCTACATTGTGACCTTCCCTTAGGCCTTGTTAGGCCCATTCTCATCATTCCCTCAATGGGTTAACCCAAATAAGTGGGCCCCATTCATCGTAAATGGATGGCTCCGTGTTATCGAATTTGATATAACCACGGCCGAGTGCTGATCTTTATACTATAGTTGATCAACTGATCATCTATGGACCCTGTTTTGTTTATCTACTGATTATCAGTGTGATTGACGTGACTGATTTACCGATTCTGATTATCGATCGATCCCGATTGTCGTGGTCGATTATCGATTTCGATTGACGTGACCACTTTGCCGATCCTAATTATCGATCGATTCCGATTATCACGACCGATTGTCGATTGCCGATTCCGAGTATTGAGGCCGATTATCGATCGATTCCGATTGACATTCTGATTTTCATGACCAATTTCGATTGTCGTGATCGATTGCCGATTCTGACTGACATGACCGATTTGTCGATTCTTATTACCAATTGATTCCAATTATCATGACTGATTGTCGATTCCGATTATCAAGGCCGATTATCGATCGATTCCGATTGTCGTGGCCGATTGTCGATTCTGATTGTCATGGCCGATTGTTCGATTAGCGATTGAGGCCGATTATCATGACCGATTACTGATTCTGAGTATTGAGGCCGATTATCAATTGATTCCGATTGTCGTGGTCGATTGACGATTCTGATTGTCGTGACCAATTCCGATTGCTGAGGCCTATTCCGATTCTGATTTCGATTGTTGAGGCCCATTGTGATGTATTTATGGTCCTTGGATAAGGCCCCCCTGTGTTGTATATTAAGCCTTTGTGTGAGGTCATCGGCCCATTATGTGTTTGGCCCTATATGGGTTATTCTTTAGGGTAATGTTGGTTAGATGTCCACATTGTCGAGGCCGATTGTTGATGCCAGTTATTGATACCGATTATGAGTATGTGACAGCATAGCATCATAATACATACGCATTATCTGCATGTTTGTTATGAGATGTGATTGGCCATCGCATATGCTATAGGGTAAGTTATTCATGGAGCTCCCTGATAGGCAGAGTTACCCCACATGAGTGCACGGTATGCACAGGATTTATCCATGATTGCACTGTGTGACTCATGCACTCGCATTTGTGTGACATGGCCACCGTATGCCCTAGCGACATCAGGGTTGTAGCCTCCACAGGTATTTCGTGGATGGCCAGATGGGACACCGAAAATCTATTCTACATGGGGTGTTATAGATATCCTTGGGTGAAAGTCCTAAAATCCTCTTGATTCCAGAGGCTGCTCCAACATCTAGACCGAGTGGATGCATGAGCGCATGAGGGCCGTATACCGTTAGGCCGTGTCTCCCACTGTGTCGTGGTCGGTTGGAAGGGGGTGCAGCGTTACCTACCCGAGGGGAGGGGGCAATGTTAGGCTAAGTCTGACCATCTCGAAGAATAGATCCTCTATCGACGAGTTGGGCCCAATATTGACAAGCGGATAATGAGGTCTCTTCCACTCACCTTATTGCATGCGATGGGGCAGTAATCTGGTTTGGAGTGTAATATACCTCGGTGATTCCCCAGAGAGGAACCGTACTGATATATGGACTTATTGAATAAAAATTTACATATTCATTCATTCATTCACTATTCACTCGGGCTGGTGGCACGTAACTATTTGTTATGTGTACCTTCGCATGGTCAGGATTTCATTTGAGCGCGTGACTAACCTAAGATCAAGAGTTTACCACAATGAGTCTGACTATCTAAATTTAGGTATGGGACTGGTTTGGATAGAAGCCCTTGTGGTGGACCCCATAATCTATGACATTACGTACTATCATCCCGACTTCACACTCCAGCATGGTCATTCCATTCGCACCGCACATTACATTACATCCACGGCATATGAAAATTTGGGTTATTATGTTTTTGCATATATATGGTTTAGGTATAGCAGAGTTATTTATTTTACTCATCAGGAACATATATTACATTGCATCCTCTGCATCTGATTTTTGGCTCTCTATGACCCCTCATTTGCATAGTTGATTTTGTATTGTGTATTCTAATATTGTATGACTCATGATCTTGTCAGTATTTCTACTTATTCCGACATTGTACGATTTATGGATTACCAGTATTTTCAGTATTGTATGATTATAGCATTGTATTGAATACTTGGCACTAACCTTGTGCATATACTTACACCACCCTCTAAGCTTTCTATAAGCTTATGCATGATAGATGCGTGCAAGTGATGTTAGGTTGCAGCAGTGTTGAACTTGGAGCGTGCAGTGGTCTTCTGAAGCTTGATTTTCGATTTACGTATTTTCCTTTCAGCATTGTACCTAATGATTATATTAGTGGATATGTGATGATGATGTTGCCTTTGTGAATTGGGTAATCTTGTGGTTATACTTATTACGAGATAAACGTACAAAAAAAATCCTCCTTGTAGGATCCCAGGATCGGAATCTGGCGTATTGAAGCTAGGAGCCGAGAATGGGGTACTACGGAGGTTGTCGGCACTGGATTCGGCGATCGAGATTCCTATGAATCCGATCTTCGGGTTTGGGGTGTGACACCAAGTGAGGCCTACCGATTGATGGTATGGATCTCACTTTTGACCCTAGATGTGGCCAATGGCCCACTATGATTCTCATGATCATCCCATGATGGGGCCAATCTTCATAGACCCCATCATGATGTTTACTTTCTTAGTTGAATGAGGGTCATCTAGACCTTTCATTTTGGTGGAGAAGGAATCTCCACCGTTGATCTTTGATTTGGTGGACCCACATGTATTGGGGCTCACTTAATGTATGATTGAATGCAAGGGAGGGCTCTAGTGTCGGAGTGCCTCCATCATCACGTGTCTCTCTCTCTCTCTCTCTCTCTCTCTCTCTCTCTCTCTCTCTCTCTCTCTCTCTCTCCTTCCTTTATTTTGTGACCCATTTATTAAGTATATGTGATATCTAGACCGTCTATCAAATGGACCCCATAGCCGTTCAAACCATGTGGCCCCTACCTTGGGATGATGGGAAAACATAAATATCAGATTTATCCAAAAAGGGTGGGCCATGTCCATGTGGGACCCGCCTTGACTAATTGTATATTCATGTCGTTCATCCAGCGTCCAGGGACGCTGGACGTGGGTTCACAACAACAACAAAAAAAAAAAATTTAGGCTTTTGGGTGGGCCACCCATGCATTGATCCAATCCAAGCCGCCCTTCCCGTTCCTTAGATCATTTTAGTCGTTGAGCCTAAAAAGGAAGCCAATCCGATTTTTTGGCGGGCCATAGCATAGAAAACAGTGGTTTTCACCATTAAAATTCACTCCAATGTTCCAAACACCGAAACATGCTCAATATTGGGCTTGTTGGATCTATTATGGGCTGTAAAATTCAATGGTTGGGGTAGATTTTGCTGATGCGAGCCCCACATGAAAAATCATAATAAAACATGTTTTTAAAAAATAAAAAATAAAATTAAGCAGCAACGCCTACTTCTGTCGTTGACGCCAGAGGATGCAGCAGCGTCCTGCCGCTGTGTGGACAAAGGGCAAGGATGTGGGTCCCATACGTGGACCCCACCATGATGTGTGTGCCATACATCCATACTGTGCATTTTGTGACCCCCTTTTAGGGAAGTGGGCCCCACAAAAAAAAATCAGCCGTATGTGGTGCTTAGGTGGTCCACATCATAGGGAACAGTGTGATTGAACATTTGCCATTGAAATCCTTTTTGGGTTGACAGAAGTTTTGGATCAGATATGAAATTTGATTTTCCTCTCATCCAGGTCTGTATGACCTTATTAACAGATTGGATGGAAATAAACGTTATGGTGGGCCTCACGTGGAACCCACTATGGTGTATGTGTTTTACCCACACCGTCCACACCATTGGACGGTGGGACCCACTATGATGTATGTGTTTTATCAATGTTGTCCATGCATTTGCTGGACGGCCAGTAGGCCCCACCCTTGATGCTTGTGTTATATCCAAACCATCCATCCAGACGGCGTGTATGCACACCATCCATTTAATTGGTGGGCCACGTGTGTGGACCCTACCATGGTGCATGTGTTGTATCCATACCTTCCAACCATTTTTAGAGATCATTTTATGGCATGAGAAATATGAAACAGATCTATAGTTCAAGTAAACCCCCACCATTGAAAATAGTGGAGACAGTGACATTCGCCGTTCAAACTTCTAAGGGCCACAGTAGTTCCCAATTAAGCTGATATTTGTCTTCACTTCATTTATCACTTTGTTAACTTATCAATAGATTGGATCTCAAATACATAACGGCGGGCCACACCATGATGTATCCGGCCCTTTGATCAGGTGGACCACACCGTAAGGAAACAGTGGGTTTGAACGTCCACCATTAAACCCTTGGGAATTTTAATGATGGAAATCCTTATCACCACTTATATTTGGGTGTGGCCCATTTAATAAACATATGGCCCATGTGATGTGGCCTACTTGCCATATTTATGGCTCATTGTTGAGGCCCACCTTGATGTGTATGAGGCCCATTGTTGAGGCCCACCTTGATGTTTATGAGGCCCGTTGTTGAGGCCCACGTGTATGAGGCCCGTTGTTGAGGCCCACCTTAATATATATATATAAGGCCATGTTATGAGGCCCATTGTGATGTATGCAAGGCCCATGGGCTATGGCCCATTGCAATGTATGTAAGGCCTAATTGGTGCGGCCTATTCGTTATATATATATATATATATATATATATATATATGAGGCCCATGTGATTAGGCTCATTATAAATTTGGCCCTACAAGGGCCACTTCTTGGGAGCAATGTTGGTTGAATGTCCACATTAATGGGTAATAATGGTTAAATGTCCTCATTGTTAAGCTAATTATCGATTCTACTTGTCGGGGCTAATTATCAGTACTGGTTATCAATACCGATTATGAGTATGTGACAGCAAAGCATCATGATACATGCCCATGCGTATCGTCTACATGTTTGTTATGATGTGTGGTTAACCATTGCATATGTCATTGGGCAAATTATTATGAGATTCCCTCATAGGCGGAGGTTATCTCATATGAGCGCACGGTTTGCACAGGATTGATGTATGACTGGATTGTATGACTCATGCATCTTGCATTATGAATTATGATTATTATACGCCCTAGCGACATCAGGGCCGTAGCCTCCACAGGCATATCGTGGTGGTCGGATGAGACACTGAAATCTGTTCTAGCATCGGACTGTCATAAATGGCCCTAGATGAAAATCCCTAAAACCCTCTTGGTACCAGATGACTCCCCAACAATGAGACTGAGTGATATACATGAGCGCCCGAGTGCCGAATACCAGGAGACCGCGTCTCCCACTGTGTCGTGGTCAATTGGAAGGGGTTGTGGCCTTACCTGCCTGAGGGAGTAGTCATAGCTAAGCTAAGTTTGACCAGATTGAGGAATGGGTCCACTATCGATGAGTCGGGTAGGTATTGGCAGACTACTGGCTAGATAAATAGTGAGGTCTCTTCTACTTACCCAGTTGTGCGCTTGATGGGACGGCAGGTGGCGTGGAGTGTACTAGACCCCTGTGACGATCTCAGAGAGGAACCGTACTGATATGTGGACTTATTGAGCAGAAATTGCATATTCATTCATTCATTCATTCACTATCCACTTCTGTCAGCCCCAAACTCGGAAACCAGGCTGACAAAATTCCCGATCGCCGAATCCCTTTCCCTAAAGTGCAGCCGTTACAACCTGTAACATCTGCTGCAACTGGGAGGTACTCACGGATATGGTCGGCTCTGCACCGGTCTCTGGTGGAGGAGTAGGATACTCAGGATGGGCAGCAGGAATCTCTAGTGGTGGAACGGGCATCGTAGGTGGTAGTGCGGGAGTCGCAGGTGGTGGAGCAGGATCCTCAGGTGGTGGTGTGGGAGTCAATCAGGTAACTCTCCAGGACGCCATGTCATACAGGAAAGAGCGAAGGCGCCTATCAACTTCAAAATTCTTGAAGGAACACACGTTAAGGGTCTGTAACGGGAAATCGCTAAGCTATCCGAACTTCGGGACTTAGTCATTCTACACTCATAGCAAATATGTAATGTTGTTCTTGGTTATTCCCAAGTTATGCTCTGATACCAACTTCTGTCACGCCTCAAACTCGGAAACCATGCTCACAAAATTCTCGATCGCCGAATCCGGCGCCGACAGCCTCCGTAGAACCCCATTCTCGGCTCCTAGCTCCCATTCGCCAGGTTCCGATCCTGGGATGCTACGAGGAGGATTTTCAACGTCAGTTTGATTCGTAATAAGCATAACCAAAGGCATAACCCACAAACAACAACCAAAAACTCCATTACATTTTCACTATGATCAAAAACTTTACAAGTACAATGAGCATAAAGGGAAATACAATGATGATGAATCAAAATCTCCAAAGTGATCTGTAAAGTGCTCCTGTCTCAGCGCTGCTGCGCCCCAATGTCACCTGCACGCAACGGTCGTGCATAAGCTTATAGAAAACTTAGAGGGTGGTGAAAGTGTGTGCGCAAGGTAGTAATATGATCATGCAATATCAGAGTAATGCGGGATATGCAGATGGATCCATAAATATCATGAGTCGTACCAAGGCTATGCGATGCAAGACATGAATGATATCAGCCATCCCAAGACCATGCTATATAAAATGTAACTCAAGCATACAAATCCTCATCTATGTCCACACATCAATACAGCTCAAATCTGGGATATCACCAGGGTCTAGTACACTCTAAACTAGATCGCCACCACATCGCGCGCAATAAGGTAAGTAAAAGAGACCTCACTATCCGTCTGCCAATATCGAGCACGACTTGTCGATAGCGGACCCATTCCTCGAGCTGGTCAAACTCAGCCTAGCATTGCCCCCTACACTCGGGCGGGTAAGGTCGCACCCCCTTCCAACCGACCATAACACATTGGAGAGCACGACCGTCTGGTAATCGGCACTCAACGCTCATCTACCCACTTGGTCTAGACGTTGGAGCAACCTCTTGGTACCATAAAGGTTTAGGGACTTTCACCCAGGGATATCTATAGCACCCCATATAGAATAAGATTTTCGGTATCCAATCCTGCTAACCACGATACGTCTGTGGAGGCTACAGCCCCAATGTCGATAGGGCGTACAGTAACCATATCACACAATGCAAAATGCGTGAATCACACTAACCAGTCATGCAGTAATCCTATGCGTATCGTGCGCTCATGTAGGGCAACACCGTCCAACCGAGAGCCCATATACAACCTGCCCAAAGGCATATGCTATGATCAGTCACCTCTCATATCAAGCATACATATGATGCGTATGATCATGCATCATGGAACTATACTAAACATGTTATAATGAAACGAATTATCCTTACAATGCAAAAGGGCCTGGACGGCCTATACATAATAAGTACGGGCCTAATAATGGGCCCTAAGGAGAGTCGTAATGTGGACATCCAACCAGCATTACACTCGTAATGTGGACGTCAAACCATCATTGCTCCCAAGGCACGATCGTCGCAAATATCGTTACATAAACCGTGTTGGGATCACACATTGCAATGGACCTTAGGTACATCCCATTAGGCCTTAAATACATCAAATGAGCTCTATCATATGGGCCTTTTATTCATCAATGGGTCACATCAATGGGCCACACCAATGGGCCTTAAGTGCATTGCAATGGGTCAAAACCCGTGGACCTTGGAGTGCATCAAATGAGCTTAAACTCATCGGTCTTAAAGGTAACAAATGGGCCACACCAATTGGGCCCCATATGTACATCCAAGGGGCCTCAATCCATAAGCCCTAGTATATCTCAATGGGCCTTGATCCATGGGCCCCCAAAATGTCAAATGAACCTAATCCCATGGGCCTTGGAATACATCGATCTGGTCCAATCCCATGGGCCTTAAATACATTAAATGGGTCTAATTCCATGGACTTTACACATCAAAATGGGCCTAAACCCATAGGCCTTATTCAAATCAAATGGGCCTAACCCATAGGCCATATTCAAATCAAATGGGCCTAACCCATAGGCCTTCTTATAAGTCAAATGGGCCTAACCCATAGGTCTTAAATAAATCAAATGGGCCTAATCCCATGGGCCCTTTTATAAATTAAATGGGCCTAACCCATAGGCCTTTTGTAAATCAAATGGGCCTAACCCATACATAGGTGGCCCACCCAATTTTCAGCACATGCCCTGAAATGATCTCACCAAGTGGGTGGACGGTCTGGATGCATCACATGCATCATGGTGGGTCCCACTGTCGCTGGACAGTGAGGACCGAGCACTACCTCACAAAGGGCCCCACCGTCCGCTGGACGGTGGAGGCAACAGATACAAAAAGGTGGGTACCACCGTCAGCCTGGACGGTGGACTTAAAACACATACATCATTGTGGGTCCCATGTGGGGCCCACTGAAATGTTTAGATGGCATCCAAACTGTTCATAAGGTCACTCAGACCTGGATGAAGGGAAAATACAAATTTCAGCTTGATTCAAAACTCCTGTGGGCCCGAAAGAAGTTCTCAATGGTAGATATTCGATTCCACTGTTTCCTATGGTATGGGCCACCTGAGCGTTGGATCAGGCTGAAACTTGGAGGGGGCTTACCTGAGGAGGGGGCCCACCTCATGAACGGCATGGATTTCCACATACATCATGGTGGGGCCCACGGCAGCAGCCGTGAGTGGCTGCACGGCCGCCCGCTGCTGCTGCAGCTGGCGTTAGAGACAGAGGCTCTGCCTCTTTGCAATTTAAAAAAAAATATAGAAAACCTGCATTTTTGGGGTTTTTCTCATTTGGGGCTCACATCTAGCAGATCCACCCCATCCATTGTGTTAAGTGGCTCGAGGCCGTCCCAATGAGTCTAAAGTTTAATTTTTTTTTTGTGTTTAGAAAATAAAATAATGATCTTGAATGGTAAGGGTGCAACTCTCTAATGCTATAGCCCACCAGACCTTCCAACCAGCCCCATCACTTGGCTCAACGCCTAAAACGACTCAAGGAAGGAGATGGACAACCTGGATTATTCTCATACATCGAGGTGGGGCTTATACAAGCGGTCCACCCAAAACACTCTCTTTTCTTTCTTTCTTCCCCCTTTTTTTTTGCCTCATTTAGTGTCCAGGGAACGTCCAGCGTCCCTGGACCATTCCACGTACCTTGAGGTGGGCCTTGTTGAGGTGGGCCACCACTGATGGATGATGTGGGTTCAACATATAAGGTGGGCCCCACTTGTAAGTGGCTTGAGTAGGATACAAGCCTCATGGTGGGGTCTATTCAAGTGGGCCACACAACCATATAAAGATTAAAAAAAAAACATGAAAGAGAGAGAGAGAGATAGAGAGTGGGACTCGCTTGTGATGGAGGGCTCCGCCACTATGAGCCCTCTTTGCAAAACAAATCATACATCAAATGGGTCCCTTAATCAAATGGGACCACCAAAATTGAAAATCAACGATGGGGATCATTTCTCCACCAATATGGACGGTCTAGATGACCTTCATAATTAAATAAACATCATAATGATCCTAGTGGGCCATCGGCCTCATTTTAGGGTCCCAAGTGAGATCCAAACCATTGATCGGTTGACCTCACTTGGCCCATCTCAAAAATAGGAAAAACTACTACGATCATGCACCCACCGTCCGATCTTCTTGCTCCTAGGGCTTCCTTAGCACCTTAGCTTGGATTTTAATGGAGGAGATGAGAAATGGAAGGCTAAGATGGGAGATGAAGGGGTAGGAAAGGTGGTTCACACTTAGAATTTTAGGAGTGCTTGGAGAGCTCTCATACGTATGGAGCTTTGCTTGGGAGAATGAGATGAGAAATGAGAAAGAGAGAGAGAGAGAGAGAGTGATGGATGGATATGGTGAGTGATGGTTGTGTAAGAAAATCTTGACTTTTGTAGCCTTTTGTGTAAGAAAGGCATGGGAGGTATAAGAACTTTTTGAGGCTTTTTATGTAAGAGAGGTATGGGCTTTATAAGAAATCCTTGACTTTTGTGGTTGCTTGGGAATGGGTGAAAGGTGATGTGTACTTGACATGTACTTGACATGTGATGGATTGATTGATTGATGGATTAATGGGATTGATGGGATACCTCGTAGAGATTCCCTAGGGTTTCGCAACGCACGGCGTTTCCTCGTACCGAACGTCGGCCTACAACTCTTAACCAAGGTATCGCTTCGGCGCGAGAGTCGCGGTATCGGAACCGCAGCGACGGCGCGGTCGCTAGGGTAATGATCTTATGTTGATTCGATACGAGTTAACGGTATACGAATCAGGGTCGCATGCAAATATCAGTTTAGGGTCGAAGGTTGTCGAAATTCGACCGGTAAGACCGCGGAAGTCTACGGAATGGTACAGACTAAGATACGGATCTTACAGCTCTCCCCTCCTTATAAAAATTTCATCCTCAGAATTTACACAATCATCGTAACTAAGCATTACTCATGAAGAAGAAGCGACATAACATCATCATATAGAATCAGGGACAGCATACAAAATACAATACATGATCAACCATCAAAGAGATGAGAATAACGCTCTCGAATCTCAGCCTCACGCTCCCAAGAAGCCTCCTCCACAGAATGGTGACCCCATTGAATCTTCACTAAAGGAATGACCTTGGTTCTGAGGACCTGCTCCTTCCGATCAAGGATACGGACTGGCTGCTCAATGTTAAAAGCGTCCTCACGAACCTCCAGCGGCTGCCAATCTATAACGGGAACAATCTCTGACCCACACTTCCTCAACATAGAGACATGAAAAATATCGTGGACGCCAGACAACTGCGATGGCAAGGCAAGCCAATAGGCCACGGCGCCAAAGCGCCCAATGATCTTAAAAGGTCCTATGAATCTCGGGGCAAGCTTGCCCTTCGCTCCAAATCGAACTACGCCCTTCATGGGTGAAACCTTGAGATACACATGGTCCCCTACCTCAAACTCCAAGGGACGACGCCGACGATCAGCAAAACTCTTATGTCGGCTCTGAGCTGTGCGCATCCTCGCCTGATGATATCAATAGCCTCTGACATCTCCTACACAGCTCGGGACTTAGGAGATGGCGCTCTCCAACCTCAGTCCAATAACTCGGTGATCTGCATGGTCTGTCATATAGTGCCTCAAAAGGAGTCATGCCGATGGTCGCTTGATAGCTGTTATTGTATGTGAACTCAGCCAATCGCAGATGCTCATCTCAGCTACCCCCGAAGTTAATCGTGCAGGCCCGAAGCATATCCTCTATTATCTGATTGACCCTCTCGGTCTGGCCATCGGTCTGCGGATGGTACGCGGTGCTGAGCTGTAAATCAGTCCCCATCGCTCGCTGGAAGCTCCTCCAAAAATGAGACGTGAACCTCGAGTCTTGGTCAGAAAATATCGAGACTGGAACGCCATGCAGCCTCATAATCTCCTCGATAAATAATCTCACAAGCCGGTCCAAAGGCCAAGTCGCACGCATCGTAAGGAAATGTGTCGACTTCGTCAAACGATCCAGAACAACCCAAGTGGTGTCATGACCGCGCTGAGTCCTCGATAAGCCCATAACAAAATCAGTCGACGCGTGCTCCCACATCCACATCGGGACGCTCAACGGCTGCAATAGACCAGGAGGTCTCTGATGATTGGCCTTGACACACTGGCACGTGTCACACTCGGCCACAAAACTGGCAATCTAGCGCTTCATCCCCGCCCAAAAATACTATCGCCTCATATCACGGTACATCTTCGTCGAGCCCGGGTGGATAGAAAATCGTGATCGATGTGCCTCGATAATAAGATCTCTGCGCAACTCCGGAATATCCAGGACACATAATCGGCCTCTAAAGCGAAGTCCACCGTCTGCACCAATGTGCCAATCTGCCTGACCCTCAGATGCCACCTCAGCCATATAACTCTGTAACGATGCATCAGCTTGCTGAGCCTCGATCACCCTTGCGACAAGAGAGGGTTGAATCGACAGGCTCGATAACTGCACGATAGAAGACTGCAGTCCGAACTCAAAATCATACGCTGCGATATCCTCAAGCATCCGCCACTCCTGAATCATCATATGTGCCACTAGGCCTCGTGGCTGATGGCTGAGGGCATCTGCCACCACGTTCACCTTGCCCGGGTGGTACTGAAGGTCAAAATCATAGTCTTTCAGGAGCTCCATCCAATGCCTCTATCTCATATTCAACTCAGACTGCGAGAAGAGGTACTTCAAGCTCTTGTGATCGGAGAAGAGCTCGAACCTGACCCCATAAAGATAGTACCTCCACACCTTCAGTGCGAAGACAACTGCAGCCAGCTCCAGATTATGCGTAGGATAGTTCAGCTCATGGACCTTGAGCTAACGAGACGCAAAGGCCACTAGTCTTCCGTGCTGCATTAGGACAGCACCCAAACCGATATGCGAGGCATCAGTGAATACAATAAATCCATCACTCCCAGAGGAAAGAGTGAGGACAGGAGCAGACGTCAGATGGTCCTTCAACTCCGTAAATTCTCGCTCGCAGGCGTCACTCCAAATAAACTCTGCACCCTTCCGAGTCAACCTGGTCAGTGGGGCTGCAATACGAGAGAAGCCCCCGATAAAATACCGGTAGTATCCCGCCAAACCAAGAAAATTACGGATCTCTGTCGCAGTCATGGGCTGGCCCCACAGACGCACTGCCTCGACCTTCGAGGGGTCCACTGCGACACCCTCCCTCATCACCACGTGACCGAGGAACCTCACCTCCTCCTGCCAGAACTCGCACTTCTCTAGCTTTGTTTACAGCTGGTGTGCATGGAGGGTCTGCAAAGTAATCTCCAAGTGCTTCTCATACTCCTCACGGGTCCTCAAATAGATCAGGATGTCGTCGATGAAGACTACAACAAACTGATCGAGATAAGGACGGAAGACCTCATTCATCAGCTGAATGAAGATCGTTGGTGCATTGGTCAGTCCGAAGGACATGACCTGAAACTCAAAATGACCGTAACGCATCCTGAATGCTGTCTTCGAAATGTCCTCATCTCGAATCCGAATCTGATGATAACCGGAACGCAGGTCAATCTTCGAAAAGAACTGTGCACCCTGCAGTTGATCGAACAAATCATCAATCCTAGGGAGCGGGTACTTGTTCTTGATCATGACTTTGTTGAGCTCGCGGTACGCAGAGCCTCAACGAGTCATCCTTCTTCTTCACGAAGAGTACCGGCGCTCCCCACGGTAAACTGCTCGGACGAATAAAATCCAACTCTCGCAACTCGTCCAACTACTTCTGCAGTTCCCGCAACTCCAACGGTACCATGCGATACGGGGCCTTCAAAATAGGCGCGGTACCAGGCACAAGATCAATCTGAAACTCGGTGAGTCGACGAGGCGGTAATTCTAGAATCTCCTAAAACACATCAAAAAAATCGTAAACCACTGGCAACTGATCGATGCACACAACTATAGACTCCTCCATGGCACAGGACATCAAACAAGACAACCACTCTCCTTTAGCCTCTGCAACGAACTAAAACTGTGGCACGCCGGGTATACATAACGTGACTGTCCTCGCGGCGCAGTCCAAGATGGCATAGTACTCGACGAGCCAATCCATGCCCAGGATGACGTCGAACTCAGACATTGACAATGCAAACAGATCGACAAGCAGAAAGGTGTCCCTAACTAGAACGGGGCAAGATGAGTAAAATCGGCCCAACACTACAGTCCTCCCCAAGGGAGTCGATACTGATAGGCTCTCCCCAGCAGACTGCAACAGTAAGCCAGTCGATCGACAGAAGCTCTCAGCCACAAAAGAGTGCGATGCACCGGAATCAAACAGTACACGTGCAATGCATGCAGAAACTGGAAGTATACCCTCAACAACTCCTCCAGATGACTGCGGATCCTGCTGAGCCTCATAGAATCTAGCCTGAGCCTGCTGGGGAGGTGCCTGTCCCCTCAGAGCGTGCTGCTACTGCTGCTGAGGTCGCTGATGTGGTCGAAACTGTTGTCTCTGCTGCTGCAGCCTCTGAGGCTGATGTTGATGCTGATGCTACTGCTGAGGTGGCCTAGGTAGTGGGGGCTACTGTCACTGCTGCTGTGGGGGTCTCTGCTGCTGTGGTGGAAGCTGATGTGGAGCCCTCTGCTGCTGTAGACCTCTCTGCTGCTGCTGGGGGCTGGGATACTCCCATGAATGGTGTCCCATCACATCGCACCTAAAACAAGTGCCAGTGAACTGTCTCGGAGGTGGTGGTGGAGGTGCTGCTGGTGCTGCTGGTGCTCGGAAGGCTGGGAGACCTGTGCGCCTCTGCTGCTGTGGTCAACGCTGCTGAGAATCACTGGAAGAAGCCTGCCTCTTCCGGTCCCTCCTCTGACCGCGATCAGACTGAGAACCGGCCCACTCAGTCTCAAAAATCAGGGCCTTTCGCACCACTTCCTCAAAAGTCGGAAGCTCATGACCAATCACACGGCTGCGAAGACCGTAACGTAGGTCGTCCTCAAAGCGACGAGCTCTCCGCTCCTCGTCATCTACTAGGTAAGGTGCAAATCTGAACAGTGCTACAAAACGAGCTGCATACTAAGCCACTGTCATATCGCCCTGCACTAGGGCCTCAAACTCCAACGCTCGCTGTCGTCGGATATGATCAGGGAAGTACTGTCAGTCAAACCGATCCACGAAATCCTCCCAGGTCCACATAAAATTGGTGCCTACTACTCAGGAAACTGATGCCCACCAGTGCTCAACCTCACCATGGAGAAGAAATACGGCTAATCGAACTCGCCGCTCGGTCATACATCCCATCGTCTCAAATACCTTCTCCACATCGGCACGCCATCTCTCAGTTACTGTCGGGTCTGGCTCACCCTAGAAATTTGGGGGATCGAGCCGTCGAAACTCTCGAAGGAGGGCACTAGCACGATCCTGCTCTGCCTATGCCGGTGAAACCACTGGCTGTCTGCCCTGCCCCTGAAGTGTAGCCGTCACAGCCTGTAACATCTGCTGCAACTGGGAGGCACTTACGAATACGGTGGGCTCCTCACCGGTCTCTGGTGGAAGAATAGGATACTAAGGATGGGCAGCAGGAATCTCTGGTGGTGGAACGGGCATCGTAGGTGGTAGTGCGGGAGTCGCAAGTGGTGGAGAAGGATCCTCAGGTGGTGGTGCGGGAGTCGATGGGGTAACTCTCCTGGGCGGCACGTCCTACAGGAAAGAGCGAAGGCGCCTATCAACTTCAAAACTCTCGAAGGTACGCACGTTAAGGGTCTGTAATGGGAGATCGCTAAGCTATCCGAACTTCAGGACTTAGTCATTCTACACTCATAGCAAATATGTAATGTTGTTCTCGATTATTCCCAAGTTATGCTCTAATACCAAATTCTGTCACGCCCCAAACTCGAAAACTGAGCTCACAAAATTTTCGATTGCCGAATCCAGCATCGACAGCCTCCTTAGAACCCCATTCTCGGCTCCTAGCTCCCATTCGCCAGGTTTCGATCCTGGGATGCTACGAGGAGGATTTCCAACGTAAGTTTGATTCGTAATAAGCATAACCAAAGGCATAACCCACAAACAACAACCAAAAACTCCATTGCATTTTCACTATGATTAAAAACTTTACAAGTACAATGAGCATAAAGGGAAATACAATGATGATGAATCAAAATCTCCAAAGTGATCTGCAAAGTGCTCCTGCCTCAGCGCTGTTGCGCCCCAACGTCACCTGCACGCAACGGTCGTGCATAAGCTTATAGAAAACTTAGAGGGTGGTGAAAGTGTGTGCGCAAGGTAGTAATATGATCATGCAATATCAGAATAATATGGAATATGCAGATGGATCCATAAATATCATGAGTCGTACCAAGGCTATGCGATGCAAGACATGAATGATATCAGCCATCCCAAGACCATGCGATGTGAAATGTAACTCAAGCATACAAATCCTCATCTATGTTCACACATCAATACAGCTCAAATCTGGGATATCACTGGGGTCTAGTACACTCTAAACCAGATCGCCACTACATCGCGCGCAATAAGGTAAGTGAAAGAAACCTCGCTATCCGTCTGTCAATATCGGGCACGACTTGTCGATAGCGGACCCATTCCTCGAGCCGGTCAAACTCAGCCTAGCATTGCCCCCTACACTCGGGCGGGTAAGGCCGCACCCCCTTTCAACCGACCATAACACAGTGGAAAGCACGACCGTCTGGTAATCGACACTCAACACTCATCTACCCACTCGGTCTAGACGTTGGAG
The DNA here is from genome assembly GCA_037074715.1 of Magnolia kwangsiensis. Classification (NCBI taxonomy): domain Eukaryota; kingdom Viridiplantae; phylum Streptophyta; class Magnoliopsida; order Magnoliales; family Magnoliaceae; genus Magnolia; species Magnolia kwangsiensis. Next base: position 72,061,168 of record CM073575.1, on the reverse strand, counting down.
CAACCTCTTGGTACCATAAAGGTTTAGGGACTTTCACCTAGGGATATTTATAGCACCCCATGTAAAAAAAGATTTTCGGTATCCAATCCTGTCAACCACGATACGTATGTGGAGGCTACAGCCCCAATGTCGATAGGGCGTACAGTAACCATATCACACAATGCAAAATGCGTGAATCACACTAACCAATGATGCAGTAATCCTACGCGTATTGTGCGCTCATGTAGGGCAACACCGCCCAACCGGGAGCCCATATACAACTTGCCCAAAGGCATATGCTATGATCAGTCACCTCTCATATCAAGCATACATATGATGCGTATGATCATGAGTCATGGAACTATACTAAACATGTTATAATGAAATGAATTATCCTTACAATGCAAAAGGGCCTGGACGGCCTATACATAATAAGTACGGGCCTAATAATGGGCCCTAAGGAGAGTCATAATGTGGACATCCAACCAGCATTACACTCGCAATGTGGACGTCAAACCATCATTGCTCCCAAGGCACGATCGTCGCAAATATCGTTACATAAACCGTGTTGGGCTCACACATTGCAATAGACCTTAGGTACATCCCATTAGGCCTTAAATACATCAAATGGGCTCTATCATATGGGCCTTTTATTCATCAATGGGTCACATCAATGGGCCACACCAATGGGTCTTAAGTGCATTGCAATGGGTCAAAACCCGTGGGCCTTGTATTGCATCAAATGAGCTTAAACTCATGGTTCTTAAAGGTAACAAATGGGCCACACCAATTGGGCCCCATATGTACATCCAAGGGGCCTCAATCCATAAGCCCTAGTATATCTCAATGGGCCTTGATCCATGGGCCCCCAAAATGTCAAATGAACCTAATCCCATGGGCCTTGGAATACATCGATCTGGTCCAATCCCATGGGCCTTAAATACATTCAATGGGTCTAATTCCATGGACTTTATACACATCAAAATGGGCCTAAACCCATAGGCCTTATTCAAATCAAATGGGCCTAACCCATAGGCCATATTCAAATCAAATGGGCCTAACCCATAGGCCTTCTTATAAGTCAAATGGGCCTAACCCATAGGTCTTAAATAAATCAAATGGGCCTAATCCCATGGGCCCTTTTATAAATCAAATGGGCCTAACCCATAGGCCTTTTGTAAATCAAATGGGCCTAACCCATACATAGGTGGCCCACCCAATTTTCAGCACATGCCCTGAAATGATCTCACCAAGTGGGTGGACGGTCTGGATGCATCACATGCATCACGGTGGGTCCCACTGTCGCTGGACAGTGAGGACCGAGCACATACCTCACAAAGGGCCCCACCGTCCGCTGGACGGTGGAGGCAACAGATACAGAAAGGTGGGTACCACCGTCCGCCTGGACGGTGGACTTAAAACACATACATCATTGTGGGTCCCATGTGGGGCCCACTGAAATGTTTAGATGGCATCCAAACTGTTCATAAGGTCACTCAGACCTGGATGAAGGGAAAATATAAATTTCAGCTTGATTCAAAACTCCTGTGGGCCCGAAAGAAGTTTTCAATGGTAGATATTCGATTCCACTGTTTCCTATGGTATGGGCCACCTGAGCGTTGGATCAGGCTGAAACTTGGAGGGGGCCTACCTGAGGAGGGGGCCCACCTCATGAACGGCATGGATTTCCACATACATCATGGTGGGGCCCACGGCAGCAGCCGTGGGTGGCTGCACGGCCGCCCGCTGCTGCTGCAACTGGCGTCAGAGACAGAGGCTCTGCCTCTTTGCAATTTTTAAAAAAAATAGAAAACATGCATTTTTGGGGTTTTTCACATTTGGGGTCCACATCTAGAGATCCACCTCGTCCATTGTGTTAAGTGGCTCGAGGTCATCCAATGAGTCTAAAGTTCAATTTTTTTTTGTGTTTAAAAAATAAAATAATGATCTTGAATGGTAAGGGTGCAACTCTCTAATGCTATGGCCCACCAGACCTTCCAACCAGCCCCATCACTTGGCTCAACGCCTAAAACGACTCAGGGAAGGAGATGGACGACCTGGATTATTCTCATACATCGAGGTGGGGCTTATACAAGCGGTCCACCCAAAACACTCTTTTCTTTCTTTCTTCCCCCTTTTTTTTTTACCTCATCCAGTGTCCAGGTAACGTCCAGCGTCCCTGGACCATTCCACGTACCTTGAGGTAGGCCTTGTTGAGGTGGGCCACCACTGATGGATGATGTGGGTTCAACATATAAGGTGGGCCCCACTTGTAAGTGGCTTGAGTAGGATACAAGCCTCATGGTGGGGTCTATTCAAGTGGGCCACAAAACCATATAAAGATTAAAAAAAAAGAACATGAAAGAGAGAGAGAGAGAGAGAGAGAGAGAGAGAGAGTGGGACCCGCTTGTGATGGAGGGCTCCGCCACTATGAGCACTCTTTGTAAAAAAAAATCATACATCAAATGCGTCCCTTAATCAAATGGGACCACCAAAATTGAAAATCAACGATGGGGATCATTTCCCCACCAATATGGATGGTCTAGATGACCTTCATAATGAAATAAACATCATGATGATCCTAGTGGACCATCGGCCTCATTTTAGGGTCCCAAGTGAGATCCAAACCATTAATCGGTTGGCCTCACTTGGCCCATCTCAAAAATAGGAAAAACTACTACGATCATGCACCCACCATCCGATCTTCTTGCTCTTAGGGGTTCCTTAGCACCTCAGCTTGGATTTTAATGGAGGAGATGAGAAATGGAAGGCTAAGATGGGAGATGAAGGGGTAGGAAAGGTGGGCCACACTTAGAATTTTGAGAGTGCTTGGAGAGCTCTCATACGTATGGAGCTTTTCTTGGGAGAATGAGATGAGAAATGAGAAAGAGAGAGAGTTATAAAGAGAGAGAGAGAGAGAGTGATGGATGGATGTGGTAAGTGATGGTTGTGTAAGAAAACATTGACTTTTGTGGCCTTTTGTGTAAGAAAGGCATGGGAGGTGTAAGAACTTTTTGACTTTTGAGGCTTTTTGTGTAAGAGAAGTATGGGCTTTGTAAAAAATCCTTGACTTTTGCGGTTACTTGGGAATGGGTGAAAGGTGATGTGTACTTGACATGTACTTGACATGTGATGATTGATTGATTGATGGATTGATGGGACACCTCGTAGAGATTCCCTAGAGTTTCGCAACGAGCGGCTTTTTCTTGTACCGAACGTCGGCCTACAACTCTTGACCAGGGTATCGCTTCGATGCGCGAGTCACGGTATTGAAACCGCAGTGATGGCGCGGTCGCTAGGGTAATGATCTTAGGTTGAGTCGATACGGGTTAACGGTATACGAATCAGGGTCGCACGCAAATATCAGTTTAGGGTCGAAGGTTGCTGAAATTCGACCGATAAGACCGCGAAAGTCTACGGAACGGTACGTACTAAGATACGGGTCTTACAACTTAGGCTGGTGGTGCGTAACTATTTGTTACGTGTATCTTCGCATGGCCAGGATTTCAATTGGGCGGGCAACTAACCTAAGACCAGGAGTTTACCACATTGAGTTTGACTATCTAAATTTAGCTATGGGACTGGTTTGAATTGAAGTCCCTTGTGATGGACCCCGTAGCCTACGATACTACGTACTATCATCCCAACGTCACACTCCAGCTTGATCATTTTATTCGCATTGCATATTGCATCTGTATGCATATGTTTTCTATACTTATATGGCCTAGACGGACTTAGCAGGATTTACATATTGCATTGTACCCTCAGTATCTGATATTTGACTCTCTATAACTCCTCATTTACATAGTTGATCTGTATTGTGTATTCTAATATTGTATGACTCATGGACTTACTAGTATATTTTCGCTTACTCTGATATCGTATGATTCATGATCTTGTCAGTATTTTTGCTTATCCCGATAATGTATGATTTATGAGTTTTTTGAAAACTTGGTATTTATCTTGTGTACACACTTTCACCACCATCTAAGCTTTCTATAAGCTTATGCACGATAGATGCGTGCAGGTGAAGTTAGGTTACAGCAGCGTTGAGCTTGGAGCGTGTTATCTTCTGGAGCTTTGATTTCGATATATGTATTTTTCTTTTAGTATTGTATTCAAATGATTATATTAGTGGATATGTGATGATGATGTTGCCTTTATGGTTTAGATATATTTGTGGTTATGCTTCTTATGAGACAAATGTACGTTAAAAAATCCTCCTCATAGAATCCTAGGATGGGAATCTAGCGCATGGACGCTGGGAGCCGAGAATGGGGTACTACGGAGGTTGTCAGCACTGGGTTCGGCGAACGGGATTCCTGTAAATTCGATTTTCGGGTTTGGGGTGTGACACAACTTATGAGGGAATCAGCACAGTGAAAAGATCTAAACTATAACTCCTAACATCAAAGTTTGAAAGTCTTAGAATGGAAGAGCATGAGACCTCCATGGAGTTTTTCACAAAACTGAACATCATCTACAACTCCATGGGTGGATTAGGAGAAAAGGTTCCGGTTCCAAAAATCTGTAGGAAAATTCTGAGATCCTTACCAGAACGGTTCAACTCTAAAGTCACAACTATTGAAGAATGTAGAAACATGGATGAGATGAAAGTAAAAGACCTCGTAGGTTCCCTGCAAACTTCTAAACTACACTTCAAGCAAACTCTTAAACCCAAAAATATTGTCCTCAAAACTTCAAAGAATACTACAAATGAGGAAGATGAAAGTGAAAGGGAGAATGAAGATGATGAAGTGGCTCTTCTGGCTCAACGGTTCAGAAAATTCTTCCATAAAAATTGTGGCCAGCCATTTAAAGGTAAACAGTTGGACAACAAACATTTTACATGTAAATCTGGTAAAAAGTTGAAGGAGCCACAATGCTACACTTGTCAAAAGTTTGGACATCTGTCTGTTGAATGCCCAAATGGAAAGGTAATGGCAGCCACATGAGATGATACTGAAGAGTCAAATTCAAAATGTAGTAACTCAAAGAGTGATGGATACCGAAAATCCCTGAAAATTCTTATGATCTCTACATCCTCCAACATTCCCATGGAAACTGAGAAAATCAAAGAATCTCAAGCCACTGAATCATTTCCATCTGATGATGAGGAAACAGAGAAGGAAGAAGAAGAAAAGGATAAACTGCAGGATGCCTATAACAACTTTATATCCATAGCATCAATATCCTTAAAAGACTTGGGATTAATGAAAATAAAAATAACTTTTTGAAAATGGATCTAGATAAAACTTCAGAAGCTAATACACACCTAATCAATAATCTACAGCAATACCACTCTGAAATGATAAGCTGAAAAGAATCAATTTGTCCCTTAAATCTGAAACATTGAAACTTACTAAATAGATTGATCTATTGAAAGATGAAAATGAGCATCTAAAGAATGAAAATCACACACTCATGTTTGATGTAGAAAAATCCAAAAAATCTGTTGAACTAAATTATAAATTTTTCCAGAGTAGTGAAAAATTAGAAAAACTCTTAGGGTTGGGAAGACCTGGGAAAGATAAGAGTGGATTAGGATATGACAAATTCAAAATAAAATCCAAAAATGTAGTACCAATGTTTGAGAAATCAACTGCATCAAGAAGTAAAACGACAGCTACTTCTATCTGTCATTCTTGTGGAGACTCTGGCCATTTCAAATTTGAATGTATTGCTCTAAAGTGGACTCAATCTGATTCTTGTCCAAATCATACTAGTAAATAGAGACAAACCGAAAAATCAATACAGAATGCTAAGAATCCACTAAACAATATGGAAAAAGGAATATACCAGTCTCCACCCAAAGTGACCAAAAGATTGAAGGAGGTATTGAATCAGGTGGATGTATTAAATCAGAAAACTAATAAATTTGTGAAACAAGGAAACATAGTTCAGTTACCCAACATGCCTACTAAAATTCATAATGAAACAAAAACTACCATAATAAGAAATCATGTCTCAAAATGGGTAGTGAAAGAAAAGAACAATTGTCTTGTTATTCATTCAAATCATTCAACAAGCAATAGTACTAAATGGTACCTAGACAGCAGGTGCTCAAGACATGTCACGGGTGACAAATCCCTTCTTTCAAACTACTCAAATCTTGATAATGGCATAGTCACTTATGGGGATGGAAGCACTGCTAAGGTAATAAGGCAGGGAACTATCAAAGGAATGGATATACTCAAAAATGAGAATGGCTTTTACATAAAAGGATTGACACATAATCTTCTAAGCATATCTCAAATATGTGACAACAAACATGTGGTTACCTTTGACAAACTAAAATGCAAGATCCTGGACCTATCAGAAAAATCGACTACGGAGGGTCTTCGCACCAGCAACCACTATTATGTCATTAAAGGCAATGGAAAGTTTGATCCATATGTTGAGTAACAATTGAGCATGAAAAACATGTCCAGGTTACGGCATCTAAATCTAGATGGATGTTGAAATGATGCAATTTTGAATGATTTTCATGATATACCTGAGGTCTCTACACCTCAAACATTTCTTTTGTGTTTAAGCATTTCTAATGTTTATAATTTTGGATGGTACAATGTCTGTACAAATTTTGATGTGTATACAATCTGATGTGAATATATACTAAGTTACACATATATGAAAGACCATCGAAGTACTGAAAAAAAGGGTCATACATCTTCTCTTCAATAAGTCTGTCAATAAATCGTATGAATTCTCAATTTGATCGAACATCTATCATTATAATCGACACTCATTCGGAATCAGAAGCATCACATGTTCTAGTATGTTATTGAATACCTTTTTGATAACATTGAATGGAGTATATTGATCTCATCGAATAAAACTTCGTTGATATCGAAGGCCATCGCACGATAAAAGGCAGGCGAGCGGGAAAAAATCATTTTTGCTTCCCTAATCGATTTCTCTAGAAATTTCTTCCATGTTTCTCATCTTTTCTCAACCGACTGCCATCAAGGGTGACTTGAATCGGATAATCTCTTACATCCTCAACATACACTTCATTGTGTTAGGGCCTCTCTAGATTGATTGAAAATGTCCATTTGGAAATTTCAGGTTGGCCCTCCTAATCTTCAATCTTGTTAGATTTCTTTTTCTTTACCATTTCCCTCTGAGCTATTCAAATGAGTAAGGAGAAAGGAAAGTCTCCTACCATCGATGAGTCATCCAGGCCTACCAGAAAGCAATCCATGGCCTCAAGAGAAAGAGGAAGGGCTCAGTCTCAACGATTCCCTCCACACCCACAAAGCTCCTCTACTCGGCAATCGTCTTGTAGGGAAGCTCCGACTGCGGCACCTGAACAACCACATCCTGCTGTGGGTCCTCCTCCACATATTCTTGAAAAATACACAGGGAGGCGCTTGGTGTATGAACATAGAGTTGATAGGGAATGTATCAAACCCTACAATGTGGAACCTCTATTGGATGCGATCGACTAGCTGCCCCTTCTTAATTTCAGTGGTCCAAGTCATGATGAGCAAACCAACCATTTTCTTGCATATTGTCATTCTCCAGTCTTAGATCCACCGTCCATTACAGTGACTGTCGAGGATGATAACATTGAAATCACTATAGAATCCATTGCCAGTATGTTCAGTCTAACCTTGTCTCCATTTGGGTTGTCTGACCTTGATCTTGAAAATCTCATCACTCGGTCTACAATTACAAAATTTTTGTGTCAAGATCGAGATATCCCTTGGTACCAAGGGAATGCGTTGAAGGCGAAATACATGCACCCTCAATACAGGATATTTTGCTCAAATGCTTATCCTCATGGACCCAATCACACTGATCTTACCAGATTCATGGTCATGATTATGTACTGTATTTCCACTGGAGTCAAACTGTGTCTGCCTACCCTGATCCTTCACCAAATAGCATGTGTCATCCATCAGTCCAGAGGAGTCTATCTACCTTTTCCTCACATCATTCATGTGATATGCGATACAATCTGTCTTCCTCCGACAAACGATCCAAAGCTTCCTCTCCAGCATTTTAACAGGGTCATTATTCAAAAACTAGACCTTACATTTCATGCATATTCGGAAGGCCAACCTAAGGACGAAATTCATGGAGAAGGGGAGATGGGAGGAGCGGTGCCACCAGGAGAGGATCCACAAGAGCCTCAACAAGTTCCAACTCCGATCGATTCGGCTCAGACCCAACGTTTCAAATTTCATCAAGATAGGGTCGGGGCAACGCAGTGTGGCTTGGCTCGAATAGACGATAAGCTGGAGAGACATGATGTTCGGTTCTTGGCATTGGAGAAAATGGTGTCTAGCATACAGCACTCAGTCCAGTAACTTGTTGATCTGCTGACATGTCGTCGCAATGATACAACACCACCCTCCTTGGCTCCAGCACCTTAGAGCCGACAGCTCTCATGGCACCACATACATCGACTACTCATCTGCACATACGGACATGGATATCTTTTTGAATGTCCTGCAGGCTTGTGTGTATGTGGTGGCTAGCTAACATGAAAAGTCTAACAATATTATTTTTTTTTTTGGTGTGGTTTACGGATATCCTCCGCATGAGGAAAATAACTTTTTTGGTAAGCCCATGGCTAGGCTAGCGATTTGGTTTATTGTTTTTGCAATGGATGTTGCAATATTGTCAAGCTTGGGCAGTTTCTATTTTGGATATTTTTTATGGTTGTTTGAAAATTCATATATCTTTGGTATCATATCTCTCTGTTCTCAATTATGCGTAAAACTCTGAGAAATACTTGTATAAATTGTGATTGTCTTCTCCTGCATATTCCTTAACAATTGAGAATTAGTTTTGTGATTTCTGTCTATGCTACTATTTTCTATTCAAATCACAGCTTTCTTTTGACCTGGTATGCATAAATGGTTTCCCTGAAAATAGAGATGTCATTTTCTATTATGCATTGAACTATCTCAATCTTTATTGGTTCTCCCATATCTTTATGCTTCAATTTCAGTCAACTAGTATTGTTATATTGCCCTTTGCTAATGACTGACAAAAAGGAGGAGAACAAATTCCACCACAATAAAAAATTATGTGTATCAATGTATGATGGTGGTACAGGTATTAGGGGGAGTAGCTACAAGAAGATAGGGGGAGCAACTACTACTGAATGATACAGTCATGTGTGTGAACGTAATAGCATTGTAAAATTGTGTAAAGTTCATGTACACACAATTTAGGCTGTTGGTCTAGATACTGTTCTAGGACTTCAGGTGTTTTGTCATGTAATTGACAAAGGAGGAGATTGAAAGTACCCTGGTTTGTCAATTAGCGTAAGTGTTGAGTCAGCAAGTCAAGTGAGACCCATAGGAAGATTGTTCAAGCGTTTACCTCAACAGGATGTAGGGGTGCACATTGAACCAGTAGAACCGTGTAACCGGACTGGAACCGTTGGATCGGTCCAGTTTGGTCCGGATCTAGACAGGACCGGTTCTGGTCTTGGTTCCAAAAGTTCGAGAACCGATGGATACGGATCAGTTCCAGTTTAGGGCCTTGTAGAACCGAACCGTTGATCCAAACCGTTGAGCCAAACCATGACCCGAACCGTCGATCTGAACCATTGATCTGAAGCTTTATTTTAAAGTTTCTTTCTTCTTTTAATGGTATATTAGAAAAATAATCCATAACATTTCTTTCTTTCTATCGAAAGATAATCCATAGCATCAACTTATTTCTTTTGAAACTAGACCTCAGAGACAGGTATGTATAGAGCCATCTTTTATTACCTGAAATAGATCTTCTAGCTCATTTTGGTTGTGTTGCATCGAATTCCTTATTCTTCTTCTTTTTATGCCATCATTTTTATTTGGTCATGGGTAGGCCAAGTTGCTCTCTAATATAAGTTATATAGCAATGTTAATAGTAAACAAAGCTAGATAGTTGTAATGCATCATTGATCTCCTCTTTACTAGTATTATAGTTGTGATGATTTTCATTGTTTGATCAGTAAGATAAACATGGTGCTTTGTTTTGCTTTGTTATATGCAAGAAAATATTAACTTTCTATGTTGACTTAATGACAAGGATAACTATGCAATTATAATCTTACAACCTTGCCTACATGGCTAATGCAAATCTCAGCTCCATAGTTGTTTAACATGTGTGAAATCTAAGCCACTCATCTGGTGTGTCTCACCATGTAGATCCCTTGGCTGGGAAATCTAGCCATCTACTCATTGGGTATCTAACGCAGCACATGGACGATTAGAAAAACTGACCAATAGTCATTCAACGCAGATGTGGGGACCACTGAATTGAGTGAACCAGCTTGATATTTGTGCTAGAGCTTGCAATGCATGACCTGTGCATCTGTGGCCACCAGGTGGGGCTTGCATATTGAGTCTCTGGGATCTTGCATGTTTGACAGCAACTGCACTGGCAATGACCCACTCCCTTTTTTCATTATCTTTCTAATGCTTGATCCTTGTTATACAATGGTTAGGAGGTTTTTCATTCAGCTTTCAACACATCCCAGTGAAGAAAATGGTGGCAAGAGCACCAACTGATTGAATAACCCAAAAAGGAAAAAAATCAAAACATTATCTAACTGGGCTTGATTTTTAAAAGCCCAGAACCATGGAATCGATCCGGAACTGAATGGTTTTTCACGGTCCAGTTCCAGTCCTGTTTTAGGGTGTTAATGGTCCAGTTCCGGTTCCAATATTTGAAGAACCGTTAAGAACGGTTCAGTTCCAGTGTCACCCCAGAACTAGACCAAACCGACCTTTGTGCACCCCTAACAGGAAGTGTGCCCGAACTTGTCAAAGGTAAACCTTAGCCTCACATCCCTTGTCCCAAAACACCAGGTATATAAAACCCTTACAAAATGCATAGAACATCTTAGGGTTTAAGGTAAGAAAACTACTTGGCAAAATTAGGAAAAACTCTATGTTTTCTACCTTTATCGATTTATCCATAAGTTATTCGATGAAATCGAACTCTGCTATCAATGTCCTTGAAACTCACTCGATATTATCAAATTGAGAACTTCAGATGTCCAGCAACTTCAATGAATTCTGACTAAATTATCGATGACTCGATGGCATGATCGATATCATCGAATAACGAATCTTGAGTTCATCGAGAAGGCTCGATAACATCGACATCTGGTCAGTTGTGTCCAATATGCTGTTAAGAAAAATCATGTGATTCTCGATATCTCGAAGAGAGCCTCGATATCCTCGAAATTCAAATATCAATGATATCGACAGACCTTTGATAATATCATATTGGGACACAAAACTACCTAGCAAACTTTCAGGTAAAATCTTTATCCATATCATTGACATTCTTTATCCATATCGAGGATCACTCGATATGGATAAAAATTTAAAATCGATATTCAAATATCATTCATATCGAATCTTTATCCATATCGAGGATCACTCGATATGATCGATATTTAAAATCGATATTCAAATATCATTCATATCGAGACCTGGTCGATATCATCAAAATAGGACACAACTGTCCAACAAGCTTATAAGAAAATTCCTTAAAAATATTGATGAATCGAATTTGTTATCCATTTCATTGACATTCAAATTTCGATAATATTGAGGGATGCTCGATCATATCAAATACCTGTTATGCTTCGAAGGCAAGTCTGCTCTCATGTTTTCAAATGTCGAGGAATCGAACCTTTCATCAATGAAATCGGAGTTCGAAATCCGATGACATCGAAGGGTCTTCAATTTCCTCGACCAGTTGGAAAAAAGGGTCAAAAGCGTTTGACAACTTGAGTTCGTGTCATCGAGCGGTCATTTGGTGGTATCGAGAGTATACACTCAATGATATCGAATCCTGCTCGATAATATCGAACTCTGTAAAAAGTATTACTGTTTTATTTTCGTTGAAACTTTTTTACTTATTTAATGAGAGCTTACCTTTGGTTGTTAGTAGAGAAAAGAGATAGAGCTTTTGAGTGTTTAATCTAGATCATATACCCTAAGTCTTTTTCTCTCATAGGAGTTCATCCTCCAATCCACCCTCATCATTGATATTCAATAGAGTGGATTGGGGAATGAACTTTCACATTCAAGGATCGTGCAGCTATCACCTTAATGGCAAATCATTGAGTTAGGATACCTTAAATGCGTAAATGATTGGAATCACTCTATTCCTCAAATATGAAAACATTTAATAGAGTTAGATTCCAACATAACCTTGACCCGACCTGTCGCCTTACATTGGAGCATCATCTGTATTGCAGTTCTAGGGAGCTGAAGATTCTTCGTCATTAAAGGAGGAAATCTTCATCAACATGTTGAATGGGGCTCATCTACTTATCTGTAAGTCATTAGAGTTCAGATACCCTTTTGATCATTCCTTTTGTATGATTGGGTCAAAGGTGCTTCTCACCCCTTTCAAGTCCTTATAGGAGACCTCCGACGGGAGAGTACGTGGGGGTGTTGTGTGTTAACTCTTGCTCTATGGAGAGTATAAACTTAGGTCCTTGTATAGGTCATTGACCTATGTGTTATAAAACTTAGGTGTTATGTGTTGACCTTTGCTCTTGTATAGGGCATAAACTGGAAGGTTCCTTGTGTGGATCCTTGACCTGTGTGGTTTAAAATCTGGGCGTTGTGTGTTGGTCCTTGCTCCTGTGTGGGGCATAAACTTGTGTCTTATTGGGACACGTTAGAGTCAGCCTGGTGTAGGTTGTACTAATTTGAGGTGAACCTGATTTGAAACCTCCGTTAGTGAGATCCGGTACACTCAAGGGTTGAGTGCATCCACCGAAAGTGGAGTAGACACGTAGTCGAACCACTATAAAAATGACTGTGTTTGAGATTGCTATTTACTTTTTCTGCTTGTGTGAATTCTCTGAATGTTCTCATATTGCATGTGTACATGATTATTTGGAATTAAGTAAAATCACACCTCACACACAATCACATCCATCATGAACTATATTATACATCTTATATATGTGTTGATTAGTCTTATGATTAGATCCTCTATTTGGCTTGGAAGCCATTAGAGTTTTACTAAAAGAATCCTGTTATTTGCATATTAGTTCAGGATACGGCTGATAAGTTTTTAATCATTATAAAATATTAAAAAGTCTTATTTACCCCCTATAGGACATCTTGGTATATTCTTACTTTAACTAAAACGGTCGTTACCGTAATTTCAGTATGGTCCACTTGATCTTTGGGTAATGAGTGTTTGATAAAATGTTGAATTAAATAGACTATAAAAATCGAGAACCAAAAAAAAGGAAAATAAATTTAGAGAAAGAAAAACTTATTGAATTGAGTCGAGGCGTGACTGAGTCACTCGGCTTGAAATCAAATTTGCTCCCCTTGGACAGCGTCCCAAGTGCAACAGGTTTCCAGAGCAATCGACCTCCAGGATACAACGACTATGACCCGGTCCCAGCGGTGCACTCACTGTACACGGGCTCGAACCACTTGCAGTTTAATCCGAAAGTGCTGAGTTGACTCAGCAATGAACTCAGTAACAAAACCGTATCAGAGAGAGTTTTATAAGGCAGGAAATTTTTCGTATGTTGAAACTGGAATCGGAAGTCTTTATATAGACTTCGAAATGGTGCATAAGCACCATTTACAAAAGGTTAGGTCCGTTGGGTTTAAACCCAACAGGGGCGACCAACCGGAAGGGAAGCATCTCTCTGGTTTAAAAATGAAAAGGCGCAAGTGCGAGTACACTCTCGCACATACAGTCCTGCGAGTACCCATACACACACACCCACGCGAGTACACTTACACTGCACCCGCACCCGCACCCGCGCCCAGCCCAGCCCGTCCCGTCCCGTCCCGTCGCGCACGCGCATGCGGACGCGGACACGGACTCGGACTCGGCTCGGCTCGGCTCGGCTCGGCTTGGCGCGCGCGCGCACGTGTGTGGTTAATGGCATAGATTAGAGCTATTGGCATAGCCCCCCCACAGGACCAAATTCACATGCCCCCTGAAAGGGGCTCAAGCCCTATGCAAAAAGTCTATCATATAAACAAGAGAATTTCTCTTGTCAAATCCGATGTGGGACAAAACTAACACCTCAAAAATACCAAAATTTAAATGTGGAGGGAAAACACCGAAATTTAAAAATTTAAATTTTTAATATTATTTTAAAACAAATACAACAATCCCCCACATGTTTTAAAATAAAATACTTTCGGATTAAAGCGAAATAGTTGTGCAATGGTGTCGGTGTCACCATAGACTTGAACCGACATTAGAGTAAGCAAGACAGGTCTACAGGAATCAGGTGACACCATAGTCTTGAACCTGAATCCTTTTAATGTAGATCGCAAGTACATGTCACTCACACAACTCTTCCTCTGCAAGTGATTCTGTAGTTCGGTGCGTTTCGGTCATACACTATTACCTGGATTTCATGAGTGCTCTAGAGAATTCGCCTAATTCTCATAGGAAGCGGCTTCCACGTCCACACCCATATAGGTGAATTTCATCAAGTGTATGCAGCAACTGTATACACCACCAAATATATGGCTATGGATCCATTAAGAGTTCTAAAAACTCATCCTTCTGCGTTGCTGCTCGCACTGTACACCATAGAAGGGGCTCATATAACTCAGTGCAATCGTCTACCTCGTGTCTTGTTGTTTACCCATTGAACCTATCTCATGGGATCTCCACTTGTATAGGTTGGGTTACCGACACTGGCAGCTCATATATTAGGCTCAGCCCCATTCCCTTCGATGTATCATTGACTAACTTTTTGGATAGTCCTTTAGTCAGAGGATCTGCTAGATTCTTTTCTGACCTCACAAAGTCAATAGATATGACTCCATCACGCAACATATGTTTCACTATGTTGTGTCTGAGTCTAATATGCCTGCTTTTTCCATTATATATTTTACTTTTTGCTTTCGCTATAGCTGCTTGACAGTCACAATGAATAGATACGACCAATACAGGCTTTGGCCACAATGGTATATCAGCTAGGAGATTTCTAAGCCATTCAGCTTCTGATCCAGCCTTTTCTAAGGCAATAAACTCGGATTCCATAGTCGACCGAGCAATACATGTCTGCTTGGTGGACTTCCAAGAGACTGCTCCTCCACCCAAAGTGAAGACATATCCACTAGTGGATTTTGTCTCATCTGAATCACTGATCCAGTTAGCATCATTATATCCTTCTAATACAGTAGGATAACCATTATAATGTAAACCATATGTCATATTACCTTTTAGGTATCACAAAATTCTAGACAATGCATTCCAATGTTCTTTTCCAGGGTTATGTGTATATCTACTTAGCCTTCCTACTGCAAAAGCTATGTCAGGTCTAGTGCAATTTGTTAGATACATGAGACTACCAATTATTCTGGAATATTCTAATTGAGACACACTATTTTCTGTATTCTTCATGAGAGTCACACTATAATCATAAGGAGTACTGACAGGTAAACAGTTAAAATGGTTAAACTTTCTCAATATCTTCTCAATGTAATGAGATTGTGATAATATAATAACACCATTTTTCCTGGTTACTTCAATACCCAATATTATACTTGCCTCTCCTAAGTCTTTCATGTCAAACTTAGATGACAAGAATTTCTTAGTTGCATTAACTAATTTAATATTAGTTCCAAAAATAAGCATGTCATCAACATAAAGACATATGATAACATAATCATTTTCAGAAATTTTACTATATACACATCTATCTGCATCATTTATATGATAACCATTTGATTTTAAAACACCATCAAATTTTTCATGCCATTGTTTAGGAGCCTGTTTTAAACCATATAGTGATTTAATTAGTCTACATACTTTATTTTCTTTACCTAATATCTTATAACCCTCAGGTTGCTCCATATATATTTCTTCTTCTAAGTCTCCATTTAGGAAAGCAGTCTTAACATCCATCTGGTGTACCACTAGTTTATATATGGAGGCTATCGCTATTAAGACTCTAATAGTTGTAATCCTAGTTACAGGGGAATATGTATCAAAATAATCTATTCCTTCCTTTTGTTTAAAGCCTTTCGCTACCAACCTAGCCTTAAACTTATCGATAGTTCCATCTGGTTTTAGTTTCTTTCTAAACACCCATTTGCAGCCTATTGGTTTGTTACCAGGTGGTAGGTCTACAAGTTCCCAAGTATTATTTGATATAATAGATTCTAACTCATCATTTATTGCTTCCTTCCAAAAGATTGCATCTGGAGAGTTAATAGCTTCTATATAAGTTGTAGGATCATCTTCTACTAAGAATGTGAAAAAACCATCTCCTAGGTTAGTTTCTTTTCTAACTCTAATATTTTTTCTTGGTTGTATCTCTTCTACTACTTTCTCGTAAGCATTTTTACTAGTAGACGCAATATCTGATTCATTAACTTTTTCTATTCCTATAGATTTAGATTTCATAGGGAATACGTTCTCAAAGAACTCTGCATCCCTAGCTTCTATAATTGTATTGGGATCTAGAATATTATCCTTAGTTTTTAAAACTAGAAACCTATAGGCCGCACTGTTTTGTGCATACCCTATAAATACACAATCGGTCGTTTTAGGACCTAATTTTCTTTTCTTAGCTTCAGGTAATCCTACTTTAGCAAGACACCCCCACACTTTAATATATTTATAACTAGGAATATGATTCTTCCAAAGTTCATATGGTGTTTGTTCAGAAGATTTTGATGGAATCCTGTTTAGGATATAACAAGCAGACAGAATTGCTTCTCCCCACATATTTGAGGGTAAGCCTGAACTATTTAACATGGCATTCATCATTTCTTTTAGAGTTCTGTTCTTACGTTCTGCTATTCCATTTTGTTCTGGTGTATAAGGAGCTGTAGTTTCGTGAATTATTCCATTCTTTTCACATAATTCTCTAAATTGAGAAGATTCATATTCACCTCCTCTATCTATTCTAAGTCTTTTAATTTTTATATTTAATTGATTTTCAACTTCAATTTTGTATTTAGAAAAAGCATCTAAAGCTTCATCTTTGTTCCTTAATAGATATACTCTAGTGAACCTAGAGTAGTCATCTACAAAAGTTATATAATATCTTTTTCCTCCTCTAGACATGTGATTTCTAAAATCACCTAAATCACCATGTATCAACTCTAATAGAACAGATGATCTTTCTATTTGTTTAAAGGGTTTTCTAATAAATTTTGATTCTACACATGTTTCACATTTTTCAAACTCTTCATTAGATATATTAGGTAATAAACCTAATCTTTTCATTTTCTTTAAAGATGCCACATTCACATGACCTAATCTATTATGCCATAGATAAAAAGGTTCAACGATATAAACAGAACTAGATGTTTTCTTATTATCATTGGATACATTTACAATGAATAAACCATCGCTACAGTACCCCTTACCAACAAAGGTTCCATTTTTAGTCATTACAAGCTTATCTGAATCAAATACTAATTTGACACCAGCCTTATTGAGGAGCGAACCAGAGACCAAGTTTCTTCTAATGTCAGGCACATGGAGGACATCATTTAACATTAGAGTCTTTCCAGAAGTGAGTTTCAGAAGTACTTTCTCTTTCCCTACAACTGGAGACGTTCTAGCATTTCCCATGAACACCTGTTCATCATCTCCTGATACTTGGTAGGAGGTAAACATGCTACGATCCTTGCACACGTGTCTAGTTGCACCAGTATCTAGCACCCACTCCAAGTTGTTTACAAGGAAGACTTCTGACACCACAGCCACTACTATGTCAGACTCATTGCCTGTTTCTGTAAGATTAGCTTGCGACTTATCTTTATTTTTCTTAAGCCTGCAGGTTTTAACATGATGCCCAGGCTTTCCACAGTTGTAGCAGTTTCCCTTTTTCTTGAATTGATTGTTTGCATTCTTCTTTTTGAGCCTGCATTCATTTGCATAATGTCCAGGTTTGCCACAGTTATGACAGTTGCCCTTTTTCTTATTATTTGTCCGACTTGATTCCACAAGATTCGCTTTTGAATCTATCTCATTTTTATTTCCTTTTTGGTCCCTGATTCTATTGGCTTCCTCTATTCGTATGTGTACGATAGTGGTTTCCAAAGAAACACCGTTCTTCTTATGTTTCATTCTATTTTTATATTCTTTCCAGGAGGGCGGTAACTTTTCTATTAACGCTCCTGACAGAAACACCTCATCCAACTTAATTCCTTCTGTCGATAGTTCGTGAATTAGACTTTGAAAGTCGTGAATCTGATTTGTGACAGATTTATCGTCTGTCATTTCATAGTAAAGGAAATTAGCAATTGCATGTTTCTTAGCGCCTGCATCTTCTAATATGTATTTCTTTTCTAAAGCAATCCATATATCTTTAGCAGAGGCGTAAGAAGCATACACATCATATAATTCGTTGGATAAAGAGTTTAGAATATAATTTTTGTAATTATTTTCATCTGTTACTTCATTTTGATTTGCTGGATCTATAGTAAATGATTCAGATAAAATGTATGAAACTTTCAGGGTGGTAAGAGCGAACATCATTTTCTGTTTCCACCGTTTAAAGGATTGTCCAGCGAACGGTTCGATTTTGGCTAACTCAGTAGAAGCATTTACTGTTACTGTAGCCATAGTCTATGTAATTCAACACAAATTTCGATTTCAAGATTGTTTGATAAAATGTTGAATTAAATAGACTATAAAAATCGAGAACCAAAAAAAAAGAAAATAAATTTAGAGAAAGAAAAACTTATTGAATTGAGTCGAGGCGTGACTGAGTCACTCGGCTTGAAATCGAATTTGCTCCCCTTGGACAGCGTCCCAAGTGCAACAGGTTTCCAGAGCAATCGACCTACAGGATACAACGACTATGACCCGGTCCCAGCGGTGCACTCACTGTACACGGGCTCGAACCACTTGCAGTTTAATCCGAAAGTGCTGAGTTGACTCAGCAATGAACTCAGTAACAAAACCGTATCAGAGAGAGTTTTATAAGGCAAGGAATTTTTCGTATGTTGAAACTGGAATCGGAAGTCTTTATATAGACTTCGAAATGGTGCATAAGCACCCTTTACAAAAGGTTAGGTCCGTTGGGTTTAAACCCAACAGGGGCGACCAACCGGAAGGGAAGCATCTCTCTGGTTTAAAAACGAAAAGGCGCAAGTACACTCTCGCACATACAGTCCTGCGAGTACCCATACACACACACCCACGCGAGTACACTTACACCCGCACCCGCACCCGCGCCCAGCCCGTCCCGCACGCGGACACGGACTCGGCTCGGCTCGGCACGGCTCGGCTCGGCGCGCGCGCGCGCGTGTGTGGTTAATGGCATAGATTAGAGCTATTGGCATAGCCCCCCCACAGGACCAAATTCACATGCTCCCTGAAAGGGGCTCAAGCCCTATGCAAAAAGTCTATCATATAAACAAGAGAATTTCTCTTGTCAAATCCGATGTGGGACAAAACCAACACCTCAAAAACACCAAAATTTAAATGTGGAGGGAAAATACCGAAATTTGAAAATTCAAATTTTTAATATTATTTTAAAACAAATATAATAATGAGCTGGAAAAAAAGGATAGAAGAAGTGGATAAACTACATTCATTCACGGTGAGCCTAAAAGAGTTTACCATATGATATGAGCGTCTCCAATTGTGAAGAATAGTTTTCAATTGAGACCGTCCATTAAATTACGCATATGGTGGATGGGAAATGGCTTAAAAATAAATACACCACTCATACGATCGCCTTCTCTTAAATTAACAGCAGAAAATGATAATTACATATATTCAGTAAGTTAAATTGAATTAAACTAGTAAATGGAATTTCCCAAAAAGAGGGATTGTTTAAATATAGCCCATCAAATGATGAGGCCCAGTGGATTCATGGACCAGATTGATACATCATTCTGCCACGTGCGTATCTTGTAGAGACAGCTGTATCCATATTATCTCTCCACATCACGTGGAATTTTGGAGTATCCTATGCAATCCTCGTAACGGCTATATCTCATATTCAAACGAAAACGTTTGTGTGACTTTTCGATAGGATACTTGGGCGTTACCATTGCTGACGTGGACGTAAGGATTTCATATAACTAAGATCCATACCGTCCAACAGGTGAACAACATTGTATATTGATATGGATCCGAATATCATGAAAATTCAACATTCAGATGGAATACACCATGTGAAAAAGTTGAGATAGCAAGTCCCACCATTAAAATTGTCCAAAGTTCGTGTGGGATCAACGTCGTGTGTATATAAAATCCAATTCAGTCATCTTCCGTGTTACACGAGGATGAATAGATTTTCCGACAACCAGTACAATCCAAGACATGTAGGACACATCACTTGAATTTAGAAGTTTAGGTATGATCTTACACCGTTCACTATGGTGCGGCCCAAAATTCTTTGTTTTAACTTAATCCTAAGATATACGGTGAAGATGTGACGAAAAAAATGGTGGACGGGATGGATCTGATGCATTTTTCTCCCACATAGCGATCAGTTAGCGCAAGTGGGGCCCTCTGCGTGCCTATGCAAGTCAGCGCAGTCCTAAAAAGAGTATACTCAGGCGGCGTATAATTCTTGATACGTAGGCACCTAAAAATTTTAGACGATACATGTATTAACTCAACTAAACTGATTAATTTGTGTGGCCCACTTTTTTGAAGTCACGATAGGTAGATCATATTGGTTGAATAATCTCAATCTCTGATTCGAAGACACTTGCTTTTGGAAAAAGGACGGTTAATATTTTTTTACATTTTTAACCGTCCAATAAACGTCCGCCAATTCAATAGAAATATTATCAAATAAGCTTAATTTCTCATTAATCATACATCTGCAGTGGATCGTAATTTCGATGGTTTACTTTGACTACTTGCATTCCACGTGTACAATTTATAAGAAATTTCTAAGTGCCAACGTATCATCCATCACACTGCCAGAGTGTCGAAGTTTTTCTGTTATTTAATTCAAATCATTGCCACGTCACTTTCAACGGTCACTTGCCGCTCCCACTTCATAAGCCAAAATCCCACCAAACTCCACCGAATCCTCTCTCTCTCTCTCTCTCTCTCTCTGAAGCTTTCCTTCAAAACTCTCATGGCTTCTTGTAAAGTCCAGAGCGTGCCCAGAGCATCATCCGACCAACTCCTTCGGAAATTCGCCGATTTGGATTCAGAAATTGACCGCAATCCTTCTGGAAAGGCTGAATCCAACGGCCGAAGACTCCGAAAGAGATCGAGAACTGCCAGCAATAAAGATCATTGCGAGAACCCCACCAAAACTGGCAGCCTGGTGGAGCGGAATTTGCTGCTGCCGCCAGCCAATCGACGGTCGGCATTGATTCAGCAGCTCAGGATTGGCCCGCCAGTGTTGCGATCCAAGGAGATGTTCATTGGCCGATCTTTAATGGCAAAGATTGAAAAGGTTAGATTTTTATTTGGTTTTTCAAGTTATTGTTGGGAATGTGCACAGAATGGAGTTTTTAGTTTATTCAAGTGGCCCTCGTGGACCGTCCAATCTTGGGCCTTTTCTCAGATGAATGTGGACCGTCCATGTGTTTTTCTTCTTAGACGTCTATTATCACGCTACATATTGAAAGTTCGTGATTGTTATCCGGAGGAAATTCTCGAGCCTGGTCCATATATGGTGTGAATCCGAGTAGACTGCTTGCAATTATTACCAGTACGGGTAGAGAAATATGGACAGTCCAAAATCGATAAGTATGGTGGACGGGGCATAACCCAGAAATTAAATTGATTTATATGTGTGGGGGGGGGGGGGGGGGGGGGTTGGGGGGGGGGGGGGGTGGGGGTGGGGGTAGGGGGGGTTTCGTCCCTACTATATATGAACTTTTTTGAGAACTCATCATATCTGATGAGTCTCGCAAATCTGAACGGTCCACATGGAGCAGAACCTCATGAAACCAACTAATATTTTCACTTTGATCGAAAACTTCGGTGGGCAAAGAAAAATTTAAATAATTTCTTCCCTTGATTTGAATTTCTTAATGCTATGGCCCACCAGAATCTTAGATGAAGGTGAAAATTCACCCCCTTGAGGTTTCATAGGATTTCGCATCTTATGGACCATTTGGAGTTGACACCCATGACCTGTGTGCAAAGGTGCGCATGTGCCTAGTTGCGTAGGTGAGCATACCTTTTATATATATGGGTCATCATTTGATTTTGCCTGGGAATCTGGACCACTTGTTGTTTTTGTTTTTTTATAACTAATCCATAGATATCAATCGGACAGTCGGGAATTCTTGTTAAGTGAATGTGTCCAACAATTTGGATGGTGAAGATAGATGTAAATTAGTGAACCAACGAGGAAAACCTGATTTGGCAAGAGGGATGCACTTGGTACATGCCGTGTGTGAAAAATCAGGGAAAAGTATGAGTCATCTGGGGGAAAGTATGAGTCATCTGGGGAACCTAGCTTTAAAGGAAAGAGCATTCTCTCTCTCTCTCTCTCTCTCTCTCTCTCTCTCTCTCTCTCTCTCCGAAAAGGAGAGTTTTTAAAACTAGTACGGCTCACCTAAAATCCACATATGATGTCTTCTTATCTTAAATAAAAATGCACCAGAAGATAAACAAGGTGATTATAGATGAATGGGAGGAAGCAAAGCAGACTAGTGCAGTGGCTAGCCCCAAACCTATTGCTTTTTAAAGGAGGTAAGCATCTGGCGCTCAAACATATTAGCACAAGCTAGCTAAGTTTTATATATATATATATATATATATATATATATATATATGGAAAAGGTACTATGCGCTCGACCTCACGAGTCTGTCCCATGAGGTCGAGCTGTGTGGGCGCCTCCGTGATGCGTTTCAAACATATACCCCATCAGTCAAATGCACCATTCCATCGTGGGCCTAGGTCTTAAAAATCAAGTCAATCTGTGACTTGTTGGGCCACACCACATACAGAAATGGAGAGGGGCCGTGCACCATTAAAACATTCATAATCATTTTAATGGCCCATCGAGATATGGTTTATAAATCTAGCCCATCCATTATGTGTGTCCCACTAGGATGACTGGTCATATCAAGTTTCAGCAGCATTCAAAACTCAGGTGGGCCCCACCAAGTACTTTTATATGTTTCAACGGTGCCTTCAGATGATTTTAGATGGTATGGCCTACCTAAGTTCCGTATATGGCTGATTTTTGGGATATCCCATAATTTAAAAGGTACCCATCAAATGCACGGTGTTGATGGTCGACATGTATCACGGTGGGATCCACACAGCTTGACCTCACGGGAGCTTATCGTGAGGTTCAGTGCATAGTACTTTTTCCCATATATATATATATATATATATATATATATATATATATATATAGAGAGAGAGAGAGAGAGAGAGAGAGAGAGAGAGAGAGAGAGAGAGAGGTTTTGCTTTAAAAGGATTTGGTCCACCTCCTGGCTTTGCTTAGATAGATGTTAGCACATGTGGGTTGGTTGGTAGAGTGGCATTGATATGTGGAGGCACATATGGGTTGGTATGGTAAAGAGTATTTTAGGTGTAGATCTAGACAGCCGCAGGTGCGTGCCTTGGACTGCGATCATTGCTATAAAAAAAAAGTATCCTAGTTGTTTTAGACCGTGCTAATTATTCTAATGTTGTTTGTCAACAACTTGGAGTAAAGAATTAATTATTCGTTGGCATATGCGGGCACATGTAGTGCATGTAGGAAGCTGACGAGTCAGGTATTTTGTACTGCACGTGTTGACCATGAGAGAATACTCTAATGTGATACTACTACTAGTAGCTCAACTACCAAATTGGATTGTCCAGGACATTCAATTTATGTCCAAAATCATAGATATTTCAGCAACCCCCCCCCCCCCATGTTTATAAGATTGATGGATAATCCAAAATAAACTTGCAAAGTATTTTTAACCATCCATCCATTATCTTCCTATCTGTAAGACATGTATCTATAATCATCTGAAATTGTTCCTTTTGTAATTTCATCAATGTTAGTTAATTGTTCAACTATCAATGTGATTTTGAACAACTGATCCCTCATTCTTTTTAATTACCTTTTGTAACCACTGATCCCTCATTCTAATTGTTAGATCATCAATGTGATTTTGAAATATTAATTCTTTTTTTTTTTTAATTAGTCTTCTTAAAGGGTTCAAAAATTAATTTAAATATAGATATAATAATGATACAAAAATAAATTGTTTAAAAGCGTGATTGGTAAGCTAATTTAGGTATTGCTTTTAGGATCTCCATCACAAGCAATTAGAGTGAAAAAGAAGCTTCATGGCCATTGATCCAACATATAATACACCGGCCTGATGTCATACATGTATGCTAGGCTGTTACTCAAGGTTGTCCCTAATGCCTTAGGGGGTTGCATGTAGGTTAAATACTTTTGGAATAATTTACTTATCTATGGTAAATTATTCATTTTACATGTGGTATGCATGTCCACCCATCAAGGCAATTCAAATTCATGGATTTTAGTGCAGATGGAACGTGCCCTCACATTACTCGAATATCTTAACTCATTTAATTCATCATTCATCCGAATTAGTCCCATTCCAGATCACATTTTATCTAGTCTTATTGAAAAGCATTTGTAGATTGAATGTAAACAATTGTTCAAATTGACTTCAACCATCCATTCACAATTCCGGAACGTCCTTCCCTTTGGTTAAATATTAAATTATATATATACTCAAATGCTCAGCTGCACACTAGTTCGCACTGAACTTTTGAGCTACTCAGTTAGCCTAAGAGAGAGAGAGAGTGAAAGAAAGAGAGAGAGAAAGAGAGAGAGAGAGAGAGAGAGAGAGAGAGCCCTAATACTACCACCACTTGGATCTGGAACCTACATGTCAATGCTCATGATTTCAATAGCCATACCAGTGATTTGGAGATCTCTCGAAAAGTATTTAGTGCTCATTTCGGTCAACTCTCCATCATCTTTCTTTGGTTGAGTGGCATGTACTTCTATGGCGCCCATTTTTCCAATTATTAAGCATGGCTAAGCAATCCTACTCACATTGGACCCAGCGCCTAAGTGGCTTGGCCAATAGTGGGTCAAGAAATATTGAATGGTAATGTGGGCAGGGGTTTCTAAGGAATACAAATAACCTTAAGTGTTTTTTTTTTTATTTTTTAGATTTAGCAAGCATTCGGAATAACTAGTGAATTACAACTCTATTGTACCCAAGGTGTTCGGTATCGGTGGGTCTAACGGTGTTCGCCATTACCTATACGGATACGGGAGCATAACGACCTGTAACGGTACAAAAAAAATGTCAAAAAAATATAGATTAAATCTGAAATATTTCAAGTATTCCAAATATATATTCATTTGTAAATTAGAACATGTTTATGGCAGTGTAACGGTCCATTCTTTGGTGAGAAGTTGTATCGGACTGTCTGATAATTTTATGAATTTGATTGCAAAACTCGTATATTCAATTTTATAACTATTTACTATCAAAATATCTTACATGTTTAGGTATTTGTAATTATTTTTCATAATTTATTCTATATTAAGTTATTAACAATTTAACATACCTAAGGAGAAGTGAGGTCTTTACTCTAAAGTCTATGACTCTATACTAGAGTGAGTCCAGATTTGCACAAATTACAATGTTCATTCTATTTTAAAGTCTTCATTCTTCAACATACTAGAGTGAGTCCAGACTTGCATAAATTACAATGATCATTATATTTTAAAGTCTTCATTCTTCAACATGTCAGAGAGACTTCTCCTTCTATATCCTATTCCTCACTTCCTGTGGCTGTGACTATGATTCTTGTCCTGTGACCTATCATCCTCAAGTTAAGAATATTAAAAAAATAAAATAAATAAATAAAAAATAGTAGTGTTTGATATACTCCCCTACAACTTGATTTAGGATTACTTGATTGATTGTAAGAGGGTGGCTGCAGTGTCAAGTGTGTGATTGCAATAATACTACTACAAATACTTACCTTAATACAAATATATACTTATAATTACCGTGATAAAATTTACAAGCCACCACTAAAATGAAAATCTATTTTTTTATGATTGCTTGACCTCCACATCATCGTCATCGTCATCATTAGGCTGAGGTTGTCCAATAGGTGGAGGTGCTGCATATTCATAATATCTAGTGTCAAAAGAAAATACTAGGATCAACAAAACCAGAGGATGACTGATACTGACTAGGCAACGACTCCGACCCCGAGTAAGGATATCCACCAATGTCAGTCGAATAGCCATACTGGTGCCCGTACTCAAGCTGTTGAGAATCTTGAGATTGAGAGTGCGTCTGTGATGAGTAATTTCGATTTGGATCTGGATATCTATAATCATATGGATATAGATCAAGAGGACTACTCCAACATGAATGTGATGGAACAGGCTCAGTATAACTATAATCATAATTCAATTGGATATAAGAATATCCATCATAATAATCAGGATCATGAGACTGTTGATGTTCTGAACCCCTCGGACCCAGTGCACCACTAGACCATACCCTCCTCCCGTTAGTTATATCATGACTCAGTACATTGATAAGTTCGACCTCGTGTACTACCTTGTTGATGTTCATCGACATCACGATCTTTAGACAGTTGTATAGTGTGTTGAGCAACACAAGAAGTGTCAGCACCACGAGCAAGGGCATCATATCACCATCACCTGACACGATCACGCTACCACTGCTCGTACTCTTCTGTTGATCTTGAGCCGTACTTGGCATAAAAGTTACCCCTCTTTTCTTATTCAACACAGCTGCACGACTCTTTTATTGCGTTGTGCGTATTAGTGGGTCATCAATTTCTAATTATTCACTTCCTCTTCAATTTACTTTTTTTCTTTATTTTCAATCAAGGTAGAAGTGGGTCATCCTCATCATAAATATTGTCCAAGTTTATTAGACAGTAGTCTATATCATCGGCAACTATAATGTTGTCGATGATGTCGTCGCATTCTTAGCTTCATATTATAGTACATGAAGACGAGTCTATCCAACGTTCTAGTCTACAATCTATTCTTATTCTTTAAATGAATAAGTGCAAAATAACTCCAATTCCTTTCGCAGCTAGAAGAAGATATTGTATGGCTTAAAACTTTTATTGTAATTTTTTGAAGAGCCTTCGTACTTTCTTTAAAATTCGTCCACTATGCAAGTCAATTGTAACCTAAATAATGCATGCGATTTTCAAAACTACCCAGGCGATTTTTCTAAATGTATTCAATGCCTTGTTTGCATATCTAAGTGAGGCTCTAATCTCTTTATCACATTTTTTAGCCCGACACGAACTTCATTATCCGCAACAAATGATTGGACATATCTATACCTAAGATTTAGGTAGTAATCTGCTGCATGAAGATTAGGATGGAGTTGTCTTGTCCATCTCTTATCGATTATCCTCCAATAAGACTCTCAGCTTTTACAATCATGTTGAATTGCCAACTTTGCCTTATTCATGGCATTGTATAGGAAGCCCATGGTAAGTACTTCGTCAGTTTCAATAAGCCGGAGTACCCTCATTAGTGGCTCCATCACCTTTAGGATTGACCTTTCCCTCTTCCAATATTTATTGTCCCGTATGGAGTTCGCAACTTCAACCGGTATCTCTTATGTCTTCTGCCCATGTTTTATGTTGAGTCAAACTTGGGAAGCGAACATCTCACTCAACTCTCCCTTATGCTGGTACAAACTTCTAATGCTATAAAGTTTGTTACAAATCTAGTTGTTATAGGCCTCAAAAACTCTCATCCTTTCGTGAACTTCCTCATTATTGCGACTACTTGATTATGGCTGTAAATAAACATCGTCACTTCTCTTACCCTTTCGACCATTTTCTTTAACATTCTTTTTCTTCCCAACAATATCTTCCAATATAAAATCAATACAATAGGTAGTACATGGTGATAAAAAAATATGTGGTCTCTTTTTTATCAACTTATGTTTTCCAAGCCTATATGATGCTTCATTATCTGTTACAATTTGCACTACATTTTTCTTTCTAATCTCATCTACAACTTTATCCATTAGTCCAGTAATATAATCAGAATTTTTTGTTACAGCTGAAGCATCAATTGACTTGTGGTATTTAGTTCTCAAGTGGCAGTACACTATGTCTAGTTGGGTCAGTCCAACCATCGCACATGATTATGTATCCTCTAGCCTGTCATCCAGGTTTAAAGGTAACCACATATGCTTTTACATCTGCATACTCTGCATCTGTGTCCATTTTTTCGTAATATCCCTAGTAGTGGGAGCTTTAATTCCTTCACCTGCTTCTACTGCTCATCAATTCCTACCTGCCAATATGGAGAATTGGTCACATTAGGAGGGTATATTGGCATGTATAAATAACTTTATTACTGCCTTACGTAGCTTCTTAACGGAAGTTCTATTCCACATTTGTTTTATCTTCTTTTGTTTAGTTGATTATTTCCTAAAAAGGATTGGATCAATAGAGGGTATCTTAGGCTCATTTACTTCTTTATCCAAATGTATAGGGCATCATGTGAAGATGCCTTTCATCGGCTTCCAAACATACGTCGTAACCCACCAAACCTAGCACCCCCCACCCCTACCTGCAAAAGTAGTCGCACTCCCAGCTGCACTTTCACTGCCCTCTTGTATCATGTATTAACTCACTTGCGCCAAACATGCGGTGACGTTCTTCTTCTTTATAAGATAGACGTAAGCTCTCTCTCCTATCTATTAATTCTCTATCTAAATCTTCGTCGGAATTAATAATATATTTATCACGAACGCTCATATATTTAGGACCAAACACCTCCCGTCGATCCGCATCTAAAATCTCATTTATCTTCTTTTGTCCAGCAGCGCGTTTACCCTTCTTTTGTCCATGTTACATTAAAATCATTATCTATTTCGGTACTCTAGTACATCCCGCAACTTGACCATTTCGATATGTCAAATGTTGTTTAAGACGCGTAATTCCACCAGTTACTACTCTATCACAATAGTTGTACTTTCATTTGATGCCTAGTACCATCAACCCTCTGACATCAATATCATCACTTGTTGGCCAAACCCAGACATCACAATAGTTGTACTTTCACTTGTTGGCCAAACCCAGACATTTCCTTAGGTAAATTAGATATGACCTATGTTTATGTGAGATTGTGAATCTACTTATTATTCTAAATTTATATACAGTTTTCAGAATCTAATCGATAAAGATAATTTTTTGTTCTAAACCCTAAAAAGTCCAAAACCTATCTAATATAAGACAATATAAATATAGAGTTACTAATTCAAAAATATAAAAAAATATAAAATCATGACAATAATTTGTAAAATAGACATTAGTATGTTTTTCTATTCACACATCATATTCTACCATTAAAACAACAACACATTAAATAAAAATTAATTTTTCAAATTTAAAAAAAAAAAAGGTTAAAAATAGTACATAAATAGAAAAAAAAATAAAATCATAACAATAATCTATAACATAGACATTAATATATTCTATTATGATTAACACATCAAATTCTACCATTAAAACAACAACACATTAAATAAAAATTAATTTTTCAAATTTTTTTTAAAAAATGGTCAAAAATAGTGTGTAAATAGAAAAAAATTATAAAAAAATTTAAAAATCAAACGATAATCTGCGAAATAGATATTAATATATTCTACTATGATTAACACATCATATTCTACCATTAAAACAGCAACACATTAAATCAAAATTGATTTTTTGAATTTTTTTTAAAAAAGGGTCGAAACTAGTGTGTAAATATGAAAAAATATAAAAATCACAACAATAATCTGTAAAATGGATATTAATATACTCTACTATGATTAACACATCATATTCTACCATTAAAATAGCAACACATTAAATAAAAATTAATTTTTGAATCAAAAAAAAGGTCAAAAATAGTGCATAAATAGAAAAAATTATAAAATCACAACAGTAATTTGTAAAATGGACATTAATATGTTCTATTAACACATTATATTTTATCATTAAAACAGTAACACATTAAATAATAATTAATTTTTTAAATTTTTAAAGAAATGGCCGAAAATAGTGCATAAATAGAAAAAAAATATAAAATCATTACAATAATTTGTAAAATGGACATTAAAAATATATTTTCCTATAATTTTACAAAAGCAAGCGGGTTGCCCATTACGACCCCGTATTGTGTAACGGGGTTGGCAATTACCGTTACGTATCGGCCGTATACGTAACCGATACTAAATTTCTTGATTGTGCAGCAATTGGTGCATTGATTTTTTCAGCGTTAATGTTTTTTACTGGTTGGTTCCATTATCACAAAGCTACTCCAAAATTGGCTTGGTTCCAAGATGTAGAATCTATGTTAAGTCACCACTTAGCCGGGGGGGCGTAATGGGGTCGGTCGTTATCATATACGTAACCGATACTTAATTCCTTGATTGTACTGCAATTGGTGCATTGGTTTTTACAGCATTAACGCTTTTTGCTGGTTGGTTCCATTATCACAAAGCTGCTCTAAAATTGTGTTGGTTTCAAGATGTAGAATCTATGTTGAATCACCACTTAGTGGGGTTTATATATATATATATATATATATATATATATATATATATATATATATATATATATATATATATATATATATATATATATATATATATATATATATATATATATATATATATATATACTTTTGTTTTAAAGACAATCCTTTGAGAAAATTTACATCAATAGAGCCTTTTTATACTAAATCTTTACTTTTTGTTGTATAATTTGTGTTGGTCTTACCCTCTCATCTTTTATCTGCTCTAGCTTTCAGTTTGGTTGTATAATTTATACAATACATATTGGTAATGAATAGGTATTATTATAGATAAAAGTCTATATCATTGTTGAAATGTATATGTCCAAATTAAATACTTGGAAATAGACAAGTATAGGTAATCTCACATCAGTGTTAGGGTACTTATATAAATTAAATACCTGAAAATAGAGAGCATAGGTGACACATTAATAGGGTACTCTAAAATATACTTATATTCTTAATGATGGAAATTTTATTCATAATACCTACTAATTCTAATATTGCATTATGTTAGTTATGCATATTTTACCAATATAAAGAGTAATAATTATTACAAATAAAAATAAAAATCACGTATTATTATAGATAAAAGTCTATATCATTGTTGAAATGTATATGTCCAAATTAAATACTTAGAAATAGACAAGTATAGGTAATCTCACATCAGTGTTAGGGTACTTATACAAATTAAATATCTGGAAATAGAGAGCATAGGTGACACATTAATAGGGTACTCTAAAATATATTTATATTCTTAATGATGGGAATTTTATTCATAATATCTACTAATTCTAATATTGCATTATGTCAGTTATGCATATTTTACCAATATAAAGAGTAATAATTATTACAAATAAAAATAAAAATCACGTATTTTATGATATATATTAGATGACTAAATTAAATACTTAAGAAAAAATAAGTCTTAATAACATGTCTTATATTAATAGGGTACTCCAAAACATACTTATATTGTTAATGATTTTATTTTTATTAGTTATGAATAATGATATGCATTATGTCAATTACACAGATATTGTACCAAAAGTTAGAGCTCTTCATCACAAATTATTTAGATGATTTTAATAATTATTTGAATATTTTTTAAAGACTAAAATTGTCCTTTTCCACCCGAATTGTACATGTGGGGCCCATATTCTCAAGTACTTATGTCTCAAGGGCCTTGTCATTTAATGGGTTAGCTCAAAGACCTAAAGATCATTGCGTCCAACCTACTAGTCGAGTCAACTTAAAGACTCGACCAACTAGATTAAGTCTTTATTTAACTTACGTGATATTTAATTTAATAATTACACTAAAAATATATCGAGTAGGAAGATCTCACAAGCAAACTATTTATATAAGAAAAAATCTGCGACTAGCTACATGTAGGGCCAACATGGTGTACATACGACATCCAAGCCATCTAAAATGGTTGCCTCAAGATGAAAATAGAATAGCTCAAAAATCATGCCGATCCAAGCATCATGTGGATCACATGATAGAAAACAATGAACCACAATCCAAAAAATATTGAAATTCATGTAGTGGCCCCCATAATGATGGGAAAAGGGCATTCATATTTCAATTACCGATAATACAATTTTAAACCGGTTGGATTCCATACATACACCATGATGGCCCCCACGCCCCCAAATAGTTGCATTTATAACAACTTGTAAGGTGAGACCTACACATTTAAAGTAACTAATAGTAAATATTTAAAATATTAATAAAAATATATAAAATAGCTAAAACAAATAGCTCAATGCCACATGAAGCCTTGATTATCTTTGGTTCCTTTAAGGGCCATTTGATTGCAAGCAAGCAAAGCTTTGTCTAGGATAAAGTTGTTCAAAGTAATTAAGTTGTTCCTACTTCCTTTAGTGATTTTTCCACAAGAATTTAAAAAAAAAAAAAAAAAAAAAAAAAAAAAAAAAAAAAAAAAAAAAGAGAGAGAGAGAGAGAGAGATAACTTGTTTTTCAATTAAGAAAAACTATTTAGTAAGCTTCTTCCAACAAACAAAGTAAATACAAAGTTTGTCTCAAATGATGGATCATTTGATTTCCAATTGTCTTGAATAGGGCTGCCCACACCAGACTAGCTTGTTCCTAGCTTCTTCTTCTTCTTCTTCTTTTTGCATGGAAGTAAGAAAAGATAGATGGCTTATTTATAAACTATATTAAGAATAGTTTATTTCCTTGAGTAGAATGGAAGAGTATGTTTGGTGGTAAAATAACTTCGGGCCAAGACGGTCTATCTGGAACTAAATAACTTTGATGATTTGTCTTGCATAATTTGTCTTGGACACTATTTGTCAAACATGTACAATATAGAATATAAAATGACGGTGCCATATTTGAGTGGTTAATATATCTAAAATAGGTAGTGCATGTGCACATTGGCACATACACTATATATATATATATGTGTGTATATATATATATATATATATGTATATATATATATATATATATATATATATATATATATGTATACATATATATATACATATATGTATACATATATATATATATATATATATGTATACATATATATGTATACATATATGTATATATATATGTATACATATATGTATATATATATGTATACATATATGTATACATATATATATACATATATGTATACATATATATATATGTATACATATATGTATACATATATATATATATATATATATATATATATATATATATATATACATATATATATATATATATATATATATATATATGGGGGGATTTGAAGGTAGTGTTGAGTGGACATGTAAGCCATTTGAAGATAAATGGTATCACATGTAGCACATTCATTAGACAAAGTTGAAGATATATATATATGGGGGAAATGGTTTTATGCGGTCGATGCAGTCGAGCTCATGGGAACTTCCCATGAGCTCGAGCTGTGTGGGCCCCACATGATGCATGTCGAACATCAAAACTGTGCATTTAATGGGTCTCCTTTAAATGAGGGATATCCCAAAAATCAGTCGTATATGAAACTCAGATAACTTAAAATCATGTCAAAACATGCCTAAAACATATAAAATCATGTGGCCCACGCCGACGTCTCCGGACTTCCTAACGTTGTCGTCGGCCACCACGTCTAATGGCATTTGAAGATAAATGGTATCACATGTAGCACATTCATTAGGCAACCTTAAAGAGATATATATATATATATATATATATATATATATATATATATATGTGTGTGTGTGTGTGTGTGTGTGTGTGTGTGGGGGGGGGGGGGGAGCTCATGAGAACTTCCCATGAGCTCAAGCTCTCTGGGCCCCCCACATGATGCATGTCGAACATCAATACTTTAGCATTTGATGCGTCCCCTTTAAATGATGGGATATCCCAAAAATCAGCCGTATATGGAACTCAGGTCATTTAAAATCATGTCAAGACATGCCTAAAACATATAAAATTATGTGGCCCACGCCGACGTGTCCGAACTTCCTAACGTTGTCGTCAACCGCCATGTCCTGGTTCAGGAATTTTAACCCGATTCCCTTTTGAATTTCGCATGGTGCACGCTCTCTGATAGGCTTCCCCTGTCTCTTAGGATCAACTAACCCATGTGCAAGTGTCATTCACATGGAACCTTTCCCCTCTTCAGCCTTCAAAGTTCTCATTTGAATATTTGCTACTACCACCAAGATCTGCACTAATGGCTGCTCCGCCCTAGCTTATGCTAAGGTTTCGCAACAGCCACCACGCCCTCCTAAGAACTTGGTGATTTAGATGCATCTGAAACTTGGTCTGACCCCTTATACAAGTGAGACACACATAATGGATGGGATGGATTTGTGAACCACACCTCAGTGGGCCCAACAAATGATTATGAATGTTTTAAAGGGAGGATAACCCCTCTTAACTTTTGTATGTGGTGGCCCACATGATTTTTAAGAATGAGGCCCACCATGAAATGTTGTATCTAATTGATGGGGTAGATGTTCAATGTGCATCATGGTGGGGCCCACACAGCTCAACCTCATAGGAAGTTCCCATGAGCTCGACCACATAGAACCTTTTCCATATATATAATGTATCCAAAACAAAATGACTCAAATAAATTAGCCTATTCCTTTTTTATCAACTCAATTTCTATATGAGAATTAAGAAAATGATGGATAGCTTTCAACTACGTTAAGGACATCTTGTTCCAACAAATAATATGAAAGTATACTTTGGTAGTAAACAAACTTCAAGCCCGAACAATATATCCTAAACTAAATGACCCCAACAATGCCCATCAAACAACTAGAAAATCAATAACAGAAAATGGGTGTGGCATGTGTATGTGTTGGCACAGACAACACACGTGAAGATAATGATTGGCGCATGTGGGTGCTTGAAGATGGATGATGACTCATGTGGGGCATTTAAAGATGAATGGCTCACATGTCACAAATGTATCTAGAATATCATTTTCCTTGTGGATATTGAATTGGGAAAATAACTTTTTCACTTTTTTTTTCAGCACAAGCTATACTTAATGAAGAACAGCAATTGTGAGCAAGTTATCCCTATTTTTTGCTCTTGTACAAAAATTGACAAGGAAAATTAGGAACAAGCTAATTGTCCAAGATAGCGTACTTGAGATGGAACTTTATCTAAGCAGCTCATAAATGTTTTATTCTTTCAATGTCCATTAGAATATATACACATGTGTCACCATCCATCTTCAAACACCCCACATATGCCACCATTAATTGTTAAGAACACTACAACTACCATCGTGACATTTGCAACTTGTGTTGCATGTCCCCACACGTGAACCATTTTGTTTTGTGTTCATAATTACAAGTATTTAACAAACAACTGTGTCATTTTGATCTTAGACAATCCTAGACTGTCTAAGCTTAAAATTTGTTTACTGCCAAATAGGCCCTTGGTCAAGGTGTGGATGTTGGAAGGTAGATTCCCCGAGGGTACAGGAGATGAAATCTACTATCTTTTTCCTATTGGTTACCTCGCTCGAGGGTATGTGTCACATGTGTTGCATGTGCCACCATCCATCTTCAAACACTCCACATATGCCACCATTAATTATTAAGAACCCTACAACTACCAATGTGACATTTACAACTTGTGTTGCATGTCCACACGTGAACCATTTATTTTGTATTCCTAATTACAAGTATTTAACAAACAACAGGGTCATTTGATCTTAGACGATCCTGGACTGACTATGTCTAAGCCTTAAATTCGCTTGCTACCAAATAGGCCCTTGTCCAAGGTGTGGACGCTGGAATGTAGATTTTCCAAGAGTACGGGAGATGAAATCTACTCTCTTTTTCTAATGGTAACTTTTCTAGAAGACTTTTGTGATAGAGTAGAAGAGTATTATTATATTTGATCAGAGTCACCACTAACCAATTATTACGATTCTGTAGTCAATTAAACTCCATAGAAATGCTTAAGATAACTTGAAGATCATTAACCATAAGATGACTCGTGAGTTTACGTTCCAGATTTTTCAAGTACAAGACCACAGTTATAGAAAGGGAAAGTGTTAGGCACCCACTCTGCCTATACGAATGTATCGGTCTCTACTTCACAAGATCTTATTAATTTCTGAAGAATAAGGATAGTTCTCGCATACAAGAAATGTAATGCGATGCAATGATACTAATAATTTATCAATCTGAATTTCTGATGAGTAGGATCCGACTATATTGACAAGTCGCAGAGCATTTGTTTGAAACGATCAAGTGTAAGGTACAAAGTGTATAGGATACTTAGTATTGATGTTTTTAATAAAATGACGGTCAACTTGCGATGGTTTCTGGTGGAGCTGTTGTGATTATATCAGTAGGTCTCAGAGTTTACGTCGTATGGATACTTATGATAGATGACTCGTGAGATTATGTTCCAGATATTCCAAGGGACCACAGTTATAGAGAAGAAAGGTATTAGGCACCCAATCTGACCATACGAATGTACGATCTTTACTTCATAAGATTTAACTAATTTCTGAAGAATAAGAGTAGTTCTTGCATACAGAAAATGTAATGTGATACAATGATACTAATTGTGAATTTCTGTTAAGCAGGATCCAACTATATTGGGCAAGCCTATCAAAAAAATTCTCAATTCTCCTTTCTTGAGGCTTCTACTCTAACATAAAGTTCTTGTTTCAATAATTCAAAAGTGAGAGAAGGCTTTTGCTAATAAATTGATATTCAAAATCATTCCATCTGAAATCCCTTGCTTTATCAAAGCGATGGACTTCTAAATTCTCATAATTCAAAAGAGAGCGCTCATCCCTCTCTTTCCTTTTTACGCCCTCATGTCGTCACATGTGAGGGGCATGGAGATGTAAAAAGGGAGATCCTATCCACCTTATTTTTTACCCCTCCACCAGTAAGGAGGAAGGTGAGGATGACGTCAAGTCATCATTGCCCCTTATGCCCTAGGCAACACACGTGCTACAATGGCGGGAACAAAGGGTGAGCTAACTCTAAAAACTTATCATTAGTTCGGATTAAAGGCTGCAACTCGCCTGCTTGAAGCCATAATCGTAAAATCAAGAGTTTCAATTGGAGCTGATCGAGATAGGGATTAAGCAGCGTCGAAGCAAGCATAAAGTCGCTAAGACAATAGGGGTCTATCAGTGTAACTTAGCTAAACACCGTGATTGATGAGTAGTGGGTTAGGTGCCTCCCCCAAAAAAAAATAAAAATAAATAAATAAATAAATAAATATAAAAAATAAAATCTGATAAGCAAGATCCGACTATATCGGCAAGCCGCAGAGCATATGTTTGAAACAATCAAGTGTAAGGTACAAAGTGTATAGGATACTTAGTATTGATGTTTTTAATAAAATGACGGCCTACCTGCTAAGGTTTCTGGTAGACCTATTGCAATTATATCAGTAAGTCTTAGTGTTTACGTTGTATGGATACTTACGATAGATGACTCGTGAGATTACATTCCACAAATTTCAAGTAAGGGACCGCGGTTATAGAGATTGAAGGTATTAGGCACCCATTATGCCCATACGAATATACAGTCTTTACTTTATAAGATTTGACTAATTTCTGAAGAATAAGAGTAGTTCTCGCATACAAAAAATGCAATGCAATACAATGATACTAATTATGAATTTCTGATGATCAGGATTCGACTATATTGGGCAATCCTATTAAAAAAATTCTCAATTCTCCTTTTTGGGGCTTCT
Organism: Magnolia kwangsiensis; assembly: GCA_037074715.1. Lineage (NCBI taxonomy): Eukaryota > Viridiplantae > Streptophyta > Magnoliopsida > Magnoliales > Magnoliaceae > Magnolia > Magnolia kwangsiensis. Next base: position 72,023,474 of record CM073575.1, on the reverse strand, counting down.
ACTCTGACATAAAGTTTTTGTTTCAATAATTCAAAAATAGGAGAATGCTTTTACTAATGAATTGATATTCAAAATCATTCCATTCAGAATCCCTTGTTTTATCAAAGCGATGGACTTCTTCCTTCTAGAGCGCCCATCCCTCTCTTTCCTTTTTATACCCCCATGTCACTATATGAGAGTGACATGGGGACGTAAAAAGGGAGATCCTATCTACCTTGTTTTTTTCCCCTCCACCAGTAAGGAGGAAGGTGAGGATGACGTCAAGTCATCATTGCCCCTTATGCCCTGGGTGACACACGTGCTATAATGGCCGAAACAAAAGGTCGCAATCCCTCGAGGCTGAGCTAACTCTAAAAACCCATCCTCATTTCGGATTGCAGGTTGTAACTCGCCTACTTGAAGCCATAATCGTAAAATCAAGAGTTTCAGTTGGAGCTAATCGAGATGGGGATTGAGCAGCGTTAAAGTAAGCATAAAGTCGCTAAGACAATAGGGGTCTATTAATTCAGCTGAACACCGTGATTGATGACTGGTGGGTTAGGTACCCCCCCCCCCCCCCCCCCCCCCCCCCCCCTCTCGAGCCAAAGGTAGTGAGTTAATTAATCATGGCCTCCCTTTACGACGATGAAATTTCTTCCACCAGAAGCTTGACAAAATGATTTTATTCATTTGCGAGCATTCCCACCTTATCCATTCCTAGCCCGACAAATGGATTGAGGAAGAGATCTTCAATCAGAACAGGAAGTTCTTCATAGGAGATCATTTTATCTATAAAGGGGTTGCACATCTCCCTTGCAGTGGAAAGAGCAAGAAGGATAAGAGAAAACTCATCTCTTTCCCCTTACGTTTAAAACAATCAAGTATAAGATGCAAAGTATATATGTGTGGGATGCTTGATGTTGTATGGATGCTTATGATAAAATGACAGCCAACTGGCTAAGGTTTTTTTGTGGACATGTTGCAATTATATCAGCAGGTCTTAAAGCATACACCCGCCAGTCAAATACAATGAAAAATGATGGGATGTAATGTATATGCTAAAAAGACAGCTAACTGGTTAAGGTTTTTGATGAAAAATATTTGATTATATTGAAAAGTCTCAGATAATACATCCCACCAGTCAGATGCGAGAAAACGATAAAAATGCACTATGACGCTGATATATATAAGGAGCAGGCGGTTGAAAAGAGAATGAATGTTGCACGATTGCACGATGCTAATACGCTGATTCGATAAAATTGATAAAGCTTTTAATGGTTGGATGAATGATAGTGTCACAAGGCTAGATTGAGTGACTCAGATTTAAACTTAGGTGGCTCAAAAGGCCTGGACTCTTAATAGGTTAGGGTAGACCAAGGCTAGACTCCTCTCTCTCTCTCTCTCTCTCTCTCTCTCTCTTTGATTGGTGGAGGGCTAGATGGCTAGGGCTAAGGGACTCTGGGTGAGAAGAGACGCTCTATAATGCTTGGTGTGTTTAAAATAAGAAGGGAAGGGGGCTGTAAATATAGTCTCCAACCCAATTTTCTTGTAATTCCTGATAATCCCAAGGGCAAAAAGGTGGTTAAATAGTTGGGATTAGAGATTACCACATGGAGGGATAGATGGCTAGGGCTAAGGGACTCTGGGTGAGAAGGGATGTTCTATGATGCTTGGTGTGTTTAAAATAAGAAGGGAAGGGGGCTGTGTATATAGCCTCCAACCCAATTTCTTGTAATTCCTGGTAATCTTAGAGGCAAAAGGTGGTTAAATAGTTGGGATTGGGGATTACCACATGGTGGCATCATCTAATCGGTTGAATGAGGTGATAAAATGGTAATTTTGGGTAAAAAGATGGGTATCGGAGTAAACGCACCTCAATCGCACACTTAAGGTTCGAAAAAGAAGAGTTCCACATGCTTGAGGGACGCTGGCTCAAAGATGAGGAGTGTCATGTAGCCGATGGTAGCCTGAATGCCGCTAACCCCCACTTGGATTCTCTACTTTGGCAAGCAGCATCCTTTAAGCGTATGGAGGCTCTCTGTTATAAGGGTTGTTTCTTTGAAGTTGTGACCATTTTTCTAAGCTTGCTCCTGAGCTTGGGTTCAGGCTTAGTTTTGAGCTTAACTAGGTGAGTTGACTGGGTTATGGGGTTGGATAAGCTGACCGGGTGAGTTGACTTAAGGCTCTAGGGTTTTTAGGTTCTTAAGGTTTAGGGTTAGGCTAACCAGGTTGGCTTGAGTTTAATGGGTTATATATAGCCGGTGGTAGCCTGAATGCCGCTAGCCCCCACTTAGATTCCCTACTTTGGCAAGCAGCATCCTTCAAGCGTATAGAGGCTCTCTATTATGAGGGTTGTTGTTTTGAAGTTTCGACCATTTTTCTGAGCTTGCTCCTGAGCTTGGGTTCAGGTTTAGTTTTGAGCTTAACTAGGTGAGTTGACTGGGTTATGGGGTTGGGTAAGCTAACCGGATGAGTTGACTTAAGGTTCTAGGGTTTTTAGTTTCTTAAGGTTCAAGGTTAGGCTAAATGGGTTGGCTTGAGTTTAATGGGTTATATATATTGATTGAGTAGAGTTTAGGACTACGGTTCGTATGGTTTAGGATTGGAGTTTGGTTGTCTATATCCCATCCATTCAAACTCGATTAGCTTATCAGCCCTAGGATGGGATATCTATACAAGGTCATATGTCTTGATGTGTGGTTTGAATAAGAATTTGCAAGTCATTCGTAAGTTTGAAACTTACCAACTTGACATGTATTATCCACTTGAGATCACGTTACACTTATGACTCGGCTCAAAATTTGAGTTGAGTAGGGTTTAGGACTGAGGTTAGGGGCTTCTATAGTTAGGGTTTAGGATTGGAGTTTGATTGTATATCCATCCGTTCAAACTCAATCGGCTTATCAGCCTGAGGTGGGATATCTATACAAGGTCATTTACACTCTAAGGTTTTAAGTTCTTAGGGTTCAAGGTTAGGCTAACTGAGTTGGCTAAGTTGAATGGGTTAATTGGGTTGAGTAGCATTTAGGACTGGGGTTCAGGCTTCTAAAATGGGTTTAGGATTGGAGTTCGGTTGTCTATCCATCCACCCATTCAAACTCAATCAACTTATCAACCTAGGGTGGGATATCTATACAATGTAATATTATGTCTTGATGTGTGGTTTGAATAGGAATTTTCCAACCATTCGTGAGTTTGAAACTTACAACTTGACCTATAATATCAACTTGAGACCGAGTTACACTTATGACCCAGTTCAAAATATGGTTTTCTTAGAAACTATGGATCATAGTCATCTAATGTCCAACAAGAAGATATAAATAACTTTTAGTAGCTTATTGTGGAGATATTAATTATATGTTGTCCATCAAATGGACCACATAATTATATGATGATCCCAATTGCCCATTACTAATGCTGACTCAAACGGGCAATTGGGATCATAGTTTAAAAACACAAAAACCCAACTTGATGTGCAGCAGTGCTAGATCAAATGGACGACTCCGCCATGTATTTGATTAATTAAATTAAAATTGTAGATTATAAATACAAAAAGTTGTCTTTTTTAAAATAACTCAAAAAATAAGTGCATAACAAGACATGGCGTTTGGGTCAAATCAAGGTAAAAAAGACTTCACTGCGCGTCTGTACATAACTCATAAATCATCCAGTATTCAATTAATTAAATTAAAATTATTAATTAGCAATATATGTTTAAATAGATATCATTGTCCAAAAAATCAGAAATGATCAAACCTCTGCTTCCTTGATTAAAGTTTGAAACTCATTGACATAAACAAAATCTCTCCACTGAATAATGAATAATAAACAGCTGACACCACCTTCTTTTCGGTTATTCTTTTCATTAGCGACGAAAATACTCGTAGCTGATAAAGAAATACCCTTCTTCCCTCCATAAAAATTATAAAAATATCCTCCCTCTAATTTGGATGTTAGAGAGCAACCTGAACCGTTCAATGCCCTAAGGAGACAAATCAAGACCTTTTAAAAAGTCAAAATGGTAAGTGATTTGGACCATGCAATGATCTATGGTGGCCATTTGTTTCAAAAGTTGATGGTCAGTGATCAAGGCTCATCAAAAGTCAGCGTTTAGCTATCTAAACCGTTCAAAGGTCTAGGATACAAATGGTAAGTAATTTGGACCACACGTTGATGCTCGGTGTGACTAGGCTATCTCCAATGACCATGGATAGTGATTTGGACAACACAGTAGTGAACTAAGATAGCTATCCGTTTCATAAGTTGATAGTGATTTGAGTTGTCAAATAACCTTACACGATGATATATGGATCGTTGAGAATGTTAGTAGTTTGAAGGATCTATATTGTCCGATGATGACCTTGGAAATCACTTAAAAAAGTTTGTGGTCATTTAGCTTGAGAATCTATTAACCTTAGATATAATGATCTACACCATCCAAAGCCCTTAACTATCAATATGGACCCTCCATATTTACCTTAAACATTGATTTAGACCGTTTTAAAAAAAATCAACCTTTGAAAAGTAGGTGGTTGGCGACATGGACTATCCAATAACCAAAGGACCAGCAATTGAAACCATTCAAAAGTTGATGGTCAACTATATGGATCATTCGAAAAGTTAGTGATTAATGATCTAGACCATCCAATAACTTGGGACAGTGATCTGGTGGTCGAAAAGTTTATGGAAGTTGATGATTAGTGATTTGCGTGGTCCATTGACATTGGTTAGTTATATAGTTCGTTTAAAAGTTGTGGTAGTCAAATCTATATTGCCCAATGGCCTTGCATAGCATTGGACTCTTTAACTTTGGACAACAATTTACAAAAGCTCTCGGACATCAATTTGAACTATCCAAGAATTTGAACATTGATTTAGACCGTTTAAAACTCGATCACGACCTTTCAAAGGTCATTTGTGGCTAACAATATGGACTATTTAATGACCTTAGACAACGACTTGGACCATTATAGAATTAGTGTTCATCAATTATTAGTATTGTCCAATATCTTTAATAGTGAATTAGATTGCTTAGAAATTGGTTGTCATCAATCCCAACTGTCTAATGGTCTTGGACAATGATTTGAACAGTTCAAAAGTTGGTAGTTATTAATTAGTATCGTCCAATGATGATCTTTTATAGTGGTTTAACCATTCAAAAGTTGGTGGCCATCAATTTGTATTGTTCTAATGACTTTGGACAAGGATCCGAACCATCTACTGAAATTGGACAGTAATTTGGACCCTTCAAAAGTTGATGATGGTCAACAATTGTAACTATAGACTATCAACTTTTGAACAATTTACATCATTTGTCTAATAAGGTCATTCGATGGTGGTATAGGCCAATGACCACCAAATTTTAAATGGTCCATATCAATATCCAAGGTTAATGTAGGTGGTTCATATTGATGAATACCAACTTTTGAAAAGTAGGCTGTCAACAATTTTGTAATGGGTATTGAATGGCTCTTGTAGTTGTCCAATTATTTGTGAACAATTCATATTGATGACCACCAACTATTGAATTATCCAAATAGCTGACAATCAACGTTTGAACAATCTAAGGTATTATTGTTGACCGCTAACTTAAATGGTCCATATATAAATTGCTAACTATCGACTTTTGAGATATCTAGATAAATTGTCCCTAGGTCGTTAGACAGTCTTGATTACTACCTGATGTCCTTGGGAGGTAATGTATTTCTATATTATTTATGTTATTATAGAAAAGAAGGTCAAGAAAAAATTTGTATCTCTAAAATAAAAAATTTTAAATCATTTTGTCTAATTAAACAAAGTATGTGACAATTTTTTAGATGGTTTGGTCTAAAAGTCTCTTTAAAAAAATAACAATCAATTGACTAAAGCGAATGATTAGCTGACAAATGCTGGCAAATGCAATGAGATATGATCACACGATGTAGTTAGTTGTTTGTGAACTTTTTGCATGCACCTATTCTTTTTCAACCAAAGTGTCAAATATGCAAAATATATCTAATCTATGTAAAATAGCAGTCCGCACCATGATGATTAACTTTATATATTTAACCAGATTGATCAACTCATTGAAGGGGAAGAAACTGTTTTTAAAAAACAATGGACAACACAAATGGCACAAATCAATGAGTTGATTGGACTGATTATTGTATGCAGTGATAATCATCATTTGTGTATGGGTGCCACAATTTAATAAGAGAAAGCCAATCATTGCATTGTTGAGTTTCGGACTATGCATTAAAATGCTGATAGGGACAAAAGTTCTAAAATCACTGATTAGTTAGTTTGGGACAAATCTCTTGTTTATAATTTATCTATTATTTATAAGCACATAAAGAAATTTTGTTTTATCATTATAGATAGGGCCTTGGTTGTTTGTTTTCTTTTTAAATGTTTAGACCGACTTCTCCTGTTTACCAGACTCTATACTCATGTAGTACATGATGCCCACATGTGCTAATATGGCATAAATGTCACACTATCTTCAAGTGAAATTCAATCTTCAGATCTCTTTCATGTGTTGTACCACGTGAAAAAAATAAAAAAAAAAAAAAAAAAAAAAAGTATCGAACCGGATCAGATTCAGGTCTGATGACTTATCGTCCACGTTGACTCGAATGAGTCACACCAGACTCATTCATGTCTTGAGGGGCATCAGGATCCTGTAATTTCTCATTTCCTTTTAAGAGGATCCATTTCCATTGTTAGGGGCGACTGGGGTGACACATGCTATTGAACTGGATCGGATTCGGGTCCAACCGAGTCCAAGTTGGAAGATCGTTGGTGTATTTCTCTACCACTATTTGCTGGTTTTAAATAAATAAAAAGGCAGAGGCTGGAGTAATCAATAATTTTTTATTTTTATTTTTGGGCATTGTCCATTGATGAGGAGAGACACGGGTTCAACTGTCTGGATTACCAAACAATGACGAGCAACACGGGTTCATGGTCTGGATCAACAAACATTGGGTCCCACATGTACAACAAACTCTGGACAGAGAAGTGGGACTCTTTTACCATTTTTACTAATTAGGTTTCAATAATCATATGAATTTCAATTAATAACTCTTTTTATTTATTGATTCGAGAAGAAGAAAATAAAAATTAAAAAAAATAATAATAATAATAATCTAAGGGTGCACTTGGTAGATATTTCATGAAACAAAATACATACAAGGGACGAACTAACGTGGTACCGGTACCACCCAATTAAGGGGCTCCTCGAATGGCGGATTCTTGGATCCGGAGCAACGTAGGGCTGTGATGATTATGCAGGGGTTCCAGCCTGCCCACCCAAGTTTTGTTCAAGATGTAGGCTGTTAATTAGTGTACACTCTCTTATCATGCATGATTTGCCCATATTATATATATATATATATATATATATATATATAACAAACAAGATATTCATGCATGCGTGAATGAGATATGACTGAAATATCCTTGAAATCCTAAACGGGCTGGGCACAATATTCATGTTGGTCCCGGGTCATCGAGCCTATATTCCAGCCCAAGCCCATATTGAAGTGCTCAATGGGCCTTGTAATCTACGGGAAAGCATGGCATGATGAAATGGGGTCATCCGTTGTCTCAACAAGTGTTTCGCCTCCTAAAATCTATTAATGTTCCATTTTATTTTATTTTTAATCAACGCATATTTCTGAGTGCGTTCATATCAATTTTATAGCATTATTTTGTTTAGAATTTTCTCCTCATTAACTTGCTTATTTTGAGCTTTAATTTTGGTACTTAATGATTTGTACAAACCATCTAGTCCTCCATGTGAAGTATCACTTTACTTGTAGCCCAAAAACCATGCCAGAATGTCATTTGGGTTGGGCCATGTTGGAAAATTCGACGTTTCAATATGGAACCAATTGAAAATCACAACTATTTATAAAAAATTAAAATTTTAAATAAAAAAATAAAAATTTAAAGGGTAGAAGAAGAAAGAAGAAGACATTTGAAAATGTTTTTTGAGCGTGTGTTACTCCTCTCACACACATGTATGTGTCACGTGCTCGACATTCGAGCCATCCATCTCCTAGAAAACCCATTTCTCTCTATAAAATAAGGAGAGTAACACACGTGCGCGTGTGTGGAAGGAGTACGCTTCAACACAGATTCGAGGGCCTCGTGACATTGTGAACGTGCGAGTAGGTGGGTGTGTTAAAAAGAAAAAGGTCAGCGAATTTTAGTCTTGCGAAATCCATCCAATGTTATTGTTTTGAATTTATTCTTTTCATTTTTATTAGACATGGCGGAAAACCGTTGAAGGAGCTTCGAAAATCTTCATCGAAAAGCATTGCAACCAGCACGTTCGTCTCCGAAATGAATTCGTCTAGTTGCAGAGTTCTATAAGCTGGCAGTTAATTTCTGCCATTGATAGTAATTCTTTTATTTATTTATTTTTAATAAGCAAATAAAATTTAATTTAGATAGATTGCTAATGGCCTTCTATTTAATGAGGCTGTAATTTGTAACCGTTTTTTAAATCCAATGAAGTTATTTGCAAATTTCTTAGTCTAATTTCTTAGTCTAGAGTGATCCAATGAAGATATTTGCAAATTTCTGTCTAGAGTCATTCAATGCTCCTTCAATTAGTGTTCAATGAGCGTTCCTAAGTTTTTTATTAGGGGTGTTTGGATGGGAGTAAATTGAGGTAAATGAGATTTAGTGTAAATGGGACTGATTTGTAGTATCGTGGGAAGGAGAGATTTGGAAGTAAATTTGGTGAGATGCATTTTTGGACTCCCTCAAAGAGTTGCATAGTAAACAAAGATTGTCATTTCACACATGCATGCCACATGTGTGGCACACTATTGATACTACTACAAAATAGTTCAATTATGGACCATATCACTAAAATCACACTCTAAATTATCCAAACATCAACTATTTAAATGGACGGTTAAAAATAATAGGCAAGTTCCTTATTTGTAATCCTTACATTTGCGGCCTATCGGAATTTTCTTATTTTTGGCTTTTATATATATATACACGAGAAATGCTCACACACAACTAGTTGGACCGTGAGTTTTGGTCCAACTAGCCGGGCATGTAATGTTAATAAATGCTATATCCGGAAAATTATTTTAGAAAAGAAAATGACTTACTCACTTTAATCGGCCCCACCATGGTGTTAATTGGAAATCCACGCCAATCAGTACATGATTCACCTCACACTGGACCCATGGTCTGAAAATCAGCTCCATCAGCTCCATCCATGGTTAAGGTGGACCACACGACTAAAAACAGAATACGGGAAGAGCTTATCCTCCAAATTGTCTTCCTTGACATGGCCCAGTTGAATATTGTACAGGCATGATTTCTTGGACATCAAGCCTAATTTTTTGTATGGTATATAATGGTTGGAGTGGATTTCCAAGGCCCAACCGGGTGGACCCTGTAAAAATCAAGGGTCGATGCCTTTCCCAATTGCTGTGAGTATGTCCATTTGGTATAGCCCACTTCATTTATGAATTAGCCTAGATTTTTTTCTGTTGGCCCAACATGGGATTAAACATATAATGATCGGAGTGGATCCCACATACATATCAAAGTGGCCCCATTAAAAGATGAAAGGTTGAAGTTGGTGAGGCACTTGTTGGTTCCGAGAAAATTGGTATGTTACCGAGAATGTATGGAGGTAGATCAGGTGTTACCCGGGTAACATACCAATAGGTGCTTCCTTAACCGTGGGACCCACTTTGATATATTTGTTGTATACCCATGCTGTCCATCAGTTTTTTACAAATCATTTTAATGGATGGTCCCAAAAATTAAACAGATCCACGTATCAAGTGAACCCCACCACAGGAAATAGTGAACATTGAAAGCTCATCATTAAAACCTTCCTATGGCTCACTGTAATGTTTATTTTTCATCCAACATCCCACTTATTCATAATCCAACTTATTCATAAGGTCACGCAGACCTAGATTAGGAAAAAACATATATATCAACGTGATCCAGAACTTGTCACCCTAACAAGTTTTCAATGGTGGGGTTTAATCCTCACTGTTTTCTGAGGCGTGGTCTACTTTAGCTTTGGATCTCCCTCATTTTTTGCCTCATGCACTAAAAATGTTATGATAAAATTGATGGATGGTGTGGATATAATATATTCATCATGATGAGGACCATATAGCTTTGCCACATCAACACATTCGGTTGTGTGTTCCCAGCCTTGCCATGAGTCTTTCTCGGAACCAACGCACACCATTCATCTTTTGATGTGGCCCACCATGATGTTTACATGAGATCCACTCCTTTCATTATATGTATAATTCCATATTAGACATAGAACCAAGAAATCATGCTGATCTGTAATTCAATTGGACCATAGGAAGGGAAACAATTTGGAGGATAAGCTTTTCCAGGGCGCTGTTTTCTACCGTGTGGTCCACTTTATTTATGGATGCATCTGATTTTTTTCCCCTATTGCCATTTTGGGGCGACTCATCTGATGGTTGGTGTGGATTTCATCTTAACTCCACCGTAGGTCCCACCCAAGCCAACTAGTCCATTTCCACTGGGAAACAACTTTCCCCAAAACAAATTTATTAGGATTAATTACGCAACAAGTTGGATGGTCCAACTAGTTGTGTGTGAGCATTACTCTCTCTCTCTCTCTCTCTCTCTCTCTCTCTCTCTCTCTCTCTCTCTCTCTCTCTCTATATATATATATATATATATATATATATATGTGTGTGTGTGTGTGTGAGTGTGTGAATGATTGTATTATAATAAGTCCAATTACACTTGAAATCAGATTAAATGTGAAATGGGAGTCTCAATCATGGCATGGTGGTGGTTAAAGCATATGTTACATGGTATACACACAACAAAATAACCTACATGAGCAATAGCGTACAAGCAACATGCTTATTCATGTGAAGAGGTAGATTGGGTAACTTTTACATGCATGTTAGACCCTTGAAGAGTAAGCTTATCATTGGTACAAGTGCAAGCGAGTTCAACCAGGGGTGGCCAATCTAAATGCAACAAGAAATTCTCGATACTTTGACCTAATCCAATCTGACCTAGTCTGATACGTGAGTTCCCAACACAACCGAACCTGACCTGTATCTGCTCTCAACTTGAACCCAATCCAAGTTCAAATTGGGTTTGCATTTTCGAACCTGAACCCAACTTAAGGACCTTGACAGCCTGACCCAATCTCGAATTGCATTTTCGAACTCAAGTTGCAACCCCACTTTAAATCAGAATTTTAGCTCAAAACGGCAAATTTTTCCATTAAAATTAAAACCAAAACAAGTGGTATTTTATTTAAACAGCTACTCAAATATAATTAATCATTCTTCCTCCCTCAATCCTCACACCACCAAAAACCTTCAATAACTGTATATTGACCATCAATTTCTGGTCAGTGATCGTATTGTAGTGGAACTTTCTCTCTCTCTCTCTCTCTCTCTCTCTCTCTCTCTCTCTCTCTCTCTCTCTCTCTCTCTCTCTCTCTCTCTCTCTCTCTCTCTCTCTCTCGGAATTCCTCTGTTATAATCAATATAGACCGTTCAAACCGTTCGTGTCATATTAATCACATGGTTAAGATGATTCAATCAAAGAGATCTTAAACAGGTAGCATTCTAGTTAACATGGACCATTCGTGGTCTCTCTCTCTCTCTCTCTCTCTCTCTCTCTAAAGAAGTCCCACGTGGTTAGGGCAATTTAATCAATCAAAGTGGCTGTCAAGATGGATGAACAATCGAAGATAGGCCCCCACCGCCATAGACTTTTTGAGATAAATTATTGAACATTCTTTATCATAAATCAACAAGGACCCACACATTTATCCTAGCAATTGATCAGATCAAAAGTATAATAGTCCGAGAGGAAGGGCAACAATAAAAGGTGGGCCATCATACATGATGGACGGCCCACCTCAGTTATTGGACATTCTCTTTTAAACTATATGGACCGTTTATTTTCCAAGCCAATAACCGGATGACTAGATCACTGGGGTTAATCAACAGTCAAAGGTAGGCCACACGATGGATGGTCCAAATCAATGAATGGCTTGACCTTTCTCTATTACAATCAACATGGAACACTGAATCTCATAATTAAATTATTTTTAGATCCACTGGATGAACGGTCTGGATCATTGTGACGGTGGATCCCACCTATAAGGAATGAATGCTTGCTTGAATGAAGATGCATTTTCTTGCCATCCAAGTAACAAGAGTTTCAAGGACCTGCCGTTTCTTTATCCTTCTTTTTCTTTCATCTGCTTTTCTCCCTCCCTCATCTTTTCTTACTCTCTCTCTTCTTTTTTTTTTTTTTTTTAAAGGCTAGATCCGAACTTGTAAAACAATAATATCAACCCGTAAGTTGCTGATGGAATGTCTATGGGATTGGGACGCATGTGCCAACTTTGATTGGGCGGACCCCACTGTGGAGACTGGAGATGATCTGGTCCACTCATCTGGAAACAATGGACCGTTTAAGATGACTTTGAATGGGGTTTAACGGATTTTTACAATGAGGCCCACATCGTGCACCGATCGGATGTTCCACACTTGTGACAGTTTGACATGTGGTGGCAGCATGAAGTGGCCCTTGTGGGTCTAGCAAAAACTTTTTCTCTCTACCATTGGCTGCCACATTCCGTCTGTGGCATCCCAACGGTTTCATAAGGTAGACCCCACTACTGAGTACATGGGAAAAATCGGGCCAGTACATGAAGATAATGGACAGTTTAAGGAAAGTTGATGACGTATCTGGGCCACCTGTTAATTTTCAGTACTAATAAGTGATCATCACGTTGGGAATGGAAGAGGATTGGGCCATGCGCTGTTAGAGAGACAAGCCATGGCCCAATCAATCAAAATTCACCACCGAACCATGCGTTGCACAAGATGAGATGGAGAAATTTCCTACTGTACCACCACTATATGGCCCACAACCTTTTAAAGCCCATTTCTATTTAGCTGACCGGAATAGTCCCCAGGCGTACGGACAGCTTTTCACGTTACGAAAATACCCCTGCTTTTCAAAGAGCGAAAGTTGAAAGTGGGGGGGTTGCCTATAGCTACGGATTATAACCGTAGCTATAACCGTAGCCATTGACAAAATAAGTAGGTAGGGACAATGAGTCGGGGTTGACCCGATCGACCGAGTCAAACTGTTTTATGGATGGAAGGCATGAATATAGTCACATACATCACAGTGAGCCTCACTGTTAGGTCTCACCCACCTTAATGTCATGGATCCCACCACACTACTCAAACAACAAGTGTCCACTGATTCTATTCTTTGTAAAAAAAAAAAATTAGAATTTAAGAGCAGATAAGCATTTTGATTAGCTATCGGTAATTCATCTTATTATGATGATCATGACTGTGGGTTTAGCAACAAGTTCTCCGACAAATGATTGAATTGTGTTTGGATTTACAGGTGAATTCAATTGAGAACAATCATTTTAACTAAGAGGGAATGACAGGAAGTGGCCCCCAAATTGCAATTTTACAAATCCAACTTGAAAATAACACAAGGCTCATTTGACGTACGTAGTAGAATTTAAACACTGGAATTTAGTAGGTTTTGCAACATGAAAAATTAAGTGGAATTTGTTAATCGAATATATGTGTTATATCCAATTCATTTCATGCATTTCACGGTCAATTCCCTTTACTTCATGGTCAATTCAATTCATTTTATGATCAATTCCCTTCACTTCATGGTTAATTCCGTGTATTTCACGGTCAATTCCCTGCACTTCATGATCAATTCTGTGCACTTCATGGTCAATTCCATTCATTTCACTCCATCACTCCCTTACACTCAAATATATGTCCGAACTCATCCCTGCCATCTCTATTCCGTCAAATACACGTCCGAACTCATCTCTTCCATTCCTATTCCTTCTTTTCACCCATTTTCTTCATTAAATCTCCATCCTGCTATCACATTACATCTTCCATTTCCATTCTACTCAAGGCTACCTGAAATGCATCGAATTGACCATGAAGTGCATCGAATTGACTGTGAAGTGAAGGGAATTGACCATGAAGTGAAGCGGATTTGCCGAAATTGATCGTGAAATGCATGGAAACGACCGTGAAGTGGAGGGAATTGACCATGAAATGCAATGAATTGACCGTGAAGCGAAGGGAAATGATCGTGAAATGCATGGAATTGACCGTGAAGTGAAGTGGATTCACCTAAATTGACCGTGAAATGCATAGAAATGACCGTGAAGTGAAGGGAATTGACTGTGAAATACATCGAATTGACCGTGAAGTGAAGGGAAATGACCATGAAATGCATGCAATTGACCTTGAAGTGAAGTGGATTCGCCAAAATTGACCATGAAATGCATGAAAATGATCGTGAAGTGAAGGGAATTGACCGTGAAATGCATCGAATTGACCGTGAAGTAAAGGGAAATGACCGTGAAATGCATCGAATTGACCGTGAAGTGAAGTAGATTAGCCTAAATTGACCGTGAAATGCTTGGAATTGACTGTGAAGTGAAGGGAATTGACCGTGAAATGCATTGAATTGACCATGAAGTGAAGGGAATTGACCGTGAAATGCATGGAATGAAGCGGATTCGCTGAAATTGACTATGAAATGCATGGAGATGACCGTAAAGTGAAGGGAATTGACCATGAAATGCATTGAATTAACCGTGAAGTGAAGGGAAATGACCGTGAAGTGAAGGGAAATACATGGAAATGACGGTGCGAAGTGAAGGGAAATGCATGGAATTGATCGTGAAGTAAAGCGAAATGATCGTGAAAATTGTAATAAAAATTCCATATTCTAAAATCTACCCACCCATGTCTTAAAAATATCTTGATAACACCTTTTGGTGTATTTTTTAAGATATTTTTGTAATATTTTCAAAATCTAAGTGATACTTGTCACACTACTGTGGACAGATCATAGTGTATGTGAGAACCTAGTTACCTTGGAGATTGATGTTTTAATTTAAACCAATCTAATTTAAATGATTTTAACTCGCAAGTATACGAATCAGATGTAGATATGGAACGTATTACGAGACCGTTTCCACGAGGACTGGTTGTCACAATTTGAAATTTACGACTCTTCTTAACTAATCCAACGAATGGTTTAGCAAACTATCAAGTAAACTAATCTAAAAAGATAACTGAGAGCAATGAGTAAAATTCAATCAATGAGAAGACTAGGACTTTCGAATTCACCCCTAATTATCCTAACCCTTGTTTTACCTGTTGATTCACCCTACTTCAGATTGATATCAAAATAAACAAAGCACACTCTATGTCCTTGGTCGGGCACACAAAATGTATGATCTCTTAAAGCATATGGATCACATCTTTCCATCCATGGTCAGGCATGGAGAGATGTAGATTCCTGTCTCTTCCTCTATAGGAAACCTGTTCATGGTCAGACACAAGCACCTAGTTAAGATCCCAAACAACATCCATATCTAGACTTTGGTCGAGCTCATAGAATGGAGAAGCATGAAAATTACAGTTAAGCACACTAGAAAAATAAACAAATCAATTGAATTAGAAGAATTCAACATAAAAAAAAGTTATTCAAATTAGGGGCTTCATCTCAGCCCTAGTTAAGAGTTTAACAATCCATAAAATTGATTAAGAAAGAAAGAAAAAAATAAATATTTGTAGAAACAGAAAACATTCTCCCTTCTTCCTCTCTCTCTTCTCTTTCTTCTCTTCCCAGCTCTGCCCAAGCTCTGGATCTTCCCAAGGTCTGAATCTTCTTCCCAAGGTCTGAATCTCATATATGAAGTTTTAGGACAAACGGATGGCGGGAACCCTGTGATCTTGCGTTTTGGACCAATTTCAGACCTTTTTAACGTGAACGGCTTGATTTTCTTGGATCTCTGGCGTGTAAATTCTTCAATATTGGTCCTCTAGAGTTCGTTCCTTGCTCTGATGACTTCAGAGCGTCAAATCCATGCTTTTAATATACTTTTTTAATCAACGCTCTTTATTTCATCCTGCAACAAAATACAATTAAACTATGGCATTATGCATTATTATGTTGGTAAAATCTGGTAATAGTCGGGGTCTAATATGCAATATTTGACCCTCATTAGAGATCATCGAATGTTTTGACCGATTCGAACTAATTCATGAGCCACATCAAGTATAAACCAATAGTAAAAGGTTCTAAAGATTAATTAATCCTACCTGTTAGATCTACACTACCATTCCCCTAGACCGTACAAAAACTGTGATGAGTTGGATTGTTCTTAACTTGTGGTGTAATCTTTTGGTTGTGGCTCATTGGAAAGATCATCTAAGAACTAGACAGTCAAAGCAGACCAATCAAGGGTTTATGGCCTGTTTGATTTACTATAACTATTATAAATTAGAGGTAAATGGGTAATCATTTTTCTTCACACGTGTTTGGAATGGAGGTTGGAATGGTGGTGGAATTTCACCTCGAAAACTAAAATTCAAACTAGTCCAAGCCAAAACCTTGTGGGCCCACCTTGGTGTATGAGTTATATATCCATGTTGTTCATTCATTTGTTTAAATGATTTAAGATCATGGACCCAAACATGAAGTAGATCCAAAGCTCAAGTGGGCCACATAATAGAAAACAGTGGAGATTGAATCCCTACCATTGAAAACTTCTAAAAGACTACATAAGTATTGGATCTACCTCATTTTTTTACTCATGCCCTAAAATGATCTTACAAAATGAATGGACGGCATAGATAAAACATGTACATCAAGGTGAGCCTTATAGAGTCTGAGTTAAGACCTATGCAACTTGTAAAATGGATGGATAGACTGGATAAGAAACATAACCAACCCGATCTACCCCGAATTGCTATCTAGTTACCGGGTCGACTAGGTTGGGACCCGGTCGACCCCATTTCTTTGTGAGGTAGGCAGTCGGGGTCGACCGGGTTACTAGACAGCAATTCAGGGTCGACCGGGTTGGCCAGGTTGGGTTCCACCATGATTTATGTTTTTTAATCCAATCTTGTCCATCCATTTAATGTCCACTATTAAAAACTTATTAAGAGTTGCAGAAGTTTTATATTGAGTTGATATTTGTGCTTTCACTTCATTTAGGTGTTCACTTCATTATAGATGGGCCATATAGTTCCTTGGACAATAATAACAAGTTAATGTGTGCAAGTAATGGACGGAAGAAGGAGAAGAAGGCCCTATAGTGCCTTGGACAATAACATTAATGAGTGTAAGCATCAATCTAAGAAGTTATACATGCAAGCAAACCTCTGATAATTCCAGGAACATTGGAAGTTGCACATAAAACTTTCCAATGTAACACTTATTTTATAGCCCTAGAGCTTGTTAACTTGACTCAAAACTTGGCCAAGTCAACTTGACTTGGTTGTATACACATTGTCGATCCATTTCGCCAAGTCACTTTAGAGCATGAACCCAAAATTGAAGCAAATCCAAATTGCAGGTGAACCACTAGTGATTGAATGCCTGCCATTAAAAACTGACTGTGATGTGAAGGGAATTGACCATGAAATGCATGGAAATGACTGTGAAGTGAAGGGAATTGACCGCGAAGTGAAGGGAATTGACCGTGAAATGCATGGAATTGACCATGAAGTGAAGGAAAATGACTGTGAAATGCATCGAATTGACTGTGAAGTGATGTGAATTGACTGTGAAATGCATCTAATTGACCATGAAGTAAAGGGAATTGACCTTGAAATGCATGGAATTGACCGTGAAGTGAAGGAAATTGACCGTGAAATGCATTGAATTGACCATGAAATGCATTGAATTGACCGTGAAATGTATTGAATTGACTGTGAAGTAAAGGGAATTGACCATGAAATGCATAGAATTGACCGTGAAGTGAAGGGGAATCGTCGGAATTGACCGTGAAATGAATGGAAATGATTGTGAAGTGAAGGGAATTGACCGTGAAATGCACGGAATTAACTGTAAAGTGAAGGGAATTGTAACACCCTGAAAATCGGGGGTCGAGCAGGAGCCCAACTCCCGAGTTTCAACACATAACTTATGCAACATAGATAATGATGATTAAATGTTGTCTATATTAGTGCCTTAAACATGAATGAGATTATACCAAATTAGCATATCATACTCCAGAGACAATTTAAATTATGCCAGCGAAAGGCTGTGATAGATATATAAGATATATAAACTATTATAAGTCTCTAGAGTGTGAACATGTCACCAGGTCAAATATATACATGTATACTCAAAAAACAGAATAAAATGAATATACATGAGTGTTTCAAAAGTACGAAATGACAATTGTTATGGTGTCTAATCAGCATCCCTATAACCCAGTAGATCAGAACATGGTCTACGTAGACCCGCCTGATAAGTGCAAGTAGGAGAACACCTCCTCAACATCATCAAAGTTCGGCTCCGCTTCGTAAGCATTGCCATCATCTACAACTACAAAAAGGTCTGGTTGGTGTTTAAAGCACCGTCCTAGAATGTGGGAGTGAGTGATCAACTCAGTGGAGCTATAAAGCAAAGGTTAACATGTTATCAATTCAGTTAAGCAGTAATGATAAAACAGTACAACACTCATTCCTAAGTATTTTGGTTAATGCAAGAATGATATGCGATAATGATGTATACCCTCGCCTGTAATCCCTCTTACGACAATATCTCACGATCGCGGCATGCAACACTCCCGCTGTGCTCAACTCCAACGCCAAAGGCACATGCATTGCGGTGCATGTGCGTGATTAGACAAGTTCTTTATTAAGCATATTCATATAGTAGGATTAGGAAGCTAAGGAACCTCCCTTATATTAATTCTAAAACAATGATGCATTCTAGGGTCGTCAGTCCTAGTAAATCTCATATGATGTTGCGGTTCTAGGCCACTACAAAGGGCTCGTCACTTGATCAGTGTAGGCTTAGTTTATACTCTAGTTGTTACGAAAAGGCTCGTCACCTCAACACAGTCTTAGAGTATGCTCGAGGTCACTACACGTTGAGGCATAAAAAATGATAAAAGAATCAAGCAAAGAGAGATAAAGAGATAGAAAGAACTTTTGAAAAGAAGAAGAAAGAGATAGCTTTGAAAAGGGTGCGCGGGACTGCGCAACCAATATCAGTTGCGCGGGTCCGTGCAATCAATCTTCCTTGCGCAGGTCCACGCAATAAGAATATCATTTGCACGGGACCCCAAAATGTAATGTAAAAATGGTCCTTTTCAGAATGATCTAAAGCACTGAAAATTTATCCCACATCGCTAAGATTAAGATTTTCACACGTGCGAGGGTCTATAAATACCCCTTATCCTCCTTCATTAAAGGTAATTTGAAGATTTTCAAGAGAAGCGGAGCGGAGCAAAAGACTGAAGGTAGGAGAGAAGTTTCCTGTTTGTTGCGCTGTCCTGCGCAACCAATGTCAGTTACGCGAGTTCGCGCAACTAGACTGCCTTGCATTCTGTGAAGTTCAGGGGCTGCCATGTTGCCAAAATACCTGTGCAAGGCTTTTCTCCTTCCACCCTTCTCCTATTGACAAGTTTAGAGGAGAAAGATTAGTCGATCGAATCGACATTTCTCCTAAGTATTAAGGATGGTTGAAATAAGCGTCGTTATGCTGCTGAAATCTCTGTTTCATTGAAGATCCGTCGATCTAATTGACATTCCTCCTAAGTCCTAGGAGATAATCGAAACAGACGCCGAAAGGCTACCGAAATGAACTTTTGATATTTAAAGCACAAGTCATTTATTTTCAAATGATCTATCTTAAAATCAAGGGGTGTAAAGAGGATGTAAACGAACCTAGTATCAATGAAATGTGATGAATGTTCTTAATACACTTTCTCTGTTATATTTGAATAAGACATTTTTCCAAGTCAAATGCATTTGTTTCTTTATCGAAACACTACAAAGGGCTCGTTACCTAATCACTGTAGGCCGACAACTCGAATACAGTGTCTCATACTACCATATTCCACTCACGAGGAGGTGTTGCTCACTGGACACTACAGGGAGGTTCATCGCCCCAGCGTAGGCCGACAGCACGACTATGATGTCCCATACCACCATACCTGGCTCATGAGTCTTAGCGGATTGAGGTACCAAGGTTAAACGGGGTTTCCACTGGTGAGTTTGGTACCTTAGATTCAAGCAGTAGCGTCCATACATAGTGAACATAGATCGAGTTAATCGTGTTACTTGACAAGCTCGATTAGCACGAGCATACATCGACTTAATCGACATGAAATGCATAAGCATTCCGCGTGGCCTAACCATTGCCGTCAAACGACGTATGACTCAAATTCGTCAAACGTATCTGTCGTAGCTAAATCAATTCGGCCACCGATCATAAGCCATTACCGATTACCTGGACTATACCATAGTCCCAACCACACTCGATTTCAACAAGTAATCACATGAAGTAGTAAAAGCAGTATTGAACAAATAATTCAGATCCTACAACCATTTAAGTAGTTTATGAAATACAGCATAAACATGGATTCACACATACGCATTCCATAAGTAAAACAGATAATATAGTGCAGGTTACATGGAGAGATTTATACCCACAGTTAAGGTAGTTGAGAATCTTATCTTGACACCCATATAAAATACAATGCATCAAATACTTACTCATACAGACATTTTTACAAACACTTAGACTACACATATCCACATACATAACCTCTGCTGATTATAACATATAATTGGACAGATCCTTCCAACAAGGAGTTGTCACATACACAACAATCATGTATTTGCATTCCATAGACACAGTAGGCACAAATCATAATCCCATATTCATTCAGTTATTTCAACAAACACTTAGACTACACACTATAACATACATGACGTATGTTGGTCATAACATGTATTAGGAAAAATCCTTTCGCTAAGGGGTTGTCGCACATACAACAACCCTATATCCATGACGGATAATCATGTTTAACATGAATCCAAATTTTATACACATTCAATCATTTCAACTAACACATGGAGTACACTATACTCAACATAGTTCATATATATATATATATATATATATATATATATATATATATATATATATATATATATATATATATATATATATATATATATATATCTGTAAAGCAAAGGAATCTTCGCATTTAGCATGTGAAATGGCATCCAAATCGGTTATAAATCATTAACCGACATTGAAAGCCTTGAAAACCATAACCTAAACGTTTATAGTCCACACCTTTTACCGATAAATGAGTATCGAACTCATTTTGTATGTCAAGTCTTTGTCTACGGCACGATGGCCACCTATAGCATGAAATATGTTAGCTATTTCATCATCTGTTCTATTTGAATCCCTAAATCAGGTTAGGGTTAGAATTTCTTACCCAAGTACAGAGTCGGAATCCCCGAAATAGCGATACAGATGTGGTAGTTGAGTGCGTGGAGTGACGGGATTGAATTCCAAGAACAAACGCCGACTCTCTCTCTCACTTTCTCTCTCTTTCCTTCTCTTTTCTCTCCTCTCCCTTAGGGTTTTCCAAATTCGTATAGAATGAGAGATAGGGTTTAAGGCCTTTATATAGGCTCAGGACTGATGGAAATGGCCCAAGGGCCATGGTATACTTAGGTTATAACTAAATAACGACTGTTCCGATCTAACGGAGCACTTCTGGAGGCCCCCTTTCTGCATGCGGTTGGACTTAAGCTCCCTGACATGGATCTAGGTCGAGTTAAGTTTTCGGTCCGATTGGATTTACAGATCGAACATGGCAAACCAGTTTCAGTTCAACGGTCATTGGTACTTGATCAGGGCCACAAGTGTACTGACATGTGTTGGAAAATTTTTCTAATCCGAGGATGTAATTGGGTTTGAATCTGACGGTCTGAATCCTTAAATTTGGCCTGCAAGTGAGACGGCTCAATTCACTTAAGTTTCAGTTCATTTTCTAAAAGTATTCACGTTTCTCACACACTTCAGTCCGGGCTTAAGTTGTGCGCTTCTGGACACTGTTAGGACTTGATTTCCGAGATGGTCGTCAAGCCCAGTAAGGCGGTCATATTCATATAATTTTGATGTCATCAGACTTTCGATGTGTGGTCTAGGTTCGATACGGAGATTCGTGATGCTCCCGAGAGCAACTGAGTTTTGAGATGGATCCTAAGTTTTAAGGTAATGTAGCATTAGCAATCCTGTAAATTTTGGGTCTTACATATCGTATTTAAAATGTTTAGTGCTAATTTCATAGGTAATCCAGTTTAACACTTAGTTACTTCATGACTAATTTCTTAAGGATTTAGTCCTTAGTGATTTCTACCTGAGGTGGTACTTGGGTTTTTGTACGGATTTTTCTGAGATATTACAGGAATTGACCGTGAAATGCATGAAATTGACCGTGAAGTAAAGGGAATTGACCGTCAAATGCATAGAATTGACCATGAAGTGAAGGGGAATCATTGGAATTGACCGTAAAATGCATTGAATTGACCGTGAGCAAGTCCCGGGTCAGGCTATTTTTTATTTTTATTATTCTTTTTTCTTTTTTCCCTGTTGTAATCCCCACCGCTTTTTGTGGGTCCCATTATGATGTATTTGTTATATCCAAACCGTCCATCTATTTGGCGAACTCGTGTTAAGGCTTGATATGAAAAATAAGACAGATCTAGCTATCAAGTGGACCACACTGTAAAAGGCAGTGGAGGATTGAACGTCTACCATTGAAACCCTTTCAAGGGTCATTGAAGTTTTAGATCAATATGAAATTTGTTTTTCCTCGGTCTTTGTCACCTTATGAATAAATTGGATGAAAAATATATGTTACGGTGGGCCCTAGGAAATTTTTAACGGTAAAAATCAAGTTTCCCGCTGCTATTTGTGGCGTGGTCCAATTGATCTTTGGATATGATTCTTTTTTTCCCATAATGCCCTAAAATGATCTCGAAATATGGATGAATAGTGTGGATATAATAAACATCATTGTGGGGCCATGTTGAGGAGCGTCTGCGCTCGTCTTCGCACACCAACCAATCGACTTCCGGAAGGGATGAACAACGGGGGTATTTTCGTCCCTTGAAAAGTCGTCCGTACACAGGGGAGTATTTTTGGAAGCTTAAAAGGAAGCGGGCCCAAAAATGGCTGGTGGGCCATAAATGGGCCGTACAGTAGGAAATTTCTCAGATGGAGAATGTAGTGGATGTGTGTTGCACTCGTGATAGATATCTCAAGTAGCGAAAGAGGGCCATGAAGATATCTAAACCGTACAAATAGACCCCATAAGTCATGCTGCTGACCCTAAGTAATATCTACTTGACTTTACTTGATATTTAATATAAATGAACATATGTGGACCAACCTGACTTTTGCACCACATTATGGACGGATCACTTGTGCTAATTTGTCACGTGTCCTGCATGTGTGACCACAAACCTCTCTCTCCCGTTTATTCCCTGACAGGCACTTTTAGACTACGCATACACCTTTATTATTCTCTGCTAATTACTTTTTCTAATTAGATAAAAGGTGAGAAATAGGTAAAGGGGGTCCTTTCACGTCCCTTTCTTTTCTTTCTTTCCAACAACAAAAAGCAAATAAACTTCCATTATTTTATACCTAACACCGATCCTTGATCCGCATCATTACACGTGTAGGGTGGGCTAAGGTGCATTCCGTTCATTAGGTAGGATACACAGTTCAAAAATACATTTATTAGATTATCCTAACCAAGATGATGCTAATCAGACGATCCTAACCATCAGATGCATTGATGAACAAAAAAAAAAGAAGAGAAAAAGAAAAGCTGAAAGTAATCGCCCATGTTCAACGGTCAAAAGCAACAAAGGCAGATCTTATGTTTTTTTTTTCTTTCACTAAGGACCTTCTACTGTAGGGCCCACCTGATTAATAATTCAACTTCCTGGTGTGGACTGTACAATATCAACCACCAATCTTCTGTAGATGGGCCAAGTAAGTTCAAGGGAGTATTATATCTGCCATCTCAAGTTATTCGATTTCATCTGCTTTCTCACCTTGCCTGTTTACCTATTTAATTAGTGTGCCATGTGCGAGATGCCCCATTGTGTATGATGTATCCAGTCAATGCATTGAGCCCCACTACAATGATGACAGGATGCCTTAACAACAATTCACTGGGCCACATTCAGGTGAGTGTTTCAGACCCGAACCCAGCATCATCAAACGGATACAGTTACAGATCTAGTTGATCAAGTGAGAAAATCGAAATCTTGCTTTTGCATGATGTGGACTTGGTTTTGTTATTCACTCAGTGGGCCTCCCATGCTGCATCTATTTTATTGGCATCGTTTACACATTTTGACTGCTCATTTGAAGGCATGATTCCAAAAATTACTGCACGTTGAAATCTCATATGGACCACCACACCAAATAGTGATGATTGAACGACAGCCATAAAAAATTTCATGCACGTCTAGGTGACCTTATTAATTGGTTGAATGGTAAATAAATATCACAGTGGACTTCTGTAAGTTTTTAATGGCTGGTATTAAATCACTTCTGTTTTTTGTGTGTCACCTGAGATTTGTATATGTCTCTCCTTTGGGCCCATTCCCTGAAATGATATAGAAAAATGAATGAACGTTGGATAAAGCACATACATTATATGGGTTCACGTGGCTTTTACAGCTTGGGCTAGTACCTACTTGGATACTGAAGGGCGAGTCCCTCTGGATCCCACCCACAGTTGTTGTTGTATTTTGTTTTAAAATAATATTAAAATTTATTTTTCAAATTTTCGGTGATTTCCCTCCACATTTAAATTTTGGTATTTTTGAGGTGCGGGTTTTGTCCTACATCGGATTTTACAAAGAATAATATCTTGTATATAAGATAGGTTTTTTGCCTTGGGGCTTGAGCCCATTCAGGGGACATGTGAATATGGTCCTCTGTGTATGTTGGGGGGTGCCAATAGCTCTAATTTATGCCATTAACCACACAGGTGCGGGTGCAGCGAGACAGGCTGGGCGTAGGTGCAGGTGCCAATAGCTCTAATTTATGTCATTAACCACATAGGTGCGGGTGCGGGGGGACAGGCTGGGCTGGGCTGGGCATAGGTGCAGGTGCGAGTGTATATGGGTCGCGGGACTTTATTTGCAAGTGTACTCGCACTTGCGCCTTTTCATTTTAAACCAGAGAGGTGTGTCCGTTCTGGTTAGTCACATCTATTGGGTTTAAACCCAACGGACCTAACCCTTTGTAAAGGGTGCTTATGCACCACTTCGGAGTTTATATAAAGACTTTCGATTTATGTTTGTAAATACGAAAAATCTTTCTCACTTATAAAACACTCTCTGATATTCTGTTTTAAGAATTTTAATTATTGAGTTCATCGCGGAGTCAACTCAGCACTTTCGGGTAAAACTGCAAGTGGTTCAATCCCTCGTATAATGAGTGAACTACTAAGAACGGGTCATAGTCGTTATATCCTGGAGGTCGATTGCTCTAAAAACCTGTTGCACTTGGGATGCTGTCTAACGGGTGCAAATTCGATTTTAAGTCGAGTGACTCACGTCACACCTCGACTCAATTCAATAAGTCTTTTTTCTCAAATCTTATTTTCTTTTTTGGTTCTCGATTTTCAATAGTCTATTTAATTTAACCAAATATTCCAATAATCTTGAAATCGAATTTGTTGAATTACATATACTATGACTACAGTAATGGTAAATGTTTCTGCTGAGTTAGCCAAAATCGAACCGTTCGTTGGACAATGTTTTAAATAGTGGAAACAGAAACTGATATTTGCATTGACTACCCTTAAAGTCTTATACATACTATCTGAATCATTTACTATAGATCCATCAAATCAAACCGAAGTAGCAGATAAAAATAATTGTAAAAACTATTTTCTAAATATATGCCAATAGCTCTAATTTATGCCATTAACCACACACGCGCGTGCTGAGTCTGAGCCCGAGTCTGTGTCTACGTGCGCGACGGGACGGGCTGGGCTGGGCTAGGCGCGGGTGCAGGTGTGTATGGGTCGCGTGACTTTATTTGTAAGTGTACTCGTACTTGTGCCGTTTTCATTTTAAACCAGAGAGGTGTGTCCGTTCTGGTTGGTCACATCTATTGGGTTTAAACCCAACGGACCTAACCCTTTGTAAAGGGTGCTTATGCACCACTTCAAAGTTTATATAAAGACTTCCGATTTATGTTTGTAAATATAAAAAATATTTCTCTCTTATAAAACACTCTTTGATATTCTGTTTTAAGAACTTTAATTGGTGAGTTCATTGCGGAGTCAACTCAGCACTTTCGGGTTAAACTGCAAGTGGTTCAATTCCTCGTATAATGAGTGAACCGCTGGGATCGGGTCATAGTCATTATATCCTGGAGGTCGATTACTCTGGAAACCTGTTGCACTTGAGACGATGTCTAATGGGAGTAAATTTGATTTCAAGCCGAATGACTCTCGTCACGCCTCGACTCAATTCAATAAGTCTTTTTTCTCAAATCTTATTTTCTTTTTTGGTTCTCGATTTTCAATAGTCTATTTAATTCAACCAAATATTCCAACATTCTTGAAATCGAATTTGTTGAATTACATATACTATGGCTACAGTAATAGTAAATGCTTCTGCTGAGTTAGCCAAAATCGAACCGTTCGCTGGACAATGTTTTAAACAGTGGAAACAGAAACTGATATTTGCATTGACTATCCTTAAAGTTTTATACATACTATCTGAATCATTTACTATAGATCTATCAAATCAAATCGAAGTAGCAGATGAAAATAATTGTAAAAACTATTTTCTAAACTCTTTATCCAACGAACTATATGACGTGTATGCTTCTCATGAATCTGCTAAAGACATATGGATTGCTTTAGAAAAGAAGTACATATTGGAAGATGAAGGTGCTAAGAAACATGCAATTGGTAATTTCGTTCATTATGAAATGACAGACGATAAACCTGTCACTAATCAGATTCATGATTTTGAAAATCTAGTTCACGAACTATCGACAGAAGAAATTAAGTTGGATGAAGTGTTTCTATCAGGAGCGCTAATAGAAAAGTTACCGCCCTCATAGAAAGAATATATGAATAGAATGAAGCATAAAAAGAACGGTATTTCTTTGGAAACTACTATCTTACACATACGAATAGAGGAGGCCTATAGAATTAGGGACCAAAAAGAAAATGAAAATGAGATAGATTCAAAGGCGAATCTTGTGAAATCAAGTCAGGAAAATAATAAGAAAAATGGTAAATGTTATAACTATGACAAATCTGGACAAAGAAGAATGCAAACAATCAATTCAAGAAAAAAGAAAATTGATACAACTATGAAAACCTGGGCATCACATTAAAACATGTAGGCTTAAGAAAAATAAAGATAAGCCACAGGCTAATCTTACAGAAATAGGCAATGAACTAACATGGTAGTAGCTGTGGTGTCAGAAGTCTTTTTTGTAAATAACTTGGAGTGGGTACTAGACACTGGTACAACTAGACACATGTATAAGGATCGTAGCATATTTACCTCCTACCAAGTATCATGAGATAATAAACAGGTGTTTATAGGTAATGCTAGAACATCTCCAGTTGTAGGGAAAGGGAAAGTACTTTTGAAACTCACTTCTGGAAAGACTCTATTATTGAATGATGTCCTACAACATTAGAAGAAACTTGGTGTCACGCCCCAAACTCGGAAACCGGGCTCACAAAATTCCCAATCGCCGAATCCGGCGCCGACAGCCTCCGTAGAACCCCATTCTCGGCTCCTAGCTCCCATTCACCAGGTTCCGATCCTGGGATGCTACGAGGAGGATTTTAAATACCAGTTCGTTTCGTAATAAGCATAACCAAAGGCATAACCCACAAACAACAACCAAGCACTCCATTACATTTCCACTATGATAAAAATTTTACAAGTACAATGGGCATAAAGGGAAATACAAGGGTAAATAACAGAAAAATTCCAAAATGATCAGCAACGTGCTCCTGCCTCAGCGCTGCTGCAGTCCAACGTCACCTGCACGCAACGGTCGTGCATAAGCTTACAGAAAGCTTAGAGGGTGGTGAAAGTGTGTGCGCAAGGTAGTAATATGAATGTAATGTCAGAGTAATGCGGAATATGCAGATGGAACCAAAACGTCATGAGCCGTACCAAGGCTATGCAATGCAAGACATGAATGGTATCGGCCATCCCAAGGCCATGCAATGTGCAATGCAACTCAAGCATACAGATCCTCACCAATGTCCACATATCAGTACAGCTCAAAGTATGGAATATCACCGGGGTCTAGTACACTCTAAACCAGATTGCCGCCACATCGCGCACAATAAGCTAAGTGGAAGAGACCTCACTATCCGTCTGCCAATATCGGGCGCGACTCGTCGATAGCGGACCCATTCCTCGAGCTGGTCAGACTCAGCCTAGCATTGCCCCCTACACTCGGGCGGGTAAGGCCGTACCCCCTTCCAACCGACCACGACACAGTGGAGAGCGTAACCGTCTGGTAATCGGCACTCAACGCTCATCTACCCACTCGGTCTAGACGTTGGAGCAACCTCTTGGTACCATAAGGGTTTAGGGACTTTCACCCAGGGACATCTATAGTACCCCATGTAGAACAAGTATTTTCGGTATCCAATCCTGCCCACCACGATGCGTCTGTGGAGGCTACGGCCCTGATGTCGCTAGGGCGTACAACAACCATGTCACACAAATGCGGAATGCATGAATCACGCTATCCAGTCATGCAACCAATCCTACGCATACCGTGCGCTCATGTAGGGCAACACTGCCTAACCGGGAGCCCATAAACAATCTGCCCGAAGGCATATGCTATGATCAGTCAATCCTCATATCAAGCATACATATGATGCGTATGATCATGGGTCATGAAACTATACTAAACATGTTCTAATAAAATGAATTATCTTACAATGCAGATGGGCCTGAACGGCCTACACACGGCAAGTACGGCCTGGTGATGGGCCCTAAGGAGAGTCGTAATGTGGACATCCAACCAGCATTACGCTCGCAATGTGGACGTCAAACTAACATTGCTCCCAAGGCACGATCGTTGTGAACATCGTACTTAGTCTATAATGGATTTACACATTGCAATGGACCGTAGGTTGTCCCCATTGGACCTTGCATATATATCAAATGGGCCATATTTCATGGGCTTTTATTCATCAGATGGGCCACATAAATGGGCCACACCAATGGGTCTTATGTGCATTGCAATGGGTCAAACCCGTGGGCCTTAGATTACATCAAATGAGCTTAGTCACATGGGTCTTATATCTGACCAATGGGCCACACCAATTTGACCCTATAAGTAGATCAAGTGGCCTCAACCCATAGACCTAAACATGGGTTCAAATGGGCCTAACCCCTAGGCCTTATGGTTCATTAAATGGCCTAAATCTGTAGGCCTTGTATACATATCAAAGTGGGCCTAAATCTAGGCCTTACATGAATTAAATGGGCCTAGCCCATAAGCATTTTATAAATCCATTGGGCCTAGCCCATGCCCTTTTGAAATTCAGATGGGTCCCAACTCATGGGCCTTATAAAATACTTATTTCCATCCAAACTAGTCAAAAAGACACATGGAGTAGGACCCACTACAATATTCATATTATAAACTATATACTATAAACTACATAACATACATAAATGTATATAATGGTGGGTCCCACAAAAATTACTAGGGCAGCTGGCAGTGGGCCCAGCATTAGAATCAGATGGACGGCGTGCGTAGATCACATGTAACAGGGCCCCAGAAAGATTTCAATGTTAGATGCTCAACCTCACTGTCTCATGTGATGTGGACCACCTGAAGTTTGGATTGACCTGAAATTTGGAGGGGGCCCACCTGAGAAGGGGACCCACCTAATGGACGGTGTAGATAAAGCATATACATCATGTGGGGCCCACGGCAGCAGCCGTGGGTGACTGCACGGCCGACCGTGCACGCAGCGCCTGCTGCTGCCGTGCACGGTCAAGGCAGAGGCACTGCCTCATTCTTTGAGAATATATATATATATATATATTTTTTTTTTTTGATAAAAAGAAAATCTGAGGATTTTCACAAGTAGGGCCCACCATCAGGAAATCCAATCCATTCATAAGGTCACTCAGACCTGTGTGAAGGGACAGTAAAAATTTCAGCTTGATCCAACCCTTCTATGGGCCAAAAAAATGGTTCTCAAGGCTAGGGGTACAGTCCCACTATTTGATGTGGTGTGGGCCACTGGAGCTTTGGATTTGACCAAAATTTGGAGGGGGCCCACCTGAGGAGGGGACCCACCTCTTGAATGGTTGGATGACAAAAGAACATTACGGTGGGGCCCACGGCTGGGGCCGTGGGTCCCACGCTGGACGCCCGCCCGCCGCCTTGGACGGCTGCACGCAGCAGCGTGCAGCGCTGGCTGCTGTCCGTGGCAGGTGCAGAGGTCTGCCTCTTTCAAAAATTCAAAGAAAAATATTTTTCTGTAGTTTTTCGTGCTTGGGGCCTGCTGCACTAAAATCCGTCCCGGCCATTATGATCAGCGACTCGAGGCCGTCCAAATGAGTCCAGAGTTTGAAATTTTTGGATGCTTAGAAAGTAAAATAAAACCAAATAATAATCTTGAATGGTAGTGACGCATTCGTTGATATTATGGCCCACCAGGTCTTCCAATCAGCCCCAAACTTTTACCCAACGGCTAAAACACCGTAGGTAAGGGGATGGACGGCTTGGATTACTCAAATACATCATGGTGGAGCCTATGCAAGGGGACACCCAAAGAACCTTGCTTTTCTTTTCTTTCTTCTCTTTTTTTTGTCTTTGTAAAGGGACGTCCAGCGTCCCAGACGCTGGACGACGGGCCCCCTTTTTTTTTTATTTAAAGATACATGGTGGTGGGCCTTTTTAAGTGGGCCACCACTGATGGATGGTGGGGGTACGACGTGCAAGGTGAGCCCCACTTGAAGAATCCTTGCACATAATAAATACCTCAAGGCGAGGTCCATTCAAGTGGGCCACACAACTCCCTTAGCATATAAATGAAAATAAAATAAAATAAAAGAAATAAAAGGGAGAGAGACATGGAGAGTGGGACACGGCTTATGATGGAGGGACCCCGTCATTATGGGCCCTCCCTTGCAATGAAACATACAATAAATGGAACCCTTTGATCATGGGACCATCAAAATTATAAATCAACGGTGGAGATCCATTCTCCACCGTTATGGACGGTCTAGATGACCATTTTGCAATGAAACTAACCATCATGATGGGGTCCATGGAGAATGGCCCCATCATGGAACGATCATGATGATCCAAGTGGTCCATCGGCCACATTTAAAGGTCCCAAGTGAGATCCACACCATTGATCGGTGGGACTCACTTGGTCCACTATAAAAATAATAAAAACTACCCTATGGAAGCACCCACCGTCCGATCTTTTCGCTCCTAGAGGTTCCTTGGCACCTTGGCTTCAACTTCAACGGTTAGGGTGAAGAATGGAGGGTTGAGATGGGAGATTTTGGGGTAGGAAGGTGGGCCACTTAGAGCTTAGAAGGGTTGGAGATTTCCATACGTATGGAACTCTTGGATTTCTTGTTGCTTGGAAGTTTTGGAATGAGAAAGAGAGTAAGAGAGAGAGTGATGTAAAGGGAGAGAGAGAGAGTGATGGATGGATGGGTGAGTGATGGTGGTGTAAGAGAAATTTGACTTTTATGGCTTTTGTGTAAAAGAAGTATGGGAAATGAAGACTTTTGTGGCCTTTTGTGTAAGAGAGGTATGGGTTTGGGAGACTTTTCTGGTTGCTTGGGAAGAGGGATGGAGGTGATGTGTACTTGACATGTGATGGGTTGATGGGTGATTGATTGATGGGATTGATGTGATTGATGTGACACATCGTTGAGATTCCCTTGGTTTTCGCAACGCGCGGCGTTTTCTCGCACCGAACGTTGGCTCATATTTCTTGATCCGGGTATCACCTCGGCGCGCGAGTCGCGGTATCGGAACCGCGGTGACGGTGCGGTCGCTATGGTATTGGTCTCGGGTTGAGTCGACTCGGGTTGTCGGTACATGAATCCAGGTCGCGCGTCGATATCGTTTAAGGGTCGAAAGTTGCCGGAATTCGACCGGTACGACCGCGGGAGTGTACGGAAAGGTATGGACCAAGATACGGGTCTTACACTTGGTCTCTAGTTCACTACTCAATAAGGCTAGTGTTAAGTTAGTATTTGATTCAGATAAGCTTGTAATGACTAAGAATGGAACTTTTGTTGATAAAAGATACTGTAATGATGGTTTATTCATTATAAATGTATCCAATGATAATAATAATAAGACATTCAATTCTGTTTATATCGTTGAACTTTTTTATCTATGGCATAGTGGATTAGGTTATGCGAATGTAGTCTCTTTGAAGAAAATGAAAAGATTAGGTTTATTACCTAATATATCTAATGAAGAATTCAATAAATGTGAAACATGTGTAAAATCAAAATTCATTAGAAAACCTTTTAAACGAATAGAAAGATCATCTATTCTATTAGAATTGATACACAGTAACTTGGGTGATTTTAGAAATCACATGTTTAGAGGTGAAAAAAGATATTATATATCTTTTGCAGATGACCACTCTACGTTCACTAGAGTCTATCTGTTAAGGAACAAAGATAAAGCTTTAGATATTTTTTTAAAATATAAAATTGAAGTTGAAAATCAGTTAAATATAAAAATTAAAAGACTTATAATAGATAGAGAAGGTGAATATGAATCTTCTCAATTTAAAGAATTATGTAAAAAGTGTGGAATAGTTCACAAAACTATAGCTCCTTATACACTAGAACAGAATGGAATAGTAAAATGCAAGAATAG
The DNA here is from genome assembly GCA_037074715.1 of Magnolia kwangsiensis. Lineage (NCBI taxonomy): Eukaryota > Viridiplantae > Streptophyta > Magnoliopsida > Magnoliales > Magnoliaceae > Magnolia > Magnolia kwangsiensis. The sequence continues at coordinate 71,990,687 of CM073575.1, read as the reverse complement.
AACTCTAAAAGAGATGATGAATTCTATATTAAAAGTTCAGGCTTATCCTCAAATATGTGGGGAGAAGCAATTATGTCTTCTTGTTATATTCTAAATAGAATTCTTTTTAAATCTTCTGAACAAACACCTTATAAACTTTGAAAGAATCATGTTCCTAGTTATAAATATATTAAAGTCTGGGGGTGTCTTGCTAAAGTAGGATTACCTAAAACTAAGAAAAGAAAATTAGGTCCTAAAACGACTGACTGTGTATTTATAGGTTACGTACAAAACAGTGCAGACTATAAGTTTTTAGTTTTAAAAACTAAGGATAATCTTCCAGATCCTAATACAATTATATAAGCTAGGAATACAGAATTCTTTGAAAACGTATTCCCTATAAAATCTAAATCTATAGGAATAGAGGAAGTCAATGAATCAGATATAGCGTTTACCAGTAAAAATGCTTATGAGAAAGTAGTAGAGGAGATACAACCAAGAAAAAGTATTAGAGTTAGAAGAGAAACTAACCTAGGAGGTGATTTTTCACCTTCTTAATAGAAGATGATCCTATAACTTATATAAAAGCGATTAACTCTCCAGATGTAACCTTTTAGAATGAAGCAATATATGATGAGTTGGAATTTATTATATCTAATAACATTTCAGAACTTGTAGATCTACCACCTAGAAACAAACAAATAGGCTGTAAATGGGTGTTTAGAAAGAAATTAAAACCAGATGAAACTATTGATAAGTTTAAGGTTAGGTTGGTAGTGAAAGGCTTTAAACAAAATGAAGGAATAGATTACTTTGATACATATTCCCCTGTAACTAGAATTACAACTATCAAGGTCTTAATAGCGATAGCCTCCATATATAAACTGGTGATACACCAGATGGACGTTAAGACGACTTTTCTAAATTGAGACTTAGAAGAAGAAATATATATGGATCAACCTAAGGGTTATAAGATATCAGGTAAAGAAAATAAAGTATATAGACTAATTAAATCACTATATGGTTTAAAACAGGCTCTTAAATAATGGCATGAAAATTTTGATGGTATTTTAAAATCAAATGGTTATCATATAAATGATGCAGAAAGATGTGTATATAGTAAAATTTTTAAAAATGATTATGTTATTATATGCATTTATGTTAATGACACGCTTATTTTTTGAACTAATATTAAATTAGTTAATGCAACTAAGAAATTCTTGTCATCTAAGTTTGACATGAAAGACTTGAGAGAGACTAGTGTAATCTTGGGTATTGAAGTAACCAAGGAAAATGGTGTTATTATATTATAACAATCTCATTACATTGAGAAGATATTGAGAAAGTTTAACCATTTTGACTGTTTACCTGTCAATACTCCTTATGATTATAGTGTGACTCTTATGAAAAATACAGAAAATAGTGTATCTCAATTGGAGTATTCCAAAATAATTGGTAGCCTCATATATCTAACAAACTGCACTAGACTAAACATAACTTTTGCAGTAGGAAGGCTAAATAGATATACACATAACCCTGAAAAAGAGCATTGGAATGCCTTGTTTAGGATTTTGAGATACGTAAAGACAGTATAGCCTATGGTTTATATTGTAATGGTTATCCTCTTATATTGGAAGGATACAGTAATGCTAACTAGATCATTGATTCAGATGAGACAAAATTCACTAGCGGATGTCTTCACTTTGGATGGAGGAGCAGTCTCTTGGAAGTCTACCAAGCAGACATGTATTGCTCGGTCGACTATGGAATCCAAGTTTATTACCTTAGAAAAGGCTGGATCAGAAATCGAGTGGCTTAGAAATCTCTTAGTTGATATACCATTGTGGTCAAAGTCTGTATCGGCCGTATCTATTCATTGTGACTGTCAAACAACTATAGAAAAAGCAAAGAGTAAAATATATAATGGAAAGAGCAAACATATTAGACTCAGACACAACATAGTGAAACACATGTTGTGTGATGAAGTCATATTTATTTACTTTGTGAGGTCAGAAAAGAATCTGGTTGATCCTCTAATTAAAGAACTATTTAAAAGGTTAGTCAATGATACATCGAAGGGAATGGGGCTGAACCTAATATATGAGCTACCAGTGTCAGCAACCCAACCTATGCAAGTGGAGATCCCATGAAATAGGTTTAATGGGTAAACAACAAGACACGAGGTAGACGATTGCATTGAGTTATATGAGCCTCTTCTATGGTGTACAGTGCGAGTAGTAACGCAGAAGGATGAGTTTTTAGAACTCTTATTGGATCCATAGTCATATATTTGGTAGTGTATACAGTTACTGCATGCACTTAATGGAATTCACCTATATGAGTGTGGAGGTGGAGGTCGCTTCATATAAAAATTTAAGCGAATTCTCTAAAACACTCATGAAATCCTGGTAATGGTGTATGACCGAAACGTACCGAATCGCAGAATCACTTGAAGAGGAAGAGTTGTGTGAGTGACATGTACTTACGATTTACATTAAAAGGATTCAGGTTTAAGACTATGGTGTCACCTGATTCCTGTAGACCTGTCTTGCTTAATCTAATGTCGGTTCAAGTCTATGGTGACACTGACACCATTGCACAACAATTACATTTTAATCCAAAAGAGTTTTATTTTAAAACATGTGGGGGATTATTGTATATTATTTTAAAATAATATTAAATTTTCGGTGGTTTCCCTTCACATTTAAATTTTGGTGTTTTTGATGTGTGAGTTTTATCCCACATCGAATTTGACAAAGGATAATATCTTGTATATAAGATAGGTTGTTTACCTTGGGGCTTGAGCCCCATTTAGGGGGCATGTGAATTTAGTCCGAGGGGGGGGTGTTAGGGGCTATGTCAATAGCTCTAATCTATGCCATTTACCACACACGCGCGTACGCCGAGCCAAGCGAGCTGTGCCGTATTCGAGTCCGAGTCTATGTCCGTGTCCGCATGCGCGTGTGAGACACGACGCGACGAGATGGGCTGGGCTGGGCTAGGCGTGGGTACGGGTGCGGGTGTGGTGTGAGTGTACTCACGTGGGTATGTGCATAGGTACTCGTGAAACTTTATTTGCGAGAGTGTACTCGCACTTGCACCTTTTTGTTTTAAACCAAAGAGGTGTGTCCCTTCCGGTTGGTCGCATTTGTTGGGTTTAAACCCAACGGACCTAACCCTTTATAAAGGGTGCTTATGCACTACTTCGGAGTTTATATAAAGACTTCCGATTTATGTTTGTAAATATGAAAAATCTTTCTCTCTTATAAAACACTCTCTGATATTCTGTTTTAAGAACTTTAATTGTTGAGTTCATCGCTAAGTCAACTCAGCACTTTCGGGTTAAACTGCAAGTGGTTCGAGCTCGTGTACGGTGAGTGCACCGTTGGGACCGGGTCATAGTCGTTATATCCTGGAGGTCGATTACTCTGGAAACCTGTTGCACTTGGGACGCTGTTTAAGGGGAGCAAATTTGATTTCAAGCTGAGTGACTCACATCATACCTTGACTCAATTCAATAAGTCCTTTTTCTCAAATCTTATTTTCTTTTTTGGTTCTCAATTTTCAATAGTCTATTTAATTCAACCAAATATTCCAATAGTTGTCAGTTTCGAACTCGCTAACTGGCAAATTTTTAGAAACCAATTAGAAAACAACAATTGAACCCTCATGCACTCAACAGTCAATAGTCCCTCTAAATAAGGGGACTTAACAAGCGAGGTGGGTGGGACCAGACAATAGAGTATAACTTGATGTGTACATTGTATATCCACACTATCCTCCTATTTTGTCAGCTTCTTTTAAGATATAGACTAAAAAATGAAACAAATACAAATTTAAGGTGGACCACACCATAAAAAAATAATGGTTATTGAATGCCAACCATTAAAAACTTCAAAAAGTTCATTGAGAATATTTATCAACCATCCAATCTGTTTAAGGTCATAAAACATGAATGAAAAAAAAAAAAAAAAAAAAAAACTGCTTGATCCAAAACTTTTGTAGCCTACAAAAGTTTTTTAACATTAAATAACAATAGTCTCTTGTGGTGTAGTCCACTAGAAAATTGTATGGAACATGCCCTAAAATATATAAAAAATAAAAAAGAGTTTTTTCCGATTGTATGCCTCACTTTTAAGCCACCATCCTTTCTTTGCCTCCCCAAAATTACTTTACCAAACTATTACCTTGTTGTACGAGTGTGTTTTTACTGGACCAAAATGCCCCTACATATAATTTACATTCCTTTCACTCACACAAAAAAAAGGTTAGAACTCATCTGTATCAAAATATTCCTTCTTTTTACCCATTTTCTTCATTAAATCTCCATTGAATCTCTATATACTATCATTATACATCTGTCATCTTCCATCCTACTCAGGGTTACATTCATTCCATCAAACCGGATGCATCCATAAACATGTAATCTTGAAGGCTTTTCTTCGTAAATCGTGTTTCACTTCAACGCACTCTTATTTTTCTTCTTCAACACAGATTTCACTGATACGACGACCGTGAGAGGTAAGAATGTTTAAAATATAAAGAATTTACCTAGATCTCGGGCAATTCCAATCGAGAAGTCGTTGAAATACTTGCTCAAATTCACCGAAAATCAAGCGACTCATGAATTTCTCAGTTAAATTGTCTGAGTTCTTGGTCAATTTAATGAATTTCTCATTCTTTTTCAAGAAGTTCTAGGCCAATTTCACCCAGTTCGCAGTCCATTTCGTGAATTTCTCACTTAATTTCGATAAGTTGTTGCTCAATTCCGATAAGTTCCTGGTCAATCTCATAAAGTTATCGGTCATGTTCGTGAAGTTCTCGGTCAATTTCGGGAAGTTTTGCGATCAATTTCATGAAGTTCCCGGTCAATTTAATGAATTTCACGGTCAATTTTATACACTTCTCAGTCAATTTCACGTAGTTATCCATCAACTTCAAGAAGTTCGTAGTCAATTTCACAAAGTTTCACGGTCAATTTCACCAAGTTCCCGGTCGATTTCATGCACTTCTCGGTCAATTTCATGCAGTTATTGGTCAATTTCAAGAAGTTCGTGGTTAATTTCACGAAGTTTCCAATCAATTTAATGAATTTTTTGGTCAATTTCATGCACTTCTTGGTCAATTTCACACAGTTATTAGTCAATTTCAAGAAGTTCGCAGTTAATTTCATGAAGTTCCCGGTCAATTTAATGAATTTCTCAGTCAATTTCATGCACTTCTCAATCAATTTCATGAAGTTCCTGGTCAATTTAGATGGGACCCACCCAATAAATAGAGTATATGCTGTATAGGTGGTGGCGGCACTATCGTCGACTGGGCAACACTGCCGCCCGAAACACCCATCATGCGACGACACTACCGCTGACTGGGCGGCACTGCTGCCTGAATGTCCAGAGTGTGGCGGCACTGTCGCCTGGTCGGTGGTAGTGCCGCTGCCACCTTAGCCAAAATGCACTCCAATGTTGGGTGGGCTGCCACCTTAGCCTTTTGCACTTCAATTGTTGGGTGGGTCCCATCTCAAGTCTACTTAAACCTCAAATGGGGTCGAGGGACCAGATTGTGATCGATCGGAGACAGTAGTGGCCCATTTGGGCGTCGAAGGACCGAATTGTTATGAAGTTAGTTTTTTCTGTTCCATTCTTCCCCCTCTTTCCAATTCCGACTCCCTTTTGTCCGTTTCATGGTCAAGGTGGACCAAAAAAAGGCCCGATAGGAAGTGGAGATGATCCGGACCATCATAACTTTAAACGGATGTATCTTGCAAACCAAAATGAGTTTTCGGATATACCACATATGATTTTGGTGTAGGATGAGCTACTTTAGTGACCCAACATGCTACACCTGGTTGCACACGTCAAATTCACTTCATTGACTGAAATTAGTTGCTTCCTGAGTGAACTTCACTGCGAAGTGAGTGAAATTGACCACAATGTGAGTGAACTTGATCGCGAAGTGATGTAACTTGACCATAAAGTGATTGAACTTGACCTTCGAGTGAGTGAAATTCACCGCGAATTGAGTGAACTTGACTGCGAAGTGACTGAAATTGACTGTGAAGTGATTGAAATTGACCGCGAAGTGATCAAATTGACCGCAAAGTAAGTGAAGTTCACTGCAAAGTGAGTGAACTTCATCATGAAGTGAGTGAACTTGACCGAGAGGTGAGTAAACTTGACCACGAGGTTATTGAACTTGACCGCAAAGTGAGTGAAATTCACGGCGAACTGAGTGAAATTCACCGCGAAGTGAGTGAACTTGACCGAGAAGTGAATGAGATTCATCACGAAGTGAGTGAACTTGCCTGTAAAGTGAGTGAAATTGACTATGAAGTGAGTGAACTTCACCGCGAAGTGAGCGAACTTGACCGAGAAGTGAGTGAAGTTGACCACGAAGTGAGTGAACTTGACCGTGAAGTCACTTTACTCGACCACGAAGTGAGTGAAATTGACTGATACCAATTCACAAATAAATCACTATTCACAGTGAACTATTCATAAATAAATTAATTAACAATTCACAAGCAGGTCTTCATTCACCTTGAATTTTATACAAGACATCATTCACAATAAATTATAACATTTCACAAAATTTTCCCATTCCTCTCATGCCTAAGACAAATATCATATATTTTGGACACTCAAGCAATCATAATGTAATGCCCTGCCCAAATCGAAAGTGTCCTGAGGTGCCCACGTGCGAATTGGCGCAGGACCATATGAATTGATCACACGTGCGAGTTAATTACTGGTAAATTAATCCAGATTAAGCTGCTAATGTGATGCAATCCAACTACATTCGGGCCAAGCACGGGCCGTAGAACCGGATAGCCCAATAGTACCTGGAGGCTGCCTGTACGAGCCGTGCACCGCCCAGGGTGGGGACAAAAAATCCTAAAACTTGGGGAGGATAGGGGCCTCACTGGGCTTGTGGTCCATCGCGGATGACAGGCTCGGACGATGCCCGAAAAGTGACAAATCGTGTAGTCCAGTCAGCACTTAGAAAACATAAGTCGTCGGGCCTAAAGAATGAAAATCTGGAATTTTAAATCAATTGGCCCTATTTCTTGAGTTAGTGAATCTGGGAATTTCAGCTGTCGCATCTCTTCTAAATTTACATTGAGGGCTAAAAATATTTCCCTGTACTCACCCACAATATCTGACTGTTGATCGAAAATCGGTAGTCATTGATCGCATATCGGACTGTTGTGACAAAACCCCGCATCTGTTTGCCGTCGAACTTTACCCAGCCTTCATCAGGCCATAGGGCACCGGTTCCATGAATCAGATGGGCCAGGGGCCTATCAGGGTGGTCCCAATAGCCAGAAATGGGCTCCACAAGGCCATTGGAGATAATTAATGAAACATAGGACCAAATGATCTAATTTCTAGATATTTAATGCCCAAACCCCTCTCATTTCCACCATTTCCAGCAGCTGAAATCTGAGAGAGAGAGAGAGGAGAGAGAGAGAGAGAGAGAGAGAGAGAGAGAGAGAGAGAGAGAGAGAGAGAGAGGGAAGGAGAGTGATTGTGTGGTGCATGTGGGTTTAGGGATCAAAATTCCCCACACCCACACCCCTACATTACCGAGAATTCCAACTCGATCGCCATAGAACCAAGCTACGTCTGATCTAAGGTGAGATTCAGACTCCAATCTACCATTCCTTAGCAACCAGCCACATGCATGCACCTTACCATAATTTTCATGCAACACAGGCCCCCAGCACGTCGAGTTTGCGGACCCGACGACGTTAGGACGATTACAAAGCTTTCGATCAATGATAGGTGCGAACCATTACCTTTAGATGGCTGATTATCGTGCCTGGCGTAGATTTTAGTAAATGTGCATGATGTATTGTCCCTGCATGTTGTTGGATTTTGAATTGCTTGATTTAGGATTATAAACTTAGAATTTTCTCCAAATGTAAAAAGGGGTTTAGGTCCCGAACGCGCCCCCCCCCCCCCTCCCCACCCCCAAATATATGAAATGCTAACCTGGATGTTAAATTAGAATGTATGCACTCAATTTTCTCAAATATTGCTGAATTGTTGGTTGAACTTTGTTGCATAAGAAACATGTTAGGCATAGAAGGAATGTATTGTTGTCAAATTGCAGAATTTCTGGACTAGTTATACTTGATTCCTGTTATATCACTCAATTAATTGATTCATGCCAACACATGTGAATTTGAATTGTTGTGAATGCGTGCATGGTTGTCCACCTTGTTGAAATCGTTGGAATATATTGAGCATGATCCTCATGGTTGGGCGGAGATTGGTGTATTGCTATCCTTATACTTAGAATGCTGGATTTTGTTTGTCATTTGTGGAATTATTCCTGAATTTACTGAATTTATGTTATCCGTCTATGAACTTGTCCTCTCATGGATTGGCCAATTAACCGAAATTATTTGGAAAACCTTTCGTTGGATCATCCTAAGGGTAAGTCTGGACAGACTAGTTAAACCGTAAATTGTCGGCCATAGTTGGACTACATGAGATGTCGTTCTCAGGCTGTTCATTTTATAGTTCAGCTTGTGGGGGCATATTAGCTCATAAACCGGTCATCCTTGCATGTTAACCATGGGTGCACACATCTGTAGGAACCCGTGATACCCTGAGACCCTTGCGCCCACTATCTCAATTATAATTTGTGGCCCATAGGACTCATGAGTCGGGGATGGTGGTATGGGACACTATGTCTGAGCTGTCGGCCTACGCTGCGGTGAGAAGACTCCCCGTAGTGACCAATGAGCACTAAAACTCGTGAACCGGGGAGGGTGGTATGGGACACTGTGCCTGTGCTGTCGGCCTATGCTGGGGTGATAACCTCCCCATAGTGACCACGAGCAAGACTTGGAAGTCCTAATTATCTTCGTATAAGCTTAAAGGCTATGGGATTGATGAACCCTTGAGGGCTAAGGATTGTAAGAGTCACATGACCATGACTATTGAACTGCACGATCGGGTTAGGGCAATGTTTCTAACAAGGGTATTTCAGTTTCCCCAACCGGCTGGATGAATGAACATAATTAATCAACTTGGCAAAATTTACATGACATTGCATTATGTGTTGTGGCAATTCGGCAGTCGAGGTCTAAAAAGGATGAGCTAAAAGTCCTAGAGGGGGGGGGGGGGGGGGGGGGGGAGCGGTGAATATGACTGTGCCAAATTAAAATTTAAATGCGGAATAAAGAAGATAACACTTAATAATCTCAAATAACAGAAATAAATAGCAATCTCAAATGCACAAGTATTGAGAGGTTAATACAGATGTTGTTCTAAGGACAACCTTACACCAAAAACCAATAGCATACGGTAGGACAACCTGATTTCTAGATCGGTGTATGTATTAAAATTCCAAACCGATACAGAGGAAAAAAATAATAAAACAGAAATAAATTTCTATTGTTATTGCAACATTCACCACATGTGCGGAAAGAAAATTACAATCATTCACCATAAATGCACAAAAATAAACATTCACTATAACTCCAGCAATTATAATGGTTCGGTTGTGTGTACACTAACTGTTAGAAAATAGCCACACAACTACTCCACTCCCAATATCCTCACCCACGGGATATTGGCTTTCAATATGAAATAGGTTTTTCAAGGTTCACTCAAAACCTTCACAATTATGTTTTCAAAGGACTACCACAATTAAAAACCTCACTCACTAAGATGTTCTGGCTATCTCAGTCAAAACCAAAATGAAAGATTTTATAGTAATCTTACAAACTAAATACAGAAAATTGAAATGTACTTATCCAAAGATTCTCCTTCTGATGAAGCCTGGTAGAACCAATTCGATGTAGATGTTCAATGTCCAATCTCACATATGAAAGGGTTCTTAGGTCTAAATAATTTTTAGATTAAAACAATCCTGGGCTAGCTTGATTTGATTTTGATCTCACAAAGGGTAAAATCAATATTCTCTTTTAAAAAGAAATAAAATTGAATAGAGATCTCAAAATCAAATGCAAAAAAGCTATTAAAATAATCTTAAATACTAACCAATTAGCTTCTAGAATGTGGGGACAAGTTTCTCAGAGTTATGACTTGAATAGCTTTGAATGAAATTAAAAAACTCTGAAAATCATCCTCAATTTATAGGCAAAAATACTGTTCACTTGACTGGCCTAGTGGTCAGCTCGACTGGTCGAAGGACCAACAACTTTTCAAAATTTATGGCACGCTAAGATAAGATCACCACTCAACTGATCGAGTGGCTTGCTCGATTGGTCGAGTGGCCTGCTCGACTGATAGAGTGGGACCCAAAAATATTGTTGGACTTTGAGTCGAGCTTGCTCGGCTGGTCGAGCATTGTTCACTCGACTAGTCGAGCAGTCTCCAGGATTGGTCGAGGGTCCAAAAGAAAATTCTGAAAATTCACAACAAACTTTGGACTGGTCGAGGGAATTCTTGGACTGGTCGAGCCAGTGTCTGGACTAGACAAATCATGACTAGGACTGGTCGAAAAATGACCTATAAAATTACCAAATGACTTATGATATTGTATGACCGATCCTATGGTTAGTCTAAGGTCAAACAAACCTTACTTGTGAGATTGATTCATCACATTTCATTCTCTTGAAGTAATTGAAGCTTGAAGACTTGATCTAGTACTTGAACTTCTTGTTCTTGAACTTCTTGATCTTGTACTTGAACTTCTTGATCTTGAAAGTGAACTTCTTAATGTTGTACTTGTACTTCTTGATCTTGTACTTGCATGACTTGATCTTGTACTTGAATGTAGATAAGATTAACAAGGATGACATGAAGTTGATCTTACAATAACCACTAAACAAGATACAGATTCCAAGAAGTTTTGGCATAAAAAAATTTGACAAACTTAGGAGCTAGATAAGATAGCATTTACAATCTCCACTTTTGTCAAATTTGTGAAAAAATGAACCAAGACCTAAGAATGATGCACCAGCTAGATCAATAAAGAATCATGCACCAGTTACAAACTGGTCAGCATAAATCAATACTCTCCCTTAATACAATACTCCATAGAATCCAAGCGAAGAGAAGAAATTGCTTACAAAAAAATAAATAAATAACCACACTTCTCTCCACATATTCTCCACAACAACTTCCACTCCATAGAATAAATATGCAATACAAATTCTCCCCCTTTTGTCACAATATGACAAAGGAAAGAACATAAGATGGAAATATAAGAGTAGAATAAGAGCATTGATTAATGAGAATAAGAAGTGAGTTCAAGATAATCATTAAACATGTCCACATAAACATGAAAACATGTCCAAGCAAATAGAGTCAAGAGAAATCCAAGTATGAAAGTTATTACATATCAGAAATTCAAAACTAATCTAAACCAGAAGAAGGAGCAGGTATGGAAGGATCAATTTAATAAGTCCCTTATTAATGCGCCTAAGATATTTACGCATATATCTAAATTGCATTTCTTGGGACACATGCATACCTTCTACTTTCTCCTCAAGAGATCGCGAACACGAATTAAAATTAGAAGGCTGATAATCAGGATCAGCCGCGGAGTCAGACTCAAGCTCATCAAATATGTCATCCGTATTGACATCATCTAGAGGCAAAGCACCCTCCTCTTCAGTTGCTTCTACTGCTCTACTAGCACCTACATCAACTTGGCCTGGAGACAACCTCAAATTCATCTTATTTATGTTTGAATTGTTGAATGGTAGATGGTTAATTGGAGATTCTCCAACAGGCATTATAACAAGACCAGGTGTGGCTAGTGTAGGCATAAGATAAGCAAAAGATATATCGCTATGACCTGGGTGGAGACGGAACTGAATAATGATGTAACATATAAGGGATGGAAGACAAACGGAAACACCAGTATTAATCGAATGAAGAATACAAGCCATAAATGTAGTAAGCTCGGTTTTGTTACCAGATCTAGGGTACACATTTGAAATGAAAATCCAATGGAGAACCCTATATATGGGTAACATAAACTTGAAGCGAGCACATTCCCAGAACTACATTCCGCATTCATATTGCACAAAACTCTAGTGAGCATTCTTTTCTCAGATTCAGACGATTTTTCTATAAGTGTATGAATGGGAATACCGTCATCATTGACTGGTATATCCATCAACCTATAAATAAGGTGACGGTCCACTTCAATTGGACCTTCTCTAGTCATAATTGTAAACGTTAGATTCTCAGAAGAATAGTCACTAATGCAAGCAAACATAACCTGGCAATGGAGTGGTATGCCGGTCCGCCCCAATGTAAAATGTTATCCCATCCTACAGATTGAAAGAGTGGAATAATGCTAAATGGTGCTAAATGATTAGGGTTAACTGTCCGTTCAACTATTACGTAGTGTAAGCGAATATCCCCCACACACTTGAAATTTTCCTCGGGTGACAGAATATGACGCACCGTAATAGGAGCGAAATGAGAAGAAGAGGGACCATGAGATTCTTTCTTCTTGTTTCTACTCTCCATTGCAACAAAGAAATCACGGAATACAAGGATTACAAAAGAGGCAAGAAGGGTTTCTAATAAATCAGATTTATAACTAAAAAACCCACAAAACAATCATAAACCTTGAAATAAATAACACAAACATGGAAATGGAAGTGCAAAGAACTCAAATCTATAAGGAAATTGAAAATGATGCACTAACCATGGAGGAATTAATGATGGGTTCGACCGGTCGTGGTAGGGGTTGTTTGAGAAGAAGAACCAAGTGAAGAAAAATGTGTTTTTCTCCAAATAAAAGGCTAAACCCGAGATTCATGACTAGTCGAGTACATACTCGACCGATCGAGCCACGACTAGTCGAGTGTGTACTCGACTGGTCGTGCACCACTAAAAATATACAATTTTGCATCTTATTTGAATTTTTAAAAATTTTAAATTAATAAATATATACATTATGATACAAATAGACACATATCATCAGTTCATATTGCATATACCAAGATCAATTTTCAATTTTACAAACCCTTTTTTGTCAAGAGATTTTATGAATATGTCTGCAAGTTGATTCTCGGTCTGAATGTATTCCAATGAAATTATCTTGTCTTCCACCAATTCTCAAATAAAATGATATCTAATGTCAATATGCTTAGTTCGTATATGCTGAATTGGATTTTTAGAAATATTAATTGTGCTTGAATTGTCGAAATATAAAACCATAAACTCTTGCGCAAATCCATAATAGTTTATCATTCTCTTCATCCATACAAGCTGAGTGTATGCATTACCAGCAGCAATATATTCAGCCTCAGCTATTGAGAGAGATACGGAACTTTGTTTCTTACTTAGCCAAGAAACTAAACAGTTCCCGACATAGAAACCACTACTGGTCGATTTATGATCATCAACGTTACCGACCCAATCAGCATTTGTAGAACCAGCTAATTGTACACTAGTATCATGTGGATACTAAAGACCAAGATTAGCAGAACTAGTGACATATCGCAAAATATTCTTAACAGCAATTAGGTGTGACTATTTAGGTTCCGATTGGTATCTAACACAAATACCTATGCTGAATGCAATATCAGGTCGGCTCACAGTTAAATATAATAAACTTCCTAACATACTGCGATACAACTTAGGATCTATACTTTTACCTATTGAATCCTTAGAGAGTTTAAGTGTGGTACTCATAGGAGTATCGAAGTTCTTACTGCTCTCAAATCTATTTTTTTTTTACCAAGTTTAGAGCATACTTACTTTGAGAGATAAATATCCCATCAGTAAATTATTTCACTTGCAGACCTAGAAAATAGTTCAATTCTCCTACCATGCTCATTTCAAACTTGGACTGTATTAATTCTGTAAACTCAACAGACATGTTAGCACAAGTAGATTCATAAATAATGTCATCAACATATATCTATAGTATTAGAATGTGATCATTGTATTTCTTTACAAATAGTGTCTTATCAATACTTCCCCTTACAAAGTTATGACTTAGTAAAAACTTAGTCAACTTCTCGTATCATGCCCTGGGAGCTTGTTTTAAACCATAGAGTAATTTTTTAAGATGATAAACATGATTAGAATGTTTAGGGTCTTCAAAACCTTTAGGTTGTTTTACATATACCTCCTCATGCAAATCACCGTTTAAGAAAGCATTCTTAACATCCATTTGATAGATTTTAAAATTTACATTACAAGCAATGGATATGAACAGTCTGATAGGGAAAAGGTTTCATCATAATCGATATCTTTTATCTGAGTGTACCCTTGTACAACCAGTCTCGCCTTATTTCTTATAATGTTACCTAATTCATCAGACTTATTTTTAAAGATCCACTTGGTTCTAATTATATGTTTATCATTAGGTTTAGGAACCAAATGTCATACATCATTTCGAACAAACTTATTGAACTCTTCTTGCATACTACAATCTAGTTTTCATTGGTAAGGACTTCTTTTATGTTAGTCGGTTCTATCTGAGATATAAAGTACACGTAGTTGCATATATCTTCTAATTGTTTACGAGTGTGCACACCAGTGAGAGGGTTTCTAAGGATTTGATCAGTTGGATGGTCTTTAACTAATCGTAGTTTAGTGTCATTATTTCGACTGGATGAAGAATCTGGTTTATCAATTAATGAGACTTCATCATCTTCTGAACTAGTGGAAGATGTATTCAGATGATCATCTATGACAACATTAATGGATTCCTGAATTATACCAATCCTCTTGTTAAGAATCCGAAATGCTCGACTATTTAGAGCATACCCTAAAAATATCCATTCATCACTTTTGGTGTCAAATTTATCCAGATTTTCTCAATCACACAAGATGTAGCACTTACTGCCGAAAACTCGAAAGTATTTGACACTAGGCTTCTTATCAAACCATATTTTGTAAGCAATTTTATTATTTGATCTTCTAATATAAACCCGGTTAATTATATAACAAGCAATATTTACAGCTTCAGCCCAAAGATTTTTAGGAAGTTTCATACTATTTAACATAACATTAGCTATCTCTTGAATCACTCCATTTTTCCTTTCCACTACACCATTTTGTTGGGGTGTTTTGGGCGCAGAATATTCATGTGATATTCCCTGGTTATTGTAAAAATTTTCAAAATTGCTATTTTCAAACTCAGAACCATGATCACTTTGGATCTTAGTGACTTGTGATTTTTTTTCAGTTTGGATATGTTTAAGTACCCTTTTTACTTCATCGAGAGTTTCTGATTTCTCTTTTAAGAAGACTACCCAAGTATACCTGCTAAAGTCATATACAATGACCAGAATATATTTCTTGCTACCTCGACTCTCCGTTCTAGTTGATCCAATGAGATCTATGTGGAGAAGTTCGAGTGGTTTAGATGTGACATTGGAATTCACCTTTTTGTGAGCACTTTTGATTTGTTTACCAAGCTAGCATTCGACACATATTTTATCCACTTTCTTAACATTGGGTAGACCTTTTACCAATTCATATTTTTCAGTCTATACAATTTGTGGTAGTGTACATGTCTTAGGCACTTATGCCATAATTCGGTCTCATCAGTTTGGACCATGTAACAGATAGCTTAGATGAGCTTGCATCATTGACTGTGTAGCATTTTAGAAGTTTTGCAACCAGTTAATATTATAGAACCATTCTTATTCAAAATCTCACATCCTTAGTTGGTAAATTTTACACTATGATTGTTATCACATATTTGAGAGATGCTTGATAGATTATGTTTTAAACCTTCTACATATTAAACATTCTCAAATAGAGGGAGGTTAAAGAGTTGAACCGTACATTGGCCAATAATTCTACAGTTGCTACCGTCACCGAATGTGACTGAACCATCAGTCATGTCTTTGAGATTGGTGAACAAATCTTTTTCACCTTTCATATGTCTAAAACATCCACTGTATAGGTACCACTTTGATTGACTTGAAGCATTGAAAGTAGTGTGAGCAACCGAACAGGTGACCTTAGGGACCCATTTCATTACAGTTTTGGGTTTTGGAGCATAGTTGGTCTTTTTATGTTTCCAGTTGTTATAAGTCCTACCCACTGAGTTAGATTTTAGAAGCTCCTTAAGTAGATCCACAATTTTTTCAGCCAAAGGATTATGATTTTGATTTCTATAGTTGATATGATTGCTTTTAGGTTTAAAAGTCTGAAAAGTTTTAGAATTATTTTGATTTAGACTCTCCCCTTTTGAGTTAAAAGACTCCCTCTAACAAATTTAGGTAGAGTATTTTATATTTGGGAGGAATACTTTTATCATAAGCCAATCTAAATCGATCACCACATTTTTTGGATCCAGATAAAAGTTTTTCTAATTTAGGATCACCTTGGGCATACCTCCACGTGTCCTTTAAACTCAAAAGCGAAGAGACTTCTAGTTTTAGCTTTTTATTTTCAGATTTTAAGTTTTTAACTTGGGATGTTTTGAAATCTAAGTCGCACTTAGGTTTTTTAAAGCAATCCAAAAAGTTTACTTTTTCTAAGACTAGATTATCAAAATTCTCTTTTAGTTTAGAAAACTTTTCTTTCTGAAGTTTTAATTTTACAACAATTTTACAACTTTTCCTGTATAGGGCATCATAAGCATCTTGAAGGTCTTCTTCATTTTCATAGTCACTACTCAGATTTTCTTTACTAGTTGAAACATCATTATCTGAGAAAGTGAACTGGGTTAGAATCATTAAGGCTTTAACATCATTAGCCGACTCGGTTTTAGAATCTTCTGACTCAGAAGAGACTTCAGAGCAGGAAGATTCATCCTCTGTAGCCAACATACCTTTCTTTTTAGACTTGTCCTTCTTAGGACATTTGTTTACTAGAAGCCCATATACATGGTAGTTGAAGCATTAGTTGTCCTTAAGTGATTTTTAAGTTTTAAATATACCCTTTTTCTTCTCAGAGGGTTTTTGAAAATCAACTCTCTTTTTCTTTTAAAAATTTTATAAAACTTCTTTACTAAAAAAGTCATATCATCCTTTGAGTTTTCGCAATCAGAATTATTAGAATCAGGAGAAACATTTTTAAAAGATTATAGGGCTACGGATTTACCTTTAGGAGCTTTAAAATTTAACTCATAGGTTTGTAAAGAACCAACATGTTCTTCAACCTACACGTTATCTGTATCACGAAGTTCCTAAATGGCAATGACTTTTGAATTGAACCTTTCCGACAATAAGCGCAATATTTTTGCACAGACTTTACTTTCTGGGATGTTATCTCTAAGACACCACATTGAGTTGACTATGTCATTTAACTTAGTATAGAAGTCCATGAATATTTTAAATTCTTTCATACGTATTTCCTCAAACCTAGTGGTGAGGATTTGCAGTTTAGATTTCTTTACAGTATTCGTACCCTCGTGTGTCATTTCTAAGATATCTCAGGCTTATTTTGCAGTATCACAAGATATAATCCTTTTGAATTTATCTAGTGATAGTGCGCAAGTAATTGCATTTAAAGCCTTGGCATTGGCACTGCCCTCATTTTTCTAAAGAGTGGTCCAAGCATTATAAGGTGCAACCTTAAGTGTTTTAATACCATCAATTCCTAGAAGTTCAATGGTAGGTGGATTCCATCTACTTACTCTTGATTGCCACACCTTTTCATCGATAGATTTCAAGAAAATTCTCATTTTAGCTTTCCAATAGGCATAATTAGAGCCATCAAATGGTGGTGGCCTAGTAATTGAAAGGCTATCAAAATTTGACATGATATAAGCTCAGATCGGTTAGCTCAAGAAATAAATCCAAATAAATGAGCTATTAGGCTTTGATACCACTTGGAAAGGCCAAGCTAAAAGTCCTGGAGGAGGGGGGGGGGGGGGGGGGGGGTGAATAGGACTATGCCAAATTAAAATTTAAATGCGGAATAAAGAAGATAACACTTAACAATCTCAAATAATAGAAATAAATAGCAACCTCAAATGCACTAATATTGAGAGGTTGATACAAATATTGTTCTAAGGACAACCTTACACCAAAAACCAATGGCTTATGGTAGGACAACCTGTCACGCCCCAAACCCAGAAATCGGATTCATAAGAATCCCAATCGCCGAATCTGGTGCCAACAGCCTCCGTAGAACCCCATTCTCGGCTCCTAGCATTCATATGCCAGATTCCGATCCTGGGATCCTATAAGGAGGATTTTTTTTTTGTACATTTAACTAGTAATAAGCATAACCACAAGATTATCCAATTCACAAAGGCAACACCATCATCACATATCCACTAATAGAATTATTTGAGTACAACACTGAAAGGGAAATACATAAATAAAAAAAATCAAGCTCCAGAAGACCACTGCACGCTCCAAGCTCAACACTGCTGCAACCTATCATCACCTGCACGCATCTATCATGCATAAGCTTATAGAAAGCTTAGAGGGTGGTGTAAGTGTGTGCACAAAGTAAGTGTCAAGTATTCAACATAATGTCATCATCATACAATGCCGAAATTACTGGTGATCCATAAATCGTACATTATCGAAATAATCAACAATACTGACAAGATCATGGATTATACAATGACAAAATAAGCGAAAGTACAGATAAGTCCATAAGTTAATCAATATCAGACTACGCAATATAGGACAGCTATGCACTAAGGAGTCATAAAGAGTCAAATATTAGATACCGAGGATGTAATGCAATATACCAATCCTGCTAAGTCTGTCTAAGCCATATAAGTGCAGAAACATAGTAACCAAAATGTCATATGCCTACAGATGTAATGCAATATGCGATGCGAATGAAATGACCATGCTAGAGTGTGAAGTCGGAATGATAGTACGTAGTATCGCAGGCTACGGAGTCCGCCACAATGGACTTCTATCCAAACCAGTCCCATACCTAAATTTGGATAGTCAGACTCAACGTGGTAAACCCCTGATCTCAGGTTAGTCGCGCGCCCAACCGAAATCTTTGCCATAACGAAGGTACACAACAATTAGTTGCGCACCACCAGCCCGAGTGGATAGTGAATGAATGAATGAATGAACATGCACTCCTACTCAATAAGTCCACATATCAGTACAGTTCCTCTCTGGAAAATCACCGGAGTCTATTACACTCCATACCAGATTGTCGCCCCATCGCGCTCAACAAGGTGAGTGAAAGAGACCTGACTATCCGCCTGCCAATATTAGGCCCGGCTCGTCAATAGCGAACTCATTCCTCGAGCTGGTCAGACTCAGCTTAGCGTTGTCCCCTCCTCTAGGGCAGGTAAGGCCATAGCCCCTTCTAACCGACCACGACACAGTGGAGAGCGCAGCCATCTGGTAATCGGACTCGGCGCTCATCTACCCACTCAGTCTAGACATTGGAGCAACCTCTGGAACCAAGAGGGTTTAGGGACTTTCACCCAGGGATATCTATAATACCCCATGTAGAACAGATTTTCGGTGTCCCATCTAGCCATCCATGATATGCCTGTGGAGGCTACGACCCTGGTGTCACTAGGGCATACAGTAATCACAGCACACAATGCAAGATACATGAGTCATACAATTCAGTCATGCATCAATCCTGCGCAAACCGTGTGCTCATGTGAGACAATCTCCGCCTATCAGGAGTCTCATAACAACCAGCACTATGACATATGCAATGATCAATCATATCTCCTAACAGACATGCAGATGATGCGTATGGGCATGGATCATGATGCTATACAGTCACATACTCATAATTGGTATCAATAATCGGCATCAACAATCGGCCTCGACAATGTGGACATCTAACCAACATTGCCCCAAGGAGTGACCCTCACAGATCCAAACATATAATGGGCCCACGGCCTCACACAAGGGCTTAATATACAACACAATGGGCCTTACTCAAAGGTTACATGTACACAACAGGTGGGCCCTGCTCATGGGCCTAACATACATCATAATGGGCTCCTTCGCCTGGCCCTAAATGCATCACAATGGGCCTCATCACCTAGGCCTCAAAATACATCACATTGGGCCTTAGACATGGGCTGAATACACATCGCGTTGGGCCTCAAATACAGGTTGCATGTATACCACGTTGGGCCCCTCGATCGATAATCGGCAATCGGCCACGACGAATCAAAATCGGTAATCGACCTCGATCGATAATCGGCAATCGGCTACGATAAATCAAAATCGGTAATCGGCCATCAGAATCGATAATTGACCCCAATCGATAATCGCCAATCGGCCACGACAAATCAGAATTGGTAATTAGCCTCGATCGATAATCGGCAATCGGCTACGAAAAATCAAAATCGGTAATCGGCCATCAGAATCGGTAATCGACCTCGATCAATAGTCACCAATCGGCCACGACAAATCAAAATCGATAATCAGCCTCGATCGATAATCGGAAATCGGCTACGACAAATCAAAATCGATAATCGGCCATCAGAATCGGTAATCGACCTCGATCGATACTCGCCAATCGGCCACGATAAATCAGAATCGGTGATCGGCCTCGATCTATAATCAGCAATCGGCCATCAGAATCAGTAATCGACCTCGATCGATACTCGTCAATCGGCCACGACAAATCAGAATCGGTAATCAGCCTCGATGTCGGTATCGGCAATCGACATCGATGAGAATGGCCTAACAAGGCTTAAGGAAAGGTCATAATGTGGACATTTAACCATCATTGCGCATCAATGTGGACATTCAACCAACATTGCTCACCAAGGCACGACCCGTCATAAACATCATTACCCATATTATAGTGAAATCACACATTACATTGGGTGCACATTCCTCGCATTGAGCCGCATGTACACCACATCGAGCCTAGCCATGCAGGCCACAAATGCCTCCAGATGGGCCTCATTACATGGACTGAAAACATATCAAATGGGTCACAACATATGAGCTAGAAACACATCACAATGGGCCTCAACTCATGGGCTAGAATTACATCACAGTGGGCCACATAAAATGGACAGCTCGGATCAAACACGTACGTCTCGTGGGGGCCACATGAATGGATGGTGTGAATATACAACATATATATATATATATATATATATATATATCACGGTGGGTCCCACTATGATGTGGATCATGGAGGGTTTGCAGTTCATGGTGAGGGCTTGGATTAGTTCTAAAATCATTTCAATAGTTGCAGGTGTAACATGTGTACCACTGTACACTATCATTTTATGGAGCACATGGCTCTTTAATGATGATCAGGACTGCCCAAACATTGCCTAAGTAAATCAGTACTATCCAAACATTGTCCAGCACCGTCCAGCACATCTGGACAGTGTGGGTGAAATAAATACATCACGGAGGCCCATATGGCAAAATAGGTGAACGACTTGGTCTAAAACACATCAAAGGTGGGTCCACGATGGACGAATGGTTAGGATCTAATACATACATCGCGGGAGGGCCCACGCAGCACTGTTTAAATTGACAATGTGTGTATAAAGCACATACATCACGGAGGGGCTCATGGAACTTACTGACTTCAATCAACAATTCAAGCTGCTGGAGCCCACCGTCCCTCGGATGGTTTGGATTCAACGTTATATCATGGTGGGCCCCACAAAACTTTCTGACTTCAATCAGCCGGGCCCATCCCCGTCTTGAGAATCAGATGGACGGCAGGGATATAATAAATACATTAACGTGGGCTCTGCCCGACCAGAATGTACAGACGGCTAGGATATAGAACACATGTATTAGGGTGGACCCCACCTCCACACGTGTGGGGTGGGTCCACGCCATATGAAAAATGGATGGACGGCATGTGCAAAATGCATATGTCCCACTGGTCCACTGCACCGTCCCAATCGACGGTGCAGATGCAAAACAGATACATCGA
Source organism: Magnolia kwangsiensis (assembly GCA_037074715.1). Classification (NCBI taxonomy): domain Eukaryota; kingdom Viridiplantae; phylum Streptophyta; class Magnoliopsida; order Magnoliales; family Magnoliaceae; genus Magnolia; species Magnolia kwangsiensis. The sequence continues at coordinate 71,968,929 of CM073575.1, read as the reverse complement.
GGTGGGATGCCTCTAACCCACACGTGTCACACGTGTGGGGTAGGCCCATGCGTCTAAATAGACAAACGGATATAACACATGCGTCATGGTGGTGTTCGCAGCACCGTCCAACACCTTGGACGGTGCAGATGAAATAATTACATAAGGGTGGGTCCCACCACCTGCATGTATGACACGTGCAGGGTGGGCCACATCCACCAAATGGATGGACGGGTAGATATAACACCGACATGGTGGGGCCTACTGGCCGTCCACCGAATGCCTGGACGGCATGAATGAAACACATACATGTGGTGTCCACCGTGTGGGCGGTGCGAATAAAATACATACATCATTGTGGGCTCCACGTGGGGCCCACCTCAATGTTTGTTTGAAATCCAACCCATTGATAAGGTCACACAACCCTGGATGAAAGGGAAAAATAAATTTCAGCTTGATCTGAAACTTCTGTGGCCCCTAAATTAAATTTCAATGGCAGAGGTTCAATCCACTGTTTCCTGTGGTGTGGGCCACTTGAGATTTGGAATCGGCTGAAACTTGGAGGGGGCCCACCTCATGAATGGTTTGGATCTTACAAATACATCATGGTGGGGCCCACGGCAGCAGCCGTGGGACACTGCACGGCCGCCCGCTGCACGCAGCGCGTGCTGCTGCTGTAGCACGTCAGAGGCAGAGGCTTTACCTCTGTATTGAATTTTTTTTTTAATTTAGGAAAACCCTTTTTTTTGAGGTTTTTATCATGTGGGGCCCGCATCTAATGAATCCATTCCAGCCATTGGATTCTATGGCTCATAATGAATCCGATGAGTCCGCTAACGGCCCACTTTCGACGTGTAGAAGAAATCTAAATAGATTTTTAATAGTAACAATGTTATTTTCAACACTATAGCCCACTAAATACTCCGATCAACACCATCTTTTGGCTCAACGCCTAAAATGATCCAAGGAATAGGATGGACGGTATGGATTGGATACAAACATCAAGGTGGGTCCCATACAAGCGGCCCACCTACATTGCTTAAAAAAAAAACAAACATTTGTGTTTTCACAGCTACGTCCAGAGACGCTGTCTCTGGACTGATTCTTTTTCTTTTTCTTTTTCTTTTTCTTTTTTGTTTGGGTCCAGGAACTAGATTAAGGTGGGCCCTGCTTAGGTGGGCCATCACATGGCTACCCATACACATATAAGTTGGGCCCCGTTTAATGATGGATTGGATCCAATACATGCATCCTAGTGGGGTCCATCCAAGTGGGCCACACAATCATATTGTAATCTCATAAAATAAATAATAATAATAATGAATGAATGAAATAAAAAGGTAGAGAGAGAGATGGAGAGTAGGACACGCGTGTGATGGAGGGCTCCGCCACTATGAGCCCTCTTTCGTAAGAGATCATACAATAAAACGGGTCCCCTTACACATGGAACTAGCAAAATTGAATTCAACGGTGGAGATCCTTTCTCCACCGATATGGACGGTCTAGATGACCTTTAAATGCAATGAAATAAACATCATGATGGGGTCCATGGAGAATGGCCCCATCATGGATGATCATGATGATCTAAGTGGGCCATTGGCCACATCTTAGGGTCCCAAGTAAGATCCAAACCATCGATCGGTTGGTCTCACTTGACCCACCTTAAAAACTTACAAAACTACTATTATCTAGCACCCACCGTTCGATCTTCTTGCTCCTATGGGCTCCTTAGCACCTCAGCTTCAATCTTAATGGAGGAGATGAGAATTGGATGGCTAGGATGTGAGATGAAGGGCTAGGAAAGTAGGCCACACTTGGTGCTTGGAAGACTTGGAGAAATTCTCATACGTATGAGATTTTTTTTTGCTTGGGAGATTTGAAAATGAGAAAGAGAGAAAGAGTTGTAAAGGGAGAGAGAGAGAGCGAGAGAGAGAGAGAGAGAGAGAGAGAGAGAGAGAGAGAGAGAGAGTGATGGGTGATGGATGTGGTGAGTGATGGGTGTGTAAGAAATCCTCGACTTTTGTAGCCTTTTGTGTAAGAAAAGCATGGGCTTGTAAGACCTTTTTTGACTTTTGTGGTTATTTTGGTATGGGTGAAAGGTAATGTGTACTTGACATATACTTGACATGTGATGTGATGAGATTGATTGATTGATGGGATTGATGTGACATCTCGTAGAGATTCTCTTGGGTTTCGCACTGCGCGGCGTTTTCCTCGCACCGAACGTTGGCCCACATCTCTTGACCAGGGTATCGCCTCGGCGCGAAGTCACGGCATCGGAACCACAGCGACTGCGCGGTCGTTATGGTAATGGTCTTGGGTTGAGTCGATACGGGCTGACGGTATATGAATCAGGGTCACGCGTAAATATCAGTTAAGGGTCGAAGGTTACTGGGATTCGACCGAGAAAACCGTGAAAGTCTACCGAACGACACGGCCTAGGATACGGGTCTTACACAACCTGATTTCTAGAACGGTCTATGTATCAAAATCCCAAACCGATACAGAGAAAAAAATAATATAACAGAAATAAATTTCTGTTGTTATTACAACATTTATTTCTGTTGTTATTACAACATTTATTTCTGTTGTTATTACAACATTCGCCACATGTGCAGAAAGTAAATTACAATCATTCACCACAAATGCACAAATTCACCACAACTCCAGCAATTATAGTGGTTCACTTGTGTGTACACCAACTGTTAGAAAATAGCCACACAACTACTCCACTCCCAATATCCTCACCCACGAGATATTGACTTTTACTATAAAATAGGTTTTTCAAGGTTCACCCAAAACCTTCACAATTGTGTTTTCAAGGGGCTACCACAATTAGAAACCCCACTCATTGAGATTTTCAGGCTATCTAAGTAAAAACTAAAATGAAAAATTTTCTGGCAATCTTACAAACCAAATACAGAAAATTCAAATGTACTTATCTGAAGATTCTTCTTCTGATGAAGCCTGGTAGAACCAATTCGATATAAATGTTCAATGTAGATGTTTAATGTCCAATCTCACATATGAAAGGGTTCTTAGGTCTAAATAATTTTTAAATGATGTTTAAATGTTGTTCATATTAGTATATTAAACATGAGTGAGATTACACTAAATCAGCATATCATACCCCAGAGTTAATGTAATTAGGCAAGTAAAAGACTGAATTTAATATATAAAGTATAGGTACGTGTTTCATAGCCTCCAGAGTATGATCATGTAGCTAGGATGAATATATACAAATGTTATTTCAAAATACACAAAATGTCACAAGGTAAATATTCAACTAATCCAGTATCCATGTAATCCCAGTAACGCAGCTCTAGGTCTACCCAGACCCGCCTGAGAGCTAAACGTAGAACTCCTCCTTGTCAAAGAAGTCTAATCCCATCACATAAGCCTCATCACAACCTACATCTAAATCAGAGTCTAGTTGGTGTTTTAAAACACCTTCCTAGAGTATGAGTGAGTGATCAACTCAGTGGTACTATAAGGCAAAGGTTAACATGTTATCAATTCAGTCAAACAGTAATGATCAAGTAATACAACAATCATATCCTAAGTACTCTTGTTAATGCAGGAATGGTATGCTTTAATGATGCATGCCCTCACTTGCACTCCCTCAGCGACATCATCTCACGATCGCGCATGGCAAATTCCCTAAATGTGCGCTTCCTCGCCAAAGCATATGCAATGCGGTGCATGGTCGTGTTACACAATACTTATTTAGGCTTTTTCATACAGCAGATTCGGAAAGCTAAGGTACCTCTCTTTATATTATTTACCCAAGAAAGGATCCATCTAAGCTTGTCAATCCTAGTTAATCACATATGATGTGCAAGTAATAGGGCATCACTCCTGATGAAAGTAGTGGATAGGTAAGTTCATGAGTTTAAACTCGAGGTCACTAAAGAGAGGCTTGTCACCTCAGCGTAGGCCTAGTTTATACTTGAGGTCACTACGGGAAGGCTCGTCACCTTAGCGTAGGCCGACAGCTCGAATACAGTGTCCCATACCACCGTATTCGGCTCATGAGTTTGGGTTACTCACTGGTCACTACGGGGAGGCTCGTCACCCTAACATAGGCCAACAGCTCAACCACGGTGTCCTATACCACCATGCCTGACTCATGAGTCTTAGCAGATCGTGGTACCATGGTTAAAACGGGCTTTATAGTGGTAAGCGGTACCTTAGATTCAAATAGTAGTGTCCATACATGGTAAACACACATAGGCTAATCGGGTTATTTGACATGTGCGATTGGTATGAGCGCACATTGAATTAATTGACATGAAGCGTGTAAGCACTCCTCGTGGCCTAACCACTATCAATAATCAGTGTACGGCTCGGATTCATCAAACATATCTAATATGGTGAAACTAGTTTGACCACTCAATCAGGAGTCATTACCGATTGCATGGACTAGGTGGTAGCCCCAAACATACTCAAATGCAATTGGGAATCACATATGTTACTCATAGCAGCATTTAAAAAATAATACAAACATAAATCTCATTTGATCATTTTATCAAACACATTAGATAAGTTGACCTACATGTACATCTCATCCATAAATCATATAGTGACAATTTACAATATATGAAGAAAACTATTCATACGACTAAGGAAACTAAGAATCCTATATTAATACACTTAATAATATAATTCATCAACAAAATCTCATCTAGACATTTTAACAAACACTTAGACTACACATTTTTAAGTATATAAGCTAGACTTGTTACGGCATGAATCATAGCAATTCATTTCACAACATCGGTTATAAAGTATATAGCATACATGTATCTGAGATTAGAAACTATGTTAAGTACAAATCAGGATTTTTCATTCATTCAAACATTTCAACAAACACATAGAATGCATTTTATATTCACATATTTCACACATGCGTAGTTTATCAAAAACGTCGTAACTAATATCATATGGTAGCAATCAAGTTAGACATAAATCATTGTTGACATTGAAACCTTGAAAACCATAACCTAAATATTTATAGTCCACACCTTCCATCGGATTCCTCGATTCGAATTTGGTTCGAATCCTACGTCTCTGTCTATAGATCAATAGTTACCTGAATCATGAAATAGGTTATCTATTTCGTCGATTCCTCTATTTGGGTTCCTAAAACAAGATTAGGGTTAGAATTTCTTACCCAAATCATATTTAGAATTGATGGTGTAGTGAAACGGGAGAGAGATTCGGTATGTGGTGTAGTGGGAGTGAATCCCAACAATGATCCACTGATCTGTCTCTCTTCTCCTCACTCTTTTCTCCTCTTTTCTCTCTTCTCTCTCCTAGGATTAGAGAATTCATATGGAATGAGAGAGGGGTGGTTTAAGGGCATTATATAGGCCCAGAACTGATGTTAATGGCCTAGGGTCATGGTATACTTAAGTTATAGCCAAAGGGTGCCTATTTTTGACAAACAGGACTCATCTGGAGGCCCATTACTCACCCGTATCATGGAGTAAGTTCTTTGACCATGGATCTAAGCCAGTTTATGATCTCAGTCCGATCGGATTTGTGGATTGACTGTGGAGGACCTGTATCAGTTCAATGATCATCGTCACTCGATCAAGGCCATAAGTAAACTGACATGTGCAAGGAAATTTCCCTGATCCATGGGTAAAGTTTGGTCAGAATCTGACTGTACGAAACCTTCAGTTTCACCCGCAAGCGAATGGTCCAATTTACTTAAGTTTGAGTTCATTTTCTAAAGATATTCATGTTTCTCACACACTTCACTCCAAGCTCAAGTTGTGTATTTCTGGATACCATTTGGGTTCAATTTTTGCAATGGTTGTCAAGCCTAATAAGGCAGTCATAACCTTATAATTTCGTGGTAATCAGACTTTCGGTGCGCAATCGAGGTCCGATACGGAGTTTAAATGTGCTCTCGAGAGCAACTAGGTTTTGAGAGTTCTCTTAAGTTTTTAGGTAATGTTGAGTTAGCGATTTTAATGGTTTTGGATTTTACAGTTCGTATAGATAGTGGTCCAAGATAATTCCACAGATTATTTAGTTTAGTACTTAATTAATTTTCATCTAATTTCTAAAGAATTCGATCCTTAGTAATTTCTGCCTAAGGTGATACTCGGGTCTGTGTATGAATTTTTTCGAGACGTTACAATCTACCCCCCTTAAAAAAATTCATCCCCGAAATTAGTACCTTTTCGTACTCCTCGAAGATCTGAGGGTAGTTCTTACAGACTTCGGCCTCCGTTTCCCAAGTAGCCTCTTCCTCGGTGTGGTGCGTCCACAATACCTTTACGAGCGGGATCACTTTGCTGCGTAGCACTTGTTCCTTCCTATCAAGAACACGTGTTGGTCGGAGTACATAAGTAATATCTTCAGTCAACTGTACCTGCTCCCATTTGATCATATGAGAAGGATCAAGAACGTACTTCTTTAGCATTGATACGTGAAATATGTTATACATGCCTGCGAGTGGTATAGGTAAGGCAAAATGATATGCTACTACACCCACTCGGTCGAGAATCTAGAATGGCCAATGAATCTCGGCGTGAGTTTCCCCCTCTTGCCAAAACGAAGGACTCCCTTCATTGGGAAAACTTTAAGGAACACATGGTCCCCAACCGTCGTTGTCTGATATCGGCATAACCTTCTGTCTGCTCTGGGCTATAAGAAGTCGACGCCTGATAATGTCGACCTTCTTTAAGGTTGCTTGAACCAAATCTAGCCAATCAGGCTCTTCTCACCAACCTCTACCCAACAATGAGGTGCTCAACACGGACGCCCATACAATGCTTCGTAGGGAGTCATGTCATGCTCGCTTAGAAATTGTTATTATAAGTGAATTCAACATAGGGAAGACAGTCATCCCAACTATTCTTGAAATTGAACACATGCCCACAACATATCTTCTAACACCTGATTTACCCGTTCTGTCTGCCCTTCAGTCTGTGGGTGGAACGTAGTACTGAACTTCAGTTTCACCAACATTGCTTCCTAGATTCGAGTCCAGAAGATAGACATGAATCGCATGTCTCCATCCAACACAATCTCCATAGGCACTCCATGCAAACATACGATCTCTTTGATATACAGCTTGGCTAAATCATCTGCTGCGATTGAAACTCTAATCGGGAGGAAATGAGCTAATTTCATCAATCGGTCCACAATCACCCAAATGGAATCATGTCCCTTCCTTATCTTTGGTAACCCAGTAATAAAATTCATAGATATGAAATCTCACTTCCATTCAGCTATGGGCATGGGCTGAAGTAAACTAGGAGGTTGGCGATGTTCGGCCTTGACCTACTAACACGTGAGACAATGGGATACAAAATCTGCTATGTGGGCCTTCATGTTGTCCCATCAGTACGAACGATTCATATCTCGATACATCTTTGTACTACCAGGATGCATCACCATCTTCAAATTATGAGCAACTTTGAGAACTTCCTTTCTTAAGTCATGAAGATTCGGGACGCATATGTGACCACAATAACGTAAACCCCCATCCAAACCAACTCTCCATTAAGAGTCTTCATCGTCATTTTCTTACTCTCTCATTTTCACCAACATTTCATCCTCTTTTTGTGCCGCAACAATTCGATCATCAATAAGTGGCTGCACGTGGATGTGTGCGACGCTCTTGAACGTCTCCTCTACTGTAAGCTTCTATTCGAAGTCTCGCACAAATTCTACCTATTCCATTCTTCGATCATTAGCGGATCCGTAAATTCTATTGTCTTATTATGGCTCAACACATTTGCCACAAGGTTAGCCTTACCAGGATGGTAGGAGACCTCAAACTTGAAGTCTTTCAAGGTTTCCATCCATCGTCGCTGCCTCATATTCAGGTCCCTCTGCGTGAATAAGTACTTGAGGCTCTTGGAGTATATCAAAATGTCATATATAAATACGATGACGAACCTGTACAGGTACGGCCAAAACACCCAGTTCATGAGGTCCATGAACACTGCCGGTGTATTTGTGAGTTCAAACAACATCATAAGAAATTCATAATGCCCAAAACTGGTTCTGAATGCCGTTTTTTACACGTATTCATCCCTGACGTGCAACTGACGGTATCCAGACTGTAAGTCAATCTTCAAGAAATATTGTGCCCCTTTCAACTAGTTAAACAGATCATATATCCGTGGCAAGGGATACTTGTTCTTCACTGTCACTTGGTTCAACCTGCGATAATCAATGCACAATCGCAGCGATCCATCCTTCTTCTTAACAAACAAAACAGGTGCTCCCCAAGGAGATATGCTAGCCCGTACAAAACCTGAATCTAACAAATCATCAATCTGTCTCCTCAATTCCTCCATTTCACATGGAGGCATGCGATACGTAGGTAAGGAAATGGGTGTCGCACCAGGCACAAGGTCGATAGTAGAGTCGATCTCGCGCTGAGGAGGTAATCCCGGGATCATCTTAAACACTTCCTAGAAGTCCTAGACCATAGGCATGTTTCCAAGTGTCAGACCATTATGACTTTTCAATTGGGAAGCATAACAAAGAACCTGGAAGGGGCAACTGACCTGAACGGAGAAAGTGAAGGTCGTGTTTTTGGGCCCGTGTGCCGTCACCAGTCGGGTTTCGCAGTTGATCTCGGCCTTCATTTCAGTAAGTTAATCCATGCCGAGGATGATGTCGTAATGGTATATCGTGGTGACTATCAGGTCAATAGACATCACCCTACTTCCTAAGTCTATCAAGCAACCTTTACAAAGCTTAGTAGCATTTGTGAAGGTTCCTCCTACTGTAATGACTCTCACCCCAACCATAGGGGTAGTATTCAACCCTAAATGCTTGACCGTATAGTATGATATCATCGAAATAGTGGACTCGGTGTCCACTAACAGAAAAACTGGTATACCTTAGATGTGGGAAGTGACTTCGAAGGCTAAAGGCACTGTAGTTGCTAACTCGGATACTTTAGCTGCAATCACATGCACACGTGCTTGTTGAGGACGATTTGGTTGCGCTGCCATAGTTCATTAAGGTGGCCTACTTCGAAGTATGTTTGGTTTATAAAAAGGTTATGCTGGCGGTGCTGATCATAAAGGTGGAGCTGAAATGGCTTGTGGTAACTGACGGTTGATCTTCTGAGGTGGTGTAAAGTCGTTATCCCTCATCTTGGTAAAGCAGTAAGTATTTATATGGCCCATCCTCTTACAGTAGGTGCACCACAAATCTGATCACCTAGGTTGTGTCGGTGGAGCCATAAGCCTAGGAGGCAAATTTGCACGTGGCCTCTTGCCGAGGAATGGTTGGTTCGGTAAGTCAGGTCGAGGCCTCGGGCCCATGGGCATATGCATACGGGATAGTCTGTCCCCATCCTGCTCAGCTCGCAGGAACATGTTCACTGGCTCAACATATTTGAGAATGCTAGGCAACACATCTTCGTATGAATTTCAGGCCGCGGACCCTCAGAAAATCACCGCATCCTCATCGACTCGTCTGTTACGATCAAAGGAGCGTATCTGGCTAGCTCCATAAACCTATTCTCATATTCCGACATGGTCATTCTTCCTTGTCGGAGGCGAAAGAACTCACCCTCCTTTTCATTACAGTAAGTGAGGGGGAAATACTTCCTATGAAAGTGAGTCTCAAACGCATCTCATGTCCACATGTGTCCTGCAAGAACTGTTCGTAGGATGTTGTCCCACTACAGACTAGTGTGACGCCCCGGTCACTGCTTCATGTGGGCAGGCACATGTGGGCGGGCGCACATGTGGGCAGGCCCCAAGCTGGCTGGCAGGCTACTGTGTGGCTGGCAGGCTACTGTGCTGGGCGAGCTACTGTTGCAGTTGACTGTAGCGTAACTTGTCCCACATCGGAAGAGTTGTCTGAAGTAATGGTGGTTATATGTGGAGTTGTCACCTTATACTGTATGAGGCCTCCTTAAGGGGAAAAAAACCCACCGCTGGCCTGTACAGTATAAGTGTGGACAATATCTTGTGGGATAGGTGCTGTGTGGGCGGGACCACGGAAGCACCGGGTCTGTGTGCGAGCTACCAGTATCCTTCCCCCACATGAGGCCTTTTGGGGGCAACCCCGAGAATAAAACCGTGCGGCCTGTGCCCAGAGCGGACAATATCATACAGTGTGGGCGTGGACTGTTATAAAAGGTATAAGAGCCGAGGACAGAGCCGAGGACGGCTTTGCCCTCGGTGGGGGATAATGTGATGCCCCGGTCACTGCTTCATGTGGGCAGGGACATGTGGGTGGGCCCCAAGCTGACTGGCAGGCTACTGTGTGGCTGGCAGGCAACTGTGCTGGGTGAGCTACTGTTGTAGTTGATTGTAGCGTAACTTGTCCCACATCGAAAGAGTTGTCTGAAGTAATGGTGATTATATGTGGAGTTGTCACCCTATACTATATGAGGCCTCCCTGAGGGAAAAAAAACCCACCGCTGGCCTGTACAGTATAGGTGTGGACAATATCTTGTGGGATAGGTGTTGTGTGGGAGGGACCACGGGAGCACCGGGTCTGTGTGCGAGCTACCAGTATCCTTTCCCCACATGAGGCCTTTAGGGGGCAACCCCGAAAATAAAACCGTGCGGGCTGTGCCCAGAGCGGACAATATCATACAGTGTGGGCGTGACAACTTCACATATAACCACCATTACTTCAGACAACTCTTTCGATGTGGGATAAGTTACGCTATAGTCAACTGCAACAGTAGCTCGCCCAGCACAGTAGCCTGTCAGCCAGCTTGGTGCCCGCCCACATGTGCCCGCCCACATGAAGCAGTGACCGGGGCATCACATTATCCCCCACTGAGGGCAACCATTGGCATGACTCCTTTTGAGGCATTATATGGCAGACCGTGCAGATCTCCGAGTTGTTGGACCGAGGTTGGAGAGCGACGTCTCTTAGGTCCCGAGCTTGTACTGCAGATGTCAGAGGCTATCGACATCATAAAGCAGTGGATGCGCACAGATCAGAGTCTACAGAAGAGTTTTGCTGATCGTCGGCGTCGTCCCTTGGAGTTTGCAGTTGGGGACCATGTGTATCTCAAGGTCTCACCCATGAAGGGTGTGGTTCGTTTTGGGACGAAGTACAAGCTTTTCCCGAGATTCATTAGACCTTTCGAGATCACTGGGCGCATTGGTGTCGTGGCCTATCAGCTTGCCTTGCCATTGCAGTTGTCTAGTATCCACAATATTTTCCATATCTCTATGTTGAGGAAGTGTGGGTCAGACATCGTGCCTGTTATTGATTGGCAGCCGTTGGAGGTTCGTGAGGACGCTTCTTATATTGAGCAGCCAGTTCATATCCTTGATAGGAAGGAGCAGGTCCTCAGAACCAAGGTCATTCCCTTGGTGAAGGTGCAGTGGGGCCATTATAGTGTGGATGAGGCATCTTAGGAGCGTGAGGCCGAGATTCGAGAACGTTATCCTCATCTTTTCGATGATTGATTGTATGGTGTATTGTGCTTGATTATATATGATGTTATGTTTCCTATTTTCTTTTTAAGTTATGGTTAGTTGCGATGGTAGTGTAAATTTTGAGGATAAAATTTTTATTAGGTGGGGAGAGCTGTAAGACCCGTATCATAATCTGTACTATTCCGTCGCTTCCCATGATCTTTCTCGTCAAATTCCGACAGTCCGCGACCTATAGTCAACGTTGCGCACGACCGTAAGTCGTATCCCATACATTTGAGTCAACTTAATCCGAGACTTGTATCATTGCGACGATACAGTCACCGTGGTTCCAACGTCGCGACTCATGTACCGATCCGATACCCTGACTAAGAGATGTGGGTCGGCATTTATTTCGAGAAAATGCCGCGCGTTTACATTCCTAAGAGAATCTCTACAAAGTGTCAAATCAATCACCTATCAATCACTTTATGTCAAGTACAAGCAACCATACCTCTCTTACATCACCCTTACCTAAAGTCAACTCTCTCTCTCTCTCTCTTACACCACCTTACATGTCAAGTACCACTCACATCACTCCATCACTCACCTCACATCCATCTTACAAACTCTCTCTCTTTCTCATTTCTCATCTCACTTTTCAAGCAAGAGAGCACTCCCACGTCCAAGCTCTTCCCATGAGAGAAATGTGATTTTGGTGGCCCACTTTTCCATCCCAAAACCTCTCATCTTAACCATCCATTTCTCATCTCCACCATCAAAGTGAAGCATAAGGAGTGTAGCTTTCCAACGGACCAAGAAGATTAAGTGGTGGGTGTTTCCATAAACTACTTTTTCATATTTTTAAGATGTGCCAAGTGAGGCCAACCGATCAATGGTTTGGATCTCACTTGAGACCCTAAGAAGTGGCCAATGACCCATCTTGATCATCAAAATTATTCCATGATTGGGCCATTCTCCATGGACCCCATCATGATGTTTACTTTTCTTGCATTAAGAGGTCATATAGACCGTTTATTTTGGATGAAGAGGGATCTCCACCGTTGATCTTTTATTTAGATGGCCCATATGTAATGGGACCCATTAATGTATGATTGGATGGTTGAAACGGAGGGCCCATAGTGTCGGGGTCCCTCCATCATGCGTGTCCCACTCTATCTCTCTCTCTCTCTCTCCCCCTCTCATTTTTATTTATTTTCTTGTATGTTGATGAGGCCATGTGGTCCACTTAAATGAGCCCCACCATGAAATATTATTTTATCCAAGCCCTCCATGAGTGGGGCCCATCGTAGACGTATCATCCATCTTGTAGTGGCCCACCTAAATAAAAAAAAAAGGGGGGAAGAAACGTCCAGCGTCTGGACGTTGTGGACATAGAAGGAAAACACAAATATTGGCTTGATTTTTAAAGCCATTGGGGTGGGCCACTGTATAGGACCCACCTTGATGTACGTATTCAATCCAAGCCGTCCATCCTCTTCCCCAACTCATTTCAGGCGTTGAACCAAAAAAATGAGGATTTTTTGAGTATTTGGTGGGCCATAGTTTTAAAAATGGTATCATTACCATTGAACTCTACCAAAATTCTTCCTACACGCTGTACGAGGCCCAATATTGGTCTTGATGGAATTGTTGCGGGCTGTAGAATCCAATGGCTGGAGTGGATTCATCAGATGCGGGCTCCACATGAGTAAAAACTCCAGAAAATGGGTTCTTTTTTTTACAAAAAAGATCCAAAGCAGCAGAGGCTGCTGTCTCTGGACTTGTCAGACGCGCGGCGTCCTGCGCTCCCGGCGGCCAGACGCCAGGGGCCCACGGCTCTTCATATGGGCCCCACTTTGATGTTTATTTGCAGATCCAACCCGTTGATCTGATGAGTCCCCTCCTCAGGTGGGTCCCCTCCAAAAATGGGGTATATCCAACGTTCAGGTGGCCCACACCATCTGAAATAGTGTGAATTGAATTCTACCATTGAAACCCTTTTGGGGTCCACGAAAGTTTTAAATCAATTTGATATTTTTTTTTCTGTTCATCCAGGTCTTTGTGACCTTAGCAGCAGATTGGATGGAAAAATATAGGTTATGGTGGGTCCCACCTGAAGCCCACAGTGATATATGTGTTATATTGCCACCGTCCATCTGGACGGTGGACTCCACTGTAATGTATGTGACTATCCACACTGTCCACCGTTTGGACAGTGGGACCCACTATGATTTATCGATTCTATCCACTTTATCCACATGATGTATGTATATATATATTATATGTATATATGTATATATGTATGATAGTGGGCCTCTATGTCGACCCACCCCCCACCATGATGCATGTGTTGCATCACACCGTCTATCCATTTTGAAAACTCATTTCTTGAGCTAAAAATGAGTCAGATCTATGTTCAAGTGGGCCCACCTTGGTATACACTGAGGCCCTTGTGTTTCGGCCCATTTGGCATATGTAATGCCCATGGCATTAAGCCCATTTGGCATATGTAATGCCCATGGGATTAAGCCCATTTGGCATATTTAATGCCCATGGAATCCGGCCCATTTAATATATATAAAGCCTATGAAAATTAGGCCAATTTGATAAGGCCATAAGATTAAGCCCATTTGATACATATACGGCCCAAGTTGTGAGGTCCACCTTGATGTATTTCAAGGCTCATGGGTTATGGACCATTGCAATGTACATAAGGCTCATTGGTGAGGCCCATTAATGCAACCCATTTGATGAATGTAAGGCCCATGTGATACGACCCATTTAATGTATCTAAGGCCCATGGGTCGAGGCCCAACGGGATGTCCTTAGGGTCCATTGCAATGTGTGATTTCTCATGGTTCGTGTAATGATATATATGGCGGGCCGTGCCTAGGGAACAATGTTGGTTTGACGTCCATATTGTATATACAATGTTGGTTAAATGTTCACATTGTAACTCCCCTTAGGACCCATTGATAGGCCCATACTCGTTGTTATCCATCGCCTTATAGCATGCTTAGTATAATCTCATGACTCATGCCCATACGCATCATATGTATGCTTGATATGAGTAGTGACTGATCATATCATATGCCATTGAGCAGACCATTTATGGGACTCGTTATGAGATAGAGTACCCTACATGATCGTGCAGTACACACTGGATTTCTGCATGATTTGACGTGTGATTCATGCATCTCGCATATGTGTGACCTGATCACTGCACGCCCTAGCGACATCATGGCCATGGATCCACAGGTATATCGTGGATGACCGTATCGGATACCGAAAATACTTGGTTCTAGCACTGTGGGCACTTAGGATGTCCTTGGGTGAGAGTCTCAGAACCTTTTGGTACCAGGAGATGCTCCAACGTCTAGACCGAGTGGATACACGAGCGCCTGAGTGCCGAATACCAGTAGGCCATGTCTCCCACTGTGTTGTGGTTGGTTGGGAGGGAGTGTGGCCTTATCCGCCTGAGTGAGGGGGCTATAAGCTAGGCTGAGTTTGACTAGCTCACAAATGAGTCCGCTCTCGACGAGCCGGATAGGTATTGGCAGACTACTGGTCAGGCAGATAATGAGGTCTATTCCGCTTGCTTGACTGTGCAGCTTGGGAGGTGGCAGTCACTGCGAAGTGTATTAGACCCCGGTGATATCCAGAGCGAAACTGTACTGATATATGTACTTGATGAGTACCGACTTGCTTGGATTGCATTTTGCATATGACATTCGGCTATGTAGGCCTTGCATTGCATCCGTGTAGCCAATGGCATTCATGTCTCGCATCGCATGGTCTTAGTATAGCCGATAGCATTCATACCTTGCATTACATAGCATTGGTATGGTTGGTTTTATTCATGGACTTATCGTAGGTTTCCGCATTACTCTGATATTATATACTTGGCACTTGCCTTACGCACACACTTACACCACCCTCTAAGCTTTTGTAAGCTTATGCACGACAGTTGCATGCAGGTAGCGTTGGACAGCAGCAGCGCTGAGGCAGGAGTGCGTATTAGGACCTTTTGGAGCTTTTTGATCACCTTGTATTTTCCTTTTCACATTGTACTTAAAGTTTTTGATTAGTGGATATGTGGTGATGTTGTTTTGTGACTTAGTTATGCTTATGGTTATGCTCCATTACAAAAAAAAAATCATTCTGAAAATCCTCCTTGCAGGATCCCATGATCGGAATCTGGCATTTGATTGTCAGGAGCCGAGAATGGGGCACTACAGAGGCTGTCGGTACTGGATTCGGCAATCAGGATTCGTGTGAATCCAATTTCTGAATTTGGGGCGTGACAAAAGTTGGTATCAGAGCTATCAGGCGACCATTGGCATGACTCTACTAGCCTCCTTCTCAAACATATACGTGACCAGCTCAACTTGCTCTACCTCAGTGCAATGCAGCGGCTTCAGTATCTTAGAGATGCGATCTAGCCAGTATTCGGATTCCTCGGGCCTGTGAGTGCCCGCAAAGGTAGGAGGACGGAGACGCTAGAAGTGTTCAAAAAGACCGCTGGTATTCATATTTCCAACAGGTTGCATAGGTGGTGTAGGCAGGACCATATTCATGTTTTGCACAAGGGCCCCCACAATCGTGGTACAAACTTGTTGCTGCTGGTGCATTAGGAGCATCATTTGCTCCAACCTATCAGGAGGAGGGGTAGCCTGAGGCATGTGTAGTATCGAGGTAGACGCATAGTCCTGTTCTGGAACCGGTGGTGTAAAAGGTGTTGGCCTATTTGTGGGGCCAGTGGCTGGCTGTGAATTCGGCATGGTCTCCTGATACGGGCCCAAGCTGGGGTCCATCTGGCTATCGCTTAGGGGAAGTGCCCAGTCAAACGATCCGCCAAGTGTGAGATATACAGTGCTCCGAATGCTCTTAGGTGGCATTCCCTATATACAACAAAGGGTGCAATATGCATAAGATTTTAAATAACAACATTCAAATTTTCCAAGCATTCTACACATTCCAAATCAAAACAAGCTTTATTCATTTCATTTAACTAAATTTGTCACAATACATGAGATGTAGTCTTACATGGATCATGACAGAAGATGCATGTGAGCTAACCTAACAAAAGCTTTAAAACTAACTACTAATATCCCACCCAGCCAACAAGGGCTATTAATAGAAAGAAAGGTACAAAACAACCCAAAAGATGACTACAACATACGACTAGTCGTCCGACTCTGGTGAAGGCAGAGGCGCACTCCTATCCCGCATACAGCACAGGAGAGCCTTCAAGGTGCGAGATATCTTCTTAAAATTCTGTTTCATTTAAGCTTGATTCTCTTCAAGCTTTTGCTTCAGTTTGGCTAAGGTCTGCTTGACCTCTTGTCTCAGGGCGGCCTGGTTCTCTTTAATTTGAGTCATGCGGGCTTCTAAGGCAGCCGATCACGGCGGTGCTCATGTGTAGCAGTAGGAAGTCCCCCATCAGAATCTTGGGCTTCCTCCTCTTATTCCTCATTTCCTTCTTCTACTTCATTTTCTACCTCTTCTTCACTATTTTCTTCCTTTATTTCATTACTTTCTTCCTCTTCACTTTGTCTCACCCCAATACTCATCAAATCGGGCTTGACGTTGTCAAGGGCCAATTCCCATGTTGTTGAGCGTAATGTGTCACGCCCCAAACTCGAAAACTGGGCTCACAAAATTCCAGATCGCCGAATTCGGCACCGACAGCCTCCGTAGAACCCCATTCTCGGCTCCTAGCGCCCATTCGCCAGGTTCCGATCCTGAGATGCTACGAGGAGGATTTTCAACGTCAGTTTGATTCATAATAAGCATAACCAATGGCATAACCCACAAACAACAACCAAAAACTCCATTACATTTCCACTATGATAAAAAACTTTACAAGTACAATGAGCATAAAGGGAAAATACAATGATGATGAACCAAAACTCCAAAACGATCTGCTAAGCTCTCCTGCCTCAACGTTGCTGTGCCCCAATGTCACCTGCACGCAACGGTCGTGCATAAGCTTATAGAAAGCTTAGAGGGTGGTGAAAGTTTGTGCGCAAGGTAGTAATATGATCATGCAGTATTAGAGTAATGCGGAATATGCAAATGGAACCGTAAATATCATGAACCATACCAAGGCTATGCGATGCAAGATATGAATGATATCGGCCATCCCAAGGCCATGCGATGTGAAATGTAACTCAAGCATACAAATCCTCATCTATGTCCACACATCAATACAGCTCAAATCTGGGATATCACCGGGGTCTAGTACACACTAAACCAGATTGCCCCCTCTTCGTGCACAATAAGGTAAGTGCAAGAGACCTCACTATCCGTCTGCCAATATCGGGCTCAACTCGTCGATAGTGGATCCATTCCTCGAGCTGGTCAAACTCAACCTAGCTTTGCCCCCTATACTCAGGCGGGTAAGGCCGCACCCCCTTTCAACCGAGCACGACATAATGGAGAGCGCAGTCATCTGGTAATCGGTACTCAATGCTCATCTACCCACTCGGTCTAGATGTTGGAGCAACCTCTTGGTACCATAAGGGTTTAGGGACTTTCACCCAGGGATATCTATAGCACCCCATGTAGAAAAAAATTTATGGTATCCAATCCTGCCAACCACGATACGTATATGGAGGCTACGGCCTCGATGTCGCTTGGGCGTACAGTAACCATATCACACAATACGAAATGCATGAATCACATTATCCAATCATGTAGCAAATCCTGCGCATATCGTGTGCTCATGCAGGGCAACACCGCCTAACCGGGATCCCATAAACAACCTACCCGAAGGCATATGCTATGATTAGTCAATTCTCATATCGAGCATACATATGATGCATATGATTATGAGTCATGGAACTATAGTAAACATGTTATATGAGATGAACTATCCTTACAATGCAGATGGGCCTGGACGACCTATACACAATAAGTATGGGCGTAATAATGGGCCCTAAGGAGAGTCGTAATGTGGACATCCAACCAACATTACACTCATAATGTGGATGTCAAACCAACATTGATCCCAAGGCACGATCGTTGTAAACATCGTATATAATCTGTGTTGGGATCACACATTGCAATGGACCTTAGGTACATCCTATTGGGCCTTAAATACATCAAATGGGCCATGTCATATAGGCCTTATATTCTTCAAATGGGCCACATAAATGGACCACACCAATGGGCCTTATGTGCATTGCAATGGGTCATAACTCGTGGGCTTTAGATTGCACCAAATGGGCCTAATCTTATGGGTCTTATATATAACAAATGGGCCACACCAATTGGGCCCCATATGAACATCAAATGAGCCTCAACCCATAGACCCTAGTACATCTTAATGGGCCTTAACCCATGGGCCTTATAGATACATCCAATGGGCCTAATCCCGTGGGCCTAGAGGCCCATTGAAATGTTTATTTTCCATCCAAAATGGCAAAGGGCCCACTGTAATGTTTATTTACCATCCAGCGTGTGGGCCAGGGGCCCACTATAATATTTATTTGCCACCCAACCAGGGGGAGACCCACCGTAATGTTTATTTACCATTCAACCTATTTATAAAGTTAGGTGGGCCAAAGGGGTGGGGCCGGTCCCACCGTCCAGGGTGGACGGTGCAGATATAACACATACGCATGGTGGGTCCCACCGTTCAGGGGTGGATGGTGCGGACAGATCACAGATAGGGTGGGCTCCACCGTCCCACGCTGGACGGTGGATGCAAGATAAATACATCACAGTGGGTACCACCGTCCGCCTGGACGGTGGATGTAAAACACATGCATCACTGTAGGCGGACGGTGGATGTAAAACACATGCATCACTGTGGGTTCCCATGTGGGGCCCACTGTTATGTTTACTTGCCATCCAAACCGTTCATAAGGTGATGTGGACCTGAGTGGAAGGAAAACACAAATTTCATCTTGATCCAAAACTTCTGTGGACCCCAGAACGGGTTTCAATGGTAGATGTTCATTCACACTTTTTCCTATGATGTGGGCCACCTGAGCTTTGGATCAGGCTGATTTTTGGAGTGGGCCCACATCACGCAGGGGCCCACCTAATGAACCAGTCGAATGACAAATGAGCATCATGGTGGGGCCCATAGCAGCGGCCGTGGGACGCTGGTCGCCCGCCCACTGCACACAGCAGTGTGCTGCTGCTGCAGCGGTGACAGAGAGGCAGAGGCTCTGCCTCTTGCATTTTAAAAAAAAAAAAAAAAACCATTTTCTCAAGGTTTTTCGTATCTGGGGCCCGCAACGAGTAGATCCGCTTCGCCCATTGTGTTCAGTGGCTCGAGGCCGTCCCAATGAGTCTAAAGTTTAAAATTTTCTTGGTACATTGGAACTTCAGGTTATGTTTCAACTGTAACCACCGTAGTCTTCAATGTTATGGCCCACCAGCTGTTCAAATCAGCCTCATCCTTCTACTAAAATGATGTTAGTAAGAGGATGGACGGCTTGGATTGTACCCATACGTCAAGGTGGGGCCTAGGTGAGTGAGTCACCCAAAAGCTTGGAAACAAGCTTATATTTGTGTTTTTTTCCCAACCCAAGTCCAGCGTCCTTGGATGTTGGACGTTGCTCATGAATGCATTGGAGGTGGGCCCTGCTTATGGTGGGCCACCTCATGGAGGATTGTGTGGGTACAATACATTCAAGGTGGGCCCCACTTGAGAATAGCTTGGACAAAATAAATACTTCAAGGTGGGGTCCATTCAAGTGGGCCACACAAACACATCATGATCTTTAAAAAAAAAGAAAATGAAATAGAGGGAGAGAGAGAGAGAGGGTGGGACACGCTTGCGATGGAGGGCTCCGCCATTATGAGCCCTCCCTTGTAAAACAAATCATACATCAAATGAATCCCTTAACACATGGGACCACCAAAATTGAAAATCAACGGTGGGGATCCTTTCCCCACCAATATGGACGGTCTAGATGACCTTCATAATGCCATGAAATAAACATCATGATGGGGTCCATGGAGAATGGCCCCATCATGGAATGATCATGATGATCAAAGTGGGCGATCGGCCACATTTTAGGGTCCCAAGTAAGATCCAAACCATTGATCGATTGGCCTTACTTGGCCCATCTCAAAAATAGGAAAAACTACCATTATCAAGCACCCACAGTCCGATCTTCTTGCTCCTATGGGTTCCTTATCACCTTAGCTTTGATTTCAATGGATGAGATGAGGTTTGGATGGTTGGGATGAGAGATTTTGGGATGGAGAGGTGGGCCACACTTGAAGTTTTGAAAGAGAGGGAGAGGCTTGGAGAGGTCATACGTATGGAGGGTTCTTTTTTGGTTGCTTGGAATGGATTTTGAAAATGAGAAAGAGAGAGAGAGAGTTGTAAAGGGAGGGAGAGAGAGAGTGATGGGTGATGGAGTGATGGATGGGAGAGAGATGGGTGTAAGAACTTTTTTTTGACTTTGGTGGCCTTTTGTGTAAGAAAGGCATGAGTTTGTAAGACCTTTTTGACTTTTGTGGCTTATTTGGGAAAAGGTCAAAGGTGATGTATACTTGACATGTGATGTGATGAGATTGATTGATTGATGGGATTGATGTGACATCTCGTAGAGATTCTCTTGGGTTTCGCAACGCGTGGTGTTTTCCTCACACCAAACGTTGGCCCACATCTCTTGACCAGGGTATCGCCTCGGCACGCAAGTCGTGGCATTGGAACCGCAGTGATAGCGCGGTCGCTATGGTAATGGTCTTGGGTTGAGTTGACTCGAGTTGACGGCGTACGAATCAGGGTCATGCACAGATATCGATTGAGGTTGAAGGTTGCCAGAATTCGACCAGTAAGATAGTAGAAGTCTACGGAACGGTACGGACCAAGATACGGGTCTTACATAATGTCATTAATGAAGTGGATCGGCGTAAGCTCATCCATGTTAAGTCTATAGCCGAACTCTCAAGCAATCTTGCATATAAGTCAATCGAATGGGAGTGAAACATCTCTCCTAATAGAGCGTGTGGTCTAAATTATCTGTAGTAGGGTGAACGTAGGCAAACACAGCCTATCTCCCTGTCCAGCTCTATACAAGAAGTCCACCATCAAATGAGTGCATTCAGTACGATTGCTCCACCTAGGATATACATTATACGTAAATATGTGGTGGAGTAAGCGAAAGTCTACCGTTATCTTGGTCGATGCGAGGCAGTTGCTTCTCTTCCATTGAACCAGATGACCACAAAGAAACCACGTGTAGTCATCTCTTTCTCGCGCACTCTTGAGATGAGATTCACTAGCATGCACTTCACCACGAGAAATTCCCATAATTCAGGCCATCACATCTACATTGACTATTGCTTTCTTCCTTCCCACGGGTATAGTAAACTATAGAGGCTCTAGTAGTGGATCTCATATGTGGGCATAGAAGGCTCGAACAGTGCTTTCACACGCATGTGACTTGTCTTTAAATATAGGACCCCACCCGGATTCCAACAGGAGGTCCATTACCGGATATAACCCAAATAACCTTTCATCCACATGTGCTTCAAACACAACTTTACGACCACGAAACTTACCGTGCCCGATGTCCGGCGGTAGAGCTCTTTTGAGTGGAATCTGGGGATTGAGACCCACTTCATCCTTCGCTCTAGCTTGGCGCTTGTATTTGCTCCGGCGCCCGTCTTCTTCCTTAGATGGGTTGGGCGGCTAGGCCCGACTTCATCTATGCACGCCCTTCTCTTTCCTATGAGAGAAAGGAGTGTGGAGAGGGAGAAGATTGTAGTAACTAGCTCAAAAAGAGCCATAGGGTTAAGAAAACTTGAAGGATGAGATGGGTTGGTGGGTTTTGGGGTTTGGAGTTTATGAGACACCGAGATGAATTTGTGTGCTCAAATGAGAAGAATAAGGGAGATAGAAGGTGGTAGGTGATGGGTTTTGAAGAAAATGGTGGAGGATGGGTGTGTAATGAAGAAGAAAATAATTTGAGTATGGAATGAAGATTTGAGAGGAGAAATGGGATTTGGAGAGGTTTAGAGGGTTTAGGAGCTAGGTGGGGGTGAAATGAAGTAAAAAGGGGAGAAATAGAGTGGCCCCACATGTGTACAAGGCCCCACATAAGTGGGTTAGGGTGGCGGGCGGCCGCCGAACCCACGAGCCCGCCACGCCCCGCTGGACATAGGCACATCTCACCGCGGTCCGCTGGACCGTAGGCGATGTCTCCGCCCTGGGGTCGATGGCCTCCCCCTCCCGGGGTGCCGGAATGGTGCAGGGGACCCCCTGGGTCCCACCGTTTCTAGTGGTTTGGGCCCCCGTGTCCGTTTGAGGTGGTTTCAGGCTCCATCTTGCACATATGCACACTCTCTGGGTCATTTGATTGTGGGATTCGCTGAATTATCATCCAAACCTGTCGATTAATGGTCTAGAAAGGAATTGGGATCATTTCCCATGATCACAAATGCATACAGGTCACATTTCAACGGTCAGTTTCACCCATCGGTGAAACTTGGGATCCTATGATCATTTCTACATTTTATCGCCCCCACCTAAGTCAAAGTACGTCAGTGTGTGTCGTGTTACCATAACCCGGGTCTAATTTAATCTAAATCATTCTCTGATACCCTAAAATCGGGGGTCGAGCATAGCTCAACTACCGAGTTCCAACGCATCACTTATGAAACATAGATGATGATGTTTAAATGTTGTCCATGTTAGTGCATTAAACATGAGTGGGATTGCACTAAATCAGCATATCATACCCTAATGTTAATGTAATTAGGTAAGCGAAAGACTGAATTTAATATATAAAGTATAGGTACATGTTTCATAACCTCCAGATTATGATCATGTAGCTAGGCTGAATATATACAAATGTTGTTTCAAAATACATAAAACGTCACAATATAAATATTCAACTAATCTAGTATCCATGTAATCCTGGTAACGCAGCTCTAGGTCTACCCAGACCTGCCTAAGAGCTGAACGTAGGAGAACTCCTCCTCTTCGTTAAAGAAGTCTGGCTCCGTCGCATAAGCCTCATTACAACCTACATCTAAATCAGAGTCTGGTTGGTATTTTAAAACACCACCCCAGAGTGGGAGTGAGTGATCAACTCAATGGTACTATAACGTAAAGGTTGACATGTTATCAATTCAGTCAAGCAGTAATGATAAGCAATACAACAATCATATCCTAAATACTCTTGTTAATGTAGGAATGTTATGCTGTAACGATGCATGCCATTGCCTGCACTCCCTCAGCGACATCATCTCACGATCGTGCATAGAAAACTCCCTAAACGTGTGCTTCCTCGCTAAAGCACATGAAATGCGGTGCATGGTCGTGTTAGCCAATACTTAGTTAGGCTTATTCATACAGCAGATTCAAGAAGTTAAGGTACCTCCCTTTATATCATTTACCCAAGCAAGGATCCATCTAGGGTCAACAATCCTAGTTAATCACATACGATAGGCAAGTTGTAGGGCATCACCCCTGATGAAAGATGATTTGGTACGTGGTGTAGTGGGAGTGAATCCCAGCAACGATCCATAGATCTCTCTCTTCTCCTCACTCTTTTCTCCTCTTTTCTCTCTTCTCTCTCCTAGGGTTAGAGAATTCGTATGGAATGAGAGAGGAGTGGTTGAAGGGCATTATATAGGCCCAGAACTGATGTTAATGGCCCCAGGGCCATGGTATACTTAAGTTATAGCCAAAGGGTGCCTGTTTTTGACAAACAGAACTCATCTGGAGGCCCATTACTCACCTGTGTTATGAAGTAAGTTCCCTTACCATGGATCTAAGCCAGGTTATGATCTCGGTTCGATCGACTTTGGGGATCGATCGTGAAGGACCTGTATCAGTTTAATTGTCATCATCACTATATCAGGGCCACAAGTATATTGACATGTGTTGGGAAATTTCCCTGATCCATGGGTAAAGTTTAGTCAGAAGCTGATGGTCAGAAACATTCAGTTTCGCCCGTAAGTGAATGGTTCAATTTACCTAAGTTTGAGTTCATTTTCTAAATATATTTGAGATTCTCACACACTTCGCTCCATGCTCAAGTTTTGCATTTCTGGATACCATTTGGGTTCGATTTCCACAATGGTTGTCAAGCCCAATAAGGCGGTCATAACCTTATAGTTTCACGGTAATCGGACTTTTGACGTGCATTTCAGGTCCGATATGGAGTTTCAATATGCTCCCGGGAGTAACTGGGTTTTGAGAGTTTTCCTAGATTTTTTGGTAATGTTGAGTTAGCGATTCTAATAGTTTTTGGTCTTACAGTTCGTATAGATAGTAGTCCAAGCTAATTCCATTGATTATTTAGTTTAGTACTTAATTAATTTTCATCAAATTTATACAGAAATTGATCCTTAGCCATTTCTACCTGAGGTGATACTTGGGTCTGTGTACGGATTTTTTCGAGATGTTACATAGTGGATGTTAGATTTATGTTGGATAGTTTATTTCATTAGTAGCATGTGAATCTTTCAATTGGGTTATATATTAGGTATGCTTAGTTTAATTCTTCATTGTCTTCTAATACCTGATACTTATATGCATTTAAGGCTTATATGGGCACATGTGGTACTCGGGAATTCGGGAACCGAGTTCCTACTTGGCCCTTGAATTTTAGGGCGCTACACATAAGTTATTGAATTCCTAAAAATGGGAGTGAAATTTTGTAATTCTATTCTTAACTAAATTCAACCGCTGCATGAAATGTCAATATATTTCATGACAATTATGTTGCAATCATATTCGTTCGACTGCTTCGGTATGGAAATCTCTTCTCTGATGGTCCAATCCTTTCCATCGAGTGCAAATGTATCTCCTATGGCATGGAATATAATAGACAATCCCTCCATCATCAGCTCGATTTGTTCCCTGTATCGACTGACTGCCCTTGAATATAAACTATCGAGAAGAACAATCTCTCGTTCTTGAGGGTGAATGACCATCAAGTGCCAACGCCTGTTGTCATGGTTCACCGATACGTATGTCTGTCCATGTATGACAAAATAAGATATCATTAAAGAAATGATAGAAATGGGTACACCCAGTGTTGATAAGTTGCAACAACAGCATTACCCATTCATACTGCCACTTGGCCTTGGCCACTTCTCGATGTTTGACAATTGCAGTCACACCGACTTTATCGACTTGTAGTGCTTTTCACTCCAAGTCACTGCTTATGTCCCGATACATTCTAAATATCGGCATATTCAATTGGAGACATGGCTATTACAAACATAATAAAAAAAAATTAAAATAAATCTCACATAAACACAAAACAGAGTGTCCATAATTCAATTTAAACTTTTACTAAAAAATTGTGGGGTAGAACTTGCAATCATGAGTATATAACTTTGAAAGTGACCCACGCCTTCTCTCAAGGAAATCAACGTATTTATCAATAGCCTAATTAAAAATTTTAAATGATTAAGCTCACAACTAATATAATATCTAAATACACATCCATATATGTATGTGAATTACTTACTTCGTTATCAACCCATGTGTCCTTCTCTTATATGGTCTTGAACCAAATACATGCCACCATCCCTTTGTTTGCATTATATCAATCTTTAATTATTGTAGTTCGTTCTCCGATATAACCCTGAATAGATCCATCTTGGCCTAGAAGGGTATCGGAGAAGTATAAAATTTGTTGGGTTTCTCAGAATCGGCGATGATGCTTGAAGTTGTTTGAATGACAAAGATAGATAAGAATGGAGAAACCTTGTAGACAGACGGCTTAAGGACCCTCTTAGTTCTCCTCTAATAAACAAGAGTTGACATCAATGATTTCTCACATACATTACCGTCTGTCGTACTATAGGCTTGAACCTCCACCTCTCCATTCCCCCATTCCTTATCTTCCAAATCCTCTGATTCCCAATTGTTCTTCATCTCCTCCTCCTTCTCTAACTCTTCATTCTTCTTCCAAAAATGCTCATTCTCTATTGGAAACGCATCCATCTACTTCTGCAACTCCACCTTCCCCTCATCTAACTCTTCCTTTACATGTGCAACATCTTCATTCTCCTTATTCAATTCCTCATTCTTCATCTTCAATTTTTTCCTTTTCCTTCAATAATATTTCCCTCTCCATCTTAATAAGCGCTCTCTCATTCAACTCTTCCCTCTCTAACTTCAAGGCTTCATTCTCTTTCAACATGAGTTCCCTCTCCTTGAGTGTTAGTTCTCTCTCCTTCTCCAACAATCCTTCCCTCTTTTTCAGCACGAGAAATTTATGACTCAACTCTTCCCTATCTTTCTCTAGCAATTCCCTCTCCTTCTTCAGCTCTTCCCTATCCACATATCCCGCTCCCTCTCCCTCTCCCTCCTCTTCTTCCACTCCCTCTTCCTCTTCCTCTTCCTCTCTCTCTCCCTCTTCCATAACTTCATCCTCCTCATCTTTAATGCCCTACAAAAAGAAGCAATGTATATATCAAGGATGTAACATGTCAAAGTAAATATGAAATTTCAACATAAAAGAAGACTTTTATGACATCTTACATGAAATTTATCATGGACCAAATGAACGACCTCCATCTCTAGTTCTTCACTGGTGGGTTCCAAGGTAAGGATTAATTCAATTTGTGAAAGAACATCTTTCATATTCATGTACAGTACAAGACATATATTACAAGAAGTGACCATCTAGCTAGATATAAATTGGACATCTTCACTCTAAAAAAAATTTTAAATTTTCTTGTTCCTCCAACCCTTTTAGCCTCGATATTGTATGAATCGTGGAATTTGGGAGGGAACGTATGAAATGACACATTCTCTAAGGGTTGGTACTCTCTCTATGGCCCATATATGTTATAGGGAAATAGCAAGATGGGCTTAAAAAACTAGAGTTTATCATAAACTCAAAATTTAAATCAAGAGGGAAAGAATCCTTACTTATAGAGGAAAGATGCAACTATTGACATTATAGCGAAACCTATGTGATGTCATTGTGGCACTTTCGACCCCTTTGGTCATCGTCTAGAAGGTCAAACAACCCCAAGGATAGCTATTGAAGTATTCCAACGAGTCCACTAGGTCAATATACTCCGTGTTGCATATAATTTTCATGTCGGTTCCCCTAACAAACTACTCTACGCGTAATATTAGGGGTACCTTCACAACATCTTCGTGTTTATCACTATCAATTATTTTATTGAACACCTCTTGTACATGTTTCTTTAAGATAAGATATTCTTTTTAAGTACTTCTCTTTTATTAACTTCTTCATATGATGAATTTTAGGTATATAGAGGTCTCCAGTCTTCAAATCTATTATTAGGGTGAAGTCCATCTCCATAAATTTTAAACTATTCCAATGTATCTCGAATACAAGATCACCTCTGTATCTCTCAAAAAGTAGGTGAAAGAAAGCTCTAATAAATCTAAATGATGGAATGTGTAGTAAAAAGAGAATGGGGACTACCTAAAAATATTTAATATACTATCGTTCTTCTCCAAACTACTTTTCACGGTATCAAACCACCACGTTAGTGAACATCTATGGGACAGGTTCAGGACTCCAGCATCAAATCCCTTACGCGAGGACTTTTCTTCTACAAGGATGAATTGAGAAAAATATATCAACAATGACTTTCAATACTTAATGAAGCATAGCGTGAAAGTTGACTTGTTATGGTGAAAAATCATAAAGTATAATGTCAATTTCCTAACTCGGCGGTCATTTTTGGTGAATTCCAAGTTAAAATGCCCGACTTATAAGTGAATTTCAACAAGTTTGCCGCATGCTTCACTCAATTCTCAGTCAATTTCTCAAGTAATATGTTGCACATTGGCTAGAGAACATCACGAAATTGACCGCGAACTGAGTGAAATTGGCCGTGAACTGAGTGAGATTAACCACGAGATGACTATAATTAACCACAAACTAAGTGAAATTGACCATTAACTAATTGAAATTGATAGCAAAGTGAGTGCAATTAACTGGGAAGTTGTGAAAATTGACAGCGAAATGATGAAATTAATCGACAACTTCATGAAATTGACTGAGAACTTGCGGAAATTGACCGAACAATTTCACGCAATTCTTAGCCACTTTTGCTCATTTCTCAGTTAATTTTATGAAGTTGTTGGTTAATTTCTGCAAGTTCTTAGTCAACACGATGTCAATTTCAAGCAGTTATCGGTTAATTTGACTTGCCGACTATGAGGATGAATTGAAAAATATATTAACAATAATATTCAATATTTAATGAAGCATGGTGTAAAAGTTGACTTGTTGTGGTGAAAAATCATAAAGAATAGTGTCCGTTTTCCGAGTTGTCGGTCATTTTTGGCGAATTTCAAGTCAAAACATCCGACTTATAGGTGAATTTCAACAAGTTGGCGGCCAATTTCACTCAGTTCTCAGTCAATTTCCCAAGTTATAATTGTATATTTGCCAGAGAACATCATTAAATTGACTGCGAACTAAGTGAGATTGACTACAAACTGACTGAAATTAACTGTGAACTGATTGAAATTGATCGGAGACTAAGTGAAATTGACCGATAACTACTTGAAATTGACATCTTGAACTGAGTCAAATTGACCGCGAACATCATGAAATTAACCGATGACTAATTACATTAACCTCGAACATCGAGAAATTGACTGCGAAGCGAGTGAAATTGACAGAGAACTTAGTGAAATTGACTACAAAATTAGTGAAATTGACCAAGAACTTGCTTATATTAGTGAAATTGACCGATAACTGAGTGAAATTTATCGCAAACTTAGTGACATTGACCGATAAGTGAGTGAAATTGAGCGATAAGTGAGTGAAATTGAGCAATAAATGAGTGAAATTGACCAAGAATTTGCTTAAGTAGTTATCGGTTAATTTTCATAAGTTCTCAGTCAACACGATGTCAATTTCAACCAGTTCTTAGTCAATTTGACTCAGTTCTCGGTCAATTTCACATAGTTCTCAGTCAAGATGTCAATTTTAAGCAGTCCTGGGTCAATTTCACTTAGTCCTTGGTTAATTTCACTCAGTTCGCAATCAATTTAACTAGTTAACGGTCAATTTAACTTAGTCTGTGGTCATTTTAACTTAGTTCGCGGTCATTTTAACTTAGTTTGTGGTCAATTTAACTCAGTTCGCAATCAATTTCAATCAGTCCCCGATCTATTTCACTCGGTCTTCGCTCTTTGATAAAAAAGTCCTCAATGTGGGCCATTTAAGCATTGAATTTGCCTTATTTTTTGGGTCATGCCCTAAAATGTTTAAATAAAATAATTAGATTCTGGACGGTGTAGATATATCATATAAAATACGGTGGGGTCCATATAATGAAGTGAATACTTTGAAAAATAGCTATCATTCGTAGCTTCTTTGATGGGAGCACCATTTTCATCCTATCTTGTGTTGGCAAAACTCGAAAATGACGTATGTGGCAAGTGTATTCTCAACCAAAATAAGAAATAGAAAGAAAATAGGGGTTTTACTGCTAGGGCGGACAATCACAAAGATGAGAGAAGAAATCAGAACATAAGGGTTTTACTGCTAAGGTAGACAATTACAAAGAGGAGACAAGAAATTAGAACATAAGGGTTTTACTGCTAGGGTCAAACTGTATGAGGAGAATAGCAACTTTCAAAAATTATGTTTGTAATAAAGCAAAGGTATTTTGGTCTGGTAAAAATGCGCTCGTACAATAGAATTTTGGTAAGGTAAGTTTGAAGGGGGCGGAGAAACAATGGTGGTTTAAAGGTGAGGCATACGGTCGGAAAAAACTCAAAAAAAATAAAATAATAATAACTACATTGAGGTGGCCCTACGGTCAGGTCTAACCACATTGCTGGTTTGAGGGCAGAAACTAAGTGGCGCTCCTATCCAAATGGGTCCTAAATCTCAGGCCACATCATATATGAGAGTTTAGACGGTCTTTTAACATTAGTTTTAAAGACCGTTGATTAGATAGTTAGAATCGAGCCATCCGTAAAGCAAACCAAATTTGGACAGTTACCATGATGCACGTGTACGCTAGTGATTAAGCCATGGGTTAAAGGCAACCCCATGCTCCTATCAGCCCCTTTTCCCTTGTCAACATTGGGCGGATGTACATGTACGTAATAGGTCACTTCATCGTCCCACGCAATACGTTGGTTCTCAATCGGAAAGTCCTAGGCTCTGGCGAGCCTTCCGTGAAAATATGGAGTTTTATCCAGTCGTTTATTATTTATTTATTTTTAAAACATTTTGGAGCATGCGCTAAAAAAATAAAGCAGATTCCCAGGCTCAAGTGGACCACAGAGAGGTGAATGAACACCGACTACCTTAAGGAAGTTCTGGTTCAAGCTGATATTTGGTTTTTTCTCTTCATCCAACCTTATTAACATGTTGCAATAATATAAAGTAGGCCCTAAGAAAGTTTCAACAATGTGTGTCTTTTATCACTGCTGCTTCTGTGGTGTGGTCCACTTGATACTTGGATCTGCCTCACTGGTTGACTCGTATAGTTTAAAATGATCTTGAAATAAGGATGAATGGCGTGGATAAACCCCATACATCAGAGTGGGCCCTGCCTGAACTAATTTCTATCCAGGCGAGGGCAGAATAAAATCCACTTCCCCTCAATAGGGAAAGAATAAAACAAGGTCCTGTTGCATTTCACTGTGCGCACGTAGAGCCCGTGCTTCGTTCATCCTGACGATTAATATGAGTCCCCCAATACAGTTTGATGATATCCCGAATATTTCCAATATTATAGGACCGATCTATGACTCAACAGCTTGGACCCTTACGGGGTTTTCTCCTGACCGTTTACTTCTAGACAACTGATCCAAAGGTTAGAACCTTCTAATCCATTAAACTTTTAAAGGAATCAACCCTCCGATGAGGGTCTCGATTGCCGGATTCATGGCTGGTGGATTCCAAACTGTGTCTTGCCTTGTGACGCGTCTCAGTTTCAAATTCAGTCACATGTAATATTTGCAGAGTGTTGAAACAACTGTATACCTCAATTCAAATCAAGCAACTTTGACCTAGTATGTTAGAATTGGCTATATATGATCGAAATCTGAGAAGATCAGTCACCTATTTAGTCACTTATAAGATGTTGTTTAAAATGATCATGCAGTTATCAAATGATAGGGTTCATCCTCAAGGAAAATGTTGCACATTGCCTTCTATATGAAAGGATTTTTGAGTTTAAAAAAGCTAAAAAAAAGTTAAACCATTAAAAGTAAATACTTACAATTGATTGCAAATAGTAAGTGCAAGGCACCTTTATGAAAGAAGAACTCTATATTTTGATGGAAATCATCCAACTTATGAGCATAAACTTAGATTAGAACTAATGGATTACTATTATTCCTAGTGTAAGATTAGGCTACTGGCTACACTAAGGAAAATAAAGGATATATTATGTTAAGGAGCATGAAGGATGATTGAAAGATTTGATTTGTTTGATTTCTTTAGTATGTGATACTTTTCTTTGTTAAAATCTTCTACTACTTATAGATCTACTTTAGGATAGCCATCTAGATGCTTCTTCTCATGACTGACAGTTGACATCTGTTTCAATAATCACTTTAGCACCGTTTTTAAGGCTATTGGTCATTCTCATAATTGCTGACGGTTTAAGACCCATAGAGTGGACCATCTAGCACCACTATAACCACATTGTCCATGCCCTCACCCTCGCCCATGCCCATGCCCAAACCCGAGCGTGCGCGCATTCTAGTGCTATGTATTAGAACACGCAACCTGAGCATCTCAACCTCTAATTCTCCAAGTAAGAATCTACATACACATCCACTTATAAAGCACAAAATTTCTTTCATCTTTTCTGATAGCTTGTATAATCTTTTGGCTTACCCAACTGTACCTTTTCAAATCTTCTGGTAAGAGCTTTTCACTAGTCATTACTTTGTCAACCTCTTCTTCTATTTCCTTTACCGACGAAGAGTAAAACGTTATTGGCTTTGGGTTAGTGAAACTCGGATGCACATAGAATCTGTTCGGCATGGTAGGAAATGGTTTGATTCTTTTTAGTCATGGTGCTAGCACCGTATAATTTGACCATAGAATCTCCATATGCTATGGTGACAATAGCACCAAAGAGAGGTTGTCCTAGCTGCCTCAAATGCTTCGGAATGAAATAAAATTTCTTTCCCCTTAACGTTGTCATGCTCGACTCTTGAACTTCTGGTTGTCCTCTGTTCTTTTCCTTAGACAATTCAACTTGTGCAGCCTTTCTTTCTAGTATTTGAGCATTACAATCTTTTAGCTTCAAATTTTCTTTATTCAACTTTCCATCTTCTTTTGTGGCAAATTCTTCATAGTCACTTGCATCCGTGAAGAATGATTATGTCACTGTATATGACTTTATATAAGCCATAACCTTATATTGAATGCCATTTTGAAAGCATTTGAAGCATTGATGCAACGTGGATGGCACGACACCATATTGGAGCATCCAAGGTTGCCCCAAGAGTAAATTATATGTTGTTACTACATCGATCACATGGCATACAACATTTGTAACCAAATCTCCAATCTCCAGTACTAATGCAATTTTCTCCAACACTCTCTGAACATCTTGATTAAATCCCTGAATCATCATCCCACTAGGGCACAAATGTGAGTGGAGATACCCTAATTTACCAAGCATACTTAGTAGTAGGAGATTCATTGTAGAGCCATTATCTAGCATTATGAACTTGACTTATTTCTCACAAATGTGGCTCGTGATCATGGGTGGTCTATTATGATCCTTCTCACCTAACATTAGGTCATCATTAGAAAATGTAATAACGGATATATAGTCGATTGTCTTCATCTCTTCGAGCATGATGTCATGCGCCACCTCGTCATTTTTCTCTATTTTTACATTTTTTCATTTTAGCGAGGAATGTTTGCCTCACCATGTCATCAGACAGTTCCAGAATCAATGTTTGTGTCACACCCCAAATTCGAAAACCGGGCTCACAAAATTTTCGATCGCTGAATCTGGTGTCGACAACCTCTGTAGTACCCCATTCTCAGTTCCCAGCACTCATACGCCTGATGTCGATCCTCAGATCCTACAAGGAGGATTTTCAACACGAATTTATCTCATAAGAAGCATAACCACAAGTATACCCGAGTCACAAGAACAACATCATCATCACATATCCACTAGAATAAATATTTGAATACAGTGCTGAAAGACAAATATATATATCAAAAATCAAAGCTCCAGAGAGTGGCTGCATGCTCCATGCTCAACGCTGCTGCAACCTAACGCCACCTACACGCATCTGTCGTGCATAAGCTTATAGAAAGCTTAGAGGGCTATGTAAGTGTGTGAGCAGTATATGTGCGCTCAAAATGTAATATCAGACTAAACAGAAATACTGGTAAGTCAATATTAGAGTAAGTAAAAATACTGACAAGTCCATAAAAATATCATTAACCTCATCCAAGATATACGATGAAAAGACATAGCAAGTCATGTCATATACTGAGAAAGTAATGTAAATTGGCTATGGAATGAGGAAACATAATAAACCAGATATCAGATGTCAAGGACGCAATACAATATACAATTCGTAAGAGCTACGAATACCATCAGCCTCATCTATGTCATATAAATGTAGAAACATAGCAACCCAAAATTTCATATGCCAAGGACGTAATGCAATATGTGGCGCGAATGAAATGACCAAGCTGCAGTGTGAAGTCGGGATGATAGTACATGGTATCACAAGCTATGGGGCCTATCACAAAGGACTTCTATCCAAACCAATCCCGTACCTAAATTCAGATAGATAGACTCAATGTGGTAAGCTCCTGATCTCAGGTTAATCGCGCGCCCCAACCGAAATCATAGCCATTGTGAAAGTATGCATAACAATTATTGTGCACCACCAACCCAAGTGGATAGTGAATGAATAAATGAATATAATGCTAAGTATGTAACTCCTACTCCACAAATCGGTATTATACATCTCTGGGATCATCACCGGGGTCTAGTACACCCTACACCAGCTTGTCGCCCCATCAAGCGCACAACTGGATAAGTGGAAGAGACCTCACTATCCGCCTACCAATATCGGCCTGGCTCATCTATAGCAGACCCATTTATGAGCTGGTCAGACTCAGCGTATCTGTAAACACTGATAAATCGGCGCCCACACTAATTTTGTATTTGTAACGGTTGATTAGGGGAGTGATAAGCTAATTATGGATGTTGAAGTCGCCAATAGCCAAAAAATTTCAAAATCCTACAGTCGGCTAGAACCACAAAATGCGTAAGGTGAGGGAAATCTGAAGACTTTTCTACCTTAAATTGACTCCTGATTTTCGATCCGGGATTCTGGGTAAGGGACCTCGGTTACAGAGAGGGAAGGTGTTAGGCACCCTCTCTGCCCATACAAATGTACGGTCTCTACTTTGTGTGGCAAAACAATCTCAAGGGATAGATGATGTGGTCGGGATAGAACTAGGCACACACATGAATTTCTGATGTGACAAGATCCGAAGTTTCAGCAGGTCACAAAGCATACGTCCAACGGCGCACCTAAAAGGCGACTATGATGATGCTTATGTAAAGATAAAGAAATGGACTAGATCACTAGGAATTTCTGATGTAAAAGGATTTGATGTACGACAAGCCATAGAGCATACGTTCATTAGAGATCTAGAGAAGCAGGGCGGTTGAGAAGGGAGTAAATGTCATGATGGATGCTTGTATGTAAATGGATCCTTGGCTTGATTTTTAAGTAGGCTAGGATATGGGTTGAACCATAATCAACTGGGCTTGGTTAGGATGGATAAGAGGGCAAGAAAGGCAAGGAGCGCGCTAAGAAGATAGCTGAAAAATTTAGATTTGAAAGCTTTGGAGCACCTCCTCACCCTCACTCTCTTCCTCCCTTTCTCCCACTCACTCTCCTTTTCACTTAAGTTCTTAAGTGAAGAGTGGATATTCTTGGTGTGTGTGTGAAATGAGAAGAGGAGAGGGCTATTTATAGCCTTCTCCAATGGTCTTATGGTAATTATGGGGCTTGAAAAGGATAAAAGGTGACATGGCAAGTTATGGTTGGTTGTAGAGAGAGGAATGCCACATGACACTCTTTCATTGATCATGAGGGGCGGTAAAAAGGTAAATAGTGAAGGTTGGGGGTAATTTCGGAGGAAAGTTGACTTTTGGGCGCTGGAACAGTTGTCCACATGTTGGCCACGAGGGGCGACACTCGAAGTACCACGGGCTGCAGTTAGACTGCCACCCGGGCCTAGTTTGGGCCAGGCTTACACGTGCGGGCTTTGTGCATTATGCAGGTTCGCCTAAAAGTCTTCTTTTGGGATTTTTGGCTCAGAAAAGTAGGTTTTGGCTAGGGTAAAGGGGATCCTGGTCAGGGTATAGAAATAGGCGGGGCTGCATGTGGGTTAAATGGTTTGGATCGTGGTTTTGGGTTTGTGGACTAGGGACTTTGGGTTAGGGTTTGGTTCTGGCTGGGATTAGGTTTTAGTTTAAGGTATGATCATGGTTCTCAAACGGTTTTAGCCTTCTTAATATGTAGCCTAGGTGGGGTGTCTACAGATGCCCCTCTTTGACCGAGGTTGCGAGCAACCGATAGTTAAAGTGAGTGGACACCCCACCCTTCTGGTCAAGAAAAGGGGTAGTGACTTGAATCTGTTGCCTGTCATTGTATCCTTATTAGTCGACTGTTTGAAAAAAAGATGACTTGAACATTTCACGAGGGTTGAGGAAAATGTTGTGATTGCCTCCTGTACATTCGTCAAGGCTTTACGGATCACCAATCACAACCCTTTCACGTCTGATTGTTAATAGCATTGGAGGGTATGTCAGAAAAGTAAAGGCCTCTATGCATTCATCACCGCGTTACGAGGATTCCCATACTGTTTGGTCTGTCGTTCCTTTGCTACGTAATCACCCTAGGAGTATTCGGTCCATTTGATTGTCAAAGTGGTTAGCTGCCTTGCGCATTGGTGCGGCCTTACAGGGAACTCACTACACCAACTTGGACTCAATCAAATTTTTTAAACATCGCAGACTAGGTATGTGTGAGTAATCTTTTTCCATGCAAAATGTTGATTCTGATACTTTAGTTACAA
Organism: Magnolia kwangsiensis; assembly: GCA_037074715.1. Taxonomy (NCBI): domain Eukaryota; kingdom Viridiplantae; phylum Streptophyta; class Magnoliopsida; order Magnoliales; family Magnoliaceae; genus Magnolia; species Magnolia kwangsiensis. Next base: position 71,932,538 of record CM073575.1, on the reverse strand, counting down.
TGGATTGTCGTCACTTCGAGTTTGATGCTTCTTTCTAAAGATAGATCCATTCATTTACTAGCATTTGTATGACTGTCCAGATATAGAGATCGGGCCAATCGTACATGTATCATGTACGGATTCGATCATCCTCTAGAAAAACTGAAAGAGATCAAATCTTATTTAGCTGTTTGCACTGACCATAACTGGAGAATATGGAAGATTCCTTAGTGTACTGCGTCCCGCGTGTATAGTTAAAAACTTTGCAAGCTGTTCCCTTTGGAGCTAAACTCCTTGGAGATTTTATTTGAAAATATATTTTGATTTTTGAATGATCCGTCCGATCTCGCGGGAGGGCGTCGTCGTCTGGTTTTTATTTGAAAGAAAAGTCAGATGGCCTCCACTAATAAATTAATGGGGCTAATGGTTTGAAATATTATTTATTTTTATTTTTTTATTTTTAAAAGATTTGTTCGATCTCGCGGGAGAACGTCATCATCTTGTTTTTATTATAAAAAAGTCAGATGGCCTCCACTAATAAATTAGTGGGGCTAATGGTTTGGAATATTTTTAAATTTTAGAAAGATTTGTCCAATCTTACGGGAGGGTGTCGTTGTCCGGTTTTTATTGAAAGAAAAGTCAGATGGCCTCCACAAATAAGTTAGTGGGGCTAATGAGTTGGAAGAAGTGTTCCTTTTGAGGCTATATTCCCTAGGGATGTGTTCTATCTTTGGCAATTTGGTAACTTGGGGATTTAGAAATTTTCTGGAAACTTTGGAATTTTTTAAAATTTTCTGAGAATTTTGGAGATTTTTTTTTGGAATTTTCTGGGAATTTTGGAGATTGTTTTTGGAATTTTCTAGGAATTTTGGAGATTTTTTGAAATTTTTTAGGATTTTTTGAGTTTTTTTTTTTTTTTTTGGGTTTTAGGGGTGGTTTTAGTGACTTTGAAAACTTGAGGGTTGTTTTGGTGATGAAAACTTGGAGCGATTTTGGTAATTTTTAGAAACTTGGGGGCTATTTTGGCAAGGAAGAGTTGAGGTTATTTTGGTAATTTTGGAACCGTAGGGGCTGTTTTGGCACCTTTGAAAAATGCACTTTTTGGGCATTATCCACCGGTCAGAGAGTGGAACCGGTCACTCACATTAGTCCTTGGGGGACAGCCCGCTGCCCCATGCCTGTTTTTGGCCAGGCGACAGTCCGGCTATCGCCGATCCATTGTTTAGACCGCTGGTCCAAGGGATGCGTTGGTTCGTCCGATGTGGCCTTCCCCCTTATCTGAATCTGACGCTTGGGACGTCCAGGGACTCCATTTGTGGTCCCTGGAGCTATCTTGAAGAGATCTTAGTGGTCGATTTTTATTTTCTTTCTCTCTTATTTCAGGTAATCTTTAGCCATTGAACTCTTGCTGGATCTCTGCTGGGCCATCTTCTTAGGAAATTTTGATGGATTACATCTTCCTTGGGGTTTGAAGAGGACCATGATCAGGACGTGTTGGGCCACCTTAATTGGATTTGATCCATTGGATCTCGCTGGACTGATTTGCTTTAGGCCATATGGTTGGCTGGACTACTGTAAATTTTATTTTTTTAATGTTGGAGTGGGGTGTGATAAGAAAAGGGGCCCCACCCTTTATTCATTTTGATTTTTTGTGTTTTGTTATTTTTATGTTTTTATTTTTTGAAATTGTTGGTGACGATCTGGACCGTTAGATGGATGATCTAGGGCCCACTTGGGTGCATTAGTGGCATGGATTATGATAGTTGGCCATTTTTGGTGAATAATGGACGGGGGAGATTTTTCAAAGTGGGCCCCACAGCATGCTCCTGAATGGTCCCGATACATGGGTTGGACTTGTGGTGGTTGATGATTTTTGAAAATGGTCCCTAAAAAGGAGTTTTTGGGAGATGGGCCTTGAGGTAGGCCTTTGAAATGGGCCTTAAGATGGGCTTTTGAAATGGGCCTTGGTCTTATATAATGGGCTTTTAAAATGGGCCTTGGACTTTTGAGAATGGGCTTATACAATGGGCTTTTGAAGTGGGCCTTGGGCTTTTTGAAATGGGCCTTGGAATGGGCTTTTTGAAGTGGGCCTTGGGCTTTTGACAATGGGCCTTTTTGAAATGGGTCTTGGGATGGGCTACTTGTGTACTTTGCATGTACAGCATGCCTCGACGTGGTAAAAATGAGGCCAGCACCTCACGTCAGTTGGTCGATCCATGTTACGTACCGAGAGAGGGCCGGCATTTGTCCGACATAGGTCGGGAAGTTGGTGCACCCGCGGTATTGAGAGGATGTGGTGTCAGGACACACTGGCCTGATTGGTTCCATGATCCACAGCCGTTGTTCTTCGAGGTCTTAGAGCGTACCCCATTTGCTCACCTATTCCAGGTCCGTCTGAGCCGGACAAATATGTTTCTCTTGTTTGCTTTGGCTGAAAGATGGCATCCTAAGACCCATACTTTCCAGCTGCCTTTTGGAGAGTGAGGTATTACCCCATACGACATATATATGCAGCTGGGCCTTCAATATGACGAGGGATCTGTCCCCTTTGAGGATGATCTCCCGGTGCCCACTGAGGACGATTGGATGGGATTTTTGGGGATGATGCCAGATGCAGCGGATTTTATTGGTCCTCGTTTCAAACTTCTTTGGCTATCGTCAAATTTTGCTAGACACATCCCAGAGACTGAAGCGGCGGCTGTGGTGAAGGCGCGTGCCCTTATTTTGTACATTATAGGTGCGGTGATTTTCTGCCACGAGAATGAGCTGGTGAGTTCCTGTCTGTTGTCGTTCGTGGCAGACATCACCTTCCCCACACCATACAACTGGAATACGGCCCTCTTGGCCCATTTATACGAGGGGCTGGACAAGGCCAGCCGTTGCATCAGCCGATCCTTGACTAGCTTTTACCCGGTTATTGAGGTATTTTCCTGATCTCCATCTCTGTCATATTCTCCTTGGGGATGATCTGGTTTATCTTTCTCTAACCGTAATTCGCACAGGTCTACTTTTTTGACTACTTTCCCCATTTGGCCCCTACCTTGATTGATTATGCGCCTTTGTTTCCTCGCATGATGCTGTGGTACAAGGATAACCGCAGCCGCACATGCTTATTTTCCTATCTTGCCTGGAGGTCGAATGTCGACGACCTCGTTCCGAGTGATGTGCATGATCTTGTCCTTTTCCTGTATTTCCCATGTGTTGCTTTTTCTGCTCAACCTTTTACTTTCCTTTTTACAGTTCCAGTCCAGGCCGTATCTTCGATCGAACGCGGCACTTACTCCTGGGGCCCAGGAAGCTATTCAGGATTCTCGTAGACGTCGTATTCTTGAGGATCCTCGTGTGATGAAATGGTACCTGTGAGAGACTTTTCTGACAGTTGATTGGTAGTCCCATGGTGCTACTTAGTCCACCGTCTGGTCCTTCTGATTGGAGATTAGTGCCCGAGAGGGAGCTGACCACTGCACTGGAGGGCTATGATGCTAGCGCCTTTGTCAATTTATTTAGAGAGTACAGCTCTTAGTGCGAACAGTATGGTATCGGCCCGATCTTACAACCTGGCTACGTTCCTGGTGATAACGCACGTTTTGCTGGAGGAAGGATCTTGGGGCTTCACTTTCATTGCCAGGATACTGACATTTATCTTCCTGATGATGATTAGCTTATTGTATCATGCCCTTTTGTATCCTTGGATGTATAATCTTCAAGTTTATAAAACTTCAGTTCGCCTACATTGTTCCCTTTTAATCTTCACTTTTAATCTCCATTGAGATCTCGGTTGAGCCCCTGGATGTTTGTTTTGGGGTCCCAGCCTTCTGAAGCGGAACCTGCCCAAAATCTGCCTGAAAGTGGACCCAGGCGGCAGTCGGACTACCACGGGCGGTAATTGGACTGCCGCCCACTGACTTTTTCCTCCCATTCTATCTTGTCAGTGCTGCAGTGATGTAAAAATGTCAGGTCTGAGGGGTGGTGATTGGAGTACCACAGGCGATAATCGGAGTGCGACCTCCATTCATCTTTTCTTCCAGCGAGTACCCCTCTTCTTTGTTCATTCTCTTTGCCCCTTTTCAGATATTCTTCTTGATCCTTGTCCGTCCGATCATTCCCCTTTGTCTCCTTCCTTTGTCCTCTTCTTCCTTTGTCTTCTTTCTATCTTTGTTCTTTCCTTCTTTTCGACTGATTATGGCTAGTAATGATGGGGGTATTGATGGATTTATGAATGGTGGGGAGGTAGGTGGGTCCATAAATGATGGAGGGAGTTCATTTGTGGATGAGTTAATGGAGGTTGGTGGGGTAGTAATGGGCTCTTTTGAGGAGATAAATGTTATTTATGGCATTACTCCTACGACCATTAATGAAGGATGTGAGGTTGGGTTGAGGGGTTTTGATGAGTTTGATGGATCCATGCTAGATGGGCCGCCAGGATTTATGGATGTTAGGATGGATGGTTTGGGTGGTGTGGATAGTGTGGCGCTGGTGGGAGATGGGTTGATTGATGGGCCGATGTCCATGGATGGTGTAGATGGTGGTGTGGTGATGGTGGATGGTGCGGTTGGGATGGATCAGATTTCGTCAGATGGTAGACCCTATCTTGATGGTCCAAATGGTTTGGATTGGCGGGTGATGATTTTTTGGCACACGGCTTGGCTCAGATTTTTGGCATGGATATCGAGGCAGTGTTAGGACAGACAGTTGCGGTCGGGGCCCAGGGTCTCAGTTCTGTCAGCCATTGGGACACTTTGGGTGTTGCGGCTACTAGGGCTCGTGTTTTTCAGACAACTCCTGATGTGGTGGTCATGGGCGGCTCCAGCCTACCTGCTGCAGCTTTTTAGGACACCTTGCGTGACGCGATGGGTGATGCCGGATTCTTTCAGCACCATGAGATAGACTTGCTGCATCAGGGGATGCCCATTTTTTATGATTCTCCTGTTGACCCGGGGATTCAGATTGTGGAGGGCGTGCCTATCCGGACCTGTTGATTGCAGCCTCACGATACTTACTCAGAGCATTTGCACCTTTGGATAGAGAGCTTGATTGAGTCCAAGATCTTTGAGCTGAGTTCTCTAGGCTTCCGGGAGGTTCTCCACTTTCACCGAGTTCGCCTAAATTAACGACTCCTAAGTGCGGCACTGTATGACTGGGTTCCTTCCCTGAACCTGTTTTCCTTCAACGACCTAGAGTTGGGCCCTTCACTGGAGGAGTTTTCATGCATGTCCGGTCTTCCTCTCACCCGGGAGCCCTACATTCCCTCATCTGAGCCAGTTCGTTCTTCAGATCTAGCCTCTTGGTTCGGGTTTTGCACTGCTCTGCCTACTACGGAGGGCCGAGCTGATGATCTCTCTCTTGTGGTCTTGTATGCTCATTGTGCGACCTCCCGAGGTGGCCCTGGATCAGATCGCCAGCTCCAGTGTTTGAATATGTTCATTCTTTTGTGTCTTGGTTGAGCTGCTCTTCTCGAGTTGGCGGTAGTCTTCGCTGGTAGCCATGTTGGATGTCTTCCGTCGGGTCTTCTATCGTAGGAGTGTTATCTTTGTGGTACTGGCAGAGCCTTTTTAGGGCTGACCGAGTGCTCCCTCGGGCGTACTAGTATCCTTTAGGGCTGCTGCTCATTTCTTCAGCTACTTCCCACTTTTCACTTTCCTTTGCCTGGTGTGGTTATTTGCTTGCGACCTGGGCTTGACTTGTATTTTCTTACAGGTTTGGTTATGGGAGCATTTGTTCATGACTCCTCAGCTTTTGTGGCCGGATTCCCGTTGTGGAGACGTGCTGTGTTTACTGCTTGACGGCCTTTCGCTCGGTGCCAAGGATACGGAGTCGCTTTATCGCTGTATGCTTACTCAGCTTCGAGGGTGGGAGGTTAGGTGGGAGGCTACTTGGCTTTGCCGCTCACCGTTGATCTGTAGTGTTGCTCGCACTCCTCTTTTGTTGTTTGGCCTGTGAGGTTTTTGTTCTTACCATCCCATGCAGTTCCTTCAACAGTTTGGCTTTTGGCAAGACATTCCAGAGTTTGCCTTCTCTGGGTTTGGGCATGCCCCTCTTCCTTCTGATTTGACTGCTCTGTATAGGTGGGTCTGAATTTCCTGGCAAGGGTCTTTGAATGCGACGATGCTAGAGCTCGAGTCTTAGGCTCCTCCCCTGGCGACAGTTTTGTATCAGCGATAGGTGGCCGAACAGTCACTTTATCGACAGGTTCCTAGCTGGCATTTGGCAGATGAGGCTACTGATCCGGACATGGTAGGCGATACCGCTTCCTCCTCCTCTTGCGTTGTTGATTCATTCAAGGCATTTGAGGAGCGCCCCTTCATTGCTCCATCTTTCTTATTGGCCACACATGGTCACCTGATCTCTAAGATCGTTGTTCTCCACCACACATGTGAGGATATAGCTCGCCGGCTGGCAGTGGGGCGGTGATATAATGAGAGTATGCTTACGACGCACCACCTAGAGAGAGATGAGGCCTTCTACCTGCACGTGGAGATAGAGAGGCTCAAGCTAAGGTTGTCGATGTATGAGATATAGGAGTTTACCTGCAGTTCTTGTTCACTCCCCAAGTGCAGGGTTGTGATGTAGTAATAACTCGGTAAGACCGAGGTCGAATCCCAAGGGACTGAAACTTGTACGTTATCTAAAATTATCTAGAACTAGAACTAGGCTAAGATGAATTCTAAATCAATTAGCAATGGTGGAATATTTGTAGAATACTTAATCTAAAACTTAGGAAATAAATCAGAGATAGGAAACTAGGGATTCAGAGGATCCACTTGTAGAGATCAGGGAGAATTTATGCTTGCATCAAAAATTATGAAAATTACTGAACTGCCGTTGATCTAGTTTTCAAAGAGATGAAAGGAAGATAAATTATAATGGATTCCATCACCAAACCATGCCCAAAGACTATGGCAAACAACAGAATCAAACTAATTACCACCCAATCACATGTATGTAAGTTAGGAAGGGTACCGTCATCCGACCATGCCCAGGAGACTATGGTGAACAACAGGGCTTCCTGACATCATAAACATTAAAGAGAACGGAAATATTCAAAGCCATTGCAGACCCATTGTAATTTCAGTCACAACAGACCATTAAAAACCTAAAACATTCTCATATTAATTAACTAAAATCAACGTCAATTCATGCATTAAAATTTAAATAAAATCAAATCTCCCATCTCACTACAAGCTTCACCTCTTAGCCCTAGCTAGGAGGATTTAGCCTGCCATGGATGGGCTCAATCCAAATAAATAAAGAGAAAAAGAAAAGGAAAAGAAAAGGGAAAGAAAAAAACCAAGCTCCTCTCTCTCTCCTCTGCCCACGTTGAAACCCAAGCTCGAGCCCTCTGTTCTTCCTCCCAAGACCTGAATTAATGCTCCCCACGTCCAAAAACCTCCTTTTATAGCTGCTGGAAGGCTGGAGTCAGTGACAGAATTGTAGCAGGACACGGAGTGCAATTTTCGCAGCCAAGTTCGGTACCATGAAACACGCCACTTTCCTCGCTCAAATTCCAAAGAAACACCGTCCCTTAGTACTTTCTTAGGTCCTCTACATGATAGACGGTTCAGATCTGCCATATGATCAAAGATGGTGGGCCAAAACTGTCCGAAAAAGTCAGTTTTCGCGGATGTGCGAAACCTTTCGTACCATTTCGCTGTTGTGGTCGGTGGGCCCCACAGAAGCATTTTCTGGAAAATCCACCCCGTCCATTGGATTCAGAACGAAATTTCAGTCAAGAATGGGTGGTTTTGAACGTCCATTGACGTGTCCCAGAGAAGAAATAACTAAAAGATCAGATTTGAACGCTACCGGGCAGCCCTTTTGTTGCCTCTGTATCTCACACGTGTGCACGCATGGGTGAAAAGTGACAACATGGTTTTGTAGTGCTCGCAGCTGTCTACACGGTGGACGGCTTGGATTGAGCTTATGGGGCACGTGTGTGGCCCACAGCTAATCGCAAAAATCAGCGTCGGTCGGTTACGCGACCGTGAAAAACGGAAATTTTCATTTTTTTAAAGATGATGCGGGTCAGCTCTTGCGCTGACCCATCGTTTGGTCCAGTGCACCTCGTATGCACGTACATGTGTAATGTACACACCATGTATACGGGCCCCATTGTAATGTATTTTAGAAATCCAATCCGCCCATTCTGTTCCTCATATTGTTTTACCCGTTGAGAACAATTATCAAGCATATCCAGCTGGCGGGTGGGCCCCAAATTGAAGATTGATGGGCTGATCTGCCCGTTAGGCCACTTCCGCAATGATCCAATGGATGATTTTTGACGTGTACGGTTAATTTATGGTCCTCAGGCCACGTATGAAGTTTCGAGCCGAACCGATATTGGAAACCCCGTGATCTTGCGTTCTGGATGCGTTTCAAGCCACTTGAGCTTCAATTTCTTAGTTTTTTCGGATTTCTGACCATGTATATCTTTCAATCTTGGTCCCCTGGAGTATGTCCCTTGCCTTTGGTGTCATCAGATCGTTAAATCTCAACTTTTAACGTCCTTTTTCCATCCATGCTGGTAAAATCAACCTGCAACATAAACACGATTGAATCAGCCGTTAAGCACTGTTATGCTCATAAATCCGGACAATATTTGAGGTCTAATATGCACTATTTGACCCTCAACAGTTCTTGATTTGACCAACTTCTTTGTTATGTATGCCTGAAACCTTTATTTTTAAGTGTTTTTGGCTTTTTGTAAAAAAAGGAAGACAATGTACTTGTAAGAAAATTTTAAAGGAAAGAAAGAAAATTTTATTTGTGCCAAGTGTCAGTGTTTACTTATGTTTGGATTTGTGCTTTGGATGATTGGGATCAGAATCTTGGGCTAAGCCCATGTTGTACGCAGTATTCCAAGTTGTATCCTTAAGGTCATTGCTCCCTGAGAGGGTGTCCGGGATTGCATTTTGTGGATTTGAGCAGAGTTTGCTAGAGGATTGATTCAAAGTTAATCTTTCATTTGTATCTCGCTGTGGCGTTTGCTGCTTCGGCTTCTCTTGCACTTTTATTTTTATTTTTAGTTTTATTATTTATTGCTATTTTTACCCGTAGCGCCCTTTCAAGTTTTTGCTACGTCCAGCTTTCCCCGTCATTGTTGCCCGTAACGTCCTTTCAGATTTTCACTACGTCCCAGGTTTTTGATCTAGCTTGTCCCTTGGCAGCTGTGATATTTTTACCCTCGACACCTTTTCAGGTTTTCACCAAGTCCGCTACACACCTGTTGTTTTTACTCGAGTCGCCCTTTCGGATCTTCAACTCGCCCCTTTTGCTTAGGTATGCCCCTTGCTCTTCTTTTTTTTATTTTATACATTTCCTTTTGGAACGCCAGGAGTGATGGAGGAGGCAGAGAGACTTCCTTCATAGCCGGCCAACTGGTTACCTGCCAATCTTTTATTTTTGGGTACAATCGTAAGCTACATGGAGGTTTTGGGGATGGATTTTCTTGGGGTCTTCTTTTGAGACTTTTTTCCTTTGTTTTTTCTTTTTTTTGCTTTCGTTTCCTTTCTTTTTTTTCTTTTCTTTTTAGTTTCTTTCTACTTTCTCTTTCTTCTGTGGGAGGGACGGTTGGTGTTTTAATGGGAGAGGTGGTGTATATATATGTGTGTGTGTGTGTGTGTGTGTGTGTGTGTGTGTGTATATTGACTTCTTTTTTTTGTGGGGAAGTGATGGATGCAGCTTCACTTTTGTAGTCATTGACAAAGATTGGAATGGTTACCCGTGATAGATTTTCACGTTATCAGCGTTGATGGGCTCGGGAAGATCTTCTCCCTTCAGATTGGTGAGCCGAAGAGTACCTCCTGGGAGTACTTCTCGAATGATCAGTGGTCCTTTCCATGAGGATTTGAACTTTCCTCTGGGATCTGGTAAGTGCGGTGGTAGGATGCGCTTCATGACCATGTAGCCCACTTTAAAACTTCGCTTAGGGACCCTTTTGTTGTAGGCTCGAGCGAGCCTTCTTTGATAACTTTGGGAGTGGCTTAGTGCTCACATGCACTTTTCATCTGCCAGATGCAATTGATTGTATCTTACTTTTAGCCATTCGCCTTACTTGACTTCACTTTCTAGCAGTATCCGGAGTGACGGGATTTCGATCTCGACTGGTAATACTGCTTCCATTCCGTATACAAGCTTGTACGGAGTTGTGCCTATAGCAGACTGTACAGATGTCCGATAGGCCCAGAGTGCATAGGGCAGCATTTCTGACCAATCGTGATGTCTTCACCATTTTTTCCAGTATGCAGATGATGGTTTTGTTAGCAGCTTCAACCCCACCGTTCATTTGAGGGCGGTAAGGGCTTAACTGATGGCGTTGGACCTTAAACTTTTCGAGGAAGTCACCCACCCTTTTATTAACGAACGGAGTACCGTTGTTAGTAATAATGGCCTGTGGGACCCCATAACGGCTGATGATATTGTTCTTCATAAACTTGACCACCTAAAATGCTGCAATGGTTGTGTAGGATGTTGCCTCTATACACTTGGTGAAGTAGTCTACCGCCACCAGGATGTATTCATGCCCGTTTGAAGCTTTGGGGTTGATCTTGCTGATGATGTCTAGTCCCCATACAGAGAAGGGCCATGGTGACGTTAGGATGTAGAGTTCGGAGGCAGGGGCATGATCTAATTTGCATGTTCCTAACACTTGAAAAACTTCCTGACGTGCATGCAGCAATCTGTCTCCATCGTGAGCCAATAGTAGCCAAGTCGCAAGATCTTCTTTGTCATCATGTGCTCATTCATGTGTGGGTCACATAATCCTTCGTAGATTTCTGACATGACGTGCGTTGCTTCCATTTCATCCACGCAGCGGAGAAGGACTTGATTGAAGGATCAGTTGTAGAGGATGCCGCCAGTGATCACAAACTGTGCCACCAGCTGTTGTATGGTGCGACGATCTGTCAGTGTTGCTCCTTCCGGGTACTTCTGGTGCTTGAGATATTCCTTGATGTCTGTGTACCACGGACAATCATTTGAGGGTGACTCAACTTCATCGATGTGTAGGCAGAATGTGGGCTCCTCCTGAAGTTCGACAGTGAGTTCTCATTCAGCAACTCCTCTTGGGATCTTCAGCATTGAGGCGAGGGTAGCCAAAGCGTCCGCAAACTGATTCTTGACTCCAGACATGTAGGAGAATCTGATCTCTTCAAATTCTTCGATTAAATTCTCCATATAGACGTGGTACGTGATCAGCTTTTCATCCTCAGTCTTCCAGTCACCGTTTGTCTAATCGATGATGAGTTGCAAGTCCCCGAAGACCCGTAACTTCTTTACATTGAGGATTATGGCTTCTCTTAGACCGGCGATACATACTTCATACTCAGCTACGTTGTTGGTGCACTAGAACGCTAGCCTCCTAGATATGGGAACTGGGACGTCTTTGGGAGAGTAGAGTATGGCACCTACTCCATTCCCTTTCGAGTTTGCAGCTTCGTCAAAGAAACGCGTACATTCTCCTGTCTTTCTTTCCTATCATTCCTCAATTAGGAGGATGTCTTCATCAGGGAAAAAGGTATTCAGTGGTTGATAAGCAGGCAGAGAATGTGCTGCTAGATGATTGGTCAGTGCTTGTCCCTTGATTGTCTTCTGAGTGACATAGGTGATGTCAAACTCAGAGAGTAGCAACTGCCATTTTGCGATCCTGCTTGTCAGTGCTGGCTTCTCGAACAAGTACTTCAACGGGTCCATGCGAGCGAGCAGGAGGATTGGATGGGCGATCATGTACTGTGGTAGCCGTTGCGTTGCCCAGACTAGGGCGAGGCATGTCTTCTCTTAGTTGGAGTATTTAGCTTCATAGCTCGTGAAACGTCTGCTTAGATAGTAGATCGCTTGCTCCTTTCTTCCTGTATCGTTGTGTTGACCGAGGACGCATCTGATTGCTTATGCTGCGACGGAGATGTATAGGAGTAATGGCCTACCTGGAGTAGGTGGCATGAGCACTAGAGGATTTAACAGGTACCTTTTGATCTTGTCGAAGGCTGTTTGACAGTCGTCATTCCATTCCTTTGGTGAGTTCTTCCGTAGGAGCTTGAATATGGGCTCGCAGACCGGAGTGAGTTGTGTGATAAATCAACTGATATACCGGATCCTTCCGAGGAAGCCTCGAATTTTCTTCTTAATTTTGGGTGGCGGCATTTCGATGATTGCCTTAGTCTTGGTTGCACCGAAGACACATTTTTGCGAGTTGAGGCGGAGTTTGAACTTTTCTAGCCTGTCGAAGAGCTTCTTGAGGTCCTTGAAGTGTCCTTCGATTGTGCGATACTTGACGATCATGTCATCCACATAGACATCCATTTCTTTTTTTATCATGTCATGGAACACGGCAGTCATGGCTCGCTGATATGTAGCTCTGGAATTCTTCAGTCCAAAGGGCATAACTCGATAGCAGAAAGTTCCCCATGGTGTGATGAAAGAAGTCTTCTCACGATCTTCGATGGCCATTTTGATCTGGTTGTAACCGGAGAAGCCATCCATGAAGGAGAAGATCCTATGTCCAGCAGTATTATCCACCAGTGTGTCGATGTGAGGCAGAGGGAAATCATCTTTAGGGCTTGCTTTGTTGAGGTCCCTGAAGTCAATGCACATCCTGACTTTCTCATCTTTCTTTGGCACTAGTACGATGTCTGCGAGCCATTCTGGGTAGTTAGAGACTACCAAGAACCCCGCGTTGTATTGCTTGATGACTTCATCACAGACCTTCAGGGCCCATTCTGGCTTCATTCTTCGCAGCTTTATTGGCAAGTGGTGTACTACCAATTCCTCATCGAGTCCTGACATGTCCTCGTACGAGAAGGTAAAGTTGGACAACCTCGATTTCAGAAACTCCATCATCCTCTGCTTGTATTTCGGGGAGAGTGACCGTCCGATGCGCACCTCTCTGGGGAGTTTCACTGACCTTAAGTTCACAACTTCAAAGTTGTCTGCCACAACATTGGCCTTTGTTTTGAATTTTTCGAGAGAGTCCTCGAATTTGAGAGCTGTATCATCATTTCCCTCATCCGGGGCTTCGCCCAAACCCATGAGCTCGAAGTTCAACTCGAGATCGAAATCATAAGAGTTGACCTCAAACCCTTGCAATGTGTGTGAGGTATTTGGTACAGTGGTTTTTGAAAGTTTTTCTTATTGTTTTGGTATTTTGAAAATTTTTTGATGTTTTGAAGTTTTGAGGAATATTTAAATTTTTTTGTACTTTTAGGAATATGTGGTGTTTTTGTGTTTTGAAATATTTTTAATTTTTTTGTGTTGCCTGGGAGTCTCGAATAGGACGGTATTGCGAACCAAGATTGGTCCTGTCTTAGTCCGGGGTACCAATTGTTATTCCCATTGGCCTTTTTTTTAGGTCGGCATCCATGGAGGATTCACCGACCGACTCGATTGTTAGGGGGACAGCTGTCCATGGTGGTTCTTCCCCCCTTCCAGTCCTGTTGTCCTACCTTATGTGTTCCTTTGGGTCACTTGTCTTAATGACCATGATGTCTGCTGGGCTGGGCTCAGAGTCGGAATCTGATTCGATAACTTCGCCCAGGAGTTGAAGTTCCTCTGGCTCCTCTGGCTCCTCTTGTGATGGGACCCTGACATCTATCCAGTCAAGGGCAGGCCACTTTCCCTTGTCAATCCAGTGGATGGGCTGCTTCTGTCCCTTGTGTCGCTGAGCTGATGGCGGGGACGTGTCCCCTTGACTGTGAGTGGAAATGGGCACTTCCCTGTTCTTGCCTGTACCCCCTTCAAGGGGCATTCCTGGTTCTGGGTCTTGTGCAGGCGAATCATTTTCCATGCCCCTTGCCTCATGTGATGGGTCCGGGGGTTCTACCCCTAACTTCATATGTGCTTTTGATACTTTGAGCATTTTGTCCCACCTTATTGGTGGCCAGACGGACTCTGGGTGGGAATGTTCAGAGAATTTGAGTTGCTGGAGTTGGTCCTCAAGTCTTCACAAATTATCCCAGCCTTGATGAACTTGACGGGTGTACACTTGAAGGATTGTCCCTTCTTTGGCCTCTCAGCCTGATCTCCTGGTGTTGGTTGATACCCCAGCCCTTATCTCTGCACGTTAGCACGTGTTGGCCGTACTACTACACCTTTCTCATGGAACTCGGTATGGTAGTTTCAGATTGGCCGTTCAGCGGGGGGAATGACATGTTCAGCAGTGAGAGGGCAAGGATTAGCGATTGAGTTTACAACTTCAAACTTGAATCTGTGATATGATACATCACCCTCCGCATACTGGATGTTGATCATAAGGATGTCAGTTTCTGGGATATTAACCGTCATAGGCAAGACAGTTTCTGGTTCGGCCAACACTAAGATGATCCAATTTCCTGAAGGGAATTTAACCCTTTGATGGAGGGTTGCGGGAATGGCTCCAACAGCATGGAGCCACGACCGCCCCAACAGAAGGTTAAACGAGGCAGGGATGTCAATGACCTGGAATGTGACAAGGGTCAGGTCTGGTCCGATTTGTAGCTCAATGTCGATTTCTGCCTCGACCTACCTTCAGAAATTATCGAAAGCTCTGACGCTCATAGTGCTAGGCCTGAAAGAAGACGATTCTATCCCTAACCGTTCGGCCGTCCTTAGAGGGCAAACATTTAGGCTAGATCCATTATCAATGAGCACGAGTGGTGTAAGACCCGTATTCTAGTCCGTACTATTCCGTCGATTGCAGCGTTTCTTCCCACCGAATTTCGGCAATTTGCAACCAATAATCGATGTTTGCACATGACCCTAAGACGTACCTCGTAGATTTGAGTTGGCTTAATCCGAGACTTGTATCATTGCGACCGCACCGTCACTGCGGTTTCAATGCCGTGACTCACGCACCGATCCGATACCCAGACGAAGTGATACGGACCCACGTTCAGTTCGAGGAAAAACACCGTGCGTTGCAAATCCCAAGAGAATCTCTACAACATGTCAAATCAATCCCATCAATCACCTCTCATGTCAAGTACAAAGCACCCATGCTTTCTTTCTCCACAAGTCAAGCAAACCCAAAGTCAACCAACCTCTCACCTCACCCTTCACTCACCTCACATCCATCACTCACATCTCCTTACAACACTCTTTCTCTCTCTCATTTCCCAACACATTCCCAAGCAAGCAAGAGGCTCCCACGTCCAAGCCTTCCCATGGAGAGAAAATGCATGTGTGAGGCCCACTTCTCACTCCAAAACCCATCATCCTAGCCATCCATTTCTCATCTCCACCATCAAAGTGAAGTACAAGGAGACCGGCTCTCCAACGGACCAAGAAGATCAAGTGGTGGGTGCTTCTATAGGCTAGATTTTTATTTTTTTAAGATGGGCCAAGTGAGGCCTACCGTTCAATGGTATGGATCTCACATTGGATCCTAAGATGTGGTCAATGGCCCATCTTGATCATCAATATCATTCCATGATGGGGTCATTCTCCATGTACCCAATCATGATGTTTACCTTCCTAGCTTGTATATGGGTCATCTAGACCGTCTATTTTCATGGAGAAGGGATCTCCACCGTTAGAATTCAATTTTTTTGGGCCCACATGTTATGGGACCCACTTGATTTATAATGTAGATCATGGAACGGAGGGCCCATAGTGTCGGGGTCCCTCCATCACACGCGTGTCCCACTCTATCTCTCTCTCCCTCTCTTTTCATTTATTTTCATTTTTTTTGTGTGATGTAATGGCCGTGTGACCCACTTGGATGGACCCCACCACTAGGTATGTATTGACCCAGGCTATCTAAAAGTGGGGCCCATATTATAAGTATTGTACTCACACCATCCATCATGTGGTGGCCCACCTAAATAGGGCCCACCTTGAATTAGTTGTTAAGCTCAAAAACATCCAGCGCCTGGACGTTACTGGACAAAAAATACAAATATGAGCTTGATTTCAAGCCTATGGGATGGGCCACTTATATAGGACCCACCTTGATGTATGTATTCAATCCAAGCCATCCATCCTCTTCCCCAACTCATTTTAGGCGTTGAGCCAAAAAATGAGGATGATCCAAGTATCTGGTGGGCCATAGTTTTAAAAACAGTATCATTACCATTGAAATATACCTAGATTTTTCTTACACGCTGAAAGAGGCCCAATATTGGTCTTGATAGGATTGTTATGGGTTGTGGAATCCAATGGCTGGAGTGGATTCATCAGATGCAGGCCCCATGTATGAAAAACCGTGAGAAATCATTTTTTTAAAAAAAAAAAAGAAACGGAAGCAGCAAGGCTGCTGCTGCCAGAGGCGTAGGCAGCGCCTGCTCTCAACAGCAGGCGGGCGTACAAGCATGTTTATTTGCCATCTAACCATACATACGGTGGGTCCCTACCTTAAGTAGGCCCCACCCAAAAATCAACTTGATCCAAATCTCAGGTGGCCCACACCACAAGAAACAACGGTGATTGAACTCTACCATTAAAACCTTTTTAGGCCCATAGAAGTTTTAAATCAATCTGATATTTGTTTTTCCGATTCATCTAGGTCTTTGTGACCTTATCAACAAGTTGGATGGTAAGTAAACATCATGGTGGGCCCCCACGTGGGACCACAATGATATATGTGTTTTATTACCATCGTCCGAACGGACGGTGGAGGCCACAGTGATGTATGTATTTCCATGCCATCCAGCCATTTCCTTTGGATGATGGACGGCTGGTGGGACCCACCATGATGCACGTGCTGCATCCCATCCCCCCCAACCATTTTGATAGATCATTTTAGTGCATGAGCTAAAGAATGGGGCAGATTTAAAGTTCAAATGGACCCCACCACCTAAAGTAGTGGCTAATGACGTCCACTGTTCAAAATTCCAAAGGGGGCCACAGTAACTTCTTATAAACTAATATTCCCCTCCACGCCATCCAGCAGGATTGGATGGAAATAAATGCTATGGTGGGCCTTATAAATTTTAATGGTGGAAATCATTATCCCACTTATATTTAGGGTATGGCCCATTTGAAGTATATGTAGGGCCCATTGGTATGGCCCATTTAAAGTATATGTAGGGCCCATTGGTATGGCCCATTTAAAGTATATGTAAGGCCCATTGGTGTGGCCCATTAATTTATATAAGGCCCATGAGATGGTGCCCATATGGATGTACTTATGGCCATCCATGGAGGCCCATCTTAATGCATTTTGTAGCCCATATTTATGGCCCATTGTTAAGGCCCACCTTGAGGTGTATGAGGCCGTTGTTGAGGCCCACTTTCTATGAATTGTGGCCCATGTTACAAGGCCCATTGTGACATATTTAAAGGCCGGGAGCTATGGCCCATTGCAATTTACATAATGCTCATTGATGTGGCCCACTGGATTTATATAAGGCCCATATGATGCGACCCATTTGATGTATCTAAGGCCCATGGATCGAGGCCTAATGGGATGTCCTTATGGTCCATTGCAATGTGTGAAGCCTCCTTCGGTTGTGATATTTATGGCGGGTCGTGACTTGGGAGCAATGTTGGTTTGACGTCCACATTGTAAGTACAATGTTGGTTAGATGTCCTCATTGTAACTCTCTTTAGGGCCCATTGATAGGCCCATACTCGTTAATATTCATCACTTTATAACATGCTTAGTATAATTCCATGACTCATGCCCATACGCATCATATGTTTGCTTGATATGAGTAGTGACTGATCATAGCATACGCCATTGGGCAAACCATTTACGGGACTAGTTATGAGGCAGAGTGCCCCACATAATCGCGCAGTACATGCTGGATTGTTGCATGATTTGACGGTGTGATTCATGCATCTCGTATATGTGTGACTTGATCACTGCACGCCGTATCGACATTAGGGTCGTGGCTTCACAAGTACATCATGGATGGCCGTATTAGATACCGAAAATACCTTGTTCTAGCACTGTGGGCACTTAGTATGTCCTTGGGTGAAAGTCACAGAACCTTTTTGTACCAGGAAAGCTTTAACGTCTAGATCGAGTGGATACACGAGTGCCCGAGTGCCGAATACTAGTAGGCCGCTTCTCCCACTGTGTCGTGATCAGTTGGAAGGGGGTGTAGCCTTATCCACCTGAGTGAGGGGTCTATAAGCTAGGCTGAGTTTGACCAGCTCACAAATGAGTTCGCTATCGACAAGCCGAGTAGGTATTGGCAGACTACTGGTCAGGCGAATAGTGAGGTTTATTCCACTTGCTTGACTGTACAGCTAGAGAGGTGACAGCCACTGCAAAGTGTATTAGACCCCGGTGATATCCAGAGGGGAACTGTACTGATATGCGTACTTGATGAGGACTGGCATGTTTGCTTCGCATCTCGCATATGACATTTGGCTACATAGGTCGCGCATCGCATGGCCTTGGTATAGCCGATAGCATTCACGCCTTGCATTACATAAACCTTGGTACGGTTGATTGTATTCATGTACTTACCGCATACTTCCGCATTACTCTGATATTATATACTTGGCAGTTGCCTTACGCACACACTTACACCACCCTTGAGGCTTTTATAAGCTTATGCATGACCGTTGCGTCAGGTTTTATTGTACAGCAGCAGCGCTGAGGCAGGAGCGCATATCAGACCATTTTGGAGCTTTTTGATCATCTTGTATTTCCCTTTCCGCATTATACTTAAAGTTTTTGATATAGTGGATATGTGGTGTTGTTGTTTGGTGACTTGGTTATGCTTGTGGTTATGCTCCACAAAAAAAATTCATTCTGAAAATCTTCCTTATATGATCCCAGGATCGGAATCTGGTATATGATTATCAGGAGCCGAGAATGGGGCAGTACGGAGGCTGTCGGCACCGGATTCGGTGATCGGGATTCATATGAATCCAATTTTTGGGTTTGGGGCATGGCAAGTGGGATCTTAAAATTCTTTTGACGGGCCACTATGTTCAGCAAGCGCCCATGTTTACGACCCTCAGATGGTAATTCATCATCGGAGAAAGTAATGGCTCATGGTGCTAAGAGTTGTCCAATCATACTCACCACCATTTCAGGGGGTACGTCAGGGGAGATATGGGCATCATTCAAGATCTTTGCAAAGATTTTTCAATGCGATCTTGATGTGCATAGGAGCTCCTAGATGGATATCTTTGCGGGAATGGTTTTGAGTTGGGCTATTATATCGTAAGCAGCATCGGTTTTACAAGTAGTTCCCGACAAAGCTCCCCAGGTTTCTTTTGGGTTCTGGTTATCTCTCCTGAAGTACCTCCCATTGTTGCCCACTTTAGCACATTCTGGGTAATGCCATGGGACTGCCTTCAGGTTGTAGGATGGAACCATCCTTCCTTTCAAGTATATTAATGGTTCCTGAGGTTGAGGGTTTGTGGCTGAAACAGTTTGTGATAGACTTGGTGGTTTTTCTTGAGGTATCACCTAGCTTTGGTGAGATTTGACACTGGGGTTCTCTTCCTCCATTTGATGTGTGAGAGGGGTCCTCTGGCCACGTGCCAGCTGGTGAGGCATCAGGAATTTTGGACCTTGAACCAAGGGTGCCCCTTGCAAAGTTAGCGAGGCTAGATTAGGGAGACCTATTGGGAGAACGACAAGTTCAGAATTCGACCTTTTCGAGATGCTGCGAATGTGACCTGTTAGGTGCGGCTTTGAGGGTTACGAGTGGCTGAACTACAGGTGCTGCTTCCAGAAATATGAGGGGTTATGTTGCTGGTGCTGCTTCAAGGACTAGCTGTGGCTCCGGTGATAGCGCATGTTGGTAACCCCATGTCCGATTTGATGTATCGGTCATGATTGCTTGTATGGAATGATGCGGAGAGAGGTACATGGATTACCCTTCTTCGATGTGATTGACGATAGATGTGCCTGATGTACTGGGTCCTGCTTGGTGCGATGACAGGGGATTTCGGAGGATGTTGGCTTGAGCCACATTGTTAGCTTGTGAAGCGATTGTGATTTTCTAGCTTTCGATCAAATCTTGGTTCGCATGTTTCAAAGCAAAGCAGCGATCGGTCAAATGGCTAGGAGCCTAATGGTATGCGCAATATTAATTTTCATTGTATCCAGGTGGTAAGGGGTTAGAGGGAAGTCTCGATTGAAGCAGTGTGAGGAGTTATTTTTGCATTAACATGGTCAGAACCTGACTGTATGTCTGTGCTAAAGGGGTGAATTTTCTCCCTAACACTGCCTGTTTGTATGGATCTGGTGCATTTTCTCGAGGCTGTTGCTGTTGTTATTGAGACGACTGTACCTGATATCCCTGTTGGGCTTAGTGTGGTTGGTACTGCCTGTTTGATTGTTGCTGGTATTGCCCGTCTTGCTGTGGCTCCAGTTGCGGAGCGTACTGATTGCCTTGAGCATTAGTGACGATATTGTTAACTTCTGTGGTGCGCTGTGCAGGAGCAATGCCGTTTCATTCTCATATCCTACAGGTTTCCCTTCGACTTTGCTTCTTTTGACTGAGGGGGTCTGATGTGGCCATATGAAAATGGTTCTGGCTCTGATCCCGGCTTCCACTTGTTCACCAGCTCGGATGAGTTGGGAAAAATTTACATAGGGATACGAGATTAGATATCCTAAAATACTGGGATTTACGGAGTGTACGATCATGGATATTTATTCCTCATCGTCGATGGAGTTTCTCGTTTGGACTGCCACGACCCGCCATCATCCTACGTATGCTGACAATGATTCGTCACTTTTTTGTCTCAGGGCAACTAAGTCAGACCTTCTAGGAGCCATGTTCAAATTGTATGAGAATCTGTCGATGAAGACCTGGGAGAGTTTTTCCCAGGTTCTGATTTGATGGTTGTCCAGTGAGGTGTAGCAATCCAAAGCATCACCCTTAAGGGACTTCTGGAAGAGTCGTATCAAGGCTCTATCATTCCCTATTATCGCATTGAGTTGCCCACAAAATGCTTTTAGATGTGTTATAGGGCACCCTCTACCATCATACCTTTTGAATTTTGATACCTCAAAGTTCGGAGGTACCCGGGCATCTGGAAGAGACAAAGGTCCCGAAACTTGGTGGACGAGTGATCCACCCCCTGCGATCTCTGAAGCTGATTTTGCATTTGTAATTGCTCTCGTAATTCCTCAATTTCTGACCTGCCTTGTTACGGGTACCTTGCCCCTTGCTGTAGGGCTTGTGCTGCATCCTCGTCATATGGATCAAGGACGGGGTGTTGTTGTAAGACCCGTATCTTGGTCCGTACCTTTTCGTAGACTTCCGCAGTCTTACCGGTCGAATTCCGGTAACCTTCGACCCTTAACCGATATCGACGCGCGACCCTAATTCATATACCGACAACCCGAGTTGACTTAACCTAAGACCAATACCATAGCGACCGCGCCGTCGTTGCGGTTTCGATGCCGCGACTCGCGCGCCGAGGCGATACCCTGGTCAAGAGTTGTAGACCAACGTTCGGTGTGAGAAAACATCACGCGTTGGGAAATCCAAGGGAATCTCTATGATGTGTCACATCAATCACATCAATCTCATCAATCAATCAATCCATCAAGCCATCACATGTCAAGTACACATCACTTTCATCCATTTTCCAAGCAACCACAAAAGTCTCCCAAACCCATACCTCTCTTACACAAAAAGCCACAAAAGTCTTCACCACCCATACCCCTCTTACACAAAAGCCTCAAAAGTCAAGCTTTTCTTACACAACCATCACTCACCACATCCATCCATCACTCTCTCTCTCTCTCTCCCTTTACAACTCCTCTCTCTCTCATTTCAAATCTCCAAGCAACAAAAAAAAAAAAAAAATTTCAAGACTCCATATGTATGGAATTCCTCCAAGCCTCCTAAGCTCCAAGTGGCCCACTTTTCTACCCCACCATCTCTCATCTCAACCCTTCATTCCTCATCTCATCCATTGAAGTTGAAGCTAAGGTGCCAAGGAACCCCTAGGAGTAAGAAGATAAGGCCGATGGCCCACTTTACGGGGTGCCTCTATAGGGTAGTTTTTCTTATTTTTATGGTGGACCAAGTGAGGCCCACCGATCAATGGTGTGGATCTCACTTGGCACCCTAAGATAAGGCCGATGGCCCACTTGGATCATCATGATCATTTCATGATGGGACCATTCTCCATGGACCCCATCATGATGTTTATTTCATTTAGAAAGGTCATCTAGACCATCCATATGTGTGGGGAAAGGATCCCCACCGTTGAATTTAAGTTTTGATGGTCCCTTATGCTAAATGATCCACTTGATGTATGATTCATTGCAAGGGAGGGCCCATAGTGTCGGGGTCCCTCCATCACAAGGCGTGTCCCACTCTCCATGTCTCTCTCTCTCTTTTATTTCTTTTATTTTCTTTTATTTTATTTTTATGCAATAGGATTGTGTGGCCCACTTGAATGGATCCCACCTTGAGGTATTTATTTTTATTCAAGTGGGACCCACCTTAGACGTTGTACCCATGTCACCCATCAGTGGTGGCCCACTTCATCAGGGCCCACCACTATCTAAAAAAATAAAAAAATAAAAAATAAAACCGTCCAGCGTCTGGAACGCTGGACGTTTCAAAAGAAAGAAGAAAAGGGAAAGAAGTAAAGTTGGCATTTGGGTGGCCCACTTACTTAGGCCCCACCGTGATGTATTTAAACAATCCAAGCCGTTCATCCTCTTACCTACGGTATTTTACCCGTTGGGTAGAAGTTTGGGGCTAATTGGAAGACCTGGTGGGCCATAGCATCGAAAAACGCATCATTACCATTCAAGGATCCTTTTCTGATTTTATTTCATTTTCTGATCATAAAAAAAATTCAAACTTCGGACTCATTTCGACTGTTACGGGCCACTGAAAGCAATGGCCGGGACGGATTTTGGTGAAACAGGCCCTACGTGCAAAAAATCCTAAAAAAATGGATTTTCTTTTTTTTTGAAAAATATAATGGCAGAGGCTTTGCGTCTGCCACTGTCAGCGGGCAGCGCCTGCACGCGCCTGCGTACAGCCCTTGTAGCGGACGGACACAGGGGCCCACGGCCCTGCGTGTGGGCCTCACTAAAATGTTTATTTGTTATCCAACTCGCTCATTAGGTGGGCCACCTCAGTGGTGGGCCCCCCTCCAAAAATGAGACAGATCTAAAACTCAGGTGGCCCACACCACATGAAACAGTGAGATTGAGTATCCATCGTTGAAATCTCTTTGGGGGTCCACAGTAGTGTTGGATCAAGCTGAAATTTATGTTTTCCTTTCATCCAAGTCCAAGTGACCTTATGAACGGGTTGGATGGCGTCTGGGCATTTTAGTGGGCCTCACATGGGACCCACAATGATGTATGTGTGATAAGAACACCGTCCAAGCGGATGGTGGCACCCACCACGGTGGCGCCCACCTCATGTATGTGCTGCCTCCACCGTCCAGCGGACGGTGGGGCCCTGTGTGATGTATGTGTTATATCCGCACTGTCCACTGGACAGTGGGACCCACCATGATGCATGTAATGCATCCAGACCGTCCATCCACTTGGTGGGATCATTTTAAGGCTTGAGCTATTAGTTGGGTGGGCCACTCACATATGGGCTAGGCCCATTTGATTTGTAACAGGCCTATGGGCTAGGCCCATTTGAATTACAAAATGCTTATGGGCTAGGCCCATTTGATTCATTTAAGGCCTAAGAACTTGGGCCCACTTGATATGTAAAGCCTATGGGCTTAGGCTCACTTGATATTTAAGGCCTATGGGTTTAGGCCCAATTGATATGTTCTAAGGCCATGAGACTAGGTCATTTGATATATTGTGAGGCCCATGGGACTAAACCCATTTGATTATAAAAAAAGATCCATGGGATTAGGCCCATTGGATTTATTTGAGACCCATGAGTTAGGCCCATTTTATTTGATTAAGGCCTAGGGGTTTAGGCCCATTTGACTCATGTTAGGTCAATGGGTTGAGGCCCACTTGATCTACATGTGGGACCCAATTGATGTGGCCCATTGGTCACATATTAGACTCATGAGACTAAGCTCATTTGATGCAATCCAAGGCCCACGGGTTTTGACCCATTGCAATGCACATAAGACCCATTGGTGTGGCCCATTTATGTGGCTCATCTGATGAATAAAAGGCCCATAGGATATGGCCCATTTGATATATATATATGAAAAGCCCAATGGGATGAACCTAAGGTCCATTACAATGTGTAATCCCAATACCGATTATGTAGCGATGTTTAAGAAGATCGTGCCTGGGAAGCAATGTTGGTTTGAAGTCCACATTGCGAGTGTAATGCTGGTAGGATGTCCACATTACGACTCTTCTTAGGGCCCATTGTTAGGCCCGTACTTACTGTGTATAGGCCTTCTAGGTCCTTCTGCATTGTAAAATAGTTT
Source organism: Magnolia kwangsiensis (assembly GCA_037074715.1). Classification (NCBI taxonomy): domain Eukaryota; kingdom Viridiplantae; phylum Streptophyta; class Magnoliopsida; order Magnoliales; family Magnoliaceae; genus Magnolia; species Magnolia kwangsiensis. The sequence goes on along the minus strand of CM073575.1, from coordinate 71,908,286 downwards.
ATTTTATTATAACATGTTTAGTACAGTTCCATGACTCATGATCATACGCATCATATGTAAGCTTGACGTGAGAATTGTCTGATCATAGTATTTGCCTTCGGGCAGGTTGTTTATGGGCTCCTGGTTAGGCAGTATTGCCCTACATGAGCGCACGATATGCGCATGAATTGTTGCATGACTGGATAGCGTGAATCATGCATTTCGTATTTGTGTGACATGGTTATTGTACGCCCTAGCGACATCAGGGCCATAGCCTCCACAGACGCATCGTGGATGGTAGGATTGGATACCGAAAATCTTATTTTACATGGGGTGCTATTAATATCCCTGGGTGAAAGTTCCTAAACCCTTATGGTACCAAGAGGTTGCTCCAACGTCTAGACCGAGTGGGTAGATGAGCATTGAGTGCCGAATACCAGTTGGTTGTGCTCTCCACTGTATCGTGGTCGGTTGGAAGGGGGTGCGGCCTTACCCGCCCGAGTGTAGGGGGCAATCCTAGGCTGAGTTTGACCAGCTCGAGGAATGGGTTCGCTATCGACGAGTCACGCCCGATATTGGCAGACGGATAGTGAGGTCTCTTCCACTTACCTTATTGCGCGCGATGTGGCGACAATCTAGTTTAGAGTGTACTAGACCCCGGTGATATCCCATATTTTGAGCTGTATTGATGTGTGGACATTGATGAGGATCTGTATGCTTAAGTTGCATTGCACATCGCATGGCCTTGGGATGGCCGATACCATTCATGTCTTGCATCGCATAAGCCTTAGTACGGCGCATGATATTATGGATCCATCTGTATATTCCGCATTACTCTAACATTACATGTTCATATTACTACCTTGTGCACACACTTTCACCACCCTCTAAGCTTTCTATTAACTTATGCACGACTGTTGCGTGCAGGTGACGTTGGTTCGTAGCAGCGCTGAGGCAGGAGCACGTTGCAGCTCATTTTAGAGTTTTTGTTCTTTTCCATTGTATTTCCCTTTATGCTCATTGTACTTATAAAGTTTTTAATCATAGTGGAAATGTAATGGAATTCTTGGTTGTTATTTGTGGGTTATGCCTTTGGTTATGCTTATTACGAATCAAACTGACATTTAAAATCCTCCTCGTAGCATCCCAGGATCGGAACCTGGCAAATGGGAGCTAGGAGCCGAGAATGGGGTTCTACGAAGGCTGTCGGCGCCGGATTTGGCGATCGGGAATTTTGTGAGCCCGGTTTCCGAGTTTGGGGCGTGACAGTTGTTGGAAAGAAAATGGGCTCCCGGTGGCGGGAGGTAGCTGGAATTGAACACCGCTCCCTTTCGGGGGAGGGTGTGATGTTCGGAAACGGCTCCCACCTGGGGTATCTGCTGATTCCAGAATGTTAATCCCGTTAGGGGGAGTGAGTTGAACTCAAAACTGATCCCCTTCATGGGCATCCGCTAGTTCTTGTCGGTGGTTCCCGTGTAACGCCCCGACTTTTTAGGACCCGAGTACACAACCCGTTTCCCAAAAAGTCGAGTGTTAACCTTAAAAGATGGTCAAATTTGGGTGTACATTTTTTTTTCTTTTATCAGAGTAGGCAAATGAGCATAATGTGGACAAATCGACATAAAGAAAAATTTCATTATCGTTCAAGTATACAAGAAGTTGCCCATAATGACTTATACAAACCAATGTCTCTGAATTTAATAAGTACAAGATTTACAAGAATTTAATACGTGAAAAATATCAGAAAGCATATAATTATAAGCCGCAAGATCACGCATCTCCTCCAGGCTAATACAGTCCTGCATCCCTGACGATCATACCTTACTCCACATCAAGTTTGAACATGCATATCACTTAAGCCACCTGTACTACCTGTACGGTTGTATATTTGATGGATGAGTGGCCAACTCAGTGTGAATTTTCCTCAAAATTACACACCACCGGATTAGGTAAGAAATAGTATGAAACATTCAGACAACCAAAACATAGTAAATGCAGTCTTATTAAGTGCATGGATGTATGAAATGCGTTCACGCCCCGGGGATGCTCATCCGTGCGGATAGGGCCGCCGCCCATGCAAATGCGCAATCAACGCCCCAGGATCAACCGTGCCAAATGTGAATCACGACCTGAGAAAAACATCCATTCGGACAGAGGCGAGTCGTCAGCGAAAGCAGACTAAGTGCGGCGTAACAACTGCCCATCGTACAAGGCTAGTCGTCAGCGAAAGCATACTAAGTGCAGCGTAACGACAGCCTAGCGATAGACGCTGGTCTGTGCCATGTATACATGATTAGCCAAGCCATTATTAGTACGATTACAATCAACTAGTTTTAAATAATCTCAAGGTCACTACGGGGCGCGTATAGCCTAGCGTAGGCCGACAGCTCGGGCATAGGTCCCATACCACCATCCCCAGCTCATGAGACTACCATCTTAGGATGTTTAATGGAAACTCGTCGACTAGTGGCCAATCATATTACAATACATGGGGCTTACCATCACATGGTTGCACGATATAAAACATCAATCCCATATAGAAAAAATATCAAAATGAAACCGTGTAGGCCGGGTATCAAGATATGCCACATAGGGCAAATATTAAAACTATACGGTAAAAACCATCATTTAAAACCATTGGACCCAACAACCCTGGATGGTATGCCCAGGTCAATGATCCATCTAGACCACCACTCAATAACCACCAAGTCGAAGGTCCGTTTTAATCACAACCAGTCGGGTTACATCCTAAGTATGGGTGTACATATATAGGTGGGGGTTTCCCACCAATGTACCGGTTTAAAGTCCATAAGCAATACACAAATAATCCACAAGCATAAACAAATATACAAGATGAACATTAAGTAGGCAATATAGCAATTCATTTTCCACCAGATAACACATGTGATTATAAAGGGAGATATCAATTTAAATAAAAACTATAACTTAAGCTAATGAGACGATGGAAAGATCAAGGGGAAGAATCATCACCTGTATGGTAAGGTTCACGACTCGGTCTGAGTCTCCTCGTGGCCCGAGGTCACTCAAAGGACCTCCTAAAAGTTACAATTTACGTTTGTCAGGTATGTCCACAGCTTGGATTAACAGATGTATCACAGTGAAGTCCTATGGGTGGTGCAACGTATCATGAGGTGGGCCTCATGGATGTATCTGGGTTACACACAAGAGAAGTCATTTTAATAATTGTAAATGTAACGAGTGTGTTACCGTGAATCATTAGCGTTTTCCAACACAACTCATATAGATCAGTGTTGTTCAATATAGTCCCTACAAGTTGGCACAGTTTGAACATAGTTCAGATGGTCCAGTACGGTTCAAATGGCACTGGCGCCACCCATGACAGTATTCACTTCATGTTAGCCACCCTACCAGGGGTCGACACCAAGACTCCAAGTGTTGTAACGAGGTATCTTCACTCAGTCTGCCAGTGGGGTGTTTAGATCCAACGCTGGACTTCCACTGATGGACAGTCCATAGTAAGTTCCCACGCCAGACATAGCCCACTGCCATTTGGACGAGCTTGCCAAATGGATAGATGGCTTAAATAGAATATGCCCATCAGTGGAGGGTTCCTACGTGGATGTGGGGCCCACATACACTATTTTATTATGCATTACATGCACTGGAGGGTATTCCACTCAATTATAACAGGTGGGTCTCACGTAGGATCCACCCCACATATATACATATAGTGCATATCATATATTACTAGTATATTATTATATTATATTACATTAATCATGCATTACAGCAAATCATCCAGCAGATTGGGTGACTTGTGATGGGTGGTCTGGAATTGTGCAACCAAGATGAAGCATGGAGGCCCAGTGTTGTTTGAGATGGATGGACGGCCAGGGTTTTAGGCTGATAGACGGCCTGAATTGGAACAGGCCTACCAAGGTGGGGGTCCGCAGTGGTGGCCACACAGTTTGGATGGATAGTGTGGACACACATGTGTCACCGTGGGCCACACCGTCTTCAGCTGAACGGTGTGAAGAAACACAACCCATGGTGGTCCTACGTGCTGGACATAGCACGGCACGTGGGGCCCTTATAATTTCATTGTACCTTATATGCTCTGGAGGGTACCTCTGCCAATCTCAACAGGTGGGTCCCATGTGGGAGCCCACCACATGTGTAGTATTTTATGTATGTATATGCATATTACCTCATATGCCACTAACCATTATTATATTATTATTTCTACATGTGTGTTTTTCTTTTTGTGTACAGCAAGCCGTCCATCATTGGAGGTCCGTTGATGGACGGCTCGGATACAGCGTCCATTGCTGGATGGCCTGATCTCTGGTGTGGCCCACCATGGCTTGATGTTGCGGCCTATCAGAAGCTTATGGATATTATATTATATCTAAATAAAAAAATAAAATAAAGTAAACTATTTTGTGTTGTGTATTATGAGTCCAGTGCCTGCTACCTGTTTGAGACAGTCCAAGAGTACAGCCCACCTGCGATTTTCTGGGCTCATGCCGGCAAGGTGTGGCCCGCAATGGTGTATATGGTGTGGCCCACCTGATCTGAGAGAACCCCAGGTGCAGCTCCCCTCAACCGATTACAAGGTGCAGCCCACCAATGCACTGTAGGGTGCGGCCCACCTGCAATATGTACAGGCCTAGTAGTGTTTTGGTGAAGCCCAACATGGTGCAATGCACCAACGTTGTCTACGTGCACAGGCTTCTTCCCCTGCTGCACGCTGTTTTTGAAACCACCTCCGGCCTTGAACCTTAGCTCGATCACGGTGCATATCTAGTCGTAACTTTCAGCCCAAACCAGTGCTTGACGGTAGGCACGGAGGCTGCCATTTTCTTGGCCAAGGAACGGCCTGTACAGGGGCACTTTCTCCCTGATTCTCGAACTATTTTCAGTCTAAATTTTGGTGCACGTTGTAGCTCAAACAGAGCTTGTCTTCAAGATGCTCTCCCCCCATTTTCAAACACATTTTCTCCTGTTTTAAAGGCTGGATATGTGGCTGATTACAGGCGGCGTTCTCAGCCATTTTTCAGCTGAGAAACCCACTGTTTGCATGTCTGTTGGGTGTCTGGTTCTCCTCCCTGTGTAGTCTACTCCTAGGCCATTTTTCGGTCTGATTTAGAGCTCACGCATCCTTGTTTGAGGGCTGCTCCTGGACCAAGTCTTAGCCCTCAGCTGGGGCTAGCCTCATGTCGTTGTCTGTCCCCAACCAAGGCATGTACTCAGGCCATAATCGTCCTTAAAACCGGAGCTTTGTTCGAGTCGTGCTTAGCACGGAACAAGGGCTGCATTAGTCTTCTTTTACCCTTAAAACGGCTAGGTATTTTGGTCCCAATGTGGTGTGTAGCAGGCATCGTAGTTATACGAAATGAAACAGGTAAAAAGGAGCAAAAGGAAAGCTGAAGTTCACGGGTTGTTTACCTGACCGAAACGCCATCCGTGATCCCTGTCCCCTTCTCCCACTTTCTCTCTTTTCTCTCTTCTTTACTCTCTCACCCACCCAAGTGGTGTGGCCGTGGGCTCACACTGACTCGGCTCGGCCCGTTTCTCACAGACGGAGCTGGGACAGTGAGTTCCAGGCTCACCAACAATGCATACTCTGTTTCCTTCCTCTCTCTGTTTCCTTCCTCACCTCTCTTTCTGCGTGATATTTGAGGGAGCTGGCCTTCCTTTATATAGGCAAGAAGAGGAGAGGTCGATGGTTGGTTTTAATGTGTCCTCAGAAGACAGCGGTTGCGTCGTCGCCCTTCCCATTCTAAAGAGGAAAGCCCCAAATGCTCATTCATGGCCTTGCCTAGCCATTTTTGGCCATGAGAGGACCTTCCCAGCTGTGCTCGGGGAAGGCTTGGGTCCACCGGTCAGTGGGAGGTTTGCCTTGCAAGAGAAACCATCGGGCGGTCCTCTCCCTTGAACCCTAGCCACAAGTTAAGGGAAAGGACGGTCCGAACCCATCTCACCCGTTCCTATGCATGGCCCCAAACCCCTATACGGTTTTGATCATGGAACCCACGTGAGTGAAATGGACGGTTTGGATCATCCGAAAAGTGGCCAAGGTAGTCCACTTTGGGGTTTGAAAATCCCCCTATTTTGAAACTTTGAAATGGCGGATGGGTTTTTCTGTTTTTGCAAATGGGTTCGGCCAAAGATATTTTGACCAGTTATTCTAGTTTGTTACACCTCGTACAGGGGAGATTGTCGGTGTACATGCACTGTGTACAGGGCCCACTGCGAGGGTCTCCTTAGATCCATTCCATTCAAATGCTTTGGAGGCCTTGTCTGGAGGTACTGGCCCACTTTGGGCAGTTGGTGAGGCCAATCTAAGGCCTAGGTGGGGCCCACAACTTGATTTGGGTCATATTAGTGGGTATTGCAGTCACTGGTTAGATTGTACACTACTATTGTGATGTGAATTGGTCCGATGGTGGCTCTCGATGATCCGGTACCTAAGACTAATAACACATGGTTCAATATGTCTAATAGGGTAGGGTTTGGACTCTCATTTCCCTTGGGGTTTGGCGACACAATATTCCTGCCAACTTTGTGGTAAGATGATTTTTATCATCGAGATTAAATGACCAGATGACTTGGTTTATGAATCAGGGTTGTATTAGACGGTTGAGATGGGCCACTTTGAGAACCAATTAAATGGATAGTACTTTACTACGTGGATAGGGATTATTTTGAAATGGTTGGATTTAGACTAAAATGCATGTGATCGTTTGTTTAGCTAGAGTTGCATTTGGTTATACGGTAACACTCGAGTACTGAAAAGTACGGGGTGTTACATCCCATTACGGAGAACATGTGTTGTAACCTGATTGTTGTGATGTGTTGAGTAGAGATGTGCAAGAGGGTTGCTCCCATTAGTTGGTTGCTGTTACTCTTGTGCCGACTCTTCTGGGAGAGAGAGCATGGGATTTGCTTAAGGAATGAGAGAGAAGGCATATGGAGTTTGAGGGAGTGAACTGTTTTGAACACTAAGCTGGGTTGCCTGTGTGTTTGGTGTGGCATTTAACACTAGGCGGTGTAGCAGCTCTTGTACTGCTCGTAAACTCTGGGCCATTTCTTGCATAGTGGTGTTGGCTTGTAGGTCTACCGAAGCCGCTGGTTATGGTAGTCAGGGTGCTGGTGTAAGTGCGGGTGCTGATGTTTCGGGAGCTAGCAGATAGGCTGACTCTTCTTCATGGGTAACTTGAGAGGTCATGGCTGCACGGGATCGGGTGGTCATGGCTCAGACCTAAGCCTAAACAGGTGCAAGTGAAGGAATTTTTTTTATATTTTTTGTATGAATGTAAATGACGATTTCCCTCAAGATTAGTTTCACGCCCCAAACTCGGAAACCGGGTTCACAAAATTTCCGATCGCCGAATCCGACGCCGACAGCCTCCGTAGAACCCCATTCTCGGCTCCTAGCTCCCATTCGCCAGGTTCCGATCTTGGGATGCTACGAGGAGGATTTTCAACATCAGTTTGATTCGTAATAAGCATAACCAAAGGCATAACCCACAAACAACAACCAAGAACTCCATTACATTTTCACTATGATCAAAAACTTTACAAGTACAATGAGCATAAAGGAAAATACAGTGGTGTAGAACAAAAACTCCAAAACACTCTGCAACGTGCTCCTGCCTCAGCGCTGCTGCGATCCAACGTCACCTGCACGCAACGGTCGTGCATAAGCTTACAGAAAGCTTAGAGGGTGGTGAAAGTGTGTGCGCAAGGTAGTAACATGAACATGCAATGTCAGAGTAAAGCGGAATATGCAGATGGATCTATAATATCATGAGCCGTACCAAGGCTTATGCGATGCAAGACATGAATGGTATCGGCCTTCCCAAGGCCATGCGATGTGCAATGCAGCTCAAGCATACAGATCCTCATCTATGTCCACATATCAATACAGCTCAAAATATGGAATATCACCGGGGTCTAGTACACTCTAAACCAGATTGCCGCCACATCGCGCACAATAAGGTAAGTGGAAGAGACCACACTATCCGTCTGTCAATATCGGGCGCAACTTGTGATAGCGGACCAATTCCTCGAGCTGGTCAAACTCAGCCTAGCATTGCCCCCTACTCTCAGGCAGGTAAGGCCGCACTCCCTTCCAACCAACCACGACACAGTGGAGAGCGTAACCGTCTGGTAATCGGCACTCAACGCTCATCTACCCACTCGGTCTAGACGTTGGAGCAACCTCTTGGTACCATAAGGGTTTAGGGACTTTCACCCAGGGATATCTATAGTACCCCATGTAGAACAAAATTTTCAGTATCCAATCCTGCCAACCACAATCTGTCTGTGGAGGCTACGGCCCCGATGTCGCTAGGGCGTACAATAATCATGTCACACAAATGCGGAATGCATGAATCACGCTATCCAGTCATGCAACCAATCCTGCGCATATCGTGCGCTCATGTAGGGCAACACCGCCTAACCGAGAGCCCATAAACAACCTGTCCGAAGGCAAATGCTATGATCAGACAACTCTCACGTCAAGCATACATATGATGCGTATAATCATGAGTCATGGAACTGTACTAACATGTTATAATAAAGATGAGCTCTGTGTATAACTGAGATGGGCCAAGATAGCCTACTTACTACAAGTATGGGTCTATTAGTGGGCCTTAGGGAGAGCGAGAATGCGGACATTTAACCGACATCATCCTTACAATGTGGGCATCTAACCATCATTGTTCCTAAGGCATTACTTACTATAAATATCGTTATATGCCATGGAGGGATCATGCATTGCAATGGACCTAGCTGCACTCAATTGGGTCTTAAGTACATCAATTAGGCCGTATCATATGGGCCTTACATTCATCAAGCGGATCACCTCAATGAGCCTCACCAATGGGCCTGAGGTCCTTTGCAATAGGTCATAACCCATGGGCCTTAGAATTCATTAAAAATGAGCCCAATCACATGAGCTTTATGGGCCTAATCACATAGGCCTTATATATACCAAAGTGGGCCTCAACAATGGGCCACAAATACATCAATTGGGCCTACACACATGGGCCCATAAATAACAAAGTGGGCCTTAGTGGGCGAGCCACAAATACATTAAGATGGGCCTCAACAATGGCCTTAAAATGATCTCAAAATGGTTGGACGGTTTGGATGAAACTCATGCATCATGGTAGACTCCCATGTGGGCCCACTATAACATTTTTTTTCAGCCAATCCTGGGCCCACTGAAATGCTTATTTGTCACCCAACCTGTTGTTAAGGCCGTGTGGCAAGGGGCCCACCAAAATGTTTATTTTACATCCCACCTGTTGATAAGGCCATGCAGCAAGGGGCCCACCAAAATGTTTATTTTCCATTCAAACCTGTTGATAAGGTCATATAGACCCAGGGCCCACCGAAATGTATATTTTCTACCCAACCTGGGTCCACTGTACTATTTATTTGCATCCAAACTGTTCATTGAATCACATGGCCTAGGGCCCACTGTAATGTTTATTGCCATCCAAACCTGTTCACAACGTCACGTGGCCAGGGGCAAACGTGATGGACGGCGTGGACACAATACATACATCTGAGTGGGGGCCACCGTCCACTGCCGTGGACGGGCGTCGTGAGTAAAACACTTGCATCACAGTGGGTGTCACCACCCACTGTTGTGTACGGTGTGTTAAGCCACACATACCACAGTGGGTCCCATGTAGGGCCCACCAAAGTGTTTATTTACAATCCAACCCGTCCATTACGTGTGTCCCACTTGTTTGAGGGTTCACACCAAGTTTCAGCCACATTCAAGATTTAGGTAGGACCCACCAAGTGTTTTTATATGATTTAGGCATGTCTTCACATGATTTGGATGGTATGGCCCACCTGAGTTCAGTTTGTGGATGATTTTTGGAGTCAACGCACCATTCAAGGGGACCTATTAAATGAACGGTATAGATGTAAAACATACATCATGGTGGAGTCTACAAGTGGGCCAATGTGGCCACCCTTTTTAACGTGAACGTCTCTGGACGTCATGGCACAAAGTCATGCCAAAAAAGAAAATTATTTTTTTATCCTAGGTGGGACCCACATTAACTAGATCTACCCCATCCATTGCATGTGCTACACAAAATTAGGCGTCCAAACCAAGTTTCAGCCACGTCCAAATTTCAGATAGGCCCCACCAAATGCTTTTATATGTTTCAGGCATGTCTTCACATGATTTTAGATGGTATGGCCCACCTGAGTTCCGGATTGGTCCCAAATTTTGGCTCAACGCCTAAATTAATCTGAGGAAGATGGTGGAAGGCTTGGATTAAATACATGCATTAAGTTGGGGCTTGCAAGAGCGGCCCACCATTTTCCTTCTTTTCCTTTCTTTTTTTTTTCCCTTTCTGTTGGACCGTCCAGCGTCCCGTTATATGCCATGGAGGGATCATGCATTGCAATGGACCTAGTTGCACTCAATTGGGTCTTAAGTACATCAATTAGGCCGTATCATATGGGCCTTACATTCATCAAGCGGATCACCTCAATGAGCCTCAACAATGGGCCTGAGGTCCTTTGCAATGGGTCATAACCCATGGGCCTTAGAATTCATTAAAAATGAGCCCAATCACATGAGCTTTACGGGCCTAATCACATAGGCCTTATATATACCAAAGTGGGCCTCAACAATGGGCCACAAATACATCAATTGGGCCTACACACATGGGCCCATAAATAACAAAGTGGGCCTTAGTGGGCGGGCCACAAATACATTAAGATGGGCCTCAACAATGGCCTTAAAATGATCTCAAAATGGTTGGACGGTTTGGATGAAACCCATGCATCATGTTAGATTCCCATGTGGGCCCACTATAACATTTATTTTCCAGCCAATCCTGGGCCCACTGAAATACTTATTTGCCACCCAACCTGTTGTTAAGGTCGTGTGGTAAGGGGCCCACCAAAATGTTTATTTTACATCCCACCTGTTGATAAGGCCATGTAGCAAGGGCCCACCGAAATGTATATTTTCTACCCAACCTAGGTCCACTGTACTATTTATTTGCATCCAAACTGTTCATTGAATCACATGGCCTAGGGCCCACTGTAATGTTTATTGCCATCCAAACCTGTTCACATCGTCACGTGGCCAGGGGCCCACGTGATGGACGGCGTGGACACAATACATACATCTGAGTGGGGGCCACCGTCCACTGCCGTGGACGGGCGGCGTGAGTAAAACACTTGCATCACAGTGGGTGTCACCACCCACTGTTGTGTACGGTGTGTTAAGCCACACATACCACAGTGGGTCCCATGTAGGGCCCACCAAAGTGTTTATTTGCAATCCAACCCGTCCATTACGTGTGTCCCACCTGTTTGAGGGTTCACACCAAGTTTCAGCCACATTCAAGATTCAGGTAGGACCCACCAAGTGTTTTTATATGATTTAGGCATGTCTTCACATGATTTGGATGGTATGGCCCACCTGAGTTCAGTTTGTGGATGATTTTTGAAGTCAACGCACCATTCAAGGGGACCTATTAAATGAACGGTATAGATGTAAAACATACATCATGGTGGAGTCTACAAGTGGGCCAATGCGGCCACCCTTTTTAACGTGGACGTCTCTGGACGTCATGGCACAAAGTCATGCCAAAAAAGAAAATTATTTTTTTATCCTAGGTGGGACCCACATTAACCAGATCTACCCCATCCATTGCATGTGTTACACAAAATTAGGCGTCCAAACCAAGTTTCAGCCACGTCCAAATTTCAGATAGGCCCCACCAAATGCTTTTGTATGTTTCAGGCATGTCTTCACATGATTTTAGATGGTATGGCCCACCTGAGTTCCGGATTGGTCCCAAATTTTGGCTCAACGCCTAAATTAATCTGAGGAAGATGGTGGAAGGCTTGGATTAAATACATGCATTAAGTTGGGCTTGCAAGAGCGGCCCACCATTTCCCTTCTTTTCCTTTCTTTCTTTTTATTTTCCCTTTCTGTTGGAACGTCCAGCGTCCCAGACGCTGGACGGTCTTTTGTTTTTTTTTTTTTTTTTTGAGTGTGGGCCCTGATGGAGTGGGCCACCACTGATGGGTTTCATGGGCTCAATGTCCAAGGTGGGCTCCACTTGAATAAAAATTACATCAAGGTGGGATCCATTCAAGTGGGCCACACCATCCTATTGCAATAAAATAAAATAAAATAAAATAAAATAAAAAAGAGAGAGAGAGAGACATGGAGAGTGGGACACGGCTTGTGATGGAGGGACCCCGTCATTATGGGCCCTCCCTTACATGAAATCCTACATCAACGGACCCTTTGAACAAGGGACCATCAAAAATGTAAATCAACGGTGGAGATCCATTCCCCACCGATATGGACGGTCTAGATGACCTCTCTAAGTGAAATAAACATCATGATGGGGTCCATGGAGAATGGCCCCATCATGGAATGATCATGATGATCCAAGTGGTCCATTGGCCACAAATAAGGGTCCCAAGTGAGATCCACACCATTGATCGGTGGGCCTCACTTGGTCCACCATAAAAACAAGGAAAGCTACCCTATAGAGACACCCACCGTCTGATCTTCTCGCTCCTAGAGGTTCCTTGGCACCTTAGCTTCAACTTCAATGGTTAAGATGAAGAATGGAGAGTTGAGATGGGACATTTTGGGGTAGGAAGGTGGGCCACTTGGAGCTTAGGAATTTGGAGAAATTCCATACGTGGGGGCTCTTGTTGTTTGGGATTTTTGAAATGAGAAAGAGAGAAAGAGAGAGAGTGATGTAAAGGGAGAGAGAGAGAGTGATGGATGGATGGGTGAGTGATGGTTGTGTATGAAAAGCTTGACTTTTGAGGCTTTTGTGTAAGAGAGGTATGGGAGATGAAGACTTTTGTGGCTTTTTGTGTAAGAGAGGTATGAGTGATGAAGACTTTTGTGGTTGCTTGGGAAAATGGAATAAAGTGATGTGTACTTGACATGTGATGGATTGATGGGTGATTGATTGTTGGGATTGATGTGATTAATGTGACACATCGTAAAGATTCCCTTGGTTTTCACAACGTGCGGCGTTTTCTCGCACCGAACGTTGGCCCACATCTCTTGACCAGGGTATCGCCTCGATGCGCGAGTCGCGGCATCGGAACTGCGGCGACGGCACGGTCGCTATGGTATTGGTATCGGGTTGAGTCGACTCAGGTTGTCGGCATATGAATCAGGGTCGCGCGTCGATATCGATTAAGGGTTGAAGGTTGCCGGAATTCGACCGGTAAGACCGCGGAAGTCTACGGAAAGGTACGGACCAAGATACGGGTCTTACAATTAAAATACCACACACTTTCAAGTTGGGTCTCACGTAGAGCGAGCTAAGAGATCCCCAGTGGAGTCGTCATTCTATAGACACTGAAAATCGGCGCACATGCTGATTTTGGATTTGTAAGGGTTGAGTATGGGGGTGATAGGCTGATTATGGATGTTGGAGTCGCCACTAGCTGAAAATCTTAAAATCTTACGGTCAACTAGAACCAAGAAATACGTAAGGTGAGAAAAATCCGAAGACTTTCCTACCTTAAATTGACTCCTGGTCTGCGATTTGGGATTCCGGGTAAGGGACCTCTGTTACAGAGAGCGAAGGTGTTAGGCACCCTCTCTGCCCGTACAAATGTACGGTCTCTACTTTGTGTGGCAAAACAATTTTAAGGGATAGATGATGTGGTCAGGATAGGACTAAGCACACACATGGATTTCTGATGGGATAAGATTCGAAGTTTCGGCAGGTCACAGAGCATACGTCCAACGGCGCACCTAAAAGGCGAATGTGATGATACTTATGTAAAGATAAAGAAATGGACTAGATCACTAAGAATTTCGGATATAACAGGATCCGATGTACAGGAAGCCACAGAGCATACGTTCATTAGAGATCTAGAGAAGTAGGGGGTTGAGAAGGGAGTAAATGTCATGATGAATGCTTGTATGTAAATGGATCCTTGGCTTGATTTCTAACTAGGCTAGGATATAGGTTGAACCATGATCAACTAGGCTAGGTTGGGATGGCTAGGAGGGTAAGAAAGGTAAGGAGTGGGCTAAGAAGATAGCTGAAAAATCTGGATTTGAAGGCTTTGGAGCACCTCCTCACCCTCACTCTCTTTGTAAGACCGGTATCCTAGTCCGTACTGTTCCATCGACTCCCGCAATCCTTCCCATCGAAGTCCGGCAACTTGCGACGTATAATCAACGTTTGCGCGTGACCCTAAGTCGTATCCTGTAGATTTGAGTCGGCTTAATTCGAGACTTGTACCATTGCGACCGCACCGTCACCGCGGTTCCAATGCCACGTCTTACATGCCGATCTGATACCCTGATCAGAAGATGCGGGCCAACGTTTATTTCAAAGAAAACACTACGCATTTGCAATCCTAAGAGAATCTCTATGGCATGTCCCATCAATCAATCACTTTATATCAAGTACACATCACCTTTTACCCCATCCCTAAGCAACCACCAAGTCAACTCTTTCTCACCCTCTCTCTTACACAACCATACATGTCAAGTACACATCACACATCACTCACCCTTTCACCCATCGCTCACTTCTCCTTATAACCCCTTTTCTCTCTCTCATTTCTCTACACAATTTCCAAGCAACCAAAGAAAGCAAATAGACCCACGTCCAAGCCTTCCTAAGAGAGAAAAGTGATTTTGGTGGCCCACTTTCCATTCCAAGATCTCTCATCCTAACCATTCATTTCCCATCTTCCACCATCAAAGTGAGACACAAGGAGATCGGCTTTCTAATGGACCGAGAAGATCAAACTGTGGGTGCTCTATCAGGCTTAGTTTTCTCTCTTTTTTTTTATGAAGGGCCAAGTGAGGCGTACTGATTGATGGTATGGATCTCACTTTGGACCCTAGGTGTGACCGATAGCTACCTTGATTCACATGATCATTCCATGATGGGGCCATTCTCCATGGACCCCATTATGATGTTTATTTTCCTTGCACAAGAAGAGGTCATCTAGACCGTCCATTTTGGGTGGAGAAGGATCTTCATCGTTGATCTTTGTTTTAGTGGGCCCACTTGTATTGGGACCCACTCGATGTATGATTGAATGCAAGGGAGGGCTCATAGTGGCGAAGCCCTCCATCACACATGTCCCGTCTCTCTCTCTCTCTCTCTCTCTCTCTCTCTCTCTCTCTCTTTTCCCTTTTTTTTGTGTGATAATGTAGTTGTGTGGCCCACTAGGATGGACCCCACTTTGATGTATGTATTACTATGCCATCCAACCCCTTTTTGGGTGGCCCATGTCCATGGGTGGGGCCCACTTAACTTACGTGTTAAGACCAGATCGTCCAGCGTCCAAGGACGCTGGACGTTGAAAATGGTAAATGCAAATATTAGCTTGGTAGGAAGCAATGGGGTGGGCCACTTGTACAGGGCCCACCTTGATACATAAATGAAATCCACGCCATCTCTTCCGTTACCAAGCCCATTTTAGGCGTTGAGCTAAAAAAGGAAGTCAATCCGACTTTCGAGCGGGCCATACATTTGAAAACAGTGATTTCCACCATTTAAATTCATCTTAATTTTACTACACGTCAAAACATGCCCAATATTGGACTTGATGGATTGGTTATGGGCTGTAGAAACTAGTGGGCAGGGTGGATTCTTCCGATGTGAGCCCCATGTATGAAAAACCTCACAAAAACGTGATTTTAAGGCGTCAGTGTGAAACGGGCAGGGACCCACGGCCCCAGCCATGGGCCCCGCCATGATGTTTGTTCATCATCTAATCCATTCATTTAATGGGCCCCTTTCTGAAGTGGGCCCCCTCCAAAGATTAGCCACATCCAACGCTCAAGTGGCCCACATTATAGGAAACAATGGTGATTGTACGGTTGCCATTGAAACCCATGTTGTTGGGTTTTGGATCAGTACGAAATTTGTTTTTCCTCAGCGTCCAAGTCTGTGTGACCTTATGGACAGATTGGATGGCTGATAAACATTACGGTGGCCCTACATGGGACCCACAATGGTATATGTGTTTTATTCCCACTGTCCAGGCGGACGGTGGAGCCCATCCAATGGGCCCCTTTCTGAAGTGGGCCCCCTCCAAAGATTAGCCACATCCAACGCTCAAGTGGCCCACATCATAGGAAACAATGGTGATTGTAGGGTTGCCATTGAAACCCATGTTGTTGGGTTTTGGATCAGTACGAAATTTTTTTTTCCTCAGCGTCCAAGTCTGTGTGACCTTATGGACAGATTGGATGGCTGATAAACATTACGGTGGCCCTGCATGGGACCCACAATGGTATATGTGTTTTATTCCCACCGTCCAGGTGGACGGTGGAGCCCACAGTAATGTATGTGTTCTATTCGCACCGTCCACTGTTGTGGACGGTGGAGCCCATCTAGATGTATGTGTTTAATCCATGCCATCCAACCATTTTAGCCAGCTGCTGGACAGTCAAGGGACCCCCCCCCCCCCCCCCCCATGAGGCATGTGATTTATCCATGCTGTCCATCCCTATGGGACCCTCCATGATGCATGTGCTGCATCCAAACCGTCCATCCATTTTAAAAGCTCATTTTTATGGCATGAGCTAAAGAATGGGGCAGATCTAAAGTTCAAGTGGACCTCACCATTTTAAGTAGTGGTCAATGACGCCCACCGTTTAAAAATCCCTAAGGGCCATAGTAGCTTCCCATTAAGTTGATATTTGTTTCCCACTTCATCTATCACTATGTTAATTTATAAATAGGTTGGATGGGAAAAATATTTTTATGGTGGGCCTTAGGAATTTTAAATGGTGGAAATCATTATACCACTTATCTTGTGTATGGCCCATTTGATATGCATGGGGCCCAATTGGTGTGGCCCATTTAATATATATGGCCATGTGATTAGGCCCATTCGATGTATTTGTGGCTCGTGGTTGAGGCCTACTTTGATATATATAAGGCTCATATTACGAGGCCCATTTTGATGCATTCTAAGGGCCATGAGTTATGGCCCGTTGCAATGTACATAAGGTCCATTGGTGCGGCCCATTGAGGTGGCGCCCACTTGATTTATCTAGGGCCCATATGAAACGGCCCATTTGATGTATTTGAGGCCTATGGGTCAAGGCCCAATGAGATGCATATAGGTCCATTGCAATGGGTGATTCCTTCATGGTTTGCTTAATGATGTCTTATAGCGGGTCATGCCTTAAGAGCAATGTTGGTTTGACGTCCACATTGTAAGTATAATGTTGGTTAAATGTCCGCATTACAACTCTCCTTAGGGCCCATTGATTGGCCCATACTTGTTAATAATTCATCACTTTATAACATGCTTAATATAGTTCCATGATTCACGCATATAAGCATCATATGTATGCTTGATATGAGAAATATTTGATCATAGCATAAGCCGTTGGGCTGAGACATTTACGGGACTCCTTATGAGACAGAGTGCCCCCACATGAGTGCGTGGTACGCGCAGAATTGCTGCATGATTTGATGATGTGACTCATGCATCCCGCATATGTGTAACTTGATCACTACACACCCTAGCGACATCAGGGCGTGGCCTCCACAGGTACATCGTGGATGGTCGTATCAGATACCGAAAATATTGGCTCTAGCACTGTGGGAACTTAAGATGTCTTTGGGTGAAAGTTTCAGAACCTTTTTGGTACCATGAGTTGCTCCAACGTCCAGACCGAGTGGATATACGAGCACCCAAGTGTCGAATACCAGTAGGCCCCGTCTCCCACTGTGTCGTGGTCTGTTGGAAGAGGGTGTGGCCTTATCAGCCCGAGCTGGCGATCATGAGCAGTCTGTTGTGTTCCTTCTCACCTAACATTAGGTCATCATTAGAAAATGTAATAACGGATATACGGTTGGTTGTCTTCATCTCTTCGAGCATGATGTCATACGTCACCTCGTCATTTTTCTCTATTTTTGCATTTTTTCATTTTAGCAAGTAATGCTTGCCTCACCATGTCATCAGACAGTTCCAAAATCAATGTTTGTGTCACACCCCAAATTGGAAAACCAGGCTCACAAAATTCTCGATCGCTGAATCTGGTGTCGATAACCTCCGTAGTACCCCATTCTCGGTTCACAGCACTCATACGCCTGATACCCATCCTCAGATCCTACAAGGAGGATTTTCAACACGAATTTATCTCATAAGAAGCATAACCACAAGTATACCCAAGTCACAAGAACAACATTATCATTACATATCCACTAGAATAAACATTTGAATACAGTGCTGAAAGAAATATATATATATATATATATATATATATATATATATATATATATATATATATATATATATATATATATATATATATATATATATATCAAAAATCAAAGCTCCAGAGAGTGGCTGCATGCTCCATGCTCAACATTGCTGTAACCTAACGCCACCTGCGCGCATCTATCGTGCATAAGCTTATAGAAAGCTTAGAGGGCTGTGTAAGTGTGTGAGCAATATATGTGTGCTCAAAATGTAATATCAGAGTAAACGAAAATACTGGTAAGTCAATATTAGAGTAAGCAGAAATACTGACAAGTTCATAAAAATATCATCAACCTCATCCAGGATATATGATGAAAAGACATAGCAAGACAGTATCATATACTGAGAAAGCAATGTAAATCAACTATGTAATGCGGAAACATAATAAACCAGATATCAGATGTCGAGGATGCAATACAATATGTAATTCGTAAGAGCAACGAATACCATCAGCCTCATCTAGGTCATATAAATGTAGAAACATAACAACCCAAAATGTCATATGCTAAGGACGTAATGCAATATATAATATGTGACGAGAATGAAATGACCAAGCTACAGTGTGAAGTCGGGATAATAGTACGTGGTATCGCAAGCTATGGGGCCTATCACAAAGGACTTCTATCCAAACCAGTCCCGTACTTAAATTTGGATAGATGGACTCAATGTGGTAAGCTCCTGATCTCAAGTTAGTTGCGCGCCCCAACCGAAATCCTGGCCATTACAAAAGTACGCATAACAATTATTGCGCACCACTAACCCGAGTGAATAATGAATGAATGAATGAATATAATGCTGAGTATGCAACTCTTATTCTACAAGTCAATACTGTACATCTCTGGGATCATCACCGGGGTCTAGTACACCCTACACCAGCTTGCCGCCCCATCAAGCGCACAACTGGGTAAGTGGAAGAGACCTCATTATCCGCTTACCAATATCGGCCCAGCTCATCGATAGCAGACCCATTTATGAGCTGGTCAGACTCAACATAGCATTGCCTACTCCCTCAGGTGGGTAGGGCCACACCCCCTCCTAACCGACCATGACACAATGGGAGATGCGACCTCCTGGAATTTAACACTCGGGCACTCAGGTATCCATTCAGTCTCCACATTGGGGCATCCTCTGGTACCAAGAGAGTTTAAAAATTTTCAGCCGGGGCCATCTATGGCAGCCCGATGCTAATAACATATTTTCAGTGTCTCATCTGGCCATCCACGATATGCCTATGGAGGATACGGCCCTGATGTCGCTAGGGCGTACAGTAATCACAACACATAATGCAAGATATATGAATCATACAATCCAATCATGCATCAATCCTGCGCATACCGTGTGCTCATGTGAGATAACCTCTGCCTATCAGGGAGTCTTATAACAACCTACCCAATGACATATGCAATGGTCAACCACATCTCATAATAAACATGCAGATATTGCATATGTGCATGTATCATGACACTATGCTGTCACATACTCATAATTGGTACCAATAATTGGTCTCGATAATCGACATCGACAGTCGGCCTCGACAATGTGGGCATTTAACCAACATTGCCCCTAAGGAGTGGGGTACATAAAGCCTAACATATAGTGGACCCATGGCCTCACAAAGGGCCTAATATACAACACCATGAGCCCTACTCAAGGGCTTAATACACATCACAATGGGCCTCTCCCATGGGCTTAATATACATCACAATTGACGTTCAACACGGGCTAAATACACATCACAATGGGCCTCAAATACGGGCTGCATATACATCACATTGGGTCTCATCAATTGGCCTCGGTGGTCGGCCTGGATAGTCAATATTGGCCTCGACAATCGGAACCGGCATCAACAATCGGAATCAGCCTAGACAATCGGAATCGGCCTCGATAATTGAAATTGGCCTCGATAATCAAAATCAACCTCGATAATTGGAATCGACCTCGACAATCAGAATCGGCATCGACAATCGGAATCGGCCTCAATAATCAGAATCAGCCTCGATAATTGAAATCGGCCTCGATGATCAGCCTCAGTAATAAGAATCGGCCTCGACAATCAGAATTGACCTCGACAATCGAAATCGGCCTCGATAATCATAATCAGGCTCGATGATCGGCCTCAACAATCGGAATCGATAATCGAAGGCGGGATCTATGGATGGACAGGCGATGATGGACCAAGCAATATCAATGGGGCCCAATCGTCTGGGGTAACCCACTAGAGAATGATGATAATGGGCCTAACCATGCTTAAGGGAAGGTCATAATGTGGATGTTTAACCATCATTGCCTATAAATGTGGACCTTTAACCAACATTACTCCCAAGGAGTGGCCCCACATAGAGTCAAACGTATAGTGGGCCCATGGCCTTACACAAGGGCCTAATATACATCACCATGTACCTTACTCAAGGGCTTAATACACATCACAATGGGCCTCACTCATGGGCCACATATGCATCACATTGGGCCTGATATCTAGGCCTCAATTACATCATAATGGGCCTCATACTTGGGCCGCTCATAAATCATAAAGGGCCTTTTTACATGGGCCACCAATATATCACAGTGGGCCTCATACACAGGCTGAATATGCAACACAATAAGCCCTATACATGAGCCACAACATAAATAGCCGTGGACATAATGATCGAAAGATCATTGGGACCCTTCCACAAATAGCAATGGTGACAATGATCTCCCTTGTTAAAACTCCATAGGGTCCACTATAGTGTCTATTTTCCATCCAATATGTTCATACGATCACAAAGACCTGGTTTAAGAGGAAAAATAAATATCATTTTGATCCAAAATTTCTGTGCTCCCAAGGAGTGTCAATGGTGGACGATCAATCCCACACTGATTATTGCGGTGTGGTCCACCTGAAAAATGGTTGTATGAAACATATACATCAAGGCGTGGTCCACCGTAATCTGCACGGCCTGGATTTCAGACAGGTACACCACGTGTGGGACCCATCTGAATTGCAGATCTATCTCACGATCTCAACAAAGATGGACACTATGGATTACTGCACATGCATCAGCGGTGGGTCCCACCATCCAGCCATTTGGACTGTGTGGATTAGACCCATACATTACAAAATGGTCCACCGTCCAGACATCTGGACGGTTGGAATAAAACACATACATCATTAGGGCCCACCTGCTACTACAACAAATACATCAAGTACCTCACCGTCCTGATGCTGGACGGTGAGAATATAGAACATATACATGAAGGTGGGGCCCATACCACATGTGCCATACGTGTGGGTGGGCCCCGTCCAATGCAAATGGATGGCTGAAGAAAACACATTCATCATGGTGCATCCCACCAACTGCCCGTCCATATGGACATTGTGGATATAGAACAGATACATCCAGGTGGGGTCCCACTGCCCACTCGTGTCACACGTGTGGGGTGGGCCCCATGCGTCCAAATGGACAGACAGTTTGAATATAACATGACCTCATAGTGGGAACTCAAAATTTGTTATCGTCAGTGCATCTGCCATGTAGCTGGGCAGATGAACGGTTCTGATAAAACACATGCTGTGAGGTGGGTCCCCACCAAAGGATAGAGCTAAATTTTATATATATATATATATATATATATATATATATATATATATATATATATATATATATATATATATATATATATATATATATATTTACACGGATGGTTAGGATAAGGTGGACCCAAGATCTGGCCAAAATGGACAGCAAATAAATAAATAAAATAATGCAGGCCCCATGATCAGGGCCATAGATGGATGGTATAGATAAAATACATACCTGATCAGACCCACAGACCCTTGCTGACGTTAAGTACAGTAGCAATATAGTTGCTATACACCAATCCTTCCCCGTACCAGAAACAAAAGGTGGGTCCCACGTGGTATGGCCCACCACTACATACATATGTGTATATATATACACATCATGTCTTGCTCCAGCGTCTACGTACACTAGACAGACGCTTTGGATATTGGATACATACATACATCATGTGGGCCACTGGATGCACGATGTGCATTTAATCACTGGTGGGTTCCCATGAACGGTATAGACCCCACACACACATCAAGGTGGCCCCACGTCCAAGCAATGAATGGTGGGGGTGGAACATATACATCATGGTGGGGTCCATATGCCCTAAAAATGGACGGTATGGATATAATACACATGTTATAGGTGGGCCACACTCCATCACAAAAAGAGAGAGAGAGAGAGAGAGAGAGAGAGAGAGAGAGAGAGAGAAAGAGAGAGAGAGAGAGACACGTGTAGTTGAGGGACCCCGCCACTATGGGCCCCTCTAGGATCTATAACACATAAATCAAAATGGGTCCCACCACAAGTGGGCCCTTAAAACAAAAATCAATGGTGGATCACCCAAATTTGGCCTCCTTCTTTAGCTCCTTGGACTCGTATGCTCCTTGTCTCTGATCTTGATGGAGGTTGATGAAGAATGGAGGGTTGAGATGGGAGATGAGAGAGTGGGAAAGTGGGCCACACTTGTTCTTTAGGAGAGCTTGGACGTTGGGTGCTTACTCTTAGGAATTTGGAAAATGAAGATAGAAATGAGAGAGAGAGGAGTAATGGATGAAAAGAGGTGGATGAAGTGGGTGTTGTAAGAAATGGGAATGGGAAGGCATGGGCTGGTTTGAAATTTATGGAAAGGTGGAATGGGTGGGGAGAGAGAGAGTTGACTTGGGGAAAAGAGGAAATGGGTGTTTACTTAGGATAGGGTGAGGTGGCATTGGGGTATAGAGGATGTACTTGACTTAATTGATGTGACAGGTCGTAAAGATTCTCTCAAAATTTGTAATGTGCGGCGTTTCTTTAGAATGAACGCGGGCCCACATCTCTTGGCCTGGGTATCGCTTTGCACGCAAGATGCGGCGTTGAAACCACGACGACGGCGCGGTCACTAGGGCAGAAGCTTCGGGTCGAGCTGACTCTGGTTTGTAGGACTCGGCTTAGGATCGCGCGCAAATGTCGAGTCCAAGTCAAGGGTGGCAAGAATTCAACTAGGAGGACTATGGAAGCCTACGGAACGGTATGATCTAGGATACGGGCATCACAGTTTGCCTCACCTTTCATCATATATGTTTAGATAAGCAGAGATCCTTTTCAAGTGGCTCACGACGTCGTAAGTCACTTTGGTAGCTAGTGAGACTTTGTCACATGACGTTTCATCCCTCTGATTTTCTTCATCACATGAGGATTTCCTGTCCCGTGAATTTTCTACAATCTTCCCTTGCACTGTTATGAAACACTGCTTTCTCGAAGGATTGACTACCTTCTTCCCTAAGTGTAACATAACCACCATCGCTTCACGGGTGCTTTCTGACAGGGAACCGTGTGGCTCTACTGTTGATTTCATAGTGGTCATGTTACAACTTTCATAGCATCTTCTAACACACGTGAGTGACACATGTTTATCTAGCTTAATCCTTTCGCCTTTAGCCTCTTTATTATGTGTGTCCCGAAATACGCGTGAACGATACATGTTTCGCATGGACACCATATTTGCTATCACTTTTTAGCTTTGTTCCTTGTCCCTCTCTATTATGATTTCTCCTTGGTTCATCATTTTTTAAAGTATATTTTTAATAGCATTGCAGTTTTTAGTCAGATGACTGAGCATACGATGGTAATGATAATATTTATTTTCTTTTATTTTTCTCACGTCTTATGGGTGTTTTGGTTGGGGCAGTTCGATTGTCCCTATAGCCAATAGCTGATTCAACATAGGGAGTACATCTTCCTTTTCAAACGTTTACCCCTTGTGATCATCGTATCGTCTAAATCACTTGTCAGTTGTCCTTCTTATATAACGACTCATGTCCTCTCTTCTACTGTCTTTCTGCCTGATGTGGGGGTCTTCTCTCTTTCTTTCTCTATCAGTGACATTTCTTGACATCTTGCTCAAGCCTCAGCATGTGTCTCTATCTAAAAGACAGGCATTTTTCTAGTCATGACTCCAAGAGTATGAACTTTAGTGGCAAGGTGACAAAAGTTCTATATGTTGGCACTTATCAAGCTGAATGCAACCCTTGGTTCCATTGAATTTAGACACATTTTTATTTGTTTTGATTCTCCTGGGAGTTGTTGACATGACGCACCCAAGGTTTTCCTTCATTCGATGAACTTCTCTACTGGCTCACCTTCTCGTTGCTGGACGAAAGCCAGTTCAGTCAAGTTAACATCTCTATCAAATGAAAAGAAATTTGCCATGAAGACATCCTGCATCTGATCCCACGTACGTATAGATTCCGACACTAGAGTCGAATATCATCTGAACGCCTTTCTTGTTATGGATGACCCAAATAGTCATAAACAATACTGCGTGATTGTGGAGAAGTTCCCCATAGTAGTGATGAAATGCATTAGATGTTCCTTCGGTGATTCATCCCCATTAAAGTTATAAAAATATGGATACTTGAAATTCACTGGAAATGGTACATCTTCAATCTCACGGGGGTATGAAGATCAAAAGCGGAACCTCCCTATATGCTCTCTGTCTCTTTTCATGTGAACGACTCTAGTCACCACCCATCGGATTTCATTTTAGGTTACAGTGCGAATGGAAGGTACTGATCCATGCGACCCTACACTCTAGGACTATGACCCTTCTACCTACTTTTCATTGCCATGCATGGAAGCCATCATGGGAGGGGTAATAACTTAAGCTACATTGCTGGCCAATGTTGTCAATGCCTCTTTAAGGTTTCTGCAATTTTTCATCAAAATTGTTCGTGTGCACACCATCTTGACCAAACACACATCTGTGGATAATAGCTGGGTTTGGCTGGTCCCTATCATGAAAATTGCTACCATCCCAATTGATCGCTCGAATGTCAAAGGGGAGAGAGAACGGGTCGTTACAAAGGGGCTTACAAAGAAAGACTTGCAGCTTGACCCAATAAAACTCTTGCATGGTCCTGAGGATTTTAGTGATCCTGATCGGGACATGTCTGATGTCGATGCTTGTGGTGAGGTCATCATAACAAATTTTGAGGATGATGACCCATTTATTAGAATAGTTTTCCCCTTCTCCTTCTAGGTCCACTATGGAGTTATGACCGGTAGGGTGGGAAAGTTACGCGGGGTGAAGAGAGCTGCTTTGGCCTCTCTGGGATAAAGTGGGGGCGGAGCTAATGCAGGATTGCGTCTCACAATGTTGTGTGTAATCGACCCTCTTACTGTCTGCAATGGGATTGGGCCTCACATTGGAGGGGATCAATTTTTTACCCTTCTATATGTCACCATTATCCATTCCACATCGTCTTTTTGTGTCGTCAGTGAGGCGGAGATTAGCTAAGATATCACTTTCTGTCATTCGTTTATGGTTGCAACTAACTTAGCTCTCCTCAATACCTTTTCAAATGGTGATTGAACACTACTGACATAGTTAACAACGAATCCACTGGGCATGAAATAAAAGACTTTGTTGATCAGAAAAGAAGACATCGTGATTGTGCAAGAACGAAATACCTGAATAACAAAACAAACTATTGGTTATTTGGATTTAATCGAACTATACTTTGTTTTATAGATAAATAAGAGAGTTCTCGTCGAGAGTCACCATTTTGGCACCCTTTGATGACAAGTGTTTTTTAATTATTTTGTCACTAGTATTAAACATAGATATTCCAACCAGAAATTTTGGATTCAATCCCTAGCAAAGTCTCCATTCTATTTCGATTAGAAACATAGATTGGAGATTGGAATATTCACATTTAATAATAAAGAAAGAAGGTCAACAAATAATCATCAGCATTTTATTTCATCAATCTAAATTCTTATTACATTCCCTACATTGCCCTAGATTTTAAAACAATGTACATTTAATTAGCTTAATTTAAAATAATTTAAAAATATTTCAGCACCATTTTAGCTTGTATAACATTTGTTGCAATGACAAAAGAGTTGGGCAGGTTTGAAGCCATTGGTTAGAGTTGTGCAGGTTTAAAACAATTGCTTTGCGCCAGTATGCATAAGACATGTGCATAGGAGAATGAATCCCTAATGAATCTACAAAGTCACACGACATATGGACCACTAGGGACCACTATTGTGCGGTCACGCAAAAAGATCCTATTGCGCAGTCTCACAAATGGCTAGCCCTTTACATGCTTGAAACTCTTTCTTTGTTTCCTCTCATGTCGCATCCTGCGAGATACATGAATACTATAACTCTTAACTCTGGAAGCTCCCAAATATTTTTCTAATCTCTCTGGCGTTTCTTTCTCTTTAATGTGTCTAATAAGAGGGGAATGGATATTTATAGGCCTCCATACGTGTGAGCTATCCAATCCATGTAACTAAGTGTTGTTTATGTGACCGCATGACATACCCCTATTGCGCAATCACACAATAGGCTTCTAGGATTGGAGCAAGTTCATTCTTCACCAGTTCTCCCAGCAATTCTTCTTCAATTGCACAGTCTTGAAACCCATCTCTGTTGCACGACCGTGCAACACATCAATCTTATGCGAATATGTATTTTCGTACACCAATAGTAGGTACAATTCGATCAGGGGAGACTTCAATTAATTAAGATATTTCATTGAAAGGGACCACCCTATATTCATCAATGGGGTAGGGTCTACTTGATCAATTA
Source organism: Magnolia kwangsiensis (assembly GCA_037074715.1). Classification (NCBI taxonomy): domain Eukaryota; kingdom Viridiplantae; phylum Streptophyta; class Magnoliopsida; order Magnoliales; family Magnoliaceae; genus Magnolia; species Magnolia kwangsiensis. Next base: position 71,881,406 of record CM073575.1, on the reverse strand, counting down.
GTTTTGGGGATGGAGCAGGTTGCATGGAAGATGTCACGCACCAAACTCAGAAACCGGGCTCATAAAATTCTCGATCGCCGAATCCGGTGCCGACAGCCTCCGTAGTACCCCATTCTCGGATCCCAGTGTGCATACATCAAGTTTCGATCCTAGGATCCTACAAGAAGAATTTTTAACATCAATTTGTCTTATAAAAAGCATAACCACAAGTATACTCAAATCACAATGGCAACATCATCATCACATATCCACTAATATAAACATTTAAAAACAGTGCTAAATGGGAAATACATATATCAAAAATCAAAGCTCCAGAAGATAGCTCCACACTCCAAGTTCAACTCTGCTGTGACCTAACATCACCTGCACGCAACTATCGTGCATAAGCTTATAGAAAGCTTAGAGGGTGGTGTAAGTGTATGCACATGGTAAGTGTCAAGTATTCAACACAATGCCGTAATCATACAATATCAGAAATTATTAGTAAGATCATGAATTATACAATATTAGAGTAAGCGAAAATACTGCAAGTCTATAAATCATACAATATCAGAGTATGCAATACAGATCAGCTATGCAAATGAGGAGTCGTATAGAGCCAAATATCAGATGTCGAGGATACAATGTAATATGCAAATCCTGAAAAGTCCAGGAATACCGTCAGCTGTATCTAGGCCATATAAATGCATAAACATGGCAACCCAAAATGTTAAATGTCACGGATGCAATGAAATATGTTGTGCGAATTAAATGATCAAGTTGGAGTGAAGTCGGGCTATAGTACATAGTATCACAGGTTATAGGGTCCATCACAAGAGACTTCTTTCCAAACCAGTCTCATACCTAAATTTGGATAGCCAGACTCAATGTGGTAAACTCCTGCTCTTAGGTTAGTCACGTGTCCAACTGAAATCCTAGCTATAAGAAGGTACATAACAATTAGTTACGCACCACCAGCCTGAGTGGATAGTGAATGAATAGATGAATGAGTATGCAATTCCTGCCCGATAAGTCCACGTATCAGTACTGTACATCTCTAGGATCATCATCAGGGTCTAGTACACTCTAAGCTGGCTGCCGCCCCTACCGGCCGCACAGCCCAGTGAGTGGAAAAGACCTCACTACCCGCCTGCCAGTAGTATACCAATGCCTACCCGGCTCATCGATAGCGGACCCATTTGGGAGCTGATCAAACTCAGCCAAGCTTACAGCCCACTCACTCGGGTGGATAAGACCACACCCCCTCCCAACCGACCATGACACAGTGGGAGACGCAGCCTCCTGGTATTCGGCACTCAAGCGCTAATGTATCCACTTAGTCTCGATGTTGGGGCGTCTCTTGGCCTCGGAGGTTTAGGGACTTTAACCCACGGACATCCAAAGTGCCCAGATGCACGAACCAAATATTTTCAGTGTCCCATCTGACCATCCACAATATTTCTGTGGAGGTCACAACCCTAATGACGCTAGGGCGTACAGTAATCACAATTACACAATGCAAGATGCATGAGTCATGTAGTCCAATCATGCATCAATCCAGCGCATACCGTGCGCTCATGTGGCATAACTCCGCCTATCAGGGAGTCTCATAAACCACCTGCACTATGGCACATGCAATGGTTAATCACATCTCATAACAAACATGTAGATGATGCGTATAGGCTTATATCATGATGTTATGCTGTTACATACTCATAATCGGTATCGACAATCGGCATCGACAATCGGCCTCGATAATCGGCTTATACAATCGGCATCGGCAATCAGAATCGGCCTCGACAATCAGAATCAGTTTCGACAATTAAAATCGGCTTCGACAATCAGAATCGGCCTCGATAATTGACCTCAATAATCAGAATCGGCCTTGACATCAAAATCGACCTTGACAATCGGAATTGGCCTCAATAATTGGAATTGGCCTCGATAATCAGCCTCGGCCTCGATAATCGAAATCGACCTCGACAATTGGAATCAGCCAGAATGGGCCTAAGGGAAGGTCATAACGTGGACATTAAACCATCGTTGTCCATCAATATGGACCTTTAACCAACATTGCTCCCAAGGAGTGGCCCTCATAGAGCCAAACACATAGTGGGCCCATGGCCTCACACAAGAACCTAATATACATCACCATGGGCCTCACTCCAGGGCCTAATACACATCACAATGGGCCACATCACATGGTCCTAATACACGTCAAAGTGGGATGCATCACATGGGCCTAATACGCATCATGATGGGCGGCATCACATGGACCTCGAATACATCACAATGGGCCACTTCCATGGATATCAAATAAATTATAATGGGCCTTATACCTGGGCCTCAAATACGTTATAATGGACTACGCCCCAAGGGCTTCTAACACATCACAATGGGTCATATTACGTCATAATGGGTCTTAAACATGGGCCTCAAATTCATGGCGACAATGTGCCTTACATACACCAAGTGAGCCCTGTACATACAGTAGGTAGGCCCGGCACAGCAGGTGGGCCCGGCGGATGGGTGGCATGGTTATAAAATACATATATCAGCGTGGAGTACACTGCATGGATGGTGGGGATCAAACCCATGTGTTATGGGGGTCTACGTCCAGAATTTGGATAGCGTGGAAAGAACACTCACGTCACGGTAGATCCCACCATCCATATAGCTGGATGGTGAGGAATAAACACATCTAAATCATGTGGATCCCATCAGACGGACTGCATAGCTAAAATAAATATATCACAGTGTGGATCCCACCGTCCATTGCTGGACGATGGTGATAAAACACTTATATCAGGGCCCCACGTCCGCGTGTGGATGGAGTGGATACAACACCTGCATCAAGGTGGGCCCCATCCCCACACGTGCAACACGTGTGGGAGGATCCCACACCAGAAATGGATGGACGGCATGGGTTAGAACCCATACATCATATATATGCTCCACCGTTCAAACCCCTGGACGGTGGATGACATGGATTGAAATAATACATCATCGGTGGGTCCACACGTGTGGGACCCACCGGCTTCTCATAAAGCTGATATTTCTATTTTCTCTTTCGTCCAGGCATGTTGGAGGCTGCTGACAGATGGCCTGGACGAAACATATCATCAAGGTGGCCCCGTATGGGCAGTCTGGATGATCACATCATCCAGGTGGCCCCGTGATCTGGCAAAATGGATGGATGGTGTGCATGCATCATGTGGGTCCCAGCTGGACAGACAGCGTGGGTTAAAACCCATACATCATGGTGAAATCCCATCAGATGGACGACACCAGATAAAACACTTACATTAGTGGTGGGGCCCTGCACAGCACCATCCAAACTGTCCAGCACCGTCCAAACTGTCTGGACGGTGTGGATGAAACAAATACATCATGGTGTGGTCTTCACAGCATCGTCTAAACTGTCCAACACCATCCAAACTGTCTGGACGGTGTGGAATATCACATATATCATGACGGGTCCCACAACAAGTGGTCCTTAAAAAAATGAAATCCAACGGTCGATCACCCACCTTTTATCTTCTTGAACTTCTCCTTCCAACGATGTGATCTAAAGCTCCAAGGGGTGTATTTTAATGGTTGAGATCGGCTTTGAAGGGTTGGATTGAGTGGTAGGGAGTGGGCCACACAAAGCTCTCTCATGGAGCTTGCTTGGACGTGGGTTGCCCTCATGGAGGTTGGGAGAAAAATGAGAGAGAGAGAGGTGATGTGAGTGATGGAGTGACGGGGAGAGGGATGTGTGAAGTGAAGGATGGTTGACTTTTGAGGATGGGTAGTTATACTTGGGGATGGGTGTGAGTGATGGGAGTGATGTGATGTATACTTGACATTTGATGTGATGGATTCTCTCGGGATTGCAACGCGCAGTGTTTTTCTCGAACTAAATGCTGGCCCACATCTCCTGGCCTGGGTATCGCCTCGGTGCATGAGATGCAGCATCTGAACTACAGTGCCAGCGTTGTCATTAGGGTACAAGTTTCGGGTTGAACCGACTTTAAAATGCAGGATACGACTTAGGGTCGCATGCAAATGTTGATTACAAGTCGCGGGTTGCCAAAATTTATCCGGGAGGACTGCGGAGGCATACGAAACGGTATGGGCTAGGATACGGGTCTTACAGAAGAAACATAAATTGCAAACAAAGAGGTTGTTTACGCGATCTATTCTACAATTCCCTAATCTTAATCAAGGGTGAGAGACGAAGTTATAGAATATACATGGAGACATGAGGACTCCAAAAGTTGATATATTATTTCCTCCTCTTGAGTTTATTTTTTAGTTTGAATATCTAGTCAATGAATGTCGCTCGTAGTTTGTTCTGAATTGAAGACTTCAAGTCTTTCTATAGGAGATTGAACAGCATCGACCGAAGTATCTGTGATTAATGTGTTAGCTTGAGGAGGTGGCACAAAGACCGGCCTTTTAAAGGTGTAGAGCTCATTGCATATTGTGAAAAGGAAGAGAGATAGTAAAAAAAGTAGTGGAATGTAAAATAATTAAAATGAAAAGAATATGAACAACATCACCTAAATCTTCTTCTTTTTGCCATAGGTTTCTCCACTTTAGATGAAGGAGAAAGTCAACCATTGATCAATTCATGGGATCCACTAACCAAAGTTATGGGATAGTTTTTCCACCAGAAGAGAAATGAATCTACCTGTTGAGGATATTTGGTAAAAAGTGGTAGTATGAGAGAAGGAATGATAGAATCAAACCCTCCATGGAGAGTTTGAAATGCTGACCAAATTTGCAACTAGTCGATGAATGGGATGTTGATTACAAGTTCAGTTAAAAATTGGAAAATGAATGCCTTGAGTCAAACTAAATCGACGAGCAAGAATATTAGGGCAGTATTGTTTGATTTCAGTCTTGGCATTAACGCACGTGTCTATTTACCATCATATGGAAGGTCTCCGAAGATCAAATCACTTTTCCAAAATGCATCTCTTAGGCTTGCCATATCGATATCGGTCAAGTTATATTCTTCCGTGAACTAGGTTGAACCAATTTCTTTATCTTTAAATTGACAAAGAGAATGGTTGGACTTATCAAGGTTGAAAGAAAGAAAGAAACTCATACATTTTATGAATGAATGATTATTTTTGGGGCAGAATGCATTATAATGGCTAAAAGAAGTGAATTATGCATTAGTTGGAACAGATTTGATGAATTTTATCTGAAAATATTTGTAGAACCACATCTAGACAAGCCATATAGGTCCACCATAGTAGTCAAAACCCTTCATGGTTGCCTCGAACATGCTGCAATACAATTGGCCGAGCACATAGGGGCCAAGAGCAAGTTGACATCCTTAAGTGAGTGCCTTGGCTAGATGAATGCATTTCTTAGTAATTTACAGAGCACTCACGCCTAGCAAAAATCGATAAATTCACAAAAGAGAAAAGTCATGTGCTCTTGTTCATCAACTTTATCTTGAGATTTGCATTGAAGAGCCATGAAAGTGGAATACGCCTTACCGGTCTTGTCTTGAAGAGTGAAGGAATGATGAATATTTGTAGTAAATTACGGATAAACAGGCTTGCCAAATTTTAAAAGGTGGGTGAAAGCACATACATCTGTGATGGTCAGACTTAAGCGGCCGCATCCAAAACGAAACATATTGGTTAATCAACTTCAAAAAGTTGAAACTGGTGCGAGGAGGAAAGTACTGACCAGATATTCATGTAAGGAAAGTTTGATACATTCGTGGATTCCAACCTACTTACATGTGTCACCATGCTTTGCTTCAACATGAGTATACTATTATGCCCAACCATTCATCAATTTCGGTCATGATCTCAGAGATTTAAAAACATTGGAAAGATACAAGGAATGATCAAAATGAATAGCAGAGACTTATCAGGGCACTTTGGCAAACATGGTTCAATCTTACGAAGCTATTTGTGAGTAACCGCGTGATAAGAGGTTAGATTGAGTGTTAAAAATGCCTTATTTGGTTCGATAAGAGTACTTAAAAGAAGTTCATTGATCACTCTCAAAGAAAGAACGTCCAAATCTTTAATGAATGATTCTAGGTGGAAAAATGGAATGGAAGAGGAGGAAGATGCAACCATGATAATTAGAGACAACTAGAGAGAGAGAGAGAGGTTCAATATGAAAGAGAGGAAGCAAAGGGTGAAGAAAGGTAAGCACCAAATTAGGGTTATGTTTATATATTGCTCGAGATACGTACGCATTAATGAAAAGATAATCTTAACTCTTTGTATGATGCAATTCTAGACAATGTGTCGCATGAACAACCTAGAAGGAAGTGGCAGAGAACATCTTTTGGTTTAACCTCGGTCAGGTAAAATCATTTGGGAGACAACATGTGGACCAACAACTAATTGCATTAATTACATTAGGCAACGATACAACATTGCTATCACTTTTTTCTTAAAGGCGAAGCAACGTGGGGGACAATGTTGTACCATATGTCTCGCCATTCGAGAAAATTGCCAATAAGAAAGCGACATGTTGCATTGCACGAGACATAAGAGATGGATAAAAAGATCTTTAAGAAACTTAGAACACTTTTTACGGAGTTATAACTCACATAAATTCATTATTATACGTCATTGGATAGTCCACAAAGTAACATGACCGAGTTATTTAAAATTCAATGAGCGGAGAGAAAAACACAGTCGAACAGTCCAAGATATGGTAGGCGACCAAGTGACGCAAAACTTGACCGACAAAAGAGGAACAAAAACAAACGGTAGACATAATAATAGAAAGATCTAAAGAGAGGCCATTCAACTACTGTAACAACTAGAGTAATGAAAAAAGCATCTAGAAGAATAAGCTACAACAAAACTCTATATATAGTAAGTGAAGTCCATGAAGCAAAATATCAATATACAAATCTAATACATAATCAAATCAAAACATATCTATCTTTTATCTTAACTTCTAATATGAGTAATGCTAATCCACTAGTGGTTAATTATTAGCTATAGTCTTTAATTGTAATCCAAATCTACGCTCGTACCATACGTTTATTTTTAGAGAAGCATTTTTAGCGTCGCTCCTGGTGACTGGTTGTGAGTTTTTCCTTGTGTTTGATTATACTAGTATTATGAAAAATCCTTTATTGTTGAAGGCAAAGCACAACCCACATTTAGAAAAAAAAAAACCTCACTCTTTCATTATCACCTGATTATTATATAATTATATAAATAACCGAGTAAGCGACCAATTTTCTCATATTCTAATGATATATATATAATTCTATAAATAACCGAGTAGGCGACCAATTTTCTCATATTCTGATGATATATGTTCAAATAAATATTAGACGGACGGGATTGCATCCTACCCCGCCCGTCTCTAGCCACAAACAGGCAGTTAAGTGGGAGGGCCCACTGTGACGTATCAGTTTATCCACGTCGTCCATCCCTCCTTTTGGATAATTTTAAGGTACGTGCATAAAAATGAGATAGATCCAACGCTTAAGTGGGCCACACCAAATAATAAGCTTGTGTCACCCCCCAAACTCAAAAATTGGGTTCATAAAATTTCCGATCGCCAAATCTAGCACCGACAGCCTCCGTAGAACCCCATTTTCAGCTCCCAGCGCCCATTCGCCAGGTTCCGATCCGGGGATGCTACGAGGAGGATTTTCAACAATAGTTTGATTCATAATAAACATAACCAAAGGCATAACCCACAAATAACAACCAAAAACTCCATTACATTTCTACTATGATCAAAAACTTTACAAGTACAATGAGCATAAAGGGAAATACAATGATGATAGACCAAAAGCTCTAAAATAATCTGCCACGTGCTTAAGCCTCAGTGCTGCTGCGATCCAACGTCACCTACACACAACGGTCGTGCATAAGCTTATAGAAAGCTTAGAGGGTGGTGAAAGTATGTGCACAAGTGGTAATGCAGTTATGCAGTATCAGAGTAATGTGAAACATGCTGATGAAAGCTAAGAATACCATTAGCCATACCAAGGCCATGCGATGCAAAGTATGAATGATGTCGGCCATACCAAGGCCATACGGTGCAAAGCATGAATGATGTCGGCCATACCAAGGACATGTGATGCGAAAAGCAACTCAAGCATACAATCCTCATCTGAGTCCACATATCAATACAGCTCAACTCTAGGATATCACCAGGGTCTAGTATACTTTAAACTAGATCGTCGCCCCATCGTGCGCAATAAGGTAAGTGGAAGAGACCTCACTATCTGTCTGTCAATATCGGGCTCGACTCGTAGATAGCGGACCCATTCCTCGAGCTGGTCAAACTCAGCCTAGCTTTATCCCCTACTCTCAGGCGGGTAAGGCCACACCCCCTTCCAACCGACTACGACACAGTAGAAAGCACGACCGTCTGATAATCGGCACTCGGCGCTCCTGTACCCACTCGGTCTAGACGTTGGAGTAACCTTTTGGTACCATAAGGGTTTAGGGACTTTCACCCAGGGATATCTATTGCACCCCATATAGAACAAAATTTTTGGTATCCAATACTGCCATTCACGATACGCCTGTGGAGGCTACGACCCCGAAGTCACTAGGGCATACAGTACCACATCACACAATGCGAATGCATGAATCACACTATCCAGTCATGCAGCAATCCTACGCGTAATATGCGCTCATGTAGGGCAATACCACCTAATCAAAAGCCCATAAATAACCTTCCCGAAGGCATATGCTATGATCAGTCACTTCTCATATCAAACATACATATGATGCGTATGATCATGAGTCATGGAACTATACTAAACATGTAATAAAGTAATGAAATATCCTTACAACGCATATGGGCCTAGATGGCCTATACACAACAAGTACGGGCCCATCAATGGGCCCTAGGGAGAGTCGTAATGCGGACATTTAACGAACATTATACTAGCAATGTGGACGTTAAACCAACATTGCTCCCAAGGCATAGCCCGTCATAAACATCAATACATAAACTACGTTGGGGTCACCCATTGCAATGGACCTTAGGTACAACCCATTGGGCCTTAAATACATCAAATGGGCCATATCATATGGGCCTTATATTTATCAAGTGGGCCACATCAATGGGCCGCACCAATGGGCTTTATGTACATTGCAATGGACCATAACTCGTTAGGTCTTGAATACATCAAATGGGCCTAATCACATGGGCCTTACATTCATATCAAGGTGGGCCTCAACAACGACCCCAAATAAATCAAGATGAGCATCATATACATACCAGGTGGGCCTCAACAATGGGCCTTTATACATCATAATAGGCCTCAACCCATGGACCTTTTATATATATATATATATATATATATATATATATATATATATATATATATATATATATGTATATGTATCAAAAGGGCCTACTCCCAAACATAAGTGTTGGTAATGATTTCCACCATTAAATTCCTAAGGCCCAACATAAAATATGTTTCCCATCTAACCTTTTCATAAATTACACATTTATACATGAAGTGGAAAAATGGTGGGGTCCACATGAGCTAAGTATCTGACTCATTCTTTAGCTCATGCTATGAGCTTTTAAAATGGATAGACGGTTTGGATGCAACACATGCATCACGGTGGGGTCCACATGAGCTAAGGATCTGACTCATTCTTTAGCTCATGTTATGAGCTTTCAAAATGGGTGGATGGACAGGATGCAACACATGCATCATGGTGGATCCCACCATCCAGGTGTGGACGGTGAGGATAAAACACAAAATCAAGGTGGTTTCCACCATCCCACGCTGTGGACGGTGGAATAAAACAAATGCATTACAGTGGGTTCCACCGTCCACTGGACGGTGGTAATACAACACATGCATCACTGTGGGCTCCACGTGGGGCCCACCATAATGTTTTCCCGCCATCCAACCTGCTGACAAGGTCACACGGACCTGAGTGAAAGGAAAACATAAATTTCATCTTGATCCAAAACTTCTGTGGGCCCAAAAAGAATTTAAAGGGCAGCCACTCAATCACCACTATTTTCTGTGTTGTGGGCCACCTGAGCTTTAGATGCAACTGATCTTTGGAGGGGGCCCACTGCTAGGAGTGGCCCACCTCGTGAACGGTGTGAATGTAAAATATACATCATGGTGGGACCCACGGCTGGAGCCATGGGTCGCTGGCCACCCACCTATCAAAATGCTGCAGCCCTGCTGCTGCGTCAGTGGCAATAGGCGCTGCCTCTTGTTTTATTTTTTATTTTTTAAAAAAATCATTTTTTATGGTTTTTCATGCATGGGGCCCGCTTTGGATGGATCCACCCTAGCCTTTGATTCCCATAACTCATAACAAACCTATCAAGCCCAATATTGGGCCTGTTTCGGCATGTAGAAAAATCTGGGGAACTTTACACGATGGAGATCACTGTTTGCTACGGTATAGCCCACCAGATGCTCCGATCAACCTCATTTTTTGACTCAACGCCTAAAATGAGATGGTATATAAGATAGACGGTGTGGATTGAATACATACATTAAGGTAGGGCTTACATGAATGGTCGACATAAAAGCTTGAACCAAGCTTATATTTATGTTTTTTCCATATGACGTCCAGCGTCCAGGGACGCTGGACGGTTGACATTCCCAAATGCAAGATGTGGGCTTGCTCAAGTGGGCCACTAGATGATGGATGGTATCGATACAACACATATAAGGTGGGCCCCACTTTTGGATTGCTTGGGTAATATACATACTTCATGGTGGGGTCCATCCGAGCGAGCCACACAACCACATCATCACCTCATAAAAAAATGAAAAAGAGAGGGAGAGAGAGAGGAAGAGAGCGGGACACGCATGTGATGGAGGGCTTCGCCACTATGAGCCCTCCCTTGCAACCAATCATACATCAAGTGGGTCCCATTACACATGGGCCCATTAAATCAAAAATCCAATGGTGGAGATCCCTTCTCCACTAAAATAAACGGTTTAGATGATCCTAGGTATAGAAGAAAAATAAACATCATGATGGGGTCGATGGAGAATGGCCCTGTCATGGAATGATCATGATGATCCTAGTGGGCCGTCGGCCACATCTTAGGGTCCCAAGTGAGATTCAAACCATTGATCGGTTGGCCTCACTTGGTCCATCTTAAAAACATGAAAACTACTCTATCAAAGCACCCACCGTTCGATCTTCTTGCTCCCTTGGGTTCCTTAGCTCCTTAACTTCAATACCTACGGAGGAGATGAGGTTTAGATGGTTGAGATGGGAGATCTTGGGATGGAAAGGTGGGCCACACTTGGAGCTTGGAAGAGAGGGAGAGGCTCATACGTATGAAGTATTCTATCTTGCTTGGGAATGGTTTGAAAAAATGAGAAAGAGATTGTAAAGAGAGAGGAGTGATGGGTGATGGAGTGATGGATGTAGCGGTGATGGGTGTGTAAGATACTTTTTGACTTTTATGGCCATTTGTGTAAGAAAGACATGGGCTTTGTAAGAACTTTTTGACTTTTGGGGCTTTTTTGGGAAAGGGTGAAAGGTGATGTGTACTTGACATGTACTTGACATGTCGAGATTGATGGATTGATGGATTGATGAATTGATGTGACAAGTCGTAGAGATTCTCTTAGGTTTTGCAACGCGGGGTGTTTTCCTCGCACCGAACGCTGGCCCACATCTCGTAACCAGGGTATTACCTCGGCGCGTGAGTCGCGGCATCAGAACCACGGCGATGGCGCGGTTGCTATGATAAAGGTCTTGGGTTGAGTCAACTCGGGTTGACGGCATGTGAATCAGGGTCGCGCGCAAATACCGGTTAAGGGTCGAAGGTTGTCGAAATTCGTCCGGAAAGATCGCGGAAGTCTATGAAACGATACAGTCTAAGATACGGGTCTTACAGCTTGGTTGCATTAAACGCATAAAGTATTAAATGTTTGTTGCATTAAATACAAGAGTCATATGTGGTGTACGCGGTCTACTCACGCGTTGGATCTACCTAATTTTTATGTTTATATCTAAAAATGACTAGAGAGAAGGGATGGACGGCTTAGATAAATGGATACATCACAATGGCCAACCACTTAACTTCCCGTTTGTGGCTAGAGACAGGTGGGGGTAGGCCATAATCTGTGTCCATATTAGACATACCAGCTTATTGTAAGGCTAGGGTCGTAATCGATATGGATGGAACTGATTTATCGATTTTAGAGTGCGCGTGTAAAGAAAACAAACTTGAGTGCCAAGCTGCCAACTGGCCGGTCTGCCCTAACTTTTTACGAACTAAGATCTCTCGCACACGTACCAAGAGTGTAGGGAGAGTAGGAAATCAAACCCTACCCTAGCGAGTGGACGCGGATTGCATCCTACCCCTGCCCGGACACTCAAAAAGATGGACCAATCATGTTACTCTCTTATTGGCTGACATTGTAGGGCCCACGAGGAAGTTCACGGCGCATTGCAAGTCGTTAGGCCTTGTAGTACTCGACCCCAATTATAAAAAAAAAAGCCAAAAATCCCTCAAGATCTCTCTCTCTCTCTCTCTGGTGCTCGATTTCCTTACCTCCTCAAATTTCTCTCCTTTCTCTCTTGGATCTCTCTTTCCTTCCCTCCTTTTATCTCTCTTTCCTTCTCTCCTTTTATCTCTCTTTCCTTCCCTCTTAGATTTCTCGCACCTTCTCTCCCTGCTTTTCTCTAAGAAATGCCGCATCAAATCATCTTAGAGAAACACCGCACCGAATCATTTCTCTCACTCTACAGCAACTTTCAAGAGTTAATATACAATGTTTTTGAAATCAGAAGATTTAGGATTTGTAAATTTTAAAATTTTAGGGATTTTAAAATTTAGGGGTTTAGGGATTTAGCTACTTTTATGGTTTTGAAAAATTCTCTTTTGTGAAAATCTTTGTTTAAAAAAAATGGTTAGAATATACATGAGGGAAGGAAAGAGAGATCCGAGAGAGAAAGGGAGAGAAAGGGAGGGTAAACAAGTACCTCTTTATTATTATATTCTATTTGAGGTGCGTTCGGATGCTCACTTCAACTGAATTGCAATAAATTTTATTCAATACCTAAGAAAATTACTAAAATAGGGGTGGGATAAAATGGGTCTATCCCCACTTGTTCATTTCCACTTTATCGATTTGCAACACATCGTAATTCAATCCAATTCAACATCCAAACACATAATAATCAGTGAAGTCCTACCATTTTTGCATGCCAACTATTCGATGAAATGTGTAAACGTGTCTTAGAAGTTCTATGCAGTTCCATCCTCGCCCTACATGTGCAAACATGTAATGTAATTGAGATTGTTGGTCTAGTGGGCCACAATGTAGATCATTTGTGGCCAAAAAGTCATGGTGATTGGACAACTGCTACCATCCATTTTGTTGTGAGTTTCACCCTTTATATGTACACCATTTCTCCATCCGAACTGTCCCTTTTTAAGGCACCAGTCACCTTAATTTTTGGATATGGCTCATCCTTATGGTGTACCTCAAGTTTGCCAATCTTGCTCACAGTATGCTAATTCACATGTACAAATTAACATGTTTGCAAATGCCTTCCTGAGCATCACGACGTGCATGTAGCACTGTAGAATCCCTCATTGTGGATTATCGATCTTTCATTCATTGATAATGCTTAGCCTGCTTATTAGTTTGATGAGATGCTTGATCTAATTATTTAAGAACCAAAACGTGGTGCCTACTCATGGGATTAGAATTTCATGCCATGTGTGTGAGATTTTGGCGGTTCATTAGGTGGCCCGCCACATGTATATGTACTATGGCCTAGAAATCAGGCTGGTCCATTCATATACAAGAATTGGTGGAAATTAACGAGGGATGGGTTGTCCATTTCTACTTTTGTAGGTTCTGGATTATCTATTTATGAATAATAAACTCGCTTGATGGCATAAAATCATATGGTGGCACCAATATCTAAGGGAAATGGATGACTAAAGAATTGACCACGTTTAGCATTGGATGTACAAGTGTGGTCCATCTAACAACCGGACCAGCCTGACTTTCAGGTCACGGCATATACACCATTTGGTTGATATCATGAATGACCTGAATCTCATTCATACATGCCACATCGCCGCATGTTAGGAGTGCGTAGTTGGGCTCCTTCAAGAGATACACAGGTTCCCTTGCTAATCAATATTTTAATTACATAAGGTAGTTGGCTTTTTTCTTCTTTACTTGTCATTTCCATTTTATCTTGTACTTTTTCCTAATATATTTTTCTACACTCATGCACTCCAGCATTCTTACACTTCGCAACTAGAACCTTTGCATTGCAGATTTCTCTTCCTTTCTCTCTCGGATCTCTCTTTCCTTCCCTCTGTAATTTCTCGCACCTTCTCTCCAAGAAACGCTGCACCGAATCATTTCACTCACTATGCAGCAACTTTTAAGAGGTAATATACAATGTTTTTTAAATCAGAAGATTTAGGATTTGTAAAATTTGAAATTTTAGGGATTTTTAAATTTGGAGGTTTAGGGATTTAGCTACTTATATGGTTTTGGAAAATTCTCTTTTGTGAAAATATTTGTTAAAAAAAAATGGTTAGAATATATATCTTCTAGTTGTATTGTATTTTTTTTCTTTCTGAATTTTTATGGGGAGTTATTCGATACTCTTGTTACATATGATGCTTAAATGTTTACTGTGTTAAAAAAATTTGTTAAATAGGTTTTATTTTTGTAGTACATGTTGGTTTTGTTCAAAGTCTCGTGTTATTTAGTTTTACCATTTTCTTTTGAAGCCTAATTGGTGAAATGGATAATAATAATCAGGAGAGTCAACTATTTTCTCAACCATGTCGAAGGCTACGGTTTGATATTGAAATAGATGATCAACAAGCAAATCAGCAAGTAGACAACCATGAGGTAAGACAGGTTGTATGGGTCCAGACAAATGAGGAGCTAGAAGAAGAACTAGAAGTGGGAATGGATTTTAGTTTTGACGAGGAGTTATATGAAAAACCAGAACTAAGAATAGAGTTAGTTCTGATGAGAGTGCATATAAATTTTACAATAGATATGCTAGAAAAACGGGATTCAGTATTAGAAAAAATTGGACAAAAAAATCAGACGATAATGTCATTATTAAGAGGCAGTTTTGTTGTTCTAAAGAAGGTCGAAAGCATGAAAAGAAAGATATCATCGAAAAAAGTACCTATCCAAATACTAGAACTCAATGTCAAGTAAACATGACTATTAAGCTTCAAGTAAATGGAAGGTACAAAGTGATTAAATTTATTGAAAAGCATAACCATGAAGTTGTTACACCGTCAAAAGTGAACATGTTAAGGTCACAGAGAGGCTTCAATGATGATCAAAAAGTTGAAGCAGGGATGATGGAAGCTTCAGGTATACCACCTAAAGAGGCTTTAGAATATTTTAGTAAACAATTTAAAGGGCGAGAGAATATAGGTTTCATGCACATTAATTACAAAAATTACTTACAAATGAAGCAAATGAAAGTAATTGAAAAAGGTGATGCAAGAGTCGTTCTACGATACTTTTAGAAAATGCAAGTAAATGATCCATCGTCTTTTATGCAATAGAAGTGGATGAAGATGATTTGATTACAAATATGTTCTGGGCAGATGGGAAGTCAATAATGGATTATAGTGTTTTTGGGGACGTGATTTGCTTTGATACAACATACAGAATAAATAGTTAAGGACGGCCGCTTGCTCCATTTATTGGGGTAAATCATCATAAGCAAACTGTAATATTTGATGCAACAGTACTATATGATGAAACGATTGAATCTTTTAAGTGGTTGTTTGAAACATTTTTAAGTGCGATGTCTGGAAGGCAACCAATACAATTCTCATAGACCAAGATACTGCAATAGTCAATGCAATAGCTACAATGATGCCAAAAGCATATCACCGTCTATGTATCAGGCATATCAACCAAAATTCTGCGAAGCACCTTAACAATGTATTTAAAGGTAAAAAAGTTTTGAACATGATTTTAGTAGGTGTGTATGTGATTATGAGGATGAGGAAGAGTTTTCAACAACATGTAATAAAATGATCGAAAATTTTGATTTAATGCAAAACAAGTGGCTACAAAATCTATTTAAAGAAAAAAAATGGACTTTGGTTTATGGAAGAAATACATTTTGCGCTGACATGAAGAGTACACAGCGAAGTGAGAGCATGAATAATATTTTGAAAAGATATCTGAACTCTAAATACAACCTCTTGCATTTCTTCAATCATTTCGAGTGGGTGCTAGCTCATAGACGATATGAAGAAGCCGTAACTGATTTCAGAATGAGGCAAAGTACCCCGGTATTGGTTCTTGATATAAAAATGCTAAAGGAATCGGCAAATGCATACAATCCGAAAGTGTTTGAAATTTTTCAAAATGAGTTTAAGAAAATTCCTAATAATTCTCTTTTAAAATGTGTTGAGGTTAGCACAATTGCAGAATTTCGAGTTACTGATAATGATAAAGTTGAAGGAAGTACTGTTAAGTTTGACTCACTAGACAATACAGTGACGTGTAGCTGCTGCAATTTTGAGTTTGTGGACATCTTGTGTAGTCATGCATTAAAAATTTTAGATTATTATAATATAAATGTGCTTCCTCCTTGTTATATTCTGAAAAGATGACATAGAGATGTAAAGGTAAGTTTTGCTAGAGAAGCGGCTACATTAACAATACAAGATAACCACAATATTGTATCAAGTAAGCAGTACAAATATATGTCTCACGAACTTCTTAAAATTATAGCAATAGTTGGAGAACATGAGGAGGTATTCAAATTTCCTGATAGATATTCTAATAAATTTCATGATGAAGTGATGGAATGCATGAAAAGGATCAAGGAACTTCCGCTAAACTCTTATCAAGTTGTTGACAAAAGTTTAGATATTGAGCATGCATGCTCAAACCCAACTGAAAGCGTAGATATTGAAATTAAAGGTGCACAATCTGAGCCAAATGAAAATGTAGATATTAAAAGCGCACATCCCAAGCCAATTGTAAGTGTAGATACCGAAAGCGCGTGCCATGAACCGATTGAAAAAGAATTTACTTTTGTGAATAGTTTGAGTTCACAAACTATACATGGGATTAATGTAAAGCTTAGAGTTAGGGGCAATCATCGTACATATAAAAATCCATTAGATAAAGCATGGAAGAAGAGATTTCGAATCTTATTTCTCAAACAAAAGCAAATCAAGAGAGACAGGAAATGGCCCAAGCATTTCAACCTTCAAATTATCAATTTATGTTCACCCCAATGTGTCATTTCAATCAAGTATCACTCGAAACCTGTTTTGTAAAGCTTGTCATGACATATGTTTATGTTGTTATAGTTTTTAATTTTCCTTGTGCTTTTATTAGAGTTCACAGAGTATGGTGGCGAGTTCTCTTTGATTACTTGGTAGATCCATTGATGCATCATTATTGCCTCAACGTGAATACCAACCAGCTAATCTTAACATGCTTCAATAAAACCTTTTTAATGTTGGGAGTGGTCCTAATGGATCCACAAGTGGCCCTTTTGTTGCTTGTGGCAATCCAACCATCAACTCGAATCAGAAATTTCTCTTGAGCAACGCACAATTATCTTCTTAAGAAAGCGTCGTGTGTAACCAGGTAAAATTAATCATTTTAAAGGCTAAATATATTGAACATACCTTTTTAAATTTCATATTTTGAGACATATTCTTTATTTATATGTGAAATTTCTATGCAGTTGTCATCACAACAATTTGACAAGAATTAATCGGTGGGAAGAGCATCACATACATTCTAATATTTTTGTCAAAGGTGAGCACCAATATTCTCCCTAATGCAGTTTTTGGGTTTTGCTCCATCCACAAACGGGTTAGGGAAAAAGCAGGTTTGGATAAGCATATAAATATGCCAGTTGAAGGTTCACCATTTTCAAAATGGTAATGAGTATCATGATCATTTGAACCCTCCAAAGTTAAAACAATGTAAGCATTTGATTGCCACATCTGCAGGAGGGCTCCTAAAGTCCACTTTTCAATTTTCCACATCAGGAGGTTCTCCACAACCAAATTCAATCATTGCATTTCTTCAATCATTGCGAGCGGGTGCTAGTCATGTTGACATGTATTTCCAATCCGTAGTTTCAATCTTGTGCAGGATTCATGTTCTAAGAAGCAAACTCTAAGGACGTTCGGTGTGGATGTGTTGCCAGTCTAATAATTTGTGGCTCTCTGTAGATTTTGTACAGTCAATTTATTTTTATCTTGTGGGCCCACTGTATTAATTATCAGGTGGCCGAGATTTTTAATAAGGTATCCATATAATGCTTGAGGCCAATATATAACATAGAATCATCAAATAAAAGTGCTGTTTTGAAATCATAAGAAGACCAAAGTAGGATTTTTCTGGTAGCTGTTTCAAAATGATGATTGGAAGGGTTTTTTTTTTCCGCTCAATCTTGGCTCTCCATTTTCCATTGCTTTGATGATTGTCATAATTTTTTTCACATGACTTACTCATTGTCTGAATGAATGAATGGTTGAAATTGATGATGGGTCACCCCATGTGCCATTGAAAATTTTCCAAGAGATGCCTAAGAAAAAAGGCTTTGTCACTGTGACCACAGTATGGTCGCCAAGCATAACTCGATCTAATGAAGAAAATCTTCAAACCATATCCACAAACAGTGCACATTTATAAGAGAATGATCATCATCTACCACATTCTATTTATCATTACAAGGTGAAATATACAGATTGCTGGCTATGGAAGTCCACAAAAGAGTGTCAAAAAAAAAAAGTGGGGGGTATTTTCCCTATACCATCTCAAAGGTAGCAA
This sequence comes from Magnolia kwangsiensis, assembly GCA_037074715.1. Classification (NCBI taxonomy): domain Eukaryota; kingdom Viridiplantae; phylum Streptophyta; class Magnoliopsida; order Magnoliales; family Magnoliaceae; genus Magnolia; species Magnolia kwangsiensis. The sequence continues at coordinate 71,862,649 of CM073575.1, read as the reverse complement.
ATTGATAAGATCCCATCAATCCAAGCTGAAATCAGGTTCTAGTATTTGCATAGAATGATCTAGTTGTGCTATCAACCTACAAAAAGATGAATAGCTTATGTCATGGTATCATTACCACAAATAAAGCTCAAGAGATTCTGTAATTCATCTTGATATGATCCAAGAGTTGATATGATGAGCCACACTAGTAGGCCCATGCACTAAAAATCCTCTCGATTGTAAATTCCTAACCGTAAAATGAAAAAATAAAAAAAAAAATAGTAGCCCTTCTTGTGGTGGAATGTGTAAAGTTGTTGTCTTTATTTCTTAATGAAAAAAAAATGCTCCCCACCAGTTGACAGGTTAGGATTTTCCATATACACTACCAGAAAATGGGGCAAGCACTATGGATAAAACTGTAGCTAAATACATGTAACTACGGTTATAGTCCGTATTATAACCATAGCAATAAATGCCGATCCATGGCAAAATGTACATACAGCCAGTGTTTTAAGTATCGATACTATCGGCCGATATATCAGCCAATATTATCGTTATCGGCCCCCATCGAGACGAAACTCATCTGATAACCCCTGGAAGATACAAAAACACAAAATCCAGATCTCGCGTGATATATCGTCGATATTGCACCTGGGAGAGCATCATTATCCCAAAAAAATGAAAAAAAAGAAAAGAAAAAAGAAAAACTTTCAATGGTGGATTTCGGTACCTGTAAAGAAGATCGCCCTGATCGGAAGCTGTGTTTGATGGGCCATTCGAATCGAAACCTCTGATTTGGAGAGATTTGGGCATGAAATCTGTCGAAATCCTCGAAATCATCAACATTTGGGAGAGACTTTAGGGTTCTGGTGTTTCGGAACCCTCTCTGCTTCGGGAAAAAAGGGCCCCGAGCCCTTATTCAGAGGAGACAGACGGACTGGTGTATCACACGTCACCGACCTGGATGATATGTTGACGTCACCAAGTTATGTGGGTCCCATCATGAGGTATATATTATATCCAAACCGTTCATCCATTTGACGAGCTCGTCGTAAGGCTTTATCCGAAAAATAAGCCAGATCTAAAGATCAAGTGGACCACACTGAAAAAAGCAGCAGGATATTGAACGTCTACCATTGAAACCCTTTTGGGGGTTGCAAAAGTTTTGGATCGTACGATATTTGTTTTTCCTATTCATCAAGGTCTTTGTGACCTCACTAACAGATTGGATGGAAAACAAATGTTATGGTGGACCCTACGAATGTTATGACAATGAGAATCATTGTCCTCACTGTTATTTGTGGTGTGGTCCAATTGAGGTTTGGATGTCACACATTTTTGGGTTCATGATCTAAAATGATCTCTCCAAATGGATGAACGGTGTGGATATAATAAATACATTATTGGTGGGGCCAGGTAACTCTAATCTCCTTTGAACTGTTTGTACAACCCAAGGTGGGCAATTGTGGCGCTCGTCTTGGCTTCGCATGAAGTTCAAGCACTGGAAACTTAGGTGAGGTCCACCGTGATGTTTGTGAGAAATCCACTCCGTCCATCCATTTTTTTAACACATTTTAAGACATAGGGCCAAAAATGAGCCGGATCCAAGACTCAAGTAAGCCGAAAATGTGAGGATTAAAGGTCCACAGTTGAAATATTCGTGGGTCCATAAGTTTTGAATCAGTCTAATATTTGGGTTTTCAATTTTTTCCAGTAGTAATGACGTAATGAATGGTATGGATGGAATGTAAACATTAGTGTCGACCCAAGAAGGTTTCAACAGTAGGAATTTCCCCACCCACCTTTTTCTTTAGTACGGCCCACTTGTGTCACGCCCCAAACCCGGAGATTGGACTTACGAGAATTTCGATTGCTGAATCCGGTGCTGACAGCCTACGTAGTACCTCATTCTTGGCTTCCAACACTCATATGTCAGATTCCGATCCTGGGATCCTACTAGGAGGATTTTTCAATATATATTTATCTCGTAAGAAGCATAACCATAAGTTTACCCAAATCACAAAGGCAACATCATCATCATATATCCACTAATATAAACATTTGAATACAATGCTGAAAGGGAAATACATATATCAAAATCAAAGATCCAGAAGACCGCTACATGCTCAGTGCTCAATGTTGCTACAACCTAACGCCACCTGCACGCATCTATCTTGCATAAGCTTATAGAAAGCTTAGTAGGTGGTGAAAGTGTGTGCACAAGGTAAGTGTTAAGTAAGCAATATCAGAGTAAGTGGAAATACTGACAAGATCATAAATCATACGATATCAGAGTAATGCGAAAACATACTGATTGGCCCATAAATACCATCAGCCTTATCCAGGCTATGCGATGCAGAAATATAATAAAAACAATATCATATAATAATGGAGCAATGTAGATCAGTTATGCAATGCGGAGATAGCAAGCCAAATATCAGATGCCGATGATACAATGCAACATGCATATCTGATGAGTCCACGAATATTGTCAGTCGTATCTAGGTCGTATAAATGCAGAAACATAATAACCCAAAATGTCATATGCTGTGGATGTAATGCGAATACGGTGCGAATGGAAGAGTAATGCGAAAACATACTGATAGGCCCATAAATACCATCAGCCTTATCCAGGCTATGCGATGCAGAAATATAATAAAAACAATATCATATACTAATGGAGCAATGTAGATCAGCTATGCAATGCGGAGATAACAAGCCAAATATCAGATGCCGATGATACAATGCAACATGCAAATCTAATGAGTCCACGAATATCGCCAGTCGTATCTAGGTCATATAAATGCAGAAACATAGTAACCCAAAATGTCATATGCTGTGGATGTAATACGAATACGGAGCGAATGGAATGACCATGCTGGAGTGTGAAGCTGGGATGATAGTACGTAGTATCGCAGGCTATGGGGTCCATCATAGGGGAATTCTATCCAAACCAGTCCCATCCTAAATTTGGATATTCGGACTTAATGTGGCAATCCTGATCTCAAGTTAGTCGCGCGCCCCAACCGAAATCCTGGCCATTAAGAAGGTGCACGTAACAAATAGTTGCGCACCACCAGCCCAAGTGGATAGTGAATGAATGAATATGCAACTCCTACTCGATAAGTTCACATATTAGTACGGTTTCTCTCTGGGATCATCGACGGGGTCTAATACACTCTACATGCAAATCGCCCACTGACGCGCGACCATGCAAGCGGAAGAGACCTCACTATCCACTTGGCCAGTAATCAGCCAATATCAACCCGACAAGTCAATAGCGGACCCATTCATGAGCTAGTCAAACTCGACCTAGCTATGCCCCCTACCCTCGGGCGAGTAAGGCCACACACCCACCCAATCGACCACAACACAGTGGGAGATGCTGCCTCCTAGTATTCGGCACTTGGGCGCTCATATATTCACTCGGTCTCGACGTTGGGGCATCTCCTAACCTCGAAGGTTTAGAAATTTTCACCCAGGGACATCTATGGCGCCCATATGCTAGAACTAAACATTTTCAGTGTCCCATCCGGCCATCCCCAACATACCTGTGGAGGCTATAGCCCTGATGTCACTAGGGCATATAGTACTCACAACACACAATGAAAGATGCATAAGTCATACAATCCAGTCATGCATCAATCCTGCATATTCCGTGCGCTCATGTGAGATAACATACACCTATCAGGGAGTCTCATAACAACCTGTCCAAAGACATATGCAATGGTTAACCACATCTCATAACAAACATGTAGATGATGCGTATGAGCATGTATCATGATGCTATATAGTCACATACTCATAATCAGTATCAATAACCAGCATCAACAATGTGGACATTTAACTAATATTGTCCCCCAAAGAATGGCCCACAAAGAGCCTAACATATAGTGGATCCATGGCCTCAAGGGCCAAATATACAACACCATGGGCCTCACTCAAGAGCTTAATACACACCACGATGGGCCTTTCTCATGGGCCTAACATACATCATAATGGGCTCCAACCCCTGGCCCTCAAATGCATCACAATGGGCCTCATCATATAGGCCTCATATACATCATGTTGGGCCTTAAACACGGGCCACATATACATCACACAGGCCAAATACACATCACAATGAGCCTCAACTACGGACCGCATATACATCATATAGGTCTCGAAATCGGCCTCGGCAATCGAAATCGGCCCCGACAATTGAAATCGGCCTCAACAATCAGATTCGACACTCGGAATCAGCCTCAATACTCAGCCGCGACAATCGGAATCGGCCTCGATACTCAGCCTCGACAATCAGAATCGACCTCAATACTCGGCCTCGAAAATCGGAATCGACCTGTTAGTTGGCTGCAAAAGGCCTAAGGGAAGGTCACAGTGTGGACATTAAACCATCATTACCCATCAATGTGGACATTTAACCAACATCGCTCCCAAGCAGTGGCCCACATTGAGCCAAACATATAATGGGCCCACAGCCTCACACAAAGGCCTAATATATAACGTAATAGGCTGTACTCAAGGGCCACATATGCACAATAAGTGAGCCCTACTCATGGGCCTCAAATACATGACATGTGGGCCCTACACATGAGTCTCATATGCATCAAATGGGCCACGTATCTAGGCCTTAAATACATATCACAATGGGCCTTGCCCATAGGCCACAAATACATCACAATGGGCCTTGCCCATGAGCCTCAAATACATCACAATGGGCCCCATCATATGGGCCTTAATAACAAGGCAGGTGGGCCCTATCACATGGGCCTCAAATATACATCATGATGGGCCTCATATACCATAGGTGGGCCACAATACATGAACCGCACCATAAATGGTGGCGGATCGAAAGATCATCTCGACCATACCACAATAACAGAGGGGATAATGATTTTCACCATTTAAATTGTAACCCACCACTTTATTTTCCATCTAACCTGATCATAAGGTCACGAAGACCTGGATTAAGAGGAAATAAATCTCATATTGATCCAAACTTTCGTGACCCAGAAAAGGGTTTCAATGGTGGATGTTCACTTAACATTATTTTCTGCAATGTGGTCCTTCTGACCATCAGATCTGCTTCATTTTTAGTCTCAGCCCTTAAGATGAGGTCACCGAATGGATGGACGGTTCGGATCTAACACATATCACGTGTGGGACCCACAGAACTGCTGAGTACAGCATCTATATTATTGGTGAGAGGTACATCAGCCAATTTGCATCATTAAGGTGGTCCACATGTGCGGTGCACCAGTCCATTAAAATGGATAGACGGCGTGGATATACAATGCATTCACCAAGGTGGGTCCCACCTACCCACATGTGTCACGTGTGGGGTGGGCCCACTCCATCATCAGATGGATGGCATGGAGTAAAACAGATGGACAACATTGATACAATGCAAGCATCACGTGGAGTCCACACACACGTGGGTCCCACGGCTGTTGTTGCAGCGGGATAAAGTATACATATCACGGTGGGTCCCACGTTGGGCCCACCATATAATATCATTTATATTAATATTATATATATACACACACACACATATATATATATAATATAATATAATAATATATTTGAAAAGGGAGTCCAGCATCCATCGTCCAGGAGGTTGGACGTTTATCTAACGGACGGTCTGGATGATCTAATCACCGTGTATAGTAACTACGGCAAGGTGGGTCCCACCTACCCACACGCGTGGGGTGGGCCCATGCCCTAAAATAGATAGACGGGGTGGAAATAAAACACATACATCGGGGGTTGCTCCCACCATCCAGCAGACTGGACGGTGAGGATCTGATGAATATAGTGGTGGGTCCACGTCCTGAGCTGGCCGATAGGACGGCTTGGGTGTAAAAACACATACATCTGGTGGGAGTGACCCACCAGCTAGCCGATCAAGCTGATGAATGCATTTCCCTTCATCCAGGTGGTTCGATTATGGTCGGGCAGCAAGGGCTGCTGCTGAACGGACGGCATGGATAAAATCATCACAGTGGGTCGCTGCCCTGGACGTCAGCGAGGTGGGCCCCACAAATGGGACAATGTGGATAAAATCATGGTGGGCCACTCATCAAAAGGGAGAAGGAAAGAGAGAGAGAAAGAGGGAGAGAGGGACGATCGTGAGAGGGGAGGGACCCCGCCACTATGGGCCCTCCCTACATGCATACATCAAGATGGGTCCCACATATGTGGGCCCTCAAATCACAAAATTAACAAATAAAAGCACCCACCGTCGATCTCCTCTTCCCTTCTTCCGCCAATATGATCTAGACCTCCAAGGGGTGAATTTTAACGGTTGAGATGGTCTTTGGAGGGTGGGGATGGGAGATAGGAAGGTGGGCCACACCAAGATTCTCCATGGAAGCCATGGACGTTGGAGTTGCTTGGGTTTCTTGGGAGAGAATGAGAGAGAATGAGAGAGAGAATGAGAAGAGAGAGGTGATGTAGAGAGAGGGGAATAGGGTGTGATGGGTGATGGGTGATGTATGTGTACTTAGTTGTAAGGGAGAGTTAACTGTAGATGAGAGAGGGATGGGTGTTGGTACTTGACATGATGTGATAAGGTACTTGATTGATTGATTTGATTGATGGGACATTTCTCTTAGAATTGCAACACACGGTATTTTCCTCGAACTGAACGTGCGCCCACATCTTCTGGCCAGCGTATCGCCTCGATGCGTGAGACGCGGTGTTGGAATCGCGGCGATGATGCGGTCGTACTGGTACAAGTCTTGGGTCGGGCTGACTCTGAGATACGGGATATGTCTCAGGGTTACGCGCAACTGTTAATTACAAGTCGCAAGTTACCAAAATTCAACTAGGAGGACCGCGAAAGCTTACGGAATGGTACGAGCTACGATACGGGTCTCATAGCTCTCTCCTCCTAATAAAAATTTCATCCTCAAAATTTCCTATCACACAGGACAAGGCAGGGGGAGAGGTAGCATCACCATATATGTATGTTAAGGGATAATTAATCTACAAAAGATAGCGCTCTTTATTCTCAACCTCGCACTCCCAAGACGCATCATCAACACCATGGTGACCCTACTAATCTTCAGACCCTTGATTAGAGATGATAGAAACTAGAATACTATGCAGCCTCATAATCTCAACGGTAGGGAACTATATCAGAAAATCTCTAAGTTATTCGAACTCGGGAATCTAATCATTCTAAGTTAACAACAGGTGCAAGGTATCTATCAGTAGATATGTGATGTTATCTTCAGGTATTCCTAAGTTATGCTCTGATACCATCTTCTATCATGCCCCAAACCCGAAGATTGGACTCACAGGAATTTCGAACCCCGAATCTGGTGCCGACAGCATCTGTAGTACCCCATTGTCGGCTCCCAATACTCATATGCTAGATTCCAATACTAGGATCCTACTAAGAGGATTTTCCAACATACATTTATCTCATAAAAAGCATAACCACAAGTTTACCAAAATCACAAAGGCAACATCATCATCATATATCCACTAATATAAACATTACATTACAATGCTGAAAGAAAAATATATATGTCAAAATCAAAGCTCCAGAAGACCGCCACATGTTCCATGCTCAATGTTGCTACAACCTAACCCACCTGCACGCATTTATCGTGCATAAGCTTATAGAAAGCTTAGTGGGTGGTGAAAGTGTGTGCACAAGGTAAGTGTTAAGTAAGCAATATCAGAGTAAGCGGAAATACTGACAAGCTCATAAATCATACGATATCAGAGTAATGCGAAAACATACTGATAGGCCCATAAATACCATCAGCCTTATCCAGACTATGCGATGCAGAAATATAATAAAAACAATATCATATACTAATGGAGCAATGTAAATCAGTTATGCAATGCGGAAATAACAAGCCAAATATCAGATGCCGATGACAATGTAACATGTAAATCTGATGAGTCCACGAATACCGTCAGTCGTATCTAGGTCGTATAAATGCAGAAATATAGTAACCCAAAATGTCATATGCTATGGATGTAATGCGATATACGGTGCGAATGGAATGACCATGCTGGAATGTGAAGCTGGGATGATAATACGTAATATTGCAGGCTATGGGGTCCATCACAGGGGACTTCTATCCAAACTAGTCCCATACCTAAATTTGGATAGTCAGACTTAATGTGGCAATCCTGATCTCAAGTTAGTCGCGCGCCCAAACAGAAATCCTGGCCATTACGAAGGTACACGTAACAAATAGTTGCGCACCACCAGCCCGAGTGGATAGTGAATAAATGAATGAATGAATATGCAACTCCTACTCGATAAGTCTACATATCAGTACAGTTTCTCTCTGGGATCATCAACGGGGTCTAATACACTCTACATGCAAATCGCCCACTGACGCGCGACCATGCAAGTGGAAGAGACCTCACTATCCACTTGGTTAGTAGTCAGTCAATATCTACACGACACGTCGATAGTGGGCCCATTCATGAGCTGGTCAAACTCAGCCTAGCTATGCCCCAAACCCTCGGGCGAGTAAGGCCACATACCCTTCCAACCGACCACGACACAGTGGGAGACGCGGCCTCCTAATATTCGGCACTCGGGCGCTCATGTATCCACTCGATCTCGATGTTGGGGCATCTCCTAACCTCGAAGGTTTAGAAATTTTCACCCAGGGACATCTATGACACCCGTAGGCTAGAACCAAACATTTTTGGTGTCCCATCTGACCATTCACGACATGCCTGTGGAGGCTATGTCCCTAATGTCGCTAGGGCATACAGTACTCATAACACACAATGCAAAATGCATCAATCTTGCGCATACCATGTGCTTATGTGAGATAACCTCCACCTATCAAGGAGTCTTATAACAACCTGTCCAATGACATATGCAATGGTCAACCACAATTCATAACAAACATGCAAATGATGCGTATGAGCATGTATCATGATATTATGTAGTCACATACTCATAATCGGTATTAATAACCGGCATTGACAATCGACATCGACAATGTGGACATTTAACCAATATTGTCCCCCGAGGAATGGCCCACATAGAGCCTAACATATAGTGGACCCATGGCCTCACACAAGGGTCAAATATACAACAACATGGGCCCCACTCAAGAGCTTAATACACATCACGAAAGGCCATTCTCATGGGCCTAACATGCATCACAATGGGCTCCATCGCCTGGCCCTCAAATGCATTACAATGGGCCTCATTATATAGGCCTCGTATACATCACATTGGGCGTTAAACACGATCCGCATATACATCACACAGGCCAAATACACATCACTATGGGCCTCAACTACAGATCGCATATACATCATATAGATCTCGACAATCGGCCTCGGCAATCGAAATTAACCTCGACAATCGAAATCGGAATCGGCCTCGATACTCGGCCTCGACACACGAAATCGACCTATACAATCATCCTCGACAATTGGAATCAGCCTCGATACTTGACTTCGACAATCAGAATCGGCATCGATAATCGAAATCGACCTCGATACTCATCCTCGATAATCGGAATCAGCCTATACAATCGAAATCGGCCTATACAATCAGCCTCGACAATTGGAATCGGCCTCGACAATCAGAATCGGCCTCAATACTCGGCCTCGACAATCGAAATCGACCTCAATAGTCAGCCACACAAGGCCTAAGGGAAGGTCACTGTCACGCCCTAAACCTGAAAATCGGATTCACAGGAATCCCGATTGCCGAATTCGGTGCTGACAGCCTCTGTAGTACCCCATTCTCACCTCCTAACATCCATATGCCAGATTTCGATCCTAAAATCCTACAAGGAGGATTTTTTTTAAGGTACATTTAACTCGTAATAAGCATAACCACAAGATTACTCAATTCACAAAGGCAACATCATCGACACATATCCACTAATATAATCATTTGAGTACAATACTGAAAGGGAAATATAAAAATTGAAAATCAAGCTCTAGAAGACCGCTGCACGCTCCAAGCTCAACACTGCTGCAACCTAACATCACCTGCTTGCATCTATCGTGCATAAGCTTATAGAAAGCTTAGAGAGTAGTGTAAGTGTGTGTACAAAGTTAATGTCAAGTATTCGATACAATGCCATCACCATACAATATAGAAATTACTTGTAATCTATAAATCGTACATTGTCAGAATAAGCAGAAATACTAACAAGATCATGAATTATCAGAGTAAGCAAAAATACTGACAAGATCATAAATCATACGATAACAGGGTAAGCGGAAGCATGGACAAGTCCATAAGTCAATCAATATCAGAATACGCAATATAGAACAGCTATGCAATGAGTAATAAAGAGCCAAATATCATATGTCAAGGATGCAATATAATATACAAATCCTGCTAAGTCTGTCAAGGCCAAATAAGTGTAGAAACATAGCAACTCAAAATATCATATGCCTGCGGATGTAATGCAATATGCGATGTGAATGAAATGACCATGCACGAGTGTGAAGTTGGGATAATATTACGTAGTATCGCAGGCAACGGGGTCCACCACAAGGGACTTTTATCCAAACAAGTCCCATACCTAAATTTGGATAGTCAAACTCAACGTGGTAAACTCCTGATCTCAGGTTAGTCGCGCACCCAACCAAAATCCTTGCCATAACGAAGGTACATAATAATTAGTTACACACCACCAGCCCGAGTGGATAGTGAATGAATGAATGAGCATATAACTCCTACTCAATAAGTCCACATATCAGTACGGTTCCTCTTTGGGAAATCACCAGGGTCGATTACACTCCAAACAAGATTACCACCTCATCACACGTAACAAGGTGAGTGGAAGAGACCTCACTATCCGCCTGTCAATATCAGGCCTGGCTCTTCGATAGCGAACCCATTCCTCAAGCTGGTCAGACTCAGCCTAGCATTGCCTCCTCCTCTCAGGAAGGTAAAGCCGCACCCCCTTCCAACCGAACACGACACAGTGGGAGATGCGGACTAATGGTATACGGCCCTCATACACTCATGCATCTACTCAGTCTAGACGTTGGAGCAACCTCTGAAACCAAGAGGGTTCTGTGACTTTCACCCAAGGATATCTATAGCACACCATGTAGAAAGATTTTTGATGTGTCACGCTCCAAACTCAGAAACCGAGCTTACAAAATTATCGATTGCCGAATTTGGCGCCGACAACCTCCGTAGAATTCCATTCTCTGCACCCAGCACCCATTCGACGGGTTTCAATCCTGGGATACTACAAGGAGGATTTTCAACATCAGTTTGATTCGTAATAAGTATAACCAAAGGCATAACCCACAAACAACAACCAAAAACTTCATTACATTCCCACTATGATAAAAAACTTTACAAGTATAATGAGCATAAAGGGAAATACAATGATAGTGGATAAAAACTCCAAAATGATCTGCAAAGTTCTCCTGCCTTAACACTGCTGAGCTCCAACATCACCTACATGCAACGGTCATGCATAAGCTTATGAAAAGCTTAGAGGGTGGTGAAAGTGCATGCGCAAGGTAGTAATCTGATCATGCAATATCAAAGTAATACGGAATATGCAGATGGATCCATGAATACCATTAGCCGTAGCAAGGCTATGCGATACAAGACATGAATGATATCAACCATACCAAGGCCGTGCGATGTGAGATACAACTCAAGCATACGAATCCTCATTTAAGTCCACATATCAATACAGCTCAAATCTGTAATATCACCAGGATCTAGTATACTCTAAACCAGATCACCATCCCATCGCGCGCAATAAGATAAGTGGAAGAGACCTCACTATCCGCCTGTCAATATTGGGCTCGGCTCGTCGATAGAGGACCCATTTCTCGAGCTGGTCAAACTCATCCTAGCTTTGCCCCCTACTCGGGCGGGTAAGGCCACACCCCTTCCAACCCACCACGACACAGTGAAAAAAGCAACCGTCTGGTAATCAACACTCGGCGCTCCTATACCCACTCGGTCTAGACGTTGGAGCAACCTCTTAGTACCATATGGGTTTAGAGACTTTCACCTAGGGATATTTATAGCACCCCATGTAGAACAAGATTTTTGGTATCCAATCCTACCATCCACGATATGCCTGTAGAGGCTACGGCCCTGATGTCGCTAGGGCGTACGGTAACCAAGACACACAATGCGAATGTATGAATCACACTATCCAGTCATGAAGAAATTCTACGCATATCGTGCGCTCATGTAGGGCAACACCGCCTAACTGGGAGCCCATAAATAATCTGCACGAAGGCATATGCTATGATCAGTCACTTCTCATATCAAGCATACATATGATGCGTATGATCATGAGTCATGGAACTATACTAAAATGTAATAAAGTAATGAACTATCTTTACAACGCAAATGGGCCTAGACGGCCTACACGCGACAAGTACGGACCTATCAATAGGCCCTAGGGAGAGTCATAAAGTGAACATTTAACCAACATTATACTTGCAATGTGGACATCAAACCAACATTGCTCCCAAGGCATAGCCCATCGTGAAACATCCTTACACAAACCATAGAGGAATCACACATTACAATGGAACTTAGGTACATCCCATTGGGCCCTAAATACATCAAATGGGCCATATCATATGGGCCTTATGTTCATCAAGTGGGACACATCAATGGGCCACACCAATGGCCTTATGTACATTGCAATGGGTCATAACCCGTGGGCATTAGAATACATCAAATGGGCCTAATCACATGGGCTTTATGTGTATCAAATGGACCACACCTATTGGGCCCCATATGTACATCAAATGGGCCTCAACCCATAGGCCCCAATACGTCTCAATGGGCCCTAACCCATGGGCCCCTAATACATCAAATGGGCCTCAACCCATGGGCCTTACATATATATCAAAGTGGGCCTCAACCACGGGCCACAAATACGTTAAGATGGGCCTCAACTAATGGCCTTATATAAATCTCCAAAATGATTGGATGGTTTGGATGAAACTCATGCATCATGGTAGGTCCCATAGGGATGGAGGGCATAAATTAATCACATAATCAATGGTGGAAGTCCATACTGATGAAAAGTATGGACACAATACATACATAAGTGGGTCCTGAGTAGGACCCACCAAAATGTTTATTTTTCACCCGACCTAGGCCCAACATAATGTTTATTTTCCATCCAAACTGTTCATAGGGTCACATGGGACTAGGGCCCACTATAATATTTATTTCCAATCCAATCTATTCATAAGGTCACGTGGACCTTGGGCCCACCGCAATATTTATTTATCATCCAACCTCTTGGTAAAGACACGTGGACAAGGGGGCCCACTATAGTGTTTATTTGCCACCCAACCTATTTATAAGGTCACACGGTCAGGGTGGGGGACCCACCGTAATATTTATTTACCATTCAACCCGTTTATAAGGTCACGTGGACCTGGGGGTGGGCCTGGGGCCCATTGTAATGTCTATTTCCCATCCAAACTGTTCATGAGGTCACGTGGACCTGAGTGAAAGGAAAAACACAAATTTCATCTTGATCCAAAACTTCTGTGGCCCATAACAGGGGTTTCAATGGTAGAGGTTCAATACCACTATTTCCTGTAGTGTGGGCCACCTGATCTGTGGATGGAGCTGAAATTTGGAGGGGGTCCACTGCTGGGAGTGGCCCACCTCGTGAACGGTGTGGATGGAAAATATACATCATGGTGGGGCCCACGGCTGGAGCCGTGGGTCTGCTATCCATCCGTCCGCACGCCCGTGTACAGCAGGCGCTACCTGCGCCTCTAGCAGCAGCAGCAACCTGCTGCTTATGAATTATTATTTTTTATTTTTGGTGGTTTTCTGGGGTTTTTCCTCAGTGGGGCCCGCGTCTTGAGAATCCACTCCGCCCATTGGATTCTAGAACTCAAAACACACCAAACAAGTCTAATGTTCTACATTTTTGGCATGTAGAAACAGCAAGGTAGGTCCTAATAGCTTTGAACGGTAAGAAACACAATTTTCTATAGTATGGCCCGCCTGATTAACAAATCAGCTTCATTTTTCGGCTCAACGCCTAAAATGAGTTGGAAAAAGGGATGAACGGCATGGATTGAACACATATATCAAGGTGGGGCCTGCATGATCCGGCCCACCTAAAACCTTTCTCTTTTTTTTCTTTTTTTTTTTTCTACTGACATGAGTACGCCCACGTCAGTACACATACCCCATGTTAGCCACCCCACAGGGATCAATACCAAGGCCTCCAGTGATGAAATGAGGCATCTTTGACTTGGTCTGCCACGTGAGCTATGGGGTGGGGCCCACGTTAGATCACACTTCACTGGCAGCCACACCCCACTATTAGCCACCACAAGACGGGCCCCCTATAGATGGTTGGGATGGCATATAAACATCATGGTGTGTCCCACAGAGATGGGGTCCAGCGGTAGGTGGCATGGATGAAATGCACACATCATAAGTGGGCCATGATCATGGAAAGAGAGAGAGAGAGAGAGAGAGAGAGACATCGGCAAGGATGGAGTGGCCCCGCCACTATGGGCCCCTCTTTGATACAAGGCCTACATCAAGATGAGTCCCACATAGATGGACCCTTAAATCAAAAGAAAAATGGAAAAGAAAATCTAATATCACCCACCGCTTGATATTCTTGCTCTCTTAGGTTCCTTAGCTCCTTAGCTTCATTTCCAACAGAGGAGATGAGGTTTGGATGGTTGAGATGGGAGATCTTAGGATGGAAAGGTGGGCCACAGTTGTGGCTTGAGAAAGCTTGGAGAGGCTTAGGACGTGTGGTATTTTTTAGGTTTGCTTGGAATGAGATTTGAACATGAAGGAGAGACAGTGTTATAAAGAGAGAGGAGTGATGGGTGATGGAGTGATGGATGTGGTGTGTGATGGGTGTAAGAGACTTTTTGAATTTTATGGTTTTTGGTGTAAGAAAGGTATGGCTTTTGTAAGAACTTTTTCACTTTTGGGGCTTGTTTGGGAAAGGGCGAAAGGTGATGTGTACTTAACATGTACTTGACATGTTGAGATTGATGGATTGATGGATTGATGTGACAAGTCGTAGAGATTCTCTTGGATTTGGTAACGCGCAGTGTTTTCCTTGCACCAAAGCTGACCCACTTCTCCTGACCAGGGTATCGCCTCGGCGTGTGAGTCGCGGCATCGGAACCGTAGCGATGGCACGGTTGTTAGGGTTCATCGCAACTAGGCATAACTTATGAGGAAGAAGAGACATAACATCATCATATAGAATCAAAGACAGCATCAAAATACAATACACAATCAATCATCAAAGAGATGGGGATAGCGCTCTCGAATCTCGGCCTCGCGCTCCTAAGAAGCCTCCTCTATATAATGGTGACTCCACTGAACCTTCACCAAAGGAATGATCATGGTCCGGAGGACCTGCTCCTTCCGATCAAGGATACGAACTGGCTGCTCGATGTAAGAAGTGTCCTCACGAACCTCCAGCGACTGCCAATCAATAAGGGGAACTATGTCTGACCCACACTTCCTCAAAATAGAGACATGGAAAATGCTATGGATGCCAGACAACTGAGTTGGCAAGGCAAGCAGATGGACCACCCCGCCAATGCTCTCAGTGATCTCCAAAGGTCCTATGAATCTCGGAGCATGCTTGCCCTTCGCTCCAAATCAAACTATGCCCTTCATGGGCGAGACCGTGAGATACACATGGTCCCCTACATTAAACTCCAAGGGACGACACCGACGATCAGGAAAACTCTTCTGTCAGCTCTGACTTGTGCGCATCCTCTGCCTAATGATATCAATAGCCTCTGACATCTCCTGCACAAGCTCGAGACCTAGGAGACGGTGCTTTCCAACCTCGGTCCAATAACTCAGTGATCTGCATGGTTTACCATATAATGCCTCAAAAGGAGTCATGCCGATGGTCTCTTGATAGTTGTTATTGTACGCGAACTCAGCCAATTGAAGATACTCATCCCAGCTACCCTCGAAATCAATCATGCAGGCCCGAAGCATATCCTCAAGGATCTGGTTGACCCTCTCGGTCCATCCATCAGTCTGCAGATGGTATGCTGTGTTGAGCTGCAAATCAGTCCCCATCACTCACTGGAAGCTCCCCTAAAACTGAGACATGAACCTCAAATCTCGGTCAGAAACGATCGAGACTAGAACGCCATGCAATCTCACAACCTCCTTGATAAATAACCTCGCAAGCTGGTCCATAGTCCAAGTCGCATGTATCGCAAGGAAATGTGCCGACTTCTTCAGATGATCCACAGCAACCCAAATGGCGTCATGACCGTGCTGAGTCCTCGGCAAGCCCATAATGAAATCTGTCGACATGTGCTCCCACTTCCACATCAGGACGCTCAACGGTTGCAATAGACCAGGGGGTCTCTGATGATCGGCCTTGACACGCTGGCATGTGTCACACTCGGCTACAAAACTAGCGATCTGGCACTTCATCCCTGTCCAAAAATATTATCGCCTCATGTCACGGTACATCTTCGTCGAGCCAGGGTGGATAGAAAATCGCGATCAATGTGCCTCGGTCATAAGATCTCTACGCATCTTAGGAATATCCGGGACACATAATCGGCCTCTGAAGCGAAGTCCACCATCTGTACCCATCTGTACCAATCTGTCAATCTGCCTGACTCTTAGATGCAGCCTCAGCTATATAACTCTACAACGACTCATCTGCCTGACTCTCAGATGCAGCCTCAGCTATATAACTCTGCAACGACTCATCAGCCTGTTGAGCCTTGATCACCCTTACGACAATAGAGGGATGAATCGACAGGCTCGATAACTGCACGATAGAAGATTGCAGGCCGAACTCAAAATCATACTCTGCGATATCCTCAAGCATCCGTCACTCTTAAATCATCATATGCGCCACTAGGCCTCGTGCCTGACGGCTGAGGGCATCTATCACCACGTTCGCCTTACCCGGGTGGTATTTAAGATCAAAGTCATAGTCCTTGAGGAGCTCCATCCAGTGCCTCTGCTTCATATTCAACTCAGACTGCGAGAAGAGGTACTTCAAGCTCTTGTGTTCAGAGAAGATCTCGAACCTGACCCCATAGAGATAGTGTCTTCACACCTTCAGTACGAAGATAACTGCAGCCAGCTCTAAATCATGCGTGGGGTAGTTCAGCTCATGTATCTTGAGCTGACGAGACGCGAAGGCCACTGGTCTCCCTTTCTGCATCAGGACAGCACCTAAACCAATATGCGAGGCATCAGTAAATACAATAAATTCGTCACTCCTAGAGGGAATAGTGAGGACAGGAGCGGATGTCAGACGGTCTTATAACTCCATAAATGCTTGCTCACAGGCGTCACTCCAAATAAACTCTACGCCCTTTCGAGTCAACCTAGTCAGCGTGGCTGCAATACGAGAGAAGCTCTCAATAAAACACCAGTAGTAGCCTGCTAAACCAAGAAAACTGTAGATCTCGGACGCGTTTGTGGGTTGGGCCCACTGACGCACTTCCTTGACCTTCGAAGGGTCCACTGCGATGCCCTCCCTCGTCACCACGTGACCGAGAAAATTCACCTCCTCCTACCAGAACTCGTACTTCTCCATCTTCGCATACAGCTGATGTGCGTGGAGGGTCTGCAAAGTAATCTCTAAATGTTGCTCATGCTCCTCACGGGTCCTCAAATAGATCAGAATGTCATCGATGAAGACTACAACAAACTGATCGAGATATGGGTAGAAGACCTTGTTCATCAGCTGCATGAAGACCGAGGGTGCATTGGTCAGTCCGAAAGACATGACCTGAAACTTAAAATGACCGTAACGCATCCTGAATGCTGTCTTCAGAATGTCCTCATCTCGGACCCGAATCTGATGATAACCGGAACGCAAGTCAATCTTTAAAAAAAATTGTGCATCCTGCAGCTGATCAAAAAAATCATCAATCTTCAGGAGTGGGTACTTGTTCTTAATCGTAACTTTATTGAGCTCGCGGTAGTCTACACAGAGCCTCAATGAGCCATCCTTCTTCTTCACGAAGAGTACCGGTGCTCCCCACAGTGAACTGCTCAGACGGATAAAGCCCAACTCGCGTAACTCGTCCAACTGCTTCTGCAGTTCCCGCAACTCCAATAGTGTCATACGATACGGGGCCTTCGAAATAGGCTTTGTACCAGGCACGAGATCAATCTGAAACTCGGTGAGTCGATGAGGCGGTAATCCCGAAATCTCCTATAACACATCAAAAAAATTGTAAACCGCTAGCAACTGGTCGATGCTCACTATTATGGGCTCCTCTAAGGCACACGACATCAAACAAGACAACAGCTCTCCTCTGGGCTCTTCAATGAACTGAAAGTGCAGCACGCTGGGTTTACAAAACGTGACTGTCCTCTCGGAGCAGTCAAATATGGAATAGTACTCGGCAAGCCAATTCATGCCCAGGATAACGTCAAAATCTGACATCAGCAGTACATACAAGTCAGCGGGCAAGAAAATCTCTCCCACTAACACGGGGCAAGATGGACAGAAGCGGCCTAATACTGTAGCCTTCCCCAAGGGAGTCGATACGATTAATCCCTCTCGAGCAGACTCTGTTGGTAATCCAGTTGAATGACAAAATATCTCAGAAATAAACGAGTGCGAAGCACCAGAATCAAATAAAACCCAAGCGATGCATGCAGAGACTGAAAGTGTACCCTCAACGACTCCCCCAGATGACTGCGGATCTTGTTGAGCTATTTGTATTGTCGATGTCCGGTTTGATTGGGGATATCTTCTTACCTGCCGACCTATTTGTATTGCCGATGTCCGGTTTTGATGTTATCCTTGGCATGGACTGGCTTGCCGAGTACTACGCCATATTAGACTGCTCTGCGAGGACAGTCACGTTCTGCATACCCGGCGTACTAGAGTTTCAGTTTGTTGCCGAGCCCAGAGGAGGGCAGCTTTCTTGCCTGTTATCGTGTGCCGTTGAGGTGCCAGCTGTTTTGAGTATCGACCAGCTGCCGGTTGTTTATGGTTTTCCTGATGTGTTCCAGGAGATTCCGGGATTACCACCTCGTCGGCATACCGAGTTTCAAATTGATCTTGTGCCTGGTACTGCTCATATTTCGAAGGCCCCGTATCGTATGGCACCGTTGGAGTTACGGGAACTGCAGAAGCAGTTGGATGAGTTGCGCGAGTTAGGCTTTATTCGTCCGAGCAGTTCACCGTGGGGAGCACTGGTACTCTTCGTAAAGAAGAAGGATGGCTCGTTGAGGCTTTGCGTAGACTACCGCGAGCTCAACAAGGTCACGATCAAGAACAAGTACCCGCTTCCAAGGATCGATGACTTGTTTGATCAGCTGCAGGAGGCGCAGTTCTTTTCAAAGATAGACTTGCGGTCCGGTTATCATCAGGTTCGGGTTCGAGATGAGGATATCCCGAAGACAGCCTTTAGGACGCGATACGGTCATTTTGAGTTCCAGGTCATGTCCTTCGGACTGACCAATGCGCCCGCAGTATTCATGCAATTGATAAACGAGGTCTTCCGTCCGTATCTTGATCAGTTTGTCATGGTGTTTATTGACGACATCCTGATATATTCGAGGACTCGTGAGGAGCATGAGCGACATCTTGAGATTACATTGCAGACCCTCCGTGCACACCAGCTTTACGCGAAGCTGGAGAAGTGCGAGTTTTGGCAGGAGGAGGTGAAGTTCCTCGGCCATGTAGTGACGAGGCAGGGTGTCGCTGTAGACCCCTCGAAGATTGATGCCGTGCTTCAGTGGGACCAGCCCACGAACGCATCCGAGATCCGCAGTTTTCTTAGTTTGGCGGGCTACTACCGACGTTTTATTGAGGGATTCTCTCGCATTGCAGCCCCGTTGACCAGGTTGACCCGGAAGGGTGCCGAGTTCATTTGGAGCGACGCTTGTGAGCAGGCGTTTATGGAGTTGAAGGACCGCCTCACGTCCGCTCTTGTCCTCACTCTTCCCTCTGGGAGTGATGGACTTGTTGTATTTACTAATGCCTCATGAGTTGGCTTAGGTGCTGTCCTGATGCAGCACGGGAAGCCGGTGGCTTATGCGTCCCAACAGCTCAAGGTCCATGAGCTGAACTACCCTACGCACGATCTAGAGCTGGCAGCGGTTGTCTTTGCACTGAAAGTGTGGAGACACTATCTTTATGGGGTGAGATTCGAGCTCTTTTCCGATCATAAGATCTTGAAGTATTTATTCTCTCAGTCCGAGCTGAACATGAGGCAGAGGCGTTGGATGGAACTCCTGAAGGACTACGATTTTGATCTTCAGTACCACTCAGGCAAGGCGAACGTGGTGGCGGATGCCCTCAGTCATCAGCCACGAGGCCTGGTGGCGCATATGATGATTCAGGAGTGGAGGATGCTCGAGGATATAGCAGAGTACGACTTTGAGTTTGGTCTGCAGTCATCTATAGTTCAGCTATCGAGCTTGTCGATTCAACCCTCTCTTGTCGCAAGGGTGATCGAGGCTCAGCAGACAGACGAGTCGTTACAGGATTACCGAGCGAAGGCAGCATCTGAGAGTCAGACGGATTGGCAGATTAGTTCTGACGGTGGACTTCACTTCAGAGGCCGATTGTGTGTCCCGGATATTCCTGATTTACGCCGAGATCTTATGACCAAGGCACATCGATCGCATTTTTCTATCCACCCTGGCTCGACGAAGATGTATCGCGATATGAGACGTCAGTATTTTTGGTCAGGGATGAAGCGCCAGATAGCCAGTTTTGTGGCCGAGTGTGACACCTGCCAGCGTGTCAAGGCAGATCAACAGAGACCCCCTGGCCTATTGCAGCCGCTGAGCGTCCCGATGTGGAAGTGGGAGCATATATCTACCGATTTTGTCTTGGGTTTGCCGAGGACTCAGCGCAGTCATGACGCCATCTGGGTTGTTGTGGACCGTCTGACGAAGTCGGCACATTTTCTTGCGATTCGTGAGACTTGGCATACAGATCGGCTCGCCAGGATGTTTATTGATGAGATCGTGAGATTGCATGGTGTTCCCGTCTCGATTGTTTCAGACCGAGATCCGAGGTTCACGTCTCAGTTTTGGAGGAGCTTCCAGAGAGCGATGGGCACTGATTTGTAGCTCAGCACCGCGTATCATCCGCAGACCGATGGTCAGACCGAGAGGGTCAACCAGATCCTTGAGGATATGCTTCGGACTTGCGCAATTGATTTCGCGGGTAATTGGGACGAGCACCTGTGATTGGCTAAGTTCGCGTACAACAACAGCTATCAGGCGACCATTGGCATGGCTCCTTTTGAGGCATTATATGGCAGACCGTGCAGATCTCCGAGTTGTTGGACCGAGGTTGGAGAGCGACGTCTCCTAGGTCCCGAGCTTGTGCTGCAGACGTCAGAGGCTATCGACATCATCAGACAGAGGATGCGCACAGCTCAGAGCCGGCAGAAGAGTTTTGCTGACCGTCGGCGTCGTCCCTTGGAGTTTGTCGTCGGGGACTATGTGTATCTCAAGGTCTCACGAAGGGCAAGCTTGCCCCGAGATTCATAGGACCTTTCGAAATCACTGGGCGCATTGGCGCTGTGGGTTACCGGCTTGCCTTGCCATCGCAGTTGTCTAGCGTCCACAACGTCTTCCATGTCTCTATGTTGAGGATATGTGGGTCAGACGTCGTTCCTGTTATCGATTGGCAGCCGTTGGAGGTTCGTGAGGACGCTTCTTATATTGAGCAGCCAGTTAGTATCCTCGATCGAAAGGAGCAGGTCCTCAGAACCAAGGTCATTCCCTTGGTGAAAGTGCAGTGGGGCTACCATAGTGTGGATGAGGCGTCTTGGGAGCGCGAGGCAGAGATCCGCGAGCGTTATCCCCATCTTTTTTATGATTGATTGTATGATGTATTATGGTACTTGATTATATATGATGTTATGTTCCCTATTTTCTTTTTGAGTTATGGTTAGTTGCGATGGTAATGTAAATTTCGAGAACGAAATTTTTATTAGGTGGAGAGAGTTGTAAGACCCGTATCCTAATCCGCACTATTCCGTTGATTCCCGCAATCCTTCTCGTCAAATTCCGGCAATCCGCGACTTATAGTTGACGTTGCGCACGACCGTAAGTCGTATCCTATTCATTTGAGCGGGCTTAATCCGAGACTTGTATCGTTGCGACCGCATCGTCGCCGCGGTTCCAACGCCGCAACTCACGCACCTATCTGATACCCAAATTATGAGATACGGACCCACGTTCAGTTCGAGCAAAAACACCGCGCGTTGCAAATCCCAAGGAATCTCTACAATATGTCCCATCAATCCCATCAATCACCTCTCATGTCAAGTACACCCACCCATGCTTCCTTTCTCCACAAGTCAAGTAACCACCTAAGTCAACTAACCTCTCACTTCACCCATCACTCACCTCACCCATCACTCCATCACTCTTACAACTCTCTCTCTCCCTCTCATTTCTCAACACTCCAAACTCAAGCAAGAAAGCTCTCCCACGTCCAAGCCTTCCATGGAGAGAAAATGTGCATTTTGGTGGCTCACTTCCCATCTCCAAATCCCATCATCTTAGCCATCCATTTCCCATCTCTACCATCAAAGTGAAGCTTTAGGAGACTGGCATCTCAACGGACCAAGAAGATCAAGTGGTGGGTGTTTCTTTAGGCTACTTTTTATGTTTTTAAGATGGGCCGAGTGAGGCCAACCGATCAATGGTTTGGATCTCACTTGGGACCCTAAGATGTGGCCAATGGCTCATCTTGATCATCAAGATCATTCCATGATGGGGCCATTCTCCATGGACCCCATCATGATATTTACTTTCCTTGTATTGAGGAGGTCATTCAGACCGTCCATTTCTAGTGGAGTGGGATCTCCACCGTTGATCTTTTGTTGATGGTCCATATGCAAGGGGACCTTTGATGTATGATTGGATGATTGAAACGGAGGGCCCATAGTGCCGGGGTCCCTCCATCACGCGTGTCCCACTCCTTCACTTTCTCTCTCCCTCTCTTCTTTATTTATTTTTCTTGTATGTTAATGTAGTTATGTGGCCCACTTGAATTAGCCCCACAATGAAATATGTAGTTTATCCAAGCCGTCCATGGGTGGGGCCCATCTTAAATGTACATCCATTTGGGGTGGCCCACCTAATCAGGGCCCACCTTGAATGTATTTGCTACAGCCCAACAAAAAAAAAAAAAAAAAAGAGGAAAAGAGTCCAGTGACGTCCAGACGTCACTGGAATGAAAACCAAAGAAAAAAAAATATAAAATAAAGGCCAATGGGGTGGGCCACTTGTACGAGACCCACCTAGATGTATGTTCCTAATCCATGCCGTCCACCTTCCTTTCCGACCCATTTTAGGCGTTGAGCCGAAAAATGGTGTCGATCCAATATTCCGGCGGGCCATAGCATAGCAAACATCTTCTTCACCGTTAAAAATTGGCTAGGGCCCACCTTGAGTCAAAAAATACCATTTATTGGACTTGTTTGAATTGTATTGAGCCATGGAATCCAATGGCTGGACTGGATTCATCAGCTGCGGGCCCCACACGATAAAAACCCCAAGAAAATACGTTTTATTTATTTTTTTAAAATAATCACACAGCAACAACAGCTGCTGTGTCAGATGCTGGCAGCGACAGCGGCGCTGGCGGGCGAGCCAACGAGCAGGGACCCACGGTCCAAGCTTTGGGCCCCACCATGATGTAGGTTGTATATCCACTCCGTCCATTCTGTGGGCCACAGAGTTGTGAGCCATCTCAAAAAAAAAATGGCCTGATCTGAAAATCAGATGGCCCAGATCAAAGGAAACAGTGGTGACTCAAAACCTACCATTAAAAAACCATTTTTGGGGCCCACAAAAGTTTTGAATCAAGCTGGAATTCATATTTTTCTCTTTTCAGGTCCTATGACCTTATCAACCATTGGATGACACATAAATATAATGGTGGGCCCCACGTGGGACCCACCTTTACCGTTTAAGCAGCTGACGCTGCATCGTACAGCAGCTCCATAGCTGCTGTACTCACGTCAGCAGGGGCAGTGGGAATGGGTTGGCTGGCCCCACAATGATGTATTTGTTTAATATATGCTGTCCATCATTTGGATGGTGGGGCCGCCATGATGCATGTGTGGCATCCAAGCCGTTCAACCATTTTGGAAGTTTGTCTTTAAGGCTTGAGACTAAAAATAAGCGAGATCCATGGTTCAAAGCGGACCCCCCACCATGATGCATGTGTTGCATCTAAACCATTCATTTATTTATTTATTTTTATTTTTATTTGTAAAATTGTTTTTTTATGGCTTGAGCGAGAAATGAGCCAGATCTATGGTTCAAATGGGCCACCATGGTATGTGTATAGGGCCCTTTATTGATTTAACTTTGGCCATTCATTGAGGCCTACCTTGGTATATATCTGAGGCCCAAATGATCAGGCCCATTTGATACATATAAGGGCCACGGGATTAAGCCCATTTGGCATATGTAATGCCCATGGGTTTCGGCCCATTTGGCATATGCAATGCCCATAGAATCCGGCCCACTTATTTTATATAAGGCCCACGGGATTCAAGCCCATTTGATACATATTAAAGCCCATGAAATTAAGCCATTTGATGTGCATAGGGCACAAATGGAGTGGCCTAGTTGATATATTTAAAGCTCATGTGTATGGGCCCATCTGACATATTTAAGGCTCAAGTTGTGAGGCCACTTTGATGTATTTCAAGGCCCATGGATCATGGACCATTGCAATGTACATAAGGCTCATTGGCGAGGCCCATCAATGTAACCCATTTGGTGAATGTGAGGCCCATGTAATACGACCCATTTGATATATCTAAGGCCCAGGGATCGAGGCCTATCGGATGTCCTTAGGGTCCATTGCAATGTACGTTTCTCATGGTTCGTGCAATGATATTTATGGCAAGCCGTGCCTAGGAAACAATGTTGGTTTGACGTCCACATTGTATGTACAATGTTGGTTAAATGTCCGTATTGTAACTCCCTTTAGGGCCCATTGATAGGTCCATACCCGTTGCTATTCATTGCCTTATAACATGCTTAGAATAATCTCATGACTCATGCCCATACGCATCATATGTATGCTTGATATGAGTAATGACTGATCATAGCATACGCCATTGGGCAGACCATTTATGGGGCTCGTTATGTGACTGAGCGCCCCACATGATCGCGCAGTACGCGCTGGATTGCTGCATGTTTTGACAGCGTGATTCATGCATCTCGCATACGTATGACTTGATCACTGCACGCCCTAGCGTCATCAGGGCTGTGGCTCCACAGGTACATCGTGGATGGCCGTATTGGATACCGAAAATACTTATTCTAGCACTATGGGCACTTAGGATGTCCTTGGGTGAAAGTCCCAGAACCTTTTTGGTACCAGGAGATGCTCCAGCGTCTAGACCGAGTGGATACACGAGCGCCCGAGTGCCGAATACCAGTAGGCCGCGTCTCCCACTGTGTCGTGGTCGGTTGGAAGGGGGGGTAGCCTTATCCGCCTGAGTGAGAGGGCTATAAGCTAAGCTGAGTTTGACTAGCTCGCAAATGAGTCCGCTATCGACGAGCCGGGTAGGTATTGGCATACTACTGGTCAGGCGGATAGTGAGGTCTTATCCGCTTGCTTGACTATGCAGCTAGGGAGGTGGCAGTCTCTGTGAAGTGTATTAGACCCCGGTGATATCCAAAGAGGAACTGTACTGATATACGTACTTGAGGAGTACCGACTTCCTTGGATTGCATTTCGCATATGACATTCGGCTATATAGGCCTTGCATTGTATCGGTGTGGCCGATGACATTCATATCTCATCACATAGCTTTGGCATGGTTGATTCTATGGACTTATCACATACTTCCGCATTGTTCTGATACTGTACACTTGGCGTTTGCCTTACGCACACACTTACACCACCCTCTAAGCTTTTGTAAGCTTATGCACGATAGTTGCGTGCAGGTAGCGTTAGACGACAGCAGCGCTAGACAGGAGTGCATATCAGGACCTTTGAAGCTTTTTGATCACCTTGTATTTTCTTTTCTGCATTGTACTGAAAATTTTATTATAGTGGATATGTGGTGATGTTGTTTTGTGACTTGGTTATGCTTGTGGTTATGCTCCATTACAAAAAAAAAAATTCATTCTGAAAATCCTCCTTGTAGGATCCCAGGATCGGAATCTGCCATTTGATTGTCAGGAGCTGAGAATGGGGCACTACAGAGGCTGTCGGCACCGGATTCGGCAATCGGGATTCATGTGAATCCGATTTTCGGATTTGGAGCGTGACAGAAGGCGCTTATCAACTTAAAAACTCTCGAAGGCACGCACGTTACAGGCCTATAACGGAAGATCAAAAAGCTGTCCGGACTCGAGACCTAATCATTCTAAACTTATAGCAGACATGTAATATTGTTCTCAGTTATTCTCAAGTTATGCTTTGATATTAACTTCTGTCATGCCCCAAACTCGAAAACGGGGCTCACAAAATTTTTGATAGCCGAATTTGGCGCCGACAGCCTCCGTAGAATCCCATTCTCGGCTCCCAGTGCCCATTTGCCAAGTTTCGATCCTTGGATGCTACGAGGAAGATTTTCAACATCAGTTTGATTCGTAATAAGCATAACCAAAGGCATAACCCACAAACAACAACCAAAAACTTCATTACATTTCCACTATGATCAAAAACTTTACAAGTACAATAAGCATAAAGGAAAATACAATGATAGCGGACAAAAACTCTAAAATGATCTGCAAAGCGCTCTTGCCTCAGCGCTGCTGCCCTCCAACGTCACCTGTACGCAACGGTCGTGCATAAGCTTATGGAAAGCTTAGATGATGGTGAAAGTGTGTGCATAAGGTAGTAATATAATCATGTAATATCAGAGTAATGCAGAATATACAGATGGATCCATGAATACCAATAGTCGTACCAAGGCTATGCGATGCAAGACATGATGATATTGGTCATACCAAGGCCATGCGATGTGAGATGCAACTCAAGCATACGAATCCTCATCTTAGTCCACATATTAATACAGCTCAAATCTAGGATATCACAGGGGTCTAGTACACTCTAAACCAGATCGTCTCCCCATCGCGCGTAATAAGGCAAGTGGAAGAGACCTCACTATCCGCCTGCCAATATCTGGCTCGACTCGTCGATAACGGACCCATTCCTCGAGCTGGTCAGACTCAGCCTAGCTTTGCCCCCTACTCTCAGGCGGGTAAGGCTGTACCCCCTTCCAACCGACCACGACATAGTGGAAAGCACGACCGTCTGGTAATCGGCACTCTGCGCTCCTGTACCCACTCGGTCTAGACGTTGGAGCAACCCCTTGGTACCATATGGGTTTAGAGAATTTTACCCAGGGATATCTATAGCACACCATGTAAAACAGGATTTTTGGTATCTAATCTTGCCATCCACGATACGCCTATGAGGGCTACGACCCTGATGTTGCTAAGGTGTATAGTAACCAAGACACACAATGCGAATGCATGAATCACACTATCCAGTCATGCAGAAATTCTACGCGTATCGTGTGCTCATGTAGGGTAACACCGCCTAACCGGGAGCCCATAAATAATCTGTCTGAAGGCATATGCTATGATTAGTTACTTCTCATATCAAGCATACATATGATGCGTATGATCATGAGTCATAGAACTATACAAAACATGTAATAAAGTAATGAACTATCCTTAAAACGTAAATGGGCATAGACGGCCTACACATAACAAGTACGGGCCTATCAATGGGCCCTAGGGAGAGTCATAATATGGACATTTAACCAAAATTATACTTGCAATGTGGACGTCAAACCAACATTGCTCCCAAGGCAGAGCCCGTCGTGAAACATTCTTACACAAACCATAGAGGAATCAGACATTGCAATGGACCTTAGGTACATCCCATTAGGCCTTAAATACATCAAATAGGCCATATCATATGGGCCTTATGTTCATCAAGTGGGCTACATCAATGGGCCGCACCAATGGCCTTATGTACATTGCAATGGGTCATAACTCGTGGGCCTTAGAATACATCAAATGGGCCTAATCATATGAGCTTTATGCGTATCAAATGGACCACACTTATTGGGCCCCATATGTAAATCGAATGGGCCTCAACCCATAGGCCCCAATATATCTCAATAGGCCCTAACCCATGGGCCCCTAATACATCAAATGGGCCTCAACCCATGGGCCTTACATATATATCAAAGTGGGCCTCAACCACGGGCCACAAATATGTTAAGATGGGCCTCAACTAATAGCCTTATACAAATCTCCAAAATGGTTGGACGGTTTGGATGAAACTCATGCATCATGGTAGGTCCCATAGGGATGAAGGGCATAGATTAATCACATACTCCATGGTGGAAGTCCATACTGATGAAAGGTGTGGACATAATACATACATAAGTGGGTCCTGAGTAGTACCCACCAAAATGTTTATTTTCCACCCGACCTAGGCCCAGCATAATGTTTATTTTCCATCCAAACTGTTCATAGGGTCACATGGGCCTAGGGCCCACTATAATATTTATTTCCAATCCAATCAATTCATAAGGTCACGTGGAGCTTGGGCCCACCGCAATATTTATTAATCATCCAACCTGTTGGCAAAGACACGTGGACAAGGGGGCCCACTGTAGTGTTTATTTGCCACCCAACCTATTTATAAGGTCACACGGTCAGGGTGGGGGACCCACCGTACTATTTATATACCATTCAACCTGTTTATAAGGTCACTTGGACCTGGGGGTGGGCCTGGGGCCTACTGTAAT
Organism: Magnolia kwangsiensis; assembly: GCA_037074715.1. Classification (NCBI taxonomy): domain Eukaryota; kingdom Viridiplantae; phylum Streptophyta; class Magnoliopsida; order Magnoliales; family Magnoliaceae; genus Magnolia; species Magnolia kwangsiensis. The sequence goes on along the minus strand of CM073575.1, from coordinate 71,833,927 downwards.
GTTTACTTCCCATCCAAGCTGTTCATGAGGTCACGTGGACCTGAGTGAAAGAAAAACACAAATTTAATCTAGATCCAAAACTTATGTGGCTCATAATAGGGGTTTCAATAGCAGAGATTCAATCCCACTGTTTCCTGCAGTGTGGGCCACCTGATCTATGGATGGAGCTGAAATTTAGAGGGGGCCCACTGCTGGGAGTGGCCCACCTCGTGAACGGTGTGGATGTAAAATATACATCATGGTGGGGCCCACGGCTGGAGTCGTAGGTCTGCTGTCCGTCCACCCGCACACCCGTGCGGAGCAGGCGCTGCCTACGCCTTTGGCAGCAGCAGCGACCTGCTGCTTATGAATTATTTTTTTTATTTTTGGGGGTTTTCTGGGGTTTTTCCTCAATGGGGCCCGCGTCTTGAGAATCCACTCCACCCATTAGATTCTAGGACTCAAAACACACCACACAAGTCTAATGTTCAGCATTTTTGGCATGTAAACAGCAAGGTGGGTCCTAATAGCTTTGAACGGTAAGAAACATAGTTTTCTGTGGTATGGCCCGCCTGATTAACAGATCAGCTTCATTTTTTGGCTCAACGCCTAAAATGAGTTGGAAAGAGGGATGAATGGCATGGATTGAACACATATATCAAGGTGGGGCCTGCATGAGCCAGCCCACCTAAAACCTTTCTCTTTTTTTGCTTTTTTTTTGTTACTAACGTGAATACACCCACGTCAGTACACATACTCCATGTTAGCCACCCCATAGGGATCAATACCAAGGCCTCCAGTGATGAAACGAGGCATCTTTCACTTGGTCTGCCACGTGAGCTATGGGGTGGAGCCCACGTCAGATCACACTTCACTGGCAGCCACACCCCACTATTAGCCACCACAAGGCGGTCCCCCTATGGATGGTTGGGATGGCATATAAACATCATGGTGTGTCCCACATAGATGGGGTCCACCGGTAGGTGGCATGGATGAAATACACACATCATAAGTGGGTCATGATCATGAAAAGAGAGAGAGAGAGAGAGAGATAAAGAGAGAGACATCGGCAAGGATGGAGGGGCCCCGCCACTATGGGCCCCTCTTTAATACAAGGCCTACATCAAGGTGAGTCCCACATAGATGGACCCTTAAATCAAAAGAAAAATGAAAAAAAAATCTAATATCACCCACTGCTTGATCTTCTTGCTCCCTTAGGTTCCTTAGCTCCTTAGCTTCGTTTCCAACGGAGGAGATGAGGTTTGGATGGTTGAGATGGGAGATCTTAGGATGAAAAAGTGGGCCACACTTGTGGCTAGAGAAAGCTTGGAGAGGCTTGAGACGTGTGGTAATTTTTGGGTTTGCTTGAAATGAGATTTGAAAATGAAGGAGAAAGAGTGTTATAAAGAGAGAGGAGTGATGGGTGATGGAGTGATGGATGTGGTGAGTGATGGGTGTAAGAGACTTTTTGACTTTTGTGGTTTTTGGTGTAAGAAAGGTATGGCTTGTGTAAGAACTTTTTCACTTTTGGGGCTTGTTTGGGAAAGGGTGAAAGGTGATGTGTACTTGACATGTACTTGACATGTTGAGATTGATGAATTGATGGATTGATGTGACAAGTAGAGATTCTCTTCAGTTTTGCAACGTGCGATGTTTTCCTCGCACCAGACGCTGGCCCACATCTCCTGACCAAGGTATCACCTTGGCGCGTGAGTCGCGGCATTGGAACCGCCGTGACGGCACGGTCATTAGGGTACAGGTCTTGGGTTAAGTCTACTCGGGTTGACAGCGTGTGAATCAGGGTCACGCGTAAATCCCGGTTAAGGGTCGAAGGTTACCGAATTTCAACCGGGAAGACCGCGAAAGTATATAGAATGGTACGGTTTAGGATACGGGGCTTACACGGTGTCCCATCTAGCCATCCACGATATGCCTGTGGAGGCTATAGCCTTGATGTCACTAGGGCGTATGGTGATCATGTCATACAAATGCGAGATGCATGAGTCACACAGTGCAATCATGCATAAATCCTGTGCATACCATGCACTCATGTGGGGCAACCTCACCTATCTAGGAGCTTCATGAATAACCTGCCCTATGACATATGCGATGGTCAATCACATCTCATAACAAACATGCAGATGATGCGTATGTATTATGATGTGTCACATACTCATAATCGGTATCAATAATCGGCATCAACCATTGGCCTCGACAATGTGGACATCTAACTAACATTGCCCCAAGGAATGGCCCTCATAGGACCAAACACATAATGGGCCGACGACCTCACATAAAGGCCTAATATACAACACAGTGGGCCTCAACTACAGGTCGCATATACATCATATAGGTCTCGGTAATCGGCCTTGACAATCGAAATTGGCCTCAATAATCGAAATTGGAATCGGAGTAGGCCTCAGTAATCGGAATCAATGACGACAATCAGAATCGTCAATCGGCCACGACAATCGAAATTGATCGATAATCGGCCTCGATAATCGGAATCGACAATTAGTCACGATAATCAAAATCAATTGGTAATAAGAATCAGTAAATCAGTCACGTCAATCAAAATTGGCAATCGGTTACGATAATAGGAATCGGCAATCGGTCACGTCAATAAGAATCGATCGGTAATCAGAGTCGGCAAATCGGTCACATCAATCGGAATCGGCAATCGGTTATGATAATCGGAATCGATCGATAATCAAAATCGGCAAACCGGCACGTCAATCGGAATCGGCGTCGACCCTGATAATCGAAATCGGTAATCAGCAGTTAGAATCGGCTTCGACATAAGGCGGGGTCCACAGATGGACGGCTGATGATGGATCAAGCAATGTCAATAGGGCCCAAGCATCTGGGTTAACCCACTAGAAAAAGATGAGAATGGGCCTATCCAGGCCTAAGGGAAGGTCACAATGGGGACATCTAACCGTCATTGTCCATCAATGTGGACATCTAACCAACATTACTCCCAACGAGTGGCCCACATAGGGCCAAACATATAGTGAGCCCATGGCCTCACACAATGGTTTCATAAATCAAGTGGGTCGCATCACATGGGCCTAATGTACATCGGTATGGGCCGGAAATAGGCCTCATCATATGAGCAGGAATATATCACAATGGGCCTCACTAAATGGGTCGGCAATACATCACAATGGGCCACGACGTATAAGCCAAGTATACATATCAATGGGCCGCGACCCATGGGCCCCAGTACATAATAATTAGAGGTGGGCATTTGGGACCCGATCCGGTGGATCCGACCCGACCCGACCCGAATCGGTACCATTCCGAACAGAACCGACGGCTGAGATCGGCCTGATCGGGTCTGGCCACCCAGATCCGTTCGTCTTTCGGATCAGGTGCGGATAAAGGTATATCCGGACCGCCCCAAACCGGATACCCAGACCGAATGGAACCGACCCGAACCGAATAGAGCCGACCCGGCGGGTGCTATAAATACTCTTTTTAAGATTTTTACCCTAACCCACCCCTCTTTTCTTTCTTACCCTACCCGGTGAAGAACGAGCAACCCTTTTTCATTTTTACCAAGTTACCCAACCCGATCTTCTTCCTGTTTTCACCCGATCTTCTTCCTCTTCTTCTTCAGCGCCCGACGTCTGTCGCTGTCCCGCCGTCCGTCACTTTCCCGCCCGAACGAATGCACGATCCGAACCCGCCGTCCGTCACAGTGTCATCCCGTCCTTGTCTTCTCGACGATGGTCTGAAAGTATTTCTACCTCTCTCTCTTATGCAAAATTTCGTATTTCATTTTTATAATTTTTTTTTCTCCCCATTTTATTTGATGCTGGAATTTGGTTCCGATTTGGATGTATGATGACTGCATACTGGAATCTTGATCTTGATTAAACACAGTTTACAATGGTAGCTTATTAAACATGGTTTCCGATCGCATGTGCACATTTAGTTCGAAGGTTTGAGGCCCACTAGCCATATGTCGTTGAAGAGGCGAGAACATGGGTTGTACTTGCAAAATACCTCTTCAGCCTCACCTTGAGCAAATTGCTGCAACACTAATGAGATTCTAGAGCATGTCTGGCACTTCATGACTGGTCACTATTTGCATTTCAATGTTGGAACCCATTTTGGGCCATGTATCACAAATTGCACACACATCTTTTTAGTGTGTTGAAGTTTAGGAGTTAGGACACTAGTTTGTTTCTAAACAGCCATTAAGCTATTACCCTAAAATTCAGTTTTTTTTAAATGGTTATAACCTCGAGTTTAGGACACTAGTTTGTTGATGAAAAAAATAAAATGATGGGATATTTTCATTTTTAACTGTCGATTGAATGTTGAAGAATCTGACGGTCATAACATATAAAAAAAAAAGTCTTTAGCTTTGGTTTTTTGAAATATCTAAACTAGGAAGCATGCTTTGGACAGTTACTTGTAAATCTTTTTACTTTCAGAATAATATTGACAACCCAAATCTGACTCATGCCTGCATTGCAAAAAGTAACTGTGTTGACCACGAACTGTAAGTGAGAGGCAACTTCCATGAGACTCACCTTGAACAATCTTAGAATTCCTTCCCTCATATGGGCCGCAAGCTCTTTTATAGGTTGTGTGCGGCCTTCTAGACATTCCAGATTTACTTTCTATTACAAGCATATGCGGCCTTCTAGACATTCTAGATTCCCTTTCTATTATAAGCATATATTGCCAGAGAAACACTGTAAAGAAGTATAGAAAAATACTAGAGAACAACCAATTGTAAAAATAAAAATTAAAAAAAAAAATGCATATCTACTTCTATAATGAGTACATAACCATATGGGTCTACATGAGGATACAGTTCCTTGTAATTCTACTAAATATGTCAACCTGTTCTTCCTTTTTTCCAGTAGTAGCTTTTATTTCATGTACAGATAAACTCTCTACAGAAAAATGCTAGAGAACAACAACTGCATATCTACTCCTACAATGAGTTGCATATGATTGCTCTAACCCTGCTAAATATGTTAACAATGTCCTGTTTTCAAAAATAGTTTCTATTGCATGTAGAGATGATATGCAGTTGCTTTATACTATATATTCATTCCAAAATTAACTCTTTCACAGGCACATTAGAGGATTGGACAGCTGCAGGTAGCCTAAGGCACTTTTAAGAATAGCACCTGGAAGATATACCCTATCGGAAATAAGACTTTGTTGCTTGAAATCAAATAAATCATGCTGGAGATTGACCATAGATAATTAAACTGGAAAATGTGGTTTAGAAAATGGCAACTGATTGGATCTATGGCCCCAGAATCCAACCAACTAGCATCCAAGGTCACTCAAACCAATCAGAGCTGTTAATCCAAGCCACACGCTATAATCAAATGACCCATGGAATCAAGGATCAGTGCTGGAAATATTATTTTTCTGCTTCAGCCCATTAGCAATGATGTAATAAGCCCATGAGGGTATGTGATGTACGCTGTTTGTATCATTTAAATTTGATTTTCAGCTCAAGAATACCATGAAACCACTATTGATTGGAACTGAAAATTAGCATATCATGTTGAAACAGATGAAGTATAGAAGATAAATCATGATTGTAAATGTCCTTGCCAAAATTCTCTAATATTGAAATTTGCTACCACCTAGATGTCCTTGCCAAAATTCTCTAAGCTTGCAATTTAAGCTTGTAAAGTATGTTAAAATTAGAGAGCTTTTCCACTAAAATAAAAACACTTATTGATAAAGAAGAGCAACATGAAAACAATGAATATGGTTATATGCTTGACATTGCTTTTTTAAAATCATTTATCCCAATATATTAATCTTTATTTCTTTCTGTTCCTTTTTCAGGTTGAAGGCTTGAAGCAGAGGAACAACCTTTTGTAAGGTAAGTTATTTTTATTTTTGGCCTGTCTTTATTTTTTGTCTTAATGCAAAAAAATACCGCACGTGTAACATTTGCATGTAGGTTGCACTCTCGAATTGAATTGCAATCACTATCCTAATTGTAGTTTCCTTGCATTTGGCTATACATTAAGTGGGACTTCAAAGAAACATAGCTGTAATTTGAGGGCTACTTCTTGATTTATGAATGCTAGGCAAACATCACTGAACTATTGTCATTTCTTCTTAATAAATGTGAGTGATTACAATGCGGATTACAGGTTGATCTAACAACCCATAGATTGACTACTAGCTATGTACTCTAGTCTTAATATGTACATTGCTTTCTTTGCTTATATTATCTCATTATTGCTTTCTTTGCTTAGATTATTATTGTGACTTGTGATTGTGATTTGTAAATTATAAGTTAGATAATTAGTTACCTATGTGAGGATTTCTTTGTGGCCATACATAGATATGGTGTGTTTTTGGTGGCATAGAAATCGCTCAAATTGTCCCTTTTTGGATAGTTCAAGGTTAGATGGATAGTATGCTTTCATATAACCTATTTAAATGTTCGTGCCTGATCCGCGGTCCATCTCCTCATTTCTCTCTGGATATGTTTCTTCCGTTTCGTATCCAATGCCAAATATCTTCACATTGCTTTAAATATTTAGCATCGGAATGTAAGACTTCATAGAAACCATGTACCTATTGTAGTGTGTAATGTTAATTAAGATGCTAATTTACATGCAAGGGTTTCACAAATGTAGTTGCTTAGCTTCTTTCATCTCTCATCAGCTTTTTCTTGTTCATGCAGTGAACTCAAACAATATGATTGGAGGTATGGTGGAATTTTCAGATCTGGAAGATGACACTGGTCATGATCAGGAAGTCATGGATCATCATCTCATAGATGAGGCTGAACAACATAATGGAATTTAACATATCCGATGATAATGGTGTCTTTGGGAAGGATGCAACACATGCCGGTAAAACTAAGCAAGATGCTGAAAAAATGGCAGTCGAAGTTCTTGCAACAAGGTTTGAAAATCTTCATGGGGCAGCTTCCATTCTATTTTAAGCTTATCTCTATGTTCATGTGTTCCGTATTTTGCTCAATTGAAAGATTTTGGATAAGCCTGAACATCTCTTCCTGAAAACAATGACTTGTGATCATTGAGCAAAAATAGACATATCTATTATATTGTTATGCTTCAAAGCCAATCCATTGTCAACACACGCATACGCAAAACGGCGGGCTTCCATAAGCACATTTATTTATATGTGTGTGTGTGTGTGTGCGTGTGCACATGCGTGCGGGTGTGGGTGTGCCCACGCATGTGTACGTGCAGACACCCTACACCAAGAAATGCATACATAGATATGATACAGTTGAAAGCAAATTTCAGCTAAAATTTCAAGTTTCCATGGCCTAAGTTCCAGTTCATTCCATTTCATTTAAGAGGGTATAAAGTTTTTCTAGGCTTTAAGGAAATTTGTTCATGATATCAGAGATGCTTTTCTTTTCTAATGCAAACCTATTATTATATTTCCTTGCATAGTTCTTTTCATCTTTTTGCCATAGTTCATGTTTTTCTCTCTATTAACTAGATCAATATTTTGAAGCATGCTCTTTCTCCCTACAGAGCATTTACAACAATCGAGCTGCAAAAGAAACTTAATGGAAAGAAATTTCCTCCTGATATAATCAAGGCAGTGATAGCTGATTTCCACGATAGGTGTATATTATTTATTCTTCACAGCTTTATTAATTTTATCAGGTGAAATATGCTTGTTAAATTGTTTTTCAAGACAAATGTGTATCATTTATGCTTCTTAAATATATTAGTTTATCGCTTGAAAGATGATTCCTCATCATTTGTATTTGTTTGTTGTATATGTTAAAGTCAGTCTTATGCAGAATGAAAATTGCACAACCATCAAATGGTATTGTATTTCTGCCCTTGCATCTGAATTGTCTCTCAAATGGAACCAATTTCCTTTTTATTATATTTGTGTCCTTGCATCCGAATTGTTTCTCTCAAATGGAACTAATTTCCTTTTTCTCCCCCGTAATCCAATATACCCACTCTCTCAGGATAGTAAAAGGAAAATTCCAAAAACAGAATTAATGCTTTGATCCAATTTCCTTAAAAGGCTTCATTGCAACAATTTGGACAGAACATATCAACAAGCATGATTAGTTCCACAAGGACATCACTGGTGCATTTTCTATTGTATGAATCATGATCGATATGAATTATCAGATTGCAACGCATTTCCTTCCACAATAATCAATGTTTAGACCTGACTTTCAAAATTGCTGACACGTTTCATGCATTAACCTGTTGATCTGAAATTTAAATTGTCTCTTGTTTATGGTATTTGGGTGCCTAATCGCTTCAAAATCCTTTCTTTATGTCCTACAGAAATGTTTCCTCATGGTAGCTACTGCATGGCCTTCTGATGCAAGGATGTGGATAACCTTTTAGTACCCACTTCCACAAGCCCAATATAATTTTTAGGTGCTTCTTTGATCTCGAATGTGTAATGGTTTCCATGGGACGAAGTAGGGGAAAATCTCTACTCAAAGGACAACATTCTTTTAATGAGATATATTCACATACAGGCATTGTATGTGAACTTCCACATCCATGTCTTCCCTGTCATGTAACTTGTGGAGAACATTCAAGACATAAAAAAGGATTCATGTCCTTGATAGAGTGTGGTGGGATTCATGTAGCCAACCCCAATTAGTAGGGATGACGCTCAGATGAGGATGATGATCCAAGACATGCAAAAGGTGGCTCTCACCATGAATATAAACTGGGAGAAAATCAAGCTGGTCAACTCAATTGGCATGCCACTGTAAAAAAAAAAATAGAAACTTATTTATGATAATGATTGGACGTAATTGAAATTTCAAATTCTACCACCAAAAAAACAGAAACTTATTTATTTACTACCTGGGAACAGATTTTGTATTTGTTAATATGATAATGAGTTTGGAATTATTTTTTGAATGGTAATGTATTTTTCATGTTCCTTTTCTTTCCCTTCATGGTGGTGTTATGTTTCTTGATTTTTTGATTTTGCGAAGGGTGTGTTTGGATGCACAGCTGAATTGAGTTGTGAAGATTCATGTTCAATCAAGAGAGAGGACCAAATTGTAGTAACACTTCCTAAAACTGCAGTCACATTCAGTTCAAGTCCTACTAAAAGGGAATGTAATTTCAAGTTGGAGCTTGTCCCTTCAAAAAAAAATATGCTAAGGCATTGAAATTTATTCATTTGCACTCTGCTGAACTAATCGTAAACATTCAGTTCAATGGTGTGCTTGCGAGTGTCTCATATAAAGATTAGACCAACTTCGATTCTTTTTGTTTTCATGCATTCTAATATTAATCTTCTAATCTTTTTTGGTGTCCTGATTCTTAATAGACTCTCAGTTATTATTTATTTGGTTATTGAATTATAATTAGCTTCAAATCATATCTGTGTAATTGGATTTTAACTTTGTGTTGTCAGATAGGAAGCTGAAGTCAGTGAAAGCTGCTTTTAACACTAGTATTGATTACGGCATAACCTTCTTCGATACCGCTGAGGTCTACGGCACAAGGGTGAGGATGAATCTCCATTGTACAGGTATGCAGATTATCCAAGGGGAAGAAGAAGAAGAAAAGAAGAAGAAGACAAGAAGAGATGCAATGGCCCTCTCTCTTTCTCAGATTCAACAAGAAGAAGCAATGTCATATAAAGGTACAAAATCTCTCTCTCTCTCTCTCTCTCTCTCTCTCTCTCTCTCTCTCTCTCTCTCTCTCTCTCTCTCTCACCTCTTTTTTTTTTTCTTGGATCGGATCCGAACCTAGGCCAATCTGATCCGACTGGATTTTCCTGACCGAGTCTGACTCAGATCGGTCCAAGGCCACATGGGTTAGGATCGGATTGGGTCAGAGGACCAGCACTCGGTCCCAGTTCTGACCGAGTTCGGGTCTGGCCATGCAGAACTCGGATCTGGTCGAGTTAGGCCCAATCCGATTCAACTCGGTCCGATGCCCAGCTCTAATCATAATAGGCCGTAACCCGCGGGCCTCAAATACAACAAGTGGGCCGCATCAATGGGCCTTATACACCTCAGGTGGGCCCTACTCATGGGCCTCAAATACATAACATGTGGGCCCTACACATGGACCTAACGCAAATCATAATGGGCCTTGCCCATAGGCCCTAGATTCAAGTAGGTGGGCCCCATCATACGGACCGCACCAATGGGCTAATATGCATTAAGTGCGCTACATCAATGGGCCACACAAGTGGGCCATATACACATCAAGTGGGCTAGACCAATGGGCCGCACTACTTGGGCTGCACCATCTACACCATTCGTCTATTTTTAGAGATCATTATAGAGTATTAGCCAAAAATGAATCATATCTAAAGATCATCTGAACCATACTACAGATAACAGTAGAGATAATGTTTGGCACCGCTTAAATTTTCCAGGGCCCACCATAACGTTTATTTTACGCCCAATCTATTTCATAAGGTCACAAGGACCTGGATTAAGAGGAAAACATATTTCATTTTTGATCCAAAACTTTTGTACTCCAAAAAGGGATTCAATGGTAGACATTCAATCCCCACTGATTTGTGTAGTGTGGTCCACCTGATATCCTCATTTTTGCTCAAGCCTTAAGTCGAGCCCATCATTTGGATGGACAGTTTAGATATAATACATGTCTTGTGATTACGACCCACAGAACTGCTGATATACATACAGCAGGTATGCAGCCCGTGGGTTCCCACCGTCTAAATGGACGGCTAGGATATAATACATACAACATGGCGGGGTTCCACTGCATGGACGAACAGTGTAGGTAAAACAGTATATCATGGTAGGCCCCACAGAGTTTGTTGACGTCAACCATCAATGGGACCCACCATCCCAACTTTGGACGGTGTGAATATAAACCACATGCATCTGGTGTGCCCCACGTCACCCATCCAAATGGACGGGTGTGGATATAGAATAGCTACATCAAGGTGGGTCCCACGTGGGGCCCACCATAATATTATATTATATTATATATATATATGTATGTATATATGTATAAAAGTATAGAGGTGGGATCCCACCGTACGTCCAACAGTTGAATGGTGAGGATGAAACCCATATATTATGATAGGGCCCCACCGTCCAAGGTCTGGATGGTGTGGCAAGATGCATGCATGAGGGTGGTGCCATGGTCGAACAATTGGACGGCCAGCACGTACATGGCCCCACATCCAGCGTGATGTGCGGTGGAGATAAACAGATAAATCCGGTGGGTACCATAGAACTTGCATACTTCAATACAGCAGCTGATCTGCTACTAGGGCCGCAGATGAATGCATGGTGTGGATCAGCACCTCATCAAGGCGGGGTAGGACAGCGCCTACACATGATGTCTAGCACCGTCCAAAGCATTGGACGTTGTGGATGGAAGACATACAATACGGTGGGGTCCACCGTCCTAGCTGGACGGCTAGAATTATGCATACATCATGGTGTGGTGCCACGGAGATGAACGATGTGGATCAAACCCACACCACTTGCTAACGTCAACATCACGTGTAACACTAGCCAATCCCTTTTTCTTATGGGTGGGTCCCACATAGGGCCCACCATATGGTGACGTACAGGATTACAACGTCCAGCGTCTAAATGGATGGCTGGACAAAATACATGCATCAAGGTGGCCTGCCATCCCAGCTCTGCTGGACATACGCCTGGTGGGCCCCATCCTCACACATGTCACACGTGTGGGGTGGGTCCCACGTAAATGGATGGACAGTTAGATAAACACATATCTCACTATCAGCCCCTCTGCTGACGTCAGTGCAATAGATGGAAGGTGTTATAAAACACATACCTCATGTCCGGTCCTACAGTCATGTTGGCGCTGCACAGCACCTGCAGCTGCTGGCCCAACAGATGAACGATTTGGATATAAGACATCAAAGGTGGGTCCACATGGTGTGTCCCACCAGAGTTTTTGATCAAGCAGATATTTGTGTTTTTACTTCATCCAACGTCCAGGTAGGACGGATGGCCTGGATATGAACATGTGCACGAGGTGGGTCTCACATACTCCAAGGTGAGCTCCACCATGATGTATAGCATGGATGAATGCATCAGGTGGGCCATCAAACAATAAAGAGAGAGAGAGAGAGAGAGATCAGAGAGATACAGAGAGAAAAGCAGTGAGGAGGGGAGGGATCCCGCCACTATGGGCCCTCCCTATATAATACATACATCAAGATGGGTCCCACATATGTGGGCCCTCAAATCATAAAATCAATAAATAAAAGCACCCACCTTAAGATCTTCTTCTTCATTCTTCCACCAACCTATTGTATAGCTTCAAGGGAACAAGATTCAATGGTTGAGATCGATTTTAGAGGTTAGGATTGCGTGATAAGAAGGTGAGCCACACATGGCTTCTCCATGGAAGCCATGGACGATTCTTCTCTTGGGGTTTCTTGGGAGAATGAGAGAGAATGAGAGAGAGAGATGATGGGGGAGGAGTGATGGGAGAGAGGGATGGTGAGTGATGGGTAGGTGTACTTGGTTGTAAGAGAGTGTTGACTTTAGGGGAGGGGTGGTTATACTTGGGGATGGGATGTGAGATGATGGGAGTACTTTGATTGATTGATGGATTGATGTGACATTTCATAGAGATTCTCTTAGAATTGCACCGTGCGGTATTTTTCTTGAAGTAAATGTGGGCCCACATCTCCTAGCCCGGGTATCGCCTCAGCGCGCGAGACGCGGCGTTAGAACTGCAACGACGACGGTATCAGATCGCGGGTCACCGAAATTTGACCAGAAGGACCGCGAAAGCCTATGGAACGGTACAATATAGGAAACGGGTCTTACAGTCACAATGTGGACATTAAACCATCATTATCCATCAATGTGGACATTTAACCAACATCGCTCCCAAGTAGTGGCCCACATGGAGACAAACATATAATAGGCCCACGGCCTCACACAAAGGCCTAATATATAACACAATGGGCCTTACTCAAGGGCCACATATGCACAACAAGTGAGCCCTACTCATGGGCCTCAAATACATGACATGTGGGCCCTACACATGGGTCTCATATGCATCAAATGGGCCATGTATCTTGGCCTTGAATACATATCACAATGGGCCTTGCCCATAGGCCACGAATACATCACAATGGGCCTTGCCCATGAGCCACAAATACAATACAATGGGCCCCATCATATGGACCTTAATTACTAGGCAAGTAGGCTCTATCACATGGGCCTCAAATATACATCATGATGGGCCTCATGGATAAGCCGCACCAATGGGCCTCATATACCACAGGTGGGTCGCAATACATGGGCCGCACCATAAATGGCAGCGGATCGAAAGATCATCTCGACCATATCACAATAACAGTGGGGATAATGATTTTCATTGTTTAAATTATAAGACCCACCACTTTATTTTCCATCCAACCTGATCATAAGGTCACGAAGACCTGGATTAAGAGGAAATAAATCTCATATTGATCCAAACTTCCGTGACCCCAAAAAGGGTTTCAATGGTGGACGTTCACTTAACACTGTTTTATGCAGTGTGGTCCTTCTGACCATCAGATCTGCTTCATTTTTAGTCTCAGTCCTTAAGACGAACTCATCGAATAGATGGATGGTTCGGATCTAACACATATCACGTGTGGGACCCACAAAATTGCTGAGTACAGCAGCTATATTACTGGTGAGAGGTACCCCAGCCAATTTGCATCCTTAAGGTGGTCCACATGTGCGGCGCACCAGTCCATTAAAATGGACAGACGGCTTGGATATACAATGCATTCACTAAGGTGGGTCCCACATGTGTCACACGTGTGGGGTGGGCCACACCAAGCTTCTCCATGGAAGCCATGGACATTGGAGTTGCTTAGGTTGCTTGGGAGAAAATGAGAGAGAGAATGAGAAGAGAGGGGTGATGTAGAGAGAGGGAAATCGGGTGTGATGGGTGATGGGTGATAGATGTGTACTTGGTTGTAAGGGAGAGTTAACTTTAGGTGAGAGAGGGATGGGTGTTAGTACTTGAAATGATGTGATATGGTACTTGATTGATTGATTTGATTGATGAGACATTTATCTCGGGATTGCAACATGCGGTGTTTTCCTTAAACTGAATGCGGGCCCACATCTTCTAGCCCGGGTATCGCCTTGGTGCGTGAGATGCGGTGTTGGAATCACGGCGACGGTGCGGTCTCACGGTACAAGTCTTGGGTCGGGCCGACTCTGGGATATGGGATACGTCTCAAGGTCATGCGCAACTGCCAATTATAGGTCGCGAGTTGCCAGAATTTGACCAGGAGGACCGCGAAAGCCTACGAAACGGTACGGGCTAGGATACGGGTCTCACAACTTGAGTCTTGGATCCTGCTCAAAATTTGTCTCAAGTCTTAAAATAAGCTCATAAAACTGATGGGTGGAGTAGATTTCTCACAAACATCATGGTGTGCCCCACTCCTGCGAAAGGATTTAATAGGAAATCCGTGTCCCATCTTCTCACGACACATGCCTAAACCTTGTTGATGTGTGGTACACCAACCAATCCACACCCTCCATCCATTTTCATAAGTAATTTTAAGGCATGAGCCCGAAAAGGAGACAGATGAAAGATCATGTGTACCACAACACAAGAAAATGTGGTGGCAATGATGTCCACCATTGAAGCTTTTTAGGGCCCACCGTAATGTTTATTTGTCATCCAATCTATTCATGAGGTTTGACAAACCTGGATGGAAAAACGTAAATATTAGCTTTATCAAAAAAATTTATAGCCCCAAAATAGTTTAATGGTGATCATTCAATGACCACTATTTTGTGTGGTGTGGTCCACCTCAGATTTGCATCTGCCTTATTTTTTAGCCCATGCCCTAAAATGATATGTTAAAATGAATTCCAATTGATGTTTGGATGTGACTCATTTTCATACATACCTTTATACATTTATAAATGGTATGTATCATATTTAAATATATATTTACCTCAGTTTAATTAGATAGCGCATTACTTAGTACCTTATACAAAGAAAATTTATTATATGCACTTCTTTTTCGATATTTTATGATTTAAAAGTGTGCATTAAGGTCTTTTTAAATAATCTCTGAAGTTTCATAAAAAAATTCAACCATTTTGCTAATGTTTCCCCATGTTTCCCGAAAAGTGCGATAAATTATGCGATACAAACGTTATATCCCGTGTGATAACCGAAACGTATCTGTATCCCAAGGTTGTGATACATTATGCAATACCGATATTTCGAACACTGCATACAGCAACGATATCCGTAGCTATAGACTGAAGTTAGCAATTGCTACTGTTTCCAGATATAGGGCTACGGTTAATATCTGTAGCTAATTCCTATATATATATATATATATGATGCTCTTGCTAGTACATTCCCTAGTAGATCAACCCATCTAAAGCCAATACAGATAATCATGAAACTGCTCTGATCCAAGACAGATGGTTTTGCAAATACAGATACAATTTCCAAATGGAGAAAGGAAAGGGCAAAGCTTTCACTGTACTGCCAAGATTCAGTTCAGATATAAATACAATTTCCAAAATACATTTAACGTTAAAGTTCATTAGTTCTAAAGTGTCGCTGATTGTTGGGATCTTCTCTTAATCCATTTCTCACTCCCTATCCTTGTGAGATTCCTTCACTGTATGATAGATCCTTGCATTGTGTTGTGAAGTTACGTGTTTGGATACAACCAAAAGGGTTACAATTTGTTAAATTGAGACAATATGCCATAGTTATAGCTTGTATGCTAATAATTTAAGGAGCGAAACAGCCTATTTTCAGCACATGGTATCTACAGTGGGCCATATAATATCAATGTTACCTCATATGTTGTACCACTATGAATAAATTGACCTTAAAAAAGTTAGTAGTCTTGGAATTAAAATTAGAACATTGCTTGTGTTGTCAAAGACCTGAAAAATAATCATCATCTCACCAACCACCTAACAATAATGAGTTTTTGTAAAATATTTTAAGGGACTTTTTGGATTGTCCAACCCAACTTTATAGTGTCTACAAGCTGGAAATCCATTCTAAAGCTTAGGGATGTCATAAAGGAAACATTGTTTGTATCATTGACTGTGAAGAAAGATGGATTTGTGGTACAATCCACGACTTGTCAGTGGTAACATGTGAGGAAAATTCGAAAAAAACCAACCCGTTTATGAACTGTGGTAAAGGAATCTGCACCAAAACAAGTCATTTCCAATGGCAGCTAAGACATGCCTCCATCGACTTCATAGAGCTTAAGTGAAATAAGAAGCATCTGAATCCCAAATTGAGTGTTGAATATGAAATTATCTGGAACCCATCTGCCTCAGGCCTTTTCTCTCCTAAATCAGCTTAGAACGGTATAACATCCCGAAAATCGGGGGGTCGAGCAAAAACCCAACTCCCGAGTTCCAAAATGTTATTTATGCAACATAGATATGTATGATTGAATGTTGTCTATGATAACGCATTAAACATGAGTGAGATTAAGCTAGAACAGCATATCATACTCCAGAGACAGTTAAATTAACAAGCGGAAGACTGTGATAGTATGTATAACATATATAAACTATTATATGCCTCCAGAGTGTGGATATGTTACCAGGTTATATACATACATGTATACTCCAAAAGTAGACAAAACGAATATACATGAGTGCGCTAAAAATATAAAATGACAAGTGTCAAAGTATCTAATCAACCTCCCTGTAATCCCGTCAATCAGAACACGCATAAAGGAGGGATCCTCCTCATCATCATCAAGTCCAGCTCCGCCTCGCAGGCCGCGCCATCATCTGCAATCACAAAAGGGTCTGGTGGGTGTCCAGGAACACCGTCCCGTAACGTGGGAGTGAGTAGCTAACTCAGTGGAATAATAGAGCAAGGATTAACATGTTCTCAAATCAATCATGTGATAGTAGTAAAGCAGTAAATCAAACAATCCTAATACTGTTGTTAATGCAATTATGACATGACGTGATGTATGCCCTCACCGACGATCTCCCTCATACGGCAACATCTTACGACCGCGGCATGCCACACTCCCTAGAGTGCTCCACATCTTCCAGGCACATGCAATGCTATGGTGATATGATTTTCGAGTTGTTATTAGTCCATTCAAACAGCAGGATTGGGAAACTAAGGTACTTCCCTTGTATCAATCCCAACACAGATCCTGTCTAGGGTCGTCACTCCTAGTAATCTCATACGATGTATATTTTGCAGGTCGCTGCAAGGGCTGCCAGGGCTGTTGCACGCACTCGTTGCTCCGCTCCCCCATCACCTTATCAATACAGGCCTACTGTACTCTACTGCTACTGAAGGGTCGTCGCCTCCCGTAGACTCAGAATACGCTCGCGGTCACTACAAAGGACTCGTCGCCTGATCAGTGTAGGCCGACAGCTAGAATATAGTGTCCCATACCACCATAATCTGCTCACAAGTCTAGGTGCTCACTGGTCACGACGGGGAGGTTTGTGGCCCCAGCGTAGGCCGACAGCTCGACCACGGTGTCCCATACCACCATGCCCGGCTCATGAGTCTTTATGGATCAAGGTACCATGGTTAACAGAGTTTACAATGGTAAGTTCAGTACCCTAGGTTCAAGCAATTATGACTCATGCAGGGTGAACATACAATGGCCAGTCGGGTTACTTGACGGGCTCGACTAGCATGATCGCATCTCAAGTTGAACGACATGAAGTGCGTAAAACACTTCGTGTGGCCTAACCACTGCCGCCAACTCCAGAACACGGCTCGCGTTCATCGACGCGTCGTTCGTGGCGAAGATAAGCTAACCACGAATTCGCTCGGTTACCGACTTCCTGGACTAGGCATAGTCCCAAACACATAGAATCACATCAGCTAATCAAGTGAGAGTATTGGAAATGAAATACAACCACGTGAGCATGTTAACACATGTTATGACATACAACCAGAGTAAATCATCTTACACATGTCTATCACGCATATAATGAAATTATACATAGCACCAAAATATAGGACATCATCTCCATCAGCATATTAATTGAGAATTCGATCTCAACTAGATCATAAGGAAATCATCAAGCACATGTTATAACATACCACTTAAGTGAAACATCAAGCATATGCATTTCATACCAATAATGAAATCGTACATATGGCCAACTTGTAGGAAACCATTTACATTAGCAATTTAATTGAGAAATCAATCTCAAATTAATGCATAACACCATTTAATTCAATACATACTAATACGAGCATTTATACAAACACTTACACTACACACTTAAGTCTACATATAGTATGTCGACCCGAAATGCGCATTTAGGCGAATCTGTTCGCCAAACTAATTATGCACGCATTCCTAACATTCTAATGCGACAATAAACCATGTCAATCACATCAGCAAAATATGCATGAAAACAGTACTTCCTACAAATGACTAAAATGCCCTAAATCTCATATTCTTCGTTAGTTTACGAAACAGGAAACGGACAGCATGTTGTACATGTCAAACGGCGTTGCCGTCAAGAATCTACTATTAAACGACATTGAAAGCTTTGGAAACAGTCAATCAAAGCGTCTAATATCCGCACCTTTTCCCTTTTAGGGGTGAGAGTTCGAACGGAGCGTATACGCTTCGTCTACGGCGAATAGAGAACCTAATTTACGAGTTATATCAGTTTACATGCTATGGAACGGAACGAATGCCAAATCAGCAACTTCTAGGGCTATTTCTTACCTGAAAACGTGGAGGAATCGCCGCAAAAGTGCTTGGATCGCGTGGCTTAAACACGTGTAGCAGGTAGCACCCGCAGCAGGAAATTCTCTCCCACCTCTCTCACAATCTCTCACCTTTTCTCTCCCTCAATCTATGACTTTTCCCAAATTCGGATGGGAGAGATATGAGAGGGTTTCAACCCCTTTTATAAGCTTAAAAATGCCCGGAATAGGCTCGGGAACAAAGTTCACTTGATGCTTAACCAAAGCGGGGCTGTTTCGGTCCAAAAGATGATTTCTGGTGGTCTCCTGGTCGAATGCGATCGGACTTAAGCTCACGCGTACCAGATATAGCACGTATTAAGTTTTCAGTCCGGCAGGGTTCGCAGATCGCGCGTGGTGGACCAGTTTCAGTTCAGCGGTCACCGCACGTAGATCAGGGCTGAAAGTCTCATGATATAAAATAGAAATTTTTCCTGATCCAAGGGTGTAATCTGGCTGAATTCTGACGGTCAGAATGCTTAATACTGACGCGTCAAGTCGAGTGCCAGATTTGAATTTCAAATTCCAAATCTGTCCCTATTCGCACTCTCTTCGGTCCGGGCTCAATGAAATAGCTTGTGTTTATTGGTTGGACTTGATTTTTGAAATGATTGTCAAGTCCAGCTAAGCGGTCATAACGGTCTAAGATTGTAGGTATCGGACTTCCGACGCGCGGTCTAGATCCAATACAAAGTTTCAAAGAGGTCCAGAGAACAAACCGGCTTAGAGTTTGATCCAAGGTTATAGAGTGTTATAGGGTCATTGGTTCCACTCGCTTTGGGTCTTGTAGAACGTATTTAAAGTGGTCGAAGTTAATTCTACTGAGTATTCAGTTTGGTACTCAACCAAATTCTACCCTAATTATGGCAGAATACGGTCCTAGGGCCATTCTATCCCCCATTTTAGGAACTTCTAGGTATCATATTATTTTTATTATTTTTTTAGGAGTTCATCATCAAGTTTACCCTAACTCATCTAAATTTCATAAGATTTCCAGTTGTAGAAAAATTCTAAAAATTCCAGAAGCAGCAGCTGTCCAACAAGTGATTATCGGACAATTGCTCACAATGACCTACTTTAAACTATATTAAATATTTTATTATATTTTTCACATATTTTTATATAAAATTAGACTCATTTATCTTCAATCTGGTTTTTGTATCACCTAAATCGGAGTTATAACGAAGGAGATATGATTTTTCAAAGTCCAAAGAAATGTGCAGGAAAAAAGGTACAGAAACTCGCTGTACGGACGAGTTCGGCGATGCATCACCAAACCGGCGATGGCATCGCCGACCACTGACCTGTTTGGGGTGATTTCTCCATCTGATATTTAAAATGGGTGTATTTTAGAACCTGAGATGAGTTATTTGACATGCAATAAATGATTTTGGGGTAGGAGAAGCTGATCTATCCAATTATCCTACTTATTTAGTGAGACTTCAAAAGGTTAATGGCTAAAAACCCTTTTCATTTATTTATTTACTATTCATAGTACTTTTTAGCTTAAGTATTGATCAACATTACCTAAACTTTAAGATTTGTGTCTAATGTGAGATCTCTTAGAAAATTTTGAAGGATAAAGTAGTAAAAGGTGAGATTTTCGAAGGAAATAGGGATTTGAGACTTTTGGATTGAGTTTTGAGAAGTTAATCAAGTGTTAGGATAGACTCATTGCCTAAGGACGTCTAATCCCAGGTTGGCAAAAATCTGGGGTGTTACAATCTACCCCCCTTAAAACACAATGTCGTCCCCGACATTGGCGAAGGGTAAAGAGTACCTAGCAAGGCTTCAGTCTTGACAGTGTAAGGAAGGGTTCAAATCTTATTTAACGACCTAACCTTTACGTATAACCTAACTCAAAGGTTTCGATCTTGGGCCAGTGGGGAAGAGCCTAACCACGCTACCGCTGCGCTACTCTGATCGAACGGTAGCGTTGACTAACCTAACTGGATTGGACTCAATACGTTCTACCCCCCTTAAAACTTGGTTTTACTTAAGGTTGAAGAATCTTAACATCGATCCGTATATCGGAACGAGGCGCAACTTAGGGGCTATCCTTAACTTCAAATGGAAACAATCTTTCTCTACATGGTTTTCCTTGCTAATGATGCGTTCTATGGCATTGGTACTTATTATCATAGAGATGAGCCTAATCTCTATTGTGGTTAAGTTCAGGGGCAGGTATGAGTTGGTGGCAAGATGTCGAATTCTCTACTGGCTTTAAGTCCTCGCCATTTCCCAAAGACACTGTGATCCCGTTCGGTTGTTTGTGGTCGAGCCAACACGGAAGAAAAGTAGTATAGTGGGTCTGAGCCGGATACACAGACTTTCTGTCTAGCTAGGACAGAAGATTTATTGTATCAATTCTTAATCCGAGTCGATGCCGATCTTCTGCTTGATCAGAGCATTGGATTTATTGGTAACCACTAGGATTAGGAAGTCGATTCAAACCGCGAATACATCGCTTACATGTAGTTCCTTTATTCCGCGTTCCCGAATGCAATAAGCCCTTGGGGAAGGAAATTCTAAGGGGCGTGCTAGTTTATTCTAAGTTCAATCTGAGGGAGTTATAAATGTTCCCTTAGAGTGTATGACTCCTTCCTATGGGCAACAACAGAAGTCTATAAGTCATAAGGGGATCTATCGAAGGAAGGGAGTCCCATTCCAACCAAATCTAACCTACTATCCCTTAGCATATATAGGCCTTACACTGCCTAAGTCAACTAGTAGCCTAGTCTGTAACTCAGTAGTTATAATCCAAAGCCTAAGTTTATACGTTAAATGGTTCCATACTATTTCTACTACAGGGAAGTCTTCTATTGCTTAGGGTCAAGATTATCTAAATGGAATTGGATTTCTTATGTCGTCAGATCCTTCAAATCTAGGAGTACTATCGCTAGGTCTAAAACGCCAAGGGCCTATTGGCCAGTAGCATTAAGTTGTATTAAATGGGACCGCATTCCTAATCCCATGTTGGGATAGGGAGTGGCATGCTTGGTAGGAGGGTGGGGTGGGATAAAAATTCATTTGTAGACTGAATCCCGGGAGTCACTATACTCCCAACCTAGGGACAATACCTTACAGCGAAATGAAACGGCATGTATTCCATCTAACCAAATTTCGTCACAATATATGGAATAAAGTTCCACATGGATTATGACAGAGATGCATTCGGCTGTGCTAAGCCTAAACCACTGACGCAACACATTGTCTACCAGTGACATCCCTAGACCCAATAACAACAAAACACTGAAATCCTTGAAACAAAAATCAAACAATCTACAGGGCAAAGGCATAAATGCCTAACTCTACCAAAGGACTTTACCACAGTCCCGACTTACCTTCTTTATCCCTGTTGAGTCTAATACTGTCTGTTGCTCACTAGAGCTCTCTCGGCCATATATTTTCAGTATCTCTTAAGCAAAGAAAATGGAGAAATAGGATTGAGAGGGAGGATGGTGAAAAGAGAGAAAAAGGCTAAAACAGCTTACCAATAGCCATGGAAAATGGGAAAAATACAAGGAAATGGCTAACCAAACTAGAAAAGGGAGATCTAGGCGTTGTAGAGGGATACTTCAAGCTCCCCTAGGCTGGATTTTCAAAAAGAAAAGAGAAGGAAAAAAGGGAATGGAGCACCTCACGAATTCAGCTCGATTTGAGGGTTTTAGGAGCTCCAAGAGACGAAATCTTCAAGAGGGAGGGCTGCCAACTGAAATAGATTGATGGAGGGTGGTCGTTTTTGGCCAAGGATGGATCTAGGGTGGTTTGGAATCACGGATTTTTGGAGATAGTTGCTGGAAAATGAAAATGGGGCTAGGAAAGGGGCTGTTTGTGAAGGAAGTACCCCATTTAGGGGTTTTCTATGGATGAACCATACGTGGGAGGGGTGTACTACCCAAAATACCCCCACGCCCCAAATTTTACCTCAAGTGGGCCCACCTGTACGGCAATGGCATCGCCGACCGGCCGGTGATCTGACCGATGGGACCACATGGGTTTGATCCCCCATGGTCCAGGGACCCCAAAAATGTTTGGCCCCCACCCTGGTTCATTGTAGATTGCCCTATGGAGGCCAAAACATGCATTCGGGGCTTTCCGGGGCCAATCTGCAATCCCGAATACAAAACTCTATCATGCAGCATATGATTTTGGGATAGAAGGAGCTAGTACATCCATCTAGCTCATTATTTTCTAAAGAAAGCAAATTTAGAATGGCCTTATGGCCATTTTTCATAAAATTTTACTATTCACTGTAAAATTTTGTCTAAGTATGATTTTGTATCATTTTTACACTAGGATCAATGCCTAATATGAAAATAAGATGAAAGAATTAAAGAATGGAGTGGTGAGAGGAAGAATTTCAAAGATTTTAGGTAAAACGGGGTTTTTAAGCCCTGACGATTGAATACAGGAGTCGTGGTCATCCCACGGCCCAAGGATTCACTTTTACGGGTTTAAAATCGTTCAAGAATGTCTCAACCAGACTTCCTACGACCTAGGAGCTATTCGGGTTGCTTTACGCGACCCGAAATGCATTACAAACTCGATCGTGCGATCGAAATGAATATACTTCGCCTATTGGCGAATCTGGGATCCTAGAAATGTTTCTAGACCCTTCTCGCACCCACCTAAGTCAAAGGAAGCGACAGCGTACGTCGCGTGACCATAACCCAGGCCCGGTTTAATCCAAATCATGCTCTGATACCATCTATAACATCCCGAAAATCGGGAGGTCGAGCAAAAACCCAACTCCCGAGTTCCAAAATGTTATTTATGCAACATAGATATGTATGATTGAATGTTGTCTATGATAACGCATTAAACATGAGTGAGATTAAGCTAGAACAGCATATCATACTCCAGAGACAGTTAAATTAACAAGCGGAAGACTGTGATAGTATGTATAACATATATAAACTATTATATGCCTCCAGAGTGTGGATATGTTACCAGGTTATATACATACATGTATACTCCAAAAGTAGACAAAACGAATATACATGAGTGCGCTAAAAATATAAAATGACAAGTGTCAAAGTATCTAATCAACCTCCCTGTAATCCCGTCAATCAGAACACGCATAAAGGAGGGATCCTCCTCATCATCATCAAGTCCAGCTCCGCCTCGCAGGCCGCGCCATCATTTGCAATCACAAAAGGGTCTGGTGGGTGTCCAGGAACACCGTCCCGTAACGTGGGAGTGAGTAGCTAACTCAGTGGAATAATAGAGCAAGGATTAACATGTTCTCAAATCAATCATGTGATAGTAGTAAAGCAGTAAATCAAACAATCCTAATACTGTTGTTAATGCAATTATGACATGACGTGATGTATGCCCTCACCGACGATCTCCCTCATACGGCAACATCTTACGACCGCGGCATGCCACACTCCCTAGAGTGCTCCACATCTTCCAGGCACATGCAATGCTATGGTGATATGATTTTCGAGTTGTTATTAGTCCATTCAAACAGCAGGATTGGGAAACTAAGGTACTTCCCTTGTATCAATCCCAACACAGATCCTGTCTAGGGTCGTCACTCCTAGTAATCTCATACGATGTATATTTTGCAGGTCGCTGCAAGGGCTGCCAGGGCTGTTGCACGCACTCGTTGCTCCGCTCCCCCATCACCTTATCAATACAGGCCTACTGTACTCTACTGCTACTGAAGGGTCGTCGCCTCCCGTAGACTCAGAATACGCTCGCGGTCACTACAAAGGACTCGTCGCCTGATCAGTGTAGGCCGACAGCTAGAATATAGTGTCCCATACCACCATAATCTGCTCACAAGTCTAGGTGCTCACTGGTCACGACGGGGAGGTTTGTGGCCCCAGCGTAGGCCGACAGCTCGACCACGGTGTCCCATACCACCATGCCCGGCTCATGAGTCTTTATGGATCAAGGTACCATGGTTAACAGAGTTTACAATGGTAAGTTCAGTACCCTAGGTTCAAGCAATTATGACTCATGCAGGGTGAACATACAATGGCCAGTCGGGTTACTTGACGGGCTCGACTAGCATGATCGCATCTCAAGTTGAACGACATGAAGTGCGTAAAACACTTCGTGTGGCCTAACCACTGCCGCCAACTCCAGAACACGGCTCGCGTTCATCGACGCGTCGTTCGTGGCGAAGATAAGCTAACCACGAATTCGCTCGGTTACCGACTTCCTGGACTAGGCATAGTCCCAAACACATAGAATCACATCAGCTAATCAAGTGAGAGTATTGGAAATGAAATACAACCACGTGAGCATGTTAACACATGTTATGACATACAACCAGAGTAAATCATCTTACACATGTCTATCACGCATATAATGAAATTATACATAGCACCAAAATATAGGACATCATCTCCATCAGCATATTAATTGAGAATTCGATCTCAACTAGATCATAAGGAAATCATCAAGCACATGTTATAACATACCACTTAAGTGAAACATCAAGCATATGCATTTCATACCAATAATGAAATCGTACATATGGCCAACTTGTAGGAAACCATTTACATTAGCAATTTAATTGAGAAATCAATCTCAAATTAATGCATAACACCATTTAATTCAATACATACTAATACGAGCATTTATACAAACACTTACACTACACACTTAAGTCTACATATAGTATGTCGACCCGAAATGCGCATTTAGGCGAATCTGTTCGCCAAACTAATTATGCACGCATTCCTAACATTCTAATGCGACAATAAACCATGTCAATCACATCAGCAAAATATGCATGAAAACAGTACTTCCTACAAATGACTAAAATGCCCTAAATCTCATATTCTTCGTTAGTTTACGAAACAGGAAACGGACAGCATGTTGTACATGTCAAACGGCGTTGCCGTCAAGAATCTACTATTAAACGACATTGAAAGCTTTGGAAACAGTCAATCAAAGCGTCTAATATCCGCACCTTTTCCCTTTTAGGGGTGAGAGTTCGAACGGAGCGTATACGCTTCGTCTACGGCGAATAGAGAACCTAATTTACGAGTTATATCAGTTTACATGCTATGGAACGGAACGAATGCCAAATCAGCAACTTCTAGGGCTATTTCTTACCTGAAAACGTGGAGGAATCGCCGCAAAAGTGCTTGGATCGCGTGGCTTAAACACGTGTAGCAGGTAGCACCCGCAGCAGGAAATTCTCTCCCACCTCTCTCACAATCTCTCACCTTTTCTCTCCCTCAATCTATGACTTTTCCCAAATTCGGATGGGAGAGATATGAGAGGGTTTCAACCCCTTTTATAAGCTTAAAAATGCCCGGAATAGGCTCGGGAACAAAGTTCACTTGATGCTTAACCAAAGCGGGGCTGTTTCGGTCCAAAAGATGATTTCTGGTGGTCTCCTGGTCGAATGCGATCGGACTTAAGCTCACGCGTACCAGATATAGCACGTATTAAGTTTTCAGTCCGGCAGGGTTCGCAGATCGCGCGTGGTGGACCAGTTTCAGTTCAGCGGTCACCGCACGTAGATCAGGGCTGAAAGTCTCATGATATAAAATAGAAATTTTTCCTGATCCAAGGGTGTAATCTGGCTGAATTCTGACGGTCAGAATGCTTAATACTGACGCGTCAAGTCGAGTGCCAGATTTGAATTTCAAATTCCAAATCTGTCCCTATTCGCACTCTCTTCGGTCCGGGCTCAATGAAATAGCTTGTGTTTATTGGTTGGACTTGATTTTTGAAATGATTGTCAAGTCCAGCTAAGCGGTCATAACGGTCTAAGATTGTAGGTATCGGACTTCCGACGCGCGGTCTAGATCCAATACAAAGTTTCAAAGAGGTCCAGTGAACAAACCGGCTTAGAGTTTGATCCAAGGTTATAGAGTGTTATAGGGTCATTGGTTCCACTCGCTTTGGGTCTTGTAGAACGTATTTAAAGTGGTCGAAGTTAATTCTACTGAGTATTCAGTTTGGTACTCAACCAAATTCTACCCTAATTATGGCAGAATACGGTCCTAGGGCTATTCTATCCCCCATTTTAGGAACTTCTAGGTATCATATTATTTTTATTATTTTTCTAGGAGTTCATCATCAAGTTTACCCTAACTCATCTAAATTTCATAAGATTTCGAGTTGTAGAAAAATTCTAAAAATTCCAGAAGCAGCAGCTGTCCAACAAGTGATTATCGGATAATTGCTCACAATGACCTACTTTAAACTATATTAAATATTTTATTATATTTTTCACATATTTTTATATAAAATTAAACTCATTTATCTTCAATCTTGTTTTTGAATCACCTAAATCGGAGTTATAACGAAGGAGATATGATTTTTCAAAGTCTGAAGAAATGTGCAGGAAAAAAGGTACAGAAACTCGCTGTACGGACGAGTTCGGCGATGCATCGCCGACCACTGACTTGTTTGGGGTGATTTCTCCATCTGATATTTAAAATAGGTGTATTTTAGTACCTGAGATGAGTTATTTGACATGCAATATATGATTTTGGGGTAGGAGAAGCTGATCTATCCAATTAGCCTACTTATTTAGTGAGACTTCAAAAGGTTAATGGCTAAAAACCCTTTTCATTTATTTATTTACTATTCATAGTACTTTTTAGCTTAAGTATTGATCAACATTACCTAAACTTTAAGATTTGTGTCTAATGTGAGATCTCTTAGAAAATTTTGAAGGATAAAGTAGTAAAAGGTGAGATTTTCGAAGGAAATAGGAATTTGAGACTTTTGGATTGAGTTTTGAGAAGTTAATCAAGTGTTAGGATAGACTCATTGCCTAAGGACGTCTAATCCCAGGTTGGCAAAAATCTGGGGTGTTACAAACGGCGTATCTCACCTGGCTCAAAAATCATGCTCATCCTACCATCAGGTGGGCCACACTATTAGAATCAAGGGATAACTGATTCAACATACTGGTATAGCCCACTTAGCTGGTTGGGCTGGGTATGGACATGGGGTCTCTAAGCTCTTGGGGATGGGCACAACATGGATATGTTTCGGCCGAGGCTTCACCCAGTTACATTCATGGCTAGCAGGACTAGTCATTTGGAGTACTTGCTAAAGGACGACTCTTGGCTTACATGTCCCCAAAAGGCACATGTGCAAGGGATCTATGATGCATACCGGGTAGGCCCCATCGCATAGATGCATTGGCATAAAATAAATAAACAGACAGTCTGAGCAAGTGGACCACACATACCAAAAGAGGAGGCATTTAAGTATCAATACCACCTTCCTTTGCCAAGCTACCGAAGACTATTAATACGAGACGTTCCATCTCCCAAATAAATAAAGCATATCCTGTCTATGAAAATATTAGAAGTGATAGCTTGTTCACATGTCATCCACCAATTCACACTCAATGCATGCATGGCCCACCGAACAAGTGGACCAGCCTGAATCTTCAACCAATGCATCTATGCAGTTGGCTTGTTTGATGAGGAACTTGCATATTGGACACCTAAGCCATGTTGGCATGTGTTAGCCGGTGGATCCTAAAAGGACATGGTACACGGAGGAATTTAACCATCTGCAGTGATAGAATCAAACAACCCAAGGTTTGTAGGAGGTGAGGTGCAAAAAAGCACTGAGTTGAGAGGTATCCCAACTTATTGTCTAAGCGCCTGGTTGGTTTGATGCAATTTCACAAAAGGAGGTTTTTGTAAAAGGGGTGTCTGTGTTTTTTTGTCAACTAAAATGAAATGAGCTAATATTTTAGTAACTATTTTTCTTAGTAAGGGATGAGATAAGGTTTGAGAAAGTGCATCCAAACACAATATAAAGGGTGATTATCCTATGAAACAGTGGGCCCTAGTTTTCTAAGTAAGGGATGAAATAAGGTTTGCAGACATGTTAATTTATACATGCGAACTAACATGCTATGAGCAAGATTGGCAAATTCAAGGTACACCATAGGGATGAGACATATCCAAAAATCAAGGCGACCGGTGCCTTAAAAAGGGACAGTTCGGATGGAGCAATGGTGCACATTTAAAAGGTGAAACTCATAACAAAATGGATGGTAGAAGTTGTCCAATCACCATGACTTTTTGGCCACAAATCATCTACATTGTGGCCCACCAGACCAACAATCTCAATTGCATTACATGTTTGCACATGTAGGGCGAGGATGGAACTGTATAGAACTTCTAAGACACGCTTACGCATTTCATTGAACAGTTGACATGCAAAAATGGTGGGACTTTATCGATTATTATGTGTTTGGATGTTGAATTGGATTGAATTACGATGTGTTGCAAATTGATAAAGTGGAAATGACAAGTGGGGATAGACCCATTTCATCTCACCCCTATTTTAGTAATTTTCTAAGGTATCGAATAGAATTTATTACAATTCAATTGAAGTGAGCATCCAAACGCACCTCAAATAAAATATAGTAATAGAGAGGTACCTGTTTACCCTCACTTTCTCTCCTTTTCTCTCCTTTTCTCTCCTTTTCTCTCTTGGATCTCTCTTTCCGTCCCTCTTATATATTCTAACCATTTTTTTTAAAACAAAGATTTTCACAAAAGAGAATTTTTCAAATCCATATAAGTAGCTAAATCCCTAAACCCCCAAATTTTAAAATCCCTAAAATTTCAAATTTTACAAGTCCTAAATCTTCTGATTTCAAAATCATTGTATATTACCTCTTGAAAGTTACTACAGAGTGAGAGAAATGATTCGTGTGGCATTTCTCTATGATGATTCGGTGTGGCGTTTCTTGGAGAAAAGTAGGAAGAGAAGGTGTAAGAAATCTAAAAAAGGGAAGGAAAGAGTGATGCAGGGAGGGAAGGAAAGAGAGATCCGAGAGAGAAGGGAGAGAAATCTGAGAAGTAGATAAGGAAATCGAGCACCAAAGAGAGAGAGAGAGAGAGAGAGAGAGAGAGAGAGAGAGAGAGAGAGAGAGAGAGAGAGAGAGAGAGAAAGAGAGGGGAGAGCCCGAGGGATTTTTGGTTTTTTTTTTTTTAAATCGAGGTCGAGTACTAAAAGGCCTAATGGCGTGCAATGTGCCGTGAACTTCCTCCCTTGTGGGCCCTATAGTGTTAGCCAATAAGAGAGTAACACAACTGGTCCGTCTTTTTGAGCGTACGAGTGGATGGGGTGTAGCCCTGGCCAAGGGGACTTCATCAATAAAGTTACTGTATATCCGTACTGTCCATCAAAAATTTCCAGATCACTTTGTGCTATAAGACTAAAAGTAAAGAATATCTAAATCTCAAGTGTACCATAAAATATGAAAAGCTAGCGCACGACCATTAAAAACTTCTTGTGAGCCAAGAAATTTCTGTATCAGATTGATATTTATTCATTTCCCTTCATCAAAGTCTGTGTAACTTAATCAACAGGTTGGATGGAAAATAAACATTACAGTGGGCCTACGATGTTTTAATGGTGAGCATTCAATCATCACTGTTTCTTATAGTGTAGTATACCTGAGATTCAGATCTAATTCAGTTTTGAACCATGGCCTAAATTGAAGGGTGGGGGCAGGATGGGCGGTGTATATATATATATATATATATATATATATATATATATATATATATATATATATATATATATATATATATATATATATATATATATATATATATATATATATATAGGGAAAAGGTACTATGTGCTCGAGCTGATGGGACCGTCCCATGAGGTTGAGCTGTGTGGGCCCCACCGTGATGCGTTTCGAACACTACCCCATCAGTCAAATGCATCATTCCATCGTGGGCCTAGGTCTCAAAAATCAAGTCAATCCATGACTTGTGTGGGCCACACCACATACAGAAGTGGAGAGTGGTCGTGCACCATTAAAACATTCATAATCATTTTTTGGGCCCACCGAGATGTGAGTTGCAAATCCATCCCATACATTATGTGTGAGGGTTCAGACCAAGTTTCAGCAGCATTCAAAAGTCAGGTGGGCCCCACTAAGTGATTTTATATGTTTTAACGGTATTTCACATTATTTTAGATGGTATGGCCCACCTGAGTTCCGTATATGGCTGATTTTTGGGATATCCCATAATTTAAAGGTGACCCATCAAATGCACGGTATTGATGGTCTACATGCATCACGGTGGGGCCCACACAGCTCGACCGTGATGCGTGTAGACCATCAACACCGTGCATTTGATGGGTCACCTTTAAATTATGGGATATCCCAAAAATCAGCAGTATACGGAACTCAGGTGGGCCATACCATCTAAAATCATGTGAAACACCGTTAAAACATATAAAATCACTTGGTGGGGCCCACCTGAGTTTTGAATGCTGCTGAAACTTGGCCTGAACCCTCACACATAATGGATGGGCTAGATTTGCAAATCACATCTTTTATGGGCCCCAAAAATGATTATGAATGTTTTAATGGTGCACGGCCCCTCCCCACTTCTGTTTATGGTGTGGCCCACACAAGTCATGGATTGACTTGATTTTTGAGACCTAGGCTCACGATGGAATGGCGCATCTGACTGATGGGGTAGATGTTCGAAAGGCATATGGTGGGGCCCACATAGCTCGACCGCATGGGACAGAGCCGTGAGCTCAAGCGCATTGTACCTTTTCCCTATATATATATATATATATATATATATATATATATATATATATATATATATATATATATATATATATTAAGGTGGGCCCCATGGTCAGGCGGCACCGTGTGGGGGTGAGACTGGCGCCGCATCTAATCGGCTACGAGATTTTCATGCCATTAAACGCTAGTCTAGTGTGGTACAGAAGTCGGCTCCACACGCCGAAACAAATCGCACTTGTGGACAAAAGAGTCAGATGGGTGAAATGAGAAATGCCTCGTTTTTTAATTAAAATATCTAAACTACCTCTGCGATAAAGCCACAGGTCTCTGATAATGTACCGTTTCAGGTATGTGAGATTACTGAAAACTCTATCCATCTAAATGAATTTACAATTTTGTACAAGTGCCCTTTAGCAAAGGAAATTAAGAAAGGTCGTGCCTGTGGATATAATGTCCAAACAGTAGGTTTTTACTGATTTTCGTAATACCTGGAAATACGGTGACATGATCCTATACTTTCGTATTTTCAAAAGTCGGGGCGCCAATTGGATACCAACCCCAACAGTCCAGGGCGCGGCTTCGGTGCATCTCGATTTACCGAGGTGGGTGGATCCCTGAATATGGGGCCACCTTGGAGTATGTACCTTATATCCACACCATTCATATGCTTTGAAAGATAATTTTAGGACAGGATCTTTAAAAAACACCCAGATCCAAATCTCAGGTGCAGGACAATAAAGGAAAAAGTAGTGATTAATTATTAAAAGCTTTTCGTGGGACACAAATAGTTTTAGAACAAGCCGATATTTATGTGGTCCTGGATGCATGTATATGTGACCTTATCGACAGATTGGATGGAAAATAAAGACACAGCTAGCCACCAATAAATTTTTAATGGCGGGTATTCAAACTCACCATGTTTCCTTTGTCACGGTCCACTTAAATTTGGATATGCTGAATCCTTAAATAAACTATCAAAATGGATGGACGGGTTGGATGTAAGGCATATACATAAAGGGAGGCCCATACTCAAGGATCCACGGATCCCCAATAAATTCACCCTTACATAGCTGAGACAGACGGTGAGGGGTGTGGTGTGCTACCTCAGTGGCGTGAGTGTTATTGTCTCCGCTACGTTTTGATGTATTCTGTGTAAACTTTTGATATGCCTCATTTTTAGGCCAATGCATTAAAATGATATTGCAAAATATATGGACAGTATAAATATAAACACATCATTGTGAGGCCCACAGGAACTTGGTGATGCGTGTGTCACACCACCCAATCCTTGTCTGAATCCTCGCTGGGCATGTGCTAATCCCTGTTGATGTATGTGTTCTATTCGCGATGTCGATCTATTAGTAAAAATCATTGTAAGGCATGAGCCAAGCCTATGCGACTTTATGAATAGATAGGTGAGAGATAATAATGATAGTAGGTTCTAAAAAAGTTTTAACAGTGGGTGTTACAGTCACCACTAACGTGGTGTGGTCCACTCAAGTGAATAGGTACTTGCCATGTTAGTAGGCAATTCACCATCCAAACTGTGGATCTCATCGTGGATGTAGCCTACATCTAAAGTCATACTTACTAAAGAATGTTGATATCTAATTAATGGCAATTAAGTGGTTAGCTTAAGGTAAAATTAGGTGGTTAATATCATCTTGTTGGTGCAATCTTTTGCTTATATTCCATATACGGCTGGTGATGAGGACTGCCATACAACTATTCCATACCTCCGTTTCAAGAGTCACCACCATTATTTAAATGGTGTAAAACTAACACACTTCACCAACTGTTATTTTTTGTTAGCTTGTCATTACACCAACTGGCTAGTTCACACTTCACTGTTAGCCACCCCCACTAGGGAATTGATACCAAGACCTCGGTGTTGAAGCGAGGTATCTTTCACCCCATCTACCACTTGAGCCATGGATCTGGGTGTAAGTTCGATCGCATATAATTACTACAATGAGCCCTAGAAAATTTTTAATGGTGTACATTCGATAATCATTGTTTCATGTGGTGTTATCTGCTGAATATTTAAATTTGCTTATTTTTTAAAACATGCCTTAAAAGAAGTTGAAAAAATGATGTTACAACTGACATATACAACAAATATATCAAAGTGGGCCCTACAGTAAGGAGCAACACCCACTATCGTATTACCTAGTAACACCTGATCTGCTCCCATGCATAGCCACGGATCTAAGGGCCATGTAACTCTTCTCCACCAACATTTCATTTCAAAGAACGTGATGGCATAATAAGGGAGTGTTTGGGCATACGTATTAAGATGGCTTACGATGGATGGGATCATGCGATCCCGCGTGCACATCCTACGCGTGCGTTTAAGTCGCGTGGGATCCGCAATGCATCTCAATCCCATGGCATTTGTAATCATGTATGGTGGATATCGCGCGTATATCCATCCCACCTCTCTCGTCTCCTCGAGCCCACTAGCAAATCTCGCAAGATTTCGTCTGTTGTCTGCAGCTGGATTTTCGCGTACACGGAGAGAGGAAATGGCGTCGCCACCTGCAGCATCCCTTCCCGCAACGCTCAAGTCTGTACTAGCAGAGATGAAATATCTCTGGTATGGTCCTCAGTCAATCACATCCTTCACCAGCTATTTAGCCATGGATGCAGCAATTTGAGCTTCATTCATCACCCTATGAGGAGAAGGTAAGCTCCGGTATCTACATGCGGACCGCTGTTCTCCCGTGAGGTATGTCTCCCTTACCCTGATTTTCTCCCATTCTGTCTCCTGCTTAGGGATCGGTCGTTTCAGGAATGCTGTCTATATCAACACTTCAATCGGATGCCATCCCATTTTTAAAACTTGTAAAACTTTTGATGAATCCATGTTTGGAATTAATCTCTTCGATATTGCAAGTAGTCGAAGTCTCAAAATCCATCTGTCTGCTAGGATGCTTTGCAATGTGAAGGTTCGGCCATCAGATCTGTAGGTTTGCATGCGTGCACGATTAACGCCTCTTTTGGTTGAGATCAGGAGATGGATTAAAAAGGATTTGGGAATGAAATCCATCATTATCGGACTCTACACAGAAACGATAATGTCAGTGGGTATTCATTACTATGATAGTGGGTGTTGGAGAGGCTCAACTTCTTGCATGACGGCCGAAATGGTTCGATTTATATATCGCGGATGGACATGGTGGTGCATTAAAATGGATTTTATTTCAATGCTAGACAAGCAAAAACTTCTATGGCTTTGTGTGTTGATATTCTTTACATACTACTTGATTATGGTACATGTCTTTCACTTTTATCACCATGTTATCAGCACCGAACAATTTGGTTGTCGTGAAGGACAAAGGATATCCATTGGAACTGTAACTTGATATAAGTTTCATATATTTCTTTTTATTGTTTTTTTTTTCCTTACTATGGTGAAAATGAAATGATAGTTGTTCTATATTACCAGCACCACATATCTATATCAACTGGTTGATTTTGAATTTTCGATGGTTTTTTAGTTTGATGGCTTAGCATATCAGATTTGTACAGAGGTGTCCTACTTCTCATTATCACAATCACTAGTTATACAGTTAGGAGAAGCCTTGTTTGAGAGGTTCTGATAACACAGACTTCTATTGCAGGTCCTCATGTTTGGGATGCACTTTCTTTGTGTTGATTTCTGTTTACTGAGGTTGCATTGTTGTAGGGAATCATTATGGAATCGCCAAATAAAGAGTAATTGATACAATACGAAATATTTATACTTGCCAACTGATTGATCGTTCAGGCAGTAGATAAAATATGCAATATGGAATAACTATTTCAGATACACAGTTCATTTATCTTTCAATTGATTTGTGGATTGTTTGAACCTGTGTACTAGTAATGAACATGGCATGAGAAGGATGGCAACGGTTTTACTCTTAACTTGTTTCTACCTTTCACTTGAGGAAATCCTATCATATAAATTAATTTACTTTTATTTTCTATCTGAATTTCAGGTGACTACAATTTTAGAAACATCGTGTGTAGGTACACCTGTAATATCTTCGATTGGCCTGTAGTAGTCTGTGTATGTTAATTGTTTCTGTGATCTCCCACTACGGATTGCGTAACCATCCATTTGCTTCCACATGATGGACACTGCTAATTCATCTCTATCCCATGTATTTATTTAATGTGGATGGACCATCTATTTGCATCCACATTATGGACACTTACTAATTCATTATCTGACATCTTTGGTGTGTTTTCAACTCTGGTGTATTGTATTCGTTTTGGCAGCATTGGCAGAAAGATGTTTATTTAGAATGGGATTATTTTTTTCTGATAATCGAATGAGTTTATTGATGTCGTTCTTTGAAATGTTGAGATTTCGAAATAAAAATGTCTTAACTCTTCTTTTTTTCTTTATCATATCTGTGGTGAAGAAGTTCTTATATGGGATTTCTATTACCAGCACAAGTTTCGTGGATGTTTCTTAGTTTTCATTACTATGATCACTTGTAGTACATGATTGCCTAGTATGCATGTGGGTGCATGTTTCATTACAGATCAGGGGATTGGAGCTGTGATTATATGGAATATTCAATCCTTGTTCATCTCTATTGTCTACTATTTTGACTTCATACCATTTCTTCAATCCATGTTGTTACCACATGTTACTTTGTGTTTTTTGACTGATATTGAAAAATAAAAAACAGGTGGAATCATTCCATATTTGGCTGGATATGGACCTTCATGAAGGAACCTAATAAGATAACATAAAAGAAAAATGGAAGTGTCCTTGTGGTGAGGGGCAGAGCTGAGACGATGACACAATACATGCATCAAGAACTGCTTGTGGTAAGGTCCACACCGCGTTGGGCAAGTGGAACTACATAACTGGCGTAGCACCATTTATAAGAAAATTGGTGCAAATGGCTGCAGCATATGTATTTCTAAATGGGCAGCTCTGATATAGAACCAAAACACAAAGCTGAGCGGGCCACAGGTATATATATATATATATATATATATATATATATAAAAACTGATAGGAGTCTCACGATGTTAGGGCCACAACTATAAAACTGGCAGTGCACTCAGGTTAAATCATTTCACGCCGTGAGTTAAAACATTGTGCAGATTCAAAACATTTAGTGGATGCTCTTAATTCACTTCCAAATCTATTGTGATGGTCTACTGGTTTAAACACTAATTACGTTTCCATATTCATGTTTAGGTAATTGCAGATTAGAGCGAGGCATTCGCCTATAGTGACATCGCGTTTATATACCTGCAACACGTAGTTTCGGTATGTTCTATCACAACCCAATGGATACGGATACTGCTAGGTTGATAATGTGCATGGCAATATATGATATTCATGTGTAAGCAACTCTGCAATTCATGGCAATATGCGATATTCATGTGCAAGTCACTCTGAAATTCTTGCTATTTATGAACTTCATGTGCATAACACAATTGGGTTTTGAAAAACATAAAGTATGATTTTTATGTGCAAGCAACTCTGAAATTCATGGCAATATGTGATATTTCTGTGCAAGCAACTCAGAAATCCATGGCAACATGTGAACTTCATGTGCATAATGCAATTGGGTTTTGAAAAACATAGAATATGACTGTTTAAAGGTTTGTACATGA
Source organism: Magnolia kwangsiensis (assembly GCA_037074715.1). Taxonomy (NCBI): domain Eukaryota; kingdom Viridiplantae; phylum Streptophyta; class Magnoliopsida; order Magnoliales; family Magnoliaceae; genus Magnolia; species Magnolia kwangsiensis. Next base: position 71,797,087 of record CM073575.1, on the reverse strand, counting down.
GTAGATCATTCTTTGATGGCTCGGTTGGCTGCCCAAACGAGCCATTCACGTGACCATCTGATAATTCTCTTTCAAAAATAGAGTATATAATTCACCTAATTCTTTTCAACTCGTTTGTAATATATTGCATAAACATCATAATTTCTCATCTTCTTTATTTACGAATCTTGTTGTATACAGTTCTATGTTTTCTTCTTTTAAAAACTTGTTTAGGAAATAGTTTATAGGAAAAGAAATCGTGTGATATTGGGATTTTACGAATGGTAAATGAACAGTGTTCCATAGTTGGTTTAATTTGGACTTTTTAAAACTGTTTAGGAAATAGTTTCTAGGAAGAGAATAGTTTCTTTTCGAGTCGTTGGACAGATTTTCATAACTTTTTAGCTACAAATAGGAAATGGAAAGGTTTGTGTAGGACAATTCGGTTAATGTTCTCAATGGAACGTGTTTATCAACTCGATTAATCAAGGGAAACACTAAGTGAAACAATTTCACAAAATAAATTGAAAAGAAAATAAATTATACTTGGGAGGTTTATGATTTTTGTAAAGTCCTTTATTTCCACTTGTGTACGTACGTGGTTGACAGGTGATGGACGATGAAGATGAGGATGAGATGGTTGATTCCATTGTTCTTCTTGCAACGGCTGCATGTGTCGTTGCTGTTGGGGAATACTGTCGACACTACATGTTTAGAAAACCGACCTGAATAGGGGATGCACGCGCCAGATTTATCAATTCAATTATTCAGACAGGAGATAAGGATTGCATTACCCACCTTAGGATGAAGCAGGACGCATTTTTCCATCTGTTTGAAGTACTGCGTGATAAGATGACCCTACGCGATACACGTAACGTTAGTTTGGAGGAACAACTTGTGTATTTCTTGCATACTGTTGGCCACAACATCCAAAAATCTTGTGATATGACACAGATTTTGTCAATCTAGTAAAACAATAAGCCGTCACTTTCACCGAGTTTTAGATGTGATTGTTTTCCTGTACCCTAAATATATTAAGCAAGCAGGCACAAAAACACCGATTGAGATTCAGGAAAATACACGTTGGTCCAGTTATTTTCATGTATCATTATAGACCAATTGATCATTCATTACTCTACACGTAAAAATAGATATCATCTGATACTAATCCTATAGGCTCAAAAACTCTATCATTATAGGACTGTGTGAGTGCGATCGATGGGATACATATTTCGGCACATATACAAGCTTCCACAATCGAAAGGGTATCTTGTCGCAGAATGTACTTGTTGCTTATTCCTTTGATATATCAATATTGTACGTGTTAGCTAGATGGGACGGTTCAGCGTTGGATGTGCAGGTCCTACATAATGCCCTAACGCGATCAGACGATCCACTTATTGTGCCCTACGGTAACTAACACTCAGTATCATTCGAATATTAATTCATGCATATTGTCGTCTTCATGCAAGACTGGAAGAATCATTCATGCAATTATGTAGGAAAATACTTCGTCGTGGACGTTGGTTATGCTCATTTACCAGGGTTCATGGCCCCTTATCATGGAGTTCGATACCATCTGTAGGAGTACCGTAGCGGGTGATCACCCGTGAATGTGAAAGAATTATTTAACTATCGACATGCGCAATTGCGAAATGCAATTGAATGATGTTTTAGTGTGATGAAGGGGAGATTTCCGATTTTGAAGACGCCTATGCAATATCCCTTTGATACACACGTGAAAATTGTCGTTGCTTGTTGTGTGCTACATAATTTCATACGGATTGAAGATGGGTCGGACGAAGACTTGCGTGACATAGGTATACCAGTGGGTGACATTGAAACAAATTCTACCCCAAATGAGGTATCAACAGTTGATGAAAGGCAATGACTAGTCCAAGTCACTCAACGAGCAAATGATGACTAGATCATAATTCGTGATAGGATCGCGGAGTGCATGTGGGTAGACGTCCAAAACAATAGTAGGATTCGATAATCAAATGAGTCTTTGTGATAATCATGACATACTTCATGACTAAAGTAATAGATGCAATGAGTTTGTTTATTAATTTTGAAGTATTAGTTTTGATAATCACCTAGTACACCGAAGCTAACAAAATTTTCTACATACATCAAGAACTGCTTATTCGTGTACATATTCATTTTGGAAAATCTTATAATTGACACATACTGTATCTACCATTATTCTCTTTGTGTAACTGCCTTCCCATCTATACATAGGTGATATGTCGGCCAATTTGAGAGGTTCTACTCCGACTCCGACGTAATCGTCGTTACGTAGTCTGGTTCTACCGACACGTTGCTCACCACGATGCCAAGATCAAATGGACTGGAACTATGGATCAAATTTTGTTTGACACCTTGATTGAACAAATTGCGCTAGGTAGAAAGGCAGATAATGACTTCGAACGAGAAGCATTTCAAGCGGTTGCCGACGAGGTCCATAAACGTACACAGATTATTATCAACTGGTAAAATGTACAAAATAGATTGAGGTATCATAAGAGGGAGTACGGTGATATAAAAGACATGTTGGCTGCGAGCAGTTTCGGTTGGGACAGTGAGTACATGGTGGTGATGGCTTCAGACGAGGTTTGAGAGGAGTATTTAAAGGTAACCTAAATTGAAGTGTTGGCTGTAATAAATTTTGATAGTCAACTGACATTTATTGATATTTAATATTATCATGTGTATAGTCTCATTCGCGAGCTGAGAGGCTGCGTGGCAAGCGAATTGATCGAATGAATGATTTATCGGTAATTGTCGGGTCTGTCCAGGCTACGGGCAGATATGCGTAAGGAAGTAGGAACATCGTGGCATCCTCATTTCATGTTTATCGAGACCTCAATGATTCGTGGAAAGAGCTGGATGATGACACAGATGCTACTGTGGACCTTTATGAAGAAAACATCTATGAATCACCTAACATGTATGGCTAATCAACGGATAGTCAAACAAGGAAAAATAGGCCATTTCAGGACGCTCCCAATTGTAGAACTGATTCTAATACTAGTCGTGGTGGGAGTGCAACAACAAAAAGGATACAACCTGCTTGACCATGTGATGTCGTAGGCATATCTCTCACGAGTGCCGTAGAGGCTATGTGCAACTTCTCCGTTAGAAAGGATGTCAACCGAACATGATGTATCTTAGACCTACTGGAAGAGGTTCAGGGGCTAACCAATGCTGAATTTATTGAGGTTGGTCAGCTCTTGAATAAAGATGAGAAGCTTGCCTCCTTTTTGGTTGTCCTACGGCTGGATCGTTGTGTTGATTGGCTTAAAAAACTCTGTCTGATTTGAAGGGTAATGATGGTGGTGGTTCTGTTTGATTGTTGCTGATATTTGGAGTTTTAAAACTTTGCAAGTTGGGTACCGTTAATATGGTAATTCAGGTGTAGAACAGTTGCTACAAGAAACTCTTTTTCTTTTCACTTTTTGTGGTTCAAGGTGAAAGAAGCTTTTTGCTTCTTTTTTTTTTTTTTTTTTGGTGGGGGGGCATGTAATAACTTCCTCATATTTTGTTATGTTGCTTATATTTTTGAATTCCACATATCTACTAGGGCCAGTGTTATACACTGGCCTTGGACCCTTTCAAGCTTGTTATACTTGATATGTAATTATTTAGTCTAATTCTGGATATTTATAGATTGTTGTATAACTATATTACTGATAGGATCACACACTTCGTACGGAGAGAAGGTACGCTCCCCAAACTCATATCATATGGTTTTATTAGATTAAGTACTTTTTTTTGGCAAGTTGAATGTTACTCTTTCATTGTAAATACATGTAAAAACATATGACATTCAATTTATTACTATTCATTGCAATATTGGACCTCTCTTTGCAGATGACGAAGGAAAAATATTATGTTGTCCTGGTTGGCCATCGGCCAGGTATTTATCTTACATGGGATAATGCGCGAGTCGAGGTGGAGGAATACAGTGGGAGCCGCCATCGAGCGTTTAAGAATTGGAGTGATGCAACGGTATACTGGGACAGTTTTTTCGGTCTGGCAACCGCACCGCCGACCCATGGATGTGGAGCTCCATCGGGAGATGTAGTAACTTCAGTGGACGCAATTGATGTCCATCATTCTGCAATGCTATCTATCCAACGGACAGCTCAGGCAACTATTTTAAGGCCCATGTCTACTGATGATCTCCCCCCTTCAGCCGCAGAGAGATTATTAGCACTCCTGATTGGAGTAATGGTTGTTTTTTTTGCATTGTATATAATGATAAGATTATAGATATTGTTGGGTAAGTTTTACTGACACTGGTACTTTGAAGAGCTTTTTTAATTTAAATGATTTCATGACATACTATAGTTATAATAGGTGATGCATTAGTAGTTGATGTCATAATGATCTGATTGGATCTGATTCCGTAAACATCCACACGTATGCACAAATGGAATTGGAGCATGTTGTGTATGGCTGAGATGAAGGCTGGGTAGCACCAAATCCGCTCCCGTGCATTAGGTGGCATGACCCAGATCACAAACGTGACCATACATAGAAAGCAGTGTACGCACAATGATAAGCGAAGTCATGGCCTTCATATTTCTGACCATTCAAATTGTTGTGGACGGTTCGGATAATACACTACAATATATGGATAGTTTTGATGACATAGACACATTGTTGTGGGTCCCACAGAAATTCGGCCATGACCTACAGACGATTTAGATTGGGTACGGTACGCAATGCATTTTGGGTGAGAGCAATCAGACGTCCAAACGTGCTGCGTGTGGGATCTGTTGAATTAAAATCCAATCCCATCTTAATCCAAACAAGATCACTGACGTGATCCCAGGATTGCTGTGACAGTCCAAGCAAGCATATGTTTTGGTTATGGGATATGAAAATCCCATATTACACCCGACCATCCACGGACACGGCCATCGTTACCTTAAACCCTATCGCATACCTCCTAACCCCGTGGGATCGGTCCGGCTAAATACGCCCTAATATAATTAGGACAAAAATACGGCACTCTTACAAGTGAAAGCTCACTCTACCTACGCATGTTCCCCTCATAATATCATGCAAAAGCCTTCCGTAGGAAAATCCTGTGCCCGGATTTTAAGCAGGGCCTACGGTAACGTTTGTGAAAAATCTCAGCTGTTCATCTGTTTTGCAAGATAATTTTAAAACATGAGACCAGAAATGAAGAAGTTACGAAACTCAAGCAGACCATGAGAGAAGTAAAAGCGTAAAAGAAATATCTGCCGTTGAAACTTTCTCAGGGTTCACCTTTATATTCATATGCCATCCAAACCGTTTATACGGTCATTCACATTGTGATGAAGTGAAAACACACGAGACTTAGACTGATATAAAACTTTTGCGGCCGTACGAATATTTCAATGATGGTCACTTAATCTCCACTGTTTCCATTAGTGTAGCTCATTTGAGCTTTATATCCTAGTCATTTTTATTTTAATTTACTAAAATAAACTCAGAAAACGGATGGACGGATAGATTTTTCAGAAACATGACGGTGAGCCCCACCTAGATATCCCAGTACAGAAACTTCATGCGGAAGTCTCTGGTATGAAATCCGGCGTCCTATCACAATCTCATTCACTCGGAAACGGAAACGGAAACGGATTGGCGACTCACTCATTCACAAAGTGTACTCGCCCGTGTGGACTACGTGTTTTCGCCTCACACGTGGAAGCCACAAGGCCGCACATCATGCCGTCCCCACGAACATCGGACGGGATACACATGTAGAAAATAGAACAGCGATTAATGAAGTTGATCAACTGCTCAAATTCTCCCTCCACGTGTTGACCAACTAATGATCATAGATTCCTGAATTTTAAGAAATGTAATGTCTAAAAAGTGGGGCTCACCTGATGAGCGGCTCTGATCCCACACACGCATGCGACCCGATCTACCTGCGAGGGACTACAATCACAAAGTACACTCGAGCGAGTTCACTAAACCTGCATTTCTACTCTCCCATTTCTCCTGCCAGTTAGCTTAAAGCAGCAGCCATCTCTCTCTGCAACAGATCTCAATCATCACGCTCTCATCTCTAATGGCGATTTCATGATTTCTACTCGTATCAGCATCTCTGTTCAGAAATTTCAGAAGCAGAATCCGTTTCTTCCCAGCTAAAGATGCGAGAGTTCAAGAGCGCAAAGAGCTACTCAGAAACAGGCAATCTTCTCTTTCTCTGAGAACAATGAAGTGAAATCCCTTATTTCTCAGCAGTATTTTGATTTTTACTGTCTTTTGATTTTTCAGATTTTTAACGTGATCTAAGATTTTTTTTTTTTTTTTTTCGGCAGGAAAATCGGGTGATTTTTAATATATATGTACATATTTTTGAATTTGGGAAGAAGAAGTAGGGGGTAGGAGAATGGCAACGAGACGGGGCCTGGATCATCAGCCGTCGCGGCGGCTTCAGCGGACGCAGACTGCAGGCGTTTTGGGGGAGTCCATCTTCGACAGCGAGGTTGTCCCGTCTTCGCTTGTTGAGATCGCTCCGATCCTTCGTGTTGCCAACGAAGTCGAATCCAGCAACCCTAGGGTTGCTTATCTCTGTATGTTCCAACCATACTCCGCCATTTCACTTCCCACCCCCCCCCCTTTTTTTTTTTTTTTTTTCTACTTTTGGTATTACAAGAATACTACTCGGTACTAGAGTCTTGAAAATAAAAAAGAGAAAAGGGGTTTAGACATCAAAGAGCGTGGGTGTAAATATAAATTCCATTATTTTAATTTTACTTTCTATAGCTAGTTTTGAGCCGTTCATATCAATTTAAGTGAACTTAACTGCCTTCATGCAGACTTCCTTTCGGAGCTAACTCAGCTCTAAATTTAGAGAACTTGCTCCTTGGTATTCCTTTTGGAAACCGGGAATGATCCGATACAGTATACTGTATGGTAACTTACCATACAATTGAGCTGTATGGGGCCTCTGTGATGTGTGTGTGGCATCCAAACCCGTGCATCTGGTTCTCCCCCTCATTATGGGCCATGATTCCAAAAATCAGGCTGATCCAAAACTTGGGTGGGCTACACCAAAGGTATTAGTGTAAAATTATGTCTAAATCTTCCAAATTCACATGGTGTGGCCAACCTAGCTTTTGGATCAGCCTGAATTTTGGATGACAGACATTCACACACCCCACAGTGGGCCCCACATACCTCGACCACATGGTAAGTTACTATAAAATATTGGATCATTCTCATTCCCATCTGGAAATATGATTGCAGTTTGCTGTTTTTGTTGTAACAACTTGTCTCTCTCTAAGTAGAGAACATTGTCCTTGATAAAAGGATGATGCGCCCACACATGCCTTCTTGGATAGAAGATTGAGTTCGGTCCAAGATGAATCTCACTTGGGTCATCACATTAAATCACAATGGTTCCTTTGCTGGTTGTCATGGTCAACAATTTTTGACTTGCATACACTGTTGTTGCCATGTACTTGGAAAGTGTTGTTCTTACTAAGAACTGCTCTTGAGCTAGCATTGAATTCATTTTTCAGTGGTCAATCTCTGGGCGGATTGGCCATCCACATTAGCAGCCTTGGCGAAATGAACCAAAACGGATTGCTACTTTTTTAGAGGATCCGAAGTCAAAGTTTTGGTTCAAGTTACCTCATTCTTCAATTTGCTTCCGAGTGAAGCATCTTCGAATGGAACTTGCATAGATTGTATCAACACTAAGTGAGACTGCTGACCCTACTAGACTACTAGTATATAATTGCATCGTCTAATTCATCACCTACCTCACTGTAAAAGAAAAAAAATCTCATCACCTACCTCGTATTCGACTTCTTATTCACCTCAACTGTAGTGTAAAGCTTAAAAATTTTCGTCAATCTTATCAAACAGTTTCAGTACGTGCTTCATTTTTTTTTTAACACACGCACTGTAAAGCATCTTCAAATGGAACTTGCATAGATCGTATCAACACTAAGTGAGACTGCTGACCCTACTAGACTACTAGTATATAATTGCATCGTCTAATTCATCACCTACCTCACTGTAAAAAGAAAAAAAAAAACTCATCACTACCTTGTATTCGACTTCTTATTCACCTCAACTGTAGTGTAAAGCTTAAAAATTTTCGTCAATCTTATCAAACAGTTCCAGTACGTGCTTCATTTATTTTTTTTAAACACACGCACCCACCCCCCCCCCAAAAAAAAAAAAAAAAAAAAAAACACACACACACACTCTCACGCTAGTGGAATTTCACCACATATGGTTACTCGAACCCTTGACCAGTACGTGCTTCCTTAATTGCATCAACCTTTCTCCATTAAAAAATAAGTTTCAGGAACCTTTCTCATAGGTGCCACTCCTCAAATCATGCTCCAGACTCATGCCTCCATTTTCTGTTTCCTAGAACTTTAGACTTACTAACTTTTTGAAACAAAGCTTCCTTGCTCCTTCATCCTCCAGTCTAGTGAAGCTTTTCAACTATTGCTGTTTGATCTCAAACCTTCCTGTGATTGCCTACTGTACATCTTTTGTACTCAACATCTTTTGTAAGAATTATTTTATCGACATGAATGAAAATGATTGAGATCATTTCTTCTCCTCTTTGTAAAAAGGCCGGAGCTTTTGTTCCAACCATTGGACAAGAAGAATTCAGCCATGCTTAGTGCTAAGCTCTCAAAGCTTGTTTGATCGTTTCCGGAAAAACATTGGCAGTGGCTCCATATTCTCTTTCTTCATGTCCATATGCCACAATATCTGGCCTATTTTTTGGTGGGCACATTGGGATGTTGGATTCCATGAGGTGGAGGTGAGTTCCTTGTTGTTGGAAATAAAAGAGCTTGGATGCATGTTCCGAACTTCCACTTTCTTGGCCAATCATCTAGTGAAGCTTTTCAACTATTGCTGTTTGATCTCAAACCTTCCTGTGATTGCCTACTGTACATCTTTTGTACTCAACATCTTTTGTAAGAATTATTTTATCGACATGAATGAAAATGATTGAGATCATTTCTTCTCCTCTTTGTAAAAAGGCCGGAGCTTTTGTTCCAACCATTGGACAAGAAGAATTCAGCCATGCTTAGTGCTAAGCTCTCAAAGCTTGTTTGATCGTTTCTGGAAAAACATTGGCAGTGGCTCCATATTCTCTTTCTTCATGTCCATATGCCACAATATCTGGCCTATTTTTTGGTGGGCACATTGGGATGTTGGATTCCATGAGGTGGAGGTGAGTTCCTTGTTGTTGGAAATAAAAGAGCTTGGATGCATGTTCCGAACTTCCACTTTCTTGGCCAATCATCTATTGTTATTAAATGGGCTTCGTCGTTCGAGGGATATTCATGGAAACTAGGGAGATGGGTGGAGGAAATTAGGGAGTTTAAGGACACTCTCTTAGTGTCCTTCACTCATATTCCTGGGGAAGGAAATAATGTAGCTGGTAATTTGGCAAAAGGGCTCCAATCTGCAATTGATTTTGTTTAGAGATTCTCTCCCCTTGCGTTCTTTTAGTTATTTTTTAATACAAATCATCTCATCCTTCAAAAGAACTTGTTCAACCTTGTTAGCTTCTCAATTCATAAGCACACATGCCATTTTCATCTTAGCGACATGGATGAATGTCTAGAACACAATGTTGCACTTTTAGAAGCACAATTGGAGCAAATCCAGCCTTACATTGTTCCTCTAATGCATCACCCACTTACTGATCTTATCCATTTGGACAATTGTTTCTGCATCTTTGTACAACTTTGTACTTCTTAGGGCAATTGTAATTCCGAAAACACTTAACATGTTTTAAGCATGTTGGTCAGGGCCCACTTGATATTCGATAAAAATCAATTATTGAAAAGAGCATTTTTTTCCTAAGCAACTTTGGGATATTTCCCAAGAGGCGTTTCCACTCTCCACGCTATTTGTGATTCAGTGAATGGCCTCTCATATGAGAGGGTGATACACATGCTAGAGATCTGTGTATGCATACAGGTGTCAGAGATCTGGACCATCATCATGTAGGGCTCACTGTGAACATGTTGTACTCTGGTTATTACACTCGTTAAGTTAGCCACACATGTACATTGAATTTGTACTGGGGGACTTCTTCTTCTTCTTTTCCTAACTCCTGATTTCTATCATACAAGTTTGACTTGAATGATCAGCAGACCAACTGGTGTTTTAACTAGGGAATAGCGTGTAATGTAGCATGTAGTGTTCACTCCCTTTGATGCTTGAGGTGTAAGGCTACTTAAGATTTTTTATTAAAATAATAGGGAAAATTAGAGCAAGGAGTAGAAAAAATAGCAACAACACTGATTTAATACTGTTTCTCATATTATTTCACTAAAATCCTTCAAGACATCAACTAATTTTCAGTGAAATGGCAAAAGTAACAAATTATTGATCACATTAATTGATTTTATTATTTTAGTGAAAAAAACATGTAGTGTAGGCTATGTAGTGGGTAGTGTATGCTACGTTGCATGTAGCATATAAGCTATTTTCATGCACTTTGTAGTGCCAATGCTAGGCTATGCTGTAGCATAAGCTATTTAGAACACTAGGACCGACATTTCCTTTTGATGAATTGGCAAATCATTATTTGTAGTCCATGGCATGGTTCGCCACATGCGTGTACAACCTTGCCCATCTACACATCAGTTCATTTTTTAATATAATAACCAAATGCAAGATTTGATTAATCCATCAAGTGGGCACACTGTGTAGATAATCTGAGCCAAAATAAGGCCAGTCCACTCATCAATTAGACGTGGATGTACAAAGTAAGCCTTTTTTTTTTTTTTTTTAAATTTTATTTATTTATTTTCTTTCTTTCTTTCTAACCATCCATTTTTTATAATACTTTGCAGCCCGCCTGATTTGTAGACTGCCATATTGTCTTTAAGATTTAAAGAGTGTGACTCTCTTGGTGGATTGCTTTGATTTTTAACCCGTGTGCAACATTGTTGTAGAATTATGTAGAAATGAAAGGTAGAAAAGAGAAAGAAAAAGAGATGGGGAAAGAGAATGGGGAGAGAGTGAATGAGGGCTGCAAGCCCCTAATTTCTTCCCCTTCTATAGTAAGTCAAAAAAGTAAAATTTTCGAAACTACCCATCACTTAACAATATGACATTTGGATACCAAGTGGCCAAGTGCACTTAATCAATTAAATAAGAGATACAACAACTAAACTCAAGACTAGGTGGGATGTACTGTATGGCCCCTTATTACATTCATCCTCCTCTTCAAGCTGGAGCATAGATTTTCTCGATGTCTAGCTTGGAATAAATACGTGTAGATTGCTTGTGGCCAAGACTTTTGTGAACACATCAATTAGTTGATCTTGAGACTGATCATAAAATATAGAAATTTCATCACTAGAAATCTTCTCATGTATGAAATGACAGTTGACTTCAATATGATTAGTTCTCTGACGATAAATTTGGTTGTTTGCAACATGGGAGGCTACTTGATCATCGCAAACTAACTCCATTGGTAGGCTCACTGCAAAACCCATTTCTTGCAACAGTTTCTTGATCCACACAAGGCCACAAGTGGTATGAGCTATTGTTCTGCTCCAGCACTTGATCGGATTGCAATGCTCTGTGCAGTACTCAATGGTAGACCACCTATCAGTCGGGAAGCTTACCCAATCTGCATCAAAATACATTGTAACCTGAAGATGATTATTTCTTTTGTATTAAATTTCTTGGCCTGGTTCTCTTTTAAGATGTCACATAATATGAAAAATTGCATCCATGTGAGGCACTTTAATAGAACTCATAAATTGACTTGTTGCACTTGCAACATATGATATTTTGGCCTAGTAATTTTTAGGTAGATAAGTTTTTCGATTGATCTTCTGTTTCTTTTGGGGCCTTCAACTATGTCTCATTGATCACTAACTAGCTTATGATTTGGTTCTGTTGGCATATCATCTAGCTTAGTAACAAGAAGGCCTGTTTCCGAGATCAAATTCAAAATATATTTCCTTTATGATAGATTAATGCCTTTGTGGCTACTTATAACCCAAGGAAATATTGAAGATGCCCAAATAATGTTTCAGTGTTTTTAGTATTAGTATCAACGGATGTATCACACCCTTGGGTTATGTAAACATATTGGGTAATGCAAGGGAAATATTGGATGTATATCGCATAATGTATCGTTGTATGGGAAACATTGGAAAATTGGTTGAATTTTTCAATGGAACTTCAAGGGATGTTAAAAAAGACATCATTACACACTTTAAAAATCATAAAATCACAAAAAAAAGCACCCATAATAAGTTTCCTTTGTATAGGGTCCTAGACCATGCGTTGTCTGATAGAACTTATAAATGATGCAAACTATATTCAAAATCTATTCATATCATTTATAAATCTAAGAAGACATGTATGAAAACATAAGCAATACGTTTTTAAAAAAAAGAATGTTAGGAAATACAAGTAATATCATCTCTAATATTTTCACAAATTTTAATTATTTTTAAATAAAAAATAAAATATCTTTTGCTATATTCTTATAATTTGTTAGCACATTCTATGTATTAATTAGTTGCACTAAATTTATCCTACAATGTATGGTGCATTTATTTTAAAAAATTATTTTTATAAATTAAAAAAAATTATTTTTGAAAATAAATAAATGAGCGTGGCTAATGTTAATATCAATAAACAGTTATAAATAAGTAAATATTAGGCACAATTATTGGTAAATGTAATTCTTTAAAAAATTATTTTTTATTTTATTTTAGTAAATTTTAATTAAAAAATATTTTTTTTGCAAAAATTTCAAAAAGTTGTTAATCCGTAGATCAACCTCCACGCTCTTTCACATTATTTTTCCATATACTAATTGCAAGTGAAATGGGTGAAATCGGGAAAATTTCAATTCCTACCCCCCCCCAAAAAAAAAAAAAAAAAAAGTTTCACCAATTTTCTCCAAAATAAATAATTAGAGGTCAATATCCATGATTGAGCATGCAAAATTATGAATTACTAATTTCATTTCATAGATTGTGAGCTATTTAAACTAGAGAAAACATTTTAGATTAGGAAAACCTTTCCGATTGGGTTTCAGGTTCCACATGAAAGATCTTAAAAATAGAGAACAATTTAAATCAAACTTTCACTGAATAAAGCCAAGTCATTCTTGAAAAATCATTAACAAAAGTAAAAAAATGCTCGTACCCTGACAAACTAGAGAGTAGAATAGGTCTTTAAATATCTAAATGAACCAAAACAAATAGAACTAGACTCTGTTTTTTCACACGTCGTGGAAAAATGAGTCGATGATGCTTAATCCAAGGTGTTATTCCTTCATTATCCCATGTGATAATGAAGGAATAACACTTTGGAGAATCTTTAAGGATACGTGACCAAGGTGATAATGCTATTGGTAACAAGAAATGTTGTTTTGTGCTACTGCTTCAATTATTTCATGGTCAACATAGTAATGCCTACCATGTACATGTCCTTCACCCAACTATTTCTTCGTCTTTAAATCTTGGAAAACATAGTGTGAAGGATAGAAAGTTACAGAGTAATTAAGTGATTTTGTGAGTTTACCAATAAACGTAAGACTAAAAGGAAATTTAGGTACATTGAGAACAAATGAAAATAAAAGGAGTTTATATGAATAGTGCCCATTACACAGTTTGGATTTGGTACCATCTACCAAAGTGACTGATGAACTCGACAAGAATGTATCAATAGAAGAAGAGGCACTTGACTCACTTGTCATATGGTTAGAGGCCTGATAGTCAATAGTCCGTGGAGTAGAGCACTTGGACCCCAAATAAGTCATACCCGAGTTTACAAGTGTGGTTGTAGAAGTGGGATTAGCAGCAAAGATAGGCTGATTCTTCAATAACTTGGCAAACTCATCTTTGGTAAGTGTGACTATATAATGGCCATTACAGAAAAAACGACCTGTAATGGCCCATACAGGCAGCCATTACAGTCTCTCATATATATATATATATATATATATATATATATATATGAGAGAGAGAGACTGTAACGGCTGTTACAGCCTGTATTATAACGGTAATGGTGGTGGTCATTACAGCCACCATTACTGTTATATGGAATAGCTTGATGGTAGTTGGATCTTGGACCAAACTTCAATGATCCAACTCATTCATATGATGGACCTGCCTGACTATTAGATCTTGGATTGAATTCAATTATGAATACTATTTATATGATGGGCTCCATTGTAGATGACATGAGCTTTTAATCATTTGATATGGTAAATAGCACTACTGGTGGTTATTTTTTTTTTTTGGGATAATTTGGATTATTGTGTAGCTTTGCTGTGATGGATGGCTTTGATCCATTGGAATACTGGCCATCATATTTAACCATTCATTCGATGACCATCTTGCAAATCATTTCCTTTTAATGTATGTTTATCAAAATGTTTATGTTTGCATGAGCAATTCTCAATAACATTAACAGGTTATGGTCCTTGATAGAGTGGAATGGTAGAACAAAATTCATGTAGCTGACGCCATTTAGTTAGGATAAGGCTTAGATGATGAAACTGAAGAATTTAAGTTGACTGTTATATGGTATTGAGTATTGACCTGTCATTTAGGTCTAGCCTGTACGTGCACGATCTTGCAAATCTAGGATTGTGTTATCTTTTTTTTTTTTTGTGGATAACAAAGGGTTATTATTTTTATTTTTATTTATTTTGGGATAACAAAGAGTTGTATTGGAAAAAAATGAGAAAAGCAGGAAAGAGGCATACACTGTGCTATAAACCATACACTGTGCTATAACCCATGGAAAAGAAACAAAACAACCGCAGCATCATACAAATCTAGAAGAGAAGAGCGAGTGATCAACATCCGGGCTATTCGCCCCTTCTTGGATATGAGATCCACTTCTGAATTTGCCCCTCAATGAATATGCTAAGATTAATTCAGATAGATATTTCCTCCAAGATCTTGACAAGACACCATGGAAAAGCCTTCTACTTTGGCCATGGGATCAAACATGTAGAGTCCTCTTCAATTATAAGAGGATGACATTGTGAATATTTTGTTACCGATTCCTTCAACTTCACCCTGTTATCTTCTTGCGTGCTTCAACTATGCCCAACATCATCCTCAAAGGAGGTTTTAGTCATTCTTTTTTATGTTTGTGGAAAATTCATTGCACCTCATAAAGTTCCTTGTACTGGTTGCTAATCGATGTTGTAGGCGGTTTACCTTACCAAACATTTCTTTAATTCTTCATGTAGCCTGTGAACGTAATCTCCTTTTATCCTTCTCAGGTGATATACATTCACAATCTCATGCATCATCTTGTTGTCTAGGCTTTGCCAATCCTCAACCATTTTATGTGAAGGGAAAGGTTTTGATTAATGCAGGAAATAGAAATTATCTTACCTGGATCTGTGGATTTTTTCACTCAATAGGGCCGGATAACTTTGATGTTGTACAAGTGTGGCTGTAGACTCTGCTGCTTTTGGTATCCTTTTTCACCGATAAAAAGAAAAAAGAAGAAAGAAAAAAGAAGAAAAAACAAACAAGGGATGTCATTTTTGAGTTGGTCACCATTTGCTTGGAAAATAGTCATTTGATTGTAAGTTTTGCCATGCTGAATAATGGTACTTTTTAGGTGGTGCTGTAGCTATTTTGTGTTTTCACATTGTTGATTTGGTTGTCTCCATTGCATATGTGATTGTCATTGACTTGTTCATGGTGTAATGATTTTTTCTAGTGGGTAGATCGCATAAATATCTGAAATGTCTATTTGAACTTCCTTGTTCATGTTCTTAATTATTATTTCATTCAATATGATGCATATCAATATCGGTATTGTAACCAGGTCGATTCTATGCCTTCGAGAAAGCTCACAGGTTGGATCCCACGTCAAGTGGACGTGGTGTTCGACAATTCAAAACTGCACTTCTACAACGTCTCGAAAGGGTGAGCACTACATTTACCTGGTAGTAGTTTCTGGTATGCATGCATTCCTGTTTAACATGACCCTAATCTCTATTCTGGATAAAAATGCTTCTTGGTTGTGGGAAGTCAATGTTACTTATTGTTCCCAGTCAAGTGATAAGGATTTCCCCCCTTAAATATTGTTTGAAGATCACTATCTCATTGTTCCACATGTCATAGATAAAGAATTTGATATCATTGTTTTGAAGACCCAAATGTCAGGATGGTATGCAATGGCATACTTTTTTGTGCGATAAGTATGCGATGGCATACTTTGCAACTTGTGCTTTTTTCTTTTTTTGGTAAATTGTAAATTGTATTTGTAAAGTAAGTTGTAACTTGTAACTTATAAGTTGTTCATGTTATCAAGTTACCATTTATCAATAAAATTTCTATGTTCGAAGTTTTTAACAATTAATTCTCTCTTAATGTAACATGTTGTTTGTTTTGTTAAATTTTATGTAAATATAATATAAGTAATTAAATATATAACTTATTTTATAGATGGCCTAATAGTCTTAAACACTCAAACTACAATGAAATAGGTAAAAGAACCCAATCCAATCACTTGTAGTAATTAAGCATAGTTTTTCCTAATTTTTTAGATTTTTTTTTTTCCCAATTCCCCTCCCCCCCCCCCCCCCCTCTTTACACATATTTTTTAATTTGTTTTCAAAAAAAGCTAGAGAAATATGTGATCACATATGCGAATATGCGATGGCAAATGCGAACAGAATATGCTAGTCGCATACGATGGCATATGTGATTTTACAACATTCGTCTTATCACTCAACTACTGATGTGCATGTCTGGGTCCAAGCAGGCCTCATGTTGTTATCGAACATGAAAAGTTTCCAAAGGATTAACACTCTATAATTAATATACAAGGGTATTATGTTCTCATTTATAACACTTAGGGCCTATTTGGCTGGCTGGATTAGATGGGCTTAGGTGGGATGGAATTGCATCTGGTCCTGTGCCAATTCCACTCCATGTTTGGGAAGAGTGGAAAAGCTTGGAAGTAGGTTAGATGGAATCGTATTGGGTCCTGTGCTAATTTCACTCAAGGTTAGCAAGTTGTGTAGGTCCCACCATGATGAGTGGGCTATATCCACACCGTCCATCCATTTTTCAAGATCATTTTAGAGCATGGGCCAGAAAATCAGGTAGATCTAAAGCTCAAGTGGACCCCACCATAGAAAGCAACGGGGATTGAATACTTTCCGTTAAAAACTTCTTTGGGGCCACGTAAGTTTTGGATCTGCCTCATTTTTAGATCCATGCCATAAAATGAGGTTACAAAACAAATGAACGGTTTAGATATAACACATGTATGTTATTCTTAATAGTTTCAAATGATGGTGGGTATATCCTTTAAATGTACCACCGTATTACAAACAAAGCAGGGAATTAAGCTTAACCCATGGTAACAGGGAACAATCCCTGCCATGGGTAATAATTGTGTTTTTTGAATCCCATCCCACCAAATACCGTGGGATCGGCCGGCCAAACAGGCCCTTAAGGAAGTGCACGTAAACTAGAGAAGCAAACATTGATAAAATGAAAATTTATTGTTCATGGTCTCTATTGGTAAATTATTTCATATTTATTGATGCCATCTTGCCTTTTTAAACTTGAGGTATTGGTTAAAAAATTAAAATATATATTTTGTTTCACTGTTTTTTGGGAATGTCAAAACAAATTTTTTTTTTCTTCTGTTTATGATGTCGCACTGTTTGAATTTCTTTCATTCTATCTTATGTATTTTCTATGGCTATGTGCTAATGCTACTAAGTTTTAACACAATATATCGTTTGATTACAGAATTACCTTGTTCTTTCCATTTAAAAGTACACGTTAGTTTCCACTAGATGCAGTTGTTATACTTGATGCCCTTTTTTTTGGTGGCAGCGATGATTATGTTAATGTCTTATTGCCTGATACAACAGTGAGAATGTATGGATGGAACCTCTCTACATCTTGCTCTTTTGTATTCACTGGATGTTATGGTTTCCCCTTTGCTTTTTCAGGAAAATGATCGAACATTATCGGGAAGGGCGAAACAAAGTGATGCACGAGAAATGCAGAGCTTCTATCATCATTACTACAAGAAATATATCCAAGCATTGCATACAGCTGCTGATAAAGCTGATCGGTGAGTTATTTCCAAGAGATTTGAAGTAAGAATCATCTAGGTGGTTGGATTATACAAACATCTCATCTGAGATTTTTGCTTTTTTAACTCATGTTGGAATTGCATTTTCTTTTTTCTCCATTTCTTCAGTGCTCAGCTTACCAAAGCCTACCAAACTGCCTCTGTCCTGTTTGAAGTTTTGAAGGCTGTCAATCAAACGCAGGCTGTTGAGCTTGATCATGAGGTAAAGGGAAAATCTCAGTTTTTGGCTTTAGCGACTCTTATATGTTACCGCTTCCTTGGACTGGACAGAACATTTGATGCGAATGATCATTTGCTAAGTAAAACTTGTATATAAATCTACTTGTGTTAGAGGTGCAGTTAGTTGCTCGTGTATTGCTGATTATAAAAGGATTGAATTTCCATCCAGATTTTGGAAGCTCAACAAAAAGTTGCTGAAAAGAAGGAGATTTATGTGCCTTACAATATTCTTCCTCTTGATCCTGATAGTGCAAATCAGGCTATTATGCAATATCCTGAGGTCTGTGTGCAACCTTCTCATCTGTTGGATTGGATAATTATTTATCAAAATCCTTTCTTTCCCTCTTATGAGTTCTTCTGAGATATTTGTGACTCTTGCAGATTCAAGCTGCTGTTTTTGCATTACGTAACACTAGGGGTCTTCCATGGCACAAAGACCACAAGAAGAAGGTAGATGAAGACCTCCTTGATTGGCTTCAGGCTATGTTCGGGTTTCAGGTAAAGAGAATAATGTACAAATTAATTCTCTCTCAACTGTATGCAGTCGACTCTTGTGGTTCTTTCCTACTGATGTTCCATTTAATTTGATCAGTATTCTGTTTGGGGTTTTGATATTTCCCCTTTTTATTTTTATTTTAATTTTCCTTTATTTTGTTTTGCATTCTGTAATGTGCAGAAGGATAATGTCGCCAATCAAAGGGAGCACTTGATTTTGCTACTTGCAAATGTTCATATACGGCAATTTCCAAAGCCTGGTCAAGCACCAAAGGTTCTCTGTGTGTGCATGCGTGTGTGTTATTTGTGTAGTGCTACAATCACTAAGGTACTCTCTGATCGCTTGCAGCATACTTACCGGATCTTATTTCTTTCTTAGTTGGAGGAGGCTGCACTGACGGAAGTCATGAAGAAACTGTTCAAGAACTACAAGAGGTGGTGCAAGTACTTAGACCGCAAGAGTAGTCTTTGGTGAGAACCTTCTGTTACATATTATTACGTCTCGTCTTCTGCCAAACAACTCTATTTTTCCTTTTCCAGGTCATTTGTTCTGGCTGATTGTGCTCCCAATTTCCAATGAGCCTTTTAGTTTTCCTCACCCCTTTTTTTGGTCATATTTTGTGGTTCATTTGAAACTGCAGGTTGCCAACTATTCAGCAAGAAGTGCAGCAACGCCAACTATTATATATGGGTTTATATCTTCTTATATGGGGTGAAGCAGCAAACTTGCGATTCATGCCAGAATGTCTTTGCTATATCTATCATCACGTATGTCTTTAAATACTTAAAAAAAATAAAATATAAACTTCTTTTCTTAGAATGTACCCTGTATCTATCATCACGTATGCCTTTAAATACTCTTTTTATTTTTTATTTTTAAATTTTTTATTTTTAACTTCTTTTCTTAGAATGTACCCTGTATGATTAACTATGGCCACCGTTTCTGTTAGTTGTACCATATCTCCTTATAGATGTCCATAGAGATAGAGTTCACTTCATCATGAAGACTAACCAAAACATTGATTCAGGAATCCTGATATCTAATTTTGACATTTTCACCACTTTCAAGAAATCCAGTCATCTTTTTTTTTTTTCTTCGTCTTTTGTTTTCATTTGTTTGTTTGTTTGTTTGTTTTTTTTTCTTTTTTTTTTCTTTTTTCTTTTGTTGCAAGTTTTGCTACTGTGTAGGCATAACTGATATGCTACAGAAAATTCTAGAGAGCAGTCGCTATAAAAATGTGAAATTACAAGAATACCCTCAATAGTTAAACCACTACCAAAGAGCCAAAGTCTTCTGACACATGCCCCCAATACATAAAGACTGAACCCAATCAAGATGACCACACAAGTGATTACGTGACACGTGTGATCATTCTAACACTCCCCCTCAAGCTGGAGCATATATATCATTAATGCCCAACCTGTTAAAAAATCTGTCCAAGTGAGCTTGACTTAAAGCCTTTGTGAACATGTCTGCCAGTTGATGTTCATATTTAATGAATGGGGTTGATATTTCCTTGTTCGTGACCTTCTTTCTAATGAAGTGACAGTCCACTTCGATATGCTTGGTCCTCTCATGATAAACTGGATTATTGGAGATATGTGATGCAGCTTGGTTATTACAATATAGATTCATGGGAGTATCAATCGCAAAACAAACTCACACATCAACGTCTTTAGCCACAATAGTTCACATGCAGTATGAGCCATGGCTCTATACTCTGCTTCTACACTAGAATGAGAAACGACTTGTTGCTTCTTGCTTCTTTAGGTAACAAGATTACCTCTTACAAAGGTACAGAACCAGTGGTAGATCACCTATCTAAAGGAGATCCAGCCCAGTCTACATAAAAAAATCCTTCCACTCTAAGGTGTCTATTTCGCTTATAGAGAATTCCATGGCTTGGGGCGTCCTTCAAATATTTAAGTATGCGGACCACAGCCTGCATAAATTGACTAATTACACTAATTGGACAAGTAATATCCTGTCGTGTAATGGTTAAATAAATTAATTTACCAACCAATTGACGATATCCGCCTGGATTATCAAATTGGTCTCCTTCATCTGCACTTAACTTAGAGTTTGTGTCCATGGGAGTTGTAATCGGCTTAGCCCCCAGTAAACTTGTCTCTTCCACCTAAACCCTTTGTACAAAGTGTTGCTACAAGAAATTCTTTAACTCATATATACCTTTTTTGTCATTTCCAGTAATGATGATGTCGTCTACATAAACAACAAGAACCAGAGTGCCAGTCTCACTTTGCTTAACAAAGATTGAGTGATCATCTTGACTGCGTTTCATCCCAAACTGAATTACCATGTTATTAAATTTGTCAAACCATGCGCGTTGAGACTGCTTTAACCCATAAATTGATTTTCTTAGTCGAAAAACTTTATCGGACTCCTCTTGAGCAACAAAGCCAGATGATTGCTCCATGTGTACTTAAAGCAAATCACCATGAAGAATCATGTTCTTCACATCTAATTGATATACACATCTAATTGATATAGCGGCTAGTCCAAATTTGCAGTAATAGAGATCACCACATGAATTGAATGGAGCTTGGCCACTGGGGAGAAGGTTTCAGAGTAGTTTGCTCCAAAAGTTTGGGTATACCCTTTTGCCACCAACCGGGCCTTGAAATGATCCACAGTGCCATCAGACTTGTACTTTACCGTATATAACCATTTGCATCTTACTGCACTTTTCCCTGTAGGTGACTTAGCGAAAGTCCAAGTTTGATTTTGATGAAGCGCAATTATTTCTTCTTCCATTGCTCTTTTCCACTCATTAGTATGAAGAGCCTCCTAAAACGATCGAGAGATAGATACAGACAACAAGGACAAATCAAAATGTCGAAATGAAGGTGATAGACCATTTAAGGAAACAAAATTGGAAATATGATGTAGAGTATAAGAACGTATACTATTTCAAATAGCAATAGGTTGATCAACTTTATTCAACAACTTTGGTGGAGATTGAAAAGGAGGATCTTTAGATGGATTGGTAGAATTGGCAGATGACACATTACTAGGCACTTCAATACTTCTCTTGGAATGTTTGGAGTAGACCTGCAACGGTGGTGGATTTGGATGTGACACGGTGGCTTGCTTTCTAGGTAAATCTGTGTCTGTAACCATAGGAAGGGTGGTAGAGTTTTGGAAAGTTGCAATGTCTTCCCATTATCTGAGAAATATGGAGTATTATCAAATAAGGTGATATTGATAGACACCTATCGTCTACGGGTGATAGGATTATAACATTAGTAGCCATGCTAAGTATTTGAGTACCTCAAAAACATGCACGTTAGAACTTTGGGTTCAAACTTATCTGAGACATGATCAAATTGATATATAATACATACTCATTCAAAAATTTTAAGAGGTAAGAGAAAAGGAAGGATATTAGGGATACAAGACAGAAAAATGAGTTTTACCTCCTAATACTGATGAGGGTATTTGATTTATAAGATAACATGCAACTAAAATGACATTACCCCAAAAACTCTTTGGAACCTTCATGTCCAATAATAATGCCCTAGCCACTTCAACTCATGAAGGTATTTACGCGCCGCAACACCATTTTGCTGCGGAGTGTGTGCACAGGACATTTGATGAATGATGCCATGAGATAAGGGATGGGAGTGAAAAAAATATGATGTGTACTCTTTGGCATTATCCGATCTTAGAACACACTTTAATATCAAATTGAGTTTGGATTTGTGCATGAAATTCTTTAAAACATGTAAACATCTCAGAATGATCTTTTATCAAATATAACCATGACATTCTAGAGCAATTATCCACAAAGGTGACAAAATATTTAAAATTAGATAAACTAGAAATATGAATGGGTTCCCAAACATCTGAATGTATCAAATAAATTAGTATATCACTAAATTTATCATCATGGAACGGAAAGGACACTCTGTGATGCTTGCTACTCACAAGCTTCACATTCTAACTTAGTCACATAAGAAAAAGACAAGACAAGACTCTTCAAATTAGTTAAAGATGGGTGCCCAAGCCCAGAATGTCATTGATGATGATATATGTTAGTTTGCAATGCGGCTCCAGCTCCATTCGTTCCACTCTTGAGGTAGTAGACTCCATTAGATTCATGCCCTCCACCAATCATCCTCCATCTTTAGATCCTGAAACTCACGATAAGAAGGATAAAATTGAGAGAGCAATTTAGGGATTTGGTTAGTTTTACTTACAGATAATAGGCTCAACGGGAACTTGTGAATATACAAAACCGAGGACAAGGAGAGATCTGATGTGGGACACACAGTGCCTTTACCAGACAATGGTTGAAGTACCAGTAGCCATGGTGAAAGATGAAATTGATAGAGACTGGATGACTTTGGACAACAAATTATGCTTATCGCTCATACGATCGTAGGCACTAGAATCAATAATTCATGGAGTATTCTTAGAAAATGTAAGATAAGATGTACCTGACTGAGCATGTGTAGTAGTGGAGGAAGAGGCATGAGTGGAATTATTTTTCATAAGCTTGGCATATTCTTCCCTGGACATAGTGATTGTCACATGAAGTACTTGGTTCAGCAGGAGTGGCAGGCTTGGATACAATCTTTTGAACTATCCTCTAGTGAGTTGACTTGATTAGCCTAGATAGGCTTCCCATGTAAATCCTAGCATAAATCAACACTATGATTGTTGAGGCCACAATGAGTGTAGGGGCAATTACCGTGATTGCGACCATAACTGGTACTGCCACCACGACCACGACCACGACCACCTCCAAATCTACCACCTTGACCACGGCCACCTCGAATTCCCCCATCACCTCTACCCGATGCAGAGATAAAAGCCGAACGATCTGATGAGGTGGAATTCTGAGTAGACATGCTAGAATTCTGGTGAATGCTTTTGTCACTAAGGGAATTTCGCTACCTCCGAGAATCCGAGACTTCACATGCTTGAACTCAGGTCGAAGGCTAGAGAGGAATTTTGCAACATGAAATTCCTCCATTTGCCTAAGGAAAACCTCAAAATCCGTTGACAACGGTTGGTATACATTTAACCCTTCCCACATGCCACGTAGGGTAGAATAATATTCTCTCACACTTCATCTTCTTGCTGGAATGTGAATATATTCTGTAGTAGTTCAAAAATACAGTTTAAGTTTTTATCACCAGAATACATCTGCTTCAAGGTGTCCCAAACATCTTTGGCGGTCTTGAGGAAAATTACATTGGCATTGGTATGTGGTTCCATGCTATTCCACAACAATGCCCTAACCTGGGCATCCTCTGCCACCCAATCATCATAGTCAGTTGCAGTGATATTAGGTTTAAGCGATGTCAAATATTTAACTTTTCTCTTTCCAGTCAGAATAATTTCTACAAATGTGGCCCACTGTAGATAATTCATGCCATTCAATTTCGTTGATATTACTTGGAGAGGCACCAAATCCGATGAGGATTAAATACTGCTCTTGGGGATCGTTTTTGGAATCCATCTGAATAATAAATAATTTTTCTTGAACACAATTCCTTCATCAAACTGGCCTACTAATTTGAGACTTGCTTCCAAGCTTCAACTTGTCTCAGTCAACACAATAAAGGAGGGCCTCATGGAACTTCTGAATTTTCAGCCTTCAAATCGATTCCATACTTCAAAATTGACCGTAGATTGCATATTGGATGAAAATGGCCCACTTTGTCCTATGACGCGGGTAGAATGCAAAAGTAGGCCTTACACACCTTTGTTAAACACGATTTCACCACCCATCACATGGGGGTACAACAACTGGAAGAGATTAGGTCAGGTCAAACCCAAACACGTTAGGGTTTCTCACCAGAGAGAATGAAAAAAAGAAGAGAAGAAGATGAAGAAGTGAGAGATCAAGAAGAAAAATGGATCAACATAGCTTTGATACCTTGTTGATTTTGGAGAAAAAGAAAGAAAATAAAAAGCAGA
Organism: Magnolia kwangsiensis; assembly: GCA_037074715.1. Taxonomy (NCBI): domain Eukaryota; kingdom Viridiplantae; phylum Streptophyta; class Magnoliopsida; order Magnoliales; family Magnoliaceae; genus Magnolia; species Magnolia kwangsiensis. The sequence goes on along the minus strand of CM073575.1, from coordinate 71,772,321 downwards.
AAAGGAAGAGAAAAACGTGAGAGAGAGAATGGGATGCTCTAGTAGCCTCACATGTCCCACCACTTGTTTTATTATATTAGGAATTTCACTTAAAATTAGTGTTCAAAATATCGGTATTGCGTTATGTATTGCATCCTTGGTTTACAAATATGTATCGGTTATCGCATGGGATATATCGTTTGTATCGGGTAATTTATCGCACTTTTTGGGAAACATGGGAAAACATTAGGGAAATGATTGAATTTTTCAATGAAACTTCAAGGACTCTTTAAAAAAAGACATTAATGCATACTTCTAAATCATAGCATCTCAAACAAGAAGTGCACATAATAGGTTTCCTTCGTATAGGGTCTTAAGCTATGTGTTGTCTAATTGAATTAATGTAACTATATGGAAATTGATTGCATAACATTTAGAGTGCATATGACGATCATTTCATCAAACACTCCTAAATACTTCGAAATTAGTCTCAATTGATAGCTGGTTAATGGGAAAATTAGAAAAATATTAATATTTTAATTATTTCTTTATTAAATTTTGATTAAAAATGATTTTCATTTTTTTAAAATTGACAAAAACTTAACAAATCAGTAGATCAACCCTCATACATGCTTGATTTCATATTTGGAGTGCAACATTGCAAGCAATTTGGAAGAAATTAGAGAAATATTGATTTTTTTTTCCAATTTTCCCCAAATTAGACCACCTGTACTCAAATTTTAAAATTATAGTGTATGTGACGATCATTTCATCAAATACTCGTAAATACTTCGAAATTAGTCCCAATTGATAGCTGGTCGAAGGAAAATTTTGAAAAAACATGGAGAACATGAAGAACCAATGGATATTGAAGTTAAAGCTCCAACTCCATGATTTTTTCATACAAAACATGAAGAACCAATGGATTTGTAACCATTTGATATAATTTCAACAACAAAAAAGGGATTGGAAATTGAAAATGCTCACCGGATTGAACATGTGGGATATATCAGCACTACCTGTGCGTTTCGTATCGCACGGGTGCGTTACAAGATATATCATGGGATATGTCGGTCGATATTGTCGATATTTAAAACATTGCTTAAAATGTGAAATTACAAGAATACCCTTAATAGTTCAAAACCACTACCAAAGACCCAAAGGCTCATGTGATGAGGACATTGTGCACTCGCACGCCCGCACACTGTCTACACGCGCACGCACACCACCACCCCTACGCATGTACGTACGTAGGACCCCACCATCGATCTGGCTCAATGACGACGTCCAGGGAGGGCCTCCTAGCTAGAAGACAAGTTTTGGTTTAAAAAAAAGTGGGCTCGATAGTCAAGAAAAGCCCATCATGGGATCTCATGATCGTGACCCATTCGTTGGATTGATTTTATATTTTAGGTTTTGCTTATTGTTATTATTTAGAACATCGTCAACGCTTTATATTTCTTTGTTTGATTTTTATTTTAGTTTACTTCATCGCCAAGTAATAGGTTGTGCACATGGTGCGAGTTTTGAGGGTATATAGGGTTTTCCCTATAAATAGGCACTCCTTGTAGTTCTTTTCATTCATTCAAGTTTAATAAAAATACCTGCTTTATTTTTCTGGTCTCTTCGTGAGTTGTGGAAGAATTCAAAAGTGGGTGCGAAGCTCTCCCTTCTTCGAAGGGCTAACTACCGTGGTGCGAAGCCACATCTATCCCCATCTGCCCCTACCTTCTTTCATCCATATCTCTCATCTTCTATCATCATTATTGCTTTGAATTTTTCAGCTTTTGTAGCTATTCATCCCCCTACAGCCAGTTTTTAAAATCTAGACCTGTAGGAGGGCTGAAACTTCAGCGGAGCACTACGCCTCGACCTTACGTCGGATCGTTGGCAAACTTAGAGGGATTGGAGGTCTCCCTTGACCGACCAAGGCCTAGGTGTTACTTCGGGGAGGCGGGTTTCCATCACATGTGTGGCCAGCCCACCCGCGCACGTGCGTCAGCCCCGGGTCACCATTTGCACGCAGGAGCTTTCTCTGAGTCAGGTTTTCCTCTGGTTTCTCTTTTCATTCATATTTCCTAAACCCTAGCCTTAGTTTGCATTAACCCTAATTTATTTGGCCATTTTTCCACCTTAGGGTTCCTTGAATTGAAATTGGGGAATCCCTTGGATTAGAGACTGATTTTTATGCATGTGTGGTTGATTTCTATTTCCCTTTGACCTCGTTTAGTTTATAATTTTTATTGGTTCAGTCCTAGCCTGTGTCAGCCTGGACCTGCATAGATTCCCCTTTTTAATTGAATGATTTGGATTGTCATGTGGGATGGGGAATTTGTGTAACTGTTTCTGAATTGGTATGATCTAAGCCTGAATTCTTGTATTCGGTCCGTCATATTTAGTTGAATTTTAGTAACGGTGTGTAGTCTCCTTCATATAGAGTCTCGTAGGGTCATTTAGTTTTTAGATGCATATGGTTGCCATAAGAGGTCCTTAGGTTGAGCAAGTCAGTGTATGCCCACACGTACAGGTCGTGGTTTCGGTTTGCACCCCACACTAAACATGGAGCAACTGCAAGAAACAATGACTAAGTTAGCCCAACAGGTTGAGTCCTTGAATAAACACTTAGAACAATGCATAGATAAATGCCTTGAAGAAATAGAGGCCTCCTTCAGGCAAACCCCACCACTGGGGAGGATGCCCAATCTCAGGCAGTTGGTCAAGAGGTTAGACCAAGGAATGGAGGCGGCCAAGGAGCTTGTCATGGGCGCGTACCTGTGCACCCACCTCGTAAGGGACATCATGATCAATATGACCCAGATGCACAACTCCTTATGGGAGTTAGGGTAGATGCCCCTACATTTGATGACCACTTGGACCCTAAAGCCTTTCTAGATTGGCTGTCGGATATGGACCACTATTTTGAGTGACATGATATGTCGGATGCTCGATAAGTCCGATTCGCCAAGATGAAGCTTGTAGGTTAAGCAAAGAGGTTTTGGGGGACGGTTGAGTGAAAGAAAGAAAGAGCGAGAGAACTCCCAATAGTTCATTGGGTAGAGATGAAAGAAACGCTTAAAAAAAAGTACCTCCCTTTCTCTTATTGCTTACGATTGATTGAAGAATGGCAGTCTCTTCAACAGGGTTTCATGAGTGTTGTGAACTATATCGAGAAGTTTGAAGAATACTCGACCCGCTGTGAGGTTGATGAGGACCTAGTACTTATCCTTGCTCGTTTCAAAACGGGCCTCCATCCTAACATCAGGAAAGAATTGCTCGCCAAAGAGATAGACACTATTGAATAATTGTACCAAGTAGTGTTAGATGTCGAGCAATACTTTAACGCATCTGTGGGAAGGCGGTTTGACTTTCGCGAATCCGGTGCTAAGGCCAACCCCTCTGGGGCTAGACCTAACACGGGATTCCAAAACAAACCTTCCCCTAATGTTCAGCTCAGACCTAAGGATGATAAGGGTAAAGAGATTGTCGAGTCTAATTCATGTGGAAGTGGGGCCACTAAGTGTTTTAGGTGTCAGGGGTTTAGTCATTTTGCTCACTAGTGCGGCACGAGAGAGGGCACCAAAGTACTCCTTATTGATGGGCAAGTAGTAGTAGTGCCCCCAGAGAGTGATAGTGAGGAGGAATATGAGCCAGTTGAAACCTCTAGTGATGAGGAAGAGGGAGCACAAGAGTCTGTGATCCTCGCAATTGTGTGTTGCGCCCTGGCTGAAGCCAAGAATACTGATGACTGGTGCTGTAACACGATCTTCTACATTTATGCTAAATGTGGGGAAAAGAGCTGTAAGATCGTGGATAGTGGTAGTTGTGCCAACGTGGCATCGACTAGCACTGTGAGTCGCTTGGGCTTGAAGCTGGAAGCCTATCCTTAGCCCTATAGTCTCCTGGGTTGATGAAACATCCATTCCAGTCTCGCACCGTTGTCTTGTCTCTATTCAGTTCGGATCATATAAAGACAATTTGGTGTGATGTTGTTCCTATGGATGTGGGCCATATCATTCTGGGTAGGCCGTAGCTCTATGACAGGAATGTTACCATATTTGGTCTTTCAAATGTGTGCGCATTCTGGTTTGAGGGCAAGAAGGTCAAGCTAAATCCTCTGCCACCCAAGAATACAACTGGAAAAGAGTTCACCACATAGAGTGGTGTGAGCGGCCCAAAAGAAATGAAGGAGTCGAAGTTGAAGTCCAAACCGCTCCATATTTTGAATGCCAAAGACTTTGAGCGAGAGAAGGAGACGGATTCGATGATATGCGCCCTTGTGGCTAGGGAGAGTGTACCAGAGACTAGCGTAGAGTTACCCACTGAGGCCATTCAGGTAGTACATGAGTTCCGTGATGTCATTCCTGATGATCTAGCGAATGAGCTTCCCCCTATGAGGCATGTACAACATGCCATTGATTTAATCCTTGGGGTGACTCTACCAAACCTCCTGCATTACAGAATGAACCCAAAGGAGCACGCTGAGTTGAAGAGGTAGATTGATGAACTCATAGAGAAGGGTTTCATTCGAGAGAGCATGAGTCCGTGTGCCGTGCTCGCCCTTCTTACACTTAAGAAGGATGACTCATGGAGGATGTGTGTTAATAGTAGGGCCATCAACAAAATCACAGTCAAGTATCGGTTTCCCATACCGCGTCTTGATGACATGCTAGATATGATGGCCAATGCTACTATCTTCTCAAAAATTGACCTCAAAAGTGGGTATCAGCAAATCCGTATACGCCCTAGTGATGAGTGGAAGACGGTCTTCAAGACGAAGGATGAGCTATATGAGTGACTAGTTACGCCTTTTGGGTTAATGTCCCAAGCACTTTTATGCGTGTGATGGTCCAAGTGTTGAGACCCTTCATGGGGAAGTTCCTGGTCGTATACTTTGATGATATCTTGATTTATAGCATGACTAAGGAGCAACACCTCAACCATTTGAGGTAGGTTTGTGGGATCCTTAGGGCCGAGAAGTTGTATGCCAACCTAAAGAAGTGCGTGTTCTTGTCTAGTAGTGTGATCTTCTTAGGTTTTATTGTGTCAGCTGAGGGCGTATCGGCGGATCCCGAGAAGGTTAAGGCCATCGTTAATTGGCCTGAATCCCGCAATATTCATAAGGTGTGCAGCTTTCATGGCTTAACCGCTTTTTATAGGCGGTTCATGCGAGGCTTCAGTTTCATTGTGACTCCCATCACGGATTGTATAAAAAAAGGAGAGTTTCAATGGACAAAGGTCGCCTTGAAGGCCTTCAAGGAGATAAAGGTCAAGATGACCGAAGCTCCAGTCACGCGACTTCCAGATGTTTCAAAAGCTTTTGAAGTCGCATGTGATGCGTCAGGAGTTGGCATAGGAGTACTTGGCTAGGAAGGGCACCTTGTCGCCTTTTTTAACGATAAACTGAATGAGCCGAAACAAAGATATTCCACCTATGACAAGGAATTCTACGCGGTAGTGCAATCACTACGCCATTGGCGACATTACCTGTTACCGCAAGAATTCGTCTTGTTCTCAGATCACGAGGCTTTGAGATACTTGAACTCTCAGAAGAAATTAAGCCCCAGGCACGCCAAGTGGGTTCAATTCCTTCAAGACTACACTTTTGTGCTTAAGCACAAGGCCGGTGTAGAGAATAAGCCTGCCGCCGCGTTGAGTCGTTGAGTCGCATTACTCAACTCCATGAGCGTTGAAGTTACGGGCCTTGTTGCGCGTTAAAGAAGAATATTCTGAGTGTCGAGATTTTGGGGTTGTGTATGCGTCTTTATTAGAGAGTCCGTCAGGAGCTAACAGTGAATATTTGATTTGGGACGGATATTTGTTTAGGAGTGACCGCTTGTGCATACCATGCACCTTCCTTCGCGATTTTCTTGTCTGGGAATGGGTCATTTCGGTTGTGACAAGACCATTGCCCTAGTGGAGGATAAATTTCATTGGCCAAGCCTCAAGCAAGACGTGGCCAAAATTATAGGGCAATGCCGTACTTGTCAATCGACAAAGCAAAGTAAACAGAATACATGATTATATATACCTTTGCCAGTCCCATTCATCCCTTGGCAGGACATCAGTATGGACTTCGTGCTTGGACTTCCCAAGACTATTCGGAAGCATGACTCCATATTTGTTGTCGTGGACCGTTTCTCTAAAATGGCCCACTTCATTCCTTATTGTAAGACCTCCGGCGCATCTCATGTTGCCAAGCTGTTCTTTAGTGAGGTCGTCAAACTGCATGGGTTATCAAAAACTATAGTGTCTGACCGTGACGTGAGATTCATGAGTTACTTTTGAAAGACACTATGACACATGATGAACACTAGGCTCCAATTTTCTTCTGCCTACCACCCTCAGACCGATGGCCAGACTGAGGTGGTTAATAGGAGCCTAGGGAGTTTACTTCAATGTTTAGTGGGGGAGCATACCAGGACATGGGACGCCGTACTACCCATAGCCGAGTTTGCATACAATAGTTCTGTCAATAGGTCCATAGGTTTAAGTCCTTTTGAAGTCATTACTGGTTACAAGCCTAGGAAGCCTATTGATCTTATCCCCATGTCATTGTCCTATAGGCCATCAGAGTCTGCAGAGTCTTTTGCATATCACATACATTCATTGCATCAAGAAATCAGGCAAAAGATCATTACTAGTAATGAACATTACAAATTTTCTGCAGACCAACATAGACATTTCAAAGAGTTCAATATTGGGGACTCTATGATGGTCCGCATCAGGCCCGAGCGGTACCCTCCAGGGACTGTTCGTAAGTTACACGCGCGTAGCGCTGGGCCCTTTAAAATTATAAAGCGAAACGGTCTCAATGCATATGAGGTAGATCTTCCACCTTCCATGGGAATTAGTTTTACATTCAATGTGGAGGATCAAGTTGCTTTTCAGGGACCCACTGATACTTTTGTCCGGCCCTTTGCTCACTTATCCTGATTCCCAAGATTTACCCTTTGATCCATGGCCTCTTCCCGACCTTTCATCCCAGCCTCTGCCTCCCATACCTAGCCTTCACACACCCAGAGACAAAATAGAGGATATCTTGGACCATGAGATAGTTTCCACAATTGGAAGTCATGCCCAACTTCAGACAACACGTGGCCGACCAAGGTGTATGTGTCACTTTGAGGAGGCGGGCTTCCATCACACGTGCGGCCAACCCACCCGCGCATGTGCGTCAGCCCTGGGTCACCATCTGCACGCAGGAGCTTTCTCCGAGTCAGGTTTTTCTCTTTTCATTCATATTTCCTAAACCCTAGCCTTAGTTTGCATTAGTTCTAATTTATTTGCCCTTTTTTTCACCCTAGGGTTCCTTGAATTGAAATTGGGGAATCCCTTGAATTAGGGACTGGTTTTTATGCATGTGTGGTTGATTTCTATTTCTCTTTGACATCGTTTAGTTTATAATTTTTATTGGTCTAGTCCTAGGCTGTGTCGGCCTGGACCCGCATAGATTCCCCTTTTTAATTGAATGATTTGGATTGTCATGTGGGATGTGGAATTCGTGTAACTGTTTCTGAATTGGTATGATCTAAGCTTGAATTCTTGCATCTCATACTTAAATTTCATGTCCTGCATCATCATGTCACATGCCCCCACTACATAAAGACCGAACCCAATCAAGATGACCACACATGTGATCACTTCACACGTGTGGACACATCACATGTGTTTACATGTGTGATCACGCCACACTTGTGATCATTCTAACAAGTTGCAGGCATGCATACTATAGAAAGAAAATTGTAAGGGATGGAAGTGTAATTTCTACCAAGAAATTGGAAAAAGGATTTCCGACGATGTTTTCTTGAGTTGCTGAAGTAGCATTTGTTATGCTTTAAAGAAATCATCTACTGGATTTTTTTATTTTTTTCAATGTTACCTAGTTTTCATAAAACTATTTATCTTTCTTTCAGTTAATTTTGTTTATCAATATTCACGCTTCCATATATTCATGTTATTCTTGTTAGTGTTCCTTATCTATGTGAATATCTTTCACATTGGTGATTTCATCTGTACTTAACTGCTTCCTTAACTTTTCGTTTTAGATGGCATTCGAACTTTATGGAATGCTCGCTGGGAATGTCAGTCCAATGACTGGTGAAAATGTCAAGCCAGCCTATGGAGGCGATGATGAAGCTTTTCTAAGAAAAATTGTAACTCCAATTTATAAAATTATAGCCAAGGTGTTGCATGCTGCTACTTTTCTTTATTTGCTTTTCTATTCCGGCCAATTGGGGTTTCATTTCAGACTTCTGGTTCTTTAACCTTTGTTTCTATTATCCGAATTTCCTTACTTCTACAGGAAGCTGTAAGGAGCAAAAAAGCAAGATCAAAGCATTCACAGTGGAGGAACTATGATGATATAAATGAATACTTTTGGTATGCACTAGTCTTACTTTGGTCTGCATTTTTTAGAGTTCTTCTTGTTACCAATGAAATAAAATCATCATGTAATATTATAGGTCAGTCGATTGTTTCCGCTTAGGTTGGCCGATGCGGGCCGATGCTGATTTCTTTTGTCAGCCTCTGGAAGAGCTTCTTGCTGATAAAAATGGAGTAAGTTATATCTGATTCCATTGTGTTTTCTGTCCAATGCCATTTACAAATGATTATCTTTTACATGGTGATCCATATACTGATCTCAGCAGCATTAGTCATGATTACTGGCTTCAAATATTGCTAATTCTACAAACTTTATTATGTATTTTATGCTTCTTTGCTACGCTGGTCACATATGTTTCTTATGCAATTTACAGGGTGTTGTCTCCAGTGGTATTTAAAAAAAAAAAAAAAACAGGGTTTTCAAAGTCACCTGGTTGACTCCTGACTTGTCTGTGCTCACCTGAACATGAGGAAGATGACCTCATTTTTGCACTATAAAAACACCTTAGGGAAGCACATTGCTTTTAAAGTCACCTGGTTAATTCTCTTTTTGAGATATTTTACAGTTATCAATTCATGAGTTCCTTCTGCCCCCATTTTTAGATGGGTTGTGTCAAGTGGCAGGTCCATGAATGGTTTCTTCCTTTTGTCAGTATCCATTCAATCATGTTTCAACATGAGAATGGCAAGATGTTTGCCCACATCAATTCAATTGACTTTTCCTGCAATCAGTTCTCTTATCCCAATATCTCTTCAATTTGACCTCATTTTGGAAAATATCACTATATCTTGGGCTGTGTCCTACATTCTTACTGCCAACTACTATCAGGGCCAATCAAGGTGTCAGCCTTGCCCACCCTTTGTTTTTCATGATAACATTTGACTTGTGACTAGGATCTATTCTTTTCCACTCCAACTTTTACAGGATGAATGATCTGGGCTAATAAAGTATGAGTTTGCCATTGCCTCTTCAGAATAGTTCTGTAGTACATCTTAGGTTTAGTTACAAGTTACGAATTACAATGACCTATCTTTGAAATATTTCTGTTTTTACATTTTAATATACCGCTGCTGTTAAGTAATCCTTGGTCCATATCAGTTCAATTCTATTTCCGCCACGAGCATTTTTCCGAGTATCGGTGATATTACAATAATATCGCTGATATTATCTGTATCACTAGCTTAGCAATACCGATAATACTGGTAGTATCAGAAATTCCAGGTATCGGCAGTGTTGTCACATGCGATCGCTTAAGCAATTATGCAATTGCATAATCGCATAAGCCCATGCATATGTCACATGCGATGGTCGCATATGCCGTATTCATGGTATGCAATCGCATATCGCATAATGTCATCACAGTCTCCAACGGTCATAAATCTGACCGTTGGAGCATAGATATATATATGTGTGTGTGTGTTTGTGTGTGTGTGTGTGTGGGAAAAGGTACTATGCGCTCGACCTCACGGGTCTGTCCCATGAGGTCGAGCTGTGTGGGCCCCACCGTGATGCGTTTCGAACATCTACCCCATCAGTCAGATGCACCATTCCATCGTGGACCTATGTCTCAAAAATCAAGTCAATCCGTGACTTGTGTGGGCCACACCACATACAGAAGTGGAGAGGGGCCGTGCACCATTAAAACATTCATAATAATTTTTTGGGTCCCACCGAGATGTGGTTTGCAAATCCAGCCCATCCATTATGTGTGTCCCACTAGGATTAAGGGTTATACCAAGTTTCAGCAGCATTCAAAACTCAGGTAGGCCCCACCAAGTGCTTTTATATGTTTTAACGGTGTCTTCACATGATTTTAGATTGTATGGCCCACCTGAGTTCCGTATATGGCTGATTTTTGGGATATCCCATAATTTAAAGGGGACCCATCAAATGCACGGTGTTGATGGTCGACACGCATCACGGTGGGGCCCACACAGCTCGACCTCATGATAAGCACAGCTCGACCTCATGATAAGCTTGTCGTGAGGTCGAGCGCATAGTACCTTTTCCCTATATATATATATATTGAATTCCGACTCTTTTGCCTATAAAAAGGCACTCCTTCCTTGTACATTTGCATTGTATCTTCCCCAAAACTCTCATACACTCTCTTGCTCTCATTCTAAAGCACTACAAAGTCCTCCAATCCCATACTTTCATTCTTTCTTTCATATTTCACTTGAAGACAAGATCAAAAAGCAAGAAGACAAGAATCAATCCTCATTCTTCATTCTTCAGGAAGACAAGAAGACAAGAATCAATCCTCATTCGTCATTCTTCAAGAAGACAAGAAGACAAGATCACAATTCACAAAAAGCAATCTTCATTCTCTTTAATCTCTCATTCTATTTCTAATATCTTTTATTCCCTTATTTACTCTCTATTTCTTTCCCTAATCTATTCCATTTATCTAAGTCTCTAATCTATTCTTTCTCTATTCTCTTATTCTCTAATCTATTCTTTAATCTCATTCTCTCAACTCATCTCTCAATCTTTTTTTCCTTAGCATCTATTTGTAATCTCTATTCTAAGTTCTAACTTGTATGATCAATTTCTTTCATTAGCATTCTCAAGACTCGAGAGACTCATACAACAAGTGAACCCAAGAGTCACCCAACATTCAACATTATTTTGTTTTATTGTAATTTATAAATTTTAATTGTATAAGTGTATTGTGTATTTGTGTGTGTAGTTACTTTAGTGTATTATTCATTCATTCTCAGTTTCTACTTTCTAGTTTTTACTTATTTCTTTTATCAAGAATCAAGATTGAAGACATTAATCAAGGATTCAGGAGGTAAGACTTCAAGAGAGGTTTCAAGACTTACAAGTTCAAGATTTCATTTGAAGAATCAAGATTTTAAGATTCAAGTCAAGACTTCATTGAGACAACTCTCAAGCCTCACACAAACACCACAATCCTCTCTCTCTCTCTTACAGTTGTTGTAAATTATAACTCAACTATGGTGAGACATTCTCTCCCTCTCCTTCTCTCTCACTCGTATAGTTAGACACTCTCTCCCTTTACATTAGTATAATAGCATTTTATATTTAGTATTTACTATTTAGTAAACAGTAACTAATTTGGTATTTAGTAGTTACTACTTAGTACTTACTAGTTAATACATAGTAGCGATGTTTTAAATATTGACGATATCGGCCAATATATTTCACGATATATCTTGTACACCACATGTGCGATACGAAATGCACAACTAGTGTTGATATATCCCACATGTTCGATCTAGTGAGCATTTTCAATTTCCGATTCTATTTTTTTTTATTTTTTTATTTTTTTTTTTGGTTTTTTGTTTTGTTATTGAAATTATGTTAAATCAATATCAAATGGTTATAAATCCACTGGTTCATGTTTTGCATGAAAAATCATGGACTTCGAGCTTTGATTTCGATATCTATTGGTTCTTCATGTTCTCCATTTTTTTTTTTTTTTTTTGTTTTTTTGAAATTTTCCTTCAACCAACTATCAATTGAGACTAATTTCAAAATATTTAGGAGTATTTGATGAGAAGATCATCACATACACTCTAATTTCGAAATTTGAGTGTAGGTGGTCTAATTTGGGGAAAATTATGGAAAATTTGAAATTTTCCCAATTTCTCCCAAATCGCTTGCAATGTTGCACTCCAAACATGAAATTAAGCATGTATGAAGGCTGGTCTACTGATTTGTTAAGTCCTTGTCAATTTTCAAAAAATAAAAATCATTTTTAAGTAAAAATTATTTGAATATTATTATTTTTTCTAAATTTCCATTCAACCGGCTATCAATTAGTGTTTGATGAAATGATCATCACATACACGTTATGCATTCAATTTGTATATAGTTGCGCTAGTTCAGTAAGACGGCGTATAGCTTAGCACCTTATACAAATGAAACCTATTATGTGCACTTCTTTTTTGGGATGATATGATTAAAAAAGTGTGAATTAAGATCTTTTTTAACAATCCCTGAATTTTCATTAAAAAATTCAACCATTTTCCCAATGTTTCCCCATGTTTTCCAAAAAGTACGATAAATTATCTAATACAAATGATATATCCCGTGCGATAACCTATACATATCTGTTATCCAAAAGATGTGATATGTAACACGATACTCCTAAGCTATACGTTGTGTTACTGAACTAATGCAACTATATTCAAATTGAATGCATAACATTTAGAGTGTATGTGATGATCATTTCATCAAACACTCTTAAATACTTTGAAATTAGTCATAATTGACAGCTGATTGATGGGAAATTTCAAAAAAATAAAAAAAATAAATTCTTTTTTATAAAAAAATGATTTCTATTTTTCAAAAATTGACAAGGACTCGACAAATTGGTAGATTGACATGGACAAATTGGTAGATTGACATGGACCACCTACACAAAAGTTTGAAATTAAAGTGTATGTGATGATCAATTTATCAAATATTTAATAATTTTTTAATAAAAAATGATTTTTATTTTTCAAAAATTGACGAGGACTCAACAAATCGGTAGATTGACATGGACCACCTACACTCAAAAGTTTGAAATTAAAGTGTGTGTGATGATCAATTTATCAAATACTTCAAAATTAGTCTCAATTGATAGCTGGTTGAAGGAAAATTTTGAAAAAACCATGGAGAACATGAAGAACCAATGGATTTTTAGCCACTTGACATTGATTTAACATAATTTCAACAAAGAAGGATCGAAAATTGAAAATGCTCACTGGATCGAGCATGTTGGATATATTGATACTACCTGTGCGTTTCTTATCGCACAAGTGGAATAGAAGATATATAGTGGGATATATCATCGATATTTAAAACATTGGTAGTTAGTATTTAACTAGTAGATAGCATATAGCTTATTTGTTTCATACTTTTCATTATTTGTCTAGTACACTTACTCATACACTACTACACTAGCTAGTGTCATTATCACGTCTTCTTCCTAATTTTCTTCTTTGAAATCGAAGTCAAATGACCCCGGTTGGAAGTACGGGCACTATCAAAGTGCCGTTGAAGAGTCCCAGATAGTGTGTGATCTGTGCGGATATGTAAGTTCCGGTGGTATTGGCTGGTATAAACAACACCTTTCACACAAACTATGATCAAATGCAAGGGCATGCCCTGATATTACTCCAAAGATCCGTAAGGAAATCATGGAGTACATGGACAAGAATGCTAAAAAGGATATGACATAATGACTATTGAAGAAAAATTTATGGAGAGAGAAGCTTATGAGGACATCGATGTAGTAGATTTGGATGCTTCTGCACCACCTTCATCCATAGGATGATCTAGACCGATATCCAAAAGAGCCCGTGGGCATGGGCCTATGGATAGGTGGTGTAGATCACATCCGGAAGATCTGGTTGACCAAAGGGTAAAGGATTTGATCAAACCACTTAGGATAACCGATACAAGAAGGATATAAAAATCATGATTCAATACATTGGAAAGTGGTTGTATCAAGTTGGTGTAGTTTTTAACACTGTGAAGATGAAGTGTTTCAAAGTAATGGTTGAAGCTATAGGTCAATTTGGACCCGGCTTGAAGCCCGCTTCCTATCATGAAGCAAGGGAGCGCTGCCTAAAAAGTAGGTTCAATTTACTAGAAACTGTTTGAATACAAAAAAAGTTTGAAAATCTACGGTTGCACGTTAATGGCTGATGGATAGATTGATAGATCTGGTTGGGCATTGATAAACTTTCTTGTTAATTGTCCAATTGGGACAATTTTTTAAAGTTTGTGGTTGCATCAGCCATTCCCACACGGTCGATTATGTGTTCAAATTTTAGATAGTGTAATTGAAGATGTAAGAGAGCAATATGTTGTCCAAGTTATCACAGACAATGTAACTAATTATGCAACTGTTGGTTGCCTTCTTATGAAAAGGTGGTGATGTTTAGTTTGGACACCATGCGCGACATGTTTTGTTGATTTAATGTTAGAAAATGTAGGTAGGTTGTATCTTAAGGTAATTGCTATGGTTAGGAGAATCATGTGTTTATTGTACAAGCATGCCCTTTTTCTTCATCACATGAGAAGCCACCTTGGGTGTAATTTTCTTTGTCCGGCCATTATCCGATTCACAACAACTTTTTTAACATTACAAAAAGGTTAAATTCAAAGAAAGCTGAACTTATGACCTTTGTAGTGTTGACCAATTGGAATACTGGACTATGGTCAAAGAAGGTTGAAAGAAAGTTAGTCAAACAAACTATTCTTTCCCAATCATTTTGGAATGAAGTGGTTAAGGCCTTGAAATCATCAGAACCCTTGGTAAGTGTGATGTGATTGATGGACAATGGCTATATTTACGATGCGGTGGAGAGGGCTAGAAAGAAAATCATGTAACACTTCAACTATAAAGAACGTGATTACCCGCCCATCATAGATATTATAAACGCTAGATGGGCCAGCCAAATGTCATCCCTATTGTATTCGACTGCCTATATCCTTAATCCGGCCGTATTCTTTGCGTTTGTCGCATCATTAATGCATTTGGTTGGATTTGTTGATGCTTTAGAAAGAACAGTTTCAGAAAAAGAACATGATAAAATTTCTCGAGAGTTGGACTTCTACATGAAGAGTGCAAGGATTTGGTTAAGAGACATTGTTATTAGGCATAAAAGTATGGAATTGTGGCAATTGCCAAGTATGCAATTCTATGAAGGTACAACTTACAATGAAAGAAGTCTAAGTGAGAAAGTGTCTGACTTAAACTTATTTGCACAACTGACTAGTGGTCAATGTATGAAGTTGAATCAACTAAGAGTCAGGAGGGATCCGACACTACATAAGTTGGCCATGAGAAATCATGGCCTTACGTGTTCTTCGAGCGGTTGGCAGCGTACATTCGATTCGATAAGTTTTATAACTTAAAAGTTCTATAATTCACTTTTAGTTTCAATTCTAAATTGCTAATTCACATTTAATTGAAATTTCTAAACGTTACGCAGATTCACACTAAAAAAAGAAATTGTCTCGAACAAAAGAAACTCAATGACTTGGTCCTTGTCCAGTATAACTAGAAGCCATGGGAAAGATTCTAGGCGAGAAAATCTTGGATTCTATGATCCTATCTGCTTAGATGATTTGAAGGCAGATGGTGAGTGGCTTGTGGAGACAGGATCCAGTCTTTGTCGGCGAGACCCTTACATGGGCCCAAGTCGAAGATGCCGCTTATGGATCGATACCTAGAGAAAGTTTTCAAAGGCGAGAATAGGGGCGAGCAATAGCACGAGGGCTACTAGCAGTCAATGACAAGAAGATGATATTGAGATTGAGATGAGCAATTCGTGTGAACAGATGATGAAGAAACAAAAGAAGATGAAGTTTACGTTGAAGAAGGAGATGACTCCGACAATGATGATGGTGGTGTTGTGCCATAATTTGGGGGGGGGGGGGGGGGGAAGGGATTAGTAGGTTGTAGATTTTGTTTATCAATAAAATTATTAATTTTTTATTAATAAGTTGTTCAGTCCTTAATTTTAATTTTTTTGCGTCTTGTGGTTAATGGCTTATAACTTACTAGTATGTAAATTAGATTGAAAATTGAAATAGATAAACAAAATCAAATTGGAGTAGTTAAAAGTCTTTTTGAAAAAAAAAGTTTTCCCCCTTTTTCCTTTTATTTATTTATTTTTCAAAATAATAATAATTCACATCACTTAAGTGATTTCACAACATTGTGTATCAGTGATGTATCACCGATATATTGCAAAGTATCATCGATGTATCACGATATTTTCGACTATATGGATTCTAGATGTCACTTGTATAACCAATGTATCGGTGATATTATCGATGATATCGCCAACAATCAATTTATTAAAAAAATCCATTTCTTTTTTTTTTTAATGGGTGCATGGTTGTATGATGAAATGCATGTATGTGCGTATATGCATGCATGCATGAATGGATCACGGATGTATGTATGTATGTATGGATAGATTGTTGGATAGTTGGTTGGCTGGATGGATGCATGCATATATGTGTGTATGCATGGATGGATGGATGGATGGATGGATCATGCACATGTGTGTATGTTGTAACTTGTAAAATGTAAAAATAAAAAATGTCTTGCGCGAATCTTGTCTCTTGATTTAAATGTAGAGAAAGAGAGAGAGAAGAGATATAGATTCAAATTTCAATAGAAATGATCAAATGAACGTATAGATTGTAGAGAATGAGAATGGATGAATGTAGAATTGTAGATTGAAGAAATGAGAATGAATGAATGTAGATTGTAGATTGTAGAAATGAGAATCTATATGTAGAACTAGAAAATGAAATGAGAGAACGTGTCTAGTTTTAAAAAGTTAAAACTAGAAAATGAAATGAGAGAATGTAAGTATGTAACTAATAAGAGAATGTAGAAAATGAAATGAATGAGAATAGATAGATGTAGATCTAGAAAAATGAAATGAGAGAATGTATTTAGAAACTTAAAAATAGAAAATGAAATGAAATGTGAGAATGTAAATTACTAAATTGCACTAATAACTAATAGTAATTAGTAAGAAATGAAATGAGAGATTGTAGATTACTAAATTGTACTAATAACAATAGTGATTACCAATTAGTAAGAGTGTAAAAAATGAAATGAATGAAATGAGAGAATGTAGAACTACGTAATGTGCGACTTGAATTCGATGTGTTTTTGGTTCTTGTATCTTGAATCGTGATTGAAACTTGAAAGAAGTTGGAGCTTGGGCCTTGGAGACTTGGAACTTTAGAGTTGAAATATGGAGAATGTAAGAGAGAATGAGAGATTTGAAAGTATAAGAGTAGATGAGAGTTTGAGTGAATGAAACTTGCATATAGAGGGGCCTTGAAAGCCTTTTTATAGGCAAAAAGTTCGGATTTTGCAAAAATAAAATAAAATAAAATCCCAACAGTCATATTTTTGACCGTTAGGTGAATATGCTACGCCTTGAACCACTCGGCCATCTCTCCTACATAATCGTATGATTATGACCTAGAAACCGAGTGAATAGCAATATAGTTAGTGTTCGAGTTGTTGGTGTCACTAGAAGTTTCGCTGGCCGGTGATAAAGATATAATATTGTTATCGCCGATATAATCGTTGATAACTAGAAATTTAATGGGGACATCATGTGCACACGCGCACGCACACCACCCCCTATGCATATACGTAAGCGAAAGGAGGGCCCCACTATCGATCTGGCTCAATGGCGATGTCCAGGGAGGGCCTGCTAGCTAGAAGACGAAGTTTTGGTTTAAAAGGGTGGGCCTGATAGTCAAGAAAAGCCCATCATGGGATCTCATGATCATGGCCCACTTGTCGGATTGATGTCATATTTTAGGTTTTACTTATTGTTATTATTTAGAATATCGTGAACGCTTTGGATTTCTTTGTTTGGTTTTAATTTTAGTTTACTTCACCGCTAAGTAATAGGTTACGCACATGGTGCGAGTTTTGGGGTATAGGATTTTTCCTATAAATAGGCACCCCTTGTAGTTCTTTTCATTCATTGAAGATTAATAAAAATTCTGCGTTTTCCTACTCTCTGAGTTGTGAAGCCTAATTGGGTGCGAAGCCCTCCCTTCATTGAAGGGTTAACTACCGTGGTGCGAAGCCACATCGACCCCGATTCACCCCCATCCTCCATCATCTTCTTTTCCATCTTTCACCACCATCCATTCTTCGAATTCGTCCCTTTTGTTGCATCAAATTTCTTCATTACAGCAGATTTTCAGATTTCGACACGCCGGCGAGCTGAAACTTCGGCGGAGCACCACGCACAAACCGTATGTCGGATCGAACTGATATTTGGGGGTTTTGGAGTCCATCCCTGGCCGACCAGGGCCAAGGTGACATTTTTCTGAATAGTGGGCCCCACACATGTGCGGCCGTGATCACACGCACGAGCGTTTGGGCCATTGTTGCTGTCCGCGCGTGGGAAGTGTCTTTCGGTTCAGGTTTTCTTCTTATTTTACCCTTTCATACCAGTTTTTCATAAACCCTAACCCTAGACCGCATTATCCTTAATTTATTTGCCTCTTTTCTCACCCTAGGGTTCCCCGAATTGGAATTTCTGAATCCCTTGGATTAAGGGCTGATTACTATGCATGTGTGGGTGATTATTTCTTATCTTTGAGTGTCGTTTGGTTTATAATTTTTATTGATCCAACCCTATCATCTGTAGGCCTGGACCCGCATAGATTCTCCTTAATTGAATGTTTGGACTTTCGTGTGGGATATGGAATTTGTGTAATTGTTTATGAACTAACGTGATCTTAAGCCTGAAATCTTGCATATCACATTTAATTTTCATGTCCTGCATCAAAATTCAGGAAAAAAGGAAATAACATGAGGAAAACGGTGGAATTTTTCAGTGAAACTTTATAATAAGCCTAAATACACATATTTGCATATTTAGAAAAAAAATAAAAAAAATTTGCGTTAAATAACTGTAGGGCCCACTATGATGTATGTGCACCGTCCATCACATATGACAGCTCCTTTTAAGGCATGATTAGAAAAATGAACAAGATCCAAATCTCAATTGGACCATACCACAGGAAACAAACCGTTGTGATTAAATCACCACCACTGAAAATTTCATGGGGTCCACTGGAATGTTTATTTGCCGTCCAATCTATTGATAAGGTCACAAAGACATGGATGAAGAGACCACACAAATATCAGCTTAATCCAACACTTTCGTGGCCCATGAGAAGTTTTATTGGTCGATTACCATTGCTTTCCATATTATGGTCCACCTGCTATTAAGATCTAGTGGGCCCCATGGTTAGGGATTCCACCCACCTCAATGGATACAGACCCGTTAAAGCTACGCCCCCAGAATCCCTCAAAATCGGGAGCGCTACTTGGGTGCGACCCGAACAACAATGTGGGTGGGACCCTGACCGTAGGGCCCACTTTAATGCATGCATTGTATATCCATGCCGTTCATCTGTTTTCCAGCCTAAATTAGAGTGTGGACCAATAAATGAAGAATCAATTTCAGGTGGACCATACCACAACAAACAATCATTGAACGTTCACCATTAAAAACTTCCTAGGGTCCACCGTAATGTTTGTTGATTATCCAACCTATTGATAAAGTCAAATAGACTGGATGAAAGTTAAAAAAAATATCTGTTTGATCCAAAACTTTTATGGCCCACGGAATGTTTTTAATGGCCAATAACCACTGTTTCCTATGGTGTGGTCTACATGAAAATTATATTTGCTTCATTTTTTGGACCATGCCCCAATTTAATATGAAAAAATAGATGGACGACATGGATATACAATGAATGCATAGAGGTGAGCCCTACGGTAAGGATCCCACCCACATTGCTGGTTCCGAGGTCTCACCCAATCCCGCTCCAAAATTGGAGGTGGATTACGTGTGTGCCACACCACCGACCTCCTTGGTGTGTTAACGTCACCAAGTTCTTTTGGCCCCACCATGTTGCATGTGTTATATCCACACCGCACATTCATTTCACGAGGCATTGGCCAAAAAATGAGTCAAATTCTAATGTCAAGTGGACCATACCACAGAAAGAGGTGAGGATTGAACGTCTGCCATTGAAAACTTCTTAGGGACTTTCAGATTTGTATCTACTTAAGATTTTGCAGTAGTTCATAAAACGATCAGTAAAAACTGATGTTGAGTGTGGATATGCAAAAACTGCATCAAGGTGGGCCCCACACATTAAGGGTAACACCCACTAGAGTATTATCCGTGTAACCCCTAATCTACTTCCCTTAATAAATAGATTGCATGAGAGCATACTTTGTAAATTTTGTGGGGCCCAAAATGATTTGGATGTCTTATCCAAACCTTCCATCATTTTTATAAGGAAATTTTATGGAAACATACCAAGAATGAAGCATATCTGAAGCTTAGGTGGACCACACCACAGGAAATACTGTGAATTGAACGCCTACCATTGAAACTTCTTCGGGGCCACAAATTTTGAATTAAGCTGATATTTGTGTTATCCCTTCATCCTTGCCTTTGTATCCTTATGAAAAGTTTTGATGACAAATAAAAATTACTGTGGGCCCTAGGAAGGTTTCAACGATGGAAATCATTATTCTCACTGTTTCTTGTGGTGTGGTCCACTGGATCTTTGGATACGCTTCAATTTTGGGCTTAGGCCCTAAAATGAGTTGTAAAAAAGGATGGATGGTGTGGATAAACTACATACATTCAAGGTGGGCCCAAGAGAGTTTACTTAGTACGATAAAGCGTACTGAGTATATCAGTACACAATCGGCTTAAAACCCTTCGAAGCTTAAAATAATACTTGTAAGGGAGGGAATTTCACCGAAGAAAGGGGGATTTTCGAAAGGGGGGGTTCGTTTGCACCGAAAACTCTCCCATCTAAAAAAGGGGGATTTTCGACTGATGGTTTCAAAACCCTAAATCCAAGCCAAATGGGGAAGAAATTACCAAAACCCCGGATTTTTTGCCGAAATCATCCATCTTGTGAAAATCTTCCAATTGAAAGAAGAAAAGGAAAATTTTGAGATTTTTCTTACCTCTATCGAAGAGGGAGCTATAAATTGATGTCAGATTCTCTTCTTCCGAGTTCTGACCAACCAGGTATTATTGAAATCAAAGATTTTTTTTTTCCCGGTTTTTACTTATTTAATACAGTCGATATTCTCGGTGATAATCCAAATTATCGACGATAACGAAAATTTCGCCGATATTTCGTAGAGAAACGAAAAATTAGGTTTTCGGTGTCGCTATTGCAGTAACATCGATATTATCGGCGATATTTCGATAATATCGCCGACAATTTAAACACTGAATATAGGTACGACTGATCAATCAAATTCTAAATAGAAATATCTGATTGATATATGTGATCGCATATGCCATGACTGCATATATGATTAATGCATAAATATGCACATGCGATTGCATATTCGCATATGGGACCACACATGACAACATTGCTTTACACATTCTCAATACTTCCCCTCAGGTTGGGGCACAAATGTCAATTATGCCTACTTGTCTACATGATGTTATGGGGTGTCTGGCCAAGAGATTTAGTGAACATATCATCCGACTGCTCCCTTGAACAGATAAATGGAGTTTCTCAATTTCTTTAGTGGCCACTTTTTAGTGACAATCAATCTTAATATGTTTAGTGTGCATGGCAACTTGTTTGTGACAATATAGAGGAATGAGATCAGAAGGGGAATAGCCAGGCTCTTATAATAGAGTTCGAAGCCACAAAAGTTCACACGTCGCACATGCCATTGCCATATATTCAGCTTTTATAGTTGATTGAGCAATGATTGATTGTGTTTTACTCTTCCAGCTGACCAGATTACTGCCTACAAAAGTGCAATGAACATATCATCCGACTGCTCCCTTGAACGGATAAATGGAGTTTCTCAATTTCTTTAGTGGCCACTTTTTAGTGACAATCAATCTCAATATGTTTAGTGTGCATGGCAACTTGTTTGTGACAATACAGAGGAATGAGATCAGAAGGGGAATAGCCAGGCTCTTATAATAGAGTTCGAAGCCACAAAAGTTCACACGTCGCACATGCCATTGCCATATATTCAGCTTTTATAGTTGATTGAGCAATGATTGATTGTGTTTTACTCTTCCAGCTGACCAGATTACTGCCTACAAAGGTGCAATAACTACCTATAGAACGCTAATCATGTAGGCTACTAGCATAGTTAGTATTAGAATAACCAGAGATGTGTAGGTAACCATGTTGCTGAAATCATTACCTGGAGCCAACATTAGATAATGGAGGATCTAATATACAATAGTAAATGAGCTTTATGAGGAGCATGATAAACTGGCTGACTACACCTGCTGCATATGACAGGTTGGGCCAAGTAGTAGTTAAGTAAATGAGTGACCAACCGACTGACCATACATGCTGGGATCGGATAAATGATTTCCATCATCAATACTAAGTTTTTGAGCAGCATCCATAGGTGTTGCAACGGGTCTAACACCTAAGCATACTGATCTCAGATAAGAGATCAAGAGCATACTTCTATTGAAATAGAACAATTCCAAACTTAGATTTAGCAACTTCAACTCTAAGAAAGTAGTTAAGTGTATCTGGATCTTTTATCATAGATCAAACTTGAAGAAAGTATTTGAGGTTAGCAATTCCTGTGGCATCATTACTAGATAATACAATGTCATCTACATAGACTAGAAAAACCATTATCTCAGTAGTGCGATGTGAGAGAGAGAGAGAGAGAGAGAGAGAGAGAGAGAGAGAGAGAGAAACCTGAATGGTTGCGGATGAAGTGAAAGTCTATTAAGGTGTGGCTAAACTTGTCAAACTAGGCTTGGGGAGATTGCTTAAGGCCATAGATAGCCTTCTTAAGATGACATACATGATATGAGTACCAACTGATTAAGGAAAACCTTAGTGGCTGATCCATATAGACTTCCTCAGCAAGCTTACCATATAAAAAGGTTTTCTTTATGTCCAAATAGAATAGTGGCCAAGACAAATTTGCACATGAAGAAATGATTACACGAACAAAGTTAAGCTTGGCCACTAGGGAGGAGGTCTCAATATAGTCCGCACCATATGTTTCAATGTAGCCCTTGACTACTAAGCGAGCATTATATCTGTCAATTGATTTATCTGGAAGATAATTGTTAGACCCAACGACACCCAACCGTTTGCCTGCCCAAAGGTAAGGGAACAAACTCCTAGGTATCATTTGTCTTAAGACTCTGTATTTCTTCCATCATAGCTTGCCTCTAGTCAGGACTGTTGAGAGCATCCGTGAGATTTTGTGGAGTAGATGAAGAGGAGACAGAGGTATCAAATGATGTGAAACTAGGAGACAAATATTGAAAGGAAACATAATTATGGATAGGATGGCAAGTAAGGGGTGGCTGATTAGTGAGGATTCTCTTCCTTCGCTAGTACATTAGGATTCTTTTTTTTTTTTTTAATTTAAATTTTTTATTTTTTAAGATTAATGAATTTAATTTATTAATAAACTGAATGACAATAGTCAAACGGCAAAAAATTCAGCCCTGCCAAATCGCTATGTACATCAAAGGTAAAAAAGAGAGAACAAATCCCCTTTAATAACCCATCCTTGACCCCAAATTACAGTCCCTATGCAGATCTCTGTCCCTCTTCATTTACATTTTCCTTCCCTAATGCCCAATCCATAACATCCCTCTTAGAAAGCCATGCCGTTTCTTCCCACGTTTCTTGCTTGCTTGTTTAGGAAGCAACATTGATTTTGCTCCCTTTGTATGTTCTAAAAAACCACTAACAACCAAGGTGTTCTGTAACGGTATCGGTGGCCGTAACGGCCACCACCGTTACCTTTACGATATGGGGCGTAATGGTTGTTACGGCCCCATAACGGCCTTTACGGTCTCTCTTTTTTTTTTTTTTTAAATTTATTTATTGAAAACCCCCCCGAAAAACCTGTATTTGCCCCATTAATGTTGATTAAAAAGTATGAAAAACTTGTATCTGTCCAGTAATAGACCACTATGGGGCTGTTATGGCCATTGTAGGAGAAAATGTACCGTTAACGGCAATTATGGGTCATTTTTTCCATAACGGCTATTAAGGTCGTTACGACCCCGTAACGTGTAACGGTTGCCACCATTACTTTTACGTAACGGCTTTTACGGCCCCTTAACGGCCTTTACGGCACACCATGCTAACAACACAAGCTGCCATATCTCTTGCTTTTCCTTTGGAAGATGAGTGCCATGCCAGGTCCAAAGCATATCAACAATCGATTGAGGAATCACCCATATGATGCTGAATGATGCTAGGAAGGTGATCCAGACTTGTCACACAAAGGGCCAATGGGCGAAGAGATTATTTACTGGTTTTGCGTTGTTCATGCACATGAGACATATTTGGGAGAATCATAGACCTTTTTTGAAGATAATCTATCGTCAAAATACAATTGCGTCCAACCAGCCAAGCAAAGGATGTGACCTTCGGAGGTGCCTTATAGAACCATTACGCACGGAAAAATTCTGAGGCCCTATACCCTTCAAGGCCTCTTATCATCTTGTAAAAGGACTTGACTAAGAATTTTCCTAATGGAGAAGCATTCCAAACCATAGAGTCTTTCAAGGCTAGCGAGGGCTGAATGTTATGAAGCCGCCTCAGACTTAGTAACTGTGCGAAGTCTTTTGCCTCTTCATCTGATAGAGCTCTTTTACACGGGGGGCACCATACTTCACTTTCTCTAACATGGGAGAAACATCTGGATATTAATACATTCTTTGATGGGGCCAACCTTACCAAAGATGGGAATTCCGATTTCAAGGGTCTATTGATCTTCCCAAAAATGAATTTGATTCCCATTTCCTAGGGAGAAGGTTAATTCGTGCTTAGATGAGGGTCCTACTGGATCTTCCCAAAAATGAATTTGATTCCCATTTCCTAGGGAGAAGGTTAACTCGTGCTTAAATGAGGGTCCTACTGAATTGACGACCCTCCATATTCCAGATGCATGGTAATGTGATGAACTTTTCACCTCCGAACCCCCCTCTTGGACCCCATACTTGTGTGCTATATAACTCCTCTCCAATGTCTGCCTAATCTAGATCTAAATCACAATTGCCATTTTCCCAATAGAGCTACATTCATTGAATCTAGGTCTCTTATGCCTGCACCCCCCTTTGATAAGGGCTTGCAAACCTCCTCCAAATGTTTGAAATATCGTTATCGCATTACGTATCGCATCCTTAGGATATAGATACATATCGGTTATCACATGGGATATATCGTTTGTATTGGGTAATTTATCGCACTTTTTGAGAAACATGGGGAAACATTGGGAAAATGGTTGAATTTTTCAATGAAACTTCAGGGATCGTTAAAAAAGACCTTAATACACACTTTTAAATCATAATATCTCAAAAAAAGAAGTGCACATAATGGATTTCCTTTGTATAGGGTCCTAAGCTATGCGCTATTTAACTGAACTAATACAACTATATTCAAATTGAATGCATAACATTTAGAGTGTATGTGATGATCATCTCATCAAACTCTCCTACATACTTCGAAATTAGTCTCATGACAGCTAATTGAAGGAAAATTTCAAAATAAAATATTTTAATAATTTTTAATTAAAAAGTGAATTTTATTTTCCAAAAATTGAAAAGGACTTAACAAATCAGTAGATCAACCCTCACACATGCTTGGTTTTATGTTTCAAGTGCAACATTGCAAGCAATTTGGGAGAAATTTCGAAAATTTTCCAATTTTCCCTAAATTGGACAACCTACACTCAAATTTCGAAATTAGAGTGCATGTGATGATTATTTCATCAAATACTCATAAATACTTTGAAATTTGTCTCAATTGATAGCTGGTTGAAGGAAAATTTTGAAAAAAAAACATGGACGGAAACCATGAAGAACCAATGGATATCGAAATCAAAGCTCCAACTCCATGATTTTTCATGCAAAACATGAAGAACTAATGGATTTATTACCATTTGACACAGATTTTACATAATTTCAGCAAAAAAAGGATCAAAACTTTAAAATGCTCATTGGATCGAACACGTGGGATATATTGGCACTAGTGCGTTTCGTATCGCACAGGTGGGATACAAGAAATATCGTGGGATATATCGGCCTATATCGTCCATATTTAAAACATTGCTTCCTGCCACTTAAGCAAGTGGAATTTCTGTCTTTCCTCCGCTCCTTGCCATATGAAATCACATCTCAACTTTTTCTAATTTGTCCAAAACTGACTTCAAGCACTTGTATAATGACATATGATAGACGTGAAGGTTCAATAAGGCCGCTTTGATGGTAGTGATCCTGCCTACTAGTGAGAGATGCCGTGTCTTCGATCTTGATAGCTTTCTTTGAAACTGCTCTATCACCTTGTTCCATAAGTGTTTCGGCAGTTTACCTATGCATAGTGTTAGACCTAGATAAGATGAGGGAAAGGATTTGATTCCACATTCAAACATTCCTGCAAAAGTTGATAAATTCCTCATTGGAGATTCTGATGCCCAACATCTCACTTTTCTTTTCATTCACCTTTAACCCTGAGACTAACTCAAAGCATCCCAAAATTTTGCTTAGACTATCCACCGATAGTATGATTGCATCACAGAATAAAATGGTATCATCCGTGTATTGGAGATGGGAGATACGATGATCTTCTGACTCGTCTTTGAAACCAGATACACACCCTACCTCTTGCCCTTTCACCAACAATATGCTCAAAGCTTCTGCTACCACTACAACAAAAAAGGAGAGAGTGTGGATACCCTTGTCTTAGCCCTCTAAAGGCTTTGAAGAATCAGTTTGGATATCAATTCACCAAAACTGAGAGGTTCAAAAGAATGGGAATCTTCACCAAGAGAAGGGATTAGAAGATGTATAGATTGGTGGAAAGAGGGTGATGGAACCAGTTCCAGAGATGGGAGATTAATTACCATATGCTACTGTAACAAAACTAGATAGACTATTAGATCGATAAGATTTAGAAAGGTGAAGCTAACTCGTTATATGTGATGTGGCTCCAGAGTTAATGATCTAGGAGGGAGATGAGGAGGACACATGAAGTGTAGTACCGGACTGGGCTAAGCTAGCATTGGAAGTGGAAATAGAGTCTTGGTACATCAATGCATCATAGTCCTCTCTAGAAATGTTGACAGAATCATCTGATATAGAGATGCCTTATGAATCTTCTTGGGACTGGCTGATATAGGCTCATGCCCACGTAGGATGACCAACAATATCCCAGTATCGATCAACAATATGATTGATTCCACCGCAATAAGTGCAAGTACGAGTCGATCCATTTGGACCACGACCATGTCTGCCGAAAGTGCGGTTGCCATGATTGCCTCTGTTAGAAGCTCAACTCTTACCTTGATGACCATGTCCAGAAACGCGATTGCTACTCAGGGAGCTCCAACCTGGAGCTATAGAGCTATGACCAGGAGAATGTTGATCACCAGCTATGTATGCAAATCTATCAGGAGCAACGGGAGTAGTAGAAGATGGGACAACAATGGACCACTAGAAGAGAAGGAAATGGCTCCATAACTCTGATCTGATAAAAAATACTATGATATTTTGGATTTAATCTATAGAGACTGCATAATTCTAATCTCTTCACGTTGTTGTTAGATGAGATCATGGTCTTGGGTACAATGAGATGGAAGAGGATGATACATATCTAGCTCGTCCCACATACCACATGTAATAGTAAAATACTCATTGAAACTTACATATGTCTGAAATCAATTTGTACACCCTGGATATATTGCAATCTTCATAGTACATGTCCTGGATAGTATCTCATATCTTCTTAGCCAACATTAAAACGTAACTGGATTACTAATGTTAGTCTCCATACTATTTAGAAGCCAAGCTATGACTTTATAATTTTCTTTGGTCCAGGTTTTAAATCTCTCATCTGTAGAGTCTTGGGGTTCATCCAAGATATAAGAAAGTCTCTCTCTCTCTCTCTCTCCGAAAAATAGCTAGACCATTGAGCTCATTTTAAATGATTTTTTTCATTTAACTTAATGGTTGTAATCAGCAAGGTTGGGGAACCAGACGGCCCTACAAGATTTCCAGAAGTGAGCTTATCTGTCATACTAGATTTATAGGAAGGACTGATAATGACCATACACAAACAAAGTTGAATTAAATGAATCACCTGAAGACAACAGATACGCCCAGATTTCTATGTATAACCAAAGTCTGAAAGGCTCAAAAAAGGGAAAATTCCCACATATCTGGTCCGAAACTTAAGAAGGATGATCAAAACATGTCTAGATGCATGCTGGATATCTTCCCTCTGTGTAATCCAATGATTTTTGTTGAAAAGAGGGCAAAAATGATGCATCAAATCTTCCAAAAAGAAGAGTAAAAATCCAATCAACATGCAAATAGGACCTATAAATGACCAATCAACAGCAAATCTGACCAGCCCTGAGTTGGATTTTCTACAAAAAAATCCTTAGGATTGGAAGTAATTGCAGAAAAAACTTGAATTGGAGCTGTTTGTAGAAAAATTTACAAAAATCACTACGAATCTTCTAAATTGGGATCTTCTAAACCATACCCTCAATAGGCTACATACCTGTACAAATAGTACAGATCCTGATGTCAGCTGTATGAATGTTGATGTCAGCAGGGTACGATGGCCAACCACACTCAAGGGGCCTTGCTCTGATACCAAGTAGAGATTAATAGAAGAAAAGAGGAGAAGAAATCTGGAGGAAAGAAAAGATGCAACGTAGAAAGAAAGGAAAAAGGGAAAAGAGAAAAAAGTAGGGCAATCTGTCGTGTTTATCTCACTTATAGTTGCCACTTCATTAATATTAACATATGGAAGGTACAACACTCCAATAGAGTATACATGATATGTATACACACTCAGGAAAAAGGGGTTTACTTTTTACACATGTTCTCAATAGCCCTGAACCTGTACAAATCTCTAATGATGTTACTTTTCTTTTACCTTTCTTCACTGGAATATTTGAAAGAAACCTGTCAACTCCTAGGATCAAATAAAGGTAGAAAGCTTAGTTTCTTTGAAATGCTTATTATATTGATTCCTTTTGTAGCATTGAATGGCTTATCGCTAAATATTAAGGGAAATTTTAATTGAAATTCGTTAGATGGTTTGTCATAAAGTAGTATCTATGTCTGTTTTCTTAGAAATCTCTTTTGTAATTAGCATATTCATACGATGCCTTCTTTGACCTGAGAACAATGCATTTATGAAGGATATGCTTGATAATTTCCAGGAGAGCAGAACCCCTAACAGGGATCGATGGGTGGGCAAGATTAATTTTGTCGAGATACGCTCATTCTGGCACATCTTTAGAAGTTTCGATAGAATGTGGAGCTTCTTTATCTTGTGTTTGCAGGTAATTTGTTATCATTTCATGTTTTTAATCTCTTTCTCTAAATATTTATGATTTGATGCTGATGCTAACTTGTTCATTCTACCAAGGCAATGATTATAATTGCCTGGAATGGGTCAGGTTCACCAAGTGCTGTGTTTGAAGGTGATGTTTTCAAAAAGACGTTGAGCATCTTTATAACAGCTGCAGTATTGAAGCTTGGACAAGGTGGGTTAAAGCAACAATTCATTTATCCACTGTCACTGCCTTTATGATAATTATTACTTGCTACCTGGATGCATGTATGTTTTGCTGGTCTGAAACTTTTGTGTTGGCATTGTCTTTATTTGCATGTGAGCCATTTTCAACTTGTACTAATGATTGTGTTAACGTAAGTTTATTATACTGTGGAGAATCAGTGATCCTCAATTTGGATTTTATCAATTAATGAAATCTTAATTATACTGCTTTCTGCATACTTGCTTCTAGAACAGGATAAGTGTGTGCATGTGTGTGTGCGCGTGTGGGTGTGTCTATGCATGTGCGCGCACGCATGTGTGCGTTCGTGCGTGTGCGTGCATGTGTGCGTTTGTGCGTGTGTGTGTGTTTTGTTAACTATGCTTTATCCAGCATTGTTTACACATTGATGTGTGTTTGGTTAACTATGCTTTATTCAGCATAGTTTACACATTGATGTTAATTGTGAACTTTCAAAATGTTGTATTTAACACAAGGAATCTTCTAGTTGTATATCGAAGGAATACTTTTGGAAAAAAAGAAGCAAATTATTCTTTACTCATTCCAGTGTTATATTTATTGGTCTGCGAAATACTGAAATCTGTTAATCATCTGCACAGTTATTAATCACTATTGTACTTTTGCAGCTGTCCTTGATATAATCCTGAGCTGGAAAGCAAGGAGGAGTATGTCATTTCCGGTTAAGCTTAGATATATCTTAAAGGTGGTTTCATCTGCTGCATGGGTGATAGTTTTGCCAGTGACTTATGCTTACACCTGGGAGAATCCTTCTGGACTAGCAATGACCATAAAAAGATGGATTGGAAATAGCAACAGTGCACCTTCATTATACATTTTGGCTGTTGTTATTTACTTGTCGCCAAATATGCTCGCCATCTTGTTGTTTCTGTTGCCGTTCTTAAGGCGCCATCTTGAAAGGTCAAATTACAGGATCATAACACTCATGATGTGGTGGTCTCAGGTATGCAGAAAAAAGAACATAGGAGTCGTGTATATATTCCAAAATAGTATAGAACTCGTTTGCTGACTGCATATGATCTATAAATGTTTAGTCGTCTAGCTGCTTGTCTTGTAGTTATTGGCATATTATGTCTCAGTTTATGTTCTTTAGCTGAAGCACCCTTGATTTTGTAATGGCAGCCTCGGCTTTATGTAGGAAGGGGAATGCATGAGAGCACATTCTCACTCTTCAAGTAAGATTTCATTGACAGAATGTTGGCTGGAAATATTAACTAGCTTGAGTTACTACTTGGTAGAGACCATAATGCGTTCTATATTAAATTGATAAACTTCTTTCCTTCCCACTTTCAGGTACACTATGTTCTGGGTTCTTCTTTTAATAACAAAGTTGGCATTTAGTTACTACATTGAGGTACTTCCCTTGACAAACTTCAGAAGTTATGAGGTCTTTTACTAGCGACACTAACAACAGTTATTTTAACTGGAAGTAGGATCTAAAGCTTGAATGGGGTAGAGAGGTTAGGGGGAAAGGATTTTACAAGTTGTGTCCATGTCTTTATAACGTATTTGTCGTAGCTCACAAGTGTTATTTCTGTCTATATACAAAGCACAGTCAAAATAATTGGTTTTAAGTGAATTATTAGCTTCACCCTTTATTTATTTATTTATTATTATTTTTTAAATGTTGATAACTGTAAATGCCCAAATACCAAGACGAATCTTCGCTATTTGTTTAGAAGTTCTACTGTCGTCTATCTCCCCAAAGAGTGGACTTTCTCTTATATCAACTGCTCATCATATGATCTTATCCTTGCTCTCATACCAACTATTGCAGGAGAATTTGTAACCATTAGAGTTTCATGTAAACTTTCCAAACAAAACAATCTTAAAAAAAAATAAAATTGGTAATGCAGGTTTGGGAAAGGCTTGTGTAGAGGCCTTGTCTGACACCGAAAGGGAGGGAGCTGGTAAGGCTTGAGTCTTCGATAAATTACGAAGCTGGGAGCTCTTCCTGGTATGCAAAAAAGGGGAAGGCAAGAAGAATAGTCTATCAATTATAATTCTAAGTTGGAATATGCAAGGTCTAGGTTGTCGGGCTAAGAGTACTCAAATCAAGGATATGTGTCGTTTCAAAACGCAGTTAATAACTTTGCAGGAAACAACCTCCAGTCGATAGACAAGGGGGTGATGGAATCCATTGGGGGGAGAAGGGGGGTTGATTGGGTGGCGTTGTTGGCGGCATTCGTTTTATCTGGGATCCAAAGATTTGGAGACATGAGGATGGTGCGGTTTGTTCTCAGCTTCAGTGTTGTTGAGGGATATAACCTTGGGGTTTACATGGGTCTTCTTAGCGGTTTATGGCTCAAGTTAGGCAGTGATGTGTCTGAATTTCTAAAAGAATGAGACTCCATCAGGAATCGTTGGCAAGTCCTGTGGTCCTTAGTGGGGAGTTCGACGCCATTCGGTTCCTGTGTGAGAAGTCAAATGGGGGTGGAATATCTCTAAGCATGCAGGAATTTTCTAAATTGTTGGATAAGAATAAGCTGGTTGATTTGGTGGCGGGATGTTAGGTTTATGTCCATCGGTTAGGAGAGAGCTATCATGTCCAAGCTATATCATTTTCTAGTGTCGGCTGAATGGGTAGAGCTCTATCCTCTCGTAAGGCAAAGGGGTCTCCCTTGTCTAATTTCAGATCATTGTCTTATCACAATGTAAGTGACTAAAGAGAATTGGGGGACCAAGCCATTCAGATTCGAACTCCTATGGTTATAGGTGAAGGCTTTTACGATATGGTTAAAGAATGGTGGCTCTCCTTTTAGGTGGAAGTATATAAAGGCTTTAAGATAAACCATAAACTTAAGTTGCTGAAAGGAAAGTTATTAGTGGAAGTCGGGAAGATGTTGAAAGATATCCAAGACTTCGACTTGAAGGAGCAGGTAGTGGAGCTGTCCATGGAAAAGGAAATTAAGAGGGTCATGCTCTCTAAGGACTACATGATCTGGTTAAAGAAGAAGAGATCAAGTGGATGCAAAAACCCAAGGTTACGTGGTTAAAAGGAAGGGATAAAAACATAAAAATCAAGGTATTCCATAACGATAATGGTAGCTGTAACAAACATTGTCGTTGCTGTTGTGATACAGTCTGTAATGGCAGATATGGTATCTCTCTCTCTCTCTCTCTCTCTCTCTCTCTTTCTCTCTCTCTCTCTCTCTCTATATATATATATATATATATTTAAAAACCTTAAAAATCCTGTATCGGCCTCATAACGGATCGTTATGGGGCCGTTATCTGTGTTGTCAAAATCCAACGATTTACGATTTGAGTCGGATCTTAAGCAAAATGATTTGAATCCCACATTTTAATCCCTTTTTATATTAACCTTACGATTATATGATTTGAATCCTACGATTTACGATTCAAATTATACCTCTTTCCCTCTATTTGAAGCTTCAATTGGCTTTCATTTAATGTTTTTAAATTGGATCGTTTAGAAAATGGATTGTTTGGAAAAAGTAAATTATTTTATTCAATTCTTTTATAAGAGATTAAATGATATATATTCTCTTCAATGTTAAATCGGAGTCTTTTTTTTTTTTTTATAATGATTTCTTACTTATTAATTGTTCAAAACACCAAATTGTTGTATGCCTTATTTGGAAATTTGGAATGCTTTGATGGATGGTTACGATCAATGTTTTAAATATCGATGATATTGGCCGATATATCCCACTATATATCGCGTTCCCACTTGTGTGATACAAAACGCACAGTTAGTGTCGATATATCCCCCATGTTCGATCCTGCGAGCATTTTTAATTTCAAATTCCTTTTTTTCTTGTTGAAATTATGTTAAATCAGTGTCAAGTGGTTATAAATCCATTGGTGGTTCATGTTTTACATGAAAAATCATGGAGTTAGAGCTTTGATTTTGATATCCATTGGTTCTTCATGTTCTCTATGTTTTTTTTTTTTTTTGAAATTTTCCTTCAACCAGTTTTCAATTGAGACCAATTTCAAAGTATTTAGGACTATTTTGATGAAATGATTATCACATATACTCTAATTTTGAAATTTGAGTGTAGGTGGTCCGATTTGGCGGAAATTTGGGAAAATTCGAAATTTCCCCAATTTCTCCCAAATTGCTTGCAATGTTGCACTCTAAACATGAAATTAAGCATGTATGAGGGCTGATCTACTGATTTGTAATGTCCTTGTAAAGTTTCGGAAAATAAAAATAAATTTTTTAATTAAAAATTAATAAAAAAATATTATTATTATTATTTTTTTGAATTTTTCCTTTAACCAACTGTCAATTGAGACTAATTTCAAAGTATGCAGGAGTGTTTGATGAAATGATCATCACATACGCTCTAAATGTTATGCACTCAATTTGAATATAGTTGCATTAGTTCAGTCAGACTATGCATAGCTTGGGACCCTATGCAAAGAAAACCTATTATGTGTACTTTTTTGAGATGTTATGATTTAAAAGTGTGTGATCTTTTTAAACAATCCCCGAAGTTTCATTGAAAAATTCAGACACTTTCCCATTGTTTTCCCATGTTCTCAAAAAGTGTGATAAATTATCCAATACAAACGATATATCCCGTGCGATAACCAATACATATATGTATCTTAAGGATGCGATACGTAACGCAATATCGATATTTCTAACACTAGTTATGATCATGTTGACTTATACGTATTGTGGATGATGGTTAGAAATCAAAATAGAATCAAATGCCGCTTTTCCAATATGATTTTATATTCAAGAAAGGTAATAAGAACATAAATTATTAGAGGATCCATGCATGTTTCTAAGGAAAATTTCTTAAAAGACAAGAAAAAAAAAAGAAAGAAAGATAAGAATCCTTTAACGCTATCATGTCATGCTATTGCCTGGTGCATATTGATGGAAAAAGGATGATTGCTAAGTTTTTTATTTTTTCTTATTTATTTATTTATTTCTATTTTTCATATTTTTAAGAAAATCATAAAAAAATCTTATGATTTGGGATTCAATATGATTCAAACTCTATTATGATTTGCGATACGATAACTATTTCGAGAACACCGGCCGTTACAGGCATTTTTTTTTCTATAATGGCCGCTACGACCTCGTAACGTGTAACAGTGACTATCATTACTATTAGTGTTTTAAATATCGACGAGATCAGCCGCCATATCCCACGTTATATCTTGTATCCCACCTTTACGATACGAAACACACTAGTAGTGGGATATATCCCACATGTTCGATTCGGGGAGCATTTTCGATTTTCGATCCTTTTTTTTTTTTCCCTGTAAAGCATGCTGAATCGGTGTCAAATTGCATGAAAAATCATGGATTAAGAGTTTCGATTTCGAGATTTGGAGGAGATGGGCCAAGTTATGGAATTTTTTTTATTTAAAATTTTTTTCTAATTTCTCCTAAATCAGTGGCATTCTTTGTGTCCAAACATTAAATTAAACATGTATGTGACTTGATCCAGTGATTCTTCTTTTTCTTTTGAATGTATTGCTTATGTTTTTAGACATTTTTAGCTAGACAACGCATAGATTAGAACCCCGTACAAAGAAAACCTATTATGTGTCCTTGTTTTTTGTAATGTTTTGATTTATAAGTGTATTGATGTCTTTTTTAACAATTACTGAAATTTTATTGAAAAATTCAACCAATTTCCCTCTGTTTTCCCATGTTTTCAACAACAACGATACATTATGCGATGCAACCTATATATCCCATGCGGTAATTGATACGTATCCGTATCCCAAGGGTGCGATACGTAACGTGATACCTATATTTCAAAGATTGATTATTGTTACATAACGATCGTTCCATAACTATTTTTGCATACTTTGATGGTATTTTTTCACGATAGCACGAGTGCAAGGGTTCGAAATTTCGAGATAAACAGCGTGACAGTGGAAGGTAAGAGAGTGGATGACAAAGGTCAAGTACGCG
Source organism: Magnolia kwangsiensis (assembly GCA_037074715.1). Classification (NCBI taxonomy): domain Eukaryota; kingdom Viridiplantae; phylum Streptophyta; class Magnoliopsida; order Magnoliales; family Magnoliaceae; genus Magnolia; species Magnolia kwangsiensis. The sequence continues at coordinate 71,736,900 of CM073575.1, read as the reverse complement.
ACTCCATTGTCCATTTCTATATGACGTTGTTAGGGGGTGAAGGATGGAAGAGACCTAGGCTAGATAACTTGGAGTTTGGTCATATCACTTCGAAGGAAGTGGCTCAGATCGAGAAGCCGATCTCCTTGGAAGAAGCAAAAGTGGCTATGCTCGTTGGAAGAGAAGCTATAGTGGTTGTAGATAAGGCCCTGGGTTTGAATGGTTTTCCTATTGCTTTCTTCAAGGTCTTCTGGGAGGTAGATAAAGTTGATGTGGTCAACTATTTGTTTGATTTCTGTAAGAGGCCAACTCTCTTCGAAATTGGGTGCTTCCTTTGTTGCTTTTATCCCTAAGGTTGAAGTTGCCAAGAGTTTCCGCGACTTTGAGCCTATTGGTTTGATTGGGAGCCCTTACAAGATTCTTGCTAAAATTTTGATGATAAGGTTTCGGCCTTCGGGTAGTGCTTGACAAGGTAATTTAGAGTCTTAGGGTGCCTTTGTAGCTAGAAGGAAAATTTGAAGAACGTACTCATAGCTCACGATTGTCTTGACACTCACCACAAGGAAAAGAAGAAAGAAATTATGTGTTAATTGGATATTGAGAAAGGCCCGCGACCATGTGAGCTGGAATTTCTTGGACTACATGTTGGGAAGATAGGGGTGTGGGCCAAAGATGGAGTGGATGGATGCTTGAGTGTGTTCAGTTGGCTATCTTCTCCGCGTTAGCCAATGGTTCCTCAAAAGGTTATTTTAGAGCATTAAGGGAGCTGAGATAGGGGGACCCTTTGATTTATGACTGATGCATGAACCAAATAACATGTGAGATCAAGTAGCATAATTAAGACAATTAACAAAAAAACACAAGCATTGTCATAATCATCATGAATCCCATGAAAACCAAAAGAACAACATGCATTATCCTAGCCTAAATTACCAACATCATCACACAAGATCATTAAATAAAACGAAACTAGGATTTAATGGATGTAGGGATATCCAATTAGCATAGGATATAGTCTATTTCAAAGTAGAAGGCCTAATATAACCTAAGGTACAAATTAAGGGTTTGGGTAATTTGAGAAAGTAGGAAAATTAGGGATTTTAGGTTTAGGGTTAGGGTTTTGGGGATGGAAGAAAGGGATTTTGATATAAGGATGATGAAAAGCCAATAGGGGCAAGATGTGGCCGTACGGCCAACCCGAAGGATTCACACGTGTGGTCATATGGTTTATGAAAGGATGGGTTAGGTCGGTTAGGGTTTGGGATTGTGGATAAGTAAAGGAAAGATGGGTTTATGAAAGGATGAAGGCTTAGGATGGGAGAATCGAAGAATTCAAAGAAAATACCTTGATAGAGGGGAAGAGAGAAGATGGTGGGATAGATGTAGAACTTGCACCTCCGTTGATGAAGATTAACCTCATACCACGATGCAGGGCATGAAATTTAACTATGATATGCAAGATCTCAGGCCTTAGATCAAACTAATTCAGAAACATTCACATAAAAATTTCACATCTCATACAAAAGTTCAAACATTCAAGCAAGAGAAATCTGTGTAGGTCCAGGCCTACACATGTTAGCACTGGATCAATAGAAATTAGAAGCCAAACGATACTCAAAGGGAGGCGAGACTCATCCATACATGCATAGTCATTAGTCCTTAATCCAAGAGATTCACCAATTTCAATTCAGAGAAGTCTAGGATTAGAAAAAGGAAAAACAAATTGAAAATAATGCAATCTAGGGTTAGGGTTATGGAAAATATGTATGAGAGAGATAAAATAGGTAGAAATTTTGAACATGGCGACAGTCTACGCGTGTGGACAGCGGGCTAGGCCTGACGCATGTGCGCAGGGGCTTGGCTGGACGTGCGAGGGGCCCCGAATGCGGAAAACACCTCCTTGGCTCTGCTCGGCCAGGGGAGGGCTTCAAAACCCCCGAGTTTAGTGTCAATCGGATGCGCGGTCTGTGTGTGGTACTCCATCGAAGTTTTAGCCCTCTTGTAGGGTTAGATTCTGGAAATTGGCTGTAGGGAGAAGAATTGCTGCAAAAGCTGACGGATTCGAAGCGAGGATTGTTGTAGAAGGTGAGAAGAATGAGTGATAGGAGACGAGCAGATCGAGATAGATGTGGCTTCGCACCACGGTAGTTAGCCCTTCGATGAAGGGAGGGCTTCGCACCCATTTGGATTTCCACAACTCAAGAAGTTAGAGGAGTAGAGAAGCGCATGAATTTTTATTAATCTTCAATGAAAAAAAGAACTACAAGGGTTGCCTATTTATAAGAAAGCCCTATACCCCAAAACTCGCGCCATGTGCGGAACCGATTACTTGGCGATGAAGTAATAAAAAAATAATAATTAATCAAAGTAATCTAAACCGTTCATGATATTCTAAATAACAATAATAAGCAAAACCTAAAATATGAGATTAATTGGACTAATGGGCCACCATCATGAGAACCCATGATGGGCTTTACTTGACTATTGGGCCCACTCCAGCGAACCAAAACTTAGTCTTCTAGCTAGGAGGCCTTCCTTGGACGTTGTCATCGAGCTAGATCGACAGTGGGCCCTCCTCCTTGCGTGCGTGCATTTTGAGGGGGGGGGGGGTGCGTGTGCGTTTGCGCATGATGTCCCCATCACACCAATCTCCCTTCCAAATCCCATGGAAGTATCTTTAGATTGCATGAAGATGGAAGAAGAAAGCACGAACTTTTCTCTCTTTGTTTAATCACAAAATCAAATGAGGGAGAGGGTCACGCCCACCTTCTTTTATAGCTTCAAGAAAGTTCAAAAATTACAATAAACGCCCTGTTTTGTAAATTTTGACGAACATAGCCACAATCTAACTAAAATCAACTAAAAATACTCATAATAGTGTCCAAATATAACATACACAAAACTAAATCTTATAAGCTAATGAAAACAGAGAAAAAAAATAATGTGGACGATCCACGATTAATGGTTGATCATGTGATCCAACGGCCCGATCGTTATGTCCCTCCAATCCAACGGTTTGGATCACTCTATAAAGTAGCCCATGTGCATCTTCCCAGTGTGGGGTCTTCCAGATGCTCGTACATGCACATGGGGTGTTCAACACGATCATGGATAGTCGCCTAGCCATAGGGAAATCAGTTTGGCCCGTTGCCTCCTCTAATACGTACGCAAGGGTGTACGTAATGTGATGTCCTCATTACTCTCTCTTACTTTCTTTTCATGGTGGTTGCTTAGACATTAAGTAAAATGAGATATAGAGCTAATCAACGGATCCATGGTGGGAAGGGATGGTCTTCAGATTTCGTATCTTCGATTTGCAGATGACATCATTTTTTTCTACAATGTCGAAGTTGAAAAGGTGAACAACTTGAAGAAACTTGTGAAATGTTTTGAAGCGGTCTTTGGTCTTTTAGTGAATGTTACCAAGAGTGAAATGCTTGGAGAAAATGCCTCTAAAGAATAGGTGGACAAGTAGGCGCGGATGATTAGCTTTTGTGTCGGTTTGTTTCCATCATCATATCTCGAGCTTCCCTTCACATTGGAAAACTTGCAAGGCAATTGTGGGATAAAGTAGTTGAAAGGAAGCTTTCTAGGTGGAAAGGGTGGCATCAATCGTTGGGAGGGAGGCTGGTGTAGGATGACCTAATCCAACCCTAAATGAATGTGATATTTGAAAGTGGCAGATTTATGCAAAAAAAATAAAAATAAATAGAGGTGGTATTTGAAAGTGGTAGATTTATGCAAAAAGGAAGAAGGTGGTATTTGAAAGGGGCAGATTTATGCAAGATTGGCAATAAAATTCAACATTATACATTTATAAAAGAAGAAGAAAATATGGAACATTCAGCAATGATTATGGCCATCCATCACAAACATGTTGTATTGAACATTAAAATTTGAATTTAGTCGGATCCAGCGAACTTTCGTCTTGCAATAGGTCTGCCTAACGATTCAAATGGATTTTCTAAAAATTGATGGTTCTTTGATTATGGTTCAAATCTAAGGCCTTGGGTGATGGGATTTGAATAAGATCAAAATATTTATATGTGGGGATCAAGATCTTTCAAGATTTAATGATTTGGATTGAAAAGAAAATGGATCGGCTTCTAGATCTAGAGAGTTTAGAAGAAAAGGAAGAAAAGAGGTTTAAAGAGGAGAATACATTAAGAAAAGAATGAAGGTGAGAAAATGAGAAGAAGGGAAATCACTTCCTAAGGCCTCACACCTTCTTCCAATCGCTGGAAGTCGAAGACAGAATCGTCTAGCATTGAAGAAGCAAACCACTCTTTCTTTTCATAAACATGACATAGCAATTTTTTTAATTATTTTTTTTATTTTAGGTTTAGGGTAAAACACCCTTATAAATTCGGAATTACATTAAATGGCCAAAATATCCCCATTAAAAAAGTTTTTAAAAAATAAATTTCGCACAAAAAATTGTGCGCACACTATCTCAAAACTCAAATGAATAAAATATTCATAAGATAAAATTAAATCCAAGATGCCTAATGGGCCCCAATGATAGCGCAATGAACAGTGGGCCGCGACAACCCAGCTGTCCGATCACGCTATCATTGCAATCCAACGGTCCAAATATCTTCTTCAACCAACTTACACATGTCACGAACACATGTGTAAGATTTTCAACCTCTAGAGACCTGACCCGTACCAGTCATCTAACCACATTGACACGGGTAACGCACGCCTCCTGTGTTGATATACATTGAATGGTTTGGTGTCCGCATCAGAGGCATACTCTGATTAAGACTGCATTATCTAACCTTCCCCTATATTATGTTCCCGTGCAAATGCCTGGCATTTGTTGTGCAAATTGGCAAAATTGAGGGACTTATTCTGGAAAGGGGCAGAAGCAAAGCACAAGTTTCATCTTTTATGGTGAAACATAAGATTTTTTTGTAGCTTTTGGAGCTCCTTGGATGTTTCACCTTTTCCAAGGGAGAAGGACTTGATGGTTTAGATGATGGATAAATCTTGGCAATTTTCTGTTTGCTCCGTTTACGACATTTTTAGAAGGCCAGGGTCGGGAAGAAGCGGCGATTTCTCGCTCTTTGTATGGTTTCAAGGGGCCTCGCCCATGGTAGTGGTGTTTGCGTGGTTGGTGGCGAAGAATAGGGTTTTAACAATTGATAATCTCTAGAAGAGATCATTGGTGCTCCCCAATTGTTGTGTGATGTCCATGCGTGATGCAAAGATGTTGGATCATTTGTTTATTCACTGCCCTTTCTTGCAAAAGCTGTGGGATAAAGTTGTAGCTTCCTTTGGGTTGAATTGGGTGATGGTAGGATCTGTTGCAAGCTTCCTTCTAGCATGGCGTAGGAGGGAATTTAGAAAAAGAGGAGAAATTGGTGTGGAGATAAGCTTTATTGGTGGTTATGTGGGCAATTTGGGGGGAAAGGGAAATAGCCCCTGTTTTCGTGACACGTGCGGACCAAATTTGGATGTATATAACAAAACTAGGCTTGTTGTCAGTAGTTGGGTTTCTTGTCGGAGGATGGGGGCTAAGAAGTTTGGCCTTTGTCTCTCTGGGCTTTAGTTTGCTGTAATTCTTTGGGCTTTGGCTCCCTTTTCAATAAAAGATTGTTGTCTTCCAAAATAATAAGTAAATAATCGCAATGACGGAAGGTCATTCCCAAACTATTAAGGAATTTGTAACTGGCCTTTCCCTAGCCAGAGCATCAGCATGAAGATTTCAATTCCAACGAAAATAAGTAAAGACTTAGGCAAAGATGTCTTGATCTCCATAATCCATGTTTTAGTTATTCAATCTCTAGTGTACCCTGTAGTTTGGATGACCATCTTAAGTCATTGGAATGTTCACCTTAGTGTAGTCATAATTTTCCAAACGAAAAAGAAAATTCTGCATATGGACTACTCCTTGGTAACCAACCCAAAGAGCCCATCTCTGACCTCATTGGAGCTTGCCTCCCTAATATGGTCCTTGAACCCACTTCAAATTCCTTCCTCATCTCTTAAAATAGAAGGCACCCATTGCTAATCAGTTTGTTTATTGGAAAAATGATCAATGTGTGATATTCTATGTCAATAATTGAAAGGCTTAATTGTATAATTCCTCATCTCTATTACTTATAATCTATAGTGAATCAGTGATTATAACAAGAAAACAGGAGAGAGATGGGTCACTTTTCTCATCTCTGTAACTTATTAATTATGTTAGTTTCACCCTATCATATGGTACTAGCGAAGTATCGAAAGAATTGAAAGAGACATTCACTGGAAAGGGATGGAGAGTCACCATAAATTCCAACTAGTTAAATGGAAGGAAGTTTGTAAATCGTATGAGGAAGGGGGTGCGAGTATCAAATTGTTAAGAGCTATGAACATGGTGCTTCTAGGCAAGTGGTTGTAGAGGTCATCGCTTGTAAATATGCTCTCAGGAGGGGGATGGTTCACAAACTCCTCTTTGCTATATCGGGCTTTAGAGGCATGGAAGGCATCTTTAGGATTGAAGGTGAAATCATACAACTCATCGAATTGGTACTTGGAGACAAGGTCAAGAATCAGAGTTTCGAAGGACGATTGGTTTGGAATTGGCCCTTTAAGATGGACTTTCTCTTGCTTTATAGGGTGGCAAGAGATAAGGAAGCTTTCATATGTGATGATTTTAGTGGAGAAGGCCCCTCGACAACATGGGACATTCATCTGAGAGATCTGCATGATGAAGAATTTGAAGATCAGGTTGTTGCAGATTCTTTAATCCCAACATCTAGTCCTTCAGGGGAGAGATAAGTGGAGATGGAGAATAGAAAGAAGAGGCTTATTCTTGCCTGTCCTTCTACGAGTACATAATGGGGGAAAGGTGCAATCGAATGAAGGCTCCAATAGCTCAAGTGTGGAAGAACCAGGGTCCCCAGTGGTTCATGGTGTTTGCATGGCTGGTAGGAAATGATAAGGTCTTAACTATAGATCATCTCAGAAACCGTGGAATGGCAATCATTAAGTGTGCTCTCTGTCATAAGGAAGCATAATCCGTGTCTCAGTTGTTCATGTTCTGCGATTTTCCTTCTTTTGTGGTGGATTCTTAAATTGCAATGAGCAAGGCATTAAAAAAATGGTTACGTAATGGCTGTTATGTAATGGAAGTGGCACAAGTTGTTATGTGATACAGGGTCGCAACGGCTTGCGCTCAAAGTTTTGGACTGTAATGGTCCTGTAACGGCCCTTTATGATGTTGACTAATGATGCAAGGCTGTTACGCATATGTAATTTCCCTTTGGGGGAATTTTTTTTTCCTCCAGTTTTTGAGATTTTTGCTTCTTCAAACTATTTTAACACTAAGAAGCCTTGAATATTAAAACACAAGATTTAAGCAATTTTGAAAGAATCGAAGTTCTGGGGCTAAATTTGGGAAAAAATTGGTAGATATTTTTCTTTTCCTCTTGCAAAATTATTGATTCAGCATCATGTTACTAAATCGACTAATTCTTGCTAGATTTGTGTTAAATTTGGCCAGTTTTGTATAATTTTTCAATTTATTTATTTTTGGTATTTTTCATATTTTTACATAATTTTCAATAGTTTAAAACAATCTTATTTTTTGTAAAAAGCTTGGATTGTAGATTCTTTAAATACATGTATGGAGTTTAGATCTACACATGCATGTACTAAATCAATGTTTTTCAACTCTTTTGCTTTTTTGGGTATTTTTAGCAATTTTGGTCATTTTTGGGATGAGTAGTGGTGGATTTTTTTTTTTTAAATTTTCTCTCAAATTTCGTAAGGGGAATGATGTCGGATGCTTAAAAATATGTATTAGTGGAATGAATCCCACGGATTGCATGAATTTCGGCCCATTTTGGGGGCATTCAAGTGGCATGGACTTGATCACAACCCGATACTATTCATTCGAATTTAATTTTTATTGTTTTTTCAAATTTCTCGAGGGTAATGGTGATAAATAGTTAGTGATATGCATTCATTATATGAATCCAGTGGATTGTGTGAATTCGTGCCTGTTTTGTGAGCATTTGAATGGTTATATAGATATAAATATATAATTTTCTCATCATTAGATTCATGCTCTTATAATCTTATTCATATTGAATCATTGATATTTTTTTGAAAGATATATTGAATAATTGGTATTAGGCATTTAGAAAACTAAATATAGAAGTTTTGAAGTCAGTCTAAGCCTCTCTGGTTGATAATATCGCTAGGCTGCCTGAGACATCATTCCTACTAAAGTATGGCCCCTTACACCATCATAAACATGTTCAAAACCATGAAAGAATTCAAGTTGGAATCCTCTCTCTCTCTCTCTCCCTCTCACAGATTTTTCTCATTTTTGCTTAAAAGAATCAATTGTTACAAGGCCATTAGGGCTATTAAGGGGGATGTAATGGCCTTTATGGCTTATAACAAAACGGTTCAACAACTGGCCATTATGTCGGCCATCACTGTTATTGAATACCTTTTTCAATAGATCTAAATATCGGTCTTGTATCGGTTAGTACGGCTGTATAGTATTCGTATCGGATGATACACGATACGGGGCCGTATCGACCCGATACAAAAAAACCGACTTGTATTGGTCTATATTGGTTGATACACCCATAAAAGCCCAATTTTATTTTTATTTTTTAACTTTTGACTCATCTCCTTTTTTTTTTTTTTTTCTTTTTCATTAAAAACATGGAGAAAGCTTAAGAACCCATTTTAGGCTAGATGTAGACTATTTTGGGATCAAAACAAATGATTTGAATGGGATTCGACGAATCGAAGCGAAGTGGATCATTATAGGAAAAATTGGAAAGAAGGGTAAACCTTGACTTTGTTTTCGATATTTTTATCTTCTTTTTATTGTATTTCATTGTTCAGACCCTTATTCACCACATCATGATTGATTTGTGTTCAGTTAATTGACCTTCAACACGTCAAACCGACAAACAAATTCTCATTGAAGAATGGTCAAACAACAGTCATTGCATGTGCAAAATAAAAAGAAAATGATAGATTCTTGAATACCTTATTATTCTATTTTTTCCTGATATTTTCTTTAATTCTTTAACTTAGTTTATATATATATATATATATATATATATATATATATATATATATATATATATATTATCGTATGGGCCGATATGGTCTGGTATGGGCCAATACTGATATGCGACGCCTGTATCGTTTCATTTTTTTGGCCGGGCCAATTCATCCCCTGATTTTGATATTCAGAACCATGCCTTTTGCCCATGCTGCTTCTATCATAGCTCTTAAGAGGAAAAGTGCTATGGTGGCTCTATATTGGCGGGCCTCTGATCAATTTGGAAATAATTGAAAAGCTGCATTTTTCTGCAACTCTGAAGCTAAAAAAGAGGATTTGTTGTGAGAGTTCTCGGAGGGAATCATCGAATGGGTCTATGGCTCTTCAGTTTTCAAGCATTGTTCTTGTGATGTGATTTTTTCTAGTGGTCATCCTCCCTTTTGTATTTTTGCTTTTGATTTTCAAAGTCTTCAACCAAAAAAAAAAAGGCACTCCATAGAAGCATACAAGAAACGCAGTCTTTTACACCACACGCCTGCGCTGCTAGATATATGCTAATATTTTCATTATTACATTAGTCTATTATATTTTCAATACAAGTTTTATTTTGTATACCTATAATTGTATTAAGTATATATATGTTGTTATTTATCATAAAGAACATTTTTTTTCTAAACAAACAAGCTAAAATATAGGACAACTACTCCTTTAAAAGTCGTATTGTGTATCAAGCAATCTATTTGGGAGAGAGAAATCTGGTGTATCTTGTTAGCTTGAGTCATCGGAAATGACGTGGACCAATGAAGCCTGACAGCATTGGAATTTCCTGTGCCTTCAACATAGACGATCCACACTCAATTATAATTAATTTATAAGGAACTTATATATTGATTGGGTTCGGGTTGGGTCGGGCAACCTGAGACCTCAACCCGAGCCCAACCCAAGTTTTATCGGGTCGGCATTTGTATGGCCCAAGCCCGAGACCAAACCCTATGCATCCTACCCAAGCCCAACCCATTGTCGGGTCGGTCATGGGTCGGTCGGGTTCAACCCGCCCAACTTTCACCCCTACCGCCCCTCACACACACACACACATTCTTTTAGAGCTGCAGCCAAGCTGCCTGCAAGGAAATGGATAGTTCTCAACACCAGGCAATGCAGTAGCTGTTTAATTTTGTCCTGGCTTGTTAGTACAAGCATTTTTTTTATTTTTATTTTTAACGTTTATGTTCTGTATAATTTTTAGTCAACTGAGCTCAGAAGTAGTGAGTTGTTCAAGAGCACCTATTGCAGTATTTTGAGATTAAGGCTTGTAAATCCTATAGTTGTGTGCCAATCTACGTAGCATCCCATTTGCCAATGTAATGCTTGGGTGCCAGATCCAAGCTGTCCATTAGGGAGTTCCCACCATCCAGATGCCCTTGTCCGAAGATCAGGCCTGTCCACTGATCAGGTGGGCTACAGTTTAATGAAGCAATTGATTTTCTAAAAAAATACTCTGTAAGTTCTTGTAAGCTGTTGATTTGTTGTTGTCATTTTGCTCCCTGATGCATGGATCAGCCTGATTTTTGGGTCAAGGCTACACTGTGGGACCCAACTGATGGGCAAGTTGGAACTGACCTCCACCCATGCCACCATGTGGCAACATGTTATGGAGATGTGCTGCCTTATACTAGTGTGTTGGATTAGCAAACATCTCAGTGATATTGACTTGATTTTTTTTTTTTCCCAGTATTCCAGTCTTACTAAATTAATTATTGCAGATAAACCCGCTTGTGGGTCCAACAAAAATCATCATGGAAATTCCAATAAGAAATTTCCAATGGCATGAATTCTTTCCACGAGGTAACAAAACATGTAAGAAGTTAAACTTATGCTAGTTAAATATTTTTCTTAAAGTTCTGTTGTTTTCTATTTGCAGCCAAGAACAATCTAGGTGTTGTGATAGCACTGTGGGCGCCTATCATTCTTGTATGCTTCATGTTCATCTGTGTGTGTGTGTTTCTTTCCTTCGTTCTGTTATTTTATTTTATTTTATTTTTTGGGGGGTTGAAATATAATCTATGATGCTGTCCAGGTTTATTTTATGGATACCCAGATTTGGTATGCAATTTTTTCCACGTTATTTGGAGGTCTTTATGGGGCTTTCCGTCGTCTTGGAGAGGTTGGTAAAAGATTATTTTCTAGCTAATACTCATGAGTTGTGATTAGAGTTCATAAATTTTTATTCACTCGAAATGTCCAAAATTTTGACATTCATAATTACTATACCAACACATCCATACAGTTAAATTACAATATTCAGAATGGCATATTAATCTTGTGAACTTTCTTGCATGGTTACCTGTATAGATCATGCTCATGTCCGTACACATTATATATGCTTATTTATTTATTTTTTAATTTTTACACATGCACCCGACACACACACCCACGCACACCGTAGTGGGATTTCACCACCTATGGGTATCGAACCCAAGACCTTGTGTTGAAACTCCCCAGAGTCTACCATCCATATCTACATACATGCTCGTGTGTTTGTTGGCATTTCCTTGTTGACATTGATCCCATTTGCCTATGCCATGCATGATGTATCTATGTCTTCATGTCCCAATAACATACCTACATACATGGATGCATTGGGTTTTCCATGTTAGAATTTTGCTTGGGGGCCAGTGTCACTGGGTTTTTATGCTTGAGCTGAACTCTTGGTTGTAACACTTCTCTTTGCTAATCTGTTACCATCCTTTGTGGTAGTATTCCTATTTAAATGCATAGTAATATATGGGTTTCATTAATGTACATGTAATATGTATGTGTTTGTGTGTAAATAAACATGACCGAAGTATAAAATAGTGAAACTGTATCTAGTTGCCTATTTCATCTTCTAGTGAAAATATATTCAAATATTTGATGTGTATACTTACAAAAACAATGTACAGTCATGCATAAAAAATTAAAATGCGATAGAAGTCTTATAGCGTAAGTTTATTTAAACGAACATTTCCTATTGTGTTCTTTCCTATTGAACATTATAATATCTACTTATGTATAACACAAGTTGCCATGGACAAGTTTACCCACTCATAATCTTTAGACAGTGTGAACTTTGAAGTTTGAAAGGACATTAAAAGGGATTTGAATATAGGAAAGTTTATTTAGGCAATTTGAATTTCTTTGTCCATATTTTACCCTTGCCATTTTACCCACTCAGGGTCATCTCCGCCATTTAAAATTTTTTATGTGAGTAGCTCACACACAAGTAGCCCACACACTTTCTCGTCCCTCTCAGTCTCTGTTTATAACCTCCACTCCACCTCTCCGTATGCCTCCCAACACACACACACACACACAGTCTCTCTCTCTCTCTCTCTCTCTCTACATGTCTATAGATCACTCCCCTTCTCTTTTTGCGTTTAGCCCACGACCTCGCTCTTTCTGATGCAATTGCACCACAACCGACACGTGCACTCTTTTCATGTTTAAGGGTTTTCTTATTTTAGAGATCTTGACTCGTAAGGAATTCTATTTTTAGATTCCTTATATTATGCTAGAGATTTTCTCAAGGAGGAGACCTTGTAAACACTCGTTATAGGACTAGAGGACTGTTGAGCTTGTTTATAGTCATTGCATCTTTTCTCTTGTGATTCGAACTTTCAATGTGGTATGGTGAACTTCATTGCAATTAGTTTCTTCCTTGATCTAGTTGCATTATTTTGGTATTAGTGCAAGTTTTGCTCTTAGGAGATTTTTTTCCCCTCCATTTACTTTTCTCCTCTTACCCATCTTCTTTCCACAAATTCTGTTCCAATATTCAACCCAAACTTGCCCTCAATTCCCTAAACCAGCTTGTTATTTCATTTTCAGCCCTTCACTACAGATCATATACAGCCTCCATCTCACCTAATCCATCACCTTATTTCTATCATAAAGTACCAAAACCTGCCCATTGTTCAACCAGTAAACAACCTATAATCTATCATACACTCAACCTTTCCAAAACCTTCCCATTCCCCATATCCTTAAAAATAGAAAAACCCATCAAACCCAACCCTACCAAAACGTTCAGTATTTAAAAAAACAAAAAAGAAAGGAAAATAGAAAAAGAAAAAACAGATCAACCCAAACCATTCCCTTTCTTTCCTGTCAAAATAGTTGGATTCCATTTTCATCAGAATCTAGCTATTAGCATAATGTGGAGATTAAAACGAGAAAAAAATGTGCCAAATAGTGCTATTTTGATAATTATGCCATGAGCGTAGCAAATTAAAGCACCGAACACAATTATCTATCATGATAACCCTGTTTTTTGGTGATAGCACTATTACACACGCCAAACGGACCCTAAGAAGCAATGAGAGGAAGCTCACTAGTTTATACAATGTCTCTATGTGTCCATTGTGTGGTGCTGGGTCTTTGCTTTATTGAAGATGTGTGGATAATGACCAACTTGATCACCTCGCTTTTCTGAGCTTGCCACTGCTGATTAAGCAGCAGAAGAAAGACGCCCATTTTGGCTGTTGGCATTTCTAACAGGCTTGTGATCAGGGCACAATAACAAATCTTCGAAGAATAGGGTGGAAATGTTGGTAAATGTTTTCTAAAATGCTAATATGATTGTCCACTTTGCCCAACATCTTTGGAACTATGTGGACCCCCAACGTCCAGTGAATCATTGATGCTTTCATCCAAGTATATTTTGGGGAATGAGGGGGAAAAAGAAGCTCATTCTTTGGCACCTTTCCCTTGTTGTGGTGCTATGGTTAATATGGAATGATCACAATAATAGGGTTTTCAACAATACGTCGGAATCTCCATAGGCTGTTCTCTTGAAAGTCAAAGGCCTAGTGATCTTTCGTACTTTGGGTCTCCACTAGTTTTAGGGATGTTGAAGGGAAGATTTCTTGGGATTGTGGGATTTTGTATGAATATCCTTTTTTTCATTTCGATGATCCAACACTTTTCTTTCATATTTGCCTCTTTTGAGTGGTTCTGATAAAATTTTTCATTCCATTGGGAAAAAAAGTGGCATAATAGTTTGCAGCTAACAACAGATTTTGAATCCCAAAATTTTTTGCCTGGATTGCACTTGGTAGATACGGATCTTGTGTTTGAACTTAGGTTACTTTTACTATAAATTGTTTGTTCATGATTTAGATAGATAATCCTGGTTGTTTTGGGCTTAGTGCCATTTTTACTTGTTCTTTTGTTTTTAGTTTCAGTGCCAACCCCAAATAATTGGGCTGTGGCTATGATGATGAGGATGCTGATTACTTTGTCCTCATTAAGTTGACTGAGCCAGTTTTCTTTCTTGACTTTCCTATTGTGAGTAAGTGATATGTGTGTTTTCATGTATTTTTGCTCATGCAATCTTCTGAAATATTAGTTGGGCACCATGAATTTGGGCATGCATATACCTAGTGTGGAGTTATCGCTCTAATATGAATGCAAGTACATGGATGATGGAACTGGGCTATAGGGATTGGCTGTTGGAGGTCGTTGCTTGCTAGAACTAACAAATTACCCTGTTGTTGCTTGCATTATCTTACTCGTTATCTTTGCATGACTTAACAGCATCTGCATGGATGCTTTCGTGTACTGGAGGCACAGATGAGTCTCTTATCCCAGTGTCGAATTAGCTAGTGTGAAAATACCACTGCTACAATAAATGCCAGTTCATGGAGCCAGCCATATGGATTGGTTGTTGTTGGTCATTACTTGTTAGAGAGCTAATAGATATATTCATATTGCTTGCATTACAACCTTTATTACATGTTACAAAAACCATGATTACCCAAGGATTCTGGTCTCTAACGTGTTTTTAATGCCTTTTTTTTTTTCTTCTCTTTAAACATTGTTTTGTGGACAGTTGTTGGTTCTTGATATACCTTTTCTTATTGTAACGTGCTGTTTTTCCTCCCAGATCCGAACATTGGGGATGTTAAGATCAAGGTTTCTATCATTGCCGGGTGCTTTTAATGCTCGTTTGATTCCTCAAGATAAGTCTGTGACTAAAAGGAAGGGGCTGAAGGCCACATTATCTCGCAAATTTGATGAGGTTCAAATCTTTGTTCACCAATTACTGAAACCACCATTCCTGTTTATTTTATCGAAACATCTTTTTTGGATTTATTAAAAATTCCAGCTTCTATCTTTTAATAACTGGAGATTTTCATCTTTTCCAGATCCCAAGTGGTAAGGAGAAAGAGGCAGCGAAATTTGCCCAACTATGGAACAAAATTATCAGTGGTTTCAGAGAGGAAGATCTAATAAGTGACAGGTAATTTAAGGATGTGGACATTGGCAAATATTTCCTTAACACTGCAGTAAACCATAAAATATTGACTCTGTGGATGTAATTATGTTAAGAAATCATATTGACAGTTTTTCTTCTTCTTCTTTTAATATATTTTTTTCTTTTCTATTGGACTCTCTTATTATGTCATGCTGTCCATTTTAAATTTCAGGGAAATGGATTTGTTGCTTGTTCCATATTGGGCAGATCGAGATTTAGACCTTATCCAATGGCCTCCATTCTTACTTGCCAGCAAGGTGTGGGTTCACTACTTTACCTCCTTTGTTTAGTAGGTATTTATTAAACCTGTATACTCATATTTTACTTTTTGTATAGATCCCAATCGCGTTAGATATGGCCAAGGATAGCAACGGTAAGGACCGTGAGCTGAAAAAGAGAATCAATTCAGATAACTATATGAGTTGTGCCATCCGCGAGTGCTACGCATCATTTAGAAACATTATTAACTACTTAGTTGAAGGGCAACGTGAGAAAGAGTAAGCAATGTTTCTTGTTACAAATTTTAATATTTTTCTGTTTGCGTACACAAACCTATAGTGGTGTTGACCCTTTCAACATTATCAAGTACGTTGTGCTATATGCCTACCAAGAGAGAAAAAGAAAGAACAAGCTACATCTTATTTATATCCTGATAATTCACGTGAATGTCTATTTTATTTATTTATTTATTTTTTTTTTCCAGGGTCCTAAAAATTATGTTCGATGAAGTTGAAAAGCACATAAGGGATGACAATCTTATAAGTGAATTAAATATGAGTGCTCTTCCCAGCCTCCACGACCACTTTGTTAAGCTGATTCAAATTTTGGTCGGTGTTGAATAACAAATGTTTCATGTTTCTACCAACTTGAGATTGTCATAAAGTTTGGAACTGAATTGGCATTTACCGTTACAGCTAGGGAATAAACCAGAAGACAGGGATCAGGTCATCCTTCTATTCCAGGATATGCTGGAGGTTGTGAATAGAGACATTATGGAGGAACGGTTTACCAGGTGAAGCATTTTTTTGTTATTTCCCTCCTATTGTATATAGTATGTCTTTTTCTGTTTTCATTTGGTTGTCATTTTCTTGGGCAGCCTTTTAGATTCAAGCCATGGTGGGCCTTTCGGAAGGTATGAGGGGATGGCACCACTTGATCAACAGTATCAGTTGTTTGCATCATCTGGAGCAATCAAGTTTCCATTGACACAATCAGAAGCCTGGAAAGAAAAGGTAGATTCCATTGATTAAGATGGTTATCATAGTGCAAATGCTTAGGCTTTCCAATTATGCTATCTATTAAACATTGAATCTCTACTCATTCCAGATCAAAAGGTTACAACTGCTGCTCACTGTGAAGGAGTCTGCCATGGATGTGCCATCCAATCTAGAAGCCAGAAGACGGATTTCGTTTTTCACAAATTCTTTGTTTATGGATATGCCAACAGCACCCAAAGTTCGAAACATGCTTTCATTCTCGTAAGTTTTCCAGAAATGAAGCTCTCTATCTTGGTCAATGTTTAAGTTTGTAATGTCTGTTTTACAATTCCTTTGGCTTGGAAAGCTTATGTTCAGCACTTTTCATATGTGAAGTTCATGATATGTTAGCAACTTTTCTGATTGTTCATTGCCTTTGTTTTGGAAAAAGTACTTAACAATCAAATGTATGTAACGTCAATACAAATATTGCACACAACAATCATGCACTTGCCAATAGGAAGCCACTAAGCTGATTAGTTTCCATAGGACCTAGCTTTTTAACATGAAGCATGAAAAACAATGTCTCAAAAGCCAAATAATGACATTCTCTATCTGAAAAACAGTATGTCTTGTTTCCATATTGTGTTCCACTTCCACCATTGAGAATCTGCTTCAGTTGGCCACATACAGGAGCATTTGCAAACTTAGTACCAAATCTTATGTTGCATACGGTTTTACCGGGCAGTATTCGAAGTATTGGTATCGCTACGAGTTTCGCTGGCTGGGGATACAGAAACAATATCATTATCGCTGATTCCTGGAAATGCAGGAAAATATTCAGGAAACATGGGGAAAACGGTGGAATTTTTCAGTGGAACTTTAGAGCCAAAATACACATTTGCATATTTAAGAATCAAATAACAGTGAAAAGACGCATATTTGTATATTTAGGAATCAAATAATAGGTTTACCTTTAATGAGGCCTAAAAGCATGTGTTGTTGACACGGAAGAAATTGGGAAAACATGAGGAAAATGGTGGGTCCATCCAACCATTCATCCATGCATGCACCTACATACATACATACATACAAACACACATACATGATCCATCCATCCATACAACCATGCATGCATGCACACATAGACACACACATATCTATCCATCCATCCATGAATATACACCCACACACATACAAATTTGCATTTCATCATACAGCCATAATCCCATAAAAAATTAAAATGAATTTTTTAATAAATGGATTATTGGCGATATCAGTTTACTGGCGATATTATCAAAATATTGCCGATATATTGGCGATACAAGCGACACTTGGAATCTACACAGTTGAAAATATTGGTGATACAAGATACACTTGGAATTTACACAGGAAAAAGAATTGGCAATTCGTTGGCGATACTTAGTTATATTGTTGATACCTGGAGTTTCTGATACTACCAGTGTTATCGGTATCGCCTAGCTGGAGATAGGGATAATATCCGTGATATTTCGATAATATCGAGGATACTTCGAACTATGTTACCAGGTGAGTTTCAACTTTGATTGTTAAACAATTACAATCTTATTCAAGAGTAATGCAAATTTGACTTAATAAGAGAGAATACTAAACTATCCCTGCAACTAAGTCATTAAAAGAGCATAAAATGACTCAAATCTGAGGAAATGTTGTATTGCATTATACTGTCGAGACATGCAAGAGAGCTTTATGGTTTGGTTTTTGATTCTACCCTCCCTTGTGACCCTCCTCATGCTTTCCACCATTGGTTCTATGACGCCCCTCCCCCTGTTGCAGTGTTCATTTGGTTGGTGGGAAGGAGGAAATTCCTAACCATTGACAACCTTCAGAGATGATTCCTTGTTTTGCTGAATGTCTGTCTGATGTGTATGCAAGATGCAGAATCAATCGATCATCTTTTTATCCATTGTCCGTTTGCGATGAAGGGATAATTTCTTAGATCTCTTTTGTACTAATTTGGTTATGTCGGAAGTGGTGGAGGGCCTTCTTTGGGAGTGGCATGGATGAGCAACTGGGAAATCTGACAAAGTAAGGTGGAGGCTTCATATTATGGCCATCATGTGGGTTTTATGGTGTTGAGGCATAAAAAAAATGGTGAAAGAATCAAGCAAGGAAAGGTCAAGAGACAAGAAGAACTTTCAGATAGAGGAAGATAGAGATAGCTTTCATGGGAGTATGCAGATCTGCGCAACCAATAAAAGTTGCGCGGCTCCACGCAGTCAATCACTGTTGCGCGGGTCCGCGCAAAAGAAGTATCAGTTGCGCGGGACCTCGAAATGAATTGTATAAAGGGCTTCGTTCAGAATGGACTAAAGCACTAAAAAATAGTCCCACATCGCTAAGATCGGGATTTTCACACGTGCGAAGGTCTATAAATACCCCTTCCCCTCCTTCATTAAGGAGAATTGAAGATTTTCAAGAGAAGCGGAGCGGAGCAGAAGACAGAAGGTAGAAGGAAGCATCCTGGCAGTTGCGCAGGACCGTGCAACCGGTATCAGTTGTGCGGGTCCGCGCAACCAGGCTACCCTGCAGTCTGTGAAGTCCAAAAGCCGTCATGCTGCCGAAGTTCATGGGCTAGGCCTCCTTTCTCCGGGCATTCTCCTCTTCATGGGTTCAAAGGAGAAAGATCAGTCGATCTAATCAGCATTCCTCCTAAGTCCCAGAGGATGGTTGAAACCGGCGCTGTTATGCTGCTGAAATCTTTATTTCATTAAAGACCCGTCGATCGAGTCGACATTCCTCCTAAGTCTTAGGAGATGATCGGATCAGGCGCCGGAAGGCTGTCGAAATGAACTTTTGACGCTCAAAGCACAAGTCCTTTATTTCTAAATGATCTATCTTAGAATCAAGGGATGTAAAGAGGATGTAAATGAACTCAGTATCAATAAACGTGATGAATGTTCCCAGTACTCTCTCTGTTATGTTTGAATAAGACAATCTCCCAAATCAAATGCACTTGTTTCTTTGTCGAAACATATGGGTAGCAAGAAATGCTTGCTATTTTCATAATGTAGCTATGCCTGTTGAGTAGGCCATTTATAAAAAAAAACCTTGTATCGGGTTGGGTAGTGTTTGTAAAAGCTGTCTAGCCTGTTTTTTGGGTTTTTCTTTTGCTTGGCTTTGTATTCTTTTCTCATCTTCTGGCGTGCCTTTCAATAAAGTAACTGTTACCTCTCAAATTTTTGTGTAATGTTCAATTCTTTGACTCTCCCTTCAAGCTGAAAATCGTAGTGTAGCATTCTAGTCTACCAGTTATAAGAGCAAAACTGTTAGTTGCTGTAGGTTAAGCAAAATTTTATTAATTCCAAAGGGCCAATGGCCCAAAAATTACAAGAGGCCAAGAGTAGGAGAAATCCACACCTCAAGGCAGGGAAGCAAAAAAGAATAATTCCAAAGGGCCAATGGCCTGAAAATTACAAGAGGCCAAGAGTACGAGAAACCCACACCTTGAGGTAGGGAAGCAAGAAAGAAAGAGAAAAGGAAAAAGAAGAAAGTCCACACTCTGGGCCATAGAGCAAAAGGGTCCACACCTCGGGCCAGGAAAGAAAAGAAACCAAAAACATGAAACCATGGCAAAAGAACACCAAAAGCTAGAAGAAACTCCACTATCAGTTGAGTGTAGGCGTAGGCAAAAAAAATGACAAGCTCAACTAAGGAAACAATGTGGGGAGCTCGACCAAAAGAGACACCTCTTGGAGATGAGAGTGCAATGCCTCTTGCTTATGATTTGGGCTTAACCACCAAACTGGCTCAGGTAATTTGATCCCAAATGTGCAAAGAGCTGAATAGACTAGGAAGATGCCTCAGGGCACATCAATGAGGCGATCGAATCATCATCATGAACTTCCAGAGTGAATCCTCCAATCGAAACAGTGTAAATTCTCCAATCATCATTATGAACTTCCAGCCGCAATAGAATCCTTTGGAACATTTCTGATAAACCAAATAAGATCTGGCCAGGAGTAAAAAGGAAATCTTGGTCTAGATGCTTCAATGGCCAAGGGAAGAGAAAGATGGCCATTTGGGTATAGGGTCCGTACAATTTCATCATCAATAGAGGTAATCAATATCTCATGCATTTGATTGAAGATCTCCGTTAGGCCAATGAAAGTGGAAGGGGAAGTGCCATTCATTATCGCAAATGAAGGCATAAACTTTTAAGTGCTAACCCATAAATGGCCCTATGACCAAAACGATCAATAAAACTAGAGTCTCCTGACCAAGGATCACACCAAAAGTTAGTCAACTTTCTATTACCACTTAGGTATTTGGTATGACATTTGGCAATTGGGCACACATTGAAAATGTTGTGCCAAGCTCAAGAGGCTGAAGCAACAATCTCAATATTCCAAATGGATCGCCCTTTAATATACTTTGCTTGAACCCATCTTCCCCAAAGGCTAGAATCATTGTGGAGAATCTTCGAAAGCTGCTTATTGAGACATGCTTTAGTAGAGGCTTCTAGAGAAACAATGCCAAGATCACTTTCACTCTTGGGCTTGCAAATTTGGTCCCAATGAATAGAATGGATTTTGGAATCACCCCAAAGGAAGGTTCTAATACTCCTTTCAAGGAGATCGAAGCAACCCTTTGGAAGTAAAAGAGGATGAGGCCAAATAAGGTGATAGGACGAGAGTTTATCTAATTAACCATAACCTACTAGCAAAAGAAGGAGAGCTGCTTTCCAACCACTTAATTGCTTGCTCATTTTATCAAGGAGCAACTCACAATCATGAATATGGAGGCGAGCAGAGTAAATTGGGAGACACAAGTATCTTAGAGGCAAGATCCTTCCTCCACATTCAGGATTGCTTTAATTATATCCTTCGATTGATAGGAACTGGTGAAGATAACATTCTTATGAAAGATGATTTTAAGACCCTAATGCCTACATAAATTTTCAAAAAAGCATTTCAGATTCATAGCAGTTTGTGGGTCCGCGCTAGCGTTAATCATGAGAGCATTAGCATATAGGAAGTGAGAAATGGTTGTCTCCTTTAGAGAAAGAGAGTGGACGTAACCATTTTCACAACATTTGCTAATGATGGCGGTAAGCATCTCCATCACAATGAAAAAGAGGAAAGGAGAGAGGGTCACCTTGGTGCAAACCTCCCCATTGATTATGATAGAGAAAGTAGGGGTAGAAATGTAGGCAGACATCCAAACTATCCATTTTTTAAAAAGCAAATTTAGAACTTGGAGGGCTGCTAGAAAGAAACACCAATTAACAGAGTCAAAAGGCTTTCCTTAGATCGACTTTAAGGCAGATCCTGGCAGGGCCTGAGTTAAGATGAATGCCACGCAACAAATCATGGCTAAGCAGGATAATGTTTAAGATATTTCTACCCGGTATAAAAGCTGATTGGGAGTGATTTACAATATGGGGCATCATGAATTTCATCCAGTTGACCATAATCCTAGAAGTAATCTCATAGATTTCATTGGTTATCAAAATGGGTCTCAGGTCTTTAGGAGAGGAGATGGTGTCAATTTTAGGAATCAAAGCAATTAATGTGGCATTTAATTTCTTAAAAACCTTGAGGGTTGAAAGAAGCTAATTTTCACTTTACATACGTCCCTTTTAGTTATGGGCCAACAAATTTTTATAGAAATGTGTATTGAAACCATCTTGGCTTAGAGCTTTATTTGGACAAGCACATTTGATTGCATCGTCAATTTCAGAAATAGGGATAGGTGTGCAAAGGGCTTCACCCTGTTCTTGATTGAGTCTACAAATATATCCATTAGGCTTAAATAGACTTGGGAACTATTTTGCTTATTGGATATAAGAATACTCTTGAAATGGTCCACTAGGATGTCTTTAATTTCCAATTGGTTTGCGGATATATTTCCATGCTGGTCTCTCAATTCCCTTTTCCTTGAAGAGGCCTGCCTAGCCTTAATCGAGGAATAAAAGAATTTGGAATTCATATCCCCGTGATTAAGGGAGGTTTGCTTAGCTTTCTGCTTCATCATAAACATTTTAAGGTTCTGAAGGTGATCCAGATTGGCCCTTGCCTTGCTTTCCTCCTTATATTGGAACTAGAAGGCTTTGATTGGATAGGTAATTGGATATGATCAGGCTCCATTTTAGCATCCTAGATTTGAGAGGATAACTTAGGTTTGTAGTTAACCTAAGCTTTAAGAGTGCATTTAATATTTTTAAGTTTGGAGGCAACTGCGAACATAGGTCATCCAAAAACAGGCTTAGCCCATACATTTGTTACAACTTGAAAAAAACCCTCCACATTTTACTCCAATGGTTAAAAAACCGAAAAGGCAATTTGGGAGCAATCAAGCCTGAGTCAAGTTCAATGAAAATAGGTGCATGACAAAAAAGATAGGGACAACGGTAGGATGCCTTATCGTTATTAAGGGAACTAAGGAAGGTGAAATTTGCAATTTGTCTATCCAAACGACATTCAATTCTATTAGGGTTTAAGCTAGAATTAGACCATGAAAAAGTGTTACCTGAGATTGCAAGATCATCAAGTTTGGCAAGGGAGAGGCAATCATTGAAATCTTCAAGGTGATTTAACTTCAGCCTAGCAGCTCCACTCTTCTCATGAACAATCCTGCTGCAATTAAAATCTCCTGCCAAGATCCATGGGTGAGATACTCCAAGAAGAGCTTGGTGATATCATCGTAAAGAACCCCTCTCAAAGCAGAGTCAAGATCCATAATTCCCAGTAAAAGCAAGCTGATGGGGAAAGCTAGTAGATATAATAGAACAATGAATTTGTTGGTCATATTTTCTTAACATAGACAGATTGATGCCAACCCGAAATTATCGTGCAATTTGATGAGCATTTGACATTTAAGATATAGTCTCACGAAGTAGAAAAAAGAGAACTACACAACATATACATTAGATTTCCTCTTGTGGGTTTCAACTATACAGATGAGAGACAATTTTAACTTAGATACATAGAGTGTCTGTAAGCCCTCTGACATTCCAAATTAGGGCCTTCATTGGATAGGTAGAGTTTGATTTTCCTTTTCGGGTTGACAATCCCGATTAGGTTGTAGCTTTAGTGATCATATCAAGTCTATAAGGTGCAATACTTTACCTAACTACCTTACTCCACACGATGGTGTTAACTGCTATCTGCTTGAATTTCTTTTGCTCTCTCATGATAATGAATATTAATTGCAATGTTGATGCAGGACATGAAAATTAAATATGATATGTAAGATCTTAGGCTTTAGATCATACTAATTCAAAACAATCACATAATAATTCCACATCCTACACAAAAGCTCAAGCATTCAAAAAAGGGGAATCTACATGGGTTCAGGCTTACACAGGCTAGGGCTGGATCTGTAAAAAATTACAAACCAAATGATGCTCAAAGCTAAGTAATAATTATTCACACATGCACAACAATCAGTCCTTAATCCAAGGGATTCACCAATTTCAATTCAAGGAACCCTAGGGTGAGAAAGGGGCAAATAAATTAAGGATAATGCAACATAGGGCTAAGGTTTATGAAAAACAAGTATAAGAGGGTAAAATAAGAAGAAAACCTGAATCGAAAGACAGTTCCCGCGTGCAGATAGCGGGCCAGGCCTGACGCACGTGCGAGGGGGCCCCACACTAGGAAACCGACTCCTTAAGTCTGGTCGGCCAGGAGTGGGCTCCAAAAATCCCAAGTTTCGGGTCGATCCAAGTTACGGGCTGTGCGTGGTGCTCCGTCGAAGTTTCAGCCCTCTTGTAGGGCTATAATCTGGAATTCTGCTGTAAAGAGAAAAATTGTTGCAATAAAGGACATATTTGAAGTACGGATGGTGGTAGGAGATGAAAAATAGAGATGGTAGAGGATAGGGGCGAATCGGGATAGATGTGGCTTTGCACCATGGTAGGCAACCCTTCGATGATGGGAGGGCTTCGCACCCAATTGGATTTCCACAACTTGAGAACCCAGAGGAGTAGAAAAATGCAGAAATTTTTATTAATCTTCAATCAATTCAAAAAGCTACAAGGGGTGCTTATTTATAAGAAAACCCTATACCCCAAAACTCGCGCCATGTACGCAACCTATTACTTGGCGATGAAGTAAACCAAAATAAAAACTAATCAAAGAAATCTAAAGCGTCCATGATATTTTAAATAACATTAATAAGAAAAACCTAAAATATGAGATTAATCAGACTAGTGGGCTATGATCATAAGATCCTATGATGGGCCTTACCTGATTACTGGACCCACTCTAACGAACCAAAACTTAGTCTTCTAACTAGGAGGCCCTCCTTGGATGTTGTCATTGATTCAGATCGACGGTCATTGATTACTGGGACCTCCTTGCGTACGTACGTAGGGGGCGGCGTGTGTGCGCGTGATGTCCCCATCAAATGTGTTTCATACAGAAATTACCACGGTGCATATTTAAATCAATAATGACTGGTGACATAATTGAAGATCTTAGAAGTGCTGATAAAATTTTGGTATAGATAGATGAAGAGAAAAAGAATTGGCCTAAATGTGTTCTGTGTATTCTCCACAATTAGGGTTACAACAGTACCTCGAACTACTATCGGATAGATTCAAAGGGTGTTGGGTCTGCTATTCCCATATCTCAAGGGGCTTCTATAAATGGTATGGAGGTTTTCTACGGGCTCTTGTGGTGCATGAGAGTATCTTTTTGAATACAAGGGGGGAATGCTGGGAATCATTTGTAAACTTGGAGGAAAAGCTTGCAACCATGTCAACTTGGCTTTTGTACTACATTTAGGGGAGGTTGGGTTTGGAGGGAGGTCAAGAAAATGGGTTACATGGTGCATCGGCTTGGTTATTTTTGGTTCTCATAAATTTCCCACTAGAGGGTTTCCATTAGGCTTGAGAGGCCTGTGACAGGGGGCCTGTTATCCTAATTCATGTTTTGGGTGGTGACTGAAGTAATTAGTTGTATTCCTGTAAAAATAAAAAAGTTGTGGAAGGGTTGATTAGTGGTTTCAAGGTGGAGCAAACCAATTCCAACTCTCGCTCCTTACAGTTTGTAGGCAAAATGAATATTTTCCATGATGTCAATTGGGAAAAAGACTTGAACTTGATGAGGGTTCTGAGGTGCTTTCAAGCAATGTTTGGCTTGAAGATAGAGCTATGCAGAGGTGAAATTCTGGGAATCCGACTAAAGTACAATGGTGTTCATGTGGTGGAGATCTTGCAGTGCGATGGAAGAAATTTGCCTCTTATCTTGGTTATCCTTTCTAGATAGGTGATTTGGAAAAATGCATTTGTGATGTCATGATTAAAAGGGTGGAGAGTATGTTATTGGCATTGTTTAAAATATTGGTACCATGTTACGTATTGCAACCTTGGGATATAGATACATATAAGTTATCGCATGGGATGTATCGTTTGTATTGGGTAATTTATCTCACTTTTTTGGAAACATGGGAAAACATTGGAAAAATGGTTGAATTTTTCAACGAAACTTCAGGGATTATTAAAAAAGACCTTACTACACACTTTTAAATCATAACATCTCAAAAAAGAAGTACACATAATAGGTTTCTTTTGTATAGGCTCTAAGCGATGCACTGTTTGACTGACTTAATGCAACTACATTCAAATTGAGTGCATAACATTTAATGTGTATGTGATAATCATTTCATCAAACACTCCTAAATACTTCGAAATTAGTCTCAATTGACAGCTGATGGAAGGGAAATTTCATTTTTTTTTAAAAATAATTTTTAATTAAAAAATGAATTTTTATTTTTTTATTGACCAGGACTTAACAAATCAGCAGATCAGCCCTCATACATGCTTGATTTCATGTTTGGAGTGCAATATTGCAAGCAATTTGGGAGAAATTGGGGAAATTTTGAAATTAGTCTTTGACAACTGGTTGAAGGAAAATTTCGAAAAAAACATAGATAACATGAAGAACGAATGGATAATGAAATCAAAGCTCCAACTCCATGATTTTTCATGCAAAACATGAAGAACCAATGGGTTTATAACCATTTGACACTGATTTAACATAATTTCAACAAGGAAAAAATGGATCTGAAATTGAAAATGCTCACTGGATTGGACATGTGGGATATATCGGCACTACCTGTGCTTTTAGTATCGCATGGGTGGGAGACAAGATATATCGTGGGATAATCTCGTCGATATTTAAAAAATTGGTTATTGGCTTGGAAACGAAGGTACCTATTATTTAGGTGTCATCTGACTCTCATTAGGGCAACACTTTCAAACATGCCAATTTATTTTATGTCCATCTTCCATTGCCCAATGAGTGTATCAAAAACACTGGAAAGGCTTAGAAGGGATTTCTTATTGTAATGGAAGAGAAGCACAAGTTCCACCTTTCAAATATGGGAGGGGGTAGGCTTGTGGGGACACTACTTTGAAATATGGGAACCTTGCTCTCCAGGGTAACCGGCTTCGGAGTTTTATAGGAGAGAAAATATGGCTTGTGGAACAAGTTGTTTCTTGCCAGTATCGATGAGCTCGCTCGCCTTTGGCTTTGTTGGAAGGTGATTCCAGTCTTCATTTCCTGCTAGGTGGTGGGCAAGGATAACATGTTGACTGTTGATCAACTCAGAAGCTGACATATTATAATTACCAGTTGTTCTCTTCTAGTTGGGTTATTTTACTCATTTTTCATTCATGGTGGATGCATTGGAGGGTTTCCTCAGGCTCTTTGCAATGTCTTGTTTGATGCCTGAGTCTGTAGGTTTTCTTTTTGGCTTGTGCTGAATATTGAGGACGCTGGCCATGTGGACTGTGCGATGGTCAATGAGGAATGGAATAACAAGACTCTTAACAATAGAGTTGAGTCATCAAGTGAGGAGTTTCAGAAAAAGGTCTTAGTGGGGAGTGGGGTGATTATCTAGTGTCTAGGGTGGACAATCTCTTGTCATCTCATATTTTGCTTGATGTTCCCAATACATGGAAGGCAATAAAATTACTTGCAGTTTTCTTGTTCTGATTATCTTTGTCATATTTCCTAATATATGATCCCTTTTGTTCCAGTGTTTTGACCCCCTACTATACCGAGGAGGTTCTTTTCTCCCTTCGTGAGTTAGAAGAGCAGAATGAAGATGGAGTTTCTATTCTTTTTTACTTGCAGAAAATTTACCCAGGTTTACTCTGGCTGCATGTTGCTTGCATGCCAATTTGAATTTGGATGATCTTATCTTCATTATCTAGTATGAAGGCATATTTGAAATGTTGATGTTTTTCTCTTTCCAATGTACAGATGAATGGGCCAATTTTCTTGAGCGCATGGGCAAAACTGAAGAAGAACTCAGGAGAGATGAGGAACTGGAAGAACTTCGTCTTTGGGCATCATATAGAGGCCAAACTTTAACGAGAACTGGTATAAGACTTGCTACTTTCCCTGAAACTGCACCATAAGATTTATATATTGCCCAAACCAGCATATTTTGCTCCTTGTTTTTTACCGTCTTTCTTTCTTTCTTTTGATAAGTCTCCTGCTTCTTCACTAATGATTGCTACATCATCCCAAATGCTAGTTAGGGGCATGATGTATTACCGGAAAGCTTTGGAGCTTCAGGCTTTCCTAGATATGGCCAAAGATGAAGGTATTGCCTATGCAAACGTGCAATAATTAATTGTAAATGGCTCACCTCCTGTACTGTAATGGTTCATATGAGTGTATTTTGGATTCTTTCAGAAATAATGGATGGCTATAAGGCAGCTGAGCTAACCTCAGAGGTTCAGGGGAAAATGGAAAGATCTTTGTGGGCACAATGTCAAGCTGTAGCTGATATGAAGTTCACATATGTGGTGTCATGCCAACAATACGGGATTCAGAAACGATCTGGTGATGCTCGTGCCCAGGATATTCTGAGGCTTATGACAACGTATGGGTACCAAATGAAAGTTTCCTTTGTCATTTGCCTATTATAAGATTAATCATGGTGGAAATACTTTCATGTCACAGATATCCTTCTCTCCGTGTTGCCTATATTGACGAAGTCGAAGAAACTATCAAGGATAAATCTAAAAAGGGGGATGAGAAGGTGTATTATTCTGCTTTAGTGAAGGCTTCTATGGGAAAGGCTGAGAATCCTGATGAGCCAGTGCAGAATCTAGACCAGGTGATGCCTTGATGTTTTGAAAGATTATTCTTCTTGAAAATTTTAGTTTGACTGAGTCACGCATGGAATTTCACAAATTTTTTTTTTCAAGTAGAAGGCATTTTTTTAAGATAGAAAGTTAACATGGAGTAGAAAATCCTAAACAACACTCCAAGCAAAATCCTTTGACATTCAAATAAGAAGTGACGAGGCCATTGGTGGAGTTTGTCGTACATTGGATGCGGTTGCCCCTAAAAGAACATGGACGTAGAATTTATTTAACATGTCCGAAATGGCATGCAAATCACCAAAGAGGATTGAATATGTTGACGTTTCTTCGTAACTCTTCTTCTTTCCAGATTCCCCTAGCCACTTGTTGGAAGATCTTATTTCTTATTTTTTACTTTCACACCTTTAATTTTATTAACTGACACACCTAAAAATAAATTTGAGTTCTCTCTAATGTCTCCGCAGCAAGCTAGAAAGGTCGAATAATGCTATTCTACCACCCAAGGATAACTGTTGTCTCTTCCATATCCCCAACTTCAAGGATAAGTGTTGTCTCTTCTATATTGCCAACTTGTCCAATTGTTCAATTACCCAGAGAAGTAAAATACTCTTGAGTCTTAATGGGGTCCCAGGTAGAGATAAACGAGTTTCTTTGTTGTAGTCAGTGTTTGAATTATCTCCGATATTATCGAATTATCTCCGATATTGTCTGTCTCCAGCTCAGCAATACCAATAACACTGGTAGCGATACCAATA
Organism: Magnolia kwangsiensis; assembly: GCA_037074715.1. NCBI lineage: Eukaryota > Viridiplantae > Streptophyta > Magnoliopsida > Magnoliales > Magnoliaceae > Magnolia > Magnolia kwangsiensis. The sequence continues at coordinate 71,707,544 of CM073575.1, read as the reverse complement.
ACGCTGGTAGTATCAGAAATTCCAGGTATTAGCAATGTATCGCCAACCAATGTATCAATATCGCTAATATACTTGCCAATAGTTTCAACTATGTTAATTCTAGGTGTCGCTTGTTTTGCTAATGCATCAATATTGCCAATGTATCACCAATATTTTCAACTATGTAAATTCTAGGTAATGCTTGTATAATAAGTGTATAGACAATATTTCAATAATATCTCCAATGTATTGATATCATCAAAATTTTGTTTATTAGAAATTTTTTTATTTCAAATTTTTTCATGGGCATGTGGTTATATGTAGTGTTCTATTTGTCATTGATAATATTGATAATCTCTCGATCTTATCAATATCGCAACATGCGCGATATTGAGATCACGATCTTTCGTTTCCTTTCCAATTGTTGATGATTTCTTGGTGAAATATCATGTGTTGTTGATATTTTGCAATATCGATGGATATTTGGATAGAAGGTTGGATGGTTAAATAAGTTGGATGGGATGGTTAGACTGATTTCTTATAGCAACACATGCTTTTAAGGCCCCATTAAATGGAAATTTGTTATGTATGCATTTTTTTTTGCAATTTTTTTTTTTATAAATATACAAATACGTCCTAAAGTTTCGCTGAAAATTCCACCATTTTTCCCATATTTCCCCGCATTTCTGGTTATCAGCGATATCGATATTGTTTCTATATCCCTGGCCAGCGAAACTTGTAGCGATACCAATGCTTCGAACACTGGCTGCACTTCAACATTGGAAAAGTTTCCACCTTTCCATTAAAACTTCAACCATGTATGTACCTCTCCACATTATCTACAACACCATGAAGCTTTCCCCCAATTTAATCCTCAATTATGAAGGAATTTCAAAGTATCATAGAATGCATCTTTAGTTTTTGGTCAATCGGGTACCTTCTAGAAATGAGTGACTAAGCTGTGGGATGTAGGCATGATATAGATGTTGAAAATTATGTTGAATTCTTCCACTGGTCCAAGCTTTTCTCCTCCTCTTACTGAGAGCTTCCCCAATATTGTGAAGAGAAAGGGGATCTCCATGTCGTAAAAACCTTGATAACGATTGAGGCAGCAAATTCCCTCAAACAGAGCTCTCTCTCTCTCTCTCTCTCTCTCTCTCTCTCCCAATGTATTTCCCTTATGATGCAATCCAAATTCCATCAAACAGAACAAGACTGATGATTGCATTAATGTTGGATGCAAGACTTCTTAATTAATAGCTACACACTAGCGTGATAAAATAGATGGATCCCTTACGGAACTTCTCATGGGGCTCCTTGAACACCTTCACAAGATCATATTTTTCTGCTCCCATTTCTTTAATCAATGAAAAGGCATCCGACACTGGTGCTTTTTCCCTAATCAACTTATTCTTTTACTTCTTGATACTTTTCTACAATGAACTGATGATTTTTCGTGTTTTAGTTATTTGATGCAACCAGCCTTTCGAAGATTGGATCTGGTGCTAGCTGTAACAAATTTGGACCCAGCTAGTGCTCTCAATATAACCATTGTTAATTTAAATGGTCTAGTGTGCGGGCCCTTTGGGCTTTTGGGCTTTCAATATGTTTGTTTAGATTTTGTTTTAGGCCCATAGTTATATCCCTCTTTAAGTCACTTAAGCAAGAGGGGTATTTTTTTGTTGTAATTTCCAGCACATTAGTGAAGGCCCTAATAAAAAATAAGTTGTGGGGACGTGTGGAGGCTCCTTTTAGAGCCATCCCACTTCTCTCTATTCTCTCTTTCTTCTTATTTTATCCTTTATTTTCTCATTTTCTATTCATTTTACGAATCTACATGGTATTAGAGCGCATTTGGGTATGATTCAGACCCAAATCTTCTTATTTAGCTCTCTAACCGCTACATCAAGTATTAGGGACCTCAAAAACCCTAGCGCATTGATCAGGCTTCAAGAAAAGGGTATTTCTCTTTTTCTTCTTCTTCTTCTTCTTTTTTTTTTTTCTTGCAAAAAATGTCGTTTTCTGCATGTTGTGAAGGGAGCGTAGGAGCTTAGTCTGAAAGATGAAAGCTTGCTGATTATTTATTTTTTGCATAAAGGTGATGTTAAATTGGTTTTCCTTTGTTTTTTTTTTTTTTAAATTATTTTAAAAGGCCTCTTTTTGGTAGTCTATGCTATCCATGACATAATTTTGAGATGCGTAGTTAATGGTTGCGTGAATCCTAGATGATGAAGGGCTGAAAACTCATATTTATTATCGTTGTAGAGTGGAGTGTGTGTAAATCCGATCATAGATCAATTTTTATTTTTATTTTTATTTTTTTTGTATAAGTTGGAGAAAATTGTTTTCAAGGTGATTATGGAAACAAAAGGGTTGGTAGTTGATCCCTCATCATTCGGAGGAATTCTTAGTTCCTCGTTCAATGCTTCAATAACATTTGTGAACCTGAACGAAATAAAATTACTTACTCTGGGCTAAGTTTGTTGAGATATTTCTTTTAGCCTGAGAGAAGGATCTATTTGTCGCAAAACCCAAGCTGAAGGACCTAATCCCAAGTATCGACATTGGATTCATGATGATGGCCAAAATTCGGTCTTGGTTGTGGAATAACATGGAATTTGAAGTTAGTTCCAACTTGGTATTCATAAATACTGTGAAGGATGTGTGGGATGCCATGAAAATGGATGTGTGGTATGCATGAATATCAATAATTGTGGAATGTCTATGGAGCCCAAAAGTGTGGTTGGTAGTTCCTCATCTATTAGAGAAATGCAATGATCCTCTTTCCATGCGTCAATAACCTCTATAAAGTTGAAAGAGAAGAATTATCTTTTATGGACCAAGTTTGTCGAGGTATTCCTCTTAGCCTACAAAATAGATTAGTTCCTCACAGATCCTAAACTGGAAGAATTTGACCCCATTGACTTCAACTGAGATTGAAGAAGACCAAGGTCTTTGATTGGTGATGACTTGGAGGGTATTGAAAAATTGAAATCATATCTTCATTCTCAATTTCAGATCAAAGACCTTGGTCTTTTTCAATACTTTCTGGGCATTGAAGTGGCAAGATCAAAAGTTGGAATAAATCTATATTAGAAAAAATATGTGTGTGACTTGTTGAAGGAGATAGGGATGTTGGGTGCCAAACCAATTGATACACTAATGGACCCTTATTTCAAACTTGAAGCTGAAGAAGGAAAATTGTCAGAAGACCTTGGTATGTATGGAAGACTTGTTTGCAAACTCATCTATTTGATTATCACCAGGCCTGATATTTTTTTTTTCTGTTAGTATAGTGAGTTGGTTCATGCAAAGTCCTAGGACACCACATCTAGCAACAAATTCGAGAATTCTCAGGTATTTAAAATGTTCCCCTGGGAAAGTTATCCTATACGAAGCCCATGGTAATCTTCAGGTAGTTGATTATTCAAATGCAAATTATGTTGGGTCGAGACATGATAAAAGGTCGACTATAGGTTACCACACCTTCCTAGGCAGTAATGTGGTTACTTTGAAAACTAAGAAACAAAATGTGGTTGCCAAGTTGAATATAGATCAATGGTGCATACGACTTGTGAGCTTATATGGTTGAAATCTCTTTTCGAAGAAATTGGAATTCGAAATTTAGGTTCTAATGTCTTTACATTGCGACAATCAAGTTGCGATACATATCACCAATAATCTTGTGTTTCATGAGAGAACGGAGCATATAAAAGTTGATTGCCATTTCTTTTGAGACAAGATATCTCATGGACAAATCCATACACCTTACATTTCATCTCATGATAAATTTGCAGATTTATTCACCGAGGCTCTTGGAAAATTGCAGCTCGATAAACTTGTTGCCAAGTTGGACATGCAAGACATCTTTACTCAAGCTTGAGGGGGAGTGTTAATGGTTATGGTTGTGGGCTTACGACCCACTTGGATTTGGTTAGGGGTTTGCAACCAATGTTCGAAGTATTGGTATCGCTACAAGTTTCGTTGGTTAGGGATATGAAACAATATCGATTTCACTGAGAACTGAAAATGCGAGAAAACATTGATGAAACATGGGAAAACTGGTGGAAAATTTCAGTAAAATTTCAAGAGATGCTAAAATACACATAATTTCATATTTAGGATTTTTTTTTTTTTAATTTTTTTAATGCATACATAATAAGCTAACATTTAATGGGCGCTTAAAATCATGTGTTATCATAAGAAATCAGTCCAACATTCAAATCAATCTCATTTATCCATCCAACCTTCCTTCCAAACATCTATCGATATTTCAGAATATATCGACAACACAAGATATTCCACTGAAAAATCGTCGACAACTAGAAAGGAAATGAAAATATGTGGTCTTGATATCACCCACGTTGCGATAACAATAGTATTGCAATATTATCGATATTATTGTTGACAATTTAAATACTGCATACAACCATGCGCCCATAAAAAAAACTAATATGAATTTTTCTTAGTAAATGGATTTTTTAGTGATATCGATATTGGTGATATCATTGAAATATCACTGATACACTAGCTATATAAGCGACACTCGGAATTTATATAGTCGAAAATATTGGCAATATCAATACAACAATACAAGTGACACCTAGAATTTACGTAGTAAAAAATATCTGTGATACACTGGTGATACTTAGCGATGTATTGCTAATACCTAGAATTTCTGATGCTATCGTTGTTATCGGTATCACTGCCAATGTCAACGGTATCGCTGAGCTGGAGATACAATAAAATCGGGGATTACTTCGATCGATGCCTACAACTTAGTTATTTCTTAGTCCTTTTGGTCATTATATATGCTAGTCATTAAATTTTTATGTATTAGGGGCAATTTTTCCATTTTTGCTTTTTAATTCTTTAATATAAAGAATAGAGCTAGGGGGCATGCAACCCTAACCCAACCTTTTTCCTCTTATCCTCTTTTTTTTTTTTTTCCTTTTAATCTCTACATAATCTACAAACGGGTATGTGGGAAGAACACTCAATCTATCATGGCATTACTTCGGACGTAACTCTTATGAAAACCTAGATGGAAGACATGAAAGTTGTGGAACTGTTGTCTGACCTTTGAAAAGAATATCAATCCCTACTGTTGTTGAGGTTTATGCGAGACTTCAAAGAATCTCTGTTGGAAATGAATTTGGCACTACTCATGTTACTTGTTTTGATTAGTCCGCATTACTAATTCTACTTAGACTACTAGTATGCGTGGAGGTCATGGTGGTAGATGTGGTAGGATGTCAGGGGGAGGTAGATGTGATTGTGTATGTACTCATTGTGGCTTGACAAATCACTATATGGACTTTTGTTGGGATCTCCATGGGAGGCCTCCGAGTGCCAATCAAGCTCTTCTAGTTAATGATGTTTTTGTTGATGGTAGACCGACTAGTTCTCGTTTGCTGAATGTTGGTGATGATAAGATTAAGGTCATTGTATCACGGGAAGACTATGCGCTATTCTTTTCTTCAAGTCATTGTATATCCAATAGTGTACCTTCCTCTTCTACAGACACTTTGGCCCATTCAGGTAAATCGTATCTCCCATCATATCATTCCTTTCCCTAGATAATTGGTTTTGGGGCATCTAGTTAGATTTTTGGTAATTGTAGTTCCTTTTCCTCCTTTGACCTTGTTTGATCTAATAGGGTATGTTACATTAGCTGATGGTACATATTCCAACATTGTTAGACATGGTAAGTGGAATTTGAGAGATTTAGAGAACAAAATAGAAGGGAAGACAGAAGAGATGAGAGAGAAGGGATGGAGAAGAAAGAAAGGACTTTTAGAGAGAAGGGTGTTGTGTTAGGGCAGTTCGACTAACACTCCTTTTATTATAACATTAAGACAAAAGGAAAACATACTCCATAGGAGTACACATAACTATGCACACGCACACAAAAATTACGCATTCATTTTTACTTTCTATATTCCTCTAAAGTTAGAGCATAGATATTGATTATGCCCAACTTATTAGTAATTCGATGAAGAGCATCTCGACTAAGAGATTTGGTGAGAACGCCTACCAACTGCTCCTTGGAGCAAACAAAAAGGGTCTCAGTATCCTTATTAGCAACTTTTTCCTGGATAAAATGATAGTCAATCTCAATGTGTTTAGTACGCTCATGAGACACTAGGTTGTTTGCAATGTAAATCACAACTTGATTATCACAATGCAAGAGAATGGGACTCCAAGAAGGATAGCCAAGCTCTAGCAAGAGAGTTTGAAGCTAAATAAGCTCACATGTAGTACGGGCCATTGTCCTATACTCAACTTTTGCAAAGGATCGAGCAACAACCGAGAGTTTCTTACTCTTCCAAGTGACAAGATTTCCACACACAAATGTGTAGTACCCTGATGTAGGCTATCTACATGCAAACTTCTAGCACAATTAGTATCAAAGTAACCAGAAATATGAAGGTGAATGCGCCGTTGTAAGAGTAAACCTCTACCAGGGGCTAATCGTAGATACCAGAGAATGCGATACATTGTTGTTAGATGGGTTGTATGAGGAGCATGCGTAAACTGATTGACAACACCCACAACTGAAAAATCCAACCATGTAATACTCAAATAAATGAGCTGTCCAACCAACTGATGATATATACCATAATTAGAAAGGAGCTCTTCATCATCAAGGCCAATTTTTTGAGTGACATCCATTGGTGTCGTAACAGGCTTACATCATTGCATTCCAATCTCTGATAGAAGATCAAAAGTATATTTCCTTTGAAATAGCACAATTCCTGACTTTGATCGAGCAACTCAATTCCTAAGGAAATACTGAAGAGTACTAAAACCTTTGATCTCAAATCCTATCTTGAGGAAAGATGTAAGGGCGACAATGCCCTTAGTATCATTTTCGGACAATAGAATGTCATACACAAATGATCTACACCATAACTCCATTAGGCCAATGACAAATGAAAAGTGAGTGATCAGCTTGGCTTCAAACAAACCCAAAGTCCAATAGAGTGCGAATAAACTTATCAACCTGAGGAGACTGTTTGAAGGCATAAATAGACTTCTTTAGACAATGCACAAGGTATGAGTTGCTTGGTACAGAAAATCTTTGTGGGTTGATCCATATAAACTTCCTTGGCAAGATCGCCATGTAAAAAGGCATTCCTCACATCCAATTGAAATAAGGCCAAGACAAGTTTACTGCCAAAGAAATAAGAACACGAACATAGTTAAGTTTGACCATATGAGAAAATGTCTCAAAATAATCCACTCCATGTGTCTGTGTGTAACCCTTACCGACCAACCGAGCTTTATATCGATTAACAAAACCATCAATAAGGTATAATATAAATCCATCGGCATCTGACAGTCTGTTTACCATTAGGTCGAGGAACTAAATCCCATGTATTGTTTTTCTCAAGAGCATGCATTTCTTACATCATAGCCTGTTTCCAATCAGGATTACTTACAACTTCCTTCAGATTACGCGAAATAATGAGGATATGGAAGTTGTAAAAGACCTGAAGAAAGGTGAAAGATGATGGTAGGAAACAAAATTACTGATGGGATGTTTAGTACATAAACAAGAAGGTTTACAGAAGGAAATAAAAAGATCATCAGAGAGGAAGAGATTGTACTTGAAGCACTAGTGAAAGCAGATGGATTGATGGCAGGCAGATCAGTGGAAGATTTCTTCTGGTGTTTATACACAAGTATGAATTAGGAGTCAGAAAAGTGGGAGCATAATCAAGACAGGGGACTAGAAGAGGTATAGAGTTATATGGAAGAACCTCGCCTTGACTAGTAAGAGGATCGTGCAATGGTTGATCCTCATCAGAGAAGTAAAGGATATATTCAAAGAAGGTGACATCAATTGATATATATCTCTTACTTGTTAGAGGGTTATTAAATTTATACATTTTCTGAGACTAAGAGTAACCTAAGAAGATACTTAATTGCCCGATGACTCAACTTTTTATTACTACCATAAAAAATCTGAACAAAACAAGTGCACGCAAAGACCTTAGGTGGATAAGGGAACATGTTTTTCATGCGGAAACAAAATTTCAAATAAGGAAATGCTATTTTAGATCATTTTAAATAGGAAATAGCGTGAGGCATAAGCTATATGGCATGTATCATAAGCTACACGCTACTTGTTGATTTTTAGTCAAGGTTGCACTTGGTTGCACCAATTTCATGATATTTTGCACCAAATTAGATCGATTTATAATAAAATTTATGACAATTTCATTATTTTAAGTGCAATCAAACGCAACTTAAAGTAATTTTGTAGTGAAAAATAACTTGTAACATGAGCTATGTAACGTGTAGCGTAGTCAATGTAGCATGTTGCGTATGATAAGTATTACGTACCATGGGCAACAGGCGACTGAAGCTATTTTCGTGAGCTACGTGGCATTAAGGTTATGCTACACTACATAGCTATGTTACACGCAACATACCATAGCCACTTAAAACATTGATTCTAGATGGTATATGATTGTAAGGAAAACAACATTAAGTATCATCCCAAGAGCATTTAGGAACGTTCATACCAAGAATAAGAGAATGTGTGACCTCAAGAAGATGGCGATTCTTTCTCTTAACAACACCATTTTGTCAATGGGTTCATGGACTTGAAGTATGAGATGAGATACTATGGTCTTGCACGACAAGAAAGCTTTTTACATATATTTGTAATGCAAGGGCATTTTCACACCGAGCTCGAGTGGGGTAGCCTGTGGGATGCGGGGACACACTTAGGGTGCGTGACCCATGTGATTTGGGGCCCACGGGGGAGGTCTCATGTTCGAGACTCCTCACTGGGGATAATTAATGCACATTTCATACCGGACTCGAGTGGGGTAGCCTGTGGGATGCGGGGACGGGGTGGGTGGCCCGTGTGAGGCGGTACCCATGTGATTTGGGGCCCACGAGGGGGGTTCGGCCGAGGTCCTAACCCATCTGATGTGGGGCCTGGGCTATGAGATAAAGGGATTAATTTGCCATACTCTAATAGTTTGAGCTTTTAGAGCAAGTGGTTAATTGTCTTGCATCAATTCGCCACCATGGTCAAAGCGTAGAATTTTAATCGGACATTGAAATTAGGTGGTAACTTCATTATAAAAATCGTAACATATTGAACACTTCATGCTTAAATTTCATAAGATAAACCCATGTCATCCTTCAACAATCATCAATAAAAATGACAAAGTATTCATATCCAAAAATAGTGTTAACCGGAGTAGGACCCCAAACATCAAAATGAACCAACTCAAATGGTTTGGATTTTCTCTCGGATGAACTTGGAGGAAACATAGCCCAGTGATGTTTAGAAAGCTCACATTTCACAACATAATGACTTGATAACACGAATAAAAATGAAAAATAAGTTTTAATGTAGACAAATATGGATGTTCTAAACAACAGTGCCATCTGGACACACTACCCATCTACGGACAGACCATTCGACTTTATCACTGGTGCATCATCCAAGAAGTAAATTCCCCCATGCTCATGCCTCCCACCAGCATTTGCTTTGTTTGGAGGTCTAAAAACATGGTGAAAAGAGAAAAATGTTACAGAACAACTTCAGGATTTTGTAAGAGAACCGACAAATATAGGATTGAGAGGAAAACTAGGAACATGTAAAATTGATTATAGATGCATGAAACCTTAGTGCAGGCTAATGGGTGTGTCCTAGCGCAGCACATCGTTTTTGCTTGGAAATTATCATGCCTAGCAGTGTCTCTCTTTAGTTGTTCCTAGGTTCATAAATTATATCATCGGCCTCATCAATGCTACTAAGTCTAATAGCTACCATTTTCATGTGCATCTCATCCCTCAACTTGTTGCAGTGCCAGGCTACTGATCGCATGATTGTCTATGTGCATTGAACTGAAGTCATGGTACTCTATAATGCACTTTGGCAATAAGATTTCCTCATTGCAATGTCTGCAGATTTAAAAGTTGCATCATAATCATGCAGTAGAAAATGCCGCGTCATTCTTGCTTCACTTCCTCTCAAGCGTCTTTTTCTCAAACCAGTCTTAGACCTGGTACCACCAATTTCTGTTTGAACCCTCAAGTTTTAGCTCCGCAAATCATAATTTGACCTCAAAAATCATCTGCTACTTCTAAAAAACAGTCCTCCAATGATTGTAACCAATTGTGGAAGGCATTCGGGTCAAGGTTAGCACTGTTGTCTTCACTATCTATCAGCAAACACTTCATTGGATCGTGTATGCATGGAGGATGTCTTGTCTTGGGAGGGTAATATGGGTATTCAAATTAAGGTGACATCTGAGTCCTTGATCCTTGCTGAGATGGCGTTTGCCATATGCATGCCATTTCCATTGCTCCTGCCACAATAGATGTGACTCCATACACAGAATCCATAGCTTGCAATTGGATTTGTTAAGTTTCCTCAAGATTGTAAAACACGAATTTCCGTCTAACTTCACTTGACAGATAGTCTCTAACATCTTTTAGACTCTTGAGTCCCTATGGGATTAACTTCTTCCAGAGAATCAACAGAGGACTCTGGTACCACTTGTTGAACCTCGTAGCAGAAAAGCACATTGTTATGCTTATGTGAGCTTTTTTCCATTGCATAGTGATCAACATGGTACACTATGCTCATCATCTCTTGAAGTATTTGATCTTCAATTCCATCTTTCCTATTCTGCTTTTTTTTTTTTTTTAGTTTTTTGTTGAATCTAGATTCCTTAGCATCATCATGGATTTGAAGCCCTCCCATCCCCTGGTGCTATCGCCCTCCACCATTCATCTTGTCTCCGAAACCAGGCACCTTTAACCCTATGCTTACCTTGGAAACGGTAAAGATGCCTGTCACAACCCACTACCTTGAGCAAAACAGAGAATGTTCATATATTGGTATTGTAAAAGAACCTTTAACCCTATGCTTTCCATAGAAACAGTAAAGACGCCTGTCTCAACCAACTACGTTGAGCAAACCAGCGAATGTTCATATATTGGTGTTGTAAAAGAACCTTGAGGAGCGCCTATATATATATATATATATATATATATATATATATATATATATATATATATATATATATATATAAGAAAAAAAAAAAAAGAAAAAAATCCTATTGATCTGCACGTAATTGGGTGATCGAGATTGCTCTGTTGCTTGGTAACTGCTGCAATTTGGTATGAGGAGGATGTTATGGGACAGTGGTTGTCGGTTATGCACGTATATTCTCTTTCTGGTAGTCTTACTCCCAATTGGTTCTCTTTACTTATCCATTGAATATGTTATGAAAGTTGTATAATATAATGGCTGACTCTCTCAAAGTGATTGAGAATGTTCATCTTGCATTGATCATATTGAAAGTATTCGTAACCACTGTGTTGATCTTTCAACATCTGCGAGATCTGTTATATAGTTCCTCATATAAACAACTCATGTCATCATGTCGGTAGAGATGCGAATGAGATCGCTAATATGTGAAGCATAAGAGGGTGTTTCAAGGTCAGCTCTGGGGGAGGAAGTCTGGTTCCCTTGATTTAATGTAAAACTTTTGTTTTTTTTTGTTTTGTTTTGTTTTTATCCCTTAATAAAGATTTTGCTAATTATATATATATATAAGAATAGGTAATTTGGATTTCTTTTGAAACATGTGAAATAGCGACTTTGATTGTTCATCATGGCATATGACATTGTGACTGCACAATTTTTATTCATGCTTTCAGTAGGTTCTGCATGAGTGAAGGCTCTGAGGAAATCATATAAAATCTCCCAGTAGATTCTTTTAGCATCTAGATTTTGTTTTGTCTTCCCTCTTTGCCGTATCACTCCTTTCTCATTGCTTGGGTTTCCATCCATAGGTTATTTATCGGATAAAGCTTCCGGGTCCTGCTATTTTGGGTGAGGGAAAGCCAGAAAATCAAAATCATGCCATTATTTTTACTCGTGGAGAAGGGTTGCAGACAATTGATATGAATCAGGTAAGACCGTAAGAGTGAATTTCTCGTAATCTTTCATGATAATTTAGTCTCTGAGCATTCACAGTTGAGATGTCTGTTTTTGCAGGATAATTACATGGAAGAGGCCTTCAAAATGAGGAACTTACTGCAGGAATTTCTTAAGAAACATGATGGTGTGAGGCATCCTTCAATACTTGGGCTAAGGGAACATATATTTACTGGCAGGTAAGTTCTCCAATTCCATTTTTCTTGACATTTATGTGGGAAGGCAATTATTCTATCAGATGTCTATTAAAACATTTTTTTTTCATTTTGTTTCTGGAATGTCTATGTGGAGCCTCACTTTTCTTTTTTTTTTTTGTTGGCCAAATGTGCAGTGTTTCTTCTCTTGCATGGTTTATGTCAAATCAAGAAACCAGTTTCGTAACTATTGGGCAGAGATTATTGGCAAATCCATTGAAGTGAGTATTCTAATATTCAGAACTGGAATCTAGTTGTCTAACTTCATCTTCTGTTGAAACAATAATGTGAATATTCTTCTCTTATGAGCACATCTTCAAAGTTTTCGGTGTCATATGGTCAAGTACAATTGTTACCACAAGCCTTTACCAGTGAATTCACATGCTTCCTCTAAACTTTTGTCATGATCTATTTTTCTGTGCATCAAGGGTCCGTTTTCACTATGGCCATCCAGACGTGTTTGATAGACTATTTCACCTCACGAGGGGTGGTGTGAGCAAGGCATCGAAGGTCATCAATTTAAGTGAAGACATATTTGCAGGCATGTTCAATTCAGTTTCTCTTGTTTTCAAGTTGGAAAATTTTGTGTGAACTTCATTGAAATGTGTTATACTTCGTGTGGCTATGGCATTGCAGGTTTCAATTCTACACTTCGTGAAGGAAATGTAACTCATCACGAATACATGCAAGTTGGCAAGGGGAGGGATGTGGGTCTTAACCAGATCTCACTATTTGAGGCAAAGATAGCCTACGGCAATGGTGAGCAGACATTAAGTCGTGATATATACAGGCTTGGACACCGTTTTGATTTCTTCCGGATGCTGTCATGTTATTTCACTACCATCGGTTTCTACTTCAGCACCTTGGTATGAAACAATCTTTACCCTGTGATTCATCACAAGTCAAATTATCTCATCTGGTATGCCTAAGTTATATATTTTTTTTCGCCCATCAGGTGACTGTGCTCACAGTATATGTATTTCTGTACGGTCGCCTTTATCTTGCTCTCAGTGGACTTGAAAGAGAGCTGTCCCAACAAGCGGCGATTCGAAACAACAAGTCTCTTCAAGTGGCTCTTGCTTCACAGTCTTTTGTGCAACTCGGGTTTTTGATGTCCCTGCCCATGATGATGGAGATTGGCCTGGAAAGAGGATTCCGCACGGCACTAAGTGACTTCATACTGATGCAATTACAATTGGCTCCCGTCTTCTTTACATTTTCTCTTGGGACCAAGACCCATTATTATGGAAGGACTTTGCTTCATGGGGGCGCTGAATATAGAGGTACAGGTCGTGGATTTGTGGTCTTCCATGCCAAGTTTGCCGACAACTACAGGTTATATTCCCGCACCCACTTTGTGAAGGGAATTGAGCTGATGATTCTGCTACTTGTGTACCATATCTTCGGTCATACATATAGAAAACCGGTTGTGTATATCTTTATCACTTTTTCTGTATGGTTCATGGTGGTCGCATGGCTTTTTGCTCCATTCCTCTTCAATCCTTCGGGTTTTGAGTGGCAAAAGATTGTTGATGATTGGAGTGATTGGAACAAATGGATAAGCAACCGCGGAGGAATTGGTGTGCCTGCAGAAAAAAGTTGGGAATCATGGTGGGAGAGTGAGCAATTGCATCTTCGAGATTCGGGACTGCGTGGGATCATCACAGAGATCGTGTTGGCGTTGCGCTTCTTTATCTACCAATATGGGCTTGTGTATCACTTAAGTATAACGAAACAGAATAGAAGTGTTTTGGTATGTCATCGTTGCTGTTCTAGTGCTTTTACTCTGGATGTATTCTCATATGGATGCTTGATGGTAATTGAGTTTGATTTGATTTTTTTTTTTTTGGTTATAGGTCTATGGCGTCTCATGGCTCGTGATCATAGCAATGTTACTCGTGATGAAGGTTGGTATTTAAAGAATAGATTTTCTCAATACTGTATTTCCTTCCAACTGCTATTGATAATGGATATAGGGCGTGTTTGGTCCATGCAACTGAATGGTATTGAATTGTATTAGATGGGATTAACATCATTATTGTACAATGATTGCATGTTTGGAAATACCATGATATTGTAGCCATCTAATCCCATGTTTGGGATAAAATTTTTGTTACGGGAAAACACTGGATTAAGAAAAATCATGTTTGGTAGACCATGGAATTGTAATCAACGGACCAAATTCAAAACGAATGTCGTTCACTTGTACACATATCTAACCAGAATTGCATGTGTAAACGGTGTATATGGATGGACGGCATGGATAAACGCATGCATTGATGTGGGGCCCACATGTATCGTGGATTTCAAAATCCATGAAAATCCAGCTGCAATTCCATCCCACTTAATCCCATCTAATACCCTGCGCCAAATGTTATAGTACCGTTTCCCTCTCTCTCTCTCTCTCTCTCTCTCTCTCTATATATATATATATATATATATATATATATATATATATATATATATATATATATATATATATATATATATATATATATCGAGCCAAGTTGATTCAAGCTCGACTCGAAATTTTTTCGAGCTCAATTGAATAGCTCGTCTTAGTTTGAACCCAGCTTTTGAGTCGAGCTGAGTTAACTGAGCTTGCTCAATTTGTGTCCAACTCTACTTGTGGGTGATCGTATTAGGTCTTGGGATTCGGTTTTACCAGTTGCGAAGTTTGCTTATAAGTTATAACAATCAGTCAATAGGTCAATAGGCATGAGTCCTTTTGATTGAATTGATTGAATTTGTCAATGAAACTTCAGGGATTGTTAAAAAAGACACTAGTACATACTTAGGAAAAAAAAAAGGTCACAAAAAACAAGGTGCACATAATAGGTTCCTTTGTATGCAGTGTCTGATTCAACTAATGCAACTATATTTAAAGGAAATTCATAAAATTTATAAATATAAGAAGACATGTATGGAAACACTAGCATTACATTCAAAAGCAAAGGAAAAAGTATAAAACTAGAAATTTACTTGTGAATTAAAAAATATATATATTATTTTTTCTATCATTTTTAATTATTTAAATTAAAAATTATTATTATTCCCGGAAATTCCAAAATGCCAAGAATGCATGGATCGGGCTGTATATATGTTTGATTTCATGTTTGGACATTAAGATTGCAACCAATTTGAGAAAAATTAGAGAAATTTCGATTTTTTCCAATTTTCTGCAACCTGGCCCTTCTCCCCAAAATCTCAAAATCGATGCTCCAAATCTATAATTTTTTATGCAAAACATGAAGAATTATGGATTTCTTACCATTTGACAACATTTACAACATATATTTTAAAAAAAGAATCAAAACTAAAAAATCCGCACCTTTTAGAATCCGACCCTAATAAACTTCTGATCACAATTTCAAAGAAATTTTGAAGGTTTTCTTTTAACAATCTAGGATGGACTGGTCAAAATCACCTTACAATGTGTTAGGAAGTATAATTAACTTTTGTGATTAAAAAAAAAAGGATTTTCCATATAAACAGACAATTTCCTTTTATCTCCTTTGATATCGTACTTGGTATGGATATATCGTACAATACATTAAGAATTTTATAAAGAGAGTGGATATATCACACGAGATTGTAATATCCACGATATATTGCACAAAACCATGAAAAGAATTATGGATTTCTTACCATTTGACAACATTTACAACATATATTTTAAAAAAAGAATCAAAACTAAAAAATCCGCACCTTTTAGAATCCGACCCTAATAAACTTCTGTTCACAATTTCAAAGAAATTTTGAAGGTTTTCTTTTAACAATCTAGGATGGACTGGTCGAAATCACCTTACAATGTGTTAGGAAGTATAATCAACTTTTGTGATTAAAAAAAAAGGATTTTCCATATAAACAGACAATTTCCTTTTATCTCCTTCGATATCGTACTCGGTATGGATATATCGTACGATACATTAAGAATTTTATAAAGAGAGTGGATATATCACATGATATTGTGATATCCACGATTTATTGCACAAAACCATGAAAAATGGATATTAAAGTGGAGTTTCGTATTGCCCTGTTGGGATAACCGATATATTGTGAGATATCTATGTCGGACATCCACACCGTGCATTTGGTAGTTCCCCTTTAGGTTTTGGAATATCCCAAAAATCAGCCATATCTAGAACTCTGAAATCGTGTGAAATCATGCCTAAAACAACTAAATGCACTTGGTGGGGCCCACCTAAGTTTTAGATACGGCTGAAACTTGGTGCAATGCCTCATCAAAGTGGGACACGCAATGGGCTGGATGTCCATACCACATCTCAATGGGCCCTATAGACGATCATGAAGGTTTGAATGGGTCGGTATTCACTCTCAACTGTTGTTTGTGGTGTGGCTCACCTAAGTCATGGATTGGCCTGATTTTAGGCCTGTGACCCACCTTGGAAGGGTCCATCTGAATCACAATGTGCCTCACACAGGTCAACCTCATAGTACCTTTTCCACACACACACACACACACACACACACACACACACACATATATATATATATATATATAGGGAAATGGTACGAACTTCCCATAAGGTCGAGCTGTGTGGGCCCCACCGTGATGTGGGGTGGATGTACCATTCCATGGTGGGCCACGGGCTTAAAAATCAACTCAATCCATGACTTGGGTGGGCTGCAGGACATACAACAGTTGAGAGGGGTTACCCTCCTATTAAAACATTCATAATCATTTATTGGGCCCACTGAGATATGGTTCACAAATCCAGCCCATCCATTGTGTGTGTCCCACTTGGATGAGGGGTCAGACCAAGTTTCAGCCACATTGAAAATTCAGGTGGGCCCCGCCAAGTACTTTTATATGTTTTAGGCATGTCATCACATGGTTTTAGATGATATGGCCCACCTGATTTTTGGGATATCCCGTAACCTAAAGGGGACCCATCAAATGCACGGTGTTGCATGTATTTTCTCCTTGAGTTGGATTCACCGATATTTTGGAACTGATAAGTGGCATGTAAATACACAATCTACACATCATGTGGCAAAGTGACACATGCAAGGTCCCAGCCATCCATAAGGTAAGGCACATGGTGAACATGTCTTGGCCCCATTATCATCCCTGTCCCTCATCAAGTGGGCCACACCTGTAGGGACAAAAACCGAATAGGCCGATATTTAGCATGCATGCATCGCTGAACAATACTAGGAGCAGCCTGATTTTTTGGGCCTGGGAATGTTCATGGTGGGCCCTACCTGTTGACCAGCTTGTCTCTTGCATGTGTTCCAGACTGACATGTTTGCTGCATATGAGCAAATCTCCTCAGATACATGATGCCTATTTATAATGCAATCTGATTATTTTGACGGCATCTTGTTATTATTATTATTATTTGATTTATTTATTTATTGTGCAGACTGTGTCCGTGGGAAGGAGGAAATTCAGTGCAAACTTTCAGCTTGTGTTCCGGTTAATCAAAGGTCTTATCTTCCTGACATTTGTTTCCGTTCTGATCACATTGATAGCGCTCCCCCATATGACGGCACAAGACATCATCGTATGCATTCTGGCATTCTTGCCAAGTGGATGGGGGTTGCTTCTGGTCGGTAGATCCTTTCCACCTCCTTTCGTTTTGTTGCTACAAATCCTGCTAATGGCATTCACTGCAGTAGGATTTTTAATCCTTCTCTCCCGTATGTGCAAATGTTGCAAGTACGTGTAAGATTGGAGATTCATCAGCAGGGCCCCTGTATGTTCTGTGGCCTGAAAATTAAAATGGTCCAATCATCAGGTGATCCGTATGTATGGGACAAACGTGGACCATTGGTTGAATCTTTTAAAGTTCATTATTTCATGCATGTGGGATGCACCTGATGACCAGGCTGGCGATTCTTGGCCATGGAAATGTGCTGCAGCCACCTCCTAGATGGGACAGTACGGATGTTGCACACATCCCACATTGGCACTTATGGAGCATATGATTCAATTTATACTCAGTGTTTCTTTTCTTGTGATTGCCAGCTGCCAGAATCATTGGAATTCATCTCCTCGCATTCTTTTTAACTGTATTTTATTCAAAATGTCATTGTGTTTTTTTTCAGATTGCCCAAGCCTGTAAGCCGGTTGTCCAAAAGGCTGGCTTATGGGGGTCAGTTAGGGCACTAGCTCGTGGCTATGAAATCATCATGGGTTTGCTTCTGTTCACACCTGTTGCATTCCTTGCATGGTTCCCCTTTGTCTCGGAATTTCAGACCCGTATGCTGTTCAACCAAGCCTTCAGCAGAGGTCTTCAGATCTCCCGTATTCTTGGTGGGCAGAAGAAGGACCGGGCGTCCAATAACAAAGAGTAAAAACAGCCTACCCGATTGGCCATTTCAAATACGGTAAGGGAACTCCACCTAATTTTCTCAATGTATCTGATAATATCATTAGGTCCCTCTACAATTACCCGTTCATATAGACATTTGTATTCGTATTTATAACAGATACCATAGTTTGAGAGAGAATTGGGTAGTGCTTGTTTATGAAATTTAACTCCACTACCCATATCTCAGATTGATTTTCAACAGACTGATCATTTAAATAGTCCGATATTCAAACATAGTTGCTTTGAAACTGCTAAAGAAGCAAGCGGGCCACCAGCATCATATGCTTCTAGATGTTTCGAATAATTGTTAGATTCACTAGAAAAAGCTGCTTTAGAGCCCAAGGATAAGATGGAATATGACAAATGTTTGGAATGGATTACTTTCTTCCATTCATTGTCAGGCAAGAGAAATCATTTGTGGACTGGACCCAGAGCTCAAATGAGATTTCAATCTTTTGGCAAATTACAAGCTAGTGATTTTAGATTCAAGACCTTGATGGTGGTGTTATTCAATCCAAGAGTATGATATAGCATTGGGTTGCTATTTCTGCATGTGGTACAGCCACACATCCACATCCAAGCTACCCAACGGGTGGGACCTGCCGTTTAGATTACCTGGCTTAAAATTCCTGCCTATCGACTCATGGATGTTGAATGTGGATTCCTGCCTATCGACTCATGGATGTTGAATGTGGACTGTTGGGAAGTTTATTCAACTACTTTGTGCAACGAAACCTAAACAAACCTGCAGCTGATTCAATATTAATCTGTTGGGCCCACCACTGATTGGCCATGTCCTGAAAACATCTTTTATTTGACCATCCTACTCTTCAATTTTGTGGACTGCTGGAAATAGACAGTTAAAAGGATAAATGAGGAAATATTGAAGTGAAAAATAATAATAATAATAAATCGTGGCTAGGGCTTGGTTTTATGTACTGCTTGTTCCATCAAACTATCGGTCAGGATCTCTGATCCAATGGGCTCCGCATTACAAATCAAAGCTCGAGTATTTCGTGCTTGTCTTCGAGATGAAGATGTTTATAGCTGTTCACTTTTCACACGAGTCTCCAACTTCATATTGGCGGACCACTTACTAGTACAGCCTGGACGCCATTTGCCTGTGCCCCTGCCATATGGGGCCACCGTGAGGAATCTAATCCCTTACAGGAACTTCAATAAAAATAAAAATAAAAATGACGCAGACTCAAAACTCAGGTGGCCTACATGATAGGTAAATGTGAAACGTTTGTATGGCCACAAAGTTTTAGATCAGGCTAATTTTTATGTTTTCAATTCATCCCAGTGGGAATGACCTTATGAACGGTTTGGATCATGTATAAACATCATGATGGGGCGTATCCATTTTCACTGTTTCCTGTCATGTAGCCCACCTGAGTTTGGATATGCTTAAATTTTTTTAGCTTCTGGCCTACTGCCAACCTGTGAAACTGATGGACAGTTGTTTTCGTATGGCATCCTAGTGGGCCCCACAGGTTGGTCTAGCATCGACATTTTGATAGGGTACGGTGGCTACACCACAGTTATAGTACGATTTGATATGAATTCTATGCTGCAGTGATCATAGGAAGAAACATTTGTTGAATGAATGATTGTGTACAAAGATAATCATGAAAAGAAATTAAAAAAGTAAGCTTCTTCTAGTGGCTCATATTCAAAATTCAAGAATCAAAGGTCAGGATAATCAATTAAGTATTGACCATTAGGCCACAACTTTTGTTTACACCTGTTCTATTGCATCCATGTTGACCGATGAGATGCCACCACTTGTTGGCACTCTGTACGAATGGTGGGTGAAATATTACTCGCACCTTAAGAATATCTTTGACCCCATGTTCCTCGACGACGCGCCACCTATCAAAGCAAAATAGCTCAAAACCGTATGCACGTTTACAGACGATGAAATTGTGTGGAATAGAATATCATGACTGTGCACAAGTATGTGCAAAAGTTTAGCGGAGCTAAGGAATGATGGCTATATCTTAGACAAGGGGAGGGAGTGATTAAAATCAAATAAAATTTTCGCTTATTAAGTTCAATTGTCTACTTAAATTAATTTTTATTTAAAGCTAAGTAAAGCAATTTAACACTAAGGCATCCAAGCCATTAGTGAGTCCAATCACATAAACTACAAATCATATTCCTATGAAGTAAGTAGTTTATAAATGATGGTGTATATGTGTGTGTGAGATGTGCTGCCTATCAATTCATTGCATTTATCTAATTATGCATACATATAATTAAACATTCATCACATAAGAATAATTAAATAAGTGTGTAGAGACAATCTCAAACACAAGCATGTATAGTGGTTCAGTTTTTCTACTCCAATCCCGGCGGACACACTCAACTCATGAGTGTACCAGATTTCACTATCGGAGATTTTAAATAAGGTTTACCTCTAACATTTATAATCCTACATAAGGACCGACTCTCGTAAGAGACTCTACGTGTTTTGCTATAGGCTCACCATGAACCTCGGTTCTACACAAGAACCTACTGACATACACTCCCGCCGGAGGCTCCCGTAAGAGACTTTAGTTGGTTTTCTATTAGCTAACCAACAACTTTGGACCTAATCCAAGAGCTTACATTTACTCCCATCGGAGTCTTTCACGGAGACTACATGTAAGCACCCATGTTCGGTGGCTTACACAAGGACTTGGATTTAGGTTATACACAAGACCCTAGTCAAATTTGACAATTCAAACTTTACCGTCAATCTTACACAAGAAAAGAGTGCACATGGAATGACAACTTTTCAGATTGAGCCTCTTTTATAGTGTCTTCTCGGTTGCTTGATCGATGCTCTCTCGTGCTTCAATCACTCTTCTTTTCTCTCCCGATTATGACGTTGATGTGTCGCCAATACTTCAACTACAAGATCAAATACCTTGCATGTGATTCTCCTTTCGTTGACCAAGGTGATGGGAGGTTGGGTATAATATCTTATAACTAATGGAAAGTTATAATAGCTAAGAAAATTTACAAGATGTGTCTTTTAGAGGATTTAGACAAGGGTATACCTATAGAGTGTGAGTCGAATCTCTAGAAAATGGTGGAGTTCAAGCACATTTTGAAGGTGGAGGTTAGAATCCTTATCAGAGTATTAATATCAAGAAAGATGACTTAGAACTCATTGGTTTAGAAGCTTGGGATGAGGGATATAATCATGGAATTACTTAAGCTTCTATCATACTTAAAACACATTCAATTGCTCAAGAATCGAATGCCCTTTATAAGGCGTTCGAGCTCCAACGATTAAAAAAAAAAGAAGAGGCAAATAACGGATTTGTCAATGGCATCAAGCGTGCCTTCGATGACATTGACAAAATAAGATTTCCAATTGAATTATTGCTGGGTAGTTTTCATGTTGTTATTTGATGCCATTGAGTGGACTTTGATGGCATTGAGAAAATAAGATTTTCAATTGAATTATTGTTGGGTAGTTTTCACGTTGTTATCTGATGTCATTGAGTGGACTTCGATGGCATTGAGGAGATCATTCAATGTCATCGAAGATTCCTTAATTCCATCGAGAAACTCAGATTTTTTTTTTTTTTTTTTAAAATAGAACATATCTTACTGGACAGATCTGAGTTACCTACTTGATTTTATCGAGGGAATCTTCGATGCCATTGAAGATGCCTCGATTCATCGAGCATCACTTGAAAGTTTGTTATTTTGGGCATACGATTTCACGATTTCACAACAGCTTTACACCTCTTATAGCCTTACTTATTAAGTTTTCGATAAGCTTCTGAGACTAAGAGATGATCAATAAGGTTTACCTCTAAGGTTAATGATCATCTAGAGGTTCAAGGGATTGTTTTGAGTCGATGGCTAGGGTCATCAACGCACTTCATTTGTTCTTTTCTCCTTGATACCCGTCATAATATATGTATCGTATCCACACCTTCCACCCACTTTTCCAGACTATTTTATGCTATTATCCAAAAAAATGAGGTAGATCCAAATCTCATATGAACTACACTAAAGGAAAGAGTGATGATTGAACATTCACCATTAAAAACTTTTTAGGGGCTACAAAAGTTTTAGATTAAATTGATATTTACTTTTACTTTTTATCTTCATCCAGGTGTGTGTGTGTGTGTGTGTGTGTGTGTGTGTGTGTGTGTGTGTGTGTGTGTGACCTAATTAAAATGTTAGATGACGAGTAAACATTATGGTGAGAGTTAGGAAGTTTTTAATGGTGGGCATTCAATCATCATTATTTTCTTGTAGTGTGGTCTACTTGAGATTTGGATCTCCCTCATTATCGGCCTTATGCGCTATAATAATCTGTAAGAATAGATGAACAACTTGGATAAAATACATACATACATACAGTTCTTTTGAGTGGGTTATGACTTTTGGTCGACAAATAACAAAAATAATTTTTTATTTTATTTTTTGGTTGAGTAGCACGCGTACTATATACGCGCGAGGGCGTGTGTGCTTACACGCGGGCGTGTACGTGCACGTACTATCTACGCGCGTGTACACATGTGTGCGTGCACGTTTAATTGGGAAGCACCTTCGGCGGACTAAGTTTATATATATATATATATATATATATATATATATATATATATATATATATATATATATATATATCGAGTCAATAGACCTATCAGTGGCGAACTCGCCA
The DNA here is from genome assembly GCA_037074715.1 of Magnolia kwangsiensis. Taxonomy (NCBI): domain Eukaryota; kingdom Viridiplantae; phylum Streptophyta; class Magnoliopsida; order Magnoliales; family Magnoliaceae; genus Magnolia; species Magnolia kwangsiensis. The sequence goes on along the minus strand of CM073575.1, from coordinate 71,684,378 downwards.
GTCACGCTGGAAGTACGCAATCTGCGTGGGAAGTGGATTCGTAGTGAGTAACTCGGTATGTTAAGCGTACTGAGTATACTTTGTGGGTCCACCATGATTTATATATTTTATCCACTCCTTCCATTCATATTACCAGATAATGAATATGCAATCCGATTTCACTTGCGTGAAGTCGGATTCATTTTTTTCAGCAAGTTACTCTTTCGATTCCCGGACGTGAATTTCCCATGAAAGCCTTTCGCCTGCGCGGGAGATATCCACATCATCTATTCCTTTTTTTTTTTTTTACCATTTTGGGGCATGAGACAAAAAATCAGGTGGATCCAAAGTCTCAAGATAGCCATATAAAATCAGGTGCATCCAAAGTCTCAAGATAGCCATATAAAATTAGGTGGATCCAAAGTCTCAAGACAACCATACGAGAGGGAAAATTGGGGTAAGAGTTTCCTACCGTTAGAACCTTTTTGGTATCTACCTTATGTTTAAATGTCATCCAAACTGTTTATAAGGACATTCCCACTAGGATGAAGTGAAAACATCAAAAACTTACTTGATGTGTTGATGTAGAAATCTGGTTAACCTTCCCTGGACCTTTGAATGCTTGCATAAGGAACGGACAAAGGAGACCCTAGCTAGAGCAGGGGACCCTCTGATGCCAAAGTGAAGCCAGAGAATCTTGATCTAGTCGAGAATAAGGTTTTAAGCTTAGGATTGTGCGTACTTTTCACCATTGGAGGTGCTTCTATTTATAGATGAGAAGAGGCGGTGGTGTAAAGGAGATCTCCCTTTTTAGCAGAAGTGTGTTGTAGTAGGATTCGGATCCTCCCTAGATTCTTAGCTAGGATCTCGAGCAGATTCGTATTGTGGTCGACTTCTTAGATCTCTAGCTATGATCTTAGGTAGATACGGTTGGGATCAGGTCGGGACCGACAGAAGGTGGGTTGTGCCGACCTGAGGTTGTACTGACGTGGGATATGCCGACTTGACTCTTTTGGTGAGCAGTTGAACTTCTTTCATTGTCAGGTAGATCAGTGGATGTGTCGACTTGCTGACGAGATACTGAGCCCAACTTCGTTTCTTGCTAGGTTTGGAGTCAGAAGTTGGATTTCTTAGGTCCCATCCATTGTCGTTCAATCTAGCGAAATGCATAGAGTCCCGACCTGACCTTTTCTCTTTAGTTGGTTCATTTTTCCCATAATAGTAAGCCCCCTTACTTTCGTGTTTGCGTAGCGAGCTTGGGAAGTAGGTTAGTTTTGGTTAGGTCGGATTATTTTGTGCTCGAGGTGTTAAATCAGTTCATCATCAATTCTCAAGTTAGGTAGTGCACACATGTATTAGGGTGTATCTGCAATCATGGTATGCTGCACTTGAGGTGGCATCTCGTGGCTCAAGGTCCTGTGTGCTCGAGGTGGCGTGTCATGGCCCAAGGTCACGTGCACTGGTGGTACGCCTGCTTGGCTTCTGGCCTATGGGGCGTCGACACTTGGTGCTTTATAGAGAGACAAGACAGTTGGCTAGTGGGGAGGTTCCATGTGTTCGAGCATGGACGAGTAGGGACACCCCTCGAGTCCGAGCATAAGTGTCGAGGAAACGCTTGGCTGCGTAGTAAATGCTAGCATTAAATGTCGTATAAGGGAGCTTGCTATAAAAGGGGATTTCCTAACATCGTTTAGGGTTATTTCCCCCTTCGCTTTTGCTGCACCTACTTTTCTTTAGCGTCAGGCGATCCCCAGCGACGCTTTGAGCGGTTTCCCACTGTCTTCTTAGGCATGCCTCCTTCCTTGGTGAGCCCTGTTTCTGCCTCTCTATCCCCCTTCCTTCGTATTTTTCTTCTTTTCTTTGAGTTTACAACAACTCTTGTGCCCAAAAACATGTCGGAAACACCTGGTCAGCGGGAGGGGACATCTTGTCGTGATGGTGGGGCAGATGATCTTCGCCCCATGTTGAACCCACCATCACCCTTGATGATGTGAGCAATAAGGATTTTCGGGCATCCCATGAATCGTGGATGGCAGAGTGGTCCTCGACCGAACAACCAGAGGACGCAGTGGGGGTTGCCCTAATAGTTGAAGAGGTTAGCCGGTCTACATCAGAAGAAGAGGAGAAGGGGTCGGTAGGGTCCTTGCTGACGAATGCTGACGGTATGGATCAGGTTGGGATATCACATTCCTGATTCCATGCTACTCTGAGGTCGGGCGTTGAGCGAGCTCCCCAATGAACCTCAGGAGGGTGAGGTGACCATCTAACAGGTCGTTGTTCACAACCCCAAGTGCAGGGTCGCGATGTAGTAAAACTTGGTGAGACCGTGGTCGAATCCATAGGGAATGAGGAACACAGTTTAAAACTAATCTAAATTTGACTTGGTTAACTGGGTTTTTAATCCAACGATAAAGAAAAATGTTTTAATTAATAAAGATAAAAAGATTAAGGATCCAGGAATCCATCTATACAAATATCAATATTCCATCTACTTGATTCAATGATAAATTAATTGGAATTGAAGTCCTATCCTTTCTAATTGGATGATGGAGCAGTTAAAACATAATTTCAACTTTTCATAAGTTTAGTTCCCAAATATCTGTCTAATTGTAATGATCACAGGAAATTCAATCATCCACCGTGCCCATAGACGATGGTGAATAATGACTTTTACAGATCATACAATTCCAAAGCCAATAAGATTATATGTAAAGCTTTCACCGCATCTACAGTAATTTCAGTCACAATAAACCATAAAAAATTAGAAATAATCTTAATTCAAATTATAAACTTAATGGAAGTTCAACATATACTTGAATCAAAGCAAACTAAACATAAAAATTGTGAACAAGACTAACATACTAGAAGAAAAACAAAAAGATCTACTAAAATCGTAAAGAAATCGAAGTGGAAGGATGTTGTCGGCACTCCACCTAGGCGTTCTCTCCCTTTCCAAACCTTAGAAGATGATTTGGAATAGCCTAGGGACTTCTTTAAATAGTTTTGTAAATTAAACTTTCGCACCGCCTCGAAAAAGTTCATAAACTGCCTTAAATTTACACACTCTGCGCATCTTCAAATGCAAATTTCGATACCATCGAACAATCTTCGATTGTACCTTCGATGCCATCAAAATGTCTTCAATTCCATCGAAATTTGTCCAGCACTATCCAGATTTAAGACATCTATTAACAACAATTTCCACCTGTCTGCAATCTTCAAACGTGTAGCTTCTTGACATCTTCTCTTATCTCTGCATCACATCATAGCTTCGATTAATGCTTCTCATGAACACTTTGTCTTCCTTTTACGCCATCGTCAAGCCCAGAGAAGTTGCGTAGAACTTGAACTTCTCTGTAGGAATGACCATGGTGAGCATGTCTATTGGATTCACACTGGTGTGAATCTTCTCTAGAGTTATACCTCATTCTTCATGCACCTGTCGGATAAAGTGGTGACAAACATCAATGTGTTTAGTACGAGAGTGATAAACAGAAATTTTAGCTAAATTTATAGCGCTTTCGCTGTTATAATTAACTAACACGGCTTCCTGCTAAAGCCTCAACTGATTTATCATGCCTATCAACCAAACACTTTTTTTAAACGCTTCTGTCACTGCCATATACTATGCTTCGTTCATGAAAAGAGCCACCATGGACTGAAGTTTCGACATCTAATTAATTGCTCCACCAGCTAGTACAAATGAATAACTAGAAGTTGATTTCCTGGAGTCCACACTGCCTGCGTAGTCTGAATCTACATATCCTACCAACTTTGTTCCTATTTTCACAAAAGTTAAGACGTTGTCTTTTATACCTCGAATGTATAGAAGTAGCCATTTCACCACTTTTCAATGTTGCTTGCTGGGGTTTGACATGTATTTGTTCACGACATCGATTGCCTGTGAAATATCTGGTCTCGTACAGACCATAGTATACATTAAACTACCAACTGCATTCGAATAAGGCTCATGAGACATCCTGCTTTTCCTCATTTGTTTTGGGACATTGTCCTGAGAAAAGCTTGAAGTGAACCGCATAGGGAACACTCACCAGCTTTGCCTGGTCTATCACATACTTGATCAATACCTATTCAAGGTATTCTGCCTGAGATAACCAAAGCTTGCTCCTCTTCCAGTCTCTATGAATATCAATGTCGAGAACAATCTTTGCAGCCCCCAGATCCTTTAACTCGAATGTTCCTGATAACTGAGTCTTCAGTACGTTGATTTCAAACATATCATGACTGGCGAGCAACATATTATCAACGCATAATTTCAGGATGATAAACATACCATCACTCAGTGTCTTGCAATAGACACGGTGATCGTATTCACTCTTAAAAAATTTCTGAATCAACATGAAAGAATCAAATTTCTTATATTACTACCTAGGCGATAGGTCATACAACGACCTCCTGCAAACCTTGTTCTCTGCCCCTTTAAACTTTGAACCGCTCTTGTTGCTTCATGAAGAACAAACTTTCTAATTTTTCATGCATAACTGCAGTCTCCACATCCATCCGTTCCAGCTTGATATCGCATTGGGCAACCAACGCCAATACGAATCTAATAGACACTTGCTATACCGTCGGCGCGAATATCTCTAAGAAGTCAATCCATTCTCTCTGAGCATGACCCTTCGCTACCAGCCTCGCCTTGTATATATGTTATATCCTTTTAAAGATCCACTTGCATCCAATCACTTTCTAGCCACTAGAAGCTCCACCATCTCTTATGTGTCGATCCGGTACAACAAGTCCATCATATCATCCATAATCACCTTACACTTCTCAACACTAAGCTTACCTAGAGCCATCTGAATAGTAAACGGATCCCCCTTGTCTATAATGAGAGCATATGCGATATTGGAGTCGTCCATGTACCTCGCCGGTAACCTATGATTATGCGGTGTCATTCTTCTCATAGGTCGTTGTTCCACCTGCTCCGTGTCTCTATTCGTGCATCTCAGCCTTCATGCCCTGCTTGCTCATGTAGCCATGCCCAACATGCCACACATGTGTAGAGGTGGAATCCTCTACGGCCACTACAGCTCCACCTGTTGAATTGCTCCCAATCAACTTGTAAATGTTACCGAGTTGTTGCGCTTTCATGATTACAAGTGTCCCCTCAGATACTTTAAGGGCGCCATCAAATCTTGTGAACTTGCATCCTATTGCCTCAAGTGCACTGAGTGAAACTAGACTCTTCTTTATGTCAGGAACGAGCCTGATGTCAGTTAAGGTACGCTCTATCCCATCAAACATTTTTATACACATCGTACCAACAACCACAACATTATAGGCAATGTCATTACCCATAAACACCTGTCCACCATCACACTCTCTGTAATTGGTGAACCAACTTTGATGAGGAGTCATGTGAAAAGATGCCCCTGTATCTAGAATCTACTTGTCCCTATGATCATCGTATAAGGGTCCGATCATAGACACAGACAAAACATCACCTTCATATCCACTCGTACATTCATCAGATATGGAAGCGTTGGCCTCCCTGGATGAAGTCTCAGAGCCTTCTCTCTTCAATTTAGGATTTGTACAATCCCTCTTCATATGTCCAGTCATCCCACAATTCCAGCACTTTAACTTACCTTTATCTTTACCCATGAACTTAGATCTTGACCTTGAAGATGCTATACCTTGCTCAAAATTTCTGCCTCTCGTAAACATTGTATCAGAAGATGTTCCTACGCCATTGTTTATCTTTCTCATGGCCTTCCCTTGAAGGACTGAGATAACGGTGTCCACACTTAGGGATTTATTTATTGTACACAATGAGTCCCTAAATGACTCATGCGATGGCGCTAGAGTATTCAACAATATACATGCCTGATCTTGATTGTTGATCACTTCTTCCATATCCAGCAATTTGCAAATCAGTTTATTAAAATTACTGATGTGGGCCTCCACACCTCCACCCTTTGCCAATCTGAAGGTGAGCAACTGTAGCTTCAAGTGTAGGCGATTCTCAGTGGATTTTTTAGCATAAATATCCTCTAACTTCGTCCATAAACTACCTACAGTTTTCTCCCTCAAAACATTATAGAGAACCTTATCTGTGAAACAAAAACACATTGAGGATAAGACATTCTTATTAAGAGTATTTCATTCATCATCAGTCATAGTAGATTTTCTCTCCTCAAGAGCACCATCCTCACATTGCTTGGTTAAGAAACTGATCATCTTGATCTTCCATAACTCAAAGTTATTTTTTCCTGAGTACTTCTCAATATCATACCTACTGCTTCCCATTGATACTAATCCTGCAGATTTAAATTTATGTCCCAATGATTGCTTTGATACCACTTGTTGGGGATTGTTCTGCGGAATCACACAGAGATGGATCTAGGATAGCAATCCAAGAGCACTAAGAAAATACAAGAGAACATAAAGACTTGATGTGGAAAATTCTTTCGGAAAAAAATCACAACACAAAGCGACAGAAATCCATTATGAAAGCATAAATTACAAAGAGAAATGACTTATCCGATTCGAACAACCTCGAATCTCACCCTTTGCAACACCCTTTGAAACCCTAAAACCCCATCTAGAAACCCTTTGAGTACTTTAAGACGCCTTAAAATATCTTTTAATGGCCCTAGGGACTCCTATTTATATTTGGGAAATCCTAGCTTTCGCATCGACTTGGAATAATCTGGAAATCGCCTCAAATTTACGCAGTCTGCGCACAATCTGCATAACCTCCGACTAGTCGAATGACACTCATTGTTGCTGGACATTCACTCGAACTTTCTCAGGTTAGTCGATGTAACATCCCGAAAATCGGGGGTCGGGTAGAAACCCAACTCCCGAGTTCTAAAACGTCACTTATGCAACATTTTCAATGATGGATGAATGTTGTTCATATTAGTGCAGAAAACATGAGTGAGATTAAGCCAAAAAGCATATCATACTCCAGAGACATTTAAATTAGTAAGCGGAAGACTGTGATAAATATATAAAATATATAAATGATTGTAAGTCTCCAGAGTGTGAACATGTTACCAGGTTAACTAATTACATTTATACTCCAAAATAGAAAGAAAAGAATATACATGGTTGTGTAAATAGAAGGCAAATCGCCAAGTGTATTGGCATCTAATCAGTAACCCTGTAAACCCGTCGATCAGAACCAGCATATAGGAGAAATCCTCCTCATCATCAAACAAGTCCGGCTCCGCTTCACAAGCAGCACCATCACCTGAAACTAAAATGGGGACTAGTTGGTGTGCGCAACACCGTCCCGCAACGTGGGAGTGAGTAGCTAACTTAGTGGAATCATAGAGCAAAGGTTAGCATGTTATCAAATCAATCACGCGATAATGATAAAGTAAGCAATTCAAACATTCTTAAATACTGTGATTAATACAAGGATGAAATGACATGATGGATGCCCTCACCGACGTACTCCCTCATGTGACACCATCTTACGTCCGCGGCATGCTTTCTTCCCTCAGTGCTCTACATCTTCCAGGCACATGCAGTGCGATATGAATATGATTACCGAGTTGTTATTAGTCCTTTTTATACAGCAGGATTGGAAAACTAGGGTACCTCCCTTATATCATTCCCAACAAGGATCCTGTCTAGGATCGCCACTCCTAGTATTCTCATACGATGATATATTTCTAGGTCGCTGCAAGGGCTGTCAGGGCTATTGCACGCACTCGTTGCTCCGCTCCCCTATCACCTTATCAATACAGGCCTAGTTTATATCCTTAAGACTGCATCAAGACTCGTCGCCCCCATGCGGTGTCAGGATAAACTCAAGGTCACTACAAAGGGCTGCTAGGGCTGTTGCTCGCACTCGTTGCTCCACTCCCCCATCACCTTATCAATGTAGGCCGACAACAAGAATATAGTATCCTATACCACCATAATCTGCTCAGAGTAGGGTGCTCACTGGTCACTACGGGGAGGTTTGTGGCCCCAGCGTAGGTCGACAGCTCAACCACGGTGTCCCATACCACCATGCCCGGCTCATGAGTCTTAGTGGATCAAGGTACCAAGGTTATCAGCGTTTTCACTGGTAAGTTCAGTACCCTAGGTTCAAGCAGTTATGACGAATACGAGGTGAGCATACAATGGTCAGTCGAGTTACTTGATGAGTCCGACTAGCATGAGAGCACGTTGAATCGACCGACATGAAGTGCACAAGCACTTCGTGTGGCCTAACCACTGCCTACGACTCTAGTACGACTCGGGTTTGTCATACACATCCTTCGTGGTGAATAGAATCCAACCATGAATTCTGAACTATTACCGACTGCCTGGACTAAAGTATAGCCCCAAGCACATATAATGTGAATCAGTACTCATATGAGAGAGACAATTGAAATACAAGTAATTCCAGCATGTTATAACGTACATCATAAACAGTTAACCATACACGAGTATTTCACACCTAAGGTAGTCAATTTAAATACAACAAGCATGGAGGAAATCATGTGCATCATCAAAGTAGTTGAGAATCTAGTCTCAACGCTAATCTACAACACCATTTACTCAATACTTACTAATACATACATTTATACAAACACTTAGATTACGCAACTCCAACGTACTTGACGTATGTTGATTCCAATATATAATATGACAGATCCTTATATCAAGGAGTTGTCTAATACACAACAATCATGTTCTTACATTCAAACATATGGCAGACATAAATCATATTGATTTATGCATTTCAACAAACACTTAGTCTACGCACATTAGTCTACATAGCATATGTCGGCCAATATGTGCATTAGGGCGAATCTCTTCGCTAAACAGATCATACACGTATAACTAGTATAGGTACACGAAAAATACTCATGGCAATCATATCGGCAAAATACATACGTATACAGTATTTCCTACAAATGCCTAAAATACCCTAAATCTCATATTCTTCGTACGTATTCGAAATGAAAAACAGACAACATATTCTACATGTCAAATAACATTCTTGTCAATAATCTACCATTAAACGACATTGAAAGCTTTGAAAAATGGTAACCAAAGCGTCTAAAATCCGCACCTTACGCCGTAGGAGCGTAACGAATCGAATAGGAACTCTACGTCGTCGTCAACGACTGATTGACAACCTACAACACAAGGTGAGTCAGCTACTTAGCTACTTGTACCCACAGGAGCCTTAAAACAGGTTAGGGTTAGAGTTTTCTTACCTAAGAACGGAGTTGGAATCGCCGAAAAAGCGATACAGGCAGGTGGATTTGGCACGTAGAGCAGCAGGGAAGAATCCCAGGGGAAACCCCCAACTTCTCCCTCACTTTCTCTCTCTTTTCTATCTTCTCTCCCAGGGATTTCTCAAATTCGTATGGGGTTTGTGAGAGAGGGCTTAAGTCCTTTTTATAAGCCCAAAAATGACGGGAATCGACTTGGGGCCAAGGTATACTTATGTTATGTCCAAATACGGACTGTTCCATCTCAATGGAGCACTTCTGGAGGTCCTCTTATCAAATGCGGTCGGACTTAAGCTCCCTGACATTGGATCTAGATCAGGCAGAGTTTTCAGTCTGATCAGAAATTCAGATCGACCGTGGTGGACCAGTTTCAGTTCAACGGCTATCGGTACTCGATCAGAGCTACAAGTACTATGACATGTAAGGGCCACCTATCCTGATCCGATGGTAAAATTTGATCGAATTCTGACGGTCAGAATGCTTAGAAAATGTTGCGCAAGTGATACGTGCCAGATTTCATAATTTATATTTAATTTCTAACATTTCTCACACTCTTCACTCTGGACTCAAGGAAATCATCGTGGGACATCATTTGGGCTTGATTTTTTAGGTGATTGTCAAGTCCAACTAGGCAGTCAGGATTGTCTAAGTTCAAGATAATCGGACTTCCGATGTGTGGTCCAGGTCCGATACAAAGTTTCCGAATGCTCTTGTGAGCAACCGGGTTTAGAGTTTGATCCTAGGTTTTAGAGTAATGTAGCATCACCTATTCTATACGTTTTGACTCTAGTAGATCGTATTAAAAGTGATTGGTTAATTCTACTGAGTATTCAGTATGGTACTTAACCAAATTCTAGCTTAATTATGACAGAATACGGTCCTAGGGCCATTCTATGACCCATTTTAGGCACTTTTAGTTATCGTATCATTTTAATTATTTTTTTAATGGTTCATCTTCAAGTTTACCCTATCTCCACCAAATTTCATAAGATTTTGAGTTGTACAAAAATTCTAAAAATTCCATAAGCAGCAGCTGTCCAACAAGTGATTTTTGGATAGTTGTCACAACATCCTATTTTAAACTATATTAAATATTTTATTATATTTTTCACATATTTTTATATCAAACTAGACTCATTGAGTTTCAATATAATTTTTGAATCACCTAAATCGGAGTTATAACGAGGGAGATATGATTTTTCAAAATTAGAATAAATGTGCAAGAAAAAGTGCAGAAATTGGCCTGCTAGACCGTTGTACGGACGAGTTTGGCGAGGCCTCGCCAAACCGGCGAGGTCCTCGCTGGTCACTGACCTTTTTGGCGAGGAATCGCCCCAGGGGTGAGGTCCTCACCCCCCGGGGATGATGGAAACATGTGGGGCCCACCTTGGATCCTCCCGAATTGAGTCATTTGGGCTCACGAGTCCGTCGAGTCGTTTATCGAGTCTCATTTGCAAATCGGAATGAGTTACGTGACGTACAATATATGATTTTGGGGTAGAAGAAGCTAATCCATCCAAATAATTTATCTACATCATGAGATTCTAAGAATTAAATAGTAAAAATCATAGTTTATGCATGTATATATCATTTATAGTAATTTTTAGTTTAAGTATAGTTCTTCACCTTTTAAACTTTAATATTGTGTCTAATATGAAAGTACTTAGAGAAATTTGAAGAATGAGGAGGTGAAAGGTGAGATTTTGAAAGAAATGGGTTGAAAAGTGATTTCTTTGGCTTTGGGATTGAGCTTTGAGAGTGTTATGGTTGACCCATTGTCTAAGGACGCCTAACTCCAGGTTGACAAAAATCCGGGGTGTTACAGTCGAATTTTCTCAATTTATGACATTTGCTAACAACAAACAAAAGGTTTAGTTCTCTACTTTCATGATAACATTGATAATGAAAAGAATTCAAGATAACTAAAACTTGCCTTACAGTTTAACAATCCATTCTTCTAGCTTTTGATTTTTTTATCGATGACTTTCACACTATTTTCATCTTTTTCTTCTTTTAAACAGTCCTTAATAAACTTTGATAGGTACCCCTTTTCGACGACAAATGTTTTTTTAGCTGGGTATTACTTCTCTCTCTTTCATTTCTTTTATTTAATTCTTTTCATTGAACATGATGGACAAATTCCCCAAGTTTAGTTCCTATCATTCTCCATAATCATCAAGTTAACAATTCAATATCAAACTTATACTTTAATGTGTAAGCTATATGTGATATGTGAAATCATTAATCAATCAATGTTTAAAACTTCAAATTAAGAGATTAAAAACTTCAAACTTAATTTTGAAATCTATCAAATAACTATAATATAAGAGTTAAGAATCATCAACATCGAGTATCTTATCATTATAATCTATGAATTATCTTGAAAATCACTTAAATTCACTTAAAATTTTAAATTTTTTAAAAAATTTTATAGCTCAAAGTTTTAACAATTTTGCTCAAATCTAAAAATTTTCTAAGGAAAACCTATCCCCAACCTAAAATTTTCATTGTCCTCAATGTATAAACATATGCAATAAGAGCAAAATTGAGAGTAATAAAAATAAATAGGAGTAGATGAAGAGTATCTGTGAAGTGAATATGATTTTCCAATAAAGTGTGGTTTTAGTAAGTAAACTAAACTGTGACAAGCAAACTAATCCTAAAAAAATAAATAAATCACCTAATCTTAAACTAGGCAAGCAAGAGAAAACTACTCAGTCATGTATCAAGTGTAACGTCCCGAAAAAATCCGTACGAAGACCTGAGTACCACCTTAAGCAGAAATCACTTAGGACCAAATCCTTTAGAAATTAAATGAGAATTAACTAGCGCTAAATTAGATTACCTGTGAAATTTGCATCAATCACTTTAAATACGATCTGTAAGGCCCAAAACTTGTAGAATCATTAACGCTACATTACCCTAAAACCTAGGATCCATCTCTAAGCCCAGTTGCTCTCGGGAGCATTCAGAAACTCCGTAACGAACCTGGACCGCACGTCGAAAGTTCGATAGTGATCAAATTAGACAATTATGACCGCTTAGTTAGACTTGACAATCACCTCCAAAATCAAGACCAAACGATGTCCTGAGATGATTTTCTTCAGTCCGGAGTGAAGAGTGTGAGAAAGTGAAGATTTTTATGAAATTAAATATGGATTTAAGTAATTTGAGTCGTGTCGCTTGCGCCCCATTTATAAGCATTCTGACCGTCAGAATCTAACCCAAATATACCCTTAGATCAAGGAAGATGGCCCACACATGTCAATATACTTGTGGCCCTGATCGAGTTTCGGTGATCGTTGAACTGAAATTTGACCGCCACGGTCAATCTGGAAACCCGATCGGACCGAAAACTTACCTTGCTTAAGATCCAATATTAGTAAGCTTAAGTCCGACCGTATTTAGTAAAAGGACCTTCAGAAACATTCCGTTGGATCAGAATAAGCCCGATTTGATTATAACCTAAGTATACCTGGCCCTGGGGCTATTTTCGTTAGTTCTGGACCTATATAAGGACCTTAAAACTCCTCTCACATATTCCATACGAATTTGGGAAAAACCCTAGGAGAGAGAAAAGAGAAAAGAGAGAGAAAGTGAGAGAGAAGTTGGTGTGGATTCCTAGGATTCTTCCCTGCTAATCCATTTGCTAAAACGCCAATCCCGTTTAGTTCTTTTGGTAACTCCAACGTCGAACTTGAGTAAGTAAACCTAATCCTAATCCATTCTAGGGTTTCAAATAGCCTAAGTTACTGAAATAGCTAGCCTATTACGTGCTATAGGTGGCCCTCGCGTCGTAGGCAGTGACTTGACATACAAATTAAGTTCAATGCGCGTTTATCGGCGTAAGGTGCTGACTATATATGTATAGGTTATGGTTTTCAAGGCTTTCAATGTCAGTTAGTGATTTATTACTGACGTGAATGCAATTTCACATGCCAAATGCGATGTTTGTTTTGCATTTTAATTATATATGAACTATGTTGTGTTTAGTGTATTTCATGTATTTGTAAAAAGGATCGTATATGTATGAAATTTGGAATTGTGTTTGTCATGATTAATTGTCGTGTATATATGCTAGTTGTATGTGTAACAATTTCTTGGCGAAAGGATTCGCCCTATTACATGTTATGCCAACATACGTCGTGTATGTTATATTGTGAAGCCGAGGTGTTTGTGAAAATGTCTGAATGAGTATATAATGTGTATTTGTGCTTGCCATAATTAACTATTGTGGGTATATGATTGTTGAGTAGATGAAAATTCCTTGACGAAAGGATTTACCCTAATACGTATTATAACCAACGTATGTTATATACGCTGGAAGGTGTAGCCTAAGTGTTTGTAAAAATGATTGAATGAGTTAGTAGTTAGTAAATTGTGATTTGTAGGGAGTTGAGATACGAATCCCAACTACCTTAGCTATGTGTATGATTTCCCCCATGTACTGTATACAATTCATGTTCAACTGAGTGTATGATTTCTTCCATATACTATATAAACATGTTTAAGTTATATTCCATAGTATGCTCAATTGATTGTAGGATTTGACTTAAGTCTTCCTTACTGCTTTGATTTTCTCATATGCTTATTTGTTATGATTGTACAGGGTTGGGACTATATCATAGTCCAGGTAATTGGTAACAGGCCTTGTACTGGTGGCTGAGGTTGTTTTCACCACGCAGGATGTGTTTAATGAATCCAAGCCGTACTTGGGATGTCAGCAGTGGTTAGGCCACACGAAGTGCTTATGCACTTCATGTCGATCAACTCAACGTGCACTCATACTAGTTGAGCTCATCAATTAATCCAATTGACCCAATGTATGTTCACCATGTTTGGACGCTACTGCTTGAACCTAAGATACCAAACTTACCAGTGAAATGTCCGGTTAACCTTGGTACCATGATTCGCTAAGACTCATGAGCTAGGCATGGTGGTATGGGACATCGTGGTCGAGCTGTCAGTGTAAGACCTGTATCTTAGTCCGTACCGTTCCGTAGACTTCTGCGGTCTTACCGGTCGAATTCCGGCAACCTTCGACCCTTAAGTGATATTTGCGTGCGACCCTGATTCGTATGCCGTCAACCCGTATCGACTCAATCTAAGACCTTTATCATAGCGACCGCGCCGTCGCTGCGGTTTTGATGCCACGACTCGCGCGGTGAGGCGATACCCTGGTCAGGAGATGTAGGCCAGTGTTCGGTGTGAGGAAAACACTACGCGTTGCAAAACCCAAGAGAAACTCTATAACTTGTCAAATCAATCCCATCAATCAATTAAATCCCATCACATCTCATGTCAAGTACACATCAACTTTCACCCATTCCCAAGCAAGCCTCAAAAGTCAAAAGTTTCTTACAAAACCCATGCCTTTCTTACACAAAAGGCCATAAAAGTCAAAAAGTTCTTACACACCCATCACCACCACATCCATCACTCCATCACCCATCATACTCTCTCTCTCCCTTTACAAGTCTCTCTCTCTCTCTTATTTTCAAACTTATTCCAAGCAACCAAAACTTCAAACGTATGAGCCTCTCCCTCTCTTCAAAAACTCTAAGTGTGGCCCACCTTTCCATCCCAAGATCTTCCATCCTAGCCATCCATTTCTCATCTCCTCCATTGGAATCGAAGCTAAGGAGCTAAGGAACCCATAGGAGCAATAAGATCAAGCGGTGGGTGATCTTAGATCTTTATTTTTCATTCATTTTGTTTGATTAAGGGTCCATATGTGTGGGACCTACCTTGATGTATGTTTGTATGCAAGAGGGGCCCATAGTGGCGGGGCCCCTCCATCCTTGCCGATCTCTCTCTCTTTCTCTCTCTCTCTCTCTCTCCCTCCCTCTCTCTCTCCTCTTTCTATGATCATGGTCCACTTATGATGAGTGTATTTCATCCATGCCATCTATCGGTGGACCCCTTTTATGTGGGACACACTGTGATATTTATATGTCATCCCAACCGTCCATAAAGGGGGGCCCACCTTGTTGTGGCTAACAGTGGGTGTGGCCACTAGTGAAGTATGATCTGACGTGGGCCCCACCTCCTTAACTCAGTGGAAAATCGAGTGAAAGATACCTCGTTTAACACTGGAGGTCTTGTATCGATCCCTGGTGGTGGCTAACACGGAGTATGTATACTGACGTGGGCGTACTCACGTCAGTAGCAAAAAGGAAAAGAGAAAGTTTTGATGGCCGGCTCATGCAGGCCCCACCTTGATATATGTGTTCGATCCATGCCGTTCATCCCTTTTTCCAACTCATTTTAGGCGTTGAGCCGAAAAGTGAGGCTGATCTGTTATTCAGGCAGGCCATACCATAGAAAACTGTGTTTCTTACCATTCAAAGCTATTAGGACCCACCTTGCTGTATCTACATGCTAAAAATACCGAACATTGGACTTGTTCAGTGTATTTTGAGCCCTAGAATCCATTGGATGGAGTAGATTTTCAAGAAGTGGGCCCCACATGTGAAATTTCTCAGAAAAATTTAAAAAAAAGAGAAGAAGAAGGAAGCAGCAGCACTACTGCTGTCAGAAGGCAGCGTCCGCTGCACGGGTTGGCGGGCGGATGAGCAGCCCCACGGCCCAGCCGTGGGGCCCACCCTGATGTATGTTTTGTATATCCACACTGTCCATGTTGTGGGCCCTTAGGCCAGTAGGCTACCCTCCAAAACTTAGCCTAATCCAAAGCTCAGGTGGCCCACAATACAGGAAATAGTGGTGAATGAGTGGCTGCCCTTGAAGTTCTTTTTGGGCCCACAGAAGCTTTGGATCAAGATGAAATTTGTGTTTTTCCTTTAACTCAGGTCTGTGTGACCTTCTCATCAGGGTTGGACGGCAAATAAACATTTCGGTGGGCCCCATGTGGGGCTACACCTGGTGTGTGCGCGGTCCAGGCCATCCAGGGCCTGGACGATCATGAGATATATTATATATATATATATATATATATATATATATATTATACTATATGATCTATTATATATAGTATATATATTATATATGGCATGTAGCACCGTCCAGGGCTTGGACATGGTTGTTGTATATCATATTATATATAATATACATTATATTATATATTATATCATATACAATATACATGATGGTAGGCTTTCTCGTGGGACCCACCCTTGATTCATGTGTTGCCTTCTAGCCGTCCAACCATTTTGAAAGCCCATTTTAGGACTTGAGGCTAAGAGTGAGCCAGATCTATAGACCTTGGCATGTTATGAGGCCATCTTAATGCCTTTATGATAGTCTATTGGGGCCCAGTTTGATGTGGATGTAAGGCCCATGTCATGGGGCTATTCGATGTATTTACGGCCCATGGTTGAGATCCACTTTGATATATATGTAAGGCCCATGGAATTAAGCCATTTGATGTATTCTACGGCCCATGGGATTAGGCCCATCTGATGTTTTAGGGGCCCATGGGTTAAGACCCATTGAGATGTACTAGGGCCTATGGGTTGAGGCCCATTTAATGAACATATGGGGCCCAACTGGTGTGGTCCATTTATTACATATAAGACCCATGAGATTAGGCCCATTTGATGCAATCTAAGGCCCATGGGTTATGACCTATTGTAATGCGCATAAGGCCTATTGGTGCGGCCCATTAATGTGGCCCACTTGATGAATGAAAGGCCCATTTGATGTATTTAAGGCCCAATGGGATGTGCCTAAGGCCCATTGCAATGTGTAATCCCAACCTGGTTCATGTAATGATATTCACTACAGGTTTGCCTTGGGAGTAATGTTAGTTTGACGTCCACATTATGAGTTTAATGTTAGTTAAATTTTCACATTACGAGTCTCCCTAAGGCCCATTAATAGGCCTATACTTGTTACGTGTAGGCCGTCTAGACTCATCTGCGTTGTAAGGGTAGTTCATTACTTTATTACATGTTTAGTATAGTTCCCTGACTCATGATCATAATTCATACGCATCATATGTATGCTTGATATGAGAGGTGACTGATCATAGCATATGCCTTCGGGCAGGTTGTTTATGGGCTTCCGGTTAGGCGGTGTTGCCCTACATGAGTGCACGATACGCGCAAGATTTGCTGCATGACTGGATAGCGTGATTCATGCATTTCGCATTGTGTGATATGATTACTATAGGCCCTAGCGACATCGGGGCCGTAGCTTCTGCAGACGTATCGTGGTTGACAGGATTGGATACCAAAAATCTTATTCTACATGGGGTGTTATAGATATCCGTAGGTGAAAGTCCTTAAACCCTTATGGTACCAAGAGGTTGCTCCAACGTCTAGACCGAGTGGGTACAAGAGCACCGAGTGCCGATTACCATACGGTTACACTTTTCACTGTGTCGTGGTCGGTTGGAAGGGGGTGCAGCCTTATCTGCCCGAGAGTAGGGGGAAAAGCTAGGCTGAGTCTGACCAGCTCGAGGAATGGGTCCGCTATCGACGAGTCGAGCCCGATATTAGCAGACGGATAGTGAGGTCTCTTCCAATTACCTTATTGCGCGCGATGGGGCGACAATCTGGTTTAGAGTGTACTAGACCCCGGTGATATCCCAGAGTTGAGCTGTATTAACATGTGGACTTAGATTATGATTGTATGCTTGACTTACATCTTGCATCGCATAGCCTTGGTACGGCTCATGATATTTATGGATCCATCTGCATATTCCGTATTACTTTGATATTACATGATCATATTACTACCTTGCACACACACTTTCACCACCCTCTAAGCTTTCTATAAGCTTATGCATGACCGTTACGTGCAGGTGACGTTGGGGCGCAGCAACGCTGAGGTAGGAGCGCTTTGCAGATCACTTTGAAGATTTTGTTCATCATCATTGTATTTTCCTTTATGCTCATTATACTTGTAAAGTTTTTGATCATAGTGAAAATGTAATGGAGTTTTTGGTTGTTGTTTGTGGGTTATGCCGTTGGTTATGCTTATCACGAATCAAATTGATCTTGAAAATCCTCCTCGTAGCATCCCAGGATCGGAACATGGCGAATGGGATCTAAGAGCCGAGAATGGGATTCTACGGAGGCTGTCGGTACCAGATTCAGCAATCAAGAATTTTGTGAGCCCGATTTCTAAGTTTGGGGTGTGATAGTCAGCCTACGCTGGGGCGACGAGCCTCCCCGTTGTGACCAATGAGAAACCCAGACTCATGAGCTGAATATGGTGGTATGGGACACTGTATTCGAGTTGTCGGCCTACACTGGCGCAACCTAACTGTGGTCCCCAGTCAGGTTGGTGATGGGCCTTCAAAAATAGACTACCAGTTGGTAGGGCGTCAGTGGAGTGACTTCGAGTATGAACAGGCCTACCTCGGCGCAACCTGGCTATGGTCCCCAATCGGGTTGGTGACGAGCCTTCGAAAATAGACT
This sequence comes from Magnolia kwangsiensis, assembly GCA_037074715.1. Taxonomy (NCBI): domain Eukaryota; kingdom Viridiplantae; phylum Streptophyta; class Magnoliopsida; order Magnoliales; family Magnoliaceae; genus Magnolia; species Magnolia kwangsiensis. The sequence goes on along the minus strand of CM073575.1, from coordinate 71,665,810 downwards.
GCTAGTTGGTAGGGCATTGGTAGTAGTGACCTGAACTTGCCTATCGTATGTGATTAACTAGGATTGACGACCCTAGATGGATCAATGTTGGGCAAATGATATAAAGGGTGGTACCTTAGATTCCTAATCCTGCTGTATGAAAGGAACTAATAAGAACTTGGTAATCATGTTCATAACATCGCACTGCATGTGCCGTTGGTGTTGGTGTAGAGCACAGTGGTAGTGATTCATGCCGCGATCGTTAGATGATGTTGCAAGAGGGAGTTTGTGGTGAGGGCATGCATCATTTTCTCATATCATTCTTGCATTAACAAGAGTATTAGGATATGTTTGATTGTACTGCTTTATCATTACCGATTGATTGAATTGATAACATGTTAACCTTTGCTGTATAGTTCCACTGAGTTGATCACTCACTCCCACGTTCTAGGATGATGTTTAAACACCAACCAGACTCTGATTTAGCTGTAGGTGATGGTGATGCCTGCGAGGTGGAGCTAGAGTTTGATGAGGACGAGGAGGCATTCTCGTTCATGCAGTTCTCAGGCGGGTTAATGTGAGTCATGTCCTGATTGACGGGGATTCAGGGCTATGTTGTAGTGGTTTATCACATTTTGATATATGTATTTTGAGACACGACTTGTACTTATTGACTAGGTAGAGCATTCATATTTTGGGGATTGTTTTGATTTATATATTTATTTCAGACTTCCGCTTGCGTATTCTAACTGTCCCTGAATTATGGTTGCTAATTTGGCTTATTCTATTTCATGTTTCATGCACTAATATAGACAACATTCATCCATCATAAAAAATGTTACATAAGTGATGTTTTGAAACTCGGGAGCTGAGTTATGCTCGACCCCCAAATTTCAGGGCGTTACAGCAAGGTTCCTCTTTCGGCTAATATCTCGATAAATTTCTAAGTAGGTTTCTCAACAAGGTCATTTAAAAGGCCTTTTTGCAATAGGCTTGGATGCCCTGGAGCATGAATGTCCAGAGAAATTTATGAACCTTAGTAAAAAAATTTCTTTTAATCTAAGGTATCCAAAGTGGTAATATTCACCTGTGGCAAAAAAAATAAAAAATCAATGTTAGTACACCATGGTGAATCACAGACTACAAGTAGGTGAAATTCAGAAAAATTCTCATCAGACAGTGTAGTTTCAACACATTCCAAAGTTTTAGACTTCGGTTCAATTTTTAGCTCATCTTCTAATGGTAAACATTCTGGATGTGTGGAAGGAGGGGATTTAAAAAATGATTCCCCCGGTCAGTAGCAACTATCGAGGTATTTTCTTGCAAGCATCCACTATGTCTTTAATCAAGTTATCATTAGTCCTCAAAGTGTGCCACTCGAACTTCTAAAGAATCGAGACATTCAGTTGAAAGAGACTTATTCTCCACATTGGAATCAAGCGTGTCATGTGGGTGGAGTGGGTCAACATCACTATGTTTGAAAATTACCTTTGTCTCTTGATCATTAACTTGGACCGTCATTGAGATCGACTCTTTGAAAAACTAAACCAGTATACTCATGAAAATAATCCAACTCCTCATTCTCAAAATCAGTATACTCCACAAGTGAGTTGGAATCACTCTCCTTGCATTGTGTTTCTAGATTAGGTTGAGGTTGGGATAACCTAGCCTCTTCCTCTTCATCGAGGCAAGATTCAATCGCTTTTAATGATTTTCTAATGTTTGCGACGAATTGATTGAATTGTTCTTGAGTATCCATATATTTTTGAAGTGAATTCTCTTGGATTGTTTCTAGTTGGATCTTAAAGGTAGGGGATTCAAGAGGATAGTCACTAGAATCAATTGTTGGTTCACCTCTCCAATTTAAACTTTGATGTTTTCACTGATTATAGTTGCACGGGTAATATGAGAGAGAGTTTGATGGTTGTTGGTAGGCGTTATCACCCATTATATAATCACACGTTGTTTTCTTCTTATCGGATGAGTGATAATTGTTCTCATTCCAATAATCACGTAATGATTCCTTAATCGGTGTAGTGTAATTGTTCTCCCACATATGATCGCGTATGGACTTCTTAATCGGTGAAATATCATATCTTGGTCGGCTCTCAATTATAGTTTCAGTAAATTTTTGAGACATAGGTTATTTCCTAACATAATCATCTGACAGCCCTTCACGATATCTCTTATCTTCTAGAAGTAGATTAGCGTATTTACGTGTCCACTCTTACATGAACATGATGAAACCTTAATTCTGAATCTATTTCTAAAATAAATTCCTATAGAGAAAATCCTATAACAATATGGAAAGCAAGTAGGTGAAGTAAGGGAAGAAGTTACCAGAAAAGTGGAACTAGATCTAGATGATCCTACACATAAAGAAAATAAACAATGTTTGTAATGTTAGAGAAAAAAATAAGATAAACCCTAAAAATCAAAAAATCCTAAAAATTCTATATTAGAAAAAACAAGAAAAATCTAACTTAAAAAATCTAAACCTAATCGTGTTCAATACCATTCCTCGGCAACAGCGCTAAAAACTTGTTCACTACCCCAAGTTCAGGGTGCAATGTAATAATAACTCGATGAGACCGATGCCGAATCTACAGGGAATGGGGAACACGGTTTAGAACTAATCTAAATCTAACTTAGTTATCTGGGATTTTAATCCAGTAATGAAGAAAAAAGTTTTAATTAATAAAGATAAAAAGACTAAGGATCCAGGAATCTACCCATAGAAATCTCAATATTCCATCTACTTGATTCACCGATAACATGATTAGAATCGACGTCCTATCCTATCCAATTGGATGATGGAGCAGCTAAAACATAATTTGAACTTTTCATTAGTTTAGTTCCCAAATATGCATCTAATTGCAATGATCGCATAAAATTCAATCATCCAACATGGCCATAGATGATAGTGAAAAATGACTTTTATAGGTCACACAATTTCAAAGCCAATAAGATCATATTTAAAGCTTTTAAAGCATCTACTATAATTTCAGTCACAATAAACCATAAAAAATTGAAAATATATCTTAATTCAAACTATAAAATTAATGAAAGTTTAACATATACTTGAATCAAAGCAAACTAAACATCAAAATAAACTATAAACTTCATCCCTTAGCCTTAGTTAAGAGATTAGCCTAAGAAGACTAACATACTAGAAGAAAAATAAAAAGATCTATTAGAACCATGAAGAAATCAAAGTGGAAGAATAATGCAGGGGTATTTTCACATCGGGCTCGAGTGGGGTAGCTCGTGAGATGCGGGGACACACTCGGGGTGGGCGGCCCGTGTGAGGCTGGTGGCTCATGAGAGGCAGGCCCCACCGTGTAATTTGGGTGGCTTGTGTGAGGCGATACCCATATGATTTGGGGCCCATAAAGGGGGTTCGATCGAGGTCTTAACCCACGAGATGTGGGGCCTAGGCTATGAGATAAAGAGATTAATTTGACATGCTCTAATAGTTTAAGCTTTTAAAGTAAGTAGTTAATTGTCCTGCATCAAATTAGTATCAGAGTGGGAGGTCTCGGGTTCGAGACTCCTTACCGGGGATGATTGATGCAGGGGCATTTTCACACCGGGCTCAAGTGGGGAAGCCCATGGGATGCGGGGACACACTCGGGTGAGCGGCCCATGTGAGGCGAGTGGCTCGTGAGAGGTGGGCCCCACCCGTTTGATTTGGGTGGCTCGTGTGAGGTGGTACCCATGTGATTTGGGGCCCATAAGGGGGGTCTGGCTGAGGTCCTAACCCATGAGATGTGGGGCTTGGGCTATGAGATAAAGAGATCAATTCACCATGCTCTAACAATTTGAGCTTTTAGAGCAAGTGGTTAATTGTCCTGCATCAAAGAACATTGTCGGCGCTTCACCTAGGCCGTCTCTCCCTTTCCAAACCATAGAAGATGATTTGGAATAGTCTAGGAACTCCTTTAAATAGTTTTGCAACTCAAACTTTTACATCGCCTTAGAAAGGTTCAGAAATTGCCTTAAATTTATGCACTCTGTGCGTATTTGATGGTAAACTTTGATGCATCGAACAGTCTTCGATTGCACCTTCGATGGCATCGAATTGTCTTTGATTCCATTGAAATTTGTCCAGAACTATCTAGCGAGTTGTGTTTGAAATTCATAAATTGTCAATGCCATCAAAGTGACTTCGATGCCATTGAAGTCTATTTTGGGAATTATTTTAAGAATTTCTCTTTTAGACTCAGAGTTTTAAAATATCATTTTTACGGCTAATGTTTAGGATTCCTTTTTTTTCACTTCAAACCTTCTATTCTCTTCATTCCTCACTTGGTTCCCTTATATCTTTAGCATGTGAATTCTTCATTATTTTCTTTTGAGTTCTAAATCCATCCTTTTAAACGTATATTCATCATAGGCTTCCGAATCACCTCGCATGACAAAAATATATATAATTAAATCAAATTATCAATTAAATGCCAGAAAAACTAATGTAATTAAAGAGTTAAATATGCAATATTTGAGTCTCAATAGTCGCCCTCCAGTGCGGGTTGAGGCTTCCTCTACAAAGGATAATGAGGAACGTCCTCACATACTTGAAGTTAGCCCCTGGGTAGTTGATCCCTAATGCTTGGAGAGCACTGGTGGGGACATTCATTCTTTAGTCCGAGCTTGATCATCTCGAGCTGATAGTGAACGAGTTTCTCCACTTGTACCAATTAAAGTCTAATCCTTTTTATGAGGGTTAGTATTACTTTGTCACTTGGAAGAAGAGTAGTAGGGTTATAATTATGGATGTCCCGATCTCGAATAAGAATTGGAAGACCAAGTGGTTCTGGGCATAGGGGGATTGGGAGACACCAAGGATTTTCGGGTTGTATTCTTGGGTTCCGACCTCCTTTACCACACCTGGGTCGGTATATCTGAACTACTTTTCCTTAGTTTGATTTGCTTTTTTTTTTTTTTGTTTCTAACTGAGGTCGTTCATGGAAGTTCACTGAGGTCGTTCATGGAAGTTCTGCCTAAGTATCTTGCTAGAGCTGGTGGAGAAGAGTGAGCTTAGATCAGTAAAGCGAGGTTGGTGGATGCCAAGCTGAGGTCTTGGAGGCGCTTGATCATCCCCAAATGCTGCTCAAATCAGGTCTTGATTTATTCTTGATAGGTATACCTTTTTAGGGGTTTAATCATAGGTTCTCCTTTTGTTAATGTGTTCGCTGATCTCCATTTTCTGTCGTGTAGAGATGTTGGAGTAGAATCGGTTTAAGCGGAGGCTCCCTCTGAGGATGAGTTGGCCCAGAAGAAGCCGAGGCATGCTTAGAAGAAGAAGGCGGCTGATGACTCTGCCACTGCCGTCGTTGTTGCTCCTCCAGATCAGACCATAGTCTCCAGAGGTGATGAAGCTAATGCGGGGGCGGCTCTCATGGTCTCCGGAGGTGTCGAAGCTAATGCGGGGGCGGCTCTCATGGTCTCCGGAGGTGTCGAAGCTAATGTGGGGGCAGCTCCCACGGTCGAGGTTCATCCCCCTGAGGTGCCGATGGTCCCTAGCTATGAGATTCAGCCCTCTGCGCCCCAATTTTCTAGCTCAGTTAGGGTTCAAGGTTGTGAAGCTCAGGCTTCCCTAAAGTCGGCCATCACCATGACAAAGGGCCTCACGCCCTGGATTGCTCAGCATGTGCCTGATGTTGAGTTTACCCAAGTGATGGATATGCCTTTGGAGGCCGTCACAGGCCATATGTCGGCTCTCTTTTATAGGTTAAGACATCCTCTTTATGATGGCTGCTTCTCTTAACTAAGTAGTTTTTTTGTCTTCTAATTGTATGACCCCATCTATCTTGCACATGTGTGCACAATGCCCGATGCTTTTAGCCGGCCATAGACTATTTATTTATATTACACACTCGACTAACCCAGACCTCGACCTTGTCATATTGATCGCCCCGTCGTCGCGGTCATAGATGTACCACTTGCACGTCCGTGCGACGCTCCATTAATGAGATGAGCGAAGAATCATTTATATATCATGTGTGCATGGGCCGTACATTCCATTCTACATATGTGTGCAACACATGCTTTCACACATGCATCATACCACACATGGGTGAGAGAATCTCTACCTATGTGTGTGATATCACCCTCCTATGCCACGCCTCTCTCCTCTCTCATATGTAACACCAACTCAACTCTTCTCCATAATACACCTTATGCATAATGTCATCAAACCATAACATCCCATGACCCCTTTAATCCACCATTAATTCCTAATAATGAATTAATTGTCATAATCCTAGCCTAAGCTAACCAAAATCACATTAATCTAACCTAACCCCATTTTAACCATTTTTCTACTAATACCCCCTATTCCTTAACATTTTCACCATTTTTCTACAACCAGAGAAAGAGAGGGGGGGAAGGTGATCTTGGTGGGCCATCATCAACTCCATCCATCCATCTTGATCATCAAGGTGAATACACCCCCTTCAACTTCCCTTCTCTTTGATTCCTTTCTTTCCTTCTTTATGATGTAGGTGTGGGGCTCATTGATGTGGGCCCTATTTTGGAGACCACATGTCATGCTGACTGCTCATAGTATTTAATGGGTTAGATAATAGAAAAACACAAATATCAACCTGATTTGGAGTTTATGTGGGACCCACTGACCGTGGCCCCACCTTAATGTCTAACAGCCATCCAACCTATTTACACGGTCACGAAGGACCTAGATGAGGAGACTATATGATTCAGTTGTTCAGGCCCAACGGCCCACATGATGTATCTATTTTGTCCAAACTATCTAGACATGATCCTCACTGGCTTGCACACACCACACCTATATATATATATATATATAGCGGAACGCTCACCTGCGAACCAGTTCGCACGGACTACATATGATCTTTTTTGAGAACTCATCATATTTGATGAGTCTCAAAAATCTGAACAGTCCACATGAAGCAAAATCTCTTGAAACCCCTTAGTACCAATTTTTACTTTGAACCAAAACTTCGATGGGCCATGAAAAATGTAAACATTTTCTTCCCTTGATTTGAATTTCTCTTTGTTTTAGTTCTAGGAGTTTGGAGACACTGTAGCTACAGCACGAAAACAAAAAGTGAATATATATATATATATATATATATATATATATATATATATATATATATATATATATATATATATATATATATATATATATATATATATATATATATATATATATAATGACGTTGTAGCTTCCAACATCGCTGTTGTTGTATTGTGGAGACAAATGAAAGGCATGGGCCCACAGAAGGCCACACCAAAATATGTCATAGATCCACACTTGCCATCCGTTTTCCCAATTTATCTTAGCGCATGATTCCATGTGTGGGCCACACTGTACAAACAGTAGTGATTGATGTCTATCACTGGACACCATTGGAAACCATGGTATGTGTGTGTAGAGAGGGGAGGGGGAGGGGGGATGTCCTCTCCGGATACTGTCCACAGAGAGATGCCCAACCCATGGCCCTTTTCTTGTCCAAATGAATGTGATGCCCCTATGATGCCACCATGATGTATATGTCAGATCCTTACCGTTCATCTGACTTACTAGCCCATTTTACACCATGGTCTCAAAAATCAAGCTGAATTGAAGTTTGAGTGGGCCATGCCACTTGTAACTGTGGGAATGAACTCTACCATAGAAAAAAAAACTCCTAGTAACCTACCATAACGTACCTACCTTATCTAGGTCACCCATCCATTTCCTCATATCACCTTAGGGCTAGGCCCAGTATATCAAGCAGATCCAAGTTTAAGGTAGGCTATACCATTGAAACCAGCAATGTCCACCATTCAATCCGTAGGGGGCCACTGTGATATTTATCGGCCATTTAACCTATCTATGTTTTCACATAGACCCAAAGCTAATATGGAACGCACCATAGAAAATAGCAGTGATTAAATGATCACTATTAACACTTTTGAGGCCCACCATGATGACTATTATACACCCAACATGGTGGTGGACCCCCCTGGATACGTGCGGGCCCCATTTTGATATCCACACCACCTATCCTCTTGACCAACATATTATAGGGCCTGACCCAATTGAGTTTGGATTAGGCCCATCTTGATATGTGTATTAGGCTGAATGCTAAGTCTACCTTGTGGGCCAAATAGAGCCTATTTGTGAATTCCATTGATAGTGGGCCCAAAAATATTAAGGCCCATTTCGAGTGAATGCCATGTGGGCCCATTAGTGGTAGTCTCATTTGCGCTAATAATTGGGCCTCTTTGGCAAGTATTTGTGATCTCCATGTGTTGATTGCACGCCAGACTAATATTGTGATTTTTGAAGTGATGATGATAAATCCCTAAAATGGGCTGATTGTGGAAACCAAATGGATCACCCAACGAGCCATACAAGTAGGTTAAGGCAACCCACTAATCGATCCATTCTAGTAGGTAGGCACTTGTGATAACAAACAAACATTATTCATGTGTTGGTTGCAATTATATATGCTTGTGATGATGGGACTTGTCTAATGAGGGTGTATATGATGCTGATATATAGAGGAGGTTGGATACTATGATAATACATGTGCTAGCCTATGCCTTTGTGAACTTAGGGACTAAGTGGGGCCACCTATTAAACATGTGCTAAGTGTTGATTGTTGGCATGACACTTATAGATAAACTCATTATGAGCCCAATGAGATGGACCACTTAATCCTTACATGCCAATGAATGTGTCGGTGGTGCGAACATTATGATTATTAGACCATATGTGATTCTTGTTGTGTGTTATGCTAAGTGATGGCTTGATAACTAGCTATAAAATGGAGTGGATCTATACACGCTTGTGACGCGGAAGGTATAAACCCTCTCATAGCCTCCTTGACCATGTGTAGGGAGTGCGCACCGGACTACTATTTTACTCATTTGACATTGTGGTAGTTACTAACTAGCCCATGCGTGTTGCACATGTTGGGTTATGTGCACGCATACATATACATGCATCACGGACTTGAAGTGCACATCGTGTGTAGTGTGATCATGCATGGATGCATGTGCATATTGAGATCATAGGATGATGATGGTACATTTTGTGCAGATGTTGCACGTACATCCGGTCCAGGATGACCGTGAACCGAGGTTGGATGTGGATGGGGGAGGAGCCCGACTGGAATTAGGGCTACCTTAGGTGCATACCTGGTGTGAATGTATAGTATTGCTTGTGTGCAAATATACTGCATGGTGTGCTTGTGTATATCATAGCATATATCAAAGTATCTTATGTGACGGACAAAACGCCACAATAACATCGTGGTTATACTGATGAGACCATCTCAGCGGCATCGTGGTTGGTATTTATGGACACCGAAAATTTAAATTTCTTTATAATGGGTCCCAGACCCTTAGGTGAAATTTCATAAATCTCGAGTGGTACCATCGAGCCTCATCGTTAAACCGGGTGGATACGATGGGTCATTTGGTGCCGAAGACCATAGTAGGCTTAACTCTCGCCGATGCGATCGAGTGAGAAGAGGTTCGACCATGCCTAGTTGAAGAGTTGGAGCGAATGTGGTTGGGTTTGAATAGCCCCCGAAATGGGTCGGCTATCGGCGTGTCGAGTGGGTATTGTCATGGCTACAGGCCCCCCATTGATAAAGAGGGTATGTGAGGCCTTTATTCAACAAGTTTTGGACTTGTTATGGATACCGGTCCCTGGTGATTCCTAATGATGACAACTATATTATGATGTGGACTTTTAGAGGAAGACTTGCATGCTTGCATACACCTTGCATACTTTTGCATACCATCTCTTGCATTGCATCTTGTCCTCTTGAATTTTTGTAGTATTATATGGCCATCATGCTTTGATTTATGCACTCCAATATTTTGATTTCTATTGCAAGCTTGTATACTACACACACACACACGAGTGTACTCACTAGGCTTTTAGCCTAAGCTTTCATTTTCCATTTTCTAGGCAGGAGTAGTTTGGAGGACTTAGCTTTTTGGATGTATCTTGTCTAGGCTATATTTTGGCGATGCCTACATTTTTGTACATTTTGAAAAAACATTGTACTTGTACTTTGACTAAATCTATAATGAAGATTGTTGCTTGGTATTGTGGTCACGGATCATTATGCTCAGGTATATATAACAAGAAAAAAATCACTCCAAGAAAATTTTAATAATAATAATAATAATAATGAATCTTCCTTGTAGTGCACCTAACTCGAGATTTGGTTTATGTACGCTAAGTGCTAGATTCGGGGCACTACAGAAGCTGTTCATCCCCGGATTTAGAGTGTGACACTAATAGTGGGTTTGTCTTCAGTTCACCCCCTTCCTCGTAAATGCCCACCGGGATATATTGCACCTTAAGACGGAGTGCAAGGAGGCCGAGGCGACCTTGTTACAAAAGTGCATCGAGTCTGAGTAGCTTCACTCTGAGAACGGCGCTTTGTTGGCTTAGGTAAAGGAGTCAAAGGTTGAGCTGGAGGCCATGAGGATCGAGCTGGAGGCGGTGAAGGCACTTCTTAACAAGGCTTTGGAGAAGGGTGCTCAGTGGAAGTCCGAGCTGGGGGAGTTGTTTCATAGCCATACTGTGAAGATGAAGGACGTTGAGGTGGCCATCTTGAAGGCTAAGGAGGCAGTCATGGAGGAATTGAAGGCCTCCAAAGAGTGGGAGAAAGAGAGGGACGCTCTTTATAACGCTGAGTACGACAAGTGCCTAGAAGATATTAGGGAGGCGCACCTTGAGCTTGACCTGTCTGCCTTCGAGGTGGGCCCTTCAGAAGACTCGGCCTTGGCCGAGAGCTGAGGTCTCCTCTTCCGAGCAGCCTTATCTACGAATGCTCCAAGCTTCCCATGTTTCTCTTTGTACCTCTTTTTATTTCTCTGTAATTTTCTCTATTAGGTTTAATGAAAAAAAGAGTTTTTGTTGATGACTATTTGTGTGGATTTTCCAAGTGAGCTGGTTGGATCTTTTTATCATTGGTTGGTAGATTGACCCTTTTAGGTCATGTTGGGGCTAGCCCTTAAGTCCTTTATTTCTCAAAGTAGGTTTGACAAACTATGCTACTTGGTTGAACAATTTTACTTTTATAAGCATTGTTTCCCCCTATTGTAGGTTGTGACGCTCGAATAGTAGCGATAGTTGGTGGTCCGACCTCTTCTTTAAGGGTCAGACGACCACTTATGCAACGTTCCTCCCTTGCACTAAGGGAAATCCCTGGTGGGCCATATAAGAAATTCAATCGTTGGTCTGACTTCTTCTCTAAAGGGTCGGACCACTGGTGAGGGCTATTCTTCCCTTGTACGAAAGGAAGACCTTAGTAGATTTTCGTAGGTCGAATGTTTCTAGATGGAAAAGTAGGGAGTAATATTTTTCCAAACTCGGGATGTTTATTGCAGCTTCTGGAGAAAATATGTAGATTTTGACATTGTAGATTGAAAACAGCAGGAAAGTAGACCTCGTGGTTAAGCCTGGTCAGCTCCTATGCATAGTAGATCTTCAGGTGCTCGGCATTCCAAGGATGTGGCAGGGGTCGTCCCTCTATGTCTTCGAGTCGAAATGTTCCCAGTCAACTTGTGTTCGTCACTTTGTAGGGTCTCTCCTTGTTCGGTCTCAGGGTCCCTAAACCAGGCTCCTTAGTATTCTGGAAAGTTCTGTAGAGGGCTAGATCTTTAGTTTGGAACCTTCTCATCTTTACTCTGGAATTGTAGAAATGGGTGACCTGCTATTGCTAGCTATGACTTTAAGTTGGGCTTGTTCCCTTCTTTCTTCGATTAGGTTGAGGTCCAGTGTCATTTGCTTGACGTTTTGATATTCGTTGTAGGAGTGGGTGCGAGGAGTTAGGAGTCCAATTTTAATTGGGACCACAACTTCAGCGTCGAAGGCCAGGAAAAAAAAAGAGGAGTTTCTCCTACGGCCGTCCGGGCAGTAGTCCGGTACACCTAGAGAACGTGGGAAAGTTCTTTTGCGTAGGCTCCTTTAGCCTTCTCAAGCTTGGTCCAGAGGTAATTCTTTATGATTTTGTTGATCGCTTCGACTCATTTGCTAGCCTGGTGGTGCTGGAGTGACGAATAGATGTTATGGATTCTGAGGTTCCCACACATACTTCAGAATTGGTCGTTGTCGAACTGCTTCCTGTTATCCAAGACGATCGTGTGGGGGACCCCGTACCTACAAATGATGCTTTTCCCAAAAAAGTCAGTAATTTTCTGCTTGGTGATCTTGGCCAAGGGCTCAACCTCGACCCATTTAGTGAAGTAGTTGACTACGACGACTGCAAACTTGGTCTGTCCCTTGCCAGTCGGTAGAGGGCTGATGATGTCAATCCCCCATTATGCGAAGGGCCATGGTCTAGTCATGGGGGTCAGCTGCTCAAGCGGTTAATGGAGTATAACCGCAAATCGTTGACATTTGTCATATTTTTGAGTGTATTGCCTAGTCTCTGCCTGGATGGTTGGCCAAAAATATCCTTGTTGGATGACTTTGTGAGCGAGAACGCGGCTGCTGGAGTGGTTTTCTCAAATACCTTCATGAATTTCTCTTAGCACGTACTCAACTTCATCAGGTCAGAGACACCTGTGGTATGGGAGAGAGAATCCCTTTTTGTACAAGATGTCTCCGGTCATGACATAACTAGCCTATCTAGAATGGAGTCCACGTGCTTACAGTCGGTCTTCGGGTAGTTTGCCTTCTTGAAGGTAGTCGACTATCTGGTCCATCCAGCTCAACTTTGCTCGAATTGGACTTGTTGATGCTTGGCTCAGCTAAGAACTCGATCAGGGTTGATTTTACCAACATGTTTGCTTTAGAGTTTTTCAATATGGGGATTCAGTTAATGTCACATTTCAAGAATTTGTTGTTGAGTTCTTGAGCTTTTTAGAGGTAGGCCACCATTCTTTCTTCTTTGGCCGAGTATTCATTTAGCGATCTAGTTAACTACGAGTTAAGAATCGCTATGTACTTTCAGGTTTTGAGCTCCTGTTGCAGCTAGCAAACCTTCATATTCTATCACGTTATTCAATGTTTGGAATCCAAATCTTAAGGCATATTGTATGCAGGTCAGGTTAGGAGCCTCAAGGATTATCACAGCCTCGCTGCCTTTAGAATTGGATGAACCGTTGATGTGCAGTGTCCATTTCGAAAAGTCTAATTTGACTATCTGATCTTCGGGTTGGTTGAACTGGGTGTCGAGAATGGTCCCCTGGTCAACCTCGCATGTAAGTTTGACAATAAAGTCAGCAAATACTTGTCCTTTGATGGCGGTTCGGGGGCGATATTTGATGTCTAACTCATTGAACTTAACTGACCATTTTGTGAACCTCACTGAAACTTCAGATTTTTAGAGTACCTGTGTAACACTCCAAATTTTTGCCAACCCAAAATTAGACGTCCTTAGGCAATGGATCAACCATAACACCTTAGTAACTTCTCATAACTCAATTTCAAAGCCAAAGAAATCATTTAGAATGAAATTCTTTAGAAATTTAATGTGAATTAACTAGCGCTACACTAGATTACCTGTGAAATAAGCACCAACCACTTTAAATACGATCTGTAAGACCCAAAACTTGTAGAATCAGCAACGCTACGCTATCCTAAAATTCAGGATCAATCTTTAAACCCAGTTGCTATCGGGAACACTTTGAAACTTCATATCGGACCTGTACTACTGTAACACCCCAGATTTTGGCTAATCTGGGATTTTACGTCCTTAGGCAATGGGTCAACTAAAACACCTGGAAAATCGCTCAGAACCCAATTTCATAGCCAAAGAAACCACTTAGGATTAATTCCTATGGAAATTAAGCGTAAGTTAGCTAGCGCAATGCTGGAGTAGCTGGGAAATAGTCCCTGATCACTTTAAATACGTTCTACAAGACCCAAATCGAGTAGAACCAATGACTCTATAATACTTTATAACCTCGGATCAAACTCTAAGCCGGTTTGTTCTCTGGACCACTTTGAAATTTTGTATTGGATCTAGACCGCGCGTCGAAAGTTCGATATCTCCTATCTTAGACCGTTAGAACCGCCTAGCTGGACTTGACACTCATTTCGAAAATCAAGTCAAACCGATAATCACAGGCCATTTCATTGAGCCCAGACCGAAGAGAGTGCGAATAGGGACAGAATTGGAATTTCAAATTCAAATCTGGCACACGACTTGACGCGTCAGTATTGAGCATTCTGACCGTCAGAATTCATCCAAATTACACCCTCGGATCAGGAGAAATTTCTATTTTATATCATGAGACTTTCAGCCTTGATCTACGTGCAGTGACCGCTGAACTGAAACTGGTCTGCCACGTGCAATCTGCGAACCCTGCTGGACTGAAAACTTAATACGTGCTAGATCTGGTACGCATGAGCTTAAGTCCGATCGCATTCGACCAGGGGACCACCAGAAAGCATCTTTTGGACCGAAACAGCCCCGATTTGGTTACCCCTCAAGTGAAACTTGTTCCCGAGCCTATTTCGGGCAAGTTTGGGCTTATAAAAGGGCTTGAAACCCTCACTCCTCTCTCCCATCCGAATTTGCAAAAACCCTCGATTGGGAGAGAGAAAAGGTGAGAGTTTGTGAGAGAAGGTGGGAGAGATCTTCCTGCCACCAGCTGCTGCTGCTGTACGTGCTTAGGCAACGCACTCCGATCACTTTCCCGGCGATTCCTCCGCGTTTTCAGGTAAGAAAAACCCTAGAAAGTTGCTGATTTGATGTTTCTTCCGTTCCATAGCTTGATAGTTAGTAAATCTCGTAAAACAGGTTCTCTTATCGCTGTAGACGAAGCGTATACGCTCCGTTCGAATTTCAACATCCATAAGAGACAAGGTGAGGATTTTAGACGCTTTGATTGACGGTTTACAACGCTTTCAATGTCGTTTAATAGTAGATTATTGACGGCATCGCCGTTTGACATGTACAACATGCTCTCCATTTCCTGTTTCGTAAATTAACGAAGAATATGAGATTTAGGGCATTTTAGTCATTTGTAGGAAGTATAGGTTACGTTCATATTGTGCTGATGTGATTGACATGGTTTGTTGTCGCATTAGGAAGTTAGGAATGCGTGCATAATTAGTTTGGCGAAGAGATTTGCCTAGTTGCGCACTTTGGGTCGACATACTATATGTAGACTTAAGTGTGTAGTGAATGTGTTTGTATAAATGCTTGTATTAGTATGTATTGAATTAAATGATGTTATGTGATAGTTTGAGATTGATTTCTCAATTAATTTTCTGACCTAAATGATTTTCTATATGTTGACTAAATGCATGATTTCATTACATGCATGGAATATATGTGCTTGAAGATTTGCTTAATTTGAATGTTATAACATGTGTTAACATGCTCACATGATTGTATTTCAATTCCAATACTTTTACATATATTGCTGATGTGATTCCATAAGTGCTTGGGACTAGACTTAGTCCAGGCAGTCGGTAACCGAGCGAATTCGTGGCTGACTGGTCATAGCCACGAACGACGCGTCGATGAACGCGATTCATGTTTGGAGTTGGCGGCAGTGGTTAGGCCACGCGAAGTGTTTTACGCACTTCATGTCGTTCGACTTGAGATGCGACCGCGCTAGTCGAGCCCATCAAGTAACCCGACTGGCCGATGTATGTTCACCTTGTATGAGTCATAACTGCTTGAACCTAGGGTACTGAACTTACCATTGAAAACCCTGTTAACCATGGTATCTTGATCCACGAAGACTCATGAGCCGGGCATGGTGGTATGGGACACCGTGGTCGAGCTGTCGGCCTACGCTGGGGCCACAAACCTCCCCGTAGTGACCAGTGAGCACCTAGACTCGTGAGCAGATTATGGTGGTATGGGACACTATATTCTAGCTGTCGGCCTACACTGATCAGGCGACGAGTCCTTTGTAGTGACCGCGAGCGTATTCTGAGTCCACGGGAGGCGACGACCCTTCCGTTGCAGTAGAGTACGGTAGGCCTGTATTGATAAGGTGATGGGGGAGCGGTGCAACGAGTGCGAGCAACAGCCCTGGCAGCCCTTGCAGCGACCTACATACATATACCTCGTATGAGATTACTAGGAGTGACGACCCTAGACAGGATCTGTGTTGGGGTTGATATAAGGAAAGTACCTTAGTTTCCCAGTCCTGCTGTTTAAATGGACTAATAACAACTTGAAAATCATATCACCATAGCATTGCATGTGCCTGGAAGATGTGGAGCACTCTAGGGAGTGTGGCATGCCGCGGTCGTAAGATGTTACCGTATGAGGGAGATCGTCGGTGAGGGTATACATCACGTCATGTCATAACTGCATTAACAACAGTATTAGGATTGTTTGATTTATTACTTTATTATTATCGCATGATTGATTTGAGAACATGTTAATCCTTACTCTATTATTCCACTGAGTTAGCTACTCACTCCCACGTTACGGGACGGTGTTCCTGGACACCCACCAGACCCTTTTGTCATTGCAGATGATGGCACGGCCTGCGAGGCGGAGCCGGACTTGATGATGATGAGGAGGATCTCTCCTTTATGTGTGTTCTGATTGACGGGATTACAGGGAGGTTGATTAGATACTTTGACACTTGTCATTTTATATTTTTAGCGCACTCATGTATATTCGTTTTGTCTACTTTTGGAGTATACATGTATGTATATAACCTGGTAACATATCCACACTCTGGAGGCATACAACAGTTTATATATGTTATACATACTATCACAGTCTTCCGCTTGTTAATTTAACTGTCTCTGGAGTATGATATGCTATTCTAGCTTAATCTCACTCATGTTTAATGCGTTATCACAGACAACATTCAATC
Source organism: Magnolia kwangsiensis (assembly GCA_037074715.1). Classification (NCBI taxonomy): domain Eukaryota; kingdom Viridiplantae; phylum Streptophyta; class Magnoliopsida; order Magnoliales; family Magnoliaceae; genus Magnolia; species Magnolia kwangsiensis. The sequence continues at coordinate 71,649,034 of CM073575.1, read as the reverse complement.
ATACATATCTATGTTGCATAAATAACATTTTGGAACTCGGGAGTTGGGTTTTTGCTCGACCCCCCGATTTTCGGGATGTTACAACTACCCGTTGAAAGTCCGATAGCGATGAACTTAGACCATTATGACCGCCTAGTTGGACTTGACTACCACCACAAAAATCACATCCAAACGATGCTCTGTGACGATTTCCTTGAGTTCGGAGTGAAGAGTGTGAGAAAATGAAGATTTTTAAGAAATTAAATATAATTTTTAAGTAATCTGGAACATGTCACTTGCACAATGATTCTAAGCGTTCTGACCGTTAGATTTCGACCCAAATTTACCCTCGGATCAGGATAGGTGGCCCTTACAAGTCAAAGTACTTGTAGCCTTGATCGAAGTTCGATGACCGTTGAATTGAAACTAGTTTGCCACGTGCGATCTGGAAGTCCGACTGGGACGAAAACTTAACTCCACCTAGATCCAATATTGGTGAGCTTAAGTCCGACCGCATTTAGTAATAGGACCTCCAGAAGTGCTCCGTTGAGACGGAACAATCCGTATTTGGACATAACCTAAGTATACCATGGCCCTGAGTCTAATTTGGAGAGTTTTGGGCCTATATAAAGACCTTAAACCCTCACTCTCTTATCCCATATGAATTTAAGAAAACTTAGGAGATAAAAGAGAGAAAAGAGAAAGAAAGTGTTAGAGAAGTGGGAGGATCTTCTTGATATCCTACCCTGCTATCCTACGTGCTTAACTATCACGATCTAATCACTTTTCTGGCGATTCTAACTTCGTTAAGAAAGTATAAGAAAGCCTATCCCTAACCTATTCTAGGGTTTTAATTGATGCAAGTGACAAGAATTTTATTTCAAATGTAGAACCTGCTGACCGATTTTTATTTCGAATACCTACGAAGAATATGAGATTTATGGTATTTTAGGTATTTGTAGAAAATACCGTTTACGTACGAATTTTGCTGATATGATTGTCATGAGTATTTACCGTGTATCTATGCTAGTTATGCATGCATGATCTGTTTGGCAAAGGGATTCGCCCAAATACACATTTTGGCCAATATAGGTTATGTAGGCTAATGTGTGTAGATTAAGTGTTTGTATAAATGTTTGCATAAGTAAGTATTGAGTAATTGATGTTATAGATCAGTGTTGAGATAGGATTCTCAACTATTTGATGATGTATATGATTTCCTCCATGTTGTTATATTTGAATTAATTACCTTATATATATGAAATACTGGGGTAGGGTTAATTGCTTATGTTGCACCTTATGATATGCTGATAATATGCTTGAATTACTTGTTATTTTAATTCTATGTATCTCATATGCATACTGATTCAGATTTCAAGTGCTTAGGGCTATACTGTAGTCCAGGCAGTCGGTAACATATTTAAATTCATGGTTGAATTCTATTCACCATGAAGGACGCGTCGACAAACCCGAGTCATGCTTTGGTTGACGGTAGTGGTTAGGCTACATGAGGTGTTTATGCACTTCATGTCTTTCAGCTTGAGGTGCACTTGTACTAGTCAAACTCGTCAAGTAACCCAACTGACCATTGTATATTCACCTTATATTGGTCATAACTGCTTGAACCTAGGGTATTGAACTTACCAGTGATAACCCTGATAACCATGGTACCTCGATCAATTATGACTCATGAGCCGGGCATGGTGGTATGGGACACCATGATCGAGCTGTCGGCCTATGCGGTGGCGACAAGCCTCCCCGTAGTGACCAGTGAGCACCTCAGACTCGTGAGCCGATTATGGTGATATGGGACACTATATTCGAGCTGTCGGCCTACTCTGATTGGTGACGAGCCCTTTGTAGTGACCTCGAGTGTACTCTAAGTCTACGGGAGGCGATGACCCTTCCGTAGTAACAAAAGTACAAACTAGGCCTGTATTAATAAGGTGATGGGGGAGTGGTGCAACGAGTGCGTGCAATAGCCCTGACAACCCTTGTAGCGACCTAAAAATATATCATTGTATGAGACTACTAGGAGTGACGACCCTAGACAGGATCTTTGTTGGGAATGATATAAGGGAAGTACCCTAGTTTTCCAATCCGGCTGTATGAAAATGACTAATAACAACTCGGTAATCATGTTCATATTGCACTGCATGTGCCTGAAAGATGTGGAGCACTGAGGTATGAAAGCATGCCTCTGACGTAAGATGGTGTCGCATGAGGGAGTATATAGGCGAGGGCATGCATCATTATTGCATGTCATCCTTGCATTAATCACAGTATTTAGGAATGTTTGATTGCTTACTTTACCATTATCACATGATTGATTTGATAACATGCTAATCTTTGCTCTATGATTCCACTGAGTTGATCACTCACTCCCACATTACGGGATGGTGTTGTACACACCAACCAGTCCCTGTTTTAATTTCAGATGATGGCGCTACTTGTGAAGCGGAGCCAGACTTTTACGATGATGAGGAGGGTTTCTCCTATAGGCAGCTATCAGGCGGGTCTATGTAGACCGTGTTCTGATTGACGGGATTATAGGGAGGTTGATTTAACGCCATGACACTTGTCATTTTATACTTTTGGAGCACTCATGTATATTCTTTTTTATTCATTTTTGGAGTATACATGTATATATTTAACTTGGTAACATGTTCACACTCTGGAGACTTACAACAGTTTATATATGTTATATATATTATCACAGTCTTCTGCTTGCATAATTTAACTGTCTCTGGAGTATGATATGCTGTTTTGGCTTAATCCCACTCATGTTTAATACACTAACATAGACAACATTCAATCATAAGAATTTATGTTGCATAAGTGATGTTTTGGAACTCGGGTGTTGAGTTGCTACTCGACCCCCGATTTTCAGGATGATACAGATGGTATCAGAGCATGATTTGGATTAAATCAGACCTGGGTTATGGTCACACAATGCATGTTGTCACTTTTTAACTTAGGTGGGTGCGAGAAAAATATAGAAACATTCATAGGATCCCAGTTTCGCCAATTGGCGAAGTTCATCGAAAACGATCGCCGAGATCGAACCTGTACTCATCCATGAGTGCATGAGTTAACCCCAAATCACTTCTAGACTGTCAAGCGATGAGTTTAGATCACAACTCACCCCATCTCAGCCATCAAAAGTCGGTAAATATAAGTATGTAACAGAAACTTCCCAAAATGACCCGAAACGGCTCAAAACAGAGTCGTGGGCCTACCCACGCTAATCCAGAGGGACCCAGGGTGGGACCCATATGCATTTGGGGACCTTAGGGCAGGAGGACCTTGTCCAAATGGCGAGGCCTCGCCAAACGCTCCAGGGAGTGGCGAGGACCTCGCCGAGTCGGCGAGGCCTCGCCGGTCAATGGGCTAGGTTCGGTCGGGCCTTCGGGCCGATCGTCTTTGGGGGTTAGGGTGACCCCCTGGTATGTGGGTCGTCCCTTAAATCAATCCCAAACGACCACTTCCTTCATAAACCTCACCTCCAAGCTCTCCCTTTCCTCCCAAATTGTTGTTTTCTCTCTCAAACCTCCCTTCCGATCACTCCCTTCATCGTTTTCTGCCACAACCCACTCCCCTTCATCGTTTGCAGTGGTACACACTCTCCTCTCTCTCCATTCTCTCTCGTTTTGGGCTCTTACATCCTCTATTCGAAGTAAAAATCGTGTAAGCTTTCAACCCAACCCATCTCTTCATTTTCCTTCTTCAATCCCTGTCATCTGAGCCTTGACACACCCTCTAGGGGCTCAAATTCATGGAGACCTAAAGACTCCAACTCTTTTCTCCCTTTTCTTCACTTTTCATGGCCTTATTCGAGCAACAATAAATGTCTGTGTTAGGTATTGTCCCTAGATTGGGTGTAGTCTATGGTTTCCAACACCATGTTTGGTGTATGCAATTAAAAGTAATTTCGGGCTTTTCTTTTAACTTCCACTTAGGAATGTATCATCATGGGATTTGGAATTCCCATCTCACACTTTCCACCACAAGGCCCATGTTCTAAAGCCTACGAAATTGATTTTAATCCCAACCCACCCTCCTACCAAACATGTTATTCCTAATCCCAAGGTGGGATTAGCAATGTAGTCCCAATACCTCAGTTGGTATGGGCAGAGGTGAAGTGCTCAAGAGCAGCCAAATTCAAGTTTAAGAAACTCAATTTCAATTAGACGACCTTTGACCCTAAGTAATAAAATAATTTTTTGTATTAGAAATTGTATGAAAGCATCTAGCGTATAAACATAGACTTTGAATTACAACTAGTGAATTGCCGCTACACATAAGATAAGACTAAGTTACTAGTTATACTGAGGAATGTAAAGGACTGATGTTGTTAAGGTAATTAGAATATAGACGTAGTTAGTTGTCTTGATTTAGTTAGAATGAGACCACGTTCCCTTGTTGGATTCCTTTGATATTTATAGGCTCCTTTAGTAACTCTCAGAAAGCTTGCTTGACTTAGAACTAGTCACGTTCGGGGAAAACTTATTTACCCCTCAGATTAAATGCTAGGATAAACCAGCACACCCCTTAGAATTACCCTCCCAAGGACTTACTGCAATCGGAAATGCGGAGTAAAGGAACTGTATATAAGCGATGTGTTCGCAGTTTGAACTGAATTCTTAATCCTGGTAGTTACCAATGAACTCAATGCTCTGATAAAGCAGAAGATCGAGACCAACTAGGATTAAGAACTGATACGACAAGTTTTCTATCCTAGCTAGACAGAAAGTTTATGTATCCGGCTCAGACCCACTACACAACTTTTCTTCCGTGTTGGCCCGACTACTTATAACCAAAAGTTATTGCTTTACCCTTGAGAAATGTTAAGGACATATAGCCAGTAGAATAGCGAGTAGAGAATTAGATATCTTGCCACCAACTCACACCTGTCCCTGAAATTAACCATAATAGAGACTAGGCTCATTTATATAACCTTAGGTGCTAATGCCATAGTATACATCGTCAATGAAAGGAAGACCAATGTATTGAGAGGTTGTTTCCCATTTCATGTCAAGGATAGGTCCTAAATTACACCTCGTTCCAACACACAGATCAAGACATAGATTCTTGAGCCTTGAGAGTAGAAATAATTTTTTTAAAGGGGGGTAGAACATTATGAGCCGAATCTAGTTAGGTCAGCTAATACAACCGTTGGATTAGAATAGCGCAACGGAAGCGTGGTGGGCCCTTTCCCCACTGGCCTAGGATTGAAGAAAATTGATTCATGTTAGACGTAAGGTTCGGTCATTAGATAGGACCTAAATCTTCATTAGAATGTCACTAATGAAGTCTTTATAGGGAAACAATTAGGGCTTAAGTGTTGAACCCATTCATATTAAACCATAGGCCTAACAGTGGGAACGAACGAAGGTCAGTGTATCCATAAACCTACTCGTTAAATACGAACATAATAGAAGCCTTGGCCAACTTTAAACGATTAGAAATCCTTTTAGGATGATCTACTAGGGTACATATAAGCCCCTACCTCGGATAAAGGTTAAAATGAGGACTCTCTTAGACTAAGACCCAAAGGATAACTTTCTACATAGAAAATTTGAACAATTTCGTGATGGGCATTCCCTAAGCTTTTAGAGTGATCGGACTACGGAGTTACTGAACTATACAACTGCGAAGCATTCGCAACTTGACCCAATTCTCAATCCTGGGCGACTACCAATGGACTCACTGCTTGACAGGACAGAAGACCAGAATCCACCAGGATTAGGAAGGGATACAACGTTGTCTACCCAGGTCAGGTAGACATTCGACGTATCGGGATCGAGCCCACTACAACCGTCTCTTCGTATTGGTCGACCATTGGAAACATATATCTTACTCTATATAGTTGAGAATTGTTGTCAAGAGTCCAAATAGGTAAAGAAATAAATTGTAGCAAACCATCAGGGTGTAAGAAATAGATAAAGAAGTAAGTTTTTAAGGGGGATAGACCAAAAGGAACTAGACTAATATAGATCGTATGCACCCTACCACGTATGGAAACTTGAAATCAACAAAACTTAGGCAAAAGAAATAATTAATCTTTCCTTATTACCCTTAGGCAATTTCGGGGATGAAATTTTATTTTAAGGGGGGTAGATTGTAACACCCCAGATTTTTTTTAACCCAAAATTAGACGTCCTTAGGCAATAGGTTAACCATAACACCTTGGTAACTTCTCATAACTCAATTTCAAAGCCAAAGAAATCATTTAGAATGAAATTCTTTAGAAATTTAACGTGAATTAACTAGCGCTACAATAGATTACCTGTGAAATAAGCACCAACCATTTTAAATACGATTTGTAAGACCCAAAACTTATAGAATCAGTAACGCTACGCTATCCTAAAATTAAGGATCAATCTTTAAACCCAGTTGCTCTCGGGAGCACTTTGAAACTTCATATCAGACCTGGACCGCTACGCTATCCTAAAATTAAGGATCAATCTTTAAACCCAGTTGCTCTCGGGAGCACTTTGAAACTTCATATCAGACCTGGACCGCCCGTCGAAAGTCCGATAGCGATGAACTCAGACTATTACGACCGCCTAGTTGGACTTGACAACCACCGTGAAAATCACATCCAAACGATGCTCTGTGACGATTTCCTCGAGTCTGGAGTGAAGAGTATGAGAAAATGAAGATTTTTAAGAAATTAAATATAATTTTTAAGTAATCTGGAATGTGTCACTTGCGCGATGATTCTAAGCGTTCTGACCGTTAGATTTTGACCCAAATTTACCCTTAGATCAGGATAGGTGGCCCTTACATGTCAAAGTACTTGTGGCCTTGATCGAAGTTCGGTGACTGCTGAATTGAAACTGGTTTGCCACGTGTGATCTGGAAGTTCGACTGGGATGAAAACTTAACTCCACCTAGATCCAATATTGGTGAGCTTAATTTCGACCACATTTAGTAATAGGACCTCCAGAAGTACTCCGTTGAGACGGAACAGTCCGTATTTGGACATAACCTAAGTATACCATGGCCTTGAGTCTAATTTGGAGAGTTTTTGGCCTATATAAGGACCTTAAACCCTCACTCTCTCATCCCATACGAATTTGAGAAAACCTAGGAGAGAGAAGAGAGAAAAGAGAGAGAAAGTGTGAGAGAAGTGGGAGGATCTTCTTGCTATCCTACCCTGCTATCCTTCGTGCTTAACTATCACGATCTAATCGCTTTTTCGGCAATTCTAACTTCGTTCTTAGGTAAGAAAGCCTAACCCTAACCTGTTCTAGGGTTTTAATTGGTGCAAGTGGTCAAGTAGCTAACCTAAATCATACTGTAAGTTGCCAATCAGTCGTTGACAAAGACTTAAAGTCTCTATTGAATTCGTTATACTTCTACGGCGTAGGGTGCGGATTTTAGACGCTTAGGTTACCTGTTTTCAAAGCTTTAAATGTCGTTTAATGGTGGATTGTTGATAAGAATATTGTTTCACATGTAGAACATGCTGACCGATTTCTATTTCGAATACCTATGAAGAATATGAGATTTATGGTATTTTAGGTATTTGTAGAAAATACCGTTTACGTACGAATTTTGCTGATATGATTATCATAAGTATTTACCGTGTATCTATGCTAGTTATGCATGCATGATCTATTTGGCAAAGGGATTTTGGCCAATATAGGTTATGTAGGCTAATGTGTGTAGATTAAGTGTTTGTATAAATGTTTGCATAAGTATTGAGTAATTGATGTTGTAGATCAGTGTTGAGATAGGATTCTCAACTATTTGATAATGTATATGATTCCTCCATGTTGTTATATTCGAATTGATTACCTTATATATATGAAATACTGGGGTAGGGTTAATCACTTATGTTGGACCTTATGATATGCTGATAATATGCTTGAATTACTTGTTATTTTAATTCTGTGTATCTCATATGCATGCTGATTCAGATTTCAAGTGCTTGGGGATATACTGTAGTCTAGGCAGTCGGTAACAAATTTAAATTCGTGGTTGAATTCTATTCACCATGAAGGACACGTCGATGAACTTGAGTCATGCTTTGGTTGACGGCAGTGGTTAGGCCACACGAGGTGTTTATGCACTTCATGTCATTCAGCTTGAGGTGCGCTTGTACTAGTCGAACTCGTCAAGTAACCCGACTGACCATTGTATGTTCACCTTGTATTGGTCATAACTGCTTGAACCTAGGGTATTGAACTTACCAGTGATAAGCCTGATAACCATGGTACCTCGAGCCATTAAGACTCATGTGCCGAGCATGGTGGTATGGGACACCATGGTCGAGCTGTCGGCCTATGTTATGGCGAAGAGCCTCCCCGTAGTGACCAGTGAACACCTCAGACTCGTGAGCCGATTATGGTGGTATGGGACACTATATTCGAGCTATTGGCTTACTCTGATTAGTGACGAGCCCTTTGTAGTGACCTCGAGTGTACTCTGAGTCTACGGGAGGCGATGACCCTTCCGTAGCAACAAGAGTACAAACTAGGCTTGTATTGAAAAGGTGATGGGGGAGCGGTACAACGAGTGCATGCAACAGCCCTGACAGCCCTTGCAGCTACCTAAAAATATATCATCGTATGAGACTAGTAGGAGTGACGACCCTAGACAGGATCTTTGTTGGGAATGATATAAGGGAAGTACCCTAGTTTCCCAATCCGGCTGTATGAAAAGGACTAATAACAACTTGGTATCATGTTCATATCGCACTGCATGTGCCTGGAAGATGTAGAGCACTGAGGGATGAAAGCATGCCACGAACGTAAGATGATGTCGCATGAGGGAGTATGTAGGCTAGGGCACGCATCATTATTACATCTCATCCTTGCATTAATCACAGTATTTAGGAATGTTTGATTGCTTGCTTTACCATTATCGCGTGATTGATTTGATAACATGCTAATCTTTGTTTTATGATTCCACTGAGTTGATCACTCACTCCCACGTTACGGGACAGTGTTGTACACACCAACTAGTCCCTATTTTAATTCAGATGATGGCGCTGCTTGTGAAGCGGAGCCAGACTTTTACGATGATGAGGAGGGTTTCTCCTATAGGCAGCTATCAGGCGGGTCTATGTAGACCGTGTTCTGATCAACGGGATTACAGGGAGGTTGATTTGACACCATGACACTTGTCATTTTGTACTTTTGGAGCACTCATGTATATTCTTTTTTATTCATTTTTGGAGTATACATGTATATATTTAACCTGGTAACATGTTCACACTCTAGAGACTTACAACAGTTTATATATGTTATATATACTATCACAGTCTTCTGCTTGCATAATTTAACTGTCTCTGGAGTATGATATGCTGTTTTGATTTAATCCCACTCATGTTTAATATACTAACATAGACAACATTCAATCATAAGTATTTATGCTGCATAAGTGATGTTTTGGAACTCGGGTGTTGAGTTGCTACTCAACCCCCGATTTTCAGGATGTTACAACCTGATGGAGAGGTTGGTTAGTCATAACTATAATGGTCTGGGCATGGAAGTATGGTTGTAGTTGGCGGGACAAGACGGCTAGGGCCAGGGTGAGTTTCTCAATGTCTGGGTATCGAGTCTTTGTTGGGACCAAGGCTTTACTGACGTAATACACTGGTTGTTGCTTTCCTCCTTGCTCTTGGTTGAGGTCCGAGTGACTGCGGCTGTGGAGACTGCCAAGTATAGCAAGAGTGGCTCTCCTTGCTTGGGTTTTGAGAATAGGGGCGAGGAGCCCATATAGTGCTTGAGTTTTTGGAAGGTGAGCTCGCACTCTTCCATCTATTCAATCCTTTATTTCCCTTTCAATTGTTTGAAAAAGTGAAGACATTTATCCGTGGCTCTGGAGACGAAACAATCGAGTGTGGCAATTCTTCTTGTGAGGCATTGGATTTCCTTTGTCATTCTAGGCGAGGTCATATCGAGCAGAGCTTGGATTTTTTAGGGTTTGCTTCTATCCCTCTCTGGCTGACCAGGAATTTGAGAAATTTTCCCGAGCTGACTTTAAAGGCGTATTTTCTTGGATTTAACTTCATCCAATATTTCGGCAGTATTGGGAACATTTCTTTGAGGTCGGAAATATGGTCCACTGACCCAATACTTTTAATGAACATGTCGTCAATGTAGACTTCCATGGAGTGTTTGATCTGCTGGGTAAACATTTTGTTGCCGAGACACTGGTATGTGGCTCCGGCGTTCTTCAGCCCAAAGGGCCATGACCTTATAGCAATAAAGTCCTTTGTCGGAGATAAAGGTTGTCTTTTGCCTGTCGAGAGAGTGCATAAAAATCTAGTTATAGCTTGAGTAGTTGTCCATGAAACTCAGAAGCTCATGTCTAACCATGTTCTCGACTAGTTGGTCAATCCGTGGATGGGGGAAGTTGTCCTTGGGGCAGGCTTTATTCAGGTCGGTGTAGTCAACACAAACTCGCCACTTCCCATTGAACTTTTTCACTAAGACGACTTTGTTGATTCAGTCTAGATAATAGATTTCTTCGATGAAGCCTGCTTCGAGGAGTTTGCCAACCTCCTCTCCGATGATGGCATATCATTCAGCTTCAAACGCTCACCACTTTTTGAAATTGCGGTAATGACTGCTTTAGTAGAAGTAGGAATAGGTTAAAGTATCCTAAAGGGGGTGAATAGGACTTTATAAATTTTATGACAGTTTAAAATCCTATCATCGTTATCTTAATTTAATACAACAATTTATCAAGATACTTGTAACTTAACTCTAATGGCTTCCAAGCCAAATAGAAGATCCAATCAAAAGACTATTCAATATCTAAGCAATATATAAATTTAGTCTATGATAGATTGAATGAGTGATTGTGTGTGTGGAAAGAGATACTTATCAGTTCTAAATAATCATGTCATCATGTATCATGTGAACATTCAAAATAAACACAGAAATGTAAAGCACAAATAACAATCCCAAACACAGTCATTTATAATGGTTCGGCTACTTGCCTACTCCACTCCCGGCGGACGCACTCAACCCTTGAGTGTACTAGATTTCACCAATTGAGGTTTCAAATCAAGTTTACCTCAAACCAGTAAACCTACACAAGGCTGACTCTAGGACTACACAAGGTTCCTAACATGTCTCCACGAGACACAAGTTTTTGCCCTACATAGGAGTAAGGGTCAATACACAACACCCAGGTTTTATGCCCTACACAAGAGCAAAGGATCCACACAACGAACCTAGAGTTTATGCCCTACACAAGAGCAAAGGTCAACACACAACAATTTTTAGGCCACACATGCCAAAGACTTACACTAAAGACTTAAGTTTATACTCGCCAAGAGTAATGGTCAAAACATAGCACCCACACATATTCTCCCGTTGGAGGCCTCGTATGAGGACTTGAAAGGGGTGAGAATCACTTATGACCCAATCCTACATAAATGAATGATTAGCAGAGTCTTTGGACTCTATTGACTTACAAATAAGTAGATGAGCCCCATTAACTACTTTAATGAAGATCTCCTCCTTTGATGATGAATAATCTTCAGCTCCCTTGATCCACTATACTTATGATTCTCCAATGTAAGGCAATGGGTTGGGTCAAGGTTATGTTAGAATCCTACTCTATTAAATGTTTTCCTATTTTAGAGACGGAGTGATTCCAAGCATTCAAGCATTCAAGGTATCCCAGCTCAATGATTTGCCATTAAGGTGGTAGTTGGATATCCTTGAATGTGGAAGTTCATTCCCCAATCCACTCTATTGAATATCAATGATGAGGGTGGGTTCAAAGATGAACTCTCATGAGAAAAAAAGCTTAGGGTAAGTAGTATGTAGGGCTCTCTCAAGTCTCTCTATTTTTCTTACTCCAGCAACCAATAACAATCTCTCCTTAAATAGGCAAAGAGATCCAATGAAAATAAAGTTGTCAATTTTTTGACAGAGTTCGATTTCATCGATCCATCTTTGATATCATCGAACGTATACTTTTAAAGACATCGAGGGACAGATCGATGGAATGAACTCTTCTGACAATTATAGTTGAACCTCTTAAGCACAAATCAATCATATCGAACATGCTTCTATGTCATCGGATTTCGAACTCTGATTTCATATAACCACAGTTCAATTTCTCAACAATGAAAAACAAGAGAGTAGGCTAAATAAGCTAGCTTTCAATAATATCGATCCTCCCACGATGTCATCAGATTTCAAATGTCGATGATATCGATACCTATTTCGATTCATCGATCTTCTATAGTAGATTTTCTTGTAAGTTTGTTGGACATTCCATTGTTCGAATTTGATGAAAGTGACCTAGATTCGATATGATCGATATTTGAATATCGATTTTATCAAGGGAGTCTCGATTCCTCGAGTCATTTAAAGAGAATTTTCCTAAAAAGCTTGCTGGACAGTTTGGTCTAAAATTGATAACATCGAAGATCCATCGATATCATCGGAGTTTGAATTCCTAGGGTATCGAGGCTTCCTTCGAGTCATCGATAAATGCATGATTTGCCTTAGAAGCTTGCTGGACACAAACAAACCGGAATTCGATTTATCGAGCCGTCTCGATGATATCAAAATTTGAATGTCGATGATATGGATTGTTCCATCGATTCATCGATAATGTTGTGCAAGGATCAAAATGGTTGCTGGACACACAAGTCCTTAATTCGATGATATCAATTTAATGTTGAGGACATCGATAACTGGTGTCTGATCTCATAGAGGTGACCTCGATATATCGATAAAAGTTGAAAACTTAGAAATTTTCCTGTTTTGAAAAATAGTTTTCATACTTTAAACCCTATGTTGTTCTATCTATTTTTAAGGGATTTATATACCTAGGTGTTTTGGTATCCTTTAGAAATTACCTTTGACCAGTTCGGGTCACATATCCAGTTGAGGCAGATGCTTAATGATCTTCCTATGGGGCTCACTTGACTTGCTGGCTCAACACTCACGCTAATTGACAAACCAGGGCACTTTAAATCTCTCCCTTTGTCAATTACGTGACAAAACACCTAAAACCACTTAGAACAACATCCTAAATTGTGTGTAGAAGATCCTTTACATAATTTTACAAAGTTACTATATAGATTACACAATTTCTCAGGTAGCTGCTCCCCCTGACACCTATACCACCATATATACATAGATAGACACAATTTTCTTGCTCTCCCCCTTTTTGTTAGTCATTGGCAAAGGGCAATACATCAACAGAAGTTGATTGAAGTTGAAGCATAAAAACATGGGAGAAACAAAACAAAGGAGAGCGATGATTTCTCATAAACAGATAGTAAGATAACTTGAAGCGTTAGAAATCACAATCCAGCTCACAATCTTAATGGATATACAATAGAAAGCAATCATAATTTTTACCAGCATTCTATAGAGATTAGTGAATAATTGTGAGTAGATAAACATGGCAACAGATCTATAGAAATTATCAATCACCCATCAAAATCTACAAAATAAAAACTGCCCAAGCTTGGCAGTGTTTAAACATTCAACCCAAAACAACCAAACCAAACTCCGGCCCAATCATGGGCACATCAAAATAAAGTATTTTCCTCCTCCAGAGGATGAATAACCCCAAAATGTGTCAATCCATCATAAAAAATCATACAGTCGCCAAACAGAAATCAGCCACAATGTCCAGATATGGCCTCATCTATACCATTCCTTCCTCTAGCACTTAAGGTGCACAAGTTTCACTATCGGTTAGCAAATCAACTACTTGCTGGGTGGTATGCTGGAGAGCTTCAATTTTGTCTTCAATCACTGTTAGACGTCTTTCGCAATTGTAAAGACGCTCGTCAATACCAGCCAGACCATTCAGCAGATGAAGTTCAAGTTGGAGGTCCCGACGATTTGTGATTGACTCGGGACTGTGCAACGACATACGATTTGATCCCCATGGCGTGGGCTGATATAAGAGCTGATCATTTTTTACGCCAGGAGTCTGTGCAGGAGGACTACTCGGTTGAAGGGATGAAGTTAGGCATAACTGTTGTGCCCGCTGGACTACATATTGATCAAACCATACTTCTGGATGAACATCATTGGACGTGGTTGGTAGACTCACATAGTGAGCTAGCTTGCATATGAACGAGGGGAACGACAGTGTATCCTGATGGTCTCCTCTAATTATACAAGTTAGCTACCCAAGGATAAGGGTTGGAAGGCACACTTGGACCTCTTGATAAACATCGTATAGGACATTGAGCACAAAGGGAGTAAGATAACTTTCCTTTGCATCACATGGATACACATTAGTCCCAAAAATGCTGTGGAGAATTTTGAAGGAGGGTCTAAGGTGGTTGACATGAAGAGTGTTTTCATCATTCATAGGAACAGTGGTGCCATGACACAATGCTTGTGTTATCTAGCCCCATACTCCTAACCCATTTAGATTGTATTCCGTCATAGGGATTCAAGTTACTTATAGGTTCAGGAGACAACCAAGTATGATTGAAGTAATGAATTTTGTGTGATGCATGAGCTCTAATCGAATACATGGGGGATTATCATGAACAATATGACAGCTGCTGAAAAACTGATGAATCAACTCGAATTGGTAGGGTCTACCAAGGTTGAGTATATTTTTCCACCCTATTACTTCTAATAGGAAATCCACTCTGAATGGTTCGATTGCACTGTTAAGAACAATGTGCTCTGCTATTGTAACTTGTTCCCAACTAACTGATTGGGATGATACTGACTTGTTTCTGGTTGCTTATTCTTTGATTTGGATGATTTGGAAAGAGTAAGATCCTTACCTTTTCCTTTCACCATGGTTCTTCTTGGAGGGGAGCCCACAAAGATAGATATAGATAAGGAAAAACAACCAGAGAAGAGAAGGAGCAGGTTAAAAGAAATTCTAAAGCTCGTTTCTCTTTCATAGTAGAGAGTCGATGATATCGATATCCTATCGATGTCATCGAAGTCAGGCTCATAATGATATTGAAGTCTATATTGATGACCATTGGAAATGACCAGTAGTTAAGAACCAACATATGTCGAGACAGGCTGAATTTATAACCGTTGGAAGGAACCGATGGTTACGACATTGTATTCCCGAGAGCCGTTGATGAGATTGAGACTTGTCTGATTTCATTGAGTATGAAAGAAAAATTAAAAAATATCTCTTTTAATATGCAGAATATGGTTAAGACATAGAGATATACCTATATAATACATGTTTAACCATACAAGAATGAAAACGACCATAGTCCTTAAATATGTATATTTTTCTTATGTTTGACTGTGACTTATCGTCAAATTGCACATACTCCAATTGATTTATGAAGATTGCTAAAACTGTTTGCATCTAGTGGTTTAGTTAGTATGTCAGCAAGTTAATTTTCTATAGACACATAGTCCAACACTATGATCTTTTCTTCAACAAGTTCTCGGATAAAATGATGTCAAATGTCAATATGCTTGGTCCGAGAATGTTGAACAAGATTCTTTGAAATATTGATAGCACTAGTGTTGTCACATAAGAGAGTCATAGTTGAATGTTCAATCCCATAACTACTAGCATCTGTTTCATCCATAAGAGTTGAGCACGACAACTACCTGCAACAATGTATTCGGCTTCAATAGTGGACAGGGATATCGAATTTTGTTTCTTGCTCTGCCAAGACACTAAATAATTTCCTATATAAAAACAATCACCACTGGTTGACTTGCGATCATCCAAATTTTCAGCCTAATCGGCGTCTAACTATCCAACAATGATGGTAGATGTTTCGAATGGATACCATAGACCAAAAGAGGTTGTTCCAGCCACATACTTGATGATTCTTTTAATTGCTATTAGACGAGATTCCTTGGGATCAGCCTGATATCGCGCACATGCTCCTATGTTAAATGATATATCTGGACGACTTGTAGTTAGATATAATAGGCTTCCTATCATGCTTCGATATAGGTGTTGATCCACACTATTCCCATTTATATCTTTGGAGAGTTTGAGTGTGGCGGTCATGAGAGTATGATAGGTACGACCAGATTCAAGTCCAAATCTTTTTACTAGGTCTTTTACATACTTCCTCTGACATACAAAGATCCCATTATGCAATTGCTGCACTTATAGGCCTAAGAAGAAGTTTAACTCACCAACCATACTCATTTCAAATTCAGATTTCATCATATCAACGATGTTATGAGTAGTATCTTCACATGTAGAACCAAAGACTATGTCATCCACATAGATCTGGGCAATGAGTAATGAATGCTTTGTCTTTTGAGTGAATAGTGTTTTATCTACACTACCCCTGTAGAATTTATGGTCTAAAAGAAATTATGTTAGACGTTCATACCAAGCACGTGGTGCTTGTTTGAGACCGTAAAGTTCTTTGCTCAATCAATAAACATGTTTTGGATACTTGGGGTCTGAAAATTCGTTAGGTTGTTCCACATAGACTTCTTCATCAAGTACTCCATTGAGAAATGCGCTTTTGACATCCATTTGAAATAGTTTAAATTTCAATGCACATGCAATTGACATAAGAATCCTGATTGACTCAAGGCGAGCTATGGGAGTAAATGTTTCATCAAAGTCAATGCCGACCCGAGTTCATATGTGTGTGTGAGTATGTATTTCGTTTCTCGTGATCCTGCGGTCCTATCGGTCGAATTTCGGTGACCTGTAACCTTCGGTTAGTGTTTGTGGCCTTCCTACAGTTCAGTCACGTTGACCTGACTCAGATCGGCTCGTGACCTATGCCATCTTGTCTGTATCGACGCCGCATTCTGTGCATTAATCCGATGTGTACATCTCAAGATATGAGCAATGATCGATTTAGGCCATTAATTGTGTGATTGGTGGACCCCACCATGGCTTGCACATTTTCCCATGCACATGTTGCCATCCTAGGCTGATATTTCTAAAAGGCTACTACCCTACAACCTTATTTGTATCTCCCTACTACAATCATCACTTTCTTTACCCTAGGTAAGAGAGGTAATGATTACTTCCCTTAAAAGCCTTTTCTCTCTTTCCCTCTCATTTTTCTCTTCTCTCTCTCTCTCTCTCTCTCTCTCTCTCTTCTCCCCCCAGCAAGAACTTGGACGTCCCCACCCCCTCCTTCTTCTAGTCCTCTTTCCCTACAAACCCTCATAATCTAGCCCTTATCACTTCATCTCATCCATTGATTTCTCTTCCTTGGGAGCTAGAGGAGCTAGAAGATATAGATTTTGTGAAGAATCCAAGGTGGGTGCTCCCCATTTCATGTACATTCCTTCTTCATGGTATAGACCCCTTCTTTTCTCTCATTTGGGATGTGTAGGACCCACCAATCATGGTGAAGATCCTACACAACCTCCTAGATGTGGCCAGTGGGCCCATCTTGTGCATGCATGTCCATGCATGGGGATTTCCTAGGTGGACCCCATTTCATAGTGGATTTCTTCTAATTCTTTAGGCATGATGGGTCATCTAGACCCTTACATCATGGTTGGGATGGTATCGCAACCATTGATCTTAAATCTATACCATACATGATGAAATCCATGTTGTACATTGTACATGTATGGACATGCATGTGGTTGTGATTGTGTTGGGGAAGGCTCAATAGTGGCAGAGCCTTCTCCCTATGGCCAGATGTCCTTCATTCTCTCTCCCTTTTCTTGTATTGTTAATGATGATATGTATGGTCCACTTAATGGGCCTGTAGTGTCTAGGAAAGCCCAACAAAGGTGGGACGCCCATACCCAACCTACACTATGGTTAGGGTGTCCCATTTGCCCCCCTAAATGTTACATGCAAGAGTGAAAAATTTTGGATTCAATCTGGAGAATTGTGGGGCCCACTAGGGTGGGCCATGACACCAAACTTATGGGCTAATCCTTTCCTTAAATAGCTTTTACATTTATTTTAATTCAAGAATGTATTGCTGTCGAGATTTTTGGGATATATTTTGTTGGTTTTGGGCTTCAAATTGGGACTAATTGGGGGTCTTCTCATACCCATCAAATATACTTTTTGGAAAGGTGGAGATCTCACCTTAATGTCCTCCAAAATTTAGCCCCATTTGACCCTGATCGAGGTCCCAAAGGTGTGGCCCAAGTGAGGTAGTTAGTATGTAATTTCTGCACTGTTCCAGCAACCTATCAGTGTAGAATTCCTTAAATATAAAATAATTTTTCCATTGGTGGGATCACATCCGTGGATCCCACTTTATAACATACATATGAGGGGACATAAAAACTATTTTTTATTAATTTTTAGAGGTCATTAATCCACCCCATTGGAAGCTCAGATCAGGGCTTATCAAAAATCTACACTAAACAGATTTTCTGGATAGTTTGTTTTTTTTAAATTAATTAAAATACTTCTGATAATTTAAAAAATATGAAATTTTATAGAGCGGTGGCCCACCCATGTTAAGACCCACCTAAAAATTTTTGAGGCCAACGGACCCCTATGAATTTGGTGTCTTGGGCTAGACCGGCCCACCAGGCCAGGACGTCCAGCCATGGCTGAGCCGTCCACCCCCTTTATGGGCCCATCTTGATGTATTTTTTTTTATCCCCGTCGTCCATCCATCTATGGTCCATGTGGGACATGGCCCACCTCCTTGAGAGTTATCCATTTTTGGGACCCAATTTAATGTGTTTTTGGGCTAATTGTCCAGGTCCATAGGACCCTTCACCTAAGGACGCCCAGGCCCATTGGATTGTTGCTGGACTTCCAGTCCAATAACATGGTCCACCTGATTTATGCATGTGATTTGTTACTCCCATATGGTGGGACCCATAGGGATATATGTGGGCCACTAGTGAACATAACTTAAATTATATTTATTATTGCTGGACTCTATCAAGCCCAGAAACGGGTGGGCTGGAAATTCCAGCAATAGACCCATATTAACTACCCCTAATGGCATGATTTGTGGTAGCATGGTCCACCAGATTTAAGGATAAATTATGCACATAAGATTGCCATTTTTTGAGGTGCATTTGGGCTTCATTTGTGCACACTTGGAAGCCCACCTGAATTGGATTTTTATTTTGGATATATGTTCGTTGGACTTTGTTGGCCCATTTATCTTGAAATCTTCTTGTTAGGTCCCTTGACCTTTGGGCATGTATCTCACTACTTATTGTGATGGGCTTGTTGGCCATAATGTGCAGGTAGTTGGGCCCTTAGTTTCCCACCAAATAACCTTGTACTTGGGCCAAGCTGCGAGACCCAACTCACTTGGATAAAGCATAGAAATTGCCCACATGGTTGGATTACTGAGCTACCCACTAGGCCCACCACAATATGTGGATTTGTGACCTTTATGGTTGGGCCCAAACCTTGCTTGAGGGCCCACCATATTGCCTATGAGTTGGGCTTCGAGTATAGCCCACTAGTCCATGGATTGCCTGAGGCCCTAGGCATTGCTTCATATTCGAGTAGTAGCAGGCTGCCTTTTTGGGACCCAGTTGAGGTTAGATCTCTTCCTTGGTGGCCCTAAGGTAGGCCTATGGTGTTGTTATAGGTGGCTGAAGGCGTACCTTAGACCCTTGATAGGACCACTTATTCCTTTAGGCTTATATGATCCATCTTAATTTATTGGTTGCCCCAAAGTATTGGGCCCCTAGATGACCCATTAGTAATCATGTCTAAATACTTTGACTCGTTCTCCCCCTTGGGAAGGAGGAGTAAGTTTTAATTCTTCATCGTCGTATGGCGCACCCTCATGACCCATATACATCATAGTGTGATTGGATTGCATTGTGTGTGTGGTCATTGGGTTGATATGATGAAGGGATGGAGTTTCCCCTCTTGTGCACATTGAGTGCTTGGAGCTAGTCCATCATTGGTATGTATGATTCATGCATTTAGCATATTGCCCTTGCTTCATCACTGCCTTGCCTCCACAGGGGTATTCATGGACGGGCGTATGTGGACATCAGAAATATATTATTTGAGCATTTGGGGTGTATAGGATATCCCTGGGTGAAAACCCCTAAACCTTTAAGGTACCTAGAGGACGCCTCAACGCCGTGACCAAGTGGAAATCATGAGCGTCGAGTGCCTTACACGGTTAGGCCGTGTCTCCCACTGTCGTGAAGTCGGTTGAGATGGGATTTGGCCTTATCCACCCTAGTGAGTGGGCATTACTAGGCTTAGTCTGACCAACTCGTGAGTGGATCCGCTACCATAGAGCCTTACTGGTGATTAGCTGTCCACAGGTGAGTAGTGTGGTCTCTTACGCTTGTTGACTATGCAGTCTTGAGAGCGGCGGTCATCCTGTAGTGCATTAGACCCCGCTGATATCCCTTATGATGGAACTGTATTGGATATGTGGATTGGTTATGAGCATTGATATTACTTCACATTGCATTGGTATCAGCTGTATAAGCCTTATTGCATTGCATAGCCTAGGTATGGCTTCCTACATTCATGGCGTAGCCTTGGTAAGGCTAGTGATATTGGCTTTGATCATGTTTTTCTTCTGCATCCTCTATTATTCTTCTGTGCACTAGTGTCACACACTTTCACCACCCTCTAAGCTTTCTATAAGCTTATGCACGATTGATGCGTGTAGGAGATCCTAGGTCGGCATCATAGCGGTAGAGCTTGGATAGGAATTGAGTCGAGGACCCAATGTTACAGATCTTCTTTCCTTCTTCTTTTGTCATCTGATGTATTTCCTTTCAGCCTTGTATCTAAAGTTCAAATTTTTAGTGGATTTTGTAATGTGTTTCTTTGTTATTTCTGAGATTTACTTACTGTGATCTTGGGTATGCTCGTATTGGAATGGATATACGAATATGAAAATCCTCCTTGTAGGATCCCAGGATCGGAACCTACCTTTGGAGCCGATAATGGGGTACTACAGAAGCTGTTACGGCCAGAACCAGCTATCGGGTTCCATGTGAGTCCGGTTACCGAATTTGGGGTGTGAAAAATGTCTTCTATCTGTGAGTATCCTTGAGCTACCAATCTTGCTTTAATTCCTAATCACATTTCCATATTCATCGGATTTATTCTTAAAGATCCATTTGGTTCCAATGATATTTGTATCAGGTGGCCTAGGAACCAGTTGTCATACCTCATTTCTTTGAAATTGTTGAAGTTCTTCTTGCATAGCATTTATCCAATATTCATCTTGAAGAGCTTCCACTATATTTTTAGGCTCAATCTTTGAGGTAAAGCAGAAATGGTTATATAAGCTTTCTATTTAGTGTCCAGTTCTTACATCATCATTAAGATCTCCAATGATTTGATTTAGAGAATGATCTTTAATGATAGGTATGTTAGATGATGGTTGAGGTTCATTAGATGTGGAAGTTTTGTTGTCTGATTCACCTAGAATGCTTGAGTCCACATCATCTTCCAATTCATTCAAAAGACTTTCTTCTTCATGAGGTTGGTCATCAACTACCACATTAACTGGTTCTCGAATGGTGAGAGTTCTTAGATTGTATACTCTATAGGCATGACTATTCAAGGCGTATCCTAAAAAGATGTCTTCATCACTTTTAGACTTAAACTTACCTAGATGTTCCTTGTCTTTCAGGATATAACATTTATTGCCAACGACACGAAAGTGCTTCACACTAGGTTTTTTTCCATACCATATCTCATGTAGTGTCTTGTGTAAGCTTGCTATACTCTATTTATTATATAGCAGGCGGTATTGACTACTTCAGCCTAGAAGCTTTTGACCATATCCTTTCCATTCAGCATGATTGAGCCCATTTCCTGCAAAACTCGATTCTTTCTTTCAACGACTCCATTTTGCTGAGTTTTTGGGGCTGAGAATTCATGGTGAATTCCTTTCTCATCACAATATTTTTGAAATCGCTTATTTTTAAATTCACCACCATGATAACTCCTAATACGATTTATGCAGTATCCTTTCTCAATTTGGACTCACTTTTCCATGACTACAAATTTAGCAAAAGCATCAGATTTTTCTCGAAGAAAAGTGACCTAGGTAAATCTGGAGTAACCATCCACTACCACAAGAAGTATCTTTTCTTGCCATGACTTTCAACTTTGGTGGGACCTACTAGGTCCATGTGTAGCAGGTCCAATGGTTTTGATATTGCTATGGTGGTTGCCTTTTTGTGTCAAACTTTTATCTGTTTACCCCTTAGGCAATCACCACATACAATCTTTTCTTCCTTTCTAATCTTAGGAAGACCCCTTATTAAGCTTTTTGAACTTAACTTGGCTAAGTTTCGGTAGTGCACGTGACCTAGCCTTTAGTGCCATAGTTTGAACTCGCTTTTCACAGCCATATTACATTTTGTGGACAATACATTCTCATTACTACTCTTAATTACGTAGCAGTTGTCACTAATGCATAAGCCTTTCATGATAGATTTTCCTGTTTGATCTAAGATTCTACAGACATTTTTTGAAAAAGGTGACCAAGTGTTCTTTGTCACAAATTTGTGAGATATTGAGGAGACAATGTTTTAAGCTTTCTACACGAAGAACATTTTTAATCTTGGGAAGTCCCAGTCCAACTATTGTTCCTTGCCAAATTATTTTTGCGGAGCTCCCATCTCCAAAAGTGACCAACCCACCATCAAAGTCTGAATACTCATAAAAATGGGTTTGGTCACCATTCATGTGTCTGGAGTACCTATCAAGATACCATTTTGAACAATAACCGACTTTTAGCGCAGTGTAGATTACTAGGAAATTTTTCTGACCATTTGTACCCTCTAGACATACACCATTTGCCATGATTTCAACTTCAGTTAAGATTACTCTCTAGGTAGTGAAGCCCTTAAGAGAGACCCGCTCTGATACCAATTGAAATTGTGGTAATGATGGCTTTAGTAGAAGTAGGAATAGGTCAAAGTGTCTTAGAGGGGGGTGAATAGGACTTTATAAAATTTTATGACAGTTTAAAATCCTATCATCATTATCTTGATTTAATACAACAATTTATCAAGATATTTGTAACTTAACTCTAATGGCTTCCAAGCCAAATAGAGGATCTAATCACGAGACTATTCAATATCTAAGCAATATATAAATTTAGTCTATGATGGATTGAATGAGTGACTGTGTGTGTGGAATGTGATACGTATTAGTTCTAAATAATCATGTCATCATGCATCATGTGAACATTCAAAGTAAACAAAAAAATGTAAAGCGCAAATAGCAATCCCAAACACAGTCATTTATAGTGGTTCGACTACTTGCCTACTCCACTCCCGGCGGATGCACTCAACCTTTGAGTGTACCAGATTTCACTAACGGAGGTTTCAAATTAGGTTTTCCTTAAACCGGTACAACCTACACAAGGCTAACTCTATGACCTACACAAGGTTCTTAACATGTCTCTATGAGACACAATTTATATCCCATACAGGAGTAAGGGTCAACACACAACACCCAGGTTTTATGCCCTACACAAGAGCAAAGGATCCACACAAGGAACCTAGAGTTTTAGGCCATACAGGCCAAGGATCTACACAACGAACCTAGAGTTTATGCCCTATACAAGAGTAAAGGTGAACACACATCACCTAAGTTTTAGGCCACATAGGCAAAAGACCTACACTGAGGACCTAAGTTTATACTCCCCAAGAGCAAGGGTCAACACATAACACCCACACGTATTCTCCCGTCGGAAGCCTTCTACAAGGACTTGAAAGGGGTGAGAATCACTTGTGACCCGATCATACACAAAGGAATGATCAGTAGGGTCTTTAGACTCTATTGACTTACAGATAAGTAGATGAGCCCCATTAAGTACGTTGATGAAGATCTCCTCCTTTGATGATGAAGAATCTTCAGCTCCCTTGATTAGCAACACTTATAATGATCCAATGTAAGGTAATGGGTTAGGTCAAGGTTATGTCAGAATCTTACTCTTTTAAATATTTTCCTATTTTAGAGACATATTTTCCTATTTTAGAGATGGAGTGATTCCAAGCATTCAAGCATTCAAGGTATCCTATCTCAATGATTTACCATTAAGGAGGTAGCTGGAGGATCCTTGAATGTGAAAGTTCATTCCCCAATCCACTCTATTGAATATCAATGATGAAGGTGAGTTGGAGGATGAACTCCCATGAGAAAAGAGCTTAGAACAAGTAGTATGTAGGACTCTCTTAAGGCTCTCTCTATTTTTCCCACTCCAGCAACCACTAGCAAGTTCTTATTAAATAGACAAAGAGATCCAACGGTGATAAATTTGTCAGTTTTTTGATAGAGTTCAATTTCATCGATCCATCTTTGATATCATCGAACATATACTTTCGAAGACATCGAGGGATAGATCGATGGAATGAAGTCTTCTGACAATTACAGTTGAACCTCTTAAGCACAGATCGATCATATCGAACATGCTTCGATGTCATCGGAACACGATTTGATTTCTCGACAATGAAAAACAAGAGAGTAGGCTAAATAAGAGACAACTGGCTTTTGATAATATCGATCCTCCCACGATGTCATCGGATTTCAAATGTCGATGATATCGATACCTATTTTGATTCATCAATCTTCTATATAAGATTTTCCTTTAAGCTCGCTGGACATTCCATTGTCTGAATTCGATGAAAGCGACCTAGATTCAATATGATCGATATTTGAATATTAATTTTATCAAGGGAGTCTTGATTCCTCGAGTCATTTAAAGAGAATTTTCCTAAAAATCTTGCTAGACAGTTTGGTATGAAATCGATAACATCGAAGATCCATCGATTTCATCGGAGTTTGAATTTTGAGGATATTGAGGCCTCCTTCGAGTCATCGATAAATGCATGATTTGCCTTAGAATCTTGTTGGAGACAAACCGACTGGATTTTGATTTATCGAGTCGTCTCGATGATATCGAAATTTGAATGTCGATGATATCGATTGTTCCATCGATTCATCGATAATGTTGTCCAGAGATCAAAATGGTTACTGGGCACACGAGTCCTCAATTCGATGATATCGATTGATTGTCGAGGACATCGATAATTGGTGTCCGATCTCATCGAGGTGACCTCGATATATCGATAAAAGCTGAAAACTTAAAAATTTTCTTATTTTGCAAAATAGTTTTCATACTTTAGACCCTATGTTCTATCCATTTTTAAGAGATTTATATACCTGGGTGTTTTGAGACGTAGGATGTAAGGCTAAGTTTACCTTTAACGAGTTCGGAGCACACATCCAGTTGACGCAGACACTTGAATAATCTTCCAATGGGGTTCACTTGACTTGTTGACTCAACACTCACGCTAATTGACAAACCAGAGCACTTTCACTTTTATCTTACCAGTTGATGGTTAGGGTCTACATTTAGTTTGTGGACCATGACTTTTGGGTTGATGTCTGGCATGTCCTGATGGGACCAAGCAAATACGTTAGCGTGTTGCTTGAGGAGGCTCGTAAGCTCATCCCGCAGAGCTGGTGCTAATGATGAACTGACCTAGACCGTTCGGGTTAGGTCAGAGTTGGTAAGGGAGATGGTTATAAGGTCCTCGACTGGGTCCCTCTTTCGACTGTCTCTTCTCGGGGGTCAAGTGATGCGATGGTCATCGTCTGATGTGGTATCCTCAAGGCAGTAGAATAACATTATCACACTTCTTACTCGTCTCCTCTAACCATTTCTACACCCTATTTGGTTAGGAATTTCATTGCAAGGTGGTGTGTGGATACCATAGTATGTAGGGTGTTAAGGGATGGTCGGTCGAGGATGATGTTATACATAGAGAGGAAATCGATTATAAGGAAGTCAACCATCGTTGTTGTTGATTCTGTCCTTCCCCTGTTGTTAAGGGAAGTAATATGGATCCTTCCAAGGTGACTCTGTCGCCCATGAACCCTAGCAAAGGGATTTTGACGGGTCGGAGTTAGTCTCTTTCGACACCTATCTTGTTGAAGGCTTGGGCGAAGAGGATGTCAGTCGAGTTGCCGGTGTCCACTAATATCCGAAATACCTTGTAGTTGGCTATCGTCATAGTCACTACAAGTGTGTCATCATAAGGATGATGGATGCCCTTCGCGTCTTCTTCGGTGAAAGTTAGCCTACCATGTGCCACTTTCTGTCCTTCGATGGTCGACTGGTGGCGTTGATTTGATGCTCCGAGCTGCAGTGACTGATACCTCGGGTGTGAGCTCTCCGAGATCGATTTGAGTCTCCTCCTCCGGCAGGCCTGCCAAAGATAGTTCATATTTCCCCGGTAGGTTCATTATTGATGGGCCTATCATCCTTTGGATCCGTTCGATCTTCCCTCCTATTGACATATTCCTGTAAATGCCCATTGTGGATGAGGGCCTTAATCTCTTCTTTTAGATCGAAGCAGTCGTTGGTCGAATGGTCGTGGTCGCGGTGGAAGTGGCACTACTTCCTCTTGTCCCACTTGTTGGCATCGGATTTTATCTTGCTAGGCCACTTAAGGATTCGTTTGTCCCGGACCTCCATGAGAACTTGCTCGGGTGTTGCATTGAGGGGGGTGTACGAGCTGAACCTACTCTTGAGTCTCTTGCTTGGGCACTGGTCCCTGGTTAGCTTATTGTCTTGCCTTCTTTTCTTGTCGTTGGTTGAGGATGGTTCCTCCTTAGATCAGTTTTCTCTGGCTGAGCTCCCTTTGTTCTGAGTGGCCTTTCATAAGTTGAAAAGCTCTGCAATGTTGGAGTATTTCTGAGCCCAGTCGAGGAGGTCGGCTATCGTCGTTGGAGGATTTTTACCAAGCAAAAAGAGGAACCGTCCTTCCTTTGTCCTCCCATCATGATAGTTAGGATGATTTCGCCTGAATGTCCTTGCACTTGCATTGTTTCAAGGTTGAAATGCTTGATGTAATCTTTTAGCATCTCATCTTCCCTCTAAATAATATTGAGGAAATGGGAAGCCAGCTTGAGCCTCTCCTTTCCTCCAATGAAGTTGGTAATAAATGCCTTGTTAAGCTATGTGAAAGAGCTGATCGATCAAGGCTTGAGTTCTCAGAACCACTTCTGAGTTGCTCCTATTAGGGTTAAGGAAAATGCTTGGCACATGACTACAATTGATGCACTGTGGAATCGCATCCAAGCCCTAAAGGACTCTAAGTGCTTGGCTAGGTTGGTGGTTCTAGAGTATGGGGCGATTTGGGGCATTGACTGTAGTCATGTGCCGAGCATGGGCCTCGAATACATCACAATGGGCCTCACCTGTGGGTCTCGAATACATCACAATGGGCCTCTTATGTCAAGTGGGCCACATCACATGGACCGCAAATATAACAAGTGGGACGCATCCTATGGACCACACCATAAATAGCAGCGGAAATAATGATTTTTATTGTTAAAATTTATAGGGCCCACCATAATGTTCACTTTCCATCCAATCTATTCATAAGGTCATAAAGACCTGAATTAAGAAGAAAAATAAATTTCATATTAATCCAAGACTTCGGTGGTCCTAAATGTACCTAATGGTAGGCATTCAATCCTGCTGATTTTTACAGTGTGGACCACCTGATAGATGGATCTGCCTCAATTTTCCTCTCAAACCCTAGGATGAACTCACCAAATGGATGAACAGTTGAGATATAACACATACATTAAGTATGGGCCCCATACATGGGCGGTGCAGATTACACATGTACATCTCGGTGGCACTCACTGTCCAGACATCTGGACGGTGTGGATGTAAAGCAAATACATCACAGTGTTGCCACAACTGTTGGACACCAGTCCAGTAGCATCCTTAAATGGATGGTCCGGATTAAAATCGGACCCATGACCCTATTGTTGCACGTACAACAGTTGTACGTCAAGGGTCCCACCGTCTTATGGTGTGGATGTAAGACACATACATCGACATGGGGTCCACAGAACTTGCTGACGTTGTCAGTTGGCGTGACCCATATAAATGAACGAATAAAGCACATGCATCAGGGTGTCATCCCACCGTCCTAATCAAATGGATGGTGGGGATGGAGAATACGCTCATAAAGGTGGGCCCATCCCATATATGCAGCACGTGTGGGTGGGTCCCACTCATTAGGAAAATAGGTGGACGACATTAGTTAAACACATATATCATGGTGAGGCTCCATACATGTGGCCCACACCTGATATACATATATGTATTGTACATATTATTATTAAAATATATATTTATATTTTATTATATTATATTATTATTTTTGAAACAGATCAGCGTCCAGGCCCTAGATGGCCTGGATAGGAGTATGTGTATAGAGGTTTTTTCCACCGTCCAAGGATTGGACGGTGGATGAAGCAGTTACATCATGGTGGTTCCACGTCTAGTGGGCGACACATGTTGGATCAAGTAATATATATATATATTTTTACTTCCGTCCAAGCCTGATCACTGGATGGTATGGATCCTACATCGGGATGGGATTTCCACCGTCTGGATGATGGATGGTGTGGATAATATCATGCATCAAGGTGGTCCACAATCCGTCTCACAAAGAGAGAGAGAGAGAGAGAGAGAGAGAGAGAGAGAGAGAGAGAGAGAGAGAGAGAGATCGGCGATGATGGAGGGCCCCGCCACTATGGGCCCCTCTTTGATACAAAGAATACATCAAGGTGGGTCCCACTACATGTGGGCCCTTAAATCACAAAACTAAAATAAAATAAAATGACAAAGATGTAGATCCAAGATCACCCACCATCTTCTTCTTGCGCCCTTGGCTTCCTTAGCTTCTCGGCTTCTTCTTTAATGGAAGATGTTGAAATTTTGATGGTTGAGATGGGAGATGAGAGGGTAGGAAGTGGGCCACAATAGAGCTTCTCCATGAAAGCTTGGGAGGTCCATATGTAGGAGCTTGGGTTGCTTGGAAGAGAAGGGAGAAATAAGAGAGAGAGGAGATGGGATGGAGTGATGGGGAGTGAGTGATGGGTGATGGGTTATGTACTTGACATATATGGTGTGTAAGAGAGAGATTTGACTTTAGGGTTGCTCTTGTACTTGACATGAGGTGATTGATGTGCACTTGATTGATGGGACATGTTGTAGAGATTCTCTTGGGTTTTACAAAGCAGAGCATTTTCCTCAAACTGAACGCGGGCCCACATCTCCTGGCATGGGTATGGCCTTGGTGAGCGAGACGAGGCATCGGAACCATGGCGATGGCACGGTCGGTAGGGTACAAGTCTCGAGATGAGTCGACTCAAGTTGATAGCGCATGACTCAGGGTCACGCGCAAATGTCGGTTACATGTCGCAGGTCACCGAAGTTTGATAGGAAGGGTCGTGAGAATTTACGGAATGGTATGGACTATGATACGGGTCTTACAGCTCTCCCCTTCAAATAAAAATTTCATCCTCAAAATTTACACAATCATCGCAACTAGACATAACTCATGAGGAGGAAGAAACATAACATCGTTATATAAAATCGATAAGCAATCATAGAAAAGATGAGGATAACGTTCTCAAATCTCGGCTTCGCGCTCCCAAGAAGCCTCCTCAACAGAATGGTGACCCTATTGGACCTTCACCAACGGAATGACCTTGGTCTGGAGGACCTGCTCCTTTCGATCAAGGATACGAACTAGGTACTTAATGTAAGAAGCATCCTTACGAACCTCTAACGACTACCAATCGATAACAGGAACGATGTCTGAGCTACACTTCCTCAACATAAAGATATGAAAAACGTTGTGGACGCCAGACAACTAAGATTGTAAGGAAAGCCGATAGGCCACCGTGCCAACGTGCCTAGTGATCTCAATAGGTCCTATGAATCTCAGGGCAAGCTTACCCTTTGCTCCAAATCAAACTACGGCCTTCATGGGTGAAACCTTGAGATACACATGGTCCCCTACAACAAACTTCAAGGGACGATGCCTGCGATCAGCAAAACTCTTTTGCTGGCTCTGAGCAGTGCGTATCCTTTGCCTAATGATATCGATAGCCTTTGACGTCTGCTGTACAAGCTCGGGACCCAGGAGACACCACTCTCCAACCTCGGTCCAATAACTTGGTGATTTACATGGTCTACCATATAGTGCCTCAAAAGGAGTCATGCCAATGGTCGCCTAATAGTAGAAAATCACAGATACTCATCCCAGCTACCCCCGAAATCATTCGCGTAGGCCCAAAGTATATCCTCAAGGATTTAGTTGACCCTCTCGGTCTGGCCATCAGTCCCCATCGCTCTCTGAAAGCTCTCCCAAGACTAAGACGTGAACCTCGGGTCTCGGTCAGATACGATCCAGACTGGAATGCCATGCAATCTCACAATCTCCTCAATGAATAACCTCGCAAGCCGGTTCATAGATCAAATAGCATGTATAGCAAGAAAATGTGTCGACTTCGTCAGACGATCCACAACAACCTTGATGGCATCATGATCGCGCTGTGTCCTCGACAAGCCCATAATAAAATCTGTCGACATGTGCTCCCACTTCCACGTCGGGATGCTCAATGGCTGCAAAAGACCGAGGGGTCTCTGATGATCGGCCTTGACATGCTGGCATGTGTCACACTTAGCCACAAAACTGACGATCTGGCTCTTTATCCTTGACCAAAAATACTGTCGCCTCATGTTACGGTACATCTTCGTCGAGCAAGGGTGGATAGAAAATGGCAATCGATGTGCCTTTGTCATAAGGTCTCTATGCAACTCAGGAATATCCAGGACACATAATCGACCTCTGAAGCGAAGTCCACCATCAAAACCAATCTTCCAATCTGATTGACTCTCAGATGCCACCTCAGCCATATAACTCTGTAACGACTCATCAACTTACTGAACCTCAATCACCCTTGTAACAAGAAAGAGTTAAATTGATAGGCTCGAAAACTGCACGATAGAAGACTGCAGACCAAACTCAAAATTGTACTCTGCTATATCCTCAGGCATCTTCCACTCCTGAATCATCATATGTGCCACCAAGCCTCGTGGCTGACGACTGAGGGTATCCGCTACCACATTTGCCTTACCCGGGTGGTACTGAAGATCGAAATTATAGTCCTTTAGGAGCTCCATCCAGCTCTCTGCCTCATGTTCAACTCAGATTGCGAGAAGAGGTACTTTAAGCTCTTATGGTCAGAAAAGAGCTCGAACCTAACCCCATAGAGATAGTGCCTCCACACCTTCAGTGTGAAGACAATTGCTGCCATCTCCAAATCATGCGTATGGTAGTTCTTCTCATGGACCTTGAGCTGGCGAGACGCAATGGCACTGGTTTTCAGTGTTACATCAGGACAACACCCAAACCAATATGCGAGGCATTGGTAAAAACTACAAATCCATCACTCCCATAGAGAAAAGTGAGGACATGTGTGGATGTCAGATGGTCCTTCAACTCTATGAATTCCTACTCACATGCATCTCCCCAAATAAACTCTGCACCCTTCCGAGTTAACCTGGTCAACGGATCTGCAATACGGGAGAAGCCCTTAATGAAACGTCGGTAATAACTCGCTAAACTAAGAAAACTGTGGATCTCAGACGTTCTCACGGGTTGGTCCCACTGAACACTGCCTTAACCTTCTAGGGGTCCACTGCGATGCCCTCCCTCGTCACCACATGACCAAGGAACTTCACCTCCTCCTGCCAAAACTCGCACTTCTCCAGCTTCGCATATAACTAGTGGGTGTAGAGGGTTTGCAATGCAATCTTCAAATGTTGTTCGTGCTCCTCATGGGTCTTCGAATAGATCAGAATGTCGTCGATGAAGACTATAACAAACTGATTGAGATACGAACGAAAGATCTTGTTCATCAATTGCATGAAGACTGCGGGTGCATTGATCAGTCCGAAGGATATGACTTGAAACTCAAAATGACCATAATGCGTCTTGAAAGTCGTCATACAGAACGTGACTGTCCTCAACGCTCCTCTATGGCACATGACATCATAGGAAACTGATCAACGCTCCTCTATGGCACACGACATCATACAAGACAACGGCTCTCCTCTGGGCTCACCAATAATTTGGAACTGCCACAAGCCGGGTATACAAAACGTGACTGTCCTCACAGAGCAATCCAATATGGTGTGGTACTCGGCAAGCACAGATCAACAGGAAAAAAAGATATCCCCAACCAAAATGGGGCAAAAAAGTAAAATCAACCCAACACTACAGTCTTCCCTAAGGGAGTCAATATAAATAAGCCCTCACGAGTAGACTCTAACGTCAAACCAGTTAATCGGCAGAAAATCTCAGCCACAAAGGAATGTGATGCACCAGAGTCAAACAATACACGTGCAATGCATGCAAAAACTAAAAGTATACCTTCGACGATTCCTCCGGAGGACTGCGGGTCCTGCTGAGCCGCATAGAACCTAGCTTGAGCCGACTGGGGAGGTTCATGTCCCCTTTGAGAATGTTTTTGCTGTTGTTATCGCTACTGTCATTAAGGTGGTCGAAACTGCTACTATTAACGTTGTCGTTGAGGTGGTCGAAACTGCTGCCTCTACTGCTGCGGCCTCGAAGGTTAGTGCTGATGCTGCTGCTTAGGGGACCTCTGTAGTGGGGCCTGCTGTCGCTGCTGCTGTGAGGGTCTTTGCTACTACTACGGTGGAGGCTGTTGTGAACCTTTCGGTTGCTGCTATTGCTGTTGTTGGGGGTGGGGACACTCCCAGATACGGTGCCCCATCGCACCACACTTAAAACAGGTGTCAGTGAACTGCCTCAGAGGTGGTGCTGGCGCTCTAAGGGCTGGGAAACTTGTACGCCTCTGCTGCTGTGGTCGATGCTGATGGGAGTCACCAGAGGGAGCTTGCCTCTTCCGGTCTCTCCTTTGACCGCGATCACTCTAAGAACCGGCCCACTTAGCCTAAAAAATCTGAGCCTTCTGTACCACCTCCTCCAAAGTCAGGATCTCATGCCCAATAACACGACCTTGAAGACCGTAACATAAGTCATCCTTGAAGCAGCGGGCTCTCCGTTCCTCATCATTTACTAGGTATGGTGTAAATCTGGACAACGCTACAAAATGAGCCGCATATTAAGCCACTGCCATATCACCCTGCACCAGGGCCTCGAACTCCAACGGTTGCTGTCGTTGGATGTAGTTAGAAAAATACTGTCGGTCAAACCGATCAACAAAGTCCTCCCAAGTCCACTCAAAATCAGCATCTGCTGCTCGGGAGACTGATGCCTACCAGTGCTCAGCCTCTCCTTAGAGAAGAAATATAGTTAACTGAACCCACCGCTGGGTCATACATCCCATCATATCAAATATCTTCTTCACATCGGAGCGTTATCTCTTAGCAACTATCGGGTCTAGCTCGCCCTAAAAATGCGGGGGATCGAGCTGTCAGAACTCTTAAAGAAGGGCGTTCATATGCTCTTTCTCTGCCTATGCTGGTGAAATGATAGCGTGCCTGCCCTACCCCTGAAGGATGGTCGTCACAGCCTGCAACATCCATTATAACTAGGAGGCACTCACAGGTACGGATGGATCTGCACTGGTCTCTAGTAGAGGAGCTACATCCTCAGGCTAGGGAGCAAGAATCTCTTGTGGTGGAGTGGGAGTTGTAGGTGGTAGAGCGGGAGCCTCAGGTAGTGGAGCAAGAGTCGCAGGTGGTGGAGCAGGAGTCGATCGGGTGACTCTCCTGGGTGGCATAGCAAAGGCGCCTATCAACCTTAAAACTCTTGAAGGCACGCTCGTTGAGGGTCTATAACAGCATATTTCTAAGCTATCCGAACTCGGGACTTAATCATTCTACACTCATAGCAGACATGTAAGGTTATTCTCAGTTATTCCCAAGTTATACTTTGATACTAACTTCTGTCATGCCCCAAGCTTGAAAATTGGGCTAACAAAATTCCTGATCACCAAATCCAATGCCGACAGCCTCCGTAGTATCCCATTCTTAGCTCCTGACACCCATTTACCAGGTTCCAATCCTAGGATCCTACAAAGAAGATTTTCAATGTCAGTTTGATTCATAATAAGCATCACCAAAGGCATAACCTAAAAATAATAACCAAAAGCTCTATCGCATTTCCACTATGATAAAAAAATTATAAGTATAATGCATATAAAGGGAAATACAATGATGATAGACAAAAGCTCCAAGATGATCTGCCACATGCTCATACCTCAGCGCTGCTACGATTCAACGTCACTTGCACGCAATGGTGGTGCACAAGCTTATGGAAAGCTTAGAGGGTGGTGAAAGTGTGTGCGCAGTGTAGTAATACAAGTATGCAATATTAGAGTAATGCGAAATATGCTAATGAATACATGAATACTATTAGTTGTACTAAGGCCATGCGATGCAAGGCATGAATGATGTCGGCCATACCAAGGCCATGCAATGAGAGACGCAACTCATGCACACCCATCCTCATATAAAGTCCACATACCAATGCGGCTCAAATTTGAAATATCACCGGGGTCTAGTAAACTCCAAAATAGGTTGCCGCCCCATCACGCGCAACAAGGTGAGTGAAAGAGACCTCACTATCCACCTGTCAATATCGAGCCCGACTCATCGATAGTGGACCCATTCCTCGAGCTGGTCAAACTCAGCCTAACTTTGATCCCTCATCTTGGGTGGGTAAGGTCGCACCCCCTTCCAACCGACCACAACATAGTGGAAAGCGCGACCTTCAAGTAATCGACACTTGACGCTCGTGCATCCACTCGATCTAGACATTGGAGCAACTTCCTGGTACCATAAGGGTTTAGAAAATTTCACCCAGTGACATCTATAACATCCTATATAGAAAAAGATTTTCGGTGTCCAATACTGCCAACCACGATATGCCTGTGGAGGCTACGATCCTGATGTCGCTAGGGCGTACAGTATACATGTCACATAATGCGAGATGCATGAATCACGTAATCTAGTCATACAGCAATCATGCACGTACTGCATGCTCATGTGGACATCTCCCTTTACCAGGCAGTCCCATAACAATCTGCTCAATGGCATGTGCTATGATTAATCACTCATCTCATCACAAGCATGCAGATGATGCGTATGGATATGTATCATGATGTTATGTTGTCATATACTCATAATCGACATTGACCTCGATAATCGTGTAACACCCTGAAAATTGGGGGTCGTGTAGAAACCCGACACCCGAGTTCCAGACCATCACTTATGTAACAAATATGATTATGATTTAATGTTTTCTGAGTTAGAGCATTCGCATGAGTAAGATTATACCAAAAATGCAATTCATACTCCAGATCCAGTGATAAAACACAAGCAGAAGACTGAAGAATATATATATCACTGTATGGAAAATAAAATAATCTCAACTGTCTCCAAAGTATGAATACATCTCTGAGTCTCAAATACATGTCATAAAGTAAAAATAAATGTCAGGTGATAGTCCAACTAGCACAAGTCCCACTGATCCAGTCCGTCTATGCGAAGCCGTCGGAGAACTGCATATACGAGAACTCGTCCTGATCCTCGTAGTAATCCGACTCCGCGTCCTGAATCGCCTCGACACCTGCATCTAAGACAAAGTCTGGTAGGTGTTGCAAACACCGTCCCGTAACGTGGGAGTGAGTGATCAACTCAGTGGAATCATAGAGCAAAGATTAGCATTTTATCAAATCAATCACGCAATAATAGTAAAGCAGACAATCAAACATTCCTAGATACTGTTGTTAATGCAAGCATGAAATGACATGATGGATGCCCTCACCGACTTCTCCCTCATACGGCACCATCTTACGCCCGCGGCATGCTTTCTTCCCACAGTGCTCCACATCTTCCAGGCACATGCAGTGCGACGTGGATATGATTACCGAGTTATTATTAATCCTTTCATACAACAGTATTAGGAAACTAAGGTACCTTCCTTATATCAATCCCAACACAGATCCTGTCTAGGGTCGTCACTCCTAATAATCTCATACGATGTTATATTTATATGTCACTGTAAGGGCTGTCAGGGCTGTTACAAGCACTCGTTGCTCCTCTCCCCTATCACCTTATCAATACAGGCCTAATATACTCTCGTTGCTACGGAAGGGTCGTCGCCTCCCGTAGACTCAGAATACGCTCGAGGTCACTACAAAGGGCTCGTCACTAATCAGTATAGGCTGACAGCTCAAATGTAGTGTCCCATACCACCACAATCAGCTCACGAGTCAAATGTACTCACTGGTCACTACGGGGAGGTTTTTGGCCCCAGCGTAGGCCGACAGCTTGACCACGGTGTCCCATACCACCATGCCCGGCTCATGAGTCTTTATGGATCAAGGTACCATGGTTAACAGGGTTTCCAATGGTAAGTTCAGTATCCTAGGTTCAAGCAGTTATGACTCATACATGGTGAACATACAATGGCCAATCGGGTTACTTGACGAACTCGACTAGTACGAGCGCATATCAAGCTGAGCGACATGAAGTGCATGAAACACTTCGTGTGGCCTAACCACTGCCGCCTGTCCAAGACACGACTCGCGTTCATCGATGCGTCCTTCGTAGCAAATAGAAGCCAACCACGAATTTAATCCATTACCGACTGCTTGGACTAGGTCATAGCCCCAAGCATTTGTATATCAACATTAGTAATCATATGAGGGTAGCAGGAATAAATATAAATATTACAAGCATGTTGTCACATGTTATAACATACAACACAAGCAAATTAACCAACTCATGCATTCCATATATATATAATGAAATCGATTCATAAAGCCAACATGTGGAAACCATATACATCAGCATATTAATTGAGAACTCAATCTCAAAAACTAATTCACAACACCATTTACTCAATGCATACTAATACAAACATTTATACAAACACTTAGTCTACACACTTTAGTCTACATAGCGTATGTCGACTCAAAGTGAGCATTAGGGTGAATCTCTTCGCCAAACAGATCATACGTGCATTCCTAATATCATAACATGACAAATAGCCATGGCAATCATTTCAGCAAAATATGGACGTAAACAGTATTTCCTACAAATACCTAAAATACCCTAAATCTTATATTTCCCATACGCAGTCGAAACAGAAAACAGACAGCATGTTCTACATGTCAAACGACGTTCTCTTCGATAATCTACTATTAAACGACATTGAAAGCTTTGAAATCAATCAATCAAAGCATCTAAAATCCTCACCTTTCGCCTTAGACGTGTATCGATTCGAATAGAATTTCTACGCTTCGTCAACGGCGTAACGGCAACCTAATGCACATGATACATAAGCTACATCGCTAAAGTATCAAAGGAATCCCTAAAAAAGTAAGTGGTTAGGGTTTTTCTTATCTATAAGTGCGTTAGATTCACCGGAAAAATGATTTGAATGCGGTGATTAATCATGGGTAGCAGCTGTAGCAAGTGGCGGGAAAACTCTCCCACACCTCTCTCACAATCTCTCACTTTCTCTCTCTCTCTCTATCTAGGGTTTTAAGCGAATTCGGATGGGAGAGATATGTGAGGGTTTAAGGCCCTTATATAGCCTAAAATCTAACCTAAATAGACTTGGGACAAATGTATACTTAAGTTATAACTAAATTGGGACTTTTCTGATCCAATAGGGTGTTTCGGGAGGTCCCCTGGCCAAACGCGATCTGACTTAAGCTCATGGTCACTAGATGTTGTTCACACCAAGTTTTCAGACCGGTAGAGTTCCCAGATCGCACGTGACGGATCAGTTTCAGTTCAGCGGTCACGGAGGCTCGATCGAGAATTCCGAGTACACTGACCTGAGTAAGAAATGTTTCCTGATCCGAGGGTGTATTTGGGTCAGATTCTGACGGTCTGAATGCTTACACTAATCCCGCAAACGAAACGTGCCAGATTGATTTAAATCACATTTATATTTTTATGAATTTCACTCTTTCTCACTCTCTTCACTCCAAGCTTAATGAAATAGCCTCAGAGCATCGGTTGGGCTTGATTTTCGAAACGATTGTCAAGTCCAGCCAAGCGGTCATAACGGTCTAAGATTGTAGACATTGGACTTTCGACGCGCGGTCTAAATCAAATACGAAGTTTCAAAGGGTTTCTGAGAGCAAACGGGTTTAGAGTTTGATCCAAGGTTTCAGGGTATTATAGCGTCATTGATTCCACAATGTTTGGGTCTTGCAGAACGTATTTAAAGCGATCAGGGACAATTTCACAGCTACTCTAACGTAGCGCTAGTTAACTTACGCTTATTTTCTAAAGGAATTAATCCTAAGTGATTTCTGATCGAGTTGGTACTCGAATCTCTGTACGGATTTTTCCGAGGCGTTACAAATCGGCATGAAAATTAGCGTTGATAATCAGCACCAACAATTAGTATATAACCAAGCTGGAGTCCATAGATGGACAGCCGATCAACCATAATATAAAGATAGGCCCACGACCATGGTTATATCAAATCTGATGTCACAAAGCCATCCATTTATGGCGAATGGGGCCCACTTATTTGGGAACCCACTAAGAGAATGATGAGAATGGACCTAACAAGGCCTAAGGAAAGGTCACAATGTGGACATCTAACCATCATTGCCCATCAATGTGGGCATCTAACCAATATTACTCCCAGGGGGTGGCCTACATAAGGGATTCATACACAATGTAACAGCCACACATACATCATATTGGGCCTCATTCATAGGGCTCTCATATTTCACGTTGGGCTTCATACAAGGGCCTTAAACGTATCACAATGGGCCATGCCCATGGGCTTCGAATACATCATAATGGGCCTCGTTCATGGGCCTCGAATACATCATAATGGGCCTCACCTGTGGGTCTCGAATACGTCACAATGGGCCTTTCCCATGGGCCTCGAATATATCACAATGGGCCTCGAATACATCACAATGGGCCTCTTATGTCAAGTGGGCCACATCACATGGGCCGCATCCTATGGACCACACCATAAATAGTAGCAGAAATAATGATTTTTACTGTTAAAATTTATAGGGCCCGCCATAATGTTCACTTTCCATCCAATCTATTCATAAGGTCACAAAGACCTGAATTAAGAAGAAGAATAAATTTCATATTAATCCAAGACTTCAATGGTCCCAAATGTACCTAATGATAGGTGTTCAATCCCATTGATTTTTGTAGCGTGGACCACCTGATAGATGGATCTGCCTCATTTTTCCTCTCAAGCCCTAGGACGAACTCACCAAATGGATGAATGGTTGAGATATAACACATACATCAAGAATGGGCCCCATATATGGGCGGTGCAGATTACACATGTACATCTCGGTGGCACTCACCGTCCAGACATCTGGATGGTGTGGATGTAAAGAAAATACATCACGGTGTTGCCACAACTGTTGGACACTAGTCCATCAGCATCCTTAAATGGATGGTCCGGATTAAAATCAGACCCATGGCCCTTCTTATGCTCGTACAGCAGCTGTACATCAAGGGTCCCACTATCTTATGGTGTGGATGGTGTGGATGTAAGACATATACATCGACGTGGGGTCCACAAAACTTGCTGATGTCGTTAGTTGGTGTGACCTATACACTCGGGTTTTATAACGTGCGGTGTTTTCTTCGAACTAAATGTGGGCCCATATCTCTTGGCCTAGGTATCGCCTTAGTGTCCGAGACCTGGCATCAAAACCGCTACGATGGTGCTGTTGCTAGGGTACAAGTCTTGGGATGAGTCAACTCAGGTTGACAGCGTATGACTTAGGGTAGTGCGTAAATGCCGGTGCAGGTCGCGAGTCATCGAAATTCGACAGGGAGGGTTGCGAGAATCTACAGAATGGTACAGACTATGATACGGGTCTTACAATTGGGAAGGGTTGTATGATAATTATGATAGGAAATAGCCCATGTCTCAAATTTTTTCTAAAAATATCATCGAGAACCAACCAGAATATGATGCTTCACCAGTTAAGAAGTCCTTCGGTGATTATAGGCGGGAGAATAATTACACTCCACAGATTAAGAAAACACTTTGCGATTATTGGGGTCATCGTGATTATTAGAATGAGGATAATTATCAACCATCTAGCAAGAAGAGAACTATGCGTGAATGTATTATGGCTGATAATATGTATCAATAACCACCAGACTCTCCCACCTATGACCCGTATGATTATGAATAATGAAAACAGAGATATTTGAAAGATGAAACAACAACACTTCATAGTGATAATTCTCTTGGATCCCTTACCTTTGGAATCTAACCAGAAATGATCTAAGATGATTCACTTCAGAGTTACACGGACTATCTTGTAGATATTAGAAAAACATTAGAAGTGACTGATTTGCGCATCGATAAGATAGTGGAGGCTCGTTCGTCCCAGTCACAGCCCAATCCAGAAACACAATGTGAGGAAAGTGAGCCTAACTAGCTTGTGGAGAACTTTAGAATTTAGAATGAGGAGTTGGATTCCGTTAATGAGCACACGGTTCAATTTCTCAAAGAGTCGATCTCGATGACTGTTCAAAGGAATGATCAAGAGACACTGTTAGTTTTCCAATATAATGATACTGACACACCTGGTTTCAATGATGAAGAGGTTAGTTTATTCGAACCTC
Organism: Magnolia kwangsiensis; assembly: GCA_037074715.1. NCBI lineage: Eukaryota > Viridiplantae > Streptophyta > Magnoliopsida > Magnoliales > Magnoliaceae > Magnolia > Magnolia kwangsiensis. Next base: position 71,608,716 of record CM073575.1, on the reverse strand, counting down.
AACCCAATCTAGGAACAAAATGTGAGGAAAGTGATCTCATCCCACTTGTGAACTATACTGAATTGGACGATGATAAGTATTGGGATGAGAATCATGAGTTTACATCCTAAGATTTACTGGAATTGACTTCAATAATAGTTCAGGAAAGTGATCATGAGGTACAGGAAGTTCTACTCCACCCATATGACATGTTTGATTTAAATGTGGAGGAAGAGTCTCTTCTAGGTGAATTACAGGACTCTTTTGACGCATGTTCAGCCCACTCTCCTGATTTAGATTATAATATGATTAGGGAGATGGACGAGTTACTCGATATGACTCTGGAATTTGGAACCACCCAGTTAAGGCTACCGTCTGAACTATCAACCTTTGACGATATAGTGCCTCTACTGAGTAGTATTAATGAATAGAGTTTTCACATTAATGCGCCTACTAATCCACAATCTTTCTATGCAGGGAAGACGAGATGTATCTGGTGACAATTAACTCTCACCATGGTGAGGAGCAAAAGAGCATGTTTCTTGCTATTCTAAGAGAAGACGAAGGAATCATTGGACATATCATCACATACCTCAATGTGGAAAATGAGCCACTCTCAACTGAATATCTTAACTCTCTGAAAATTTCTAGGCATATTTTGTAGATTCAAATGATCCCATGATAAAAGAAATAATGGATGCCTTGCAAAAAATACCTCAGTGGTTGTTATTGATCGAGAGAACCCTTATTTTGAAGCCCCTCATTCCTCAAATCTTGAATGTTTACCATTAAGGGAGGAAGAATTGAAAGTCGAACTAAAGATTGAAACTTTGGAATATGTTGAGACTAAATCACCTACTGAGAATTTCTCTGAATTTTATCTACTTGTAGTCTCTGATTCACCATGTTGCGCAAACTCTAACACTTTCTGTCTCAGGTGAATCATATATAATGTGAACACCTCAAGAGATTAAAAGAAAACTTTATGTTGAGGTACATAAATTTCTCTAGACATTCATACTTCAGGGCATCCAAGCCTATTGCCAAAAGGGCTTTTGGATGATCTTGTTGAGAAACCTACCGAGAAATTTATCAACAAATTAGTCGGAGGAGGAACCTTGTTGCATGACTGAGTAGCTTTTCCCTTGCTTTCTTAGTTTAGGATTAGTTTATTACTTTCATGGAATTTAGGATAGTTTTCTTTTCGCTGTTTTAGGATAGTTTGCTTATCGTTTGTTTGAGTCATTTGTGCTAACCCATTTTTCACACTGAGATCATTGGAAAAGCCTCAAAGTTCCTTCTTCAGGTATTATTTCTCCATCGCTTTCCTTTTCTTTTCATTACCTCTTTTGCATTAAATGCTTAATTCTTTTACATTGAGGACAATGTAGATTTTAGGTTGGGGATGGGAGATTAAGCAGGCTAATAAGTTGTTTTCTTAGTCTTTGAGTAAAAAAAATGGTGGAAAATTGATTTTATTTTTTTTAAGTATAAGATGCTTAATATTGATGATTTATGTCTCTTAGATTCAGTTACTTGGAGATTTCAAAGTAAGTTTGAATTATTAATCCATGATTAGGAGTTTCAAACATTGATCAAGTCATAATTTCATATGTCACATCTAGCTTTCACATTAAAGCTTTAGTCAACACTGAATTGTTAACTTGGTGATTATTTAGCATGAAAGGAACCAACCTGGGAATTTTTTCCATCATGTTTTTTAAAAAATACCCAGCTAAAAAATAGTTGTCTTTGAGAAAGCCACCCATTAAGGATCTTTAAAAAGGTTGACATAGCGTGAAAGTCATCGATGAAAAAATCAAAAGCTGGAGGAATAAAAGAGGAAATCAAAAGAAGAACTGCAAGGCAAGTTTCAATTTAGGTTTTGGTTGTCTTGATTTTTTATGCTCTTTTGATTATCAATATTATCATGAAAATGAAGAATGAAACCTTTGATTGTGATAAGTCTAGACTTCATTATGCACTTATGAAACTCAATGTTTGGAATGATTCTAATTGGAGGATTAATGCTTTGAACTTGATTATGAAGTTTACCGAATTCTAGAGTTTAGGAGAGAATAATGCTCAACAATGATGTATTTTAAAACTCTATTATCTGGATTATTTTTGAAACTTCTTGAGCTTATGGAAATTATACAATGGTTTCGAAATATTTTTTACAACTTTGCTCGGGACTAGCAAAATGCTGGTTGGGGATTGTGTTGAGGGTCAAATATTGTATATTATCCCCCATTTATATCTTGGTTTTATGAACATGATAATGCTTAATGTCCTATTTTACTCATGTTTGTGTTGCAAGGTGAATTTAAGAGCTTGAATTGGAAAAGGTGCTAAAAACATGAATTGATGCTCAAAGATCACCAAGGCAAGGGATGGATCTTAGGAGACCACGATTGAAGAATTTACATGCCAAAGATCCAAGAAAACTAAGTAATGAAGGAAGAGATTCGAAGACTTGAAGTGAAGAAAAGGAATCCTGAAAATTATCCTAAAAACAAATTTCAGGACCAGAAAAGTTTAATTATGAAAAACTTCTAGAATAGACTTCGATTCTATCGTAAACTGTTAGATAGTATTGAAGAACGTATCGAAGAACATTTTGAAGACACTTCGATAGAATCGAGAATTTCAAGATTTCAGGCCAAACTCGCTGGACAGTTCTGGACCAATCCTCAATTCAATTGAAGACTCTCCGATATAATTGAAGGACATATTGAAGGCACTTCGATAGAATCGAAAATGCATAAATTTGAGGCAGTTTCTAGATTTTTTCAAATTGATGCAAAAGGAGGTGTTGCACAACCATAGATAAGACTCTCAGAACATCCCTGGGCATCATCTAGGGTTTGGAGGAGTAAATCTCAAGGGCGGAGAGCCGTCGCCAAGTATTTTTCTTCTCTTTCTCTTTAGTTTTTCATGCTTTCTTCTAGGATTTAGATCAACTCATGTCTATGGTTGGCTAAACCACTTAGCTAGGGCTAAGAGGTGAAGCTTGGAGCATGATGGGATACTTCTATTGCTTTGATTCATATTTATGTTGAACTTACTTTAATTCTAGTTTGATATTTAAGGTATACTTTCAGTTTTTAATGGTTTATTGTGACTCAAATTACAATAGATCTGCAATAGCTTTGAATATCTTCTTTTCATATTTTGATATTGTGAAATTAGGAAATCCTATTATTCACCATCGTCCCTTAGGCATGGTCGGATGATGGAATCCCTTCTAGTCTTCATGATTCTCTTATGATTGATTGTGAGAATTGGTAGATCCTGTTGTTTGCCATTATCTCTTGGGCATGATTTTGTGATGGAATCACTCTTAATCCTCATGACTCTCATCCATTGAGAATTAGATCAAAGGAATTTCAGATTTGATCTTAATTGCCATATCTTCCAATTGGATAAGATAGGACTCCGATTCTAGTTGTGTCATTGAATCAAGCATAACATCACCTTGATCACTACAAGTGGATCCTTGGAAACCCTAGTTTTCACCTTTGAATTCTTAAGTTTCTAATTAAACACTTCACAATTACTTCCTTTTATTCTAGATTTAGATTTACATCTTCTTATAGTTCTACTTCTAGTTGCTTTTTGAATACACATGAGATTAGTCTCTGTAAATTCGACCTCGGTCTCACTAAGATTAATTCTACATCGTGACCCTACACTTGGGGTTATGAATAGATTCAACCTTGGTCTCACTGAGATTATTACTACATCGCAACTCTACACTTTGGGTTGTGAACAAGTTTTTGGCGCCATTGCCAGGACTAACAGTTACATTTTTCTGAGATTAACTAGTTATGGAATTAGTTTAAGATTATGATTTTTCTACTTTCTATTTTTAGGTTAGGGTTTTTTTGAATTAATTTAGAAATTAACTTAGCTTTCTATTTCTAGGTTTAGAAACTTTTCTTTTCTATTTTTAAAAACTAATTTACTGTATAATTCTAGGATAAAAACTTTCTTAATTTATTTTTAGAAACTAATTTACTTTCCTTTTTTTCTTTTACAGGATCCCAATATAAAAACTTCTAATTTGTTAACTTTTTTCTAATTCTCTTTCTTTCTATTTTTAGATTTTTATTTTCCTATTTCTTTTTTATAGGGTTAGGATAGATTATGAAATCGAGGGCTGAGAGTGTTTCATGCCCAAGTGAGTTCGTGATAAAACTCTACATATCTTGAGTGAAGAAGGATTAGTTGAGGGGTTATCTATCCATCATAGCATGAGACACCACTTGAGATCCTCAGAGTTAACTAAAGTTATGGCTACAAATCAACCGGCCAATCAACTTGAAATTCAACCTCAACCTCAGGTTGAGGAAATTCAGGATGAGAATGAGGTACATCATGCACCCTCGCCTTGTACTTTACAAGATTATTTACAACTAGTGGGGGTAAGTACACCTTCATGTATGGTTTTTCCATAAGTCGGGAGTAATTCAACTCCTTCCAAAATTTTATGGACTTGAATCTGAAAATCTATATCTACACTTGAAAGAGTTTGATGAGATAATGCCACTTTATACTTTCCTAATGTGTCCGAGGACATGGTTAGGCCGAAACTCTTTCCCTTCTCCTTAAAAAAAAAAGGCCAAGACTCACTAAATACACGATCGATTGGCAAATGGAATGACATGACAAGGGAGTTCACTAGGAAAATTTTTCTATATCATAAAATGAACGCCCTCAGAAAGTCAATCATGAACTTCGCCCAAAAGGAAGATGAAACATTCTTCCAATGTTGGGAGTGGATTAAGAATCTTATCAGTTCATGCCCACAACACGGTTTTGAAATGTGCCGCATCACAAATTTCTTCTATGATGGACTGACATCTTCCATGTGCCAATTAATTGAGACGATGTGTAATGAAGAATTCATGAACAAAGTTGTTAATGATGTGTGAGATTATTTAGACAGACTTGCAGAAAATGCAAAATCATGGAACATCTCTTCAAAAACCACCACTTTTAAGCTTACTTAATCAAAGGAAAGGAGAGGAATGTATGCTTTAAAAGAAGAAGATGAGTTAAGTGCAAGGGTGGCCAATCTCACAAGAAGAATTGAGGTCATGGAACTTCAGAAGGATAAGGCTAAGGAAGTATTTTATGGTATTTACGCTTGCAACATACATACAACTGAAAATTGTCCAACAATACCTACTTTTCAAGAAATTCTGAATGAGTAGTTAAATGCCGTGAACAACTACCAAAGACCTTTCAGTGGACCCACCTCAAATACATACAACTCTAGCTGGAGGAATGGACAAACTACTCCTCAAGCATTCCCTAACCGATTCCTGAATCATGAGAACCTTCAAGAGGATTCGGTCTTAAAACACCTTCAAAATCAAGAGCTTTTCAATCAAAGCATATTGCAAGCCATTCAAAACCTTTCAAAGGCCATACAAGGGTGTGAGATAAAAATTTTGATTGGGGAGAAAGGGATCTTTCCGGCCCAACCTCTCCCCAACCCTAAACCGCAATACGAAATTAGTGACCCAAGCTCTTCAAGTCAATATGTGGAACAATCTAAGCTTATCACCACTCTTAAGAGTGGTAAAATAATTGACAAATCTATTCTGTTAAAGACTGAAAAGTCTAAGGACCCGAAAGAAGACATAGATGATAGATCTAGTATTGCCCCGCATGGTTTGGAACTGGAACCTCAAGGCAAGTCGATTGCTCCATTCCCTCAGTGGTTGATTGCACCAAAACCTTTATCAAACTCTTAGGATATTCTAGAGGTGCTTAAGCAAGTGAATTGTCAACATCCCTCTACTGGATGCCATTAAACAAATTCCTTCATACACCAAATTTCTGAAAGATCTATGCACTACCAAGAGATGGCAAACTATTTTACAGAGAATTTTTCTGACAGAGAAAGTGAGTGTCATCCTCCAGCAAGATGTGCCACAAAAGTACAAAGACCCCGGTAGCCCAACCATCACTTATGTAATTAGGAACTACTGAATCGAACATGCACTTCTTGACTCGGGGGCGAGTGTTAATCTGATTCCTTACTCTGTTTACGAACAACTGGGCCTAGGTGAATTAAAACCCACTCAAACCACATTACAACTTGCTGATCGATCAGTTCGTGTGTCGAGAGGGATCATTGAGGATGTGTTGGTCCAGGTTGGCAAATTCTATTATTCAATAAATTTTATAATCTTGGACACTCAACTCATCATGGATATGAGCACTCAGATTCCTGTCATTCTTGTCCGCCCATTCCTTGCTACAGCAAATGCACTCATTAATTGCAGGAATGGGGTTATGAGTTTATCTTTCAGAAATATGACATTGGAGCTCAATATCTTTTTCAATATGAGCTAACAAGCAGAAGATGATGATGAGACCCACGACATTAACATGATTAACTCGTTCGTGGAAGATAGAGCGCTCCTAACTCTATACTTGACCCTCTTGAGACGTGTTTGGCCTACTCCCCTCCCCTGATTTGGACGATGACATGATTAGGGAGAGGGATGCCATACTTAAAACCACGTCGGTACTTGAAGTTAACCGGTGGAGGCCACAATTTGAAGATTTGCCCCAAACTAATGTAATGCCTCCACTGTCTAGCTTTAAGACACCGAAGCTTGACCTAAAACCTTTTTCTACTGAGCTTGAACAGGTTTACTTGGGTTAAGAAGAGACATATCCGGCGGTGATTTCATCCCACTTTGAGAAAAAATAAGAGAGTATGCTCATTTCTACTCTCGAAAAAGATAAAAGAGTTATTGGGCATATCATCATAGATCTCGATGTGGTGAATGAACTCCTTTCAATTGAATACTTCGACTCTTTAGAAGATTGCTTGGCGCACTTGGTGGTTTCAAACGAATCATTGATACAAGACATAGTGGATGCCTTACAAGACAATACCCTGGTAGTTGTTACTGACGGAGAGAACCCTTATTCTAAAGTCTCTCCTTTCATATATCCCAAATGTTTACCATCAAAGGAGGAGGAACTGAAAATTGAACCGAGGTCTGAAACTTCAGAATGTGTTGAGACTACGCCACCTACGAGATTTTTTCTGAATTTCATCTACTTGTTGTCTCTAATTCATCGTGGTATACTAACATTGAAACTTTTTCTATCACAAGTGAATCATATATACTTTGGATACCTCAGGAGCTTAAAAAGGAAACTTTATGTTAAGGTCCATAAATTTCTCTGGACATTCATGCTTCAGGACATCCAAGCCTACTACAAAAAGGGCTTTTAGATGATCTTATTGAGAAACCTTCTGAGAAATTTATTAAGATACTGGCCGGAGGAAGAACCTGGATGCATGACTGAGTAGATTTTCTATGCTTTCATAGTTGATGATTAGAATTTATTACTTTCATATGATTTAGGACTAGGATAGTTTTCTTTCAATTGTTTAGTTTTGTGCTAATCCATTTTATACTGAGATTCGTGGAAAAGCTTCAAACTTCCTACAAGTACTATCTTTCCATCACTACTCCCTTTCTTTTTCGTTGTCTCATGTGCATTTCATGCTTATTTCTTTTACATTGAGGACAATGTAGATTTTAGGTTGGGGATGGGGGATTAGCTAAACTAATCAGTATTTTCTTAGTTTTCAATTTTGGGCAAAATTTTTAAAAATTTTCAATGTTTCAAGTTAAAATCTGCTTGGGAAGCGATGAATTGTCTACTTAAGAATGCTTTAAGTATGATAAGATATAAATGGAATTTTGGATTTTTTGAGTTTGATCAACTAAGTAATCTTTCACCTAAGTCCTTACCCTCAATTAATTAAGAGGAAGTTTAAATATCATATTAGTATAAATAAAAAGACATATTCAATTTGTCTTCTATAAGACAAGCTAGAATTTCTGATTGTTAGTATGCGAATCATTGATAGATGGTGAGAATCATGTCTGAAGAATTTTATCCACCTTAAAAGAAGAAATGAACCAGTTAAAAAAATAAGAGATCAACAAAAAGGTCATGTGCGGTGAAAAAAATCGAAATAGACTGTAAAAGAATGCGAAAATAAAGAATGAATAAAAATTGACCATCGATATAAAATTAAAAACTGGAAAAAGAAGGAGAAGGGGATAAGTTCAGAATCAGTGCTTGAGTTTCAAGCTAATCTTGAAATGATGAGCATGGCTAGCATAATGAAAAGATAGTATTTTTATAGGAAGTAAGTTGATTTTCACTTAGCATATTGAAAAATATGATATATAGACTTATACTCTAATTTGATTAATAAAGAATTTATTTGATCGATCGCTTATGTGATTCAGCTCTAGGTTTTCAAAATCTCACTTTCGTATCATAATTCTACCCAGTTATACTTGAGTGCACAAATGATTGTTTTCTTAAAGAGATTTTGGACATTGAGCATTGAGATTTATTTTTTCGCATACTTTGCTCGGGACTAGCAAAATACTGGTTGGGGATTGTGTTGAGGGTCAAATATTGCATATTATCCCCCAATTATTTCTTTATTTTATCAACATGATACTGCTTAATGTCCTATTTTATTCATGTTTGTGTTGTAAGGTGAATTTAAGAGCTTAGATTGGAAAAGGTGTTAAAAACGTGGATTTGATGCTCAAAGATCACCAAGGCAAGGGATGGATCTTAGGAGATTAAGATTGAAGAATTCACATACCAAAGATCCAAGGAAACCAAGTGATGAAGGAAGAGAATAGAAGACTTGAAGTGAAGAAAAGGAATCCTGAAAATTGTCTTGAAAACAAATTTCGGGACCAGAAAAGTCTAATTCTGGAAAACTACCAAAATCACCTTTAATCATATCGAAGGTACTTACATGTATCGAAGGTGGAATAAAAAATTACAGGATTTTTAACCTAAACTTGTTGGACAGTTTTGGACCAGTTTCGATGATATCAAAAGACCTTCGATGCATTGAACCTTATATCGAAGATCATATCGAAAGACCTTCAATGCGTCAAAGCTTATATCGAAGATCATATCGAAAGTCCTTCGATGCATCGAAGCTATTATACAGATTTTAAGTGGACTACATAAATTTAAGGTGGTTTCTAGATTCTTCTAAGTCGGTGCAAAAGGAGGTGTTGCTCAACTATAAATAGGAGTCCTTAGGGCATCCCTGGGTCTCATCTAGGGTTTAGAGGAAAAGGCACAAGGGTGGAGAGCCATCGCCAAGCGTTTTTCTTCCTTCTTTAATTTTTCATACTTTCTTGTAGGGTTTTAGTTCTAATCATGTTTATGGTTGGCTAAACCTCCTAGTTAAAGCTAAGAGGTGAAGCTTGTAGCGTGATGGGATGTTTTTATTACTTTAATTGATGTTTATGTTGACTTACTTTGATTATAGTTTGATATTTAAGGAATACTTTCAGTTCTTAATAATTTATTGTGACTTAAATTATAGTAGATCTGTAATAGCTTTGAGTATCTTCTTTTCCTACTTTTAGATTATGGGATTGGTAAATCCTATTATTTGCCATCGTCTCATGGGCATGGTTTGGTAATGGAATCCCCGCCAATTATCATAATTCTCTTATTTTGAGAATTAGGTGAAAGGAAGTTCAGATTTGATCTTAATTGCTATATCTTCCAATTTGATAGGATAGGACTCCAATTCTAATTATGTTACTTGAATCAAGTAAGGAATCCCCTTGATTGCTACCAGTGGATCCTGAAAAACCCTAGTTCCCACCTTTGAATTCTTAAGTTTCTAATTAAATCCCTCACAATTACTTCCTTTATTTTCAATTTAGATTTATATCTTTTTCTAGTTCTGTAACGCCCTGAAAATCGGGGGTCGTGTAGAAACCCAACTCCCGAGTTCCAAAACGTCGCTTATGCAACATAGATAATGATGAATGCATGTTGTCTGTAGAATGGCATTAAACAAGATTGAGACTAAGCTAAAACGACATATCATACTCCAGAGACAGTTAAATTAGCAAGCGGAAGAATGTAATAGATAAATAGAATATACGAACGGTTGTAGGTCTCCAGAGTGTGAACATGTTACCAGGTTAAACATATACATGTATACTCCAAAAATGATCAAAAAGAATATACATGAGTGCTCAAAAAAAAATATAAAATGACTAGTGTCATGGCGTCTAATCAACCTCCCTATAATCCCGTCGATCAAAACCTGCATATAGGAGGAATCATCCTCATCATCATAAAGTCCGGCTCTGCTTCGCAAGCATCGCCATCATCTAAAACTAAAATAGGAACTGGTGGGTGTCTGGAACACTGTCCCATAACGTGGGAGTGAGTAGCTAACTCAGTGGAATCATAGAGCAAAGGTTAACATGTTATCAAATCAATCATGCGATAATGGTAAAGCAAGCAATCAAACATTCCTAAACACTGTGATTAATGCAAGAATGAAATGACATGATGGATGCCCTCACCGACATACTCCCTCATGCGACACCATCTTACGTCCACGGCATGCTTTCTTCCCTCAGTGCTCCACATCTTCCAGGCACATGCAGTGCGATATGAATATGATTATCGAGTTGTTATTAGTCCTTTTCATACAGCAGGATTGGAAAACTAGGGTACTTCCCTTATATCATTCCCAACAAGGATCCTGTCTAGGGTCGTCACTCCTAGTAGTCTCATACGATGATATATTTCTAGGTCGCTGCAAGGGCTGTCAGGGCTGTTGCACGCACTCGTTGCTCCACTCCCCCATCACCTTATCAATACAGGCCTAGTTGTACTCTTGTCGCTACGGAAGGGTCGTCGCCTCACATAGACTCAGAGTACACTCGAGGTCACTTCAAAGGGCTGCCAGGGTTATTACATGCACTCGTTGCACCGTTCCCCCATCACCTTATCAGTGTAGGCCGACAACAAGAATATAGTGTCCCATACCACCATAATCTGTTCACGAGTCTAGGTTGCTCACTGGTCACTACGGGGAGGTTTGTGGCTCCAGCGTAGGCCGACAGCTCGACCACGGTGTCCCATACCACCATGCCCGGCTCATGAGTCTTAGTGGATCAAGGTACCACGGTTATTAGGGTTATCACTGGTAAGTTCAGTACCCTGGGTTCAAGTAGTTATGACCAATATAAGGTGAACATACAAGGTCAGTCGGGTTACTTGATGAGTCCGACTAGCACGAGCGCACGTTGAATCGACCGACATGAAGTGCACAAGCACTTCATGTGGCCTAACCACTGCCGACGACTCTAGTACGACTCGGGTTCGTCATACACATCCTTCGTGGCAAATAGAATCCAACCATGAATTCTAAACTGTTATCGACTGCCTGGGCTAGAGTATAGCCCCAAACACTTGTAATCTAAATCAATAATTATATGAGAGAGACAGAATTGAAATATAAGAAATTTTAGCATGTTATAACATACATCATAAGCAGTTACCATACACGAGTACTTCACACATACGGTAATCAATTGAAATACAACAAGCATGGAGAAAAACATGTACATCATCAAATTAGTTGAGAATCCAGTCTCAACGCTAATCTACAACACCATATACTCAATAGTTACTAATACATACATTTATACAAACACTTAGACTACACAACTCCAACGTACTTGACATATGTTGATTTCAACATATAATATGACAGATCCTTATATCAAGGAGATGTCTAATACACAACAATCTTGTTCTTACATTCAAAACATATGGCAGGCATAAATCATATTGATTTAGGCATTTCAACAAACACTTAGTCTACACACATTAGTCTACATAGCATATGTCGGCCAATATGTGCATTAGGGCAAATCTCTTCGCCAAACAGATCATACACATATAACTAGTATAGGTACACGGTAAATACTCATGGCAATCATTTCAGAAAAATACGTACGCATACAGTATTTCCTATAAATACCTAAAATACCTTAAATCTCATATTCTTCATACGTATTCGAAATGAAAAATGGACAGCATGTTCTACATGTCAAACAACACCCTTATCAGCAATCTACCAGTAAACGGCATTGAAAGCTTTGAAAACAGGTAATCTAAGTGTCTAAAATTCGCACCTTATGTCGTAGAAGCGTAATGAATTGAATAGGTATTCTACGCTTCCATCAACGTCGATATGATGACCTATAACACAAGGTGAGTCAGCTACTTAGCTACTTGCATCAATAGAAACCCTAAAACAGGTTAGGGTTAGGATTTTCTTACCTATAACGAAATCAGAATCGCCAGAATAGTAATGCAGGCGGATGACTTTGGCACGTGGAGCAGCAGGGAAGAATCCCTGGAGAAAACCCCAACTTCTTCCTCACTTTCTCTCTCTTTTCTCTCTTCTCTCCTAGGGTTTTCTCCAAATTCGTATGGGTTAGAAAACTAAGGGTTTAAGGCCCTTTTATAAGCTAAAAACTCACCAATACAGACTTAGGTCCAAGGTATACTTATGTTATATCCAAATCGAGTCTGTTTCGATCCAACGGAGCACTTCTGGAGGTCCTGTTACTGAATGCGGTCGGACTTAAGCTCTCTAATATTAGATCTAGGTCAAGCTACTTAAGCTCTCTAATATTAGATCTAGGTCAAGCTAAGTTTTCAGTCTGATCGGGTTTCCAGATCGACCGTGGCGGACTAGTTTCAGTTCAGTGGTCACCGAAACTCGATCAGGGCCACAAGTGCTATGACATGAGTGGGCCATCATCCCTGATCCGAGGGTAAATTTGGATTAGATTCTGACGGTCAGAATGCTTAGAAAATGTCGTGCAAGTGACACGTGCCAGATTTCATAAATTTTATTTAATTTCTAATATTTCTCACACTCTTCACTCTGGACTTAAGAAAATCATCGTGGCACATCATCTGGACTTGATTTTTTGGGTAATTGTCAAGTCCAACTAGGCGGTCAGGATTGTCTAAGTTCGGGATAATCGGACTTCCGATGTGTGGTCCAGGTCCGACACAAAGTTTTCGAATGCTCCCGTGAGCAACCGAGTTTAGAGTTTGATCCTAGGTTTTAGGGTATTGTAGCGTTAACTATTCTACACGTTTTGGCTTTAACAGATCGTATTTAAAGTGATTGGTGATAATTTCACAGGTCGTCCAGTTTAGCGCTAGTTAATTTCATCTAATTTCTAAAGGAAGTAGCCCATAATGATTTCTGCTTGAGGTGGGATTTGAAAGGTGGAGTAAGCGGTATATGAAAATGAACAAGGAAGTGTTTGGAGAAGGATTTTGGGGGAGATTCAAAAGATTTTTCAAGAAACGGAAGGCTTGGAGTGGTGATTTGTGAAGGACGTACCAAAATGGAAAAGAAATAGGAGTCGAACCCTATACCATAGGGTTCCACTAGGCCCTAAATGCAATTGGCCCGAAGGCCTGGCCCAACTGGGCCCATTTACCAACGAGGCCTCGCCGACTCGGCGAGGTCCTCGCTGACCACTGGTGGATTTTACGAGGCCTGGCCATTTGGGCAAGGTTCTCCTATCCCCTAGGCCCCAAAAAAGTGTGGGGCCCACCTTGGGTCCCCTTGTAAGTTGATTGTTTGGCCCCCGACTCCATTTGAGGCATTTTTGGGGCCAATTTGAAAACTGAAATGATTTTATACAGCATATAGCATATGATTTTTGGGTAGGAGACGCTAATCTATCCAAATAACGTATTTATTTTGTTATATTCCAAAAGGTTAAGGGTCAAGACCCATTTTATCCATTTATTTACTATTCATGGTAAGTTTTAGCTTTGGTATTGTTATTCATCATTAATACCCTAGGATTGGTGTATATTATGAATGTTTTTAGAAAATAAATGAAGAAAAAAGTGGCGGAGGGTGAGATTTCGAAGGAATTGGATAAAAGCTTTGAGATTGAGTGTAAGATGTTGGGGTTGACCTACCACCTAAGGACATTCATTTCTAGGTTTGGAATGGAATGAAACATGGCCTAAACCCTTCGATTGACGGTCTAGAAGTGATTTGGGGTAATTGGGTGTGATCAAGAGTGTGCACGGACTCAATCTCGACGACCGTTTACAGTGAGTTTTAGTTTAAGTATAGTTCTTCACTATTTAAACTTGAGGATTCGTGTCTAATATGAAAGTACTTGGAGAAGTTTGAAGAATGAGGTGGTGAAAGGTGAGAGTTTGAAGGAAATGGGTTGAAAAGTAATTTCTTTGGCTTTGGGATTGAGCTTTAAGAGTGTTATGGTTGACCCATTGCCTAAGGACGCCTAACTCCAGGTTGACAAAAATTCGGGGTGTTACAAGTTCTACTTGAGATTAGTCCTTATGGATTTGACCTCGCTCTTATCGAGATTATTACTACATCATAACCCTACAATTAGGGTTGTGAACAGACCACAGACTACTGAACTAGTAGGCCTCACGTTAGAGAGGCCCTGCAATGGGACACGTATTAGCCCTATTAGCTACTCACCCCGCCCGTCGCTAGCTCAGAAGGCAACGAGGCTATGATGGGCCACCATGATGTATGGATTTTATCCACATTGTCCATCTGTTTTTTGTATCGTTTTATACTTGGATGAAGTAAAAATATGTCACAGGAAGCTGCAGTAATAATAACACCCACAGTTGAAACTTACCTATGGCCTGATAGGTCAACCTGTTCGTGAGGTCACGTAGACTTGGATGAAGGGAAAACACAAATATTATATTGATATAAAAACTTTCGTGGCCCTAAAAAGTTTTCAATGGTATTGTTGTTGTTTTCGACACTGTGTGCATCGGCACGCCAGAATTGAATTTGCGGCTTCAATTCAAATCAAACAATAATGACCCTAAACATCAAGATAGGCAAACACATAGTATATGATTGAGGTCTGAGGAGATCAGTCACCTATTCAGCCACTTGCTCAACGTGTAAAATTGGATCAGGCGATATTGAAAGGGTGGGGTTCATCCTCTGAGGATGGGTTGCACCTATACCTTCAGTACAGAAAGACTTTTCAATACAGATGAATGGAAATGAGAAAGGGATTCTTATAGTTAATCACGAAGAGAAGCTGCAAAACATCTTTCTGATTGGTGAATTGAATCCAGTGTGTAAGCGTAGACTCAAATTACAGCTAAAGATTACCAGTTATTTGGTTATCACTATGAATTACACTATGGAATGTAAAACAGCAGGCTTGAAAAGTAAAGATTATACTAAGAAATGTAACTTGCTTGACAAGAAAAGTAAAAGATTACACTATGGAATGTAACTTGACTAGATAATTGAAAAAGTAATTTGAAATATAAATTTGATTGGTTTTATAACATCCTGAATTGTCATAGCCAGAGTTTATACTTGTGCCCGAGAAAGCCGAGTGTTAATAATTGAATGCTTTTTTTTTTTTTTTTCCGTTTACATCACATTCATGAAGATACCCAATCACAAGAATAAAATCAATTGGACTTCTTATTTCATCAAGGCATAAAATTAACTGTCTAATGCCCTCTCAAATGGGATCTTATTACCTAATCAAGTTGCGGCGGAAACGTAAATGAAACTAAATCATGAAATTATTTTCTTGTTTATTCAGTATAGTCTTCCATAGGGAGGTGATCCTCTAAGTCTTCAATCAGTACATCATTTGCATCATCTATACGGTTAGAGAGGGTCAATGCCCTACTCATAGTGATTGTCATTCTTTTAAAGTTTACAATAATTAAAATAATTCACAAGGATATGGAAAGGTTACCTATACATCTCATATTCCACATATATAAGGGTATCAATATGTGCAAACATTCTACATGGTATGCATGCCTAGCAAAATATGTGCGATTAATCACACTTAGAGATCATGATCACATTGTGGAAGACAGTTTAAGATATCCAACTCGTCCGTATTCTCACACTATGGATATTCGCCGACATGTCTCATGTTAATGTGGATTTATGCGAACACCTCAAGGCGACACAACAACGCGATTGAGGGATTTACGTGACACAATATGTTTATGGAGTGACTATTTGCAATATCCAATCCTGAAAAGTGATGTAACACGCATCGTGATTTACTTACATCGATTATGCACCAAGCCAACCAACCCATGAAATTATGTGCTGACCAAGAGGGCCGCTACTCGAAATACATTATGTCCACGATATTTTGATGATCACTAGAAGTGGGATTCTCGACACGATACTTGCGTGTAGTATAATATAATGATGTGAATTTCTGTAGTACTGATTCATACGAAGATGATAAAATAGGAAATAGTTCTTAAAACAAGGAAAATAGGTGTAACCAATTAAATTGCAAAGCTTAAAGGAAAGACCCTCACCTCTTGAATTCAATCACACACCAATGTTGTTGGATTTAAATGGATGTATTGCAGTACCCAACTCTAGCATAATTACATGGTTGTTACGATTAGATCATCACATTATGTGCCTTGTACGGTCAGGTCAACCTATAGATGTGGATCTAGGATTAGGTCCAAAGATCATTAACTAATCAAGTTAAAAGGACTTGGATCAAACATTGTTTGAATGAGGAACTTACCTAGTCTAGCAACTCTTCTCTACTAGTGTAAATCTGAGTTTTAGCAAATATTTCTACTGAGTCGAGTAAGTTTGACTTGGCCTTTAGGCAATCTACAACGTGTGTTTCTTTTAGGATTTAGAACTCATGTAAATCTGATAGCATTAGTGAAGGTTTTTGAAATAACTTGCTTACCTCTGGAGTGTTGGATTCAACTCGGAATTGAATATGAAATATCTTTCCACTGAGTGAATTAGGTTTTGGTATACAGGGCCGATCTCATTCTTATCCTTTCTTCCATACGTTCCCTTTGGATTTGGTTGACTGATTTGGCTACTATTGCAAGGAGGGACGCGGATTGTGTCCTACCCCTGCTCAAACGAATTACGGTCCGGGTAGGGCTCTATGGGGGCCACCATGATGTAAGTGTTTTATACACGTCGTTAATTGTTTTTCTCAGATCATTTTAAGGTATGGTACAAAAAATGAAGTAGGTCCAAAGCTCCAATGGACCACACCAAAGGAAGCTACAGTGATAATGACACTCACCATTGAAACCTTTCTAAGGGCCACCGTGACTTTTTTTTTACTATACAACCTATTCATAAGGTCATGTAGACATGGATGAAGTGAAAAAATAAATATCAGCTTCATCCAAAACCTCTCTAGCTCCCAAGAAGCTTTTAATAGTGGACGTTCAATCCCCAATTTGTGGTCGACTTAAGAATTATGCCTGCATCATTTTTTATACCATGCCTTAAAATGATCTTTAAAAAAATGATTAACGGTGTGGATAAAATACTTACATCATAGTGGGCCCCACAGAGCCCTGCGCGGGCAGATTACCGTTCGGGCGGGGGTAGCAAGCAATTTGCGATTTTCTAGATTAGTTTTTCTTTCTTACGTAAGGGGAGTGGAATCGGCTGGTTTCCAGCGTGTAGAGAGTGAGTAACGCACGACCTGACTAGCTGTTGTTGGATATGAATCAGTGGTCCAGATCTGTCGTGGGTTTTAATTAATATTATAGGAGATCGTAGACATTCAGGTGGGCCATTTGGTAAATGGTTCTGATCTTAGGATGGTGTAAAATCGACGATTAATGATCAACGTGCGAATGAAGAGGATAACCACCATTTTAATGGAGAATTCTTCTCCTTCCCTTCTTCCTTCGAACCATTCCTTTCAGACAGTCCAGAATGATCAACTGACGCTCCCAAGCCCACAAATTTGAAGCTCTAGATGGCTTTACTCGGTTGTTCGCACAAAAGGAGTTTTATGTTAGGGCTCTTTCCCAAGATATTCAATAATTCGGAAAACCCGACGAAAGTTTCCCTTTTTTTCTGAATCAAGATTCGTTGCTATGAATCCCACTACATCTCTGGCTTTTGGCTTTTAAGGTTTTAAAGAAGTGAATGTGTAGAAGAAATCAGTTCGTTCTTTGGTTTTCACAATAGGTGATGGGTGACAATCTTCACATTTGAATGGTTGTGAACGTTGACGTGAATGGTCGAGATTTGGAGAGGGTCATCCACAGATAAGCTAATTGAATTCTAATTCAAGTAGGAAGGAGAATAGGGAGTTTCCTATTTTAGAACAAGACTAGTGTAATCGCAATCTGTCTTGGTTTTCATTTGGTTTATTGCGATTGTAGTGAGTCATGCCTATATGTTGTGCATGGGCCTACTCATGATGCTTGTGGCACTATAAAAAAATGGTCCTTTCCCGCCGGCAAAGGTCCAAAAACTGCCGGTAAATATTTTATCGGCTGAGGCTCTGTCTATAAAGGTTTTACCGGCGGCAGTTTTGCGGGCCGCCCGCATAATGGGAAAAAGCTACGGATAAAATCCGTAGCTATAGATAGGCCTTTTGGATTTAACCCGTAACGATAGAGCATGAATAATAGTGAATATTTATAGGAAATCTGCTATCCAAACTATTGAATTGCTTTTCATTCTACTTCCTGTTGCATTTATAAATGGTTTGTTTTTTGGTTTTTTTTTTTTTTCACGTTGCTAGTGATTTGTCAAGTGTGGCCATTAATGTGAGAAAGAAGTGCAATAATAATATTTGGAAGCATTTGAAAGCTAAAGATCACCAGATTCACTAGCCAATCCTCTTCCGTCGTCCCAACATGGCATGCACAAGCATGAAATCCAGACCGTCCTTAGATTCTTCAGTTCTTTTCCAAGTAGCTTGAGAAGAAGAAAAAAAAAAAAAAAGGTTAACAAAGTAAGGAAAAACAGAACTAGAAAAAGAAGCTGATTAAGAAAAATGTGAAACAAGAAACAATCTGGAGGGGGATGCAGCGGTATTAGATCAGATCTACATATGTAAATGCTTGCAAACAAAGAGCTAAAAGAAAAAAAAAAGAAGAAACGAAAAAAGAATCTGAATCTGTCAACGAAAACTGCAGTTAATGGGCTAGCTTTACATAGATTCAGATACAATTTCCCGTTGAAAAAATATTGGTATTATAAGCAACTCACTATCATCAATTTGTCAATTAAAACCAAAAGATATCTTCAAATGATCAAACACCAAAACAGTACTTTGATTGCTCTTTATTTCATAGTAACAAGAAGAAAACATCTGTAAGGATACAAAATCGAATAAAAGAATATAGAGAAGAAATGATCGAATTCCAAAACAAATTCCCAACGTGCCAAATCACTAGACGACAACAATTCTCCAACCATGCACGCGAACAAAAATCCTCAACAAAGCATAAAACCTGTCCAAAAAAAGAAAATCAAGACAATGAAAACAAGATTCAGCAGAACATTCTACTGGGGAAAAAAACTAATGGACATTCAAAACCATATGAAAATAAATAAATAAATAAAATTAGCAGATGAAAAGCGTAGATTACAACACTGGGATGATCTTATTCGAAGAAAGGAGAACTTACCAGTTTTAACCCTGCCAACGATCAAGTAATATCTCCACCTAATCCAATCTTGAATTGTCTCTCTATCGAACTCGAAAGTGGGCCTTTGTGATTTCAATTTCTGTTTTATACTTTGATGAGAAACTAAAGAAAAAGATTAAAAATGAAAACCCTCCAGGGAAGGGAGGTATGATTTTGATAGAAAGAGATAACAAAAGGTTAGATGGAGAGAGAGAGAGAGAGAGAGAGAGAGAGAGAGAGAGAGAGAGAGAGAGAGAATAGTCTATTAGCAGTGATGAATAGTCTTTCCAGAGAGAGAGAGAGAATATAGTCCATTTGGTGGGGAGGTATGCTTTTAGCAGTGATGAATATAGTCTTTCTAGAGAGAGAGAGAGAGAGAGAGAGAGAGAGAGAGAGAGAGAGAGAGAGAGAGAGGGAGAGAGAGAGAGAGAGAGAGAGAGAGAGAGTTCCTATATTCGATTGGTTTGAAAGTGAATAGCAGTGATGTCAAGCACCAACATTACAACTGACATCTGACAATGGCCTAACCAGGAAAAAAAATAAAATGAAATTCAACAAGTGAAACCAGCCTGACAACTGAAACTCCCCAACAAATGGAATTCTTAAAAAAAAAAAAAGAAGAAGAAGTGTTCTTGAAAACCTTAATGGATGCCGATTGGATTTATCTATTAAGAAGCGATCTGCATCCAAATCAATGAAGGCTGATGGATCATCTTTACTCAATCAATGAAAAGATTTCTCAATTAGTACTGTCTGCTCCATCAGGAATGGAATCAGCACAGGATTCCCAATGCAATACAGATTCAGCAGACTGAAATAAAATCTGGGATAGCAGCAGTTCAAACACTACTAGAGCTCATGAAGAATGCAATAGTTATTTACTACTTGAGCTCATGAAGTTTCAGATCAATCAGAAACTAAACTACTTGTAGTGGAATCCCATGCTTCTTTACACTGTCAACCTAAAAACAGAACATCCCATTTAGTATCATTTTAAGAAGGTTTCTAATACATAGAACAACAAAGAATCAGTAACGGTGTGTTTGGGGGCACTAAATATCATGAAATTTTATAATATTTCATAATTAATCAGTCTAGTTTAGTGCAAAACATCAAGAAATTTCATTATATTTGGTGCAACCAAATGCACCCTATACATAAACAACTTTTTAGAAAATCAAAAAACAGAAACACAAAATATTTCTCTTCTGATTCAAATTTCCAACACAACCAAATGGTATTCCAGGTTACTTGAATAGCAGCTTCATTCTTACAAGCATCATTTTTTCACTAGGATAGTCAGTTTCAATCCTTAGAACATGTAATCAAAGAAAGAAACTTTGTAAAGAATTTAAGCTCTCTAAGAGATTTGAACACAAAGTTATAAAATGAGAAAAAAAAGAAGAAGAAGCAAACCACTAAGTCATGATTCAATTCACCCCAACAATCATCTGACAAAGCAATAAATTGTAGATTTGGTTAACCATCATTCAACAATGCAAGTAGTTTTTACAAAACGATAGTGCATCCAAACACACCCTAAAACAACTGGAAAACACTTGCATTCCTCGCAACTCTAAATTCACATGATATGGCTCCCCTGAGTTTCGGAATACCTGCGATTTTTTGTCATTCTTTCATCCTGATGAAGCATATCAGATAAATGGATTGGATTGCATCTAAACACCATGTGGGCCCAACAGAAAACTAATGGGGGCATCCTTGCCAACCACAGGAAACAGTAGTTATTGAACGCCCACCATTAAAGACTTTCTAAGGCCCACTGTAATGTTTATTTACCATCCAACTTGTTGTTAGGTCATACAGACTAGGATGAATGGAAAACACAAATATCAGCTTGATCCAAATCATTTAGCCTGATGAAGGTTTTAATGGTGGGAGTTCAATCACCACTGTTTCTCATTCAACTCGATATTTGAATGTGCCTAATTTTTGGGCTAATTCCCTGAAATGATATGAAAAAATGGATGGACAGAATGGATGAAACAAATACATCATGATGGGTCCACATATAACTGAATTGATTAAGTACTTGTAAGTAAAAAAGTTACTTATAAATAATCATAAACAGAACTTACTTATCTGAAATAAGTTATTTATCTACTGCTATAAATAGAAAAAGTAACTTGTTTGGAGGTATCCAAACAGGGCCTTAATCATAAATTCAAACTTGACAAAAAAAAAAAAAGTAGAATAGATTTGAAGTGTGTAAGAGAAGTTGTATTCATTAAGTATATGCAGATACAACTATCTGCATATCCCGTCTTTTATCGAAATTCCTTTCGAGGCAACATAGGTCGTGTTGCTATATGATTCAAAACCATCCAAGATTTTCAGAACTTAGTTTCTAGAATCCAAACATATACAACGAACTATCACAGTATACACATACATGATCAACCATTATCATGGTAATGAAACACTCTCAAACTGCAATTAAATGAAGAAAGCATAAGAAAATAAATACATAGCGAAGAAGGGAAAGACTCACCATTTCTACTTTCTTTCAATTTATGTTTGGGAATTTCTAACCTCCAAAGCACCCAAGGATCTTCTTCGGCACATGCCCGGTATCACTCATCTGGTGTTTTTTCAGCAACATGGCCCATCTGCATTGGGTCAAAATAAATGAACGGCCTGGATCTTGTACAAGTGCCCCTCGAGTAAGAGGATTGAAGACTTGATTAACATACTTAGCTATGAGTGTTTAACATTGGATCATTCCTGTGTTTAACATTGGATCATTCCTCTACATCTAATGCAAAAGCATAACTTTCTTACCTCTTATCTTTTTCAGCTGAGCTTCTACAGAAGAAGCCTTCTTTGTGTTCTCCCACGATCTGATCGCCGACGGCTTCTTCTGGGCCCTGTTTAAAAATTTAGCACGTTCGATACCCCAGCATTGAGGAATGCACAAATCACTTCAACTCAATAAACAAAAACACAAACAGGAAAAGCTGGAGAAAAAAACTAGAATCTGAATGTTACAGTAATAACCTGGGACTGACTGTTGCAATTGAATTAGGTTTTATCAACATCATGTAAATGCAATTTTCCAACATTTTCAATTTCATCAGCTTAAGGTTTATAGTAACACACCCACATGAATGGCCTAAAGCTCAAGCTGAATGTGTAGGAAATGTAGATATTTGAGTGGACTGCCGTAGATCTTAAAAATTATTCAGCTACTCCTCTAAATATAAAACATAAGCAACTTAAGAAATTTGTAATAGGAAATGTCCATTTTGATTTTGAACTCGATGACGCGTGATGCTGCAGCCTAGGAGTTCGTTCCACGAAAGCCTAGGAGTGGGCCCCACAAGCTGTTTGATCAGAGATTAGGGGGCCCTACAATAACAATCCAATACGGAGTTGAGTAATTGGTTAGGCTTTTTTGTATTAAAAAATCTTGTGTGGTCAGACATTTCAAGCAATTGATCAACATTTCAGATAACCAGTTTCCACAAAAAATTTAAAAAAATAAAAATCTGACTTGAGGTGCTTCCATGAGGTAATGCTTGGGGAAATCAACTTGGAACTGGTTTCGATTCATTGGTGAGAAACAGAGTCTGGTTGAGGAATGTCGTCAAACATGTAGAATAGCATGAAATTCAACCTGCACTGCATCTTCCCTTCATAAACCCCCATGCTCCAGTTTTTCATTTATGGCATGCACTTACTTTTTGTGCCCAAACACAATAGCAATAGTTCTCTAAAATTTCAACTAACCTGATGATGCATTCGGACCCAAAGTTTATTCATCTCTGTGAAGTTTTGAAGTACAAATTCCATAACATCATTAACAGTGTTAGCATCCCTGTAGGAAGACAATGGATAGGGTATAGAGCATTTTATCAGTGATCTATAAAAAGATATCATTCATTTTTCAAGATATCTACACCATATATCACATAAGAACCTTAGATCTGACAAGAAATCAAGGAAAATCAAAGTAGAAGGGCAGAAAACGCAGACATCGCAGGAAAAAGATCTCAGATCTGAGGAAAACTCACTGACCTGGATGTTTAGATTTCCATAAGGCATTGTTCTGGAAATTGTGTAAATACATTCTAAGACTAGTGAATCAGATTTCAAGATTGAAGTACAGGCATAGTTGTCTTCTCATCTAGCAACGAAACAAGTCAGTAGACTAAAATGAAACATAAACAAAATGAGTTGGGAGAAGTAAACTAAAATTCCATTCATCATTCGGTCATAAAAGAATTACATATATACTTTTTCCCAAGCAAATTAACCCTGATTTAGTATTAAACATTCTTTTTTCTAATTAAGATCATCCATTTTAACAAAATATTTTAAAAATGACAAATTATCTAAATCCCATAATACTACTCTTACCTAATTCCATCATAATAGTTCATTTAAATGATATCAGAGTCACATGTAAGAAAAATGACATAACGAGTCCATGATATTTGATTGTTTGAGAGCTATATCAATAGGCTTTCAAAACAAGGCCATTTTTTTTTGTCATTCAAACATCATCTGGGGCCCACAAAACCGTATGGACGATTTTTTAGAATGCACGTCTCCCTTTTATAAACATTTAAAAAATGACCTTTGGGGAGGATTTGCAATCCCTGGATTTTGTAAGCCAGTTAAACAGGTGAATTTATAAATCAGGATTTGAAATCCCCAAAATCCAGGTTGTTCGACATGAGAATAGGCCCTGCAACTATGCTAAAATCCCAGTTACCAAATTGACAAACAACCCTACACATCTGATCAGGAAAGAAACAAAAAACAGAGTCCCATCCATCTATAAAATGGACAAATTATTAAAACATATAGAGTTTTAAACCTTTTTTAATCAATTACACAGGTTCCTTTCAGAATGGAGTTTTGTTAATCTAGCAAATTTTCTTATTTTTGTAAAAGGTAGGGTACACCCCTAAGAAATTTTATTAAGACAGAAAAGAATTCTTTACATCTGTTGAAGGAAAAAAAAAAAAAAAACTGGGTCACACCCATCACATATCACCTAGCCACAAAATATATACAAAGGATGTTCAATGATTTCGCATCCCTATGGATAATGGACTGAGCACTGCAGCTATGTAGATAATCAAGTGCCTCAGTTACATTGATAGCAATCTTACATCTCTCATCCCAACTGAGGACAACATGATCTTTTTTCCCTAAAACGCAAATGATGGAAATTTTATTTTAAAGAAGGAACCCTCACAGATGGCTTAGCTTGGACATGTTCCCCAATTCAGGTGGAATTGGCCCAGTGATCTTGTTACTGTGTAGGTACCTGGGAAGAATAAACAGAAAACACAATGACCAATCATGGCACATACACATTGCTAAGAGCATAAACCAGATGTGGTAGTCTCTAACTCACAGCTTGCCAGTATAGGACAGATTGCCTAGTATTGGTGGAATTGTCTTGACTAACTCATTCTCACTCAAATCCCTGGACAGATGCAAGAAGCATGGATTTTTGTGATGCTTGTTATCAAACCTGAACTATTGATGAATAGGACTTGCACAATAAACAATATATTAAGCAATACAAGGAAAATAGAACATATAACTTTGAAATGAGACGAAGAGACTGGTTAGGAATCACTGGTTCAAAGATAATCTCACACAACTCATATACATGACCAATAATCGAGGCCACAGTGAGGGAAACTCAACCATTGAAGGGCAGAAATTTGGTCATTATCAGCTGAGAGTATGTCATTCTGGTCACATTTTGAAAAGCAGCATCGATGTCATACAGCATGAACAAGTCAAAATTTGAAACTTGCTGCAAAGAATTGACAATAAAGTTCAAACGAAAATATCAGCAACTACACAACCAATTTTCTTACTTGATGCACTGAACTGAAGTTGATCACATGTGCGACAGGCCGTGATCAGAAAGGCTTGTTGGGTGGGTTGCCTGTTAAACTCTTGGACATACTCCATTTCCAAATACACTTTGGAAAGCAAAAGAATCAACCACTAAGAAAAAAATCAACGACGAAGAAGAAACAAAAGACTACAGCAAGCAGTCCATGTGGGACCCACCTTTGATTGCCCATGGCTCTTGAAAAGTAAGTTTATCGTATCATCCCAACCATTAGATTAGGTATTAGGAAATGGGCAATCTATATTATTACACTAGAAAAGGCCTAATCATTACACATTATGTGGGCCTGGGGAAATTAAAAATGAAAAACTGTGAAGAAGTCATAGCCAAACATTTTCCTGGAAAAAGCTGGGAATTTTGTTTCTGGAGACTTTATGTGTGGGTGTTTGAAACCAGCAGGCACTTTGCGCTTCTGACATTTCAATTGCAGTACCCAACATAAACTCTAACCATTTGATTGAAGCATCCTTCTGTGAGCATTCCATGCAAGTGGGAGTGTAGTTTGGAGATCCAGAATAATATTTTATCAGGTCTACTACAGATCCTAATCCAGTGATCAATGTCCTGGAAATGACAGTTAGGAAAAAAATACATAAATTTTCTATGAAACTAATGGTGTAAATATTGGATGGTGACGAACTCCCATTTAGATTTGGTTGAAATATTACTAGCATAAACCAACTTTTAAGCTTGAGATACGAAATTAATATTTTAATCCAATATCAGCTTCAAAGGATAGGCCAACTTCAAACAAATTCGAATGTTTGTTAATATAAAGGTTTGCTACTCCTATTCACATGTAAAGCTAACAAATTCTCAACCCTTATTTATTTTTGCTTATGAACTCGTGAAGGGCTATCTGTTTAACTACTTTGGGAAAAGAAAAAGAAAAAGAAAAATATGAAGTAGCCAGTGGAACACTACTAAATGCAGATTTGAAATATTTAGGTTTAACAACGCTGTGTTTTCTTGACTCGACTCCTTTTGAAGCAAGTGAATGACCAAAGCGGAATTCTAATATTTGGGTCGATGCAAGTTCCATGAAGCTCCTTGGTCCTTCCTCAAGGTGCATGTGGCAAACATCTCTGATGCAAGTTCCATGAAGCTCCTACATCAAAGTACATGTGGCAAATAGCTCTGATGCAAGTTCCATGAAGCTCCTCCATCGAAGTACATGTGGCAAATATCTCTAATGCTCAGGAGTATTGATCTGATGGGTCACATGTGGATAGACTATCGGCTGAATATCATAGTGAGAAAACTGCTTACATAAAAAGTTACTTTTCAATAAAAGATCAATTAATGTTTTTGATGATTTCAATTAGGGAATCGACACTACAAATCCCTAATTAGGGATTTGAAACTCAAAAATTCCCTGGTAGGTGATAAGATGAGGACAATAGGACCTTCAGCTTGTTCTGGTCCATAATTAGCAAAAAGAAAAAAATAGATAAATGAAACATAGATAGTTGGATAACTACAACTGTCAATGGGCAAGGCTTGGGATTAGGAAAATTGAAATTTTGAATAGGGCTAGCCAGATAGGCACATCCAATCAGTTCAAAATCCACACCAAAAGTAGCCCAGGCCCAACTCATTAACAACCATATGGATAACAATATTGAAAATGAAAATTTATATCAAATACAAGCAACTTTAATCTCCCCATAAATAGTAACAAGTGGGTGTGGCTGTGTATTCATATGAACCAATCTGAGAACTCTAGTGTGAGATCCAGACCATTCATCTAGTGGG
This sequence comes from Magnolia kwangsiensis, assembly GCA_037074715.1. Taxonomy (NCBI): domain Eukaryota; kingdom Viridiplantae; phylum Streptophyta; class Magnoliopsida; order Magnoliales; family Magnoliaceae; genus Magnolia; species Magnolia kwangsiensis. The sequence goes on along the minus strand of CM073575.1, from coordinate 71,581,709 downwards.
CTCAATGGTGAATATTCCCAAGCTCAGTCCCCAGAAGGAGAGACACAACTGCTACTGGTCCCGATGGCAATGTCGTGCGAACTCCCCATGCATGCATAAATCAGCAGTGGAACGAAACTAGAGTTTGTAATGTTTGATTGGAGAAGGATTCATCAACCAATGCATGCTGTCATTAGGGAAAAAAATATAAAAACAGAACATAAAGTCAATTGCAGCTTCCTTTCCAACATGAGGACATGAGAAGAACATCCATGTGCTTTTGACATCTTCTCTTCCAACATCTGCCCTTGTATTTTTCAATGACAAGAAAGAGGGCCCAATTTTCCCTTTAACTTGTTTTGACTTTTCTTCTTGTGAATGGTGGCGTAGCACTTCAACTGCTGTGGCCTTCATTTGCATGAATACAAGGGAAATGAAAAAGAAAAAGAAAATGCATTAAAAAGAATTTCTAATGCAACGTTTGTGGCCATTCAATTAAGAAAAGAATCATATTCCAATTTAAGGGGGAAAAAAAATAGAGAAGAGAAATAGCTGATTTTATTCCAAAAGATCCTGACAAAAAACTCATTTAAAAATATAAAAAGGAACTGATTTTATTCCAACACATCCTAACATCTCGACATCCTAATTCCTGAAACAATCAGCAATCTTTCAACCAATCTCAAGAGTTTGTACATGGGAAGGAATCACATCTATGGAAGCATACCTGCCTCAATCGGTTGACAAACCAACTTGGCTTTGTTGAATTTGAGCCATAATTAGATCTCAAGAGAAATTCCACCTGAAATCGGTCAGCTCAACGAACTACAGAGGTTGGATTTGGCTCAAAATTGGATCTAGGGCAGAATCCCAACTTCCCTTTGAAATCTAAACAAACTAAATGAACTCATCTGCGTTGAGGCTCGGCCGGACTGATGTCCACCTCCTCGACCCCTTGAACGATCTCGACACCGTCAGCGGCGGCGCATCCGTACGGCCATTGCTCAGTGCTGCCGGGGAGAAGCCCTTGCTGCTGTCGCTACGTCGCCGGGAAGATCGGCCATGACGGATCCGAACGATGTCACATCCAAAAACCCTAGTCTTCAGTAACCCTGATTTTGAAAGAATTAGGGTTGAGAGAGAGAGAGAAGAGAGAGAGAGATTTCTACGGTTAGGTTTACTATTTTTGACTGTTGTTATTCCTCGATTCTGCAATCGAGAGAGAGAACGAGAGAGAGTCCTTTTCTCTTCATTTTAAAATAGAGTCGATTGGGGAGCCAAATGAATTATGCTATGATCAGTCACTACTCATATCAAACATACATATGATGCTTATGGCATGTGTCATGGAATTATACTAAGCATGTTATAAAGTAATAAACTATCCTTACAACGCAAATGGGCTTAAACGACCTACACACAACAGGTATGGGCCTATCAATGGGCCCTAAGGAGAGTTACAATGCAGACATTTAACCAATATTGTACTTATAATGTGGACGTCAAACCATCATTGCTCCCAAGGCATAGCCCGCCATAAACATCATTACATAAATCATGGTAGAATCACACATCGCAATGGACTTGTATACATCCCATTGGGCCTCGCCTTAGATACATCAAATGGGTCATATCACATGGGCCTCATATATGTCAAGGTGGGCTTCAATGGATGGCCACAAATGCATCAAGATGGGCCTAATCACATGGGCCTCATAAATTACCAAAAATGAGTCATATTGAAGGATCATTTAGATTATACCACAAATAGCAATGGAGATAAAAGATTTTACGGTTAAATAAATCACAAGGCCCACTATAAAGTTTATTTTCCAACCAATCTAATCATAAGGTCATAAAGACCTGGATTTAGAGGGGAAAACAAATATCATATTGGTCCAAACCCTGTAGCCTAAGGGTTTTAAATGGTGAACATTCAAACTCACTGTTTTCTATAATGTGGTCCACCTGATCCTAGATTGTCTTATTTTTAGTCTCAAACCTTAAAACGAGCTTTCAAAATAGTTGGATGGCTTGGATACAACACATGCATCATAGTGGGTCCCATAGATGGATGACGTGGATGAAACCGGTGGAACCCATGGAATTTGGTGACGCCACTACAGCAGCTATGCAGCTGGAGTGAGGTACACCAACCGTCCCACTCCCAAATATGGGGATGGTGTGGGTAAAACACTTACATCAGTGGGTCCCATGTGGGGCCCACCATAATGTTTATCTACCATCCAATCTGTTAATAAGGTCACACAGACCTGGATAAAAGAGGAAAAATAAACTTCATAATGATCCAAAACTTTTGTGACAACCCAAAAGGGTTTCAATGGCAAACACTCAATCATCACAGTTTTCCTATAGTGTGGACCACCTGAGTTCCCTGTACGACTGATTTTTGAGGGGCCCACTACTAGAAGGAGGCTACCAAATGCATGGTGTTGATATTCTACACATCATGGTGGGGCCCATGGCTGGGACCCATGGTCCCTGCCTCCAGCGTCAAATGCAGCAATGTCCTAGATGGGGTCCGCATTAGGGGAATCTGACCTAACCATTGGTTTTTATTGCCCAAGACAGACCCATTAAGCCCAATATTCGACATATGTTGGGGTACGGAAACATTAGGGTAGCTTTCAACAGTAAAAATACTGTTTTCTATGCTATGGCTCACCAGATAGTCAGATTGGCTTCATTTTTTGGCTCAACGCCTAAAATGCTCTAGGGAATGGGATGAATGGCTTGGATTAAATACATACATCAAGGTAGAGCCTGTATGAGTGGCCTACCTAAAAACCTTAAACCAAAAACTTTTTTTTATTAATACACGCACTGTCTATTCACACTTCACAGCGTGTGGCCATGTCTAGCGTCCCTGGACGGTTGACGGTTTGAATACAACACACATTTAAGGTGGGTCCCACGTGGACGTGGCCCACCTAGATCAATCTAATATTTGTGTTTTTCCCATCTCCATTAAGGTAGGGCCCACATGGCTTGGATGGTTTGGATAAGACATACATCAAGGTGGGGTACATTTGGGTGGGCCACATAGCCGTATCATCATACAAAAATGAAAAAGAGAGGAAGAGAGAGAGAAAGGGAAACGTGCAATGGAGGGACCCCGACATTATGGACCCTCCCTTCCATGCGTTCAATCATACATCAAGTGGGTACCAATACATGTAGGCCCACCAAAACAAAATCAATAGTGGAGAGGGAATCTCCACCAAAATGGAAGGTCTAGATGACCCCTTTCAAACTAAAAAGTAAACATCATGATGGGGTCCATGGAGAATGGCCCCATCATGGAATGATTATGAGAATCGAGGTGGACCATTAGCCACATCTAGGGTCCAAAGTGAGATTCAACCATCAATCGGTAGGCCTTATTTGACCCATCATCAAAGCATAAAATCTAGGCCTATAGAAACACCCACTGTTCAATCTTCTTGGTCTGATGGAATGCCGATATCCTTGTGTCTCACTTTAATGGAGGGTGATGAGAAATGAAGGCTAGGATAATAGATCTTGGGGTGGGAAGTGGACCACACACATGCACTTTTCTCTCTTAGGATGCTTGGACGTCCACCACATTGGTTGCTTGGAAAATGTGTTGAGAAAGAGAGAGAAATGGTGGTTGTAAGAGGGACGATGGATGTGAGTGATGAGTGTGAGGTGATAGTTGTACTTGACATGTATGGGTGTGTAAGAGAGAGGGTGAGAGAGAGTTGACTTGGTAGATTGCTTGACTTGGGGAGAAAAAAAGCATGGGTTGTGTACTTTGATTGATTGATTGATTGATGTGACATATTGTAGAGATTCTTTTGAGATTGCAAACGTGTGGTGTTTTCCTCGAATTAAACGCGGGCCCACATCTCTTAGCTAGGGTATCGAATCAGTGCATAAGACATGGCGTCGGAACCGTGGCGACGGCGCGATCGCAATTGTGTAAGTCTCGAATTAAGCCAACTCAATTTTATAGTATATGACTTAGGATCATATGCAAACGTTGATTATAGGTCGCGGGTTGTCGAAATTCATCGGGAAGGATCGCGAGAGTCGATGAAACAGTACGCACTAGGATACGGGCCTTACAGCCCTCCCCTTGTAATAAAAATTTCATCCTCAAAATTTATACTACCATCGCAGCTAATCATAACTATAAGGGAATAGGAAACACAACATCGCATATAATCAAAACACAATACAACATACAATCAAACATCGAAAAGATGGCCAAAGCTCTCGAATCTCTGCCTCGCGCTCCTAAGACGCCTCATCCATACTATGATGGCCCCACTACACCTTCACCAAGGGAATGACTTTGGTTCGGAGGATTTGCTCCTTCCGATCGAGGATACGAACTGGCTACTCAATGTAAGAAGCGCCCTCACGAACCTCCAAAGGCTGCCAATCAATAACAGGAATGATGTCTGATCCACACTTCCTTAACATAGAAATGTGAAAAACATTGTGGATGCTAGACAACTAAGATGGTAAGACAAGAAAATAGGCCACGATGCCAATGTGCTTGGTGATCTCGAAAGGTCCTATGAATCTTGAGGTAAGCTTACCCTTTGCTCCAAATTGAACTACACCCTTCATGGACGAGACCTTGAGATACACTCTGTCCCCTACTGCAAACTCCAAGGGACGACGTCGACGGTCAACAAAACTCTTCTGCTAGCTCTGAGCTGTGCGCATCCTCTGCCTGATGATATCAATAGCCTCTGACGTCTGCTGCATAAGCTCGGGACCTAGGAGACTCCGTTATTCAACCTCAGTCCAATAACTCAGAGATCTGCATGGTTTGTCATATAATGCCCTAAAAGGAGTCATGCCAATGGTTTCCTGATAGCTGTTGTTGTATGCGAATTCAGCCAATCGCATGTGTTCATCCCAGCTACCCGAGAAATCAATTGTACAGGCTTTGAGCATATCCTCAAGGATCTGGTTGACCCTTTCGATCTGCCCATCGGTCTATGGATGATACATGGTGTTGAGCTGAAAATTAGTACCCATCGATCTTTGAAAGCTCCTCCAAAACTGAGACATGAATTTTAGGGCTCGGTCTGAAGCGATCAAGACAGGAACACCGTGCAATCTCACGATCTCATGAACAAACAGCTTGGTGAGCTGGTCCGCATGCTAGGTCTCACGAATAGTAAGAAAATGTGCCAACTTCGTCAGACGGTCTACGATAACTCAGATGACATCATGACTGTGTTGTGTCCTCGATAAACCCATGATAAAATTGGTAGATATGTACTCCCACTTCCACATCGAGAGCTCAACGGATGCAATAGACCAGGGGGTCTTTGATGATCGGCCTTGACACGCTAGCATGTGTCAGACTCGGCCACAAAATTAGCTATCTGGCACTTCTTCCCCTCCCAATAATACTGTCACCTTATATTGTGATACATCTTCATCGAACCAGGGTGGATAGAGAACTGCGATCGGTGTTCCTTGGTCATATATCTTATCAACACTTCCCTTTATAAAGTTTTGACTTAGTAAAAACTTGATCAATTTTTTGTACCATGCCTTGGGAGCTTGTTTCAAACCATAGAGAGCCTTTTTTAGGAGATAAACATGATCAATATTCTTAGGGTCTTTAAAACCCATTGGTTGTTCAACATACACTTCTTCATGCAAATCGCCATTTAAAAAAGTACTCTTTACATCCATTTAATAAATTTTGAACTTTTTAAAGCAAGCAATAGATATAAATAGTCTGATTGATTCAAGACAAGCTATTGGGGAAAAGGTTTCATCATAATCGATGCCTTCATTTTGAGTGTACCCTTGTACAACCAGTCTAGCCTTATTTCGAATTATATTACCAAGTTTATCAGACTTATTTTTAAAAATTCACTTAGTTCCGATAATATGTTTATCTTTAGGTTTAGGAACAAGTACCAAACATCATTTCTCATTAATTGATTAAGTTCATCTTGCATCGCAACTATCCAGTTTTCGTCAGTACGAGCTTCTTTTAAATTTTTCAGTTTTATCTGGGATGTAAAGCACACGTAATTACACATATCTTCAAGTTGTCTACAAGTGCATGCAACAGTGAGAGGGTTTCCAAGAATTTGATTAGTTGGATGGTCCTTAACTGTCCTTAGTTCAGAACAATTTTGACTTGATGAAGAATCTGGTTTATTAATTAGAAGCACTTTATCGTTATCTGAACTAGCGACATGCGTGTTCAAGTGATCGTCAATAACCATATTAATAGACTCTTGAATCACATCGATCCTCTTATTAAGAACCCGATATGCTTGACTATTCAGAGCATACCCTAGAAATATCCCTTCATCGCTTTTGGTGTCAAACTTATCCAGATTTTCATGGTCACGTAAAATATAGCACTTACTGCCAAAAACTCGAAAGTATTTGACAGTAGGCTTCTTATCAAACCACATTTCATAAGCCATTTTACCTTTTAATTTTCTTGTATAAACACATTTAATTATATAGCATGTAGCATTTACGGCTTTGGCCCAAAGATTTTTAGGGAGCTTCATACTGTTTAACATTACATTAGCTATTTCTTGAAGCACTCTATTTTTTCTTTCTACTATACCATTTTGTTGTGGTGTTTTGGGCACAGAGAATTCATGTGATATTCCCTGGTCACTGTAAAATTTCTCAAAACCGCTATTCTTAAATTCTGATCCATGATCGCTATAGATCTTACAGACTTGAGTTTCTTTTTCAGTTTGGATACGTCTAAGTATCCTTTTAACTTCATCGAGAGCTTTTGATTTGTCTCTTAAGAAGACTACCCAAGTATATCTGGTAAAGTCATCAACGATAACCAGAATATACTTTTTGCCACCTCAACTCTCCATTCTAGTTGGCTCAATAAGATCCATATGGAGGAGTTCGAGTGGTTTAGATGTGGCATTGAGTCCACTTTTTTGAGAGAGCTCCTAGTTTGCTTGCCAATCTAGCATTCACCACATATTTTGTCTATTTTTTATATTTTGGGTAGGCCTCTTACTAACTCTCTTTTACTTAATCTATACAAGTTACAGTAGTGTACATGTTCAAGGCGTTTATGCCATAATTCAGTCTCATCGGTATGGACCATGTAGCATGAAAGATTAGATGAGCTAGAGTCACTTACAATATAGCAGTTTTCAGAAGTTCTGGGACCAGTTAATATTATAGAACCGTTTTTATTTAAAATTTCACACCCTAGGTTAGAAAATTTTACGCTATAATTTTTATTGCATATTTGAGAAATGCTTAACAAGTTATGTTTTAACCCTTCTACATATAAAACATTCTCAAATAAAGGGATGTTAGAAAGTTGAACCATATCTTGGCCAATAATCCTGCAGTTCCTGCCATCACCAAATGTGACTGATCCATCAGTCATGTCTTTAAGAGTGGTGAACAGACCTTTGTCACTAGTCATGTGTCTGGAGCATCTACTATCTAGGTACCACTTTGAATGGCTTGATACTTTGAAAGGAGTGTGGGCAACCAAGCAAGTAACCTTAGGAACTCATTTCATAACTGTTTTGGGTTTAAGAGTATAGTTGGTCTTCTTGTGAATGTAGTTGTTATAAAACCGACCTATTGAGTTAGATTTTAAGAGCTTCTTAAGTAAATCAACAATTTTCTCAGTTAAAGAATTACGATTTTAATTCTTATTATTGAAATTGTTGCTTTTAAGTTTTAGTATTTTTAGAAAAATTTTGATTTGAACTTTTTCCTTTTGAATTTGAAGACTCTCCTATTACAAACTTAGGAGGAGTATTCTTACATTTGGAAGGAATATTTTTGTCGTAGCCTAAACCGGATCGATCGACACATTTTCTTGATCCAGATAGAAGTTTTTCTAACTTAGGATCACCTTGGGCATACCTCCAAGTATCTTTCAAACTCAAAAGTGAAGAGACTTCAAGTTTTAGTTTTTCATTTTCAGATTTAAAATTTTCAACAAGTGAAGTTTTAAAATCTAAATCGCATTTAGTTTTTTCAAAATAATCTAAAATATGGGATTTTTCTAAAACAAGAGTATCAAAATTTTCTTTAAGTTTCGAAAACTTTTCTTTCTGAAGTTTTAGTTTTACCGCAATCTTACAACTTTCCTTGTATAGGACAATGTAAGAATCCTGAAGATCTTCTTCATTTTCATGCTCACTATTCAGATTTTTTTTCACTAGTTGAATCATCATGATCTAAAAAAGTTAACTTGGCTAGAGTTATAAGGGTTTTAACTTCATTGCCCGACTCGGTTTCAGAATCTTCTGATTCAGAAGAAGCTTCAGTGCCAGAAGATTCATTCCAAGTAGCTAGCATATCTTTCTTTTTTAGGTTTGTCCTTTTTAAGACACTTGTTTGCTAAATGCCCATATTCATCGCAGTTGTAATATTGACTATCTTTTAAATATTTCTAAGTTTTAGATTTAGATCTTTTCTTATCATTAGATTTTTAAAAATCAACCCTCTTTTTACTTTTGAAAATTTTGTAAAACTTTTTAGCTAAAAGGACCTTATCATCTTCAGAATTTTCTAAATCAGAATTACCACAATTTTCTTGAGAAAAACATTTAGAACATTTAAGGGGATTGATTTACCTTTAGGAGCTTTAAAAGTTAACTCATAAGTCTGTAAAGAGTCAACTAATTCTTCTACCCTCATATTGTGCGTATCACGAAGTTCCTAGATCGTGGTCACCTTTGAGTTGAACTGTTCAGGTAGTGAGCGTAGAATCTTTTCACACACTTTACTTTCTGGGATTTTATTACCAAGACCCCATATAGAGTTGACAATGTCATTTAATCTAGTATAAAAGTCCATGAAAGATTCACTTTCCTCCAAATGTATTTCCTCAAATTTAGTTGTGAGGATTTAGACTTTAGATTTCTTGACAATTGTTGTTTCCTCGTATGTCATTTCTAAAATATCTTAAGCTTACTTTACAGTATCATATGATATAATTCTTTTGAATTCATCTGGTGATAGTGCGTAAGTGATTGCATTTAGTGCTTTTGCATTGACACTACTCTCACTTTTCTAAAGAGTGGTCCAAGAAAAATAAGGTGTAATTCTCATAGATTTGGATCCATCGATACTAGTTACTTCAGTGGTAGGGGGGTCCAATCAGTCACTGTGACTCATCCATGACTTTTAAGAAAATTCTCATCTTAGATTTTCAATAGGCATAATTGGAGCCATCAAATTGTGGAGGCCTAGTGACTAATAAGCTATTAAAATTTGACATCTTACAAAGCTCAGATCCATTAACTCAAAATTAATCCAAAAAGTGATAACAATTAAAACGAGCTATTAGGCTTTGATACCACTTGAAAAGGCCGAGCTATATGTCCTTGAGAGAGAAGGGGGGGTGGGGTGAATAGGACTTTGCCAAATTTAAAAATTAACAGTGAAATTTAAATAAATTAAATATAGATAGCAATAGACAATTCCACAATACTGAATTTAAAGACAACCTCAAAAGAACAAGTATTGAGAGGTTGATACAAATGTTGTTCTAAGGATAATCTTGCACCATAAAAACCAAGGGTTTATGGCAGGACAACCTTACTAGAACAGTTTGTGTATCAAAAACTCAAATCGATATAGAGGAATAAAAATAAATAGCAATGGAATGAAATCTAAGCTATTACAACATTCCCAAACATCCACATAAGGATTACAACATTCTCCACAAATGTAAAAAGAGAAATTACGACCATCCACAAAAATAAATAAACATTCAAACCACAAGACAAGAAATTATAGTGGTTCGCTTGTGTGTACACCAACTGTTAAACAAAAGCCACACAACTACTCCACTCCTAATATCCTCACACAGTGGATATTAGCGTTCACTATGAAAATAGGTTTTTCCAAGTTCACCTAAAACCCTCACAATTATGTCTTTCAAGTGTTCTTATATAATTCAAAAACCCCACACTCTGAGTTTTCTGGATCACCTCAGACAAACCAAAACAGAGATTTTTCTGGCTCAATCTCAATGAAAACTAAAACAAAGGAATTTATAAAAATTGTAAAATACCCGGATATTCTCCTTTAGATGCAGCCTGGAAGAACCAAGTCAGAGTAGAAGATCAACATTGAAGTTTACTGTCTAAACTCACTTATGAAATGGTTCTAGGTTCTAAATTAATTTTAGATTTAAAGTACCTTGGGCTAGCTTGATTTAATTTTGGATTCCAAGAAATGGGAATACTTCAATCCCTCTTTTAGATAAAATTGTAATGCAAAAATTTAAAATTAAATGTAAAGAAAGCTAATAAAAGAGAATATTAAATGAGCACAATATAGCTTAAAATAATGACTAACTTATCTTTCAGAGTATCATATTGATTTAGCTTGAATTGAATGAAATACTCTGAAATTCGTCGTCTATTTATAGGTGAAGAAATTACGTTCATGACTGGTCCTGTGGACACTACGACTGGTCATATGACCAATAGATTTTTAAAATTTAGAGCGCGATCGGATAAAACTGTTCCACTACTGGTCGTATGCCTCCACGACTGGTTGTGGGACCTCTACGACTGGTTGTGACCTATCCACGACTGGTCGTGTGGAACCTTATTTAGTCACTGGAGTTTGAGTCGTAGCTGCAGGACTGATCGTGAACGAGTCATGCACTGTTCACACAACCGGTCGAGCAGTCTCCAGGGCTGGTCGTGGCTTAACAAAAAATTTTAAAAAATTTCAACAAACTTAGGACTGGTCGTGAAATTTCTCGGACTAGTCGAGCCAGTGCTAGGACTAGTCGAGAAATAGTCTATTCACTTATAAAAAGAATCAATTGAATTATGTATTCAAAATGACCTACCCTAAGGTCAATTTATGGTCATTTATACCTTGTTAGTGATGAATGAACATTGAGCTTCTTTTTCTTTTAGTTGATAGTCGTTCTTTAAAGATGGCTAAGCTTGAGATCTTGTCATAGGATGAAGCTTGACTTGAGACTCTAGAAGCTTGAAATCGACTAACATTGAAGCTTGAAATTGTCATGACTTTGTACGAAGCTTTGAACTCTTGAATCTTAAATGTTTGAATTCACTATTGACGTTGTACATAAACATGAACTAGTACACTTTCCTTTGAAGTTCTTGAACACAAGACCCTTGTTCTTGAGAGATGCACAGTCTTCATTATGTAGATGAGCTACACAAGACACAGATTCTAAGAGAGGTTTTGGCACTACCAAATTTGACAATATAGGAGCTAAAAACCTTAGTACTTACAGCCCACCTAGATCAATCTGATATTTGTGTTTTTCTTATCTCCATTAAGGTAGGGCCCACATGGCTTGGATGGTTTGGATAAGACATACATCAAGGTGGGGTACATCCAGGTGGGCCACACAACCACATCATCATACAAAAATGAAAAAGAAAGGAAGAGAGAGACAAAGGGACACATGCGATGGAGGGACCCCAACACTATGGGCCCTCCCTTCCATGCATTTAATCATACATCAAGTGGGTCCCAATACATGTGGGCCCACCAAAACAAAATCAAATGGAAGGTCTAGATGACCCCTTTTAAACTAGAAAGTAAACATCATGATGGGGTCCATGGAGAATGGCCCCATCATGGAATGATCATGAGAATCAAGGTGGGCCATCGACCACATCTAGGGTTTAAAGTGAGATCCATACCATCAATCGGTAGGCCTCACTTGGCCCATCATCAAAGCATGAAATCTAGGCCTATAGAAATACCCACCGTTCAATCTTCTTGGTCTGATGGAATGCCGGTCTCCTTGTGTCTCATTTTGATGGGGGGTGATGAGAAATGAAGGGTTAGGATGATAGATCTTGGGGTGGGAAGTGGACCACACACTTGCACTTTTCTCTCTTGGGATGCTTGGACGTCCGCTACATTGGTTTCTTGGAAAATGTGTTGAGAAAGAGAGAGAGAAATGGTGGTTGTAAGAGAGGTGATGAATGTGAGTGATGGGTGTGAGGTGATAGTTGTACTTGACATGTATGGGTGTGTAAGAGAGAGGGTGAGAGAGAGTTGACTTAGTAGGTTGCTTGACTTGGGAAAAAAAAGAGCATGGATTGTGTACTTTGATTGATTGATTGATTGATTGATGTAACATGTTGTAGAGATTCTCTTAGGATTGTAAATACGCGATGTTTTCCTTGAACTGAACATGGGCTCACATCTCTTGGCCAGGGTATCGAATCACTGCGCAAGACACGACGTCGAAACCGCAGCGACGGCACGGTCGCAATGGTGCAAGTTTTGGATTAAGCCGACTCAAATATACAGGATATGACTTAGGATTGTGTGTAAATGTCGATTATAGGTCGTGGGTTGCCGAAATTCGTCAGGAAGGATCATAGGAGTCGACGGAATAGTACGCACTAGGATATGTGCCTTACATAATTATTCATTAGGGAAAGTATCATGGATATAAGAGTTTTAAGAAATATAATGGTTCTACATGGTTAAACACATGTTTTAAAGCAATTCTTACAAAAGAACTTATATGTAAATCATTATGAATAAAGAGTTATTCGCCAAATTAATTAGGGAATGTACATATATAAAACCACATAATGGATGGTTAGATGACATGTTAAAAATAGTAGAACTTGATGGTTAGTACTCTAACCATGTATGCATGTAGGTGTATGGTTAGTTTCACAAATGGATAGACATAAAGTGGGTTTTTGGAGTGATTGAGCGGTAGAACGTGTATACCATTAGTTTAAAGTAACTTGTTCACATGTGTAAGTTCTTCAAATTTTAATTCTTATGGTGGGTTTAATATATTCATAGGTGGTGAATAATATGAATGGATTAAAATCTCAATCTGGTATGTGTACGGACGGATGTGAATATCAGATAGTTAGTGTACTATGATCGGGTGGTCTAAAATCAAAGTGGACGGTCAGATGTCTCTATCTAATAATGAGTATTTGATTGAGCAGTTTTTTATGATGGAGAGACGAGGATACTTAGTTATATGGTGATATTGTCCTAAAAATCAATGATCAGATGACTTGATGTATGGATAAAGATTATTCCCAATGCTTAGATTCATATAAAAAAATAGATGTAAGGTTAGGATAGTTAGATTGGTATCGTACACATGTACATAATAAATTAAATTTCATCGGGTATTGAAAAGTTTGGGGTGTTACAGGTTTGGGTTGGTATAAGATAAATTTCTTTGTTGCATTATGTTTCTTGTTGAGTGTCAAATATTACATATTTACGCTAGTTTATATTTTGGTTTTATAAATATGATAATGCTTAATGGGTATGTTTTATACATGTTTGTATTGCAAGGTGAGTTTAAGAGCTTAGATTGAAAAGAATGTTAAAAGCATAGATTTGATGCTTAAGAATCACCAAGGCAAGGGATGGATCTTAGGAGACAAAGATTGAAGATTTCAAGACCCCAAAATTCAAGGAAACCAAGTGTAGAAGGAAGAATAATATACACAAAGCAATCCCAAATATAATAATATATAGTGGTTTGGCTACTTGCCTACGCCACTCCTGGTAGACGCACTCTCTCCTAGAGTGTATCAGATTTCACTATCCAATGGTTTTAAATTATGTTAACCATGAACCTTCACAACCTACACAAGGTTAACAAAGGGACCTACAACGGTTCCCCTAAGTGCCTACACAAGGCGACGAGTCCTACACAAGGACACAACTGGGAGCCTATACAAGGAAACCCAAGCCTATACAAGGCAAATACCTACATAAGGCAACTCGTCCTACAGAAGGACCACGTATTCTCCTATTGGAGGCCTACAAAGAGGGTTTGGTGAGTTTGTCACTTAAAGTCTGAATCCTAATCTTACACAAGGGCTTCAAACTTGACGGACTATGTATACTTACAAATAAGTGAGTGAGCCCATTTCTCGCATAATGTGAAAATTTTCGATAATGGCGAAGAGTTTTCAGCTCCCTTGAACTGCAACCGCTTCTAATGCTTCGATCAATGCTCTAAGGTTGTGAGGTTTAGGGTTTTATTATTCTCTATTTAGATGATATGATTTAAATACATAGAGAAGGTTCCCATGAGTTATGCATTCAAGAGTTCCAACACTAGGATTTACCTATGATGAGATCACTTGGAAACTCAATGAATGCTAGAGTTCATAATTCAATATAAGTAGTAAAAATAGTGAGTTAATGATTATGCATAGATTGAATGATAAACTCTAATAGGAAAGAGGGAATAAGGAAGAGGGTATAATCTCTTTGAAGCAACTCTCTCAAACTCTCTTAGATTCTAGCTCAAATTACAAGAAGCAATATAGTGTATTTATAAAGTTAAAATCCCAAAGGTAAAAAAATGGGCATAAATCTAATATTGTCAATGTCGTCGAAGGGTATTCGATGTCATCGAAATTTGAATTTCGATGGCATCGAACTTTCTTCGATTGCATCAACTCCTACACTTGATTTTCAAATGGATGTAGGATAGATTTTGATCATTCTCATCGAGCGTCCTTCGAAGTCATCGACATGTACTTCGATGCCATCGAGGGATGTCTTAATGCCTTCGAGATTTCTTTTGAAAAATACATAAAAGTTGCTCGACAATTTTATCCCTTGTTCGATGCCATCGAACAGACCTTCTAGCCATCAAATTTTGAATTTCGATGGCATCGAATGGTCTTCGATGAACTCGAAGAAAATAGGTTTTCCTATAAAGCATCCTGAACAAACTGAGTTAGTTTTGATGTTATCGATAACTTACTCTTGATGCCATCAAAAAGGGTTCGATGTCATCGAGGAGCACTTAAAGTATTTTTCAAATTTCGGAAGAATTCTAAGGTAGATGTAATTAAAATGCATTCGATGTCATCGAACAGCTTTCGATGTAATCGAGGATTCTAACATTTCTTTCATTTTGTTGTTACAGAGTATGGACATGTATTCAATGTAATTGAACGAAGTTCGATGACATCAAATATGTCCTCGATTGCAGTTCGATGCACTCGATAGGGACATGCGATTTTCCTATTTTATTTCTTTCTTCCAATAATACTCAAGGTGCAATTTAACTCCAACCTTAACAGAAGATGTTTTTGAAATATATAATTTTTAGGGTAAGTTGGGTTTTTATGGGTTCATATACCTGTGAGGGTTTGTTGTGGGTTGGTGAGACTATAGTTTACGTGTTTAGCATGATCATGTGCCTTCATCTTTTAAGAGTCTTGGTCTTGATGTCTTCGTCTTAGGGATCACTTGACTGACAGACTCAACACTTACGTATATTGACAAACAAGGACACTTTCAATCTCCCCCTTTGCCAATTACGTGACAAAATAACTAACAAACCTTAGATATTACAAACCACTCTAGCTATTACAATTTATCAAAGAAAAATAAAAGGACTTGAGTGCTTTAGCTCCCCCTTTGTTTATGCTCCCCTTAAGTTCCTGCATTTAAGATTTTCAAAATACAAAAGTAGCAAACTCGGGAGGATGGTTCTCCCCGTTTTTGTCAGTCATTGTCAAAGGGTAGTAAATGAAAGAAATAGGCCAATTAAACTGAAGTATGAAATTTTCAATCATATCCAAGGTTAGAGGGAGAATAATCACAAAAGTTCATATGATAGTAGCATATAACATAAGAACTTAATGTGAATTGGGTATGCCATTGAGATATATACCTACGAAGAATTTTGTAGTGCCAAAACCTCTTGGAATCTGTGTCTTGTGTAGTGCATCAATATATTTTAGACATTGCAAAGACAATGGTCTTTACTTCAAGAACTTCAAAAGTAAGACTACATGTTCATGTTCGAGTTCAACATCAAGTGTGAAGTCAATATTTCAAGATTCAAAGTTCAAGCTTCAAGTCAAGACAAAGTTCATGTACTTTGGACCTTAAGCTCAAGCTTCAATGTTAGTCAAATTCAAGCTAGGTCTCAAGTTCAAGCTTCTATACATGTTAAGATCTCAAGCTTCGTGAACTTTAAAGATCATCTATCAACCGAAGGAAAAGAAGTTTCAATGTTCATATATCATGTATAAGGTATGAATGACCTTAGATTGACCATAAGGTAGGTCATGTTGAATACATAATTCAAATTGGATTATTTTATAAGTGCATATACTGTTTCTCGACCAGTCTTGGACTTTGTTTGACTAGTCCTAGCATTGGCTCGACTAGTCCAAGAATTCCTCGACTAGTCCTACGGTTGTTACTGATTTTTGAGAATTTTTATTAAATCCTCAACTAGTCCTGGAGACTATTCGATCGGTCGTATGAACAGTGCTCGACTCATCCTCGACCAGTCCTGCAGCCTTAACTTAAAGTCCAACAACTAAACTGGGCTCCACACGACTAGTCATGGACAGGACTCGACTGGTCATGGAGGCCACTCGACGGGTCGTGTAGGTCCTACGACCAGTCGTGGAATGGCTCTCTTATCGTGCCTAAATTTTAAAAGTTTTTTGAGTCCAGGACCAGTCGTGCAGACCTCACGACCAGTTAAGAGTGCGATTTCTTCACTTATAAATAGAGCACAATTTTCAGAGTTTCACATTCAATTCAAGCTAAATCAATATGTCACTCTGAGAGATAAGTTAGTCATCTTTTTAAGCTATATTGTGCTCATTTAATAGTCCCTTAATTTAGCTTTGTTATATTTGATTTTGTATTTTTTATTTCAATCATATTTGAAGAAGGGCTTAAGACTTGCCCTTTTCTTGGAATCAAAATCCAATAGAGCTAGTCCAACTTGATTTAATTTCAAATCAATTTAGAACCTAGAACTATTTCATAAGTGGGTATGGACATTGAACTTCTACTCTGATTTGGTTCTTCCGGTCTGCATCTAAAGGAGAATATCCAGGTATTTTATAACTTGTATTGTGATAATTCTAGTGTAATTAATATATCTATAAATTCAATCCAACATTCACGAACTAAGCATATTGACATTAGATATCACTAAATTCGTGAATTAGTGGAAGAAAAGACAATTTTTTTGGAATACATTTCGAACGAGACTCAACTTGCTGATGTATTCATAAAACTGCTCGACAAAAGTAGATTTTCTAAATTGAAATTTGATCTCGACATGTGCAATATGAATTGATTAGTCCTACATTTCTGTATCATAATGTATATACTTGTTAGTTTGAATGTTTAAATTTCAAAATTTAATGAAAATTGTACATTTTTGGCTGAGCACGACTAGTTGAGTACATACTTGACCAGTCATGGCATGACTGGTTGAGCATGTACACGATTAGTCATGTAACGCAGGTTCGACCTTTATTTAGGGGGAAAAACACCTTTTTTCTTCATGTGGGTTTCTTCTCCAATGGGTCCTAGGTTGACCAGTTGAACCCATCTTCTTAGTTCTTCAAGGTTAGTGCTTTATTTCCATTTTCCTTATAGATTCAAGTTCATATCACTTCTTTTTCATCTTTGAAGTGATTTATTTCTTATTTCTTAGAGGTTTTTGGGATTTTCTTCTCCAAAATTTGATCTTGAGAAAACCCACTCTACTTCTTTTGCAACCACTTGGTTCCTTGATTTCATAGTTACAAATGAAAGGTAGAGGCAAAATAAAAGTTCTCGTGGTCCTTCAATGTCTAGATCAACACCTATCACAAGGCGCCACCTTCGGTCACCCAAAGATGATCCCCCTTATGTGCAGGATATTAGGTTGTGCAATGTGATAGTTGAACGACCTGTTCATGTTGAACATCTTGCTCCATTTGATATCTTTCCTCTTCTCCAATCCGTAGGATGGGATATCATTCTACATTAGGGTGGGCCGGCATATCGGTCCATTGCGTAAGCTATGTATGCATGTATCTCTGATTTTTTTACTGAAAATCTTACATTTATTGTTACAACTAGAGAAGGTCCAATTGAAGTAAACTAACATTTGATCTCTGGTCTAATGGACATACCTGTTGTAAGCCCTATATCATAGACCGTACTGTTTCATAGACTTCCGCAGTCTTCCCGGTTGAATTCCGGAAACCTTCGATCCTTAACCGGCATTTGTGCGCAACCCTGCATCACACGCCGTCAACCTGGATCAACTCAAACTGAGACTTGTATCCTTATGACTGCGTTGTCGCCACGGTTCTGATGCCATGACTCGCACGTCGATCTGATACCCAGGTCAGGAGATGTGGGCCAGTGTTTGGTGCAAGGAAAACTCCGCGAGTGTGAATTCTGAGAAAATCTCTATGACTTGTCACATCAATCAGTCGATTAATTAATCCCATCATTTCAAGTATACATCACCTTTCACCCTTCCCCAAGCAACCCCCAAAGTCAAAGAAGTTCTTACAAGCCCATACCTTTCTTACACCAAAAACCCAAAAAGTCAAAAATCTCTTATACCCATCACTCACCACATCCATCACTCCATCACCCATCACTCTCTCTCTCTCTCCCTTTACAAGTCTCTCTCTCTCATTTTCAAACTCATTCCCAAGCAAGAGAGAATACTCTATACGTCCAAGCTCTCCCACTCCAAGAGAGCCACAAGTGTGGCCCACCTTTCCTACCCTTTCATCTCCCATCTCAACCATCCAAACCTCATCTCCTCCGTTGGAATCAATGCTAATGAGCTAAGGAAGCCCAGGATGTAAGAAGAAACTGGTGGGTGATCTTTGATTTTTATCTTTCATATGTTTGTTTGATTTAAGGGTCCATGTATGTGGGACCCACCTCGATGTATATTTTGTATCAAAAAGGGCCCCATAGTAGCGGGGTCCCTCCATCTCCTCCTTTGTCTCTTTTCTTTCTCTCTTTCTCTCTCTTTCTATGATCTTGGGCACCTATGATGTTTGTATTTCATCCATGCCATCTACCTGTGGACCCCATCTATGTGGTGCACACCATGATGTTTATATGCCATCCCAACCGTCCATAGGGGGGCCCACCTTGAGTTGGCTAATAGTCGGGGTGGCTGCCAGTGAAGTACGATCTGACATGGGCCCACCCAGTTCCATAGCTCAGGTGGTAGACCGAGTGAAAGATGCCTCGTTTCAACACTGGAGGTCTTGGTTTTAAGCCCTGTGAAGGTGGCTAACATGGAGTGTGTATGGACATGGGTGTACTAACATGGGGTGTGAGTGACAGTGGGGTCCATGGAACCCACCCACGTTGCCCATCATTTCGATGGGCCACACCATCGTATGTGTTCTATCCGAACTATCCATTTGAAGGTGGGACCCACGTCCGTGTGGGGCCCCTCCTTAGTGCGTGTGCATCCTAGATCCATAGCTCAACTGGCACACGGAATGGAGGTACCTCGTTGCAACGCTGGGGTCTTGGATTCCCTAGTAGGGAGTGGCTCACGGTGAAGTGTGTACGGTTGTGGGGTCTGTGGGACCCATCCACGTCGTCCATCCATTTAAGATAGCCCCACTGTGATGCATGTATTGTGTCCACCGTCCTTGGACGGTGGGACCCACCCCCACGTGTGGGGCCCTCCTGAATGTATGAGACCGTCCAGGCCCTGGATGGCCTAGACGTCAGATATACCATATATATATATATATATATTATATTATATAATATATATCTTATATCTAATGTATATATGCTCTAGTGGCCCTGCGTGGGACCCACCTCTATTTGTTTCAGAAAGAAAAAGAAAAAGAAATTAAGATGTAGCCATGCTGCTAGTACAAGCAGCCACGTGCTGCTCTCTCTCTCTCTCTCTCCCTCTCTTTGAACGTCAGCAATATGTAGGTCCTACATGGCGTGTGCATTACACCATCCGTCCATCCTTTCTAACGGTGGGCCCTCCATGGTATTTATATGACCTCCAACCGTCCATCTATTTGGTGAGCGTGGACCCCACCTACTATTGAAGCAGGTTGGCTGACGCACTTGCAGTAGCTAAATAGCTGTTCTATTGAGCCAGCAAGTTCTGTGGGCCCACATGGCATGTGTTATATCCACCACGTCCATCTATCTCTTGAGTGGGACCCACCGCTGATATATTTGATATATCTAAGCCGTCCATCCAGTTGGCTAGATTTCATCTAGGCTTGGGATGAAAAATAAGACAGATCTACGTAACGAGTGGGTCACTGCTAAATATAGTGGAGCATTGAACGTCTACCATTGAAATCCTCTGGGAATCACAGAGAATCTGGATCAACATGAAAACTGTTTTCCTTTATTCAGGTCTGTGTGACCTTATGATTAGATTGGATGAAAAATAAATGCTATGGTGGGCCTTGGGGATTTCAATAATGGAAATCATTATCACCACTGTTATTTGGAGGGCGGTCCAGATAATCTTGGGTTATGATTTATTTGAAGTGCTCTTAATTGATCCCTAAGGCTAGATGAATGGGGAGATGGTGCGACTCACTTGATGTATGATAGGCTCCTCTTTATGAGGTGTATTAGGCCCATTTTGAATTAGCCCATTTGATCGGCCCATTTAAATCGGCCCATTCGAATCGGTCCATTCGAATCGATCCATTGGATTTGGCCCATTCGATTTGGTTGTGCCTTAAGAGCAATGATGGTTTGATGTCCACATTGTAGATCAATGGTGGTTAAATGTCCGCATTGTAACTCTTTCGAAGGCCCACTGTTAGGCCCATACTTATAGTGTATAGGCCGTTAGGCTGAGTTTGACCAGCTCGAGGAATGGGTCCGCTATCGACAAGCCGAGCCCGATATTGGTAGGCGGATAGTGAGGTCTCTTCCACTTACCTTATTGCGCGCGATGGGGCGGCGATCTGGTTTAGAGTGCACTAGACCCCGGTGATATTTCAAATATGAGTTGTATTAATATGTGGACTTAGATGAGGATTTGTATGCTTGACTTGCATCTTGCATCGCATAGCCTTGGTATGGCCGACATCATTCATGCCTTGCATCGCATAGCCTTGGTACGGCTAATGGTATTCATGGATTCATTAGCATGTTTAGCATTAGTCTGATACTGCATAATTGCATTACCACCTTCCGCACACACTTTCACCACCCTCTAAGCTTTCTATAAGCTTATGCATGACTTTTGCGTGTAGGTGATGTTGGATCACAGCAACGCTGAGGCAGGAGTGCATATCAGATTAGCTTGGAGCTTTTGTCTATCGTCATTGTATTTCCCTTTATGCTTATTGTACTTGTAAAGTTTTTGATCATAGTGAAAATGTAATAGAGTTTTTGGTTGTTATTTGTGGGTTATGCTTTAGTTATGCTTATTACGTATCAAACTGATATTGAAAATCCTCCTCATGGTATCCCAGGATCGGAACCTGGCGAATGGGCGTTGGGAGCCGAGAGTGGGGTACTACGAAGGTTATCGGTGCCGGATTCAGCAATCAGGAATTTTGTGAGCCCGGTTTCCGAGTTTGGGGCATGACACCTGTCAATGATGAAGGTATCCCTATTAGCACTCTAGTAGCTAAACCATCTAAATCTGAAAAATGAATGCTTGCTAGAGAATTGTGCAATATAGATGCGCAATGGAGTAGTAATAGAAATGCGCTTACTACAAAGTATTTGTTACCTAGATACAGCGCAATGGAGTAGTAATAGAAATGCGCTTACTACAAAGTATTTGTTACCTAGATACAGAGTCCTTCATATGATATTCATTTCAAATGTGTATCCTCATGGTTCGGATTGAACTCACTACGTTCATGGTTCGGATTCTTCATTCCATTGCTTCTGGAACCAATGTATGTTTTCCTTCTTTAATCTGTCATTGCATCATCCAATTCTATCTCCATCTTGGACACAGTGATATCCCTTTTGTGTATCTGATGATTGTGTTGGCCAGCCATATTTTAGTGGCTATGCATGTTGGAGAGGCTCCCATTCAACACCTTATTTTCAATAACTTCAACATCAATAAAATGAATCTGAGGTTGGCCGTAGGCTAGGTCAATGTGGGTGTTGGTGGAGCTGAAGCAGTAAATGAAGAAGTACGCGATTTACCTCCAGATGACATTAATATGGACAATATCTTTGATGAGATCGAATCAGATTCTGAGGCTAACCCTGATTATCAGCCTTCTAATTTCATTGAGAAGTTGCATAATCTTGAGGAACGGGTGGCTCAGATTCGTGTAACCTAGGATTCTCAATTTTCTTATATGCGTAAATATATGAGGCGCATTAATTAGGTTTTACATCAAATTAATCCAAGTACATTTATTCTTGATCCCTCTTCAGGATCTGATTAGTACTTTCTAATCTTGGTTTGTAATAACTCTTATGATACTTAACTTTCTTTCAGTTTGTGGGATTGAATTTGGTTGAACTTTGTTGATGTTGGTTGATTATGCTTGAACATTACTTTCTTATGATATTATTATCTTGACTATCTTGATCCATTATTCCTCATTGTTCTTCTCATTCTTCCTTTTTATCTATATCCATTTTCATGTATTGGTTTCTTCCTTTGTCATATTGTGACAAAAGGGGGGAGAATTTTGTCATGCATATATGGTGTGGCATGTGGATTGTGACATGTAGTGGACATGTATCCTTCTTTGTGTAAGGAGGAGGAGTAAGTAAGGGGGAGTGTTATTGGAAGCATTGATGTGAATTATGTGAATTAATTAATGCTTTATTTTGTCCTGTATATAACTGGTGCATGATTCTTTAACCAGGTTGTCTGGTTTATATTGATAACTGGTGCATGATCTTTGTACGTATAAATGCATATGTTATTATGAATTGTGTTTTGTCACAAATTTGACAAAGGATGAGATCGTAAGTGCTATAGTTTCTAGCTCCTATAATTGTCAAATTTTGTAGTGTCAAAACCTCTTGGAATCTGTGTCTTGTGTAGCACATCAATATATTCTTGACATTGCAAAGACAATGGTCTTTACTTCAAGAACTTTAAAAGCAAGATTACATGTTCATGTTCGAGTACAACATCAAGTGTGAAGTCAATATTTCAAGATTCAAAGTTCAAGCTTCAATTCAAGACAAAGTTCATGTACTTTGGACCTCAAGCTCAAGCTTTAATGTTAGTCAAATTCAAGCTTCATAGGTCTCAAGTTCAAGCTTCTATACATGTTAAGATCTCAAGCTTCATGAAATTCAAAGATCATTTATCAATCGAAGGAAAAGAAGTTTCAATGTTCATACATCATGTATAAGGTATGAATGGTCTTAGATTGACCATAGGGTAGGTCATTTTGAATACATAATTCAAATTGGATCAATTTATAAGTGCATAGACTGTTTCTCGACTAGTCTTGGACTTTGTTTGACTAGTCCTAACACTAGCTTGACCAGTCCAAGAATTCCTCGACCAGTCCTAAAGTTGTTACTGATTTTTGAGAATTTTTGTTACATCCTCGACCAGTCCTGGAGACTACTCGATCGGTCGTATGAACAGTGCTCGACTCATGCTCGACCAGTCTTGCAGCCTCGACTCAAAGTCTAGCAACTAAACTGGGTTCCACACGACCAGTCGTGGACAGGACTCGACCGGCTGTGGAGGCCACTCGATCGGTCGTGTAGGTCCTACGACCAGTCATGGAACGACTTTCTCTTATTGTGCCAAAATTTCAAAAGTTTGTCGAATCCAGGACCAGTCGTGCAGACCTCACGACTAGTCGAGAGTGTGATTTCTTCATTTATAAATAGAGAATGATTTTCAGAGTTTCACATTCAATTCAAGCTAAATCAATACGTCACTCTGAGAGATAAGCTAGTCATCTTTTTACGATATATTGTGCTCATTGAGGCTATACATGTTTTGTTCCAAAATATACAAAATGACAAAATGTGAAAATCCGAGTAAATTATATAATCACTGTAATCCCATCGATCAGTACATGGTCTACATAGACCCACCTGATAGCTAAAAATAGGAGAATTCCTCCTCCTCATCCATAAAATCCCAATCAACAACATAGACATCGTCGCCACCTGCATCTACAACAGTCTGGTAGGTATTTTAACACACCGTCCCAGAGTGGGAGTGAGTGATTAACTCAGTGGAGCTATAAGGCAAAGGTTAACATGTTATCAATTCAGTCAAGTAGTAATGATAAAGTAGTACAAAAATCATGTCCTAAGTACTCTTATTAATGTAGGAATGATATGCTTTAATGATGCATACCCTTACCTGCACTCCCTCGGTGACACCATCTCACCGTCGCACATGTTACTCCCACTGTGTCTTCATCGCCAAAGCACATGCAGTGCAGTACATGCATGTGTTAGCCAAGTTAAATGATCCATCTAGGGTCGTCAGTCCTAGTTAATCACATACGATAGGCAAGTTATAGGGAAACATCACCCCTGATTTAAAAAGCAGTGGATAGGTAAGTTTGTGAGTTTTCACTCAAGGTCACTATGGAAGGCTCGTCATCTTAGCGTAGGCCTATTTTATA
This sequence comes from Magnolia kwangsiensis, assembly GCA_037074715.1. NCBI lineage: Eukaryota > Viridiplantae > Streptophyta > Magnoliopsida > Magnoliales > Magnoliaceae > Magnolia > Magnolia kwangsiensis. Next base: position 71,557,356 of record CM073575.1, on the reverse strand, counting down.
CTCGAGGTCACTACTAGAGGCTCGTCACCTGCTCATGGGCCGACAACTCGAATACAATATCTCATACCACCGTATTCGGCTCACAAGTTTGGATTGCTCACTGGTCACTGCGGGGAGTCTCGTTACCCCAGTGTAGGCCGATAGCTCGACCATGGTGTCTCATACCACCATGCCTGACTCATGAGTCTTATTAGATCGTGGTACCAAGGTTAAATGGGCATTACATTGGTAAGTGGTATCTTAGATTTAAGTAGTAGCGTCCATACATGATAAACATATAATAGGCCAATCGGGTTACTTGACGAGTTTGATTGGTACGAGCGCACGCTAAATTAATTGACATGGAGTGCATACACACTCCTCGTAGCCTAACTACTTCCGATAACCATCGTACAACTTGGATTCATCAAACGTATCTGTTGTGGTGAAACTAATTCAGCCATTCAAACAGGAATTGATACCGATTGCCTAGACTACCTAGTAGTCCCAATCATACTCAAATACGATAAGCATTCATATGTGATAATCAAAATAGTATTTGACAACCAATTTAAATATAAATCTCATTTAAGCATTTTAACAAATACTTAGTAAACATATTATCATACATATTTATTTCGTACATAAATCACGTAGTAGCAAGATAAGTTACATGAAGGAAACTGTAACTATAGATAAGGTAATTGAGAATTCTATCTCAACACCATCATTAAATATATTTCAACAAGTAATTTTTCATCCAGATATTTTATCAAACACTTAGACTATATATTTTAACATACATGTAATAAATTAGTTATAACATATATTATGGAAAATCCTTTCACAAAGGAGTTGTCATACGTACAACAAACATGAATTCTAGATTAATAGTCATGGAAAGCATAAATCATAATCTCCTATTCATTCAAATATTTCAACAAACATATGCAATGCATTTAGTATATAACCTAGTCTACACATATATGATATATCGAAAACGTTGTAACTAAGATCATATGGTAGCAATCAAGTTAGACATAAATCATTGTTGACATTAAAAGCCTTGAAAACCATAACCTAAACGTTTATAGTCCGCACCTTTCATCGGTATGCTCATTACGAACTCGGTTCATACACCACGTGTTTATCTACGGCACAATGACTACCTAATCATTGAAATAGGTTAGCTATTTCATCAGTTTCTCTATTTGGATTTTTAAAACAGATTAGGGTTAGGATTTGTTACCTAAAAATGAAGTTGAAATGAGTTGAATAACTAGACATAAAGGCAATTCGATGCGTGGAGTAGTAGAACATAAGTACTGCAGCAAACTCCAAGGATCTCCCTTCGATCTCCACTCTTTTCTCCTCTTTTCTCTATTCTCTCTCATAGGGTTAGAGAAAATTCGTATGGAATGAGAGAGAGGTGGGTTTAGGGCATTATATAGGCTTATAAGTGATGTTAATGGCCCTAGGGCCATGATATAATTAGGGTATAGCCAAAGGGTGGCTGTTTCGGGCAAATAGGACTCATTTGGAGGTCCATTTCTTGTATACGATCTGGAGAAAGTTTCCTGACAATGGATCTATGCCGGGCTAAGATTTCACTCTAATTAGATTAGTGAATTGATCGTGGAGGACCCATTTCACTTCAACGACCATCATTATTCGATCAGGGCCACAAGTATACTGACATGTGTAGGAAATTTTCTTTAATCTAAGGGTATAGTTGGGTCAGAATCTAACGGTCTAAAACTTTAAATTTGGCCTACAAGCGAACGGCCCAATTCACTTAAGTTTGAGTTTATTTTCTAAAGATATTCACGTTTCTCACACACTTCACTTCAGGCTCAAGTTGTGCGTTTCTGGATACTATTTGGACTCAATTCCTGTGATAGTTATCAAGCCTAGTAAGGTGGTCATAACCTTATAGTTTCGTAGTCATCGGACTTTTGATGCACGGTCCAGGCCCGATACGGAGTTTCAATGTGCCCCCGAGAGCAACTGGGTTTTGAGATTGATCCTAAATTTCTAGGTAATATTGGGTTCGTGATTCTAATAGTTTTGGATCTTGCAGTTCGTATAGAAAGTGGATTAAGCTAATTTTCTGATTTATTTAGTTTAGTACTTAATTAATTTTCACCTAATTTTTACAGAATTCAATCCTCAGTGATTTCTGCCTGAGGTGATACTCGGGTCTTTGTACAGATTTTTTCGAGACGTTACAATTGTGCTAGAATTGTTGATTATTAGTATGTGAATCATTGATAGATGTTGAGAATTAAGTGTGGAGAATTTTATCCACCTTAAAAAGAGAAAAAATAATTAAAAAAAATAGAAAAATTGAAAAAAAGGTCATATATGATGAAAAGAATGAAAAGACTGAAAAGAATGAATAAATAAAAGTGACTGTCAATAAAAAATCAAAACCTGAGAAAAGAAGAAAAAGGGGATAAGCTCAGAATCAGTACTTGATTATTCAATCAATCTTTAGGTGATGAGCATGGCTAACATTATGAAATGATAGTAGTTTTATGGAAAGTAAGTTGAAATTCACTTATCACATTGAAAAACATGATATATGAGCTTATGCTTTAAGTAATTGATAAAGAACCTACTTAATTGATTGCTCATGTGATTCGGCTCTAGGGTTTCAAATTTTCACTCTTGCTTCTTTGGATTATACTCATTCATACTCAATTGCACAAAAGATTATTTTTTAAAAGTGATTTGAACATTGAGAATTGAGGATTCTTTCATGCATATTTTGCTCGGGACTAGCAAAATGCTGGTTGGGGGGTGTGTTAAGTGTCAAATATTGCATATTTTCCCCTATTTATATCTTTTTTTTTATGAAAATGATAATGCTTAATGAAAGTGCACCTATTACGTGCCCTGGTTTGTCAATTACGTTGTATGTTGAGTCAGTCGGACGACAACACCTAACAACAAGATTATGTCAAGCGTCTGCCTCATCTGGATGTGTGGAAGCTCACCAAAAGGTAAATCATAGCCTCACATCCCATGTCCCAAAACATCAGGTGATTAAACCCTTAAAAAGAACTATAACATCTTAGGGTTTATGTGTAAGAAAACTTTTTATCTAAAAGAAGATTTTCTAAGTTTTTCTTACACTGTCGATTATATCGATTCCACTTTCGATATGATCGACCAGCTCTGTCGATGTCCTCGACATTTCAATCGATACAATCGAGTGAGGACAAAAAGTATCCAACAATCAAATAATCTTCTGGATGATTTATCGATATATCGACCTTCGAGTCGATATCATCGATATTCGAAAATCGATCATATCTGAAGTGGATCGATCATATCGATAGACTGCTTTCCGGCACCCCTATTTTTCTAAAGAAAACTATCAACTGCTTCGATATATCGATGACTGTCCAATTCAATCTGAACTCAAATATCGATCATATCGGGAGTCAGTCGATCATATCGACTATGGGGCGCATGTTCTCTCCAGCATGAATTTCAGGTTATTTTTAATGTTGATCGAGGTGCCTGTCGATAAATTGATATTCATATATCGATCATATCGAAACTATGTCGATTGGATCGAGTCAGGACATAATTTATCCAGCAAGCTTACATGTAAAATCTATACGATTTTCGATCCCATTGAATGGTCGTCGATATGATCGATGTACAAATTCTGATGACATCGACTGGTTCCCCGATCATATCTGTGATCCTGAAATTCTTCAAGACTTCTCTCTTATTTTTCAACTATCGATAGAATCGAACCATCACTCGATGGAATCGGAGTTCGAAATTCGATATCATCGATGTGTGTCTCGATCCCATCGACCAGTTGGCAGAAGGTTTTCAAAAGCGAAATGACAATTGAGTTCTTATCATCGAGAGGTCGGCCGATACAATCGAGAGTATATGCTCGATCATATCGACGACTGATCGATGATATCGAACTCTGTCATAAATATGACCGTTTATATCCATTGGAGCCTTTTGCCTATAAATAGAGAGAGTTGTCTTCATTGCTAAGAGAGAGAAAAAGAAGAGAGTTCTTTAGAGTGTTTTAACCTTCCTGTCATTTACCTAAGCCCTTTCTCTCGGAAAGTTCATCCTCCAATCCACCCTCATCATTGATATCTTATAGAGTGAATTGGGGAATGAACTTCTGCATTCAAGGATCCTTCAAATACTGCTTTAATGACATATCATTGAGCTGGGATGCCTTGAATGCATAGATGATGGGAACCTCTCTATCTTCCTTATAAGAAAACCTTTAGAGAGTGGTAGTCCATCATAACCTTGACCCAACCTAAGCCTAGCATATATACATCTTCATGTTGCGGATCAAGGGAGCTGAAGACTCTTCATCAACAAGTAGAAGGTCTTCATCATTTTGCTGAAAGAGACTCATCAACTTATCTGTAAGTACTAAGAGTCCAGAGGAAACTTGCGATCATTCCTTTTTAGGATTGGGTTTTAAGTGTTACTCACCATTTGAAGTCCTCGAAGGAGGCCTCCGACGGGAGTGTACGTGCGGGGTGTGTTATGTGGACTCTTGCTCTGTGGAGAGCATAAACATCTGGTTAGAAGTACGCCAACAAAACTCTAGGGTTAGAGGTCAACTGAGTAGAAACCTCTGGGTGCGTTGTGTGGACCCTTGTCCTATGTGGGCATAAACATTTGGTTAGGAGTACGCCAGTAAAACTCCAGGGTTTGAGGTGAACCGAGTAGAAACCTCTGTAAAGGTTGAAGGTGAACCTGATTTAAAACCTTAGGTTTGAGGTGAACCATAGGAAACCTCCTTAGTGAAATCCGATCACTCAAGGGTTGAGTGTGGAATCCGGGAGTGGAGTAGACAAGTCGTCGAACCACTATAAAATGACTGTGTTTGAGTTTGATATTATCCTTCATTTATGTGATTGCCTTGCATGTCTTTATATATGATTACATCCTATGCACACAGTCATATCCATCACAATCTCATCTATACATTGTTTGTCTGTGATTGGACCCTCTATCAGGCTTGGAAGCCAGTAGAGTTAAGGTTGAGTAATCCTAATCAATACTCTGTGATGGGATTAGTGTGATAAGGATCTTTAATAATTTATAAAAATTTTAAAAAGTCCTATTCACCCCCCTCTAGGATATACTGACCTATTCCTACTTCAACTAAAGCGGTCTTCACCACAATTTCACTTAATAGGTATATTTATACATGTTTGTATTGCAAGGTGAATCTGAGAGCTTGGATTGAAAAGAATATTAAAAGCATGAATTTGATGCTCAAGAACCACCAAGGCAAGGGATAAATCTTTGAGTCTAAGATTGAATATTTTAAGACTCCAAGATTCAAGGAAACCAAGAGGAGAAGGAAAGAAGTCGAAAGTGCAAAGTGCATAATTTTACAAAATATGAACTTCACTGTTTATGTCTGTAAGTGCTATGTTGTACATCAAGCACCCTGTATTGTCAAATTTTGTAGTGACAAACCACTTTTGAATGATGAACTTGTTCATGATGGAACGTTCACCTTCAAGTGACCTTCGAGTGATGGAATGTTCGCCTTCATACGAAGATGTGTTACAAGCCATGAAGACTGTTCTATTTACATCAACTTCATGTCTAACATCAACTTCAAGTGCTGCATCGACTTCAAGTTCTATACCAAGTTCAAGTGCTACTTTAAATGCAAGATCAAGTTCAAGTACACTTCATAGTCAAGAAAAAGATCAAGTTTCAAGTATACAAGTTCAAGCTTCAAATACTTCAAGAAGAAGATCTATCAGATCTACCAAAGCTACAAGATCAACGTTCAACATTTTAGTTATAAATGACCCTAGAAAGACCTTAGGTTTAGGTCATTCATATTGTGCATTTAATATGGGTCATTGTGCTTATTATAAGCTTTGCTTCAACTAGTCCTGGTTAATGTTCGACTAGTCCAAGCTCTGGCTTAACCTGTTCAGGGTTTTTCTCGGCCAGTTCAGATTTAAATTCAAAATTTTAAAAGTTTCTGGTAGGTCCTCGACCAGTCGAGCACCTTGCTCGATCGGTCGTGGAGACTAGCTCGACCAGTCGAGAAGGGCTCGACTTGAACTCAAGCAACCATTTTGAGTCTCACTTGACCATTCGAGGGTCAGTTTTATTTGATCATGCTAGAATTTTTGAAATTTGGTTGCTCCCATGACCAGTCGAGGTTGACCTTAGACCAGTCGAGGGAACCATTTTTCAACCTATAAATAGACTTTTCTCAGCTTTTTTCATTCATTCCAAGCGAATTCAAGCTACCACTTTAAGAGATAAGTCCTCGTGATTGTGAAGCTAGTGTACAGTAATTTAAGATTCTTTTTATAGATTTTTGATTTCTAATTTCTTGATCTCTTGCTACTTCAATCTTATTTGATAAAGGGGAATTCTGCTCTACCCTTTTTGAGATCTAAGAAATTGAATCAAAGTAGCCCAAGGTTGGCTTAATTTAAAATTCATTTAGACCTAGAACCCTTCCATTTGTGTGATTAAACATTGGACATCTTCATCTTCAAAGAAATGGTTCTTCCGGGCTACATCAAAATAGAATCTACAAATAAGTATTTTGAATTATAGCTTTTGATTTTTGAGATTGCCAAAAAATCTCTATTGTGGTTTTGACTGTGATAACCAGAAAATCTCAGCATGGGGTTTTTAATTGTGATAGCCCATTAAAAACACAATTGTAAAGGTTTTAAGGTGAACCATAGAAAACCTTCTTTCATAGTGAAAGTCAATATCATGTGGGTTGTGATTATTAGGAGTGGAGTAGGTGTGGCTATTTCAGAACAGTTGGTGTACACACCGAGCCATTATAATTCTTGGAGTTTGGTGGATGATGATGATGATGTATGTGATTTATGTGTGGTGAATGCTTGTATTTATTTCATGTACTTATGGTGAATGTTGTAATAGCTAGATTTGTTTCAATTACTTCTTGTATTAGTTTGAGTTTTTTTATCCTTACTAAGTTTAAGAAATTAGTTGTCCTATCATAAACTTTGGTTTTTGGTGTAAGGTTGTCCTTTAAACAACATTTGTATCAATCTCTCAATACTATTGAAATTGAGGTTGTTATTTGGTTCAACTATCTGCATTTATTTTTTATTTGGCATAGTCCTATTCACCCCCTAGGACTGAGAGCTTGCCCTTTTCAACGTCATCGACCACCAGTCGATGACATCGAAGAATTACAGAAAATCAAGTTTTGTTATTAGACAAATAGGATGCAGTTCTCAATAACATCGAAGACCTGTTCGATTGCTCGAAGACCTACTTGATGACATCGAAGGCAGTTTGATGACATCGAGATTTTTGTGAATTTTTGGAGCAACTCACTAGAACACTCAGGACACATTCTTGATTACTTGAACACCTTCGATGACATCGAAGGTATGTTCGATGACATGAAGAGTTACGCAGTACAAAAGGTGTTATGCAGTGTGAAAAGGCATGACTTCCATATTCAAGTTACTTTCGATGACATCGAAGGTTGTTTAATGACAACGAACGCGTTACATAGAGTGTATAAATTTGAGGTAGTTTTCAAAGGCGGTTGGACAAAGGCTATAAATATGGGTTCTTTAAGAAGTTATAAACATGAATTAGGTTAAGGAGTATAGCCAAGGGGTGGAGCAGCCTCCCAAGAATTTTTCTTCTTTCCTTTTCTATTTTTAATGCTTTCTTTTAGGGTTTTAGATCCAATCATGTCTATGGTTGGCTAAAATCTTAGCCAGGGTTAAGAGGTAAAGCTTGTAGTGTGTTGGGATGATTTTCTTTCTTTGACTCCACTTTTTCTTGAACCTCATTAATTTCTAGTTTAAATTTAAGGAATATTTTTAGTTTTCTATGATTTATTGTGACTCAAATTACAATAGATGTTGTAATTGTTTTGAATATCTTCTTTTCCTATTTTGAGATTATGAGATTGGTAAATCCTATTGTTCACTATCATCTCCTAGGCATGGTAGGGTGATGGAATCCCTTCCAATCATCATAATACTCCATGTGTGGCTAGATCAATGAAGAGCTTAGAGAATTGATTTAATTATTTTATCTTCCAATTGGATAGGATAGGACTCCAATTCCAATTATATTTTTTTAATCAAGTTAGGTAGCATCCTGATAGCTATAAGTGGATCCTTGGCACCCTAGTTCCCACCTTTCAATTGGTAGTTTTAATCAACACCAATCACGATTACCCTATTTTATTTCAGATTTAGGTTTAGATCTTCTTCTAGTTCTAGTTCTAGTTATTTTCAGAATAAGTACAAGTTTAGTCCATGTGGATTCGACCTCAGTCTCACCGAGTTATTACTACATCGTGACCCTACACTTGGGGTGGTGAACAATTATTGACCAAGCTTCAATTATGTTGTAACATTAGCAGCGTTCGTTCCGTTATCACAACAAATAATCGTTGCATAACTTTAGTCTGGCTAGCCATCTAACAATTAGTGCTCTCAGCCTAGATACGGATTGCTCCACTTAGGCCCTTCATTATTCCTGCACCATTTGAACATCCCAAAGTACAATAGATGCCTCTTCTAGGAGTACGCTTGAGACGTGGATGGTCCAGCTTGATTTTCAGTCGGGTAAACACCTCTGGGGCTCCTGGACCTACACATCATCACCTGAATGTGGTGCGGTCAGTTTAGAAGGCTCAACTCTGGAAGCACGAGCACTTCTCATTTTTGGCAAAAGTCGAACCAGCAATTAATAGACAAGGTCCCATCGGGCATGTAAGAAAATTGTTCGACCGTTGTTTTCTCACATAAGGTGTGAGTGGCAAGAATTGGATTTGCTGCTCCAATTCGAACTAAACAATAATAATCCCGAGCGCTAATATAAGTATACATAGAGTATGACAAAGATCTAAAGAGATTGGTTGCCTTTTTAGCTACTCGATCAATGTGTAAATGGATCAGGCGATACTTAGAAGGTGGGGTTCATCCTCTGAAGATGGGTTATTCCTTTGCCTTCTGTACGAAAGGACTTTTCAATACAAATTAAATGAAATGGGAAAGAAATCCTTATAGTCGGCCGCTACAAACTGTTGAAGAACACCTCTCCGATGCGGAATTGAATCCAATGTGTGTGCATAGACTCAAGATTATGGCTAAAAGTTACCATCTACTTGATTGACACTACAGAATGTAACTAGTGGGTGAAAAGTAAAGGATTACACTAAGGAATGTAATTTACATAGCACGAAAAGTAGAGATTACACTATGGAATGTAAAGATACTAGTAATTGAAAGATAATTGAAAAGATAATTGATTTATTTTGATTGGTTTTGTATGAGATGAAGTTTTTCTATTGAATTCTTATAGTATTTATGGCTTTGATCTAGCCATCTGGATCCTTCCCACATGCCGACGGTTATGACAACCATTCTTGTAATGCCTCGGATTTCAAGGGTTGAGCAAAGCTCAACTCCTGAGATCCAGCACATCACTTATGCAACATGGATAATGATATTTAAATGTTATCCATATTAATGTATTAAACATGAGTGGGATTATACTAAAATAGTATATCATACTCCGAATATAATTAAATTAAGTAAGCAGAAGATTGAAATAAGTAAGCGATTCACAGCCTCCAGAGTATGATGATGTAACAAGGTTTAATATATATAAGGTTTGTTTCAAAATATACAAAATGTCAAAATGTAGGTTTCCAACTAATCCATGTGTCCCTGTAATCCCGTCGAATCAGCACGAGGTCTATATAGACCTACCTGATAGCTAAACATAGGAGAATTCCTCCTCCTCATCTATGAAGTCCAACTCAGCCACATAGACTCCATCATCACCTGCATCTACAATAGATTCTGGTTGGTGTTTTAAAAAACCGTCCAAGGGTGAGATTGAGTGATCAACTCAGTGGTACTATAAGGTAAAGGTTAACATGTTATCAAGTCAAGCAAGCAGTAATGATAAGGCAGTATAACAATCGTATCATAAACACTCTTGTTAATATAGAGATGGTATGCAGTAATGATACAAGCTTTCGCACGAAGCTCCCTCACAAACGACTCCGACGGCTAACTTCGCACATGAAAACTTTCCTAAAGTATAACTTCCTCACCAAAGCACATGCAATGCGGTGCATGGTCGTGTTAGCTGAGTACTTAATTAAGTTTATTCAAACAGTAGGTTCAGGAAGCTAAGGTACCTCCCTTTATATCATTAACCCAAATGAAGATCCATCTAGGGTTGTCAATCCTAGTTAACTACATATGATAGGCAAGTTGTAGGGCATCACTCCTAATGAAAAGCAGTGGATAGGCAAATTCAAAAGTTTATACTCACGGTCACTATGAGGAGGCTCATCACCTCAGCGTAGGTCGACAGCTCAAACCCGGTGTCCCATACCACCATGCCTGGCTCACAAGTTTAGGTTGCTCACTGGTCACTACAGGGAGGCTGTCACCCCAGCGTAGGCTAACAGCTCGATCACAGTGTCTCATACCACCATGCTCGGCTCATGAGTCTTAGCGGATCATGGTACCATGTTTGAAACAGGCTTTTACATTGGTAAGTGGTACCTTAGATTCAAGCAGAGATGTCCATACATAGTAAACACGGAATAGGTCAATCGGTTTGTTTGGAAAGTTTGATTGGTATGAGCACATGTTGACTTAATCAACATGGAGCGCATAATTACCCCTTCTGGCCTAACCACTGTTGACAATCGCCATGTGACACGGATTCGTCGAGTTACCCAATGTGGCAAGACTAATTCAACCACCTATACAAGGATTGTTACCGATTGCCTGGGCCACCTTCTAGCCCCAATCTTACTCAGATGCAATAGATAGGCACATGTGATAATCATAACAACATTTAATAAACAATCTAAATAAAACCCTTATTTAAACATTTCATCAAACATATTGAACTTGTCACCAAACACTTGCATTTTATCCATAAATCGTGTAGACGAAATTAAGATTACAGGAAGGAAAGTATACATATGGATAGGGCAATTGAGAATCCAATATTAATACACTAATTAAATACAATTCATCAATAATTTCTCATTCAGACATTTTATCAAACACTTAGACTACACATTACTAATTACATAGACTAGATTAGTTACGACATGAACTATAGTAATTCCTTACACAAAGAGATCATCATACATAAGACAAACATGAATCCTAGATTTACAGTCATGACAAGCACAAATTACAATTTCATGTTCATTCAAACATTTGAACAAACACATGGAATGCATCTTGTATTCAACATAGTTCACATATGTATAATATATCAAAAACATCGTAACTAAGATCATATGACAGCAATCAAGTCAGAAATAAATTATTAGCTGACATTGAAAGCATTGAAACCTAAACATTTATAGTCCGCACCTTCCATCGGAATACTCGATTCAGACTCAGTTCAAACACTACATTCCCAAATACAGATTGACGGGTACTTAAATCATAAAATTCGTCAGCTAGGTTGACAACAACTATTCCAGATCTTAACTACGGCATTAGGGTTTGGATTTCTTACCCCAATTGTAGTTGGGACTATTTGTATAGTGAAAAGGAGAGGTGATTTAGTACATGGAGAAACGAGGAAGAATCACAACAATGATCTTCCAGACTTTCTGTAATGCCCTAAAAATCGGGGGTCATGTAGAAACCCAACTCCGGAGTTCCAGACCATCACTTATGCAACAAATATGCTTATGATTCAATGTTGTCTGAGTTAGTGCATTAACATAAGTGATATTATACCAAAATTACAATTCATACTCCAAATCCAGTGATAAAATGCAAGCGGAAGACTGAAAGATATATATATCACTGTATGTAAAACAAAATAATCTCGAACTGTCTCCAAAGTATAAATACATCTCTGAGTCACAAATACATATAATAAACCAAAATTAAAATGTCATATGATAATCCAACTAGTAAAAATTCTGCCAATCCAGGCCACCTATGCGAAGCCGTCGAAAAACTACATATACGATAACTCGTCATGGTCCTCGTAGTAGTCCGGCTACAGCTCCTGAATCGCCTCACAACCTGCATCTAAGACAGAGTCTAGTAGGTGTTGTAAGCACCGTCCTGTAATGTGGGAGTGAGTGATCAACTCAGTGGAATCATAGAGCAAAGATTAGCATGTTATCAATTCCATCACGCGATAATAGTAAAGCAAACAATCAGACATTCCTAGATACTGTTGTTAATGCAAGAATGAAATGACATGATGGATGCCCTCACCGACATACTCCCTCATGCGACACCATCTTACGTCCATGGCATGCTTTCTTCCCTCAGTGCTCCACATCTTCCAGGCACATGTAATGCGATGTGGATATGATTACTGAGTTGTTATTAATCCTTTCAAACAACAGTATTGGGAAACTAAGGTACTTTCCTTATATCAATCCTAACACAAATCCTGTCTAGGGTCATCACTCCTAGTAGTCTCATACGATGTTATATTTCTAGGTCACTGCAAGGGCTGCCAGGGCTGTTGCTCGCACTCGTTGCACCGCTCCCCCATCACCTTATCAATACAGGCCTAGTTGTACTCTTGTCGCTACGGAAGGGTCGTCAACTCACGTGGACTCAGAATACGCTCGAGGTCACTACAAAGGGCTCGTCACCAATCAGAGTAGGCCGACAGCTCGAATGTAGTGTCCCATACCACCACAATCGGCTCATGAGTCTAAGGTGCTCACTGGTTACTACGGGGAGGTTTGTGGCCCTAGCGTAGGCCAACAGTTCGACCACGGTGTCCCATAGCACCATGCCCGGCTCATGAGTCTTTATGGATCAAGGTACCATGGTTAACAGGGCTTTCACTGGTAAGTTCAGTACCCTAGGTTCAAGCAGTTATGACCAATATAAGGTGAACATACAACGGTCAGTCGGGTTACTTGATGAGCTCAACTAGTACGAGCGTACCTCAAGCTGAACGACATGAAGTGCATAAAACATCTCGTGTGGCCTAACCACTGCCGCCAACTATAGCACGACTCGCGTTCATCGATGCGTCTTTCGTGGTAAATAGAAGCCAATAACGAATTCGTATCTATTACCGACTGCCTAGACTAGAGTATAGCCCCAAGCACTTGTAATCTACATCAGTGATCAGATGAGAGTAACAGAAATGAAATACAAACAATCCAAGCATGTTAACAACATGTTATAACATACAACGTAAGCAAATCAACCAAACACATGTATTCCACATATATAAGGAAATCAATTCAATATAACAACATGGAGGAAATCATGTACATCATCATATTAATTGAGAATTCAATTTCAAAACTAATCTACAACAACATTTACTCAATACATACTAATACAAACATTTATACAAACACTTAGTCTACACACATTTGTCTACATAGCGTATGTCGACCCAAAGTGTGCATTAGGGCGAATCTCTTCATCAAACAGATCATACACGCATATCATGTATAATAACATGACAAATAAACATGGTAATCATTTTAGCAAAATACGGACGTATACAGTATTTCCTACAAATACCTAAAATGCCCTAAATCTCATATTCTCCGTACGTAATCGAAATGGAAAACAGACAACATGTTCTACATGTCAAACAACATTCTTGTCAATAATCTACTATTAAACGACATTGAAAGCTTTGAAAACAGTTAACCTAAGCCTCTAAAATCCTCAACTTACGCCGTAGAAGCGTAACGAATTGAATAGAAACTCTACGCTTCGTCAACGTCTGTATGACAACCTATATCACAAGATAAATTAGCTACTTCTCTACTTGTATCGATAGAATCCCTAAAATAGGTTGAGGTTAGAGTTTTCTTACCTAGAATGAAGTCGGAATCACCGGGAGAGTGATTAGAACACGGTGATTAGGAACGTGTAAAAGCAGGATCGAGTGCCAGGAAACTTTCCTCACAACTCTCACAAAATCTCTCTCTTTTCTCTCTTTTCTTCTCTAAGGTTTTTGTAAATTCGTATGGGAGGGGTGTGAGAGGGTTTAAGGTCCTTAAATAGGTTAGAAAGTCACCTATTTAGACTTTAAACCAAGATATACTTGGGTTATAGCCAAATCGGGTCTCTTCCGATCCAAAAGAAGGTTTCTGGAGGTCCCTTGACTGAATGCGGTCGGACTTAAGCTCATAGATGTTGGATCCTAATCACATTAAGTTTTCAATCCGATAGTGTTCCCAGATTGCACGTGGCGGACCAGTTTCAGTTCAGCGGTCACTGAGACTCGATCGAGGATTCCAAGTACACTGACCTGAGTGGAAAATGTTCCCTGATCCGAGGGTGTATTTAGGTCAGATTTCGACGGTCTGAATGCATATACTTAACCCGCAAGCGTCACGTGCCAGATTTATTTAAATCACATTTAATTTTCAAAGAATTTCACTCTTTCTCACACTCCTTGCTCCAGGCTCAACAAAATAGCCTCAGAACATCAGTTGGGCTTGATTTCTGGGGTGATAATCAAGTCCAACTATGCGGTCATAACGGTCTAAGTTCATTGCTAACGGACTCACAAAGCGCGGTCAGAATCCATTACAAGGTTTCAAAGGGTTCCTAAGACCAAACGGGTTTAGAGTTTGATCCTAGGTTTCATGACATTATAGCATTAACAATTCCACAAGTTTTGGATCTTGCAGAACGTATTTAAAGAAATCAGTGCTAATTTCACAGCTAATCTAGCATAACGCTAGTTATCTTACGCTTAATTTCTAAAGGAACTAATCCTAAGTAAATTCTGATCGAGGTGGTACTCGGGTCTCTGTACGGATTTTTTCGAGACGTTACACTTTCCCTTCTCTCCTCACTCCTTTCTCTTCTTTTCTCTCTTCTCTCTCCTAGGGTTAGAGAAATTCGTATGGAATGGAAATGGGGTGGTTTAAGGGCTTTATATAGGCCCAGAACTAATGCAAATGGCCCCAGGGCCATGGTATACCTAGTTTGTATCTAAAGGGCGTCTGTTTTGGGCAGACGAGGCTTATCTGGAGGTCCATTACTCACTTATGGTGTAAGGTAAGTCCTCTAAAAATGGATCTATGCCAAGATGTGTCTTTGGTGCGATCGGATAGGCCGATCAGCCGTGGAGGACTTGTGTTAAATCAATGGTCATGCTTACTCGATCGGGGCCACAAGTATACGGATATGAACAACAAAATTTCCCTAATCCATGGGTGAAGTTTGGTTAGAAACCGACAGTCTAAAATCCTCAATTTCACCTATGAGCAAATGACCCAATTTACTTTAAGTTTCAATACCTTTTCTAAAGATATTTGTGTTTCTCACACACTTCACTCAGCATTCAAATTGAACATTTCTGGACACCATCTGGGCTCGATTCCCGTAATGGTTTTCAAGCCCAGTAAGGTGGATGTGACCCTATAGTTTTCCATCATCGGACTTTTGAAGTGCGGTACAGGTCCGATACGGAGTTTCAATTGCTCCCGAGAGCGACAGGTTCTTGGGGTTTCTCTTAGGTTTTTATATAGTGTTGAGTCAGTAATATTAATGGTTTTGGGTCTTGCCATTTATGGAAATATTGGGCCGAGCTTAATCCACCGATTAATTTGGTTTAGTACTTAATTAATCTTTATCTAATTTCTACAGAATATGGTCCTTAGGGATTTCTGCCTGAGGTGGTATTCGGGTCTTTGTATGAATTTTTTTGAGACATTACAGTTCTTCATGACTTGAGTTCTGGATGTTGGATGCTTCCCACGTTCTATTCCTTTTATTCCTCCTTTAGCCACTTGTCAAGCACCGTGCAAGCTTGATCGCTTACCACTTATCATATAATCGTCAAAGCTTGATTATTAGTCTTCTTAACCACTTTAATGACGTTTAGTTGTAATTGATACGTTGTGGCTCCGCTTTCCAAGACATAATTGTACATATCTGCAGGAAATCACCTGATTGCACCATGCATATCCATACAGATCACACGTGAATAACCTTGATTGGTTGAAACAAGGCTCGGCTGAAACGGGTACGAACACAAAGGAGAGAGAAAATACTAGCAAAATCACAAAGTCCAATAATTAAATAAATAAACTGTTTGGTGTCACCTAAGGTTGGTTCAGTTTGAATGAGTGTGCATAAAAACAGTCTACTAAGAAACTGTGATTTTCAAAGTTAATTCGGCTCGACATTTGGTCCAACGGAAGCCAGGTTCGATGCCATCGAATGCATTTTCCTTTCTACCTAAGGAAGACAGAGACTTCAGATGGAAATAGAAGAAATTTGGCTATAATCGAAGTTAATAGTCGACTGTAGCCGAAGCATAACAAAAATGCATAAATTGAAGTTGGTTTTAAGACGGTGCAGATTTTTCCTATTTAAAGGGATGTTTAGGCTTTCTTAGAGACTTATTATGGTAAAAAGTGTAGTGCAAGGAGTTGTGAAGCCTCTAAGGAGTCCTTCTTCAATGCTTCAGTTATAGTTAATTTATATGTTTTTATTTCTTAGTTTTAGTTCTATCATGTCTTTAATTAGCTAATCTCTTAAATAGGGTAAAGAGGTGAAGCTTGTAGTTATTCTTAATGCTTAGTTTACTTTGATTCAAGTATTTTATTTGAATGTTGATTCATCTATATTTGGTTTGAATGAAGATTTATTTCAAAATGACTTTGATCCATTGTCGACTCCGGGCACATTGGATGCTTAGGAACACTAAGAATAGTTTCTTATCTATTTTGCTAGGAATTGATCTGTAAAATCCATTGATCTATCGTAGACAATAGGCATAATAGATGGTTTGAATTCCCTGCGATTAATACTTTGGTGATTGATGTGAGAATTAATTCAATTGAAGTTTAAATCTATTTTGATTTATGAATAATGATTTAATCGCCTTATTATTTGACTAGATAGGATAGGAGTTCGATTCCAGTTAAGTAGTCCAATTGAATCAAGTGAATTAAAATTAAGATATAGCTATAAGTGGATGCTTGGTGCTCTAGTATTTTATACTTAATAGTTTATCTCACAATTACTCTTTAAAAATAAATTCTATTAGTTAATTTAGTTCCAGTTCTAGTTCTTAAGTATTCTAGAAATTGCACAATCATAAGTCCTTATAGTTACATCACAGCCCTGCACTTGGGGTTGTCCGAAAAAGTTTTCCACTAGAACTAAACTAACTAATAAAATTTACTTTTAAAGAGTAATTATGAGGGAAACTATTAATGATAAAACACTAGGTGCCAAGCACTTATAGTTATATCTTAATTTTAATTCACTTGATTCAATTGGTCTACTCAACTGGAATCAAAGTCATACCCTATCCAGTCGAATAATAGAGCAGTTAGATCATCACTCATAAATCAAAATAGATTTAAACTTCAATTGAATTAGTTCCCACATTAATCATTAAGGTATTGATCATAAGGAATTTAATGTAAGGAATTTAACGCATCTATCGTGCCCGTAGTCTATGATAAATCAATGGATTTTATAGAGAAATCCCTTACAAAATAGATAAGAAAGTATTCTTAATGTTCCTAAGCATCTAATGTACCCGCAGTCGACAATGGATTAAAGAAGCTTAAAATAAATCTCCATTCAAACCAAATATCAATGAATTATTCAACATTCAAATTAAATACTTAAATCAAAGTAAACTAAGCATTAAGAATAACTGCAAGCTTTACCTCTTAGCCCTAGCTAAGATATTAGCCAATTAAAGACATGATTGAACTAAAAATCAAAAAGAAAAACATAAAAATTAATTAGAATCAAAGGATTAGAGGACTCCTTGGAGGCTCCACAACTCTTTGCTCTACACCTTCTACCCTTACTCATCTATAAGAAAGCCTAAAACATCCCTTTAAATAGGAAAAATCTGCATCATCTTAGAACCAACTTCAATTTCACACTTTTTTACACTTCAGCTGCATCCAACTATGACTTTTGGTCTCACCGAATGTAGCCTTCAGTCGCACTGAATTAACTTCGGTTATTGCCAAATTTCTCCAATTTATATCTGAAGTCTTCGTCTTCCTTAGGTCGTATGGAACATGCCTTCAGTAGCACCGAACCTGGCTTCAGTCAGACCAAATGTTGAGCCAAATTAACTCTGAAAATCACAGTTTCTTGCTAGACTATTTTTTTGGGCATTTGGTCGGATCAAACCAGCCTTAGGTGGCACCAAACAGTCTATTTATTCTGTTATTGGACTTCATGATTTTGACTGTCTTTTCTCTCTTCTTTGCACTTGGTTTTTTGGATCTTTAGCACTTGAATTATTTATTAAACTCCTCCAAATCTCCAACTCTTCTTTTGTCATTCTTTAAGCATTAAATCTTCTTTTTAATCATATTTTCATCCTAACTCTCTAAATCACCTCATATAGGAAAACATACATAATTAGATCGATTAAGCGCATCTATGCTTATAAAACTAATGCATAACAAGGAAAAAATATACAATATTTCACACTCAACAAACATGTCCTTTCACCATATCTTTTTGGAGGTTTAGCTAAGGAACTGTCTCGGTCGATGGACTTCCAGAATGATAGCAATGACCAATTTAGTCTTCGACTTATTAGATTTTTAGCTAAGAGTTGCGGACAATTAAGGTGATGTTCTTTTCTTTCCTCCCAGCTCCATATAAGAGAAGATTTGAGCTATGATAACTTGATGAGATTTATTAACCAACTTTTTGTAATGACTATCCCACCAATCAATGGTGTCCATTACCTAAGGCTGATTCAGATAGATGGGAAGATTGAGAGTCAGACTAGTCGACTCAAAAGTAGAATTAATAGAATGATAGAGATTAATTCGATCAGTGATCAGCTGAGTAAAGAGAGGTTAGTTGTAGGATTTCTGAATGAGTGGACAGGGGATGCACTAGATAAGACTGAACTGATGGGCTAGTAAGTTTGGACAGTATTACTCAATTCCAGCCTTGGCATTCTTACCAGCTTCTATTGTGTCGACATAAAGGAGATCCCTGTAAATGAGGTAGCTCACCCAAGAAGAATGTATCTGAGATGGTTCCTCACTGTCCTCATCCTCGTATCAACCGGTAAATTAGGCTGGACCGAACTCCCAATCATGAAAAGGAGTGAACGACTGACTCCATTAATTTTATTCAGAGAAAAGAATAAGGAGTTCATATAAAAAATGCATGGAGCTCCGGGGAGAATTAATAATGCGCTAACTATAGGAAGAATAAATAATATCAAAATAAATGGGGACATTTACAAAGGAAGACATAAATACTTATAGATCCACATCTGAAGAAGCCATAACGGTCCTCCTCCAAGATACAGACCTTTAGTGGTAGTTTCAAAAATACCTCTGTAAAGGTGGCCAAGTATAAAAGGTGCTAGAGAAAATTTTTGACCTTGTGCAGGCACCTTGACCAATTGAATATACTCATTCGTAATCTAAAGAGCATTTATGCAGAGTAAATGTTGGCAGATCCAGAGTAGTATGAAGGTTGTATGTTCTTTGTAATCGATTAGACCTTCACGTTTGTGGTACACTTACATGAAGTGTGAATAGGCCTTTCCGGCCTTATTTGCAAAATGTCTTGTTTCTTTCTGAACGAAGCTTGGGAAGACTACCTCGCTAAATGGAAGGAGTTGGATCAAATTCATTATGTCCAAAATTGTTGGACTCATAGAGCCACATTCGAAGAAGAACGTGTTGGTGGATGGGCCCAAAATGTCGACATTGCTATAAGAAAAGTTGGGTCTGACAGATAATCTCATATACATAGTTTAATGCACTGGTAAATGCCAGATGTCCTCCATGTTGCTTCGTATTGAGAAGAAATACGAGTGAACCAAACATCCCATTCTGGTGGTGGTTTTGGCTAAGATTGAGGGTTCTTTAGAGCATTGGACGATTTTAGGATGAATTTAAATTGAATCGGTAAAGTTTCACCTCGAACAGATAGGAAACAAAAGGTCCATCATACTAACTTCATCAGTATCAATTATAGGGAATAATGCCATCCCCATACAATAAAAGTCTCTAATTGGTGATTTGAAGACTATTTCATTATAATACTTCTCGAAAAGGGCATCCATTACGGTGACTAAGTCATCTTGTTGGAAAGAAGGGGCAGAGGATGATGAGGCAGCCATTGCACAAGTTGAAAAGAGTGAAGGAATTGGAATTTTGGGGGAAAATGATGAAGAAAGAAGCGTAGAGTGAAAAGAATGTTTGAAATGACGCCTATATCAGCCGATGAGACAGATTTGTTAGGGCATCATTAAATGTTTATTTTATATGATACAAGTATATGCGTCGCAGTGGGATTATATGTTATTTCAAAAAATGGTGATTATAGTTAATGTGTAGGGTTGTATTAGTCAGAGAGGGTTACTATGGCATTGCCACGTGTACCAAAGGACCGCTCCATTAATGATGGGTCACATGTCACTTTCACCATTTTTTCAAAGGTGAAGCGACGTGGGGGGAATGTTCATCCCTATTGTTGCGAATTCCTACAAAAGCCGATCAGAGCGAGTTGCACATAATCTGGATGGATTTATGTTGTATATTTGGAGATTTTTGGATATACGAAGAGGATTCTATATTAATATAGCTAGAGTGCATCAAGCAATGCCACATCATCCACTATGTCACACCCAAACTCGAAAACTAGGCTCACAAAATTCCTGATTACCTAATCCAGTACTGACAGCCTCCGTAGTATCACATTCTCAGCTCCCAGTGCACATACGCCAAATTCTGATCCTGGGATCCTACAAGGAGGATTTTCAAACATACATTTATCTCGTAAGAAGCATAACTACAAGTTTACCCAAATCACAAAGACAACAACATCATCACATATCCACTAATATAAACAGTTGAATATAGTGTTGAAAGGAAAATACATATATAGACAATCAAAGCTCCAGAAGACAGCTGCACGCTCTAAGTTCAACGCTGCTACAACCTAACACCACCTGCACGCATCTATCGAGCATAAGCTTATAGAAAGCTTAGAGGGTGGTGAAAGTGTGTGCTCAAGATAAGTGTCAAGTATGCAATATCAGAGCAATGCGGAAACATGCTATTAAGTCCATAAATACCATTAGCCTTATCTAGGCTATGCAATGCAAAAACATTATAAACCAATATCATATACTAAGGAAACAATGTAGATCAGTTATGCAATGTGGGGACATAATAAGCCAAATATTATATACTAAGGATGTAATGCAATATGCAAATTTTGACAAGTCCACGAATACCGACAGTTGTATCTAGGCCATGCATCAAACTTGCGTGTATTGCGCGATCATGTGGGGACAACTCCATCTCATAAGAAGTCCCATAAACATCTCATCCCAAAGACATATGCTTTAATCAATCATCCTTCACAACATACATACGAATGATGGGGTCCACAGAAGGACGGTGATTCTAGTCTAAATATCAAGATAGGCCCTAAACAATGGATACTGCATATCCTTCCATGTACATTAAGGGGTGATATACACTGCTTTGTTGAAGCTCACTGATTTAAAAGGTGCCACGATGGTTAAGGAAGGAATTCAACTTATAGTCACCACAACATCGGACGGTGCTTCTGATGTGGGACAAAGTTCTGCCTTCACTGTGTGTACAGTAACCTGCCAGCATAGTAGCCTACCAATCACTAGTAGCTCGCCTAGGCCCCTAAGCCCCACCCACATCAATGTTCGCCCATGTGTGCCCGCCTACATGTGCAACAGTGACAGAGCATCACAATATCCCCCACCGAGGGCAGAGCTGAGTTTAAGTATAATAAGTGGGCTTCCTTACCCTCTCTATCACGCAATAAACTAGACTTCCCTATGGGCCCAATAAGTACACAAGGTGTGGTTAATCCTATAAGGCATGAGCAGTCCTATAAGGCATGGTGTAAGGTGCCATCATCAATGGGGGCTCAATGGTTTGGGTTAGTCCAATGGGAATAGATGGACCATGCAATTATCAATGGGGCCTAATGATTAGAATCAACCCACTTAGAGAAGGATGAGAATGGGCCTAACAAAGGCCTAAGGGAAGGTCACTATGTGGACATTTAACCATCATTGCCCATCAATGTGGATATTTAACCAACATTGCTCCTAAAGAGTGGCCCACATTGAGCCAATCATAAAGTGGGGCCCATAGCCTCATACAAGGGACTGATATACTTCACAATGGGCCTCACACATGGGCCTAATATACATCATAATGGGCCTCACCAAATGGGCCACTAATAAATCACAATGGGCTACATCTCATGGGCTACACATTTATCACATTGGGCCTCACTCATGGGCCACATAAACATCACATTGGGCCTCACCACATGAGCCATATGAATATCACTTGGGCCTCACTCATGGCCATGCAAACATCACATTGGGCCTCACTCATGGCCACATAAACATCACATTGGGCCTCACTACATGGGCCATATGAACATCACATTAGGCCTCACTCATGGCCGCATAAACATCACATTGGGCCTCATCCATGGGCCTCAAATACATTACATGGAGCCTCGCCTAATGGGCCTCAAATATAACACATTGGGCCCCATCATATGGGCTAAATATACATAGCAATGGGCCCTCATTAATGGGCCTGATGGGCATTACAAAGGATGGCCCATGGATGGATGGCCTGGGTAAAACAAACACACTAGATATGGGCCATCCAGAAAATGGGCCAGTTGCTGGGCCCCTCCACAAACATCATAATGGGGCCCAGAAGATTTTAACGGTGGGCGTTTAATCACTGCTGTCCAGTAGCATTCAGATTATTGCTGGACGGAATGAATGAAATACATACTTCATGTGGGCCCCACAGCCACTAGACGGCATAGGATAAAACACATATATCATGGTGGGGTTCACGCTAGTGGACTAGATGGCTGGATAAAACACATGCAACATGGTGCAACCCACCGTCCAACAATCTGTACGGTGGAGACAAAACACATATATCATGGTGTAGTTGTAACACCTTGACTTTTCAGGACCCGAGTATGTGACCTGTTTCCCAAAAACCCGAGTGTTAACTTATAAAGAGTCAAATTTCGTATATAATTTTTGATAGCATTCAGAGTAAGCAGATGAGTGTAGGATGGACAAATCAATATAAAGAAAAGTTTGCATTTATGTTTAAAGTATACAAGGAGTTTTCCATAATGACTTATACAAACCAATGTCTCCAAAATTAAAAAATGCAAGAATTACATGATCCAATACATGAGAAATAGTAGAAAGCAAGTAAATTTGAGCCGCAAGACCCCTCAGCTTCTCAAGGTAGATACAGTCATGCAACCTTGGCTCTTGAACTCGAATATTCATAAGCCCGAACATGAAAATCACTTAACTCACCTGTGCTACCTGTACGGTTATATTTATTTGATGGATGAGCGGCCAACTCAGTGTGAAATTCCCTCAAGATTACACACCATCGCATTCGGTAAGCATAGTTATAAAAATATGGTAAGGCATACAAAATAATACATGATGCAGTCTTATTAAATGCATGAATGCGTGAATGCATCATCGACCTGGGGATGTACATCTCGTTGTTGAAATAAAGGGTCGCCCTAAGAGAACTAGTCACCTAGAAAAATACACAAAGGTACTCCCGAGGAGAACCAGCTATCCAAAAAAGACCATAATATATAGATCACCCAAGGAGAATTTAATCACTTGGAAAAGATCATAAAATATAGATTGCCCAAGGAGAATTTAATCACTCGGAAAAGACCATATGCTATGAAAATGCATGATTAACCCAACCGTTATTAGTCCGTTTACAACCAGTAGGTTTAATAAGCTCAAAGGTCACTATGGGGAGCTCAAAGCCTAGTGTAGGCCGACAGCTCAGGCATAGTGTCTCATTCCACCATCCTTAGGTCATAAGGCTACCACCTTAGGATGTTTAATAAATTCCAATCAACTAGTGGCCAATCATATTCAATATGGGGGGCTTACCATCGCATGGTTGCACAAAATAAAATATTGAACCTATATAAGGAAAATACCAAACCAAAGCCACATAGGACAATATCAAAACAAGCCACTTAGGGCAGATATTAAAATAAGCCACATAAGGTAAGTATCAAAACCATACGATAAAGACCATCCTTAAAAACCACTCGGATACAACCCCTGGATGGTATGCCCACATCAATATTCAAATCACCCCACCATTCAATAACCACTAAGTCGAAGGTTCATTATAACCAAAATCAATCGAGTTACATCCCAAGTATGGGTGTACATTTATAAGTAGGGGTTTCCCATTAATGTACCAGTTTAAATCCCAAAAGTAATCCACAAGCAATACAGGATAAACATTAGGCATGTAATGTAACAATTCAATTCCAACAATTTAACATATGTGACTATGAAATAGAGGTATCAATTATAAATTAAAATAAAGACTATAACTTAAGCTAATGGGAAAATGGAGAGCTCAAGGGAAAGAAATCATCACCTTATAGTTTGCATCACCGACCAACATCGCTAGAGAATGCGTTCCCTTAAAATCAAATCCTACCATAAATCAAGATGTACAATTAAATCCAAGTTCTACATACCATCTAAGGTTGAAGATCATAGCTTAGGGTTATTTTTTAGGGTTTTAGTATAAAATTTAGGTTTTATCCTAGGGTCTAGTTGTAGCCTCAACTCTAGGATTTGAATTGTAGTTGGTGTACAATAAATTACAATGCTAATTTAATTATTAGAATTAATTATTAAACTTAGTTTATAATTAATATTTGTTAATACAGTAATAACAATTATTATGCTGATAATAAATACTAAGATCTATTATTAAGGATACTATTTAAGAGAGTTAAATAAAATACTAGTAATCGATAATCCAAATTTTGTTTATAAATTACTAATGTCTAATCACATATAACATTGGAAATCCCTATAATGAGGGTGATAACAATGGCAATATTACATTAAAATGAGTCTAGTGGGTTTGAAGGATTCCATTGATAAGGTTATTTGAGCCTGCATTAGAGTGACCAAGCCTACCAGGTTTCGGTCCAACAAGTGGCCCAATTCGAGCCTAGAATCCACCCATAGACAAGGCCCTAACTGGGCCTGGTTTGGCCCAACTTGTGTTGTGTAATCAAGGCCTAGAAATTGGCTAGACTGGGTCCAGTTCGGCCCAGCTGCTGCTATCTGATGGCGGCCCAAAAGCTGGGCCTGAGTTTGCAACATAACAAGGCCCAAACTAGGCCTGAATTGGACCTGATTTCGGCCCAGAACGTGGGCTGATTTCAGCCCACCTAATGGCAGCCCAACTGAAAGCCCGTTTTCAGCTCAGATCATGGGCCAGCTAAAGGCCTGATTTAGTTCATATCTCAATCCAATAGCATGGCTTGATCTTGACCCAGCTGCGGGGTTTCACAAGGTTTAGGCCCACTGCATTTGGCGTGAGATGCGGTCCACTACATTTGGCATGAGATGCAGTCCACAGAGATTTGGCTTAGACATGGCCCATCATATGTGTTGTGGCCCACTGAGTATGTGACTAGGTGAGGACCACTGTGAGTGATGGTGTGGTCCACTGAGTTGTGAGATGTATCAGGGAGGTCCGGACGGGGCTCGGCTTAACATTACCAGTGGAATCTTGCTCAAATCCGGTTCTGACTCTTGATGTCAATAACTCCAACAGTTGTGTGTTGTTGGAT
The DNA here is from genome assembly GCA_037074715.1 of Magnolia kwangsiensis. Lineage (NCBI taxonomy): Eukaryota > Viridiplantae > Streptophyta > Magnoliopsida > Magnoliales > Magnoliaceae > Magnolia > Magnolia kwangsiensis. The sequence continues at coordinate 71,531,662 of CM073575.1, read as the reverse complement.
GAAAAAGGAACGAAGGGGGGGATGGAGTGTTACCTGGCCAGTAACTTGCACACTAGTCAGGGTATCCATGACTCGAACCGCGGCCCACTCGGCAACGAGTAGACTTACAGCCGAACCCAACTCCCCCTCTGCATTTGACTGGATCTCTCTCCATTCCCTCTCTTTCTGTCTTCCTTTCTCTTCTTCTTTCCATTTTTCTCTATTGCAAAGTCTAATGATCTTTAGACTCAAACGTCGTGGTTGGACGAGCCCAGAAATGCACTGGTAGTGATGGGGAAGAAAGCCTCTGTTAATGGCAGATTGCCAACGGTCGAGGCTTTCTCCAAAACGAAGCTTCTAGGTGGTTCGAATGGGCTTATAGGAGCTTGGGGATGTGGATTTTCGAAGCTCCTAAGAAGTTTAGGTGGTGGGTTCATATGAAGGAAGAAAACGACTGTGAAGAAATAAAGAGAAAGAGAAAGATTGTTGTAGAAATTCTGTATTTCAATGTGTATTGTATTGAAGGAAGAACACCCTCTTTATAGTATGATTACAACCTATTGATAGTAAATATGCATAGTTGTAAGAAAGATCCTAAGTGCTAAATATAGGATATCACATAGCTAGAGAGAATATTACATAGCTGGAGATTTACAATCTAATATAACAAGATCACACAAAGTATGGTAACAAGATCACATAATATTCTAACACCCCCCCCCCCTCAAACTCGAGATGATGAAGTCAACTTGAATTTGGAAACAAGATCATGAAGTTGACTAGGAGGATGAGACTGTGAAAATATCGGCAAGTTGATCCTCGGAGGAGATGGATCGAAGATGTAGTGTACCTTGTTGAAGGTGGTGCTGAATGAAGTGACAGTCAATCTCGATATGCTTGGTCCGCTCATGAAAAACATCATTGTGAGAAATCTGAATGGCGCTCTGATTATCACAATAAAGAGGAGAACTAGTCGACTGAGAAACACCCATGTCTGTCAAAAGCTATCGTAGCCATAAAAGTTTAGTTGTAGTATCAGCAAGTGCACGGTACTCAACCTCAGTACTGGATCGGGCAATAACAATTTTTTTCTTGCTGTGCCAAGAAATGAGAGAGGTACCAAGTAAGAAACAATAACCCGTAGTGAAGCAATGATCGGTAGGATCACCGGCCCAGTCAGCTTCAGAATAAGAGCGGAGCTCCAGAGATGAGTGCGATGAAAAGTGAAGACCATGAAACAAAGTCCCCTTGACATAGCGCAAGATACGAAGAACAACAACATAATGAGTAAAGAGTGGTGCACTCATAAACTGGCTAACCAAGTGAACAATGTAGGAAATGTCTGGGCGAGTAATTGTGAGGTAGATAAGACTACCGACTAATTGCCTATACAGAGTAGCATCTGGAAGAGATTCATCGTCAATAGCGAGAAGCTTAACATTATATTCAAGAGGAGAAGTGCACGTTTTGCTATCAGTTAAGCCTGCTTTAAAAAGTAAGTCAGAAGCATACTTAGCATGAGATAGATAATAACCATCTGAACTGGAAGTCACCTCAAGACCAAGGAAGTAGTTAAGCTACCCTAAGTCCTTCATCTCAAAATTCTGACTCAGAAAGTGTTAAAGATCTCGAATACCAGAGAGATCATTCCCTATAATGATCATGTCATCAACATAAAGAAGGATAAGAATAGTACCGACACTAATAGTTCGCAGAAACAGTGCAGAGTCATATGCACTAGGGACAAAGTCCTTTTGAGCAACAACAAAATTAAATTTGGCAAACCAGGCTCGAGGGGCCTGTTTGAGACCATAAAGAGCACGACGAAGACAGCAAACTTTGTGAGAAGGATGATCATAGCCAGGTGGAGGATGCATATAGACTTCCTCAACAAGATCGCCATTCAAGAAGGCATTTTTGACATCCATCTGAAAAAGTTACCAATGACGCACTGCAGCTACTGCAAGCAAAGATCTAACAGAGGTAAGTCGAACAACAGGAGAAAAAGTCTCCTCATAGTCAATAACATACTCTTAAGAGAAACCCTTCGCAACAAGGTGAGCTTTGTATCGTTCCACTGATCCATCTGCCCGAGTCTTGATTTTGTAAACCCACTTACAACCAACTACAGACTTTTCGAAAGGAAAATCCACCAGGTCCCAAGTATGAGTTTTGGTAAGAGCATCTAGTTCATCGAATATAGCTTTTTTCCAAAGAGGATCAGTACTAGCCTCACGATAAGTATGTGGTTTGTGAAGAGTGGTAAGGGCATAAAAATAATGATAGTCTTGAAGATGAGAAGGAGGGGCTCTTACTCTAGTGGAGTGATGAAGTGCAGGTACCTGGACAGACTCAGAGGCAGTTGATGTAGTAGGAGGATCAACAGACGTGTCAGTTGGATCAAGAGCAACCATAGAATGAACGTCTGAGGAGCTTAACATCTCTGCAGAGGGATGAGGTACTAAAGCAATAGATGGATCAGTAAAAATAGGAGCATAACTGGAAGAGGACTGTGGAAAAGGAGAAAGACTCGTAAACATCTTATACTCCCAAAACTCCACATGACGAGAAATACGAAGACGTTTGGCTATGGGATCATAGCAACGATATCCTTTTTGAGTGAGACCATAACCAAGAAAGCAACAGATTCTGGATTGTGGTTCTAGTTTAGTGCATTCATGTGTAGGAAGAGTGACAAAACAGACACAACCAAAAACTCGAAGTAAGGAATAATTAGGGACTGTACCATGGAGAAGTTCAAAAGAAGTTTTATTGTGGATGGTAGGTGAGGGAACACAATTGATAGTGTAGACAACAGTAAGAGCAGCTTCACTCCAATAGCGTTTTGGAAGAGAAGCAGAGATGAGAAGTGCTCTTACCGTATCTAGAATATGACGATGTTTACATTCTGTTCGACCATTCTATTGAGAAGTGTATGGACAAGAATGATGAGAGACTGTTCCATTTGTTGTAGAAGGATAAGAAAAGATTTATCTTTATATTTCATAGCATTATCTGAACGAAAAGTTTTAATGGTACAAGAAAATTGAGTATGTACCATTTTATGAAAATTATGGTAAACATTTGTGAGTTCAGACCGATATCGTAAAAGATAAATCCAAGTATAATGACTGTAATCATATACAAAGATAATAAAATACCGAGATCTCCCCTCAGTCGAAATCGGGGCGGGACCCCAAATATTAGAATGGACTAAGTCAAAAGGTGCAGAAGAAAAAGATTCACTTTTATTAAAGGACAAATGTATCTGTTTTTCAAGATGACATGAAACACAATCAAATGACTGAATATTAACTAATCCTAGATGACCCTGAGAGGCCAAGTACTGGACACGTGGAAGTGAGGCATGACCCAATCGGGCATGCCATAAACTGGAAGTGACGGTAACAGCAGCCATGAAAGTGGTTGTTGAAGAAGGAAGCTGCAGATATGAGAGCTCGAAAAGATGTCCAACTTTACGGTCTATCCCAAGTAGTTAACCAGTCTGTGAATCCTGTACATCAACACCTTTGTTAGAGAATTTTAGTTCAAGACCTAACTCACATAGTTGTCCAACGGAAAGAAAGTTTAAAGATAACTTAGGAACAAGGTAAGTATCACCAACAGATAAATTAGACGTAGAAATAGACCCTATATGATTAACAGACATATGGGAACCATTGCAGTATATATGACAGGATTGAGAGAGATAGTTGTTTTATGGGAGAAGATGGTGGAATCAGATGTTATGTGATTACAACAGGTAGAGTTTATAAACTACTGGGATTTACCTGGGGTGACGTACATGGTAGTGGAGGATTGGGACAAAACCTGGTGAATTAAGTCCTTCACGTTAGCTGCAGTAAGAGAACTGGATTGAGGTGGAGTCTCAAGTACAAGAGGATCAGATGAAGCAACTGCAGCTGTTTGTTGGGAAGCTCTTTTCTGCTTAGAATACTGAAACTTGCGGCATTCATCGATGGTATGACTAGTTCATTTACACCACTTGCAAAAATCAGGCTTGGAGGTGGGTTGAGAGGAAGAACATCTAGCAGAAGACTGAGAAGCACCATGAGAAGCGGTGGCCATAACCATGTCAGAAGATTGCATCTGTATAGTGGAACGTCGAGTTTCTTCAGAGATGAGTTTAACAACTACAGTATCCAATGTTGGAAGTGGCTGACGGTGAAAAAGAGAAGCTCTAGTAGATTCAAAATCATCTTGAAGAGCCATCATAAAGTGCATAAACTTCCATCGATCAAGCCAAGTGGCAAACGTTTAAATGTCTTTAGAACATTCCAACTTAGGGTCTGTGGCAGATAATTGTTCCCAAAGATGATTAGTTTGAGAATAAAAATTAGCAATAGACTGACCTCGATCTTGACACATCTGATAGAGTTTAGCTTCCAGTTGAAACTCTAATGAAGCATCATAGGTACAGTTGTATCTTTTTGCCAGAAAGTCCCAAGCTACTTTAGCATTCCCAAGTCATGGAAGAAGACTATTGATAGATGGAACGGAAGTGTTGATGAAACAAGATAGAATTTTGTAGTGAATATTGTCCCACTCTTCCAGACGAGATGCAAAGGCATCATCTTTCTCACCGTCCCCCGACGTAGGTTGAGGGACTGCTCCAGTCACATAACGCCATAGCTGACGTCCTTTTAAAAAGACTTCCATATTCTAAGCCCACAGACTATAATTGGATCCATCCAATATAAGATCATTAGGACGGACAATTGAATCAAAACTCGAGGCAGATAGAGACATATTGAAGATGGCGAAAAAGAACTCCAAACAACCGCTATATATATATATATATATATATATATATATATATATAGGCCACAAGAGTGTGGCTCTGATACCATGAAGAAATAAAGAGAAAGAGAGAGATTGTTGTAGAAATTCTGTATTTCAATGTGTATTGTATTGAAGGAAGAACACCCTCTTTATAGTATGATTACAACCTATTGATAGTAAATATGCATAGTTGTAAGAAAGATCCTAGGTGCTAAATATAGGATATTACATAGTTAGAGAGAATATTACATAGCTGGAGATTTACAATCTAATATAATAAGATCACACAAAGTATGGTAACAAGATCACACAATATTCTAACAGGCTTTTCTCACTCTCCCATTCTCTTTATGAAGAGAAAACCTAGCGTGAAGGGCTACGATCGGTTTGAAATGGATGGTCGGGATGGGAGGATTTGCTCTCACACGGATTGTGCCAGCTTCCCTACCAAAACGTTTCCATTTTCGAAATGTGGTGCTTATAGGGTTGGTTTACGCCGGGAATCGTGTTCATGAACACGTGCGGAATCACGTGAAAATTGTGGGTTTTGGTCGATCCCACGTTTCTAACATGATGGACGATTTGGATTTCCCATATAGACAGTGTAGGTGGGTCGTTGATCACAAACACGGACGTACATTCGTCCCCTGTTTGCAAAATAGAAAGAGAGAGGGAAATCTCTCTATTTAAAGAAATTTCGGTCAACATGCTCTGATCGGTTCTCTTTGGATTGGTGCACAGCAGGTGCACATCCCTTCTGTGCACCCACGCTTTAAGGTGGGGTCCACCATGATGTTTGTGATTAATCCACACCGCCAATTCCATTTACTCAGTCCTATCATAGTCTTTTACAGAAGACGGGGCAGATCCAAGGGCCAGGTGGGGCCCACAACTTGATTCACATCCTTTAAGTGTCCATAACATTGATTTGACAGTTGGATCAATTTCAGTTTGAGCACCAACGGTCTAAAGGTCCTAATGGATCATTATTAAGACTGTTATAGCATATCACTAACCACATATTAACATTAATATTAATTTCACATTGTTTACTCCACCTTAGTATTACTGTCATACGTGTGTGCATTTTATCGTGTTGTGGGTCCCAGTCTGTAGATTATTAGGGTTATCCATCTCATGCTTTCATGTTATTAAATATTTAATTATTGTTATTATTACCTATACATTGTCATTTATTTCTTTATGTATCTTTATTCATGTATTTGTTTATTTATTATATCTATATGTAAGATGTGAGACTACTCGTTGTACGTTGTTCAGCTGCATACCCTAACGTTGAGGTCACCTTAGATTAAAGTGAGTTACACCACGTGAACCCCTAATTTCCAAATCATGGTTCACAGAGTGTTCAACAGCCAATGATTGGATTGACAACAACCCTTTGGGATTCTAAGGAATGTATAGGTGTGATCAGGGAGTTGGATGTGAAGTCAGATGATCCATCTTGGAAATTGATGGATAGATAGCTTAATGTAATGATTGGGACTATTTTCAACGGTTGGATTTAGGCTAGGATGAATGTGAATGTTTACCTAAATTAGTCTTATATTTATACTAAATGAGATTATACAGTAACACTTGAGAATTGGGAAGTACGGGGTGTTACAGTAGTCCACATAGATGGACGGAGGGGATAGTAGATACATCAAAGGTGGGTCCCACCATCCTGGACAGATGGACGGTGTAATACTTATATAACATATACATCTCAGTGGCGTCCCACACCACCCGTCCAGATGGACGATGTGGGTAAAGAACATATACATCAACGTGGATCCCACTTGCCCACACGTGTCATACGTGTGGGGTAGGCCCACGACTCAAAACGGATGAACGGTAGGAGAAACACATATAGCGTGGTGGCCCACAGAACTTGATGATGTCACTATAGCAGCTATATAGTTGTGTATGGTACACTAGCCAATCCATTTTATAGTAGGTGGGTCCCACATGGGGCCCACCATAATGTTTATTTCCCATCCCATCTGTTCATAAGGTCGTAAAGACCTGAATTAAGAGGAAAAACAAATTTCATATTGATTCAAAACTTCTATGGCCTAAAAGGGTTTCAATGGTAGACGTTCAATCCAATCCCCTACTACTTTTTGTAGTGTGGACCACCTGAGTTCCATGTACGGCTGATTTTTGGGATAACCCTGAATTTAAAGGGGACCCATCAAATGCACGGTGTAGATGTCCGACATACATCACGGTGGGACCAGTGGTGGGACCCATGGTCCCTGCCTATCTAAGCAGCAACTTGCTGCTGCGCCCTCTGGAAGCTGGCAGCAATTAGCGTCCAGCCTTATTTTTTTATTTTTTTGTTTATTCATGGATTTTCATAGGTGGGGCCCACATCAGGACAATCCACACCGACTATTGGTCTCTCCGGCTCGTAATAGGTCTAACGAGTCCAATATACAATATTTTTCAACGTAAAGAAACATCATAGTGGGCCCTAACAGTTTATATTGCTAATACCACTGTTTTCTACGATATGGCCCGCCAGAGATTTGAATTAGCTTCATTTTTCGGCTCAACGCCTAAAATGAGTTGGGAAATTAGATAGATGATGATCAAATACATACAATATGGAGGGGGCATTGTGGTCCCACAACCCCTCTCTACTACACGCAGGCTGGGACGCTGCTTGCAGCAATGTTTTCTGGACGCTAGCAGCAGCATCCACCAACCTCTCAGCCTTCATGCAGTACACACCACCACATACGCTGTAGTGGGATTTCACCACCTATGTGGGCCCACTTGATGAACGGCATGGATGGTCTACCGGATGGACAACATGGATCAAATACATATGTTAAGGGTGGGCCATCAATAGGGAAAAATGAGTGATGGAGGGCTCGGCCACTATGAGCCCTCCTAACATTTATAATACATACATTAAGATGGGTCCTAAACAGAATTCATACCATCAATCGGTAGGCCCCACTTGGTTCATCACAAAAATTGTAATAAAAACCCACAAAACACTCACTGTTTACTCTTCTTCTTAGATCCATGGAAAGCTAAACTCCTTGACTTCTTCTTTGATGGTAAATGATGGAGGTTGAAGGGTTGAGATAAGGGTTTTGGGGGTAGAAGTGTGTCACGCCCCAAACCCAAAAATCAGATTCACAGGAATCCTGATCACAGAATCCGATGCCGACAGCCTCCGTAGTACCCCATTCTCGGCTCCTAGCATTCATATGCCAGATTTTCGATCCTGGGATCCTACAAGGAGGATTTTTTTTATTTTTATTTTGTACATTTAACTAGTAATAAGCATAACCACAAGTTTATCCAAATCATAAAGGCAACATCATCATCACATATCCACTAATATAATCATTTGAATACAATGCTGAAAGGGAAATATATATGTCAAAATCAAAGCTCTAGAAAACAGCTGCACGCTCTAAGCTCAATGCTGCTGCAATCTAACATCACCTGCACGCATCTATCATGCATAAGCTTATAGAAAGCTTAAAGGGTGGTGTAAGTGTGTGCACGAGATACGTGTCAAGTATTCAATACAATATCATAATCATACAATACCGAAAAGCTATTAATCCATAAACCATACAATGACTGAATAAGTAAAAACACTGATAAGAGCAGGAATTATCAGCGTAAACAGAAATACTGACAAGATTATAATCATGCGATAACAGAATAAGCGAAAGTATGAACAAGTCCATAAGTTAATCAATATCAAAATATGCAATATAGGACAGCTATGCAAATGATGAGTCATAGATAATCAAATGTCGAATGACAAGGATATAATATAATACATAATTCAAAAAAGCTAACAAATATCATCACTCTCATCTAAGTCACAGGAATACAGAAACATAACATAACAACCCACAATACCACACGCCGAAGATGTAATGGAATATGCAGTATATGGTGCTAATGGAATGACCATGCTGGAGTGTGATGTCGGGATGATAGTACGTAGTATCGCAGGCTACGGGGTCCACCACAAGGAACCTCTATCCAAACCATTCCCATACCTAAATTTGGATAGTCTGACTCAATGTGGTAAACTCCTGATCTCAGGTTAGTCGCACGCCCAACCGAAATCCTTTCCATAACGAAGATACAGAACAATTAGTTACGCACCACCAGCCCGAGTGGATAGTGAATGGATGAATGAATGACTATGCAACTCTTACTCAGTAGCCTGTCAGCACAATAGCCTGTCAACCGCTAGTAGCTCGCCCAGGCCTCAGCCCCGTCCACATCACACCCGCCCACATCAGCGTCCACCCACGTGTGCCTGCCCACATGCACAACAGTGACGGGGTGTCATAATATCATGTCAGTCCTCATATCAGTACGGTTCCTCTCTGAAAAAATCACCGGGGTATATTACACTTCACACCACCTACCGTCCCAATCAAGCGCACAACTGGGTAAGTTGAAAAGACCTCACTATTCGGCTATCAGTAGTCTTCCAATACCTACCCGGCTCGCCGATAGGGACCCATTCCTCGAGCTGGTCAAACTCATCCTAGTCATGCCTACTCCATCGGGCGGGTAAGGCCGCACCCCCTTCCAACCGACCACGACACAGTGAAGAGCGCAGCCATCTGGTAATCGGCACTCAACGCTCATCTACCCACTCGGTCTAGACGTTGGAGCATCCTCTAGAACCAAGAGGGTGTTTAGAGATTTTTACCCAGGACCATCTATGGCGGCCCGATGCTCGAACAGATTTTCGGTGTCCCATCTGGCCATCCACGATATGCCTGTGGAGGCTACGACCCTGATGTCACTAGGGCGTATAGTAATCACAACACAATGCAAGATGCATGAGTCATACAATCCAATCATGCATCAATCCTGCGCATGTTATGCGCTCATGTGAGATAATCTCCACCTATCAGGGAGTCTCACATCATCCTGCTCAATGACATATGCAATGGTTAATCACATCTCATAACAAACATGTAGATGATGCGAATGAGCATGTATCATGATGTTATGATGTCACATACTCATAAACGGTATCAATAACTGGCGTCGACAATGTGAACTTTTAACCAACATTGCCCCCAAGGAATGACCCACATAGAATCAAATATATAATGGGCACATGGCCTCACACAAGGGCCAAATATACGAAACAGGTGGGCTCTGGTCATGGGCCTAACACATATCACAATGGGCCTTTCCCATAGGCCTCAAATACATCTGGATGGGTCGCACCCATGGGCCTCAGATATATCACAATGAGTCTCAAATATACTTCACAGGTGAGTCACATACCTGGGTCTAATACACATCAGTATGGGCTACATCACATAGGCCTAATATACATTACTATGGCCACAACCCATGGGCTTTAAATTCACAATAGGTGGGCCCTACACATGGGCCTCAAATATATACCATGGGTGAGCCTCAATGGATGGGTCACCAATATAACAGGATGGGCCTAATGACATGGACCCCATAAATATATTGAATAGGCCGCACCAATTGGGGCTTACATACATTGCAATGGGCCATGACCCATGGGCCTTGCATACATCATAATGGGCCTTGCAACATGGGCCTCATATATATTTAAGGTGGGCCTCAACAACGGGCCTCATACACATCAAGGTGGGCCTCAACAACGGGCCTCATACACATCAAGGTGGGCCTCAACAACGGGCCTCATACACATCAAGGTGGGCCTCAACAACAGGCCTCATACACATCAAGGTGAGCCTCAACAATGGGCCTCATACACATCAAGGTGGGCCTCAACAACAGGCCTCATACACATCAAGGTGGGCCTCAACAATGGGCCTCATATATGGCCTTAGTAATAGGCCACAAATATATCAAGATGGGCCTAATCAATCATATGGGCTAAATCAATCAAATGGCCGATACGAGTAGGCCGATCAAATGGACCGATACAAATGGGCTGTGCGTCATGGAGTTATACTAAGCATGTTATAAAGTAATGCCCTATCCTTACAACGCAGCTGGCCTAGATGGCTTGCGTACAACAAGTACGGGCTTACCAATGGGCCCTAGGGAGAGTCGCAATGCGGACATTTAATCAACATTATACTCGCAATGTGGATGTCAAACCAACATTGCTCACAAGGTGTAGCCCGTAGTGAATAACATTACGTAAATCAGGTTGGGATTACACATTGCAATGGACCTTAGGTACACCCCATTGGGCCTTAAATATATCAAATGGGTCATGTTATATGGGCCTTTTACTCATCAAATGGGCCACATTAATGGGCCGCACCAATGGGCCTTATGTGCATTGTAATGGGTCATAACCCGTGGGCCTTAGATTGCATCAAATAGTTCTCGACCCATGGGCCTTATACATATCAAATGGGCCTAATCCCATGGGATTTAAAATACATCAAATGGGTCCAATCTCATGGACCTTAGAACACATCAAATGGGTCCACTCTATGGGCCTTAAATTACATCAAATGGGCCTAATCTCATGGGCCTTGGAACACATCAAATGGGTCCACTCTATGGGCCTTAAATAGTTCAACAACTATCTACATTCATGGACCCAATTAAATTCAACTATGATGGGCCTCAAAAGTGCATTCATTAAGCCCAAAATTTAAAGAACTAAAGGTATAAATCATTTCCTCTAAGATCTTTATAATATGGTGGGCCCCACTCCTCAAAATTTCAGCCCAAGGCCAACATAATTATAACATGTTATTGTCCTAAATTTGGGCACTCCATTGGAGTGGGTCCAAGGCCTCTAAAACTCTGAAAATTGAGGGCCAAGGTCCCTCATCATGCATACAATGAGAGAAAACCCAAAAAGGTGGCCCACCATCAGAAGAAATATTTTTTGAATTATGGTTTTTTATCAAGGCATATTACTGGACTGCACAGCAGAAAAAATCTAGGAGTCCAACCATCTTAGCCCATTCTTTTGGATACCCAAAAGGGGTCACTTGAGGCTGAAATTTTAGAGAGTGATACCTCCATAGGTGGGCCACATCCCCACAAAATTTCATAATTTTTAGATATCTCTAAGTATTTTAATTAATTTAAACAAAACAAACTGTCCAGAAAAATCGGACAGACCCGGACGTCCCAACGTGGTGGGCCAATCCAGCCCTCACCACGGTGTGTACAAGGGTCCATTGGTCCTAAAATTTGGTAAGTGGGTTCTAACATAAGTGGACCACACTTCTAAAGAATTTCTGAATTTTTAGACATTTGTAAATATTTTAATTTATTTATATAAATCAATCTGTCCTGAAAATCTGACTGATCTGGACACCATATTATAATGGTCCGGTCCTGCCATCACCTTGGTGTGTACAGGCGTCCATTGGCCCCAAAATTTTGTAGGTGGGTCCTACCATAAGTAGGCCACTCCCCTGAAAATTTTTATAATTTTTAAACACCCATGGGTATTTTAATAAATTTTCAAAATTCAACTGTCTATGGTGGAATGTTGCTAGAACAGTGCATAAAATTCAGACTGTCCACCTCACTTGGACCACACCTTTGGGACCCCAATGAAGGTCAGTTGGGGCTAAAATTTGGGAGACATCAATATGAGATCCTCACCTTTCAGAAAAGTATATTTAATAGGTATGAATAGTCCCTCAAACAGTCCAAAAATAACCAGAAACTGTCCAGAAAATTCTGGACAACAACATGTACTTAGATAAAATTTATTATATAAGTTAAATAAAAAGGGAAATACATTAATGAGCCACACACATCAGGAAATAAAATGAGGAAAAAGAGAGATAGAAAGACAATCCGGTCATAGGGAAAGGGGCTCCGCTACTATTGATCCCTCCCAAGATCAATCACACCCGTACATCATACCTAGATCTACATTTACAACATGGATCTTGCACATGCATGGCCTATAATTAAAATGAATGGTGAGGATGCCATCCCCACCATGGTTATAAGGTCTAGATGACCCAAACATAATATGATATGAAATAAAACTACCATGATGGGGACCATAGAGAAAGGCCCCATGCATGGATCATGCATGCATAAGGTAGGCCATTAGGCCACAACCATGGAATTGTGTGGGATCTCCACCATTGATTGGTGGGTCTTACACTTCCCTCATGAAAGAAAGAAAACATCTAGGCTATAGAAATCAGATTTTTTACATATAGAGGAGCACCTACTGTTCGATCTTCTTGCTCCTATGAGTTCCTTAGCACCTTAGCTTTGATTCTAATGGAGGAGATGGGGAATGGATGGTTAGGATGGGAGATCATGGGGTAAGAAAGTGGGCCATACTTGAAGTTTTAAAAGAGAGGGAGAGGCTTGGAGAATTCTCATACGTATGGGATTTCTCTCCTTAGATTTTTTGAGTTTGAAAATAAGAGAGAGAGAGAGAGAGAGAGAGAGAGAGAGAGAGAGAGAGTTGTAAAGGGAGAGAGAGATGGGTGATGGATGTGGTGAGTGATGGGTGTAAGAAAATCTTGACTTTTGTGGCCATTTGTGTAAGAAAACCATAGGTGGTGTAAGAACTTTTTGATTTTGAGGGCTTTTGGTGTAAGAGAGGTATGAGCTTGTAAGAGATTCTTGACTTTTGTAGTTGCTTGGGAATGGGTGAAAGATGATGTGTACTTGACATGTACTTGACATGTGATGGATTGATGGATTGATGGGATTGATGTGACACCTCATAGAGATTCTCTTGGGTTTCGCAACGCGCGGTGTTTTCTTTACACCGAACATTGGCCCACATCTCTTGACCAAGGTATCGCCTCGGCGAGCAAGTCGCGGCATCGGAACCGCAGCGACGGCACGATCGCTATGGTAAAGGTCTCAGGTTGAGTCGATACGGGTTGACGGCATACGAATCAGGGTCGCACGTAAATATTGGTTAAGGGTCGAAGGTTGCCGAAATTCGAACGGTAAGATCGTAAAAGTCTATGGAACGATACGGTCTAGGATACGGGGCTTACAAAGTGAGCCACACCTAGCTTCTCCTTAATTTCTCTCTCCTTGGATAGTTGCTTCTCTTTGGTTGCTTGGGAGAATGGGTGGAGAATGAGAGAGAGAGAGAGAGAGAGAGAGAGAGAGAGAGAGGACGTAAAGAGAGGGATGGGTGTGATGGGGGTACTTGACTTGAGAGTTGACTTTGGTTAAGAGAGGGATGGGTGTGATGGGTGAGTGATGGGTGTGAGTGATGGGTGTACTTAACTTGAGAGTTGACTTTGGTTGAGAAAGGGATGGTTGAGTGATGGATGTGTACTTGACTTGTACTTTGATTGATTGATGAGATAAGTTGTAGAGATTCTGTTGGGATTGCAAATGCATGGGGTTTCTTCGAGATAAACATGGGTCCACATCTCCTGGCTTAGGTATCGCATGGTGCGCAAGACGGGGAGTTAGAACCGCGGTGATGGTGTAATCGCTAGAGTACAAGTTTTGGGTCGAGTCGACTTAAATCTACGGGATATGATTTAGGGTCACGCGTAAACGCCAATTACAAGTTGCGGGTTGCCGGAATTCAACATGGAGGATTGTGAAAGTCTACAGAATGGTACAGACTAGGATATAGGCCTTACACACTAATTGGTCCATTAAAGAGTGATCATGTAGAAGAAGTTACAAGACAGATGGAAGGATTATATGTAAGAAGAGATAAGAAGTGTGAAACGATTACAGTAACCATCAAAATGTGAGAAGTATTCAGATGGCCAAATTAAGGCTATAAATAGTAAAGGAATTCAACATAAAGATTTGTCGCAAAACAACCCAATCAAACCCAATATATCTTTCAATTATCTTTTCTATTACATGTCATTTACATTCCTTAGTGTAATCCTTTACTTTTCTACAAGTAATTACATTTCTTAGTATAATCCTTTACTTTTCGCCTGTTGTTTACATTTCGTAGTGTAATTCGTAGCGTTAATCAAGTAGCTGGTAAGCTTAACTATAATTTGAGTCTACGCTCATACGTTAGATTCAAGTCTCCATCTACAAAGGTGTTCTGCAGCTGCTCGTCGTGACCAAATATAAGGTTTTCTTTCCTATTTTTTCTTTTATTTGTATTGAAAAGTCATTTCATAAAAAAGTCAAAGGTGTAACCCATTAGAGGATGAACCATACTCTCTGAATATCGTCTGGTCTGATTCACATACTGAGCAAGTGGTTGAATAGGTGACCGATCTCATTCAATATTGGTCATACACTATTTATTTGCCTATATCAACACTCGGGGTCATAGTTGTTGGATTTGAATTGAGCCACAAATTTAATTATGGAACACCCCTTACTTATCACATGACTAACTGAAAATCATGCTATAACACTAAGAATAGTCTATGCTTTGGACTTGTGCCCTAAAATGATATGGAAAAATGGATGGATGGTTTGGATTGAACCCAAACATCACATCACAATAGCCCCCCGAGCTCCAGTCTATTCTGGGCTGCGGACGAGCACGGTGGTACCCACTACCCAATTCGCATCCCACGCAACATTGCACTTTGAATCAGTTGGAAAATGGACTTTTAAGGTGGCGTATGGATTGTAAGTTGTTTAATATAAGCTGCTTATTCGACAAATAACTTTTAGTAGTTTTCTTTTATTAAAAAGATCAAGTATGTTTGGCCAACAACATACTTATCGACTTCTATCTTTGATGTCTTTTATGCTTCTCTTCATCAAAGTAGAAAAGTAAAAGAAAAAAAAAAGAAGTAAAGTGGTTATGTACTTTTTAAGTAAAAAAGTTACTTATAACTAATAATAAACCAAATCTATTTATCTGAAATAAGCCATATGTTGTTGTAAGCAGGAAAAATAACTTATTTGGTGGTATCCAAACGGTCCCTAAATGTTATCCGTATATGGTACCACAATTTCGATCGTCCATGTATCTGATGGCTAGGATTGTTTGTAGCTACCCAGACATTACCACCATGACCCAAGCCTGGTCGTACCTACCTCGGGAACAGTTCTACCCATATATCATTAACACATATGGCCTGGAGGGACCACGAATTTGCCTACGTGTTGTATGTAGACGGCCATGATTTTGGGATAGCGTATATTAATGGTGGGTCCTGCTGATGAAATGGCCAGAAAGCCTATTTAAGAAACTCCACCCCCACAATTTGAGAAATGGACATAAATGTGAACTGTACGCTATTCTACTATTGCTATGAAATGGCCTGCTAGAAGTACAAGAGTAAAGTACTTATAGTCCCAATTGCACGTGCAAAGTCAGATGATATTTATAGTCTTCCCATCCACAACAGTTCAGCAATTTTAACCCGGTCTACATTTACTTCAGGGATTTTAACTATACTAGCACTGTGGTATTGTCATTCTCGGAAGAGATTGAAAGTTTCAAATATTCTTAGGTAGTCATCTGACATGTCTTGAAAATTTTTTCAGACCAAATTGCCCTTACATGGATCAGTAGTAGTACAATTTTGAGTGAGGAAGAAGTTACATGATAGTCAATTCTGAGAAAGTGACATAAACGGAAGTTGTCATTTTTGCCTATTGAAATCTATATCCAATCCGTTCATTTTCTTTGAAGTCATTTATTTATATAAGAAGATGGTATTTTCTCGCTGACACCATTGTTGTGTGGTCCACAAAACCTGATAACCTTTAACGATGTCTTTTTGATACAAATTATTTTTTTTTATAATGTGGTCAATGTGACTTGCAGATGTTGATCATTTATCGAGTCATGGCCATCTATGAAATTCTGAGGTTAATAGATGGAGCGGATGGAGTGGTTCCACACATATGCGATGAAGGACCCCAATCGACAGTGTACATGCGGTGATAGAAATGGCCAAATGTTGCCTTTATTCACTTTTATAGAGGTCTTTCTTCTTTCCTAGAAAAGTGAAGATCACGGGACCCATTATCAATGATGGTCGTCATTTCTCCCTGGCATTTCTCTCAGCTAAAAGCTCTTTTACCACTATGTTGGCATTTTTTGGCGTCCTCCCACCTCTATCTAGTAATTCTCCGGTGACCCTAACATGTTAGTCTTTTTCTAAGGTAAAAAAAATAAAGCCTTAAATCTTGTCATTGTCGCATGTGTAAAGGAGGATTGTGAAAGTGCCTTGGTATGTCAATTAGCGTGAGTGTTGAGTCCGCTGACAGAGAAGCTCCATATGAAGATCAATTAATCGTCTGCCTTAACTAGATGTGGGCCCGAACTCGCCACAGGTAAATCTAAGCTTCACATCTCATGTCCCAAAACACCAGGTAACTAAAACTGTAAGACCCGTATCCTAGACCATACTGTTCCGTCGACTCCCGTGATCCTTCCCGTCGAATTCCGATAATCCACGACCTGTAATCGACATTTACGCACGACCGTAAGTCGTATCCTATACATTTGAGTTGGCTTAATCCGAGACTTATATCATTGCGACGGCATCGTCGCTGCGGTTCCAACGCCGCGACTCACGCACCGATCCGATACCCATATGAGGTGATGTGGACCCACGTTCAGTTCAAGGAAAAACGCCGCACATTGCAAACCCAAGAGAATCTCTACAACATGTCCCATCAATCAATCAACCCATCAATCCATCAATTAATCAACCCATCAATCCATTAATCACTTCATGTCAAGTACACATCACGTTTCACCCCATCCCCAAGAAACCACCAAAGTCAACTCTTTCTCACCCTCTCTCTTATACACCCATATATGTCAATTACATGTCTATCAGCCCATCACTCACTTCCCATCACTCTATCACTCCTTACATCCCATCTCTCTCTCTCATTTCTCAACACATCCCAAGCAAGAGAAAGAGCTCACATCCAAGCCTTCCCGTGGAGAGAAAATGCATGTGTGAGGCCCACTTCCCACTCTAAAACCCATCATCCTAGCCATCCATTTCCCATCTTCCACCATCAAAGAGAAGCACAAGGAGATAGGCTTTTCAACGGACCAAGGAGATTGCTAGGTGGGTATTTTCCATGGGCCTAGATTTCACTTTTATGATGAAGGGCCAAGTGAGGCCTACCAATTAATGGTATGGATCTCACTTGGGACTCCAGGTATGGCCGATGGCCCACCTTAATCCTCATGGTCATTCCATGATTGGGCCATTCTCCATAGACCCCATCATGATGTTTATATTTTCTTGCATAAAAAGGTCATATAGACCGCTCATTTGGGGGGGGGGGGAGGATCTCCACCATTGATCTTTTATTTGGAGGGCCCATATGCAATGGGACCCATTGATGTATGATTGAATGCTTAAAACGGAGGGCCCATAGTGTCGGGGTCCCTCCATCACGCGTGTCCCACCCTATTTCTCTCTCTCTCTCTCTCTCTCTCTCTCTCTCTCTTTTTATTTATTTATTTATGTGTGTGATGTAATGGCCGTGTGGCCCACTTGGATGGACCCCACCATGAGGCATGTATTGGGTCCAAGACATTTGTAGGTGGGGCCCACTTTATATGTGTTGTGCCTCACCACCTAGCCATGTGGTGGCCCACCTGAGCAGGGCCCACCTTAAACTTCCCTATACGCCAGAACGTCCAACGTTCCCTGGATGCTGGACTTAAAATACAAAAATGAGTTTGGCCTTCCAAGCATTGGAGAAGGGCTACTCATATAGGCCCCACCTTGATGTATGTATACAATCCATGTCATCTATTCCATTTACCAACTCATTATAGGCGTTAAACCGAAAAATGAGGTTGATCCGAGTGTCTGGTGGGCCATAGTTTTAAAATTAGTATCATTACCGTTGAAATCTACCCAGATTTTTCTTACATGTTGAAAGAGGCCCAATATTGGTCTTGATAGACTTGTAATGGGCTATGGAATCCAATGACTGGAGTGGATTCATCAGATGCGGGCCCCACGCATGATAAATCATGAAAAACCACGATTTTAAAAAAATAAAAATAAAAGCAGCAGAGGCTACTGCCTCTGGACGTTGGGAGAGGACGCGTAGGTGTCCTGCGCTGTGGGCGGACGCTAGGGGGTCCCATGGCTGGCCGTGTGGGCCCCACCATGATGTATATTTTGTATCCACACCATCCATGAGGTGGGCCACCCCCTGAGGTGGGTCCCCTCAAAGATCAGCTTGATCCAGATCTCAGGTGGTCCACACCACAAGAAACATCGGTGATTGAACTCTACCATTGAAACCCTTTTTAGGCCCACGGAAGTTTTGAATCAAGCCGAAATTTGTATTTTCTCTTCATCTAGGTCTATACGACCTTATCAGCAGTTTAGATGGAAAATATACGCGATGGTGGGCTCCACGTGGGACCACAATGATGTATGTATTTTATTTCCACCGTCCCATTGTGTATGTGGGATGGTGGACCACCTTAGTGTATATGTTTTATCCACCCCGCCCGACCGTGGACCCCTCCACCCTGCTGCATGTGTTGTATCTAACACATGGGGTCCACCTTGGTGATGTGTTGGACCCCACCTTGATGAGATCCATATTCCAGGCCGTCCATTACACTGGACGCTGGAGTGTGTTATATATATATATATATATAAAATATAATATATGATATATTATATGTTATGGAAGCCCCACGTGGCCCCCACCCTGATGGATATGACGAATACCCACCATTCATTTGGGTGGCCTACCATGTTATATGTGTTCCACAGTCCATTCATTTCATCTGGACGAAAATCCCGGTGTGATGCATGTTTTGCAATCCACACTGTCTATTCAATTGGTGGGTCACATGTGTATAGACCCCCCACCATGATGCATGTGTTGCATCCAAACCGTCCACCATTCAAAACCCCTTTCAGGTCAGTGTGACCTTATAATTAGATTGGATGAGAAATAAATGTTATCGTGGGCCTTGGAAATTTTAATGGTGGAAATCATCGTCACCACTTATCTTTGGGTATGACCCATTTGATATGTATGAGGCCCAATTGGTGTGGTCCATTTGATATGCATATAACCCATGTGATGTAGCCCACTTACCATGTATAAGGCCCATGTTATGAAGTCCATTCGACGTATTTGTGGCCAGTGGTTGAGGCCCACTTTGATATATATAAGGCCCATGTTATGGGGCCCATTTTGATGCATTCTAAGGCCCATGGGTTATGGACCTTTGCAATGTACATAAGGCTTGTTTGTAAGGCTCATTAATGCAGCCCATTTGATGAATGTAAGGCCCATGTGATACGACCCATTCAATGTATCCAAGGCTCATAGGTCAAGGCCCAACGGGATGTCCTTAGAGTCCATTACAATGTGTGATTTCCCATGGTTCCTGTAATGATATTTATGGCAGGCCGTGCCTAGGGAACAATGATGGTTTGACGTCCACATTGTAAGTACAATGTTGGTTAAATGTCCGCATTGTAACTCTCCTTAGGGCTCATTGATAGGCCTATACTTGTTACTAATTCATCACTTTATAACATGCTTAGTATAGCTACATGATTCATGCTCATACGCATCATATGTATGCTTGATATGAGGAATGTTTGATCATATTATAAGCCGTTGGGCTGAGACACTTACGGGACTCCTTATGAGACGGAGTGCCCCACATGATCGCGCAGTACACGCTAGATTGCTGCATGATTTGACGGTGTGATTCATGCATCTTGCATATGTGTGACTTAATCACTGCACGTCGTAACGACATCAGGGTCGTGGCCTCCACAGGCACATCGTGGATGGTCGTATTGGATACCGAAAATATTTTTTTCTAACACTGTGGGCACTTAGGATATCCTTGGGTGAAAGTCTCAGAACCTTTTTTGTAACGCCCGTGAAAAATCCATACTTGGGCCCGAGCACCAACTAGACCCGAAATCGCGTAGAATTAATTTCCATGGAAATTAAGCATAAGTTAGCTAGCGCAACGCTAGAGTAGTTGGGAAATAGTCCCTGATCACTTTAAATACGTTCTACAAGACCCAAATCGAGTAGAACAAACAACTCTACAATACTCTATAACCTCAGATCAAACTCTAAGCGGGTTTGTTCTCTAGACCACATTGAATTTTTGTATTGGATCTAGACCGCACGTCGTAAGTCCGATACCTCCTATCTTAGACCGTTAGAACCGCCCAGCTGGACTTGACAATCATTTCAAAAATCAAGTCAAACCGATAATCACAGACTGTTTCATTGAGCTCGGACTGAAGAGACCGCGAATAGGGACAGAATTGGAATTTCAAATTCAAATCTGGCACACGACTTGACGCGTCAGTATTAAGCGTTCTGACCGTCAGAATTCATCCAGATTACACCCTCGGATCAGTAAAAATTTTTATTTCATATCATGAGACTTTCAGCCCTGATCTACGTGCGGTGACCGCTGAACTGAAAATGGTCCATCACGTGCGATCTGCGAACCCTGCCGGACTGAAAACTTAATATGTGCTAGATCTGGTACGCATGAGCTTAAGTCCGATCGCAATCGACCAGGGGACCACCAGAAAGTAACTTTTGGACCGAAACAGCCCCGAAATGGATAGGCACCAAGTAAACTTCGTTCCGGAGCCTGTTTCCGGCATTTTTAAGCTTATAAAAGGGGTTGAAACCCTCATTCCTCTCTCCCATCCGAAAATTGCAAACCCTAGGAAAAGGAGAGAGAGTTTAAGAGAGAGAGTGGAAGGGATTTTTCCCGTCTCCGAGCCACCGACTGCTGGTGCTTCAGCAATTCTTCCCAATCACCTGGTTGGTGATTTCTCCACTTTTTCAGGTATAAAATAACCCTAGAACTTGCTGATTTAGGGTTTACCTAGATTCAAAGCGTGTTAGCTAACGTACTTCATAAATCAGGTCCTCCTACTGCCGTAGATGAAGCGTACACGCTCCGTTCAAAATCACGCATCCATAAGAGACTAGGTGAGGATTTTAGACGCTTTGATTGACGGTTTACAATGCTTTCAATGTCGTTTAATAGTAGATTATCGACGGCATCACCGTTTGACATGTACAACATGCTCTCCGTTTCCTGTTTCGTAAATTAACGAAGAATATGAGATTTAGGGCATTTTAGTCATTTATAGGAAGTACTGTTTACATTCATATTTTGCTGATGTGATTGACATGGCTTGTTGTCGCATTAGGGAGTTAAGAATGCGTGCATAATTAGTTTGGAGAAGAGATTCGCCTAATTGCACACTTTGGGTCAACATACTATATGTAGACTTAAGTGTGTAGTGTATGTGTTTGTATAAATGTTTGTATTAGTAAGTATTGAATTAAATGATGTTATGAGATAGTTTGAGATTGATTT
This sequence comes from Magnolia kwangsiensis, assembly GCA_037074715.1. Classification (NCBI taxonomy): domain Eukaryota; kingdom Viridiplantae; phylum Streptophyta; class Magnoliopsida; order Magnoliales; family Magnoliaceae; genus Magnolia; species Magnolia kwangsiensis. The sequence continues at coordinate 71,509,623 of CM073575.1, read as the reverse complement.
CTCAATTAATATGCTGACCGAAATGGTTTCCTACATGTTGACTATATGCACGATTTCATTACAATGCATGGAATGTTTGTGTTTGAAGATTTGCTTAAGTTGAATGTTATAACATGTGTTAACATGCTCACATGATTGTATTTCAATTCCAATACTCTTACATAGATTGCTGATGTGATTCCATAAATGTTTGGGACTAGACTTAGTCCAGGCAGTCGGTAACTGAGCGAATTCGTGGCTGACTGGTCATAGCCACGAACGACGCGTCGATGAACGTGATTCGTGTTTCGAGTTGGCGGCAGTGGTTAGGCCACGCGAAGTGTTTTACGCACTTCATGTCGTTCGACTTGAGATGCGATCGCGCTAGTCGAGCCCGTCAAGCAACCCGACTGGCCGATGTATGTTCACCTTGTATGAGTCATGACTGCTTGAACCTAGGGTACTGAACTTACCATTGTAAACCCTGTTAACCATGGTACCTTGATCCACGAAGACTCATGAGCCGGGCATGGTGGTATGGGACACCGTGGTCGAGCTGTCGGCCTACGCTAGGGCCACAAACCTCCCCGTAGTGACCAGTGAGCACCTAGACTCGTGAGCAGATTATGGTGGTATGGGACACTATATTGTAGCTGTCGGCCTACACTGATCAGGCGACGAGCCCTTTGTAGTGACCGCGAGCGTATTCTGAGTCCACGGGAGGCGACGACCCTTCCGTTGCAGTAGAGTACGGTAGGCCTGTATTGATAAGGTGATGGGGGAGCGGTGCAACGAGTGCGAGCAACAGCCCTGGCAGCCCTTGCAGCGACCTACATAAATATACCTCGTATGAGATTACTAGGAGTGACGACCCTAGACAGGATCTGTGTTGGGATTGATACAAGGGAAGTACCTTAGTTTCCCAATCCTGCTGTTTGAATGGACTAATAACAACTTGGAAATCATATCACCATAGCATTGCATGTGCCTGGAAGATGTGGAGCACTCTAGGGAGTGTGGCATGCCACGGTCGTAAGATGTTTTCCGTATGAGGGAGATCGTCAGTGAGGGCATACATCACGTCATGTCATCTTGCATTAACAACAGTATTAGGATTGTCTGATTTATGCTTTACTATTATCGCATGATTGAATTGTGAACATGTTAATCTTTGCTCTATGATTCCACTGAGTTGATCACTCACTCCCACGTTACGGGATGGTGTTTGCAACACCCACCAGACCCTGTTGTAGATGCAGGTGAGGCTGAGATCCAGGAGGTGGAGCCAGACATCGACGAGGACCAGGACGAGTTCTCGTACATGCAGTATCACGATGGCTTCCCGTAGGCGACCTGGATCGATGGGACTTCAGTGGGACTATTTTGAACATTACATTTTTGTTCATGTATATGTATATGAGACTCAGAGATGTAGTCATACTTTGGAGACAGATGAGATTTACTTTATTTTTTCATACAGTGATATATATATTGTTTAGTCTTCCGCTTGCTTTTATCACTAGATCTGAAGTATGAATTGCAGTTTTGGTATACTTTTACTCATGTGAATGCTTTAAATCAGACAACATTGAATCATAATCATTTTTGTTGCATAAGTGACGGTCTGGAACTCGGGAGTTGAGTTTATACACGACCCCCGATTTTCAAGGTGTTACATTTTTGGTACTAGGAGTTATTACAACGTCTAGACCAAGTGGATACATAAGTGCCCGAGTGCCGAATACCAGTAGGCTATGTCTCCCACTGTGTCGCGGTCGGTTGGAAGGGGGTGTAGCCTTATCCGCCTGAGTGAGGGGGCTATAAGCTAGGCTGAGTTTGACTAGCTCGTAAATGAGTCCGCTATCGATGAGCTGGGTAGGTATTGACAGACTACTGATCAGGCAGATAGTGGCTTCTATTCTGCTTGCTTGACTGTGCAGTTAGGGAGGTGACAATCATTGTGAAGTGTATTAAACCCCGGTGAAATTCAGAGAGGAACTGTATTGATATGTGTACTTAATGAGTACTGGCATGCTTGCTTTGTATCTCGCATATGACATTTGGCTACATAGGCCTCGCATCGCATGGCCTTGGTATGATTGATAGCATTCATGCCTTGCATCATGTAGCTTTAGTACAGCTGATAGCATTCATGGACTTACTGCATACTTCCACATTACTCTGATATTGTACACTTGGCGTTTGCCTTGCACATACACTTACACCACCCTCTAAGCTTTTGTAAGCTTATGTACGACCGTTGTGTGCAGGTAGCGTTGGACAACAGTATTGTTGAGGCAGGAGTGCGCATCTGGCTATTTTGGAGTTTTTGATCATCTTGTATTTTCCTTTCCTATTGTAGTTACACACTTACATCACCCTCTAAGTTTTTGATATAGTGGATATGTGGTGATGTTATTTTGTGACTTGGTTATGCTCCATTACAAAAAAAAGTTCATTCTGAAAATCCTCCTTGTAGGATCTCAGGATTAGAATCTGGCATATGATTGTCAGGAGCTGAGAATGAGGCACTACGGAGGCTGTCGGCATCGGATTCGGCGATCGGGATTCATGTGAATCCGATTTTCGGGTTTTGGGCGTGACAAAAACCCTTAAAACTAATTAAAATATCATAGGGTTTTTAAGTTAGAAAACTTTTTTATAAATTTAGAAAATCTCTAAGTTTTCTACCTCTGTCGATTTATCAATAGTCTGATCGATATAATCAAGAAATGTTGTCGATGTCCTCGAAGCTCACTCGATAGTATTGAAGGAGGACATAAGTTGTCCATCAACCGCATATACTTTTAGACGAAATTATCGATGTATCGATAGCTATATCGATATCATCGAATTTGAATCTCGAGTCTATCGAAGTCGACTCGATAAGATCGACAGTAGAGATTGTATGTCATTATTTTTCTATGAAAAAGACCATCGATATATCAAAGTACCTCTCGATATCCTTGGAATTCAAATATCGATGATATTGGAAAGCCTTCAATGATACCGATCTCGGACACAGTTTTTCAGCATATTTTCAGGTGATTTTTGTCTTGGATTAAGCGTCACTCGATAGAATCGATATTCAAATATCGATGATATCGAGGCTGTGTCGATTGCATCAAGAATGGACATAAACTGTCCAGTAAGCTTAACTGGAAAATCCTTTGAATTTATCGATGCATCGACACGACTATTGATATCATCGACATTCAAATTTTGATGATATCGAGTGTATCTAGATCATATCTTTTGACTTGAAATATTTTAAAGGCATTGTCTCTCTCATTTTCAAATGTCAAGGAATCGATCCTCGTATTGATAATATCAGAGTTCAAAATCCGATGACATCGACACGTGTTTCGATTCCCTAGACCAACTGGTAAAAGGTTTCAAAAGCATATGACATTTGAGTTTGTGTCATCGAGCGGCAAGTCGATGCAATCGAGAATATACGCTTGATGATATCGACCCTACTCGATGATATCGAACTTTGTCGTAATGTGACTATTTTATATTCGTTGGAACCTTTTTTCATATATATAAGGAGCTTGTCGATAATTGCTAATAGAGAAAGAAGATAGTGCTTTTGAGTGTTTAACCTTAAATTATATATCCAAAGCCCTTTCTCTCATGGGAGTTCATCCTCCAATCCACCCTCATTATTGACATTCAATAGAGTGGATTAAGAAATGAACTTTCGCATTCAAGGATCCTCCAGCTTCTACCTTAATGGCAAATCATTAAGCCGGGATGCCTTGAATGCATAGATGATTGAAATCGCTCTATTTTCCTTATAGGAAAATATTTAGGAGAGTAGGATTCCATCATAGCCTTGACCCAACCTGTCACCATGTTTTGGTACATATTTTAAGTTGCAGATCAAGGAATCTGAAGTTCTTCATCAAAGGAGGAGATCTTTAACAAATGCGCTGAAAGGGACACATCTGCTTATTTGTAAGTTATTAGAGTCTAAAGGACCCTTGTGATCATTCTTTTGTAGGATTGGTTCTAAGGTGTTTCTCACTCCTTGCAAGTCCTCTAGGAGGCCTTTGGCGAGAGTGTACGTGGTGGGCGAGTTGTGTTGACCCTTGCTCTGTGAAGAGCATAAATAGTAAGGGTCTTGTGGAAGATCCTTGGCCAGTGTGCCTAAAAGTGAGTGCTTTGTGTTGACCCTTGCTCGTGAGAGCATAAATCTGTCAGCCTAGGTGTAGGTTGTATTGGTTAAAGGTGAACCTGATTTAAAACCTTAGGTTTGAGGTGAACCGTGTGAAACCAATTTAAAACCTTAGGTTTGAGGTGAACCGTGTGAAACCTCCTTAGTAAAATTTGGTACACTCAAAAGGTTGAGTGTGGTTGCCAGGAGTGGAGTAGACAAGTAGTCGAACCACTATAAAAAGGACTGTGCTATGGACTGTTATTGTCTTCCATTTATTTACGTGATTTCCTTAAATACTTTCATTATCTGAGATCACACCTCATACACACACAGTCATATCCTTCATAAACTAATTTACACATTGTTCATCTCTTAAATAGTTTGTGATTGGATCATCTACGGGGCTTGGAAGCCAGTAGAGTTACTCTTGAGTAATCCTAATATATGCTTGCTGATAGGATTAGAGTGATAAGATTTTAAATTGTTATAAAATCATTAAAAAGTCCTATTCACCCCCCTCTAAGACATATTGGCATATTCCTACTTCAACTAAATCGGTCATTACTGCAATTTCAATTGGGATCAAAACGGGTCTCTCTTCACGGGTTTCACTGCCTAGAGAGTGATCTTAACTAAAGTTGGGAATATGGCCAAAAGAGAGGGCTCATCGGTCTCTAGACCTCTAGTATTTGATGGATCAAATTATGCATACTTGAAGGCTAGAATGCACTACTTTCTAAGATCTTTGGATCATGATGTATGGGATATAGTTGAAAGAGGATATGTGTCACCATCTGAACAAATAATACTTGATAATGACACAACTATCACCAAACTGAAATCTAAAAAGAAGTGGACAACATTTGATAAAGAAAACCAAACTGTTGAGGCTAAAGCTATGAATGTTATCTACTGTGTTGTGTTCTAAGATATTTTCAATCAAATCAGTATGTGTGGGACATCCAAAGAAGTATGGGATTTGTTGGAAACAACCCATAAAGGAACAAGCACTGTGAAGAGATCTAAGATGCAACTCCTGACATCATAGTTTGAAAGTCTCAGAATGAAAGAGCATGAGATCTTCATGGAGTTTTTCACAAAGTTGAATATCATTTGTAACTCCATGGGTGGATTAGGTGAGAAGGTTCCCGTCCCAAAAATCTGTAGGAAATTCTAAGATCATTACCAAAACGGTTCAACCCTAAAGTAACAACCATTGAAGAATGTAGGAACATCGATGAAATGAAAGTAGAAGAACTGGTAGGTTCCCTACAAACATTTGAACTATACTTCAAAAAAACCCCAAAATCTAAAAATACTGTCCTCAAAACTTCAAAGAAAATAACAAATAAGCACATTGAAAGTGAAAAAGAAGATGAAGATGAGGAAGTGGCTTTGTTGGCTTAACGGTTTAGAAAGTTCTTTCAGAAGAATCATGGTCGTCCTTTTAAAGGAAGAAGGGTGGACAATAAATAGTCTGCAGGTAAATTTGGTAAAAAGACCAAAGAATCATAATGTTATACCTGTTAGAAGTTTGGACACCTATCTACTGAATGTTTGAAATGGCCAAGCTATATGTCTTGGAGGGGGGGGGGGGGTGTGAGTAGGACTATGCCAAATTAAAATTAAATACCGCGGAATAAAATAAAGAAATAGCCTTACAATAATAAATCAATTCACAATGCTGAAATTAAATCAATCTCAATAAACAAGCATTGAGAGGTTGATACAAATTCAGTTCTAAGGACAACCTTATACCATAATAAACAAGGGCTTATAATAGGACAACCTTATTTCTAGATCATCTTTTGAATCAAGAGCTCAATCTGAAAATAAATAGCAAGGATTGCAATCTTAAGAATTGATAATTCTAGGGACAACCATGCACCATAAAAATGACAGGGCAACCTTACTAGAATAATTACTGAAATTGAAGCACAAATTGATAAAAGTATAGTAAGAGATAAAATGCTGAAATAACACTCTAGATTATTACAACATTCCCCACACTTACTTGAAATGTAAATTGTTACAACATTCATATCCACATGTACATTACACACAACTGAATGATGAAAGATAAAGAATTAAGAATGCATTCAATCCACAAGACAAGGAGTTATAATGGTTCGCCTGTGTGTATATCAACTGTTTTACAACAGCCACACAGAATGCTACTCCACTCCTAATATCCTCACACAGGGATATTAGCGTTCACTATCAAAATGGGTTTCACAGGTTCACCTAAAACCTTCACAATTGTGTCTTTTTAACTTGGGCTTACACAATCCAAACACCCACACTATTCTGAGTTTTTTGGCTCTCCTCAGATAACCAACAAATGAAAATTTTCTAGCGAATCCCAAACAAAAACCAAAAGAATGAAAATTTTACAGAATTGTAAAATACCTGAATTTCTCCTCTTATAGCAGCCCGAAAGAACCAATTGGAGTAGATGTTCGGATATGAAAGTTTAATGTCCAATACTTACTTTATAATGGTTTTAAGTTCTAATTGATTTTAAATTAAATCAGACTGGGCTAACTCTATTTGATTTTAATTTTCAAAAGAAGGAAAGTAATATTTCCTCTTTTCAAATCAGATTGTAATAACGAATCAAATCAAATAGAAAAAAGCTAACAAAAGGAAATAGAAATATGCACAATATAACTTAAGAACAAACACAAACTTATCTCAGAGTGGAGCTTTCAATTCACTTAATTTTCAATGAATAACTCTGAAATTCGTGTGCTATTTATAGCTGCAGAAATTCTTCTTCGACTAGTCCTAGGTTCACCACGACTAGTCGAAGAAGAAATAGATTTTTGAATTTTCGGGTGCGATCAGATAAAACCATTACACGACCGGTCGTGAGCAGTCCACGACTGGTCGAAGGCCGTCCACGACTCGTCGAGACCCTCACACGACTAGTCATGCGACCCTTGAATTAGTTACTGGAGTTAGAGTCGTGGCTCCACGACTGGTCAAAGGTTGAGTCGAGACCATCCCATGGCCGGTTGAGCAGACTCCAGGACTAGTCGTAGCCAAACAGAAAAATCTGATAATTTGCAACAAAACTTCGACTGGTCTTGAAATTTCTAGGATTGGTCGAACCAGTGCTAGGACTAGTCGAACAAGGTCCAGGACTAGTCTTAGAACAAAAAAAAATACTTGAAAAAAATATATGAATTATGTATCGAAAGTGACCTACTCTAAAGGTCAACCTAAGGTCAATCAAATCTCAACAAGAACATTGAACCTTCATTTGCTTAGACTTTGATCTTTACGAAGCTTGAGTTCTTCTTGTAGCTTGAACACTTCACAAGCTTTGAAGTCAACGTCAGTATGAGTTGTGCACAATTCCCTAACTTATGCTAGATTCTTAATCTTGAATATATGTGAACTTTGAGTCTTGAACTTGACCTCTTCTTGAATATCGTCAAAATTGTAGCTTGAACTAGCTAAAGGAGTTCATCGTCGTGTCTCGAAGTGTAGCTGTGGTGTCTTGAACATATTCAAAAAGATATAAATACAAGACATATATAGAGGTTTTGACACACAAAATTTGACAACCAAAGAGGATTCAAACCATAACACTTACAATCTCCCCCTTTGTCAAATTTGTGACAAAACACACTCCTATAGTTCAATGCACATCATAAGCATACATCATAAGCATGCATCAATAAAGAATCATGCACCAGTTGTACCAAGCATAATACATCATCCTGTAAGATTACAAACTCAAGTTTTACCAACTCCCCCTGAGTAGTACACCTACCAATCAATCATCATATACCAATCATAAAACAATCCCATAATTAATTTTCCCCCTTTTTGTCAAAAATATGACAAAGGAAGAATTAAAAATAAGATAATTAATAAAGGAGTCAGAATATCATATCATAAAACGTTATCAAGTCAAGTCAAAGAAACTCAGTCACACAAGCAGAGATAAATCAAAGTCTGATAGTTATTACAAACCAAAGAGTAAAATCCTCAATCTGATCTAGAAGAAGGAGCAGGTATGGTAGGATCAATTTGATGAAGGCCTTTTTGTAAGCGCCTAAAATACTTGCGCATATTTTTAAATTAAGCATTGTGGCCAACATTCATCTGTTCTACCTTTTCCTCTAATGCACTCAGACGTGCATCAAAATTAGATGGCTCATAGTCAGGATCATTCCCAAAGTCAGAATGAATTTCATTAAAAATATTGTCCATATTGATATCATCCAGAGGAAGAGCATCACCCTCTTCATCATTCCCGGCCTCAGCAGCAGCTCCACCTGCACCAATATCAACTTGTCCTCAAGCCAAATCTAACTTTATTTTGTTATGTTAGAGTTGTTGAATATAAGGTGTTGAATAGGAGCTTCTCCAACAGGCATAACTATTAACATGTGAGTGGCTAACACATTCATCAGATACCCAAATGGAATACCAGGATGAATACAAAATTGAATGATAGAGTAACAAATCAAAGAGGGCAAACAGATATTAGCACCAGTAACGATTGAGTACAAAATGCGAACCATACGCAGAGTCAACTCATTCTTGTTACTTGAGCGAGGATACAGATTAGAGGTGAAGATATGATGTAAGACTCTATATCTGGGCAATAAGTATCTGGTTGCGAGGGCATTCCCAGTGTGATTCCATGGTGCATCCATGTTACACAATGTTCTAGTATAAATGCATTTTTCAGATTCCGACACTTTCTCAGCAAGTGTGCTAGGATGAATACCATCATCATTTACTGAAATATCCATAAGGCCTGAGATTAAATGTTGATCAATAGGAAAAGACCCTTCTCTAGTAGCAATAGTAAAAGTCAGTTGCTTAGTAAAAAATTCAGTAATGCACGCAACCATGGTCTGCGCTATGGACTGGTGTGCCGCCCACCCCAGCGTAAAATATTTTCCCATCCTACAGACTGAAGGAGAGGAAAAAGATTGAAAGGAGCGATATGTTTGAAATCAACGGCCTTTTCTACAATCACATTTCGCATATGCAAATCACGAACATATATTGGATCATCTTCGGGAGTCCTAAGATGGCGTCTGGTGATAACATTTGATCTAGAAGAAGAAGCACTTCTAGAATTCTTCTTTTTAGCTTTAGGGTCCATTTTCTTGAAGAAATACAAGGAATTTTACGAAAATAGAGATGGGTTTTTTTTTGAATCAGCAAATAAGGAAGAAAACCCAAAAAACTTAAAGAAAGAGATGAAATGAACAACAACAATTAAGAAATAGAAGAGAAAAGACAATGATTCTTCAAGAAAAACAAGCAAAATGCTCTAACCTGAAGGAATCGAACACAGGGGTTCGACTAGTCGTAGCTCGGCTCATTGGAGAGGAGAGTTAGAATGAAGTGGAAGAAGGTCTTTTCCCAAATAAAAGCAATCAACGCGCTACACGACTGGTCGTGGATCGTCCTCGACCAGTCGTGGCACGACTGGTCAAGTATGTCCTCGACTGGTCATGTACCATAAAAAATATATAATTTTCATCAAAATTTGAAATAAAAATCATTAATATATTAATATATATACACTATACTACAGAGATGCATGATCAATCATTTTAAATTGTACATACCAAGATCAAATTTCAATTTATTAAACCTGCTTTTGTCGAGCGGTTTAGTGAATATGTCAGCAAGTTGAGTTTCAGTGGGTATGTATTCTAAGTATATTACTTTTTCTTCCACTAATTCATGAATATAATGAAATCTAATGTCAATGTGCTTAGTACGTGAGTGCTGGATTAGGTTTTTTGAAATATTTATCGCATTGGAATTATCACAGTATAAAACTATTGAATCATGTGTGATACCATAATCACTCAACATTCGTTTCATCCAAACCAGCTGTGTACATGCATTTCCAGCTGTAATGTATTCAGCCTCAACAGTTGAGAGTGATATGGAACTTTTCTTCTTGCTAAACCAAGAAACCAAGCAGTTTCCAATGTAAAAACAACCACCACCGGTTGATTTTCTTTCATCGATATTACCAGCCCAATTAACATCTGAATACCCAGCCAATTGAATACTAGTATCATAAGGATACCAAAGACCCAAATTAACTGAACTTACGACATACCTAATAATTCGCTTAATAGCAGTTAAGCGAGATTCTTTAGGATTAGACTGATATCTAGTGAAAATTCTAACACTTAAAGCAATATCAGGTCTATTAGCAGTTAAGTAAACCAAACTACCAATCATGCTACGATACAATTTAGGATCTACATCTTTACCTATAGAGTCTTTAGACAGTCTTACAGTTGTACTCATAGGAGTATCAAAATTTTTACCATTCTCGAATCCGAACCTCTTAATCAAGTTCAAAGCATATTTAGTTTGAGAAATAAAAATTCCATCAGGTTGTTGTTTTACTTGCAACCCTAGGAAATAATTTAATTCCCCAACCATGCTCATTTCGAATTCAGATTTCATTAGATCTACAAACTTAACAGTCATGTTAATACAAGTTGATCCATAAATTATATCATCAACATAGATTCGAACCATTAGAATATCATCGTTATGTTTCTTAACAAAGAGCGTCTTATCGACACTGCCCATTTAAAAATTGTGACTCAGTAAAAACTTTGTCAATTTTTCGTACCATGCCCTGGGAGCTTGTTTCAAACTATAGAGAGCTTTTTTGAGGCGGTATACATGATTAGTAAACTTAGAGTCTTCAAACCCTGTACGTTGTTCAACATATACCTGTTCATGTAAATCGTCATTTAAAAAGGAACTCTTTACATCCATTTAAAAAAATTTAAACTTCCTACAACATGCGATGGATATAAAAAGTCTAATTGATTCAAGGCGAGCAACTGGTGCAAACGTTTCATCGTAATCGATGCCTTCAATTTGAGAGTACTCTTGTACAACCAGTCTTGCCTTGTTTCGAATTATATTTTTCAGTTCATCAGACTTATTTTTAAAAATCCACTTTGTTCCAATTATGTGTTTATCTTTAGGTCTAGGAACAAGATACCAGACATCATTACGAACAAATTGATTAAGTTCTTCCTACATCCCAACTATCCAGTTTTCATCAGAAAGTGCTTCTTTTACGTTTACCGGTTCAATCTGGGATGTAAAACATACGTAATTACATATGTCTTCAATTTTTCTATGAGTACGCACACCAGTGAGAGGGTTTCTAAGAATTTGAGTAGTTGGATGATCTTTAACAGTCCTTAATTCAAAATTAATTTCACTTGATGAAGTATCTGGTTTTTCAACTACAAGAACTTCATCATTGTCTGAACTAGGGGCAGGTGTATTCAAGTGATCATCAATGATCATATTAATTGACTCTTGAATCACACCAGTCCTGTTGTTCAATACACGATAAGCACGACTGTTTAAAGAATATCCTAAAAAGGTCCCTTCGTCACTTTTAGTGTCGAACTTTCCCAAGTTTTCACGGTCACGCAAAATGTAGCACTTGCTGCCAAAAACACGAAAGTATTTGACAGTAGGCTTTTTGTCAAACTACATTTCATAAGCCGTTTTATTATTTGATTTATAAGTATAAACACGGTTAATAATGTAGCAGGCAGTATTTACTGCTTCAGCCCATAGATTTCTAGAGAGTTTCATGCTATTCAACATAACATTTTTCATTTCTTGAAGCACTCTATTTTTTTCTTTCCACAATACCATTTTGTTGTGGTGTTTTAGGTACAGAAAATTCATGTGATATTCCCTGTTCGCCATAAAATTTCTTAAAACCGCTATTTTCAAATTCATATCCATGATCACTACAAATCTTACTGACTTGAGAACATTTTTCAGTTTGGATTCGTTTGATGATCTTTTTCACTTCATCAAGGGTTTCTGATTTGTCTCTTAAAAATGAAACCCAAGCGTATCTTGTATAATCATCTACGATAACCAAGATGTATTTTTTGCCGCCTCGACTTTCCGTTCTTGTTGGTCCTATAAGATCCATGTGGAGAAGCTCGAGTGGTCTTAATGTGGCATTAGAGTTCACTTTTTTGTGAGAGCTTCTAGTTTGTTTACCGTACTGGCATTCACCACATATTTTGTCTATTTTTTATAACTTAGGTAGACCTCTAATTAGTTCTCCTTTGCTTAATCTATATAAATTTTGGTAATGCATATGTCCAAGGCATTTATGTCATAATTCTGTCTCATTGGTGTGGACCATATAGCACTTTTGGTTACATGAGCTACCATCACTTACTATATAGAATTTTTCAGAAGTTCTGCGACCAGTTAATATTATAGAACCCTTTCTGTTTATGATTTCACAACCTTGATTGGAAAATTTCACACTATGGGTGTTATCGCATATTTGAGATATGCTTAACAGGGTGTGTTTTAGCCCCTCAACATATAAAACATCTTTAAATAAAGGAAGGTTGTAAAGTTGAACCGTACCTTTGCCAATAATCTTGCAATTTCTTCCATCACCAAATGTGACTGACCCATCAGTCATATCTTTAAGATCAGTGAATAAAGCTTTGTCTCCTGTCATATGTCTGGAGCATCCACTATCTAGGTACCACTTTGAATGGATTGTTGCTTTAAAAGTAGTGTGGGTAACCAAGCAGGCACCCTTAGGAGCCCATTTCAGAACAGTTTTGGGTTTAGAAGTATAGTTGGTCTTCTTTTGATTGTAGTTGTAAGTATGACCTATTGAGTTAGATTTTAAGAGCTCCTTAAGTAAATCAACTATCTTTTCAGCTAGAGGATTTCTGATCTGATTTTTGAAATTGACATAGTTACTTTTAGGTTTTTGAAAAGTTTTTATATTTTTAAAAAAACCTCGATAAGTACTTTTCTCTTTTGAGTTTGAGGCTTCTCCTTTCACAAATTTGAGAGGAGTATCCTTCTGTTTAGGAGGTATATTCTTATCATAGCCTAACCCGGATTGATCGCCACATTTTCTTGATCCGAATAATAATTTTTTTAATTTTGGATCACCTTGGGCATATCTCCATGTGTCCTTCAAACTCAGAAGAGAAGATACTTCATTCTTAAGTTTCTCATTTTCAGATTTTAAATCTTCAATCAGGTAGGTTTTGAATTCCAAATCACATTTTGATTTTTCAAAATAATCTGGAATTTACGATTTTTCTAAAACAAGAGTCTCAAAACATTCTTTGAGTTTAGAATACTTTTCTCTTTGAAGTTTAAGTTTGACAGCAATTTTACAACTTTCCTTATATAAGGCATTATAAGCATCTTGAAGATCTTCTTCATTTTCATGATCACTATGCAAATTTTCTTCATTAGTTGAATCGTCGTGATCTGAGAATGTGAACTTGGCTAGAGTCATAAGGGCTTTTACATCATTGCCTGACTCAGTTTCAGAATCTTCTGATTCAGAAGAGGTTTCAGAATCAAATGATTCGTCCCAAGTAGCCAACATACCCTTCTTCTTGGGTTTGTCCTTTTTAGGACATTTGTTTGTTAAATGCCCATATTCTTGGCAGTTGTAACATTGACTATCTTTCAAAGACTTCCAAGTTCTAGACTTTGGTTTAGATCGTTTCTTTTCATTTGTCTTTTGAAAATCGACCATTTTCTTACTTTTAAAAATCTTGTAAAACTTTTTAGCTAAAAGCGCCATATCATCTTTTGAATTTTTTAAATTCGAGTTTTCTTGAGAAATACCTTTAAAAGATGTTAAAGCAATAGATTTACCTTTAGGATCTTTAAAATTCAATTCATAGGTCCGTAAAGAACCAACTAGTTCTTCTACCCTCTTGTTATCTGTATCACGAAGTTCCTGGATCGCGGTTACTTTTGAGTTGAACTGTTCAAGAAGAGAGAGTAGTATCTTTGCACACACTTTACTTTCTGGAATTTTATCGGCAAGACCCCACATTGAGTTTACAATGTCATTCAATCCAGTGTAAAAGTTCATAAACATTTCATTTTCCTCCATATGAATTTCTTCAAATTTAGTTGTGAGGAGTTGGACTTTAGATTTCTTGAAAATTGATGTACCCTCGTGTGTCATTTCTAATATATCCCAGGCTTTCTTTATAGTATCACAGGATATGATTCTTTTGAACTCATCTGGTGATAGTACGCAAGTGATAGCATTTAGTGCTTTAGCATTGGCACTACTCTCACTTTTCTGAAGTGTAGTCCATGAGATATAAGGAGAAACTCTCATTGTTTTTGAACTGTTGGTTCCAGTCACTTCAGTGGTAGGGGGTTTCCATTCGGTCACTGTGGCTTGCCACACACTCTCATCCATTGATTTGAGGAAGATCCTCATTCTGGCTTTCCAATAGGCATAGTTGGAGCCAACAAATGGTGGAGGCCTAGTGACTGAAAGACTATCAAAATTTGACATCTTATTATATAGCTTAGATCATTAGCTCAGGAAATAAATTCAAAAAAATACAATAAGAACGAGCTATTAGTCTCTGATACCACTTGAAATGGCCAAGCTATATGTCCTAGAGGGGGGGGGGGGGGGGTGAATAGGACTATGCCAAATTAAAATTGAATACCGCGGAATAAAATAAAGAAATAGCCTTACAATAATAAATCAATTCACAATGCTGAAATTAAATCAATCTCAATAAACAAGCATTGAGAGGTTGATACAAATTTAGTTCTAAAGACAACCTTACACCATAATAAACAAGGGCTTATAATAGGACAACCTTATTTCTAGATCGTCTTTTGAATCAAGAGCTCAATCTAAAAATAAATAGCAAGGAATTGCAATCTTAAGAATTGATTATTCTAGGGACAACCATGCACTATAAAAATGGCAGGGTAACCTTACTAGAATAATTATTGAAATTGAAACACAGATTGATAAAAGTATAGCAAGAGATAAAATGCTGAAATAAAGCTCTACATTATTACAACATTCCCCACACTTGCTTGAAATGTAAATTGTTATAGCATTCACATCCACATGTACATTCCACACAACTGAATGATGAAAGATAAAGAATTAAGAATGCATTCAATCCATAAGACAAGGAGTTATAGTGGTTCACCTGTGTGTACACCAACTGTTTTACAACAGCCACACAAAATGCTACTCCACTGCTAATATCCCTGTGTCCTAATATCCTCACACAGGGATATTAGCGTTCACTATCAAAATAGGTTTCACAGGTTCACCTAAAACCTTCACAATTGTGTCTTTTTAACTTGGGCTTACACAATCCAAAAACCCACACTATTCTGAGTTTTCTGGCTCTCCTCAGATAACCAACAAATGAAATTTTTCTAACGAATCCCAAACAAAAACCAAAAGAATGGAAAATTTACAAAATTGTAAAATACCTGGATTTCTCCTCTTGTAGCAGCCCGAAAGAACCAATTGGAGTTGATGTTCGGATATGAAAGTTCAATGTCCAATACTCACTTTATAATGGTTTTAAGTTCTAATTGATTTTAAATTAAATCAGACTGGGCTAACTCTATTTGATTTTAATTTCCAAAAGAAGGAAATCAATATTTCCTCTTTTCAAATCAGATTGGAATAACGAATCAAATCAAATAGAAAAAAGCTAACAAAAGGAAATAGAATTATGCACAATATAGCTTAAGAATAGACACAAACTTATCTCAGAGTGGAGCTTTGAATTCACTTAATTTTCAATGAATAATTCTGAAATTCGTGTGCTATTTATAGCTGCAGAAATTCGTCTTCGACTGGTCCTAGGGTCACCACGACTAGTCGAAGAACAAATAGATTTTTAAATTTTTGGACGCAATCAGATAAAACCGTTACACGACCGGTCATGAGCAGTCCACGACTAGTAGAGACCCTCCCATGACTAGTCATGAGACCCTTGAATTAGTTGCTGGAGTTAGAGTCGTGGTTCCACGACTGGTCGAAGGTCGAGTCGAGACCATCCCACGATCGGTCGAGAAGACTCCAGGACTAGTCGTAGCCGAACAGAAAAATTTGATAATTTGCAACAAAACTTCGACTGGTCTTAGAATTTCTAGGATTGGTCAAACCAAAGCTAGGACTAGTCGAACAAGGTCCAGGACTAGTCTTAGAACAGACTAAAAACACTAGAAAAAAATATATGAATTATGTATCCAAAGTGACTTACTCTAAAGGTCAACTTAAGGTCAATCAAACCTCAACAAGAACATTGAACCTTCATTTGCTTAGACTTTGATCTTTATGAAGCTTGAGTTCTTCTTGTAACTTGAACACTTCACAAGCTTTGAAGTCAACGTCAGTATGAGTTGTGCTCAGTTCCCTAACGTATGCTAGAGTCTTGATCTTGAATATATGTGAACTTTGAGTCTTGAACTTGAACTCTTCTTGAATATTGTCAAAATTGTAACTTGAACTAGCTTGAGGAGTTCATTATCGTGTCTTGAAGTGTAGTTGTGGTTTCTCGAACATATTCAACAAGATACAAACACAAGACATATATAGAGATTTTGACACATAAAATTTGACAACCAAAGAGGATTCAAACCATAGCACTTACAGTGTCCAAATAGAAAAACTAAGGGTAAGGCAATGGCTGCTACATGGGATGATACAGAAGAGTCAAACTCAGAATCTAGTGACTCAGAGAGCGATGAAGACCAGAAATCTTTAAAAAATCTTATGGTTTCCACTACTCCAATCATTCCCAGTGGAACTGAGAACGAGAAAGAATCACAAGCCACTAAATCATTTCCATCGGATAATGAAGAAACTGAAAAGGAAGAAGAAGAAGAACAAAATAAACTACAAGATGCTTACAATCAAGTTTACATCCATAACATCAACATTGTTAGAAGACTTAGAATATCTGAAAATAAAAAGGAATTACTGCAAAATGATTTGGATAAAACTCTGAAAATTAATACACATCTAATCAATGATTTACAACAATATCATTCAGATAATGATAGACTCGAAAGAATCAACACCTTCCTTAAATCCGAGTCTGAAAAACTAAATAAACAGGTTAAGCTATTAAAAGACAAAAACATGCTCATTCTAAATGAAAATCATACACTCCCATTTGACTTTAAAGAATCCAGAAAAATCTTTAAGCTAAACTGTAAGTTTTCCCAAAGTGGTGAGAAGTTAGAAAAACTTTTATGTATGGGAAGACTTGGAAAGGATAAGAGCGGCTTAGGATATGATATATTTAAATCAAAATCTGGAAATGCAACACCAATGACTAAAAAATTTGTTGCCTCAGGTAGTAATGCAAAAACTACTCATGTTTGTGATTTGTGTGGTGATTATGGTCATTATAAGTTCGAATGCATGTCTCCTAAGAAGATTCAACATAGCTCTGGTCAGAATGATATTAGAAAACTCAAACCAACCAGAGAAATGCAAAATGTCTGGAGTTAATCGAGGAATATGAATAAAAGAGATTCACATCCACCACCACATAAAATGACCAACAAGGAGCTGTTGAATCAAGTGGTCAAATTAAACAAGAAAACTGAATCTACCATAGTCAAAAATCTTGTCACAAAATGGGGTCCAAAAGAAAAGAAGAATTGTCTGGTTACTCATTCAAACCATATTCCAGGCAATGATAGTAAGTAGTACCTGGACAGCGGATGTTCAAGACATGTCATAGGTGATAAATCTCTTCTGACAAATTATTCAGACCTTAATAATGGGATAGTCACTTATGGAGACGGAAGCACCGCTAAAGTAATTGGACAGAGAATTATTAAAGGAATAAATTAATTTGCTCAAAAATGAGAATACCTTTTACATAAAAGGATTAACACACAATCTTCTAAGTATTTCTCAAATATGTGACAATGAGCATGTGGTTATATTCAACAAGGAAGAATGTGAAATCCTAGACTGATCAGGAAAATCAGTGATGAAGGGTTCTCGCACAAATAACCAATGGTATGTCATTAAAGGAAAAGGTAGGACCGATCCCTATGCCTAGAAAAATTGAGCATGGAAAAATAAGTCTAGATCATGCATCGAGATCTGGATATTTGCTGAAATGATGCAATTTGGTTGAGCTCTTAATGATACATCTAAGGTTCCTCACCTCAATCTTTTTGTATATAAACATTCTAATGTTTATAATTTTGATATGTACAATGCTTGTACATAATTTTGTTGTGTATACTGTTGATTCAAAGATATTTTATTCTATACATGAAAGTTTGTGGAAGTGTGGAAAAATGAAAATTATTTATCTTCGATATGTTGGTCGATATGTCATTCTCGATTAATCGATCTAAGGTCGATATAATCGACACCTCTTTGGAATGGGAAGAGTCATCTGATCAAGAATAATATCGAAGACAATCTCGATAACATCGAGTGGGATATCTCGATATCATCGAAACATTGGTCGATTATATTGGTGATTACCGCCCGATATAAGGCGGTCGAGCGGGAAAAATCACACTTTTTACCGAAAAGTCATTTTATTTTCTTCTTGCTCGATTCCTTTCGTCAGTTCACATGAATCTCTATCAAGGAGTCATCGACGTTCCTCAAAACTGGTAATACCCCTATCATTCCTCTTTTTCAAGATTCCATCTTGCTTTTGGTTTGGGTATTTTCAGTTTTTCAAGAAGGAATCTTATCCGATTTTCCCCAAATCTTTCAAATCTCTGTCTTTTAAAATGGGAAAGGACAAAGGACAGGTGTCTGGTCTAGGAGAGTCTTCTAGAGCCACTCAATAAAAAGTTCTTACCTCAAAAGAAAGAGTAAGGGCCCCTGAACGTGGGACCCCTACATGCTAATGCACTAGACAGGGATCGCGTGGCGGGTCCCAATCAGAGGCTCCAGCACCTCCTCCAGATAGAGTAAATCCAGTTTTGGCTAAGTATACTGGTAGGAAGCTTATCCATGAAAGAAAAGTTGATAGAGACTAGTTAATATTGTACAATCTGGAATCCCTTTTTGCTGCAATCGATTGGTTGCTTGTTCTTGACATCGGTGGGCCATGTCATCTCAAACGAACATGCAACTTTCTCGCCTCTTGTCATTCACCAATGTCTGATCCTCCTTCCTTCATGGTCTCTATTGATGGTGATAATGTAATGATCACTCCTGCTACACTTGCAAACATCCTAGGACTGACGATGTCACCCAATGGTCTCCCTGAAATGGACCTCGAAAATGTTGAAACTCGGTCGATGGTTAGTAAATTCCTCTGTCATGGTAGGACATTCCTTGGTACCAAGGAAATGCATTGAAATCAAAGTTCATAGAACCAAGATTTCAGATCTTGCATGGTATGTTCACTTCAAACATCTATCCTAGAAGCACCAACCATTCTGATCTCACGGGGTTTATGACCATGATAATCTACTCCCTAGCTAAAGGAATCAAGGCCTGCATCCCTACTCTTATTGTGCACCAGTTGGCCTATGCCATCACATGTCTAGCGATCTTCATTTACCCTATCCCTGGATTATACACACGATGTGCAATGCCATCGATTTTCCAACTACCAGTGATCCGGAACTTCCCCTCCATGTCTTTAATAAAAATAACATTCGAAGGATGGACTTGAAGTTCCATAAGTATCCCGAGGATCCAGAGGAAGGAATTCACGCAGTAGGAGAAGGAGGTGAAGGCGATGCTCCCACTGAAGGGGCTGGAATGACTTGAAATAGCGATGAAGACCACTTGAGTTGAAGTCGGAATATGGCAATATGTCTTAAAGGGACGTAAATAGGACTTATTAAAGTTTTACAATGTATTTAAAAATCCTATTGCACTAATCCTATCAGATATACAGTTATCAGGATTACTCAAATGTAACTCTACTGGCTTCCAAGCCTTGTAGAGGATCCAATCATAAACTTTTTGAAAGATAAACAAATGGCAAACAAGATTGTGATGGATATGACTGTGTGTGTGTGTATGAGGTGTGATCTCAGACAATCAGATATAAAAGCATGTAAGAAATATCATACAAATGAAATAATAATCTCAAACACAGTCATTTGTATAGTGGTTCGACTACTTGTCTACTCCACTCCCGGCTGCCGCACTCAACCCTTGAGTGTACCGAATTTCACTAAGGAGGTTTCCCAGGGTTCACCTCAAACCTAAGGTTTTAAATCAGGTTCACCTTCAACCTTTACATAGAGGTTTCTACTCGGTTCACCTCTAACCCTGGAGTTTTACTGGTTCACTCTTAACCAGATGTTTATGCTCTCCATAGAGCAAGGGTCCACACAACGCACCCGAATGTTTAGGCTCTCTACAGAGCAAGGGTCCACACAACACACCAGGATGTTTATGTTCTCCACAGAGTAAGGGTCCACACAACGTACCCACTATGTACACTCTTGCCAAAGGCCTCCTATGAGGACTTCAATGGGTGAGAAACACTTAAGACCCAATCCTAGAAAAGAATGATCATAAGTGTCCTCCGGACTCTAGATACTTACAGATAAGTTGATGAGTCTCATTCAGTGCAATGATGAAGATCTCCTCCTTGTTGTTGAAGAGTCTTCGGTTCCCTTAATCTGCAATATAAAAGATGTACCAGTACTTGGCTTCGGGTTGGGTCAAGGTTAGGACGGAAATCCACTCTCTTAGAATTTTCCTATAAGGAAGATAGAGTGATTCCTGTCATCTATTCATTCAAGGCATCCTAGCTTAATAATATGCTATTAAGATAGTTGTTGAAGGATTCTTGAATGTGGAAGTTCATTTCCCAATCCACTCTATTGAATGTCAATGAATGAGAGTGGATTAGAAGATGAACTCCCGTGAGAGAAAGGGCTTTGGGTATATGATCTAAAGGTAAAACACACAAAAGCACTCTCTTCTTTCTCTGCCAGCAATATGGACATGTTTCTCTTTATATAGGCAAAAGGTTCCAACGAATATAAAATAGTCATATTTATGATAGAGTTCGATATCATCGAGCAGGGTCAATATCATCGAGCTTATACTCTCGATGGGATCGACTGTCCGCTCGATAACACAAACTCAAATGTCATACGCTTTTGAAACCCTTTGTCAGCTAGTTGATGGGATCGATACTAGTGTCGATGTCATCGGATTTCAAACTCCAATTCCATCGATACTGGGATCGATCTATCGACATTTGAAGCATGAGAGAGACTATCCTTGAAATATTTCAGGCTTTTAGGATATGACCGGGGAACAACCGATGTCATCAAAATTTGAATATCGATGATATCGAGGCCGTGTCGATGGGATCGATAAATTATATAGATTTACCTATAAGCACGCTGGATAGTTTGTATCCAGTCTCGATCCAATCGATTAGTCCTCGATAGCATCGACATAAGAATATTGATTTCCTCAAGTGGCCCCCGATCAAGGTTAAAAACAATATGAAATATTTGTTGGAAGAAATGCGCGCCTACTATCGATATGATCGATGGCCTTCCGATATGATCGAGGTTTGAATTCAGATTGAATTGGGAAAGACATTGATATATCGAAGCACATAGTGATTTTTTTTAAAAATACAGGGGCTCCGGACAACTTCCTGTCGATATTATCGAGCCACTTTCGATGGGCTCAATATTTGAATATCAATGTTATCGATAAGTGTATCAATATATCGATAAATTCGTCCAGATGAGTATGCGGTTGCTGGACACTTTTAGTCCTCTTATCGATAGTATCGATCAAGTGTCGAGGACATCGACAGCGTACGTCGATCATATCAAAATGTGTATCGATACAATCGACAGGGTAAGCAAACTTAGAAATTTTCTAATGTTTGAAAAAGTTCACTTACCCAAAAACCCTCATATGTTCCAACTTGTTTTTAAGGGTTTTAATCACCTAGTGTTTTGGGACATGGGATGTGAAGTTATGATTTACCTATGGCGAGCTTCCACACATCCGGTTGAGGCAGGAGCTTGAATTGGAGGCTCTGTAGTTTGATTGGCTCAACACACATGGTAATTGACAAACCAGGGCACTAGCAAGTGCACTTTCATGACTAACGAAGAAGCTCTTGCGCCCCATCAAGCACCGTCAACATCAACACCCAGGCATGCAAAAATATTTAAGCTCCATCAGGACAGGATTGGAGCAATACAACAAGATGTCTCCCAACTCAAGGAATCGGTGAATGAAGGTTTTACCATCTTAGAACGCCTGGTAAACGGAGTGTAGCAGACTGTGCAATAGTTGGTTGATTTGTTCACCTGCCATCGAGACGACACGACACCATCTTCCTCTGCTCCATAGTGTTGGTCTCTGGACGCTATCACATACACCTCACTCGTATTTCCACATATGAACATTAATATCTTTTTGGATGTTCTACGCTCCCATGAGTGTATGTGATAACTCACTAATCTACACAGTCTGACATTTTTTTTGGTGTTGTATATGCCCATGGATGGGCTAAATACTGATGGTTGGTTTTGGGTGCCCATAAATGGGCTTGGTAATTTTGCTTGGATAACTGTTATTTTACTGCCAATCTTGGGCAGTATAGATATGTTTTTGGATATTTTGGATTTGGTTGGTTATGAATCACAGATATTTTTTGCCTTACTTAAATTTTGTCATCCCCTGTTTTATCTAATCATTGCTTAAATATGTGGAATGTATGTGATGTTTTGATCATTAATCTATCTGCTTATATCACTGCTCTATTTGGTCTACTATGCATATATAGCCTCAGAAAATGATGTCAATATCGACTGCTATATTTACCTTTATCAATGACTGCCAAAAAGGAGGAGAACAAATCAAATACCCTTAAGGGAAACATTGTATATTTGTTTGAATGGTGATACAGGTGTTAGGGGGAGCAACTGCACCAATAAAGGGGGAGAATGCTGTTAGGGGGAGTAGCTACTGATTATGTGTATAGTTTCACTAGACATTATAAAATTGTGTAAATTACATGTACACATAATTTAGGATGTGTTTGTCTAGATGTTGTTCTAGGGTGTTTTGGTATTTTATCATGTAATTGACAAAGGGGGAGATTGAAAGTGCCCTGGTTTGTCAATTAGTGTGAGTGTTGAGTCTTCTAGATAGAGAAACAGCATAGGAAGATCAATCAATCGTCTGCCTCAAGCGGATGTGAGCCCGAACTCACCATAAGTAAATCTAAACCTCACATCCCATGTCCCAAAACATCAAGTAACTAAAACCCTTAAAACTGATTAGAATATCATAGGGTTTTTGGGTTAAAAAACATTTTTTACAAATTTAGAAAATCTCTAAGTTTTCTACCTCTATGGATTTATCGATAATCTGATTAATATAATCGAGAAATGTTGTCGATGTACTCAAAGCTCACTCGATAGTATCGGTCATTACCATAATTTCAAATTGAAGTGGAGAAGTGGTTTCCATTCGCTAATGGCCATGGTTATCACCTAGTAAGGCGCGATGGTCAAAATGTGAAGGGTCATGATTGGGAGACAACTAGAAATTGACAAAATACCTTGTACATTTGAGAACGTGAAGGGCTATGGTTGTCACTTAAGGAAAATTGAAAACCGAGGGATCAAACCTTGACTAGTGTCAGTTAACAACAATGACCATTCACGTTGTCAAACCTCGACCATTGTCAGTTGACAACCACAACCCTGTTAACATTCGTCAACCTCAATCATTCTCTATTGATAACCATGAGCCTGATAATAGTTATCAAACCTCAACCACTGACAATTGACAACCACAACCCTTCACGTTATCAAACATCGACCCTTCAAGAATTCAAACATCGACCATTGTCAGTTGACAACCACGACCCTTGACAGTTGTTAAACCTCGATCATTGTCAGTTGAAAACCATAACCCTGTTAATAGTTGTCAAACCTCGACCACTGATAGTTGTCAACCACGACCCTTCACGTTATCAAACCTCGACCATTGACAGATGACAACTATGACCCTTCACGTTTTGAAACCTCGACCCCTCACGTTGTCAAACCTCAACCATTCACATTGTTAAACCTTGACCTTTAGTTGATTACATCATAGACCATTCACATTTGATAACCATGACCCTTAACAAATGATAACCTCGACCCTTCATTTTTGACAAGCTATACCCGTTCATTTTGATTGCATGTTAACCCACTTAGAAGATTATAGCTCGTCGGCCCATCCTATGCTATTATGATGGA
Source organism: Magnolia kwangsiensis (assembly GCA_037074715.1). Lineage (NCBI taxonomy): Eukaryota > Viridiplantae > Streptophyta > Magnoliopsida > Magnoliales > Magnoliaceae > Magnolia > Magnolia kwangsiensis. The sequence continues at coordinate 71,485,397 of CM073575.1, read as the reverse complement.
AAGTATATATGAAAATGGAATTTTTCGTATGTATGTGGGGACTCAAAAGGAGTTATTTTGAGGGATGATATTATGTATCATGAGCTCCTACATAAATGCATCAGATTATAAAGACTACACCGGATAAATTTAATTTGATGATGAATGTTGTGTACGGCGAGACAATATGTGGATTACTCCCTCCACATAGAATCAAAGATAATGAAGATCTAGAAGCATATATTCTATTATATGGACAAAGTACACCTACTCAGATACCATTGTATATAGAGAAAGTGAGGCGCAGACCTCTCGTGGAAGAAAATAGTATACACTGTACTTTACAGTCGAACCTATGGTCCCTTAAAATGCAGCCTTCAAGTAATGATCGAGGACTCAATGATGGCGATATACTTGGCACTTCAAGGAATGATACATATCATGATCGATGGCTTGATGAGGGCGATATACTCGGTCCTTTAAGGAATGATACATATCATGATCGAGGACTCGATGATGGCGATATACTAGGCCCTTCAATGAATAATAGATATCATAATCGAGGACTCAAAGATGGCAATATACCCGGCCCTTCAAGGAATGATGAATATCATGATCGAGGACATGATGATTGCAATATACTTGGCCCTTTAAGAATGATACATATCATGATCGAAGACTTAATGATGGCGATATACCTAACCCTTCAAGGAATGATACAAATCATGATTGAGGACTCGACGATTGAGATATACCCGGCCCATCAAGTAATGATCAATGTCAAGTAATAACAGACGAATGCAATATCCCCATCCCTTCTGCCAATGCTATGTGTTTTCATCCCTTGTTTCAGTTCAATCCACAGCCTATAAATTTAAATTTACCCATACCAGTCAATGAAGAAGATTGAGATATTCTTGGATCACTGGATACTTTCTTTGCTCCATCCGATATGATTCCACTTTATACACATATAGCCGATGAAGGTTTTGTTAATGCTGATCGTCAAGAACATTCAAAAATGTTAGACTAACTGAATGAAATATCTGCCAAACAAATGCTTAATGATAAAGGCCGATTACAGAATTTCCTTAGTAAATATGAGATGTGCCAAAAATTCCAATATAAGGTCTTGAATTCAAATATGCTGAGATATATGATTAGGTGCATTATGGTAAGTTGTAGCTGGAGAATGCACGCTTCGAAAGTGAACGACATAGGGATGTTCAAAATGAAGACTTAAAACTCCAAGTATACATGTAACATGTCGTTTGAGGTGATACGCCACTCCGAGTCAACTATCGAGAAGGACGGACATGATACAGTAACTTCGAAGAGGAAGGAAAGATATCATTGCCAGGCTACCATTCTGATAAGTAATGAATTTGGCATTAGTCGTATAAGTTTGGAACTGATCTATACACCAAAAGAAATTCAACATCGAATGAATGAGACATACAGGGTAGAAATTAGATACAAGAAGAATAGAAAGGCAAGAAGATTACAATGGAATAAGTCTTGGGATCTTACGAGAAGTCTTATAATGAGCTTTCGGCGTATCTTCATGAGTTGAGAAAGAAAATTTTAAGGATTGTGATAGAATTACAAGTGAACACAGAAACAAACAATTTTGAAAGATGCTTTATTGCAATTTGACAGTGTATCTGAAGCCTCTAGCTGCATATTCAAAGGGTTTTATGTGTTAATGCAACACATTTGACAAGAAGGTACAAGAGTGTTCTTTTCTTGGCTACTGCATTGGATAGAAATAATCACGTCCTCCCTGCAGCATATGGGATCAGAGAATCGGAGAACAATAGTAGTTGGAAGTATTTCATTCATAATTTATACAAAGCAATTGGGATCCTAAAAAGTTCGAGCTATATGTCCTAGAGGGGGAGTGAATCGAACTATGACAAATTAAAAATAATAATAGCGGAACTGAAATAAATTAAATACAGATAGCAATAGACAATCCCACAGTGCTGAATTTAAAGATGACCTCAAATGAACGAGTATTGAGAGGTTGATATAGATGTTGTTCTAAGGACAACCTTACACCATAAAAACCAAAGGTTTATGGTAGGACAACCTTACTAGAACGGTTTGTGTATCAAAAACTCAAACTGATACAGAGGAATAAAGAAATAAATAACAAGGAAAGAAATCTATGCTATTATAACATTCTCCACACTTGTCTAAAAGAAATTACAACATTCTCCACAATGCAAAAAGGGAAATTACAATCATCCACAAAAAGAAATAAATAATCAATCCACAAGACCAGAAATTATAGTGGTTCGCTGTGTGTACACCAACTGTTTAGAAAAATAACCACACAACTACTCCACTCCTAATATTCTCACACAGTGGATATTAGTATTCACTATGAAAATAGGTTTTTTCAGGTTCACCTAAAACCCTCATAATTGTGTCGTTCAAGTGAGCTTACACATTTCAAAAACCCCACACTCTAAGTTTTTTGGATCACCGCAGACAAACCAAAACAGAGAGATTTTTTTGGCACAATCTCAATGAAACCAAAATACAAAAATTTACAATAATGTAAAATACCTGGATATTCTCTTTTTGATGAAGCCCAGAAGAACCAAATCGAAGTAAAAGTTCAATGTCCAAACTCACTTATGAAATGGTTATAGGTTCTAAATTGAATTTAGATTTAAAACACTATAGGCTAACTTGATTTGATTTTGATTCCAAGAAATGGAAATACTTCAATCCCTTTTTCAAATAAAATCAGAATGCAAAAATTTAAAATCAAATGCAAAGAAAGCTAATAAAAGAGAATATTAAATGAGCACAATATAGCTTAAAAAGATCATTAACTTATCTCTCAGAGTAGCGTATTGATTTAGCTTGAATTGAATGAAAAACTTTGAAATTCGTGCTCTATTTATAAGTGAAGAAATTGCCTTCACGACTGGTCCTGAGGACACCACGACTGGTCGTGGGACCAACAGATTTTTGAAATTTTGAGCGCGATAAGATAAAGTCATTCCATGACTGGTCATAGGCCCTTCACGATCGGTAGAGGGACCTCCACGACTGGTCATGTGGAACCATATTTAGTTGTTGAACTTTGAGTCAAGGCTACAAGACTAGTCGAGAACGAGTCGAGCACTATTCACATGACCGGTCGAGCAGTCTCCAAGACTGGTCAAAGTTTAACAAAAAATTTTAAAATTTTGTAACAAACTTAGGACTGGTTGATGAATTTCTTGGACTGGTCGAGCCAATGCTAGGACTAGTCGAACAGAGTCCAAGACTAGTCGAGAAATAGTCTATTCACTTATAAAATGATCTATTTGAATTATGTATTCAAAATGACCTACCCTATGGTCAATCTAGGGTCATTCATACCTTATACATGATGTATGAACATTGAAACTTCTTTTTCTTCAGTTGATAGTCATTCTTTGAAGTTCATGAGGCTTGAGATCTTGTCATAAGATGAAGTTTGAACTTAAGTCACTTGAAGCTTGAAATTGACTAACGTTAAAGCTTGAACTTAAGTATTAAAATCTAGGAACGTTGCCTTAACTTGTACGAAGCTTTGAAAATCTTAAACTCTTGAAGCTTTAAAGCTTGAATTCATAATTGATGTTATACATGATCATAAACAAGTAATCTTACCTTTAAAGTTTTTAAACTAAAGACCCTTGTCCTTGAGAGATGCACAGACTTCATTATGTAGAAGAGCTAAACAAGACACAGATTCCAAGAGAGGTTTTGGCACTACAAAATTTGACAATTATAGGAGCTAGAAACCATAGCACTTACAATCTCCCCCTCTGTCGAATTTGTGAGAAAACACACTCCATACAAACATAAGCATTATACGCACAAAGAATCATGCACCAATTTTCAATTTGCATCAATTCCACTAACAATACTCCCCCTTACTTAACTCCCCTTCACCAAAATAAAATCATTCACAATCAATTCATCCATAATCCACATGTCATATACCAATATACCACAATCACCATATATTAAGCATGCCAAAATTCTCTCCCTTTTTGTCACAATATGACAAAGGAAGGAATCAAGAAATAGAAGTGGAATTATATAAAGAAGGAATAATAAGAAGAGTATTGAGGAATAAATGATCAAGATAGTCAACATATTAAATTCATAAGCAAGTTATATTCAAACATAATTAACCAAGTTCAACCAAGTGCTACCAAGTTAAGTCAAGTATAACCTCATAAGACAAAAGAAATCCAAGTATCATTAAAGTGATTACAAACCAAGATTTTTTTTAAAAAAAAACTAATCAGATCCTGAAGAGGGAGCAAGAATAGATGGATCAATTTGATATAAACTCTTATTAATGTGCCTCATATATTTATGCATATAAGAAAATTACGAATCCTGGGTTACACGAATCTGAGCCACCAGTTCCTCAAGAGTATTCAACCTCTCAGCAAAATCAGAAGGCTGATAATCAGGGTCAGCCTTGGAATCTAATTCGATCTCATTAAAGATATTGTCCATGTTAAAGTCATTTGGAGGTAAATCACCACCTTCTTCTTCATTTGCGCATCATTTCCACCAGCACCTACATTGACTTGGCCTGCGGCCAACCTCAAATTCATCTTATTTATATTTGAGTTGTTAAAGATTAGGTGTTGAATAGGAGCTTCTCCAACAGGAATAGCTACTAACATATGGGTGGCTAATCAGTCATAAGATATGCAAAAGGGATATCATTGTGTTCAGGATGGAGACAGAATCGTATGATGGAATGAAAAATTAAAGAAGGAAGACATACAGGTGTACCAAAGATGATGGAATGCAAAATTCGAATCATGAAAGAGGTGAGTTCGGTTTTGTTACCAGAACGTGGATAAAGATTTGAAATAAATATCCTGTAAAGGGCCCTGTATCTGGGTAACAAATACTTTGAAGCAAGCGCATTCCCATTTTGACTCCACTACACATCTATATAGCATAATACTCTAGTAAGCATACGCTTTTCTGATTCAGATGGTTTAGCTGCTAGAGTGCTAATTGGAATACCTTCATCATTGACAGGTATGTCCACTAGGTCAGAAATCAGATGTCGATCTACTTCAAATGGACCTTCTCTAGTTGCTATAATAAAAGTTAAATTTTTAGTTGAAAAATCAAAATACATGCATACATAGCTTGCGCAATAGACCGGTATACCGGCCCACCCCAATGTAGAAAGTTAGCTTATCCTACAGATTGGAGAAGATGAAGGATTTCAAATGGAGCAAGATGTTCAACATGAACAGGTCATTCAACTATAACATTGTGCAACCTTAAATCCCTCACATAGGAGGGATCATCTTTAGGAGATCGAAGGTAGCACCTTGTGATAGGTGTCGATCTAGATGTTGAAGGACCATGAGAACTTTTCTTTTTACCTCTACTTTCTATTTACAACTAGGAAATCTAAGAATCAAAAGGTTACAAAAGAAGTAGTGAGTTTTCTCAAAATCAGATTTTAGATAAGAAAACCCCAAAAATCTTAATGAAACAAGAAATAAATCACTCCAAAGACTAAAAAAAAGTAATATGAACTAAAATTTATAAGGAAAATGGAAATAAAGCACTAACCTTGAAGAACTATAGAGATGGGTTCGACCGTTGGAGAAGAAACCCAAATGAAGAAAAGAGAGATTTTTCCCCAAATAAAGCATGTCATGCCCCAAATCTGGGGACGGACAGCTTCCGTGATGACCCGAATCCGACACTCAACTTCTATACACTAAGTCACGAGTTTGGCGCACCACAAGGAAGATTTTTGATTGACTTTTTTTTATATACATAATAATACCTAAGTATGAAGATTCATGATCAAAATACTAAGCAACACTCTCCATTATAAATCCTAATGGTTACAAGTACAATGCTTTCCAAAAGGTATATGATGTCAACATTGCCAAATCGAAAAATAGATACAATGCATCGAGAAAGCTAAGTCTTCTAAGCTACTCCTGCCCTTAAAAAAATGAGAAATAAGAAGCTTAGGCAAAAGGCCTAGTGACTACACAAGTGTGTGCAGTGTCCTACATGCAAGCAAGATAAATATACCACAAAAAAATCATGTATGGTGAAAGGCATGTGGTATGTTAGGTATGATGTCAATACCAATGCAATGCATATGCATCATAATGATACTCCGAGTTAATGGAACTAGCATCACCAAGTCATATTTTCATTTATCTTATACCACAACCATAGCCGTATTACATACATCTGTAATCATATCATCATCATCATATTGTCATACCATATCATAACCGTATATCTCAGGAAGCACCATAGTCGACACCCATGCACTAGACACTAGTAATCGACCTCGCATACCAACCCTGTGGTGGACTTCCACCAATTGTATATCATAGAAAACACCGTGGTCGATACCTATGCACCAGACACTAGTAATTGACCTTACATACACACCCTACAATGGACCTCCACTTGGCATGCCAACAGAGGACTTCATTCGCGCTTCTCCTCGCCGGCGAGTCAGACCGGTCCCTATTTGCACCTCAGCCCTTAAGAAGGTTAGACCCACCTCAGCTCAACCCGACCTCGTCAGTGGGAGTCAAATCCATGACCCATGTATCCACTCAGCCCGATGGTGAGGCAACCCTAGCTAGCATCGAGGTTTTGGGACTTTCAACCCAAGGGGCACATCATCCCCTAATATTTCCACACTTTTGGTGTTCCGTTCAATTTCAGAGATAAGCGAAGTCATCATCATAGATGTAAATTTTGTCGTCAAGATTCAACTCATGTTATACGGCACGACTGTGGTATTTCAATTATCATGTATTTCATGATTATGCATGAATTTAAGAAATTATGATAAGGCATATGTTCAAGTGCATGTGGTATGCATATAATGTCATGAGTTTATGATCTACTTAACCTTTAAGCCAAAAATGACATACAATCATCATGTGCCACTATCAACTATATTAATCCATGGTCATGTGACTAAATTGAAGAGGACTTAACTTACACACAAAAAAATATATTGAATTACACTTGCACATACCATCATTCCATGTGCATTAGTATGATCAAATCAACATGGTTAAGTAGATGAATTTAGTATGCTAGGAAGTGGAACGACATTAATCAAGATATTAAATCACATGCTGCTATTAACTATAATCACTAACATCACTAATATCATCCATACTTATCATAATCACGAGCATTAATTGTATTTAGAGTTACACCATACCCTTCGCAAGATAGATATTCCATTAGCAGCTTTGGCTCGACATGATTTTCTTCTATTAGGACCACATGGTTATACTCTAACTAGAACTTATGGTTAATGAGTGGTGATGACGCAAAGTACATGCACCAAATGGTTATGAGATGAAAGGCATAGATATAACATATGGTAAATGAGCCACAGGATGGATGGTGCTGGCGAAACTCATAAAATGTAGTGGACTATACCTTCACGTGGGTTGTTAGTAGATTGGATTTAGAAATAATTATTGTAGTAGTTCTACAATGGTTTGAAAGGCACGGGTAAACTTCAGAAGGTATAGTGAGCCTAAGTTGAATGACTTGGTATATAATATACACATAAGAGTTAGACATGGTTGGATAATGCGGGTTTGTCTCATACAACGTAGTGGGTCCTACTCCAAGTGGTCATGCAAGCAGATGGGTCCACACACAAACATTACGGTGGGTCCCATCAAGTAGATAATATAGGTAACTCACATATAATAAGGTTATACAAGGAAGAATAGTTCAGATGTACAAGACACACGATAGTGAGCTCCATGATCGAACCATTTGGTTGGAAAAATAATTGAACAGTGTGGATAAAATACATACATTGAGTGGGTTCACAAGTGTTTGAAAGTAATACGTTCAATTAGCACTTTTTCATTTCGTCTGACTTATTTAGGAATTGGATCTACTTCATTTTGGAATCATATTCTAGAATTAGCTAGCCTAATGGATAAATGGTGAAATATGAAATACTCACATCAAGGTAGGGTCCATAATCAATCTGACACATGTACTAAGTTCACATATAAAAGAGGTTGCACCATCAGCATAGTCCACAAGTCTGAGTAATCACACAATTCTTATATGCCCACATGGTCTTATAGTCATTCCATTATCAGAAGTCCATTTGGTTGAGTGGCCACACAAATGTCACTCTACTAGTCATAATAAGGGACTTAAGGTTAGATGGTTATGTACTTTCATTACATCATAGCTCACATAATGGAGTAACCGCTTTACTAAACTTTCACATGGTCAGGCAGTAAGTTCCACAATTTCACATAGTTTAGTATGTATACGATTACTATTATGATCTAGTGTCTACATTTCAAAATATCTAAACATATTTGAACAATCATAATCCTACACACGACTACAAGGATACACCAATTATGATAAGCCTTATACTACAACCACTTCACACGTTACATAGTTAATGACTCATATTCGGTGTCGCATGGTGAAGGGCCAAGAGCCACATTTCATCATACCATTTACGGTATAAAGATCACATCACATAGAATCCAGGACCTTGATAGCATTAGCTTGGGTAACATAACCTTACATCACATTCGGTTTAGTGTATAACTTGGTCATATGTGATTCAAGTGGTAGTATCTATATCAATAAGCACAAACCTACATTGTTGAATGACCATCAATGCCACTTGATTTCATACGGTTACGTGGCCTTGTACGTATTTCTCATTTATACAGTTAGATGACTACATATACTACATAAACTCTACCATTGCCTATGATTAGGTGGCTATACATACATCAAATACCCACATGATTAATGGGCCAAACAGTTATATCACACCCTCACACCACTAGAGTCTACATATTTGTTATAATTAAATATTTTTAAGGGTTTAAACACAAGTCACATGATCCTATTACTTGGGGCCGCACTCTAACCAAGGTGCCAAGTGATCAAGGGCTATCCATAATCAGCCCATTTAAGGGATTAATCATCATTACTTCAAAAATTATAATACCAGTTTGTCATACATTTAACGCATGAAGATTACAAACTCTTGTCGAAGAGGCCCAATGGTTGGCCCAAACAAGGCTACCACTGATGGGCCCACATGACATTCACTTAAAATGGGCCTTAACATTCTTGGGTCCACACACCAATCGAATTCATAATGGGACCTATGTGGTGGAGTCCGTGGGGATTTCCCATGGGTTTGAGTTATGTGTGACCCACTTAAGACTTAGGTCTGCTTTAATTTTAGTTCAAATCCTAAAATGATATGAGGAAGTGGATGGTCCGCATGGATTAAATAGATACACCATGGTGGTCTTAGGTTGGATTCAATGGTTAAGTATTCATTCTCACAGCCTTGTATTATATGGTCCATTACAGGTTGGATTGACAGATATTTGGGACAATGGCCTAAAGGGGGCCCGGTACATGGGTTGGATGGGTTGAATATCTAATACATCGCCAGGATGTCCCATAACAAATTTTCAATGATGAGAGTTCAATTTACATTATTTCAGAATGTACAGCTGTCTAATCATTGGATGGGCATGATTCTTAGTAACATACCATCAAAAGGGCTCATAAAATAGATAAACGGTGAGGATCTTAAATATACATTATGTCATAGCCATGGTGGATTAAGTGGCATAACACTTACATTAAAGTGGGCCATACCACAAACAAGTTAAGAGGGTTAACTTCCATTAAATATTCATAATCATTTGTTGGGCCCACAAAGATGTGATTCATAAATTGAGCCCATCCATTATGTGTGTCCCACGTGGTCGAGGGGTCAGGGAGAACAAAGTTACATAGGTCCCAAAGTGATGTATTTATTATATATACACAGTTCATCTATTTTTATTTATTTATTTATTTATTTATTTATTTAGTTTTTTTAGAGATCATTTTGGAGCATTATCCAAAAATGAATCATATCCAAAGATTACCTGGACCCCACAAATAGCAATGAAGATAATGATTTCACCCTTAAACAATTCACAAGGCCAACATAACGTTTATTTTCCATTCAATTTGTTCATAAGGTCACGATGACCTGAATTAAGAGGAAAAACAAATTTCATATTGGTCCCAGAACTTCTGTGACCCAAAGAGGGTTCCAATGGTAGACATTCAATCCCTGCTGCTTTTATAGTATGGACCACTTGATAGTTAGATCTGTTTTATTTTATTTTTTGTTATTTTTATCTTCTTCTTTTCTTTTTTTTTCTAAAGCCTTGAGACAAGCTGGCCAAATAGATGGACAGTTTAGACACAACACATACCACATGATCAGATCCACAGAACTTGCTGATATCCATATAATCTTCTCATTTTATTATTATTATTATTATTATTATTATTATTATTTAGATGGTGTGGGCCAACTGAGTTTCATGTACGGCTGATTTTTGCGGCATCCCACTTTCTAAAAGGGACCCATCAAATGCATGGTGTATATGCTCGACATACATCATGGTGGGGCCCACTTCCCTCCAGCGTCCAGCACCAGGACGTTGCTTCCTGCAGCGTCATCTGAACGCTGACAGGAATAGCATCCAGGTGATGTTGTTCTTTTATTTTTCATTTTTTTGTGGTTTTTCAAATATGGGGCCCATAATAGGATGATCTAGTCCGTCTGTTGGGTTCTATGGCCCGGGACAGATGTAACAAGCTCAATATTCAATGTGTTTTGATGCCCAGAAACATCATAGTGGGTCCTAACAATCTATCGTTATTAAAATAATCCTTTTGATGGTGTGGCTTACCAGAGAATTGGATTCGCTTCATTTTTCAACTCAGTGCCTAAAATGAGCTTGGGAATCGGATAGACGGTGTGGATTAAATATATTCATCATGGGTGGGGCCCGTTATGGGCCCACAGCCCCTGCCCCTTTGTATCAAGCAGCTGGGATGCTGCTTGCTGGCAGCAACGTCTCTCCCCTTTTCCTCTTTTTTTGTTTTTTTTTTAATTTTATTTTTTATAGGTGCACGTGTGTGCATGGGTGTGTGTGTGAGATTGGCCAGCCCAATGGGCCAATGCTTGGATGATTTGGATGTCATACTAACATTTTGGTGGGGCCCACTATTAATGGGTCCCACATGAACTCTATAATAAATTGATTTTATATGTTTTCTCCTATGCGTCCACACCATTAATAGCATCATCATCATTATTGTAATCATCTTCACCATCAATCATACTATCTTCATCATCCACACCATTCCTAACATTAGAGTATCATATTCACCATCCATAAACACAATGAAAACAAAAGTAAAAATAAGTGGGGAGGGTGTACTCACCTTAATGGACTAGATGGATGGTTGAGATGGATGGAAGAGATGGGATTGATGGAGTTGATGGCCCACCAAGATCACTCCTCTCTCTCTCTCTCTCTCTCTCTCTCTCTCTCTCTCTCTCTCTCTCTCTCTCTCTCTCTCTCTCTCTCCTTGTGTAGAAAAAATGGTGAAATGCTAAGGGATGAAAGACTATTTGTAGAGAAATTATAAAAATATGGTTAGATTCAATTAATGTGATCTTGGTTAGCTTAGACTAGAATTATGGAAATTAATTCATGATTTGTAATTAATGGTGGATTAAATGAGCATGGGATGGCATGGTGTAATGATGTCATACATAGGGTATGGAATAGAGAGAAGTTGACTTTGGGGAGCACATGAGAGAGGGGAGGTATAGGTGTGTGACATCACACACATGTGTAGAGATTCTCTCACCCATGTGTGGCATGTACATATGTGCATGACATGTATTGTGCACATGTGTGGAATGGAGTACGTGGCGCCTTGCGCACATGGTATACTAATGATTCTTCACGGTGTATCTCACTAACGAAGTATCATATAGATGCATGGGTTGTACCTCCACGATCACGGTGACGGGGCGGTCATATGAAATAAGTTTCAAGGCCTTGAGATTCCGGTCAGTTGGGTCTGCACTATGAATGGCCAATCCAGGTCTAGCTAAGGGCGTGGATCATCGTGCATATATGCATAGAAAATGCGACAGAATGGATGGGGTCTTACAATCTGCCCTCCTAATAAAAATTTCATCCTCAAAATTTCTAATCACAAATACATTATCAAACTCATAACATGGAAAGCCAAACATACGAATCACCATATACAATACAATCATCCATCACACAAGTGAGGGTATTTCTCGTGGCTATCCCCCTCATGCATGGGTGCTAAGTATAGTTTTTACGTTCTCAACAAGGGAATCCTGCTTTGACTAAGTTTGCAAACAGGAAATTCTAGATTCATATCTCTAGATTCATACAAATCAGGGGTACTAATAGCATTTAGGTTCTCGATCAATGATGGTGGGAGACCTATTTTAATTTCTTCTATGTTTTTCAGCTACTGACTTTTCTCATAAGTGATCTCAAATCTTATGCTCTGATACCATCTTCTGTCACGCCCTAAATTTGGGGACTGACAGCTTTCATGATGCCCCGAATCTGACCCTCGACTTCCATACACTAAGTCCCGAGTTCGGCGCACCACAAGGAAGATTTTTTATTAATTTTATATATATATATATATATATATATATATATATATATATATATATATATATATATATATATATATATATATATATATATATATATATATATATATATACACACATAATAATACCTGAGCATGAAGATCCATGATCAAAATACCAAGCAACATTCTCCATTATAAATCCTGATGGTTACAAGTACAATGCTTTCCAAAAGGTATACGATGTCAACATTGCCAAATAAAAAAATAGATACAATGCATAGAGAAAGCTAAGTCTTCCAAGCTACTCCTGCCCTAGAAAAAAATGGGAAATAGGAAGATTAGGTAAAAATCTTAGTGAGTACACATGTGTGTGCAGTGTGTCCTACATGCAAGCAAGATAAATATGCCACAAAAAAAATCATGTATGGTGAAAAGCATGTAGTAGGTAAGGTATGATGTCAATGCCAATGCAATGCATATGCATCATAATGATACTCCGAGTCAATGCTACCAGCATCAACAAGTCATATTTTCTTTTCTCCTATACCACATACATAGCCATATTACACACATCCGTAATCATATCATCATCATCATATTGTCATACCATATCATAACCGTATATCTAGGGAAGCACCATGGTCGACACCCATGACCAGATACTAGTAATCTACCTCGCATACCCATCCTATGGTGGACTTCCACCAACTGCATATCATGGAAAATACTGTGGTCGATACCCATGCACCAGACACCAATAATCGACCCCACATACCTGCCCTGTGGTAGACATCCACCCGGCATGCTAGTAGCGGACTTCATTCACATTTCTCCTCGTTAGCAAATCAGACCGGTCCCTGTTTGCACCTTAGCCCTTAAGCAGGTTGGACACACCTCTTCTCAACCTGACCTCATCAGTGGGAGTCAAATCCATGACCCATGAATCCACTCGGCCCAATGGTGAGGCAACCCTAACTTACATTAGGGTTTAAGGACTTTCAACCCAAGGGGCACATCATCCCCTACTATTTTCACACTTCCGGTGTCCTGTTCATTTTCAGGGATAACCCGAATCATCATTATAGATGTATATTTTGTCGTCAAGATCCAACTCATGTTATACGGCACGACTATGGTATTTTAATCATCATGTATTTCATGATTATGCATAAATTCAAGCAATTATGATAAGTCATATGTTCAAGTGTATGTGGTATACATATAATGCCATGAGTTTATGGTCTGCTTAACCTTTAAGCCAAAAATGACATACAATCATCATGTGCCACTATCAACTATATCAATCCATGGTCATGTGACTAAACTGAAGAGGACTTAACTTATACACAAAAAAAATGTATTGAAGTACACTTGCACATACCATCATTCCATAGTGCATTAGTATGATCAAATCAACATGGTTAAGTAGATGAATTTAGTATGCTAGGAAGTGGAACAACATTAATCAAGATATTAAATCACATGCTGCTATTAACCATAATCACTAACATTACTAATACCATCCATAACTATCATAATCACGAGCATTAATTGTATTTAGAGTTACACCATACCCTTCGCAAGATAGATATTCCATTAGCAGCTTTGGCCCGACATGATTTTCTTCTATTGGGACCACATCGTTATACTCTAACTAGAACTTATGGTTAATGAGTGGTGATGACGCAAAGTACATGCACCAAATGGTTATGAGATGAAAGACATAGATATAACATATGGTAAATGAGCCACAGATAGATGGTGCTGGCGAAACTCATAAAATGTAGTGGACTACACCTTCACGTGGGTTGTTAGTAGATTGGATTTAGAAATAATTATTGTAATAGTTCTACAATGGTTTGAAAGGCACGGGTAAACTTCAGAAGTATAGTGAGCTCTAAGTTGAACGACTTGGTATATAATATACACATAAGAGTTAGTCACGGTTGGATAATGTGGGTTTGTTTCATACAACGTAGTGGGTCCTACTTCCAAGTAGTCATGCAAGCAGATGGGTCCACACACAAACATTACGGTGGGTCCCATCAAGTAGATAATATAGGTGACTCACATATAATAAGGTAGTACAAGGAAGAACAATTTAGATGTACAAGGCACACGATAGTGGGCTCCATGATTGAACCATTTGGTTGGCAAAACAATTGAATAGTGCGGATAAAATATGTACATTGAGTGGGTTCACAAGTGTTTGAAAGTTATACATTCAATAAACACTATTTCATGTTATCTGACTTATTTAGGAATTGGATCTAGCTCATTTTGGAATCATATTCTAGAATTAGCTAGCCTAATGGATAAATGGTGAAATATGGATACTCAAATCAAAGTAGGGTCCATAATCAATCTGACACATGCACTAAGTTCACATATAGAAGAGGTTGCACCATTAGCATAGTCCACGAGTCTGAGTAATCACACAATTCTTATATGCCCACATGGTCTTATTGTCATTCCATTATCAAAAGTCCATATGGTTGAATAGCCACACAAATGTCACTATACTAGTCATAATAAGGGACTTAAGGTTAAATGGTTATGCACTTTCATTACATCATAGCTCACATAATGGGGCAACCGCTTTACTAAACTTTCGCACGGTCAAGCGGTTAATACCACAATGTCACATAGTTTACTATGTATACGATTACTATTATGATCTAGTGTCCACATTTCATAATATCTAAACATAATCGAATAATCATAATCTTACACATGAATACAAGGCTACACCAATTATGATAAGTCTTATACTACAACCACTTCACACGTTACATAGTTAATGACTCATATTCGGTGTTGCATGGTTAAGGGCCAAGTGCCACATTTCATCATACCATTTATGATTTAGAGATCACATCACACAGAATCCATGACCTTGATAGCATTATCTTGGTTAACATAACCCTACGTCACATTTGGTTTAGTGTAAAACTTGGTCATATGTGATTCAAGTGGCAGTATCTATATCGATAAGCACAAACCTACATTGTTAAATGGCCATCAATGCCACTTGATTTCATACGGTTAGGTGGCCTTGTACGTATTTCACATTCATACAGTTGGATGACTACATATACTACATAAACTCCACCATTTCTTATGATTAGGTGGTTATACATACATCAAATACCCACATGATTAATAGGCCAAATAGGTATATCACACCCTCACACCACTAGAGTCTACATATTTGTTATAATTAAACATTTTTAAAGGTTTAAACACAAGTCACATGATCCTATTACTTGGGGCCACACTCTAACCAAGGTGTCAAGTGATCAAGGGCTGTCCACAATCATCTCATTTAAGGGATTAATCATCATTACTTCAAAAATTACAATACCAGTTCGACATACATTCAACACATGGAGATTACAAACTCTTGTCTAAGAGGCCCAATGGCTGGCCCAAACAAGGCTACCACTGATGGGCCCACATGGCATTCACTTAAAATGGGCCTTAACATTCTTAGGTCCACACACCAATAGAATTCATAATGGGTCCTATGAAGTGGAGTCTGTGGGGATTTCCCATGAGGTTGAGTTGTGTGTGACCCACTTAAGACTTAGGTCTGCTTTAATTTTAGTCCAAATCCTAAAATGATATGAGGAAGTGGATGGTCCGCATGGATTAAATAGATACACCATGGTGGTCTTAGGTTGGATTCAATGGTTAGGTATTCATTCTCACAGCCTTCTATTGTATGGTCCATTTCAGGTTGGATTGGCTGATATTTGGGTTAATGGCCTAAAGGGGGCCTGGTACATGGGCTGGATGGGTTGAATATCTAATACATCGGTTGATAACAAATTTTCAGTGATGAGAGTTCAATTTACATTATTTCAGAATGTACGGCTATCTAATCATTGGATGGGCTTGATTCTTGGTAACATACCATTAAAAGGGCTGATAAAATAGATAAATAATGAGATTCTTAAATATACATTATGTCATAGCCATGGTGGATTAAGTGGCATAACACCTACATCAAAGTGGGCCATACCACACACAAGTTGAGAGGGTTACCTTCCATTAAATATTCATAATCATTTGTTGGGCCCACAAAGATTTGATTCATAAATTGAGCTCATCCATTATGTGTGTCCCACTTGGTTGAGGGGTCAGGGAGAATAAAGTTACATGGGTCCCAAAGTGATGTATTTATTATATATACACAGTTCATCTATTTTATTTATTTATTTATTTAGTTTTTTTAGAGATCATTTTGGAGCATTATTCAAAAATGAATCATATCCAAAGATTACCTGGACCTCGCTACAAATAGAAGTGAAGATAATGATTTCACCCTTAAACAATTCACAGGGCCATCATAATGTTTATTTTCCATTCAATCTGTTCATAAGGTCACCATGACCTGTATTAAGAGGAAAAACAAATTTCATATTGGTCCCAAAACTTCTATGACCCAAAAAGGGTTCCTGTAACATCCCGAAAATCGGGGGTCGGGTAGAAACCCAACTCTCGAGTTCCAGAACGTCACTTATATAACATAGATAATGATAAATGCATGTTGTCTATAGAATGATATTAAATAAGATTGAGACTAAGCCAAAACAGCATAACATACCCCAGAGACAGTTAAATTAACAAGCGGAAGACTGTGATAAATACATAAAATATATAATTAATTGTAAGTCTCCAGAGTGTGAACATGTTACCAGGTTAATTAAATACATGTATACTCCAAAAATGGAAAGAAAAGAATATACATGAGTACTCCAAAAATATAAAATGACAAGTGTCAAGGCATCTAATCAACCTCCCTGTAATCCCGTCGATCAAAACACGGAGGAGAAGTCCTCCTTAGCATCATACAAGTCCGACTCTGCTTCACAAGCAGCACCATCATCTGAAACTAAAATAGGGACTGGTGGGTGTCCGGAACACCATCCCGTAACATGGGAGTGAGTAATCAACTCAGTGGAATCATAGAGCAAAGATTAGCATGTTATCAAATCAATCACAGGATAATAGTAAAGTAAACAATCAAACATTCCTAGATGTTGTTGTTAATGCATGCATGAAATGACATGATGGATGCCCTCACCAATATTCTCCCTCATACGGCACCATCTTACGCCCGCGGCATGCTTTCTTCCCACAGTGCTCTACATCTTCCAGGCACATGCAGTGCGATGTGGATATGATTACCGGGCTGTTATTAGTCCATTCATACAGCAGTATTGGGAAACTAAGGTACCTTCCTTGTATCAATCCCAACAAAGATCCTGTCTAGGGTCGTCACTCCTAGTAATCTCATACGATGTTATATTTGTAGGTCGTTGTAAGGGCTATCAGGGCTGTTGCTCACACTCGTTGCTCCACTCCCCCATCACCTTATCAATACAGGCCTAATGTATTCTTATCGCTACGGAAGGGTCGTCGCCTCCCGTAGACTTAGAATACATTCGAGGTCACTACAAAGGGCTCGTCACCAATCAGTGTAGGCCGACAGCTCGAATGTAGTGTCCCATACCACCACAATCAGCTCACGAGTCAATGGTGCTCACTGGTGACTACGGGGAGGTTTGTGGCCCCAGCATAGGCCGACAGCTCGACCACGGTGTCCCATACCACCATGCTCGGATCATGAGTCTTTATGGATCAAGGTACCATGGTTGACAGGGTTTTTAATGGTAAGTTCAGTACCCTAGGTTCAAGCAGTTATTACTCATACATGGTGAACATACAATGGTCAGTCGGATTACTTAACGGACTCGACTAGTACGAGCGCATCTCAAGCTGAACGACATGAAGTGCATAAAACACTTCGTGTGGCCTAACCACTGTCGCCTGCCCAAGACATGACTCGCGTTCATCGACACGTCCTTCGTGGTACATAGAAGCCAACCACGAATTCAATCCATTACCGACTGCCTGGACTAGGTCATAGCCCCAAGCATTTTTGTATCAAAATCAGTAAGCATATGTGAGTAACAGAAATAAATATAAACAATCCAAGCATGTTGACACATGTTATAACATACTACATAAGCAAATCAACCAACACATGCATTCCATATATATAATGAAATCATTTCATATAGCCAACATGGTGGAAATTATATACATCAGCCTATTAATTGAGAATTCAATCTCAAAACTCATTCACAACACCATTTACTCAATACATACTAATACGAACATTTATACAAATACTTAGTCTACACTCTTTAGCCTACATAGCGTATGTCGACCCAAAGTGCGCATTAGGGCGAATCACTTCGCCAAACAGATCATACATGCATTCCTAATATCACAACATGACAAATAGCCATGGCAATCATTTCAGCAAAATATGGACGTAAACTGTATTTCCTACAAATACCTAAAATACCCTAAATCTCATATTTCCCGTACGCAGTCGAAACAGAAAACGGACAGCATGTTCTACATGTCAAATGGCGTTCTCTTCGATAATCTACTATTAAACGACATTGAAAGCTTTGAAATCAGTCAATCAAAGCGTCTAAAATCTTCACCTTTTGCCTTAGACGTGTATCGATTCGAATAGAACGTCTACGCTTCGTCAACGGCGTCATGGCGACCTATATCACAAGACACATAAGCTACATCGCTACTTGTAACAAAGGAATCCCTAAAACAGCTTGTGGTTAAGGTTTTCTTACCTATAAGTGCGTTAGAATCACCGGAAAAGTGATTTGAATGCGGTGCTTCGGTACGTGCAATAGCTGGTGCAAGTGGCAGGAAATCTCTCCCACAACTCTCTCACAATCTCTCTCTTTCTCTCTCACCACTTTCTAGGGTTTATAGCAAATTCGGATGGGAGAGATATGAGAGGGTTTAAAGCCCTTATATAGGTTAAAACCTAACCTACATAGACTTGGGAACAAGGTATACTTGAGTTATAACCAAATCGGGACTTTTTCGAGCCAAAAGAGTGTTTCGGGAAGTCCCCTGGCCGAACGCGGTCGGACTTAAGCTTATGTATACTGGATGTTGATCACATAATGTTTTCAGTCCAGTAGAGTTCCAAGATCGCACATGGCGGTCCAGTTTCGATTCAGCGGTTATCGTATCTAAATCAAGTCTACAAGTCTCATGACATGAAAGAGAAATTTTTCCTGATCCGAGGGTGAAATTTGGCTGAATTCTGACGGTCAGAATGCTTAATAATAACGCACAACGACATGTGCTAGATTTTGAATTAAATTTCTAAATCTTTACTCTTTCTCACTCTCTTCACTCCAGGCTCAATGAAATAGCCTCAAAACATCAGTTGGGCTTGATTTTCGAAACGATTGTCAAGTCCAGCCAAGCGGTCATAACAGTCTAAGATTGTAGATATCGGACTTTCGACGCGTGGTCTAGATCCAATACAAGGTTTCAAAGGGTTCCTAGGAACAAACCGATTTAGAGTTTGATCCTGGATTTCAGGGTAAGATAGCGTCATTGGTTCTACAAGTTTTGGGTCTTGCAGAACGTATTTAAAGTGATCAGGGACAATTTCACAGCTAATCTAACGTAGCGCTAATTAACTTACACTTATTTTCTAAAGGAATTAATCCTAAGTGATTTCATTGACTTTGGAATTGGGTTCTGAGAGGTTACCAAGGTGCTATGGTTGACCCATTGCCTAAGGACGTCTAACCCCAGGTTGGCAAAAATCTGGAGTATTACAATCTACCCCTATTAAAATAAAATTTCATCCTCGAAATTGGCTAAGGGTAATGAGTCCCTAGAGGGACTTTAGTATTGGCATTCTAAGGAAGGTTCAGATCCTGTTTAGTGACCTAACCTTACGTATAACCTAAATCAACTGTTTCGATCCTGGGCCAGTGGGGAAGAGGCCAACCACGCTTCCGTTGCGCTACTCTGATCCAACGGTTGTATTAGATAATCCTAAGTAGATTGGGCTCAATACGTTCTAACCCCCTTAAAACTTAGTTCTACTTAAGGTTCAAGAATCTATGTCTCGATCCGTATATCAGAACGATGTGTAACTTAGGGCCTATCCTTGACATGAAATAGGAAACAACCTCTCACTACATTGATCTTCCTTTGGTAACGATGAGTTCTATGGCATTGGTACCTATGGTTGTAAAAAAAAGCTGAAGTGATGGGTGTTGTGGTTGATTTCAAGGACGGATGTGAGTTTGTGGCAAGAGGTCTAATCTCTATTGGCTGTATGTCCTCAACATTTCCCAAAGGTAAAGCAATAACTTTTAGTTGTAGGTGGTCGGGCCAACACGGAAGAAAAGTTATGTAGTGGGTCTGAGCTGGATACATTGAACCTTCTGTCTAATCAGGACAGGAAACTCGTTGTATCAGTCCTTAATCCGAGTAGATACCGATCTTCTGCTTGATCAGAGCATTGGATTCATTGGTAACTACTAGGATTAAGAAGTCGATTCAAACCGCAAATATATCGCTTACATACAGTTCCTTTACTCCGTGTTCCCGAATGCAATAAGCCCTTGGGGAGGCAATTCTAAAGGGCGTGTTGGTTTATCCTAGCGTTCAACCCGAGGGATATATAAGTTTTCTCTGAGAGTAAATGGTTCTAAGTTAAAACAACTTTCCTAAGTGTTATAACAGAAGTCTATAAGTATTAAGGGGATCAAGCGAAGAAATAAGGTTCTACTCCAACCAAATCTAACCTATTCCTTAACATATACAAGCTCTACACTACTTAAGGTAACTAGTAGACTAGTCTGTAACTCAGTAGCTGTAATCCAAAGCCTAAGCTTATACGCTAAACGGGTGCGTACCATTTCTAATACAGGGAATTGTTCTATCGCTTAGGGTCACGATTGTCTAAATGGAATTGGATTTCCTATATCGTCAGATCCTTCAAATCTAAGAGCACTAACTCTAAGTCCAAAACTCTAAGGGCCTATATGGCCAGTGGTCTCAAGTTGTGTTAACTGGGAGTGCATTACTAATCCCATGTCGGGATTGGGAGTGGCATGCTTGGTAGGAGGGTGAGGTGGGATAAAAATTAATTTGTAAGCTTAATCCCGGGATTTACTTTTAATAGTATACATTCCAATCATGGTAGTGGAAACCATAGGATATACCCAATCTAGGGACAATACCTTATAGCGAATGAAATGGCATGCACTTCATTTAACAAATTTGTCACAATACATGGAATAAAATTTCACATGCATTATGACAGGGACGACTGCGGCTATGCTAAGCCCAAACCACTAAACACAACACATTTTGTACCTATGACATCACTAGACCCATCAACAACAAAACACAAAAATCCTTAAAACGGTAATCAAATAATCTACAAGACAACAGCATAGATGCCTAATTCTACCAAAGGAATTCTACCACGGTCCCGACTTACCTTCTTTAATACTGTCTAGTTTAATACTGTCTGTTGCCCATTAGAGCTCAATCGGCCATGTATTTTCAACACTCCTCGAGCTAAGAACATGGAGGAAAGGGGGAGGTAAGGCTGACCTAATGGGATAACACAAATCTAGGTCCTATAGAGGAATGAAACAGGACCTCAAAGGCTAGGATTTTAAAGGAAAAAGAGTAAAATAGGTTGGGATGGAGGCTCACACGATTTGAGCTTCAAATGGACAATGTAAGGGCTCAAAACGTGAGAGAATGGAAAGAGAGGGGAGTGTTTACCACTGTAACCAATGAAGGGGCGTCGGTTGTGGCAGAAAACAGAAATGGGAGTGATAGGAGGAGCGATTTTTGCTAAAAATCAGACGTTTGAGAGAGAAATGAGAGCTTGGAGGGCTAGTTTGTGAAGGAGGTAATAGATTGGAGGGGTTTTAATAGACGGCCCACATACCAGGGGGCTACCCTAACCCCCAAACACCTCCGGCCCGAAGGCCGAACCAAATGGGGAGCTATATACAGCGAGGCCTCGCCGAACCGGCGAGGTCCTCGCTGACCAAAATCCAATACGGCGAGGCCGGCCATATGGCCTGGGTCCCCCTTGCCCTAGGGGTCCCAAATATATGTGGCTCCCACCCTGGATCATTCTAGATTAGCGTGGGTAGGCCCACGACTCCGTTCGAGGTGTTTTGGGGCCAAATTTTAAACCAAGATGAATTTATGCATCATGTAGCATATGATTTTAGGGTAGGAGAGGCTAATCCATCCAAATAATCCATTTATTCCATGAGATTCCCTAATTAGAATGGCTAAAAGTCTAATTTATACATATATTTACTATTTATAGTAAATTTTTATTTATATATGATTCACTATCCTTCAAACATTAGGATTTATATCTAGTGTAAAAGGAGTTAGAAAAAGTTAAAGAATGGGGTGGTGGAAGGAGAGATTCGGAAGGAATGGGATGAAAAGGGGTTTTAGGCCTTGAGATTGAGTGCAAGGGTGTTGTGGTTGCCCCACAACCCAAGGAAATTCATTGCTAGGTTTGGAATCCTTCAGGGAACGACTCAAACCCGTCGACTTACGACCTAGAGGCGGCTTAGGTCGCTTCACGCGACCGAAGATATGTATAGCCTAAATTATCGTATTGTCTCACCTGTCGGTGAAACTTGGGATTCTAATGTAGTTTCTAAGTTTCCATCGCCCCCTTCCTAAGTCAGAATGCGTTAGTGTGCATTGTGTTAACATAACTCAGGTCCAGTTTAATCTAAATCATGCTCTGATACCATCTGTAACATCCTGAAAATCGGGGGTCGAGTAGAAACCCAACTCCCGAGTTTCAGAACGTCACTTATGCAACATAGATAATGATAAATGCATGTTATCTATAGAATGGCATTAAACATGATTGAGACTAATCCAAAACAGCATATCATACTCCAGAGATAGTTAAATTAACAAGCGAAAGACTATGATAAATACATAAAATATATAAGTAATTGTAAGTCTCCAGAGTGTGAACATGTTACCAGGTTAATTAAATACATGTATACTCCAAAAATGAAAAGAAAAGAATATACATGAGTGCTCCAAAAATATAAAATGACAAGTGTCAAGGCGTCTAATCAACCTCCCTGTAATCTCGTCGATCAAAACATGGAGGAGAAGTCCTCCTCAGCATCATACAAGTCCGACTCCGCTTCACAAGCAGCGCCATCATCTGAAACTAAAATAGGGACTGGTGGGTGTCTGGAACACTATCCCGTAACGTGGGAGTGAGTAATCAACTCAGTGGAATCATAGAGAAAAGATTAGCATGTTATCAAATCAATCACGCGATAATAGTAAACCAAACAATCAAACATTCCTAGATGCTGTTGTTAATGCAAGCATGAAATGACATGATGGATGCTCTCACCGATATTCTTCCTCATACGGTACCATCTTACACCCGCGGCATGCTTTCTTCCCACAGTGCTCCACATCTTCCAGGCACATGCAGTGTGATGTGGATATGATTACCGGGCTGTTATTAGTCCATTCATACAACAGTATTAGGAAACTAAGGTACCTTCCTTGTATCAATCCCAACACAGATCCTGTCTAGGGTCGTCACTCCTAGTAATCTCATACGATGTTATATTTGTAGGTCGCTGCAAGGGCTATCAGGGCTGTTGCTCGCACTCGTTGCTCCACTCCCCCATCACCTTATCAATACAGGCCTAATGTACTCTTTTCGCTACGGAAGGGTTGTCGCCTCCCGTAGACTTAGAATACGCTCGAGGCCACTACAAAGGGCTCGTCACCAATCAGTGTAGGCCGACAGCTCGAATGTAGTGTCTCATACCACCACAATCAGCTCACGAGTCAATGATGCTCACTGGTCACTACGGGGAGGTTTGTGGACCTAACGTATGCCGACAGCTCGACCACGGTGTCCCATACTACCATGCCCGGCTCATGAGTCTTTATGGATCAAGGTACCATGGTTGACAGGGTTTTCAATGGTAAGTTCAGTACCCTAGGTTCAAGCAGTTATTACTCATACATGCTGAACATACAATGGCCAGTCGGATTACTTGACGGGCTCGACTAGTACGAGCGCATCTCAAGATGAGCGACATGAAGTGCATAAAACACTTCGTGTGGCCTAACCACTGCCGCCTGCCCAAGACACGACTCGTGTTCATCGACGCGTCCTTCGTGGTACATAGAAGCCAACCGCGAATTCAATCCATTACCGACTGCCTGGACTAGGTCATAGCCCCAAGCATTTGTGTATTAACATCAGTAAGCATATGTGTGTAACAGAAATAAATATAAACAATCCAAGCATGTTGACACATGTTATAACATACTACATAAGCAAATCAACCAACACATGCATTCCATATATATAATGAAATCATGTCATATAGCCAACATGGTGGAAATCATATACATCATCCTATTAATTGAGAATTCAATCTCAAAACTAATTCACAACACCATTTACTCAATACATACTAATACAAACATTTATACAAACACTTAGTCTACACTCTTTAGCCTACATAGCGTATGTCGACCCAAAGTGCGCATTAGGGCGAATCTCTTCGCCAAACAGATCATACACGCATTCCTAATATCACGACACGACAAATAGCCATGGCAATCATTTCAACAAAATATGGACGTAAACAGTATTTCCTACAAATACCTAAAATACCCTAAATCTCATATTTCCCGTACGCAGTCGAAACAGAAAACGGACAGCATGTTCTACATGTCAAACGGCGTTCTCTTCGATAATCTACTATTAAACGACATTGAAAGCTTTGAAATCAGTCAATCAAAGCGTCTAAAATTTTCACCTTTTGCCTTAGACGTGTATCGATTCGAATAGAACGTCTACGCTTCGTCAACGGCGTCATGGCGACCTATATCACAAGACACATAAGCTACATTGCTACTTGTAACAAAGGAATCCCTAAAACAGCTTGTGGTTAGGGTTTTCTTACCTATAAGTGCGTTGGAATCACCGAAAAAGTGATTTGAATGCGGTGCTTCGCTACGTGCAATAGCTGGTGCAAGTGGCAGGAAATCTCTCCCACAACTCTCTCACAATCTCTCTCTTTCTCTCTCACCACTTTCTAGGGTTTATAGCAAATTCGGATGGGAGAGATATGAGAGGGTTTAAAGCCCTTATATAGGTTAAAACCTAACCTACATAGACTTGGGAACAAGGTATACTTGAGTTATAACCAAATCGGGACTTTTTCGAGCCAAAAGAGTGTTTCGGGAGGTCCCCTGGCCGAACGCGGTCGGACTTAAGCTCATGTATACTGGATGTTGATCACATAATGTTTTCAGTCCGGTAGAGTTCCAAGATCGCACGTGGCGGTCCAGTTTCGATTCAGCGGTCATCGTACCTAAATCAAGTCTACAAGTCTTATGACATGAAAGAGAAATTTTTCCTGATCCGAGGGTGAAATTTGGCTGAATTCTGACGGTCAGAACGCTTAACAATAACGCGCAACGACATGTGCTAGATTTTGAATTAAATTTCTAAATCTTTACTCTTTCTCACTCTCTTCACTCCATACTCAATGAAATAGCCTCAGAACATCAGTTGGGCTTGATTTTCGAAACGATTGTCAACTCCAGCCAAGCGGTCATAACGGTATAAGATTGTAGATATCGAACTTTCGACGCGCGGTCTAAATCCAATACAAGGTTTCAAAGGGTTCCTGGGAACAAACCGATTTAGAGTTTGATCCTGGATTTTAGGGTAAAATAGCGTCATTGGTTCTACAAGTTTTGGGTTTTGCAGAACGTATTTAAAGCGATCAGGGATAATTTCACAGCTAATCTAGCGTAGCGCTAGTTAACTTACGCTTATTTTCTAAAGGAATTAATCGTAAGTAATTTCTTTGACTTTGGAATTAGGTTCTGAGAGGTTACCAAGGTGCTATGGTTGACCCATTGCCTAAGGACGTCTAACCCCAGGTTGGTAAAAATCCGGAGTGTTACAATCTACCCCCCTTAAAATAAAATTTTATCCCCGAAATTAGCTAAGGGTAATGAGTCCCTAGAGAGACTTTAGTATTGGCATTCTAAGGAAGGTTCAAATCCTGTTTAGTAACCTAACCTTATGTATAACCTAAATCAATCGTTTTGATCCTAGGCCAGAGGAGAAGAGGCTAACCACGCTTCCGCTGCGCTACTCTAATCCAACTGTTGTATTAGATAATCCTAAGTAGATTGGGCTCAATACGTTCTACCCCTCTTAAAACTTAGTTCTACTTAAGGTTCAAGAATCTATGTCTCGATCTGTATATCGGAACGAGATGTAACTTAGGGCCTATCCTTGACATGAAATAGGAAACAACCTCTCACTACATTGGTCTTCCTTTGCTAATGATGCGTTCTATGGCATTGGTACCTTTGGTTGTAGAAAAAAGCTGAAGTGATGGGTGTTGTGGTTGATTTCAAGGATGGATGTGAGTTTGTGGCAAGAGGTCTAATCTCTATTGGCTGTATGTCCTCAACATTTCCCAAAGGCAAAGAAAAAACTTTTGGTTGTAGGTGGTCGGGCCAACACGGAAGAAAAGTTGTGTAGTGGGTCTGAGCCGGATACATTGAACCTTCTATCTAATCAGGACAGAAAACTCGTTGTATTAGTCCTTAATCCGAGTCGATACCGATCTTCTGCTTGATCAGAGCATTGGATTCATTGGTAACTACTAAGATTAAGAAGTCGATTCAAACCGCGAATACATCGCTTACTTACAGTTCCTTTACTCCGTGTTCCCGAATGCAATAAGCCCTTGGGGAGGCAATTCTAAAGGGCGTGTTGGTTTATCCTAGCGTTCAACCCGAGGGATATATAAGTTTTCCCTGAGAGTAAATGGTTCTAAGTTAAAACAATTTTCTTAAGGGTTATAACAGAAGTCAATAAGTATTAAGGGGATCAAGCGAAGGAATGAGGTTCTACTCCAACCAAATCTAACCTATTCCTTAACATATACAAGCTTTACACTACTTAAGGTAACTAGTAGACTAGTCTGTAACTCACTAGCTGTAATCCAAAGCCTAAGCTTATACGCTAAATAGGTTCATACCATTTCTAATATAGGGAATTGTTCTATCGCTTAGGGTCACGATTGTCTAAATGGAATTGGATTTCCTATATCGTCAGATCCTTCAAATCTAGGAGCACTAACTCTAAGTCCAAAACTCCAAGGGCCTATATGGCCAGTGGTCTCAAGTTGGGTTAAATGGGACTGCATTATTAATCACATGACGAGATTGGGAGTGGCATGCTTGGTAGGGGGGTGAGGTGGGATAAAAATTAATATTTAAGCTTAATCCCGGGATTTACTTTTAATGGTATACATTCCAATCATGGTAGTGGAAACCATAGGATATACCCAATCTAGGGACAATAACTTATAGCGAACGAAATGGCATGCACTTCATTTAACAAATTTGTCACAATACATGGAATAAAATTTCACATGCATTATGACAGGGACGACTGCGGCTATGCTAAGCCCAAACCACTAAACACAACACATTTTGTACCTATGACATCACTAGACCCATCAACAACAAAACACAAAAATCCTTAAAACGGTAATCAAATAATCTACAAGACAACGGCATAGATGCCTAATTCTACCAAAGGACTTCTACCACGGTCCCGACTTACCTTCTTTAATAGTCTAGTTCAATACTGTCTGTTGCCCATTAGAGCTCAATCGGCCATGTATTTTCAATACTCCTCGAGCTAAGAACATGGAGGAAAGGGGGAGCTAGGGCTGACCTAATGGGATAACACAAATCTAGGTCCTATAGAGGAATGAAACAGGACCTCAAAGGCTAGGATTTTAAAGGGAAAAGAGAAAAATAGGTTGGGATGGAGGCTCACACGATTTGAGCTTCAAATGGACAATGTAAGGGCTCAAAACGTGAGAGAATGGAAAGAGAGGGGAGTGTTTACCACTGTAACCAATGAAGGGGCGTCGGTTGTGGTAGAAAACGGGAATGGGAGTGATTGGAGGGACGATTTTTGCCAAAAATAAGACGTTTGAGAGAGAAAGGAGAGCTTGGAGGGCTAGTTTGTGAAGAAGGTAATATATTGGAGGGGTTTTAACGGACGGCCCACATACCAGGGGGCTACCCTAACCTCCAAAAACCTCCGGCCTGAAGGCCTGACCAAATGGGGCCTAATGTACGGCGAGGCCTCGCCGACCAAACTCTAATTCGGCGAGGCCGGCCATATGGGCTGGGTCCCCGTTGCCCTAGGGGTCCCAAATATATGTGGCTCCTACCTTGGATCATTCTAGATTAGCGTGGGTAGGCCCACAATTCCGTTCGAGTTGTTTCGGGGCTAAATTTCAAAATGGGATGAATTTATGCATTATGTAGAATATGATTTTGGGGTAGGAGAGGTTAATCCATCCAACTAATCCATTTATTCCATGAGATTCCCTAATTAGAATGGCCAAAAGTCTAATTTATACATATATTTACTATTTATAGTAAATTTTTGTTTAGATATGATTCACTATCCTTCACACATTAGGATTTATATCTAGTGTGAAAGGACTTAGAAAAAGTTGAAGAATGGGGTGGTGGAAGGAGAGATTCTGAAGGAATGGGATGAAAAGGGGTTTTAAGCCTTGAGATTGAGTGCAAGGTTTAGAATCCTTCAGGGAACGACTCAAACCCGTCGACTTACGACCTAGAGGCGACTTAGGTCACTTCACGAGACCGAAGATATGTATGGCCTAAATTATCGTATTGTCTCACCTGTCGGTGAAACTTGGGATTATAATGTAGTTTTTAAGCTTCCATCAGCCCCTTCTTAAGTCAGAGTGCGTCAGTGTGCGTTGTGTTACCATAACCCAGGTCCAGTTTAATCCAAATCACACTCTGATACCATCTGTAACATCCCAAAAATCGAGGGTCGGGTAGAAACCCAACTCCCGAGTTCCATAACGTCACTTATGCAACATAGATAATGATAAATGCATGTTATCTGTAGAATGACATTAAACAAGATTGAGACTAAGCCAAAACAGCATATTATACTCCAGAGACAGTTAAATAAATAAGCGAAAGACTATGATAAATACATAAAATATATAATTAATTGTAAGTCTCCAGAGTGTGAACATGTTACCAAGTTAATTAAATACATGTATACTCTAAAAATGAAAAGAAAAGAATATACATGAGTGCTCCAAAAATATAAAATGACAAGTGTCAAGGCGTCTAATCAACCTCCCTGTAATCCCGTCGATCAAAACACGGAGGAGAAGTCATCCTCAGCATCATACAAGTCCGACTCCGCTTCACAAGCAGCGCTATTATCTGAAACTAAAATAGGGACTGGGGGGTGTCCGGAACACCATCCCGTAACGTGGGAGTGAGTAATCAACTCAATGGAATCATAGAGAAAAGATTAGCATGTTATCAAATCAATCACGCGATAATAGTAAAGCAAACAATCAAACATTCCTAGATACTATTGTTAATGCATGCATGAAATGAAAGGATGGATGCCCTCACCGACATTCTCCCTCATACGGCACCATCTTACGCCCACGGCATGCTTTCTTCTACAGTGCTCCACATCTTCCAGGCACATGCAGTGCGATGTGGATATGATTATCGGGCTGTTATTAGTCCATTCATACAGTAGTATTGGGAAACTAAGATATCTTCCTTATATCAATCCCAACACAGATCCTGTCTAGGGTCGTCACTCCTAGTAATCTCATACGATGTTATATTTGTAAGTCGCTGCAAGGGCTGTCAGGGCTGTTGCTCGCACTCGTTGCTCCACTCTCCCATCACCTTATCAATACAGGCCTAATGTACTCTTGTCGCTACGGAAGGGTCGTCGCCTCCCGTAGACTTAGAATACGCTCGAGGTCACTACAAAGGGCTCGTCACCAATCAGTGTAGGCCGACAGCTCGAATATAGTGTCCCATACCACCACAATCGGTTCACGAGTCAATGGTGCTCACTGGTCACTACGGGGAGGTTTGTGGCCCCAGCGTAGGCCGACAGCTCGACCACGGTGTCCCATACCACCATACCCTGCTCATGAGTCTTTATGGATAAATGTACCATGGTTGATAGGGTTTTCAATGGTAAGTTCAGTACCCTTGGTTCAAGCAGTTATTACTCATACATGCTGAACATACAATGGCCAGTCGGATTACTTGATGGGCTCGACTAGTATGAGCGCATCTCAAGATGAGCGACATGAAGTGCATAAAACACTTCGTGTGGCCTAACCACTGCCGCCTGCCTAAGACACGACTCGCGTTCATCGACGCGTCCTTCGTGGTACATAGAAGCCAACCGCGAATTCAATCCATTACCGACTGCCTGGACTAGATCATAGCCCCAAGCATTTGTGTATTAACATCAGTAAGCATATGTGTGTAACAGAAATAAATATAAACAATCCAAGCATGTTGACACATGTTATAACATACTACATAAGCAAATCAACCAACACATGCATTCCATATATATATAATGAAATCATTTCATATAGCCAACATGGTGGAAATCATATACATCAGCCTATTAATTGAGAATTCAATCTCAAAACTAATTCACAACACCATTTACTCAATACATACTAATACGAACATTTATACAAATACTTAGTCTACACTCTTTAGCCTACATAGCGTATGTCGACCCAAAGTGCGCATTAGGGCGAATCACTTCGCCAAACAGATCATACATGCATTCCTAATATCACAACATGACAAATAGCCATGGCAATCATTTCAGCAAAATATGGACGTAAACTGTATTTCCTACAAATACCTAAAATACCCTAAATCTCATATTTCCCGTACGCAGTCGAAACAGAAAACGGACAGCATGTTCTACATGTCAAATGGCGTTCTCTTCGATAATCTACTATTAAACGACATTGAAAGCTTTGAAATCAGTCAATCAAAGCGTCTAAAATCTTCACCTTTTGCCTTAGACGTGTATCGATTCGAATAGAACGTCTACGCTTCGTCAACGGCGTCATGGCGACCTATATCACAAGACACATAAGCTACATCGCTACTTGTAACAAAGGAATCCCTAAAACAGCTTGTGGTTAAGGTTTTCTTACCTATAAGTGCGTTAGAATCACCGGAAAAGTGATTTGAATGCGGTGCTTCGGTACGTGCAATAGCTGGTGCAAGTGGCAGGAAATCTCTCCCACAACTCTCTCACAATCTCTCTCTTTCTCTCTCACCACTTTCTAGGGTTTATAGCAAATTCGGATGGGAGAGATATGAGAGGGTTTAAAGCCCTTATATAGGTTAAAACCTAACCTACATAGACTTGGGAACAAGGTATACTTGAGTTATAACCAAATCGGGACTTTTTCGAGCCAAAAGAGTGTTTCGGGAAGTCCCCTGGCCGAACGCGGTCGGACTTAAGCTTATGTATACTGGATGTTGATCACATA
This sequence comes from Magnolia kwangsiensis, assembly GCA_037074715.1. Classification (NCBI taxonomy): domain Eukaryota; kingdom Viridiplantae; phylum Streptophyta; class Magnoliopsida; order Magnoliales; family Magnoliaceae; genus Magnolia; species Magnolia kwangsiensis. The sequence goes on along the minus strand of CM073575.1, from coordinate 71,453,508 downwards.
ATGTTTTCAGTCCAGTAGAGTTCCAAGATCGCACATGGCGGTCCAGTTTCGATTCAGCGGTTATCGTATCTAAATCAAGTCTACAAGTCTCATGACATGAAAGAGAAATTTTTCCTGATCCGAGGGTGAAATTTGGCTGAATTCTGACGGTCAGAATGCTTAATAATAACGCACAACGACATGTGCTAGATTTTGAATTAAATTTCTAAATCTTTACTCTTTCTCACTCTCTTCACTCCAGGCTCAATGAAATAGCCTCAAAACATCAGTTGGGCTTGATTTTCGAAACGATTGTCAAGTCCAGCCAAGCGGTCATAACAGTCTAAGATTGTAGATATCGGACTTTCGACGCGTGGTCTAGATCCAATACAAGGTTTCAAAGGGTTCCTAGGAACAAACCGATTTAGAGTTTGATCCTGGATTTCAGGGTAAGATAGCGTCATTGGTTCTATAAGTTTTGGGTCTTGTAGAACGTATTTAAAGCGATCAGGGACAATTTCACAGCTAATCTAACATAGCGCTAGTTAACTTACGCTTATTTTCTAAAGGAATTAATCCTAAGTGATTTCTTTGACTTTGGAATTGGATTCTGAGAGGTTACAATGGTGCTATGGTTGACCCATTGCCTAAGGACGTCTAACCCTAGGTTGGCAAAAATTCGGAGTGTTGCAGTTCCAATGGTAGACATTCAATCCTTGCTACTTTTATAGTGTGGACTACTTGATAGTTAGATTTGTTTTATTTTATTTTTTTTATTTTTATCTATTTATTTATTTTCTATAGCCTTGAGACAAGCTGGCCAAATGGATGGATGGTTTGGATACAACACATACCTCATGATCAGATCCACAGAATTTGCTGATATCCATATAATCTTCTCATTTTATTATTATTATTTGGTGTGGGCCGACTGAGTTCTGTGTACGGCTGATTTTTGGGGCATCCCACTTTCTAAAGGGGACCCATCAAATGCATGGTGTGGATGCTCGGCATACATCATGGTGGGGCTTGTGGTGGGGCCCACTTCCCTCCAGCGTCCAGCACTAGGACGCTGCTTGCTGCAGCGTCATCTGGAACGTCATCTGGATGCTGACAGCAATAGTGTCCCGGTCATTTTTTTATTTTATTTTATTTTTTTATGGTTTTTCAAATATGGGGCCCACAACAGGACGATCCAGTTCGTCTACTGGGTTCTATGGCCAGGGACAGATGTAACAAGCCCAATATTTAATATGTTTTGACGGTCAGAAACATCATAGTGGGTCCTAACAGTCTATCATTATTAAAATAATCCTTTTGATGGTGTAGCTTACCAGAGAATTGGATTCGCTTCATTTTCACCTTAGTGCCTAAAATGAGCTTGGGAATCGGATGGATGGCTTAGATTAAATATATTTGTCATGGGCGGGGCCCGTTGTGGGACCATAGCCCCTGCCCCTTTGTATCAAGCAGCTGGGACATTGCTCGCTGGCAACAACGTCTCTCCCCTTTTCCTTTTTTTATTTTTTTTTAAATTTTATTTTTTATAGGTGCACGTGTGTGCATGGGTGTGTGTGTGAGTTTGGCCAGCCCAATGGGCCAATGCTTGGATGATTTGGATGTCATACTAACATTTTGGTGGGGCCCACTATCAATGGGTCCCACACGAACTCTATAATAAATTGATTTTATATGTTTTCTACTATGCATCCACACCATTAATAGCATCATCTTCATTATTGCAATTATCTTCACCATCAATCATACTATCTTTATCATCCACACCATTCCTAACATTAGAGTATCATATTCACCATCCATAAACACAATGAAAACAAAAGTAAAAATAAGTGGGGAGGGTGTACTCACCTTAATGGACTAGATGGATGGTTGAGATGGATGGAAGGGATGGGATTGATGGAGTTGATGGCCCACCAAGATCACTCCTCTCTCTCTCTCTCTCTCTCTCTCTCTCTCTCTCTCTCTCTCTCTCTCTCCCTTGTGTAGAAAAAATGGTGAAATGCTAAGGGATGAAGGACTATTTGTAGAGAAATTATTAAAATGTGGTTAGATTCGATTAATGTGATCTTGGTTAGCCTAGACTAGGATTATGGGAATTAATTCATGATTTGTAATTAATAGTGGATTAAAGGAGCATGGGATGGCATGGTGTGATGATGTCATACATAGGGTATGGAATGGAGAGATGTTGACTTTGGGGAGCACATGAGAGTGGGGAGGTATGGGTGTGTGACATCACACACATGGGTAGAGATTCTCTCACCCATGTGTGGCATGTACATGTGTGCATGGCATGTATTGTGCACATGTGTGGAATGGAGTACGTGGCTCCTTGAGCACATGGTACACTAATGATTCTTTAGGGCGTATCTCACTAACAAAGTGTTGTACAAATGCATGGGTTGTACCTCCATGATCGCAACGACGGGGCAGTCGATATATGTAAGCCCCGTATCCTAGACTATACCGTTTCATAACTTCAGTGGTCTTTTCGGTCGAATTTTGGCAACCTTCGATCCTTAACCGATATTTATGCACGACCCTGATTCATATGTCTTCAACCTATATCGACTCAACCCAAGACCTTTACTATAGCGACCGCGCAGTCGCTACCGTTCCGATGCAGCGACTCGCACGCCGAGGCGATATCCTGGTCAGGAGATGTGGGCCAACATTCAGTGCGAGGAAAACGCCGTGCATTGCGAAACCTAAGAGAATCTCTACGACTTGTCACATCAATCCATCAATCCATCAATCTCAACATGTCAAGTACACATCAACTTTCACCCATTCCCAAGCAAGCCTTAAAAATTAAAAAGTCTCTTACACTCTCATGCCTTTCTTACACAAATGGCCACAAAAGTTAAAAAGGCCTCTTACACCTATCACCACCACATCTATCACTCCATCACCCATCACTCTCTCTCTCTCCGTTTACAAGTCTCTCTCTCTCATTTTCAAATTCATTCCCAAGCAAGAGAGAATACTCCATACGTATGAGCCTCTCCCTCTCTTTCAAGCTCCAAGTGTGGCCCACCTTTCCATTCAAAAATCTCTCATCTCAACCATCCAAACCTCATCTCCTCCGTTGGAATCAAAGCTAAGGAGCTAAGGAACCCATAGGAGCAAGAAGATCGTACGGTGGGTGCTTTGATAGAGTAATTTTCATATTTTTAAGATGGGCCAAGTGAGGCCAACCGATCAATGGTTTGAATCTCATTTGGGACCCTAAGATGTGGCCGATGGTCCACTAGGATTATCATGATCATTCCATGATGGGGCCATTCTCTATGGACCCCATCATGATGCTTATTTTCTTGTATACTTAGGGTCATCTAGACCGTCTATTTTAGTGAAGAAGGGATCTCCACCATTGGATTTTAATTTAATGGGCCCATGTGTAATGGGACCCACTTGATGTAGTTTCAAATCATGCAAGGGAGGGCCCATAGTGGTGGGATCCCTCCATCACTCGATCGCTCTCTCTTTCTCTCTCTTTCTCTCCTTCCCTATTTTGTGGCCCACTTAATAAGTTGTGAGATGTCTAAATCGTTCATCAAAGGGGCCTTACCTTGATGTGGGCCTCATGCACACCATCCAACCATTTGGTGGCCCACCCTGGTAGCATGTATGAGGGTGGGGCCCACCTTAAATATATGTGTTATATACAACCATCCAGCATCCAGGGACGCTAGACGTTGCCAATAAGTGAAGTGTGAGCTGATTGTGGGTGTACTGACGGCAGCAAGACAAAATAAAAAATTAATTTTTGGGAAGGGTTGTACTTGTAGGCCCCACCTCAATGTATGTTGTTAATCCAAGCCGTCCATTCCCTTCCACGGCTCATTTTAGGCGTTGAGCCGAAAAATGAAGCTAATCCGTTAGGCAGGCGGGCCATACCTTTCAAAACAGTGATTCTCACCATTTAAATTTATTATAAATTTTGTTACGAGCCGAAACGTATCCAATATTGGACTCATTGGGCTTGTCTTAAGCTAGGGGAGCCAATGGACGGGGTGGATTTACCTGATGTGGGCCGCATACATGAAAAACCACAGAGAAACTGGTTTTCCAAAAAAAAAAAGAAAGAAAGAAAGGTGAGAGGGTGCTGCAGCAAGCGCTGCGACTAGCGCCGTGGGCGGATGGTCCAGGGATCACGGCTCCAGCCGTGGGCCCCACCATGATGTATATTTTGCATCCACACCGTTCACGAGGTGGGACACTACCAGCAGTGGGCCCCCTCCAAATTTTGGATCCATCCACAGATCAGGTGGCCTACACTACAGGAAACAGTGGGATTGAACCTCTGCCATTGAAACTCCCTTTTATGGGCCACAGAGGTTTTGGATCAAGATGAAATTTGTGTTTTTCCTTTCATTCAGGTCCACGTGACCTCATGAACAGTTTGGATGAGAAATAAACATTACAGTGGGCCCCAACCCCACCCCTAGGTCCACGTGACCTTATAAATAAGTTGAATGGTAAATAAACATTATGGTGGGTCCCCCCCTGACCGTGTGACTTTATAAATGGTTGGGTGGCAAATAAATATTATAGTGGGCCCCCCTGGCCCACGTGTCCCTACCAACACGCTAGATGACAAATAAATATCACAGTGGGCCCCCAAGGTCCACATGACCTTATGAATAAATTGGATTGCAAATAAATATTATAGTGGGCCCTAGGCCCATGTGCCCCTATGAACAGTTTAGATGGAAAATAAACATTATGTTGGGCCCTAGGTCGGGTGAAAAATAAACATTTGTGGTGGGTCCTACTTAGGACCTACTTATGTATGTATTGAGTCCACACCTTGCATCTGTATGGACCTCCACCATGGAATATGCGATTAATCTATGCCTTCCATCCCTATGGGGCCTACCATGATGCATGAGTTTCATCCCAACCGTCCAACCATTTTGGAGATTGGTATAAGGCCATTAGTTGAGGCCTATCTTAATGTATTTGTGGCCCATGGTTTAGGCCCACTTTGATATATACATATAAGACCCATAAGATTAGGCCCATTTGGTGCATTCTAAGGCCCATAGGTTATGACCCATTGCAATGTACATAAGGCCCATTGGTGCGGCTCATTAATGTGGCCCACATGATGAACATAAGGCCCATATGATATGGCCTATTTGACGTAATTAAAGCCCAATGGGATGTACCTAAGGTCCATTGCAATGTGTGATCCCAGCACAGATTATGTAATGGTGTTTATGATAATCGTGCCTTGGGAGCAATGTTGGTTTGACGTCCACATTGCAAGTATAATGTTAGTTAAATGTCCGCATTACGACTCTCCCTAGGGCTCATCGTTAGGCCCGTACTTATTGTGTGTAGGCCATTTAGGCCATCTACATCGTAAGGATAGTGCGTTATTTCATCACATGAATAGTATAGTTCCATGGTTCATGATCATACGCATCATATGTATGCTTGATATGAGAAGTGACTGATCATAGCTTGTGCCTTCGGGCAGATTGTTTAAGGGCTCTCGGATAGGCGGTGTTGCCTTACATGAGCACACCTTACGCGCAGGATTGTTGCATGACTGGATAGTGTGATTCATGCATTCGTATTGTGTGATATGATTACTGTATGCCCTAGCGACATCAGGGTCATAGCCTCCACAGGCGTATCGTGGATGGCAGGATTGGATACCGAAAATCTTGTTCTACATGGGGTGCCATAGATATCCCTGGGTGAAAGTTCCTAAACCCTTATGGTACCAAGAGGTTGCTCCAACGTCTAGACCGAGTGGGTATAGGAGCACCGAGTGCCGATTACTAGACGGTCGCGCTTTCTACTATGTCGTGGTCGGTTGGAAGGGGATGCGGCCTTAGCCACCAAAGAGTAGGGGGCAAAGCTAGGCTGAGTTTGACCAGCTAGAGGAATGGGTCCGTTATCGATGAGTCGAGCCCAATATTGACAGACAGATAGTGACGTTTCTTTCACTTGCCTTATTGCGCGCAATGGGGCGGCGATCTGGTTTAGAGTGTACTAGACCCCGGTGATATCCCAGATTTAAGCTGTATTGATATGTGGACATAGATGAGGATTTGTATGCTTGAGTTACATTTCACATCGCATGGCCTTGGTATGGCCGATATCATTCATGTCTTTCATTCCATAGCCTTGGTACGACTAATGGTATTCATGGATCCATCTGTATATTCCGCATTACTCTGATATTGCATGATCATATTACTACCTTACGCACACACTTTCACCTTCCTCTAAGCTTTCTATAAGCTTATGCATGACCGTTGCATGCAGGTGACGTTGAAGCACGGCAGCGCTGAGGCAGGAGCGCTTTGCAGATCATTTTGGAGTTATTTCCCACTATCATTATATTTCCCTTTATGCTCATTGTACTTATAAAGTTTTTTATCATAGTGGAAATGTAATGGAGTTTTTGGTTATTGTTTGTGGGTTATGCCTTTGGTTATACTTATTACGAATCAAACTGATGTTGAAAATCCTCCTCATAGCATCCCAGGATCAGAACTTGGTGAATGAACGCTAGGAGCCGAGAATGGGGTTCTACGGAGGCTGTCGGTACCAGATTAGGCGATCAGAAATTTTGTGAGCCCAGTTTCCAAGTTTGGGGCGTGACAATATAAATAGGTTTTAAGGACTTGGGGTTCGGGTCAATTAGGTATGCATTATGAACGACCAATCCAGGTCTAACTAAGGGCGTCGATCGTCGTGCACATGTGCATAGAAAATACTACATAATGGAGGGGATCTTACAAAGCACCAGTCTGCGCTGCATGACTAGTCGAGTACATGCTCAACCGCTCGTGCCACGACTAGTCGAGTATATACTTGACTGGTCGTGCACAACCAAAAATATGCATTTTTCATTAAATTTAAAATTTAAACATTCAAACTAACAAGTATATACATTATATTACAGAAATGCATGAATAATCAATTCAAATTGCATATATCAAGATCAAATTTCAATTTAAAAAACCTGCTTTTGTTAAGCGGTTTTGTGAATATGTCAACAAGTTGAGTCTCGGTCGGAATATATTCCAAAGTAATTATCTTTTCTTCCACTAACTCACGAATGTAGTGATATCTAATGTCAATGTGCTTGGTTCATGAATTCTGGATTGTATTTTTAGATATATTAATTACACTAGAATTATCACAATATAAAACCATAGAGTCCTATGCAATTCCATAATCTCTTGACATTCTTTTCATCCATACAAGCTAAGAACATGCATTACCTATTGCAATGTATTCTGCCTCAGAGGTAGAGAGCGATACAGAACTTTGTTTCTTACTCTGCCAAGAAACTAAACAGTTCCCAACATACAAACAATCACCATTAGTTGATTTTCTATCATCAACGTTACCAGCCCAATCAGCATTAGTGTAACCAGCTAATTGAACACTAGTATCATGTGGATACTAAAGACCCAGATTAGCTGAACTTGTGACATATCGTATAATCTGCTTAACAACAGTTAAATGTGACTCTTTAGGGTCAAATTGATATCTAGTGCAAATCCCTACGCTAAATGCAATATCAGGTTGACTCACAGTTAAGTACAACAAACTACCGATCATACTGCGATATAATTTAGGATCCACTTTCTTACCTGTAGAGTCCTTTGAGAGTTTTAGAGTCGTACTCATAAGAGTATCAAAAAAAATTTCATTCTTAAATCTGAACTTTTTAACTAAGTTCAGAACATATTTGGTTTGAGAAATAAAGAAACCATCAGGTTGTTGTGTAACTTGCAACCGTAGGAAATAATTCAATTCCCTAACCATGCTGATTTCGAACTTAGATTTCATAAAGTCTGCAAACTCAACAGTCATGTTAACACAAGTAGATCCATAAATTTTTCTTATTAAAATGTAATCATTATGTTTCTTTACAAATAAAGTCTTATCAACACTTCCCATTATAAAGTTATGACTTAGTAAAAACTTAGTCAATTTTTCATACCATGCCCTGGGAGCTTGTTTTAAACCATAGAGAGCCTTTTTTAGGTGATAGACATAATCAGTATTCGTAGGATCTTCAAAACTCGTTGGTTGTTCAACATACACTACTTCGTGCAAATCACCATTTTAAATGTTCACCACGACTGATCGTAGGACCAACAGATTTTTTAAAGTTTGAGTGCGATAAGATAAAGCCGTTCCACGATTGGTTGTGGGCCCTTCACGACCGGTCGAGGGACCTCCATGACTGGTCGTGACCTATCCACGACTAGTCGTGTGGAACTAGATTTAGTTGCTGGACTTTGAGTCGAGGCTGCAGGATTGGTCGAGAATGAGTCGAGCACTGTTCACACGACCGGTCAAGCAGTCTCCAAGACTGGTCGAGGCTTAACAAAAAAATTTAAAAATTTGTAACAAACTTAGGACTGGTCGAGGAATTTCTTGGACTGATCGAGCCAGTGCTAGGACTAGTCGAACATAGTCCAAGATTAGTCAAGAAATAGCCTATTCACTAATAAAATGATCTAATTGAATTATGTATTCAAAATGACCTACCCTATGGTCAATCTAGGGTCATTCATACCTTATACATGATGTATGAACATTGAAACTTTTTTTCTTTAGTTGATAGTCGTTATTTGAAGTTTGGGAAGCTTGAGGTCTTGTCATAGGATGAAGCTTGAACTCGAGCCACTTGAAGCTTGAAATTGACTAATGTTGAAGCTTGAACTTGAGTACCAAAATCTAGGAACGTTGTCTTGACTTGTACGAAGCTTTGAAAATATTGAACTCTTGAAGCTTAAAAGTTGAATTTACAATTGATGTTGTACATGAACATGAACAAGTAATCTTGCCTTTGAAGTTTTTGAACTAAAGACCCTTGTCCTTAAGAGATGCACAAATTTCACTATGTAGAAGAGCTACATAAGACACAGATTCGAAGAGAGGTTTTGGCACTACAAAATTTGACAATTATAGGAGCTAGAAACCATAGCACTTACAGATCCTTCCAAGACTTGTTATTATATCAAATTTTCACAAAGGGTTGGTCAGTGAAGTCCCTACCATATTCCCTTACGCACTACATGGATATTATGTGCATTATATTTTGGAAAACATGAAGGTGTGTTTGGATGATTTTGTGAAGGATTGCTTTTGGGGTGTTGTTAAGACATGCAGGACATTCACTTTCTGTGATATGATGCGATGTATTTAAATGGTGAACCCAACTGCATATCAGTTTCTTAATGGCATAGAAAAGGAATGATAGGCATCTGTATTCTTTCTCGGCAAAAGAGATAACATCGTAACTATGAACATCATCGAAAGCACAAAAACATTATTTGTAGATGCACGAGAGTACCTTGTGATGAAACTTCTTGAAGCAGTATGAGTAAAATCTAATAGTTCTTCCTCCGTAGAAGAGATGAGACATCGGCATACAAGGGAAATTTGACTCCTTTAGAAGAAAAAGACTAAGCGAACTTTATCACTTAGAAGTGTGAAAGACACAATTTACTACGAGTTCCGCTGATGAGTTCCAAGTGAAAGCGAGGGGCATTACTGACATAGTGAAGGTAAGAGAGACGAAGTGTTTGTACGGTGAGTTTAGTTGTATATTGTTACCTTATGTGCATGTGATAGAAGCTTACGACAAGTATCAACTTAATATTTATAAATATTACTCTCCATTCTACATAAAAGAATTTTTACATAGAACATACCAAGAGTCGTTTTACCCAGTGCTTGACAAGACTCAATAGAACATTCCAGATGATGTGAAAATTTTATGTAGGAATATGAAACCTCCACAAACAAGAAGATCTGTTAGGAGATAGAAAAAGATTCAAATTACATCTCAAGAAGAAGATAGGCTAACACTTAAATGCTCGAGATGCAATCGAACAAGTCATAATTGGCATCGATGTACTTTCATCCCTACAGGCTGAGACTGTTGAGATTTTTAATACTTTTCACATTTTTTTGGTAATTTTTTTAACCTCAATTTTAATGGGAATTTTAGGCATCTTAATTTTATTTACTTATTGATGATGCCATTTAATATTGTCTTATGATTGGTCATCGTTCAATAGATAGGTTACTATTATGTAATCAATATGGGTCGAGGTTATCATCCATTATGGGTCGAGATTATCACCTATTAAGGATCAAGGTTATCAAGTTGTTCATTAAGGATTAAGATTATCATTCACTAAGGACCTGTTTGATTTTTTGGCTCAACCATAATTACCATGTAAATGGGTAATAATTATTTACCTAGGTAATCACTACATCTTTCCAAATGAGGATATGACAACTTACTTTTTTAACACTTACATAGAGAAATTTACAAAATCAATGTGGGGCCCATCATGATGTATGCAACTTATCTACACCGTTCATTTGTTATGCCAGTTGAATTTATGGCAAGAGAAAAAAAATGAAACAGATCCAAATCTCTAGTGGACCACACCATAGGAAACAGCGAAAATTGAACGCCTACCATTAAAAACTTCTTGGGGCCCTTAAAAGTTTTAGATCAAGGATATTTGTGTTTTCCCCTTATGCATGTCTATGTGAACCTATAAACAGGTTAGATGATGAAAAAACCTTAATGTGGGCCTTATGAAGGAAATAACTTTCAACGATGAACGAATTAAGGCCACTGTTGTCACGCCCCAAACTCGGGAACCGGGCTCACAAAATTATCGATCACTGAATCCAGTGCAGACAGCCTCCTTAATATCCCATTCTCGGCTCCCAGTGCCCATATGCCAGATTCTGATCCTAGGATCCTACAAGGAGAATTTTTCAGTGTGAAATTTCTTCTTTGTAAGGGAGCATAACCACAAGTGTACCCAAATCATAAGAGCAACATCATCATCACATATCCACTAATATAAACCGTTGATTACAATGCTAATAGGGAAATACATATATAATAAAATCTTCACAAAGCTCGGCCACACGCTCCTGCCTCAATGCTACTGCGACCTAACGCACCTGCACGCAAAGGTTGTACATAATCTTACTAAGAAGCTCAGAGGGTGGTGCGTGTGTGTGCAATGCATGTGCCATGCAAATAAATATCAGAGTAAGAGGAAATACTATCCATGAATGATGTCAGTCATACCAAAGATATGCAATATAATACACAGCAATCCAAATGTTATATGTGAGTATGCAATGCAATATGCAAATCCTGACAAGTCCATAAATACAATTAGTCATATCTAGGCTATGTGATGCAAAAGAAATGACAAGCTAGTGTGTGTAGTTCAGATGATAGTACGTGGTATTACAAGCTATAGGGTTCATCACAAGGGGCTTCTATCCAAACTAGTCCCATTGGATAGCTAGACTCAATATGGTAAACTCCTGATCTCAGGTTAGTTACGCACCTAACTGAAATCATGGTCATTGTAAAGGTACACATAATGATTTACTTGCACGCCACCAGCCCAAGTGGATAGTGAATGAATGAATGAAAGAGTCAAATGTTGAATGTGCACTCTCATACTCAGTACGTCCACATTTCAGTACAGCTCATCTCTGGGATATCACCGGGGTCTAATACACTCCACGCTGGCTGCCGCCTCACTAGCCGTACAACTAAGTGAGTGGAAAAGACCTAACTACCTGCCTGCCCAGTAGTCTGCCAATACCTACCCGGCTCATCAGAGTAAACCCATTTACAAGCTAGTCAAACTCAGCCTAGCTTACAGCCCCCTACCCTTGGGTAGATAAGGCCACACCCCCTTCTAATCGACCACGATCAGTGGGAGACGCTGCATACTGGTATTCGGCACTTGGGCGCTCATGTTATCCACCCAGTCTCAATGTTAGAGCATCCTCTGAATTTTCACCCACGGACATACTAAATGTCTATATGTTAGAACTAAACATTTTCGGTATCCCATCTAGTCATCCACAATATGCCTGTGGAGGCCACAACCCTGATGTTGTTAGGGCACAAAGTGATCATGTCACACAAAATGCAAGATGCATAAATCATATCATCCAGTCATGCATCAGACATGTGCGTACAGCGCGATTATGTGAGGTAACTCTGTCTCACAAGGAGTCCCCTAAATGTCTCAGCCCAATGGCAAATGCTATGATCAATCATTCCTCATAATACGCATACAAATTATGCATATGGGCATATGCCATGATGTTATACTAAGCATGTTCTCAGATATATAGCAGACAACAATAGACCACAATCGACCTTAACCGGTATATCACATACAAAAAGTAGGAGCTAAACGACATGCCCCTTCTACATCTATAAGAGTCCATGTGGTATGTCCCACGTTCAACTAACATTAGCCTCCCAAGGTACTAATATATCATATATCCCAAGACGGGGTCCACTGAAAGGAGGGTGGATCTAACCCATATATTAAGGTAAGATCCACACAGTGGATACACCAAATCTGGTATCACATATTCTTCCATCTATGGAAAGAGGTGACGATGTACTCTCCTACAAGCAATGGATGGTCTAAATGACGTACTTACACCAAGGGTGGGCCTCATGGGGTGAGTCAAGTGAGCATATAATCAAGGTGAGTTAAGAGGATGAGCTTAGGTACATCAAGTGGGCTTCCTTGCCCTCTTTATCATGTAATAACTGGGCTTTCCTATGGGGCCCGATATGAATACAAGTTGGACTTCAGAGTTTAGATAACTCTACAAGGTATGGTGGAAATCATTATCGTCAATGGGGGTCTAACAATTTGGGATAGCCTAATTATGGTGGAGTCTAAACCTTACCACATAGGTGGGACCTTCCCCACGGTTAAGTAAAAGAAGGGGGAATGGGAAATGGGTTGTAAAGATAGTGGACCTTAGGGTGATTTCCAAAGGTGGGCATTTAACCACCGTTGTCTCCTAGTGTGCGATCCACTTGGGTTTAAAAATCTAAATCACAACGGGGCCCTCGACCCTTAAAATCTCTAGAAGGACGGATGGACCATGTGTGCACATCACTCATACATGGTGGGCCTCACAAGGTAACCCCATAATGGGCATATAATTCATACATCATGGTGGGCCTACATAAGGCAACCCATGGTCCGTATAAATAAATGGATAGTGACCATATAACACACACATCATGGTGGGCCTCATAAGGCAACCCACGTCCCTAACAGAATGAATGGACAGTGTGTGTAACGCACATCATAGCGGGCCTTGTAGCCCATAATTGGGCCCCACCAAAAGAAGGTCAGTGTGGGTATAATACATACAACAAGGTGGGCCTGCTACTGGACAGTCAATCCAACAACATCCCAACCCTGCTAGGTGTCCAGACAATGGGATGGTCTGGATTAAATACATATACATAGTGGCTTCACACATTACAATGGGCCCCAACAGATGAACAACGAACATATAACACATGTAGCAACATGGCCAGCTGCTGGACGGTTAGTCAAGCAGTTCCCTGCCCAATTGGGTGTCCAAATAGTTGGACGGTCAGGATAGAACACTTATATAAGGTGGGCCCCACCTGAAGACGGTCCACCAAAGGGTGGGCCCAGTCTAAGTGGGCCACCAAGTGAATGGAGGGAGTGGATAAAACATATAAATCAGGGTAGACCCTGCTGCACGTCAACCCAGCAGAAATCTGGGGCTGCTTGAAGTCTAGGCTGACCCCAAGGGTTGTACGAGTGAAAACCCTTCATCACGGTGGGTCCCACAAGGGCGTGGCCCACCCAAGGTGGGTCGGCTGTTGGGCCTCTCACAAACATCATAATGGGCCTCAAAAGGTTTCAAATGGTGGATGTCAGCCCACTACTACCCGTGGTGTGGTCTGATGAGATTTAGATCTATTCAGCACTACTACACATACAATAAGAAGGGTCCACGTGCGTGTGGCCCACTAGCTTAATGATCAAGCTGATATTAGTGTTTTTCCCCATTAAGGCTTGCTGTTGGACAACAGCCTGTTCGATTAGATATGGCCCATCTGGCCCATGTTTTGGGTGCGCAGAGGATGGACGGTGAAGATATAATGCATACATCAAGGTGGGGTCCATGTGTGTGACCCACCAGCTTAGAATCAAGCTGATATATGTGTTTATCCCTTCGTTTGGGCCTGTGTGACCGGTCGATCACACAAGCCACAACAGGGCAGTAAGGTGGGCTGGCCAGGCGTCCAGCAATCTGGACAGCAAGGTCATCCCACCTGCTGGAGGGTCTGGATCATTTGTGCACTCATCAGGTGGGCCAAAAAAAGATGAAAAGAGAGGGGGGAGAGAGAGAGAGAAACGGGTGGTAAGAGGAGCTCCGCCACTATGAACTCCTTATAGATCTACAACACATACATCAAATGGGTCCTAAAATAGGTGGGCCCTAAATAAAATCTAAGGTGGAAATCCCATTTCCACCACTAAGATTAAGGTTTAGATGACCTCTAGCAAATGAATAACAACTAAACATCATGGTGGGGTCCATGAAGAATGGCCCCATCATGAAATACACATACATATCAGGGTGGGCCATTGGCCACACCTTGGGTCCAAAATGGAATCTTTACCATTAACCGGTAGACCCCACTTGTCCCATGGATTAAAATCAAAGATCTACCCTATGAACACCCACTTATAGCTCTTCTTCTTGGATCCTTAAAATCCTTAGCTCCTAAGCTCTCTCTTCAATGTTGGATGATGAAGATTGAAGGGTTTGATGGCGAGATTTTGGGTAGGGAGAAAGGTCTTGAGCTTGGGTCCTTCCTCTCCTTAGATCTTCTCTCCTCTTGGTTGCTAGGGAATGGGTAGAGAATGAGAGGGAATGGGATAGGATGGATTGAAATGAGAGAGGAGGGATGGGTTGTGTAAGAGGAATGATGGGTGTGTGAGAGAGGTAACATGGAACGCATGGGTTAAGTTGATTTTTGGGATAAGAGGGGATGGGTGGCTTGTCTTGGTGGGAAGAGAGGCATGGATTTTAAAAATGATGGTTGCACTTGAATAGTTAATCTGAAAGGATGGGTAGAGATTCCTCTCTTCAAATGGAATCTCTCGGGATCCGCAAGGCACGGTGTTTTATTGAAATATATGCAGGCCCACTACTCCTAGCCTAGGTATCGCATTGGTGCGCAAGATGCGGCGTTGGAACCGCGGCGACGATGTGATCACGGGGGTATGACTTTCAGATTAAGTTGACTCAGGTCTTCGAGGTGTGACATAAGGTCATGTGCGTCTGCTGTCTATAGGTCGCGGGTTACTGAATTCGACGGGGAGGATAGCGAAAGTTGGACAAAAGGTACGATACAAGGATACGAGCCTTACAACTTTTTCCTTTCATGTGGGCCATTGACTATTGGATCTGCCTCATTTTTTGGCTCATGCCCCCAAATTGTTGTAATAAAATATATGGACAGTGCGGATATATCATATACATTACAGTGGGGTCCACAATTTTAAGTCAATACTTTTGTATCAATTTTCAAGGTGGAATTACTCTCACATTTTCAAATCATGTGAAAACGTAATAATTACTTATTTACCTGGATTTACTTGTATCATGGAAAATCAAATGGACCCTAAGGGTCAAGGTTATTAACCACGACCCATTCTGTATGATAATCACGACCCTTTTTCCATGATAACCTTTACCATTTATAAGACTCTATCAACCACGAACCATTTTGCATGATAATCCTGACCCAATGTGGATCCCAACTTCGACCCTTTTCAACTCTTTCAATCATGACCCATTCTGTATGATAATCACAATCCAATGTGGATGACAACCTCGACCTTTTTCAAGACTCTGTCAACCATGACCCATTATGCATGATAATCCTGACCCTATGTGGATCACAACCTCAACCCTTACTCTAAGTGTTTGTTAACCACGACCCATTGTGGATGACAACCTCGATCCTTTTCAATTCTCTATTAACCACGACCCATTCTACATGATAATCACAACCCAATGTAGATGACAACCTCGACCCTTTTTAAGACTCTGTCAACCACAACCCATTGTGCATGATAATCCCAACCTAATGTGGATCACAACCTCGACCATTTTCAACTCTATTAACCACAACCCATTCTGCATGACAATCACAGCCCTTTAATTTTTTTCATGACTACCTCGACCCTTTTTAAGACTCTGTCAACCACGACCCATCGTGTATGATAATCTTAACTCAACGTGGATCATAACCTCGACCCTTTTCAACTCTGTCAACCACGACGCATTCTGCATGACAATCACGACTCTTTTTTCATGACAACCTCGACCTTTTTCAAGGCTCTGTCAACCACGACCCATTGTGCATGATAATCCCGACCCTATGTGGATCACAACCTCAACCCTTACTCAAGTGTCTGTCAACCACGACCATTGTGGATGACAACATCAATCCTTTTCAATTCTCTGTCAACCGCGACCCATTGTGCATGATAATCACGACTCAATGTGGATGACAACCTCGACTCTTTTCAACACTCAATCAACCACGACCCATTGTGCATGATAATCCCGACCTAATGTGGATCAAAACTTTGGCCATTTTTAACTCTGTCAACCACGACCCATTATGCATGACAATCACAACCCTTTTTTCATGACAACCTCAACCCTTTTCAAGACTCTGTCAACCAGACCCATTGTGCACAATAATCCCGACCTGATGTGGATCACAACTTCGACCCTTACTCAAGTGTCTATCAACCACAACCCATTGTGGATGACAACATCGACCATTTTTAATTCTCTGTCAACCACAACCTATTATGCATGATAATCACGACCCAATGTGGATAACAACCTTGACCCTTACTCAACTCACCTATATATCATCCATCCATGGAACAGTCATATACCACCAAAATCATTAACATCATTCACCAATCCATTATACACATTCATACTTAATTTATATTATACAATACATCTGAATGTCAACATCATTAAAGAACATTTACAAGCTATACAATCTATTTGAAAACTAATATCATTAAATTTAGTGTTTTAATTTTTTTTCTTGGGTGATTTCTTCTTTCTGGTCATTTAGCCAACAAGGTAGTATCAGAGTTCCTTCTGTATTATAGACAGTCATATGCGATAGTCTTTCAAATTTTAGGGATTTCATCCAACAAAAAAAAAATAGAAATAATATTAAAACAAAATGCAAAATAATTAGTAGTGAATGTAGACTACTAAACTCTCTACTTACATGTACAAAATCAATTTCCTTTCTGCTACATAGGAAGTTTATGAATTTAAACATGAAGATGCCATAATCATCCCCATTGATTTGCCCCCTCCTTCAAGTATTCCTACCCCACGCTACCTCAGGGGTAACTATTGAAATGATTTAAGTTATTGACTAACTCAATGTACCTATTTACACAATTATTCTTCTATAGAGATATAACTACTAGATTCTTCACACAAATCAAGAGTGTCAGTTTCACTGCATCCTCGTGTTTTTTTTTTTCAAGTGAATGAGAGATAAACTTCTTTTAAATCGTCCTTTGTCACGCTTCCTTTTTTTCAAGTATCTCTCTAAATCATTTTCTTTTCTTTTCCTTTGTTGTTTTATCCTCTCCATCCTCATTTAACCTAACAGGT
The DNA here is from genome assembly GCA_037074715.1 of Magnolia kwangsiensis. NCBI lineage: Eukaryota > Viridiplantae > Streptophyta > Magnoliopsida > Magnoliales > Magnoliaceae > Magnolia > Magnolia kwangsiensis. Next base: position 71,435,931 of record CM073575.1, on the reverse strand, counting down.
CCAAACCTAAGACTCATAATTAGGGCAAAGTCAAGCTCAGTCAATTTCATTATGGTGCCATGAACATCAAAAGTCAGGTCACCAATATGCCTCTGCATTAGACAGTACATGACTTGACCATGGGTCATCCACCTAAATATCAAAAAATCGAGTAGATGTCCAAAACAATTGTTCTTAAACATCTCTTTTCTATTAGGATTGTTGTTAAAATCTTCTAACATGTAATCCTTCAAGAACTTAATGGAACCCTTTGAAGAGACTGTAGCCTTCTCTTAGTCCAAGCAAGATGGTTCTTCTTGGTTAGTTTTGACCTGCATTCCAATAAAGGTCGAGATTATTATCCAATAAGGGTAAAAGGTTGTCATGCACTAGTGAAAGGGGTTGACAGTGGTATAATAAGGGTTGTGGTTATCATCCACTAAGGGTCAAGGTTGTCATCCATTCAGGGTCGAGGTTGACATCCACTGAGGATTGAAGTTATCATACACTAAGGGTTGAGGTCGAGGTCGTAATCGACTAAGGGTTAAGGTCAAGATTGTAATCAACATTGGGTCGAGGTTGTCATCCACTAAGGGTCGAGGTTGAGGTCGTAATTGACTAAGGGTCAAGGTTGTCATTCACATTAGGTCAATGTTGTCATCTACATTGGGTCGATGCTATTTGTAACGTCTTAGATTTTCGCTAACTTGGAAATTGGATGCCCTTGGGTGTTACCTTTGAATTATTGACTTGAGTGCATATTTATGTATGTATTCGAACGTGTTTGGGACTAAAAGGAGTGACCTTTGATCCACCAAAACCACCTAACTGAGTGAAATTTGAGAATTTTGAAGAATAAGGATAGTAAGGTTTGGTTGCACTAAGCAAATCGGGGCAACCGGGGTAGCCCTGCTCAGTTGCACCAAGTAAACCTCAAGCAACCAAGCAAATCTAGAACGTAGGGTTCGGTTGTCACACTCCAAACCCGAAAATTAGATTCACAGGAATTTCAATCGCCAAATCTGGTGCTGACAGCCTCTGTAGTATCTCATTCTCGCTCTCAGCACCCATATGCCAGATTCTGATCCCGGGATCTTACAAGGAGAATTTTTAAATGTACATTTATCTAGTAAGAAGCATAACCACAAGTTTACCCAAATCACAAAGGCAACGTCATCATCACATATCCACTAATATAAACATTTGAATATAATGCTGAAAGGAAAATACATATGTCAAAATCAAAGCTCCAAAAGTTAGCTACATGTTCTAAGCTCCACGCTGTTGCAACCTAACATCACCTACACGCATCTATCATGCATAAGCTTATAGAAAGCTTAGAGGGTGATGTACGTGTGTGAGAAGTATATGCATGCTCAGAATGTAATATCAGAGTGAATAGAAATTCTGGTAAATCCATGAACCAGATAATATCAGAGTAAGCAAAAATACTAATAAGTCCATAAAATATCATCAACCTCATCCAGGATATCCAATGAAAAGACATAGCAAGACAATGTCATATACTGAGAAAGCATTATAAATCGGCTATGTAATGTGAAAATATAATGAACTAGATATCAGATATCGGGGATACAATACAATATGCAATTCGAAAGAGTTACAGATACCATCAGCCTCATCCAGGTCATATAGATGTAGAAACATAGCAACCCAAAATGCTATATGCTGAGGATGTAATACAATATACAATATGTGGTGCGAATAAAATGACCAAGCTTCAATGTGAAGTCGGGATGATAGTACGTGGTATCGCAGGCTAGGGCCTATCATAAAGAACTTCTATCCAAACCAGTCTTATACCTAATTTGGGATAGATAGACTCAATGTGGTAAGCTCTTGATTTTAGATTAGTTACGCGCCCCAACCGAAATCCTGGCCATTGTAAAAGTACACATAACAATTAGTTGCGCACTACCAGCCCAAGTGGATAGTGAGTGAATGAATGAATGAATATAATGCTAAGTATGCAACTCCTGCTCCATAAATCAGTACTATACATCTCTGGGATTATCATCGGGATCTAGTACACTTAACATGCAAATCGCCACCCACTGACGCATGACCATGCAAGTGAAAGAGACCTCACTATCTGCCTGACTAGTAGTCAGCCAATATCTACCTGGCACGTCGATAGTGGACCTATTCACGAGCTGGTCAAACTTAGCCTAGCTGTGTCCCCTACTCTCGGGTGGGTAAGGCCACACCCCCTCCCAACTGACCACGATACAGTAGGAGATGCGGCCTCCTGGTATTCGGCACTCGAGCGCTCATGTATCCACTCATCTCGACATTGGGGCATCTCTTGGCCACGAAAGTTTAGGGACTTTCACTCACGAACACCGAAAGTGCCCAGATGCTCGAACCAAATATTTTTGATGTCCCATCTAACCATCCACGACATGCCTGTGAAGGCTACGTCCCTGATGTCGCTAAGGCGTACAGTAATCACAATACACAATGCAAGATGCATGAGTCATAAAATCCAGTCATGCATCAACCCTGCGCATACCGTGCACTGATGTGAGATAACCTCTGCCTATTAGGGAGTCTCATAACAATCTGCCCAATGATATATGCAATGGTCAACCATATCTCATAACAAACATATGGATGATGCGTATGGGCATGTATCATAATGCTATACTATCCAATACTCATAATCGGTATTAATAATCGGCATTGACAATGTGGACATTTAACCAACATTGTCCCCAAGGAATGGCCCACATAGAGCCTAACATATAGGAGACCTATGGCCTTACAAGGGCCTAATATATAACACCATGGGCCTCACTCGAGAGTATAATATACATCACGATGGGCCTTTCACATGGGCCTAACATACATCACAATGGGCTCCATCGCCTGGCCCTCAAATGTGTCACAATAGGCCTCAACCCATAGGCCTCATATACATCACATTAAGCCTTAAACACAGGCTGAATACACATCACAATGGGCCTCAAATATAGGCCACATATCATCATATTGGGCCTCAAACATGGGTTGAATGTACATCACAATGGGCCTCAAATACAGGTCGCATATTCATCACATTGGGCATCAACAATCTAGCCCTCGACAATCAACTTATACAATCAGCCTCAATAATCAGAATTGATCAATAATCGGCGTCGATGATCGAAATCGATAATCGGCCACAATAATCAGAATTGATCGATAATCAAAATCAGCAATCAGCCATAACAATAAGAATCGATCAATAATTAAAATCGGTAATCAGCCATAATAATCGGTATCAATAATCAACCTCAACGCAAGGCAGAGTCCTTAGATGGATGGCCGATGATGGATCAATGAAAATCAATCGGGCCCAACCATTTGGGTTAACCCACTAGAGAATGATGAGGAAGGGCCTACGAGAAGGTCACGATGTGGATGTCCAACCATCATTGCCCACTAATGTGGACTTTAACCAACATTGAATGACGCTCATAGGGTCAATCATATAATGGATCCACGGTCTTATACAAGGGTCTAACACACATCATGGGCCTCACTTATGGGGCATATACGCATCACATTGGGCCTCACTCATGGGCCAATGTACATAACATTAGGCCATATCAATGGGTTGAATCGAATGGACCAAATCAAATGGGCCGGTTCAAAGGGGCCAAGTCAATTGGGCCGATCAAATGAGCCAATACAAATGGGTCGAGTCAATGGGCCGACTCTAGTGGGCCAAGTCAATTGGGCCAATCAAATGGGCCGATACAAATGAGTCGAGTCAATGGGGCGACTCAAATTGGCCAAGTCAATTGGGCCAATCAAATGGGCCGATACAATGAGTCGAGTCAATGGGCCGACTCAAATGGGTCAAGTCAATTGGGCCGATCAAATGGGCCGATACAAATGAGCCGAGTCAATGAGCCGACTCAAATGGGCCGAGTCAATGTGCCCCAAAATACATCAAAGCTTCATCAAGTGAGCTCCTAATACATTAAATGGGCCATACCAATGGGCCGTACCAACTACACCCTTCATCCATTATTAGAGATCATTATAGAGCATTATATATATATATATAATGACTCATATGCAAAGGATCATTTGGACCATACTACATATAACAGTGGTGATAATAATTCCCACTGTTAGAATTTATAGGGCCCACCATAGCATTTATTTCCCATCCAAACTGTTCATAAGGTCATAAAGACATGAACAGTGAGGAAAACAAATATCATGTTGGTTTAAAACTTCTATAACCCAAAAGGGGTTTCAATGGTAGGCATTCAATTCCACTATTTTGGCAGTGTGGTCCACATGATATTAGATCTTTCTTATTTTTTTAGTCTCAAGTTGGAGACAAGCTCACCAAGGGATAGACAGTTGGATGTAACACATGCTTCAAAGGGTGGGACCCACTGTCCCAGCCTACGGATGGTGTGGAGCTAGTCAACTCGTCAAGTGGGTCCCACGTACGTGGGCCACCCCACTTCCCTCTCTCTCTTGTTTTATATATATATAATATAATATATTATAATATAATATAATACAGGGTAATATAATATATTATAATATATATATATATATATATATATATATATATATATATATATATCACCTAGAGTGCCCACCGTCCAGACCCTTTGTACATTCTGGACAGTGGGATATCCCGCATATATCATGGTGGGCCCACACAAAATGTGGATGACGGTGTGGTGCAAGACCCATACATCATAGGGGTCCTACGCATGCAGTGGAGGATGGGGCAAATGATGGACGGCTTGGATGTCATGCCCGCTGCACATACCTGGTGGGACCTACAAGCTGCAGACGTCAGCTGCAGCATGCATATATATATATATATATATATATATATATATATATATATATATATATATATATATATATAATATTATAACAACATCATGAGTTAAAAAAAAACCACTGTCCAGACCCAGGGTGCTCTAGAAGGTGCTGATCTAGTTAATGAAATCATGGTGGGTCCTCACGTGTGGCCCACTTCCTATACATATATAATGTATAATATATATATAATATTAATATACATCATACGTTTCCCTTTTTTTTATAGCTTGTTAGTACACACCCATGTCAGTGCACACACTCCATGTTAGCCACACCCTACTGCCATCACATCCAGCGTCTAGGGATATTGGACGGCATGGATATAACACAGGCATCATGATGGGTCCACGAGCGTGGCCCACCTGATTTGGATCACTCTAATATTTGTATTTTTCCTTTCCATCCAGGCCCGGTAACGGGCTGAACGGTGTAGATATCACACATCCATCAGTTGGGTCCCACAAAGGTGGATGGCATGGATAAGATACCTACTTCATGGTGGGCCACACACTCGTCATCAACATCACCAAAAGAAAAGGAGAAAGAGAGAGAGAGAGAGGGAGAGAGATTGGTGTAGTGGAGGGACCTCGCCACTATGGGCCCCTCATATGATTACATCACATAAATCAAATTGGGTCCCGTCACAAGTGGGTCATTAAATTAAAAATCAATGGTAGATCACCCACCTATCGGCCTTCTTCTTTAGCTCCTTGGACTCGCATGCTCCTTGCCTTCTATTTTAATGGAGGTTGATGGAGAATGAATGGTTGAGATGGGAGACAAGAGGGTGGGAAAGTGGGCCACACTTGTTGTTTTTAGGAGAGCTTGGGAGGCTTGGCATTGGGTGTTGCTTGGGAGGTTTGAGAAATGAGAGAGAGAGAGAGAGAGAGAGAGAGAGAGAGAGAGAGAGAGAGAGGGAAATAATGGATGATAAGGAATGGTGGGATGGGTGTTATAAGAGAAGGTATGGGCTTGGTTGAAAATTTTGTAAAAAGGGAATGGGTGGAGAGAGAGAGAGTTGACTTAGGGAAAAAGAGTGATGGTTTCTTATACTTGTGGTAGGGTAAGGTGGTATGTGGTATGGGTTTGTTACTTGACTTGATTTGATGTGACATGTCGTAGAGATTCTCTCGAACTTCACAACATGCGGCGTTTCTTCAGAATGAATGTGGGCCCACATCTCCTGACCTGAATATCAGATCGGTGCATGAGTCACAGCGTTGGAACTGCACCGATGGCACGGTCGCTAGGGTACAAGTTTCGGGTCGAGCTAACTTTGGTATGCAGGTCTCAGCTTAGGATCGCGCAAAAACGTCGGATACAGGTTGAGGGTTGCCGGAATTCGATCAAGAGGACCACGGAAGCTATGAAACACTACAGTCTAGGATATGGGTCTTACATCGGTTACACTGAGTGGGACTCAATTCAACCGAGTAACTCTGTTTATCAATATTCTGCACGTTCAGATTATGACAATTTCAGTATACTGACTTCAAAAAGTCATATATATTTTTCTACACCTCCAATTGAGGTGATTCAAAACCCAGATTGAAGCTTGGTGAGTATAGTTTCATAGAAAAATAAATAAAAGTTTCATAGAAAAATAAATAAAAAATAAAAACATGACCTAAAGGAGGATAAGTTTAGGAATTTTTGGAAACTGTACCAAAATCATTAGTTTTAGGCATCTAGTACTCCCAGAATTTTTAGAATTTTTCTATAAATCAAAATGTAATAAATTTTGGTAGAGATAAAGTACACTTGATGATAAACTAATATAAAAATAATAAAAATAATATAATAATTAAAATTGTCAAAATTATTATATGAAATAGACCTTTTGAAACAAAAAATTTCTACAACTACACGTTGCCAAAGAACGATGCATACCTTTTTCACCTTAGAGTTTTTGTATTCGATGTCTTTTTAGGAATTGTTTATAATCACACTAGAAATCACCCTATTCAATTGAATTAATATTTTCTATTTTTTGGTATTTTTTACTAATTTGGATACCTTTGATTATAGTTGAATTATGGTCCTTAATCAGGGTGATTAGAGCCGAATTACCATTTCTACTAATTACAAATAGGACACACTATAAATTTAGCTAATATAAACCCCAATCATCATGCTTGAGAAATCTTACTACCCAATCCATCTTGAAAATGGTCAAATTCACCGGATTAGATATAAATTGCACCTTAGTGGCCCGCTAAACAAGAAACTATAGAATAATGACCATCTAACCGGACTTGATGTCCATCGCGTATGTTAAGTCGGGATAGCTTCTAGAATCGTTCAACTTGGACCAAAGGTGGGGTGCATGGGATGTGTAAATACTCTAGGCAGAAACTTGAAATTTAAGTTAATTGGGCTCTCTGCTTTTTGCAAAGTTATAACTTTCTAACCATCGAGTTTCAACCAAACTCGATGTCCGAGCTAAGGATATTTCTCCACATATATCCGTATAGTTGTGTTGCTGTAACATCCCGAAAATCGAGGGGTCGAGCAAAAACCCAACTCCCGAGTTCCAAAATGTTATTTATGCAACATAGATATGTATGATTGAATGTTGTCTGTGATAACGCATTAAACATGAGTGAGATTAAGCTAGAACAGCATATCATACTCCAGAGACAGTTAAATTAACAAGCGGAAGACTGTGATAGTATGTATAACATATATAAACTGTTGTATGCCTCCAGAGTGTGGATATGTTACCAGGTTATATACATACATGTATACTCCAAAAGTAGACAAAATAAAAATACATGAGTGCGCTAAAAATATAAAATGACAAGTGTCAAAGTATCTAATCAACATCCCTGTAATCCCATCAATCAGAACACACATAAAGGAGGGATCCTCCTCATCATCATCAAGTCCAGCTCCGCCTCGCAGGCCGCGCCATCATCTGTAATCACAAAAGGTCTGGTGGGTGTCCAGGAACACCGTCCCGTAACGTGGGAGTGAGTAGCTAACTCAGTGGAATAATAGAGCAAAGATTAACATGTTATCAAATCAATCATGCGATAATAGTAAAACGGTAATTCAAACATTCCTAATACTGTTGTTAATGCAATTATGACATGACGTGATGTATGCCCTCACCGACGATCTCCCTCATACGGCACCATCTTCGTCCGCGGCATGCAATCGACCCTCAAGTGCTTCACATCTTCCAAGCACATGCAATGGCATGGTGATATGATTTCCAAGTTGTTATTAGTCCATTCAAACAGCAGGATTGGGAAACTAAGGTACTTCCCTTGTATCAATCCCAACACAGATCCTATCTAGGGTCGTCACTCCTAGTAGTCTCATACGATGTATATTTTGTAGGTCGCTGCAAGGGCTGTGTAACACCCCGGATTTTGGCCAATCTGAGATTTGACGTTCTTAGGCAATGGGTCAATTAAAACACCTGGAAAATTGCTTAGAAACCAATTCCATAGCCAAAGAAACCACTTAGAATCAATTCCTTTAGAAAATATGACTAAGTTAGCTAGTGCAACGTTAGAATAGCTGGGAAATGGTCCCTAATCACTTTAAATACTTTCTACAAGGCCCAAAGCGAGTGGAACCAAGGGTGTTATAATGCTCTAAAGCCTCGGATCAAACTCTAAGCCGGTTTGTTCTCGGGACCTCCTTGAAACTTTGTATTGGATCTAGACCGCGCGTCGTAAGTCAGATGCCTACCATCTTAGACCGTTATGACCACTTAGCTGGGCTTGGCAATCGTTTCGAATATCAAGTCCAACTGACGATCACAAGCTATTTCATTGAGCCCGGACCGAAGAGAGTGTGAATAGGGACAGTTGGAATTTCAAATTCAAATCTGGCACACAAATTTGACGCATCAGTATTAAGCATTCTGACCGTCAGAATACAGCCAAATTACACCCTTGGATCAGGAAAAATTTCTATTACATATCACGAGACTTATAGGCCTGATCTTGGTGCGGTGACCGTTAAACTGAAACTGGGCCGCCACGTGCGATCTGGGAACCCTACCGGCCTGAAATCTGGATGTGTGCTAGATCCAGTATGCATGAGCTTAAGTCCGACCGCATTTGGCCAGGGGACCTTCAGAAATGCCCTTTTGGACCGAAACGGCCCCGATTTGGTTAGGCACCAAGTAAACATTGTTCCCAAGCCTATTTTGGGCATGTTTTAGGCTATAAAAGGGGTTGAAACCCTCACTCCTCTCTTCCATCCGAATTTGAGAGAAGCCCTAGCTTGGGAGAGAGAAAAAGGTGGGAGATTGTGAGAGTGTGGGAGAGTTCTTCCTGCCACTTGTACTACGCATTGCACGTGCTTAAGCAACACACCTCCACCGCTTTCCCGGCGATTCCAGCGCGATCCTAGGTAAGTAAAAATCCTAAATAGTTGTTGATTTGAGTTTCCCTTGTTTTCATAGCGATGTAGCTTATGGATCTTGTGTATTAGGCTCCTTACTCGCCGTAGACGAAGCGTATACGCTCCGTTTCAATTCCCGAGTCTACAAGACATAAGGTGAGGATTTTAGACGCTTTGATTGACGGTTCCCAACGCTTTCAATGTCGTTTAATAGTAGATTCTTGACGGCATCGCCGTTTGACATGTACAAAATGCTCTCCGTTTCCCGTTTCGTAAGCTAACGAAGAATATGAGATTTAGGGCATTTTAGTCATTTGTAGGAAGTACTGTTTACATTCATATTTTGCTGATGTGGTTGACATGGTTTGTTGTCGCATTAGGAAGTTAGGAATGCGTGCATAATTAGTTTGGCGAAGAGATTCGCCTAGTTACGCACTTTGGGTCGACATACTATATGTTGACTTAAGTGTGTAGTGTAGGTGTTTGTATAAATGCTTGTAATAGTATGTATTGAATTAAATGAAGTTATGCGATAGTTTGTGATTGATTTCTCAATTAATATGCTGACCTAAATGATTTTCTACATGTTGACCTTATGCATGATTGCATTACACGCATAGGAAGTATGCTTTGAAGATTTGCTTAAGTTGAATATGCATGGAAGGTATTCCTTGAAGATTTGTTTAAGTTGAATGTTATAACATGTGTTAACATGCTCACATGATGTATTTCAATTCCAATACCCTGGTATATAGTGTTAATGTAATTCCATAGATGTGTGGGACTTGACTTAGTCCAGGCAGTCGGTAACCGAGCGAATTCGTGGCTGACTGGTCATAGCCACGAACGACGCGTCGATGAACGTGATTCGGGTTGAGAGTTGGCGGCAGTGGTTAGGCCACGCAAAGTGTTTTACGCACTTCATGTCGTTCAACTTGAGATGCGATCGCGCTAGTCGAGCCCGTCAAGTAACCCGACTGGCCGATGTTTGTTCACCTTGTATGTATCATAACTGCTTGAACCTAGGGTACTGAACTTACCATTGTAAACCCTATTAACCGTGGTACCTTGATCCACGAAGACTCATGAGCCGGGCATGGTGGTATGGGACACCGTGGTCGAGCTGTCGGCCTACGCTGGGGCCACAAACCTCCCCGTAGTGACCAATGAGCACCTTGACTCGTGAGCAGATTATGGTGGTATGGGACACTATATTCTAGCTGTCGGCCTACACTGATCAGGCGACGAGCCCTTTGTAGTGACCGCGAGCGTATTCTGAGTTCACGGGAGGCGACGACCCTTCCGTGCAGTAGAGTACAGTAGGCCTGTATTGATAAGGTGATGGGGGAGCGGTGCAACGAGTGCGAGCAACAGCCCTGGCAGCCCTTGCAGTGACCTACGAAATGTACATCGCATGAGATTACTAGGAGTGACGACCCTAGACAGGATCCGTATTGGGATTGATACAAGGGAAGTACCTTAGTTTCCCAATCCTGCTGTTTGAATGGATTAATAACAACTTGGTAATCATATCACCATAGCATTGCATGTGCCTGGAAGATGTGGAGCACTCTAGGGAGTGTGGCATGCCGCGGTCGTAAGATGTTGCCGTATGAGGGTGATCGTCGGTGAGGGCATACATCACGTCATATCATCTTGCATTAACAACAGTATTAGGATTGTCTGATTTACTGCTTTACTATTATCGCGTGATTGAATTGTGAACATGCTAATCCCTGCTCTCTTATCCCACTGAGTTGATCACTCACTCCCACGTTACGGGATGGTGTTTCCGGACACCCACCAGTCCCTTCTGTGATTGCAGATGATGGCGCGGCCTGTGAGGCGGAGCTGGACTTGATGAGGAGGAGGAGGATTCCTCCTTTATGCGTGTTCTGATTGACGGGATTGCAGGGAAGTTGATTAGATACTTTGACATTTGTCATCTTATATTTTTAGCGCCCTCATGTATATTCATTTTGTTCACTTTTGAAGTATACATGTATGTGTATAACCTGGTAATATATTCACACTCTGGAGACATACAACAGTTTATATACGTTATACATACTATTACAGTCTTCCGCTTACAAATTTAACTGTCTCTGGAGTATGATATACTGTTCTGGATTAATCTCACTCATGTTTAATACATTATCACAGACAACATTCAATCATACATATCCATGTTGCATAAATAATATTTTGGAACTCGGGAGTTGGGTTTTTGCTCGACCCCCCGATTTTCGGGATGTTACAGGCTGCCAGGGCTGTTGCACGCACTCGTTGCTCCGCTCCCCCATCACCTTATCAATACAGGCCTACTGTACTCTACTGCTACGGAAGGGTCGTCGCCTCCCGTGGACTCAGAATACGCTCGCGGTCACTACAAAGGACTCGTCCCCTGATCAGTGTAGGCCGACAGCTAGAATATAGTGTCCCATACCACCATAATCTACTCACGAGTCTAGGTGCTCACTGGTCACTATGGGGAGGTTTGTGACCCCAGCGTAGGCCGACAGCTCGACCACGGTGTCCCATACCACCATGCCTGGCTCATGAGTCTTTATGGATCAAGGTACCATGGTTAACTGGGTTTACAATGGTAAGTTTAGTACCCTAGGTTCAAGCAGTTATGACTCATGCAGGGTGAACATACAATGGCCAGTCGGGTTACTTGACGGGCTCGACTAGCACGATCGCATCTCAAGTTGAACGACATGAAGTGCGTAAAACACTTCGTGTGGCCTAACCACTGCCGCCAACTCCAGAATACGGCTCGCGTTCATCGACACGTCGTTCGTGGCGAAGATAAGCTAACCACGAATTCGCTCGGTTACCGACTGCCTGGACTAGGAATAGTCCCAAACACATGGAATCACATCAGCAAATCAAGTGAGAGTATTGGAAATGAAATACAACCACGTGAGCATGTTAACACATGTTATAACGTACAACCGGAGTAAATCATCTTACACATGTCTATCACGCATATAATGAAATTATGCATAGCACCAACATATAGGACATCATCTCCATCAGCATATTAATTGAGAATTCGATCTCAACTAGATCATAAGGAAATCATCAAGCACATGTTATAACATACAACTTACGTGAATCATCAAGCACATGCATTTCATTCATATAATGAAATCATGCATATGGCTAACATGAAGGAAACCATTTACACCAGCATATTTATTGAGAAACCAATCTCAAACTAATCCATAACATCATTTAATTCAATACATACTAATACAAGCATTTATACAAACACTTACACTACACACTTAAGTCTACATGCGGACTTCTGGTCGACATACTATATGTAGACTTAAGTGTGTAGTGTAAGTGTTTGTATAAATGCTTGTATTAGTATGTATTGAATTAAATGATGTTATGGATTAGTTTGAGATTGGTTTCTCAATAAATATGCTGGTGTAAATGGTTTCCTTCATGTTAGCCATATGCATGATTTCGTTATATGAATGAAATGCATATGCTTGATGATTCACGTAAGTTGTATGTTATGACATGTGCTTGATGATTTCCTTATGATCTAGTTGAGATCGAATTCTCAATTAATATGCTGATGGAGATGATGTCCTATATGTTGGTGCTATGCATAATTTCATTATATGTGTGATAGACATGTGTAAGATGATTTACTCCGGTTGTACGTTATAACATGTGTTAACATGCTCACGTGGTTGTATTTCATTTCCAATACTCTCACTTGATTTGCTGATGTGATTCCATGTGTTTGGGACTATGCCTAGTCCAGGCAGTCGGTAACCGAGCGAATTCGTGGTTAGCTTATCTTCGCCACGAACGACGCGTCGATGAACGCGAGCCGTATTCTGGAGTTGGCAGCAGTGGTTAGGCCACACGAAGTGTTTTACGCACTTCACGTCGTTCAACTTGAGATGCAATCGTGCTAGTTGAGCCCGTCAAGTAACCCGACTGGCCATTGTATGTTCACCCTGCATGAGTCATAACTGCTTGAACCTAGGGTACTAAACTTACCATTGTAAACCCTGTTAACCATGGTACCTTGATCCATAAAGACTCATGAGCCGGGCATGGTGGTATGGGACACCGTGGTCGAGCTGTCGGCCTACGCTGGGGGCACAAACCTCCTCGTAGTGACCAGTGAGCACCTAGACTCGTGAGCAGATTATGGTGGTATAGGACACTATATTCTAGCTGTCGGCCTACACTGATCAGGCGACGAGTCCTTTGTAGTGACCGCGAGCGTATTCTGAGTCCAAGGGAGGCGACGACCCTTCCGTAGCAGTAGAGTACAGTAGGCCTGTATTAATAAGGTGATGGGGGAGCGGAGCAACGAGTGCGTGCAACAGCCCTGGCAGCCCTTGCAACGACCTACAAAATATACATCGTATGAGACTACTAGGAGTGACGACCCTAGATAGGATCTGTGTTGGGATTGATACAAGGGAAGTACATTAGTTTCTCAATCCTGCTGTTTGAATGGACTAATAACAACTTAGAAATCATATCACCATGCCATTGCATGTGCCTGGAAGATGTGGAGCACTTGAGGGTCGATTGCATGCCGCGGACGAAGATGGTGCCGTATGAGGGAGATCGTCGGTGAGGGCATACATCACGTCATGTCATAATTGCATTAACAACAGTATTAGGAATGTTTGAATTACCGCTTTACTATTATCGCATGATTGATTTGATAACATGTTAATCTTTGCTCTATTATTCCACTGAGTTAGCTACTCACTCCCACGTTACGAGACGGTGTTCCTAGACACCCACCAGACCTTTTGTAATTGCAGATGATGGTGCGGCCTGCGAGGCAGAGCTGGACTTGATGATGAGGAGGAGGATCCCTCCTTTATATGTGTTCTGATTGACGGGATTACAGGGAGGTTGATTAGATACTTTGACACTTATCATTTTATATTTTTAGTGCACTCATGTATATTTATTTTGTCTACTTTTGGAGTATACATGTATGTATATAACCTGGTAACATATCCACACTCTGGAGGCATACAACAGTTTATATATGTTATACATACTATCAAAGTCTTCCGCTTGTTAATTTAACTGTCTCTGGAGTATGATATGTTGTTCTAGCTTAATCTCACTCATGTTTAATGCGTTATCACAGACAACATTCAATCATACATATCTATGTTGCATAAATAACATTTTGGAACTCGGGAGTTGGGTTTTTGCTCGACCCTCCAATTTTTGGGATGTTACAGATGGTATCAGGGCATGATTTGGATTAAACCGGGCCTGAGTTATGGTCATGCGACGTACGCTGTCGCTTCCTTTGACTTAGGTGGGTGCGATAAGGGTCTAAAAACACTCATAGGATCCCAGATTCACCAATAGGCGAAGACTATTCGAATCGATCGCGTGATCGAGTTCGTAGCGCATCTAGGGTCGCGTAAAGCAACCTGAATAGCTCCCAGGTGGTAGGTAAGTGGGTTAAGATGTTCTTTGAATGATTCTAAATCCGTAAATGTGAATCATTGGGCTGTGGGGCAACCACAACCCTGGTATTCAATCTTCAGGGCTTAAAAACCCCGTTTCATCTAAAATCTTCAAAATTCTTTCTCTCACCACTCCAATCTTCAATTCATTCTTATCCATTTTATGTTAGGCATCAATCCTAATATGAAAATAACATAAAATCATACTTTCACAAAATTTTACAGTGAATAGTAAAATTTTATGAAAAATGGCCATAAGGTCATTCTAAATTCACTTTCTTTAGCAACTAATGGGCTAAATGGATGTACTAGCTCCTTCTACCCCAAAATCATATTCTGCATGATAGGGATTTGTATTCGAGATTGCAGATTGGCCCCGAAAAGTCCTAAATGCATCTTTGGACCCATATAGGGCAATCTAGAATAAACCAAGGTGGGGACCATACATTTTTGGGGTCCCAGGACCATGGGGGACCAGACCCATGTGGTCCCACCGGCCACCGTGCAAGATGGCGACTGGTGGGGCCCACTTGGTCTGATTTTTGGGCGCACGCCCTATTTAGGGTCGTGTACGCCCCCTATATGGTGTTCGTCCATAGAAAATCCCAAATATGGGTACTTCCTTCACAAACAGCCCCTTCCCTAGCCCCATTTTCATTTTCAGCTGCCCTATCCCAAAAATCATGATTTCAAATCACTCTCAAATCCCTTCTCTGTTGAAAATGACCATACTCCTTCACTCCATTACTGTTTGCAGCTTTCCCTCTTGAAGATTTCATCTTTTGGATCTCTAAAAACCCTCAAATCGAGCTGAAATCGTGAGGTGCTCCATTCCCCTTTTTTATTTTCATTTCTCCTTGAAAATACATCCTAGGGGAGCTTTAAGCATCCCTCTACAATACCTAGATTTCGTTCTATCCATTTGGACAACGATTTCTTTGCATTTCCTCCTCCATCGCCCGACTCGGACTAGTAATCTAGATCCAGGTATCGCGGGTTGTAGTTAGTCATTTCCTGTTTTAAGTTGTGTTTTATAAGCCTGATAAGGCTAGTAGTTTACCTATGTTGCTGTAGTAGCTGACTGACATAGCTCCCATGTACTTCTTGTCATGATACTTGTAGGGAGATATCCCTTGTATTATGACAATTTTAGTTTAATGAAATGCATGATGCTTTTCGACTTGTTATGTGAATGTTTGTGTTGTGGTTTGGGCTTAATGTAGTCAAAATTTGTGGAATGGAATGCATGCCGTTTCATTTCGCTGTAAGGTATTGTCCCTAGATTGGGAGTATTGTAACTCCCGGGATTCAGCCTACAAATTGATTTTTATCCCAACCCACCCTCCTACCAAGCATGTCACTTCCAATCCCGCCATGGGACTAAGAATGCAGTTCCATTTAATACAACTTAATGCTACTGGCCACATAGACCCTTGGCGTTTTGGACCTAGTGTTAGCACTCCTAGATTTGAAGGATCTGACGACATAAGAAATCCAATTCCATTTAGATAATCTTGACCCTAAGTAATAGAAGACTTCCCTGTAGTAGAAATGGTATGGAACCATTTAACGTATAAACTTAGGCTTTGGATTATACCTACTGAGTTACAGACTAGGCTACTAGTTGTCTTAGGCAGTGTAAGGCCTATATATGCTAAGGGATAGTAGGTTAGATTTGGTTGGAATGGGACTCCCTTCCTTCGATAGATCCCCTTATGACTTATAGACTTCTGTTGTTGCCCATAGGAGGGAGCCATTCACTCTTAGGGACCATTTATAAATCCCTTAGAATGAACTTAGAATGTACTAGCACGCCCCTTAGAATTGCCTTCCCCAAGGGCTTATTGCATTCGGGAACAGGGAATGAAGGAACTACACATAAGCGATGTATTCGCGGTTTGAATCGACTTCTTAATCCTAGTGGTTACCAATAAATCCAATGCTCTGATCAAGCAGCAGATCGGCATCGACTCGGATTAAGAATTGATACAATAAATCTTCTGTCCTAGCTAGACAGAAAGTCTATGTACCCGGCTCAGACCCACTATACAACTTTTCTTCCGTGTTGGCTCGACCACATACAACCAAAAGTTATTGCATTGTCTTTGGAAAATGGCGAGGACTTAAAGCCAGTAGAGAATTCGACATCTTGCCACCAACTCATACCTACCACTGACCTCAACTACAATAGAGATTAGGCTCATCTCTATGATCATATGTACCAATGCCATAGAACGCATCATTAGCAAGGAAAACCATGTAGAGAAAGGTTGTTTCCATTTTAGGTTAAGGATAGCCCCTAAGTTGCGCCTCGTTCCGATATACGGATCGATGCAAAGATTCTTAGACTTTAAGTAGAATCAAGTTTTAAGGGGGGTAGAACGTATTAAGTCCAATCCAGTTAGGATTAGTCAACACTGCCGTTCGATCAGTGTGGTGCAGCGGAAGCGTGGTTGGCCTCTTCCCCACTGGCCCAGGATCGAAACATTTGATTTAGGTTATACGTACGATTAGGTTATTAAATAGGATTTGAACCTTCCTTAGAGAAAGTACTCCTTGCCCTTCGCCAATGTCGGGGACGACATTGTGTTTTAAGGGGGGTAGATTGTAACACCCTAGATTTTGGCCAATCTGGGATTTGACGTCCTTAGGCAATGGGTCAACTAAAACACCTGGAAAATCGCTCAGAACCCAATTTCAAGGCCAAAGAAACCACTTAGGATTAATTCCTATGGAAATTAAGCGTAAGTTAGCTAGCGCAATGCTGGAGTAGCTGGGAAATAGTCCCTGATCACTTTAAATATGTTCTACAAGACCCAAATCGAGTAGAACCAATGACTCTATAATACTCTATAACCTCGGACCAAACTCTAAGCAGGTTTGTTCTCTGGACCACTTTGAATCTTTGTATTGGATCTAGACCGCGCGTCGAAAGTCCGATATCTCCTATCTTAGACCGTTAGGACCGCCTAGCTGGACTTGACAATCATTTCGAAAATCAAGTCAAACCGATAATCACAGGCCATTTCATTGAGCGCGGACCGAAGAGAGTGCGAATAGGGATAGAATTGGAATTTCAAATTCAAACCTGGCACACGACTAGACGCCTCAGTATTGAGCATTCTGACCATCAGAATTCAGCCAGATTACACCCTCGGATCGGAGAAATTTCTATTTTATATCATGAGACTTTCAGCCCTGATCTACGTGCGGTGACCGCTGAAGTGAAATTGGTCCGCCACGTGCGATCTGTGGACCCAGCCGGATTGAAAACTTAATACGTGCTAGATCTGGTATGCGTGAGCTTAAGTCCGATCGCATTTGACCAGGGGACCACCAGAAAGCATCTTTTGGACCAAAACAGCCCCGAATTGGACATACCTCAAGTATACCTTAACCTGGAGCCTATTCTGGGCATTTTTGAGCTTATAAAAAGGGTTGAAACCCTCACTCCTCTCTCCCATCCGAATTAGCAAAAACCCTAGATTGGGAGAGAGAAAAGCTGAGAGTTTGTGAGAGAAGGTGGGAGAGATCTTCCTACCACCTGCTGCTGCTGCTGTACGTGCTTAGGCGGCGCACTCCAATCACTTTTTCGGCGATTCTTCCACATTTTCAGGTAAGAAAACACCCTAATAAGTTGCTGATTTAAGGTTTTCTTGCTTTCAAAGCATGTTAGCTGATAGATCTTGCAAATTAGGTTCCCTATTCGCCGTAGACGAAGCGTATACGCTCCGTTCGAATTTACACATCCATAAGAGCCAAGGTGCGGATATTAGACGCTTTGATTGACTGTTTACAAAGCTTTCAATGTCGTTTAATAGTAGATTCTTGACGGCAACGCCGTTTGACATGTACAACATGCTGTCCGTTTCCTATTTCGTAAACTAACGAAGAATATGAGATTTAGGGCATTTTAGTCATTTGTAGGAAGTACTGTTTTCATGCATATTTTGCTGATGTGATTGACATGGTTTATTGTCGCATTAGAATGTTAGGAATGCGTGCATAATTAGTTTGGCGAAGAGATTCGCCTAAATGCGCACTTCGGGTCGACATACTATATGTAGACTTAAGTGTGTAGTGTAAGTGTTTGTGTAAATGCTTGTATTAGTATGTATTGAATTAAATGATGTTATGGATTAGTTTGAGATTGGTTTCTCAATAAATATGCTGGTGTAAATGGTTTCCTTCATGTTAGCCATATGCATGATTTCATTATATGAATGAAATGCATGTGCTTGATGATTCACGTAAGTTGTATGTTATAACATGTGCTTGATGATTTCCTTATGATCTAGTTGAGATCGAATTCTCAATTAATATGCTGATGGAGATGATGTCCTATATGTTGGTGCTATGCATAATTTCATTATATGCGTGATAGACATGTGTAAGATGATTTACTCCGGTTGTACGTTATAACATGTGTTAACATGCTCACGTGGTTGTATTTCATTTCCAATACTCTCACTTGATTTGCTGATGTGATTCCATGTGTTTGGGACTATGCCTAGTCCAGGCAGTCGGTAACTGAGCGAATTCGTGGTTAGCTTATCTTCGCCACGAACGATGCGTCGATGAACGCGAGCCGTATTCTGGAGTTGGCGGCAGTGGTTAGGCCACACGAAGTGTTTTACGCACTTCATGTCGTTCAACTTGAGATGCGATCGTGCTAGTCGAGCCCGTCAAGTAACCCGACTGGCCATTGTATGTTCACCCTGCATGAGTCATAACTGCTTGAACCTAGGGTACTAAACTTACCATTGTAAACCCTGTTAACCATGGTACCTTGATCCATAAAGACTCATGAGCCGGACATGGTGGTATGGGACACCGTGGTCGAGCTGTCGGCCTACGCTGGGGTCACAAACCTCCCCGTAGTGACCAGTGAGCACCTAGACTCGTGAGAAGATTATGGTGGTATGGGACACTATATTCTAGCTGTCGGCCTACACTGATCAGGCGACGAGTCCTTTGTAGTGACCGCGAGCGTATTCTGAGTCCACGGGAGGCGACGACCCTTCCGTAGCAGTAGAGTACAGTAGGCCTGTATTGATAAGGTGATGGGGGAGCGGAGCAACGAGTGCGTGCAACAGCCCTGGCAGCCCTTGCAGCGACCTACAAAATATACATCGTATGAGACTACTAGGAGTGACGACCCTAGATAGGATCTGTGTTGGGATTGATACAAGGGAAGTACCTTAGTTTTCCAATCCTGCTGTTTGAATGGACTAATAACAACTTGGAAATCATATCACCATGCCATTGCATGTGCCTGGAAGATGTGGAGCACTTGAGGGTCGATTGCATGCCGCGGACGAAGATGGTGCCGTATGAGGGAGATCGTCGGTGAGGGCATACATCACGTCATGTCATAATTGCATTAACAACAGTATTAGGAATGTTTGAATTACCGCTTTACTATTATCGCATGATTGATTTGATAACATGTTAATCTTTGCTCTATTATTCCACTGAGTTAGCTACTCACTCCCACGTTACGGGACGGTGTTCCTGGACACCCACCAGACCTTTTGTGATTGTAGATGATGGCGCGGCCTGCGAGGCGGAGCTGGACTTGATGATGATGAGGAGGATCCCTCCTTTATGCGTGTTCTGATTGACGGGATTACAGGGAGGTTGATTAGATACTTTGACACTTGTCATTTTATATTTTTAGCGCACTCATGTATATTTATTTTGTCTACTTTTGGAGTATACATGTATGTATATAACCTGGTAACATATCCACACTCTGGAGGCATACAACAGTTTATATATGTTATACATACTATCACAGTCTTCCGCTTGTTAATTTAACTGTCTCTGGAGTATGATATGCTGTTCTAGCTTAATCTCACTCATGTTTAATGCGTTATCACAGACAACATTCAATCATACATATCTATGTTGCATAAATAACATTTTGGAACTCGAGAGTTGGGTTTTTGCTCGACCCCCCGATTTTCGGATGTTACAGTTGCATTTCTCCAAGTGTAGAGTTCACAAGTAGTATCTTGTGAGCACAGGGTCAATCCCATAGGGAGATGAATTAAGAGAATGAAAAATCAAACACAAAACTAAGTAATGGAAACATACCTATAAAAATTCTAACTAAATGAATGCAATGATTTTAAGAGTATGACTTTAAAATGGAATTCAATTAAATTTTAAAAAAAAACCAAGCTTCAAAGTTCCACGTATATATTAATAATTCATTAATCATGATGACTTTGATAACATAATTAGGATCCGAACACTATGGTTAGCCTAATCAAAAAATAAAATAATTCAATTATTTGAGTAAATGACATAAGAGATTAGAGAATCATGGATTAGCACCATTAAAATATACCATCAAGCGCCATTGATTGTAAGCATTCAATATCCATAAGATAATAATAAAATAATATAGCAGGTTAAGAATATCTCTCATCTAAGAAATCTTATTGATCTAAGTTAAGCCTAAGCATCCACCATATGGATCTCACATGATGGAACAAAAACCTAAACCTAGATAATTGATAACATGCATACACCACTCATCTGATCATTTCAAACAGTCAATCATCACAACTAAAAGATCATTAACCCCATGTGTTTCCCTTGTATCTTGGGCTAAAGGGAATTAAAAAAAAAAAAAACATAATTAAATTGGAAATAGAAAGCAAGCAGAAAGTATTTAACATCATTAGAACTTGAATTGAAATAAATTAAAATACTCAAAAAAAAATTGAAGCAAATCTGAATTTTATGTGTCATTCTTTTCCCAAAAGTATATAAAAATAATAATTAATTAAGATCTAAAAAAAAAACTTGTAAAAAATAATTTCTAAAACCATGAACCTTGAGAGCCCTCACTTCAGTGGTCGTACCCTATTCTCTTTATAGTCCATTAGAGGATCTCCTAAAGAATAGGATTGATTTCCGTTTACGTAACAATTTTCCTTCACATGCTTTGGTCGTACAAGAGCAAGTGTGGGCACACCTTGATGTATATGTAATATCCATGCCATCCATCCGATACCCCAGATCATTTTAGCCATTGGACCCTAAAAATGAGGAGAATCCAAAACCCAGTGGGCCAACCACAGTGGAAGATGTCCACCTTTAAAACTTCCCCCACGGACCCGCCTTATATTTAGTGTATTTCACGCACCAACCATCCTACCTTTGAAAAGTCGCACAACATGTGCATGGGCCTCACATGATATAGTTCCCAAGATCTGATCCTTTTATTGGATTCCTAGCATCGTCTTTACCCAAATGGACCGTTGGCCTATCCAAACAATGTCCACCAATCCCAGACTTTGATCAAAACTGTATGCAATTTTCTTAATCTTTCAGCCTGTCAGAAACTCCGAATTTTTTCAAACTTCATATTATACCTCATATTATCATTCCCTTCAATATAGGAGGTTCTGATCAACCAAATTGGGCCCCACATGCTTAATACGAAATGGCTAAAATTGACTTGAAATCCAATCCATTTTTTCTTCACGTAGAATTGATAGATTTGGAAATTTGTCAAATTTCACATGTACACCTATCCACAGCTTTGGTTCTTCATACTTTTCACCAATCCGGACCCTCCATCATCTTCAATACATTATTTAAGTCATACAAAGTTCGTCGCATCACGTGGTTTCGCACGTAGCACACCATATGACTCCCTGATCTCTGATACTCGCAATTTGACCATTCGGCTCATTTCCTTATGTCTTGGCTTTCTAATCAGATAATCTGAACTGTCAACTCTTCTTACAGCTATTCTTCCATCATCTATTGCTCAATTTGCAACATAAATCACTTAATTAGGACACATAACATGAAAAACATACAATGGATGGATGTATTAATTTTGATCTTATTCTAATGATTTTCTAACACTTATTCTGTTAATATGATGCTAATTGGGAGTCTAAATATGCAATATTTATGGCTCAACACACCCACTGTCATGCCCCAAACTCCCAAACTCGAAAATCGGGCTCACAAAATTCTCGATTGTCGAATCAGGTGCCGACAGCCTCCATAGTACCCCATTCTTGGCTCCCAGTGCACATACGCTAGATTTCGATCCTGGGATCCTACAAGTAGGATTTTCTAACGTATATTTGTCTCATAAGAAGCATAACTACAAGTTTACCCAAATCACAAAGGCAACATCATCATCACATATCCATTAATATAAACAGTTGAATACAATACTAAAAGGGAAATACATATATCAAAAATCAAAGCTCTACAAGACCGCTGCACGCTCCAAGCCCAATGCTGCTGTAACCTAACATCACCTGCACACATTTATCATGTATAAGCTTATAAAAAGCTTAGAGGGCGGTATAAGTGTGTACACATGGTAAGTGTCAAGTATTCAATACAATGCCATAATCATACAATATCAGAAATACTAGCAAGTCCATAAGTCATACAATATCAGAGTACACAATACAGATCAGCTATGCAAATGAGGAGTCATAAAAAGTCAAATATCAGATGTTAAGGATGCAATGCAATATACAATTCATAATGAGTTCACAAATACCATCAGTCATATATAGGCCATATAAATGCAGAAACATAGTAACCCAAAATGTCATATGCGGTGCGAATGGATGACCGTGCTGAAGTGTGAAATTGGGATGATAGTACGTAGTATCGCAGGCTACGGGGTTCATCATAAGGGACTTCTATCCAAACCAGTCTCATACCTAAATTTAGATAGATAGACTCATTGTGGTAAACTCCTGACCTCATGTTAGTCACGCGCCTAACCAAAATCCTGACCATTGTGAAGGTACACATATCAAATTACTTGCGCACCACTAGCCCGAGTGGATAGTGAATGAATAAATGAATGCGTAAGATGCTGAGTATATAGCTCTTGCTCAATAAGTCAATATATTAGTATTATACATCTCTGGGATCATCACCGGAGTCTAGTACACTCTACATGCAATCGCCACCCACTAGACATGCAACCTACAAGTGGAAGAGACCTCACTATCCGCCTAGCTAGTAGTCAGCCAATATCTACCCTGCATGTCGATAGCAGACCCATTTATGAGCTGGTCAAACTCAGCCTAGCTATGCCACCTACCCTCGAGCGAGTAAGGCCACCCCCTCTCAACCGACCACAACACGGTGGGAGACGCGACCTACTGGTATTCGGCACTCGGGCACTCATGTATTCACTCGATCTCGATGTTGGAGTGTCTCCTGGCCTCGAAAGTATAGGGATTTTCACCCAAGGACATCTATGAACCTCGATGCTAGTAAAAGATTTTTGGTGTCCCATCTGGCTATCCACGACATGCCTTGGAGGCTACGACCCTTATGTCACTAGGGCATACAGTAATCATAACACACAATGCAAGATGCATGAGTCATACAATCCAGTCATGCATCAATCCACTGCATACCGTGTGCTCATGTGAGATAATCTCCTCCTATCAGGGAGTCTCATAACAACCTGCCCAATGACATATGCAATGGTCAACTAAATTTCATAAAAAAACATGTAGATGATGCGTATGGGCATGTATCATGATGTTATGTTGTCACATACTCATAATCAGTATTGATAATCAGCCTCGACAATCGGAATCATCCTCGTCAATCGGCCTCAACAATCGAAATCGGCCTTGACAATCGGGATCAGTCTCGACAATCAAAATCGACCTCAATAATTAGAGTCAGTAATCGGCCTAACAAAGGGCCTAAGGGAAGGCCACAATATGGACATTTAACCATTATTGCCCATCAATGTGGACATTTAACCAACATTGCTCCCAAGGGGTGGTCCACATAGAGCCAAACATATAGTGGGCCCATGGCCTCACCCAATGGCCCAATACACATCACCATGGGCCTCTTTCAAGGGCCTAATACACATCATGATGGGCCTCACTTATGGGCTACATATGCATGACATTGGGCCTCGCTCATTGACCTCATGTACATCACACTGGGCCGCAATACTTGGGCCCCATATATGTCAAATGGGACATAATATATGGACCAAAAAATACATCTCATTAGGCGTTACCAAATGGGCCAAAAATATATCACAATGGGCCTTACCATATAGGTTGGAAATACATCACAATGGGCTTTACCAAATGGGCCGAAAATACATCACAATGGGCCACGTCCCATAGCCTAATACATACCACAATGGGCCTTATCACATGAGCCGCAATTGCATCAAGGTGGGCCTTAACAGATGGACCAAAAATACATCAAGATGGGCCGCATCACATGGGCCTCGAATACATCACCATGAGCCACATCATATGGGCCAGAAATTCATCATAATGGGCCATGTGACATGAGCCTAATACTCATCACAATGGGCCTCACACATGGGTCACATATACATCACAATGGGCCACTCACATGGGCCTAAAATACATCATAATGGGCTACATCCCACGGCCTAATACACACCACAAACAATGAAGATTCACCCATCTTTGATCTTCTCTTCCTTCTTTCACCAAAGCACCCTGGAGCCCCCTGGAATACATTTCAACGGTCGAGATAAAGCTTGGAGGGTGGGATTGGATGGTAGGAAGGTGTGCCACACTAGCTCTCTCTCATGGAAATAGCTTAGATGGTGGGTTGCTCTCATGGAGCTTAGGAGAAAATGAGAGAGATGAGAGAGAGAGAGAGAGAGAGAGGTGATGTAAGAGATGGGTGTGATGGGTGAGGGATGGGTGAAAGGTGATAGATGTACTTGACATAGTTGACTTTGGGGATGGGTATTATACTCAGGGATGGGTGTGAGTGATGGAAGTAATGGGGTGTGTACTTGACATTTAATGGGATATATTCTCTTAAGATTTGCAATGTGTGGGAACGTGGGCCCACATCTCCTGGCCCAGTTATAGCATCGGCACGCGAGACACAGCATCGAAACTGTTGCGATAGTGCAGTCGCAAGGATACAAGTCTTGGGTCGAGCCGACTCTGGAATACGAAATATGACTCAGGGTTATACGCAAATGCTATCTATGCATCGCGGGTCACCAGAATTCAACCAGGAGGACCGCAGAAATCTTCATAATGGTACGGGCTAGGATACAAGCCTCACCCCCAACCATCTTTTTGCTAGTCCCGAGCAAAATAAACAAAGAAAAATTTTTAAATAAAAAATAAAATAAATAATAAAAACTAATCCTAGAAACAAATTATAAATGAAAATAAAAATTCTAACTACACCACTTTCGCAAGTAATCTCGATTGCATTTAGCATATGAAATAAGCCTTTAAACCCTTAGGTTCCCTCTAGTGGACGAGTTATAGTCTCATGAGGGTTTCCAAAAATGTTACCCACAAACATTGAGAACATGAAAAATAGTTCAAAACTCAAAAATTTATACAATTATGCATCCATTCATCATATGAATTCCAAAACAAAGCAACACTTGTCCTAAGTCTGAAATCAATTAGAATCTCAATTTCGTAATCCATTACATCCTTGAGTTTAGAGACCTAATCAAAATTTAGAATAGTTATGATCCAATATACTAAGGTGCTCGATGACACTAGTCTAACTAACTTGAGAAATATGTATGTTCCCTATCCTAACTCCTTTTAATCATCCCAAGAATATGAAATCTCTAGTTATATCATTTCCTTCATACCCTTTCTTCTTTTATCATCATATTTTTTCTTTTATAGACCACCCTTAGATGAAGAGTCCCACCGGGTTTGCTTCATAACCTTCGGTATCGTAATTGTAATGGCAATAGCACTGGATACTTAAGTATCCTTACTCTAGATTACTGACACAATTGTTATGGTCATTATATTCATGCTTTATAATAAAATTTTCTTTTTTCATCCCTTTTTTTTCTTTTTCTTTTCAACATTCTCTCTTTTAAGCATTGTCAATGGTCCTAGTTCATTGAACCTTGTTTGAATTAAAATTTGTTATTCTAGTTCACATATCATATTCTTCACTTAGTTAGCTAGGGTGTATTGTGAATTCAATACATCAAATTACAACTCGCTCTAAACTAGTGATTAGATAATTGAACTCAAGTCTATAATTTTTAATTATCAAAATTCTAACTACTATCAACCTAGACTAAATATTAACTTTATCTTTGGAACTCGCATAATATCATGTTCACACATATATATATTTAAACTTTTTTCAAAAACTTAAGATCTACATTGTCCTCAATGTAATGATGATACATGCAATGCATAAAATATGGGAACAATAAAAATAAAGGAAAGGATGGATAGTACCTACCATGAAGAACTCACCTGCAATGTGACACTAAAAAAATAACGAATATTGTACAAATCCAACATAAATGCACCAACAGACCAGGAGCATCAATCTGAATATTCTGGCTCATAAAGAGGGACGAACTCCTCTCCCAAATGAAAGTTTTCTATATAAGGGTTCAATCTTTGACCATTAACCTTGTACACATTGTCATTACGTGGATTCTCAATTTCAACAGCCCCATAAATATATACATTCTTCACAATGATGGGTCTTGTCCATCTTGATCTCAACTTTCCCAGAAAGAACTCCAGACGAGAATTATACAATAGGACCTTCTACTGAGGTTTAAAATTCTTCCTCAGGATGTTTTTGTCATGGAAACCTTTGGTCCTCTCTTTATAGATCATAGAGTTTTCATAGGAGTCTCTCCTCAGCTCCTCTAACTCATTCAACTCTAATTTCCTTTGTCGACTTGCTTGGTCCATGTCAAAGTTTAACTTCTTTATTGCCTAGTAAGCTCTATGTTCCAATTCCACATGCAGATGTCAAGCCTTCCCATACACCAATCTATATGAGGACATTCTAATCAGGGTCTTATAAGCTGTCCTATAAGCCCCTAGAGTGTCGGATAGTCTGAGGGACCAATCCTTCATATCTAGTCTTATAGTCTTCTCCAAAATGTGTTTGATTTTCCGATTAGAAATCTCAACTTGCCCACTCGTTTGTGGGTGATATAGGGTGCTCACTTTATGCTTGATGTAATATTTCTTCATCAAAGCCTCAAATGTCCTATTTCAAAAGTGAGCCCCGCCATCGCTAATGATGGCCTTGGGAGTTCCAAATCTAGAAAGAATATTTTCCTTGAGAAATCATATGACCATCTTGTTGTCATTGGTTCTACTTGGAATTACCTCAATCCACTTGGAGACATAGTCCACACCAACCAATATATAAAGAAATCCAAAAGAAGATGAAAATGGGCCCTAAAATCAATACCCCAATAATCAAAAATCTCTAATGGTAAAATAGGCAATAAAGGAATCATGTTGCGTTGGGACACTCTTACCAACCTTTGACATCTATCACAAGCAACACAAAAAGCATGTGTCATACCCCAAGATAAAAAGACGGGCTCACAAAATTCTCGATCGCCTAATTCGACGCCTATAGCCTTCGTAGTACCCCATTCTTGGCTCCCAACACCAATACACCATGTTCCGATCCTAGGTCCTACAAGGAGGATTTTAAATATAAATTTAATTCATAATAAGCATAACTAAAAGCATAACCCATGAAAAATAATGAGAACACCATCACAAAAATCTACTATGATTAAAACTCGAGTACAATGTCAAAGGAAAATACAATATCAATAACATAAGCTCCAGAAGACAACTACATACTCCAATCTCAATGTTGCTGCCCAGCTACGACTATGCCCTGGCGTCACCTGCACGTATCTATCATGCATAAGCTTATAGAAAGCTTAGAGGGTGGTGAAAGTGTGTGCACAAGGTAGTAATGCAAGTATCCAATATTAGAGTAATGCAAAAATATGCTAATAAGTCCATGAATGCGATCAGTCGTTCCAAAGCTATGCGATGCAAGGCATGAACGCTATCAGCCATACTAAGGCCATATAATGCAAGGCCTACATAGCCAATGTCATGAGTAAGATGCAACTCAAGCATACCAATCCACACCATATATCAGTACAGTTATCTCTACATAATTACCAGGGTCTAGTACACTCTACACTAGATCGCACCCACTGGACATGCAACCATGCAAGTAGAAGAGACCTCACTATTCACCTACCAATATCGGCCCAGCCCGTCAATTTCAGACCCATTTACGAGCTGGTCAGACTCAGCCTAGCATTACCTCCTAACCTCAGGCGGATAATGTCACACCCCCTTCCAACCGACCACGATACATGGGAGACGTGGCCTACTGGTATACGGCTCTCATGTACTCATGTATCCACTTGGTCTTGACGTTGGAGTCATCCTCTAGTACCATCGGGTTTAGAGATTTTCACCCAGGGACATCTATGAACCCCAATGCTAGTAACAGTATTTTTAGCGTCCAATTATGCCATCCACAATATGCTTGTGGAGGCTATGGCCTTAATGTCGCAAAGGCATATAGAAATCATATCACACAAATGCAAGATACATGAATCATACTATCCAATCATGCGGTAACCTGCACGTACCACACGCTCATATGGGCAACTTCTCCTATTAGGGAGTCTCATTATAATCTGCCCAATGGCATGTTCTATGATCAATCACTCCCGATATCAAGCATACATATGATGTGCATGGGCATGAATCGTAAAGCTATACTAATGTAACACTCTGAATTTTTTACCAACCTGGAGTTAGATGTCCTTAGGCAATGAGTCGATCATAACACCTTAATTGAGTTCTCAGAACTCAATCATAAAGCCTTAAATCCCCTTTCAACTCATTTCCTTCAAAATCTCACCTTTCACCACTTTATTCTTTAAAATTTCCTAAGTGATTTTATATTTGACACTAATCTTAAAGTTTAAATGATAAAGAACAATAATGAATTAAAATTTAATATAAATAGTGAATATATAAATAAATTGGGTTTCTTAACCATTATTTTTCTAAAATATAATAAAATAAATAGTTTATTTGGATAGATCAGGTTCTCCTACCCAAAAATCATATATTGCATATTTAACAATTCATTCCATTTTGCAAAATACACCCATTTCAAATATCGAATCGATGAAACCACATCAAACGGACTCAGAGGGCCAAACGACGCAAATCAGGGGGACCCAAGGTGGGTCCCTCACTTTTTCGGCACCCCGGGGGGGATCCCATTGCCCCTATGTCCAGCGGTCGGCGATGGCATCGCCGGATCGGCGAGGCCTCGCCGGCCTCTGCATTTTTTCTGCACGTGTCATTCAACTTCAAAAAGTCATATCTCCCTCCTTATAACTCCGATTTAGGTGATTCAAAAGCCATATTGAAGATAAATGAATATAGTTTTATATAAAAATAATTAAAATATATAATAAAATAATTAATATAGTTAAAAGTAGGTCATTGTGACAACTATATGAAAATTATTCGTTGGACAGCTGTTGCTTCTAGAATTTTTAGAATTTTTATACAACATGAAATCTCATAAAATTTGGTGGAGATGAATTAAAATTAATGATGAACTACTAAAAAAATAATTAAAATAATATACTAACTAAAAGTACCAGTAAGGGGCGTAGAACTGCCTTAAGACCATATTCTGTCGTAATTAGGGCATAATTTAGCTAAGTACTAAACTGAATACTTAGTAGAATTAGCTTGAACCACTTTAAATACAAATTGAAAGACCTAAAATGAGTAGAACTACTAATTCTATGTTACCTAAAAACCTAGGATCAATCTCTAAACCCAGTTGCTCTTGAGAGCATCATGAAACTCTGTATCAGACCTGGAACGCACATCGAAAGTCCGATTACCCTAAGACTATACAGTTATGACCGCCTTACTGGAATTGACCTCCACTTCGAAACTCAAGTCCTAATAGTACCTAGAAATGTGCAACTTGAGCCCGGAGTGAAGTGTGTATGAAACGTGAATATCTTTAGAAAATGAACTGAAACTTAAGTGAATTGAGTTGGTTCGCTTGCAGGCTGAATCTAAGGATTCAGGCCATTAGATTTCTACCCAATTACACCCTCAGATCAAGGGAAATTTCTAACACATGTCAGAGTACTTGTGACCCTGATCGAGTATTGGTGACCGTTGAACGGAAACTGGTCCACCACGGTCGATCTGTGAACCCGATCGGACTGAAAACTTAACCTGACCTAGATCTAATGTCGAGGAGCTTATGTCCAACCGCATGTAGAAAAGGGGCCTCCAAAACAGCTCCGTTAGATCGAAACGGCCCGTATTTGGTTATAACCTAAGTAACCATGCCCCTGGGGCCATTCTCATCAGTTCTGGGCCTATATAAAGGGTTTAAACCCTCTCTCTCTCTCTCTCTTCATATGAATTTGGAAAACCCTAAGGGAGAGAAGAGAGAAAAGAGAAGGAAAGAGAGAGAAAGTGAGGGTGAGAGTTGGAGTCATTCTTGGGATTAAATCTCACCACTCCACATACTTAACCACCATTCCTGTATCGTTATACGGGCGATTTCGATTCCGTACTTGGGTAAGAAATCCTAACCCTATTTGGTTTTAGGGATTTAAGTAGAGTAATGGTGGAATAACTAACCTATTCCCTGTTGTAAGTTGTTGTGGTGCCGTAGACAAAGACTTAGCTTTTAAACTGAGTTCGTTATGAGTCTATTGGCGTAAGGTGTGGACTATAAATGTTTAGGTTATGGTTTTCAAGGATTTCAATGTCAGTAATGGTTTATGACTAACTTGATTGCTATCATATGTGTTTAGATACGAAGTTCTCCATATATTACATATAGATATAAACTATGTTAATTTATAATGCATTCCATGTGTTTGTTAAAATGTGTGAATGAGTATGGAAATATAATTTATGTTCACCATGTTTATTGACTAAGGATACATGCATGTTGTACATAGGTGAACCCTCTGTGAAGGGGATTTTCTATAATACCTGATATAACTACTTTATTACATGTATATGATATGTGTAGCCTAAGTGTTTAATAAAATGTCTGAATGTGAAAATACTTGTTTAATGTAGGTAATGAGGATGCTGAGATAGGATTCTCAAGTCTCTTAATTATGGTTGTAGTATCCTTTACATAACCTATCTTACTACTATGTGTTGTAGGGATGACATGTCTATGTATAATAATATGTGTAGTATGTGTTTATTAAATTACTTTTTAAGACTTATATCTGATTTTAGTTGTCACTTACTATTTTGGATCACTATATGCGAATGCTAGCGTTGGGATGTGATTGGGGCTACGTTGTAGTCCAAGGCAATCGGTAAATGTCTGGGAATGGTGGTTGAACTGCTTGACCACGACAGACATGCCTGATGAATCCGAGTCATATGCTGCTGTTGGCAGTGGTTAATCCACGTGGAGTTGCTTACGCGCTCCATGTCGATCGGCCTGATGTATGCTCATACCAGTCGAGCTCGTCAAGTAACCCGATTGATCCAATGTATGTTTACCATGTATGGATGCTACTGCTTGAATTTAAGGTACCAAACTCACCAATGAAAACCCGTTAAACCATGGTACCACGATCTGTTAAGACTCATGAGCCGGTCATGGTAGTATGGGACATCGTGGTCGAGCTGTCGGCCTACGCTAAGGTGACGAGCCCACCCGTAGTGACCAGTGAGCAACACCGCCTCGTGAGCTAAATACGGTGGTATGGGAAACTATATTCGAGCTGTCGGCCTACACTGATCAGGTCACAAGCCCTTTGTAATGACCTCGAGCATACTCTGAGACTGCGTTGAGGTGACGAGTCTTTCCGTAGCAACTAGAGTATAAACTAGACCTACACTGATCAAGTGACGAGCCCTTTGTAGTGACCTAGAACCGTTACATCGTAGGATATTTTCTAGGACTGACGACTCTAAAATGGATCATTATTTGGGAATTAATATAAGGGAGGTACCTTGGATTCCTAACACTGTTGTATGAATAAACTTAATTAATTATTAGCTGACATGAGCATGCACCGCATTACATGTACTTTGGCGAGGAAGAGCACTTTCAGGTGGTTGGCATGCATACCATAAGATGAAGAGGCGGAGGGAGTGCAGGCGAGGGCATGCATCATTATATCATATCATTCTTGCTTAACAAGAGTACTTAGGACCTAATTGTTGTATTGCATTATCATTACTGATTGACTGAATTGATAATATGTTAACCTTTGCTTTATTATTTCACTGAGTTGATCACTCACTCCCATGTTACGGGACGGTGTTTTAAACATCCACCAGACCCTGTTTTAGTTTCAGATGATGGCGATGTGTATAAGGCGGAGCTGAACTTTTATGACGATAAGGAGATTTTCTCCTATATGTAGCTATCAGGCGGGTCTATATAGACCATTTTCTGATCGACGAGGTTATAGGGATGCAGATTAGATGTCATTACACTTGTTATTTTGCACTTTTGAAACACCCATGTATATTCATTTGTCCATTTGTGGAGTATACATGTATATATTTAACCTAGTAACATGTTCACACTCTAGAGACTAATGACAGTTTATATATTTTATATATATATATATATATCTATCACAGTCTTTCGCTTACAAAATTTAACTCTCTGGAGTATGATATGCTATTTTTGTATAATCTCACTCATGTTTAATGTACTAATATGAACAACATTCAATCATCATTATCTATGTTTCATAAGTGATGCGTTGAAACTTGGGAGCTGAGCTTCTTCTCGTTTTAGGGCATTATAACTAAGCATGATATATGATGACAATGTACTCTCCTCATATCAAGGATGGGCCTAGATGGCCTACTCATATCAAGAATGGGCCTAACGATCATGGGGGGCCAACGGTTTAGGTTAGCCCAGTAAGGGGAGGTGAGAATGGGCCTAACAATGGGCCCTAGGGAGAGTTACAATGTGAACATTCAACCATCATTGCTCTTATAATGTGGACATCAAACCATCATTGCTCCTAAGGCATGGCCCATCATAAACATTATTACATACATCATGGTGGAATCATACATCACATCGGTCCTCATATACATTACTTTGGGCCACACATACATCACATTGGGCCTCACTCATGGGCCTCACATGCATCACATTGGGCCTCATACAAGGGCCTCATATACATCGCATTGGGCCACATCCCATGGGCCTCGAATACATCATAATGGGCCACATCCATGGGCCTCTCATACATTACATTGGGCCTCACTATCTGGGCCTCACATACATCACACTGGGCATCACTCATGGGCCTCATATACATCAAATTGGGCTGCATCTCATGGGCCGCAACAATAGGCCTCATATACATCAAGTAGGACCCATCGTCCTAGTTGGACTATCTACACCATTCATCTATTTTTAGAGATCATTTCAGAGCATTACCCAAAAAAATGAATCATATCGGAAGATCATCTGGACCACACCACAAATAGCAGTGGAGATAATGATTTTCACTATTAACAATTCACATGGCCAACATAACGTTTATTTTCCATCTAATTGTAAGTGTTATAGTGAATAGCCCTTGTGATTGTCAAATTTGTGGTGACAAAGATACTTCTTTGAAGCTTGTGTATGTGATGAACAAAAGATCTATTCAAGACACAAGATTGGCTTCAAGTAGAAAAGCACAGCTTTTCAAGCTAAAGACCTTGAAGGTTTAGGTTGATATCAGAAGCTTTCAAGTTCTCAGAAGCTTTTCAAACTGGAGATCTTAGAAGCCTTTAAAGTTCAAGTTCTCAGAAGTTTTTACTGAAAATCTCAAGTTCAAGAACTCAAGCTTCTTTATACTCAAGGTCACTGGTGTTCAAGTTTTAATATCTTTACTTCTCTTTTGAGATATGACTAACCTTAGGTGGACCTTTAGAGTAGGTCACTTTGGATACATAATTCATATATTTTTTATAAGTAATTTTGATCTGTTCTAAGACTAGTCCTGGACCTTGTTCGACTAGTCCTAGCACTGGTTCGACCAGTCCAAGAAATTTCTCGACCAGTCCTAAGTTGTTGAGGATTTTTTGGACTTTTTAGCTATTCTTCGACCAGTCCTGTCAACAGTGTCGACTGGTTCTTCGACCGGTTGTGGTTCTTTGACTCAAAGTACAGCGTTAAGATTGGCTATCTTCGACCAGTCGTATGGGACCTACGACCAGTCGAAGGGGACCTTTGACCAGTCGTAGGGTACCCACAACCGGTCGAGCAATAGAAAATCTTATCGCGCCCGATTTATTTGAAATTTTGTTGGATCTTCGACCAGTCGTAGATGTCTTAAGACTAGTCGAAGACGAGTTTTTCTCAGTTATAAATAGAGCAAAAATCTTAGATTAATGATAAGAAATTCAAGCTAATTATTCTGACATTCTGAGAGATTGATCTGTGCTCCATTTTAAGCTAAGTGTGCTTATTTAATATTCTCTTTCTTTAGCTTTATTTAATTGATTTTGTTTTTAGTATTCCAATCTAATCTGAAAAGAGAAATTGTTATTTCCCTTTTCTTTGGAATCAAAATTAATTAAGGCTAACCCTATTTTGGTTTAATTTTAAAATCAATTAGAACTAGAACCTTTGTAATTGAGTACTGGACATTGAACTTGGACATTGATTCATCTACTCTGACTTGGTTCTTCCAGGCTGCTACATCGAAGGAGAAAATCAGGTATTTTACTTTTAAGTATAAATTCCTTTCTGTTTTGGATTCTTTCGGGATTTGTTAGAAAAATTTCGTTGTTTTGGTTATCTGAGGAGAACCAGGGAAACTCAGAAGTGGGGTTTTTTTAATTGTGTAAGCCCACAGACAAAGACACAATTGTAAATATCTTTGGTGAACCTATGAAAGCCTATTTTGTTAGTGAATGCTAATAACCCCTGTGTGAGGATATTAGGAGTGGAGTAGCATTCTGTGTGGCTATTGTATAACAGTTGGTGAACACACAGACGAACCACTATAATCCCTTATGTTGTGGTTGAATGGTTTTTATTTCATATCTTTATTTATTCAATTGAGGGATGTACATGTGGTTGTGAATGTTGTAATCTTTTGTTTCAAGCATTGTGGGGAATGTTGTAATAGTTAAGAATTTATTTCTTGCTATTCATTTATCAGCTTGATATTATTTTGTTCTGGTAAGGTTGCCCTGCCATTCTTATGGTGCATGGTTATCCTTAGAACAATACATATTTGTGATTACAATTTATACTTCAGTGCAGTTTGTATTTATTTTTTTATTCTTCTTCGGTTTGAGACTTGATACAAAGACATTTCTAGAAATCAGGTTGTCCTACCATAAACTCTGGTTTTTGGTGTAAGGTTGTCCTTAGAACAATATTTGTATCAACCTCTCAAGATCTGTATTTTTAGGTTGCGTTACTATCTTACATTGTGGTTTATTTTGTTATCTTGTTGGCTATCATATTTCTTTAATTTCTGTTGTTATAAATTTCATTTGGCATAGTCCCATTCACCCCCGCGCCCCCCCCCCCCCCCCCCCCCCCACTTCTAGGACATATAGCTAAGCCTTTTCAAATGGTATCAAAGCCTAATAGCTCATTTTTTTCTTATTTTTTGGATTCAATTCCTGAGCTAATGATTTAAGCTATTTAAGATGTCAAATTTTGATAGCCTATCAGTTATTAGGCCTCCACCCTTTGATGGCTCCAATTATGCCCACTGGAAAGCCAGAATGAGGATCTTCCTCAAATCAATGGATGAGAGTGTATGGCAAGCCACAATGACTAAATGGAAACCTCCTAGAAGTGACTGGAGTCGATGGTTCAAATTCAATGAGAATAACTACTTATTTCTCTTGGACCACCCTTCAGAAAAATGAGAGTAGTGTCAATGAAAAGGCACTAAATGCAATCACTTGTGCACTATCACCGAATGAGTTCAAAAGAATCATATCCTGTGATACTGCAAAGCAAGCCTGGGATGTATTAGAAATGACACGCGAGGGTACTATAATTGTCTAAAAATCTGAAGTCCAACTCCTCACAACCAAATTTGAAGAAATTCATATGAAGGAAAATGAAACATTTATGGACTTTTATACAAAACTAAATGATATTGTAAACTCTACGTGAGGTCTTGGCGATACAATCCCAGAAAGTAAAGTGTGTGCAAAGATACTACGCTCTCTTCCTGAACAGTTCAACTCCAAAGTAACCGCGATCCAGGAACTTCGTGTTACGGATAATATGAGGGTAGAAGAACTTGTTGGTTCTTTACAAACCTATGAGTTAAACTTTAATGCTCCTAAAAGTAAATCTATCGCTCTAAAATCTTCTAAATGTAATTCTGAAGAAAATTCTGATTCTGAAGATGATATGTCTCTCTTAGCAAAAAAGTTTTATAAAATATTCAAAAGCAAGAAAAGAGTAGATTTTCAAAAATCAAATGAGAAGAAAAGATCTAAACCTAAATCTAAAACTTGGGAGTCTTTGAAAGATAGTCAATGTTACAACTGCCAAGAATATGGGCATTTAGCAACACGTCCTAAAAAGGACAAACCCAAGAAGAAGGGTGTGTTGGCTGTATGGGATGAATCATCTGATTCTGAAGCTTCTTCTAAATCAGAAGATTCTTAAACCGAGTCGGGTAATGAAACAAAATCCCTTATGAATCTAGCCAAGTTCACTTTTTCAGACCATGATGATTCAACTAGTGAGAAAAATCTGAACAGTGATTGTGAAAATGAAGATGATCTTCAAGATGCTTACGATGCCCTATACAAAGAAATTTGTAAAATAGCTGTCAAACTTAAACTTTAAAAAGAAAAGTTTCTTAAACTCAAAGAAAGTTTAAGTCACTTGTTTTAGAAAAATCCTAAATTTCAGATTGTTTTGAAAAATCAAAACGCGTTTTGGAATTTAAAACGTCCCAGATTGAAAATCTGAAATCTGAAAATTAGAAACTTAAAAATGAAGTATCTTCTCTTCTGAGTTTAAAGGACACATGGAGATATGCCCAAGGAGATCCTAAGTTAGAGAAACTATTATCTGGATCAAGAAAATGTGGCGACAAATCTGGGTTGGGCTATAATAAGAACATATCTCCTAAACAGAAGAATACTCCTCCTAAGTTGTGAAAGGAGAATCCTAAAACTCAAAAGGAAAAAGTACTTATCAAGATTTTTCCAAAAATTTAAAATCTTTTCAAAAACCTAAAAGTAT
The DNA here is from genome assembly GCA_037074715.1 of Magnolia kwangsiensis. NCBI lineage: Eukaryota > Viridiplantae > Streptophyta > Magnoliopsida > Magnoliales > Magnoliaceae > Magnolia > Magnolia kwangsiensis. The sequence goes on along the minus strand of CM073575.1, from coordinate 71,398,141 downwards.
CCATGTCAACTTTAATCAGAAATGAAATCCATTAGCTGAAAAGATAGTTGATTTACTCAAGGAGCTCTTAAAATCTAACTCTATAGGTCATTCTTACAACAATAGATATAAGAAGACCAACAATTCTCCTAAACCCAAAACAGTACTGAAATGGGTTCCTAAGGCTGCCTGCTTGGTTGCCCACACTGCTTTCAAAGCTTCAAGCCATTCAAAGTGGTACCTAGATAGTGGATGCTCCAGGCACATGACAGGCAACAAAGCTCTATTCACCGATCTAAAAGATATGACTGATGGTTCAGTCACATTTGGTGATGGGAGTAACTACAAGATTATGGGCCAAGGTATGGTTCAACTCTATAACCTTTCATTATTTAAGAATGTCTTATATGTTGAAGGTCTAAAACATAACCTACTTAGCATATCTCAAATATGCGATAATAACCATAGTGTACGATTTTCTAATCAAAGCTGTGAGATTCTAAATAATAAGGGTTCTGTAATACTAGCTGGAAGAAGAACGTCTGAAAACTGCTATATTGTTAGCGAATCCAGCTCATCTAATCAAATATGTTACATGGTTCATACAGACGAGACTGATTTGTGGCACAAACGTCTTGGACATGTACATTACCGAAATTTATATAGATTGAGTAAACGGGACTTATAAGAGGTCTACCCAAGCTTCAAAAATTAGATAAAATATGTGGTGAATGCCAGATAGGCAAACAAACAAAAACCTCACACAAAAAGGTGAATTCAAATACCACATCAAGACCACTCGAACTCCTCCATATGGATTTGATAGGACCTACTAGAACGGAGAGTCGAGGTGGCAAAAGGTATATCTTGGTAATAGTGGATGACTTTACGAGATATACATGGGTAGTCTTCTTAAGGGACAAATCAAAAACCCTTGAAGAAGTAAGAAAAGTTCTCAAAAGGATTCAAATAGAAAAAGGTTCTCAAATCAATAAGATTCATAGTGATCATGGATCTGAATTTGAGAATAGCAGTTTTGAGAAGTTCTGCAGTAACCAAGGAATATTACATGAATTATCAGTGCCCAAAACTCCACAACAAAATGGTATAGTGGAAAGGAAGAATAGAGTGCTGCAAGAAATGGCTAATGTCAAGTTAAATAGCATGAAGCTCTCTAAGAATCTTTGGACTAAAGCGGTCAATACAGCTTGCTATATTATTAACCGTGTCTACATTAGCAAAGATAATAATAAAATGGCTTACGAAATGTGGTTCGATAAAAAGCCTACTGTCAAATACTTTCGAGTTTTTGGCAACAAATGCTATATTTTACGAGATCGTGAAAATTTGGGAAAGTTTGATACGAAGAGTGATGAAGGAATTTCTCTATGATATTCCTTAAACAGTCGAGCTTATAGGGTTCTGAACAAAAGAACCGTTGTGATTCAAGAATCCATCAATGTTGTCATTGATGATCACTTAAACACACCAGTCTCAAGTTCGGATAATGATGAAGTTCTAGAAATTGATAAATCCGATACTTCATCTAATCAGAATGATTCTGAGATAAGGACTGTTAAAGATCATCCAACCACACAAATTCTTAGAAACCCTCTCACTGGTGTTCGCACCCGAAGACAACTTGAAGATATATGTAATTATGTGTGTTTTACATCCCAAATAGAACCATCTAACGTAAAAGAAGCTCTTTCTGATGAAAACTGGATTGTTGCAATGCAAGAAGAACTTAACCAATTCGTAAGAAATGATGTTTGATATCTCGTACCAAGACCTAAGGATAAACACATCATTGGAACTAAATAGATCTTCAAAAATAAGTCTGATGAGCTTGGAAATATAATTAGAAACAAGGACAGACTAGTGGTACAAGGTTACACTCAAATTGAAGGTACTGATTTTGATGAAACCTTTGCACCAGTAACACGTCTTGAATCAATCAGATTGTTTATATACATTACATGTTTTAGAAAGATTAGGATTTATCAAATGGATGTGAAAAGTGCATTTCTAAATGGCGATTTGCATGAGAAAGTTTATGTGGAACAACCAATGGATTTTGAAGATTTCAAAAATATTGATCATGTGTATAGGCTTAAAAAGGCACTTTATGGATTAAAGCAAGAGCCTAGGGCGTGGTATGAGAAACTAACAAAATTTCTGTTAAGCCATAATTTTCAAATGGGGTCTATTGACAAAACTCTGTTTGTTAAAAAACATAATGATCATATTTTGATGGTACAGATTTATGTTGATGATATCATTTATGGATGTACTTGTACTGACATGACTACTGAGTTTGCAGATTTGATGAAATCATAGTTTGAAATGAGCATGGTTGGGGAATTGAATTATTTTCTAGGGTTGCAAGTAAAGCAACAACCTAATGAAATATTCATTTCTCAATCTAAATATGCCCTGAATTTAATTAAGAGATTTGGATTTGAGAATGGTAAGAACTTCGATACTCCTATGAGTACTACCCTGAAACTCTCAAAAGACTCTGAAGGTAAAAATGTTGATCCGAAACTTTATCGGAGTATGATTGGTAGACTATTGTATTTAACTGCTAGTAGACCTGATATCGCACTAAGTATTGGTATTTGCACTAGATATCAATCTAATCCTAAGGAATCACACTTGATTGTTGTCAAGCGGATCATGCGATATGTCGCAAGCACTATGAATCTCGGTCTTTGGTATCCTCACGAGACTAGCGTTCAATTAGCTGGGTACTCAGATGTTGACTGGGCTGGTAATCTCGATGATAGAAAGTCAACCAATGGTGGTTGCTTTTATACAGGAAACTGTTTAGTTTCTTGGTTTAGCAAGAAACAAAGTTCTATATCACTTTCAACTACTGAAGCCGAATACATCGCAACTGGTAATGCGTGTACGCAGCTTGTTTGGATGAAGCGAATGTTAAGTGATTATGAAATTAAACAGGGTTTTATGGTGTTATATTGTGATAATTCCAGTGCCATTAATATTTTGAAAAATCCTATTCAGCATTCTCGTACTAAGCACATTGACATTAGATTTCATTATATCTGTGAATTAGTAGAAGAAAAGGTTATATCTTTGGAATATATACCTACCAATAATCAACGTGCTGATATTTTTACGAAATCGCTAGACAAAAGTCAGTTTAATCAAATGAAATTTGATCTTGGCATGTGCATTATAAGATGATATTTTATGCATTTTTGTATCATATTGTATATGTTTGATAGGTTTGATTTTAATTTTTTACAAAATATTTTGAAAAAAAATTAAAATTTTTTTTTGGCTTGTACTCGACCGATTGTGGAAATACACGACCAGTCGTAGCTCAATCAGTCGGTACATCCATGACCAGTCGAAGAACTCATGAAACCCTTTTTATTTGGGAAAATCTTTCATCTTCCTCATTTCTATTTCTTCCTCCAACCGGCCGAACCTCGATTAGTCGAAGCCAACTCTCAAAATCTTCATTGTAAGTGCTCCATTTGCATTTTTCTTCTATATTTGAGTCTCGAATACTTCTCTTTACTCTTGAAGCTATTTATTTCAAGTTTCATTGTATTTTGGGGTTGTTATTCTAAAAATTCTGATCTTAGAAAAACCCATTTTCTTTTCTTTGCAACTCCTTTTATTCTTGAACTCCTTGTTGCAAATGGCTTCTAGAGGAAGGAAATCAACTTCTCGTGGTTCATCATCTTCCTCCAGATCAGCCCCTCTCACTAAACGTCATCTTAGGGATTTTGAAGATGATCCATCATATGTTCGTGACATTCGTATGCGAAATGTAATCATTGAACACCTTGTTGATCTTAATCATATAGCTCCGTTTGATATCTTTCCCATGCTACAAGCTATAGGTTGGGATAACTTACTACATTGGGGTGGACCTGCATATCGGTCCATTGCTCAATCCATGTTTACAGGTATATGTGATTATTCACTTGAAAATCTGACATTTAAAATTGTCACAAGAGAATGACCATTTAATGTTGATCGTCACTTGATTTCTACTCTTATGAAAATTTCAGTTAACGATGAGGGAGTTCCCATTCATATACTATCTGAAAAACCCTCAATCTGAAAAATGCATGCTTTCTAAGGATTTATACAATTTGGATGCTCCATGGACACCTAAAGGAAATGCGCTCCCCTTAAGGTATCTGTTACCCAAATACAGAGTGTTGCACAGGATTTTATGTCTAATCTATATCCTTGGTCGGGTAATAAGACTGAGTTAACGTCTTTTATGGTTCGTATTCTTCATAATGTAGCCCGAGGTGCTCATCTCTGCCTACCTTCCTTGATTTGTCATTTTATCATTCAATTTCGACTCCATCCTGGTCATAGTGATATTCCCTTTGGATATTTGATGACCGTATTGGCTTCTCATATGTTAGTCGATATGCCAATCGGAGAGGCCCCTATCCATCACTTGATATTTAATAATTCTAATCTTAACAAGATGAAGCTGGAATTTCTTCCTAGCCAAGTTGATGGTGGTGGTGCAGTTGAAGTTGAACATGAGGAAGATGCTGGTGATCTTCCTTCTGATGATATTCATATGGATGATATCTTTGAAGAGCTTGATTCTGACTCTGCGAATGATCCAGATTATCTGCCTTCTACTTTCGATGCACGCTTGGTTGCATTGAAAACTAAGGTTGAATCTTTAAATGCTAGGATGGAAAACATATCTGTTACCCATGATTTATAATTCAAGTATATGCATAAATATCTTAGGTGCTTAAACAAGTGCATGCACAAACTTGATCCTTCCATCCCTGCTCCTTCATCTGGGTCAGATTAGTACATTTTCTATTTTCTAGTCTGTAATAACTTTCTTTATATCATGTTCACTTGACTGGATTTGCTATTGTCACTATCACTGTTTATGGCTCAGTTTATCTATTATATGTGTTGCTTATGTTATGGTTTTCATTCTTATTTGGTTACCTCCTTGATTATTACTCCTTTTCAATCTGCTTTGTCCTTCCTTTGTCATATTGTGATAAAAAGGGGGAGTAGATATACTTTTGCTAAAGTTGGATTTTTTTTGCTAAAGTAGGATTGGTGAAATATGTTACTCAGGGGGAGTATGTACAGTGATGGACTGTATGAATATGAGTATATGAGTATGGACTGCTTGATGGTTGAATATTGATTTGCAGGTTCATGAATGTGTGTCGATTTAACAACTGGTGCATGATTCTTTAATCAAATAATCTGTGATATGTATCCTATCTCGGAAGTGTGTTTTGTCAAAAATTTGACAAAGGGGGAGATTGTAAGTGCTATAGTGAATAGCCCTTGTGATTTCTAAATTTGTGGTGACAAAGATACTTCTTTGAAGCTTGTTTATGTGATGAACAAAAGATCTATTCGAGACACAAGATTAGCTTCAAGTAGACAAGCACAGCTTTTCAAGCTGAAGACCTTGAAGGTTTAGGTTGATATCAGAAGCTTTTAAGTTCTCAGAAGCTTTTCAAGCTGGAGATCTCAGAAGCCTTTAAAGTTCAAGTTCTCAGAAGTTTTTACTGAAAATCTCAAGTTCAAGAACTCAAGCTTCTTTATACTCAAGGTCACTGGTGTTCAAGTTTCAATGTCTTTACTTCTCTTTTGAGATATGACTGACCTTAGGTGGACCTTTAGAGTAGGTCACTTTGGATACATAATCCATATATTTTTTATAAGTAATTTTGATCTGTTCTAAGACTAGTCCTGGACCTTGTTCGACCAGTACAAGAAATTCCTCGACCAGTCCTAAGTTGTTAAGGATTTTCAAGATTTTCTGACTATTCTTCGACCAGTCCTGGAGACTGTTCGACCAGTCCTGTGAACAGTGTCGTCTGGTTCTTCAACCGGTCGTGGTTCTTCAACTCAAAATACAGCGTTAAGATTGGCCATCTTCGACCAGTCATATGGGACCTACGACCAGTCGAAGGGGACCTTCGACCAGTCCTAGGGTACCTACGACCAGTCGAGCAACAGAAAATCTTATTGCGCCCGATTTATTTAAAATTTTGTTGGATCTTCGACCAGTCGTAGATGTCTAAGACCAGTCGAAGACGAGTTTTGCTCAGCTATAAATAGAGCACGAATCTCATATTAATGACAAGAAATTTAAGTTAATTATTTTGGCATTCTGAGAGATTGATTTGTGCTCCATTTTAAGCTAAGTGTGCTTATTTAATATTCTCTTTCTTTAGCTTTATTTAATTGATTTTGTTTCTAGTATTCCAATCTAATCTAAAAAGAGGAATTGTTATTTCCCTTTCTTTGAAATCAAAATCAATTAAGGCTAGCCCTATTTTGGTTTAATTTTAAAATCAATTAGAACTAGAACCTTTGTAATTGAGTACTGGACATTCATTCATCTACTCTGACTTGGTTCTTTCGGGCTGCTACATCGAAGGAGAAAATTAGGTATTTTACTTTTAACTATAAATTCCTTTCTGTTTTGGTTTCTTTCGGGATTTGTTAGAAAAATCTCATTTTTTTGGTTATCTGAGGAGAACCAGAAAAACTCAGAAGTGGGGTTTTTTTAATTGTGTAAGCCCACAGACAAAGACACAATTATAAAGATTTTTGGTGAACCTATGAAAACCTATTTTGTTAGTGAATGCTAATAACCCCTGTGTGAGGATATTAGGAGTGGAGTAGCATTCTATGTGGCTGTTGTATAACAGTTGGTGAATACACAGGCGAACCACTATAATCCCTTATGTTGTGGTTGAATGGTTTTTATTTCATATCTTTATTTATTCAATTGAGGGATGTACATGTGGTTGTGAATATTGTAATCTTTTGTTTCAAGCATTGTGGGGAATGTTGTAATAGTTAAGAATTCATTTCTTGCTATTCATTTATCAGCTTGATAGTATTTTGTTCTGGTAAGGTTTCCCTGCCATTCTTATGGTGCATGGTTGTCCTTAAAACAATACATATTTGTGATTACAATTTATACTTCAGTGCAGTTTGTATTTATTTTTCCATTCCTCTTCGGTTTGAGACTTGATACAAAGACATTTCTAGAAATCAGGTTGTCCTACCATAAACTCTGGTTTTTGGTGTAAGGTTGTCCTTAGAACAATATTTGTATCAACCTCTCAAGATCTGAATTTTTAGGTTGCCTTACTATCTTGCATTGTGGTTTATTTTGTCATCTTTTTGGCTATCATATTTCTTTAATTTCTGCTGTTATAAATTTTATTTGGCATAGTCCTATTCACCCCCCCCTCCTTCTAGGACATATATCTAGGCCTTTTCACTAATTTGTTCATAAGGTCACAAAGACATGAATTCAAAAGGAAAAAAAATGAATTTCATATTAATCCAAAACTTTTGTGGTCCCAAATGGGTTTTAATGGTAGATGTTCAATCCTCCACTGATATTTGTAGTGTGGTCCACCTGATAGACAGATATGTCTTATTTCCCGTCTCTGACCTTAAGACGAGCTCGCAAACGGATGGACGGATGGCATGAAACACTTACCTCAGGATTTGACCCACAAATCTTACTGACGTGAAATACAACAGTTGTATTGCTACTTGTGGGTTGCTGGCCCACCATCCAGGAGGATGGACGACTAGGATATAACACATATCTCACGATCAGACCCACCTAACTGAGCTACTAGTCCACCGTCCAAGAGATGAACGGCTGGGATATAACACATATCTCATGATCAGACCCACCTAACTCACTGACATCAAACAGATGGATGGTTGATATGTAGCACATGCATCATGATCAGGCCCACAGAACTTGCTGACGTCAATACAACAACTATAGGGCTGGTGGTCCCCACGTCCTTAGATGGACGATTAGGATGAAAGGCATACCTCATGTGGGACCCTCAGAGCTTGTTGATGTCAATGCAGTAGCTAGATAGCTGGTGAAGGTACTCCAACCAATACGTTTTCACAGAGGTGGGGCCCACCATATAATACTATATATATTATTATATTATATTATATTATATTATCTTCTTCTTTTTAATGATACAGCTTCCAGGCCCTGGACGGGCGGCTTGGATGCAAAATACATAAAGTTGGTTTTCCACCGCCAAATGATGGATGGCATGGATAATATCATGCATCAAGGTGGGCCACTAAATGGGAAAAAGAGATAAGGAAAGAGAGAAAGAGAGAAAGAAAGAGAGAGAGAGAGAGACATGTGATGGAGGGACCCCACCACTATGGGCCCTCCCTTCCATTCGTTACAAAAGATACATCAAGTGGGTCCCATTACATGTGGACCCAATGATCAAAATCAACGGTGGAGATCCCTTTCCACCAAGGAAATGCAAGGTCTAGATGACCATTTATAATGGGAAAAATAAGCATCATGATGGGCTCCATGGAGAATGGCTCTATCATGGGATGATCTTATGAATCATGGTGGGCCTTTGGCCACACCTAGGGTCCAAAGTGAGATCCATACCATCAATTGGTAGGCTTCACTTGGCCCATCATCAAAAACATAATCTAATCCTACAAAACACCCACATATGGTTCTCTTCTTTTGCTCCTTGGAATCCTTAGCTCATAAGCTTCTTTTTTAAGGGTGGATGATGAAGTTTAAAGGGTTGGATGGTGAGATGAGGGGGTAGGAAGTGGGCCTTGATCTTTTCTCTCCTTAGAGATTTTCTCTCATAGAAGCTTAGGAAATGGTAGAGATAATAAGAGAGGGATGGAGTGAAATGGTGTTGTAAGAAGGATAGGATGAGAGGGATGGGTGGTGTAAGAGAGGGATGGGTGTATATAAGAAAAGGGATGGGTGAAGAGAGAGAAAGTTGACTTTAGGAATGGGAGAGGGATGGGCTAGGCAAGGGTTGAGAATGGATGTGTACTTGATTGATTGATGTGATGTTTGGATAGAGATTCTCTCAAAATTTGTAACGCGTAACTTTTTTCTTGAAATAAATGCGGGCCCACAAATCCTAGCCGAGGTATCGCATTAGCGCTCGAGACGCTGCGTTGGAAATGCAGCAACAACGCAGTCACTAGGGTACAAGTGTCGGGTCGAGTTGACTCAGATATACGGGATGTGACTTAGGGTCACGCGCAAATGCCGGTTACAGGTCGCAGGTCGCAGGAATTCGACGGGTAGGATCATGGGAGTCTAAGGAACGGTACAAACTAGGATACGGGCCTAATAGTGTGGGTGTATTTAAACATGATGGGCCACTAGAAACCACACTGTAGGATTTTTACCGTGATTTTCTTAGTAGAAAGTAACCACTACATGCTTCCATGTGGCAAAAGAAAATAATACTCTGAACTTCATTCTCTGGGACACAACGTTTAAAAATTTGATCAGTCTCATCTTTATATAAATACGAGTCATCCAAGAAGAAGTTCCTAAGCTCAGTTTCAAAACACTTCCTATCTTGTGACTTCCAATAATGTGGCATTTTTCCCGTCACAAGATAGTTCACTATATCCACATTCCAAGGAAATTGGAAGATCGTAAATAATTATTCATCAGAGAATGTGTCTTAGATATGCATCTCCTCAGTGGAATCATCTAACACCAATCAAGAAAGGTCATCGGCCTCTACTTTCTCTACTACTTTCTTATCTTTTATCTCTAAGTCAAATTCCTAAAGTAGGAAGATTCATCTCAAAAGTCTTGGCTTTTCATCCTTCTTAGATAGTAAATATTTCAAAGCCGAGTAGTTTGTGAAAATGATCACTTTGGATCCCAGCAAGTAAGACCTAAACTTATCCAAAGTAAAGACTACAGCAAATAACTCATTTTCAGTTGTTAAGTAGTTCACTTGGGCCGAGTTTAGAGTTCTACTCACATAGTGAATAACATAGGGTCGTTTATCTTTCCATTGGTCCAAAACAACCCCTATGGCATAATCACTTGCATTGCACATTAATTCAAAAGGAAGTGTCCAATCTAGTGGATGCATGATAGGTGCAGTGGTAAGGGATAATTTAATTTTATTAAAGGCACTTGCACACTTATTTGTCCACTCAAATGGGGCATCCTTTTGAAGAAGATTAGTCAAGGGTCTAGCTATGGCACTAAAGTCCTTGGTGAATCTTCTATAAAAACCGACGTGCCATGGGAGTGATCTAATATCTCTAACAGTTCGAGGGGTAAGTAGATTAGCAATAATGTCAAGTTTTAAGCGATCTAGCTCGATTCCATTTTGAAGATAACATGGCCTAAAACAATTCCCTTGTAAACCATGAAATGACACTTCTCTCAATTTAAGATAAGGTTCTTCTCTTCACACCTAGATAAGATAAGAGATAAATTGTTGAGGCATTCCTCAAAACTACTCCCAAATACAGAGAAGTCATCCATAAAAACCTCAAGAAACTTCCCAGCCATATTTAAAAAAATACTTATCATACACCGTTGGAAAGTGGCTGGGGTGTTGCACAATCCAAATGGCATCCATTTGTAAGCAAACATGCCAAATGGACAAGTGAACGTGATTTTCTCTTAGTCTTCTAGGGTTATCTCTATTTGGATATATCTGGAGTATCCATCAAGGAAGCTATAAAAGGAGTGACTTGCTACCCTCTCTAAAAATTAATCAATGAATGGTAGAGGGAAATGGTCCTTTGTGACCATATTCAACTATCTATAGTGAATGTAAACACGCCAACTTATGGTGACACGTGTTGGTATGAGTTCATTATTAGAATTTTGCACAATAGTTATTTCAGATTTCTTTGAAACTACTTGGGTTGGACTCACCCAAACACTATCAGATATTGGGTGGATGATTCTCACATCCAACAATTTGATCACCTCATTTTTTACAACTTCCATCATGTTTGGATTAAGACGCCTTTGAGATTGTCTAATTATTTAGTGTCCTCATCGAGGTGGATCCAATAGTTGCATATGGAAGGGCTTATGCCCTTAATGTCAAAAATGATCCAGCCCAAGGCTCTTTTATGGTCTCTTAAAATATTCAACAATTTAATCTCTTGATCATTGTCTAAAAATAAAGAGATCACCATAAGATAAGTTTCATTTTTGCCCAAGTATATATACTTAAGCTCATTTGGTAGTGATTTTGGATCAAGCTGCAGAGCTTTGGTCGGTGATGACAGAGTTTGCAAGTCCTCAATAGACATGATTTCAGTGTGCGGTATCCATCAGTATATATCAATGTCCTAGGTGATAGTTGTAAGGCCCGTATCCTAGTTCGTACTATTCCTTAGATTCCCGTAATTCTCCCCATTAAATTTCAGTGACCCATAACCTATGAACAACATTTACACTCGACCCAACACTTGTACCCTAGCAACCGCGTCATCGCTGCGGTTCCAACGCCCCGTCTTGCCCACCGATGCAATACATAGGCCAAGAGTTGTGGGCTCGCGTATATCTCGAGGAAATGCCGGGTGTTGCGAATTCTGAGAGATTTCAGAGAATCTCTACACACCTTTCACATCAACTAGTCAAGTACACATCCCATCACAAACCCATGCTTTTCTTTTCCACCAAGGCAAGCAACCCTCTCCAACGTCAACTCTCATGTCTCCTCGCTTACACACCCATCACTCTCTTACACACCCATCACCCTCTTACCCATCACATCCCCTTTCTCTCTCATTTCTCTACCCATCCCAAGCAACCAAGGAGAGAGTGACCGTCCAAGTAATAGAAGCTCTAAGGAGAAAAAACACCCAAGTGTTAAACCCATCTTTCCCTACCCCAAATCTCTCATCCCAACCCTTCAATATTTATCATCCTCCATCAAAGAAGAAGCCTACGAGCTAAGGAAGCTAAAGAACCAAGAAAAAGATCCAACGGTGGGTGATCTTAGGTTTAGATATTACTTTCATCCATGGGACAAGTGAGGCCTACCAGTTGATGGTAGGGATCCCATTTTGGGCCCTAGGTGTGGCCAATCGCCCACCATGATGCATATATAAATTTTCATGATGGGGCCATTCTCCATGGACCCCATCATGATGTTTATTTGATTGTAAGAAGGTCATCTAAGCCTCCAATTTGTTGGTGGGAAAGGAACGCCCACCATTAATTTTTATGATTTGAGGGCCCACGTGTGGTGGGACCCATTTGATGTATATTTTGTATCTTGTAAAGGGAGCTCATAGTGGCGAAGCTCTCTCTCTCTCTCTCTCTCTCTCTCTCTCTCTCTCTCTCTCTCTCTCTCTCCTCTCTACCTTATATGTTGGCCCACCTATTGGATACATGTATGGACGATCCAAACCGTCCAGCAGGTGGGACGGTCTTGCTGTCCACCTTGCTGGACTGACTGTCCAGTTGGGCCATCTGGATGGTGGGAATGTATAAATATCAGCTAGATTCCAGCTCCATAGCCACCTGTGGGACCCACCTTGATGGGTGTATTATACCCACTCCATCCATCTGCAACAATGCAGATCCAGGGCTTTTGTGGGCTACACCATAGCAGCAGCAAGACCATCCGTGTTGTTGACCATCTGATGATAGGAAAAACACAAATATCAACTTATTTTAAAGCCAGTGGGCCACACTGACGTGGACCCCACATTGTTGTATGTGGTCTGCAACCACACCGTCCATCAGTTGCTCGCCCAGGGCATAGCCAAATGGGCAAGGAACTGCTGGACGGGCTGTTGTCCAGACCGTCTAGCAGGCCTGGATGCAGGTAATCATAAATATCAGCTTGTTCCAAATAATCTGGTGGGCCACTCTCACATGGACCCCACCTTGTTGTATGAATGGGATAACAAACACACTGTCCTTTTTGGAGAGATCATTTCTACATGGGCACCAGGGTCTAAACAGACCCAACAGTAGGGCACCGTCTAAACCCAATAGTAACAAGCCTATCTGCTGACAGCGGCTGGGTTTTGGAGTGGGACGGCCCACCTTTGTGGACCCCACCTTGATGCATGTTGTATACAAACCGTCCATCCATCTTTCCCATAACATACAGGGCCATGGGCCCATCAGCAATGGAGCATATCCAGCGCTCAGTAGGCCCAATGCCCAGCTAGAAGCGGTGGGATGACGCCCACCATTTGGGACCTTCTCAGACCCACTTTAACGTTTGTGGGAGGCCCAGTGGCCAGCCAACCTTCCTGGGTAGTCCACATGCCAGTGGAACCTATCATAAGGATGTGTTTCATCCAGACTATCCATCTATAAGATGTCCAGCCAAGCCCAATGTTGGAATAGGGCTGACCGTCCAGCACCTTGCTGGAACTACCATGTATGTGTTTCATCCTCACCATCCATCCATTTTATGGCCCACCGAGGCAAGGCCCACCTCCTGGGTGACCCACATCCTAGTGGGACCCACTATAATGTGATTTATCCAGGCCGTCCAAGTGTTGGACGTCCAGTAGGCCCAGATGGGCTGAACGTCCAACCATTGGAGCCCACCTGTTGTATGTGTTCTATATACATGCTGTCCATTCATTTTCGAGAGTGGGCGGGCTGTCCTGTAAGGCCCACAATGATGTATGTGTTATGTACATGTCGTTTGTCCATTTTTCTGGGCCATGGGCTGCCCCATGAGGCCCACTACGATGTATGTGTTACACACACTATCCGCCCATTAGCCCTAAGCTATGGGCTGTTTCATGAGGCCCACCATGATGTATGTGATTTTGTTGTCGCCGCCCATCCATTTTCTAGAGTGTAAGGGCCAAGGGCCCCGTTGTGACTTAGATTCAAATCCCAAGTGGACCGCACCTTAGGGGCAATAGTGGTAAAATGTCCACCATTGCAAACCTCCCTAGGGCCCACTATAAATCCATTGCCTATCTTTCCCTTAATTTGGGCCACTCCAAACCGTTAGGCCCCATTGATGTTGGTATTACCCATCTTTCTTATTGGGCTAACCCAAATCATTGGGGCCCCATTGATGTAGAGGTAACCACCTTCTCTTATTGGGCTAACCCAAACTGTTTAGCACCCAGTGATGTTAGTACCTTCCACCACACCTTGTAGGGATATCTAAATCTTAAGGCCCCACCTTGCGTACTTACCAGGCCTCCATACAGAAGCCCAATTTATTGTATAATAGAGAGGGTGAGTAAGCCCATTTGTTATACATAGTTTCATCCTCTTACCTCGCCTTGTTGTATACCCATTCAACTTGCTCCATGGGGCCCACTCTTGATATAAGTACGTTATCTAGGCCATCTGTGGTTTGTATGAGAGTAAATCATCACCCCATACCATAGATAAAAGTATATGTGGTATCAAATTTGGTATATCCACTATTGAACCTTACCTTAATATATGGACTAGATCTGCCTTCCTTCCGTGGACTCCACCAGGCGTTCAGGCCGATTGTTGCCTCTAATGTTTGATAACATGCTATTGAACCTTACCTTAGTCTAGTAGAACATACTGAGAACATGCTTAATATTACATCATGATACATGCCCATACCCATCATTTGTATGCCTGTTATGAGGAATGATTGATCATAGCATATGTCATTGGGCTGAGATGTTTATGGGAGTCCTTGTGAGACAGAGTTGCCCCACATGACCACGCGGTACGCGAAGGTTTGATGCATGACTGGATGGTATGACTCATATATCTCGCGTCTTATATGACATGATCACTGTACACCCTAGCGACATTAGGGTTGTGGCCTCCATAGGCATATCATGGATGGTCATATTAGATATCGAAAATATTGGTTCTAGCACTGCGGGCACATAGGATGTCCTTGGGTCAGAGTCCCAGAACCTTTTTGGTACTAAGAGATACTCCAACATCTAGACTAAGTGGACACATGAGCGCACAAGTGACAAATACCAATAGGTCACGTCTCGTAAATGGGTCCGCTATCGACGAGCCAGGTAGGTATTGGCAGACTATTGGTCAGGCGGGTAGCGAGGTCTCTTTCACTCACTGGGTTGTGTGGCTAGGGAGGCAGCAGTCAGTGTGGAGTGTACTAAACCCTAGTGATATCTTAGAGGGGACCAACATGCTTGCGATGCATCTTACATATAACATTTGGCTACGTAGGCCTTGCATCGCATAGCCTTAGTATGGCTGATAGCATTCATGGGCTTGTCAATATTTTCACTTACTCTGGTATTGTATGCTTGGTACATGCATTGCGCACACACACACATACCCTCTAAGTTTTTCGTAAGCTTATGCATGAGCATTGCGTGCAGGTGACGTTGCAACACAGCAATGCTGAGGCAGAAGCGTGTGGCAGATTATCTTACAGCTTTTGACTATCTTTGTATTTCCCTTTTCACATTAAACTCAATGTTTTATTATGGTGGATATGTGGTGATGTTGTTTTGTGACTTGGTTATGCTTATGGTTATGCTCCTTTGCAAAAAAAAAAAAAAAATTCAGCTTGAAAATCATCCTTGTAGGATCCCAGGATCAGAACTTGGCATATGGGTGCCGGAGCCGAGAATGGGGTACTACGGAGGCTGTCGGATCGAGAATTTTGTGAGCCTAGTTTTCGAGTTTGGGGCATGATAGTAGTGCTCTCATCATCATCACAAATTTCAGCAAGCACTCTTTCTAAATCAGAATTTTTCAACTCCCCAAAGACTTTAATCAATTCCTTAGATAGGCTAGGTTCCAATTCCTCTTTCTCTATCAAGCAGTCCATAAAATTCAGCTCATGCATCTCATTATTTTTTATGAGCTGCTTGCATAGTATCATGCCCTAAATTCAGAACTCGGGCACTACTAGTTCCTAAGTCCTGAACTCGGGTTGGAGCAACTTCCTCGCCACTTACTGGACTTGGTGAACGGTTAGTGAACTCCACGACACCAAATCCAGCTCATGGCACGAAATTTTTTTCTTCTAAACGGTTAATCAGTTTAAGCGGTTACACATTTTGTACATAGTATCAACGCATATTGAAAAGACGAAGCTATTCAACATATCACAGATAATATGGTGCACCAGCTCATAAGTAATGAAGGAAACAATAGCAAACTCCAATAGTTCTTGTGTGCATCCTAAAAAAGTGTAAGTCATTTGTATGAGAAAACCACAGCCCGTGAGTCTATTGCGTGTCGGGAGTAAAACAAGGCTTATCAGGGAACTCCCGTAAAGATATCCAAAATAACCATAGGCATGTTATCAACCGAGCATGTTATTGGAGGTAAGTTATCAATCAAGCATATTGTACAACTACACGGGTCATCAATAACATGACATCAATAATAGGCATGCCACCCAACAAGAGACCATGAATCATTAGAATAGCTAATCATCTTGAACAAGATAATCAAATTCCATTTTTTACTATATGGCATACAATGAAAAGGCAATGGTAGATATGGCATGTGAAGTCAGGACGATAGTACAGGTTATCGCAAGCCGTGGGGTTCATCACAAGGGACTTTTATCCAAACTAGTCTCATAGCAGAGTTGGATAGCTAGACTCGATGTGGTAAACTCCTGATTTCAGGTTAGTCCCATTCCTAACCAAAATTGTAGTCATTGTGAAGGTACATATAATGATTTATTTGCGCACCACCAGCCCGAGTGAAGAGTGGATGAATGAATGCATGAGTCAAATGCTGAACATCCCTCATGTCTACGAGTACATCTCCACCAGGAATCATGAACATACCACGCATGGGTAATCCACCATCCTCACATAAGAGTGAGACAACATCCTTCACCATCTACTAATACATCTCCACACCATATAATACATCTCCATCAGAAATCATAAACGTACCACACATAGGTAATCCACCATTCATACAGAAGAGTGGGACAACATTTTCAAAAAAGTAAAGTATTGGGCATGTCAACCCCTACCCATCTAGTCATCGTCTTAACAATGGGGGACCCTAATTTGTTTCTCCCTACCCAGCCTCAACAGTCGAAAAACCACCCACCTCGACTCAGCACATGACGGTAAGTAAGCTCGTCACACATCTTTCATTCCCGGTCCTGGCAATGGAAAGGACTCTTACACTCATCATACTGTGCTCACCCCCACTAGACACATGATGAAAGAGGGCCCAATTGGCCAATCTTAGCAGGTTCATTAGAGGATAGGCGTCTCCAATATCGAGGTCTAAGCCTAGGGTGGCCATAGCGCACTCTTCTCAAAACTTTATCAATAATATTAACACTTGGGCCATCAAGCCTCAACAGAAACCACATCACCCAACTAGCCATCATGTGGCTACCATATAAAACATCCACTTGGGAAATACATCACCATGAAAGCCCATATAATCAACTGTGTAATCACAATGGCATGTACATACTCCAACTCCTCTGGACATTCATCCAGACACAAGGACCAACATGAGGGCCCAAATCAAAACAATATCCAAAATCTCTCAACTCCTCTGGATCATGTCCAGGCATATAGAATAACACAAGGGCTCCAATTTCATGATGTGTTCATGCATACATGTCAAATAGATGCTCAAAAATCAACCATGTGTATCAAACTATTAGGTTGATACCAACATAACAATGGCAAGATAAATAAAATTGCCAAGGCACGACACATAGAAACTCGACAATAGACCTTCAAGTCAGCCCATTGTCCATGGGAATATTCATCTAAACCCATAATCCCTTCTTGATACGGGCCGGATCGCGGCCGTAGTACCCATAAGTAATGGGCCTTAACTTGGGCCCAATTAAGATTCAATCATTAATTCATAATCCGGTCTTATAAGACCCACGTTGTGTTTAAGCTACACATTTCATACCATATCTATCACATATTGGCTGCATAACACATGCCATGATCATTGTGTCTGAGCTACACATCATACATCATCCACACATCGCAACATATCACATGCATTCACCATACATTACATCACATGTCGTAATCATCTCATGCCCTTATGGGCTTCACTTGACAATAGTGTCAATTGGCCAAATAGACTAGCAAGTTAACAATAATCAAAATATCCTTCCGTTGACCATTGAAGTGGGCTCACTTGGCCTCTCATCAAACGATTACTTTAACCAGCTTACATCCCAAGTTCCATGGGCAAGTAGGCTTTCATAAGCCCCAAGGCACTATGCCCAACACAAGAATAACCAATGTGAAACAAAGGTCCGTATATTAAGTGTCCTCAATAGCATACTAAGGCCCCACACCTCTTGTGAATTCTTAACAAATGGCCACCATGGCTCACATATAGCATTCACATACATAAGGTGCATAGGTTATGGTGGTACACAAGTTCTCACTCGCATCATTGTTATCATGAGCATCATTTAACATCAAATTCATTGTCACAACTTACATCATGCAAGCAGATGCATGAAGTGCACAAAATATAAGGATTCACATGCATCATCAATATTATGGCTATCATCCATCACTATCATACATGCCCTAGGCATTAGTTTTCTATCATGCATGAGGTTATCCTTACGTTCACCAACATCATTCATTTACCATCATTCATGTATCAAGTAAAACATGGTTATATTATCCACGTTATCATTACGAAAATCAATACGTGTACTATTATCACTTGGATAACAAGCATGGTGGTCAACTAACATGTTTTGTCATGATGCATATAAATATATAATATCATCGTCATTACCATGAGGATCATTTCCACTTCATGATTAACATAAGAAATGTCATAAGTACCACACATAATTACTCATCCATCATTAATGCATATGTCATAATTCACCATCCCTTAAATCATATCTATCATTTCAACCAATGACTCACCATCATCATTATCATGTTACCATACATGTATCATCATTTCACCCATCACTAGGCGCGTCCCACCTAGTGTGAGTTCCACATTGACCTTGGACTACACGCAAGGCATGAGGTCATATAGGTCAAGTGTGAGTCCCACTTGGTGAACTAATAAGCCAACTTAAAGGCATGAATGTCCAACCGCAACGCTTTTAATGGTGTGGATCTAATTCCACAATTAAGTGGGCCCCACACATTCCACCATTAACTAGAAATAATGTACAATCTTAAACATAATGACAACATACTAACATCTTTCATGTCACACATCATATTGGACCCACTAGCCAAATACACAATAAACAAAGCAAAAGCCCAACTATCCAATTTATGCATTGTAAAATAGGCCTTTCTAAGCATGATCCACTTGACTAGAGGTAGTATGCAAGGCATGCCGCCCAGTAGGCAATGGACCTGCCCAACAGGCCCAAGGAAGGTTACCATTGTGGGCTTCTCACTCCCCAATGATTTCTCTTAGTGTTAGGCCAGCTTGGGCCTTAGGGTTACATTAATTATATGGGCCCAAGGCCACCTATATCTTAAGAGAACATTTGGACAATAAGATCTCTCCACTAAATATTTCACAAGTTATATAATACCCTTTTACAAAACATGCTAGGTGGTCGTCATTACATGAAAGGTAAGACCCATACAAAATAACCCATATTAGATGGCCCACTTAAGGTTTTTAGCCCAACAACACTTGGAAGTTAGTTTTTCAGAGTTTAGATGCTACATTAAATGCTTTGGGAATGTGGTGGACCCCACTAATGTAGCCCCACATAAATTTTATGTCAAACAGATTTTTGTGCAATGTTTGTTTTTTGGCCATCTTTATTTCATATTTATGATCATGTGAGACCCACATATGGTGAAAGGAAGAATCCATATGTTAGCTCTATGCATGGGCTTTAAAAATTATAAGGTGAGCCTCATTGGTTGGGTGTATACAATTTACCGTGATGTCCCAAACATGGGTACTTGGAGGAAATGTGCAAGAAACACATTGCCGAATTAGTTTTTACCCGACTTTGAGTATAATCCATGATCACAAGGGACCACCTTTCAGTGTGCAGTCTAGTGCCCTCGATAATACTATATATGTACTTTAAAAAGTATAAGCTAAGACCAACCAGTTGAGCACACATAATACTTGTTATAGGGCCAAACATAGGTACTTAAATTTTCTATACATAATTTTCTGCACAACCATACTTGGCCCCATTTTGAGATCCACTCCCTAATCATGTGGGGTATGATTTAGCCCAAGTAAAATATTATTTATCTATTCATTGATGTAGGTTAAAGGTTCCAAGTGGTGGCTTATTCATATCTCCAGCGTGTGGTCCACTATAGAGGCCCAAAGTTAATACAAAACACAAAATAATCCGACAATTTTCAGCAATGGGATTTGTCATAACTTAGGGCCCAATTTCTAAACACGTGGGGATCATTCCTGACAAAAAGGTGGGACATTCTAGCTCACTTATATAAGAATTAAATGTCCCCCATGGTGGTACCCTTAACTATAGAGTGCGGGGCCCACTAAAAGGTGTCGAAGAGGCCTACATGCAATTTAGTTAAGTACTTCAAAACTTTCAGCAAACAGAAAGTGCAAAGGAAATAAAATAGATCCAATGGCAAGTGGGACCCACATGCTAGCAAACCATAAATAAGAGACACACATAAATGTACATGGGTTTCCAGATTGGATGAACTAATAAAATGTATAAATCACAAGTGATGCCACACCTAAGTGGGTCAATAAGAGGATGAATGTTATGTATAACATATATCCAACATACACATCAAGTAGCACATAAAATGTATTGATCAGATTCTCTTTTCAAAAATTCGATCCAATGGATGGTTTTGAAATAAGTCATTTATACTGTATATAGATCTCCAACCATACAGAGCCTTGGTTTCATCTAGACCATACAAAACAATCTAAAATTTATCCTTACGAAAGTATCTATTGGTCTAAAATTTCTTAAATTTTATCATGAAAGAATTTGACCATAGGGACCGACATATGATCAATAACTATCTTAAGTAAGTTAAGAACAAATATCAATTACATCTGACTGTTGGAGTTACAGATATATCCCACACAAAAATGGTCACAAGAAGCTCTTAAATACATTTTCATACAAGGCCAAGATCTCAGCCATCCGAGCTCTGATCGAGGCGTATTATATACTATTGGAAAGATAGTTTCATTTTCTATGAATCCAATGAAACATGTATTTTTAATATATTCATTAAAGGAATTAAAAATTGGTCTGTTGTTAGTAAATCAGAATCCTACATGTGCTGCTGGACAGCAGCCAGGTAAACTTGATGCTACGGATGATTTGACTGTTGGATGGCTACAAAATTTAGCCCAGAGTTAGCTTATATTGTGGTTCATATTATTCCCAAGTTTTAACTCCAATTTTAGCATGATTGAATTTATACAATTTTTAGAAATTACTATCCAGATACGAAAATGGGATTACTTGTTAAAATTGTGGATATAATGTTCATCATGGTGGACCATACTGACGTGGGCCACTTACTGACCACCACGGCTAGTAATATATGAAACCATGGGGATCCACATCAATGGGCATACATGCATTAAAAATATGAAATTAAGAAAGAGGATGAGGAGGATGGAAGGAGGGGATGTAGACTCACCTCAAATGGATGGATGGTAAGATGATGATGTGTGGTCCACTCCATCTAAGATTGATGGTGGGCCATACCTTGGCCCCACTCTCTCTCACTCTCTTTTAAAATCCTAGAATTTTCTAAGTATAGCAAAGAAATGAGTGTAAGAGAGCTACTACTCTTATATAGGGAATTGGGGGTTGAGGTGGCAAGTTTATAGGTCTTATTAGTATTAAAAATGAGGTGAAAGGTGGTGTATGGTATAGGTAGTAGATGAATGAGGTGGATAGTGCTAAGCATGCATTGGCCAAGGTGAAAGAAATCTAGGCATGCATTGGTTAGTAAATGGATAAGGGTTATGGGTTATAGGTGATGCATGGTGAATGATGAAGTGGAGTGTTGCAATTGGTTATTTGAAGTGATGTGGCACAAATCAAGACATGCATTGGATGCATGTGTAGGCTGAGGTGGACATGGCCATGATTAGTTTCTAAGGCATGGGAAGAGGGTTAATGATGGATTTTAGGGTAAAACCCAATTTTGTCTTATAGTTCTTGTCTTGTATGTGCTACCTACTTATTTATCATGTAGTGATTGTCTTATATTGTGATAATTTTCATATTCTAAAAGTGGGATTTAGGCCCACATGGGCTTAAGTCTAATGGGACTGACATAATAAAGGTTGTTGTGTTACTGGATATGTAATTTGGGCCGTACATTTGATGGGTCATATCTCACCAACGAAGAGTCTAATTGACGCACGGTTTTCACCATTGTGACTGTAATGACGATGTGGTCCACATGATAGTGGTCTCAAGGTCATCCAGAACAAATCACTTGGGTGGGGTTGTTGGGTGCATTAGGGTGTGGTGTATGGTCTATCAATGGTGCGAATCGGGACATGTGTGCGCGAGCAGTGTTACTAAATATCAGGATCCCACACATAGATTAAAAATATTGATCTCTAAGATAATGTTACCAAAAGACAATTTCATCATTCCATTTCTACAATTGATGATTGCATTTGAAGTTTCTAGGAATGGGAGGCTCAAAATAATGAGAACTTGAGTGCTAACATTTACACATGGCTCAGTGTCTAGTACAATGAAATCCACGGGGAAGTAGAATTTCTCCACTTGGACTTACACATCGTCTAAAATTTCCCTTGGTACCTTAATGGAGCGGTTAGCAAGTTGGAATGTAATCATTGTTGGTTTAAGCTCGCGTAACCCCATTTATTGGTAAATAGAATAAGGTACTAAGTTAACACTTTCACCCAAATCTAATAAAGCATGCTCAATTTGGAAATTCTCAATAATACAAGAAATAATAGGACTTCCTAGGTCTTTGTATTTGGGTACGGCCCTTTTTCAAATTATAACGCTCACTCTCTCAGTGAGGAATAGTGCACATTTAATTTTCTCTTCACGGTGCACATGTCCTTGAGATATTTAGCATATGATGGAATTTGTCTAACGGCATCAAGAAATGGAATATTGACAGTCATGTTTTAGAGCATATCCAACACCTCTTGATATTTCATGGGGAAGTCTAGATGGGAACTGAACTGGAGTCCCATGTGACTTAGTCTCTTTATTGTTTTGTTGTTACGGCTCTTGAACCATAGTCGGTTCATCATTCTCTTAAGAAGGTGGCTCATCCTCCGGTATTTCTACCATTGCATTATCTTGTTATCAACATTTTTTCCACTTCTTAAGGTAATGATGGCCTTAATTTGTTCATGATGTAGCTCACTTGGATTTGTGTCTCCAATTAAATATGTATTTCTAGGGTTTGGTACAGGTTGAGAAGGAAGTATGCCTTTTTCTCTAGCATTTAGTTGAGTCTCAATCCTAGCCACAGCCATCTTTAATTCCTAATTTGATTGGATTAAAGACTGATTCATTTGAGCCTGAGAGTTCATGAATGCGGTCAATGCATCCTCCATAAATGATCGCTTTGGTAGGAGCACATATGGTGCATTATTAGGTACCCCAAAGAAATTATTTTGTAGAGGTCAATGAGGTGCATTGTTACATTAATTTGTGGTCCACTCCTCCAACTAAGATTAGGATGGTTACACCAATTTGGATTATAGTGTTTCTCATTGGTTGCACAACTAGCCTTTGGTAGTTATTTATAGTATTTGCTTCCCCATGCTTACGCATGATATCTTGTATAGCTGGGATTGTTGGACAATCCTTTGTGTCATGGTCAGCACCACCACAAATGCTACAAAAATTACCTAAGGAGGTTTTTTCTTTAATCGCATCAACCTACCTAATTTTTAAGGCTTCGACCTTTCTAGACAATGCGGCGAATTTTACATTAAGGTCGTCTTCCTCTCTAAGAAAGTACATCCCCGCTTTCTCTTTAAGAATGGGTCTAGTTTGATCCGATTTAGTAGAGACATCCCACGTTAGGGTAGTCTCTGCTAACATGTCTAGAAAATCCCAAGCCTCATTATGATATTTGTGATGGAAAGTTCCACCACAGATCATCTCTATGAACATACGGGTATCCATGGTGAGCCCCTTTCGGAATGAATCAATCAAGTGTCATGGTTTATAATCATGATGTGAGCAAGTGAGTAGAAGGTCTTTGAAGTGCTCCCAAGCTTGAAAAAATAGTTCATTCTCCTTTTGGGAGAATTGAAAAGCTGAGCTAAGAGTCCTAGAGGGGGGGTGAATAGGACTATGCCAAATTAAAAATTAAATGTGAAATTTAAACAAATAAAGATAGCAATTAAATGATCCCACAATGCATAAATGAATAACAACCTCAAGTGTACAAGTATTGAGAGGTTGATACAGATGTTGTTCTAAAAACAACCTTACACCAAAAACCAATGGCTTATAGTAGGACAACCTGATTCCTAGAAGGGTCTGTATATCAAAATCTCAAACTGATACAGAGGACTAAGAATAAAATAGCAAAGAAAGAAGCTAAGCTATTACAACATTCCCACATTTGCATAAAAAGAATTACAAAATTCTCCACAAATGCATGAAGAGAAATTACAACATCAAAACAATGCCACAATCAAATAATCACCACAAGACCAAAAGTTATAGTGGTTCGCTTATGTGTACACCAACTATTTTGAAAAATAACCACACAACTACTCCACTCCTAATATCATTCACTATGAAATAGGTCTTTCAAGATTCACCTAAAACCCTCACAATTGTGTCTTTTAAGTGGGCTTACACAATTCAAAAAACCCCCACACTTTGAGTTTTCTGCATCACCTCAGACAAACCAAAAGAAAGAGATTTTTCTAGCACAATCTCAAAGAAACCAAAAAAATAATTAATTTACAAAACTATAAAATATTTATCTAGATATTCTCCTTTCTTGCAACCCGGTAGAACCAATTCGGAGTATAAGTTCAACATAGATGTTCAATGTTCACACTCACTTATGAAATGGTTATAAGTTCTAAATTGATTTTAGATTAAATCACCTTGGGCTAGCTTGATTTGATTTTGATTTTAAGAAATGGAAAAACTTCAATCCCTTGTTCAAATAAGATTGGAATGTAGAATATAAAATTATATGCAAAAAGCTAATTAAAGATAATATAAAATGAGCACTAAATAGCTTAAGAATATTACTAACTTATCTCTCAGAGTGGTGTCTTGATTTTGCTTGAATTAGATATCAAATTTTGAAAATTGTACTCTATTTATAAGTCATTCCTTCGACTGGCCCAGAGGATAGCTAGACTGGTCGAAGGACAAACAAACTTTTGAAAATTTGTGCGCGATAAGATCAGGTCGTTCCACGACTGGTCGAAGGGCTTGCTCGACCGGTCGAGTAGCCTTCACGATCGGTCAAGTCTTGTCCACGACTGGTCGTGTGGGACTCATTTTAGTTGCTAGACTTTGAGTCGAGCCTGCTGGACTGGTCGAACACTATTCACTCGACCGGTCGAGCAGTCTCCAGGACTAGTTGAGGCAATAACAAAAAATTTTAAAAATTAGTACCAAACTTATAACTGGTCAAGGAATTTCTTGGACTGGTCGAGCTAGTACTAGGACTAGTCGAATGTTGAGGGTCAAATATTGTATATGATACCCCAATTATAGTCTGGATTTACGAACATTGTACTGTCTAACGGTCCGATTTAATTATGTTTGTGCTGCAAGGTGACTTTAGGAGCCTGGACTGAAAAATGGTACTAAAAGCATGGAATTAATGATCCGATGATGCCAAGGAAAGGGACAGACCCCAAGGGACTAAGATCAATAGATATACATGCCGAAAATCTGAGAAACTAAAGCTCAAGTGGCCTGAAAGTCAACCAAAATGAAAGATCACAGGGTTTCCATCATCTGTTCAGGCTGAAACTTCATACATGACCTGAGGACCATAAATGAACCGTACACGTCAAAAATCAGCCATTGGATCCTTGTGGAAGTGGCCTAACGGACAAATC
This sequence comes from Magnolia kwangsiensis, assembly GCA_037074715.1. Classification (NCBI taxonomy): domain Eukaryota; kingdom Viridiplantae; phylum Streptophyta; class Magnoliopsida; order Magnoliales; family Magnoliaceae; genus Magnolia; species Magnolia kwangsiensis. The sequence goes on along the minus strand of CM073575.1, from coordinate 71,372,340 downwards.
AGCCCATAAACCATCAATTTTGGGCCCACCTAATCTCTGGATATGCCTCAAATTTGGAATCAATGCCTTAAATGATATGACAGAATGGATGGACAGAACAGATTTCTTATATACCATCACAGTGGACCCCACATGTGGGGTGGGAGTGCACAGGTGGTGCACTCTCGCACCGCATGGAACCAAGGTCTTCAGTCAAACAACCGTTGACCGACCCTCTTTAACAAAACAGAAACGAAGCTCTGTTTTCGCCAGCAACCAAACAGAGCTCTCGGATGAGTTCTTGTGGGCCACCACCATGATTCGACGGTCAGATCTGAACCGTCCATAAGATTCACACGGCCCCCCTCACTCAAGCTTGGGTGGCATAATTTCAAAAGACAGCAGAAATTGTATCTCAACCGTCCAAACGTAGGACGAATGGTAGAAGCACAAGTCCCATGGGCCACACTAAATCCGAGCCAAAACAGACCGTACCTGACTGGTTTTTTGAGAAAAATTTAGTTGACGGCATAGATTTTGAAAAGGACAGATGAAGTGGACCCCACCAAGAACCAACGCAAGAAATTGTGTAGCATGGTCACATCTGAACGTTGTTCGTCCGCTGGGAGTTGAGGTGGCCCATCACAATCACCAAATGGATAATCCGAGACGTCCATCATGTCCAAGAGAGGGCATCGACCAAAACCCAGTCAGTTTCATGCACCCAGGCAATCATTCAAAAACGCAGAGCAAGGAATAAGCTGCCACCTTGAGCAATGGTGTGGTCCACCCAGAGGTCGAATTCACTTTAATCTTGGAATAGTGGCCTAAATCGATACCACAAAACTAGTGGACAGACCTGATTCTTCAGAACCATAGAAGATGGCCCCCACCAAGCATCAACATAAGATGGGTCCTCCTTTTCTTATGTAAAAAGCACCAACTCCACTGCGTATGGATTTCCCTCACCGGCTGATACAAGCCAACCGACTCCAGCCAATCTTGTTGTCTATAAAACGTGAAAGAGAGAGAGGAAGAGGGGGAAATTCCAGAGCTGTGGCGCTTGGACGTTAAAAGAGAGAGAGTTTGAGAAGAGGTTTATTTTTAATTTTATTTATAGCTTTTATTTATGATTAATTTTGAGATTTAGCCTAATCATGTTTATGGGCTAAACCTCTTAGCTAGGGCTAAAAGGTGAAGCTTGTAGTGTGATGGGGGACTCTTTTGCGTGTGCCTTTGTTTAACTGAACTGATGTGGATTTTAGTTTATTAATGGGAATGTTTTTAGTTTTTAATGGTCTGTTGTGACTAAAATTATAATGGGTCTGCGATAGCTTTGAGCATGTTCCTTTCCTTTATGTTTATGATGTCAAGAATCTCTATTGTTCACCATCGTCTCCTGGGCATGGTCGGATGACGGTACCCTTCCTAAATTTTATACATTGTTGATTGGTTAGTAATTAATTTAATTATGTTGTTTACTTTGTCTCTTGAGCATGGTTTGGTGATAGAATCCATTCTAATTCATATACCTTTCATTTCTTGAAATTTATAATCAAGGAAGTTCAGTTTGATTTCATGGTTACACCCTTTAACTGGATGAAGATGGACTCTAAGTCCAGTTGAATTCTTGAAGCAGGCATAAAGATCTCCCTGATCTCTACAAGTGGATCCTCTGAATCCCTAGTTTCCTATTTCTAAATTTCTTAAGTTTTAGATAATTATTTCACAATTATTCCTTAAATTCTATTCACTTTAGATTTCATCCCATTCTAGTTCTAGTTCTAGTTAGTTTTAGATAACTTACAGGTATTAGTCCCTTGGGATTCAACCTCGGTCTCATCGAGTTTATTACTACATCACAACCCTGCACTTGGGGAGTGAACAAGTTTTTAGCGCCGTTGCCGGGGACTGACAGCTATGTATTTTTGAAATTAATTGGTTTTAGAATTAGGTTAAGATTAGGGTTTTCTAACTTTAGGTTTAGGATTTTCTGATTTTTAGGAACTAACCTAACTTTCCTGTTTTGTAGGATTCTGAGATAGAAACTTCTAATTTGGTAATATCTTTCTAATTTTTTTACTTTTTTTATTTTTAGAATTAGGGTTTTATTTTTAAAAATTTTCTAATCTTTAGACTTTTTTAGAAACTAACTTGTTTTGGTTTGTTTTGCAGGTTTTTAACTTAGGAACTCTGATCTGGTAACTTCTTTCTAAATCCCCTCTTTCTTTCTAGATTTTTATTTCATTTATTTCTTTTAGGTCTATGTTTAGAATCAAAATTGAGGTTATGGCTGTAAATCAATCTCAATACAATGAGGTGCATCCCAAAATGTGCAGGTACTTGTGCATATATTTAAATTGCAAGTCATGGGACACATTCATACTTTCAACCTTCTTCTCAAGTGAGCGCAAAAGTGCATCAAAGTTAGATAGCCAATAATCAGGATTATCTGCAGAATCGGATTTGATTTCGTCAAAAATATCATCCATATTGATGTCATCTGGAGGCAAATCACCTTCCTCTTCATTTATGGCATCAGCTCCACTAGCATTCACATTAACTTGGCCTGGGGCCAACTTCAAATTCATCTTGTTAATATTTGAGTTGTTGAAGGTTAAGTGGTGAATGGGAGCTTCTCTAACAGGCATAGCCACTAAACTATGGGTGGCCAACACAGTCATAAGATAAGCGAAGGGAATGTCACTGTGTCCTAGATGGAGATGGAACTGAATGATGCTATGACAAATCAAGGAAGGAAGACAGACAGAGGTTCCAGAAATGATAGAATAAAGAATACGAACCATGAACATAGTAAGTTCATTTTTGTTTCCAGATCGAGGATAGACATTCAAAATAAAAATCCTGTGAAGGATTCTATATCTGGCTAACAAAAACTTGGAGGCAAGCGCATTTCCAACAGTATTCCATTCCACATCTATATTGCATAAATCTCTAGTGAGCATTCGCTTCTCAGTTTCAGATGGTTTTGCCACTAGAGTCCTCATGAGAATACCTTCGTCATTGACAAGAATATTCATTTATCCAGAGATAAGATGACGGTCCACATCAATTGGACCTTCTATAGTCACAATAGTAAATGTCATATTTTTAGTAGAACAATCAGTAATGCAAGCATACATAGCCTACGCAATGGAGCGGTATGCCGGCCCACCCTAATGTAGTATGTTATCCCATCCTACAGACTGAAGGAGAGGAAGAATATCAAATGGAGCCAAATTATCAACATTAATGGGTAGGTCTACTATAACATTGCGCAACCAAATATCCCGCACATAAGTGGGATCATCTTCAGGCGACCGAAGGTGGTGGCGCACTGTGATAGGAGTTGACCGAGATGTAGAGGGACCATGAGATCCTTTCTTCCTGGTTCTACCTTCCATTTGTAACAAAGATATCAAGAAAAATGGAGATTGCAAAAGAGGTAAAGTAGGTTTTTAGTAGATCAAATTTTTTAGTAGAAAATCCCAAAAGCTAACATAAAACATGAAATAAATCGCATAAATGATGAAAAGGAAGTGCAAAGGACTAGAATCAATAAGAAAATTGAAAACAACGCACTAACCACGAAGGAATTAAAGATGGGTTCGATCGGTCAACGTTGGGCTCGTTAGAGAAGACAACCTAAATGAGGAAAAAGTGATTTTTTCCCTATATAAAGCACCAAACCCGCAGTTCATGTCTGGTCAAGTACATGCTCGACCAGTCGTGCTACAACTGGTTGAGTATGTACTCAACTGGTCGTGCACATCCCAAAATGTGCAATTTTACACATAATTTGAAATTTAAATAACAAATATATACATTATGATATAAAAATACATGAATCAATAATTCATATTGCACATACCAAGATCAAATTTTAATTTAGAAAACCTGCTTTTGTTGAGTGGTTTTGTGAATATGTCAGCAAGTTGAGTCTCGGTCGGAATATATTCCAAAGAAATTGTCTTTCTTTCACTAATTCATAAATGTAGTGATATCTAGTGTCAACGTGCTTGGTTTGTGAATGATAAATTGGAACTAAAATTATCATAATATAAAACTATAGAATCTTACAAAATTCCGTAATCACTTAGCATTCTTTTCATCCATACAAGCTAAGTACATGCATTACTCACCGCAACGTATTCAGCCTCAGCAGTTGAGAGCGATACGAAACTTTATTTCTTACTTTGCGAAGAAACTAAACAGTTCTCTACATAGAAACAACCACCACTGGTTGATTTTCGATCATCAATGTTACCAACCTAATCAACATTTGTGTAACTAGCTAATTGCACACTAGTATCATGTGGATACCAGAGACCAAGATTTGTTGAACTAGCAACATATCTCATAATCCACTTAACAGTAATTAAATTTGACTCTTTAAGGTCAGATTGATATCTAGCATAATTTCCTACGCTAAATGCAATATCAGGTTGGCTCACAATTAAATAAAGCAAACTTCCTATCATACTGCAATATAGCTTAGGATCCACACTCTTACCTATAAAGTCTTTTGAGAGTATTAAAGTAGTACTCATTGGAGTATCAAAATTTTTCCCACTCTCAAATCCAAACTTTTTAACTAAGTTTAGAGCATATTTAGTTTGAGAGATAAAGAAACCATCTGGTAGCTGTTTTACTTACAACCCTAGGAAATAATTCAATTCTCTAACCATGCTCATTTCGAACTTAGACTTCATAAGATCTGCAAACTCAACAGTCATGTTAGGCACAGGTAGATCCATCAACATAAATTTACACTATTAAAATGTGATCATTATATTTCTTTACAAACAATGTCTTATTAACACTTCTCATTATAAAGTTATGACTTAGTAAAAACTTAGTCAACTTTTCGTACCATACCCTGGGAGCTTGTTTCAAACCGTAAAGTGCATTTTTTAGACGGTAGACATGATTAGCATTTTTAGGGTCTTTAAAACCTATTAGTTGTTCAACATACACTTCTTCATACAAAGCGCCATTTAAAAATGCACTCTTTACATCCATTTGATATATTTTTAACTTTCTAAAACATGCAATGGATATAATAGTCTGATTGATTCAAGATGAGCTACTAGGGTAAAGGTTTCATCATAATCGATGCCTTTAATTTAAGTGTACCCTTGTACAACCAGCCTTGTCTTGTTTCTAATAATATTACCAAATTCATCAGACTTATTTTTAAAAAATCTATTTTGTTCCGATAATATGTTTATCGTTTGGTCTTGAAACTATGTACCAAACATCATTTCAAACAAATTGATTGAGCTCTTCTTGTATCGCAACAATCTAGTTTTCGTCAGAAAGAGATTCTTTTACGTTAGATGGTTCTATCTGAGATGTAAAGCACACGTAATTACACATATCTTCTAGTTGTTTACGAGTGCGCACACTAGTGAGAGGGTTTTCAAGAATCTGATTAGTTGGATGGTCTTTAACAGTCCTCAGTTCAAAGTTATTTTGACTTGTTGAAGTATCTGGTTTATTAATTAGAAGAACTTCATAATTTTTCGAACTTAAGACAGGTGTATTCAAGTGATCGTTAATAACCACATTAATGGACTCTTGGATTACACCGATCTTCTTATTAAGAACCCAATACGCTCGATTATTCAAAGCATACCCTAAAAATATCCCTTCATCACTTTTGGTGTCAAACTTACCCAGATTTTCTTGGTCACATAAAATATAGCACTTGCTGCCAAAAACACGAAAGTATTTGACAGTAGGCTTCTAATCAAACCACATTTTCTAAGCGATTTTCCCATTTAATTTTCTAATATAAAAGCGGTTAATTATATAACAAGTAGTATTTACGGCTTCAGCCCAAAGAATTTTAGGGAGCTTCGTAATATTTAGCATTACATTTGTCATTTCTTGAAGCACTGTATTTTTTCTTTCTAATATACCATTTTGTTATGGTATTTTAGGTAAATTCATGTGATATTCCCTGATCACTGCAAAAATTTTCAAAACTGTTATTCTCAAATTCTAATCCATGATCACTACGAATCTTACAGACTTGAGATCCTTTTTCCATTTGGATATGTTTAAGTACCCTTTTTACTTCATCTAGAGTTTCTGATTTGTCCCTTAGGAAGATAACCCATGTATATCTGGTAAAGTCATCAACGATTATCAAAATGTACTTCTTGCCACCTCGACTCTCCGTTCTAGTTGGTCCAATGAGATCCATGTGGAGAAGTTCGAGTAGTTTAGATGTGGCATTGGAGTTCACCTTTTTGTAAGTACTCCTAGTCTGTTTATTAATCTGGCATTCACCACATATTTTTTCTACTTTCTTAATTTAGGTAGACCTCTTACCAACTCTCTTTTGCTCAATCCATACAAGTTACAGTAGTGTACATGTCCAAGGCGTTTATGTCATAATTCGGTCTCATCGGTATGGACCATGTAACACGATAGATTAGATGAGCTTGAATCACTCACAATGTAGTAGTTTTCAGAAATTCTATGACCAGTTAATATTCTAGAACCATTTTTATTTAGAATTTCACAACCTTAGTTAGTAAATTTTACATTATGATTATTATCGCATATTTGAGAGATACTTAATAAATTGTGTTTTAACCCTTCTACATATAAAATATTCTCAAATAGAAGAAGGTTAAAGAGTTGAACCCTACCTTGACCAATAATTCTATAGTTGCTACCATCACTAAATGTGACTAAACAATCAGTTATGTCTTTAAGATTAGTGAACAGACCCTTGTCACCTGTCATATGTCTAGAGCAACCACTATCTAGGTACAACTTTGAATGGCTCGAAGCTTTGAAAGCAGTGTGGGCAACCAAGCAAGTAACCTTAGGGACCTATTTCATTACAGTCTTGGGTTTAGGAGTATAGTTGGTCTTCTTATGTTTGTAGTTTTTATAAGACCGACCCATTGAGTTAGATTTTAAGAGATCCTTAAATAAGTCAACAATTTTAAGAGATCCTTAAATAAGTCAACAATTTTCTCGGCTAAAGGATTACAATTCTAATTTTTATATTTGATATGGTTGCTTTTAGATTTTTAAGGTTTGAAAAGTCTTAGCATTTTTAGAATAGTTTTGATTCATACTTTTTCGTTTTAAGTTTGAAAACTCCCCTTTCACAAATTTAGGTGGAGTATTCTTATGTTTGGGAGGAATACTTTTGTCATAGCCAATCCAAATCAATCGCCACATTTTCTGGATCTGGATAAGAGTTTTTCTAACTTAGGATCACCTCGGGCATACCTCCAAGTGTCTTTTATACACAAAAGTGAAGAGACTTCTAGTTTTAGCTTTTCATTTTCAGATTTTAGGTTTTCAACAAGGGAGGTTTTGAAATCTAAGTCACACTTAATTTTTTCAAAATAATCTGAAATGTGAGATTTTTCTAAAATAAGATTATCAAAATTTTCTTTAAATTTTGAAAACTTTTCTTTTTGAAGTTTTAGTTTTATAGAAATTTTGTAGCTTTCCTTATATAGGGCATTATAAGCATCTTAAAGATCCTCTTCATTTTCATGATCACTATTCATATTTTCTTCACTAGTTGAATCATCATTATCTGAAAAAGTGAACTTGGCTAGAGTCATAAGGGCTTTAACTTCATTACCCGACTCAGTTTCAAAATCTTCTGACTCAGAAGAGGCTTCAGAGCAGGAAGATTCATCCTGAGTAGCCAACATACCTTTCTTTTTAGATTTGTCCTTTTTAGGATACTTGTTTGCTAAATGCCCATATTCATGGTAGTTGTAACATTGACTGTCTTTTAAAGATTTTAAAGTTTCAGATTTAGATTTTTTCTTTTCATTAGGTTTTTGCAAATCAACCCTTTTTTTACTTTTGAAAATCTTATAAAACCTTTTAGCTAAAAAGGCCATATCATCTTCAGAATTTTCTAAATCATAATTATTACTATTTTCTTAGGAAATACTTTTAGAAGATTTAAGGGCAATGATTTACCTTTAGGAGCTTTAAAGTTTAACTCATAAGTTTGTAAGGAACCAACTAATTCTTCTACCCTCATATTATCCGTATCACGAAGTTCTTTGATCGCAGTTACCTTTAAATTGAACCGTTCAGGCAGTGAGCGTAATATATTTGCACAGACTTTACTTTCTGAGATTCTATCACTATGACCCCACATAGAGTTGACAATGTCATTTAATCTTATATAGAAGTCCATGAATGTTTCACTTTCTTCCATGTGTATTTTCTCAAATTTAGTTGTGAGGATTTGGACTTTAGATTTCTTGACAATTGTTGTTCCCTCATGTGTCATTTCCAAAACATCTCAGGCTTGCTTTGCAGTATCACAAGATATAATTCTCTTGAATTCATTCAGTGATAGTGCGCAAGTGTTGCATTTAGAGCCTTTACATTGGCACTACTTTCACTTTTTTGAAGACTAGTCCAAGTAAAATAAGGTGTTACTTTTACAGTTATGGATTCATTGGTACCAATCACTTCAGTGGTATGAGGGGTCCAATTGGTCACTGTGGCTTGCCACATGCTCTCATCCATGAATTTTTAAAAAATCCTCATTCTAGCTTTCTAATAAGCATAATTGGAACCATCAAATGGTGGAGGCCTAATGACTGAAAGGCTATCAGAATTTGACATCATAAAAAGTTCAGATCGATTAGCTTAGGAAATAAATCCAAAAAAATAATTAAAGCGAGCTATTAGGCTTTGATACCACTTAAAAATGCCGAGCTAAGAGTCCTAAAGGAGGGGTGAATAAGACTATACCAAATTAAAAATTAAATGTGGAATTTAAACAAATAAAGACAGCAATTAAACAATCTCACGATGTAGAAATAAACAACAACCTCAAGTGTACAAGTATTGAGAGGTTAATATAGATGTTGTTCTAAGGACAACCTTATACCAAAAACCAATGGCTTATGGTAGGACAATGTGATTCCTAGAAGGGTCTGTGTATCAAAATCTCAAACCCATACAAAGGAATAAAGAATAAAATAGAAAAAAAAAAAAAAAAAAAACTAAGCTATTACAACATTCCCACACTTGCATAAAAAGAATTACAACATTCTCCACAAATGCATAAAGGGAAATTACAACATCCACATAATGCCACAATCAAATAATCACCACAAGACCAGAACTTATAGTGGTTTGCTTGTGTGTACACTAACTGTTTAGAAAAATAACCACACAACTACTCCACTCCTAATATCCTCACACAATGGGTATTAGCGTTCACTATGAAATAGGTTTTCAAAGGTTCACCTAAAACCCTCACAATTATGTCTTTCAAGTGGGCTTATACAATTCGAAAAAATCCCACACTCCGAGTTTTCTAGATCACCTCAGACAAACCAAAAGAAAGAGATTTTTCTGGCACAATCTCAAAGAAACCAAAAGAATAATTGATTTACAAAACTGTAAAATACTTATCTGGATATTCTCCTTTGTTACAGCCCGGTAGAACCAAGTCTGAGTAGCAGTTTATTGTTCATACTCACTTATGAAATGGTTTTAAGTTCTAAATTGATTTTAAATTAAATCACCTTGGGCTAGCTTGATTTGATTTTGATTCCAAGAAATGGGAAAACTTCAATCCCTTGTTCAAATAAGATTGGAATGTAAAATACAAAATCAAATGTAAAAAGCTAATTAAAGAGAATATAAAATGAGCACTAAATGGCTTAAGAAATCACTAACTTATCTCTCAGAGCGATGTCATGATTTTACTTGAATTAGATATCAAACTCTGAAAATCGTGCTCTATTTATAAGTGCAGAAATCGTTTTTTTGACTTGCCTAGAGGACAGCTAGACTGGTCGAAGGACCAACAAACTTTTAAAAATTTGGGCGCGGTAAGTCAGGCCATTCCAGGCTTGACTAGTCGAACACTATTCACTCGACCAGTCGAGCAGTCTCCAGGACTGGTCGAGGAAATAACAAAAAATTTTGAAAATTAGTAACAAACTTAGGACTGGTTGAGGAAGTTCTTGGACTGGTTAAGCCAGTACTAGGACTAGTCGAACATAGTCTAAGACTAGTTAAAAAATAAACTATGCACTTATAAAGTGACTTAATTAAATTATGTATTCAAAATTACCTATCCTATAGTCAATCAAGAGTCATTCATACCTTATAAGCGATATATGAACATTGAATCTTCTTTTATTTCAGTTGATAGTTGTTCTTTGAAGTTCACAAAGCTTGATATCTTGACATATGATGAAACTTGAACTTAAGACATTTTGAAGCTTGAATTTGAAATACATTGAAGCTTTAGCTTGAGGTACTTAAGTTGTACTTCACCTTGAGCTTTGAGTACCAAAGTAAAGACTATTGTCTGGCCTTAGATAAAGCTTTGAAATCTTGAACTTTGAAGCTTGAAGGAGTAAACTATCCCACGGTATTATACTTGAGCATGTATATCTCTTGATTTGCATTTGAAGTTCTTGAGCCAAAGACCTTTGTTCTTGTACATGAGATGCATAGTCTTGAAAATGTAAATGAGCAACACAAGACAGATTCCAAGAGGTTTTAGCACTATAAAATTTGACAATCATAGGAGCTAGAAAACATAGCACTTACAAGAATGACATGATTTCTTATTTCAGTGCATTTGTTTTGTATTCAAGAAAGAATTTTTTTCAAAAACTCTCTACTTAAGGTTTGTCATGTAGTGATGGTATGAGGTCTTAGAGAGTTGAGTCATGCTTTGACCCGGTCCTTTAGATAAAATGGGAATAACCTAAGTTTGACACTTACAAGAATGACATGATTTTTTATTTCAGTGCATTTGTTTTGTACTCAAGAAAGAATTTTTTTCAAAAACTCTCTACCTAAGGTTTGCCATGTAGTGATGGTATGAGGTCTTAGAGAGTTGAGTCATGCTTTGGCCCGGTCCTTTAGATAAAATGGGAATAACCTAAGTTTGAGTGCATCTCCATTGCCATTGTTCACTTGTAATGTTGCAATTACTTCCTCAAAGTCCTTGAGGTGCAAGTAAGGGCTTTCAGAATCCAAGCCATGAAATTTAGGAATCAATTGAATCACACCCGATTTAAAATCAATGTTCCCTGTGTGAGCAGGGAACACAATGCAATATGGTAAAGTTGATCTCTCAGGGTGTAGATGTTCACGTAAAGTTCATGATTTGTTTAACAAATTCCTCTGAACTTCATTCTCATCCTCAAGAGGAGAATTGCGTTGATTTTCTCTGTTTAAGATTCTAGTTGGATCTGGCGTATTTGGATTCATATTTAGATTATCAACTGGATCTGTCATGGAATCCAACTGGTGTTGTGTAAGACCCTGTCTATTTTGTACGACTTTCTATGCTTATGTACACGATGATCGATACCCTTAGCCAAACTTGGACTAGCCGAGCATAGTGTACACCCAACTAACTGGAACCTCAAGACCTCGAAACCTATTTCATATCAACCACCCTGTCGCTTCGATCGCGTAGGTACCACCCGTGCGTCTGTACGATACTCCATTAGTGAGATACACCGTGAAGAATCGTTAGTGTATCATTTACACAAAGTGCCATGTACTCCATTCCACACATGTGCACAACATATGTCATATACACATGCACATGCCACACATGGGTGAGAGAATCTCTACCCATGTGTGTGATGTCACACACTCATACCTCCCCTCTCTCATGTGCTCCTCAAAGTTAACTTCTCTCCATTCCATACCCTATGTATGACATTATCACACTATGCCATCTCATGCTCCTTTAATCTACCATTAATTACAAATCATGAATTAATAGTCATAATCTTAGTCTAAGCTAACCAAGATCACATTAATTGAATCTAACAACATTTTAACAATTTCTCTACAAATAGTCCTTCATCCCTTAGCATTTCACCATTTTTCTACACAAGAGAGAGAGAGAGAAGTGATCTTGGTGGGCCATCAACTCCATCAATCCCATCCCTTCCATCCATCTCAACCATCCATCTAGTCCATTAAGGTGAGTACACCCCCTCCACTTTTATGGTTTGTTCTCTTTTTATTATTTGGATGAATTAATAGTGGTGATGATTTGATGATAATGATGTGATCAACGGTGTCGATGTATAAGAGAATTCATATAAAAAGATGATTAATAGTTGTGATGATATGATGATAATGATGTGATTAATGGTGTGGATGTATAAGAGGATTCATACAAAAAATAATATAATAATAATTCATTATAGACTTTATGTGGGACCTATTGATAGTGGGCCCCACCAGAACCTTTGTATGCCATCCAAACCATCCAAAGTGTGGCCCATTGGGCTGACCAAACACACACTTACACCCACGCACACATGTGCACACCACACCATAAAAATAATAAATAAATAAATAAAATTTAAAAAAAAAAAAAAAAAACAAATCGAAGTGGACGTTGTTGCTGCAGTAAGCAGCGTCCCTGCTGCTGCTTGAAAGAAAAGAGGGAAGAGGGTGTGGGTCCACAATGGGCCCCACCCATGATATATATATATATATATATATATATATATATATATATATATATATATATATAATCCATACCGTCCATCTGATTCCCCAGCTCATTTTTGGCATTGACCTAAAAATGAAGCTAATACAAATCTCTGGTAGGCCACACCATCAAAAAGACTATTTTAATAGTGATAAACTATTAAGGCCTGCTGTGATGTTTCTGTACGTCAAAAAATGCTGAGTATTGGGCTTGTTAGATCCATGCCGGCCCATTGAATCTAATAGATGGGGTGGATCATCCTGATGTGCACCCCACCTATGAGAAACCATTTTAAAATTATATATATATATATATAGGAAAGGGGCGTTAGCCCCTTGCTGCTGCTGACGTCCAGCGTCCTCTGGACGCCGTAGCTTCTACTACTTGTGGTAAGCACGGACCGTAGGTTCCAGCCATCGGCCCACCATGATGTATGTCGAACATCAGCACCGTGCATTTGATGGGTCCCCTTTAAATGATGGGATCCCCCAAAAATCAGCCGTATACGGAACTCAGGTGGCCCACACCATCAAATATCATGTGAAGACATGTTAAAACATATAAAAGTACTTTCTGGAGCCCACCTGAAATTTTAATGCATCTGAAACTTGGATTGACCCGTCCACCAAGTAGGATATATAATGGATGGACTGGATCTCTCAAGTGACCCACCTTGATGAGAAATATACAAAAATAATAATTAAAAAAAATTAAAAAGAAAGGGCGCGGAGGAGGTTACATCCTCCCTGGACATCCAGAGATGGCGGTCCCTACCCACATTTGGGGTAAAGTTTTGTGGGGCTGATCATGGCCACACCATAATGTATGTGCTAAATCCACACCATTCATCCATCTTGCCAGCCCCATCCATTGCACAGTATCAAAAATCAGGCCCATTAGAAGCTCATGCTGGGCGTGCCACTTGGATAGTGGAAATTGTACTTAATATGCTCAGATTTTTCTGGGGCCCACCTTGGTGATGAAAAGTATATCTAGGCCATTCATCTACTCCTTCAGACCATTTTAAGTCATGAGTAAAAGAATGAGGTAGATGCATGCCTTGGTGGACCACACTATAAGAAACAGTGGGAATAAAAATCTCTACTATTAAATCTCTTGAGTTCTACTGTGATGTGTAACTTCCACCAAAGTTGGGTCGGTCATTGGACAACGGAGCCAACTCATTACATGTATTTTATATATCTAGGTCATTCATATTTAGACCATGCATGTGTTAAGGGCCCCACCCGACGTATGTACCTTATAGCCATGTCGTTCATCTAGTGGGTGGTATCAACTATGATGTTGTTTATTATACAAACTATTCATGGGGTGGACCCCACTATGTCAATGGGACCCACAATTATACAAAATATAATAATAATAATAAGGAAAGGAAATTGCATGCTTACCAATGAAAACTTCCCTGGACATAATGTGATACATGTGGAACCCACCTAGGTGCATGTGTTGTATACCCACACTACCTATATTTTTCAGTTACTTGGAAAGTGGGCCCACCTCCTACCCATGGACTCAAGATGAAGTAGAACTCAATTTTAGGTGGGCCACGCTACAACTAGAAACAGTAGTAATAACCATTGAAAATTCTTAGGCTCTAGTGTGCCCCCTATATGCTTGGATGCTTCCTTGACCATGGACTCCACCTTGTAGTATGATGTAGATCCATGCCATTCATTGGTTTATCCTTATCATTTTAGGATATGGTCCCATAGAATAGTCAGATCCAAATCTCATGTCATGGGAGCAATATTGATCACTTGTCCACCGTTAAATATTTCCTAGAGCCGCAGTAATGTTGTGAGAAATCTATCCATCTATTCTTTTTTAACCGATCATGGACCACCTAATATACATTTTTACCAGCCATTCATCTATTTTGATTAGATCATTTTAGAGTGTGGGGATACCTATATATTTACTACAATCTAAGTCGTTTTCATGGTACCCATTATAATGGTTAGTCCTCATTTAGACCGTTAGTTGGTAGGAATCATGTGGATTACTACACTATAGGACTTTGGGATTTTGGGTGGCCTAACTAGTCATGTGATTTGTTGTGTCGGCCACCACACCATGTGAGTGCGTGATTTTTATAGCCCACTTAACTGTATGAAATTGGGGTAATTGTGTGACTACTTGTTTAAGTGGATTTATAATTGTTATAGCCCTTAACCATATGATCACAGACGGGATGAATGGCATCTAGATTGGGAAAAATGGTGTTGAATATGTAGCTCATAAATCTTGTGATCATGCATGATGTGGATAGCCGTAAATCATGTGGGTGTGTGGGCAATGTGTAGCCCAACCATATGATCAAGTGGTGCTTAGGTGACTGTTAAGCTATGTGAAATTGTGGTACTGGCCGCCTGACTACATGAAAGTTTAGTAAAGCGGTTGCCCCATTATGTGAAATATGGTATAATAATAATAATAATAAGTAACCATCTCACCTTAAGTCACTTATTATGACAAGTAGAGTGACATTTGTGTGGCCACTCAACCATATGGACTTCTGATAATGGAGTGGCCGTAAGACCATGTGGGCATATGAGAATTGTGTGATCGCTCAGACTCATGGACTATACTGATGGTGTAACCTCTTGGGTATGTGAACTTAAGACATGTGTCAGATTGATTATGGACCCTACCTTGATGTAAGTAATTGCATATTTCACCATTTAGGCTAGCTAATTGTAGAACATGATTCCAAAATTACCTAGATCCAATTTCTAAATAAGTTAGACAATATGAAATAGTGTTAATTGAACATATAACTTCTAAACACTTGTAAACCCACTCAATGTACATATTTTATCCACACTGTTCCAACCAAACAGTTCGATCATGGAGCCCGCTGTCGTGTGCCTTGTACATCTGAACCGTTCTTCCTTGTACTACCTTATTATATGTGAGTTACCTATATTATCTACTTGATGGGACCCACCATAATGTTTGTGTGTGGACCAATATGCTTATAGAACCACTTGGAAGTAGGACCCACTACGTTGTATTAGACAAACCCACATTATCCAACCATGACTAAATCTTATGTGTATATTATATACCAAGTCATTTAACTTAGGGCTCACTACATTTTATGAAGTTTACCTATGCCTTCCAAACCATTGAAAAACTACTACAATAATGATTTGCAAATCCAACCTACTAATAGCCTACTTGAAGGTGAAACCCTCTACATTATATGAGTTTCACCAGCACCATTCATCATGTGGCTCATTTACTATATGTTATATCTATGTCTTTCAGCTCATAACCATTTGGTGCATTTACTTTGCGTCACCACCACTCATTAACCATAAAGCCCAGTTAGAGTATAACCATGTGGTTTCAATAGAAGAAAATCACGTTGGGTCAAAACCACTAATGGAATATCTATCTTGCGAAGGATATGGTGTAACTCTGAATACAATTAATGCTCGTGACTATGATAGCTATGGATGATATCAGTGATGTTAGTTATTATGGTTAATAGAAGTATATGATTTAATATCTTGATTAATGTTGTTCCATTTTCTAGCATATAAAATTCATTTACTTGACCATGTTGTTATTGATCATACTCAAGCACCATGGAATGATGGTATGTGCAATACATTTATTCATGTGTAAGATATGTCCTCTTCGGTCTAGTCACATGACTATGGATTGATAAATTTGATAGTGGCACATGATGATTGTATGTCAATTTTGGCTTAAAGGTTAAGCAGACCCTAAACTCATGGCATTATATGCATACCACATGCACTTGAACATATGCCTTATCATAATTACTTGAATTCATGCATAATCATGGCATACATGATAATTAAAATACCACAGTCATGACATATAACATGAGTTGGATCTTGACGACGAAATGTACATCTATGATGATGACTTGGGTTATCCTTGAAAATAAACGAAACACCGGAAGTGTGGAAATAGTAAGGGATGATGTGCCCCTTGGGTTGAAAGTCCCTAAACCCCAATGCTAGCTAGGGATACCTCATCATCAAGTCGAGTGGATACATGGTTCATGGATTTGACTCCCACTGACAAGGTCGAGTTGAGAAGAGGTGGGTCCAACCTGCTTAAGGGATGAAGTGCAAATAGGGACCGGTCTGACTCGCCGGTGAGGAGAAGCACGAAAGAAGTCCATTACTGGCATGGTGCATGGGTGTCAACCACGGTGTTTCCCATGATATACAATTGGTGGAAGTCCACCACAGGGCGGGTATGAGAGGTCGATTATTAGTGTCTAGTGCATGGGTGTCGACCACAGTATTTCCTGGGATATATAGTTATGATATGGCATGACAATATGATGATGATGATATGATTATGGATGTGTGTAATACGATTATGGCTGTGGTATAAAAATATGACTTGGTGATGCTGGTAGCATTGATTCAGAGTATTACTATGATGCATATGCATTGCATTGGCATTGGCATTATACCTTATGTATTGCACGCCTTTCACCATATATGATTTCTTCGTGGCATATTTATCTTGCTTGCATGTAGGACACACTGCATACACGAGTGTACTTACTAGGCTTTTTGCCTAAGCTTCCTATTTCCTATTTTTTCAGGGCTGGAGTAGCATGGAAGACTTAGCTTTCTCGATGCATTGCATCTATTTTTTGATTTGGCAATGTTGGTGTTATGTATCTTTTAAAAAGCATTATACTTATAACCATCAGGATTTATAATGGAGAGTGTTGCATGGTATTTTGATCATAAATCTTTATGCTCAAGTATTATTATTATTATTATTATTATTATTATTATTATTATTATTATTATTATTATTATTATTATTATATATATATATAATTCAGTCAAAAAATCTTCCTTGTGGTGCGTCGAACTCAAGACTTGATGTATAGAAGTCGAACGCTAGATTCGGGGCATCACGGAAGCTGTCCATCCCTGAATTTGGGGCGTGACATGTTGACTATCTTTCCTAAATGAATGATTAAGGCCTGGGACTAGTCCACCTTAGGAGGAGAGTCGATTATTTTGATTTTTACTCCAATGAGATATAAACCATCCACACTACAAAAAATTCAAAACTACAACTTCAAATTGCAAGTATGATAATTAGAGTAAAAATAAAAACGTTCCAACAACCCAGGTGGCAAAGCCGACCAATGAGGGTTCAAACCAGAAAGCAAAATAAATCAAAATAAAGTAAAACTAATGCAGAAATTAAACTATGCTAATCTGAAAAATAGATTCAGCGGATGATCTTTGTGAGCAAGCAGCAACTGTAGGACAACCACTAGCACTTGGGTGATGAAATCCCAAGTAGGAGAAACCTTATCTCATAGTTAGCGCTTGAAAGACCCAACTGAATTTACTTTCAAAGTAAAACAACTATTCTATAAAACAATTAGAGGAAAAAGTCTATATTAGAAAGTAGTGAGATCTGAAGCGGCAGAGCCGACCAAGAAATAAAATAAACCTCACCCTAAAGGTTTAATAAGAAAAAGAGAAAATCTATAGAAATTTTGGAGGTATTAGAAAAGAATTTACCTTAGATATCTTGCGCAAATCCAATCTTCTCATCATCTCCCTGGCAACAACGCTAAAAACTTGTTGTATTTCTTTAAGTGTAGAGGTTCACAAGTAGTATCTTGTGAGCACGGGGTCGATCCCACAAGGAGATGGATTAAGAGAATGGAAAATCAAATGTAAAACTAAGTAATGGAAACAGATCTATAAAAATTATATATAAACTAATGCAATGATTTTGAGAGTATGACTTTGAAACGGAATTTAATTAAATTAAAATAAAATAAAATAAAAAAACATCGAAGCTTCAAAGTTCCACACATATATTAATAATCCATTAATCATGATGACTTTGATATCACAATTAGGATCCAAGCACTATGGTCAACCTAATAGAAAAAGAAAACAGTTCAATTATTTGAGTAAATGACATAAGAGATTAGAAAATCATGGATTATCACCATTAAAATATACCCTCAAGTGTCATTGATTATAAGCATTCAATATCCATAAGATAATGAATCAAATAATATAGCAGGTTAAGAATATCTCTCATCCAAGAAATCTTATTAATCTAAGTTAAGCCTAAGCATCCACCATATAGATCTCACATGATGGATCAAAAATCTAAACCTAGATAATTGATAACATGCATATACGATTCATCTTATCATTTAAAACAGTCAATCATTTAACCCCATGTGCTTCCCTTCTATCTTGGACTAGAGGGAATTAGAAAAACATAATTAAATTGGAAATAGAAAGCAAGTAGAAAGTATTCAACATCATTGGAACTTGAATTGAAACAAATTAAAATACTCAAAAAATTTTAAAGCAAATCTAAATTTTAAGTGTCATTCTTTTCCTAAAAGTATATATAAAAAATAATAATTAATAAGGAAAAAACTTGTAAAAAAATAATTTCTAAAACCATGAAACTTGAGAGCCCTCACTTCAATGGTCATGATCTATTCTCCTTATAAGATGCTGGAGGATCTCCTAAAGAATAGGATTGATTTTCGTTTATGTAACAATTTTCTTTCACATGCTTTTGTCGTACAAGAGTAAGTGTGGGCACACCTTGATGTATATGTAATATCCATGCCATCCATTTGATACCTTGGATCATTTTAGTCGTTGGACCCAAAAATGAGGAGAATCCAAAACCCAGTGGGCCAACTACAGTGGAAGATGTCCACCTTTAAAACTTCCCCCATGAAACCGCCTTATATGTGGTTGAGTATTTCACGCGCCAACCACCTAGCTAGTTAGGTCACTAACCATCCTACCTTTGAAAAGTCGCACAACATGCGCATGGGCCCCATATAATATAGTTCCCAAGATCTGATCCTTTTATTGGATTCCTAGCATCATCTTTACCCAAATGGATTATTGGCCTGTCCAAACAATGTCCACCGATCCTAAACCTTGATCAAAACTGTATATAATTTTCTTGATCGTCAGCCCGTCAGAAACTCTGAATTTCTTCAAACTTCATATTATACCTCTTATCAGCATTCCTTTCAATATGGGTGGTTCTGATCAACCAAAATGGACCCCACATGCTTAATATGAAATGACTAAAATTGACTTGAAATCCAATCTATTTTTTTTTGTTCACATAGATTTGACAGATTTGGAAATTTGTCAAATTTTGCATGTACACCTCTCCATAGCTTTAGTTCTTCGTACCTTTCACCAATCCGGACCCTCCATTATCTTCAATACATTATTTGAGTCGTACAAAGTTCATCTCATCACCTAGTTTCGCACATAGCACGCCGTATGACTCCCTGATCTTTTATACTCACAATTTGACCATTCAGCTCATTTCCTTATGTCTTGGCTTTCTAATCGGATGATCTAAATCGTCAACTCTTCTTACAGCTATTCTTCCATCATACATTACTTAATCTACAACATAAAATCACTTAATTAGCACACAAAATATGAAAAACATACAATGAATGGATGTATTGATTCTGATCTTATTCCAATGATTTTCTAACACTTATTCTGCTAATATGATGCTAATTAAGAGTCTAAATATGTAATATTTACAACTCAACAAGCTGCAGCCCCGATCGATCATCAGTGACCATCCATTGCAAGTGGGGCCTCCACGACTAATCTAAGCATCTGATTATCGTCAGCTTGTGATAAAACGTAGATCCCATAGTGGGGCACCTACCCCATGGTGTAGATAAGCCAAGGGAAGCCCGAAAGGACCCTGTAAATCGAAAATAACCTCCCCCAGGGTTAGAAAAAGGGTCACTGGGGTTATTTATGCACATTCTCGCATTATAAATAGCCCCCCATTTGCACCCTCTCACTTTTATACGAATTTTCATTGCAAGAAAGAGGAGAGGGAGAAACAGAGAAAGAGAGAAAGAGAGGAAGGAGATCTTGGAGCATTGCTGATGAATTTCTTTCGATGAAGTCGTAGCCTCAATCGTTCACCTCCACCAAATCCATCACACTCTCGATTAAGAGGTAAGAAATGATCCATGCTTCCAGACTTAAGTTTTATAGGATTAATTACATGATTCTCAACCAATTCCTATGAATTTAGTGTAGGAATCATTTTTTCCCAAATTCGTAACCTTAAGAGCTCAAAATCAAAGATTCGTTCTTAAAGGTGCGAACCATTACCCCTAGGTTTCCCTTTATCAAGCCCCATGTCACAATTAATGACTTATGTTATGAATGAATGAATACATGCTAACTTGTGCCGAACAATGATTTGTGTAATGGGTAAATGGATGCATGCTAACAAGTGTCGATTATTGATTTGTGTAATGTATGAGCCAATGCATGATAATTAGTGTTGATTTATGAATGTGTAGTGCGTAGACGGATAAAGCTATCCGGTGTTGATTATTGATTTGGGTAATATACGGGTCAGTGCATGATAATTAGTGTCGATTTATGATTGATATAATGTGTAGATGAATGCATGTTAACCAGTGCGTACTTGTATGACCGCTTACTTTCCATTTGTTGTTATCTTAGTGCAATGCCACATGCATGTTTGATGAAATGCACTATAAAGTAGGATAGTCTGAATTCACTGTTTATATCCCTCCCTATTAGTCACAGTAGTCAATTTATTAGTGCAATTGACTGACCGGGACTACCTGGGTAGTCAGGTTGGCCGACAAACTGCAAATCCACAAGCCTGGCCTCAAGTGGGTTGGCCACCCCAGACTAGTCCAATTGATTCGGGTCGAACACGAATAACTAACAGTAATCAGACTACATGGGATGCTTGCACCTAATGTCGGTTATGCCAGAGTTTGTCTGAGTCAACCGAATTACCCTAACAGCCGACCAATCAGGTGTGTTCACCATGTATGATCACATATGCCTAAATCTGAAGCACCCCATACCTTTGAGATTCCTGTTATTAATCGTTAGTGATACGATCTCCAAGTCTCGGGAGTCGAGCTTGGTGGTATGGGATATTATGTCTATGCGGTCAGCCTACGCTAGGGTAACGAGTCTCCCCATAGTGACCAGCGGGCATAGGAGGTGATAGATTCTTGTTCGAACGACCCCCATCAAAATATCCAGCCGTTTATTCCTTGCTAGAGTACCGTTTGAACAATCTGGGCATGAACGGAATTGGGTGACGTTCCCTTTTCCTTTTGGTGATTTGGTTTTATGTGACAAGCCTACACCTCAGAACTGAGTGATCATACTTAGTATTGGGTGACGACCCATACCGAGCTAATCCTAATGCATTTGGGTATCATCCCTATCACACCCCAAACCTGATAGTCTTGTACGACCTTTATATCTATCAGATCCGGCACACGACAAACCGAACTTCAAGATTGGTACCCAATGCCCACACATTAAGTCCCAAGCTCGGCGTCTGACAAGGTAATGTAAGCAATGGATCTCATCATGCATTCTTCATAAAAGATGAACATTAGAGACAAGATAGGTAATATCTGTATACAAATAAATTGGGTACTAGAAAATTCCAAAAGTACATCATCTATCTGCGCGATACATATATACATTATATACAATTCAAAATTTTAAAAGTCAAATCAATCCCCCAACGTGACGCCTAACTCGTGGTCGCTACTTGTTTTTCTTCTTTAGATCCTTTACCTAAGTGGTTAAAAGACAAATAAGTTTTATAATATAACAAGTGCAAAGTCCTCATGACAAGTATGCAAGATAAATTTGAAATTGTGGTAATGAGCATCTAAGTACGGAATGTGGTGGAGCTTATAAAATGTAGACTAAGTCCTAGAGAGGGGGAGGTGATTAGGACCAATTAAAAATTATGTCAATTTAAAATTCTGATTACTTAACTTAAACTAATTTACAATTAAACTAAGCAAGGAAATATAACTCTAAAGGCTTCCAAGCCAATAGAAGATCCAATCACATAGGCTACACTAGATATACAAGTTAAGCAACTATCCTATATAAGATAGTGTATATAAGTGTGTGGGATGTGATTTCAGTCAATCCTAAACATTCATCTAATCATGTATCACATTTAAACATCCAAAACACTTAAGCATAATTAAATAAATGTGTAAATAGTAATCCCAAACACGATCATATATAGTGGTTCGGTTACATGCCTACTCCACTCCTGGCAGATGCACTTAACCCATAGTGTACCAGATTTCACTATCAGAGGTTTCAAATTAGGTTCACCTCAAACCTTTACAGCCCTACACAATGACTCAAATTTATGCTCTCGCAAGAGCAAAGGTCCTACACCTAGAACCCACATTTATACCCACCGGCCATGATCTTAATCCTGAACCTAAGATTTATGCTCTTCACAAGAGCAAGGGTCCTACTCTCAAACCTAACAATTTAAGCCACACAGTCTAAGGTCCTAATCTTAAACTTAAGATTTATGCTCTACACAAGAGCAATGGTCCTACTCTTGAACCCAACAATTTAGGGCATACAGGCTAAGGTCCTAATCCCAAACCTAGTCGAGTTTGTGGATATAAAACTCTTAGCCTCAATCCTTCACAAGGAAGGAGGCTAACCTTTGGACTCCTAACAATGACACTTACTTGTTGGATTGAGTCCCTTTTTATAACTCCTCTTGGGTCGCTTAATCTCTGCTCTCCTATGCTTCAATCAGCTCTCTGATACTCCCCCAATTGTGTTACTACTACTTCACCAAGGCTTCAGCTCCACGATCAATCTCCTTGCATTTGATTCTTCTTCAAGATGACCAAGGTGATGTTAGTGGGTTGAATCTCCTACAACTAATAGGAAGTTGTTTATCATAGGGGTTTCAACTGATGGACACTCTAGAGTATCATAGAGACTATAGATATACCTATAAAGTTGGTCTCAATACTCTAGAGAAGGCATGAGATCATGTTCTTCCTTAATAGAAGCATGGAATTCTTGTTGAGTGATGAATCACAAGGAAGAGGACATGAATCTCAATGGAAAAGAGTTCTATGCTATCGATTAGGCTTGGGATGCACTGGAGTCTCTAAAATGCCTTAATTCATCACTTTTACAAGTTTCTACAAGCTGCTTTTATAAAGAAAAATTTCCAATCGATAGAAAATGGTTAGTTTATGGTGTTACCGAAGGTACCTTCGGTATCACCGAACTTGCTTCGGTGGTACCAAATTATATCTTGAAGTTGCTTGACAAAAATAGTCACTTTCGGTGGCAGTTTCAGTGACAGCTTTAGTGGCACATTCTTCTACCTAAACAACTTCGGTGGCAGCTTTGGTAGCACATTCTACTACCTAAATTGGATAGATTTGGACAGATTTTCCTATTTAAGTTCTTTGTCCTTTAAATCTTCAACAACCAACTCTAGAATGATGGAAAATATAAACTTAGAATGGCTTGAATAGATGATCTAAGTAGGTTTTTCTATTTGGGTCCAAATCATCTAGAGGTAAAGGAGTTATTTTGGGACAAGGGTTAGGATTACCAAGGCCACCTGTTTACCTGTTCTTTTTGCCTTGATGCTTTTGCTCCGTTGTGTCTTCGGTCTTCACATTCCAAGGGCTCAACCGACTTTACGACACAACGATTCACGTGATTGACAAACTAGGGTGCAAAAATGAGTGCACTAAATACATTTTCTATTTTCAATTTTCAATCTTCATTCATTTAAAACCCTCAAAAGAAAGAACAAAAGAAATTAGCAAAAAGTTTTTTTTTTAAAGGTGATAAATCAAAAGTAATAGTTACCTATGTAGATTCAAGTCACAAAATTTAGTTAAATATGAGGTCATGTTAGTTGGTGAATAAAAGGTCATGTTTGGATGTTGAATTGAATTATGACAATACAATGTAATAAAATAAATAACGAAAGTAGGTTTCATTCTATTAACAGTCAAGGATACTATGGTTACTAAACAATAAAGTTCATTCCATAAATTTTCAGGAACTTGTACCTTACTATGGTTACTTGCATCTTCACCTACTAGGATGGACCAGACTATTTAGCTTAGCATCTTCAGCTACCAGGATGGACCAGACTATTTAGCTTACTATTTTGTTGACAAACATTCCATATTAGCATCTTAACAAACTTTAGCCTCAACCTCCATCAATTGCAATTCACACTATAAGAATGGTTCATCCTGTAAAAAGCGCCAGTAAAAGTCTGTCTAAGTGCCAGTGAAAGTACAGTTTTTGGACACTTTTAATAACTAAAAAGCACCGACAAAGGTCTATACAAGCACCAGTAAAAGTCTTTGTATAGATTTGAGACACCCCAATGCAAGCCAGTAATTTTTATTATTATATATAATTCAATTGAAATGTTTTTAAATGCATGTTAAGTGATGAGGCAATGAGCCATGGCATCCCTGGCCTTACCAAATGAATGAACGATCCATATCACACCAATGCCAAAAATTTAATAATGTGGGTCTCATATTAGCTAATGAGATGATCTTACTAGTACATTACATGTCTAAGAAGTTACAGTGGACCAAAAGAAAGTGGGCCAAAAGAAAACTGAATGCATGGAGAAAGATTACATTCCTTCTCTATAACCTTACCGACAATGCTCAGAAATGGGGTGAGTAGACTATCAGTCTATTGCATACATAAAAGATTACATCTCTTCGTAGTAAGAGAATTGGACTTCCATAACCAAAAAATATTGTGCTTCCATCTTGGGACTGTGACTAGCCAACGGATCCATGAATTACAAAGATACGGTTAGTTGTAAAAAGCTTAGGTTAGTGTCGGTTGACTTGACATTTCAAGGAGTGGCCACATTCTCCTTAGCAAGAGGAGCAATTTCCTCTCCGTCAATGTCAGGTTCACTGCCAGCAACTCCTAGAGTCAACAGCTCTTCCTTCCACTTATTCACGGGTCACTGTACAACAACAAATAGATTCACATCTAGCACAAAGAGAGAAGTAATGTGGTTTTGTTTTTCACACCAATCCGGCTATCCTTGGTAGCAACTGCACTCGGTTGGGATGTTCCAACGACCATGATTGCTCCCTGCAAAACAGTCCATTGCAAATTTGGCAGTCAGACTCTCAATTGAAAAGGGGATACCAACTTCTAAACTTGCTTAGCTCAATGGACCTTACAAATGGAAGCAGTTCAGTATGGACTACTTACAGTTCCTAGAGGCAAAATTGCATCAAAGCGATCAACACCAAACATACCACGGTTTGAAAGAGTGACTGTACCTACAAAATCCACAAGATGGCATTATGTGAAACATCCAATGGGATTTATCAGATATCAATTATGAGTGTGTGATTTTTTTAGAATCAATCACATAGATGGGAGAAGAAAAAAAAATTACAGCAACATTCCATCTTCAACGAAAAATGGTCTAAAGATACAAACCATAGATTATTTTAATCCGGGAGATAGCCCATCACTGTTTGGTCCATCATGTCAATGGACTAGATCAGAGACCAATGGGCCCCACAGGACTTTTTTTAGAAGCACAAACTACTCAATAAATAACAAAATGATTACCGTTTCATTTTCATTTAAGATCTAAACACCCAAACTTGAAATGACCAACTCAAAAGCAAAAGGGATGGGTCTATTTTTTCTGCTTAAGCCACTATCATACAGGGCCAATACATTATAAGTTCACTCATGAAGTGCATGGGATTTTAGTGAAGTGGATGATAAAATCTGGGTAAAAAAGTGAAAGGAAGTGAAATTTATACCTTGGCTTGTATAATAAAATCTCAACCTCTCCCACTAAGTAGCAACATTTTAGTGATGTATTGACTCTGTATTGACCAACAGAGATATCATGAAAACTAATTACAAAGGTAAAAAAATCAGAAATATTCACTTGGCTTGGGTTGACTCAAAGGCTCAACCTCATTGGACTCAACAGTTAATAGATGTAATTTAAAACTTGTAGAAATAGTAAGGAATATTTAGATGCTATAAATACTATAAAATAAGATATTGCATAAAAAAGTTGTGTATGGCTTGTTAATTGGGAGCATGTGCCAGGGAATCTATACATTTAGATGCTATAAACACTACAAAATAAGACAATACACACATACAATAGATACATATTGATCTATATAGCACTAACAATTTATGAGCATAGTACAATTATTCTTTCTAGGTAGAAAGATTGTCCTGTCAACAGGAGCAACTAGGTTTGTTTTGGTCATTTTCCTATAAATAAGCATATGGGCCTATCTTTACCTTTACCGTAATCACCAGATGTTAACAACCAAGATGTAAATATAGGCTAGGGACCAACTAGACAAAATGGGAGAATAAGTATTCAGTTCATGGAGGCCTGACTTATGGTTGTTTCTGCTCAGGGTATCGTCAAATGCAGAAGTGTTGGAGGATGAAGAAGATGACAAGGACAACACTGAGCATGATGATAGTTTCATAGATGACAGAATAGATCCTACAACAAATACTCATGCAAAGCTAGTGGATGCGACAAGATGGCATTTTATAAGTAATTTTTTGGTCCACTAATCTTGTTATTTCTATGGTATTTACCTGATGTGCAGGTAAGATGCTAGCATGTGTGGCCACATTTTGCGGTGTAGATAGAGAGGCTTTGTTTGTATAGAGCTTCGCTAATTATACATTGACAAACATACACATAAGAAAGTGTTTTCCATGCCCACATAATGAGAAGTTTCACATTTTTGTGTGCCCCACACACAACTAATGGTGGGCATTTTTCCACATGAGAGCTATGCTAGAGCAGTCCTAATAAAATGAGATTATCATCCAAACTCTTCAATTGTTGGCCATATATTGTATAGTTATAATTTATATCTGAGAGAGAGAGAGTACCTAATTGGAACCTTGTCCACTTGATGGATCATCTAATCTTCAACACCTCATTTGATTCTCTTGTCGTCAATCCAGATGTTTGGATGCATGATGCCTTGCTCCAGATCATACATGCCGTCCAACACTATAAACACATTAACTATAATTAAACAAACCATGACTTCATCAAAACCAGAATGAACAAGAAAAACACTCGAAAAACTAGTTGAGAAAACTAGGAATACCCAAAAAACCATATATAGGAGAGTTCAAGTGCATGTAGATATTCAAAATGCAAGACCCAATTGAGAATACCAGCAATACCCAATTTCCAAAAAGCCAGATATGAGAGTATCCAAGTGCATGTAGAAGTTCAAAATGAGACCCAATTAAGAAGACCAACAATACCAAATATTCAAAGAACAGATGAGAGAGTCCAAGTGCATGTACAAGTTGGAAGGTGCAGCTTTACATGAAAGATTGCAAGTCGTGCTCTCTGTCAGCTGCACACCATAAAATAGTGAAAGTTTGATACTCTGTCTTGCATCCGTACTACATACTACATACTACAAAGGTTGAAATGTAAGCTTCTGAAAGTAGTTGTATTTTCATTGGAGTTGGGAACATCACTTATTACTCTCATTCCAAAGAAAAAAGGAGTGGGTCCTTGAGGGATTTCAGGCCAATCAGATTGATTGAAAGTCCCTACAAAATCCATGCTAAAATACTACCAATAAAGCAATAAAGCAAGTGAGAGCTGGAGGTGTGAGTAGCCACTCAAGGACCCTCATATCACTTATTCTTCTCTACAAAATCCATGCTAACATCACTTATTCTTCTCTATTTCTTATCTAGGATAGCAAATAGGTACTTTCTCATGGACCATAACAACAATGAGGTGGAGGTGTGAGTAGCCCACTGTGTTATGGCCTGAGACTAAATTATTCAAATAGAGACACATGTGAGCCAAAATTCAATGCATGGTGGGACTCACAAATTAAGAGTTATGTATTAAGTAAGAAAACAAAAAATAAAAAAAAATTTAGGAAATGGAGTTGGATGTTTAAAAATAATTAGTGTTGTTATTTAACTCTAGTCTCTTAGATAAGCAATAGAGAAGAAGCTGATGACAACATCCCAAGGACTGTGTCGAGCCCGACTACAAAGAAGCAAAATCCTAAATACATTTTTTTCCTGGTGTTCATGGACCATATCCTCGGTTAAACCCACTCTTCTTTTTGACGCAGGACAACCCTAATTATGATGCATGCTCATGAACATAATTAAACAGTGGAAATAAAAGGAATAAATGATCTAAAATTCTATCAGTAATCATCATAACTGAGAAAATCATAAAGGAAACATGCAATGGAGTGGGCCATCATCACAACCATGGAATATGGAATTCAATTATTACTTAGGTTGGATCCGACGAGGGATGAGACCTCCCGATCTTGTATGGTCACACCCAATCGATCAATGAAGATCACTAGTCCGAAGAACCAGGAAGTTTCTCGGATTAGGGATTTGAGAATTTGAGGGTTTAGGGTTTAGATCGGTTCTCAAGATTTTGATCAAAGAGGGATTAGCCAAAACTAAAAAATAGAAAAAAGAAAATAATTACCTTGAAAAAGTTGGAGGGGCATAAGAAGAAATTAGAAGAAGAATATCGAGGGAAGAGAAGAAGCACAGTTAGAGAGAAGAGAGGAAGGAGGCAACCAAAGGGTTTGCTTTTCATTAATCAATAGTTAAAATTCGAGTTTAGGGCTTTAGCCCACTCAAATAAGCAAATAAATATATAAAATTACTAAAATATCCCTAGAATAAGTAAATAAAGACATAAAATTACTAAAATACCCTAAACTAAGCAAAAATGCGTAAATAACACAAGTACGGGAAAGTTCGAGCGCTCGGTCTTCTTTCTCCAATCTTCCTTCACATGTGTCTTTCCTGAGTGAGGTCTTTTATATGTCCAATCACATATGAAAGGTCTTCAGCTCCTCAATAATTGCCTATCCACAAAGACGACACTTATAGTTGGCACTTTCTTCGTTGGTACACCTTGAATGCGCTTGTGTCCGTATCAATTCCCCTCGGGTAAGAAAAACTCGACTCCGACGAGTTGAAACTTTTGTAGCGCTCTAGTAGATCTGGATCAATACCCTGCAATGCGTCGCCCGACAGCCACGTAGATTTATACGATGGTTTGTTCTTCCACTTAACAAGATACCTTTAAAAACCTCCATCTCTCGTGGATATTATCTCGTCATCCCAGATTTTCACAATTTCTTCTGTATGGGTAATGGGTGGAGGAGGGGGTAGAAGAGGTTGGGTAGCAAACTCAGAAAAAGGCCATGAAAGGGATGATGTATCAACAATGAGAGTATGGGCACGGACTAGATCTTCCACATTAAAAGTTAAATTAATGCTCATTGCAAGTGGAAGGTCAATCCGATACGCATTGGACCCAACCTTTTGTAATATCGTAAATGGTCCAGCACTACGCACTTGTAATTTTTTAGCAGATCCTTGAGAGAATCGCTCTAGCCTTAATCGCACCATTACATGGTCTCCTTCTTGAAATTCTTACACTTTACGATGAGAATCAGCTGAAACTTTATAATCATCATTGCTCTTATTTAACCGCTGTCTAATATGTGTATGCAAATCATGAATATGGCATACAAATACATCAGCTGACTCAGAAGACCTTTGGGTAACAGCCATGGGTAAGAGATCTATGGGCATTCTAGGCTTATAACCACTTACAATTTCAAAAAGACTCAACCCTGTAGATTTATTAACCGACCAATTATAAGCAAGTTCAGCAATTGGTAAAATTAGGTCCCAAGTCTTAACATGTTTACCCACTAGACAACGTAGAAGATTTTCAAGGCTACTGTTAACCACTTCAGTTTGACCATCTGTTTGTGGGTGAAAAGCAGTAGAAAATTACAAACAAGTTCTCATAATGTGCCACAGTGTCTTTCAAATATAGCTAGTAAATCGAACATCACGATCAGACACTATGGTTTTAGGTAACCCATGGAGACGCACCACACCATCAAAAAAGAGACGAGCAACATGAGACACATCCGACGTCTTCGAACATGGGAGGAAATGCGCCATTTTAGAAAAACGGTCCACAACGATAAAAACAGAATTATATTTTTTTATAGTCTTGGGAAGCCCAAGCACGAAGTCCATACTAATGTCCTGCCACAGAGCATGTGGCACTGGTAATGGTGTGTACAGCCCAGTATTTTTCTTTCTTTGCTTTTCCAGCTGACATGTTCGACACTGCCCTAAAACTTTGGCTACGTCTCACTTGAGACTTGGCCAATAGAAACGATCTTCCACGAGGGCAATGGTCTTATCACGACCAAAATGGCCAGCTATCCCTCCTAAATGAAGCTCCTAAATGAGGAATTCACGAAGGGACATACGGGGAATACAAAGTCTGTCTCCCTTGAAAAGGAAGCCATCTTTAAGAACATATTCACCCATAATATGTTGGTCACTAGAGAGCAACGTGTAAGTACCTCCAAAATTAGGACATATGGGGTATTCATCTTTCAGATGCTTAAATCTGACTACCTCTACACTCAAGGAGTTGAGCAATGCCACTCTCCTACTAAGGGCATCCACTGGTTTATTTTCAACCTCAGCCTTGTGTTTCAAAACAAATGAATATTCCTGAAGAAACGCTACCCACTTAGCATGTCTTGGGTTGAGTTTCTTCTGAGAATGTAAATATCTCAAAGCCTCATGTTCAGAAAACAAAACAAATTCTTGTGGTAGGAGATAGTATCGTCAATGTCTCAGGGATTGCACTACTGCATAAAAATTTTTGTCGTAAGTGGAGTATTTTTATTTTGCCTTATTCAGTTTTTCACCGAAATAGGCCACTGGGTGTCCTTCTTGACTCAACACTCCACCTATCCCGACACCAGACGCATCACCCATTACTTCAAAGACTTTAGAAAAGTCGGGTAGACGCATGACAGGAGCTTCCACCATCTTGCCTTTAATTTCTTTAAAAGCCTTGACTGCGGCTTTAGACCACACGAACTCTCCCTTTTCATGCATTAGGTAATGAGAGCCATGATCGTGTTAAAACCCCTAATGATCCGACGATAAAAAGTAACTAGGCCATGAAAGCTTCGCACCTCATGAATGTTCCTTAATTTTGGCCACTCAACTATGGCCCTGACCTTTTCAGGGTCTGCACGCATCCCATCAGATGACACTATAAATCCTAAGAACACAACTTGGTTAGACATGAATGCACATTTCTTAAGATTAGCGTACAACTTTTCCTCCTTAAGGACACTACAGACCTTCTTTAAATGTTCAAGGTGTGATTCCTTAGTGGTATTATAAATAAGAATATCGTCAAAGTACACCACTAGGAATTTTTCCATGAACGGCCTCAAAGCTTGTGTCATCACCCGCATGAAAGTACTGGGTGCATTAGTTAAGCTGAAGAGCATGACCAACCACTCATACAGCCCATCTTTCATCTTAAACGTCGTCTTCCACTCATCTCCTGGGCGTATACGAATTTGGTGATATCCACTCTTGAGGTCTATCTTAGAGAATATAGTGGACTTGGCCATCATGTCAAGCATATCATCAAGTCTAGGTATAGGGAACCTATACTTGATAGTAATTTTGTTTATGGCACGGCTGTCCACACACATGTGCCACGTACCGTCTTTCTTTAGCGTCAACAATGCAGGCATGGCACACGGGCTCATACTCTCTTAGATGAAACCCTTTTGCAGAAGCTCATCAACTTGCTTCTTCAACTCTGCATGCTCCGCAGGGTTCATCCTGTAGTGAGGAAGGTTCGGTAGAGTAGACCCTAGGATAAGATCAATGGCATGTTGTATGTCTCTCATAGGTGGCAACTCATTCGGTAATTCTTCAGGAAATACATCACTATATTCCTTCAGGACCGAGTTCACCTCACGGGGCAACTCTGATGGAACCTCAGGTGTAATCTCTCTAGCCACAAGGG
This sequence comes from Magnolia kwangsiensis, assembly GCA_037074715.1. Taxonomy (NCBI): domain Eukaryota; kingdom Viridiplantae; phylum Streptophyta; class Magnoliopsida; order Magnoliales; family Magnoliaceae; genus Magnolia; species Magnolia kwangsiensis. The sequence goes on along the minus strand of CM073575.1, from coordinate 71,340,023 downwards.
CATACACCATAGAATCCTCCTTAGCCTCTTTTTCAAACTCTCTTACGTTGATTATATGTAGAAACTTAGGTTTGAATTTTCCGATTTCTCTAGGCTCACTTGCCTTCTCATCCTTCTTCATCCCTAGTGTATTCTCAAGTGGCATGGGATTAAGTTTGATCTTTTTACCATTATACATAAAAGTACACGCATTCGAACAGCCAAAGATCATGACATCATTATCGAATAGCCATGGTCTACCTAGGATAACATGTCTCACATCCATAGGTAAAACATTACACCACAGGGACTCTTTGTATGACCCAAACTTGATGGGGACTAAACATTGCTGGGTGACAGGTAGGGATGTCTTGTCAACCTAAGAAACTTTATACGGGTCTGGATGAGGTATGGATTTCAGTTTTAAGCGATCTAAGGTACTAGTGGAAATCACATTCTGACAACTTCCACTGTCCACTATCACCTTACAAATCTTTTCACCACACTTGGCAATAGTGTAGAAGATAGTGCTTCGACGCCAGTCAGCACTACTTCTAAACTGAGCTAGCACACGTCTAACTACTATAAGTGTTGTTTCTCCATCCACTTCTTCTTCATCAGTAAGTCCTCCTTCAGGGTGATACTCTTCAACTTCATAATCACCCTGGTCATCTCCACCCTCGTGGGACTCGCCTATAACTAAGGCTCTCCCACGGCTCTTCGTAGGACACTGATTAGACATGTGGCCAAGATTGCCACACTCATAGCACCTCACTTAGCTCGTGTTACTAGGATCGGCACCAAGAACCCCTTTGCCCTTGTCCTCCCTAGGCCTAGGCAGAATGGTCGCTTGTGCCCTAAGTTGACTACAGACATTAGGTCTAGTTTTCTGGAAACTAAATCTAGCACAGGAGTCTCGAGACTCAAAACGACGAACGATAGGAGCCTTCAGATATTGCTCTAACTCTTACACGACTTGATATGCTTCATCCAAGTCCGTTAAGGGCCGAGTCATAAGCTCGCACTGAAGATCCGCACGAAGGCCCATCTTGAAACGCGAGAGTGTTACTAGAGGGTCTTCTTGGATATCACATTGCATCAAATATTCTTCAAATTTAGTGATGTAGTCAGTGGCAGACATTGACCCTTGACTTAAGGATTGTCATTGGTCAAGGAGCTTCTGACGGTGTGAGAGAGAAAGGTACTATTCCTTCAACTTCTCTTTCATCTCATACCAATGTGTGATAGGGGCCCTACCAAATCTCTCTATCCTACGCTCGGTGTTGGTCCAGAAGAGCTTGGCTTGATCCACAAGCTTCATCTTAGCAAACCGCATTTGATGGTTTTCTGACATGCCATACCACTCAAAGTAGTGGTCCATGTCAGCAACCCAGTCAAGGAATGCCTTGGGATCCAAGTGCCCATCAAAACTCGGGGCCTCAACTCTCACACTCTTCATCGCACGCTCATCTGGATCATAGTGGTCTTAATGATCACATGTGGCTCGTGCCTCTCGCACCACACCACGACCATTACCACGATCTCTATCCGCACTACCACCACGTGTGACCCCACGTTCTTCAATGATTCCTTCCACTTGGGAGTACGCATCATTCCCTACAGCTGGGTTTTCTTTTTAGGATGCCTCCAGTTGCTCGACCTTAGTCATGATAGTGGTAATTTGGTCCTCAAGTCGGGCAAATTCACGCTTTTGACCCACTTCTAGGGCGGTTATCTTTTGTATCAATTGAGCAAGTTGCTCAGATAATTGTTCGTTATTTATGATAGGTTGAAGTCCAAAACCTCTACCTCTTCTCGTGGGCATATAATGAAGACTTAAACCAAACTCTACCTAACTAGACTACTAGGTGTTATGACTTTCAAGATGAATGTGATGAATACAAAACTACCATGAACTGTCACAATTAAGTTGAAACAGAAAACAACTCAAATCTGAAAATTTTCCAGATTAGGAACTTTCTAAAATTGGAAAGTTTTTAAAATTGAAAACTTTCTAAATCTGAAACTTTTCTAAATTAAACCTAAAAATCAAAACCCTAATTTGATAACTCGATCTAAACAAATAAAAAAAAATCATGCAAGCCTAGGCTCTGATACCAAATTTGACGCAGGACAGCCCTAATTATGATGCATGCTCTTGAACATAATTAAACAGCGGAAATAAAAGGAATAAATGATCTAAAATTCTAGCAGTAATCATCATAACTGAGAAAATTATAAAGGAAACATGCAATGGAGCGGGCCATCATCACAACCATGGACTATGGAATTTAATTATTACTTAGGTTGGATCCGGCGAGAGATGAGACCTCCTGATCTTGCATGGTCACACCCAATCGATCAATGAAGATCACTAGTCCGAAGAACCAGGAAGTTTCTCGGATTAGGGATTTGAGAATTTGAGGGTTTAGGGTTTAGATCGGTTCTTAAGATTTTGATCGAAGAAGGATTAGCCAAAACTGAAAAATAGAAAGAAGAAAATAATTACCTTGAAGAAATTGAAGGGACATAAGAAGAAATTAGAAGAAGAAAATCAAGGGAAGAGAAGAAGCATAGTTAGAGAGAAGAGAGGAAGGAGGCAACCAAAGGGTTTGCTTTTCATTAATCAATAGTTAAAATTTGAGTTTAGGGCTTTAGCCCACTTAAATAAGCAAATAAAGATATAAAATTACTAAAATACCCCTAAAATAAGCAAATAAAGACATAAAATTACTAAAATACTCTAAACTAAGTAAAAACGCACAAATAACATAAGTACGGGAAAGTTCAGGCGCTCGGTCTTCTTTCTTCAATCTTCCTTCACATGTGTCTTCCCTGAGTAGGGTCTTTTATATGTCCAATCACATGTGAAAGGTCTTCAGCTCCTCAATAATCGCCTATCCACAAGGACGGCACTTGTGGTTGGCACTTTCTTCGTTGGTACACCTTGAACGCGCTTGTGTCCACATCACTTTTTTCCTGGTGTTCATGGACCATATCCTCGGTTAATCTCACTCTTCTTTTTTCCTTAAGAATTTCTACAATCAACCAAGTGTCTCATCTAATCAGCCATTTGTTGGACAATTAAGGAGAAGAGAGAGATGAGTAATCACCTAATCACATGACGATTTCAGAAGGGCATATGTTTCTTAGAAACTAGTCCCACTAAAAACCTGCATTAGTAAAAGGGAAAAATGTATTAATTAAAGGACACTTCCTCCTCATCATCTAACATTAAAAACACATAAAAAGGTAAATGCAATTGAGTTTCTCTAAGACAACTTGAGAAAGAAACAAAGGTAAGAAACAAAACTCACCTTCTGGAAGAATGACACAGAGAACTGAGAACTGAACTGAAATAGGCCTCCTATTACAAGTTTACCTTGACAGGACAATGGCAGAGAGGAGGAAGTGTGCTAGTGTCACATGTTTAAAGATAAAGCTAGACATTTCTAAGACAGATAGAAATAATTAATGCATACACACACAAACAAAAAGATTCAAGGTCTGGAATAAATCTCATAGGAACATATCTACAGCCCTGAATCAACAGATCTACTGATAAACTGTCATGCCCCAAACCCCAAAATTGGATTCACAAGAATCCCGATTAGCGAATCTAGTGCCGATAACCTCCGTAGTACCCCATTCTCGGCAACCAGCGTCCACCTGCCAGGTTCCGATCTTAGGATCCTACAAGGAGGATTTTTCAACGTACATTTGTCTCATAAGAAGCATAACCACAAGTATACCCAAATCATAAAGGCAACATCATCATCACATATCCACTAATATAATCATTTGAATACAATGCTTAAAAGGGAAAATACATATGTCGAAATTAAAGCTCCAGAAGATAGTTGCATGCTCCATGCTCGACGCTGCTACAACCTAACGCCACCTACACGCATCTATCGTGCATAAGCTTATAGAAAGCTTAGAGGGTAGTGAAAGTGTGTGTAAGGTAAGTGTCAAGTTACAATAAAGCCCATAAATCATACATCATTAGGATAAGTAGAAATATTGACAAGATCATTAATCATACGATATCAGAGTAAGCGGAAATATACTGATAAGTCCATGAGTCATACACTATCAAAGTACGCAATACAGATCAGCTATACAAATAAAGAGTTAAATAGAGTTAAATATCAGATGCAGAGGGTACAATGCAATATGTAAATCCTGCTAAGTCCGTCTAGGCCATATAAGTGTAAAAACATAGTAACTCAAAATGCTAAGTACTGCGGATGCAATGTAATATGCGGTGCGAATGAAATGACCATGCTAGAGTGTGAAGTCGGGATGATAGTACGTATTATCGCAGGTTACGAGGTCCACCATAAGGGACTTTTACCCAAACCAGTCTCATACCAAAATTTGGATAGTTAGACTCAATTTCGTAAACTCCTGATCTCATGTTAGTTGCGCGCCTAACCGAAATCCTGGCCATACGAAGGTATATGTAACAAATAGTTACGCACCACCAGCCCAAGTGGATAGTGAATGAATGCATGAATGAATATACAATTTCTGCTCAATAAGTCCACATATCAGTACAGTTGCTCTCTAGGATCATCACCGGGGTCTAGTACACTCCACGCCACCTGTTGCCCCATCAAGCGCACAACTGGGTAAGTGGAAGAGACCTCACTATCCGCCTAGCCAGTAGTCTGTCAACACCTACCCAGCTCATCGATAGCGGACCCATTCCTCGAGCTGGTCAAACTCAGCCTAGCTATGCCTACTCCCTCAGGCAGGTAAGGCCACACCCCCTCCCAACCCACCACGACACAATAGGAGACACGGTGTAACGCCCTGAAATTCGGGAGTCGAGCATAACTCAGCATCCGAGTTCCAAAACATCACTTATGCAATATAAATAATGATGGATGTATGTTTTCTCTATTAGTACATAAAACATGAAGTAGATAAAGCTAGATCAGCAGACATAATTCAGGGATATTGAGAAAATGTAAGCGGAAGACTTAAATACATATATAAACCAAAATAATCTTCAAAAGATGCATGTTCTGCCCAGGGCAATAAATACAACTGTGTCTCAAAATACATATATCAAACTATGCAAAATCATTATATACATATCCCAAAATCCCCGCTGGTCAGGACAAGGCTCACACGAACCCGCGTGAGAACTGCATAAATGAGAATACCTCCTCGTCCTCATCAAACTCTAACTCTGCCTCGCAAGCATCGCCGTCACTTGCAACTAAGTCAGAGTCTGGTTGGTGTTTAAGCACCATCCCAGAACGTGGGAGTGAGTGATCAACTCGGTGGTACTATATAGCAAAGGTTAACTTGTTATCAATTCAATCAAGCAGAAATGATAAAGCAGTAAATCAAACATGTCCTAGATACTCTTATTAATGCAAGAATGATATGAGGGAATGATGCATGCCCTCACCACAAACACCCTCATACGACATCATCTAACGATTACGGCATGAATCACTTCCTCAGTGCTCTTACACCAACACCGTTAGCACATGCAATGCAATGATATAAACATGTTTACAAGTTCTTATTAGTCCTTTTCATATAGCAGGATTAGGAAGCTAAGACACCTCCCTTATATCAATTCTCAAACATTGATCCATTCTAAGGTCGTCGGTCCTAGGAAATCTCATACGATGTTACGGTTATAGGTCGCTGCAAGGGCTGTCAGGGCTGTTGTATGGAAGAGTACTCTCGAGGTCACTACAAAGGGCTCGTCACCTGATCAGTGTAGGCCGACAGCTCGAATGTAATGTACCATACCACCACAATCAGCTCACGAGATAAGGTTGCTCACTGGTCACTATAGGGAGGTTCGTTGCCCCAGCGTCGGCCGATAGCTCAGCCAAGGTGTCCCATACCACCATGTCTGGCTCATGAGTCTTAGGGGATCACGGTATCAAGGTTAACGGGAGTTTCACTAGTGAGTTCGGTGCCTTAGATTCAAACAATAGTGACCAAACATGGTGAACAAACATCGGTCAATCGGGTTAGTTGATAATCCCAACTAGGCCAAGCACATGTTGAGTTAAACGACATGGAATGCATAAGCACTCTGTGTGGCCTAACTACTATCGAACATCCCAAGCACAACTCAGATTCGTTAAACTCATCCTGCGTGGTGAAAACGACCTCAACCACCCTTTGAAGAACAGTTACCGATTACCTGGACTGTCGTACAGCCCCAATCAAGTACAAGCTCAATAACGGGCATATGATTCATATCCTACTTCCATATGAAAATTCATGAAATATAACTTGAACTTAAATACAGTACATGGAGAAAATCATACACTCAGTTAACATGAATAATCTAAGTTACACAATTCATGGAGGAAATCATACACTCAGTTAACATGAATAATCTAAGTTACACAATTCATGGAGGAAATCATACACACAGTTAAGGTGATTGAGATTCATATCTCAACAACCTAAAAATTCACTCTTTACTAATTACTAACTCATTCAAGCATTTATCCAAACACTTAGACTACCCTATTCAACATACATCACGTATGTCGATTCCATTACATATTTGGGCAAGTCCTTTCGCCAAGGAGTTGCCACATACATATCATGCATATGTCTATGACAAATAATCATGGCAATCAAAACAGCATATTCCAGACGTATACAGGTATTCTATCATATACATGAAATACTTTATTTCTAACATAACTTATACATATACGTACATCGAAACAGATAGCGCATTTGGCATGTGTAATAGCATTTACGTCATGAATAAATTATTATCTAACATTGAAAGCCTTGAAAACCATAACCTAAGCGTATATAGTCCGCACCTTAAACCAGAAAATGCGTATTAGATGTGATTCAGACGATAAGTCTTCGTCAACGATGAATACGCTACCTATGGCATGAAACAGGTTAGCTATAACTTCACTACAGCTATTCTAAGCTTCAAACAGGTTAGGGTTGGCTTAACTTACCCAAAAACAGAATCAGAATCGCTGGAATAATGATTCGGATACGCAGGTTCGATGCGTATATGAACTGGGAAGAATCCCATGAAGAATCAACAGGTTCTCCCTCACTTTCTCTCTCTTTTTTCTCTTAAAAAGCTACAGTAAATTCGTATGGAATTTGGGAATGAGGGTTTAAGCCCTTTTTATAAGCCTAAAGTCGACGAAAATAGTCTTAAGGTCAAGGTATACTTAGGTTATAACCAAATTGGGTTCTTTCTAATCCAACGGAGAACTTCTGGAGGTCCTCTTATCAAATGCGATCGGACTTAAGCTCATTAGTATTGGATCTTAAGCAAGTTAAGTTTTTAGTCCAATCGGGTTTCCAGATTCTCCGTAACGGACCAGCTTCAATTCAACGGTTACCGAAATTTGATCAGGGGTACAAGTACTTTGACATGTAAGGGCCACCTTTCCTGATCCGAGGGTGAATTTGGATCAAAATCTAATGGTCAAAATGCTTAGAAACATTGCGCAAGTGAAACGATCCAGATTACTTAAAATCATATTTAATTTTCTAAAAATCTTCATTTTTTCACTCTCTTCACTCCAGACTCAAGGAAATGGTCTCAGGACATCGTTTGGGTTTGATTTTTGAGGTGATAGTCAAGTCCAACTAGGCAGTCATAATGGTCTAAGTTCATCGATATCAAACTTTCGACGTGCGGTCTAGATCCAATACGAAGTTACAAAGTATTCCCGGGAGCAACTGGGTTTAGAGTTGGATCCTAGATTTTGGGATAATATAGCGTCAATGATTCTATAGGTTTTGGGTCTTACAGATCATATTGAAAGTTATCGGTACTTATTTCACATATAAACTAGTTTAGCGCTAGCTAATACACATTAAGTTTCTAAAGACTTAAGGCCTAAATGATTTCTGCTAAAGGTGGTACTGAGGTCTAAGTACGGATTTTTCTAAGACGTTACACGCGACCTCCTGATATTCGGCACTCGAGCGCTCATGTATATCCACTCGATCTTAACGTTGGGGCGTCCTCTAGTACCAAGAGGATTTTAGAAATTTTCACCCAGGGCCATCTATGGTAGCCCGATGCTCGAACCAAACATTTTTGGTGTCCCATTTGGCCATCCACGATATGACTGTGGAGGCTATGGCCCTGACATCGCTAGGGCGTATAGTAATCACAACATATAATGCAAGATGTATGAGTCATACAATCCAGTCATGCATTAATCCTGCGCATATCGTGCGCTAATATGAGATAACCTCCGCCTATCAGGGAGTCTCATAACAACCTGCCTAATGACATATGTAATGGTCAAGCACATCTCATAATAAACATGCAGATGATGTGTATGAGCATGTATCATGATGTTATGCTGCCACATACTCATAATTAGTATCAATAACCAGTATCGATAATCAACCTCGACAATGTGGACATTTAACCAACATTGCTCTCAAGGAATGACCCATATAGAGCCTAACATACAATGGACTCATAGCCTCACATAAGGGCCAAATATACAACACCATGGGTCTCACTCAAGATCTTAACACGCATCACAATGGGCCTCACTCATCGGCCACATATACATCAAGTGGGTCGCATCTCATGGGTCTAATATACATCGCAATGGGCCACTCACACGGGCCTAATATACATCAAGTCGGGCCTCATCATATGGGCCGAAAATATATCACAATGGGTCACATCCCATGGGCCTCAAATACATCATAATGGGTCTCAGCGATCAGAATCAGCCTCAACAATCGGCCTCGACAATTGACACTGATAATTAGCATCGATAACCGACACTGACAATGAGCATATAAACAAGGTGGGGTTCATAGATGGACAGTTGATCAACCATAATATAAAGATCGGCCCACGGCCATGGTTATATCAAATCTAATGGCACGGAGCCATCTATCTATGACAAATGGGGCCCACTTATTTGGGTTAACCCACTTAAAGAATGGTGCGAATGGGCCTAACAAAGCCTACGGGAAGGTCACAATGAAGACATCTAACCATCATTACATATCAATGTGGACATCTAACCAACATTACTCCCAAGGAGTGGCCTACATAAGAGATTCATACACAATGTAATGACCACACATACATCACATTGGGCCTCATTCATGGGCATTGAATACGTCACAAGTGAGCCTCAGATATACTTTACAGGTGGGCAACATACCTGGGCCTAATACACATCACTATGGGCTACATCACATGGGCCTAATATACATCACTATGGGCCACAACCCATAGGCTTTAAATACATAATAGGTGGGCCCTACACATGGGGCTCAAATATATAGAACAGGTGGGCCTCAATGGACGAGCCACAAATGCATCAGGATGGGCCTAAACACATGAGCCTCATATATATATCGAATAGGCCACACCAATTAGGCCTTACATACATTGCAATGGGTCATAACCCATGGGCCTTGTAGACATCACAATGGGCCATGCTATATGGGTCGGGAATACATCTAAATGGGCCTTGCCAAATGGGCCGGGAATATGTCACAAAGGGCCTTGCCCATGGGCCTCAAATACATCACAATGGGCCTTGCCCATGGGCTTCAAACACTCAATAAGTGGGCCCTACACATGGGCCTAATATACATCATAGGTGGGCCCTACACATGGGCCTCATACACATCAAATGGGCTGCATCAATGGTGTAAGACTCATATCCTAGCCTGTACCATTCTGTAGGCTTCCTCGGTCCTTTCGGTCGAATTCCGGTGACTCACGATCTATTATCGGCATTTGCGCGCAACCCTGAGATGTGTCCTGTATATCTAAGTCGGCTCGACCTGAGACTCGCACCTCCGCGACTGTGCCTTCACCGCGTTTCCAATGCTGCATCTCGTGCGCCGAGGCGATACTCGGGCCAGGAGATGTGGGCCCGCGTTCAGTTTGAATAAATATGCTGCACAAGAGAATCTCTACCAAATGTCAAATCAATCCCATCAATCAATCAAAGTACAACCCATCACCCCATCCCATCTCCAAGTACACAAGCCATTCCCTAAGTCAACTCTTTCTTACACCACCCATCACCCATCACTCCCTTACATCCCATCCTCTCTCTCTCTCTCATTTCTTCCAAGCAATCCCTCCATGGAGCACCCACGTCCATGTCTCCCATGAGAAGTCATGTGTGGACCACTTCCCACCTCCTATCTCCACCATCCTAAGAACATCTCGACCATTGAAATCATCCCCTTGGAGCTCTAGATCATGTTGGCGGAAGAAGGACGAAGGGATCTTGAGGTGAATGCTTCTCTCTCTCTTTTTCATTTTTGTGTGATGTGTGGCTTAATTGGATGGAACCCACCTTGATGTATGTCTTATCCAAACCCTCCAAGTCATGTGGACCCTACCTTATGAATGATGAGAACACACAAATATTAAACTCATCAAGTGGGCCATGTTCACGTGGGACTCACCTTTTACTAAGGTGGGCCACGTTCATGTGGGACCCATCGCTATGCTGTGTTTATCCATGCCGTCCAGCGTCACTAGATGCTGGAAGCTGGCTAACATGGAGTGCGTGTACTGGCATAGGTGTGTACTAACGTCAGTAGTTTTTTTAAATTTTGGGTGGGCCACTTATACAGGCCCCACCTTGATGCATGTTGTTAATCCAAGTTGTCCATTCTATTCCTCAGGTCATTTTGGGCGTTGAGCCGAAAAATGATACTGATCTGAATTTCTGGTGGGCCATAGCATAGTAAACAGTGTTATCGACCGTTGAAAACCTACTCTGATGGTTTTATGCACCGAAATACATTGAATATTAGGCTTGATGGGTCTTTCTTGTGCTGCTGAAACCAATGGCTGAGTTAGATTCGCCTGACGCGGGGCCCATCTGTGAAAAACCACAGAAATACCCTGATTTCAAAAAAAAAATAAGAAGAATACAGCAGCGCCTGCTGCTGCAGACACTACTGACGCACGCAGCAGTGTGTGCTGGAGGCAGGCCCATCATGGAGCTTGTGTTATGTCCTCATCATTCACTGTTTGGAAGATGGGACCCACCGTGATGTACGTGTTCTATCCATGCAATCCACCTGTTGGCCAGGTGGGCCACACTGCAAAAGCAGTGAAGATTGAACGTCAGCCATTGAAACCTGTTTGGGATAAGTTTTGGATTAATATGAAATTTGTTCCTCCTTGTCAGCCCGTGTGACCCTGTTACCGGGTTGGATTGCAAATAAACATTTTAGTGGGCCCCAGGTCTATGTGATCGTACCAACAAGTTGGGTGGAAAGTAAACATTACAGTGTGCCCGGGTCCGTATGACCTTACCAACACATTGGATGGAAAATAAATGATCTAGTGGGCCACACGTGTCGACTCAACTTATGAAACGGAATGGCTGGCGTGCCGCACACCAGCTTACAGCTGGTGTATGTGATGTCACCAAGCTATGTGGGCCCCACCTATTTCATCCACGCCTTCTATCTATGGGACCCACCATGATGCATGCGTTGCATCCAAACTGTCCAACCATTTTGAAAGCTCGTCTTAAGGCTTGAGACTAAAAATGAGATAGATCTTATAATTCAAGTAGACCCCACCATTTAAAAATAGAGGGGTCAGTGACATTCACCGTTCAAAACTTCTTAAGGGCCATTGTAGTTCCGATCAAGCTGATGTTTTCGCTTTCACTTCATCTATCTCCATGTAAATTCATGAATAGGTAGGATTCCAAAGCAACACCTAACGGTGGGCCCTGTATGATTTTTTAATGGTGAAAATCATTGTCGCCACTGCTATTTGGAGTGTGGTCCAGTTGACCCTTTGATACGATTCATATATGTATGAGGCCATATGATTGGGCCCACTTTGATGTATTTTGTGGCCCATTTGTTGGGCCCACTTTGATATATTTTGTGGCCTATTTGTTGGGCCCACTTTGATGTATTTGGTGGCCCATTTGTCGGGCCAGCTTTGATGTATATGGTGGCCCATTTGTCGGGCCCACTTTGATGTATTTTGTGGCCCATTTGTCGAGCCCACTTTGATGTATTTTGTGACCCATTTATTAGGCCCACTTTGATGTATTTTGTGGTCTGTTCGAGGTACACACCTTGATATACTTGTGGCCTATCTATGAGGCCTACCTTGATATATTTATCGGGCTCATTAGTACGGCCCAATGATGCAAACCAGTTATTGTACATGAGGTCCATTGGTGCGGCCCATTAGCATGGCCCAACTTAATACAGCCCAACTTGATATGACGAGGCCCATGTGCAGAGGCCACCTGTTACGTATATTGGGCCCATGTGTAGGGCCTGCCTGTTATGTATTTATGGCCCTTTTTGGTGTGGCCCATTGAGTTGTATTCTAGGTCCATATGATGCAGCACACTTGATGTATTCAAGGCCCAGATGCGTGGCCCATTTGATGCATAATGGACCCATTTGTAGGATCCACATGTTATGTATTTGAGGTTCATGTATAGGGCCCACATGTTATGTATTTGTGGCTCATGTGTAAGGCCCACCTGTGGTGTATATGAGGACTATAAGTGAGGCCATTGTGATGTATTCGAGGTTCATGTGATGCGGCCCATTGGTGTGGCCCATTTGATGTATATTAGGCCCTTGTGCGAGGCCGTGGGCTCACTATGTGTTTGGTTCTATGTGGACTACTCCTTGGGAGCAATGTTGGTTAAATGTCCACATTGATGGGTAATGATGGTTGGATGTCCATATTGTGACCTTCCCTTAAGTCCGATTAGGCCCATTCTCATCATTCTCTAGTGGGTTAACTCAAATGAATGAGCCCCTTTGATTTTGCTTAGACCATCATCGGCCATCCATCTATAGACCCTGCCTTGCATCAATTATCGATTACTGATTCTGATTTGTCGTGGCCGATTATCGATTATCGATCAAGGCTAATTATCGATCGAGGTCGATTATCGATTCTGATTTGTCATGGCTGATTATTGATTATCGATCGATGCTGATTATCGACTGAGGCCAATTACCGATTCTGATTTGTCGTGGTCGATTGTCGATTATTGATCGAGGCTGATTATTGATCGAGGCCGATAACCGATTCTAATTTGTCATGGCCGATTGTCAATTATCGATTGGGGCTAATTATCGACCGAGGCCAATTACCGATTCTGATTTATCGTGGTCGATTGCCGATTATCGATCGAGATTGATTATCGATCGAGGCCGATTACCGATTCTGATTTGTGATGACCGAATGCCGATTATTGATCGAGGCTGATTATCGACCGAGGCCGATTACGGATTCTGATTTATCGTGGTCAATTATCGATCATCGATCAAGGCTAATTATCGATCGGGGCCGATTACCAATTCTGATTTGTCATGGCCAATTGCCGATTATCGATCGAGGCTGATTATTGACCGAGGCCCATTACCGATTCTGATTTATCGTGGTCGATTGCCGATTATCAATCGTAGCTGATTATCGACCGAGGCCGATTACCAATTTTGATTTGTCATGGTCGATTGCCAATTATCAATCGTAGCTGATTATCGATCGAGACCGATTAGTGATTCTGATTTGTCATGGTTGGTTGTCGATTATCGATCGAGATTGATTATCGATCAAGGCCGATTATCGTGACCGATTATCGTGGCCGATTGCCAATTCCGATTTGTCAAGGCCCAATGTGATGTATATGAGGCATATGTGATGAGGCTCATTGTGATGCATGTAAGGGCCAGGCGATGGAGCCCATTGTGATGTATGTTAGGCCCATGTGAAAGACCCATCATAGTGTGTATTAAGCTCTTAAGTGAGGCCCATGGTGTCGTATATTTGGCCCTCGTATGAGGTCATGGGTCCACTATATATTAGGCTCTATGTGGGCCATTCCTTGGGGGCAATGCTGGTTAAATGTCTACATTATCAAGGTCGATTGTCGATGTCAGTTATTAATACTGATTATGAGTATGTGACAGCATAGCATCATGATACATGCCCATACGCATCATCTACATATTTGTTATGAGATGTGGTTGATCATTGCATATGTCATTGAGCATGTTGTTATGAGACTCTCTGATAGGCGGAGGTTATCTCACATGAGTGCACGGTATGTGCAAGACTGATGCATGACTGGATTGTATAACTCATACATCCTGCATTATGATTATTGTACACCCTAGCGACATTAGGGTCGTAACCTTCACAAGCATATCGTGGATGGCCAGATGGGACACCGAAAATGTTTGGTTCTAGCATACGGGCGCCATAGATGTCCCTGGGAGAAAATTTTTAAACCTCTGTGGCCAAGAGAAGCCCCAACATCGAGACCGAGTGGATATATATGAGCGCATGAGGGTCGTATACTAGTAGGCCGCGTCTTCCACTATGTCGTGGTCGATTGGGAGGGGGTGTGGCCTCACCCACCCGAGGGTAGAAGGCATTACTAGGCTGAGTTTGACCAGTTCGTGAATGGGTCCGCTATTGACGTGCCGGATAGATATTGGCAGACTATTGGTTAGACAGATAGTGAGGTTTCTTATGCTCACTTAGACTGTGCAGCTGGGAGAGCAGCAGTGCCTTTTGGAGTGTACTAAACCCCGGTGATGATCCCAAAGATGAACTGTACTGATATGTGAACTTATAGAGCAGGAGTTGCATACTCATTCATTCATTCATTCATTATCCACTCGGGCTGGTGGTGCCTAACTAATTGTTACGTGTACCTTCGTAATGGCCAGGATTTCGGTTGGGGTGCACGACTAACCTGAGATCAGGAGTTTACCACATCGAGTCTGACTATCCAAATTTAGGTATGGGACTGGTTTGGATAGAAGTCCCTTGTGATGGACCCCATAGCCTACGCTACTACGTACTATCATCCCGACTTCATACTCCAGCATGGTCATTCCATTCGCACTGCATGTTGCATTACATCTGTAGCATATGGTACGACTGACACCGTTTGTGTTACTCATCAGGAATGTATATTTCATTGCATCCTTTGCATCTGATATTTGGCTCTCTATGACTCCTCATTTGCATAGTTAATTTCTATTGCGTATTCTAATATTGTATGACTCATGCACTTGTCAGTATTTCTGTTTATTCTGATAATTCATGATCATATCAGTATTTCTGCTTATTCAGACATTGTACGATTTATGGATTACCAGTATTTCTGGTGTTGTATGATTATGGCATTGTATTGAATATTTGGCACTTACCTTGTGCACACACTTACACCACCCTCTAAGCTTTCTATAAGCTTATGCATGATAGATGTGTGCAGGTGATGTTAAGTTGCAGCAGTGTTGAGTTTGGAGCGTTCAGTGTCTTCTGGAGCTTGATCTTCGATTTATGTATTTCCTTTCAGCATTGTACTCGAATGATTATATTAGTGAATATGTGATGGTGATGTTGCCTTTATGAATTAGGTAATCTTGTGGTTATGCTTATTACGAGTTAAATGTACAAAAAAAAAATTCTCCTTATAGGATCCCAGGATCAAAATCTGGCATATACATGATAGGAGCCGAGAATGGGGTACTACGGAGGCTGTCGGCACCGGATTCAGCAATCAGGATTCCTGTGAATCCAATTTTTGGGTTTAGGGCGTGACAAATGGGCCGCACTAATGGGCCACAAAATGCATCAAAGTGGGCCTGACGAATGGGTCATAAAATACATCAATGTGGGCCTCACAGATGGGCCACAAGTATATAAAAGTGGGCCTCTCGAATGGGCCACAAAACACATCAAGGTGGGCCTCATAGATGGGAGCTTAGATCACATCTAAAATCATTTCAATAGTTGCAGGTGCAACATGTGTATCATTGTACACTATCATTCTAAGGGGCATATGACCCACTAATGATGATCAGCACTATCCAAACATTGGACAGCACTGTCTAGCATAATCTGGACGGTGTGGATTATAATGAATAAATCAAGGTGGGTCCCACGGAATTTGGTGACGTCAATGCACAGTTATATAGCTAGTGTGGGGATCCCAACCCATCCGTCCAGTAGGTGGGTCCCACATAGGGCCCACTACATACATACATACATACATATATATATACACACACACAGCAGGTGAGATATACCACTGTATATATAATATAATATTATTATATATACAGAGGTGAGATATACCACTATCCTAGACAAATGGACATAATGGATATAAGGCACATGTATCAAGTGGGTCCCACCGTCCCAACATGGACGGTGTGGGAGCAATACATACATCATGGTATACCCCACTGTCCAATTGTTGGATGGTAGAGATTCAACACATATATCTTGGGTGGGGCCCACGGACCCATGCATGGGCAGTGTGGACAAAACACAACATCAGGGCCCCACACAAATGGGCTGATGGTGCATGTGGATAATCACATACATCGAGGTGGGACATGTCAGCACGGTCCAAACATTATCCTTGTAAATCAGCATTGTCCATTCATTGTCCAGCATCGTCTAGTACAATCTGGACGGTGTGGATGAAATAAATACATCATGGCGGTCCCATGCTGACAAAACAAATGAACGGCTTGTATAACAAATACATCAGATGTAGGTCCCACCGTGCAGGATAAGAGCTAAGCCTCAAGGTGGCATCCCACAGCACCGGACGGTGTGGATGAAATCCACACATCAGGTGGGTCCCGTCCAAATGGGCGGCAGGATGAAATGCATGCAGCATGGGGGGGTCCACGTCCTACATCTGGACAGCGTGGATAGAACACTCATATCACGGTGAGTCCCCACAGAACTCCCTGACGTCCTGTACAGTACGCCAGCCAATCTACATTCACTACAGGTGGGTCCCACGTGGGGCCCACCATAATGTTTATTTTCCATCCATCCTGTCCATATGGTCACAAGGACCTAGATGAATAGGAAAACCAAATTTCACATGGATCCAAAACTCCTAGGACCCAAAAAGAGTTTCAATGGTATACATTCAATCCACTGTTTCCTGTGATGTGGGCCACCTGAGCTCCCTACATGGTTGATTTTGGGGGTGGCCCACTGCCCTAAGGGGCTCATCCAAATGCACGATGTAGATGTTCCACATATCACTGTGGGGCCCGCGGCTAGGACCCCTGTTCCCTACCTTATTCACGTCCACAGAAGCAGTGTCTTGCACTGCTAACGCTGCAGCAGCAGGCGCTGCTGCATGCTTTAAATTTTTTTTTTTAAATGATTTTTTATGAATTTTTCCAGGTGGGGCCCACATCAATAGAATCCAACCCAACCATTGTTCTCTATGGCTCAATACAAGCCAAATAAACCCAATATTTGATATGTTTGAGTGTGGAGAAAGGCCAAGGTGAATTTTAACGGTGAAATCTACTGTTTTCTATGCTATGGCCCGCTAGGAAATCAGATTAACCTCATTTTTTGGCCCAACGCCTAAAATCAAATGGGGAATGAAATGGATGGCGTGGATCAGCCTCATAAATCAAGGTGTGGCTTGCATGAGCAGCCCACTCTAGGGCTTTGAATCAAACTAATATTTATTTTGGTAGTTCACGTCCAGCGTCCAGGGACACTGGATAGTTTGGGCATAACCAATGCTTAAGGTGGGCCCTACTCAGGTGGGCCACCAAATAGGTTGGATGGTGTAGATAAGATACACATCAAGGTGGGGTCCATCCAAGTGGGCCACACGGCCACATCATCACATAAAGAAAATGAAAAAGAGAGGGAGAGAGAGAGAGAGAGAGAGAGAGAAAGAAGCACCCACCTTTGATCTCCTCTTCCTTCTTCCACCAACGCGATCTAGAGCTCCAAAGGACGGACTTTAACGGTTGAGATTAGCTTTGGAGGGTGGGGATAGGAGATAGGAATGGGGCCACACTAGCTTCTCTCCTCTCTCTTGGTAAGCCATGGACGATTGTTCTCTTTTACTTAGAGAGAGAGATGAGAGAGAGAGGTTGTAAGAGAGAGGAATGGGTGTGATGGGTGATGTGTACTTTGACATGTGAGGGATGGGTTGCTTTGACTTTGGGGTTGCTTAGGGATGGGATTTTGTACTTGACATGACAGGTGATTGATGGATTGAGGTGACAAGTCGTAGAGATTCTCTTGGGTTTGCAACGCATGGGGTTTTCCTCGCACTGAACCCGGGCACACATCTCCTGGCCTGGGTATCGCCTCGGCGCATGAGTCGCGACATTGGAACCGCGGCGACGGCGAGGTCGCTAGGGTACAAGTCTTGGATTAAGCCAACTCAAATCTATAGGTTACGACTTGTCACGCGCAAACGTCGATTATATGCCGCAGGTTGCTAGAATTCGTTGGGAAGGATCACTTAAGTCGACCGAATAGTACAGACTAGGATATGGGTCTTACATAAACTATACCAACTATCCAATTTATTTGTATTATAAGATCCTTGTCACATGCCACCAGTAGAAAAAAGAGTGCCAAAAAAAAGTGTGGCAAACTAATCTGAAAAGCACACAGAAATCATAATCATAAGAAAAACTCAAGAAAAATAATGCCAATAAAAATAACTAAGTGCATCATAATAAACTTTTCTTTTTTAACTTAAATGCCTTCACTAGAAGAAAAGGCACTTTTACTGAAAGTTTTGACCGCCAGTAAAAGCCCCCAAAAACACCAGCATTACCTATCCACTTAAGAATGTGATACGATTGATGGACAACGCGATGAGTTTGCACTTAATGATATGATATAGTTGTATGATAATGTGATGTGGTTATACTTGAGGATATGATATGGTTGATGGACTATGTGATTAGGTTGCACTTGAGCGCATGACACGGTTAAGATGATAGTGTGATGTGATTCCACATGAGAATGTGATATAGTTAATGGACTATATGATAATGTTACACTTGGGGATGCATATGATATGGTTGTGTGATAGTGTGATGTGGTTTCGCTTAAGAATGTGAAACACTTTATGGACTGTGTGATGAGGTTGCACTTGAGGATATGATATGGTGGTGTGACAGTATGGTGTGGTGGATCCACTTGAGAATGTGATACAGTTGATTGACTATATGATGAGGTTGCACTTGAGGATATGATATGGTTGTGTGAGTGTGAAGTGATTTCACTTAGAAATGTGATATGGTTGTTTATTTTGGCAAAGATTATAGTTTATTTTTCTATTTCTAGTTTTTAATCTTCATTCATTTAAAACCCTCAAAAGAAAGAACAAATTTTTTTTAGTAAAAAGTAAAATAATAATAATAATAATAAATCTTAAGTGAAGCAAAAGTAATAGTTACCTACACTATAAGAAAATTGGGCTTTACCAGCAGCAAAAAATGCCCCTAAAAGTCCAAAAGACCACTAGTAAAGGAATTATCGACGATTGTACTCGAGTCGCTAAAGGGGGCGTCGTTGTATCTTTTACCAGTGGTTGCACATCTTTACCGGCTTTTTTTATGACTGTCGCTAAAATAGATACTTTTACCGGCGCTTACTATCCTTTAGCGGCGCTTTTGATGACTGCCAGTAAAAACTGAAAAAGCGCCAGCAAAAATTGTAAAAGCACCGATAAAATAAAAATATCATGCATGCATGTCCCTTAATAGTGGAATGATGGAATAGGATTCATATAGCCAGCCCAATTAATTGGGATAAGGCTTTGATCTCGGAAAGGTATCTCTTTTCATGTTTGTCTTAGGATTCTAAGGAAGATTACTAGTCTCCCCAACAAAGAGATCTTGCTGAAAATATAAGAAAGCTCTATGATGTATTTTGACTAGCAACAAGAGAATATGAACCTTTGGAAGGACCTAAAAGAGTCATACCACTCATACCCATACCTTGATGTACGTACCAGGGTCCAATTGAAGCACTCATGTAACATAGCATACTGAAGCCCATATTCTAGCATTAGAAAAAAAAAATTAAAAGAAACAAGGTAGCAGCAAAATCCAATAGAAGCAGAAATTGACATGTGACAACTCTTTAAACAATTCTTGCTAAAGATATGCAATTTTCCTTTCATATGGGGACAGGTTGGGTTTTGAGACACAATGCTAGTTGAAACATATAAGTGGTTAGAAGGTAACTTATAATGCATCAGGTTGGAAATATTTCAATTTACCTTGCTTAATATTCTTGCATGCCCATTTTCTATTTTTTTAGAATGGAAATGTAGTATTTCAGATCACAAAGTGACAAGTGGGCGCAATCAAATCAATTAAGGTGGGTGGAGATATCAATTCCATGAATGAATGTATAAAATAGATGGGCATGAGAGGGGCCTTTTGTGGCCCACCAAAGATAAGGTGATTTACACCGTTTGTTATGTTTGTTAAGTAAGTGCCAAGACATATGTAAAGAATAAAAAGTAAAGAAGGGTTTGATTTTGAATTATTGATGGAGAGTTATGGTTACAGTCTTCATGGTGTTGAGTTATAGTTTTAAGAACTCCATGACTCAAAGCCATGCAACAAATGAGTCAATTCCACCTTCACCTAAAGTCGAATGATATCCATCTAGCTCGGGCAATTCAACGCAACCTTGTAAAAATCTTCCCAAAGAGGTTTGCCATAAATCATTTGGGGCCCATCTGCCAAAATAACTCACCCTTGAGCAACGAGCTCTTTACACCAAGAGTACAAAGATCTAAAAGACCTCATATAGAAACTTTCATTTTAGATGGATTCAAACATTCCATAAGTATTACCAAGATCATTGATGAGTACAAATGCAACAACAACAGTTCTGTTTGCTCAGACCTGTGATATTCTCTGTAATTTGGTCATCATATTCATTACTTCCAATAAAAGAAAATTTCAAAATTGAGATGACTGCATGATCATTAAATCCACTTGTGCATTGTACATGCATCCATTATTTTAAACAAGTATATTGGTGACTTCCAACTGTGCATATATGTTGACAACTTTAAAAGATGGGGGAACTACCATTACAATAACATTACGAATAAACCTCATTATAAATACAACTTTAAAATGAAATATACCTGTCATGGAGAGCAAACCGAACTCCATCCAAAGAGCAAGAGACATCAACCTCAATGCAATCTACTTGAGAAATAAGGGCACCATGATATGCATTCATCTGCAAAACATACAAGGAAAGTTGATTTGTAAATTTTTTTTCACTTAATATAAGAAATCATTGCAGCCAGCATTTTATTTCCACAAACCGGACATGTATTTCAATGTATAGGGCTCATGTTGTCTTATCAGTAAATAAAAAATATAATTCACTAACTGCTTGAAAGTTATCATGGGGGTTCAGATTCCCTTTCTTTTTCCAAGAATTTGTGTATCTTGGGACATTTGTGAGTCTCTTGCTAGTAATGAAACAACTAACAAGGACAGGGTTGATGCCCACCTGACAATCTTTGTTTTCTATGCCTACATGCGGCTAAGGTAGCAGGTCAATATGTTAGCATTTGGGTTTTCAAAAAAAAAAAAATCTAATAGAATAAGTTGAGCATATATAGGCATATAACCACTGCATTCCATTTTGCCATGAATTCTACCTACAAAACAGCTGAAAACTAGAAAAATTTAGATATCAACTCATACATATAAAACAATGAATTCTCCATCGAAAGCCACTGCATACAATGAAGGAAACTGTTGGGAGAGAGATGGCCACCCTTAAATTTGCAGGGTTCACCATGATGATTATTTAAAATCCATTCCACCTATTAGATGTCACATCAAAATTTAGGCTCGTGGCCCATGCAATCTAACTAGGAGGAATTGTTGTTCAAACTTCAAATTGCTTGCACTACTACAATGAAGTAGGCAAATCACATGCTACAACAATAGAACCACAGATAAGGGAGTAGGACTGAATAGAACCTTTTCCTTAGAATCCTCAAATCAGAGAAATGTGAGGGAAAATTGCAGTTTAAGTGTGGTTTTGTAGTTTTACAATTTTCAAATTTAGGATTTGGAAAAGGGCTGTTTGGACACAATGAAATTACAATTTAATTGATGTTCCATAATTTTATAATTCTCAGATTTGGTATTGGGAAAGAGAGTTGTTTTGATGTCATGGTTAGAATTGAATGAATCGTTCTAAATTGCCGAGTAAAAAAAAAACGTGAAAACAATAACAATTTGTAATAAAGTAACATTGAATTGCAAACAAATTGAATTACGAGCTACCTTCTAATCATAATTATAATGAATAAAATGATATGCTAGTCACTAATGAAGCTTAATAAGACTAATCAGTTCTCAAGTGAGGTGGAAAAATGGACACAACATCATATACATACAAATGATACTGACCATTGAATTGGTAACTTATCATTTGGTTTAGTTACTAGCAACTATATGTAATGCCTTGTTACTCTAGTGGAGATCATGCCATCCATCCACATTGCGACTGTAGTAGAAGAGAATAATTGTAAAATTCTCTGGAAAAAAAAAAACTGAATTCCCTGAAATTAGATGAAAATTGGTTGGCTCATATGTACATGACAATGGATGAGAAATATTACCTTCTGAACAATGGCATCAGAATTTTTCTTTTGATTAATACCAGTAGGAATTGCCAATAGGTTCACTATCTTAAAATGTAAAGGCACCATGGGTTGTCAAGAGTTTTTATCTTTCCACAAGCTATTTCATGCCAAAATTCCTCTTCCAAGTACTTTGTAGGAAGACATCTAGCACTAGAGTATCTTCTAGAAAACACATTGTTTGCCATTTTCTCAAAATCACGGAGGGTATCTTCTAGCAAACAACTTTTGGTTCATGTCCTAACATTAGCTAGTGCAATGGATGGGCAGTGTAAGACCCGTATCTTGGTCCGTACACTTCCGTGGTCTTACCGGTCGAATTCCGGCAACCTTCGACCCTTAATCGATATCGACACGCGACCCTGATTCATATGCCGACAACCCGAGTCGACTCAATCCGAGACCAATACCATAGCGACCGCGCCGTCGTTGCGGTTCCGATACCGCGACTCGCGCGCCGAGGCGATACCCTGGTCAAGAGATATGGGCCAACGTTCGGTGCGAGAAAACGCTGCGCGTTGCGAAACCCAAGAGAATCTCTACGATGTGTCACATCAATCACATCAATCCCATCAATCAATCACCCATCAATCCATCACATGTCAAGTACACATCACTTCCATCCCTTTTCCTAAGCAACCACAAAAGTCTCCCAAACCCATACCTCTCTTACACAAAAAGCCACCAAAGTCTTCACCACCCATACCTCTCTTACACAAAAGCCTCAAAAGTCAAAGATTTCTTACACCCCCTATCACTCACCCATCCATCCATCACTCTCTCTCTCTCCCTTTACATCACTCTCTCTCTTTCTCTCTTTCTCATTTCAAAAAAATTCCAAGCAACAAGAGCCCCACGTATGGAAATTCTCAAGCTTCCCTAAACTCCAAGTGGCCCACCTTCTTACCCCAAAATCTCCCATCTCAACCCTCCATTCTTCATCTTAACCATTGAAGTTGAAGCTAAGGTGCCAAAGAACCTCTAGGAGCAAGAAGATCGGACGGTGGGTGCCTCTATAGGGTAATTTTACTTGATTTTATGGTGAACCAAGTGAGGCCCACCGATCCATGGTGTGGATCTCACTTGGGACCCTTATTTGTGGCTGATGGACCACTTGGATCATCATGATCATTCCATGATGGGGCCATTCTCCATGGACCCTATCATGATGTTTATTTCATTTAGAAAGGTCATCTAGACCGTCCATATCGGTGGGGAATGGATCTCCACCGTTGATTTACATTTTTGATGGTCCCATGTTCAACGGGATCCGCATATTGTATGATTCATTGCAAGGGAGGGCCCATAATGTCGGGGTCCCTCCATCACAAGCCGTGTCCCACTCTCCATGTCTCTCTCTCTCTTTTATTTTATTTTATTTTATTTTATTTTATTTTTATTGCAATAGGATGGTGTAGCCCACTTGAATGGATCCCACCTTGATGTAATTTTTTATTCAAGTGGGGCCCACCTTGGACGTTGAACCCATGGCACCCATCAGTGGTGGCCCACTCCATCAGGGCCCACACTCAAAATAAAAATAAAAATAAAAAGACCGTCCAGCGTCTGGGATGCTGGACGTTTCAATAGAAAGGGAAAAAAGAAGAAAGGAAAAGGAAAGGGACTTGGGTGGCCCCTTGCATAGGCCCCACCCTGATGTTTATGTTCGATCCAAGCCGTCCATCCTCTTACCCATGGCATTTTAGCCGTTGGGTAGAAGTTTGGAGCTGATCCAATCACCTGGTGGGCCATAGCGCCAAATATTGCGTCTTCACCATTTAAATACTATTTTCTCACTTTATTTCACTTCCTTAGCTTATAAAAATTCAAACTCTGGACTCATTTCGACTGTTGCGGGCCACTGAACGCAATGACCGGAGCGGATTTCATTTTAGCGGGACCCATGCGCGAAAAACTACAGAAAAATCAATTTTCCTGATTTTTGAAAAGAGGCATAGCCTCTGGCTTTACGTCAGCAGCAGGAGGGCTCTGACGTAAAGCCCCACTGCAGGAGGCGCGTGCAGCCGTGAAGCGGGCAGGCGGGCTCTGCACGTGGGCCCCACTGTAATGTTTTTTGGTCATCCGACCTGCTCATAAGGTGGGCCACCCCAGTGGTGGGCCCCCCTCCAAAAATGAAACAGATCCAAAACTCAGGTGGCCCACACCACTTGAAACAGTGGAATTGAAGTCTACCATTGAAATCGATTTTTGGGCCCATAGAAGTTTCGGATAAATCTGAAATTTATAATCTCACTTCATACAGGTCTGAGTGACCTTATGAACGGGTTGGATTTCAAATAAATATTATGGTGGGCCACATTTGTGGGACCCACGCTAATGTATATATTTCATTTTCACCGTCCACAGCCCATGGACGGTGAGACTCACCCTGTTGCATGTGTTTTACACACGCCGTCCGTCTATCTTTGAAGATGGGGCCCACTGCCAGCTACCCATATTATTTTCTGTGGGACCCACCATTATATATATTTATGTATGTTATATAGTTTAAATGTATATTTTATAATATGAAAATTGTAGTGGGCCCTAGACCATGTGTCCCTATGAATAGTTTGGATGGAAATAAATGTTTTGTAAGGCCCATGAGTCGGGACCCATTTAATTTCAAAAGGGCTATGGGCTAAGCCCACTTGATTTATAAAATGCTTATGGGCTGGGCCCATTTAATTCATTTAGGGCCTAAGAATTTAGGCCCACTTGATAGGTAAAGCCTATGGGCTTAGGCTTACTTGATATTTAAGGCCTACGGGCTAGGCTCATTTGAATTTAAAAAGGGGATGGGCTAGGCCCACTTGATTTATAAAATGCTTATGAGCTAGGCCCATTTGATTCATTTTTGGCCTAAGAGCTTAGGCCCATTTGATGTACTTCAAGGCCCATAAAATTGGACCCATTTGTTGCATTCTTAAAGCCCATGGAAGTGGACCCTTTTGTTATATTGTAAAGACCCATGGGACTACACTCATTTGATTATAAAAGGGTCCATGGGATTAGGCCCACTTTGATATATATGCAAGCTCATGGATTAGGCTCATTTGAATTGTTTAAGGCCTAGGGATTTAGGCCCATTCGACTCATATAAGGCCTCTGGGTTGAGGCCCATTTGATATACATTTGGGGGCCCAATTGGTGTGGCTCATTTGATACATATTAGACTCATGTGACTAGGTCCAATTGATGCAATCCAAGGCCCACGGGTTTTGACCCATTGCAATGCACATAAGACCCATTGGTGTGGCCCATTTATGTGGCCCATCTGATGAATAAAAGACCCATAGGATATGGCCCATTTGATATATATATGTGAGGTTCAATGGGGACAACCTACGGTCCATTGCAATGTGTAAATCCATTACAGACTAAGTACTGGTGTTTACAAAGATCGTGACTTGGGAGCAATGTTGGTTTGACGTCCACATTGCAAGTGTAATGCTGGTTGGATGTCCACATTACGACTCTCCTTAGGGCCCATTACTGGGCCATACTTATCGTGTATAGGCCGTCCAGGTCCATCTGCATTGTGAGATAGTTCATTTTATTATGTTTAGTACAGTTTCATGACTCATGATCATGCGCATCATATGTATGCTTGACGTGAGAATTGTCTGGCATTTGCCTTTGGACAAGTTGTTTATGGGCTCCCGGTTAGGCGGTGTTACCCTACATGAGCGCACGGTATGCTCAGGATTGGTTGCATGACTGGATAGCGTGATTCATGCATTCCATATTTGTGTGACATGGTTATTGTACGCCCTAGCGACATCGGGGCCGTAGCCTCCACAGACAGATCGTGGGTGGCAGGATTAGATACCGAAAATCTTGTTTTACATGAGGTACTATAGATATCCCTGGGTGAAAGTTCCTAAACCCTTATGGTACCAAGAGGTTGCTCCAACGTCTAGACCGAGTGGGTAGATGAGCGCTGAGTGCCGAATACCAGTTGGCTGTGCTATCCACTGTGTCGTGGTCGGTTGGAAGGGGGTGCGGCCTTACCCGCCCGAGAGTAGGGGGCAATGCTAGGCTGAGTTTGACCAGCTCGAGGAATGGGTCCGCTATCGACGAGTCACGCCCGATATTGGCAGACGGATAGTGTGGTCTTTTTCACTTACCTGATTGCGCGCGATGTGGCGGCAATCTGGTTTAGAGTGTACTAGACCCCGGTGATATTCCATACTTTGAGCTGTATTGATGTGTGGACATATATGAGGATCTGTTTGCATGGCCTTGGGATGGCCGATACCATTCATGTCTTGCATCGCATAAGCCTTGGTACGGCTCATGATATTATGGTTCCATTTGCATATTCCGCATTACTCTGCCATTGCATGTTCATATTACTACCTTGCGCACACACTTTCACCACCCTTTAAGCTTTCTGTAAGCTTATGCACGACCGTTGCGTGCAGGTGACGTTGGATCCCAACAGCGCTGAGGCAGGAGCACGTTGCTGATCATTTGGAGTTTTTGTTATTTACCATTGTATTTTCCTTTATGCTCATTGTACTTGTAAAGTTTTTTATTATAATGGAAATGTAATGGAGTACTTGGTTGTTGTTTGTGGGTTATGCCTTTGGTTGTGCTTATTACGAATCAAACTGATATTTAAAATCCTCCTCGTAGCATCCCAGGATCGGAACCTGGCGAATGGGAGCTAGGAACCGAGAATGGGGTTCTACGGAGGCTGTTGGCGTCGGATTCGGCGATCGGGAATTTTGTGAGCCCGGTTTCCGAGTTTGGGGCGTGACAAGCAGAGTGGATATAAAACATGACATGTTAAACATCAAGTCCAAAGTTTTGGGTTTTTGAACTAGGGACCTATTCATTTGAGAGTCAGCTTCTGAATTGTACAAACACCTAATAACAATCTAGGAAATGTCTGCTTATTAACGACAAGGGGAATTATAAGGTCTCGATGTATTACAATTAAAGAATTACTGAATTTTAAATGGATGTCATCCAACTACTAAACTAATCTTAATTATTAGCTCACACAGCAGATTCCATTGTTTTGCTCCTATATACTAAAGGGATGTCATCCAATTCATTCTATTACTCATCACCATGAAGAATTTAATTCGGTAAGGATATTACTCAAAGTCAATGTTCTAAAACTGGACTAGATTTTCAGAGTTGTAAGGCTAATAAAATAAATAGCAAGATTAGTCATCCATGTATTGAACTACAAATTAGATTTCTCCAAAAGAAGTCCTTTTGATTCAGCAGAACGGCTTCACGGATAGAGTTAGGTTTCCAAAACTTTGAATTAGTGAGATCACATACCACCATACCTTATTGTTCCATTATGGTATTGAAGCTGTTTGTTAGGGACCTTACATAAAACCTTAGGATCTAGCTTCCCAGAACAAACTAGAATTATGGGATAATAAAGCAATGAAATAAATCAAAGCACAAACCACACCACACAAGAGATTTTTACGTAAAAAATCCTCAAAGAGGTAAAAACTACGGGACCTCGTCCAGATCAACAATCCACTATGAAGTATAATGTTACAACCTTCTTCACTCATGCAGGAGTGGATAAACAGTAAGAAAATAAAAGAAAAACGGAGAGATCTAACTGATTACGAGGATATAGAAGCGCTGAGAAATCAAGTGCACAATAGATCACCTCTACAAGCAGAACCTCCCTTCTACAAGCTTCCTCTCTCTCTCTCTCACCTTTGATAGCTCTAAACTCTTTAGAAAATCCTTGTAAAGCTTTAGAAAACCCTCTTATATTACATAGAAAAACCTTAGGCACCCCTATTTATAGTTTAAGAAACTCCCTTCCGCACCTTGTTGCAAAAGGACTCAGATTTTCGCAATCCGCACAAAATCGCGGAACAAATTTGCGTAACCTCGACTAGTCGAGCAGTGTCCTCGACCGGTCGAGCACCTCCCTCGACTAGTCGAGCCCCTCGGAGAAAATCATCACATGGTCACTGGACTTTAAGTTGAACCCCACTCGACTAGTCGAGCGCCACCCACGACCGTCGAGCAGACCACTCGATCGGTCGAGAAACATGGTGAATTACTCCGATTTTTTACCTGTTGCTCCATTTCTCCTCTGAACTAATGAGGAAAAACCCCATCAAATCTCTCCCTTTCTGACTCAGGAGGGATTCATCTTCTTCAAGCCAGCCAGGTTTCTACAAACCTCGAACTTTCTATTGAGCAAAGCCTTGGTCATCATGTCTAACCCATTATCGTCTGTGTGGACCTTCTCAAGCTGTAACACCTTCTGTTCCAAAGTATCCATGATCCAGTGATATTGAATCTCTATATGCTTTGACTTGGATTCTTGCTCAAGTATATAGCACTTTGACTATTGCAATAGACCATGTGCTCATTCTGCTTCAGGCCAAGTTCCTGTAGGAACCGTTTTTATTCAAAGCATCTCTTTACATGCCTCTGTGACTGTAATGTACTCGACCTCTGTCGTCGACAATGGTATGACCTTCTGTAGCTTGCTTTGCTAAGAAACCGCTCCCTCTGCAAACGTGAACATGAACCCCGATGTAGACTTTTTGGAGTTTATGTCGTCCGCCATATCTGCATCTGTGTAGCCCTCTAACATAGGTTTTCTGTCACCATAGCATAAGCTCAAGCTGGATGAGCCTCTTAGATACCACAGTATCTATTTCACCACTGCCCAATGCTCTTTTTCAGAATTGGAAAGATACCGGCTGACAATACCAACTGCATATGTTATGTTTGGGCGTGTACACACCATAACATACATCAAATTTCTTACAACTGATGCGTACGATATCTTCTGCATCTCTTCCACCTCTGCCTTCATCTTGGGACACTACCTGTCGCTCAATCTAAAGTGACCATCTAGTGGAGTACTGACCAACTTCGCTGCATTCATATTGAACCGCTTTAAGACTTTCTCAATATAATGCTCTTGTGATAGCCAAAGCTTTCTGCTACTTCTGTCACGGGTTATCTTCATTCCTAGGATCTGTTTAGCTGGGCCCAAGTCTTTCATTACAAAAGACTTGCCCAACTCCTGTTTTAGCCTGTCGGTCTTTTTGATGTCTTTTCCCATGATGAGCATGACATCAACATATAACAGCAGAACTAAGAAATCACCATATGAGAACTTGCGCGTGATCACACAATGGTCCGACTCCATTCTATTATATTCATGCTTTAACATAAATGAATCAAACTTCTTATACCATTGCCGTGGAGCTTGTTTCAACCCATACAAGTTCTTCCTCAGCCTACACAACATGTGTCTTTGCCCTTGACTTTGAACCCCTCTGGTTGGTGCATATAGATCTCCTCTTCCAGGTCACCATGGAGGAAGATAATTTTAACATCTAACTGCTCTATCTCCAGATCCATGCTAGCCGCCAACCCAAGCAACACCCATATGGATGTCATCTTCACCACTGGTGAGAATATCTCCTCGAAGTCTATGCCTTTTCTCTGACTAAACCCTTTCACCATAAGTCTGACCTTGAATCTCGTCTGTGAATTCGTTTGCTCAATCTTCTTTCTGAACACCCACTTGTTGCTCAAAGTTTTCTTCCCCTTAGGTAATTTCGCCATATCATAGATGTAGTTCTTATGCAAGGATTTCATCTCCTCTTGCATAGCTTTCAACCACTCCTCCTTTTGCCCATCGACTAGGGCCTCAAAATAATCTTTTGACTCTCCCTCATCAGTGAGCATAATGTACTCATGCGGTGAGTACCTCTTAGATTGTTGTCTATCCCTTAATGACCTCCTTACCGTGGCTTAGCAGGTGGATCCAGTGGGAGCTGCTCCCCCGGTCCATCTTCAGTAGAAACTCCCTCGTCCTCTGCACATTGTTGTACTCCTCCGTTATCAGGCACCACGGGAGAAATTATCGGATCCATGTCCTCTAGCTCACCTGAACTAGGCTGGTTCTTCTCTGGCTTACCAATGTCTTCTATATACTGATCTTCAAAGAAAACTACATCCTTACTCCTGATGAGCTTCTTCTCGGTCGGATCCCATAATCTGTAACCGAACTTTTCATCACCGTACCCCCCAAGAACACACACTGCCTGATCTTCATGTCGAGCTTGGACCTCTCGTCCTTTGGTACGTGAATAGATGCCCTGCATCCAAATACCCTTAGATCGGGGAGAGCTAGAAGATTTTCATGTCTGATCTTCATGTCGAGCTTAGACCTCTCGTCCTTTGGTACTTGAACAAATGCCCTGCATCCAAACACCCTTAGATGACTATACGATGGATCCTGTCCAATCCACACCTTCTCAAGTACTTCTCCATTCAACGGGGCTGCTGGAAACCTGTTTATCAAATACATCGTCGTGTGCATTGTTTCTCCCCAAAACATCTTGGGCAACTTCGCATGAGATAACACTCATCTGATTCTCTCTACAATGGTGCGATTCATTCGCTCAGCTACACCATTATAATGGGGGGTCTTGAGAACCATCTGTTCATGTCGTATACCCAAGGACTAATAATACTCATGGAAGTCGCCAATGTATTCACCACCATTGTCAGTGCGGATGCACTTCAATGATTTACCTCTCTCCCTCGAGACCATAGCATGAAACAATTTAAACACACCAAAAACCTTATCCTTGGATTTCAAAGCAGAAACCCAAACTCTCCTAGATGTAAAATCTATAAAAGTAACGAAATACAATGCCCCACTCAAGATTTTTATCCTCATAAGACCATAAACATAAGAATAAACCAAATCTAATGCATGCACTTTATTAACATGAGAAGCAGATTTAACAAATAAAACTTTATATTGTTTCCTTGATAAATAATCAAGACAGGTTTTGACAGGCATACTTGTCACATCTGGAAGAAGCCACTTCCTCACTAGTAGCCGAAGCCCTTTTTCACTCATGTGGCCTAGACGCCTGTGCCACATGTCAATAGCTGAATCTTCCGCTGCGTTCAACCCACCCTTACACACAGTGACACTTACCTTGTAAAGGGTCCAACACTTCTTTCCTCTGGCTGCGATCAACAAACCCTTGATGAGCTTTCAGCGCCCACCTGCAAACCAACTTTCATAGCCATCATCATCCAACCTTCCCATCGACATCAAGTTGAGGCGAAGGTCTGGGATATGCCTCACATCTCTGAGAACCAATGTACAACCCACATTGGTCTTCACATGAATATCACTGACCCCTACGATCTTTGATAGGCCAGAATTTCTCATCTACACGGTCCTATAGTCATTAGACTTGTAGCTTGTGAAGAAGTCCCTGCGTGAAGTCGCATGAAAAGAAGCTCTCGAGTTAATTACCCAGTCGGTGTCCTGACTCGTAGCCGTGAGATATACATCGTGATCTGCTGAAAGAATAACTACAACATCATCATCTGAAGCAATCGCAGTGGAGTCTTTTTCATCTTCCTTCTCCTTTCCTTTTGTAACGCCTCGAAAAAATCCGTACAGAGACTCGAGTACCAACTCGACCAGAAATCACATAGGATTAATTCCTTTAGAAAATAAACGTAAGTTAACTAGCGCTACGCTAGATTAGCTGTGAAATTAGCATCGATCACTTTAAATATGCTCTACAAGACCCAAAACTTGTAGAATCAATGACGCTATAATACCCTGAAATCTAGGATCAAACTCTAAACTCGTTTGCTCTCAGGAACCCTCTGAAACTCCGTATTAGATTTAGACCGCGCGTCGAAAGTCCGATATCTACAATCTTAGACCGTTATGACCGCTTGGCTGGACTTAACAATCGTTTCGAAAATCAAGCCCAACCGATGTTCTGAGGCTATTTCATTGAGCCTAGATTGAAGAGAGTGAGAATAGGGTAAAGGTTTAGGAAATTAATTTCAAATCTGGCACGAGTCTTTACGCGTTATTATTAAGCGTTCTGACTGTCAGAATTCAACCAAATTTCACCCTCAGATCAGAAAAAATTTCTCTTTCATATCATGAGACTTGTAGACCTGATTTAGGTACGATGATCGCTGAACTGAAACTGGACCGCCACGTGCGATCTGGGAACTCTGCCGGTATGAAAGCTTCGTGTGAGCAAGATCCAGTAGGCATGAGCTTAATTCCAAACGCGTTCGGCCAGGGGACCTCCCGAAACACTCTTTTGGATCAGAAAAGTCTCGATTTAGTTATAACTCAAGTATACTTTGTTCCCAAGTCTATTTAGGTTAGTTTTTAGCCTATATAAGGGCTTTAAACCCTCTCATATCTCTCCCATCCGAATTTGCTTGAAACCCTAAAGAGAGAGAGAGAGAGAGAGAGAGAGAGAGAGAGAGAGAGAGATTGTGAGAGACTTTGTGAGAGGACTTCCTGCCGTTTGCTCCATCTTTTGCATGTACCAAAGAAACGCATTCAAATCACTTTCCCGGTGATTTCCAATGCACTTTTAGGTAAGAAAACCCTAACCACTTGCTGATTTAGGGATTCCTTTGATTCAATAGCGAAGTAGCTTACGTATCTTGTGCATTAGGTCGCCGTTATGCCGTTAACGAAGCGTATACGTTCTATTCGAATCGATACACATCTAAGGCGAAACGTGCGGATTTTAGATGCTTTGATTGACTGATTTCAAAGCTTTCAATGTCGTTTAATAGTAGATTATCGACGAGCACGCCGTTTGACATGTAGAACATGCTGTCCATTTTCCATTTCGACTGCGTATGGAAAATATGAGATTTAGGGTATTTTAGTCATTTGTAGGAAATACTGTTTACGTCCATATTTTGCTGAAATGTTTGTCATGGTTATCTGTCGTGTTAGGATACTAGGAATGCGTGCATGATCTGTTTGGCGAAGAGATTCGCCCTAATGCGCACTTTGAGTCGACATACGCTATGTAGACTAAAGTGTGTAGACTAAGTGTATGTATAAATGTTTATATTAGTATGTATTGAGTAAATGGTGTTGTGAGTTAGTTTTGAGATTAAATTCTCAATTAATATGCTGATGTTTATGATTTCCATCATGTTGGCTATATGTATTGATTTCATTATATATATGAAATGCATGTGCTGCTTGATTTTCTTACGTTGTAAGTTATAATATGTGTCAACATGCTTGTATTGTTTATATTCATTTCTATTATCTCATATGATTATTGATGTGGATTTACAAATACTTGGGGCTATGACCTAGTCCAAGCAGTCGGTAATGGATTGAATTCGTGGTTGGCTTCTATTTGCCACGAAGGACGTGTCGATGAACGCGAGTCTTCTTTTGAATTGGCGGCAGTGGTTAGGCCACATGAAGTGTTTTATGCACTTCATGTCACTCAGCTTGAGATGCGCTCG
This sequence comes from Magnolia kwangsiensis, assembly GCA_037074715.1. Taxonomy (NCBI): domain Eukaryota; kingdom Viridiplantae; phylum Streptophyta; class Magnoliopsida; order Magnoliales; family Magnoliaceae; genus Magnolia; species Magnolia kwangsiensis. The sequence goes on along the minus strand of CM073575.1, from coordinate 71,306,253 downwards.
TACTAGTCGAGCCCGTCAAGTAACCCGACTGGTCATTGTATGTTCACCCTGTATGAGTCTTAACTGCTTGAACCTAGGGTACTGAACTTACTATTGGAAACTCTGTTAACCATGGTACCGTGATCCATAAAGACTCATGAGCCGGGCATGGTGGTATGGGACACCGTGGTCGAGCTGTCGGCCTACGCTGGGGTCACAAACTTCTCCGTAGTAACCAGTGAGCACATTTGACTCGTGAGCCGATTGTGGTGGTATGGGACACTACATTCGAGCTGTTGGCCTGCTCTGATTGGTGACGAGCCCTTTGTAGTGACCGCGAGCATATTCTGAGTCTACAGGAGGCGACGACCCTTCCGTAGCGACGAGAGTACATTATGCCTGTATTGATAAGGTGATGGGGGAGCGGTGCAATGAGTGCGAGCAACGGCCCTGACAGCCCTTGCATCGACCTACAAATATAACATAGTATGTGATTATTAGGAGTGACGACCCTAGACAGGATCTGTGTTGGGATTGATATAAGGAAGGTACCTTAGTTTCTCAATCCTGCTGTATGAAAAGGACTAATAACAACTTGGTAATCATTATCCATATCGCACTGCATGTGCTTGGAAGATGTGGAGCACTGCGGGAAGAAAGCATGTCACGAACGTAGATGGTGCCACATGAGGGAGTATGTCGGTGAAGGCATCCATCATGTCATTTCATGCTTGCATTAACAACAGTACCTAGGGATGGCTGATTGTTTGCTTTACTATTAACGCGTGATTGATTTGATAACATGTTAATATTTGCTCTATTATTCCACTGAGTTGATCACTCACTCCCACATTATGGGACGGTGTTTACAACACTACCAGACCCTGTCTTAGATGCAGGTGATTAGGCGATTCAAGACGTTGAGCCGGATTACTACGAGGTTCAGGATGAGTTCTCATATATGCAGTTCTCCGACGGCTTTGCGTAGGTGGCCTGGATCGGCGGGACATGCTAGTTGGACTATCACCTGACATTTATTTCTTGCTTTATGACATGTATATGAGACTCAGTGATGTATTCATACTTTTGAGACAGTTTGAGATAATTTTGTTTTTGTACAGTGATATATATATATATATATATATATATATTTTTCAGTCTTCTGCTTGCGTTTTATCACTAGATTTGGAGTATGAATTGCAGTTTTGGTATAATCTTACTCATGTGAATGCTTTAACTCAGACAACATTGAATCATAATCATATTTGTTATATAAGTGATGGTCTGGAACTCGAGAGTCGGGTTTCTACATGACCTCTGATTTTCAGGGTGTTATAAGTTGGTATCAAAGTATGATTTGGATTAAACCGGACCTGGGTTATAGCCATGCGACGTACGCTGTCGCCCTTTGACTTAGGTGGGTGCGAGAAAAATCTAGAAACCCTTATAGGGTCCCAGTTTCGCCAATTGGCGAAGTTTACTCAAAACGATCATCTTGATCGAGTTCGTGTGCATCTGTGGTCGCATGAAATGACCCCGAACCACTTCTAGATCGTGTGTGGATGAGTTTAGACCTCTCTGGACTCAGTCCTAGTTGTTAGAAATCGCTGAATGCGAATGTGCAGTGCGAGCAACAGCCCTGGCAGCCCTTGCAACGACCTACAAATATAATATCGTATGTGATTACTAGAAGTGACGACCCTAGATAGGATCTGTGTGGGGATTGATATAAGGAAGGTACCTTAGTTTCTCAATCCTGCTGTATGAAAAGGACTAATAACAACCCGGTAATCATTATCCATATCGCACTGCATGTGCTTGGAAGATGTGGAGCACTGCGGGAAGAAAGCATGTCGCGGACGTAGATGGTGCCGCATGAGGGAGTATGTCGGTGAGGGCATCCATCATGTCATTTCATGCTTGCATTAACAACAGTACCTAGAGATGGTTGATTGTTTGCTTTATTATTAACGCGTGATTGATTTGATAACATGCTAATCTTTGCTCTATTATTCCACTGAGTTGATCACTCACTCCCACGTTACGGGATGGTGTTTACAACACCACCAGACCCTGTCTTAGATGCAGGTGATGAGGCGATTCAGGACGTTGAGCCGGATTACTACGAGGATCAGGATGAGTTCTTGTATATGCAGTTCTCCGACGGCTTTGCATAGGTGGCCTGGATCGGCGGGACATGCTAGTTGGACTATCACCTGACATTTATTTATTACTTTATGACATGTATATGAGACTCAGTGATGTATTCATACTTTGGAGACAGTTTGAGATTATTTTATTTTTATACAGTGATATATATATTTTTCAGTCTTCCGCTTGCGTTTTATCACTGGATCTGGAGTATAAATTACAGTTTTGGTATAATCTTACTCATGTGAATACTTTAACTCAGACAACATTGAATCATAATCATATTTGTTGCATAAGTGATGGTCTGAAACTTGGGAGTCGGGTTTCTACACAACCCCAATTTTCAAGGTGTTACACATTTTCCTTTCCTGTCGTTCTTAGTCTTACGACATTCATGCTTATAATGGCCCTTTTTACCACAATTCTAGTATTGAACATCCTTTTTGGTACTTGACTTGCCTCTTGATTTATCTCGGGCCTTTCCACCCTTCATGTTCTTTTCTTTCCCCCGTTCCTGTGTCACAAGGGTCTCTTATTGAGTAGAACCCTAAGACTTCCTCCTTGTCTCCTCATTGAAGAGACAATTAGTTACCTGTTCCATGAATATCTTTCCGTCTTGCGTGGAGTTACTTAGAGACACCACTAATATCTCCTAACTGTCAGGCAACGAACTAAGCAACAACAAAGCCTATAATTCATCATACAAGACCATCTTCATAGTGGAGAGCTGGTTCACTCTATTGCTAGCCTCATTCATGTGCTCGGCCACAGAACCACTATCTTTGAACTTGAGATTCACAAGTCGTCTTATTAGGAAGATTTTATTACCGGCTGTCTTCCTCTCATATAACCCTTCTAATTTCAGTCATAGGCTAGCGGCTGAGGTCTCCGTAGACACATGGTGGAACATAGAATCATCCAGTCATTGCCTAATAAACCCCACTACCTTTTGGTCCATTCTCTTCTAATCATCATCAGACATATCCTTGAATTTTGCCGATATGCTTAAAATTGGAGAATATAAGTCCTTGCAGTAAAGCAAGTCTTCCATCTTAGCCTTTCATATGGTCCAATTAAAACCATTGAGGCTGATCATCCTTGATGAGCCACCTTTCATAATTCAAAACCGATCCTACCTGTTCAATGAACTTAGCTACGATACCACTTTGTTGGGGCCTTGGCATAAAACCTTAGGATTTAGCCTCCCAGAACAAACTAGAATTATGAGATAATAAAGCAATGAAATAAATTAAATCACAAACCACAAAACATAAGAGATTTTTACGTGAAAAATTCACAAAGATGTAAAAACCACGAGACCTCGCCTGGATCAACAATTCACTATGAAGTAGAATGTTACGACCTTCTTCACTCACGTAGGAGTGGATGAACAGTAAGAGAATAAAAGAAAAACAGAGAAATCTAACCGATTACGAGGATATGGAAGCGCAAAGATATCAAGTGCATAATAAATCACCTCTACGAGCAGAACCTCCTTCCACAAGCTTCCTCTCTCTCTTTCTCTCTCTCTCTCTCATACACATTTGATAGCCCTAAACCCTTGTAAAGCTTTAGAAAACCCTCTTACATTACTCAGAAAAACCTTAGGCACCCCTATTTATAGTTTAAGAAACTCCCTTCCGCACCTTATTGTGAAAGGACTCAGATTTTCGCAATCCGCGCAAAATCGCGAAACAAATATGCGTAACTTCGACTAGTCGAGCAGTGTCCTCGACTGGTCGAGCAGCTCTCTCGATTGGTCGAGCCCCTCTAAGAAAATCATCAGATGGTCGCTGGACTTTAAGTCGAGCCTCACTCGACTCCACTCGACTGGTCGAGCGCCACCCACGACCGGTCGAGCAGCGCAGTAAATTACTCCGATTTTTCACCCGTTGCTCCATCTCTCCTCTGAACTGAGGAGGAAAAATCTCATCAGCTGTTTGCCTTAGCTTTGCCTATGGGACTACTCTAGCTTCATCTGCCACATTGTTCTTCTTGGAAGCAACCTGCATTCCCAAATTACTTTAACTGTGTTGTAACAAAGCAAAAAGTAGTTAATGGGTTGCCCCAATTTCCTTCAATCGAAGTAGACTTGTGTCAACTCGGCACATGCGTATGATATCCAGGCCACATATCAGGTGGAAAACAGTGTACATTATCCAGCCAAAAGTTAGTCTAGAAAAAAAACATGAAATCTTGTAATTTCATGAAGATATGGAAATAAAATCCTAAGAATCTAAATTTAAAGGAAAATCCAACTAAAATATATGAAAATTCAAATACCAACCTCGTAAATCCTCTGCAATTTCTATAACTCTTGCCTTTTAGCTAGAAAGAAAAACGGCCCACCTCGTAAATCTTCTGTAATTTCTATAACTCTCACCTTTTAACCAGAAATAAAAATGACATAAGAGGAGAGAGAGACTCTCCCCCTTTTCTTCTTTTTCTTTTCTCTCTCTTTCCCTTTTTTACCTTTTTTTTTTTTTTCCTCTGCTATTTATTATAATAGTTTGGAGTGATTTTTTTATTTTTAAGTGGTCATGTGGACCAATGAGAATTAGGTAATAAGAGAATTCTTATTTACCAAATAGAAGAGGATCCGGGCTCATTATCGATATGTACCAGGAGACGGGAATTGCGTGTGGCCCAACACGAAGTTGTGTGTTCATAAGCCCGGAGATGCCTCTGAAAAATCCACCGGTCCATAGGATTCTAAAAAAAAACAGGTATATCCGAAATTGAGGTGATCCACGCCACGTATAGCAGAGATAATAAAAACACTTACTGTTGATACCTCATGGGAGCCCGCTATGATGTTTATCTGCCATCCAAACCATTTATATATTATTACTTAATCAGATAAGCTGTAGGAAGCAAATATAATCGATGCAAAACTTATGTGGCCCCACAAAGTTCCAATGGTGGGTTTCCAAAGGTAGGCGTTCAATCCCGGATGTTTCCTGTTGTGTGGCCCACATAAGTTTTGGATCTATCTGATTTTTTGAATCCTGGCGTATTATAATATTTATAAACTGATGAATGGAGTGGATTTGTCACGGAAATATCTGTGATCCCCACGCAGCTTCCGACCACAGGAACTTCCTATGACCTGGTACAGGAAATTCACGTCCCCAACGGTAGGGAACATCTAATTTATTGCTCCAGCGGACTACTATTCTATTTGTGGGTGGTCAACTCTTCCACTTTCCTTATTACAATGGCCACTCCTTTTTCAATTTTCGCAACGGAGGAATGATATTTGGAACTGCAAATGCACCTGTGCGAAAATAAGCGCCTTACACGTGCTTAATTGAAACACAATTCAATAATCCAATAGGTTCATCAGTTCGGCCCATAGACAAGTAGTAACCATCAAAGATATAAGATCATATCACTATTCTTAATTTCCACTCAATATTTTATAACATGGGCCACCATTGGTCGCTATTCCTAAAATCAATTTCATGTTGCAAATGCAGCATACATCCAGTACAAATGGCATGATTTTCCTTGTACGGTGACATTGGGTACCACATAAGAATGTTGTGATTTCCTAACACGTGCTCCAATTTCACGCGAATGTGGCGCTTGAGGGTGAGCGGTTGCGAGAATCATTTCCTCAGATTCACGCGTAGGTCATCATGTCCAATCGGGCGTGGTTCTTTCGTAATTCCAACTAACTAAAGTGGCATTGTCGTAATCCAATGCGATATAAGGCTACCTCCATTACTATCCCTACCCCTCTGAAAAAAACAGAAAGAAAACTCCCCTCTTTTTCCCGTCCTTGTTTTTTTTCACTCCCAACGTCTCTTCTTCAAAACCCTCAATCTTTCTCTTCCCCACCACTTGTTTGTTAAATTGCCGCATAGAGAGAGAGAGAGAGAGAGTTTTGGGGATCCAGCGCTGTCCTTGAAAACCACTTGCAGGGTTTCCCTGTGTTGGAAATGAGGGATGCTTTCGTGGCTGGCAAGGCTTGCGGAGTCGTGCTTGCGTCCGGTCCGTCGGTACGCCCGTATGAGCAAGGATGATGAGGATGACGTGCTACTCTGGTCTCGAGACCTCGACCCGCATTCACTTGGCGAGTTCTCGTATGCCATCGTCCAGGCCAATGAGTCCATTGAGGACCATAGCCAGATCGAGACAGGCCGCGATGCCACCTTCGTTGGGGTCTATGATGGGCATGGCGGGCCGGATGCCTCCCGATTCGTGTCTGATCATCTCTTCCTTAATCTCATGAGTAAGTGAAGGATTTATTCTTTATAGGAATTCGGCATCATACATTGTCTGAATGTGTCCATGGATGTTTATATTTATGTGCATAGTTGGGTTGTACAATGTTTTTCTTTCATAGGATTCTTCTTAATTGTATTTTAAGTTGGTCGATTTTGGGTGCTGTATATAGGTCTAATATGTGTGCTAGGGAGCATATCTTGTTTTTTCTTTGAGCCCACTATTTGGTCCACCCATGATGGGGTTTTTTATTTTTTTATTTTTTATTTTTTTAATGCATGTACCAGTGAGCAGTACTGTCCATCTTGTGGGCCCTGTGAGGTATCACATTGGTCAGACATTTCTATCCATTCAATTTACAGCGTTTGCTTGTATGGTTAGAAGCCAATAAAAAAAATGTCCACGTTCAACTGGGTAAATCACGTCCTAGGATTGTCCCACGAGTTCTATAGCATCTTTTTTTTTTTTTTTTTTAAATAAAAAAAATTATTTATTATTATTATTATTATTATTTTTATAAGTGGTAGGGAACACCAGTTGTTTGGTCTCAACTTGAATGATCTAAGCTTGATGGACCTGAAGCATGATCAAGGCAGGCATCCTGCTCTGTGTAGTATAGGAGTAGAACATGCATTGTCCCACCAGTTGTCCAGTTGTCGATAATTGGCAGGACATGCATTGTCCCATCCCACCACTTCTCCAGCTGTCTATGAGTAGTAGGGAACATGCCCAGTTGGATGGCTTGGATTCTCTGATCATGCAGCCACATAGCTCCCATCATGAATGGTCTAAGTGGGATGGAGCTCAAGCATGTGTGGTTCGTGGTCTCAATTTGCATAGGGATGCAAGCTATTGGTACTTGCTAGTCATCTGTTTTTGTTGACTTATTTCCTCTCTATACTATGGGAGTAAGCACCCTCTCTCTCCCCTCTCTGTGTGTGTGTGTGTGTGCTTGTGTGTGTGTGTAGTTGCATCATGCACCTTGTTTGCTTGACAAGGTGTTTTATTATATTTAAAGGTGACACACATTCCTTTTATTTCGTACAGGATTGGCTCGAGAAAACAAAACAGTATCTGAAGATGTTCTTAGAAATGCCTTCTCTGCTACTGAGGATGCATTTCTTGCTCATGTGCGTAAAACACGCCAAACAAAACCATTAATTGCTGCTATTGGTTCTTGTTGTTTGGTTGGAATTATCTGGGGAGGAAAATTATATGTTGCCAATGTGGGTGATTCTCGAGTTGTAGTAGGTTGTTTGAGTAGGTCAAATGACATCATTGCTGAGCAATTGACGAGGGATCATAATGCAAGTTTAGAGGAGGTTCGACAGGAACTCAGGTCTTTGCATCCAGATGATTCCCATATTGTTGTGCTAAAGCATGGGGTGTGGCGTATCAAAGGCATCATTCAGGTCAGTGAACTCACTCTTTTGTCCTTCATCCCCCCCCCCCCCCCCCCCCCCCCCCCCCCCCCCCCGCCGCTATTTTCAATGGTACCACTTTGCATTTCCAAAGTCTGAATCTAAATTAGTTTACACCCAGTATACCCAATCAACCTAATTTGTGAGATTATGCATCTAACGGCAAGGCCCACATTATGAATGGATTGGATCTTGTACATGTGTGACACATCATTATGTACCAAAAAAGTGCATTCAGTGCACTCACCATTTGTAAAGAAGTAGAAATGCCAATGATCCCTATAGAATTATAGAGTAAAAGAAGAGAGAGAAGCCGGGGGGGTGGGGGGGGTGGGTGGGTGGGTGGGGGTTGGATGTCCCTCTTCTCCTTTTTATATTATATTGATTTAATAAGAGTTAGGATCAAGTTGCCATAAGTAACAAAAGCAAAAAACTCCAATAAGTCCCAAGCTAAAAACCTACTCTAACATAAACACCATAAAGAAGGAAAGGGCTTGGTGGGCTATACAGTTGCATGAATCGCATAACTATGCATCAACATTCCCCCTTAAGTTGGAGTATAAATGTTGTTGATGCCAAGCTTGGAGCATATGCATGTGGACTAATTGTGAGGAAGGGCTTTAGTGAATATATCAGTTAGGTGATCCTAAGATTGGACATATTGTATAAATATTTCACCACTAGAAACCTTCTCATGGATAAAGTGACAGTCAACCTCAATATGTTTAGTTCTTTTATGATAGATTGAATTATTTGCAACGTGGGATGCTACTTGATTATCATAGGACAATTGCATGGGTAGATTCACTGTAGATCCCATTTCGTACAACAGTTTCTTAATCCACATCAACTCTCAAGTAGTATGAGCCATTGCTCTCTATTCTTCCTTAACACTTGATTAGGCCACAATGTTATACTTCTTACTCTTTTACATGAGCAGATTTCCTCCCACAAGCATACAAATACCCAGTAGTAGACTGCCTATATGCCAAAGAACATGCCTAGTCTGCATCAGAGTACCCTATAACCTGAGATTATTGTTCTATTTATATAGAATTCCTTGATCTGGTGTCCTTTTAAGATACTGCAGGAACATTTGCATCCATGTATGGTACCTTTGAAAAGTTCCTAAACTGGGTCACCACATTCACGGCATAAGATTCTAGTCGAATGATAGTTAAATGGTTAAGTTTCCCAGTCAATATTCTATACCTCCATGGGTTTTCAAATATATCTTCTCGATCACCGACAAGTTTGTGATTTGGATCCATTGGTCTTTCCACTGTCTGAGTACCAAGAAGACCAATCCCTATAAGAACATCCAAAAGATACTTTTATTTAGATAGATTAATTCGTTCCTTTGATTTGGCAGATTTGGCAACTTTTATACCGGGAAGGTATTGAGTGCCTCTGTAAATACTTCTTCAACTCCTTAACTACCGTCATTTCCTGTAACATCAATATCATTAACATTTACCACTAACACAATAAGGCCCATGGTGCCTCTCCGTATAAAGACTGAATGATCTAACTTTGAACAAAGTCATAGTTCAGTACAACTTTACTGAATTTGTCAAATAATGCATGTGGTGATTTCTTCAGTTCATAGATTGCCTTTTGTAATTTACATACATTTTTTGACTTCCCTTGAGTAAAGAAACTAGGCGGTTGCTCCATATAACTTAAGCAACACAATAAAAGCTTTTTCTATTCTTTTATTAACTGATTTATGTATCGGATTCCACTCGCCCCATGGTTGGGAACTAATGATTGGTTCGGTCTACGAAGATTTTGGATTTGCTCATAACTATCAAATTATATCTGGTCTTGTTTCCACTTTTCCAGTCATTCTAGAAACAATTTTGAAATATTGGATCTTCCATTAGGTCATCATGAAAAAAAAAGAAGGAATTTTTAATGTTCACTTGGAAGTGGGGCCAATCGTGATTAATAGCCACAGAAGGAATAGAACGAATAGAATTCAACTTGGCAACAAGAGAATGTTTTAGTAGCTGATTAAGTGGTTGGTTTATGTAGTAGGATTTAAGGATTTTGATTTTAGTTTTCTTAGTTTGTAAAGGCTTGATTGCCTGCTCGGCAATCCCCTTTTCCCCTTGTTTCTCTTTTTGTATCTGTTCCTCTCTTTTTTCTTTTCTATAAAGTAACCTTTCAAAAAAAAAAAAAAAACAAGAGAATGTTTTAGTATAATCAACACCAAGTGTTTGAGTATATTTAGCAACCAGGCAAGCCTTTAAACGCTCAATGTACCATTAGTCCACAATAGGTAGACTATGTGAGTTGCCAAGTGTTATTTTGATAAAAAGCAACCATTTTCTCTTCTATTGCTTGCTTCCATTCCCCATTTAACAATGCTTCCTGATATAACTTGGGAATAGAATGAGATGACAAGATAGGGCAAATTTGCGAAAAGTGGGAGGCAAGCATTAAAAAGATACATATGCAAAGATGGGATAATCACACACACACACACACACACACACACACACACTTACATTTCCTAAGTCAATAGAAACATCATACTTATTTGGAGAAGTCATTAGATTATAGGCCTTAGAAGAGGATACAATAGATGGCACATCATTTATTGGCTACATTGTATAATCATTTCAGTCATGAGTAGTCTTTTAGTTGAGGTACAATAGGAACAAAGGAGTTAACGGGTAAAGAGGTAGGAAGATTGGACTATGTTTTCTTCAATTGCAATAGGTATAGGCAGAACCAACACATCAAGAGATTTACTATCTTTTAAGAAGAATGGAGTAGACTTGAAGAAAGTAACATCTGTGTACACGACTTGACGGGGTTTGGGCGAGTGGCCAACACAGTGGGTATGCTCCCTACAGGCGTGGGTTTGACTCCCCTCTCCAGGCATTAAGAGATTGGACTATGTTTTCTTCAATCGCAATAGGTATAGGCAGAATTTCCACATTAAGAGATTTACTATCTTTTGAGAAGAATGGAGTAGACTTGAAGAAAGTAACATCTGCGTACATGACCCGACGGGGTTTGGGCGAGTGGTCAACATAGTGGGTATGCTCCCTATAGGCATGGGTTTGACTCCCCTTTCTAGCATTACTTGATGCATGTGGTTGCCGGCAGTGTTCGAGTTGTTGGTATCGCTATAAGTTTCGCTAGCCGGGGATGAAGATATTATATCGTTATCGCCGATAATATCACTGATAACCAGAAATATAGGAAAACGTGGGGGAAACATGGAGAAAATAGTGGAATTTTTTAGTGAAACTCCAGGACATGCCTAAATATACATATTTGCATATTTAGGAATTAAAAAATTACCAAATGAATGCATTACATAATAAGTTTTCATTTAATGGAGCCCATTTTAATGTGTTGTATATCCATGTCCGTCCATCCATTTTTCTGGATAATTTTAATGCACAATCCCACAAATGAAGTTGATCCCAATCTTATGTGGACCATTCCATAGGAAACAGTGGTGATTGACCATTGAAAACTTATGGTGGGCCACATAAGTTTTGGTTCAAACTTTTTTTTTTTGGTTCCTCCGAGTTTATGACACCTTATTGATGGTTTGAAGGGTTAACAAAACAATACAGTGGACCTAGCAAGTTTTCCAAGGATAGGGATGGGTGGGACCCTGACCATGGGCTCACCTCAATGTATGCATTGTATATCTACACGGTCCATCCTTTTTGCCAACTTGTTTGAGTGCACGACCCAATAATGAAGTAGGTCCAAATCTCAGGTGGACCATACCGTGAGAAAAACATACACATGAGCTTGATCCAAAACTTTTGTGGCCCCCAAAAGGTTTTCAGCACTAGGCAGTCGGTACCCACTGTTTCCTATGGAGTGGTTCACATGGGCATTCAATCTTTCCCATTTTTTGGGCTCATCACATAAATGATTTTTCAAAATGGATGGACAGCGTGGATAAAAATCATACATCACGGTGGGCCCCACAGCTAAGGTGTTGCCGGGGCTGTACCCAATCTGCTTCCCTTTGCCAATTTGCGGGAGGATGCATATTGCTTACTGACACTGCAGCCAGTAAAGAGGTGCTACTGGTCAATGCTCCTTGGGCCCACCATGATATGTGTTATATCCAAACTGTCCATCCATTTGGCGAGATCATCTTAAGACTTGGGACAAAAAATAAGATAGATCTAACTATCAAGTGGACCACACAGGAAAAACCAGTGGGGGATTAAATGTCTACCATTGAAACCCTTTTTGGGGTCACTGAAGTTTTGGATCAATATGAAATTTTCTTTTCCTTGTATTTGTGACCTTATGAACAGATTAGATATAAAATAAACGTTATGGCTAGCGGTGGGCCCTAAAATTTGTTTAACGGTGAAAATCATTATCTCCGCTGCTATTTATGGTGTGGTACAGATGATCTTTGAATATGATTCATCTTTTGCATAATGCTCTAAAATGATATTTAAAAATAGATGAATGATGTAGATATAATAAATACATCACTATGGGGCCCATGTAACTTTGATCTCCTTTGAACCGTTCGTACAACTCGGAGCTCGAGGAGCGTCAGTGCTAGTCTTCGCATGACACGTACCTACAACCAGTGTTCGAGTTGTCGGTGTCGCTACAAGTTTCGCTGGCCGAAGATAAAGATATAGTATCTTTATCGCTGATAATATCGCCGATAACCGGAAATGCAGGGATAAAGGGGGAAACATGGAGAAAATGGTGGAATTTTTCAGTGAAACTTCAGGACATGCCTAAATACATACATTTACATATTCAGGAATGAAAAATTTGCAAAAAGAATATATTAAATTAAAAGTTTTCATTTAATGGGGGCCAAAAAGCATGCGTTGTTGTAAGAAATTACTCAAATAGAAATCAAAATGAATTTATATAATACAAATGCAAGTTTACAACAATTAAGACATGCAAAAGTAAATGAATTGAAAAAAATACACATTTCTGGCCATGTTTCATCCCCACATAGAGTGACGAGGTGGCTTGTAATCATTGTCTGGATCCCGTGGTAGTTGAGAGTAGTACTGTTGCCCAACATATTGGCAGTACTGTTCCCAGGTCATCCTCTGCTCGTACCAATTGAGGAACTCTCTTATGTACCTCTGATAGTCATCCTCCTCAAACTGTACGAGTACGCCTAGACGTGGGAATTGCGTGACATACATCGATGGCATTTCCTGAGAAGGGTATTGAGGGAACAGATCAAGTCCAACCCTGACTCCTTGATAGTATTGTTGCCAGTCGTACGGGTATCCTGAATATCTTCCCGTTAAAGGGTCATGACTCGAAGAACTATCTTCTGGCTTCCTGTACTCATGGGTAGATGAGCGTGACTGAATGTCAGAGCTGACATGGCCATACCCGTGATATCCCCCATGAGCATAAGGTGGGACAGAGGTGGAGCTCCCTCGATCTGAACTTATGTCCATAGATGACAAGCTGCGTGTGAGAGCATCAGCCGCGACGCATCCGACTTTCTTCTTCGAACGACGCTCGAACATATATGTGGGCTCCGATGCTCTCGCCCTGGATGGTGGACAAGATCCATGGTCCATGTCCTGAGTGGTATGGTCAAAGCTCTGCTCCTCAGTGAACTGGCCAACGGATCGTTGGCTCTGAGCCGTCGTGTATCCCTCACCACTGTCACCCCCACCCCCACTAGTACCACCTATACTAGTGTCGATGCCTCTGTCCCCTCTCTCATCACCGTCGTCATCATCGTCGTCATCGTCATCACTGTCGTCATCATCCCCAGGACCAGTGTTGAGTGGAGGTTGAGTCTCATCATCATCATCACTCACTACGACTTGATGATGGGGAGGGGGCCATGAAGATGCTTCCTCACCCTCATTGGAACGTGCCGAACTCCTCACCAAAGGATCAAAGGAGTCTGTATCCGCCTTCTGTTCGGATACTATCTGATCGACGTCGATACCTAGAGCTGCTGCTCCCTCGGCTACCTGTGGAGCAGGGCCTCCCTCCGCATCATCTAAATCAGCTGGTTTGACCCACTCATAAAGTGGGTCCTCATCATCATCACCTATCTGTGCCATGTTACGTAAAGACAACAGGTCCAGTGGGTCATGATTTTCCTCCATGTCTCGGTCTACCCGCAACTGTCTCTCTTAACTTCATATTGTAGTGGCAGTAAATGAGCTTTTGTAGCTTCTCATATGCCAGCCTGTTCCTCTTGCTGGTGTGTATGAGTGACCATGTGCTCCAATTCCTCTCACACGGTGAGGAAGATACAGTCTGTGCGAGAACACGGATTGCCAATAGCTGCAGTGCGGGCGTGTCGACTCCGTACATTGCCCACCACTCACCTATATATCCATGAGGAGCTTGGTTTAGTTTAAAGTTTAAACAAAAAATGCAATTACCTAATTATGTTACCATACTTATATGGCATCATCGTTTCAGTTGATGCTTTTGCTAATGTGGATGAGAACGTACCCCTCGCATCCCTAAATCGCAATAACTGTAAATACGGATTCACAGGTCATTATTTTTAATCACCCGTATTTCTAGAGGCTATAAGGAAGAAAATTTATTGCATTACCTGGTTACTGAAATCTGCTTGCGTTGTTGATTCTGGGAACAATCGTTCGAACACCTCGTGGACAGCCATCATCAAATTTTGATTCTCATGGAGCCGACGTTTGTAATGAAATTTAGGATTCAGATAGTATGCTGAAACCCAAATATCAGTTGCTCAGTTGTATTAACATGCAAACAGAAGTGATGTTTAAGGTACTCAGTTGTATTAAGAAACTTACCGGCTTGGTGGAGTGGATGCTCGAGGGTCCTGGTTCATCGATGATCGATGATACTGATCACCCACTGATACGAATTGGGGATTGCAGTTATTATTCCCTCTCTCATAATTCTTATAAGCTCATACGTTGACCCCATCGAAGGCCATATCTCATTATCTACGGCTCATAGGACATTGTACATCAGATGCAGAAAGGAAACAACATTGTGAACTTTTTCCCAAAAGGAATCGGAAAGCACTATCTTCGAACAGGTCTTTGCACCCTCGGTCTTCTTCTGATTCCACTCTATGTATTTCTCAGATCTGAACAAATTTTTCAGACCCACGCTGTGCCTGTATAAGCTGTCAAGTGCAATGAAGTTCGTAGCGAACTGTGTTGCTCCTAGTCGAACGATGTCTCCTCCACAATACTCATGCATTGCAGCTAATAACCATGAGTGATTGTATATAAAGTTTGTCACTCTCCTCGCATCCTGGATAGTTTTCTTGTCAGTGTGCCGCACACGGGGTCCAATAGAGATTGAACTTCTTCATCAATTTCTTCCTTGCCTTAACGAATGCACTGCCATTGTCCGTTACAACTTGGACAACATTCTGGGACACAACCTCTCTAATCACTCCTTTTAGGAGAGCATATATGTATTCGTGCTCTTTTATTTTGGCCGATGCATCAATAGATTTGAGGAAAACCGGTTGTCCTTTACAGTACACCATGAAATTGATAATGGACAATTTCGTGGGTCCCGTCCACTCATCACACATGATTGTCACCTCGTACTGCTTTCAGTTTGGCTTGAGTCCATGTACCCAAGCTTGCATCTCTTTGTGCTCCCGATCGAGGTAGACGCCAAGAATCTCCTGTGGCGTGGGAAGCTTCACGCCGGGCCCGACACGCTTCACCTCTTCAATCATATTTTTAAAGTGAGGATTGGCTGCTGCATTTGCTGGTACATGGCTCGAGATGAACCACCTAGGTATAACACCACCCACTCTCCCTGAGCCCCTTGCTCCACATATTTTTAATCTTTTTTTATTAACATTATGATGGGTGCATCTAGGACACGAGCGCTTTGCGTATGTTGTATGCCATGCCCGTTGCCTCTCTCAAAACTTCTGCTGCTCCTACCAGCCTCATGTCGGGATGTCCCAAACGACGGCCTACTCTCATCAATCCGCCTTCTTTGCTCCCTTTCCCAGCCTAAGACTCCTGAATCACTTGTCTAAAATCACTCATTTCTCGAGCTATAACACAGTCATCGGGGTATGCGATCACCTCATCGTCGTCGTCATCATGCTCGTCGATCGCACCTAGGCCCCGTCCAGTGCCTCGTAGATCTTCCCTCATATCCCTCTCCCAATCATTTTGTTGCAGCTTGCGTGACTTCGCTTCAGTCAACACTCTTCTCATCTCTTCTCTCACTGGCCTTGTTACACTTGGACAGTCTTTCACATTTTTGTATCCCCCGCCAAATGTTCTTTTAGCCTAGACACTCCCCCCACTCCGTATCACTTGGCCACAATAGTTGCATATGGCTCCATATTTATTCCCCTCCACTAGCCGTCCATGTTTCCACCGTGTCTCTTGCTCCTCTTCTCGATCCAGACGACATTGTGCTCCCTAGTAGTATACAAATTTGCAATAATCGACAAAAAAAAGTGCGGACGGGTTGGATTTTGCTTTATGAATGCATGTGCATGTGCGGCCCCAGCCTCATACACGATAGTGCGGTCCTGATTATGGGGCCCACCTTGATGTATTTATTCTTCTATCGCAAGTTTGATGCATGGAGCATTCACATTTGGCCCACCCTATCAATGGCTTAGATCACTGAATCATGGGCCCTACTTGTACAAGTACCAACTGTAACCTGAACAAGTCAGGTTCCCAGATCGAGCATATTGCTTCATCCTTCAAAGCTATTGATGGAGCATGAGATCTGGACCATTGGTAACTGAATGGATGGATGATCCAAGCCAATTAGAGGGAGTGTCCACAAATTCAATGGCAATAACAAGTTCTTTGATGATCAAATATTGAGAATATTCGACAAGTATCGGAAATGGTCTATGGACCATCAATAACAGGTCCCAACACATGAACGGTCTAGATTTTCTAAAGGTGCACACGTGTAAAGAGATGAGAGGTGCTTGATGGCAAAGATAAAAGCATTTAATCAGGTACTATACAGCTAAAGTGCACCATACTGCCAATAGATGCTTAACACTTTTTCCCTAATCGGGTCCCACCGTTGAAAGATTTATAAGGCCCACCATTATGTATTTTTTAGATCCAACCTATTCATAAGTTAACATAGAAATAGATGAAGTGAAAACAAAAATATCAGCTTGATGGGAAACTTCTTTGGCCCCGGGGAGGTTTCGAACAGTGGATCACTATCCCCATTGTTTTCTATGGTGGGGTCCACTTGAACTTTAGATCTATCTCATTATTTTTCTCATGCTATAAAACTATCTCTCCGAATGGATGGACGGTATGAATTCAACACATGCATCATGGCGGGGTCCACAAAGCTTGGTGACGTCACTTCAGTAGTGCCCCTTGGCGGATTCGGATTGCGTACTGAGTAATTGGGTACCCTAAGCGTATTGAGTAAACTTTGTGGGGCCCACCTTCATTCATGCATTTTATCTAACCCGTTCATCCATTTTACCAGATAATTTTAGGGCTTTAGCCAAAAAAAGAAGCCTATAAAAATATCATGTGGACCACACCAACGTAAATAGTGTGAATTGAACTTCTACCGTTGAAAAGTTCTTGGGGACTACAGAAGTTTTTGATCAAGATGATATTTGTTTGTTTCCCTTCATCCATATCTATTAGATCCTATGAACAGGTTGGATGAAAAATAAACATCACCGCGTGTCTTAGAAAGGTTTCAACGGTGGAAATCAATATTTCCACTGTTTTATGTGGTATGGTCCAGTTGAGGTGTGGATATACTTCAATTTTGGTCTCAACGCCTACAGTGATCTTTAAAAACGTATGAACGGTGTGGATGAACCACATGCATTCACGGTGGGTCCAACAGAGTTTACTCAGTACCATAAGAGCGTTCTGAGTGTACTGAGTAACTCAGTATGCAATCTAATCTCCTGTCACTATCCAATCCTCGCCCAATTCGCAGGCGTTGCGCTGCAAGCTCAGGTGGGGCCCACTGTGATGTTTGTGAAAAATCCCCCCCGTCCATCTGTTTTGTGAGTTCATTTTAGGACATGATGCCAAAAATGAACCGTATGTAAAGCTCAAGTGAGCCTAAAACGTGATAATTAAACATCCATAGTTGAAATATTCGTGGGGCCACAGAAGTTTTGGTTCATGCCAATATATTTGTTTTCAGTTCATCACAATAGTACCGATGTTATTAACGGTATGGATGGCATCTAAACATCACTGTTGAACCCAGGAAGGTTTCAACGGTAGGAATTTCCCAAACCACATTTTCCTTTAGTACGACTCACTTGAGCTTTGGATTCCTTTCATTTTTTACAAGGAGTCCTAAAATGAAATCACAAAATGGATGGACGGAGAGGATTTCTCACTAACATCACAATGGGCCCCACCTGCCCCACCTGAGCTGGCAGTGCATTAACAGGAAGTCTTCCGCAGGAAATCCGTGTCCCTGATCCGCGCACTGCGGAAAGGGATTTGGCTACTCCCCTATCGTGCTCTGTGGGCCCCACCATGAGGTATGTGTTTCATCCATGCCATCCATCTATTTTTATAGATAATTTTATTATATGTAGGAAAAAAAAGAAAGAGGTATATCTCAATCTCAATTGGACCACATTACAAGAAACAGTGTTGAATGAACTTTGACCATTAAAAACTTTTTGGGGGCCATAAAGATTTTGGAACAACCTGATCTTTGTTTTTTCCCTTCATCTGAGTCTTTATGAGCTAATTAACAGATTGGATGCCAAATAAACAGTACAATGGGCCTTAGGAGGATTTAAATGGTGGATATCCAATCACTAGTGTTTTCCCGTGGTGTGGCCCACCTGAGTTTTAGATCTACCTCATCTTTTGGTTAAAGCTCTAAAATAATATTTAAAAATTAATGGACAAAATGGATACAACAGATGCATCATGGTGGGGCCCACATAGCACCACCATGCACCCAAAGCCCAAGCCGTGGTGGGGTGGTGTGCAACCAAGTGAGCTTGCACCGTCCAAGCCCACCTGTGGGGTCCACCATGATTTATGTATTTTATCCACTCCGTCCATCCATTTTAACAGATAATTTTAGGTCTTGAACCTAAAAACTAAGTATATCCAAACCTCAAGTGGACCACACCATAGGAAACAATATAAATTAAACATTTACCGTTGAAAATATCTCGGGGGCCACAGAAGTTTTGGATCTAAATTCTATTTGTTTTTTCCCTTCATCCATGTTTGTGTGATCTTATGAACGGTTGGATGAGAAATAAACATCACTGTGGGCCCTAGAAAAGTTTTAACGGTGGAAGTCATTATTCAAACTGTTTCCAATGGTGTGGCCCACTTAATCTTTTGGTGCCCTTAAATTTTGGTCTCAACCGCTAAAATAATATGGAAAAAAGGATGGACCGCATGGATAGACCAGATGCATTCTTGGTGGGCCCAACAACGTTACTCAGTACGATAAGAGCATACCGAGTAACCGAGTACGCATTCCCATTCACGCCCGCGGCCCTCCCGATCCCCAATTCGTGATAAAAACCCCAAATTCCCTCTCCCCTTTCGAAATTTACGAAATTTCATTCCTTCCCACTGATTTCTTCGAGATTTTCAACTCGAAAGTCTCTCTCCCTCATCCCTAATCAAACAAAACCTCTATTTTCGAATAAGATCTCGGCCCGCAAGCGGTTTCGGCACCTTGCAGAGGATTTTTCGACGAAAAAAAAAAGATATTTTTAGGGTTGAATCTTATCGGAAATGTCGATCTGCACTCAACAGCAACTGAACTCGCGTTTTCCTTCAAATACGGGCGAAAAAACGGGTATTTCTTATGTTTTTTGTGATTTTTTCGTTGACAACCCCCCCTTTTATCGATAAAAGTGGGTTGGTGGCTACAGTTCCCACCCATGGTTGGTGCAAGGTATCCCAAATCAGTTACGTATCGGCCGTAACGGTGGGACTCGTTACGTGATATGGGGTCGAAACGGCCGTTATAGAATTCTGTGACCGTAACGGCCGTTACGGGGCCATTATTGGCCATAACGGCCGTTACGGACCCGTAACGGCTGTTACGGGGCTTAAAAAAAAATACATACCTTTTTCCTTTCTCTTCTTCTTCTTCTTCTCTTTCTTCTTCTTCTTCTTCTTCTTCTTCTTCCTCTTCCTCTCTCTTCTTCTTCTTCTCGGGCAGCTGCGGTTGTGGCCCTGCTGTGGCCTTGGCCTTCTTCTTCTCCTCTCTCTCTCTCTCTCTCTCTCTCTCTCTCTCTCTCTCTCTCTCTCTCTCTCTTCTTTCCCTTTCCCTCTTTTTTCTTCTCTTCTTTTCCTCTGTTTTTCTTTTCGGTTTCCCTCTCTCGCTTTTTTTTTTTTTTTTTTTTTTAACACCAGCTAGTAGCTGCTGTAGGTACGTGTCACGCTAAGACGAGCGCTGACACTCCTCGAGCTCCGAGTTGTACGAACGATTCAAAGGAGATCAAAGTTACATGGGCTTTACAGTGATGTATTTATTATATCTACACCGTTCATCTATTTTAAATATCATTTTAGAGCATTAGCGAAAAAGCGAATTGTATCCAAAGATCGTCTAGACCACACCAAAATAGCAGCGGAGATGATGATTTTCACTGTTAAACAATTCATAGGCCCATCGTAATGTTTATTTTCCATCCAATCTGTTCAAAAGGTCAAAAAGACCTGAATAAGAGGAAAAACAAATTTCTTATTGATCCAAAAGTTCTGTGATCCCAAAAGGGGTTTCAATGGTAGACGTTCAATCCCCCACTGCTTTTTGCAGTGTGGTCCACTTGATAATTAGATCTGTATTATTTTTTGTGTCAAGCCTTAACACGAACTCGTCAAATGAATGGACAGTTTAGATATAACACATACCTCATGATCAGATCCACAGGACTTGCTTATGCCAAATGAATGGCCTGCACATGGGTTACGCAGCACGTCACGCACGTTAATAAAATGTACATATGCCATATGGGCCCCACCATGAGGTATGTATTTTATCCATGTCATCCATCCATTTTGCCACATCATTTTAGGTTATGATTCAAAAAATTAGTAAGATCCAAATATCAGGTGGACCACAGCATAGGAAACAGTGGTTATAGGATGCTCACCTTAAAATTTTCTTTAGGTCTACTATAATGTTTATTTTCCATCTAACTTGTTAATAGGGTGACCATGACGTGGATGAAGGGAAAACATACATGTCAGCTTGATCTAAAACTTTTGTAGCCCCAATAAATTTTTAATGGTAGTCGTTTAATTATTGTTGTTTCTTATGGTGCGGTCCACCTGAGCTTTGGATCTGCCTCATTTTTTGGGCCCATGCCCTAAAATTATTTGGCAAAATGGATGGACGATGTGAATATAACACATTCATCACGAGTAGGGTCCAAAAAACTTTGACACGTGTACTACACTTCACAGTCTGAGTCCTACCTAATTCGGGCTCTTAAGAAATTGTACACGAGACATGTATTGACTTAAAATTTACCAATTAAACTATAGACTGTAATTGCTAACTCAAAATGCCAAAATCAAATTGTTTGAATAATTTTAATTGTTAATTTGTGGACACTTATTTTTTAAAATAAGGCCTTTTGATTTTTTTTCACGATTCACTATCCAATAAATGTCCACCAATTTACAAGTGGGATAATGCCAATAAATTGCATGAATTTGAGGCTGATTTGGGGCATGGATTGGTCCTCCAAGTCAGCCCCAAATTGGCAATGCGATCTACTTGAATTTAGTTTCAATTTTTAAAAGAACTACTGGGAGAAATGATATCAAATTGTTAATTATATAAATTAGATATTTAGAAAATTAAATATCTGAATTTTGTAATCAAATTTAGGTTATTTGGTTCATAAATTCATTAGACAGTCCGATACAACTTCTCACCAAAGAGTGGACCGTTACACCACCATAAACATGTTCCAATTTATAAATGAATGCATATTTGGAATGCTTAGAATATTTCAGATTTAATCCATATTTTTTCATATTTTTTTGACAAAATAAAAAAATTTGTCCCGTTACGTCCCCATATCGCTATTATGCCCCCGTATCCATATCGGTTTTGGAGGGCACCGTTACACCAACCGATACCGATACGGGACACCTTGGGTTGGTGGGAACAGCGATACATCGTCCTGATCTTGAAAATACCGATAATATCGGCGAGATTTCGGCGAAATCTGGAAACGAAACGAAATATTGGGGTTTCGGTGTTGCCAGTGCAGCTACACCGAAATTATCGGCGATATTTCGATAATATCGCCGACAATTTGAACACTGCCTGCAATAACTATATAGCTGGTGTGAGGTACACCAGCCAATCCGCTTCCTCGGTATGCAACCGCGTCTTTGAGGGTTTTTTTTTTTTTTTTTTTAATTATTTAAAAACACGAAAATATCAGAGCGAGAGGATTTCTTGCCGAGGGGTTTTTGACCGAGGGTTTCGAAACTTTAAATTAGACCCAAATCGAGGGAAAATCTGGCAAAATTTCATATTTTTCACCGAAATTGCGACATCGATATTCCAATCGGAAAAAAAATGGGGAAATTTGTAGGCTTTTCTTACCTACCAGGGCTGTCGATCGAGGCCAAAGGGATTTTGTTCTTCCGAGTTCCGATCAGGTATGAAAATCATGAAACTGAATTTATTTTTTATTTTTTCTATCTTTATTTCAACCACACCACGCCCATATTCTCGGCGAGAACCCATTTTTATCGATGAAATCGCCGAAAAATGGGTTCTCGTCGAAAATTTCGCTGATATTCTGTAGAGAAACGAAAACTTGGGGTTTCGGTGTCGCTGCACTGGCGACACCGATATTATCGACGATAATATTTGACAAATCGTCGACAACATGAACACTGGTTGCCGGTGATCGCATGCATCTGCAAGGAATAGTCTTGCCTCAAAAAAGGGTAGGGACACATTTGCGTACACATTGTCCTCGAAGTGAAGGACCGTAGAAATATAACCTCTTTGTGTTCAATAGTACTCGAGGAAAACACATTTAATGGCTTGAGGATTTGACTTATCACGTCCCTATTCCACCTAGTGAACAAAACATACACATCTAAGAACTTTAAGGGGTGAAAAGAACAACAGAGTATCTAGGAGTAAGACGTTATGAAGTGATTTACCTATTAAAATATTTGAGGGCATTTGATTTATCAGGAAACATGCCATTAGCACTGCATAACTCTAAAAACTTTTAGGAACATTCATGTGAAGTAATAAAGCACAAGTTACTTCTAGCAAGTGATGATTTTATGTTCTGTCACGCCGTTTTGTTGTGGGGTGTGTGCACATGATGTTTGACGCAACATACCTATTTCAGAAAAATCTAGAATAAAGGATTGTGACATATATTCTTTGGCATTATTTGAATGAAACACAAACACTTTTGAGTTAAACTGGTTTTGTACTAACATGTGAAAGATCTTAAAAATAGATAATAATTCAGATATTTCTTCCATAAAAAATCTAAGTTATTTGTGAAAAATCATTAAAAATTACAAAATCTTGTGCCTTGTCTTACTGGGAATTTTAACTAATCCCCAAACATACGAATGGACTAAAGAAAATAGAACTGAACTACGCTTTTTACATGTGGTGGGAAGGTAACACGACGATATTTACTCAACTCACACACTCCAAACTCTAAAACTAACACATGCAATGAGGAATGAATAACGCTTGTGAGAAATTTCATGGGTGGATGACCGAGACAGTAATGCTATTGATAAAGAGAAATGTTCTTTTGTGTTGTAGCTCCAACAATTTCATGATCAAGATGGTACAACCCATCGTGTTAATGTCCTCCACCGATCTTCTTCTTTATCTTTAGATCTTGAAAAACACAATGTGAATAATAGAAAGTAACAGAGCAATTAAAAGATTTTGTGAGCTTGCTAACGGATAAAAGGTTGAAAGGAAATTTAGGGACAAAAAGGATAAGACAATGCAAGGAAAGAACTTGGATGAACAGTACCCATTCCATCTACTTTGGACTGGATACCATCTGTCAAGTTGACATATGAATTTTTTAATACCTTATTGATGGAGGACAAAGCGGTAGATCAAGGTATTCCATAGTGGTAACGGTGGGCGTAACGGTACCTACCGTTATGAATACGCTGAATTGGCGTAATGGCCGATACACCCTTATGTTGGTTGAAAAGTTTTTTTACTCCAAAAATTCTAGAAAAATATCCAAAAATTTTGAAAAATTGTAATATTCTAAATATGCATTCATTTATAGTTTTAAACATGTTTATGGCAGTGTAACGGTCTAATCTTTGGTGAGAATGTTGTCCCGGGTTATCTAATATATTTACGAACCCGACAACCTGAAATTAACTGTAAATCTTTTATATTTAATTATTTAACTATATAAAATCAATATAAATTTATTAGAATGAATGTAATACCAAAACATCTCATATTTGTAAGGTTTATTATTATTTATAGTATTGGTGAACCTCGCGACTCTCATACATTTCATTTCAACATTTAGAGGTTACGGACTTTTCTATCTTATCATGTAATTCATATACCTAATAATTTGATATCATTTTCCCCAATATATCTTAAGGAAAATTTGAAATTAAATTTGGGTGAATAGTGTTATCGATTTGGGGCCGATTTGGTAAACTATTCAATGTCCCAAGTTAACCTCAAATTCGTGGGATCTATTGGCATTTATCCCACTAATGGATTGGTGGAAATTTATTGGACAGTAAAGAATGAAAAATATCAAATGGTCCTATTTCAAAAAAAAAAGACAAGAAAAAGTGTGCAAATTAATGGTGAAAATCGTTCAAATAATTTATTTTTTGAATTATGACTTAGCAACAATGATTCTATTTCGACAAGAAACGAATGTATTTGATTTGGGGGTTATCTTATTCAATTGTAACAAAGAAAGAATATATAGAATAATCATTAAGTTTATTTATTCTGAATTCATTTACATCATTCTATTTCCCTTGATTCTAAGATAAAACATATGTAATGCAAATACAAAACAAGTTCGAATATCAGAGCCGACAGATCCAGCAACATTTCGGCTTATGATTTGGTCATCTCAGCGAGAAAAATATTGTATGGATGGGAACATCTTGTATCTTCTTCTTTAGTTCATAACATGGCTTTGAAATGAAGAAAAACTTGTCCACTCCAATGATTTTGCCATAGTTTAGGATTTTTGATAATGTTCCATGCGCAACAACATGTTGTTGCGTGGGTTTGCGCAACAACATATTGTTGCACGGTGCAGCGCAAATGGAAGAAATCCATTTCTTCTCTCTTCCTTCTTTTCTTCAAAATTCCTTCGGAATCTGTCTTCTTTGGTGCTCTGATCTTCTTCGTCATCTTCGTTGTGTTCAAATGAGAGGGAGAGTGGGGTATTTATAAGCCTTCACACGTGCGAACCCTCGATCTTCATGCTGTGAACCCCACTTATAATATCTTGACCACCTGGCCCATCCTGATCAATCTTACGCTGTGCGATCCCGCGTAACTAACATTAATGTTGGGCGGGCCCACGCAACAAATGTTCTTTGCACGGGTTCGCGCAACAATGATTTCATCCTATCCTCTTTTTTCTTCATTTGTTCTTCCTTCTTGTTATCTTGATCTTGCTTATCATTTTATATATTTTTATGTCTCAACAGATTCATAATTTAAGTAATTAATTTTGAGTTAATATATGCCTCATGTGCAATTTTTTAGGGCCATGTATGTGGGGCCTTCCTGTATTGTATATCCATGCCGTTCATCTGTTTTGCCAACTCATTTTACGACATGGTCCAAAAATGAGGCAAATCTTGATCTCAAGTGGACCACCAGTGGGTGAGACCCTAAATGTGGGGCCCATCTTGATGTATTTTTATATCCATGCCATTAAACTACTTTTCCAACTCATTTTAAGGCATGATCCCAAAAATCAGGCAGATCTAAATCTCAGGTGGACCATAGTGAGTTACACCTTGAATGTGGGGCCCACCTTGACGCATTTGTTGTATATCCATGCCGTCCATCCTTTTTGTTAACTCATGTTAGGGCATGGTCCAAAAAATGAGGCAGATCCAAATCTCAGGTGGACTCCCACAATTAAAAACTCATTGGGACCAAACTATTTTTTGGATCAAGCTGCTATTTGTGTTTTCCCATCATCTAGGTCTATGTGACCTTATCAACAAGTTCGATGGCAAATAAACATCGCAGTGGGCCCTAGGAAGTTTTTAGCTGTGGCCATTCAATCCCTACTGTGTGGTCCACTTGAGATTTGGATCTGCTTCATTTTAGGGACCATGGCTTAAAATGAACTGAAAAAACTGCTGGACAACATGGATACACCACATAAATCAAGGTGCGCCCCATGCACCGAAACAATGCATGTGGTGTGTTGTGGAGTAAAAAAATAAATTGAGTGTAACGATCGTGACAAGGACCGATATAACCATTATGCCCTGTAATGGCCATTGCAATTCTTTTTTTGCTGGACCCTGTCATTTCAACCCCGTATCGCATAATGGTAACCGCTGTTACTGTTACATGTAGGCCATTACGGCCTATATGTAACTGATTTGGGACACCTTGCAGTAGATTTACTTGCCATATGGTCAGATGCTCCGAAGTTGACCTACGGAGCAGAACACTTGGATACCAAACAAGCCATATATATAAGGTTACGAACGTAGTTGTAGGGGCGATAGTAGGAACACGTTGATTCTACAGGTTTTTAAACTCGGAATACTCTTGAGTAATTGTAACCCTCTCTCTAGACGTACGTGACGGTTGTGTTGTAGAAGTGGAACTAGCTGGATGAGGCCTGCTGCTTTCTTCAATATGAGATGCCTTAACTGATGCTGTCTTTCCTTGAATATCCCAACACTTCCAACCGAATGGCTTGTAAGCCTACAGTGTGTGCACTTCCAGGGTCCATGATCTCTACCATGACCTCCTCCAGTCCTCCCACTTCACCATAACCGCATTGATTACCTTTGCCACCATGACCACCACCTCTGCCTCATCCTGAGAAAGATGTGAGAGTATAGTTTTCATTGGTTTCACATGTAGACCCCGGGGATACATGTTGGGAGGTGTGCTTCTACCTAGTTTAGAGATGGCATATCCTTGCCACCCAAAATCTATGCACAAACTGGCTCATACTCAGGTTTTAAACCGCATAAAAATTTAGCTACTTAAAACTCTTCATGTTACTTTTTCAAATTTGTAGTGAGAGGCTGGTACACATCTAGCTCCTATCATATTCCTTCAAGTTTTGAATAATAGTCATCCCGGGATTTAACTCTATTGAATTCCAAATATCTCCTCAAACTGTGGGTACGTACAAAAGATGTTTTTGTCGGATGAATATATCTCTTGAAATGCATCCACACACCCTCTGCAGTATAAAAAAAAAACATTACGTGCACACTAATGGATTGTTCCATACTATTCCACAACCATGTCATATTAGGTTTTTCTGTGGTCAAGTATTTGAATTTTCCCTTGGCTATTAAAAACACTTGGATGAACTTTGACCACTAGAGATAATTTGTTCCATTTAACTTAGTAGAGGCTATCAGCTATCTCGATCCCTAAAAAACTAGATGGATTTACGAATCCGGTTTTTGTATCACTTTCCTCTATTAAAGGAAAGAAGAATACCACTAGTTTTGCGTCAACACATGTCACGATCAACGGAAACTTCGCTTACACACTTCATACAATGCGCACATCATGCTTGGAGAGAACGACCAGCCCACGTGTCCACACTTTCCATCCATCTATGGGGCATGAAAAGATCAAGAGTACGACATTCGACAAGAGCAACCAGCCCACATGCTTCAAATAACCACATGAGAGGTGATGACCACATAGACTTCATTCACCTTCCATTACAAAGGCCCGACACATAAAACGGGGGAGAACACAGAAACTTTAGGCTTCTTAAAGAAGTTATGGCTCAAGGTTAATGAGTAAGTCCAAAAAAAATAAAAATAAAAATAAAAAAACCAGAGAGAGAAGAAAGAGAATGAGGAGAGGAGTGGAAGATGAATTACACCAAGAGCAAGGAACGCTCTGATACCATGTAGAATTATATAGAACAAAAGAGGAAGAAAAGTAGAGAGAGAGAGAGAGAGAGAGAGAGAGAGAGAGAGAGAGAGAGAGAGAGAGAGAGAGAGAGAGAGAGCCCATTTTTTTAATATTAATTTAATAAAGAGTTAAAAGGACCAAATTGCCCTTAACATAAACATCATGAAGAAGTAAAGGGTGTATGGCCCACACAAGTATTCGTCAACAATCCCAAATGGTTATCACTTCTAAATGCTCCAAATACAACAATCAAAATTAGATGGCTAAGCTGCTCTATTAATGTAAATTTTGGTGGGTGCTCGTACACAAATGGGGCCCCATGATTTGGATGGTCCTATAGCCACATGCTTATGCATGTGTATGGTCGATAAACACCAACTTAAAAAGATGGTGTTGAACTATCACAATCATTCATGCCCCTTTCATAAGCGATGGAGTATTGTCTACCACAAATGTGGCACAGATTGTAACAATTGTGATTGACCAGACATTGGGCTCCATTGTGGATTGAACATCAACCAGAATTTATAGTGATAAATAATTTCATATGCTCATTGCATTTAACACATCAATGATTTTATTTTAATCATCCATTTGATGTCATAAATTAAGGGCTGGTATCTTTTGATAAATGTGAGTCGTAGAACATGCTCCGTCCACAATGGATCACTCGCTTTGGATTGTCTGGATTGAAGTGTGTGGTGAACTTTTATGTAGGTAAGATATATTGTTGTTGTGATGATGGTGCTGCTGCTGCAGCTGTTTGCATTGCTGTGACTCTGTAGATATGCAGGTGGTTTGGCGTTTTTTCTTGCCACAACCTCCATGTGTAGGCAAGTTTGAAATAAAATTCCACCACAACCTCCATGTGAGGCAAGTTTGAAATAAAACTCCACCATAACAGGATGCAGTGAATTCCTCTTCCTCTTCTTATCTTATATTTATTTGTAAATGGAACTAAATTGATCTGATTCGCGAACTGAAATAAATTGGCCTTGACCCTTCATCTAAATAAATCAAACTGCTTTAATCTAGTCCACTGATTTTGGGTGATTTGAACTGAGAATTTGTTCAACAAACCAAATCACTTTCCAAGGATAGGTTCATCAAATTAGGTAACTATGGTTGAGGCTAACCATAAGAGTGATGGTGAGGTGGTGGTGAACAAAAGTGGCAATGTGAAGTTGTGGTGGCCAAGCGATGGACGGTGTTTAGAGGCTGGTTCTGGTTGAAGTTTTGTCAGTGGGGCCTTCTGGAGACAAGGTGGTTGTCGCACAAAGGTTTGGGGAGAGGAATAGAGGAAAATAACCTTCTGAAATGAAGGAAAGGGAGAGGAGGAAGAGATGATGAATGATTATATATATATATATATATATATATATATATATATATATATATATATATATATATATATATAACGACGAATGATTATATATATATGAGTGCTGGTTTCCTACGAACTGTACCGCACAGAATTTATGTGCGAGCCTTCATGTACGCCGTAGGATGAGGAGAGCGGCTGGGATTCCACTGTGTTGAGAAAGAGAGACTCTTCGATTCTCTCCTACATTCATTCTACATTCACGCCGAGGGAGGCGGATTAGCTACTGCCAAGTGGCGTCACCAAGTTTTGTGGGCACACCTTGATGTATTTGTTGTATCCACACCGTCCATCCAGTTTTAGAGATCATTTTAGGACACGAGAAAAAGAATGAACATTTCGAAAGCTGGAGTGGACCCCCACTATAGAAAACAATAAGGAGAGATTGAAACAGTGTTGATTGAACGTCGACTATAAAAAACGTTTTGAGGGCCATAAAAGTTTTGGATCAAGTTAATCTTTGTTTTTTTCCCTTCATCCAGGTTTGTATGACCTAATCAACAGATTGGATGTCAAATAAATAGTACAGTGGGCCTTAGCAGGATTTTAATGGTGGATATCCAATCACTATTGTTTTCTTGTGGTGTGGTCCACCTTAGATTTATATCCATCTCATTTTTTGTATTAAGCTCTAAAATGATCTTTAAAAATGGATGAAGGGCATGGATAAAAGACATACTTCATAGTGGGGCCCACATGGCTAGTGGCAGGGGTAGCCAATCCGTTTCCACTTGTGTCTGGTACAACGTCTGTTCCAAACGAAATCGGATTGCGTACTGAGTTACTCAGTACGCTCTTATCGTTGGGCCCACAGTGAATGTATTTGGTTTATCCACACCGTCGATCTGTTTTTCCAGATCATTACAGTGGTTGGGCCCAAAATTGAAGCATATCCCAAGCTCAAGTGGACCATACCACAAGAAACAGTGGGAATAATGATTTCTTCCGTTGAAATTTTCTTATGGCCCACAGTGATGTTTATTTGTCATTCAACTTGTTCATAAGATCACAAATACATGGATAAAGGGAAAACTAAAATATCAACTTGATCCAAAACTTCTGTGGCTTCCCAGAATTTTTCAATGGTAGATGTTCAATTCATACTGTTTCCTATGATGTGGTCCACTTAAGATTTTTATAGGCTTAAGTTTTGAACTCATGCAATAAAATTATATGATAAAATGGATGGACAGAGTGGATAAAATAAATAAATCACGGTGGGCCCCACAGATTTTACTTAGTACACTTAGGGTACTGAGTTACTCAGCAGGCAATCCACTTCCAATCCAGACTTCTGGACGTGGTTTGGCTAGTATGCTGCCACTAGCCAGGTGGTTAGTGGTCGGTTCTATGTGGACCCCACAATGATGTATAAGTTTTATCCACGCTGTCCATCCATTTTTAAAGATAATTTTATATCTTGATACCAAAATCGAGGTGGATCTAAATCTCAAGTGGACCACACCATGGAAAAGAAATTTGATTGAAAGTCCACCATTAAAAACCTCCTAGGCCTCTGTAATGGTTATTTGACATCTAACCTATTGATTAGGTCATACAAACTTGGAAGAAGTGAAAAAATATATATCAGCTTGATCCCCAAGAAGTTTTTAATGGTGGGTGTTCAATCAACACTTTGCGGTCCACTCAAGATTTAGATCAACCTCATTTTTAGGCTCATACCATAAAATGATATAAAAGAATGGGTGGACTGAATGGATGAAACACACATATCATGGTGGGGCTCACGGAGCATCGACCACTAGCCATTCACTAGCCGGTTAACGGCCAATCCGTTTCCTGATTTCAAGTTCCTATGCTAGAACGTAGGTGGGGTGCATCGTGATATTTTTGAGAAATCCATCCCATTCATCCATTTTTTGAGATCATGTTAGGACATGGGGTAAAAAATGAGCTGGATCCAATAAGTGTACTGAAAACATGAGGATTGAATGTCCACAGCTTAAATATTCATGGGGCCACATAAGTTTTGAATCAAGATAATATTTTTGTTTTTAGTTGTCTCAGTAGAAATGATGTTATGAACGGTGCGGATGTCATGTAAACATTACTGTCGATCTCGCAGGGCTGCGTATGACATGTAAACGTTACTGTCTGCCTCGCAGAGCCCTGCCCATCCGGGCGGGGGTAGGACGCAATCCCCGTCCAAAGTTGACTGGTTGAGAAGACTTGCTATTGAAGTGACGTCACCTAATTATGTGGGCCTCACTTTGATGTATGTGTTCTATCCACGCCGTCCATCCATTTGTAGAGATCATTTTATGGCATGAGCCAAAGAATGAATCAGATCAAAAGCTTGAGTGAAACCCACCACAGAAAGCAGTGGAGATAGTGACGCTCACCATTAAAAACTTTTTAAGGGCCACAAAAGTTTTTTGATCAAGCTGATATTAGTGTTTTCCCTTCTTTAATGTCTAAGTAACTTATGAACTGGTTAGATCTTAAATAAACATCAGAGTGGACCTTATGGAGGTTTTAACGGTGGGTGTCTCTCTTCCTATTGTTTTCTGTGGTGGGGTTCACTCTAGCTTTCAATAATCGATATGCTCATTCTTTTGCTCATGTCCTAAAATGATTTCTAAAACTGGATGGACTGTGTGGATACAACAAATACATCAAGGTGGGCCCACAAAACTTGGGGACGTCACTTAAGTCTCGCTGCTCAACTTGGCAGTAGCTAATTTGCCTCCCTTGGCGTGAGTGTAGGAGAGAGTCTTTTTTTCCGAAGACTCTCTTTCGCAATGCTGTGGAATCCCAGCTACTCTCCTCATCCTATGGTGTACATGAAGGCTTGCACATAAATTCCGTGTGGTACGGTTCGTAGGAGACCGGCTATATATATATATATATATATATATATATATATATATATATTAGAGGATGAGAACATTCCCTGATACCATTTTAGCATTGAAGGCAATTGCATTTCTTGAATAGAGGGAATACAAGATCCGCTATCTGTAGATCTAACACAAAAAGATGAGTAGAGAATATAGGAGTAGAATGTAGGATCAGAGAACTTGCTCTGATACCATGTTGACTGAAGACAATTTTATGTGATAGAATGCAATATATGATATTTATAGACCTCTAGTACCAAATGCAGGAAGAATCTAGAATAGGTAGGAGGATTGGAGAGATCCAGGCAGCAATATATTTGCAAGTTTGCCATCACCAAAGAATTACAGGAATGCCATTACAAATACAAGGGTACAAATCATCCCTCAACAAGTAAAGCTTTGTCTGTTAATATGCACGGGTGACTGATCTTTCTCAAAGTATCTGGGTATCATGATTCCGGGAAAATCAGTACCAGTTCATGTGAAATGGATCGATTATACTCTACCTGGCTGCGCTTTCATTTGTATGTATTTTCAATGCATCTTAGGTAAGCATGTGCCTGGTGTTCTGTTTTTGGTTTGCATATTTAGCAGATATACTTAACTGAAACCTAATTTGATTTTCTTTTTTATTCCGTTAGTGTTGTGTTCTTGTGTGTTTTGTTATGTTAGTGCATGCTTTCTACAGTTGGGTAGAAGGTGTTCCATATCTGTTACGATACACCCGAAAAGGCCGATATGTATAGGTAACGGCCATGACTATTACGCAATACCGGGGTGAAAAGGGGCAGTTAGTATTTTTAGACCATATCAACTGTTATGGTGTCCGTAAAGTCTGTTACAGGGCATAACGACCATTACTCCCGTAACATTAGAAAAATGATCACTTTTTTCTTCTTTTTTTCCCTTTATTTAAATTCATTTTTTCCCTCTTTTTCACTTTTCTCATTTTAAAAACTCTCCTTTATCATTTTACAACAGATTTCGACCACTCTTACTATAAGCTTTTAAGATTAAAATTGTGGATTGAAATGATTTGAGCGAATAGAATCTTTGAAGGACTTTTTTTCAAAAAATTGAAAAAGGAATATTTATGCCTTTTTCTGATTTCTAGTTCTAATGCTTGATTGTGATGTGTAAACATTAGATACATAATCATATTAAACAATTCACTAGACAGCCTTATACAACACTCTCACCAAAGAGTGGACCGTTACACTAGCATAAACATGTTCAAAACAAAAAATGAATATATATTTGAAATATTTATATTATTCTTGATTTTCTAGATATTTTTTTCTGAATTTTTCGGATAAAAGAAAATTTTCAACCGTTACGGGGGTCGTAACGGTTGTTACCACCCCGTATCGGCTGTTATGGCCGATACCTGTATCGGTAATGGTGGTGATTGTTACAGCCACTGTTACCGATATGGAATACCTTGGTTGGGTATGTTCACATATCGCTTGTATATTGATGTCGCGCTCTTTACATATGGTGGCTGTAGGTTTCCAGATCAATAGGAGATGCATACTTGAAAGCACCAGAATTTACTCTGGATCCATCTATCTCACGTTTCCAGCTCGCTGAACCTCTTCGTCGGCCTGTACTGACAGCACAACCATCTGTATATACGAGAGTAATACGCCCCCAAGATAAGTTTTTGATATTTGCATCTGATGGCCTTTGGGAACATGTGACGAATCAAGAAGCAGCAGAAATTGTGTACAATTACCCACGAGCGGTATATTTCCCTCTCTGCATTCCCTGCTTTTTCCTCTCTTTTCACTGCTCTGAGGTTCACCCTCATTTCTATGATAGGGAATAGCCAGGAGACTTGTCATAAAAGCTCTACAGGAGGCAGCTAGGAAGAGAGAAATGAGATATGCAGACCTTAAGAAGGTTGAGAAGGGAATCCGGCGCTTCTTCCATGATGATATAACTGTCATTGTTATCTTTATAGATTACGAGTTGCTGGGTAAAAACACCACTCCATCACAGTTATCAATACATGGATTTGTTGATGCAGTTGGACCGTCGGAATTTTCTGTCTTGGAAGGGGTCAGCATGCATTCCAAATCATCAGCCTGATGCGGAAGCAGTCTTTCGTTAAATCCCCGGGTCCAGCTTCCACCTGCCCGCTTTTTTCTTTTTTCTTTTTTCCTTTTGAGAGAGAGAGATGGTCCAGCTTCCCCCTTGCTGTGCTATTGCTACATTTTGAAGGTTTCTGTCCCCGCCTCTTCTATTTCAGTCTCTTTTTTATTTTTGATGTTTTTCTTATTCCTGCTGTAAGTTGAACTGGACCCTGATCTTTTTCTTCTTCTTCTTCCTTCTTTTTTTATATTTATTCTTTTTTTTTTTTTCCACTGTTTTTCTCTTTCATGCCGTAAGTTGAACCAGACCCTGATCCAATACTCTGATCGGTGCTCATCTTCCAATAAAAATTTCTATTTGCCTGTCATTTTCCCCATCTACGAGCATGTGTAATGGGTGTATACAATTTTTTTCTTTTTCTTTGGCATGCTACTCGTAAATCGTAATACATTGAGACTGTAAAATGTTGGTCCATGTAGTTCTGACTTTTGCACCCGATCCAGCCATTCATATGTTTCTGCATGACTGAACGTTAATTTCCCAAAGCATCTTTCATCAATATTCCGATCATGTTCTAAATATTGGCTTACTGAGTTGTTAGATTGCAGATAAAAGTTCCATGATCATCAATGTGCCGTGCTAATCATGTATCAAAGGGCCCACTGTGCTGGTTGAAATAGCGATTGTAGGGTCATAATCCAGATGGATTATGGTATGCTGCTCCTGACAAACTGCAAAGAGAAGGCATGATTCCAGATTGCTTGGGTATAA
Organism: Magnolia kwangsiensis; assembly: GCA_037074715.1. NCBI lineage: Eukaryota > Viridiplantae > Streptophyta > Magnoliopsida > Magnoliales > Magnoliaceae > Magnolia > Magnolia kwangsiensis. The sequence continues at coordinate 71,271,259 of CM073575.1, read as the reverse complement.
TTAATCTCTAAATCACACCAGCATTTTTCTCTTGAATCCCTAAGCTACATCCATTTGCATTTGTTCATTTGGACAGTTCAATCTATCGACCTTCACTGTCCATTTAGTCTAGAACACAATTTCATGGGCTACCATGTGAAAATCAGACTGGTGGTATGATCCAATCCATCCTTGATTTTTGGCTTATTTTGTGTAGCATCCTTGTTTTTGAAGCAATGGATGGGATGTTTATGATTGCCTAACAGAAGTGATTATGATGGGTTTTGTAGATATTGTTAAAAGAAGTGTTTTCCTCTATTATGTTATATTTTTAATTACTAAAATAAATCAAATCATCATTAATTAATATTAATAAAGCCTTATCCCAATTAATTGGGTTTACGTACCAAATGAAATCAAATAACCAAAAGATGATTAACAAAGAGAATCAAATGAATATGGTGTTCATCAGGAACACAAAAGAGACTGTACAACATCTGTATGGTACTTTGAATGTGTTCCCATCAAGCTAGAGCTTACCAATGACTCCTGGGATATGAACCATTGCCCCACGTCCTGTGACTTTTGAACCGCACTTTTGGTGGTCAGGATTTGATTCGTTGGCGTTTTCTTCCGTTAGTGGAGATTTTAAACCAATGGTTTGTCTCCTGGCTTGATAAATGATTCAACAAGAAGTCGCTGATGGCATTGGTTTTGACTAGGGAGTCCCAGATATTTGAATCAGAGGACTTTTATAATGATGGTCACCTCACATTCGTTTCTCTAAATCACCACATCTGTTGTTTCTACCTTCAACTTTGAGGACATCATCTTAGAAAATTTTAATTGGGTAGCTCTGATCCACAGGGTAATGTGGATCATGGATCTGGGTTCCACTAGAATTCTTGTCTGGTTTGGATTGACACCCGTTACCACATATGGTCTATCAATTTGAAAGGTTTTAAAGCTAACGCCATGCATCCAATTACATATGGACCACAACTCTCTTCCTGATTATGAATACTGCTTATTAATATAATCTGATTCAATATCTTGGGCATGGTTACGAATAGAATGGATTAATTAGGGCTGTCAATGGGCCGGGCTCGGGCCTGCGAAAAAATCATAATTTTGAATTAGGTCGGCCTTAAACAGTTCAAAATCAGGATACCGGCTAAGTACCAGGTTTGATGGGTATTTCCATTTTAAGCAGCAAGAGAAATTCCATGGTCACTATGTAAGTCCTGGATTGCCTAATTGGTGGGTAAATTTAGCAGGAGGGACTCAGCAACCAATGATCTGGATTTACTAACCATGTGGGCCCCACATGCCAAATACTGATCTCGGGGACCATCTTTGTACCATTTTAATAAATAAATAAATAAATAAATAAATAAAATTTGTACTGAACTCATCTTCCAGATGTGTCACTGATGTACTTTTATCCATCCATCCATCCATCCATCCATCCAAATTGTGGTTCCATTAGGATGGACCATATCTCTAAATTCACACAGATCAAGCAATCTTTGGCTATCCCATCGATTAATAAAAGGGTAAAATAGTGAGTGGTCCAAATTTGAAGGGAAAAATTAAATAAATAGATGATTAATAAATATTAGCTACTTGTCGCAACCAGCTTTTTATATAGTGTCCATCATGTATTAAAAAAGGGTGACCATGATGGCCGTTATCCAAACGGCTGTAATGAATTGATACAAATTTTTTTTTTTTCCTTCAAAAACTTTCAACTATTGCAGGGCTGTCGCAGTCCCTATTATAACAGCCATCATCCTGTGGGCCCCCCTGGGCATCTTCTTTGTTGGGAGAATCCAGTCCATTGGTTTATCTCGTACCTAAAAGAATGAGGATTCAAGTGCAGCTTATCAGTCATCATCATGGCATGCAGCCTAATGAACATTTAATTGGGAACGATGGAGTTGTGCCTCTAGGGGTAGAAGAAGCCTTTTGTGGTTGTTTACACCAGCGCCACTCATCCTCCATTTCTATGATTCTTCCATCATTTAAGCTCAACAGCAAAGATGAGTTCCAAGATGATGGAATGACTGTTGAAATAATGCCCATAGTTTGTTTAGATTATTTATAGGACAAATTGATTCAATGACTATTAGATACCAATGACTAAGGTGCGTCCTCATGGTCCCCAACGAATTATCATGCATTAGGACCTCATGGTAGGTTGAAAAGACACCATGCAATGGGAAACATGAACCATGAATACGAATTAATGGCATGCCTTCAATGGAGCAGTTGCCATGCGCTCCATGCATGCATAGTCACTTGTCCGATTTGATTATCGTGCGCTACATGCATTCATGGCTATTTATGTAGCTTCATGGTTCATTTACCAACCATGAATGAAAAGGCCTAAAAAGTTTAGATAAGTATCCTTGAATACATGAACACAATCATGAGAACAAGTTATAAAAATTCTTGGAGATTTTTCTTGTGTTTTTACGGAATGCTTGGATATAATGTTCTTGGCTTAACTCAGACTTGAAAGTCTATGCGAAAGAGTGAGACCTCAAGATTTGATGGTCTACACGATATAAAACCTCTACAAAGTCGAAGATGAATGGTCTAGATCTAGCGGTCCACCTAACCACTACTGGAGCAGATGGGTCTAATCACCCTTTTGATTATACGGTATAAATGGCATCGGATTACGATCTATAACTTAGATCGTCCTAAGGACAAGCTAAGTGGACAAATTTCAATATACCACTTTTCTCTTTTTACACTCGTTATTCCTTAGTATATTTTCACGAGAGAGCCTCATCCTATTCATAGGAAATAAAGGGGAGTTTGGATGAGACCAGAAATTATCCAGTCTTATCCTTATCTCCTCATTTAAATCCTCATTCAAACTTGAATTTGAATCCATCTTCTAATGGAAGAGGCCTTGCCTCATAGGACCACGCATTAGTGATTGCCCACCAGTGAGCCCCAATGGCCTATGTCTAACATCTCACACTCAATCACATTGTGGGATAGGTAAAACAAAATAAATTTGTCCATTTAACTCGCCTAATAACAATCAAAACCAAATATTGCGATAAAAAGAATTAGAGGTATGAGACCAACTAGATCACCGTAATCTTCTCACAGGTGTTTAAGTACTAAGTGACTACTTAACTAGTACTCAATAACCCAAGCTTTACAATGCATATCTTAGTCCGCATGACCACACTGAATGGAGTTAACTCCCGATCTGAAGCACTTATCCAACATACGCACTTATCCAACTTATCGAGTTATTATGAAAACTCTATTTTTTACAAACTTTGACTAAAATCAATTTAAAACAATACCTATATATATACTTTTAAGAAAGAATATTGTTTGTAAAAGTCTAATAAAAAAAACTTAATACTGTCGGTGGATAAGTCTTTAAGTGCATATTTATAATTTTAGAAACTTGGTGTAGCTGTCACGGGATCTTCCCCATGCAGATGTATAATTTAGAATCAATCAAGCTGCTTTCCTAACGTAACTGAGTTTGGCCAATCAAGGATCTTTTGTCATAGTACACTAAAGTAGCGACACTCATTCTCATCCTCCTATACACAAGAGGGTAGTTAAGGACACAAAGAGTCACATACGGGACTGGCTATTTGTATGTTGCAATGATTAAATCAAATAAAAATAATCTGTAGGTAAAAGGTCCTAACACGTGGCTACAATCCAAGTCGTAAAGTAGACAATACTAGGTATATGTCGGGTCTACAATACACAGGTCGTTCTACACAAGGTACGACTTATCTTATAACCTCACAACCTGGCATGAAAAGTAATAGTGCGATTATGTTATTCGACTTGATCATTCTTATCTTCAATCTTTTAGGATTGTAAGTGGATACGACTCACTCATATCTCCATCCTTTATTATTCACAATAAAGAGAAGCCTATACCTCAGCATATGAACATCGCGCCAAATGTACCTCTCTTGTACATTCAAGGTTGGTCAACCAGTGGAATTGGGTGATCGGCCTACCGACAAAAAATAAAAAACCTATATAATCTCATGGTTAATGCTGATGATCTACTTAGTTAATATAAGTACTTAATATCGAATAAATGAAATGTGTTATTCATTAATGAAAGATCAAATGTATTAGATACAAGCATATCACTCAAGCTTTCCTCAATCTGATTTGCCTTATATGAACCTGAAATAGATCTCTTGCTATAGGTTTCGTCATGGGATCAACTAATGTTTTATTTAAACCAACCTGATTTAAATGATTTTAAACTCGCAAGTATATGAATCAGATGTAGATATGGTACATATTACAAGATCGTTCCCACGAGGACTGGTTGTCACAATTCGAAATTTACGATTCTTCTTAACTAATCAACAAATAGTTTAGCTAGTGATTAAGTAAATTAACAAAAATCTATGAAAAATAACCAAGAACAGGAGAAAATTTCAATCAAGGAGAACACTAGGACTTTTGAATCCACCCCTAATTATCCTAACCCTTGTTTTACCTGTTGATTCACCCTAATTCAGATTGATATAAAAATAAATAAAGCACACTCTATATCCTTGGTCGGGCACATAGAATGTGTAATCCCTTAAAGCATAAGGATCACATCTTTCCATCCATGGTTAGGCATGAAGAGATGTAGATTCATATTTCTTTCTCTATAGGAAAATCTATTCATGGTCAGACACAAACACCTAGAATAAGATTCCAAACAACATCTACATCTAGACTTTGGTTAAGCTCATAGAATGGAGAAGTATAAAAATTTCAGTTAAGCACAGTAGAGAAAAAAACAAATCAATCAAATTAGATGAATTCAACACATACAAGAGTTATTCAAATTAGGGGCTTCATCTCAGCCCTAGCTAAGAGATTAGCAATTCATAAAATCAATTATAATGAAGGAAAAATAAAATTTAAACAATAAGAACATCCTTCCCTTCTCTCTCTCTCTCTCTCTCTCTCTCTCTCTCTTTCTTCTCTTTCTTCTCTTTCTTCTCTCCCCAGTTCTGAATCTCGTTCTCCCTTCTTCCGCTTGCTTTAGATGTCTCAAGCCCTTTATAGATGCCAGGGGCGGTGGAGTGCTGAAGTCAGTGAGAAAATCGGACGTTTCGCAGTAGTAGCTGTATAGTGAAAGCCTTTTTGCAACCAAGTTCGGGGTTTCATAACTCTCGATTTCCTGGCTTGATGTCGGTAAAATCAACGTCTCCTGGGACGTTTTGAGATGGTCTACACGATGGATGGTTCAGATCTGCCACATGATCAACATTATGCTTGTGCAACTGCCCCAAAAGTCTATCAGCGTCCGGATGCATAATCTTTCGCATGTACAACACTGTGGTGCTCGGTGGGCCTCACAGCGGTATTTTCAGGGAAATCCACCTCGTCCATTAGATTCAGGATGAAATTTTGGTCAAGAAGGGATGATTTTGGTTGTTCGTTGATGCATTCCAGAGAAGATATCACGCTAAGATCGCTTTGAACGTCGTAGGGCAGCCTGCTTGTGTCCTCTGTATTGCACATGTGTGCATGTATGGATGCAAACTTTCAGCAAAGTTTTGATGGGTTCGAGGCCCTCTACATGATGGATGGCTTGGATCGGCCGTACAGGGCCTGATGGTGGCCCACTTCGTTTCGCAAAAATCGACAGCGAGGCTGAAAACAGCAACTACCGTTTTCACTTAAAACGTGGGTCAGCACCTGCTTGGACCGACTGGTGGGTCCTATGCGCGGCTGGCACTGATGTGCATGGTGTACATGCATCACATACAGGGCCCACTGTGATGCTTTTGCAAAATCAAATCCATCTATTCACTTTGTCTCCCTGTTTAAACTGTCGGGACCAAAGTTGAGGCAGTTCCAAATATCAGGTGGGCTTGAAATTGGAGATTAATGGGCTGATCTGTCCGTTCGCCCACTTCTCAAGATATTTAATGGTTGAAATTTAATATGTACAGTTTATTTATGGCCCCCATCCCATGTATGAAGTTTTGAGTCGAATGGATGGTTGGAATCATGTGATCTTACATTCTGGATCAAACTAATTTCAGGCCTCTTTAACGTGAACGGCTTGATTTCCTCAGATCCCTGGCATATAAATTCTTCAATGTTGGTCCTCTGGAGTTCGTCCCTTACTTTGGTTACTTCGGAGCATCAAATCCATGCTTTTAGTACCTTTTTTCAGTCCACGCTCGTAAATACACCTTGTATCACAAATATGATTAAAATAGGGTATTAAACATTATCACGTTCGTAAAAATAAGTAATAAATGGGGTTTAATATGAAATATTCGACCCTCAACATCAACCATCATCTCCTTAGTAGAAATGTAGCTAAGGGTGACCTTCTTATCTCTTACTTGATCATGGACGTAATGATACTTGATCACAATATGCTTGGACTTCTGGTGGTGTTTAGGGTCCTTTTCCAAGTCAATGGCAGAAGTATTTTCTATCTTTAGCGATATAGGCTGATGAACGATCGGTACAACACCCAGACCTAGTAAAAATCTACGAACCCATACACACTCTTGAACTTGAACACAACATGCAATGTACTCAGTATTCATAGATGAAAGAGCCGTAGATGTTTGTTTCTTACTTGGCCATGAGATAGCTCCCCATCCGTGTAAGAAGACATATCCTGAAGTAAACTTTTCCTCATTGGCGTCATTACCCCAAGCAACATCTCCTTTGAGCCCGAAGCTCATACCTCCATAACACAACATTAGGTCTTTCGTTCCTCTGAGATAATGAAATATACATTTTACGGCTTGCCAATGAGACTGTACCAGGTTACTGATAATGGCTGACTATGTCAATTTCATAACTAATATTCGGTCCAGTGCAAAGCATAGTATACATTAAGCTCCCTACTGTGCTTGCATAAGGTACTGAGGACATGGCCAATTTCTCGGCTTCAGTTTGGGGACACAATTTATTTTCTAGCTTGGTAGCTTTGTCCATAGGGGTTTCAACAGCTTTTGAATTTTTCATCTTGAACCGCTCTAAGATCTTTTGTATGTAAGTGGCTTGAGACAAGCTTAAAAATTTCTTAGGGTGATCTTCGATGATTTTTACTCCAAGAATAAAATTGGCTTCACCGAAATCTTTCATCTCAAAGTTCGAGAATAGCCAATCTTTAGTCAATATCAATAATTACATGCTATTATCAACTAGTAGGTTATCGTCTACATATATAGATAGTATTAGAAAATATTTTTCAGACCGTTTCATGTATACACAATGATTTTCTTCACTCATTGTGAATCCAAAAGTAGTGATGACTAAGTGGAACCTCATGTACCACTATCTTGAAGATTGCTTCAGCCCATAGATAGATTTTAAAAACTCACAGACTTTCTTTGAATGCTTTTTATCTATATAACTCATGGGTTGTTGCATGTATATCTCTTCATCTAAGTCAACATTTAAGAATGCGGTCTTTACATCCATCTAATATAACTCTAAGTTTAAACTTGTGACAATGGACAAGATTATGCGGATTGAGGAAAACTTTGCAACAAGTGAAAAAGTCTCTTCATAATCAATGCCTTCTTTCTGTGTGAAACCTATAACAACTAATCGTGTTTTATACTTGTTCATTGTACCATCTGCCTTTCTTTTGATCTCGAGTACCCATTTATTACCTATCGCTTTGCGATTGGAAGACAGATCTATAAGTTTCTAGATTTTATTATTCTTCATGGAATGATCTCTTCTTCTATAGCATTCACCCAATCAGCTGAGTTTGAAGATAATAATACATCCTGATAAGAATCAGGTTTATCATCATCAACCACAATATAAGAGAATGACTGCCCCTCAATATCGAAGCATCTTTGGGGAATCAATCTTCTTTCGCTTCGACATAACTTAGGAGCCTGTTGAGATGTTCTCTCATTGCCCTAACGAACTATAGGAGCATCATCATTTTAAGAAGCAGAACTCCCACACTCTTGAGATACATCAGATATTTCAAATTTTTTTATTGGAACCTTTTGCTTCATTCGGCTGGGGTATCTATCTTCGATAAAGGTTACGTCCCAAGATTTTATCTCAATCTATCGTCCATGATCCTCATAAACTAAAACATATCCCTTAGAATACATGGGGTACCTTATGAACACAGATTCAATGGTTTTACTATTAAGTTTACCTCTATGCAGAGTAGACAGTAAAACATATCCAAAGATCTCCAAAAGCGTAAGTTGACTAGAGAAAGAATCTTTCCAGTCCACATCTCATATGGGGTCTTAGGAATGGATTTAGATGAGACTCTATTAAGGACGTAGACGGCTGTTAGCAGTGCGTCTCCCTAGAATGTGGTAGAGAGTTTGGCTTGTGCCATCATCAATCTAACCATGTCCAATAGTGTCTTATTCATTTTCTCTGCAACGTCATTTTGTTGTGGAGTATAAGCCATTGTGTACTGCCAAATAATGCCAATGTTTTCACAATATGATTTAAACGTTCCAGATGTATACTCGCCACCTCTATCAGATCAAAGGATTTTAATCTTTTTCTCAAGCTAATTTTTCACATCAGCTTTATATTTAAGAAAATAATCAAAAGCTTCAGATTTGTGTGAGATGAGATACACACATCCATAACGTGAGTAATCGTCAATAAAAGTGACAAAATATTGATATCCATTTCTATCATGTGCATTGAAGGGTTCATAGATATCTGAATGGATTATCTCTAGTGGGCCCTTAGACCTAGTCGCTTTAAGAAATAATTTCTTTGAAGTCTTCCTGAACACATAATGTTTGTAAAATAATAAATCAACTTTGGATAAGGAATCTAATAGACTAGAACGTACTAGTCTTGTCATATGATCTTTTCCAACGTGACTTAACGTACGTGCCATTTTAGAGATTTAGATACTACAGTTTCATTCGACGTAGCAGATAAAGCAAGATGTGCATTATCACTATCTATGTCCAGAATAGATAAATCTATATTTAAATTTTTCTATGTAAAGATGAGGCTATTTAGTCTTAAAGAAACTTGTGTCCCAGAAAAATGAATATCAAACCATTAAATAATAACCTATAAATAGATATTAAATTCTGACGCATGCCTGATGCATAAAGAGTATCACGGAGGATTATTGTTCGCCTTATGTGCATACGGAGATGGTAAACGTCAATCCCTAGTACATCTTCAATAACATTATTTTCCATATACACCTTGTAACTTCCGTGGCTACAGGTCGGAATTCCTCAAGTCCTCGATGACTTCGTCTTACGTGCTTTGTTGCACTTGAATCCAAAATCTATTCGTTAGATGTAGTATCAACAGAAAGGATTTTAGAATAAACGCCTACGTATAAAGTATCTAGTGACTTAGGAATTACCATCTTTTTATGGTCACACTGCAGGCCATAATGGTCGGAGTTTTCGTAAACGAAGCAGATTATGTTAGCCTTTTTTCTATTTTTTCTTTCTATTTCCCTTCTTGAGATTTGGAGGTGTTACGGACTTCTGTTCTTGGTAATTCTTTTTTGCTTTCTTATGAGTTTCCACTTTTGGGTCTCTGTTGCAAAGGCCTTGGCCAAACCTAACTGAATTGCATTCATTTCAACCTCTTATACCAAATGGCTACAAAAGTCTCTGAACATAGTGATAAAATCAGTATAGTTCAGAATTCTTTTGATTGAGACCCAAGATTCAGGGAAGGAATGGTGCATTACTATTATCTTTTGATTTTTAGTCAATTTACACCTAGCATTCTAAGGGCACTTGTCATCTGCTCAATCTTACGAATATGATCTTTGATAGGGAATCTGACTGACATCCCTAATTCCATTGGCCAAACTTTTTAATCTGATTTCTACGCATAGTGTCATGCTCCAAACTCGGAAGCCGGGCTCACAAAATTCTCGATCGCAGAATTTGGTGCCGACAGCCTCCGTAGTACCCCATTCTCAACTCCTACTGCCCATTCACTAGGTTTTGATCCTGGAATGTTACGAGGAGGATTTTTATCATCAGTTTGATTCATAATAAGCATAACTAAAGGCATAACCCACAAACAGCAACCAAAAACTCCATCACAATTTCACTATGATAAAAAATTTATAAGTACATTATGCGTAAAGGGAAATATAATGATGGTAGACAAAAGCTCCAAAATGATCTGCCACATGCTCTAGCCTCAGCGCTACTGCAATCCAACGTCACCTGCACGCAATGGTCGTGCATAAGCTTATGGAAAGCTTAGAGGGTAGTGAAGGTGTGTGCGCAATGTAGTAACACAATTATGTAATATCAGAGTAATGTGGAATATACTGATGAATCCATGAATACTATTGGCCGTACTAAGGCCATGCGATGTAAGGAATGAATGATGTTGGCCATATTAAGGCAATGCGATGCGAGATGCAACTCAAGCATACAAATCCTCATCTAAGTCCTCATATCAATATAATTCAACTCTGAAATATAATTGGGGTCTAGTACACTCCAACCAGATTGCTGCCCCATCACGCATAACAAGGTGAGTGGAAAAGACCTCACTATCTGCTTGCCAATATCGGACTTGGCTCGTCGATAGCCGACTCATTTCTCGAGCTGGTCAAACTCAGCCTACCTTTACCACCTCCTCTCGGGCGAGTAAGGCTGCACCACCTTCCAATCGACCACGACACAGTGAAAAGCGCAGCCTCCTGATAATCGGCACTTGGTGCCATGCATCTACTCGGTCTAGACGTTGGAGCAACCTCCTGATACTATAAGGGTTTAGGAACTTTTACCTAGGGGTATCTATAGCACCCTATGTAGAATAAGATTTTCGGTATCCAATCCTACCAAACACGATATGCCTGTAGAGGCTATGACCCTGATGTCACTAGGGCGTACAGTATTCTAACACCCCAAATTTTTGCCAACCTGGGGTTAGACGTCCTTAGACAATGGGTCAACCATAACACCTTGGTAACCTCTCTGAAACTAATTCTAAAGCCAAAGAACTCATTTAGAACCAAATTCTTTAGAAATTTAACGTGAACTAGCCAGCGCTACACTAGATTTCCTGCAAAATTAGCACCAACCACTTTAAATACGATCTGTAAGATCCAAAATCTATAGAATCATTGACGCTAAGTTACCCTAAAACCTAGGATCAAACTCTAAACCCGTTTGCTTTTAGGAACCCTTTGAAACTTTGTATTGGATCTAGACCGTGCGTCGAAAGTCCAATATCTACAATATCAGACAATTATGACCGCTTTGTTGGACTTAACAATCATTTTGAAAATTAAGTCCATACGATGTCCTGAGACCATTTCCTTGCGTCCGGAGTGAAGAGTGTGAGAAAAGTGAATTTATTTAGAAAATTAATTCAATTTAAATAAATCTGGCACGTGTCGCTTGCGCGACATTTTCTAAGCGTTTTGACCATCAGAATTCGATCAAATTTTACCAACGAATCAGGATAGTTGGCCCTTACATGTTATAGCACTTCTGGCCCTGATCGAGTTTCTGTGACCGCTGAACTAAAACTAGTCCGCCACGTGCGATCTGGGAACCCTATCGAACTAAAAACTTAATGTGATCAAGATCCGACATCCATGAGCTTAAGTCCGACCGCATTCAGTCAGGGGACCTCCAGAAATGCTCCGTTGGATCAGAAAAGACCCCATTTAGATATAACCCAAGTATACCTTGACTTGGAGTCTATTTTGGTTATGTTTGGGCCTATATAAGGAGCTTAAACCCTTAGCTTTCTAACCCATACGAATTTGGAAAAAACCCTAGGAGAGAGAGGAGAGAAAAGAGAGAGAAGTGAGGGAGAAGTTGGAGATTTCTCCTGAGATTCTTCCCTGCTGCTCCACGTGCCAGATCCTTCCACCTGCATTGCTATTTTGGCGATTCCAACGCCGTTCTAGGTAAGAAAACCCTAACCTCAAGATGTTTTAGGGATTCCATCGATACAAATAGCGAAGTATCTAATCTATCTTGTAAATTAGGTCGCCATATCGACGTTGACGAAGCGTAGACTTTCTATTCGAATCGATACGCTTCTATGGCAAAAGGTGAGAATTCTAGATGCTTAGGTTAACTGTTTTCAAAGCTCTCAATGTCGTTTAATAGTAGATTATCGACAAGATCGCCATTTGACATGTAGAACATGCTGTCTGTTTTTCATTTCGACTGCGTACGGAGAATATGAGATTTAGGGTATTTTAGGTATTTGTAGAAAATACTGTATACGTTCGTATTTTGCTAAAATGATTGCCATGTTTATTTGTCATGTTATTATATAAGATATGCGTGTACGATCGGTTTGGCGAAGAGATTCACCCTAATGCACATATTGGCCGACATAGGCTATGTAGGCTAATGTGTTTAGACTAGTGTTTGTTGAAATGCCTAAATCAATATGATTTATGCCTGCCATATGTTTTGAATGTAAGAACATGATTGTTGTGTATTAGACAACTCCTTGCTATAAGGATCTGTCATATTATATGTTGGAATCGACATACGTCAAGTACGTTGGAGTTGAATAGTTTAAGTGTTTGTATAAATGTATGTATTAGTAAATATTGAGTAAATGGTGTTGTAGATTAGCGTTGAGACTGGATTCTCAACTACTTTGATGATGCACATGATTTCCTCTATGTTGTTGTATTTGAATTGATTACCTTAGGTGTGAAATACTCGTGTATGATTAATTTCTTATGATGTATGTTATATTATGCTGATAACATGCTAGAATTTCTTGTATTTCGATTACGTCTCTCTCATATGATTATTGATGTAGATTACATGTGCTTGGGGCTATACTCTAGTCCAGGCAGTCGGTAACAGTTTAGAATTCGTGGTTGGATTCTATTCGCCACGAAGGATGTGTATGACGAACCCGAGTCATACTAGAGTCGTCGGCAGTGGTTAGGCCACGCGAAGTGTTTGTGCACTTCATGTTGGTCGATTCGACGTGCGCTCGTGATAGTCGGACTCATCAAGTAACCCGACTGACCATTGTATGTTCACCTTGTATTCCTCATAACTGCTTGAACCTAGGGTACTAAACTTTCCATTGGAAAGCCCCTCTAACCTTGGTATCTCGATCCCCTAAGACTCATGAGCCGGGCATGGTTGTATTGGACACCGTGGTCGAGCTGTCGGCCTACGCTGGGGCCATAAACCTCCCCGTAGTGACCAGTGAGTACCCTACTCTGAGCAGATTATGGTGGTATGAGACACTATATTCTTGCTGTCGGCCTACATTGATAAGGTGATGGGGGAGTGGAGCAACGAGTGCGAGCAACAGCCTTGACAGCCCTTTGTAGTGACCTTGAGTTTATCTTGACACCGCATGGGGGCGATGAGTCCTGATGCAGTCTTAAGGATATAAACTAGGCCTGTATTGATAAGGTGATGAGGGAGTGGAGCAACGAGTGCGTACAACAGCCCTGACAGCCCTTGCAGCAACCTAGAAATATATCATCGTATGAGACTACTATGAGTGACGATCCTAGACAAGATCATTATTTGGGTATTGATCATTATATGAGGGAGGTACCTTAGTTTCCCAATCCGGCTGTATGAAAGGGACTAATAACAACTCGGTAATCATATTCATATCGCACTGCATGTGCCTGGAAGATGTGGAGCACTGAGAGAAGAAAGCATGCCGTAGATGTAAGATGGTGTCACAAGAGGGAGTATGTCGATGAGGGCATCCATAATATCATTTCATGCTTGCATTAATCACAGTATCTAGGAATGTCTGATTGTTTGCTTTACTATTATCGCGTAATTAATTTGATAACATGTTAACCCTTGCTCTATGATTTCACTAAGTTAGCTACTCACTCCCACGTTACGGACGGTGTTGTACACATCAACCAGTTCCTATTTCAGTTTTAGATAATGGCAATGCTTGCGAAGCAGAGCCGGACTTGATGATGATGATGAGGATTCCTCCTGTATGTAGGTTCTGATCAACGGGTTTACAGGGTTACTGATTAGATGCTAATACACTTAGTATTTTACCTTTTATTTACATACCCATGTATATTCTTTTCTTTCTATTTTGGAGTATACATGTATTTAGTTAACCTGGTAACATGTTCACACTCTGGAGACCTACAACAGTTCATATATTCTATATATCTATCACATTCTTCCGCTTGCTAATTTAATTGTCTCTGGAGTATGATATGCTGTTTTGGCTTAATCCACCTCATGTTTTATGTACTACTGCTGCCGACATTCATCCATCATTGAAAATGTTGTATAAGTGATGTTCTGGAACTCGGGAGTGGAGTTTATGCTCGACCCCCGATTCTCAGGATGTTACAAGTATACATGTCACACAATGCGAAATGCATGAATCACACTATCTAGTCATGCAGCAATCTTGCGCGTATCGTGGGCTCAAGTGGGGCATCACCGCCTATCTGGGAGCCCATAAACAATTTGCCCAAATGCATATGCTATGATCAGTCACTCCTCATATTAAGCATACATATGATGCGTATGAGCATGAATCATGAGATTATACTAAACATGTTATATGACGATGAATTCTGTTTGTAACGAAGATGGGCCTAGACGGCCTACATACTACACATATGGGCCTAACAATGGGCCCTCAGGAGAGTTACAATGCGGGCATTTAACCAATATTGCTCTTATAATGAGGACGTTAAACCATCATTGTTCCCAATGCATGATCGTCAAAAAACATCATCACATACATCATGGTAGGATCTCACATCGAATGGGCCTTATATACATCGCATTCAGCCCGCACAAAGGCCTCACATACGTCTCATTGGGCCTCATAAACATAAAATGGGCTGATTGAATGGGCCGATCAAATGGGTCAATCAAATGGAGCGATCAAATGGGCCGATTTAAATGGACTTCATGTATATCAAAATAGGCCGCATCGATGGGCCTCACGTATATCAAATCAGGCCGCACCAATGGGCCTCATGTATTTCAAATCGGGCCCACCCTTATGTATATATATTTTTGAGGTCCCACCTATTCATAATTTAATATGGAGATAGATGAAGTGAAAACAAATATCAACTTAATCGGAAACTATTGTGGTTCTAAGGAGTTTGAATGGTGGATGTCACTATACACTTATTTAAATGGTGGGGTCCACCTGAACTGTAGATCTAACTTATTATTTTTCCCATGCCGTAAAGTGATCTCACAAATGGTTGAACGACATGGATACAACACATGCATCATGGTGGGTCCCACCACCCAAACAGAGGACCGTGAAGATAAACACATACATCCCTGTGGGGGCCTGCCGAGCTCACTGACGTGTAGCCCATATGTGGACGACCCACCTATTTTAGATGGGTCCCACGTAGGCAGAGGTGGATAGTACACGTGCAGCCCTACTGCATTAAAAGGCAGAGGTGGGTCCCACATAAGGCCCACCCTCATATATATATGTACACAACATAATATATATATATATATATATATATAGTTGCTGTTAGCTCTGCATTTAAAGGGCAGAGGTGGGTCCTAAGTAGGGCCCACCTCAACATCAAACATGAAATATTATATATATTATATCATATATTAATATAATATAATATAATATAATAATATTATATTTAATATAATCACAGCATCCAGGCCTTGGACGGCCTGGATGGACGCATACACCAAGGTGGCCCCACACGTGGGGTGGGTCCCACAGTCCAGGGACGGTGGATACGCCACACGCATCACGGTGTGGCCTATCAAATGGGTGGATGGCTTGGGTGGGTCCCACAGACCCCAAGGTCAGGTCACACTTCACTGTTAGCCACCCTCACTAGGAATCATGCCAAGACCTCAGTGTTGAAATGAGGTGTCTTTCACTCAGCCTACCACTAGAGCTATGGATCTGGGTCCCACTATCTGGACGGTCTGGATCTCACATGGGACCCACAGAACTACTGACGATAATCCAAAGGTGGGCCCCACCACCTGGACATCTTGAATGCACAAATACATCACGTGAGTCCCACAGAACTTGCTGACTTTAATCAGCTGTGGGTCCCACCACCTGACAGATGGACAGCTTGGATCCAAATTGGTGGACGGTGTGTATATAACACACACCCCAAGATTAGACCCACCATCTAGGCCATGGATGGTGGGAATATACAATATATATTAAGGTGGGTCCCACGTTGCTGGGCAACGTCAATACAATAGTTCTACAGCTGCTGTACACGTACAACAACCATCCATTTTCAAAAGGGGTGGGTCCCACATGAGGGCCCCACATGTGTGTTTAAGCCCTGTTAAGGGCATATTATAATATCTTATGTTATATAATATAATATTATCTCATATTATAATGCTATAATATAACATAATATTATAATATATATTAATATACATTTACATATATGAATATGTATATTATATCCATCACTTGGTCAGCGTCCAGCCATCGTCCAGCAAGCCGGACAGTGCCGAATGATGTATAGGCATCAAGGCGGTCCCATGTAGTGGGCCACTAGATTTGGATCAAATTGATATTTATATTTCCCTTTCGAATCAGGGTCGAGGTGGCCCACTAGTTGGATGACATGGGTAAAATACACATATCATAGGTGGGCCATGATTATAGAAGGGGGGGGGGGGGGGGGGAGAGAGAGAGAGAGAGAGAGAGAGAGAGAGAGAGAGAGAGCTGAAGGGCCCCGCCACTATGGGCCCCCCCATGGATACAAACATACATCAAGGTGGGTCCCACCATATGTGGCCCTTCAATCATAAAATAAAAAATACAAATGTGGGTCCAAGATCACCTACCGTCCACTTCTTCTTGCTCCCTTTGCTTCCTTTGCTCCTTAGCTTTGATCCTAACGGAAGAGATGGAGTTTTGATGGTTGAGATGGGAGATGAATGGGTAGGAAGTGGGCCACACTAAAGCTCCTCCATGAGAGCTTTGGGAGAGCTTGGACGTGTGGCTCTTTGGTTGCTTGGAAATGAGTTTGAGAAATGAGAGAGAGAGAGAGTTTTGTAAGGAGAGAGAGGGATGGGTGATGGAGTGATGGATGTGGTGAGTGATGGGTGTGTAAGAACTTTTTGACTTTAAGGGTAGATGGTGTAAGAAAGGTATAAGGTGTGTAAGAACTTTTTGACTTATGGGGTTGCTTGGGGATGGGTGTGAGATGATGGTGTACTTGACATGTACTTGACCATTGATGGGATTGATTGATTGATGGATGTGACATTGGGTAGATATTCTCTTGGATTTTGCAATGCGTGACGTTTTTCCTCAAACTGAACGCGGGCCCATATCTCCTGGCCTGGGTATCGCCTCAGTGTGCGAGACGCGCATTAGAACCATGGCGACGACGTGGTCGTTAGGGTACAAGTCTCAGGTTGAGTCGACTCGGGTTGACTACGTGTAACTCAGGTTTGTGTTCAAACACCGATTATAGGTCGCGGGTTGTTGAAATTTGACAGGGAGGATTGCGAGAGCCTACAAAATGGTACAGACTAAGATGTATATCTTACAACTCTCCCCACCTAATAAAAACTTCATCCTCAAAATTTACACAATCATCGTAACTAGATATAACTTATGAGGAATAAGAAACATAACATCTTCATATAAATTTAAAGACAACATACCAAATACAAAACATAATTAATCATAAAAAAGATAGGGATAGTGCTTTCGAATCTTGGCCTCGCTCTCCTAAGAAGCCTCCTCAATCAAATGGTGACCCCACTGAACCTTCACCAACAGAATGACCTTGGTCCGGAGGACCTTCTCCTTTCGATCAAGGATGTGAACCAGTTGCTCAATATAGGAAGTGTCCTCACGAATCTCTAACGGTTGCCAATCAATAATAGAAAATATGTCTGACCCACACTTCCTCAACGTAGAGACATGGTAAATGTTGTGGACGCCAGACAACTGAGACGGCAAGACAAGCTGATAGGCCATAGCCCCAACGCGCCTAGTGATCTCGAAAGGTCCTATGAATCTCGAGGCAAGCTTGTCCTTCACTCCAAATCGAACCACGCCCTTCATGGGCGAGACCTTGAGATACATATGGTCCCCTACATCAAACTCCAAGGGACGATGTTGACGATCAACAACACTCTTCTGCCAACTCTGAGCTGTGCATATTCTCTATCTAATGATATCAATAGCCTCTGACGTCTACTACACCAGCTCGGGACCTAGGAGACGGCTCTCTCCAACCTCGGTCCAACAACTCAGTGATCTTCATGGTTTGCCATATAATGCCTCAAAAGGAGCCATGCCACTGGTCGCCTGATAGCTGTTGTTGTATGCAAACTCAGCCAATCACAGATGCTCATTCCAACTACCTCCGAAATCAATCGCGCAGGCCCGAAGCATATCCTAAAGGATCTGGTTGACCCTCTCAGTCTGGTAATCGGTCTGCGGATGGTACGCGGTGCTGAGTTACAAATCAGCTCTCTCGAAGCTCCCCCAAATCTGAGACGTGAGCCTCAGGTCTCAGTCAGAAATGATTGAGACTGGAACACTATGCAGTCTCATAATCTCCTCGATAAATAACTTCATAAGCAGGTCCATAGACTAAATCGTACGCATCGCATCGCGAGGAAATATGCTGACTTTGTCAGACGATCCATAACAATGCAGATGGCGTCATGACCGCGTGGAGTCCTCGGTCCATAATAAAATTTATCGATACGTGCTCCTACTTCCACATCGGGACACTCAATGACTGTAATAGACCAGGGGGTCTTTGATGATCAGCCTTGACACGCTGGCACGTATCACACTCGACCACAAAACTGGTAATCTGTCGCTTCATCCCCACGCAAAAATACTGTCACCTCATGTCACAGTACATCTTCGTCGAGCTAGGGTGGATAGAAAATTATGAACGATGTGTCTCAGTAATAAGATCTCTGCGCAACTCAAGAATATCTCGAACACATAATCGGCCTCTAAAGTGAAGTCCACCGTCTGAACCAATCTGTCAATTTGCCTGACTCTTAGATGTCACCTCAACCAGATAACTCTGTAATGACTCATCAGCCTGTTGAGCCTTGATCAACCTTGTGACAATAGAGGGTTGAATCGATAGGCTCGATAACTGTACGATAGAAGACTGCAAGCTAAACTCGAAATCGTACTTTGTGATATCCCCAAGCATCCTCCACTCCCAGACCATCGTATGCGCCACCAGGCCACGTGGATGATGGTTGAGGGCATCTATCACCACGTTCGCCTTGCCCGGGTAATACTGAAGATTGAAGTCATAGTCCTTTAAGAGTTTCATCCAGCGCCTCTGCCTCATGTTCAACTTGGACTGTAAGAAGAGGTACTTCAAGCTCTTATGGTCAGAGAAGAACTCTAACCTAACCCCATAGAGATAGTGCCTCCACACCTTCAGTGCGAAGACAACTGCAACCAGCTCTAAATCATGCGTGGGGTAGTTTAGCTCATGGACCTTAAGCTGACGAGACGTGAAGGCCACTGGTTTCCCGTGCTGCATCAGGACAACCCCCAAACCAAAATTCGAGGCATCGGTAAATATAATAAATCCATCACTCCCAGAGAGAAGTGTGAGGATAGGAGCGGACGTGAAGTGGTCCTTCTACTCCATAAATGCTTACTCGCAAGCATCGCTCCAAATAAACTCTACACCCTTCCGAGTCAACATGGTCAGCAGGCGTCACGTCCCAAATCTGAAAATCAGATTCACAGGAATCCCGATCGTCGAATCCAGTGTCAACAGCCTCCATAGTACCCCATTCACGGCTCCTAGCATTCATATGCCAGATTCCAATCCTGCGATCCTACAAGGAGGATTTTTTTTTTTTTTTTTTTTTAAAATTTTCAATGTACATTTAACTCGTAATAAGCATAACTACAAGATTACCCAATTTACAAAGGCAACATCGTCATCACATATCTACTAATATAATCATTTCAGTACAATACTGAAAGGGAAATACATAAATAGAAAATCAAACTCCAGAAGGCCACCACACACTCCAAGCTCAACACTGCTGCAACCTAACATCACCTACACGCATCTATTGTGCATAAGCTTATAGAAAGCTTAGAGGGTGGTGTAAGTGTGTGCACAAGGTAAGTGCCAAGTATTCAATACAATGCCATTATCATATAATACCGGAAATACTGGTAATCCATAAATCGTCCAATGTCCGAATAAACAGAAATACTGATAAGATCATGAATTATCAAAGTAAACAGAAATATTGACAAGATCAGGAATTATCAGAGTAAACAGAAGTACAAACAAATTCATAAATCACACGATACCAGAATAAGCGGAAATACTGACAAGTGCATGAGTCATACAATATTAAAATACGCAATAGAAATCAACTATGCAAATGAGGAATTATAGAGAGCCAAATATTAGATGTAAAGGATACGATGCAACATACATTCCTAATGAGTAACACAAACAATGTCAACCGTACCACATGCCGCGGATGTAATGCAACATGCAGTGCGAATGGAATGACCATGCTGGAGTGTGAAGTCCGGATGATAGTACGTAGTATTGCAAGCTACGGGGTCTATCACAGAGGACTTTATCCAAACCAGTCCCATACCTAAATTTGGATAGTCAAACTCAATGTGGTAAACTCCTGATCTCAGGTTAGTCACGCGCCCCAACCAAAATCCTAGTCGTTATGAAGGTACACGTAACAAATAATTACTCACCACCAGCCCGAGTGGATAGTGAGTAAATGAATGAATGAGTATGCAACTCCGGCTCAATGTTACACCCCAAACCCGAAAATCGGATTCACAGGAATCCCGATTGCCGAAGCCAGTGTCGACAGCCTCCGTAGTGTCCCATTCTCGGCTCCCAGCGCAGCATACGCCATATTCCGATCCTGGGATCCTATAAGGAGGATTTTTCAACGTACATTTGTCTTGTAATAAGCATAACCTCAAGTTTACCCAAATTATAAAGGCAACATCATCATCACATATCCACTAATATAAATAGTTTAATACAATGCTGGAAGAAAAATACATATGTATCAAAATCAAAGCTCCTGAAAATCGTTGCATGCTCCAAGCTCAACGTTGCTGCAACCTAACGCCACCTGCACGCATCTATTGTGCATAAGCTTACAAAAGCTTAGAAGGTGGTGTAAGTGTGTGTAAGGTAAGTGCCAGGTATACAATAAAGCTCATAAATCATACATCATCAGGATAAGCAGAAATACTGACAAGATCATGAATCATACGATATCAGAGTGATGCAGAAATATACGGTAAGTCCATGAATACAATCAGCTGTACCAAAGCTATATGATGCAAGGCATGAATGCTATTGGCCATACTAAGGTCATGCAATGCAAAACTTAATAAGATAATAACAGATGCTGAGGATGCTATGCAATATGTAAATCTAGACGAGTCATAAATACCATCAATCTCATCTAGGCCATATAAGTGTAAAACATCGTAACCCAAAATACTAAGTATGGCGGATGCAATATAATGTGAGGTGCAAATGAAATGACCATGCTGGAATGTGAAGTCGGGATGATAGTACGAAGAATCGCAGGCTATGGGATCCATCACAAGGGACTTCTATCCAAACTAGTCCCATACCTAAATTTGGATAACCAGACACAATGTGGTAAACTCCTGATCTTAGGTTAGTCGCGCGCCCAACCGAAATCCTGGCCATGTGATGGTACACGTAATAAATAGTTATGCATCACCAGCCCGAGTGGATAGTGAATGAATGAATATGCAATTCCTACTCAATAAGTTCACATATCAGTACGGTTGCTCTCTGGGGAAATCGTCGGGGTCTATTACACTCCACACCGACTGCCTCCTCCCTAGCTGCACAGCCCTGTGAGCAGAATAGACCTCACTATCCGCTTGACTAGTAGTCTACCAATACCCACCCGACTCGTCGATAGCGGACCCATTTACGAGCTGGTCATTCTCGGCCTAGCTTATAGCCCCCTCACTTGGGTGAATAAGGCCACACCCCCTTCCAACCGACCACGACACAATCAGAGACACGACCTTATGGTATAGGCATCGGTGCTCGAGCAACTCCTGGTACCAAGGAGGTTCTGAGATTTTCACCCAAAGACATCCTAAGTGCCCACAGTGCTAGAACTAATTATTTTTGATGTCCCATCTAGCCATCCACGATGTGCCTGTGGAGACCATGACCCTGATGTAACTAGGGTGTACAATGATCAAGTCACATATATGCGGGATGCATGAGTCACACTATCCAGTCATGCAGCAATCCTGCGTGTACGGCCCGATAATGTGGGCACTCCATCTCATAAGGAGTCTCATGAATAATCTGCCCAATGACATATGCTATGATCAAACAATCCTCTTATCAGGCATACATATGATGTGCATGGGCATGAATCATGGAGTTACACTAAGCATGTTATAAGGTGATGAACTACTCTCATAACGAAGATAGGCCTAGACGGCCTATACACAACAAGTATGAGCCTATCAATGGGTCCTAGGGAGAGTCATAATGCGAACATTTAACCAACATTATTCTTACAATGTGGACGTCAAACCAACATTGATCCCAAGGCATGGCTTGCCATAAAGGTCAACACATACACCACGGTGGAATCACATTCAATGGGCCTTAGGTACATCCCATTGGGCCTTGACCCATGGGCCTCCAATACGTTAAACAGGCCTAATAATTTGGGCCTCATATATATCAAGATGGGCCTCAGCAACAGGCCACAAATACATCAAGGTGGGCATCAAAAGATGACCACAAATAAATCAAGATGGGCCTCTTACATAGGCCTTACATTCGTATCAAGGTGGGCCTCGACAACGGCCCCATACACATCAAGGTGGGCCTCAACAACGGGCCATACACATCAAGGGAGCCTCAATAACGGCCTTGAATACATCACAATGGGCCTCAACCCATGGGCCCTAATACATCACAGTGGAACTTAACCCATGGGCCCTAATACATCACAATGGGCCTCAACCCATGGGCCCTAAATACATTACAATGGGCCTCAACCCTTGGGCTACAAATACATCTCAATGTGCCTCATCAAATGAACAGTATAGATATTCAATACATACATCATGGCGGGCCACATAAATGGATGGATGGATAAAACACATATATATCGTGGTGGGTTCCACCTTATGATGGGCGGCATGAATGAAACACATACCATGGTGGGTTCCACCTGAACCTTAGATCTGACTCATTTTTACTCTCAAGCCCTAAAATGAGCTTTCAAAATGGTTGGACGGTGGGGATGCAACACATGCATCATGGTGGGTCCCACTGTCCAAGCAGTGGACAGTGTGAATAAACACATACATCACTTGGGGGTCCCACCATCCAGTGGCATGGACGGTGGACAAAACACATAGTTCATGGTGGGTTACACCGTCCACTGCCATGGACGGTGTGTATAAAACACATACATCATTGTGGGTCCCATGTGGGGCCACCATAACGTTTGTTTCCATCCAATCTGTTGATAAGGTCGTACAAACCTGGATGAAAAGGAAAGACAAAGTTCATCTTGATCTAAAACTTCTGTGGCCCAAAAAGAGTGTCAATGGTAGATGCTCAATTCTCACTATTTCTTATGATGTGGGGCACCTGAGCCCTGGATGTGGCAGAAATTTGGAGGGGGCCCACTGCAGGAAGGGGCCCACCTAATGAACCGGTTGGATGACAAATGAACATTATGGTGGGGCCCACGGCTAGAGCCGTGGGACCCTTGCTGGCTGCCCATCCAAAATGCAGTAGCATCCTGCTACTGTGTCAGCGGCAGCAGGCGCTGCCCTTTTTTTTGTCTTTTCTTTTAAAATAGAATTTCTGGGGTTTTTGATACGTAGGGCCCACATAAGGGAAATCCAACCCTGCCATTGCATTCCATGGCCCGAGACAGACGCATCAAGCCCAATATTTGATATGTCTTGGGGTACAATACATCTGGGTAGATTTCAATTGTAGAAAATACTGTTTGTTATGCTATGGCCTGCCAGAATATCAGATTGGGTCCATTTTTCAGCTCAACGTCTAAAATGAGCTAAGGAATGGAATGGACAGAGTGGATTGAATACATGCGCTAAGGTGGGGCCTATATGAGTGGTCCACCCAAATAGTTATAAAAAAATCTATTTTAAATTTGTTAGAACTCCCACTTCCTTCACAGCGTCCAGCGTCCAAGTACGCTGGACGTGGACATAAATGTTAAGGTGGGTCCCACGTGGACGTGGCCCACCTATATCAATTAGATATTTTTTCCCCCACCATTAAGGTAGGGCCCACATAGCTTGGATGAAATAGATAAGACATACATTAAGGTGGGCTCCAATACATGTGGACCACACAACCCACATCATCACACACCAAAAACAAATAAAAGTAAAGGAGAGGGAGAGAAGGAGACATGCGTGTGATGGATCAACCTCGACACTATAGGCCCTCCTTTGCAATCAATCATACATCAAGTGGGTCCCATTACACATGGGTCCACCAAATCAAGAATCAATGGTGGAGATTACTTCCCCACCAAAATGGAAGGTCTAGATGACCCTTATCAAACTAGAAAGTAAACATCATGATGGGGTCCATGGGGAATGGCCCCATCATGAAATAATATTAATAATCAAGATGGGCCATCGGCCACATCTTAGGGTCCAAAGTGACATCCATGCCATTGATCGGTAGGCCTCACTTGACCCATCTTAAAAATATAAAAAACTACCCTATAGAAGCACCCACCACTTGATCTTCTTGGTCTGTGGAAACGCCGGTCTCCTTGTGCTTCACTTTGATGGTGGAAGATGAGAAATGGATGACTAGAATGATGGATTTTGGAGTGGGAAGTGGGCCACACAAACTCTTTTTCTCACCTTAGAATGCATATACGTGAGCTCTCTCTTGGTTGCTTGGAATTGTGATGAGAAATGAGAGAGAGGTGAGATGTAAGGAGAGAAAGTGATGGATGTGAGTGATGGGTGAGGTGATGGAGTGATAGGTCATGTACTTGACATGTATATGTGTGTAAGAGAGAGAGAGAGTGAGAGAGTTGACTTTAGGTAAGGGTGATGTAAGAGGGGGATGGTTGCTTGTACTTGACATGAGATGATTGATTGATTGATGGAGTGATTGATTGATGAGACATATTGTAGAGATTCTCTTGAGATTTACAACGCGTGATATTTTTCCTCAAACTGAACGCGGGTATGCATCTCCCTACTAGGGTATCGGATCGGTGCATGAGTCACGGCGTTGGAACCGCGGCGATGGTGCGGTTGTAATGGTACAAGTCTCAGATTGAACCAACTCAGATATATAGGATATGACTTAGGGTCGAGCACAAACGTCGATCATCGGTCGCAGGTTGCCAAAATTTGACTAGGAGGATCGCGGGAGTTGACTGAATAGGATGGACTAGGATACGGGTCTTACACAATAAGTCCACATATCAGTACGGTTCATCTCTGGGATTATCACTGAGATTTAGTGCACTCCAAATGGCACTGCCCCTTTCCCAGCAGCACAGTCCAAGTGAGCATAAGAAACTTCACTATCCGCCTGGCCAATAGTCTACCAATATCTATCTGGCATGTCGATAGTGGACCCATTCACGCGTTGGTCAAACTCAGCCTAGCTATGCCCCCTACCCTCAGGCGGGTATGGCCACACCCCCTCCCAACCGACCATAATACAGTGGAAGACGCGGCCTCTTGGTATTCAGCACTTGGGCACTGATGTATCCACTCGGTCTCGATGTTGGGGCGTCTCTTGGCCACGAAGGTTTATGGATTTTCACCCAGGTACATCTATGACGCCGTATGCTAGAACCAAACATTATTGGTATCCCATCTGGCCATCCACGATATTCCTGTGAAGGCTACAACCCTGATGTTGCTAGGACGTACAGTAATCATAATGCAGGATGCATGAGTCATACAATCTAGTCATGCATCAATCTTGCACATACCGTGCGCTCATGTGAGATAACCTCCTCCTATCAGGGAGTCTCATAACAACATGCTCAATAACATATGCAATGATCAACCACATCTCATAACGAACATGCAGATGATGCGTATGGGCATGTATCATGATGTTATGCCATCACATACTCATAATCAGTATTAACAACTGACATCGACAATCGGCCTTGACAATGTGGACATTTAACCATCATTGCCCCCAAGGAATGGCCCACGTAGAGCCTAATATATAATAGACCCATGGCCTCACATGAGGGCCAAATATAAGACACCATGGTCCCACTCAAGAGCTTAATACACACTACGATGGGTCTTTCACATGTACATTACAATGAGCCTCATCACATAGGCCTTATATACATCATATTGAGCCTTAAACACGGGTTGAATACACATCACAGCGGGCCTCAAATACGAGCTGCATATACATCACATTAGGCCCCGACAATCAGAATCGATAATCGGCCATGATAATCGGTCACTATAATTGGCCTCGATCGATAATCAGCTACGATCGATAATCGAAAATCGACCACGACAAATCAGAATCGCTAATCGGCCTCGATCGATAATCAGCCTCAATCAATAATCAGCAATCAGCCACGACAAATCAGAATCGGTAATCGGTAATTGACGCAAGGTGGGGTCTATAGATAGACGACCGATGATGGTCCAAACAATATTAATGGGGCCCATTCGTTTGGGTTAACCCACTAGAGAATGATGAGAATGGGCCTAACTAGGCTTAAGGAAAGGTCACAATGTGGATATCCAACCATCATTGCCCATCAATGTGGACATTTAATCAACATTGCTCCCAAGAGTAGTCCACATAGAACCAAACACATAGTGGGCTCACGACCTCGCACAAGGGCCTAATATACATCAAATGGGCCACACCAACGGGCCGCACCACATGGACCTCGAACACATCACAATGGCCTCACTTATGGTCCTCATATACACCACAGGTGGGCCCTACACATGAGCCTCAAATACATAACATGTGGGCACTACACATGGGTCCATTATGCATCAAATGGGCCATGCATCTGGGCCTTGAATACATCAGGTGTGCTGCATCATATGGACCTAGAATATAACTCAATGGGCCATGCCAAAAAGGGTCATAAATACATAATAGGCGGGCCCTGCACATGGGCCCAATATACGTAACAGGTGGGCTCTGCACATGGGCCTTACCATATTAAGTTGGGCCGTATTAAGTTGGGTCGTGTTAATGGGCAGCACCAATGGGCCTCATGTACAACAACCGGGCCGCATCATTGGGCCGTACTAATGAGCCCCATAAATATATCAAGGTAGGCCTCACAGATAGGCCATGTGGGTACCTCGAACGGACCACAAAATACATCAAAGTGGGCCCAACAAATGGGCCACAAAATACATCAAAGTGGGCCTGATAAATGGGCCATAAAATATATCAAAGTAGGCCTGACAAATGGGCCACCAAATACATCAAAGTGGGCCCGAAAAATGGGCCACAAAATACATTAAAGTGGGCCTGAAAAATGGGCCACAAAATGCATCAAAGTGGGCCTGACAAATGGGCCACCAAATACATCAAAGTGGGCTCAAAAAATGGGCCACAAAATACATCAAAGTGGGCCCGACAAATGGGCCACCAAATACATTAAAGTGGGCCCGACAAATGGGCTACAAAATACATCAAAGTGAGCCCGATCATATGGCCATATACATATATAAATCATATGAAAGCGTCAACTAAACCACACTCTAAATAGCAGTGGCGACAATGATTTTCACCATTAAAAAATCATACAGGGCCCACCGTTAGGTATTGCTTTGGAATTCGACCTATTCATGAATTTACATGGAGATAGATGAAGTGAAAGCGAAAACATCAGCTTGATCGGAACTACAGTGGCCCTTAAGAAGTTTTGAACGGTGAATGTCACTGTCCCCTCTATTTTTAAATGGTGGGATCTACTTGAATTATAGATCTATCTCATTTTTAGTCTCAAGCCTTAAGACGAGCTTTCAAAATGGTTGGATAGTTTGGATGCAACGCATGCATCATGGTGGGTCCCATAGATGGAAGGTGTGGACGAAATAGGTGGGGCCCACATAGCTTGGTGACGTCACATACACCAGCTGTAAGCTGATGTGAGACACGCAAGCCATTCCGCTTCATAAGGTGGGTCCACACGTGTGACCCACCATAACATTTATTTTCCATCCAACGTGTTGGTAAGGTCATACGGACCTGGGCCCACTATAATGTTTACTTCCCACCTAACCTATTGGTACGGTCACATAGACCTGGGGCCCACCAAAATGTTTATTTGCAATCCAACCTGTTAATAGGGTCACACGGGCTGACAAGGAGAAACAAATTTCATATTAATCCAAAACTTCTGTCCTAAATAGGTTTCAATGGTTGACGTTTAATCCTCACTGCTTTTGCAGTGTGGCCCACCTGGCCAACAAGTGGATTGCATGGATAGAACATGTACATCACGGTGGGTCCCACCATCCAAATAGTGGATGGTGAGGACATAAGACATACTCCACGGTGGGCCTGCCTCTAGCACACACTACTGCGTGCGTCAGCAGCAGCAAGCGCTGCTGCCTTCTTTTTTTTTAAAATCAGGGTATTTCTATGGTTTTTCACAAATGGACCCCGCGTCAGGCGAATCCAACTCAACAATTGGTTTCAGCAGCTTAAGACAGGCCCATCAAGCCTAATATTTAATGTATTTCGGTGCATAAAACCATCAAAGTGGGTTTTCAACGGTCGATAACATTGTTTGTTATGCTATGGCCCACCAGAAATTCTGATCAGCATCATTTTTTGGTTCAACGCCCAAAATGATTTGAGGAACGGAATAGATGGCTTGGATCACAACATGCATCAAGGTGGGGCCTATATAAGTGGCCCACCCAAAACCAAGCTAAAGTGTATACATATATATATATATATATATATATATATATATATATATATATATATATATATATATATATATATATATATATATATATATATATATAAAATCTTTTTGGTTGCTGCCAGTTCACCCACTGTCCATACTTCCGTGAAGACGTCCAACGTCAAGGACGCTGGACGAACTGCCTACCTTTGTTAATCAAGGTGGGTCCCACATGGGCCTGGCCCACATTTCATCAAGGTGGGTCCCACATGAACGTGGCCCACCTGATTTGAATCAATCTAATACTTGTGTTTTTCCACCACCACAAGGTAAGGTCCACATGACTTGGACGGTTGGATAAGAAATACATCAAGGTGGGATCTATCCGAGTGGACCACACATCACACAAAAATGGAAAAAAAATGAGAGAGAGAAAAGCACCCACCTCAAGATCTCTTCGTCCTTCTTCCTCCAACATGATTTAGAACTCCAAGGGGATGATTTCAACGGTCGAGATGTTCTCAGGATGGTGGAGATAGGAGGTGGGAAGTGGACCACACATGGCTTCTCATGGGGAGGCTTGGACGATTCTTGCTTGAAGAATGAGAGAGAGAGAGAGAGAGAGAGAGGGAAGTGATGGGTGAAAGGTAATATGTGTACTTGTTGTAAGGGAAAGTTGACTTTGGAGAGGGGTGGTTGTACTTGGAGATGGTTGCTTGTACTTAACTTGATTTGATTGATTAATGTGACGTTTCATAGAGATTCTCTTGGAATTGAAATGCGTGGCATTTTCCTCGAACTGAATGCGGGCCCACATCTCCTGGCTTGGGCATCGCCTCAGCGGGCAAGACGCGACATCGAAACTGCATCGACGGTGCTGTCACAAAGGTATAGGTCTCGGGTCGAGCCGACTATGGAAAATGGGATACGTCTCAGGGTCACGCGCAACTGTCAATTACATATCATGAATCGCTGAAATTCAACCGAGAAGACCGCGGAAGCCTCTAGAACAATACGGTCTAGGATACGGGCCTCATAGTAGGGCCGCAATATAAGAGAGTTTCTCAATGAAACGCCGGTAGTAGTACACCAAACTAAGAAAACTCCAGGTCTCAGATGCATTCGTGGGTTGGCCCAACTGACACACTCCCTCCCCTGTCACCACGTGACTGAGGAACTTCACCTCATCCTGCTAAAACTCGCACTTCTCCAGCTTCGCATATAACTGGTGTGTGCGAAGGGTATACAAAGTTACCTCCAGATGCTGCACATGCTCCTCATGGGTCCTCGAA
Source organism: Magnolia kwangsiensis (assembly GCA_037074715.1). Taxonomy (NCBI): domain Eukaryota; kingdom Viridiplantae; phylum Streptophyta; class Magnoliopsida; order Magnoliales; family Magnoliaceae; genus Magnolia; species Magnolia kwangsiensis. The sequence continues at coordinate 71,241,060 of CM073575.1, read as the reverse complement.
TAAATCAAGATGTCATCGATGAACACCACAACAAACTAATCAAGATATGGGTGGAAGACCTCGTTCATTAATTGCATGAATACCGCGGGCACATTGGTTAGTCCGAAGGACATGACCTGAAACTCAAAATGACCATAGTGTGTCCTGAAAGCCATCTTCGGGATGTCCTCCTCTCGAACCTAAATTTGATGGTAACTGGAACGCAGGTCAATCTTTGAAAAGAACTGTGCACCCTTTAGCTGATCAAATAAATCATCGATCCTTGGGAGCGTGTGCTTGTTCTTGATCTTGACTTTGTTGAGCACGCGGTAATCATACAGATCCTCAACGAGCCATCCTTCTCTTCACTAAGAGTACTACCACTCCCCATGATGAACTGCTCGAACGAATAAATCCTAACTCGAGCAACTCGTTCAATTGCTTCTGCAACTCCCGCAACTCTAATGGTGCCATACGATATGGGGCTTTCGAAATAGGCGCTGTATTGAGCATGAGATCAATCTGAAACTTGGTGAGTGACGAGGCAGTAATCCTGAAATCTCCTGGAACACATTGGGAAAATTATAAACCACAGGCAACTGGTTGATGCTAACTGCTATGGCCTCCTCTATAGCACACGATATTGGCATGCCGGGTATACAGAACGTGACTATCCTCATAGAGTAAATATGGCATAGTACTCGGCAAGCTAATCCATACCCAAGATGACATCGAACTCTGACATCGAAAAAGCAAACAAATCGGTAGGTAAAAAGGTATCCCCAACTAGAATAGGGTAAGACGAGCAAAATTAGCCCAACACTGCAATCTTTCCCAAGGTAGTCGATACTGACAGGCCCTCATGAGCAGACTCCAACCGCAAGCTAGTCGATTGGTAGAAACTCTCAGCCACAAGAGAGTGCGATGTACTAGAATCAAACAACACACGTGTGATGCATGCAGAGACTAAAAGTATACCCTCGACGACTCCTCTGGATGACTGCAGGTCCTGCTGAGCCACACAGAACCTAATGTAAGCCGGCTGGGGAGGTGTCTGTCCCCTCTGAGCGTGCTGCTGCTACTGGGGTCGCTGAGGTGATCGAAACTGATACCTCTGCTGCAGTGGCCTCGGAGGCTGGTGCTGGTGCTGATGTTGTTGTTACTGCTAAGGTGGCCTTGACGGTGGGGGCTATTGTCGTTGCTGCTATAGGGGTCTCTACTGTTGTTGTGGACCTCTCTGCTGCTACTGCTGGGGGCAAGGACAGTCCCACATACGGTGCCTCGTCGCACCGCACCTAAAATAGGTACCAGTGAACTGCCTCGGAGCTGGTGCTGGAGGTGGTGCTGGCGTTCGGAAGGCTGGGTGACCTGTGCGCCTTTGCTGCTATGGTCGATGCTACTGGGAGTCACCTGAAGGAACCCACCTCTTCTGATCTTTCCTCTGACCGCAATCTGACTGAGAACCGGCCCACTCAGCCTAAAAAATCTGGGCCTTCTGTACCACCCCCTTGAAAGTCGGGAGCTCGTGCCCAATAACCGTAACACAAGCCATTTTAGAAGTGGTGGGCTCTCTGCTCCTCATCATCTACCAGATATGGTGCAAATCTGGACAGCGCTACAAAACGAGCAGCATACTGAGCCACTATCATATCACCCTACACCAAGGCCTCGAACTCCAATGCTCACTGTCGTTGGATGTGATCAGGAAAATACTGTCGATCAACCGATTCACAAAATCCTCCCGGGTCCACACAAAATCGACGCCTGTTGCTCGGGAGACTGATGTCCACCAGTGCTCAGTCTCACCATGAGGAAGAAATACTACTAATCGAACTCGCCACTGAGTCGTACATCCCATTGTATCAAATATCTTCTCCACATTGGAGCGCCATCTCTTAGCTTCTGTCGGGTTTGACTTGCCCTAGAAACATGGGGGATCGAGCCATCGCAACTCTCGAAGAAGGGTGCTCGTGCGCTTCTACTCTGCCTGGTCTGGTGAAATGACGGGGTGCTTGCCCTGCCCCTGAAGAGTAGCCATTATAGCCTACAATATCTACTGTAACTAGGAGGCACTCACAGATATGGTCGGATCCACACCGGTCTCTATTAGTGGAGCTGCATCCTCAGGTTAGGCAGTAGGAATCTCTGGTGGTGGAGTGGGAATCGTAGGTGGTAGTGCGGGAGTCTTAGGTAGTGGAGCAGGTGTCTCAGGTGGTGGAGCGCAGTAAGAATCTCTAGTGGTGGAGTGGGGATCATAGGTGGTAGTATAGGAGTCTCAGGTGGTGGAGTGAGAGTCGATCAGGTCACTCTCCTTGTCGACATGTCTTACAGGAAAGAGTGAAGGTGCCTATCAACTTTGAAAACTCTTGAAGGGTGTTGTTGCAATGATCTGCCACATGCTCTAGCCTTAGTGCTGTTGCAATCTAACGTCACCTGTATGCAACGGTCGTGTATAAGCTTATGGAAAGCTTAGAGGGCGGTAAAGGTGTGTGCGCAATTTAGTAACATAATTATACAATTCAGAGTAATGCAGAATATTCTGATGAATCCATAAATATTATTAGCCGTACCAAGGCCATGCGATGCAAGGCATGATTGATGTCAGCTACACCAAGGCCATGCGATGCGAGATGCAACTCAAGCATACAAATTCTCATCTAAGTCCACATATCAATACAGTTCAACTCTGAAATATAACCGAGGTCTAGTACACTCCAACCAGATTGCCACCCCATCGTGTACAATAGGTGAGTGGAAAAGACCTCACTATCCGCCTGTAAATATTGGATTCAGCTTGTTAATAGCGGACTCATTCTTCGAGTTGGTCAAACTCAGCCTAGCTTTGCTCCCTCTTCTCTGGAGGGTAAGACCGCACCCCCTTTCAACCGACCACGACATAGTGGAAAGTGTGACCTCCTGATAATCGACACTCGGTGCAGATGCATCTACCGGATTAAATTTTGAGTAACCTCCTAGTACCATAAGGGTTTAGGGACTTTCACCCAGGGATATCTATAGCACCCCATGTAGGATAAGATTTTCGGTATTCAATCCTGCCAATCACGATATGCCTGTAGAGGCTATGGCCTTGATGTCACTAGGGCGTACAATATACATGTCACACAATGCGAAATGCATGAATTACACTATCTAGTCTTACAACAATCCAATGCGTATTGTGCGCTCATGTAGGGTATCACCGCCTATCTAGGAGCCCATAAACAATCTGCCCAAAGGCATATGTGAAATGGCCAAGCTATATGTCCTAGAGAGGGAGAGGGGGGGGGGGGGGGGTGAATAGGACTATGCCAAATTTAAAAATAAATACAGCGGAATTAAATAAAAAGATATCCAATATAAATAACTAATCTCAAACCCCAATGGAGAATAAAATGCAACCTCAAAATTCAAGTCTTGAGAGGTTGGTACAAATTACTTTCTAAGGACAACCTTACACCATAAAAACAAGACTTATGGTAGGACAACCTTATTTCTAGAGAGGTCTTAGTATCAAAAACTCAAACTGAAGAGGAATAAATAAACAGCGAGGAACTGAAATAAATTGCATGAATAGAAATCATAAATTATTACAACATTCCCCACAATGCTTGAAATGTAAATATTACAACATTTACATCCTCACATACATCCCTCAAATGAATAATCAAAGATAGAAAAATAGATCACACAACCACAAAACACAAGGGATTATGGTGGTTCGCCTGTGTGTACACCAACTGTTAATAAACAACCACATAGCTACTCCACTTCTAATATCCTCACACAGTGGATATTAGCGTTCACTATCAAAATAGGTTTTTCAGGTTCACCTAAAACCTTCACAATTGTGTCTTTCTCTGTGGGCTTACACAATTAAAAAACTCCACTTCTGAGTTTTCCTGGCTCTCCTTAGATAACCACTATAATGAGATTTTTCTGGCAAATCTCAAAAGAAAACCAAATGAAAGTAAATTACATAAACGTAAAATACCTGAATTTCTCCTTCGATGTAGTAACCTAGAAGAACTAAATCGGAGTTGAGATTTGAATGTCCAAGTTCAATGTCCAATACTCACTTTATAATGGTTCTAAGTTCTAATAGATTTTAAATTAAATCGGATGAGCTAGCTTTAATTGATTTTAATTCCAGAAAAAGGAAAATAAAACTTCCTCTTTTCAAATTAAATTGGAATACAAGAAATAAAATTAATTTAAAAATCTAAAGAAAGAGAATATTAAATATGTACACTTAGCTTAAATGGAGCACAAACTTATCTCTCAGAAGACCGAATTAGATTAGTGTGAATTGTGTTAATTATTCTGAGATTCGTGCTCTATTTATAGGTGAGTAAAACACATCTTTGACTGGTCCAGAGAGTTCTAAGACTAGTTGTAGGACCAACGGATATTTAAAATTTCGAGTGCGATAAGATAAGATGGTTTCACGACTGGTCGTAGGTCAGCTACGACTGGTCGAAGGTCTCCCACAACTAGTCGAAGCTAGTCGAATTTCAATGCTGTAGTTTGAGTCATATGTCTACGCTAGTCGAAGAAGTAGTCGACATTGTTCATACGACTAGTCAAACAGTCTCCAGGACTGGTCGAAGCCTAACAATATTTTTTGAATTTTTTACAACAAACTTACGATTGATCTAGGAAATTCTTATACAGGTCGAAGTAGTGTTAGGACTAGTCGAGAAAGACCCAGGACTAGTCTTAGAACAGGCCAAATTCCCATAAATAAAATATATGAATTATGTATCCAAAGTGACCTACTCTAAAGGTCAACCTAAAGTCAGTCATACCTCAAAAGTGAAGTAAGGATATTGAAACTTAAAGATGAGTGACCTTAGAGAATAATGAAGCTTGAGATCTTAGTGTACCTTGAACTTTGAAAGCTTCTTGAGATCTTGATGTCAAAAGCTTCATGAGATCTTGAATTATACTTGTCTGGAACTAAGTCGTACATACTTGCATTCTCGAGTCTTCACTTGTGAACAGTGCTTGTCTATGGAAGTTGATCTTGTGAGACTTTTGTCGTGACTCGGCATGTCTTGAGTAGAGCTTTGTTCTTCACATAAGAAAGCTTCGTAACAAGATACAAACAGTGTCTTTGGCACCACAAATTTGACAACAAAAAGGGCTAGTAACTATAGCACTTACAATCTCCCCCTTTGTCAAATTAGTGACAAAACACACTTTCAAGATATATTACATAAAGCAGAACATCTGGATAAAGAATTATGCACCAGTTATTACCAACCGACACACATTCATAATAGCATGAACCTGCTAATCAATTCAACATATAGTCCTGCAAACCAAGTCAACATATTGTCCACTTCTGCACATACTCCCCGTGAGTAGCACACATACATCACATAAAAAAAATGCAATACTACTACTCCCTCCTCATAACATAAAACATAGACATCCATTCTCCCCCTTTTTGTCACAATAGGACAAAGGAAGTAAATGGCTTAGGAGTAAACATGAAGGAGAGATATGAGAGTGAAATGCATATAAATCATAAACATAGATAAGTCATATGTAACAACAATCTCACAAGTAGAGAAAGCAGAAGAGTAATAAGGTTATTACAGTAAAAAAATCTAATCTGATCCAGACGAAGGAGCATGGATGGAAGGATCAAGTTAATGCATGCCATTGTTTAAGCACCTAAGATATTTGCACATATATTTGAACTGTAAATCATAGGCAACATTAATGTTTTCCATCTTAACATTCATATTCTCAACTTTCTCCTCCAATGCACGTAAACACACATCAAACTCCAAAGGTTCAAAATCTGGATCATTAGCTGAATCAGATTCCAGTTCTTCAAAAATATCATCCATATCAATGTCATCAGGAAGAAGATCACCAGCTTCTTCCTCATGTCCAGCTTCGGCACCACCAACACCATCACCTTGACTAGGAAGGAAATCTTACTTCATCTTATTAATATTAGAATTGTTAAATATAAGATGATGGATAGGGGCCTCTCCAACAGGCATATTGATTAACATATGCGTAGCCAAAACAGTCATCAGATATGCAAAAGGGATGTCACTGTGACCTGAATGGAGTCGAAACTGAATAATAGAATGACAAATTAAGGATAATAAACATACATGAACACCTCTAGCAATAGTATGAAGAACACGAACCATGAAGGACGTCAATTCATATTTATTACCCGACCGTGGATACAAGTTGGACACAAAAATTTTGTGAAGAACTCTGTATTGGGTAATAAAAACTTTGAGGGGAGTGCATTCCCTTTATGCGTCCATTGTACATCTAAATTGCATAAGGTTTTAGTGAGCATAAGTTTTTCAGTTTTCGAGGGCTTTTCAGATAAGTTACGGATGGGAATGCCCTCATCATTCACAGGAATTTTCATAAGAGCTGAAATTAAATGACAATTAACTTCAAATGATCCTTCTCTTGTGGTTATTTTAAAAGTTAAATTTTTCAGTGAAAAATCACTTATGCAAGTGAACATGGATTGGACAATGGACCGGTATGCTGGCCCACCCCAATGTAATAAGTTATCCCAACTTACAGCTGGGAGCATAGGAAGGATATCAAAAGGAGCAGTATGATTATTATCAACAGGATGTTCAACAATAACGTTACGTAATCTGATGTCCTGAACATAAGTCGAATCATCCTCGGGAGCCCGAAGACGCTTAGTGATAGGAGCTGATCTGGAGGAAGATGGACCACTGGATGATGTCTTTCTCCCTCTAGATGTCATTTGTAACAAGGATTTCAAGGAAACAAAGAGTTAAAAAGGATTGAGAAGTGAATTTTCTCAATTCAGATTTTTCAAAAGAAAAACCCCAAATCTCAACAAGATTCGAAATAGATAACTTCAAGAGAGAAATAGAAGTAATCTAGACATAAATCTACAAGAAAAATGTAAATGGAGTACTAACTTTGAAGATTTTGAAAGATGGGTTCGTCTAGTCGAGCGATGGCTCGTTGGAGAGTGAAGTGGAAATGAAGGAGATGAAGTTTTTACCCAATTTTAAGTGATTAATGCAATTCACGACTGGTCATAGTAAGACTGGTCATGTATATTCACGACTGGTCGAGTACCGACCAAAATTTGTAATTATCAACTAATTTTAAAATTTAACAAAAAAAGAATCAAACATAAATATAATATGATACAAATAGGCATAAATAATCATTTTAGAATGCACATGCCAAGATCAAATTTCATTTTGTTAAACCTGTTTTTGTCTAGCGATTTAGTGAAAATGTCAGCACGTTGATTCTTGGTAGGGATATATTCCAAAGATATAACCTTTTCTTCCACTAATTCACAAATATAATGAAATCTAATGTCAATGTGCTTAGTACAAGAATGCTGAATTAGATTTTTTGAAATATTTATGGAACTGAAATTATCGCAATATAATAACATAGAATCCTGGAATTATCGCAATATAATAACATAGAATCCTGTTTAATTCCATAATCACTTAACATACGTTTCATCCAAACAAGCTGCGTACAAGCATTACCAGCTGCGATATATTCAGCTTCAGTAATTGAAAGTGATATAGAACTTTGTTTCTTGCTAAACCAAGAAACTAAACAGTTTTCAATATAAAAACAACCACCACTGGTTGATTTTCTATCATCAAGATTACCAGCCCAATTAGCATCCAAGTACCGGGCTAATTGAACACTAGTCTCATGTAGATACCAAAGATCGAGATTAACAGTACTTGCGATATATCGCATAATCCGCTTGACAGTAGTCAAGTGCGATTTTTTAGGATCAGACTGATATCTAGCGCAAATACCAACACTTGGAGCGATATCGGGTCTACTAGCAGTTAAATACAATAAACTACCAATCATACTCCAATATAATTTCAAATCCACATTCTTACCTGCAGAATCTTTTGAAAGTTTCAAAGTTGTACTCATTGGGGTATCAAAGTTCCTGTCATTCTCAAATCCAAATCTCTTAATTAAATTCATAGCATATTTAGATTGAGAAATGAACATCCCATCAGGTTGTTGTTTTTCTTACAACCCAAGGAAATAATTCAATTTCCCAACCATGCTCATTTCAAACTGAGATTTCATTGAATCTGCAAACTCAATAGTCATGTCAGTACAGGTAGATCCATAAATGATATCATCAACATAAATCCATACTATTAAAATGTGATCATTATATTTTTTTAATAAATAGAGTTTTATCAACACATCCCATTTGAAAATTATGGCTTAATAGAAACTTTGTTAGTTTCTCGTACCATGCCCTAGGAGCTTGTTTTAAGCCGTAAAGTGCCTTTTTAAGGCAATACACATGATCAACAATTTTGGGGTCTTCAAAACCCATTGGTTATTCAACATAGACTTCCTCATGCAGATCGTCATTTAAAAATGCACTTTTCACATCCATTTGGTAAATCTTAAACTTTCTAAAATATGCAATGGATATAAAAGGTCTAATCGATTTAAAACGTGCTACTGGTGTGAAGGTTTCATCATAATCAATACCTTCAATTTGAGTGTAACCTTGTATCACTAGCCTAGACTTGTTTCTAATTATATTGCCAAGCTCGTCAGACTTATTTTTGAATATCCATTTGGTTCCAATGATGTGTTTATCTTTAGGTCTTGGTACGAGATACCAAACCTCATTTCTAACGAATTGGTTAAGTTCATCTTGCATCGCAAATATCCAGTTTTCATCAGCAAGAGCTTCTTTTACATTAGATGGTTCTATCTAGGATGTAAAACATACGTAATTACATATATCCTCAAGTTGTTTATGGGTACGAATACCAGTGAGAGGGTTTCCAAGAATTTATGTGGTTGGATGATCTTTAACAGTCCTCAATTCAGAATTAATCTGATTAGATGAAGTATCAGGTTTATCAATTACAAGAACTTCATCATTATCTGGACTTGAGACTGGTTTGTTTAAGTGATCATCAATGACCACATAGATGGACTCTTGAATCACACCGGTCCTTTTGTTCAGAACCCTATAAGCTTGACTGTTTAAACAGTATCCAAGAAAGATCCCTTCGTCATTCTTCATATCAAACTTTTCCAGATTTTCACGATCTCATAAAATATAGTACTTGCTACAAAAAACTCAAAAGTATTTGACAATAGGCTTTTTATCGAAACACATTTCATAAGCCATTTTATTATTACCTTTGCTAGTGTAAACTCGATTAATTATATAGCAAGCTGTATTGACTGCTTCAGTCCAAAGATTCTTAGAGAGGTTCATGCTATTCAACATGACGTTAGCCATTTCTTGAAGCACTCTATTTTTCCTTTCAACTATACCATTTTGTTGTAGAGTTTTGGGCGCTAAGGATTCATATAATAATCCCTGGTCACTACAGAACTTTAAAAAACCACTATTCTCAAATTCAGATCCATGATCACTACGAATCTTACTTATTTGAGAACCTTTTTCAGTTTGAATACTTTTGAGAACTTTTCTTACTTCTTCAAGGGTTTCTAATTTATCCTTTAAGAAGACTACCCATGTATATCTGGTAAAATCATCTATGATTACCAAGATATATCTTTTGCCACCTCGACTTTTCGTCTTGGTAGGTCCTACAAGATCCATATGGAGAAGCTCAAGTGGTCTTGAAGTGGCATTGGAATTCACCTTTTTATGTGAGTTCCTTATTTGTTTGCTAATCTGGCATTCACCACATATTTTATCTATCTTCTGAAGTTTGGGTAGACCTCTTATTAGTTCTCGTTTGCTCAATCTATATAGGTTTCGGTAGTGTACATGTCCAAGAAGTTTGTGCCACAATTTAGTTTCGTCTGTATGGACCATGTAACATGATTGATTAGATGAGTTGGATTCCCTAACAATATAGCAATTTTCAAACGTTCTACGTCTAGTTAATATTACCGAACCCTTATTGTTTAAAATCTCACAGCTATGATTAGAAAATCTTACACTATGGTTATTGTCGCATATTTGAGATATGCTTAGCAGATTATGTTTCAGCCCTTCAACATATAAAACATTTTTAAACAAAAGAAGATTATAAAGTTGAACCGTACCTTGCCCATAATCTTGCAATTGCTGTCATCACCAAATGTGACTGAACCATTAGTCATGTCTTTGAGATCAGTGAATAGACCTTTATCACCAGTCATATGCCTTGAGCATCCACTGTCTAGGTACCACTTAGAATGGCTTATAGCTTTGAAAGCTGTGTGGGCAACCAAGCAGGTACCCTTTGGAACCCATTTCATAACCGTTTTGGGTTTAGGTGGATAGTTGATCTTCTTTCATTTATAAGAGTTATAAGCATGACCTATTGAGTTAGACTTTAGAAGCTCCTTAAGTAAATCAACTATCTTTTCAGCCAAAAGATTTTATTTTTATTTTTTATAGTTGACATAATTACTTTTAGGTTTTTGAAAAGATTTAGAGTTTTTAAAAACATTTGATCTTTTCCATTTGAGTTTAAGGTCTCTCCCTTTACAAACTTGGGAGAGGTATTCTTCTGTTTAGGAGGAACACTCTTATCAGAGCCCAAACCGGATCGATCACCACATTTTCTTGATCCAAATAAGAGTTTTTCTAATTTAGGATCTCCTTGGGCATATTTCCAGGTTTTCTTTAAACTCAAGAGTGAAGAGACTTCATGTTTTAGCTGTTCATTTTCAAATTTAAGATTTTCAATTTGGGAGGTTTTAAAATCTAAATCGCATTATCTTTTCAAAACTGTCTGAAATATGGGACTTTTCTAAAATAAGAGTTTCACAATTTTCCTTAAGTTTTGAAATTTTTTTTTTTGAAGTTTCAGTTTCACAGCAATTTTACAACTTTCCTTGTATAGGGCATTGTATGCATCTTAAAGATCATCTTCGTTTTCACATTCACTATTCAGATTTTCTTCACTAGTTGAATCATCATTATCTGAACAAGTGAATTTGGCTAGAGTCATAAGAGCTTTAACTTCACTGCCCGACTCATTTTCAGAATCTTCTGATTCAGAAGAGACTTCAGAATCAGAGGACTCATCCCAAGTAGCCATCATACTTTTCTTTTTCGACTTGCCCTTATTAGGACATTTGTTAGCCAAATGCCCATACTCATGGCAGTTATAACATTGACCGTCTTTCAATGATTTTCTTGATTTTGGTTTAAGTTTCTTTTTATCATTTTCTTTTTGCAGTTCAACCCTCTTTTTACTTTTAAAAATCTTATAAAACTTTTTCGTCAAAAAGGGCCATATCATCTTCAGGGTTTTCTAAATCAGAATTTAAATCATTTTCTTGAAAACCATTTTTAGATGTTTTAAAGGAATAGATTTACCTTTTAGAGCTTTAAAGGTTAACTCATAAGTCCGTAATGAGCCAACTAATTCCTTAACCCTCATACTGTCCGTATCACGAAGTTCCTGGATTGCGGTTACTTTGGAATTGAAGCGTTCAGGAAGTGAGCGTAGTATTTTAGCACATATTTTGCTTTTAGAGATTTTATCGCCTAGACCCCACATAGAGTTTACAATGTCATTCAATCTGGTATAGAAGTCCATGAACATTTCATTTTCTTCCATACGAATTTCTTCAAATTTAGTTGTGAGGATTTGTATCTTAGATTTCTTGACAATTGAAGTACCCTCGTGTGTCATTTTCAATATATCCCAAGCTTGTTTTGTAGAATCATGGGATATAATTCTTTTAAATTCATCCAGTGATAATGCACAAGTATTTGCATTTAGTGCTTTAACATTTGCACTAGTCTCACTTTTCTGAAGTGTGGTCCATGAGAAATAAGGTGTTACTCATTGATTTTGAACCATCAATCCCAGTTACTTCAGTGGTAGGAGGGGTCCATTTATTCACTGTAGCTAGCCACTTTTTAAGGAAGATTCTCATCCTGGCTTTCTAATAAGCATAATTGGTGCCATCAAAAGGTGGAGGCCTAGTGACTGAAAGGCTAACAAAATTTGATATCTTATATATATAGCTTAGATCGTTAGCACAAGAAGTAAATTCAAGAATAAAGAATTAAAAGCAAGATATTAGGCTTTGATACCACTTGAAATGGCCAAACTATATGTCCCAGGGGGGGGGGGGGGGGGGGGGGGGGTGAATAGGACTATGCCAAATTAAAAAATAAATACAGTGGAATCAAATAAAAATATAGCCAATGTAAATAACTAATCTCAAACCCCAATGGAGAATAAAATACAACCTCAAAATTCAAGTCTTGAGAGGTTGATACAAGTTACTTTCTAAGGACAACCTTAAACCATAAAAATAGGATTTATGGTAGGACAACCTTATTTCTAAAAAGGTCTTAGTATCAAAAACTTAAACTGAAGAGGAATAAATAAACAACAAGGAACTGAAATAAATTGCATGAATAGAAATCCTAAATTATTACAACATTTCCCGTAATGCTTGAAATGTAAATCTCACAACATTCACATCCTCACATACATCCCTCAAATCAATAATCAAAAATAGGAAAATCAATCACACAACCACAAAGCACAAGGGATTATAGTGGTTCGCCTGTGTGTACACCAACTATTAATAAACAGCCACACAGCTACTCCACTCCTAATATCCTCACACAGTTGATATTATCGTTCACTATCAAAATAGGTTTTTCAGGTTCACCTAAAACCTTCACAATGGTGTCTTTCTCTGTGGGCTTACACAATTAAAAAAATTCCACTTTTGAGTTTTCCTGGCTCTTCTCAGATAACCAATACAATGAGATTTTTTTGACAAATCTCAAAAGAAAATCAAATGAAAGTAAATTACATAAACGTAAAATACCTGAATTTCTCCTTCGTTACAGCAGCCTAGAAGAACCAAATCAGAGTAGAGATTTGAATGTCCAATTTCAATGTCCAATACTCACTTTACAATGGTTCTAAGTTCTAATAGATTTTAAATTAATCTAGATGGGCTAGCTTTAATTGATTTTAATTCCAGAAAAAGGAAAATAAAACTTTCTCTTTTCAGATTAGATTGGAATACAAGAATTCATGCTCTATTTATAGGTGAGAAAAATGTATCTTCGACTGGTCCAGAGAGTTCTACGAATGGTCGTAGGACCAATGGATATTTAAAATTTTGGGCGCGCTAAGATAAGATGGTTTCACGACTGGTCGTAGGTCAGCTACGACTGGTCGAAGGTCTCCCACGACTAGTCAAAGCTAGTCGAATTTCAACGTTGTAGTTTGAGTCGTAGGTCTACGACTAGTCGAAGAAGTAGTCGACACTGTTCATACGACTAGTCGTACAGTCTCCAAGACTGGTCGAAGCCTAATAAGAATTTTTGAATTTTTGTACAGTCTCTAGAGCTGTTGTCATGCTTGATGTCCTGCATCATTGAGGAGCCTGTCGTCGCTTGTATTGACCAGTTTCCGGTTGTTTGTGAATTCCCTGACATGTTTCAGGAGATTTCAGGATTACCGCCTCGCCGTCATATAGAGTTCCAGATAGACCTTGTGCCCGGTACCGCGCCTATCTCGAAAGCCTCGTACCGTATGGCACCGATGGAGTTGTGTGAGCTACAGCGACAGTTGGATGAGTTACGTGAGTTGAGATTTATTCATCTGAGCAGTTCCCCTTGGGGAGCACCGATACTCCTCGTCAGGAAGAAGGATGACTCGTTGAGGCTCTGCGTAGACTACTGCGAGCTCAACCGGGTCACGATTAAGAATAAGTACCCGCTCTAAGAGGATAGATGACTTGTTTGACCAGCTGCGGGGTGCACAGTTCTTTTTGAAGATTGACCTGCGTTCTGGTTATTATCAGATTCGTGTCCGAGAGGAGGACATCCTGAAGACAGCTTTCAGGACGCGTTATGGTCATTTTGAGTTCCAGGTCATGTCCTTCGGACTGACCAATGTACCCGCGGTCTTCATGTAGTTGATGAACGAGGTCTTCCGTCCATATCTCGATCAGTTTGTGGTGGTCTTCATCAACGACATTCTGATCTATTCGAGGACCCGTGAGGATCATATGCAGCGTCTGGAGATTGCATTGCAGACCCTCCGTGCCCACCAGCTGTATGTGAAGCTGGAGAAGTGTGAGTTCTGGCAAGAGGAAGTGAGATTTCTCGGTCACGTGGTGACGAGGGAGGGTGTCGCAATGGACCCCTCGAAGGTTGAGGCAGTGCGTCTGTGGGGCCAGCCCATAATTACGGCCGAGATCCGCAGTTTCCTTGGCTTAGCGGGATATTATCGGCGTTTCATTGAGGGCTTCTCCCGTATTGCTGCCCCGATGACCAGGTTGACTCGGAAGGGCGTAGATTTTGTTTGGACTGATGCATGTGAGTAGGCATTCATGGAGCTGAAGGACCGTCTGACGTCCACTCCTGTCCTCACTCTTCCCTCTGGGAGTGATGGATTTGTTGTATTTACTGATGCCTCACGTATTGGATTGGGTGCTGTCCTGATGCAGCACGGTAGACCTGTAGCCTTCGCATCTCCTTAGCTCAAGGTCCATGAGCTGAACTACCTTGCGCATGATTTGGAGCTGGCAGCTGTCGTCTTCTCACTGAAGGTGTGGAGGCACTATCTCTATGGGGTTAGGTTCGAGCTCTTCTCTGACCACAAGAGCTTAAAGTATCTATTCTCTCAGTTCGAGCTAAACATGAGATAGAGGCGTTGGATGGAGCTTCTAAAGGACTATAATTTTGACCTCCAGTACCACCCAGGCAAGGGGAACGTGGTGGCAAATGCCCTCAGCCGTCAGCCATGAGGCCTAGTGGCACATATGATGATTTAGGAGTGGAGGATGCTCGAGGATATAGCAGAGTACGACTTTGATTTTAGTTTGCAGTCTTCTATCATTCAGCTATCGGGCCTGTCGATTCAACCCTCTCTTGTCACAAGGGTGATCGAGGCTCAGCAGACAGATGAGTCGTTTTAGGATTACCGAGCAGAGGCAGCATCTGAGAGTCAGACAGATTGACAGATTAGTTCTGATGGTGGACTTTGCTTCAGAGGCCGATTATGTATCCCGGATATTCTTGAGTTGTGAAGAGATCTTATGACCGAGGCACATCGATCGCGGTTTTCTATCCACCCTGGTTCGAAGAAGATGTATCAGGATATGAGGAGACAATATTTTTAGGTAGGGATGAAGTGCCAAATCGCTAGTTTTGTGGCCGAGTGTGACACATGCCAGCGTGTTAAGGCCGATCATCAGAGACTGCCTGGTTTGTTGCAGCCGTTGAGCGTCTCGATGTGGAAGTGGGAGCACGTATCTATCGATTTTGTCATGGGTTTGCCGAGGACTCAGCACGGTCATGACGCTGTCTAGGTTATCATGGATCATCTAACGAAGTAGGCACATTTTCTTACGATCCGTGAGACTTGGCATACGGACTGGCTCTCTAGGCTATTTGTTGAGGAGATAGTGAGACTGCACGGCGTTCCAGTCTCGATCATTTCTAACCGAGACCCGAGGTTCACGTCTCAGTTTTAAAGGAGCTTTCATAGAACGATGGGCACTGATTTGCAGCTCAGTACCGCGTATCACCCGCAGACCGATGGCCAGACTGAGAGGGTCAATCAGATACTTGAGGATATACTTCGGGGCCTGCGTGATTGATTTCGGAGGTAGCTGGGATAAGTATTTACGATTGGCTGAGTTCGCATACAACAACTACCAGGCAACCATTGGCATGAATCCTTTTGAGGCATTGTATGACAAACAGCGCAGATCTCTGAGTTTTGGACCGAGGTTGGAGAGCGGCGTCTCCTAGGTCCTGAGCTTGTGCAGGAGACATTAGAGGCTATTGATATCATCATGCAGAGGATGCGCATAGCTCAGAGCTGACAAAAGAGTTTTGCTGATCGCCGGCGTCATCCCCTGGAGTTCGATGTAGGAGACAGTGTATCTCAAGGTCTCGCCTATGAAGGGTGTGGTTCGATTTGGAGCAAAGGATAAGCTTACCCTGAGATTTATAGGACCTTTTGAGATCACTGGGCGTGTTAGCGTCGTGACCTACTGGCTTGCCTTACCATCTCAGTTGTCTGGCGTTTACAACATTTTTCACATCTTTATGCTAAGGAAGTGTGGGTCAGACGTAGTTCATTTTATTGATTGGCAGCCGCTAGAGGTTCGTGAGGACGCTTCTTACATTGAGCAGCCAGTTCGTATCCTTGATAGTAAGGAGCAGGTCATCTGGACTAAGGTCATCCCCTTGGTAAAGGTTCAGTGGGGTCATCATTCTGTTGATGAGGCGTCTTGGGAGCGCAAGGCTCAGATTCGAGAGCGTTATCTCCATCTCTTTGATGATTGATCATATATCTTATCTTGTATACTGTCTTTGATTTTATATGATGATGTCTTATTTTTTTCTTCTATTATGAGTTATGTTTTCTTGTGATGACTATGCAAATTTCGAGGATGAAATTTTTATTTGGAGGGGAGCGTTGTAAGACCCGTGTCTTGGTCCGTACCGTTCCGTTGGTCTCCGCGGTCCTTCCGGTCAAAATTCGACAATCATCGACCCGTTTCTAATGTTTGAGCGCGATCCTAAGCCGAGACATGTATGCCAAAGTTGGCTAAAATTAAAACCTATACCTTAGCGACCGCGCCGTCACCGCGGTTCTAACGCCATGACTCGCGCACCGACCCGATACCTAGGGTAGAAGATGTAGGCCCGCATTCAATTCGAAGAAAACACTACGCGTTGAGAATTATGAGGGAATCTCTACGAGATGTCCCATCAATCAATCAATCAATAAATGTCAAGTACAAGTCAAGTCACTCTATACCCAAGTACAACAACCCATACCTATCCTTACCGCTTTCTTACACAACTACCCAAAGTCAACTCTTACATCCCTTCACCCATCACCTTCTTACAAGCCATCACTCAACTCATCACTCCATCACCTTTCACCCATCACTTCCCTCTCTCTCTCTCTCATTCACTCTCAAACACTCTCCCAAACTCCATACGTCCAAGCCTTCTCAAGCATTCCAAGAGCAACAAGTGTGGCCCACTTTCTCCACCCTCTCATCTCTCATCCACACCATCAAAATCCCATCAACCACCATCAAAAGTGAAGGCAAGGAGCATAGAAGGCTTAGGGAGTAAGGAGGAAGGCCAAGAGGTGGGTGATCATCCTTCATTTTAATTTTTAAGGGCCCACTTGTTGTGGGACCCACTTGATGTATGTGTTGTAAGCATGGAGGGCCCATAGTGGCGGGGACCCTTCTCTCTATCACCGTGTATCTCTCTCTCTCTCTCTCTCTCTCTCTCTCTCTCTCTCTCTCTCTCTCTCTCTTTATCCTTCCCTTGGAATGAAGTGGGCCCCATCCAAACTTGTTAAATCTAATCCATCCATCAAACGATGTGGCCCACCGGATTTCAGGTAAATTCCACCATCCATTTTTGGGATGGTGAGAAGTCCCACATGCCCCATATATATATATATATATATATATATATATATATATATATATATATATATATATATATATATATATATATATATATATATATATATATATATATATATATACGTGGATGGTGGGTCACGTACATGTGGGACCCACTGTAACATCCCGAAAATCGGGGGGTCGAGCAAAAACCCAACTCCCGAGTTCCAAAATGTTATTTATGCAACATAGATATGTATGATTGAATGTTGTCTGTGATAATGTATTAAACATGAGTGAAATTAAGCCAGAACAACATATCATACTCCAGAGACAGTTAAATTAACCAGCGGAAGTCTGTAATAGTATGTATACCATATATAAATTGTTGTATGTCTCCAAAGTGTGAACATGTTACCAGGTTATATACATACATGTATACTCCAAAAGTAGATGAAACGAATATACATGAGTGCGCTAAAAATATAAAATGACAAATGTCAAAGTATCTAATCAACCTCCCTATAATCCCGTCGATCAGAACATGCATAAAGGAGGGATCCTCCTCATCATCATCAAGTCCAGCTCCGCCTCGCAGGCCGCGCCATCATCTGCAATCACAAAAGGTCTGGTGGGTGTCCAGGAACACCGTCCCGTAACGTGGGAGTGAGTAGCTAACTCAGTGGAATAATAGAGCAAGGATTAACATGTTCTCAAATCAATCACGCGATAATAGTAAAGCAATAAATCAAACAATCCTAATACTGTTGTTAATGCAATTATGACATGACGTGATGTATGCCCTCACCGACGATCACCCTCATGCGGCAACATCTTACGACCGCGGCATGCCACACTCCCTAAAGTGCTCCACATCTTCCAGGCACATGCAATGCTATGGTGATATGATTTTCAAGTTATTATTAGTCCATTCAAACAGCAGGATTGGAAAACTAAGGTACTTCCCTTATATCAATCCCAACACAGATCCTGTCTAGGGTCGTCACTCCTAGTAATCTCATACGATGTATATTTCGTAGGTCGCTGCAAGGGCTGCCAGGGCTGTTGCTCGCACTCGTTGCACCGCTCCCCCATCACCTTATCAATACAGGCCTACCGTACTCTACTGCAACGGAAGGGTCGTCGCCTCCCGTGGACTCAGAATACGCTCGCGGTCACTACAAAGGGCTCGTCGCCTGATCAGTGTAGGCCGACAGCTAGAATATAGTGTCTCATACCACCATAATCTGCTCACGAGTTTAGGTGCTCACTGGTCACTACGGGGAGGTTTGTGGCCCCAGCGTAGGCCGACAGCTCGACCACGGTGTCCCATACCACCATGCCCGGCTCATGAGTCTTCGTGGATCAAGGTACCATGTTTACCAGGGTTTTCAGTGGTAAGTTCAGTACCCTAGGTTCAAGCAGTTATGACACATACAAGGTGAACATACATCGGCCAGTCGGGTTACTTGACGGGCTCGACTAGCGCGATCGCATCTCAAGTCGAACGACATGAAGTGCGTAAAACACTTCGCGTGGCCTAACCACTGCCGCCAACTCTAAACACGAATCACGTTCATCGACGCGTCGTTCGTGGCTATGACCAGTCAGCCACGAATTCACTCGGTTACTGACTGCCTGGACTAAGTCTAGTCCCACACACCTATGAAATCACATTAGCACTATATGCAAAGGTATTGGAATTGAAATACATCATGTGAGCATGTTAACACATGTTATAACATTCAACTTAAGCAAATCTTCAAGGCATACTTTCCATGCATGTAATGTAATCATGCATAAGGTAAACATGTAGGAAATCATTTAGGTCAGCATATTAATCAAGAAATCAATCTCAAACTACTACATAACATCATTTAATTCAATACATACTAATACAAGCATTTATACAAACACATACACTACACACTTATGTCTACATATAGTATGTCGACCCAAAGTGCGCAACTAGGCGAATCTCTTCGCCAAACTGATTATGCAAGCATTCCTAACTCCCTAATGCGGCAACAAACCATGTCAATCACGTCAGCAAAATATGCATGTAGACCGTACTTCCTACAAATGACTAAAATGCCCTAAATCTCATATTCTTCGTTAATTTATGAAACAGGAAACGGAGAGCATGTTGTACATGTCAAACGGCGATGCCATCGATAATCTACTATTAAACGACATTGAAAGCGTTGTAAACCGTCAATCAAAGCGTCTAAAATTCTCACCTAGTCTCTTACGGAAGCGTGATTTTGAACGGAGCGTGTACGCTTCGTCTACGGCAGTAGGAGGACCTGATTTATGAAGTACGTTTGCTAACACGCCCTAAATCGGGATAAACCCTAAATCAGCAAGTTCTAGGGTTGTTTTGTACCTGAAAAAGTGGAGAAATCACCAGCCAGGTGATTGGGAAGAGGTGGTGAAGCAGCAGCAATTGGCGGCTCGGAAGTGGGAAAAATCTCTTCCAATCTCTCTCTCAAACTCTCTCTCCTTTTCCTAGGGTTTGCAATTTTCGGATGGGAGAGAGAAATGAGGGTTTCAACCCCTTTTATAAGCTTAAAAACGCCGAAAATAGGCTCCGGAACGAAGTTTACTTGGTGCCTATCCATTTCGGGGCTGTTTTGGTCCAAAAACTGCTTTCTGATGGTCCCCTAGTCGATTGCGATCGGACTTAAGCTCATGTGTACCAGATGTAGCTCGTATTAAGTTTTCAGTCTGGCAGGGTTCGCAGATCGCACGTGGCAGACCAGTTTCAGTTCAGCGGTCACCGCACGTAGATCAGGGCTGAAAGTCTCATGATAATAAATAGAAATTTTTCCTGATCCGAGGGTGTAATCTGGATGAATTTCGACGGTCAGAACGCTCAATACTGACGCGTCAAGTCGTGTGCCAGATTTGAATTTGAAATTCCAAATCCGTCCCTATTCGCGGTCGCTTCAGTCCGGGTTCAACGAAATAGTCTGTGATTATCGGTTTGACTTGATTTTCGAGATGATTGTCAAGTCCAGCTGGGCGGTTCTAACGGTCTAAGATAGGAAGTAACGAACTTTCGACGCGCAGTCTAAATCCAATACAATAATTCAAAGTGGTCCAGAGAACAAACCCGCTTAGAGTTTGATCCGAGGTTATAGAGTATTATGGAGTCATACGTTCTACTCGATTTGGGTCTTGTAAAACGTATTTAAAGTGATCAGGGACTGTTTCCCAGCTACTCCAGCGTTGCGCTAGCTAACTTACGCTAAATTTCCATAGGAATTAATCCTAAGTGGTTTCTTTGGCTATGAAATTGGGTTCTGAGCGATTTTCCAGGTGTTTTAGTTGACCCATTGCCTAAGGACGTCAAATCCCATATTGGCCAAAATTCGGGATGTTACACCCACCATGATGCAGTGTTTATCCACGCTGCCCAGGGTCCCTGGACGCTGGACCGGCGTGGTGGCTAATATGGAGTGCGTGTACTGACGTGGTGTGTACTAATGTGAAGGAGAAATGTACTTTGGGGTGGGCCACCTACACAGGCCCCACCTTGATGTATCGAACTAATCTATGCCATCCATCTTATTCCCCGGATAATGTTAGACATTAAGCCCAAATATTAGGCCAATCCAATTATTGAATGGGCCATACCATAGGAAATAGTGGTGTTGGCCATAAAAATCCATTTTCACGTTTTCACTCGCCAAAAATATATGGCATATTAGACTCATTAGGACGGTCATGATCCGTGGAAGCCAATGGATGGAATGGATTCCTCTTATGTGGGCCCCACCTATAAAAAACCATGAGACTAATGATTTTCAAATAAAATAAAATAAAATAAAATAGAGGTAGCAACAGTTGCTGCTGCTGTGTCAGAGTGCATGCAGGCTGGCGGGCGAACGTACGGCCAGGCCTCAGGGCCCAACTGTGGGCCCCCATCGTGATGTGTTTCGAACATCCACACCGTGCATTGGGTGGGCCTTCCCCCTGGCTACGGGCCACCCAAATATCAGCCGTATACGAATCTCATGTGGCCCACACAATAAGAAACAGTGGGATGGACGCCTACCATTGAATCCCTTTATGGGTCACGAAAGTTTTGGATCATATATGAAATTTATTTTTACTCTTTCCCTGGTGCGTGTGTACCCTTTCAACGGTCTGGATGGCAAATAAATAGTATGGTGGGCCCCACATGGGACCCACAAGAATGTATGTGTTCATTCACATCGTCCACGGCTGTGGACGGTGGAAACCACCATGATGTGTGTGCACGGCCCCACCATGATGTGTGTATGGTTCCACCGTGATGTGTGTTGGCCCCACCGTGATGTGTGTGCACGGCCCCACCATGATGTATGATTTGTATATCCACGCCGTCCATTATGGTGGACCCAGACCCATGTGACCCCACGAACAGGTTTGGATGGCAAATAAATATTACAGTGCCCCCCCTCCTTGGTCGTTGTGACCTTTGAACAGATTAGATGTAAATAAAACATTACAGTGGGCCCCTTGGTCCATGTGACCATATCAATAGGTTGGCTGGAAAATAGATATTTTGGTGGGCCCCCTATTTATGTGACCTTTTCAACAGATTGGATGGAAAAATAAACATTATGGCGGGCCTCACATGAGGCCCACTTGGATGCATATGGGCTGATGTGTTTAGGCCCATCTTAACGTATTTTTAGGCCCCCTATTGAGGCCCACTTGGATGCATATGAGCCCATGTATTTAGGCCCACCTCAGCGTGTATATAGGCCCAATGTTGAGGCCCACTTTGGCATATATGGGACCATGTATGTAGGCCATCTTGATGTGTTTATAGGCCCATTGTTGGGCCTACCTTGATATATATAGGACCATGTTATGAGGCCCATTTGATGTATTTGTGGCCCATGGTTGAGGCCCACTTTGATATATATATAAGGCCTATGTGATTAGACCCATTTGATACACATAAAGCTCATGTGATTGGGCTCATTTTAATACATTCTAAGGCCCATGGGTGATGGCCCATTGCAAAGTACCTAAGGCCCATTGGTGAGGCTCATTGAGGTGGCCCACTTGATGAATATAATGCCCATGAGATACGACCCATTTGATGTATTTGAGGCCCAATGGGATGTACCTAAGGTACATTGCAATATGTGATTCCGCCATGATTTATTTAATGATATTTAAGGCAAACTGAGCCTTGGGAGGATGTCGGTTAAATGTCCGCATTGTCACTCTCCCTGAGGCCCATTAGTCGGCCTGTACTTATAGTGAGTAGGCCATCTAGGCCCATCTTTGTTATACGCAAAGCCCATCTTTATATACATGTTTAGTGTAGATCCATGATTCATGATCATACGCATCATATGTATGACTGATATGTGGAGTGATTGATCATAGCATATGCCTTTAGCGGACTGTTTATGGGCTTCCTGATAGGCGGAGTTGCCCTACATGAGTGCATGGTACACGTAGAACTATTACATGAATGGTAGTGTGACTCATGCACTTGCATTTGTATGATTGTGATTATTTTATGCCCTAACGACATCAGGGCCATAGCCTCCACAGACGCATCGTGGGTGGCTGGATTGGATACCAAAAATATTTGGTTCTAGCATACGGGCGCCATAGATGTCCCTAAGTGAAAATTCCTAAACCCGATGGTACCACATGATGACTCCAACGTCGAAACCGAGTGGATACACTAGCATGTGAGGACCGTATACCAGTACGCCGCATCTCTCACTATGTCGTGGTCAGTTGGAAAGGGGTGTGACCTTACCCGCCTGAGTGAGGGGACAACTTCTAGGTTGAGTTTGACCAGCTTGAGGAATCGGTCCGCTATCGACTAGCCGGGCCTGATATTAGCAGGCGAATAGTGAGGTCTCTTCCTCTTTCCTAGTTGTGCGTTCAAATAGGGACAACAAGTTGGCGTAGAGTGTATTAGACCCTGGTGATTATCCAGAATGAGAATTGCATTGATATGTGGATGAGGATTGACATGCTTGACTTGCATTCTGCATCACATGACATGGATGTGGCTGATCGCATTCATATCTCGCACCGTATAGCCTTGGTACGGCTGATTGCATTTATATATTCATCAGCATGATTCCGCATTACTCTGACCTTGCATTCTGAGCACACTTATATTGTGCACACACTTACACCACCTTCTAAGCTTTTTATAAGCTTATGCACGATTAATGCATGCAGGTGACGCCAGGACGCAGCCTTAGTCTCGCCACCGTTGAGCGTGCGGCTAAGTTTCTTGAGTTTTTGTTATTGTCACTATCTTGTATTTCCCTTCAGACGCATTATACTCAAAAGTTTTTTATCATAGTGAATTTTATGATGGTGTTCTTGTGGTTATTGTTCGTGGGTTATGCTTGTGGTTATGCTCATTACGAATCAAATCATGTTTGAAATCCTCCTTGTAGCATCCCAGGATCGGAATCTGGTATATGGGTGTCAGGAGCCAAGAATGGAGTACTACGGAGGCTGTCAGCGTCGGATTTGGTGATCGGGAATTTTGTGAACCCGATTTTTGAGTTCAGGGCATGACAGTTTCACGACTGGTAGTAGGTCAGGTACGACTGGTCGAAGTTCTCCCACGACTAGTCAAAGCTAGTCAAATTTCAACGTTGTAGTTTGAGTCGTAGGTCTACGACAGGTCAAAGAAGTAGTCGATACTGTTCATACGACTAGTTGTACAGTCTCCAGGACTGGTCGAAGCCTAACAAGAATTTTTGAATTTTTACAACAAACTTACGATTGATCCAAAAAATTCTTAGATAGGTCAAAGCAGTGCTAGGACTAGTCGAGCAAGACCTAGGACTAGTCTTAGTACAGGCCAAATTCCCATAAATAAAACATATGAATTATGTATCGAAAGTGACCTACTCTAAAGGTTAACCTAAAGTTAGTCATACCTCAAAAGTGAAGTAAGGACATTAAAAATTAAAGACGAGTGGCCTTAGAGAATAATGAAGCTTGAGATCTTTGTGTAGCTTGAACTTTGAAAGCTTCTTTAGATCTTGATGTCGAAAGCTTCATGAGATCTTGAATTATACTTGTCTGGAATGAAGTCGTACATACTTGCTTTCTCGATTCTTGACTTATGAACAGTACTTGTCTATCGAAGTTGATCTTGTGAGACTTTTATCGTGAATTGGCATGTCTTGAGTAGAGTTTTGTTCTTCACATAAGCAAGCTTCATAACAAGATACAAACAGTGTCTTTGGCATGATAAATTTGACAACAAAAAAGGCTAGTAACTATAACACTTACAATATGCTATGATCAGTCACTCCTCATATCAAGCATATATATGATGCATATGAGCATGAATCATGGTAATATACTAAACATGTTATATGGCAATGAATTCTGTTTGTAACGAAGATGGGCCTAGATGGCATACACACTACATGTATGGGCCTAACAATGGGCCCTTGGGAGAGTTATAATGCAGGCATTTAACCATCATTGCTCTTACAATGAGGACATTAAAACATCATTGTTCCCAAGGTATGACCGCCAAAAAACATCATCACATACGTCATGGTAGGATCTCACATCGAATGGGCCTTATATACATCGCATTTGGCCCACACAAAGGCCTCACATACGTCTCATTGGGCCTCATATACATAAAATGGGCCGATCGAATGGGCCGATTAAATGGGCCGATTTAAATGGGCTTCATGTATATCAAAATAGGCCGCACCAATGGGCCTTACATATATCAAATCAGGCCGCACCAATGGGCCTCATGTATTTCAAATCGGGCCCACGCTTATGTATATATTTTTTTGAGGTCCGACCTATTCATAAGTTAATATGGAGATAGATGAAGTGAAAATAAATATTAACTTAATCGGAAACAACTATGGTTCTAAGGAGTTTGAACGGTGGATGTCACTATACACTTATTTAAATAGTGGGGTCCACCTGAACTTTAGATCTGACTCATTCTTTTTCCCATGCCGTAAAGTGATCTCACAAATGGTTGAACGACATGGATACAACACATGCATCATGGTGGGTCCCACCACCCAAACAGCAGACCATGAAGATAAACACATACATCCCTGTGGGGGCTTGCCAAGCTCACTGACGTGCAGCCCATATGTGGACAGCCCACCTATTTTGGATGGGTCCCACATAGGCAGAGGTGGATAGTACACATGCAGCCTTGCTGCATTAAAAGGCAGAGGTGGGTCCCACATAGGGCCCACCCTCATATATATATATATATATATATTAGCTATTGTCAACTCTGCATTAAAAGGGCAGAGGTGGGTCCTACGTGGCCTACCTTAACATCAAACATGAAATATCATATATATTATAATATAATATATTATATCATATATCATATTAATATAATATAATATATTAATATTATATTTAATTTAATCACAAAGTCCAGACCCTGGACGGCTTGGACGGACGCATACACCAAGGTGGTCCCACACGTGGGGTAGGTCCCACAGTCCAAGGACGGTGGATACCCCACATGCATCACGGTGCGGCCCATCAAATGGGTGGAAGGTTTGGGTGGGTCCCATGGACCCCAAGGTTGGGTCACACTTCATTGTTAGCCACCTCACTAGGAATCATGCCAAGACCTCAGCGTTGAAACGAGGAGTCTTTCACTCAGCCTACCACTGGAGCTGTGGATCTGGGTCCCACTATTTGGACGGTCTGGATCTCACGTGGGACCCACAGAATTGCTGACGTTAATTTGCAGGTGGACCCCACCACCTGGACAGCTTGGATGCACAAATACATCATGTGAGTCCCACAGAACTTGCTGATGTTAATCAGCAGTGGGTACCACCACCTGGCAGATGGACGGCTTGGATCCAAATCGGTGGACGGTGTGTATATAACACACACACCATGATCAGACCCACCGTCTAGGCCATGGACGGTGGGAATATACAATATATATTAAGGTGGGTCCCATGTTGTTGGGCAATGTCCATATAGTAGCTCTATTGCTGCTGTACACATACAGCAGCCGTCCGTTTTCAAAAGGGGTGGGTCCCACATGAGGGACCCACACGTGTGTTTAAGCCTTGTTAAGGGCATATTATAATATGTTATATTATGTAATATAATATTATCTCATATTATAATGTTATAATATAATATAATATTATAATATATATTAATATACATGTACATATATGAATATGTATATTATATCCATCACCTGGCTAGCGTCCAGCCACCGTCAAGCAAGCCGGACGATGCTGAATGATGTACAGGCATCAAGGTGATCCCACGTAGAGGGCCACTAGATTTGGATTAAACTAATATTTATATTCCCTTTCATCCGGGCTGGTATGACCATTCGGTCATGTGGGCCCCGAAATGGGGTCAAGGTGGCCCACTAGTTGGATGGAATGGGTAAAATACACACATCATAGGTGGGCCATGATCATAGAAGGAGAGAGAGAGAGAGAGAGAGAGAGAGAGAGAGGGAGACATCATAGGTGGGCCATGATCATAGAAGGAGAGAGAGAGAGAGAGAGAGAGAGAGAGAGAGAGAGAGAGAGACTGGAAATGACAGAGGGGCCCTGCCACTATGGGCCCCTCATGAATATAAACATACATTAAGGTGGGTCCCACCATATGTGGCCTTTCAATCATAAAATTAAAAAAATACAAATGTGGGTCCAAGATCACCTACCGTCCACTTCTTCTTGCTCCCTTGGCTTCCTTTAATCCTTAGCTTCGATCCTAACGAAAGAGATTAAATTTTGATGGTTGAGATGGGAGATGAAAGGGTAGGAAGTGGGCCACACTAAAGCTCCTCCATGAGAGGTTTTGGAGAGCTTGGACGTATGGCTCTTTGGTTGCTTGGAAATGAGTTTTAGAAATGAGAGAGAGTGTGTGTGTGTGTTGTAAGGAGAGAGAGGGATGGGTGATGGAGTGATGGATGTGGTGAGTGATGGGTGTATAAGAACTTTTTGACTTTAGGGGTAGATGGTGTAAGAAAGGTATGAGGTGTGTAAGAGCTTTTTGACTTATGGGGTTGCTTGGGGATGGGTGTCAGGTGATGGTGTACTTGACATGTACACTTGACCATTGATGAGATTGATTGATTGATGGATGTGACATTGGGTAGAGATTCTCTTGGGTTTTGCAACGCGAGGCGTTTTTCATTGAATTGAACGCAGGCCCACATCTCCTGGCCTGGGTATCGCCTAGGCGAGCGAGACGAGGCATTAGAACCGTTACGACGACGCGATCGTTGGTGTATAAGTCTCAGGTTGAGTCGACTTGGGTTGACGGCGTGTTACTCAGGGTCGTGCGCAAGTGCCGATTACAGATCTTGTGTTGCCAAAATTTGACAGGGAGGATCGCGGGAACCTACTGAATGATACGGACTAAGATGCGGGTCTTAGACATAGGCATTTGTTGGTGCTTCCCAGATTCCTTTAGGGTGTCATGAACTTCATATGTTAGTATAAGTTCTTTGAGCATTGTTCTAATTAGGACATTATGGGCAGAACGATTCTGTTTACTTCACTTATTGTAGCGGTTCATTGGAGCCTTATGTTCTTCTAAATTTTCGTTCTTAGAAAATATAGGTTCCTCTTGAACCTCATCGAGTGTATGCGATATTTTATGTCGTCCAGAAGGCTTTCTACTGTGTGGGACTAGTCTTCATAGTTGTTATAGTCAAATTGTTGTCTTTTGAGTTGTTCAACGATTAATGCTTTGGTGGCCTCTCTACATTACACCAAGTATATCTACTTAGCTATGATCTTAGGTGTTGGCACTGATTATCAACATTTTTACTTATTATTTACATTTTTAGGGTATAAAAGTAGTCAATGCATCTTAACGAGATCTGAAAGTCCAAATACCTGTATAGGCGGTGTCGATCAATCAAGTTCTCTTTTAAAGATGAATTTGATGCTTTTATAAGAATATATTTTTACAACGTGCAAACTTTCATTACAGGTTGCATGCATCATTTGATGGAGGAAAATTAACTCCTACTCAGGTTATACACAATCTTTATATATAGGGAACATTCTAGCACCAAGTTTTCTAATTTCTAATGAAAAATGGGCTTAGATCTAATCACATCAAGCCTAATTATATCACATATAAACATTATCATCAGACTTAAAAAATTAAGTGCTAAGATATAAAGAGAGTTCTATCATCACCAGTGATCATGTCCATTAGCGATGGATCTGATCATTACCGTTAATGTAATGTCTCTAAAAAATCCATACAAAGACCCGAGTACCACCTCAGGCAGAAATCACTAAGGACTGAATCCTTTAAAAATTAGATGAAGATTAATTAAGCGATAAACTAAATCACCGGTCGAATTAGCTTGGACAATAAGACCCAAAATCAGTAGGATCGCTGACGCTACATTGCCTAAAAATTTAGGATCCATTTCAAAACTCAGTTGCTCTTAGGAGCATCACGAAACTTTGTATCGGTCCTAGACTGCGCGTTGAAAGTCTGATTACCATGAAAGTATACGGTTATGACCGCCTTACTGGGCTTGAAAACCATCTCAGAAATCAAGTCTTAATAGTATCCCAAAATGCACAACTTGAGTCTGGAGCAAAGTGTGTGAGAAACGCGAATATCTATAGGAAATGAACTGAAACTTTAGTGAATTGACCCGTTCGCTTACGGGCCAATTTTAAGGTTTCAGACCGTCAAATTTTGACCCAATTACACCCTCAGATCAGGAAAAATTTCTAACACATGTCAGTGTACTTGTGGCCCTGATCGAGTACCGATGACCGTTGAACTGAAACAGGTCCCCCGCGGTTGATCCACTGATTCGATCAGACCGAGATCTTAACTTAGCATAGATCCATCGTTAGGGGGCTTACTCCGGATTATATATAAAAAATGGGCCTCCAGATGAGATCTGTTGGGCCAAAACATTCACTCTTTGGCTATAACCTAAGTATACCATAGCCTTGGGGCCATTGTGTCACACCCCAAATCCAGAGACAGACAGCTTCCGTGATGCCCCTAATCTGGCACTCGACTTCCAAACACTAAGTTCCGAGTTTGGTGCACCACAAGGAAGATTTTTTATTAATTTTTTTTTAATAAACCTGAGCATAAAGATCCATGATCAAAATACCAAGCAACACTCTTCATTATAAATCCTGATGGTTACAAGTACAATGCTTCCCAAAAGGCACATGACGTCAACATTGCCAAATCAAAAAATAGATACAATGCATCGAGAACGCTAAGTCTTCCAAGCTTCTCCTACCCTGAAAAAAAAATGAGAAATAGGAAGCTTAGGTAAAAAGCCTAGTGAGTACACACATGTGTGCAGTGTGTCCTGCATGCAAACAAAATAAATATGTTATAAGGAAATCATACATGTGAAAGGCGTGTAACATGTAAAATATGATATCAATGCCAATGCAATGTATATGCATTGTAATAATACTCCAACTCAATGCTACCAACATCACCAAGTCATATTTTCATTTCTCCTATACCACAGCTATAACCGTATTACATGCATCCGTAATCACATCATCATCATCATCATATTGTCATGCCATAATTATACAATATTAGAAATACTGATAAGTCCATGAGTCAAACAATATCAGAATACGTAATACAGATCAACTATACAAATGAGAAACAACATCAGAATACGCGATATAAATCAACTATACAAACGAGAAGTCATAAAGAGTCAAATATCAGATATCATATCTAAACCATATAAATGCAGAAATACAGGTAACCCAAAAGCCATATGCCACATATGTAATGCAATATGTGGTGTGAATGGAATGACCATGCTGGAGTGTGAAGTCGGGATGATAGTACGTAGTATCGCAGACTATGGGGTTCATCACAAGGGACTTCTATCCAAATCAGTCTCATACCTAAATTTGGATAGTCAGACTCAATGTAGTAAACTCCTGATCTCAAGTTAGTCACGCGCCCCAATCCAAATCCTGACCATTGTGAAGGTACATGTAACAAATAGTTGTGCACCACCAGCTCGAGTGGATAGTGAATGAATGAATGAATGAGTATACAACTCCTGCTCAATAAGTCCACATATCAGTACAGTTCTTCTTTGGAATCATCACTGGGGTTTAGTACACTTCAAATGGCACTGCCCTTCTCCCAGCAACACAATCCAAGTGAGTGTAAGAAACCTCACTATCCGCCTAGCCAATAGTCTGCCAATACCTATCCGGCACGGCGATAGCAGACTCATTCACGAGCTGGTCAAACTCAGCCTAGCTATGCCCCCTACCCTCGGGCTGGTAAGGCCACACCCCCTCCCAATCGACCATAACATAGTGGGAGAAGCGGCCTCCTGGTATTCGGCACTCGGGCGCTCATGTATCCACTCAATCTCGACATTGGGGCGTCCTCTGGTATCAAGAGGGTTTAAGAATTTTCACTCAGGGCCATCTATGGCAGCCCGATGCTAGAACAAATTTTTGGTGTCCCGTCTAGCCATCCATGGTATGTCTGTGGAGGCTACGGCCCTAATGTCGTTAGGGCATACAGTAATCATAATGCAAGATGCATGAGTCATACAATTCAGTCATGCAGCAATCTGACGCATATCGTGTACTCATGTGAGACAATCTCCACCTATCAGGGAGTCTCATAATCATCATGCCCAATGACATATGCACCTCTCATAACAAACATGCAGATGATGCATATGGGCATGTATCATGATGTTATGCTATCACATACTCATAATCGACATCAGTGAGAATGGGCCTAACAAGGCCTAAGGGACGATCACAATGTGGACATTCAACTATTATTGCCCGTCAATGTGGACATTTAACCAACATTGCTCCCAGGGAGTGGCCCACATAAATGTCAATACATATAACATGGCAAAATCACACATCACATCCGTCCTCATATAAATCGCTTTAGGTCTCACACAAGGGTCACACATTCATAGCATTGAGCCTCAATCATGGGCCGCATATACATCACATTGGGCCGTATCATATGGCCTCACACATCACAATGGGCCTCGGCACATGGGCCATGAATACACCACATCAGGCTTCACAACCCATGGGCTTCAAATACACAACAAGTGGGCCTTACACATGGGCCTCAAATACATCACAATGAGTCACAACCCATGGGCCTAAAATACATCTCAATGAGCCACACCCATGGGTCTCAAATACATCACATTGGACCTCACAAATGAGCCTCGAATACATTGCTGCCAGTAGTATCTCAATCCCCTTTTTAAAAAAAAATATTTATTTATTTATTTTCTTATATATATATATATATATATATATATATATATATATATATATATATATTATGCACATGTGTGCATGGGGGTGTGTGGCCAGCCTAATGGGCCACACTTGGATGATTTGAATGTCATACAAATATTTTTGTGGGGGCCCACTATCAATGGGTCCCACATGAACTCTATAATAAATTTATTTTATTTTATTTTTATATGTTTTCTCCTATCCATCCACACCATCAATAACATCATCATCATTATTACAATTTTCTTTACCATCAATCATACTATTTTCATCATTCACACCATTCCTAACATTTATTGCAATTATCATCACCATCAATCATACTATCTTCATCATCCACACCATTAATCACATCATTATGATCAACATCATCTCCATTATACAAAAACACAACAAAAACAAAATAAGAATGAGTAGGGTGGGTGTACTCACTTTCATGAATTAGATGGATGGTTGAGATGGATGTAAGGGATGGGATTGATGGAGTTGATGGCCCACTAAGATCACTCTCTCTCTCTCTCTCCATGGAAAATGGTGAAATGCTAAGGGATAGAGGGGTATTTATAAAGAAATGGATAAAATTTTGGTTAAGTTAGGCTAATGTGATTAATATTAGCTTTGCCTAGGATTATGGAAAGTAATTCATTATTAGTAGTTAATGGTGGATTAAAAGAGCATGGGATGGCATGGTGTGATGATGTCATACATGAGGTGTGGCATGGAAGAGAGTTGACTTTTCATGCACATGAGAGAGAAGAGGTATGGGTGTGTGACATCACACACATGGGTAGAGATTCTCTCACCCATGTGTGGCATGTACATGTGTGCATGACATGTGTTGTGCACATGTGTGGAATGAAATACATGGCGCCATGCACACATGATACACTTATTATTCTTCACGACGTATCTCACTAACGGAGTATCATATCGACGCACGGGTGGTACCTTCACGATCGTGGCGACGGGGTGGTCAATATGAGATAGGTTTCGAGGTCTTGGGGTTCCGGTCAGTTGGGTGTGTACTATGAACGGCCAATCCAGGTCTACCTAAGGGCGTTGATCATCGCGTACATATGCATAGAAAATGGTATGAAATGGACGGGGTGTTACACATTGAGACTAGTTCTGGGCCTATATAAGGACCTTAACCCACCCCTCTCTCATTCCATACAAATTCCAAACCCTAGGAGAGAGAAGAGAAAGAAAAGAGAAGAAAAGAGAGTGTAAGAGAGAGAGTTAGGGATCGTTGTTGGGATCCTTCCCTACCGCTCCACGTGCCGAATCATCCTTCCCGTATCGCTATTCTGGCGAATCCAATTCCGTTCTTGGGTAAAAAATCTGAACCCTAATCTGTTTTAGGGATTCAAATAGAGTAAGTGATGAAATACCTAACCTATTTCATGCTATAAGTTGTTGTGTGCCCTAGACAAAGTCATAGTGTTCAAACTGAGCTTGTTATGAGTCTACCGGCGAAAGGTGCGGACTATAAACATTTAGGTTATGGTTTTCAAGGCTTTCAATGTCAGTTAATGATTTATGACTGACTTGATTGCTTCACATGCGCTTAGATGCTATGTTTTCCAAATATTACATATATATGTGAACTACGTTAAATATGATGTGTTCCATGTGTTTGTTGAAATGTCTGAATGAATATGGAATTATGATTTGTGCTTGCCATGATTGTAATTTGGGAATACATGATTGTTGTACATGTGGCGACTCTTACGTGGAAGGATTTGCTATAATATACGTTTTAACTAATTTATTACATGTATGTGATATGTGTAGTCTAAGTATTTGATAAAATGCCTAAATGAGAAAATGCTTGTTGAAATGTATGTAATGAGGATGTTGAGATAGGATTCTCAATTCCCTTATCTATGGTTACTGTTTTCTTTACATAACCTATCTTACCACTATGTGATTTATGGATGAAATGCTCATGTATGGTAACATGTGTAGTGCGTAGTATATGTTTTAGTGAAATGCTCAAATAAGATTTGTATTTAGATTTAGTTGTCACATGCTGTCTTTAGCTATTACATGTGAATGCTATTTGTTTGGAGTGTGATTGGGGCTACAATGTAATCCAGGCAACCGGTAATGGTTTACGATCGGTGGCCGAACTGTTTAGTCACGACGGATATGCCCGATGAATCTGAGTCGTAAGGTGATTATCGATAGTGGTTAGGCCACGAGGAGTGCATATGCGCTCCATGTCGACTGATTCAACATACGCTCGTACTAGTCGAGCTTGTCAAGTAACCCGATTGGCCCAATGTATGTTCACCATGTATGGACGCTACTGCTTGAACCTAAGGTACCAAACTCAATAGTGAAAGCCCGTTTAACCTTGGTACCTCAATCCGCTAAGTCTCATGAGCTGGGCATGGTGGTATGGGACACCGTGGTCGAGCTGTCGGCCTACGCTGGGGTGACGAACCTCCCCGTAGTGACCAGTGAGCAACCCAAACTCATGAACCGAATATGGTGATATGGGACACTGTATTCAAGTTGTCAGCCTACGTTAAGGTGACTAGCCTTTCCCGTAGTGACCGCGAGTATAAACTAAGGCCTATGTTGATGGTGACGAGCCTCTTCGTAGTGACCAGAACTTGCCTGTCCACTGCTTTTAAATCAGGGGTGATGTTGCTCTATAACTTGCCTATCGTATGTGATTAACTAGGATTGACGACCCTAAATGGATCATTGTTTGGGTTAATGATACAAAGCGAGGTACCGTAGCTTCTCGAACCTGTTGTATGAATAAGTCTAATTAAGAACTTGGCTAATCAAGCACATGCACCAAATTGCATGTGCCTTTGGCGTTGGAGTTGAGCACAGAGGAAGGAGTGCATGCCGCGATCATGAGATGATAGCATAGAGGGAGTGTAGGCGAGGGAATACATCATTAATACATATCATCCTTACATTAATTAGAGTACTTAAGATTACTAATTGTATTACTTTATCATTATTACTTGACTGAATTGATAATATGTTAACCTTTGCCTTATAGCTCCACTGAGTTGATCACTCACTTCTACTCTAGGACGGTGTTTTAAAACACTAACCAGACTCTGTTGTAGTTTCAAGTGATGATGAGGCTTACGAGATGAAGCCTGTCTTTTATGATGACGAGGAGGAGTTCTTTTACATGCAACTCTTTAGCGGGTCTATGTAGACATGGAGTTGTGGATAGTTGAACATTACACTTTAACATTTTGTAAATTTTGGAATTATACATGTAATGAATTAACCTGTTGATGTTCATAATCTGGGGACTTATAATCATTTATATGCTTTATATATCTATCACAGTTTTTCGCTTGCGTAATTTAATCATTTCTAGAGTGATATGCTGATATCGTATAATCTCATTCATGTTTAATGTACTAATATGGACAACATTTAATCATTATTATCTATGTTTCTTAAGTGATGCATTGGGACTAGAGAGTTGAGCTTCTACTCAACCCCCGATTTTCAGGGCGTTACAGTTAATGATCATTATTGATGATAGATCTTTTCATCAACATTGATCATCATGATTGATGATCGTTTCGATCACTAATGGTCTCTTGATCAATAGTGAATAAAATGATATAAATAAAACTATATTCACATGCATGTATATATACATGTAATAATCGAGAAACACGTGAGATATACATTTTGCTTGTCTAACTCAAAAAATGTGCAGTTCACCTTAAATGATTACATTCATTATACTAACACATCATATAAAAAAATTATTTATTTATGTATATTTATTTTAATACATATATTGATCTTTATCATTTTAAGAGATCTAAACCGTTAATCATTAAAACAGACCGCACTGTAGGTTAGATCTTGCTTAAAAAACCCTAAGTCACTTCCTATTACTTGGTTTAAATCAACCCACAAATGGCTTATTAAAAAGCCCTTAATAAGATATACTTAATATTTTAAAAAAGTGAATTGGGCTTTTGATACGGCCCATTTGAATTTTTATATTAATATGGGGTCCACATGAGCTTTCTGACTATTCATGGATTGCTTATTATGGTTCCTTTATTTTTGATACAAAAGACATATTCAGATAGTTTCATAAAAATGCTACTACGTGAATAAATAGTCCAAGTCCAAATACGAGTCCATCTGTTTAAGGAGGCTTTAGAAAATAATTATTTGGATAAAATTGTTATCTATAGATTTCACTTAATGGGATTTCAGGCCTTCAATAGTTATGAAATAATGGATGGTAATTTATCTATAACAATAAATGCATACCCCAATCCTTATTATTCAAAACACGGGGCCTAAAAAATGTCACAAAAAAATGAATCTTAATTACTAATTTTTTAATTATTATTATTATTATTATTATTTATTTTAACTTTTGGTTGTCTATATCATACTCATCAATTTGATAAGCTAATTTTCTGGACCATTAAAAAAAAAAAGAAGGAGATTTCATGATCATGTTAGTGCAGATTGATGCATATTTTAGCTACATATTCATTAGAGGAACATGATAAACCTACACCATCATTATTCTCTTAAATAGGTAGTGTGGTGCCTATTAAAAAGGCTTCCTTTTGTTCGATCCTCAATATGCCCCTTATCATTAATTTCTATCTTAAATTAATATATGATATGCCATTATATTTGAGCTATATCAAATCTCCAATGATTGATATAGGTGACTTTAAAAAGAGGTTTCCTATTAAAAAGGCTTCCTTTTAAAGAGGTTTTCTGTCACGCCTCAAACCCGGAGATCGGATTCACAGGAATCCCGATCGCCGAATCTGGTGTCGACAGCCTCTATAGTACCCCATTCTCGGCTCCTAGCGTCAATACGCCAGATTTCGATCCTGGGATCGTACAAGGAAGATTTTTTTATATATTTATCTCATAATAAGCATAACCACAAGATTACCCAATTCACAAAGGCAACATCATCATCACATATCCACTAATATAATCATTAGGTACAATGCTGAAAGGGAAATACATAAATCGAAAATCAAGCTTCAGAAGACCACTGCACGCTCCAAGTTCAACACTGCTACAACCAACATCACCTGCACACATCTATCGTGCATAAGCTTATAGAAATCTTAGAGGGTGGTGTAAGTGTGTGCACAAGGTTAGTGCCAAGTATTCAATATAATTCCATAATCATACAATACCGGGAATACTGGTAATCCATAAATCGTACAATATCGGAATAAGAAAAAATACTGACAAGATCATGAGTCATACAATATTAGAATACACAATACAAAATCAACTATGCAAAAGAGGGGTCATAGAGAGCCAAATATCAGATGCAGAGGATATAATGTAATATACGTTCTTGATGAGTAACACAAATAACATCTGCCATACCTAGACCATATATATGCAAAAACACAATAACCCAAATTATCATATGTCGCGGATGTAATGCAATGTGCAGTGCGAATGGAATGACCATGCTAGAGTGTGAAATAGGGATGATAGTACGTAGTATCACAGGCTACGGGATCCACCACAAGGGCTTCTATCCAAACCAGTCCCATACCTACATTTGGATAGTCAGACTCAATGTGGTAAACTCATGATCTCAGGTCAGTCACGCGTCCAACTGAAATCCTGGTCATGCGAAGGTACACATAACAAATAGTTACGCGCCACTAGCCTGAGTGAATAGTGAATGAATGAATGAATGAATGAATGAATGAGTATGCAAATTTCTGCTCAATAAGTCCACAAATCAGTACGATTCCTCTCTCTGGAAATCACCGGGGTCTATTACACTCCAAACCAGATTGTCGCCCCGTCGCGCGTAACAAGGTGAGTGGAAGAGACCTCACTATTCGTTTGCCAATATCGGGCCCGGCTCGTCGATAGCTGACCCATTCCTCGAGCTGGTTGTTTCGACAAGAAAATAAATGCGTTTCATTTTGGGGGATTTATTCAATGATAACAAAGAATGAATGAGAGAACATTCATCACATTTATCTGAGTTCATTTACATCCTCTGATTCCCTTGATTCTGAAAATAAAGTACAATTAATGCAATGTACTGAATGAAAGAGAAGGTAGCTCGATGGAAATTTCGACAGCATTTCGGCGCCATTTCGGTCATCTCCTAGGTACTTAGGAGGAATTGCTGATCTGATCAGCCAGTCTTCAGCCAGTCCTCAATGAGAAAGAGCATCCTTCCAGTCATTCTTCCTTGAAATATACAGAAGGTCATTGCAGTGTGGCCAGGCCCTGAAGAAATTAGGCCGATCATGCTAAACAAGCCTGAAAAGTCTCCCAGAATGTAAGATTAGGAGGTTGCCACCATCCGTTCGGACCAAAAATTTATGTGCGGCATTAAAACCACAAATTAGCCGTACACGTAAAATTTCAGCTTCTGGATCATTGTAGAAATGGCCAAACTGATAAATCAGCCCCTTGGGATCATGATTTGGGGCCCGCCTGATATCTGGATATGCTTTAGATTTGATCCCAACATGTCAAACACAGTGATGAAGCAGATGGTCGGAGTAGATTTCCCACGAACATCAAGATGGAGCCTACATGTACGTCGCATGTACATGGTGCATGTGAGCACCGGCTGTGCACAGGATCTCGCCAAAGTCGGTCAGCGGCGTTGACCCGACTCTTCTTCTTCAAATCTTAAATACACACAGCGTCTTTACAGCAACCGTCGTGTTTGTGTACTAGGGTCCAATCACTTCTCCATTGAGTGATCTGAACCGTCCATTCTCTTCAGAGGATGGGAATTAGCCTCGCCTAGCTCTCCTTTTGTCGCCATGCAGACCATTACAAGATCTTAACCGTTAATGACAAGATGAACGGTGAAGTAGATAATCATGCGGGCCACGCTGATTTCATCTCAAAAGCAGTCCTTCCTTGGTGGTTTTTTTCCCTGAATTTACTGGACGGAGTGGATTTTCCATGCATCTTCAGTAAATGCGCCACTGAAATTCACAGAGTCAACTCTGTCTCAAAACAGAGGATCGGTTCGTTTGTAGTGGGCCACCATTATCAAGCGAAAAGCTTATCCGAGTCGTCCATTAGACAGAGGGAGAAAAACCCATCGAGGTGATGCTGATCTTTTGTGACCATGATCATTCATATGATCACTATGGTGATCGTAAACAGACCGTTGAAGTGCCCTCCCAGCTAGATTATATTGGTGGGCCATACCATCGGATGATCAAAACCCATCCTTCACGGTCAAAATCTTGATAGGAAGACAGTGAACGGTATGGATCCCTCAAAATACTGTTGTACTGGCCTTACCAGTAGTACAGTTGAAAGGAAGAAGTTTCCTTCCTCTGTTCACGCCGTCCGACGATTCAGTCAGATCGGTTGCGCGGTCCGGTGCAAGGGAAACCTTCTCTTCGGACAGCCTTTCAGATCACAGAGTTTAGGGGAATCTCCCATTCTCATTGCGTGGAGAGATCTTCTCTAAATCTTGCTCGAAAAATGGCGCATTCCTTTGCGCGATCGCACGCCAGCGGCTTTACTTGTGTGACTGCACGCAACCGATTTCAGGTGCGCAGTCACGCGCAGAGACTCCTTTCTCTCTCTCCTACCTTGCTTCTCCAACTGATCTAAACGATCCAGCCTTTCAAATGGTGTTGGAGTGGGGTATTTATAAGCCTCACCACTCTTACAGAGTGGTGATCACCACCACCTATCGCTTCACACTTGAACTTCTTCTTTACTTAAACTATGGTGACCACCAAGCTACCTCTTAAATGGTGGTGTATAACCTTTCTCTCTTAAAATGACACATGTGCACCACTTTTTACCAAACTACCCTTTTCAATCCCCTTTACCAGAATACCTAAACTACCCTTTGGACATGGAATGTTATCAAAATACCTAAACTACCCCTGGAACTGGATTTTTACCAAAACACCCAAAATACCTTTGGAACTGGAATTTTACCAAAATACCTAAACTACCCTTTGAACTGGATTTTTACCAAAACACCTAAACTACCCTTTGAACTAGATTTTTATCAAAATACCTAAACTACCCTTTGAACTGAATTTTTACTAAAATACCCAAAATACCTTTTGAACTGGATTTTTACCAAAATACCCAAGATACCTTTTGAACTGGATTTTTACCAAAATACCTAAACTACCCTTTGAACTGAATTTTTACAAAAATACCCAAGTCATGGAATATTTTTTTATGCTTCAACACTGGTCAGACTCAGCCTAGCATTGTCCCCTCCTCTTGGGCAGGTAAGGCCGCACCCCCTTCCAACCGACCACGACACAGTGGGAGACACGGCCTAACAGTATACGGCCCTCATGCGCTCATGCATCCACTCGGTCTAGACGTTGGAGCAACTTCTGAAACCAAGAGGGTTCTGCAACTTTCACCCAAGGATATCTATAGCACCCCATGTAGAACAGATTTTTGGTGTCCCATCTGGCCATCCATGAAATGCCTATGGAGTCTACAGCCCTGATGTCGCTAGGGCGTATGATGTTTTAATTTAAACTAATATGATTTAAATAAATTTTAACTCGTAAGTATACGAATCAGATATAGATATGGTACATATTATGAGATCGTTCCCACGAGGACTGGTTGTCACAATTCGAAATTTAAGACTCTTCTTAACTAATCCAACTAATAATGTAAAAAACTATTAAGTAAACTAACACAAATCTATGGAGAATAACTGAGAGCAATAAGGAAAACTCGATTAAAGAGAAGACTAGGACTTTCAAATCCACCCCTAATTATCGTAACCCTTGTTTTACCTGTTGATTCACCCTAATTCAGATTGATATAAATTTAATAAATAAAGCACACCCTATGTCTTTGGTCGGGCACACAGAATGTATAATCCTTTAAAGCATATGGATCACATTTTTCCATCCATGGTCAGGCATGGAGAGATGTAGATTCCTGTTTCTTCCTCTATAGGAAACCTGTTCATGGTCAGACACAAGCACCTAGTTAATATTCCAAACAACATCCATATCTAGATTTGGTCGAGCTCATAGAATGGAG
Organism: Magnolia kwangsiensis; assembly: GCA_037074715.1. Taxonomy (NCBI): domain Eukaryota; kingdom Viridiplantae; phylum Streptophyta; class Magnoliopsida; order Magnoliales; family Magnoliaceae; genus Magnolia; species Magnolia kwangsiensis. Next base: position 71,200,348 of record CM073575.1, on the reverse strand, counting down.
AAGCATGAAAATTACAGTTAAGCACACTAGAAAAAGAAATAAATCGATCTAAACCAGATAAAATCAACACATAACAAGCATTATTCAAATTAGGGGCTTCATCTTAGCCCTAATTAAGAGATTAGCAATTCATAATGTTAATGAAAAAGAAAGAAAAACAAGATTGAAGCATGAAAAACATCCCTTCTTCCTTTCTCTCTCTCTTTCTTCTCTTTCTTTTCTTTCTCTTTCCTTTTCTTTCATCTTTCTTCTTTTAGTCTGTTCTCAAGCTCTAGATCTCCTCTCCCTGGCTCTCCCCAAGCTCTGGCTGATTGCTCCCCAGTCCAAAACCTTCTTTTATAGCTACTGGAGGTGGTGGAAGGCTGGAGTCGGTCATGCAGCTGTCGCAGCAGAATTTGCACACATCTTTTCGCAGCAAAGTTCGGGCTTCATAAGTCCTTTATCATTCGCACTTTATCCGTAAAATCAACGTCTCCTGGGACATTTTTGGCTAGTCTATACGATGGACGGATCAGATCTTCCATATGATCAAAGATGGTGGGCCACAACCACCTGAAACTCCAGATTTCATGGACGTGCGTAACCTTTCGTACTTTAAACACTACGTAGCTCAGTGGGCCCCACATAGGTGTTTTCAAGGAAATCCACCCCGTCCATTGGATTCAGGACAAAATTTCAATCAAGAATGAATGGTTTTGAACGTCCATTGATTTGTCCCAGAGAAGAAATCACTAAAAGATCAGATTTGAATATTGTAGGGCAGCCCTTTTGTGGCCCCTGTATCGTACACATGTGCTTGCATGGGTGAAAACTATCAGCTAGGTTTCGTATTATTCACAGCTGTCTACACGATGGACGGTGCGGATTGGCCGAACGGGGCATGTGTCGGGCCCACAATCGACCGCAAAACGGCCAGCAGTTGTGCGTTCACTGCGAGCGAAAATGGAAACTTCCATTTTCAGAAGATGCGGGTCAGCGCTTGCGCTGACCAGTTGGTGGGTCCTGTGCACGGCGGGCGTGTGTACACTATGTACACATGTTGTACATATAGGGTCCACTATGATGCTGTTGAGAAATCCAATCCATCCATCCTGTTTCTCATATTATTTAAACCGTCTAGGTCAATTTTGAAGTATATCCAGATTGTAGGTGGGCCTCACTTAATGAATTAAGTAGCTGATCTGGCCGTTGGGCCACTTCCAGAGATATCCAATGGATGAAATTTTACGTGTACGGTTAATTTATATCCCTCAGACCATGTATGAAGTTTCAAGTCAATCGGATAGCAGGAACCCTGTGATCTTGCATTTTGAACCAATTTCGGGCTCGTTTAATGCAAACGACTCAATTTTCTCGGATCTCTGGCATGTAAATCTGTTGATATTGGTCCTATGGGGCCTGTCCTTTTCTTTGGTTACTTTAGAGTGTCAAATCCTACTCTTTTTCAATTAATACTCCCTATTACATCCTGCAACAAAAACATAATTAAAATATGACATTAAGCATTATCATATACGTGAAATTAGGCATTAATCGGGGTCTAATATGCAATATTCAACCCTCATTAGTATACGGTTGTCATGTCACACAAATGCGAGATGCATGAGTCACACAATGCAATCATGCATAAATCCCATGCATACTGTGCACTCATGTGGGGCAACTCCACCTATCAGGGAGCCCCATGAATAACCTGCCTTATGGCATATGCGATGGCCAATCACATCTCATAACAAACATGCAGATGATGCATATGTATTATAATGTTATGCTGTCACATACTCATAATCGGCATCAACAATCAGTATCAACAATCGGCCTCGATAATGTGGACATCTAACCAACATTGCCCTAAGGAATGACCCATATAGGGCCAAACACATAATGGGCTGACGGCCTCACACAAAGGCCTAATATACAACACAGGGGGGCCTTATCCAAGGACCACAAATACATCACAAAGGGCCTCAACTACGGTCGCATATACATCATATAGGTCTCGACAATCGGCCTCGGCAATCGAAATCGATCTCAACAATTGAAATCAGAATCGGAATAGGCCTCAGTAATCGGAATCGGTCACGACAATCAGAATAATCAATCGGCCACGATAATTAGAATCGATCGATAATCGGCCTCAATACTCGAAATCGGCAATCGGTCACGATAATCGGCCTAAATCGCTAATCGACCAATCGGCCACGACAATCAGAATCGACAATCAGTCACGACAATCGGAATCGATTTATGATCGACCTCGATAATTAGAATCGACAATCGGTCACGATAATCGGTAATAAAAATCGGTAAATCGGTCACGTTAGTCGAAATTAACAATCGGTCACGACAATCAGAATTGGTCACGACAATCAGAATCATCAATCAGCCACGACAATCGGAATCAATCAATAATCGGCCTCAATACTCGAAATCAGCAATCGGTTGTGATAATCGGAATCGATCGATAATCAGAATCGACAAACCGGTCACGTCAATCGGAATTGGCAATCGGCCATGACAATCGGGATCGATTGATAATCAGAATCGGTAAATCAGTCACGTCAATCGCACTGATAATCAGTAGATAAAATAAAATGGGGTCCATAGATGATCAATCGATCAACTATTGTATAAAGATCAACACTCGGCCATGGTTCTATCAAATCCGATAACACCGAGCCATCCGTCTACGGCAAATGGAGCCCACTTATTTGGGTTAACCCACTGAGGGAATGATGAGAATGGGCCTAACAAGGCCTAAGGGAAGGTCACAATGTAGACATCTATAAAACCCGTATCCTAATTCGTACTGTTCCTTAGACTTTCGCGGTCATTCCGATCGATTTCCGACGACTCGCGATCTGTAACCGGCGTTGCGCGAAATCCTGAAACGGATTCTGTCGGTCTGAGTCAGTTCGACATGAGACTTGTACCAGTGCGACCGCGCTGTCGCCGCGGTTCCGATGCCACGTCTCACCCGCCGAGGCGATACCCAGGCCAGGAGATGTGGGCCCGCGTTCAGTTCGAGAAAACACTGCGCGTTGCGGATTACGAGAGAATCTCTACGAGATGTCCCATCAATCAATCAATCACTCATGTCAAGTACAAGTCAAGTCACTCCATACCCAAGTACAACTAACCCATGTCATGCTCATACCTTTCTCTTACACAAGCAACCCAAAGTTCACTCTCACATCACTTCATCCATCACCAAACCCATCACACATCACTCCATCACCCTTTTTCACCCATCACTCCCCTCTCTCTCTCATTCATTCTCAAAAAAAAAATAAAAAATCTCTCCAAGCAAAAATTTCACACGTCCAAGCATTCCCAAGCTTTTCCAAAGGCCAAGTGTGGCCTACCCTCTCATCTCTCATCAAAGGTCCATCATCCACCATCCAAGGTGAAGTCAAGGAGCATTGAAGGCCAAGGGAGCAAAGAGGAGGCTTAGAGGTGGGTGATCCACCGTTAAATTCTTTTTAGGGACCACTTATTGGTGGGACCCATTTTTTTATGTATAATTTGTATTATGTGGGGCCCATAGTGGCGGGGGCCCCACCATCACCATCTATTGTTCTCTCTCTCTCTCTCTCTCTCTCTCTCTCTCTCTCTCTCTCTCTCTCTCTCTCTCTCTCTCCTTATCCTTTTCCTAAAATGAAGTGGGCCCCACCAATTCATGATAAATCTACTCCATTCATCAAATGGTGTGGCCCACCACACTTTAGGTGATATGATACGTATATATATATACATATATATTATATTATATTAATATTACACATATATATATATATATGTATATAGTGGGCCATGTATATGTGGGACCCACCATGATGATGTATTTATCCATGCCGTCCAGCGTCCCTGGACGCTGGACGGGCGTGTTGGCCATCATGGAATATGTGTACAGGCGGCATGGGCGTGTACTGACAAGAAAGAAAAAAAAAAAAGAAAAGAAAAGAAAAAGGGGTTGCTTTGGGGTGGACCTTGCATGCAGGCCCCACTTTGATGTATGTATGCAATCCACGCCGTTCATTCCATTTTTCATATCATTTTAGGCGTTGAACCGAAAAATGAGACCGATCCAATCATCTGCCGGGCCGTGGTATTAAGAATGGTAGTATTTTCCATTGAAAACTTGGAAGAATGATTTCTGGGGTCCACTAGAAGCTTGGACCCACCTGAAACTTAGTTTGGACCCTTAATTTTGTGAGACACATGCAATGGACGGGGTAGATCTGTTTAATGTGGGTCCCACCTAGGAAAATAAAAATAAAGAAAATCCATGCATGCATTTGCCTACTTGACATCCAGAGAAAGAAAGGAAAAGAAGGGAAATGGTGGGCCACTCTTGCAAGCCCCAACTTAATGCATGTATTTAATCCAAGCCTTCCACCATCTTCCTCAGATTAATTTAGGCGTTGAGCCAAAATTTGGGACCAATCCGGAACTCAGGTGGGCCATACCATCTAAAATCATGTGAAGACATGCCTGAAACATACAAAAGCATTTGGTGGGGCCTATCTAAAATTTGGACATGGTTGAAACTTGGTTTGGACGCCTAATTTTGTGGAACACATGCAATGGATGGGGTAGATCTGGTTAATGTGGGTCCCACCTAGGATAAAAAAAATAATTTTCTTTTTTGGCATGACTTTGTGCCATGACGTCCAGAGACGTCCACGTTAAAAAGGGTGGCCGCATTGGCCCACTTGTAGACTCCACCATGATGTATGTTTTACATCTATACCGTTCATTTAATAGGTCCCCTTGAATGGTGCGTTGACTCCGAAAAAAATTATCCACAAACTGAACTCAGGTGGGCCATACCATCCAAATCATGTGAAGACATGCCTAAATCATATAAAAATACTTGGTGGGGCCTACCTGAATTTTTAATGTGGCTGAAATTTGGTGTGAACCCTCAAACAGGTGGGACACACGTAATGGACGGGTTGGATTGCAAATAAACACTTTGGTGGGTCCTGCATGGGACCCACTGTGGTATGTGTGGCTTACCACACCGTCAAAACAGTGGGTGGTGACACCCACTGTGATGCAAGTGTTTCACTCACACCGTCCGTCCACGGCAGTGGACGGTGGCCCCCACTCAGATGTATGTATTGTGTCCACGCCGTCCATCACGTGGGCCCCTGGCCACGTGACGTTATGAACAGGTTTGGATGGCAATAAACATTACAGTGGGCCCTAGGCCATGTGATTCTATGAACAGTTTGGATGTAAATAAATAGTACAGTGGACCCAGGTTGGGTAGAAAATATACATTGCGGTGGGCCCTGGGTCTATATGACCTTATCAACAGGTTTGAATGGAAAATAAACATTTTGGTGGGCCCCTTGCTACATGGCCTTATCAACAGGTGGGATGTAAAATAAATATTTTGATGGGCCCCTTGCCACACGGCCTTAACAACAGGTTGGGTGGCAAATACGCATTTCAGTGGGCCCAGGATTGGATGGAAAATAAATGTCATAGTGGGCCCACATGGGAGTCTACCATGATGCATGAGTTTCATCCAAACCGTCTAACCATTTTGAGATCATTTTAAGGCCAATGTTGAGGCCCACTTTGTTATATATGGGCCCATGTGTGTAGGCCCATTTGATGTATTTGTGGCCTAATGTTGAGGCCCACTTTGGTATATATAAGGCCTATGTGATTAGGCCCATTTGATGCACATAAAGCTTATGTGATTGGGCTCATTTTAATGCATTTTAAGGCCCATGGGTGATGGCCCATTGCAAAGTACCTAAGGTCCATTGGTGAGACCCATTGAGGTGGCCCACTTGATGAATATAAGGCCCATGAGATACGGCCCATTTGATGTATTTGAGGCCCAATGGGATGTACCTAAGGTACATTGCAATGTGTGATTCCGCCATGATTTATTTAATGATATTTAAGGCGAACCGAGCCTTGGGAGCAATGATGGTTTGACGTCCATATTGTAAGGTTAATGTTGGTTAAATGTCCGCATTGTCACTCTCCCTAGGGCCTACTGATAGGCCTAACTCTTTATGTATGAGGCCCATGTGCAGGGCCCACCTGTGACGTATATTAGGCTCAGGTGTAGGGCCCACCCATTAAGTATTGGGGCCTGTGGATTGTGATGTATCTTCAGCCCAGATGGCAAGACCTGATGTTATGTATGAGAGACCTAAGGGATGTGGCCCATTATGATGTGTTCGGGGCCTATGGATATGGTCCATTATACTGTACATGCGACCTGTATATGGGGACCATTATAATGTTACATATGGCCTTATGTGAGGACTAATGTGGTACATGTCAGGCTTAGGTGATAAGGTCCACTTTGATATACTTGTGGCCCATTAGTGCGCCGCATTGATGCGACTCACTTAATGTGTATGAGGCCCATTAGTGTGGCTCGTTGATGCAGCCCACCTGTTGTGTACATGTAACCCTTGAGTAAGGCCCATTGTGTTGTATATTAGGCCCTTGTGTGAGGCTGTAGGCCCATTATATGTTTGGATCTGTGAGGGTCACTTCTTGGGGCAATGTTGGTTAGATGTCCACATTGTCGAGGTCGATTGTTGATGCCGGATATTGATACCAATTATGAGTATGTGACTGCATAGCATCATGATCCATGCCCATACGCATCGTCTGCATGTATGTTATGAGATATGATTGACCATTGCATATGTCATAGTGCTGGTTGTTACGAGACTCCCTGATAGGCAGAGATTGTCTCACATGAGCGCACGGTTTACGTAGGATTGATGCATGATTGGATTGTATGACTCATGCATCTTGTATTGTGTGCTGTGATTACTGTATGCCCTAGCGACATCAGGGTCGTAGCCTCCACAGGCATATCATGGATGGCCAGATGGGACACCGAAAATCTGTTCTACATGGGGTGCTATAGATATCCCTGGGTGAAAGTCCCTAAACCCTCTTGGTTCCAGAGGATGCTCCAACGTCTAGACCGAGTGGGTAGATAGGCGCCGAGTGCCGATTACCAGATGGCTGCGCTCTCCACTGTGTCGAGGTCGGTTGGAAGGGGGTGTAGCCTTACCTACTCGAGAGGAGGGGGAAATGCTAGGCTGAGTCTGACCAGCTCGAGGAATGGGTCCGCTATTGACGAGCCGGGCCCGATATTGGCAGGCGAATAGTGAGGTCTCTTCCACTCACCTTGTTGCGCGCGATGGTACGGCAATCTGGTATGGAGTGTAATAGACCCCGGTGATTTTTCAAAGAGAAACCGTACTAATATGTGGACTTATTGAGTAGAAATTGCATATTCATTCGTTCATTCACTATCCACTCGGGCTGGTGGTGCGAAATTAATTGTTGTGCACCTTCGTTATGGCAAGAATTTCAGTTGGGCGCGCGACTAACCTGAGATCAGGAGTCTACCATATTGAGTCTGACTATCCAAATTTAGGTATAGGACTGGTTTGGATAGAAGTTCTTGTGGTGGACCCCGTAGCCTGCGATACTACGTACTATCATCCCGACTTCACACTCCATCATGGTCATTTCATTCGCATCGCATATTGCATTACATCCGCAGGCATATGGCATTTTGGGTTGCTATATTTCTGTACTTATATGGCCTAGACAGACTTAGCAGGCTTTGTATATTGCATTACATCCTCGGCATCTGATATTTGACTCTTTATGACTCCTTAGTACATATCTATTTTATATTACGTTTCTGATAATTGACTGACTTATGAACTTGTCCATACTTTCGCTTACTCTATCATTGTATGATTTATGATCTTGTCAGTATTTCAGGTTATTCCAATAATGTACGATTTATGAATTACCAGTAATTTCGGTATTGTATGATGATGGTATTGTATTGAACATTTGATACTTACCTTGTGCACACACTTACACCACCCTCCAAGCTTTCTATAAGCTTATGCACGATAGATGCGTGCAGGTGATGTTAGGTTGCAGCAGTGTTGAGCTTGGAGCGTGCAGTGGTCTTCTGGAGCTTGATTTTTCTTTATTTATGTATTCCCTTTCAGCATCGTACTCAAATGATTATATTAGTGGATATGTGATGATGATGTTTCCTTTATAATTTGGGTAAACTTGTGGTTATGCTTATTACAAGACAAGTGTACGTTCGAAAAATCCTCCTTGTAGGATCCCAGGATCGGAATCTGGCGTATGTTGCGCTAGGAGCCGAGAATGGGGTACTACGGAGGTTGTCGGCACCGGATTCGGCGATTGAGATTCTTGTGAATCTGATTTCTAGGTTTGGGGCATGACAACATCCAACCATCATTACCCATCAATGTGGACATCTAACCAACATTGCCCCAAGGAGTGGCCTACATAGGGCCAAACATATAGTGGACCCTTGGCCTCACACAAGGGCTAAATATACAACACCATGGGCCTTACTTAAGAGATTAATACACATCACAATGGGCCTTTCATATGGGCCTAATTACATCACTATGGGCCACAACCCATGGGCTTTAAATACACAATAGGCGGGCCCTACACATGGGCCTCATATATATATATATATATATATATATATATATATATATATATATGTATATATATATATATCGAATAGGCCACACCAATTGGGCCTTACATATATTGCAATGGGCCATAACCCATGGCCATCACAATGGGGATCAACCCATGGGCCGTAATACATCACCATGGGCTACGGCATATGGGTTGGAATTACATTACAATGAACCTCGCTAATGGGCCATAAATATACAATAGGCGAGCCCCATCACATGGGCCAAGAATACAAACAGGTGGGCCTAGCACATGGGCCAAAAATACATCCTTATGGGCCGCATCAATGGGCCTAATACATCACAATGGGCCCTGCACATGGGCCTCATACACATCAAGTGGGTCGCATCAATGGGCTCTACGTATATCAAATAGGGCCCACGCACCCTTATGTATTTTTTTGAGATCCAACCTATTCATAAGTTAACATGGAGATAAATGAAGTGAAAACAAATATCAGCTTAATTGGAAACTACTGTGGCCCTTAGAAGTTTGAACGATGGATATCACTGTCCTCATTGATGGTGGGGTCCACCTGAACTTTAAATCTGACATCATTCTTTTTCCCATGCCGTAAAGTGATCTCACAAATGGTTGAACGACATGGATACAACACATGCATCATGGTAGGTCCCACCATCCAAAGAACTGACCGTGTAGATAAAACACACACATCCCTAAGGGGGGCCCTCCGAGCTCACTTAACTGTAGCTCATTTACATTAAAGACAGAGGTGGGTCCCATGTAGGGCCCACCCTCATATGTATACACAACATAGTATATATACATATATAATATAGCTACTGTCAGCTTCCTGCATTAAAGAGGCACATGAATTAATATATATATATATATATATATATATATATATATATATATATATATATATATATATATATATATATATATATATATATATAATATTATATAGATTTAGCTACTGCTGTGCAGCTTTGCATTAAAAGGGAGCAACGGTGGTCCCACGTAGGGCTCACCCTCGTATGTTAGTATATGGTATTATATAATATGATAATATCTTATATAATATGTTATATTATATACTAATATAATATAATATAATATAATATAATATAATATAATATAATATAATATATTAAAATTATATTAAATGAAAGAGCAACGTCCGGGCCCTGGACGGCCTGGAGTTCACGTGCATCAAGGGAGGCCCCAAACGTGGGGTGGGTCCCACCGTCCAAGGACGGTGACACGAAACACATACATCATGGGCACTACCTTCCACTGTTGGACGGTGTGCATACAAAACATACATCATGGTAGGGTATACATGGGTGGACGGTGTGGGTAAAACACTTTCAACAGTGGGTCTATGTGGGGCCCACCATGACGTTTATTTTCCATCCCATCTGTAGATAAGGTCACAGGGACCTGGACTAAGAGAAAAAAAATATATTTCATATGGCTCCAAAACTTCTATGGCCCATAAAAAAAGGTTTCAATAGTAGACGTTCAACCCCTGCTGCTTTGAGGTGTGGTCCACCTGAGTCCCGTGAGTGGCTGATTTTTTGGGACACCTTACCTATAAAGGGGACCCATCAAATGCATGGTGTTGATGTGCAACACGCATCAAGGTGGGGCCTTTAGTGGGCCCACGGTCCCTGCCCGGTTTACAAGCAGCAGCAGGAGCTGCAGCGCAGGATGCCAGCAGTCAGGGGCGTCAACGCCCTTGGGTATACAAATTCTATTTTATTTTATTTTTTTTCTTTTCTTATAGTTTTCATAGGTGGGGCCCATATCAGGACAATCCACCCCATATATTGGATTTTATAGCTCATGGTACACCCAACGAGCCCAATATTGGATTTTTTTTTTACGCACAAGAACATCACAGCAAATCTTAATAATTTTTTTACTATTAAAATGATGTTCTAGACGGTGTGGCCAACCAAAGTTTCGAATCAGCTTCATTCTTCGGCTCAACACCTAAAATGAACTGGAAAATAAGGTGGACGGTGTGGATTAATTATATGCATCATGAGTGGGGTCTACTATGGGTTCCACACTTCTCCCATCTATTGGGAGCACGCTGGGGCGCTGCAGCCGGGGATGCTAGCAGCAACGTCCTTAGCCTCTTTTGTTTTTTTGTTCCTTTTTTTTTTTTTAAAAAAAGGGGGGTTTGCACCACCCTTCACGCTGTAGTGGGGTTTCACCTCCTACGTGGGCCCATTTGATGGACTGCATGGATGGTCCACTGGATAGCATAAATATAATACATACCACAAGGTGGACCATCTTACAAGGGAAGGAGGGATTGAGAGAGAGAGAGAAAGAAAGAAAGAAAGAAAGAAAGAGAGAAAAGCACCCACCTCTAGATCTTCTCTTCATTCTCCCGCCAATGCGATCTAGAGCTCGAACGGGTGTGATTCAACAGTTGAGATCGGTCTTGAAGGATTGGATTGGATGGTAGAGAGTGGGCCACACAAAGCTCCTCCCATGGAGACCCATGGACGTGGGTTGCTTAGAGAGGAAAATGAGAGAGAGAATGAATGAGAAAGAGATGATGGGAGAGGACTGATGGGGTGTGTAAGAGATGGGATGGGATGGTTAACTTTGGGTGTGGTGTTGTGTACTTGGGGAATGGGATATGGTACTTGACTTGATAAGTGTACTTTGACAAGTGAAGTGATTGATGTGATGGATTCTCTACATATTTGCAACACGCGAAGTTTTCCTCGAACTGAACGCAGACCTACATCTCCTGGCCCGGGTATCGGATCAGTGCGCGAGTCGCGGCGCTGGAACTGCGGCTACAGCACAGCCGCTAGGGTACAAGTTTCGGGTCGAGCCGACTTCGGTATGAAGGACTCGGCTTAGGATAGCGTGTTAACGTCGAAAACGGGTCAATGATTGCTGAAATTCGAACGGGAGGACCGCGGAGGCATATAGAACGATACATGCTAGGATACGGGTCTTACAGCTCTCCTCACCTAATAAAAATTCCGTCCTCAAATTTTACAGAATAAACAAGGGAAGAGAAAACATCATCAAGTATATTAGTCAAGGCATAATCAATTTACCCAAGGGTGAAGATAGCGCTCTCAATCTGAACCTCACCCTCCCAAGATGCATCATCAACACTATGGTGATCCTACTGAATCTCGGACCCCGGATCAGAGACGATCAAAACTGGAATACTATGCAGTGTTGCAATTTTGATGGTAGGGAGCTATATCGGAAATTTTTTAAGTTATTCGAACTCGGGGAACTAGTCATTCTAAGTTCTCAACAATCACAAAGTGAAGGGTAGCTATTAGTAGACATATGATGTTATCTTCAAGTCTTCTCAAGTTATGCTCTGATACCAACTTTTGTCAAGCCCCAAACCCGGAGATAGGATTCACAGAAATTCCGATCACTGAATCCGGTGCCGACAGCCTCCGTAGTACCACATTCTCGGCACCTAGCGTCAATACACCAGATTCTGATCCTGGGATCCTACAAGGAGGAACTTTTTTTATATATTTATCTCGTAATAAGCATAACCACAAGATTACCCAATTCACAAAGGCAAAATCATCATTACATATCCACTAATATAATCATTAGGTACAATGCTGAAAGGGAAATACATAAATTGAAAATCAAGCTTCAGAAGACCACTGCACGCTCTAAGTTCAACACTGCTGCAACCTAACATCACCTACACGCATATATCATGCATAAGCTTATAGAAAGCTTAGAGGATGGTGTAAGTGTGTGCACAAGGTTAGTGTCAAGTATTCAATACAATGCCATAATCATACAATATTGGGAATACTGGTAATCCATAAATCGTACAATGTCGGAATAAGCAGAAATATTGACAAAATCATGAGTCATACAATATTAGAATACGCAATACAAAATCTACTATGCAAATGAGGGGTCATAGAGGGCCAAATATCAGATGAAGAGGATGTAATGTAATATACGTTCTTGATGAGTAACACAAATAACATCTGCCATACCTAGAACATATATATGCAAAAACACAATAACCCAAATTGCCATATGCCGCGGATGTAATGCAATGTGCGGTGCGAATGGAATGACCATGCTGGAGTGTGAAGTTGGGATGATAGTACGTAGTATCACAGGCTATGGGGTCCACCACAAGGGCTTCTATCCAAACCAGTCCCATACCTAAATTTGGATAGTCAGACTTAATGTGGTAAACTCCTAATCTCAGGTTAGTCGCGCTCCCAACCGAAATCCTGGCCATGCGAAGGTACACAACAAATAGTTGCGTGCCACCAGCCCGAGTGAATAGTGAATAAATGAATGAATGAGTATGTAAATTTTTTTATCAATAAGTCCACATATCAGTACGGTTCCTCTCTCAGGAAATCCCGAGATCTATTACACTTCAAACCTAATTGTCGTCCATCGCGCGCAACAAGGTGAGTGGAAGAGACCTCACTATCTGCTTGCCAATATCGGCCCCGGATCGTTGATAGAGGACCCATTCCTCAAGCTGGTCAGACTCAGCCTAGCATTGTCCCCTCCTCTTGGGCAGGTAAGGCCGCACCCCCTTACAACCAACCACGACACAGTGGGAGACATGGCCTAACGGTATACGGCCTTCATGCGCTCATGCATCCACTCGGTTTAGATGTTGGAGAAACCTCTGGAACCAAGATGGTTCTGAGACTTTCACTTAAGGATATCTATAGCACCCGGTGTCCCATCTGGCCATCCACGAAATGCCTGTGGAGTCTACAGCCCTGATGTCGCTAGGACATACGGTGGTCATGTCACACAAATGTGAGATGCATGAGTCACATAGTCCAATCATGCATAAATCCTGTGCATACCATGCACTCATGTGGGGTAACTCCGCCTATCAGGGAGCCCTATGAATAACCTGCCCTATGGCATATGCGATGGCCAATCACATCTAATAACAAACATGCAGATGATGCGTATGAATTATGATGCTATGCTGTCACATACTCATAATCGGTATCAATAACCGGCATCAACAATCGGCCTCGATAATGTGGACATCTAACCAACATTGCCCTAAGGAATGACCCATATAGGGCCAAACACATAATGGGCCGATGGCCTCACACAAAGGCCTAATATACAACACAGAGGGGCCTTGTTCAAGGACCATAAATACATCACAATGGGCCTCAACTACAGGTCGCATATACATCATATAGGTCTAGGCAATCGGCCTCGACAATCGAAATCGGCCTTAACAATCGAAATCAGAATCGAAATAGGCCTCAGTAATCGGAATCGGTCACGACAATCAGAATCATCAATCAGCCACGACAATCGGAATCGATCAATAATCTGCCTCAATACTCGGAATCGACAATTGGTCACGATAATCGACCTCGATCACTAATCAACCAATCGGCCACGACAATCGGAATCGATCGACAATCGGCCTCGATAATCAAAATCAATCAGTAATAAGAATCGGCATATCGGTCACGTCAGTCGGAATCGACAATCGGTCATGACAATCGGAATTGGTCACGACAATCAGAATCGTCAATCGGCCACGACAATCAAAATCGATCGATAATCGGCAATCAGTCGTGATAATCAGAATCGATCGATAATCAGAATCGATAAATCGGTCACGTCAATTGGAATCAGTAATCGGCTACGACAATCGGGATCGATTGATAATCAGAATAGGTAAATCAGTCATGTTAATCGCATAAATAATGAGCAAATAAATAAAATGGGGTCCATAGATGATCAACCGATCAACTATAGTATAAAGATCATCACTCGGCCATGGTTATATCAAATTCGATAACACCGAGCCATCCGTCTATGATGAATGGGGCCCATTTATTTGGGTTAACCCACAGAGGGAATGATGAGAATGGGTTTAACAAGACCTAAGGGAAGGTCACAATGTAGACATCCAACCATCATTGTCCATCAATGTGGACATCTAACTAACATTACCCCAAGGAGTGGCCTACATAGGACCAAACATATGGTGGACCCTGAAAGTGCACTTACTAGTGCCCTGGTTTGTCAATTACGGTGTAAGTTAAGTCAGTTGGACAACAACGCCTAACAGGAAGATCAAGTCAAGTGTCTGCCTCAACTGGATGTGTGGAAGCTCGCCATAGGTAAATCAAAGCCTCACATCCCATGTCCCAAAACACCAGGTGATTAAAACCCTTAAAAATAAGTAAAACATATTAGGGTTTTAGTGTAAGAAAACTTTTTACCAAACAGGAAAATCTTAAAGTTTTTCTTACCCTGTCGATATATCGATTCACATTTCGATATGATCGACCTTCTCTCTCAATGTCCACGGCATCTCAATCGATACAATCGAGTGAGGACAAAAAGCGTCTAGCAATCAAACATTCATCTGGACGATTTATCGATATATCGACGGATCAGTCGATATCATCAATATTCGAATATCGATCCTATCGAAAGTGGATCGATAATATCGACAGGGAGTTTTTTGGCGCCCCTGTTTTTCTAAAGAAAACTACTATGAGCTTCGATATATCGATGACTATCCAATTCAATCAAATTCAAATATCGATCATATCGGATGTCAGTCGATCATATCGATAGTGGGTGCATTTTTCCTCCAGCATAAATTTTAGGGTGTTTTAATCGTTGATCGGGGTGCCAGTCGAGAAATCGATATTCATATGTCGATCATATCGAGACCTGGTCGATTAGATCGAGATCGGACACAAACCGTCCAGAAAGCTTATGGGTAAATCTATATGATTTATCGATCCCATCGACAATGACTCTGATATCATCGATATACAAATTTTGATGACATCAACTATTCCCCGATCATATCTTTAGAACCTGAAATTCTTCTAGGCTTGTCTCTCTTATTTTCACCTGTCGATAGATCGATTTATCTATTGATGGAATCGGGTTTGAAATCTGATGACATCGATGTGTGTCTCGATCCCATCGACCAGTTGGCAAAAGGTTTCCAAAAGCGAAAATGACATTTGAGTTTGTATCATCGAGCGGATCATCGATACGATCGAGAGTATACGCTCGATCATATCGACTCATGCTCGATGATATCGAACTCTGTCATAAATGTGACCGTTTTATATCTGTTGGAACCTTTTGCCTATATATAGAGAGGTTAGTCTTTATTGCTGGTAAAGAAAGAAGAGAGTGCTTCTGAGTATTTTAAACTTCATATCATTTATCTTAAGCCCTTTCTCTCAGGAAGTTCATCTTCCAATCCACCCTCATCATTGATATTCAATAGAGTGGATTGGGGAATGAACTTCCGCATTCAAGGATCCTCCAGCTACTACCTTAATGGGAAATCATTAAGCTGGGATGCCTTGAATGCATAGATGATTAAGATCACTCTATCTTCTTAATAGGAAAAATCTTTAGAGAGTGGAATTCCATCATAACCTTGACTCGACCTAAAGCCTAGTATAGGTATATCTTTTGTATTGCGGATTAAGCGAGCTGAAGACCCTTCAACATCAAGGAGGAGATCTTTGACATCTCAAAGGGACTCATCAACTTATTTGTAAGTACTTAGAGTCTAGAGGACACTTATGATCATTCATTTCTATGATTGGGTCTTAAGTATTGCTCACCCTATGAAGTCCTTAAAGGAGGCCTCCAACGGGAGTGTACGTGCGGGGTGCGTTGTGTGGACCCTTACTCTGTGGAGAGCATAAACATCTGGGTTCATTGTGTGGACCCTTGCTCTGTGTGGGCATAAACCTCTGGTTACGAGTGCGCCAGCAAAACTTCAGGGTTTGAGGTGAACTGAGTAGAAACCTCTGTAAAGGTTGAAGGTGAACCTGATTTAAAACCTTAGGTTTGAGGTGAACTATGGGAAACCTCCTTAGTGAAATTTGGTACACTCAAGGGTTGAGTGTGGAAGCCGGGAGTAGAGTAGACAAGTAGTCGAACCACTATAAAAATGACTGTGTTTGTGATTAATTCTTGTGTTTAATCTTTTATGTGATTATATTAACTGTATTTATACTTGCTCACACTTCACACACAGTCACATCCATCATAGACTATAACTACTCCATGATTATCATTTAAATAGTTCTGTGATTGGATCCTCTACCAGGCTTGAAAGCCAGTAGAGTTAATTTTGAGTAATCTTAATCTGTACTCTGTGATAGGATTTTTAATAATTCATAAAAACCTTAAAAAGTCCTATTCACCCCCCTCTAAGACATATTGGCATATTCCTACTTCAACTCAAGCGGTCTTCACTGCTATTTCAATTGGTATCAGAGCGGGTCTCTCTTTAAGGGCTTCACCGCTTAGAGAGTAATCTTGACTGAAGTTGGAATCATGATCAAGAAAGCCTCAGAGGATGTGACAGATCAAAATAATTGCCTTGTAATCTACACCGCTCTCAAATCTGACAATAGTTCGAAGTGGTATCTTGATAGTGGATGTTCTAGTAACATGGCTGTAAAGAATGAATCAAAATTATGGCATCAAAGGTTGGGACATGTTCATTACCAGAATTTAGCTAAACTTACCTCAAAAAACTTGGTTAGAGGTCTTCCCAAAATTAGAAAAGAAGAAAAAGTAGTATGTGTGGAATGACTAAATGAAAAACAGATAAAAGTTGGACATAAAAAGATAACCACCATAACTACAACAAAGCCCTTGGATCTTCTGCATATGGATCTGGTAGGTCTTAGTAAAGTGGAAAGTCATGGCAAGAAAAGATACTTTCTGGTGGTAGTAGATGACTATACTAGATTTACTTGGGTTACATTTCTTCGAGAAAAATCGGATGCCTTTGGAAAATTCGTAGTCTTGGCAAAACGAATTCAAAATGAGAAAGGATATGACATAAAATGCATCAGAAGTGATCATGGTGGTGAATTCGAAAATGATGAATTTAAAAAATACTGCAATGATAAAGGAATTCATCATGAATTTTCAGCCCTAAAAATCCCACAGCAAAATGGAGTTGCTGAGAGGAAAAATTGAGTATTACAGGAAATGGGGTCAGTTATGCTGAATGGAAAGGATATGATAAAGAGTTTTTAGGCAGAAGCTGTCAATATCGCCTGCTACATCATAAACAGAGTATATCTTAAAGCAGGTCTGAACAAAACTCCATATGAACTATGATATGGGAAGCTGCCAAATGTGAAATACTTTCGGGTCTTTGGTAGTAAATGCTACATTTTAAGGGACAGGGATCACCTAGGGAAGTTTGAATCTAAAAGTGATGAAGGCATTTTTCTAGGGTACGCCATGAATAGTCGTGCTTATAGAGTATACAACTTAAGAACTCTTACTATTCAAGAATCTGTGAATGTGGTAATTGATGATCATCCTTAAGATGTGAATTCCCCTGCAAATGAGATAAAAGATGACATAGATTCATGCATACTCGAAAAATCAGATGACAAATCTTCATTATTGAATGAACCTCAGCAATCATCTGACATACCCGTTATTAAAGATCACCCTCGAGAGCAAATTATTGGAGACCCTAATGACGGTGTAAGAACTAGACGGCAGATAGACAATGTTTATAGTCATTTCTGTTTTACCTCAAAGATTGAACCCAAGAATATTGTAGAAGCTCTTCAATATGAATACTGGATAAATGTCATGCAAGAAGAACTTCAACAATTCTAGAGAAATGAGGTGTGTAAACTGGTTCTTAGACCAACTGATACTAATGTCATTGGAACAAAATGGGTCTTCAAAAATAAATCTGACGAATTAGGGAATGTAATTAGAAACAAAGCAAGATTGGTTGCTTAGGGATACTCATAGATTGAAGGAATTGATTTTTATGAAACATTTGCCCCTGTCGCACGTCTAGAGTCCATTAGAATTCATATGTCCATTGCATGCGCACTAAAATTCAAATTATTTCAAATGGATGTTAAGAGTGCCTTTCTTAATGGAGATCTTGCTGAAGAAGTATATGTGGAACAACCAAAAGGATTTTCAGATCCTAAGCATCCCCATCATGTTTATCATTTGGACAAAGCTCTGTATGGTCTTAAATAAGCACCACGTGCTTGGTATGAACGATTAACGAAGTTTCTTTTAGACCATGAATTTCGCAGAGGAAGTGTAGACAAGACACTGTTCACCCAGAAAATAAAGAACTCATTGCTTATTGCACAAATTTATGTAGATGACATTGTGTTTAGATCAACATGCGGAGATGAGGCATTCAAATTCGCCAACCTCATGAAGTCAGAATTTGAAATGAGCATGGTTGGCGAATTGAATTTCTTC